>CM060905.1:641904644-644845107 GCA_030737815.1 Allium fistulosum
TGAAATTTCTGGTTGCTCACATACAGAGTTTTACTGTGTTTGTTCCAGCTACTGCTTCGAAGACTTAGGCTTCCATTCAGCTTGTCGAATCGATCTAGTTCTTTGTTTTAGTATGATTATATATGAAATATATATATTGTATTGAACAAAATTTTCATTTTAATTATTTATTTGATTGCAGTGTGTTCGTTTTGTGTCGTGCTTGCTAGCGTCTATCTTATCCATCGTCTTCGTGCTTCGTCGTCAAATCTCCTACCACGCAAGGTGAATACTTCATTCACGACTCAATCTATTATGCTATGATAATCAAGTGATAGATGTTATTAATATTAATTTGGATGTTAAAATGGTTGATGTTAAATTGTGATTTGAGGTTAGCTTATGTTAATAGTTGTGACACTAAATTGTTATGTGATGTTGAATTGGTCGTTAACATAAGTGATGATTAACATGAAATTGAATTTGATATAGGATAGTCAACAATTTAAAATAGAATATATATATTGAACTTGACCCCTTTTAATGTTAAATAAATCGACACGTAGAAATAGTGTTAACTACACTTTGAACCATTGAATGTGTGATTGATGTAGTAATTTGATAATAGACGCCAAGTGAAAAACCCATATTGTAATAATCTTTAATCTGCATGAAATGATAGTGTGGATTCTAGGAATAATTATATTAATTTGCACAAATAACAAATGTAAATTAATACGATTATTTTGGGATTATTTAAATAAATTGTTGAATTGTTATGTATGGTTGCTATTGATTGTTTATTTACTTTGACACCTTCCCAGTTATCACACTGCAAGTTCCGTTTGCTATGTTTTTTTTATTTATTTAATGATATTGGGTTGAAATGATAGATTCCCAATTGAACAACTTTGGCCTAGGATAGATAATTAAAAATAAGAAACCCGATTGGTCAACAAAAAATCATTTTGGAATTGAAATCTATTTGAAGTTAAGGAATGAACTTAACAATTTGTTTGGAAATTAAGTAACGAACTTAATGGATTTAATTGTAATGAATTAATAGATTTAATTGTAATAACTTAATGGATTTAATTGTAATAAATTAATGGATTTAATTGTAATAACTTAATGGATTTAATTGTAATAACTTAATGGATTTAATTGTAATAACTTAACGGAGTTAATTGTAATAACTTAATGGATTTAATTGTAATAAATTAATGGATTTACTTGAAATAAATTAATGGATCTAATTGAAATAAATTAATGGATTTAATTGAAATGGATTAATAAATCTATTTAATTGAATAGAACGGATTGACACATTTAATTGAAATGAGATTTAGAAACAAGTAAGTTTTAGAATTTAATAATTTGAAATTTATTAGATTTGAGAGTTAGATCTAAACTCGGATAAATTTAATAGATTTGGAATTTGTTATAAAATTTAATTTGAGATTAAGTAATAGATTGACTTAAGGGGAATACAAAACCAACTAAAGTTTTAAGGATTTGATTTAGCTATTGAAATTGATTAAATCAAATTTCTGATTAAATTTAATGTAACGATGAATGTGAATATGAATTAAAATGAATAGAATTTGATTTAATGATTTGAACTAAATTGACCAGTAAATTGAATCCATGGTTTATGAATTAAATTTAGTAAGTGGAATTTGGATCTTGAGAAATTGAACTTGAATACTTAAGTATTGTTAACACAAAGGCTTGAACAAAAACTTCATTTGGAAATATGATTTTTAAAATATTCGAAATAAATTGAATTGTGAAGTGTCAAATTTTGAAAGTCAAATTTGCAACTTGACTTTTGGACTTTGATTTGTTTAAACTTTAATATTAAATGACCATCGGGTAATTAATGCGTAGTTATTAAAGAGACCGGGATCGGATATGGACATACTCTCTATCGATACCGAAAACCACTTTAATAACTAATATACGCGGAGTGTTGATCCAGAACGAAGTGGATGGTTTTGGTGAACGCGTTGACTGAAGAAAGAGAACGATATTGGATGACCCCTGACATGACTAAAACAGGAGCCGCGCCGGGCCATTGAGGATCGCCATCTCTAGCGAACACACTTCTTCGATACCTTATCTATTACTTATGTGATTCGATTTGGGTGCACCCTTTGATTTGGGAGTGTTGTTTCGCGGTGTTGGGATAGTAGCTGCTATGCCCAACATCAGTCCGGATCAGGCAACTACTAGTATCCTAGTTGGTATCGCCTCATGTACCTTGTCATACTGTTTATCCTATCGCGACCACTACGATTTGTTTTGTGTTATACCTATGGGATACCCTCTGATAACCACTAGTTTACGGTGGGGTTTACGGTGCTGTATAGACTATGGCATTATAAAATGTGTTAAGGGGGATTATGGTAACGCCTTAACACTATTTTGATATCATACTTTACTGATTAGACATTATCTATTTAGCGTATTCTATTGTATATATAGATAGTTTACCGGATCCTTAAAGATGTTTATTACATTCATCTTTGAGTTATGGACTTTATTATTTGCACTTGATTTTCCTGTATAAGATTTTGAGTCCTGACTCGAGTGTTTCTTTTGTATATGCTCGGGTCAGTCTGAAGCTATCCAGTTGCTGATCAAGGTTGGTTGAAGATGCTGAAGACTTAGCGTTTATCTTTATCATTTTATTTTCTTTCCAGTTTTTGCTGTGCTAGTGTATGGAACATCTTGTATTTCATCTCAGTCACTTTATGTTGAGACATTGTTGTATTTCCTGTAGTAGCTTCATGAACTACTATTATGATGATGTATTTTCCGCTGCACTATTCTGTGACTGTTCTATGTCTGTGATGTCGTATTGATTCTCATTTACATTTATGAATTTATAATCCCATAATGATTCGTGTTTTGAATTATTTAAGTTGACATGTGTGGATTATTGTCAATAAATGGTCCAAATATACGGGTTGTTTCACTTGCAGAGTGATAACAGATAATAATATAAAAGGCATAATATCATCAATAATAGTATAATATAAACATTAGGATATGGTGGCATATCCCATAGGTGAACAGTTACAGATAATAGCATATATAACAATTTAAATAACTACAGCAGCATATTTTGGTTGTCATTTCAATTGAAATCAAATTTAATAAATAAAAGAACGCTAATCGTGAGTGATTTCTCACCTTTCGAGGCTAGAGAAGATAGACAACACAACAAGCTACGAATTTCAAAGCAATGCTAGATTGGCACGAATTCAACAAAGCTGAGAGATAAGAATTTTGGTGAAAATGAATTAGAACCATCTTGATATGACAGAAAATGATGTATATAATTTTATTATTTATTATTAAAAATCAATTTAATCATATATCTCAAATTAAAATTTAATTCAACACTTCGAACAAAGTCTCCATATATTTATATCTTTTAAAACCAATTAATGTATACTCATATAGACATTTGCGAACAAAATTTTATATTATATATACACACATATATATAAAGTTATATAAACTTAAATAGAAAATATACAACGCGATTGTATTACAAGTTTCCAACAATATATATTTTCCGTTTTAAAATATTAGGAATACTACAAACCATAATATATTATAACTAACATATAACTTAAAATATAATTAACAGATATATATATATACAAACGTATATAAGGTATAAATATATACATATTTATACTCAGTGACCCTATCTAACCCAACAGGTAAAATCCAAAATAATATAAATTAAATTTTTAAAAAAAAACTTATAAACACTGTCTATATCATACTAAAACAAAATCAATATATATTACTGTAAATATATAAACAGTATAACATATATTCATTGTCGAACCAGATTTTCCAATTTCTATAATATATAAAAATAGATCATATAATTGTTTATATAAAATCAGTATTTACGTAATTATAATATCAATAAACCCATGCTTTATCTGTACAAATCCACTTATATTCTTATACAACATATAACTTTATATATGTGTACCTTATACCCTATAACACTTATATATTTTAAAACAAAACAGTGAATATAGTGTGTAATATATACATATTTTCTTTCATAAACATACAGCAACGTATATATATAAGCATATAAACTAACGTACACAGTATATATTATAATATACCATAGGTATATAAAAAATATATATATACTTACGCAAAAGAAGGAGTACACGGTCTAAGTGGCTACGGAGGAGCACGAGGGGTGGAAGATCAGGGAGGAGCTGCGAAGTGATAGTTTTGAGAAGCTAATAGAGGGGGAAAAAAAGAAGAAACAGAGAAGAGAAGTAAAGGCCACAGAGAAATATAAGGGAGGAGCTCAATATTCAAAAGCTGGAATAAGAAACGTAAAATTAAATGAGCAAAAATGAATGCAAAAAGTATATAAGTTTGATATTTGAATGACGGTCATAAAAGTGGAAATTTGGGTATAGGTAACGGCTGGCTATAATCAAATCTTCATGTTTTGATAGATTGCTTTCCTTTAAGCAATAAAGACAGGGAGAGAAAGAATAGATAAAGGCAACAAATATATCAATCAAAGAAAATGGAAAAGTTTGAACTTGTGCGCAAATAAATAGATAGAGAACGATGTAGGTGAGTTGGCTGCTCTGGGTAAAATGCTTAATAATTTTTATGAACCAAATAAGCATGAACAGACTACAACATGCAATTAACTAATTGATTATTTGTAACCGTGCAAGCAAGAAATGAGATAATAATTAAAGGTTTTTTTTTGATTGCCGAAGGAAAGAAGGAAAGGCAGACCAATAGGCTGAGAATCATACCATAATTACCCTAGTGAACAGAGGAAAGAAATTTAAAACAAAAATATAGATAAAGGTTGAGTGAATGGAAACGGTCACCTGCATGAATCACGTGAAATAATTAAAGCAAATGAAGTGGCTACAAGAAACGAATGATTTCTTCCTATTTTTGAATTAATGTTTACGTAGCCAAATTTTAAGCAAAAAGGAAACGTACAACAAATGATAAATTGAAATGACCATTGATTCAGCAACGTTATTAAAGCAATTTATTATATTGCTTGGGCTGCACGGTGAAGATTTGGAAGAGACGTGTTTCACAATGCAACCGTTTTTAAGAAATAAATATATTACTTTAAAACAGAAGAACTGACCAAAAATGAACGTAAACGTATACAATTTATATGTTTTGATATTCAAAATAATTATAGGATGGCAACAGTCACCCTAAGATTTAGTTGAGAAATTAAAGCAATAAATCGCTGATTGGACAACACGTTCCATATTTGAAACGTAAAGGAAAAAGATAAGTATGGAATGGAAGGATACGTTATAAAGGCAAAATGAACCGTTTGGAAAAAAAATGATGGCAAATAAAACAGCTGTGCCTTGAATTTCCCAAAATAAATTATTAGAGCAATTGATGGGTTGATTGGACAGTGTGTTTCAAAACTTCAAGGAAATGAGTAATATATTTGAAAATACTAACATAACCTATATATACATACCTACTAGAACTCACACAAAAATTAATGGACCATATACCCAAACTAAACTTTCCGTGTATATATGTATATTATGACCAAATTTTTCTTTGAATCAAAAATCCATACTTGCTTTCAAAACTAAATTTCAAAACCACCATTTGATGTATAAACAGAACATAATATTTTACCTTTTTTTCTTCTTTTTATTAACAATAAATCAAACGTTATTTAATAATTACACATAACTCAACATATCCATTAGTTACCAATTTTAGTTCATTTGTTAGAGGTTAACTTATTTGAATTACAACAATACAACTAAACTATTGTTTCCTCTTAAATTTTATTCAATAGATCAATATTTACAATTAACAATTATTATTATAAAAAAAAATTAAATGCACGTGCTGATTTGATTTTTAACAGCTAAGATATGAAATAAAAGAGTGCGTACAATAGGCGCAATAATTAAAACGAACGTACGCCCAAATTAATTAACCAGTAACGTAATCTAAATTTATATGTTTTCTTATTTATTGACTACTTATATTTAATTATACGTAATCCAAACATAAAAATTTTTATTTCAAAACATTATTATTTAAAATTTCTCTAAAATTCAATTAAATACGTTATTAAAAACCGTTTAAAATTTATGGGTTGTTACAGTTTAAATTCATATATACAGGAAATAGTTACAGTAAAGGAATGTGTTATTTCGTATTTACAGAGAATTGTATAAAAATAATTTGGGTATATGGATATTTGTATAGAAAAAGGGAAAACGAAATAAAATAAAAATTATTAGTCGAATTAAAATTTTTAAATGAAAAATTTGTTATTCGATTTAATTCGAATATTAATAAATTGTATAAATTGTTTATACAAGATTTAAAATCAAGAAACAGCCGAAATTGGAAAATGGACTGCAAATTAAAGCTAAGGTGAGATCTACTCACTCAAATTTGAAAGTTGGATTTGCAGTTATTGATTGATTGCTGTTTGGTTGTGATATTAGATATAGTAGGATATATCTATGTATATAGCAATATAAATATTGACATATGTATATATTGGCGTTGTTGATTTCCCGCATTATATAGCGGATGAGACCCTATTGCGCCGCATAATAGCGGATGATATTTTATAAATCCCATATACCGCGATATTCCACCTCGAAGTGGAATTGGTATTGTGCTAACATCTGTGGATGCAGGGAAACAGGTTGGAGGGATCTAACAGGATTCCTCAAAACATTTGAATTGGTTTCATATGTTGTGTGATTGATTTATTTATAATCTGTGTATGATTATATCTGTGATTGAATGTGTTGAAGGATATAATTTAGCCGAATGTATTTTTGGTATCGTTGGATACCAGAAATAAATGAAATTGGATTTTGAAATTAAATTAATTGAAATTTTTAGTAAATTCATTTTTGGAAGAATTGGGTTAATTTAAAAGAAGTTTGATAAAGATAAAGTTTTGTCTTTGAATTATATTGACTAAAATTCCAAAATATGGAAAAGGACTTTATAAATGGATTTTGAATAGTATTATTCGAAAGTTGGAAAATTTATTGAAAATGGAATTTTAAATGGTTTGGAAAAGATAAAGGAATTTATTTTAAAAGTGATAAATTTGTTTGAAATCCAATTTATAATTGATTAGTATTTGAAGATAAATAATTTGGGAAATCGATATGAAAATTTATTTGATGTTGAATGAAAATTGATTTTTGTGTTGAGAATAAATTTGAAAATCGATTTGTAAAATGATTTGGTATTTGGGATTAAAATTAGAATCAATTTGAAATTTGATTCGGTGTTGAAGTAAATTTTAGAAATCAATTTGGAATTTGATTTGGGGTTTGAAATAAAATTGAGAAATCAATTTGAAAGTTGATTTGGTGTTGAAAGTGAATATTTGAGAAATCGATTTGAAAACCGTATAAAAAAGTGAATATTTGAGAATGTAAATTCAGAATGGAATTTATAAGGAAAAGGGGAGTTTGTTTTAAAAATAAACATTGATTTATTTTTAAAAGTGTGGAAAAATATGATTTGAAATTGGTTTTCAAAGTGATGAAGTGTGGAAATAAATTTACAGATTTGGAATGTAAATTTGAAATAAATCGATAAGGATTTATTTAATTGGTTTAAATGGACCATTTTGAGATGAAGTGTGAAATATGATTTGAAATTGGTTTTCAAATGTGAAGTGTGGGAAATATATATCTTGTGAAGATATTTTGAAAATAAATAATTCGGGAAAAATTATTTAAATTGGTTGATTGTTGTGAATGTTGTTGATAGTTAAATAACCGACTATCAATATTTGCCTTTGAAATGACACTTGATTTGTTTTTAAAACAAACGCTCACCATTCGGGTTAGCCGGGAAAAGACCTCTATGTCATATAACCCATTCCGAATAGTGATACGACAATATGGATCGTATTGAAGACCGATGGTGAAGACCGGATATTTTCGAAAATGAAAGGACAACCTATCGAATGTCTCTGCACCGAGTTGCTCCGGTATAGAGATTTATATCACTCTTCTTGTGATGGGAAGTCCGGACGTGATTAGTGAATATCCGGATTGCAAGGGCTTCTTTGGAAGTGCCTTCGGTTCCGTTCGATTTCGGAACGGACTTGTATGGATGTGTGTCTGACGTTACACTTTGAGATGTAAAGCTGGTTTCTATCAAATACATTTCTGTTGGTGGCGGAGAATTTATTCTCTTAGCTTAACACTCTTCTCTGAGACGTACGAGCTCAGAGGTTATGTAGTTGATGGTTACTAGTGATACATTCCCAATTTGGTAATGTGGCATACGAAGTGTTGTTGATCATTTGTTGGTCAAAGCGTGCTTTGTGAAAAAGCGTTGCTTTGTGAAAAAGCATGGCTTTGTGAAAAAGCGTAGCTTTGTGGACGAGACTTCGTCGAGCCTCACAACCCGGTGATGGTCGAAACAGGAATGTTGCGGCAAAGGTTTGTAGGGGTAGCGCCCCTAGGGTATGCCATTTCCTTCTGGTTAAAAGGTGATATCATGGTATGGAGCCCAGATATTTTACCTATGTTGATGCTGCACAGTTATTATACTTTGTGGTTGTTGCTTTGTGATTGAGGATCCTCGGATAAAGGTCGGTAACGACCGGAGGATGGCATAGCTCGTGTGTTAGCTACCTAGTTACAGCTTGGTTAAAGCGTGAGGTAGCGTCGGCCTTGTGTTTGCAGAGATCCGGTTAAGTTCTCGAGTCGTCTTTCCAAAGGCGTTTCTATTTCGGTAAGGAAGTTCCTTAGCCTGGCCATTTGTTGGAAATCCAAAGAAACAATACGCGCCCTGTACGGTTTTAGTTGTAGAACCTGCCATTTACTTATGGTGGTCGCCACTGTTTAGATGGTAGCTATAGTAGGCATACAATAATGGTTGTATGCTGGCTAAGATTGATATTATACTTTCGAAATGTTTTCCACACTAGACATTAATAATAATATCAACTGATTTTTCGTAGTAAGCATTTTTGACTATCATAAGGAGAAATCTCCTCCAATTCTGCGTTTGCATTGTGCGTGTGGCGGGAGGCCTTATGGTAGTTTCATTTTCCAAAAGCATTGCGAAGCTGTTTTATTTTCTTTTGTGAAAATAACTGTTTTACGATCTCACACCAGTCACCATGACTGACTCGGAGTTTATTGTTCCCTTTCTAAACTCTGGGTGCCCATAATTTTCCACATGGGCAGCCTAGAGTTATGTTATCAGGATATTCTGGATATTCTGGAGCTTTGGAGATGAGCTGGATGGCGAAGCGTACTACCGTACTTGTTTATTTATTCCGCTGTGTATTCTGTATGAGGACAAGTTATGTAACTGTCTATTGTTGTATTGAGTTGTGTATTGATTCTGATTGATGTATGTATAAACTGATATAGTCTTTTGTTTTAAAGATTATTGATTCATCTATTATATATTATTCCGCTGCGAATGTGAGATTCTGATATTGTTTCTGTTTCTGTTTTTCTATACTTTCTTTTCTTCTGTCTTCTTCTACCTCTTCTTTTAACCCTAATGGTTCGGTTTTTCGGCATTCGATTGCGCGGCATTTGATACAGTGGACGTATTAATGTCAACTTTCGAGCGTCGAAAAGTCGTATCGTTACACTAACGCACCCAGCCGCCACCCAAAACCTTGAAAACGCGACCACCTCCTTCGCCTTCGTCCAAATCAGAGGCCGCCATCGGCCTCTCCATCAACGGCCGAGCTTCCAGGTGGCTCGCGGCCCCCACATTGCGCCAAAGGCGGCTCGTCGTCGCTCCCTTCCACCACCATTCATGGAGAATCCATGCACATCCAGACCCAAGTAGCCGCATGGATCGAACCAGCTCGTCACCATCCACGTACCCATGCCCTCCGATCGAGCTATCGTCGAAGATCCACCGTTCCATGGCCTATGGACGGCCGAGAACAAATCAATAATTTCTGGCCAAACCATGATTCGATAGCAGAAATGAATTGCAGATCTGGGTGGCGCTCATCGAGAGCTTCGAAACGGTATATAATTCGATATGGTTTGGAGGAGTTTGATTTTTGGATTTTGTTTTGAAATTGGATTTAGGGTTTGGTAATTGAAGTTTGTTTCTGCCATTGAGAAGTAGAAGTAGACAGAAGAAATTGTACGTACAGTATTGAGAAATGAAAGGCTGCTAGGGTTTAGAACAAAACAATATATACTAATGAAGCCCGATAAGAAAAGAATGAACACAATCGAATAGATTTGAAATGACAAATACGACCTGAAAAGCCCGTTTCGTTCCCGAAACGAAAGTGGGTCATCCCATATATTAAAATATATGTTTTCGATATTTTTAAACTCAATGGAACAGGTTTCAGGTCCTAATTCCGTCGTATGAAGAAGTTGCTTTAAAATCAGCTTATTTCAAATCGATTTCAATTAAATTGATTTCTAGGCGTTTCGAGTCTGTACGATTAAACCATAAGTCTGATCACTACGAAACTTGAAACCTTACAATAATTCACTGTTACAAATTCGATGAAACTGGTTTCGTCGAAATCCGAGACAGTTGCCAAAATGGCTATTTCCACGTTAATTAAATAAATTAATATTAAATTAATTAATCACTTTTTAATTCAAAATTTATAAACTGATAAATTTCATAATTTTTGCTTACTTAGACATTTATAATAACTTAAAGCAAATTTACATATCAAATTCAGTGTCTAATATTTCACTAATTACAGTGTTCAATTTCAACTGTAATTAAATCCAATTAATTAAAATTAAATTCTAATAAATTGTTTTAATTTGATTTCAAACTTTTATTCTAACAATTATTACTCTACAAACATAGTTATCATTATTATATCTTGTTACACTAACCTTCTACAATTATCATCTTAGTTTTCATTAACGTAGTATTTAATTGCAATAAATCCATTTATTATAGCTTAAATTCCAATAAATTGATCAAACTTGATTTTAATTCTTTTTATTCAATTAATTATCATATTATGAATAAAATTTACATTGGTTACATCTTATCAAAATTAATATTCTACAATTACCAATTTAATCTACATTAACTGCACTAATTAAGTGAATTAATTGCAATTGATTTCAATTTTAATTTAACAGGCTAAATAAATAGGTAACATATAATAATTGTCACCATTAACCTTTAGTCACATCTTATAAGTTTATTATCCACAACAAGTGTTATAATCACTGCTACAACACTAAATTTATTCAGTTACAATTCATTACACATTATTTCATTAATCAATCAACTTTTAAATTATCAATTGCTCTTTTAATCCAGTTATCCATTAATACATACATTACTATAATCTATTTACAATCTATATCAATTATAACTCTTTAATCCTTTTATCATTGGAATTGTATTTAAAGCAGTTATCAATTACCTTAAATTAATACCATTACATTGTATTCTTGTTATATTCTTATTATTAAACCTCAAAATTTTTATTTCTTCCAACATTAAGTCACAAAACCTTATTAAATTTACAATTTCTAATTATCGAAAATTACAGGTCGTTACAGATAACTACTCAAACTGGCTTTAAGAAACTTTGCTCCAATTAAGGGCTGCCAGCCGTATTTGGTTGGGGAAGAGTGTTGGAAATGGGTCAGCTCGCAGTGAAAGTTAAGGGTGAATTTCAAAAAAATTTACCTTATAGGATCTTTATTGGGCCTATGAAGTCTAATTTATTTAGAACATTTCTAAATTTAATTTAAATAAAATCATATATTTCACTTAAATTCATAAATTGTTGATAAAAAAATTATTTAATTTATTTTCAATTTATATATAAGTATACATATGTATCGTATACATGTGTATGTGTATGCATGTGTAACATAATATTTTGTGTAAGGTATAGCATGTCCGTATATAGATATTGGGATTTACATCGCAACAGACAAGTTAGCTCATCCTACATATATTATATGTTTTCCGAATATGTGTATATATTTATACTAATTATATATAAAAACCCAAGTGCAAGTGTGTGTGTATATGTATACACATACATACATAGATACATACATATATTATGAGAAAATATTATAAATATATTTATACATAAAATATTATAGTGTTAAATATTAAATTAACATATATATATATGCAAGATGTAAGTTTTTTATATTAAATATATATATATATATGTATATATATGTATGTATGTATGTATGTATTAAAGTAACATAATAACACACACACACACACATATATATATATAACAATATGTATATATAAATATAAATATAATAATTAATGGAAATATTAGTTAGTATAGTTTATATAAATATATAAATTACAAAATTAAAATTAAAAAAAAACATTCCAGATCGAATGCACAACAGATCCAAATTTAATAATTTTGTTATATTAATATATATATTATGAATTAATTAGTTAAACAACAATAAATAAATGATAGAAAATATTTGCATATTAAATATTTTGAATTTTAAAATTTCAAAAAATTAGGAACGGTATTTTATAGCTTACGAAAAAATTTCAGATTTTTCTAAGTCGGTTTTTTTTATTAATTAAATACTTTTGGTTAAATTTAAAATAATTTTTCAAAAATATAAATATAGTTTAAAAAATATGATTTTTTGACCGAGAGCTTCTATGATGACAATTTAACTTTAGAAAATTAAAAATCGAATTTTCAAAACATAATTTATTTTATATCAATTTCTTAATTCGTACAATGATTAAATGATAATAAATATATTAAATAATTACCAAAAAAATATTTCCAGTCACTAAAAATCATAATTAACATAAATATGCATTTGAAAAATATTAGTATTTATGTGATATAGCCATATAGTTTAACAAATCATACAAATAAATTAGTTAATATATTACTATATGTATATATTAATTAATAAAATATTAGTAAATAAAATATAATGGTTTTGGCTGTGTATATCAGATCCCTAATGAAAATTTTGTATTTTTTGTTTGATAAACATATACACAAACCAATCAATATGTGACAACATCAATACCTATAGGCACCTAACTAACAATACAATAATCACTATATAATATATATTTGTTATACAGAGGTTATGCATCATAAAAAACTAAACACTTAACCTAAAACTAATGCCCATAAGTCCACCTTGTAATGATGAATTCTCCATTCTTTGAAACCTTTTCGATTCAACAAATTGTTAGTCCTTAAACCGCAGAACCTTTGCTATCAAATAGTTATTAATTTAAATTGATTTGATTTGAGTTTTGTTGGATCTTTAGGAGGTGTGTTTGTCCAAAATGATGAATATAGGAGGCAGCAAAAAGTCCTTGCAAAGTTAGGTTTATGGTTCCTTTTATAATGGTTGAATCAGAGAGAAAAGTGGATCACATCACTTACCTTTTCTCACCAAATCTTAATCATCGATCACACACCCATTTACCCTATTTTTGGCCACTCCCAACCCCATCTGTTTGCTACCGAAATATGCCTCTAACATCATGGGATAATAGCCCACTTAAGCCCAAGTAAATGTATTTACTTAAATCCAATTTAATTCCTTATCGATATCTCATATCGATCGATATATTTATAACTATTATAAATATATACAATAATATTTATTCCTCAAATCATATTCGTATTTTATAATTAATATTTCATAGATATTAATTAATTTAATTAATTAATAACAATTATAAACTAATTGGTCTAAAGAGAATTCATCATTTCGGTTGTGTGGCCTGGTTGTAAATTCGGTCAGCGATTAACATCGAACTATTCGAATGTTAACGTTCACACGTCACTTAGCAGATGGTGTGACATTTTAGTCAAATTTATCTCTTACTTAGTTTCGGTAAAATCCAGTTCCACTTTATTAAGCATTACCCGGTTGTGACATTAATTTAGGCCAATTTTCTTCGTAAATATCATATCACTTTGGACTTAAGGAATTTGGTAATGGTCAAAATTCCAATATCATTCATATTCAACTGTATAATCCAAACACAAAGTCCTCGGTTCAATAATAAAATTATTATTAACCGAAATGCTCTGGTCAGAGACTTTGACTTTGAGTTAACTTGAGTTGAATGTGATACTAACCATTATATTCACTTCACTTCCAATATTTCCACTCGACCCAATTATATTCATTCGATGGACGTCATGCCATGATTTGACTATAATCAAAGTGGAGCTTTCATATTGAAGATCCACGGTATTCTTAAGTCGAGAGAACTGTGTAAATAATCACATCGATATTATTTGTTTGACCTTAGTTATATTAACCAATAGAAAACTATTGAATGGGTCGTTTCATAGTTATTCAATAACTATCAGTACGTATCCCCTAGGTGCCCCCAGCAACCATGAGTAATACACTGCCCAACATTTGGATAGCGTTACGCACTCCAGTCTCAATAAATACTCGATATCCAATCTCGATGCATCTTGACTATGAACATTTAAAATGGTATACATATTTTTATTATAATAAATTACTCACGGTTACAACACTTTGTAACTACTATCACAAAACATACCATTTATAGATTTTCTATTAAATATATACTTTTAATTAACTTAATTAATTAATATAACCACGTTGTATCAAGTATATAATAGAAAGAAAATACCTTTGATTTTGAACAAGATTGGTTATTGCGTTAGATATATGTAACAAATTATATAATTACCCCTAGGGCATGCCCCTTACTCTATCAATATCCCACTTGCACTTGAGATCAATTATGAAATCTTATTCCAACTTCTCCAATCGGTTTCCTCAAAACTGATCGGGTCAATCCCTCAGTGAATGGATATGCTATTATGTTTAAATTATCTACTTTGTCAATCAACTCTTTTTTATGCTGATAAACTACCTTTATCATGTGGAACGATTCGGAGTATGCCTCTCGATTTCCTGTGAGCTCTAAGTTCTGTTACGAACTATACAGTGACATCATTATCATATAAAAAATTTGAGGGATTCTCAACATTTGGAATCACCATCACCTCGGTTATAGATCTGTGCATTTATATTTATATACATTTCTTTATTGTTGCGTAATTCAAGGCGATGTACTTAGCCTTTTCTATTGAATCAGCTACAGTCTTTCATCTGGAACATTTTCAACTAAAAGATTCTTAACTTGAATTTATTATTGACATGTCATATGCAATATCACTTACGAAACTTTTAGTCTGAATACTTCTTTACAAGGAGTTAGTTATTTCTGTAGACAAGTCTCTATTATTTCATAAATACACGAGAACACACTAAACTATCATTCAATAATATCAATTTCGATTAATATTTGTTTCATGTATCAAATACATAAACAAATTATGATATCATAGATAATATAACATTTATGATAATTCCTATTGTCATGCATAAGGAATTCATCTCACATGTTCCGTATTAAACAATTTAATAGGGTGTCTTTGCATATCGATTTGAGACATTCCTAATATCTTTTATACTCACTATAAATGACATCATTTACACATCCAACGTCGAGTATTAAAACAACTAAGGCTGATTTTAATACAAGTACATCGTTAAAATCAGTAATGTGTTATTTATTTACAGTGTAGAAATATCAATGTACCTTTTAATGTTCTTTCTTATGAACACGCGCTTCCTCTGCATTTTGATGGATAATTAAACTATTTGATATTTCTATCAAGATATTTTTTTCAATTTCAATGCTTATAAAATGGTACTTTCTATCATTTCATTGATCATATCCAAAGACTCACAAACTCAATATCGCTCCCACTGACTTCGAGAATTTTGGTTATTATGTGTAAACAGCTTACTCTAAATCATTATTTAAAATTTTCTATTTCAATACATATGTACCAAACATAAATGTTATACTAAGTGATAGATTTGTGAGTAAATCCGAATTAACTTGAGCATGTTGAATACCAAATCTATTGCGCTAATTTCAACAATTGAATTTGCAATGTTATTCTTATCAATGTTGCTCATTATATTCCAACTGCATTAGTCTTGCCCTCGAAGATACATTCACGGCCGATGGATCATATCATTTTCGGGAACATCTACCAAAATCATATTTTGATAAGTACTTGAAATCTATTTCAGATCTACGCATCATACCATATCATAGAGTCAACACTCTTAATGGTTTACTTTAACAACCGAGGATTATATATTTTCAACATTGATAAGAAACTCGTAGTTTCTCTTCAATGTGCGAGAATACTTATTAGACATTCTAATGCGATGTGTTCATTTAGGTTAATTAATTTTATTTTATCTCATGTAATTGGTTTTATCATTGGATCGTATCCAATTCAATTTTACTACAATAGTTTCTCAAACAAATTCCTTCATTATGGAGTTAGTATTTCTTGAAACAATAATTGTTTCTCGATGCAATGGAACATGTATTCATAAACACTTTATGAACTGCTTTTTATTTAAAACTAATTTAGTTTTAGCTACAAAACTTATGTTCAAAATATAAATATGTCATCTAATGACAATCCTTCCCAAACTCCTTTTGGGTAGATTCATACAAGATCTTTCATGAACAATTATTATGTGCAGACTTTGGACTCGCACAACCTGCCAACTTCTTATCCTAGGATATGTTGGGGTTTCTTATAAACCCTTATCTTATATGATTTTGTAAACTATTATTTAAATGAAATAATATTAACCTCGTGTATTACTCTTAAGTACATGACCTTATAGAAAGAAATTAACTCAACTTCACTCACAATTAATCGTACTTTATCCAACAAAGTTCGATCACTCCTTATCGATACATCATTGTGTATCACATGGAGCAGTGACTTTTGAGACTGAACCTTTATTCATTTTTAGGTACGTTCGGTTTTAATATACTCATTTATTCGATCAAATCATTTCTATTGCATGTTATATTATTTACTTTCTTTTTATATTCTATGAGCTTATCATAGACTTATACATGCGTATCAAATACACATGTTCATGTCTGTGATAACTCATCGGTGAATATGATGAAGTGTGTGGAATCATTTTGGTATTAGACTTATGATTGTATACATCTATATGTATCAATCTGAAGAGTTCGTTAACTCTTATGACGCTCCAACTAAATGGATGCATAGCCCTTAATTAATTGAGATATAATTAACCAGTATCATATGATTTATAATCACATAATAAAATTATTAAAACTGTGGCTTAGTCTATAATTCAAAAATAGTTGTAAATAACTTTAGATATTTCAGTATTTTCCAATGCATCACTTTTATTGTGAAAACAAATACCATATTGTAGTTTTATTACATTATGAATATTCATAATATTCACATTGAAATATACTATGTTTATTTTTCGGTCGACACCAAAAATAGTCATTATTTCATAAAAAATGTTCTGTACGTTTTACGAAAATAATTTTTCGTAACTTGATGCAGTCAGTAAATGCTATATGGCAAACTTCCACTATTTCTACTATTACTATAATAGCATACTAAATTTGGAGGTCCATCATTCACTTACTATAGATTATTTATTTCACATACTGCAACTATATTACAGTAGAGAGTTCTTTGATCAAATATTTTAAACTCAAAGAAATAAATCTCATAGAAAACAATTTTCTATATGAAAATACAATTTGGAATAAATCATATTACTTATTCCAGTGTTAAGTATCAATCATTATTATTACAATTCTCGTTTCCAATGTTTCTTTATGAAGTAGAAGTGACTATTCACTCTCTTTGTCCCAACTGTACCTTAAATTACATCTACTCTTATACATTTGTTTTCCGTTCAAATGGTTAAATCATTCAAAAGACCCTTACTAGACATAAGAACTCTTTACAAAACGCATTCGATGACCCTTAATTCTTAAGGTCATCAAATATGTTGTGCTTTGCGTAAACTGATCAAACTCACATTTCAACGATCGAGTTCTTAGATCTATCTTGTGGTTTTGTCTAGCGTTACAATTAACATAATACAATCCTTTTATGATCAATCAAATTGAATACTCGATCTCATAGTACTATTTATTGGCTTATTTTTGAATGAACTAACTTCATCGAAATATCGTACATTGCGAGCTGTGACCATTCCCCATACAACACTTATATGCGATAGTATATAAATCAAATATCCATAGTCTTGTATTGCATTTAGAGTTCAAAAATCATATAATGCAATACATGGTCTCGAGCAAATAAACACATAAGCGACCAAAATATGAACGTATTTAGTAGTTGTAAAATTAGGAGCTTGCGTGGGTGTTGAAACGTTAACATGAAATAAGCATATAATAGTAAGTATATACCATATTACTATTTTTCAATTTTCAATTCAGTTCGTTTGTATATCTTAATTAATAAATGTGTTACCAATCGTATGAAATGCATAAATTTATCATTGTAGATTATTGTAACATTATATAGCATATGTTCTTACAATACTAGAAAAGTTAAATGTTATCATTTCATTTTTCTAATAAGGCTCCCACTAGTCATTCAGGTTTCACTAAACCCTAAGTCAAAACATAGAAGTCTTTCGACCTCATTAGTGTGACGACCCACCTTTCTGACTCCTGGAACGACACTTAATATATCCATGATATTCATGTGCCATTGCCCAAGCGTCCAAAAGGTAAGTTGTCTAGGGTAAAATAAAGAACAGAACAAGAGAAAATAGATAAACTTCACAACGGAATGGTTACATATAATACAAAATGACATAGTACAAAGGATTACTCCTTATATGGAGTTATCAGAGTTATACAAAAGTACTACATCTAACAGATTTATAGTTATACATTATAACTTGTCATTTTTAGATACAAAATACACCTACATAATTATATCGTGGAAATAAATAACTAGATAACTAAGGAGCCTCCTGCTTGTCCGTCGTCTTCAAAGAACTCCAAAGAAAAAGCTACTATTCTCGGACTACTCAAATATAATTGAGTACCCAAGAGTTTAGGGAAAATAAACAACTTGGGTCAGACAAAATGTCTGGTATGAGTAAAACTATGAAACAAATGGGTTGTATTTAAACAATAACATGTGGGACCATGCCGCTAACGCGGAGCGGATTTTCTCTCATATAAACAACAAACAAACATAACAAAAATGGAAATGAACAATAGACAACAAATCCAAACGTAGATGATGGGCATAATTAATATACATCCAAACTTGGAAGAATGGAACAGTTTGAATAGAAATCCAAACTGGATAGAATGGATAAAACAAGATAATAATCCAAACTCAATAGAATGGACTAAACCAGATAACAGTCCAAACTCGATAGAATGGACTAAATAGGATAACAGTCCAAAATCGATAGAGTGGACTAAATTAATAATTAACACCGCAAAGAGTGGTTGACTCTTCCCGTTGCAATTAAAGAAAACATATTTAAAGGTTCGATCAAATAAGGAAAGGAAAATCTCCAACAATGACTAGGACGGTGTGCTCCCCTTACCGAAAGTATACCTCTAGAAATATACTTGAGAACTCTGATGGCTCTCGGACACGTCCAAGATGGACCCCGCCAACGGTTATCGAGTATCCGAGTATTTCACATCTCAATGCGCAACACCGAATCCAATCTAAAGTGGATGTGAAAATATCCTAATGGGAGTAACCCCGCTTAGCTTGGCTTCCACTCGCTCTTTAGGTTTAGTCATTTCCGACAAAGGATAACAAAGCTCAAATGAGAAACACATCGTCTTAGAGTGACGATATAAAGAAGTTGAAGTAACCGATAGCTGAGAAACCAACTATCGAGGATATAAAACGATCGTATATGAAAATTAAGTCTTGTATGTTTATCACCACTCATCGAATTCCAACTTGTACTATTTCTTGGTTAACAATAATATCGGATAATTCAAGATAGTGTTCCTCAAAGTCATTTCTCACGATTATTCTTAACTTTCGAAATAGCGACAAGTCTACTTCTTCGACGTTTAGTGCTAAGTATACAAATAAATCATTTCCATATAAGTGAATCACTTTACAGAAATTAATTCATTTCCATAAACGAATCAAACTTTTTCTTTTAAAAACCCGAATTTGTGCTTGGCCACACATTATAGGTATTAGCTTTAAAACGCTTTATTAAAAGAGTTTACTAACTTCAAAACAGAAATTTAAAAAGGATTTAATAACTTAAAACATCCTTATTATATTGATTAATTAACTTTAAACTTCATCACACATTTGATTTTTGAACTTTAAATGTCTTTAAATAATAAGAATGGTAAACCACATTTAAACCTTATTAATTCAACTAATCAGTAAAATATAATTAATTAAATTAATAAATAATTAATTATCATTATTTAAAATGAATAGCAAAGTCATAACATCCTTGTTACTTTGATAAATTCACTTTGAAACTTCATAAATTAAGTTGAGTAATTAACTCCAATAACCTTTAATTAAAAAGGGTAAATCACCTTTAAAACATCATTAATTTAATTAATTAATTAATAAATTTAAATATAATTAATTAAATTAAATAAATAAATAAATAAATATCATTATTTAAAATGATTAATCAATTTAAACCATCATTACGGAAAGATTAATAAAGTTAAAACAAGTTGATTTCCTTTTAAAATCATTAATTAAAAGATTAATTAATTTTAAAAACAAAATTGGTTAATTGATTAATTAACTTTAATCCACCATTATCAAAAGATTAATTAGTCTTAAACATCATTAAATAAAATGATTAATCACATTTAACTCATCATTAACCAAGTAATTGGTTAAATTTAAAACACATCATTAATAAGTTAATTAGTTAACCTTAATCCTAAATAATTAAATTAAATAATTAATTAAATTAAATAATCATTATTAAAATAATTAATTGTTTTTGAAAACATCATTAATCAAAATCTTGCTTAACTTGTAAAACAATTCCAAGCATGAAGATGAAACCAAAAGGTTTCGATAAGTGATTTTCCGAAAGTGCCGATATAGTGACTATCGCTATACAGGCAGTTCGGCAAACAAACTTATGTCATTACAATACAACCAAACATCACATAACAAGGTATGAACTTATATACAAGGTATGAACTATGGAACAATATATAGAGAGCATTTACATATAAATAATTAACTTTAACTACCAATATTTCATCGAACTTACTAAAGCTTACTAACTTATCCAAACTTCCACCACAATTTCAGCAACTAAGATGTTCAAAATTTAAAATATCATAAACATAAAGTTGTAGTCCTTTTAGTTATTTTTCCATATCATTAAAGAAATCTAAATTCTAATTAGTTTGGCAAAAGTTATGGCTAAATTACTAAGAGGTGTTTAAACAATTCCAAGCCAAACATCATCAACGCTGAACAATTCATTATCGTATTATGGAATCATGTATAAACAAGTATATAAAAACGCAAGCACATTAATTTCCATGCAAAAAATCCAACCATAATTATTATCAACAATAATGGTTTAGAACTTTGCATAAAAGATGAAGTTTTACTCACTAAAAATGCTTGCTAACTTTAACCGAAATTGCACTATCTTTGCAAGTACGACTAGGTCTTTGTATAATCTTGAAAAATGAAGTCTCTAAGTGCTTTATATCACCACAAAGGTTCGGCCTTAGGGAGTATATAGTACGGCCTTGATGGATTGAGGGCTTGAACTTTGGAAATGAAGTGAAAAGATGAGTGTGTAAGTGTTTTAGCAAACTTTGAAAGAGAATTAAATAGAAATAGATACATTTTTGTAACTTGGAAAGTACTTAGGAAGCCATGGAATTATGGTTAAAAGCTTTAGGAAGTTTTGAACATGAAAAGAGAATGGAAAAGTGAAATAGAAGTTAGGAAAAGCTAGTTTTATAAGCATGCAAAGTTTCTCAAAGAAGCTTCTTTATTAAATTATATTTGCTTAGCTGACATGGGAAGCTTCTTTATTTAATTATATTTGCTTAGCTTATGTGGGATGCTTCTTTATTAATTCATTTTGGTGGCTTATGTTGGGAGCTTCCTTATTATATATGTTTCCTTAAGCATACATACATTTATTCACATGCATTCAAACGTGCCTAAGTAACTTATAAATATGTGTTGGTGCATACAAAAGAGTTATGACATTTCAGATAACCTTTAGTCGACGAAAGGTCGAAAATTCGGAAAACGAATTCCGGTCACATTTTCAATCTTACATCAAGCTAAATATTTTTGTAAACTAAATTAGAAAACTCTTTCACCATCATTATTTATTTAAAAGAGTTTTATTTTAGTTATAAACCTATTATTTGAATATTTAAAATTAACTAAATATTCACAAATTTAAGTAGTGAAATTCCGGGTCGTTACAATTAGTGAGTGTTAGGACTTGTCTGTCTTAGAATTTTTCTGACCTTGAGTCTGCTCAACAAGTTATAGCTCGACGAACGATGGATAACTCCTTACCGGTTGTATGACGTACAACTCATAACCCTTTGGTACCTTGTTCTAATTCTGCTTCGATCTTGAGTCTGGTCAATAAATCGAAACAAAAGTGTTCACTCGTAGCTACCATATCGCAATGACTTAAGTATAGTATATGGACCTTGAGTCTGCTCAACAAATACATGTAGTTATCTTAACTCGTCTATTCGATAAATTAATAATACTACACATAACATCCCCAACTTGAGTCTGCTCAACAACTAATGAGTATGGAAGTAATTTATTAATATATGTATGGTAATGGACATTATATTCAAGGTTCATAATCTTCAATATATTATATTGAGTGATATCAACTCATGGAATAATGTATTTCTTATGAAATATCATCATGATTCAAGTGTCAGACACATCTGAAATCATAGTATACGTATATTTACATATGTATTTATTCCTTAAGTCTAATTAGGGTTTCTTAATGTTCCACCTTTAGTTTATACATTCGTATTATATAAGTTTTATTATTATATAACTTTTATATTTTATATTACTTATATAATAGTCTTATGTATAACATTAGATTGATTAAATCTTACTTAATTAATTTTTACTTAATTTTATACTAATTTAATATAACATTTATATTAAAGTTATTGCATACTATAACCTTTATAGTATCACACATATATCTTATGTACATGAGTATTCATTTAATTAATTAACCTTTAATTAATTAATTTATTTATTTTGTAATTAATTTATTTAATTAAACTATTTTAATTAAATTATATTAATTTCAAAATTCAATTCATATACATACATGTATACTTATGTTATTTTAACATTTTAAAACAACATAACATATATTATAATATATAATACATGTATACATTTATTAATTAATTAACTTATTTATTTTATTAATCTAATTAATAAATTTTAAAAATTTTGATATTGATCTATATATATATATATATTTCAAACATTTTGAAAATTATTATTACATGATAATATTTTTATCTTATTTTAAACTTAACTTTTAAATTTAAAATCATATATTTTTAATTTTTCAAACAATTTTGAAAATTAATCCAATGCTCAATTCAAATTTAGGCATTTTCTATTAAGGAAAACCTTTAGGCTATGGGCTTAATAGTTAACCATAATATGGCTAATTTAAACCACATAAGCTATTGGGCTGTGTATATCAGATCCTTAATGAAATCATAGTATATATTAATCATAGTTATATAGTTTAATACAAATCATAAGAATAAATTAGTAACGTATTACTATATGTATATATTAATTAATAAAATATTAGTAAATAAAATATAATGGTTTCGACTGTGTATATCAGATCCTTAATGAAAAATTTGTTTTTTTGTTTGATGAACATATACACATAACCAATCAATATGTGACAACATCAATACTTATAAGTATCCCACCTAACTAACAATACAACAATCACAATATATATATTTATATACACGGTTACATAGACGTTATGTATCATATATAAACTAAACACTTGCCCAAAACTAATGCTCTTAAGTCCACCTTGTAATGATGAGTTCTCCTCTCTTTGAAACCTTCTCGATTCAACATATTGCTAATCTTTGAACCGCAGACCTTTTGCTATCAAATAGCTTCTAATTTGAATTGATTTGAGTTTTGTTGGAGCTTTTGAAGTGTAGTTCGGCCAAAATGATGGAGATTGAGACAACAAAAAAGTCCTTGTAAAGTTAGATTTAGGGTTCCTTTTATAATGGTTAAATCAGAGAGAATAGTGGATCATATCACTTACTTTTTCTCACCAAATTTTAATCATCCATCACACGCCCTTTTACCATATTTTTGGATGCCCCCTACACTATATGTTTGCTGTCGAAATATGCCTCTAACATCATGGGCTAATAGCTCATTTAGGCTCAAGTAAATATATTTAATTAAATTCAATTTAATTCCTTATAGATATCTTATATCGACGATATATTTATAACTATTATAAATAAATATATACAGCAATATTTTTTCCACAAATCATATTCAAATTTTATAATTAATATTTCATAAATATTAATTAATTTATAACAATTACAAACTATTAAAACAAAAGCCCCTGATTCTATTTCTTCTTCAACCTTTTTCCTCCTTCCTTCTTTCATCGTAGCCACCCCCTACACCTCTTTCTCCAAATTCTCATTCCAAAACAAAATAAAAACATTAGATAAAATTAAAGACACTTGGTTCATCCAATTCGAACAAAGTTGGTTGTTGGTTCAAGGGATCTTAAGAGGATTTTCAAGTTAAGATTTCACCAATAGGAAAGATTTACAAGGTACATCCTAAATTTAGATTTACATATATTAGTTGCATCATTCGTATCACTATTTAATATAGTATTATTGTCTTGTCTTGATTTGGAATTAATGTTTTATTATAAACAACAAATTGATTGATTTGGTTTGATTTGATTTAATAGATTAAAACCAAAATATATATGTTTAAAATTATTCTTTTAGCTATATGTTTTTTATTTATCAAATACCACTAATTCAAATGACAAATGGTATGACGTTTTAGACTTAAGTTCTAGATGTCATAGATTTGAACCCCAATACATCAAATTGAGTTGTTTGGATAAACTATCACTCTTATCATATAAAAAAGGCCAAGAATATGTTTTTAATAAACATGTAATTGCTCTCTAAACAAAGTTTACAATTTATGTAATTCAATTATCTAGTTTTAAAGTTTGATCATTTAGAAATGTAAAATTCATTGACATCTTTTGCAACTAAACATATATATTGGCTTCAAACTTTTTAAAATAAAATAAAAAGTATTTCGCAAAAGGTTCATTTCTTTAGCCATGTCAAACTTCGTGAAAAGACTCATGATTACATGGGAAAAGATCAAAATTGTCATTTTACCTTTAGATATGCAGAACTCCATGACGCTACCGAAATTACAAAAATGGAAGCAAAATTTTATGCAATCAAAAACAAAAAACTATTGAAGGTAATTATCTATTTCTTTAGCTTATACTAACGTGAATAACTACATCAACTAAGAGGAAAAAGGTTATTAAAAATGTTTAGTATTCTTATTTGGTTTATTTACGATTGTGATTGTGGTATCAGATGACAGTGCAAGAAGGAAACCGCCATATGGATTAAATTTTTTATACTAACATATGGATAAAATATTTTATTTACTATTTAAATCCAAATGTACAGTGGTAGCGGCGTATGATATAACAAAACATTACTGATTAACAAATATAAAGCACGGAGAGAGTAAATTTTCGTACCTTTAGCTGAGTTGCTTCAAAACGATTCATATACTTCGGTGAAATTAAGATAAGAGAATATGTGATTGTGAATATGTAACAAATAATAAATAAAAGGAAAGGTGAATATCGGTATTTGTAGATTGGTTGATTTATCTAGAAAGATCCCTCATTATCTATTCTAATGTAGTCATATATTTTAGCTGCTGTTTGATGTATAATCCAATCACATATGAACAACCCTACTATATAAATGATTAGAATTGACATCTAGGTTTGAATACGTTAAAAGCAATAATAGAGTGATATTTTATCACCTAGTTTAGTTAGATGATCATATGGAATAACTTAATATTTAAAATGTTATATGTAAAGAACATTTTTGAAAGTTAATGGTTGGACTTAAAAATATGTTTATATTAACATAATTGGAACTGACATCTAGATTTGAATACGTCTATGGCAATCCTAGGATCGTTTTATCACCTAGTTTATTTGGACGATTACATGAAATAACAATTTAATATTTAAAATGTTATATATAAGGGGTATCATGGGTAGTTCAAGATCGGACAAAAAAATTATGTTATTATTCCAACTATTAATAAAGTTAAATGTATGTGCATTTTAAATTAATTGAAAATTATTTATTCTTATTACCACATATGCATATACACATATATGAACAAGGTGTGAAATTAAATAAATGTCAGTAATAAGATATGGAATAAGGGAGATTGATAATCACTAGTGCAAAACAATTCTTTATTAATGTGCATGTAAAATCAACTACGGTTTCTTAAAACATATTATTTGTGAGATATTCCTGTGGTGTAAGAACTTGAAGGCTACATACACGTGAAAGGAAATCATGGGAGGAAAAACAAACAAACAACATTGTATTATGCATAAGAACTAAGAAGAGCGCAATTTCATTCACAGCAGTTTTGCTGACTTAAAGAACTGGCATTGAAAATAGAACCGATTTCACGAATAAGAACTGATTTCATGCACAGCAGTTTACATGTTATGAAAATCGAACATATAAAGGTATTTACATTAGTTACATTGAGCTATATATTAAATAACAAGCAGTACACTTAGTATGCATATTGAATATTGACTGTGTCCATTAGAAATTTTTATCTTGAATATTGCCTGTGTCAATATTGAATCATATAGGTTCCCTGTAGGCATTTTCCTTTGACGACCCCTTTACATTTTTAGCCAGAATAACCAGGCTTCCGTCAAGCTGAAACTTGAGATGAAAAGAAAATATTTCATAGCATGCATGAAAAATATTTTAGCGTCTAAATGACAGAGAATCGTACACAACTATTCTAATAATCATCCTAACATCAAATAAGATCCAAAGAGTCCTATATTCATACAAACCTTTCAAGGTCCTTTACCAAGTTAATCACGGTAAGGCCCGCACATGGCGTATTTTTTTTAAAATGAGGTCCTCGATTAACGAGATAAAAAATAAAGACTCCTTTTATTTTATTTATTTTATTGAAATTTCATTCAAGGCATAAAAAAAAATGAAAATATGGATATTGAATCAACTCACCTATACACAAATTAGTAGGTTGAAATATTTATGTATAAAAGGTTCGAATAGTATCATCTAAACTTAATTATAATTAGAAGATCGAAATATTACGTATAAAAGCTTTGAATCCTAATTCTAAGGAGAACACAGTATGTTTGTTTGAAGTTTTTGTTGAAGTTGGTAGGACAAGGTAACTTGTGGTAACTCATTAGTTTAGTTGTCTTTGGCTCAATTCAGACGTTTCCAATGTTGTTTCGACAATCTTTTTCACCGTTTCCACTTGGTCATTGTTAGAGTACTAAAAGTTTTACACAATTCATTGTTAGAGTACTAAAAGTTTTACACAATTCCGTTACAAACGTCTCTTTTTAGAACTTAGTATTGTTGTCAAGCACGATGTTATAGAGATACTTAATGTTATAGAAAAGTTAAGTATATTAGTGTTACAGAGATAGGTTTATATAGATAGAAAGCATAAGTAAGAAAAGACTAAAAAGCTTATAATGTAAAAGATCAATATGCTAACATTCCCCCTCAAACACGCGATGGTACGGCAAGGAGCATCGAGAGTTTGCCAATGAAAAATCTATGACGTTCGATAGTGTGAGCCTTCGTGAAGAAATCAGCAAGTTGTTCGATGACGGAGTAAAAGGTAGAGAAATAGTTCCATGCAGTAAGTGATAACGAGTGAAATGACAGTCAATCTCAATATATTTGGTGCGCTCATGAAAAACATTATTGTGAGCAATTTGAATAGCGCTCTTATTGTCACAATACATAGGAGTGGGAGAAGAAATAGAAACACTCATATCCTCCAACAGCCAACGTAACCAAATAATCTCAGATGTAGTGGAGGTCATAGCACGATACTCTGCCTCGGTGGAAGATCGCGAAACAACATCATGTTTCTTGCTCTTCCATGAAATAAGGGAATCACCCAAAAATACACAAAAGCCCGTTGTGGATTTTCTATCCGTTGAATCACCAGCCCAATCTGCATCGGAGAAGGCACGAAGCTCCAAAGATGAGGTCGATGGGAACAAAAGACTCTGATAAAGTGTTCCTTGCAAGTAATGAAGGATGCGCATAACAGCAGTCCAATGAACAGAGGTAGGGGAAGATACGAACTGACTAACAATGTGAACAGCATAGGCGATATCTGGACGAGTGATAGTCAGATATACAAAGCAACCAACAATAGAACGATATAAAGTGGGATCAGAAAGAGGACTCACATCGGTCGGAGTATAACGGGCATTTATCTCAAGTGGTGAATCAACATGACGTGTATTAGTAAGACCAGCACGATGATTAATGTCAGTAGCATATTTGGACTGGAAAAGAAGATAGCTTTTTTCTGAGGAAGCTACTTCAATGCCTAAAAAGTAACGTAGATGACTCAAATCCTTCATATCAAAACAACGAGACAATGTGGCTTTAATGCTCACAATACCATCACTGTCATCACTTGTAATGATCATATCATCTACATACAATAGAAGAAGAATACGGCCTGCAGAAGTCAATCAAACAAAAAGTGTTGAATCATGAGGACTAGAGGTAAAACCAAGTGATGTAATAACATTCGAAAATCTCTCATGCCAAGCACGCGGTGCTTGCTTAAGACCATATAGAGCTTTCTTAAGCCTACAAACCTGACCTGGAGCATGAGAAACACCAGGTGGAGCAACCATGTAAACTTCTTCCTTAAGATCTCCATTGAGAAAAGCATTTTTAACATCCATTTGAGAGATGTCCCACTGACGACTGGACGCAACAGCAATAAGAACCCGAACAGATGTCATCTTAGCCGCAGGAGCAAATGTCTCCTCATAATCCATGTCATACTCTTGGGCAAACCCTTTAGCAACTAAACGAGCTTTGTATCGCTCAATAGAACCATCTGACTTGGTTTTAATTTTATATACCCATCGACAACCAATAGTTTTCTTCCCGGTAGGAAGGTATACAAGATCTCATGTACCGGTTTTGTCTAAAGCAGACATTTCCTCAAACATAGCACGTTGGCACACAGGAGAACGAACAGCCTCCGAGTAAGAAGAAGGCTCATAAAAAGTGTCAATGGAAAAAAGAAATGAAGCAAAAGATCGAGAGTAACAAGAGTAAGCAAAATATGATAATTAAGTAGATTTACGTGTGCGAGTAGGATAGCGAGGTTGAACAGGATCTGTCGTCACAGAAGGTGTTTGAACAGTCGTAGTAGTAGGGGATAAAGTGTCACCTCCAGAAGAAGAAGGAACAGAGTGTATGGATGACGGTGTATCAATGGTAAGAGGTGATGAATCAGAGGAGTTATCAATAGAAAATGGATCAATGTGAATAAGATCAGACCTAGTCATACTATGAGGACTAGCAGGAATAGAGTAGAAGGGGATATGCTCAATAAAGGAAACATGACGAGAAACATACAGTTTATTTAAAGAATGATCATAACAACGATAGCCTTTTTGTCCAATACCATACCCAAGAAAAACACATATAACAACACGGGAAGATAATTTTGTACGCTCTACGTGTGAATGAAGAACAAAACAGGTGGAACCAAACACTTTTAGGTGAGAGTAATCAGGAGTTTGACCAAACAACTTGGCATGAGGAGAAATACCAGAATTATGAGAAATCGGGATCTTATTAATAAGATAAACGGAAGTAAGAACAGCTTCTCCCCAAAACTCTTATGGGACGCTAGCCGAAAGAATCATAGAACGGACAGTCTCAACAATGTGTCTATGTTTTCTTTCAGCAACACCATTTTGTTGCGGGGTATCAGTGCAGGAAGACTGATGCAAAGTACCATCAGCCGTGAATATCTTGGAAAGGTCTCCCTTAGTATATTCCTCCTCTAAATCAGAACAAAAGCATTTAACAATAGAGAAGTGTTGTGTTTTAACATATGCTTGAAAGGCAGTATAAATATCAATAAACTCAGAACGACGTTTCATCAGTAAAACCCAACAATAACGAGTATAGTCATCGATAAAAGAGACATAATATCTGCACCCACCTTTTGTGGGGATGGGTGTTGGACCCCAAACATCAGAGTGAACTAAATCAAAAGGTACAGTGGAAGTAGAAACACTTTGATTAAAAGGTAAAGCAGAAAATTTTCCAAGTTTACAACCACTACAGTCTGAAATATCATGAGAACGTAAATCTTCCAAAACACCAGAATTACACAAGAATTTAAGACGAGAGCTTGAAATATGACCAAGTCTAGAATGCCACAAATAAAACTTAGAAGACAAAGAAGTTAAATGAAAAGAACTTGTTAGAGCTTCTTCTAGCATATATACTTAAGCTATAGCATCCCTTCGACTTCTTTGAAAGGACTTGTTAGAGCTTCTTCTTCTTGTTCTTCCTTGACTTCTGTTTGAACTGGTTTCGACAAGGTCGAAAAGATATTTGCACTCCTCTCCCCCCTCCCCCGGCGAAGGGATGCTCTTGACTTTTCAAGTCGATCATGTCGAAACCCTGAACCTTCCCGCCATTTGGTATTCCCACGTGAATCTGGACCGTTCATTTAAATCTGATCGGATGGCTTGCCGTCTTTACTGACCTTTCTTATAAATTATGTTTTCCTCTTTTCTCCTTCCTTTTATCTGCAAGCGAAAAAAACTTCGAGCAAAATCAACGTCTTTAATATTTCCAGATAATCTTATTTTTCCCCATCAAGTATCCAGATCTAAGTAAGCTTAATTTATTTCGCTTTTCAAACTTCTTTCTCTCTGTTTATTTCATGGTAGATTTCATTTTCAAACTTGCAGTCAGGATTTTAATTTTTGTTTTGATTTTCCTGGAACTTCTTAAGTTTTAAATTTTAATCCACTTGAGAGCATTCTGTGATTCAATTTTATGGATCGATCAGATTTATTTCTTGTTAATTTCCATTTTGAACACAATTTCAGATTTTATGGTTATTGCTGCTTTTAAGTGAATTTGAATTTTCATCTTGAAAATTTCAAAACTTAAATAGTTAATTCATGTTTAAATCTGCTTGTTTAAACATTTTTAAGTTTCTAAGTTGAAACTGGGTTTGAGGAAGGAGTTTCCCGCTTGCTTCACCTAAAAGCTTTGAATTGTATGAATTAAAAAATTTGCGCCATAAATTTACCTTTCTACTCCTCCGAAAGGGATTAAGGCGGCAACAACTTTCATTTTTCTTTCTTAGCCTCTTTCGACGGGATCGAAAGGTAGTGTGGCGCTTCTTTTGACCAAAGTAGCACGCAATCACCTTTTCAAAAGCAATCTTGTGTGCTATCGTATCCAGACACCATTCGAAGAAGTTGGCTATTACAATTCTCTCTTTTGAAAGCATAAGTTTGGTTGTATATGTTTCGACATCCTTAGATCATAATTACTCCTAATTAGTTTAAGTTAAAATACATATTTTTGTAAAGAAGATTAAAGAAAAGATACTTTGTATAAGTTACATATCAAACGTTTCGACTAGATGAAACGTTTTGTACTCAACTCAGTCGAAATCTACTACGTTAATTTAAATTTACTGTTGTTATGCCTTCGAATCCATAAACCACTTCTCGTTTCTGTCGAAACCTTTTATACCTTTTATAACTGACTTGGGCTAAATTTTTCTCTTTTCCAACATCGTCGAAACGTCCCTTAATTCAAACTCGAAACGTTTCGACTTTGTTGACATATAGAGTTTCGACAACATTAACATTCTTTCAGAAAAACTAAGGTAATAGGTTTCGACCGTGTCGAAGGGTCTTCTACTTTGGTTTTAAATATTTCTTTCTAATAACAAAATTCCTATTGAGTTTTCGACATTGTTGAAGAGTGCCGGCTGGACATATACTTCAACCTTCCCTTTCAACCCTGTCGAAAGCTCGGTAAATGCTTATATTTGGGCTTTCGACATTGTTGAAAGGTGTTTGTTAAGTGTTAACTGTTATATTCCTTTCGACTCTGTCGAAAGCTCAATAATTCTCATTTTTAACTTTAACATTCTTTCAAGAATTTGGAGTTTCATATTTTGTTTGATGTTCAAATTATTGTAGTAGGTTTCTACTAATCCTTGTAAGAATATTAATTTCATAACAAACTGTAATTTCTAACTGAAACGTTTTCACCTAGCAGAATCATGAGTTCTCCAAAGAAATCTGAAGCTACTTCCAAGCGCTCCCTGATATCCACTCAGGATGAAGCGAATGTCATTCTTAATGACCTTGGGATTACAGGAGTGGAAGCAATCCCCCCGCAGAAAATGACACCATCAACAACCCACTTGAGGGTTCTTTGCTTATACTGCAGTCCATTTCTAGCACGGTGGATTCCTTCATTTCCCTTAGTTCTTGCTGAAGTTCTTAGTTCATCTCGGAATTGCTCCAATTCAGCTGTCGCCAAACGTATATACTTATCTTTTGTCTCTGGAGTTGATGGCATTGGAGTCTGGCCTTCCCTCCTTGAATGTCGAAGTCCTTAATCACGTCGTCTGGTTAGTTAAGCTTAGCAACCTTAACAATCAAATCTTCCGGACCAATCTTCCTAAGAAATTGATCTCTTAGGGAGTAAACAAGTTTAGATACTGGGAAAGTCAGTTCTTCTTCGTTAAATGCTTCCCAAACGATAGCGGGACTTTATTCGCTCCTCGTAAGTTCAGATTTCATTATTTCCCTTTCACCTAGTTACTTTTCTTTGCTAACATATGCTTTCTGTCAGGTGCTCTTGCTAAAGAGCTAAACAAAGAAGATAAGAGGATGGTAGAGTCTCTAATCGCAGCTTCAAGCAAGATTAGGAGTAGATTAACGCTGCTAAATCCAACAAATTTGCGAAATCACTCCCTTCTGCCGACGGGCCAAAGGATACTTGGCCAACCTCCTTCAGTCCAACACACCTCCAAAAGCAAACGCTTTCTTTCTTTGGAAGATCCATCAAACTTCTCTTCAATGTCACCCATCTGTGCTGACCACTCCGGTAAGTTAAAAACGCTGCACTTGTTGTGTATTGTTGTGTTGTTTTTCCAAATTATTCTGCTGCCTTATAATCTGTTTGAATTTTCTTCAGCTGCTCCTCAGGTGGAAAAACCCACCAGTGGTCAGGTTTCTCTCTCTTTGACTTCTCGCGCGTCATCCTTTTCTCAATCTCTCGCTAAAACAAAGATGGCCGCTAAAAGAAAATTAGTCAAATCAACTGTAGTGGAACCCTCTCTCAAGATAGCAAAAGTTGTCAAAGTTTCTGATTCTGAGGAGTCTTTAAATCTTGATAAAGCTTTAGAGAGTCCGATTGTCGAAGCTCCTCACGACCAATCCAAGAAGACTCCTACTGCAGTCGATCCTCTCTCTCGCATCGTTGTGTCAAGCTCTTCAGGTGCACTTGAGCAAATGCGAAAGGCTCTGGAGATGACCCCTTTTCATAAGCACATTCTACCTAGGCCAACATCTCTTTCATCCTCCACTAATTTTGAAGAGATAGTCTGGTCTATCTTAAGCTTTGCATCCTTTGCCTCCATCCACTCGCCTACCTCTGTTTCTGACTTAGCGGGTCACTATCGTTCTCTAATAGAACATCTCTTGGTAAGTTTCTCTTCACTTGACTTTATCGTTACTGTTCTTCTTTAAGTTTCTGACTTATGTTGTACTTTTTCTTTCAGATTTCCAAGAGTTGGTTATCTTTGCAAGAGCATGCATCCAAATCTTCTGCTGAATCCTCCAAGCTTCAGGAGGACATTTCTGCTTTAAAGAATCAAGTCTCCTCTTTATCTATAGAAAAAGATGAAGCTACATCCGAACTGGAGCGATTGAGAGCTTTCCTTGCCAAGTCGGAATCTATTGTCTTAGAGGAAAGGAAAGTCCGCCAACTCCTCGCCGACGAAAACTTGGCAATGCAAATGACCTTAAAAGAATCCGACGAGGAGAAAGTTTGAATGGCGGCAAAGCAAGCCTCTTTGAAGGAAAAGTTTAAGAACAACAAAGCTTCTTTGAAACTGGCAGTCGATACTACCACTGATGCAAAACGGCGAGTGTCATAGTTTCTTGACACCACTTTTGATGAAATTATGATGAATTCTTTCAAAGATGCTTTGATGCTCACTTATGCTTACAACATCGACAAATGCCTTGAACTAAGCTTTCCTTCGCTCAACCCTATCCTTGTTGATAGAGTTATGGGCAAAATTAAACAGATGGAGCAGGGAATTAAAGCTGCTGAAAAGGAGAAGATTGATGCCTCCAAAATTCTTTCTTTTGAAATTCCTTCTTTCGAAGTCGAAGTCGAATCCGACTACGAAGAAGGAGATGACAAAGATGAGGCTATCGAAGAGGAGGGGGGAAACGATGACAATGATGATGATGGGGATGATAACATCAATGGTAGACAAGGATCAGTGGCAACGGGGGTGGCCATACTGAAGCTTCTGAGAAAGGCGGGGATGATAATACGAAGACTTCTGAAAAAGATTTGTCTCCTCATGAAGCGATTCCGCCTAAATCTCCTGCACCTTCCGGTCCTCAAGAGGAACCTACTTCTATTAATGTTGAAGCGCCAAAAGAAAAGGAACAGGCTTCGCGAGCATCAATCCCAGCATCTCTGGTATGGGATTCTCTGTTTAAACACCTTTCACTTCGAACAAAATAATAGTGTAAATCTTTTATTTAGATAAGGAAGAAGTATGTCCATCCTTATAAAACTAAGCTTGAAAGAAAACAAGCTAAGAATAGAGAGTTAGATAAGCAATTGAAGGAGCACAACATTCTCTCTGATAAATACCATAGACTCAATAGAAATGCGGCAGTGTTAGCCTCCTTTAAGCATCAAGAAGCTGCCCCACGATTAAGGAGAGCACGCCTCTGTTATGATGGTCTTCTTAAAGAAAATCGAGAATTAATCACCCTCCTTTGGATGTTGATCGAGGAGAGAGACATTTTAGTTAATTTCTTATACGAGGCCTATTGTAGACATCCGACTGCTGATTTCTCATATTTATGTGATTTTGGTAGGGGTTTACTTAGGCGTTTACACAAAAGGTACTTGGATGAATTCGGGTATGGCCCGCATCTTGGAGCATGTTGGAACTTGCCTGGAGTCGGATCAATTCCCCGGGACCTTTCCACCTGAAAAACTCAAGTTTTATAAGGACAAATTTGTTTCGGAATTATTTACTAAGTCAATGTATGAATCGGATGAATGATTGTGAACATGTAATAACATATTGATTTGTAAATATTTGTTTTAGTCTTGCTTTTTATACTTAGCTGTATTTTATTATGTTACCACGGAGAAAATGTTCCTCAAACAATCTTGCCTCTAGAGATTACCTAAGTCAGTATGTTAAATTGAGAAGATTTTATCTCGAAAAGGCACCAATTTTAAAATCTTCAAAATTGGCAAGATATTGTTTTCTTAAGGGATTACAAAGACTTTACATGGAACACCCCCGTCTCCGCTTTGACTTTCTTGGTGAATAAAAGGAGAAAATACTCAAAGAGATTCGGACATTCCACACCAAAATAATATGTGGACGCGATAGCCCTTCCGTCGGAGAGTGCGATTACAGTAAATATCCACCAGTTATTACTCCAGAAGGAGTCGATATTCCTTTTGACTCAACAGTTACATTTTCTGCTAATTCATTAAATAAAGCTAGAAATGTTGTTTTTCAACTTTAGATGTAAAATAAGTATTCAATCGTACTCTTTCAGTTTCATTGTTATCCAAGTTGTAATCATTTACCGCAGTAATAAAGGAATTGTTCATTCTGGTTCTGACTTCGTTCTTTTTCCTTTTTTTATTTAAATAGGAGTTACCAATTATCCACGACACCTCTTTCATTAAATTCAGTGTCTCGCTTTATTAATCTTAATGATAAGCTGCTAGCGGAACTTGAAAAGAGTAAACTTCTCGAAGATACTTTACTTGCTCGTTTTCACAGCAATGCTGAAGCTAGAGCTGTCAAAAAGCAAACCAATCCATTTACCCAACCCAGCTACCCAGAAAGTTAACGGGCTGGGTCTAACCCATTAGGATAAGTGGGTATTTTGGGCAAATCCATTTAAACCATTTAATTAATTGGTTTACGTGGATGTAGCCCGTTTAACTGTTTAACCCATGGCCGCTGCTGTGTATTTCCTTTCTCAAATTTCAAAGAAATAAAATTAGGGTTTATTTCTCATCTTCTAGCGATTAAACAGTTCTCGTCTCATCAATTTCTACCTCATCTTCCGTCTTCTCATCACTTTCTAGGTTAGGCGCTTCTTCTAATCGACGCCTCTTCTTTCCCTTTAATCGACGCCTTCTCGAGGTACGTATTCTTTTCGAGTTTCAGTGCTTCTACCTCTTTGAGATTCTCACTCTCATCCAATATTACATAATAGTCAAGAAGATGATGACCAGCTCAAAGTCGTTGATTTTAGAACTTTGGTAAAAGTCGATTATTTTACTTCTTTTTTTACTGCGATTAAAATCAAAATACAAAATTTTCCAATCTGTATTGTGTAGTTTATAGACATTAAATCTGAAATGGCATATGCTTACTTTAGCTTTTAATATCAGAAAAAAGAAATGGATAAACAACGATAATTAAGCTTTTGCAAGGTACATGCAGGAATTCATATGGATTGTGCTTGTAGTAAATGTGTTGAATGTTTATATTTAATTATATAATGTGCCAAAATGATAGTTATAATATTTGTATTTCCCTTTTGGTTTCATAATATGATGAAGTAGATCGAGTTTGCAGTTGAATCAAAAACTATCAGCGTGACATGTATCCTTATCAGACTTGGTTTAGTCTATTCACTCAAATAAGGTAATGGTTAACCATTCTCATAATTTTCTGCATCTGTTTGTGTAGTCCATTCATTGAAAATCATGAATTAAGAGTCAGAATGACCATATCCATATGTTTCCACCATACATAGTTTCATGTTTATTTGAAATTGTAGATGTAATTATACTTGAAATCTCTGTGATGCTACATGGAAAATCTAATGAAACTCCACTCGGATTGCAAAGATGCTTCGGTTGAGAAACATGGTTGAAAGTAAGAAGTTAGTGTTTGGACATCTATGTGCCTATTGTTGTGGTATGAAAATTTTAGATTTATCATCCTATAATAATTGGTTGTTGCTGCTGACTCTAAAACCGATGGATCATAAATACTGTAGTTGATGGTGCCGATGTTATTTATAGAGAATGTACCAATATCTATTGATATTGATACTTGATACCACCAAGTTACTCTACTATTGTATAAACGTTTTATTCAAGACTAGACTATACTGTATTTTTGTTCTTATTTCACTTTATCTATGTAGGGCTTTTATGGTTCCTTTTTTGCTGAGGCAATGATTTTGCTGATATTTAGAGGGAGAGGAAGGGAGAGAGAGAGAGATCAACATGCTGCCTCGTTCATGAACCAACTAATTTTTACTTGGAATGACAAAGATGCACTTGCTTATTTCTTTACTAAATCAAAGCTGGTAATTTAATCGTAAGTAAGAGGTATCTACATATTTTTGATATAATTATCCTACATGCAATTTTTTAAACTGTAAGACATTATTCAGCACTCTTAGTACATGCAATCCCTATGAACCTCTTAGTACCATAATGATGATATTATTAAATTCATTCTTTTTGATGCATGATGTTATAAAACTTATCACTTGATATAAAACTGCATTCTACTATTGCCTGCCTCTTTTTGTCTTATGATTAGCTCACTTGCGCATTACCATACCAAGTTATCTTATGATAATGTTTATACTAATAAAAATAAAAACTACTACATTTTTTCCAATCTTAGATGTGTTGCACTCAAATAAATATATAGTTCTTAACCAGTAATTAATTTATTGGATTGTTGTCTTTTAAAGGACTGGTTTTGTCAAGTAGATTTACTAACTTTTAGCTGTACATCTAAGTCATTCATTATATTCTTCCATGACATGTTTAGACACAAGCTCCAAAATTCAAATCTTTTCAGTATTTCAGCATAACTTATTTGTACCCATACTGTCCTTTCCTTTTTTATGTCTCGGTTTTCAGATTTTGTTACCAGAAATGAACTGGTTGATGTGTAAATTAGTGTATTGAATTAATCAGATCGTTATTTCTTTAAAATTTCTGATTACTTGTTGTCATATGCAGGCTAAAGTGAACTTTTTAAGAAGATTGTCACATCCAAACCTATTCAAACTCTTGGGATATTGCATAAAAGGCAAAGAACTGACTTTTGCAAATGATATTTTGATGCATTTACTTTTAACAGCAGCTGGAAGCTGTTGTGTAGTTTTTGAACGATGTTTTGATTAATGTTGTATTAAATACTGTAGATTTTGTAGTTCTTGAATAATATTTCAATTAATGCTGATTAAATGCTGGAAGTGGTATAGTTTTGAATGATATTTTCACTTTATATGTTACAGTTCTGTATGTGAAACTGATCGAAATGAAATGTTGATATTATTGCAGTTTACATGTTGTAGCTCAATGGTCGCAGTTTCCTACTTTTGCAGATGGAAATGAAATGATATTTTCACTTTATATTGGGGTTCTATTGTTTTTGTTACATTCAAATAAAATGGGTTAGACGGTTTGGGTTGGTTTGACCTGTTAATTTAACGGGTTGGGTTGGGTTTACCCATTTAATAAATGGATAAAATGGGTTGGGTATACATTTGCTTTAAATGGATTGGGTTAATTTTCAACCCAACCCATTTATATCCAACCCAACCCATTTGACACTCCTAGCTGAAGCTTTAAGATGGCACAAAAGATATTTGCTTCAGAAAACTATTATCAGAAATCTTAAGGATCAAATTGCCAACTTAGAAGCAGATGTTAATAGTAAGAATGAAACGATTTCCGCTCTGAAGCGTCAAGTTAAATCAAATCCTTCAATTGACTTCGATCCCAAAATGTCAGAACTTTTTCAACAAATAAGTGATTTGGAAATTAAATTGAAGGATAGTCAAGCCCAGTGCCAGTCGTTAGAATTTATTATGGGAGATGATATTTCGAGTATTGACTTACCCTTCCTCATGCTACTCCACCTGCTACTAAGTTTACAAGATCCACTTCCCTTGCTGCTCAAAAATTTCCCACTACAACAAATCCTCCTCCAGGCTTAGATGAAAAGGTAGTAGGCGAGTGGTGTAGGAAAGTTAAGTTCGAAATGATAAAATATTTTGACAAATAGCAGAAAGCTAAATATCCACATCGCATAAACGAATATGCTGCTAAAATTCAGAAACTAGAACGCAAGAATTATCTCCTTTTGAAGCGCATTACTAAATTGGAAAGGGAAAATAAAACCCTTAGGGGCGCAAACAAAGCTTTCAATCGCGCTTTGAAGACTAATATCGATGCAATTGACGATGTAGATAGGATAAGGAAGAAAGGGAAGAAACTCAAAAAGGTCTTCTGCATCACAATTCGTCACATTGTGGATCCTTCAACCGTAGAGAACCTGAACAAGGCTGCTCAAGATTTATGATGGATTCATATTTGTGAATGTATATACTTGTTCTATACACTTGTAAATAATTTCAGAAGTTATGTAAATCATGTAAATTTTGTAAATAGCACCTGATTTGTGATTCCCTCCTATAATGTTATCTATGAAACATTTGTTTGATAGCTTGTACCGCATGTCTGTATTTGTTGAATCCTTCATTTTTCTGTATTGTCCTAATTTCCCTGGAAATTATAAAGCAAACAATATTTCCAATTGTCAGCTTGAAATTGATATAAAATTCCATCTATATCATTTGCGTAGATTAACAAATCATTATGATAATCATATGGTAAGAAATGAAAAGTAGTTGTATTTGAAAAATCTGAAACCTATTGGTAGGAAATCTTATCCTCAGCCAGGAGTATAAATGTTTTTAGAGAACCATCCTCTGGAGATAGTTGATAGTAAGTTAAATATGATCAAGTAATGGAAATCTAGAAATCATTATCTGGAAATTTATACTAGAAATCCCATGATCCATATTCAGGTATTAATGAATAGAATCTGCAACTTAGAAACCCGAAACCTAGATTCGGGTATTAGTGGATGATATTAGAGATCAAAAACTTGATACTCAGATTCAAGTATTTTGTAGATGATAACCGAAAACCCATAATAATGATCTTTTGATAGAAGTCTTCAACCCAGATTCGGGCATTAATTGTGGATAATCAGGAATCCATAATAGAAATATCAAGCCCAGATTATGGCACTAAAGTGAAGTTAAGCAATAGTCTCAAAACCCAGATTCGGATATGATAAAGACTGTAAGTGATTGATAAAGACCCGAAACCTTGATTCGGGTACTAATAAATAAAGTTTAGAAATGAGAATCCGAGATCCAGATTCGGGTATTAATAAGCGGAGTTCTTCTACTCCTTAGATTCTGTCTTTTTCGATATATATATAAACCATTTATGCCTTGTATGTTGTTGCAGTTTGATTGGCTGCTTCTTGAGCTAGGACGTCTTTGTCCATCATTTGATATGTCACTTTTCGGGCTTGGACATCTTAGTCTGTTATAGATATGTCGCTTTCTCGGGCTTGGACATCTTAGTCCCTAGTAGATATGCCGCTTTCTCGGGCTTGAACATCTTAGTCCCATGTAGATATGCCGCTTTCTCGGGCTTGGACATCTTAGTCCATTGTTGTCTAGTGCTCTTGGTTAGCTCATTCTTATTTGTTGGAAACAAGGACTTACCCAACCTTCCTCCAGAAGGCACCTTGACCTGACCAGAGGCGTGGCCAAGGGCTTATTCGGTGCTTTAACTTGGCCATAGCATGGTGTAGATAAAGGCTTACTCCGACCTCCCTCCAAGAGGGGCCCTACCCTGGCCATAGCGTGGCGCGGACAAAGGGCTTGTTCGGTGCTTTAACATGGTCATAACGTGGCGCGGATAAAGGCTTACTCCGTCCTCCCTCCAGGAGGCGCCTTGACCTGAAAAGGCACGACCAAGGGCATGTCGATGCTTTAACCTGGTCATAGCATGGCGCGACTAAAGGCTTACACTCCTCCTTCCAGGAGGTGCTCTGCCCTGGCCAACTCGGTGCAGACAGAGGCTTTGATCGTTTAAGGTAATGTCGAAATAAAAGGTGCATTTCACTCCCAACCATGTAGATTCTCCTTTAGAAAAGTAGCTCTTTATTGATCTCATTCAGTATTTCTTTACAAATTCGTTAATCTTTCCTTAATGGAAGAAGTTGATTATCATCCCTTCTAGGGATGGAATGGTTGGTCTTATGTCCATTCATCATATGGAAATGATAGTACGATTCCCCCAAATTTCTTTCATATTTTGGCTTCTTTTTCTTCGATGGCTAATAATTGAGCTCTTCCTTTGTTAGCAAGTAGACATTCTCTATGGATGTTAGATTGCACTCTTTAGGAAGTCTTGACTTGAAAAAAAAAATTTAGGATGGCTTCTAAATCTCTTATTACTTGGCTCTGGAGTTTCCCCTTTAATAACTGGTTTTCTCTTTAAAACTCTTCGGGTTTATGGTGTAGGTATTGTCCCGCTTGTGACTTGACCCCATTTGTGTGCAAAGGCGTTGTAATATGCCATTATTCCTTCTTTAAAGATTGTGTCTTTGGTATAGTGTTGGATTGTTTTTCTCATTTGGTCAAATAAATTGTCGCTTTCCTTTTTCTTTTCCCCAAAAGCAAAGATTAGGGTGGGACCAACATGAAAAGGGTTTAAACTGCATTTAAGTGGATCATAGGCTTCAACTTTCTTTTTCCTTATGATTCTTAAAGCCTTTATCCTTAACAGATGTTCTTCTTGGATATTTCTATCATTAGTTGTCTCTTGGGAGAATCCAATTAAGTATGGTTTCGAGGACCCTCGCTCGGATCTTTTGATTCTACTGGCCATGATGAAGTAAGGCCTTAAATGGGAGAGTTCGAAAATAACTGGGTTAGAGGAATATGGTGTTGGGTGTTCAACAGAGACGGAGGTTCAAGCCCTCCTTCCATCACCGAAATGTTAATAAGAAATCTTGTCAACACCCCAAAGTAAAGTTGAGGAAAGAGGTTGATCCCTTTTGGTCTCCTTTAGTTAAGTTGAGAAGATTAATAAGGGTGTATTTCCTTTGATTGTCCTTTCGAATAAGACGATTTAGTGAAGTTTTTCTTGTATCAACCTTTCGATCTAGTCGAAACGTCTAATTTCCTTTCTTCTTAACCTTTCGAGCTCACTAGAGAAGTATGACTATTCCTTCGAAAGCCTTCCTTTCGAAGCAGTTGCGAAACACAAATAAATAGCTCAATGAATCCCAGGATAAGGTTTGACTTAGTGGGTTTTGACCCTGTCGACGGCTAGGTTATTTAATGACTTAAGTTTTGGTTTTGGAAATTAAGGTAAATTCAGCTGGGATTGAGGTTTCGACCCTGTCAAAAGCTGGAGTCTTAAGTGTCTTGAGTTTGGATTGAGAATCGAAGGTTAAAGTGGATTGGGATAAGGTTTCGACCTTGTCGAAAGTAGAAGTTTAATAGCAGTTGGTCTAGAATCTATAACTAGAATTACTTGAGGATGCAGGGGTTTCGATCAAGTCGAAGAGTCCTTTCGACGTGGTCGACACCTGAAAAAACACGATCAGGTCTGATAAGAGCTTGTGAAACAACTAAGTAAGCAAAAAATTTGAAGACTTACCTTTCGTAACTCGACAAAGTCTTTATTGCTCAATTTTCCCAATTCAATTTACAAATTAGGGTTACAGCCTTTAGAATTAAGAAAATACAAGTGTAGAATGACTGAGTTCGGATCCCCAAAACTAGACTCCTTGGGTCTTATTTATAGATGCAGGTCAACACCTTTCGACCCCAATGCTCTCGACCTGGTCGAAAGGTGGCTGTCGTATTGTCTATAGAATGCTTCCGCCTTTGTCGAAAGGGACGGTTGCGCATTTCTTCTCTATGTTGCTTTGTAGGGCTTTCGACTCTGTTGATAGGCTTCCAGTGGTTTTGAAGGTGTTGCAATACTGATGGTTTCGACTCTGTTAGTCGCTTCTGAACTTATGCATGTGACTTGATGCGGAACCTCCCTAGATAATAATGGCTTTGACCAGTTCGAAAGACTTGGTTTGGCTTTCGAAAGGGTTGCTCCGGCCAATGCATGTTTCTGAGTGGTTTGAATGAAGGCGAAACCTTTGGTTTCGAAAGATTTGGCGCGTATATGAAGAGTTGTCCTTCTGTCTTCAAAAGGTGTTGTTTTAACTCATTCGAAAGGTCTTCATGTATGTGGAATCATCTGCTTCGAAAGATGGACACTGAAGCGGAAGGGTGCTTTCGACCCTTTCGACCACTTCGAAAGGTTCAAAAACTTCTGCACTTTGGCTGTAGCATCCTTCAACCCCGTCGAAAGGTTGTGAAACTTTTATACTCTGGCTATAACATCCCTTCGACTCCTTCGAAAGGACTTGCTGAAGCTTCTTCTTCTCGTTCTTCCTTGACTTCTGTTCGAACTGGTTTCGACAAGGTCGAAAGGATATTTGGTAGTAACATGCAAATATTATAACTAGAGGAAAAACAAATACAATTGTTTGTAATGACATCATAATCACGAACGTGACAGTATTCTTCTTTTGCACTTCATTAAACTGCTTAAATGCATAATTTATTTTATTCAAATGTGGACATTCACCCTCAATATGGTGTTCCAAGATATGAAGTTTTTACTTCTAATCTTAGTGAATGCTTCTTAAGCATTGTCAAGTTTACCACAATATAAGTAGATATTAATAACGTATTCTCAGCTGGTAATACAGATTTGGACTTAAAATTGAATCCCGAATGAATACTGTAAGCGTGGATAGCGTTACCATATATAAAATTATGAGTTTTGCAGCATGTGCACCAGCAAGTATGTAGGTCTAAGAGAATTCATCTGATGTAATTTTCAACGATTGTGTTTCTCTAAATAAAGTGAATGCTTCGCTGAAAAAGCTAACTAATTTATAGCCGGATATCATCGATTGTAATACAAAATCATTAGTTTCTATTAAAATTTATTTCAACATCACTTGATGATATCTGGCTATACATATGTTTGCGCCAAAATTGATCACAAACCCCAGAAGTAGTGAAAGCACCAGCGTTTACACACAGATCCTCAATATCCAAACACAGATCTCAGATTCAAATAATGTAGAGAGTAAAAATGAAGAAATAACAAAATTAAAATGAAAGAAAGTAAGAGAAGACACAAGATTAATAGTGGTTCGGCTATCTCCGGCCTTCGTCCACTTTGAATTGATCATTTTATTTCCTTTATACTATGATTACAGTTACAATCCTTTGAATATCAACAACCAAAATGGTCGAGTTTAGCCTCAAAGAAAGAAGAAGATCCTTCTTTAGCTGCAATGGAGGTGCTATTTATAGGTGTAGATCTGAAAATATCTAACCCAAAACTCGGAATACCCTTTCTCATGCATAGGTGGGCCCACCAGATTGATCTGGGGTTGTTTGGGATGGATCCTGGATCGATCCAAGTGGATTCCATATCAATCAAGAATCACTCCAAATGAGCTGCGATCGATCGTGGTGAAAGAAGATGGTGCAAAGTCCTTGGTCTCCAAATTTCATGAAATTCCAGTGTGTAGTTTTTGAAATATGATCGATTCAGGTTTCAATTTCCTAGTGTTGGATGATGATTTCGTATCCATCACTTTTGCATCGATCCGAGTCTTCGTATCCATCGCCCCGTGTCCATAGCTTTCGCATCGATCCGATTCTCACGTTGTAATCCATGTTTTGTGCTCCACCTTGACCGCTTCGTATCGATCGATACGAATGTGATTGATACGAAAAGGCTCCTTCCCTCTTGTTGCTTTTCGTATCCATCCAGCGTAGACTTCTCCGTGTATGCCCTTCGTATCGATCAATAAGTGATCGATCCGAAATGCTTTTCCAAACCCCTGCAACCATTGCCTCGTATCCATTCTTTGCTCCTCCCTTCGTATCGATCCCCAGCCCGTCTCTTCGTATCGATCTGATGCCATAGATCGATACGAAATCTATCAATACGAAGTGTGCGTTATCCGTATTCATACCCACCTTGATCGATACGAAGCGTGCCGACATGCCTTGCTATATCCATCCAATCGATGCGCATTACATCGATACGAAAACCCATCGATCCAAAGTACACAATCCATATCGTCATGATCGATATGAAAGTATCAATACGAACCAGTCTCCCGTGAACATTGACTCATCCATAACTCGAGCATATGAACTCTGATTGACCTGAAATTCGAAGTGTAGCCTCACCAAACCTTGTTTATCATTCCCTATCGATTCCACCTTGATTGGAGCTTGGTCCAATTTTGACGGTATCGATCATAGCCTTGTTTCCAATCGATCTCCAATCTTGATATCCATCCTTTTTAGCCAATTTGTTGATATCCTGGTCTTGTCCAAAATGCGGGGTAACAACATAACTTTGCATTTTCAACGAAGCATTCAATTATTAAGAGAAATGCCCTCATTGAAAATTCCATACGATGAATTAACTTACACCTTCGTATTTATTGCATGTTCAAAACTTGTGATATTATCTATACATTTACATTATTCGTTTGGGATTCAATCTTAAGTCTGAATCTGCATTACCAGTTGAGTTTACGCTAATCATATGTACTTGTATTATATGACTAGAAGTAAAAAGACATATCTTGGAATATTATGTTGAGCGGGTATCTCCGTTTCAATAAAATCAATTATGCATTTAAACAATTTAATGAAGTGCCAAAGAAGAATTATGTCGCATGCATTTGAACAATTTGAACACTTTTGTTTTATTACAATATTTCAATTAGGGCTATTACGGTAATGGTAAATTTACCATTACCATACCAATACAAAGCAATTAGTAACCAATATTGAACTACATCGGTATACCAATATTATCGGTATGGTAACGATACATTTACCATTGTTAACTATAAATTAGCGGTAAGAAAAAGCCAAAACCAATGGTAACGGTAAATTTTACTAGTCAAACTAATTTTTTTTTCAATATTTATGTTAATCATAGTCACAGACAACTTTTAAGGTATATAAGTATTTCAAAAGATGCTAGTAGCATTATTTATGATAATGTTTCTTATTCGGTTTTATTTGGTTCCAAGTCTAACATTAGCAAGCTATTTATAGCACATTGTTGTTATTTGTGCTGAATTAAGAAAATTTTCAATGTCCACAAAAATAAGTCAGAATGTTGATATCAATATTAACGAAGTAAGAATTAAAAACAAATAATTAATTTTTTATCATTATCAAAAGTATAATGCAGTAACTTTTAGTATTTTATGTACTGGTAAATTTACCATGACCTATCAACGGTAGACAAGTTTATCGATATATCAACTATCATTCACCAACGGTAACGGTAAAGTATTGGTAGTCATTTTTGACTTACCAATAGTATCGATATGGTAACGAATTTCCTATATCGGTAACGAATTTCAATATATTTAACAGTCTCCCAACCAACATTTGGCTTGATTTTTCGATTTTGTTTTTTCCAACCTCGAGCACCTGTTATGCTGCCGACCTCAACTACTGCCAGCCAAACTCCTTCACGCAATCCTCACACAAAACCTCTTCGCACCACCTGCATATCAACACCCGCAACCCAAAACGTGAGATACGTCCACTACCTCCCGTCTTCTCGACTTCTCTACCCCAGGAAGCATAGTCACTGGCTCTCCTACCCACAACCAATACACTCCTCGTCGGTAAGAAAAACCGATATTGAATCCAGGTGTGATCACTTTGCTCTCTCCCCAAAAGCCCTTATCTGTTGGCGCAAATTTCTTCACCGTAAGCGCTAGCAAAAGACCAAGATGGATCTGACTTCCATCTCCCACCTTTCCAAGTCTTTAGATCCCAATTCGACTTTTTTAAAAGTTGGTAAATCTGTTCTAGACTTAATCAGGTAAGTCTTTAGATTCCAATACGATTTTTTGAAAGTTGGTATATCTATTCTAGACTCAATCAATACATCGACAACTTGTGTAACTTTTCGGATCCCAGCATCGAATCGTTCGCGCCAGATACTGTGTACTCTAAATACCGTGTACTCTAAATGCCTCTGAAGCCTAATCCCATACAATAACATCCCCTTATGCTGGTTGTTATGATTATGGAGGCTATTATGATTAACCGCGACATCATCGATGAATTATGGTGGTTGTCATGATTGAACCATGACATCATAATCACGAAACCGATATTATTCTACTTTGACACTTCATTAAGGTGTTCAAATCCATTATTGTATTTATTGAAATGCAGTAATCACTTCACATAGTGTTCATGTATACTTCTTGAGCATTCTCAAGTTTACCACGATATAAGTATATAATGATTAGCGTATTCTCAACTGGTAATGCAGCTTCCGACATAAGATCGAATCACGAATGAATAATGTAAGCGTGAAAGGATTTATCGTAAATTTACAAGTTTTGAAGCATGCAGTACATATGTAGGTGTAATTGAATTCATTTGACGGAATTTTCAACGTGTGCATTTCTCTGAATAAAGTGAATGCTTCGCTGAAAATGTGAAACTAATATACATCTGGATATCAATAATTTGTAATACAAAATCATTATTTTTTGTTATCGACGTCACTTGATGATATCCGGCTATGCATTACTTCGCATTTTCAGCAAAGCATTCACTTTATTTCGAAAAATGCCCTCGTTGAAAATTCCATCTTACGAATTAACTTACATGCTTGCTTATTGCATGCTTCAAAATTCGTAATCTTATTTACGGTAAAACTGACCACACTTACAATACTAGTTCCGGATTCAATCTTAAGTCTTAATCCGCATTGCAAGTTGAGAATATATTAATCAATATGTACTTATATTATGGTAGACCTGAGAATGCTCAAGAAGTAAAAAATTACATATCAACACTATGTTGAGTGGGTAACTACATTTCAATAAAACCAATATTGCATTTGAACACTTCAGTGAAATGCCAAAGAAGAATAATGTCATTTTCACGATTATGATGTTTACACGATGTACCTCTAATCAAAATGTTGGGGAAGTTTTCTTGATGGGTTAAGTCAGTTTTACAACACAGTGTAATGTTTTCTCGACACGTTAAGTCGGTTTTATAGCCCATACTTCCATATATTTACAAACAGTATTTGGTTTATCTGGTATTCAAAATCAAGGGACGATTGAGAATAAGATCACAGACCATTTTCACAAACAGTATTTTAATTTATCTGGTTTGTAGCGCATTGTGCATATATATACTAGATAATACAAATAGCAAAGGATTACCTTGATAATTCAATGATCTTAACAGCCATATTTATGGCTAAAGGATTCCTTCATTGGTATATCTATTGCTGGTATGCTAGTTTTTTTTTCTTTTTTTAATATAAAAAGGGTGGCAAGTAAGCTTCCAACCAATAAATGGCTGACATGCTAGCGAATGTGTGTTTGTATTTTGTGCATGTCCGCCTTTAGCTGTTTCTCGGCTATAAGAACTTGTCCGGTAGTCTGTTTGTGACTCGATAGTGTAAGAGTTAAAATCATACTTTGATTAGCATGCCTGGTCTTCCTCCTTTTCAACCTGCTAGGAGCACACTCTGGAGCCTACAAAAATAAAAATAAAATCAGCTTTTTTACAGTATGAAAGGGAATCATTTACCATAAAGTGAATGAAAGAGTGTTAAATTTCAAATATTTCTCATATCTCCAACTTCCAATTGCTATCCATGCACACACAAAACAAAGAACAGACAACCAACTTTTTTTTTCAGTCAAAAATGCTAACCAAGTTATTGCACATGAGAGTACCCAAAAAGTAGGAGTCATTACAAACAATAGATTACAATAGACTCATAGGTAGAGTTATCAATGTCATGTTGAATACGAAGTTCAATGTATTCATTGGAGTCTAATTAACAAGTATTTTGAAATTTTACGGAGTAAAACCAATTCGTTCTGAAAAATCAGTTGCATGAGTATGTACATCTAGGTGAACATTGACATGTTATGTATCCTCATGAATGCCTAGAACTCCGTTCAAGATTACAATAAATAGAAATAAAAATTTCCTCAGCATGCTAAACTAAGGCAATGTCGTAGTTCAATGCAACATAGATGTTTATCCAAAAAAAAACAAAGTTTTGATGTTTTGTTGTCTCATATTAATGACATATGAGTCCCTTTGATTTGATTTGATATTCAGTGAATTATATTTTTTAAAATTACGCAGAAGTAAATTTTTTAATTAAAGAAAAAACTCAATGTCAGGATCATCATAAAGGACATCAAATTGACCAGTACAAACATAATACTACCTTTCTCCAATCCAATAAAATTACAACTCAACAAATTACAATTAAGAAAATGTATACGGAATAGTTAGCTCGATGAAATTATTGTTAGTATTCTAATCATGGTAAATTTCGTGAATTTTTTGATACCTATTCTTACCCTCTTCTGACTATTTTTCGTATATACAAAATCATCCCATTTTCAATTGTCAATTTGCACATGCCCGCCTCTATAATTCTCAGTATAATTACATTAGAAAAAAAAGTAGGAAAACTGGGCATTCACGAGATATTAGTAGGCGTGCACAAATTGTCAGAGTAAACAGCTTCAATAACGAGAACAGGCTATACTCATCAGTCTTAAACTAAAAAAAATACGATGGCTAAAGGTTGTTATTTTCTTTTTCTTTAAAAAAAATTCCATCTCTTGCCCTCTTGAAAAAAATTTGAATTGTCAAATATTTTATTAAATTTCCAGTAATTCCTTGGCCTAATTTGTTCTTGTAACTATAACATTTACTTTGTAATCTTCACCACACAATGATCAGAACCAATCAACAATTTATTCATTTTTAGAAAAGAAAAATAATAATAATATGAAAATATCCTATGGTTGGTTTATAATACACAGAAGAGTACACACATATATACATACATATGATAAATAGGACTGTGCAAAGAATCAGAAGTTCTGGTCCAGCCAATCCAAGAACAAAAGTGGACAATGTTTGATGAGGTGCACATCAATTGTAGCTGTAATGATGCATTAAACTCCAGGTTTACAAACTTTGAGCGATCACTTTGAAATCAAGTAGAAGCTGTTTAAGCAACCGTCAGTCACATTTTTAGAATTACATGCCTTGGTTCAACAGGTATTGTAAATTTGTTCCTGGGTTAGAGAAAGATATCCCTAGGTTGTTGAAATGCTATAATGGAAATTAACAGCAAGGAAGAATTTCTACTCATGGAATCAATTTTTTTCACATTTATTAGCACAATTTTTGAAGAACAGACTAAATGAAATAAGGCATAGGGGAAGTTCGCAAGAAACAGAATTATTTTTTCCAACGAAAAAAAATAGACCAGTGACTAAAGTTCTAATCAGGAAAAGGATGAAATTTTGGGAAAATGTTCACAAACATACAGTGGCTATAGTACAATGCTTATAAAATATGAATTTATAAACCACAAGGATAAGTAAATAACATTATCATATTCAACATAGCTAATAACATACTGGACGAACCCATGGATCACGTACGAGTTAAAGATTGGTCATAATTCAGGAAATTAAACATAATCGACCAATACATCTATAAATTAAGTTGATGCCTAATTGGATAACTTTCCAATCAATAACGTACTGACAAAGTTAATCTCATAAATTAATTTCATACAGTTGGTTCCTGGTTTGGGTTTTTTTTTTTTTTGAAAGGGGGGGGGGGGTTTAGGGGATGTCTTCTTATATGCACACATATATATAGAGAGAGACAAAAAACAATTAGTTAAATAAATAATTCAGGCAGTGGTGTAAGATGCTACAATATACCAAACAAAAAATATTTGTCCATATTGTTATATATTTGTGAACACATAATTGTAAACTTAGCAGATGAAGAAAGTAATCAAATATTATCATATTTTCGATAACCGTAGGATTAATGTTTAAGTTCCCAATGAAGCATATGAAATTCACATAAAACATATTAAGTAACTATAACTTATTGCGTAATATTAATTTTGTACACATAAAGGGAGTGAAATTATAAATTTTTATGCTTTGAAGACATGATAAAAAGTTGATTCTAAATTAGTATGTTAATTATTTCTGCTATTAATTTTTATTTTGATAATAAGAATGGTGCTCTATTCAAGTAGAGAACACTCATATTAATGTCTCAAATGTCTGAATCCACGACCTATGGCATCTCCGTCTACAACATCATATCACTTATCACTTGAGCTAGTGGTCTTCGACTTAATTCTTGCCACTTGAGCTAGTGGTTTTGACTTATTTCTGCTATTTATTTTCTAGACATTTAAGGAAAAAACTAAAATAGAGAGCGCTGCCTATAATCATATCTGGGAGATGAATTGTCATTCACTATCCTTTTCAGACATGGAATACTAATAAAAACATTATCTTTTTCACCCAGAACTGCTGAACCCAAGAGAGAATTAGAGATTCTATTGGTAGAAACTAACATTAAAAAGTAGATGAAAAATTATACAGCATAAATACTAATAATTAAACTTGATCATACGATGTCTCTCCATCTTGTATATATGAAGATCCTCAATTGTAAATTTAGAAGGATATTCTTCTCGCTAGAAATTGAATTTTTCTTTCCTACGTTGTGACATGATAAACATATCTAAATTAGTATTTTAGTTAGTTGTGAGCATTTACTGTCTAAACATTTAAGTAAAAAGGTAAAATAAAGAGCCATGCATATATCAAATCTTGGTGATGAATTTCCATTCACTGTCCTTTTCAGGTATACATATTACAAACTAATAAAAGCATTAAGCTTTTTCGTCAAGAAATGGTCATTATAAGAGAGTGAGAGATTTTATTGATAGAAAAATAATATAACCAGCTACGTTAAAAATATACAACACAAATTCTAATCATACAACTTTATTATATGAAGTTTCTCTATCATTCAATAACATAGTCAAAGTAAACAGTCTTCTGTACTCATAATCAGATTCTGTATTTATAATGCAGATATTATATCCAATACACAACAAATAAACTACTCCATGTCCGATAATAATTTCAAAATCAACGTCAAATATGCATATATTATATTTAATACACAACAAATAAACTACTCCATGTCCGATAATAATTTCAAAATCAACGTCAAATATGCATATATCATATCCAATACATAACAAATAAACTACTTCATGTCCGATAATAATTTCAAAATCAACGTCAAACAGTTACAGAAAAAGGAAATATCTTACAAACAACAGACGATATCATGGAAAACAATATGTACGAAGCAAGATTAGGAGAAAGATTTTTTTTTATTCAGTTTAGATATGTAATTTATGTATCATTATTTATATACACGTTTGTGGAAATCATGAACACTGTAATTTCGTGTTTAAGTCAAGGTACGAGGTATCGTTCGAAATGGTGAAATCTCGCCTATCTCGTATCGTTTTCGGCGAAAGGCGAAACGAAATTAAACCCTAATTTCGTTTCGGCCATCGCTGCTCAAAAAATTCGCGGAACCGTAAATCAAAGCAAGCACGGGTTGAAAAAAAAAAGCGAAAGCAAAATCAAAAGCACACGAGATTGAAAAACAAAAGCAATCACTTCGATCAACAGAAATAACGTGAGCACACAGTGAAGATTCGAATTCGATTTTGTGTGTATAAATATAGTCGAAATCGAGCAAGAAAAATTAAAAACATTACCTAATTCTCTTCACTGTCACTGTCGAAGACGACGACGGCGAAGACAAAGCAAAGGCGCGGCGAAGTCGAGGAGAAGGCACGGCGAAGGCGCGGCGAAGTCGAGGAGCTTGAAGAAGTCGATCGAAGAAGAAGCAGGTATTTTTTTCTATTCGCGATTTATGCTGATCTTTTTTTTTTGAATTAAAGTTGCCGTGAATAAGAAAGTGAGAGTTGCCGTGAATAACAAATGGAGAGCGTGAATAACAAATGGAGTTGGGCTTTTGGGCTGCAATATTTTTACACATATATATGCCATAAGATTTATGTGATGATGGATCTTTTGGGCTGCAATATCGTTACGTTTTTAAAAAAAATGCAAAATCCAATATCAGGACCGAAACCGAAACAAACGAAATTTCCGAAATTGACCGAAACCAACAAAATTTCAACTGACCAAAACCAAGACCGAAACCGAGTTCTCGAACCTTGGTTTAAGTTCCCAATGTAGCACACGATATTCATAGAAAGCAAATTAAGTAGCTATAATTTGTATATATAGTTGTTACGCATAAAGGGAGTGGTTTTTTTGATTTCCTATGGTACGAAGACATGACAAGATTTTGATTATGTTAATAAATTATGATAATCATTAGCTAGATATTTTAGAAAAAAGCTAAAACAAAGAGCCCTGCATTTAATCAACCATTTAATCAACATTATCTTTCGTACATGAAAAAAATGATAAAAAACATTATCTTTTTTACCAAGAATTGATCATCATAAGAGAGAATGAAGGATTTTATTGGTAGAAAATTAATATATAAAAGTATATGAAAAATATACATCATCAGTTCTGATCATTGAACTCCATCTTGCATGTATGAAGTTTCTCAACTTTGATTATTTGAAGGGGCATTGTTTGAGAGACTCTGCTTTTGGATCAGAAGAAGTTTTCGGTGGGTATGGTCACCGAATTGGGATGGGTTATCCAGTAGCGGGCCACTGAGCAGTGTGTACTTTATGTTTTTTTTTCAATGGGATCATACTAATTTTTTTGCCCCATCCCCCTTCCAAAAGTGGAGTCCCTTTAACAATGGCATAAAATATTGATTTTAAGTTAGTATTTTAATTGATTGTGACATTTATTGTCCGAATGTTTAACGAAAAGGGTAAGATAAAGAGCGATGAATATATCAACTCTAGGAAATGAATTGCCATTCGGTATCCTTTTCAAGTATAAAAATTAAAAAGTAATAAAAATATAATATTTTTCATCAAAAACTGATCATCACAAGATATAAAGAGAGATTTCTTTGGCATAAAAGTTATATAAAACAATCAATGAAAAATACACAAAAAAGCTAATCATTAAACTTCATCGCATGAAGTTTCTCCATCATGCAGTAATGTGGTCGAAGCAAAGAGACTTCTTTTTTTCATACTCAAATGTTAAAATAATTATTAGAAAGATAATTTCGGAGTACTTACATCATTCATTCAATTACTCACAAATGAACTCAACCAAATTACCTAATTAAGCACGGAATGAAACTATATATTAAACTCACTAAATTGTGAAAAAATATCGCTTGTTTAAATTTAATGTGCACAAAAACAAAACACTAAACATAACCTATAATCTATTATACATGCAAGTTCGCAACAAATAAATACACTAAACATATATATGTGTTTTTACATGGTTTTTAATTTTTAGAAACACCAAAAATGTAATGCCAACAAGTCCCATTTCCAACGAAATACATAACCTGAAATAGCATACATATGTTCAGGAAATATTTGTAGATTACGTTCAAAATTTGAACCATACAAAAATGAGGTAAAACTGCAATCATATAAATCAGTGTATTAGATCACAGTATTCGAAACTTTGATTCTCTTCTACCCCTTGGAATAGGTACATTATATACAGTGTGAAACAGTAAACATATTAAAAACGATTATAACCTTATAATATGGTTTGATTACCTAAATCTGACAAGTATGCATGGGAAATGCTTGTATGATGTACAGAACACCTATGTATCCTATGCAGACAGCGAGTAAGTCAGGTTTAAACAATGGTACAGGAATCAGGTAGGCGGACTATAATAGAGTACAAGTATCACCGAGATAAAATGAAGATTTTACTTGAACAAAATTTTATATCAAGTAAGTTAGAAATTACGCATCTGCGGAATAAGCCGCATTCAGTTACAATCCAAATTTGAAAACATGGGAACTAAATTTGTACAAAATTGCTATAAAAACGTGAAACAGATATGCAGTTAAAAAGGATAGGTACTATACAATTGTTGTAAATGACATTATGAAAGAAACGGCTGAATCAGCAAAGTGGAACCAAAAAAAAATCCATCTAGTATTACCCATTGCACGCCACACATGATTAATACTTAAGCCAACAGGTTATATCGTGAATAATATTGGTCATAATTGCGTGTGGTAAAAAAGGATAATACCTGCAAAGCAATCTGGGACAGACTTTTTGATAGATTTGACTTCCATACTCCATGAATTGGCAACAATTGATTGAATCGATCCACTTCAAGTTGCAAATATATTTAATAACAGTTGAAATCAATCGTCAAATCGACATTACGATCCATTTCATTCATTTTAGCTTGCGTCGAATTGTATGGTGGAAAAGACAGAGAAATTGCGATTAGATGAAGGAGAGTAAAATTACTTTAGGGCGGCTTAGGAGGGAGTGCGAGAAAAGGGGAGAAAGGGATTTATTCTTTAGGTCTCAAGTGATTTAGGGAAATGGTAATTTGAGGTATTTTATATTACTGGAAGTCTGGAACACCCTGTCAGAACTTCACTCTAGAGCGAGGGTAATTATGTCATTTATTTCACCATGTTCTCCTGCCAATTGATGAAAAGGGGGCTTTTTCCACTACTTGCAAGGGAAAATTGATGAAAGAAAATGTATTTGCGGTTACGAATGAGGTATTTGAACGAGTAATTTGAATGGAGAATTTAAGTTGTGATTTATAATTTATTAATTTATTATTTGTTTTTTAATAAATAGCACGTGTCAATACTTTGCAAAAATAAATTAATTAATTAAAAATTTATAAATTGTTCTGATTCAGTTCAAACCAACTCTATAACGTATAAGGCTTTGATACGATCGCAACGCAAGAAACCACATCTCAAACGGACCTTATTTGCAAAAAATTATTAATTTTAGAAAGTTATAAAACTTTAAATTTTACTAATTATGTTAATTAATAAAGCATACAAATCAAGATTGTCCATTTAGCTGAACGTAGCTTTTACCCTTTCCGTTCTTAACATGCCTGATGCGTCGGATGCATCAAGAATGGAAATGAGGTTAAAAAAAACCCGCGAACGATACCATAGCCTATGTTAAAATCACATGCCATCAATTTCTTACCCTTTTATTTTTCTTCCCATAAGATGCAAAACATGAATCTTTGCTTTGGATCTTGAAGGTGTGTTCCTTAATTTATTTGTAAATGAAAGCTTTTGTCCATCCCAACTTTCTATTTTTGTCAATATGAAAGTGCTGAAGCAATCAAAGCCGTGAATAATTGACTGAAAATTTTTGATTCATCAAAATGCATAGGCATAGCAAATAGTTTGTAGTTTCCTTATTTTACCGTGGTCGTACTTGTTTACTGAATCCATCGAATTCAGTGATTATGCTCAAATTTTGATATACGGTTAAAGAAACGTTTTTGCATTCGAGTACCAAAGTGTCATTTTCCATTGATTTGTATTCTAAAGCACGTAAACGTGACTGCACCTTATCGTTTCTTTTTCTCAAATGCTATTTTGCTTAAATTCTATTATTATGTATTTTTTGAATAGTTCTCTTCTTCTTTTTTTTAATTTTATTACATTCAGATTTTGTTATATTTGCAATTAGGATGTGTGGATATTTGATTTTTATAAAAAATTATAGTTTTCTATGTGGCAACTGTAACGACCCGGAATTTTCGAACCCGAAAATTCCAGATAGTTAGGAGAAAAAGAAAAGAGATAGAAGAAAGAAACAGAAAGAAGAAAGAAGAACAGAAAACACAACATCTCACATTCGCAGCGGATTAAATATAATAACAAATAATAGCATTTATACAAAGAAAACCTGTATTTGTTAATTACATTTTTATACATCAGAGTTACAACATTCACAAATATACTAGACAGTTAGAATTAACATGTCTCGGACAACTATAATATATCACAGCGGAATACACTCCATACGTTCCTGCCATCCAGCTCGCCTCCTGAGCTCCAGAACGTCCTTACCTGGAAATCTGTAATACTCGGTCTGACCCGAGGACCGAGTATTACAGATTTCCAGGTAAGGACGTTCTGGAGCTCAGGAGGCGAGCTGGATGGCAGGAACGTATGGAGTGTATGTTGTAACTCTGATGTATAAAAATGTAATTAACAAATACAGATTTTCTTTGTATAAATGCTATTATTTGTTATTATATTTAATCCGCTGCGAATGTGAGATGTTGTGTTTTCTGTTCTTCTTTCTTCTTTCTGTTTCTTTCTTCTATCTCTTTTCTTTTTCTCCTAACTATTTGGAATTTTCGGGTTCGAAAATTCCGGGTCGTTACAGTTGATAGTTTCTCTTCAATGTGCGATAATTCTTATTAGACATTCTAACTAGTTGTGTACGTTTCGGCTTGAACAACTTTATCTTATCCTTTGCAATCGGTTTTACCTTTGGATCGTATATGAATTCATTTTACTACCAATAATTTCCAAAAGAAATTCCTTTGTCGTTAAGTTGACATTTCTGGAAACAACACTTGTTCCTTAGTGCAATGTAATTGGCATTAGTAAACATTTATGAACTACCTTTATATGCGTGTAAGATAATTTGGTTTTAAGTTTATGAAACTTATGTTCATAACATAAATAGTTGGTTACGCTGCTACATTCTATAATTTATTTATATAAAGAAGTAAAAATAAGTTACTTAACTTAGGTAATTCTGGTAAGATATTAAGATTTTGTTTGGATATGTTGGTTTTTTATTAAGTTGCAGATAAATTTGTTACTCTAAAGGAACCAAGTTGGATAATATTAGCAATGCATATACTCATGGTAAACAAATTCCTCAAAACAATGTGCGCCTTTTACGCACTTTTGGTTTGTTCTGAACAAAGTAGTGTAAAATGTTTAGCCTATTGCAAAAATACAATGATTGGAATTGGACTAAACAACGTTGAATGCTGAAAGCTAGGATTCTGCATTCTTTCTTTCCCTTCCCAATATTATAAGGTATATTTTTAGCAACTGGCACAGTTGCAATAGATAATTTTTAGCAACTAGCATTTCTTGACCGTTGCAATAAATGATCTTTAACAACTGCGTTTTTCTGCCAGTTGCAAAAATAATATTTTTAGCAACTGCGCTTTCCTGCCAGTTGCAATAAACATAATTTTAACAACTATGTTTTCTTGTCAATTGCAATAAACATATTTTTAACAACTGCGTTTTCCTGCCAGTTGCAATAAATATATTTTTAACAACTGCGTTTTTCTGCCAGTTGCGATAATTATATTTTTTAGCAACTGTTTCTTTTAGCTAGTTGTAATAGAGACATTTCGAACATTGTAACTATTTATTTATAACCATTGTCCCGCTCATAAGGTTTAAGTGATTATGTAACCACTTTGAAGTAAATGTTGTTAAATGTTAACTACAGACAATAATCTAAGTGAACACAAAGGTTTCTACTTGGATATTTTAATTGGTAATAAATAATTAATACTTACTTAATAATTTATAAATATTAATAATACTTAATAATTATAAATGACAGTTTATATATGTCATTATTTATAATTAATTATAATCAACGAGTATTAATAAATAATTTATAATTACTAATTATTATTAATAATTAATATTATATTTTATATTTAATAATTTATTATAGTTAGTTATTAATAGTTAGTAAATTATAGTTAATATTTATTGATTACATTTCATAATTAATAAATATAATTGATAATTGATAGTTAATATTTAATATTTAATAATTAATGTTTAGTTTTTAATATTTAATTAATAAGTAATATTTAACAATTAAGAAGAAATATTTTATATATAATAATTAATTTTTAATAATTATTAATTAATAATAACTATTAAATAATTAAATATTAATAATTATATAATAACAAAGAATAATATTAAATAATTAATAACAAAATTTAATAATTATAAAGTGATATTTAGTATTCAATAATTAATTTTAAATAATTACTAATTAATAATGACTATTAAAAATTAATAATTAATAATAATCATTAATTAAGATAAATATTTAATAATTCATAATTAATAAGCAATATTAATAATTAAGAAGTAACATTTAGTATTTAATATTTACTATTTTAAAAAAAATAAAATTTTCAAATTTTCTGAAATAAATTAAAAAATACCTATGATACAAAGTATACTTTCATACGCATTTAATATTTACTATTTAATAATAACAGTTGATAATTATATCTAATATTTAATATTTAAAAAAGTGATAATTAATAATTACTAAATAATAAACGTATTTTTTATATTTTTACATATCAAAAAATATGGTTGATATTTATATTTATGATAATAAGTAATATTTATTATTCAATATTTATTATTTAATAATTATAATTTTTTTGATAACATGAGTGCTACTTCTTTTGTAACGACCCATAATTTTGGTTATTTGAAATTAGAATATTTAATTGATTTTAAATATTTAAAGGTTAATTTTATAGATTTAATAACTTGAATTTCAAATATAATGATTTATTGGATAGTTTAATTATTTAATTTAATAATTGTAAATCGTTTGGTCGTACGAGATAGAAACGCGTTAAAATTTATATCGAAAATTTAATATAATAATTGGGATCAAAAAGTTACCTTCTCCATACGATTGAATTGGAGCTCGAGACTTGTTCCATTGCGTTTGAAATAGGAGTATAACATTAGAAACGCCAAGCGGCACGCCTCAATAGGGTTTCGAAATTTCGAGATTTGAAAACGAGATATTTTGAATATAATATATATATATAAAGCTAATCAAAGGTAAACTCGAGCCACCCTAACTTGTCTCAGCCGACCTAGTATGTACGTTTAGCTGCCTCGTTCCATTTAAATCGCATTATTCCCATCTTCTTCGGTTCGAAGCTAAACAGGGAAAAAATTGAAATCGAAATCAAAAAAGTCAAAAAAAAGGAAGGGGAATCGAACGAAAGTCGCGAGGCGACTGGGAAGATGAACTCGCGATCGAGTGAGGCGATTGCAGGAGCGGCGCTCAGGGAAGCACGTGTGCGAGTGGGATGATAGCGATCGCGAGTTGGGTTTTGGGGCTGCAGTTCGCGCGCTGGTCGTGTGCTGACGTTCACGAGGAGGTGGGCTAGGCGGTGTCTGGGCAAGCGTGGGGAGGTCGTGGATGCACAGTAGGGTTGGGTTGCTCGTTTGGCGAAGTGATGGCGTGAAGATGGTCGCGAGGTCTGGGCGCGGCGGTCCACAGAATGGAGGAGCGGTGGTCGTTCTCTGGCCTTCAAGAAGGAGAGGCGAGCAGGACTTCGGTGGGAAGAAATATTTCATAAGGTATAAAAGAATTTATTTTAATTTATTTTAATTAAAGAGTAATTAGTTTATTAACTATAATTAAAATTGGAATCGTTAATTTATATAAGTCATAGTTTGCTTACGATGTTTAATCGAACAGAATCGGTCGTGTGGGATTCGTAGCTAAAGAATCTACGCAATAGAATTAGATTGGAACGATTAGCAATTTCGAAAAACAAGGTGAGTAAATCTCATTCATTTGGATTACTAGATTTAATTTATAACAATTATAATTAATTATTCGATGATTGGTTGATTTGATGTATTATTATCAGTTGAATGTTATATTATATATATATTAGTATATATATTAGTAGTTGGATATATTCCCACCGATTGGAGAGGATGAGACACTATGCACCCCGCATAATAGCATATGACCCTATATTACCGCGATATCCGACCTCGAAGCGGGATTGGTATTTTATGTTATATAACATCTGTGGTTGTAGGGAAATAGGTTGGAGGGATCCAACTGGATTTCTCAAAAATGTTGATTTAAATTTCATATATAGTGATATATGATGTGTTTGAATAATCTGTGATAGATTATGATATGATTTGATTTATTGGATGCTATAGTAGCACTAGCCTTGATTTTGGTATTATAAATACCATAAATGGTATTTTTGAATTTAAAAAGGGAATTTAAAAGGCGATTTTGGAAATGAAAATATTTATATTGAATTTTGGGATTATTTAAAAAGGAATTGATTTAGATAAAATAAATAAATTTGGTTTTTTGGATATTTATTTAGTTATTTCGTAAAATGGTTTCAAATAGAGAATTTTAAATCGGGATTTTTAAACAATGGATTCTAAATAAGATTCTTAAAAATATGAAATGGGAGTCGGAATCGAGATTTGAATGGTTTTTGGAATAAAGTTTTGGGTCATTTAAGAAATAGATTTATAAATGGAATTTTAATCAGGAAACGATTTATAAATGGATTTAAGTGATATGAAACCGAAGTAAACTAGAAATGAGATTATGAAGTTTATAAACAATGTTTATAAATAAAGTGAAATGATTTTTATTTGATAAATGGGAAATATAAATTCACGGTGAGAATTTATAATGAGATAGAGTAATCGGTTTAAAAAGAAATGGTAGATTCTATTTTTGGAATGTGAAAAAGGTTATGAAATTGGGGATGTGGTCGATGTGTTATAAATCGAGAGAGATTTATAAATTGGAATTGGTTGTATTGAAGAAGAAAAAAATTTAAAAATATTTTTATCGAGAAGTTAGGTTTGTTTTAAAAGGATGATTTTTAATTATTAAACTATGTAATTTAAAACTGTTTTAGTATTGAAATATTTTCAGAAGTTAGTTATTTAAATATTTAAATTTAATGAAATAAATTCTAAGTTTTATAAATCGATTAGAAATTTTATAAATGAATTGGAATTAGTTATTGATATTTATTTTAAAAGTGCTTTGATATTTCAAATAATTATTTAACCATGTTTTTTAAATTTATTATTATTATTATATATATATAGTTTAAAAGTAAGTGATTTCAATTCATCTATAAATGCTCTCGAGATTTGTGAACCGGGTTGTATTGAATGGATGTGATTTTATAAGAAAAAACTTATAATGGAATTCAGGAACTTAAGAAAATTAGAGAAAAGGAAATTTCCAAATTGTTAAGATACGGAAAATGAATCCGAATTCAATAAAGGAGTTATAAATTGTTGGTTGGATTATAAATAAGCATAATCGATAATTTTTTAAATTTGTAAAGGGAGATTACAAATGGTTTAAAATTTGTAAAGGAATATTTCTCTAAATTAAACTTTGAAATTTATAAAGAAATTTTATAAATAGATTTGGAAATATTTATGAAAAAAGAAATTTTTGGGAAGTAATGGTATATTTTCATAGCGTAATTCGAGGGCAAAGATTGCCTACAGTTTGGGGTGTTTTCGCTGGGATAGCGACGTAACCATTGTGCAAACTACGATCTATGATTGATTGCATGGCGAAAATCGGGAGGCAGAGATTGCCTAAGTTAAGTTTGGTTTTTCTGGGAGAGAGACGCAACCATCGAGCTACGATCCACGGTCGATATCGAATAGTACTTCCATATCTATTTTAATGAACTTTCAAGTATTTTTGAAAGAAAGGATTTGTGAATATACTTATCAAGATGAAATAAGTATATGCCTGTTTTAAATGAGGAATTTAAATTATCAAATTTAAATTAAATGAGGCTTAGTGATTTCAATGGGAAATGTAATCTTTGGTTGAATGTTTGTTTATTTGATAGTTAAATAACCGACTATCAAATCTTGGCCCAAATAAGTAATCCTGCTTAATTTTGGTGGTAGGAAACGATTTCCTACTTAACACCGAAGGGTTTTAACTCTGGAAATATCTAGGGGAAACACGGGAAAAATATGGTACAGTTACCATCGGTGGTGCTATACTGTACGTATAAACTCTTTGTTCTTCTAAGACAAATGATAAGGAGGTTCGTCCACTTAAACGGTTAGGGGGTGATCCCCGTTCTTATGTATTGTCTGATTATTTCCTAAAGAATCGGTATTGAGCATTTCGGAAATCGACGATTTGTTTATGGAGCGCCCGGGAAGCGGGAGAGTGTACTCATAAGAGATGACTCGGAACCGTTACCACTCCAAAACTATGTACGGTTCTATGGAGGACTTTTCGTGTTATATTGAGATGTTGAGATCCATGTGTGGTTCCGAGACCGTTGGGTATGGGAATCCGTTTGTGTTTCCAAGATCTATTTGAAATGTGGGAATATGTATGCGATTCAAAGGCCATTGTGGTATGGGAATCCATATGGGATTCCATGATCTATTTTTGGAGCGGTGCGCAAGCTAGAATGTCGGACGTAGCCTCATCAGCGGAAATGACTAAACCCAAAGATAGGAGGCATGGCCAGTAGGGTTGGCAAACCCATAGGGTGTAATCGGCTCTTTTTTCTAGTAATACTGATACCTTCAATTGTTTTTGGTATGCCGGAGCAATGCACTCGGTCTTAGCAAGACCAGTTATGTTTTTCCTATAATACCCCGGTTAGACGGGTATGATGCTTTGGAAGGATAACTCTGATCCTTGTGCAGGAGGACCGTTTTTCCAAGTATTGAGGGCACATCCGTGGAATCGTACACAATTAACGAACGAGCTTTATCGAGTTTTGATTTTATACTAGTATTATTGTGATGTACACAGCACGAGCATCACAGCTACTTGGTTATTATTATTTTGACCCTTAGACATTATTATAATATCACTGGATTTTTATATAAAAATGTTTTGGTTATCGTAAGGTAAAAACCCGTCGTGTTTATGTGTAGCGTGGTCTTACGAGATACCTTTATTTTCAAAGGATTTTGATAACCGTAGTAAATTCAAATTGAGTGTGTTTTCTCACGCTGGTTTTCCAGACTGACTTGGGTGTATTTTATTATAATGCTCGGGTCAGACCGAGTATTACAGATTCCACGTACTTGATTATATTCCGATGTGTGTGTATGTTGTATATTCAGCACTTGTGAGGACAAGTTATTATAATTGTCCAGATTGATTGTTGACCATTGTACTCTGATGATTGTATATATATTACGATTACAGTTCTTTTTGTATAAAGATTTGTATTTATCTATTATATATTGTTTTGGTTCGATTGTGAGATTCTGTGTCATTGTTCTACTTCTTCTATCTCTTCTTCTTCTTTTTCACCCTAACAATCCGCCTTTTTGTTCAATTTGAGTTGACATGTGCGGTTATTTGTCAGCTTAGAATGTACAGAAAAGTGGGTCCTTACAACATGGTTTCAGAGCTGAAGGTTAAGCGAGAACCTTGGCTTTGGTGGGGTAACTCATTAGAGATAGGGTCAGTAGCACCCTAGAATGAGTTTGAGTGTTATATATGAGCGCGTATTTGTTAGTGATATAAAAATGTTTTATATTGTGTTGGTTGATCTATTGAGTAGCTTATGGATTCTAGTCAATATGAGTAATTAACATTATTGATAGGGATCTTTAAAAACTTGAACAGAGCAATTCGACATGGTATTGTTTTGGAAATTGGGCAAATGAAATAATTTTACCTGGATTATATTTTACATATAAAGGAATAATTTTTCAGAAAATTATTATGGTATATATTGTATGTTTGGCTGTTAGAGAATGATAATATTTGATTGTTATCATTTGTTGTTATATAAAGTGTTGATATTCTTATAATGAAAACAAAGATTTACAGTTAAGAAAATGGTTTGTATAACCAAAAGTGAAATTGTATAAATATGATTTATAAAAGGGGTTTATAAATTAAAAAGGAATTTAAAGGTTGGGAAATTGAGAATTTTAATCCTGTTGGTTTTGAAAAATGTTTTTCAAAGCTTTGGAAAATAATAACAACATTATTTGGAAAATGTTTTTGAATGGAAATAATGGAAATATTTTTAAAGGGGATTTTAAAAGGAATAGAAAGCACTAAACTCACTTCGGTCGTTGAAAAATAATTTCGGTGATGACTGTAGCATCATCGACGTTCATTTTTGAGTTTCCAAGAGAGGAATTGCAACCATTGGAGTTTTGATTTGGTAAAACTAATTTGATTTTGAAATTCAGAGGACTGATTTGATATACCAAGGGATTTTGTGTGTATATGATTTCGAAAATGATTGAAATACTTAGAACAATGTGTTTAAACTCTGGAATTTTGATTTAAGATGTTTTATTGAATATGAGTAAGTTTCATAACTTATAAATTTATAAATTGCAAGTTAAAGAAATATTTCAAAATCGTTGAATGTGAATGCAAGAAAGGAAAATTTGAAATAAATTAATGAAATGAGCTAATAATTAGTGAATTGGATATGGTTGAAATATTGAAATTTAACTATGGAATTGGGATAAATATAAAATTGGATTTGATATAAATGGGTATAGACTTAAGTTGTATAAAATGTTTAAAATGAACTTAAGTAAACAAATTTTATGGAATGGTGTTTAAGTGATAATAATATTATGAAATATACTATGTAAAGAAGTGAATATACTAAGTAAATATTTGAATGTAAATAAGTGAGTGAATTATAAATGTAAATGATAAATGTGAATAATTGAATGGAAAGGAAGTAAATGTGAAAAGAAATTTGGTGTAGCTAAGAAATCAATTGGAATAAATACATAAGTTGTACGTATATTATTTTATTCGCATGACGGTTTGATCCAGATTCGAGCACAGAATTTCGAGATAATTTATATCGATCCGAACAAGGGTTTTTCACTCCATTTTCGACGGCGAACCCTGGATATGGATTTTTGATTGATTCTGGAATTCTCTATCATAATATATGGCTATGTAAGGAGAATGACAGTTTCTAATCAAGGAAGAGGATCTGAGTCCACGCTAGAGGGTCGTGTGAACGATACTAGTTCGGAAGTGAAATTGTGTGATCGAGCGAGCGATCAGATTGAGATATGCGTACGGATGGTATATGTACATCGTATGGGCTTAAGTAAAGCGAATATTGGAAATTGTAAATACAAAATAATATGATTTTGAATTATATGATTGGATTTAATGGGTAAATAAGATGCAGGTATTTAAAAGCAAGAGTAAATTTGATGCCTTAAATTTCATAAGAAAATTGGGTTGCTCGACAAAAAGGTACATGTTTAAATTTTCGTTTGAATTTGATGGTTTTATGATTAAGCCATTTGTCTTTTGTTTTCTTTTGCTGGTTTGGGCCCGTAGTGGCGATTTGTAGTTGTTCCGATCTAGCCGCGCAAAGGAGATGCTGGCGAAATTTTTCGAAAATTTAAGGAGTTAGAAATTTTGTAATTTAGTAAAAGTAATAACAAGGTTTCAACAAATGGATTTGGAAAGTTATTTCAACTAATTAGTTTTAGAAAAAGAATGGTTCAGGGCATTTTCCTATCTTGGAAATTTTGGGGACGAAATTCTTTTAAGGGAGGAAGAACGTAACCACCCAGAATTTTGGTTATTTGAAATTGGAATATTTAATTGATTTTAAAATTTTAAAGGTTAATTTTATAGATTTAATAACTTGAATTTCAAATACAACGATATATTGGATAATTTAATTGTTTAATTTAATAATTGTAAATCATTTAAATAATTGAATATTGAGTTTTAAGCTGGATAAGAATGAAGATAATAAAAAATTTAAATTTGATTTAAAAGTGATTTACTTGATTTTTAAAATAACTCGTTTTTATTAACATATAAAAATAGTCTTCTGGGGCACAGTCTTAGATTTCGACGAAATCAGTTTCATTGGATCCGTAATAGTGTATTATTATCGGATTTCAATTTCCGCAGCGTTTGGATTCATCGTTTCGTCGTATGAGATAGAAACACGTTGAAATTTATATCGGAAATTTAATATAATAATTGGGATCAAAAAGCTTTCTTCTCCATACGATCGAATTAGGGCTCGAGACTTGTTCCATTGCGGTCATAATAGGAGTATAACATTAGAAACACCAGGCGGCACGCCTCAATAGGGGTTAGAAATTTCGAGATTTGAAAACAAGATATTTTGAATATAATATATATATAAGGCTAATCAAAGGTCAACTCAAGCCAACCTAACTTGTTTCATCCGACCTAGTATGTACATTTAGCCGCCTCGCTCCATTTAAATCGCGTTATTCCCATCTTCTTCAGTTCGAAGCTAAACAGAGAAAAAAAAAATCGAAATAAAAAAAAGGAAGGGGAATCGAACGAAAGTCGCGAGGCTACTGGGAAGATGAACTCGCGATCGAGTGAGGCGATTGCACGAGCGGCGCTCAGGGAAGCATGCGCGCAAGTGGGATGATGGCGATCGCGAGTTGGGTTTTGGGGCTGCAGTTCGCGCGCTGGTCGCGTGCTGGCGTTGACAAGGAGGTGGGCTAGGCAGTGTCTGGGCGAGCGTGGGGAGGTCGTGGATGCACAGTAGGGTTGGGTTTCTAGTTTGGCGGCGTGATGGTGTGAAGATGGTCGCGTAGTCTAGGCGCGGAGGTCCGTAGAATGGAGGAGCGGCGGTCGTTCTCTGGCCTTCACGAAAGAGAGGCGAGCAAGACTTCGGTGGGAAGAAATATTTCAGAAGGTAGAAAAGAATTTATTTTAATTAAAGAGTAATTGGTTTATTAACTAAAATTTAAATTGGAATCGTTAATTTATACAAGTCCTAATTTGCTTACGAGGTTCAATCGAACAGAATCAGTCATGTGGGATTCGTAGCTGTGAAATCTACGCAATAGAATTAGATTGGAATGATTAGCAATTTCGAGAATCAAGGTGAGTAAATCTTACTCATTTGGATTACTGGATTTAGTTTATAATAATTAGAATTAATTATTCGATGATTGGTTGATTTGATATATTATTATCGGTTGAATATTATATTATATATATTAGTATATATATTAGTAGTTGGATATATTCTCGCCGATTGGAGTGGATGAGACACTATGCGCCTCGCATAATAGCGGATGACCCTATATTACCGTGATATCCCGCCTCGAAGCGGGATTGGTATTTTATGTTATATAACATATGTGGTTGTAGGGAAACAGGTTGGAGGGATCCAACTGGATTCCTCAAAAATGTTGATTTAAATTTCATATATAGTGATATATGATGTGTTTGATTAATCGATGATAGATTATGATATGATTTGATTTATTGGATGCTATAGTAGCACTGACCTTAATTTTGGTATTATAAATACCATAAATGATATTTTTGAATTTAAAAAGGGAATTTAAAAGGCGATTTTGGAAATGAAAATATTTATATTGAATTTTGGGATTATTTAAAAAGGAATTGATTTAGATAAAATAAATAAATTTGGTTTTTTGGATATTTATTTAGTTATTTCGTAAAATGGTTTCAAATAGAGAATTTTACGTCAGGATTTTTAAACAATGGATTTTAAATAAGATTCTTAAAAATATGAAATGGGAGTCAGAATCGAGATTTGAATGGTTTTTGGAATATAGTTTTGGGTCATTTAAGAAACAGATTTACAAATGGAATTTTAATCAGGAAACGATTTATAAATGGATTTAAGTGATATGAAACCATTGTAAACTGGAAATGAGATTATGAAGTTTATAAACAAAGTGAAATGATTTTCATTTGATAAATGGGAAATATAAATTCACGGTGAGAATTTATAATGAGATAGAGTAATCGGTTTAAAAAGAAATGGTATATTCTATTTTTGGAATGTGAAAAAGGTTATGAAATTGGGGATGTGGTCGATGTGTTATAAATCGAGAGAGATTTATAAATTGGAATAGGCTATATTGAAATTTATAAAAAAATTATCGAGAGGTTAGGTTTGTTTTAAAAAGGGGATTTTTAATTATTAAACTATGTAATTTAAAACTGTTTTAGCATTGAAATATTTTCAGAAGTTAGTTATTTAAATATTTAAATTTGTTGAAATAAATTCTAAGTTTTATAAATCAATTAGAAATTTTATAAATGAATTGGAATTAGTTATTGACATTCATTTTAAAAGTGCTTTGATATTTCAAATAATTATTTAACCATGTTTTTGAAATTTATGATTATATAAATATATATATATAGTTTAAAAGTAAGTGATTTCAATTCATTTATAAATGCTCTCGAGATTTAGGAACCGAGTTGTATTGAATGGATGTGATTTTATAAGAAAAATCTTATAATGGAATTCATGAACTTAAGAAAATTAGAGAAAATGAAATTTCCAAATTGTTTAGATACAGAAACTTCGAAAATGAATCTGAATTCAATAAAGGAGTTATAAATTGTTAGTTGGATTATAAATAAGTATAATCGATAATTTTTGAAATTCGTAAAGGGAGATTACAAATGGTTTAAAATTTGTAAAGGAATATTTCTCTAAATTAAACTCTGAAATTTGTAAAGAATTTTTTTAAATATATTTGGAAATATTTATGAAATAAAGAAATTTTTGGGAAGTAATTGTATATTTTCATAGCGTAATTCGAGGGCAGAGATTGCCTATAGTTTGGGATGTTTTCGTTGGGATAGTGAAGTAACCATTGTGCAAACTGCGATCTATGATTTATTGCATGGCGGAAATCGGGTGGCAGAGATTGCCTAAGTTAAGTTTGGTTTTTCTGGGATAGAGATGCAATCATCTAGCTGCAATCCACGGTCGATACCGAATAGTACTTCCATATCTATTTTAATGAGTTTTCAAGTATTTTGAAAGAAAGGATTTGTGAATATACCTATCCAGATGAAATAAGTGTATGCATGTTTTAAATGAGAAATTTAAATTTATTAAATTTAAATTAAATGAGGCTTAATGATTTCAGTGGGAAATGTAATCTTTGGTTGAATGTTTGTTTATTTGATAGTTAAATAACCGACTATCAAATCTTGGCCCAAATATGTAATCCTTCTTTATTTTGGTGGTAGGAAACGACTTCCTACTTAACATTGAAGGGTTTTAACTCTGGAAATATTTAGGGGAAACACGAGAATTATATGGTCAGATTATTTCCTAAGGAACCGGTATAAAGCATTCCAGAAATCGACGATTGGTTTATGGAGCGCCCGGGAAGCGGGAGAGTGCACTCGTAAGAGATGACTCGGAACCGTTACCACTCCAAAACCATATACGGTTCTATGGAGGAGTTTTCATGTTATATTGAGATGTTGAGATCCATGTGTGGTTCCGAGACTGTTTGGTATGGGAATTCGTTTGTGTTTCCAAGATCTATGTGAGATGTGGGAATCTGTATGCGATTCCAAGGCCATTGTGGTATGGGAATCCATATGGGATTCCATGATCTATTTTTGGAGCGGTGCACAAGTTGGAATGTCGGACGTAGCCTCATTAGCAAAAATGACTAAAACCAAAGATAGGAGGGATGGCCAGTAGGGTTGGCAAACCCATAGGGTGTAATCGGCTCCTTTTTCTAGCAATACCGATACCTTCAGTTGTTTTTGGCATGTCGGAGCGATGCACTCTGTCTTAGCAAGACCAGTTATGTTTTTCCTATAATACCCCGGCTAGACGGGTATGATGCTTTGGAAGGATAACTCTGATCCTTGTGCAGGAGGACCGTTTTTCCAAGTATTGAGGGCACCTCCGTGGAATCGTACACAATTAACGAACGAGCTTTATCGAGTTTTGATTTTATACTAGTATTGTTGTGATGTACACAGCACGAGCATCACAGCTACTTGGTTATTATTATTTTGACCCTTAGACATTATTATAATATCACTGGATTTTTATATAAAAATGTTTTGGTTATCGTAAGGTAAAAACCCATCGTGTTTATGTGTAGCGTGGTCTTACAAGATACCTTTGTTTTCAAAGGATTTTGATAACCGTAATAAACTCAAATTGAGTGTGTTTTCTCACGCTGGTTTTTCAGATTGACTCGGGTGTTATTTTATTATAATGCTCGGGTCAGACCGAGTATTACAGATTCAGGTTAGGATGCTATGGAGCTCAGGAGACAAGCTGGAGGAGTCTCAGGCGTATTCCACATACTTGATTATATTCCGTTGTGTGTGTATGATGTATATTCAGCACTTGTGAGGTCAAGTTATTATAACTGTCCAAATTGACTGTTGACCCTTGTACTCTGATGATTGTATGTATATTACAGTTACAGTTCTATTTGTATAAAGATCTGTATTTGTCTATTATATATTGTTCCGCTGCGATTGTGAGATTCTGTGTTATTGTTCTGTTTCTTCTCTCTCTTCTTCTTCTTTTTCACCCTAACAATCCGCCTTTTTGTTCAATTAGAGTTGACATGTGCGGTTATTTGTCAACTTAGAATGTATAGAAAAGTGGATCGTTACATCTTTATTCAAGCAGATCACTCTTTTGATGTCTTGGGAGCTCGAACCCATGATCTTTAGATCCTCTATCTAGCGTCACACCCTAACCACTTGAGTTAGAAGTCCTCGACAATAATTATAATTGATAATTATATGTAATATTTAATATTAAAAAAATTATAATTATTAATTACTAAATAATATTGATTATTTAATATTTAATAGTTACTATTAAATAACTATAATTAATAATTAATAATTAATAAGTAAGACTAATATATTTTTAGTAGTTAATATTAAGAAGTAATTAATTTTAGCTAGTTGTAATTAATTTAAAATAAGGGAACATAACACCATTCTCAGATAAAATTTCAAAGCCCGCCTTAATTTCCTTTTTAATTTGCGTTGACCGCTTACCCCTTCATTATTTCCTTATAACCCTAAATCCCAAATCAGTACCCTAATTCCTATTCGCACTTTCACCTTCATCGTAACACACAAACCACCTCAACGTATGCAAATTCACTTAGCCCGCGAACCACTAAGCATTGCGCCACCAGATTGAGTCATCGCGGCTTAAGGATGTTCTTCGCCGCTGCATTTGAGATCTAAAGTTCTAAGCTGCCATTGCAAGGGGTTCGCTAATTACCGTATTGTTGAATCTTGCTTGGAGAAAATCGTATCGCTTGCATCTGGAGGTGCCGTTGCTTGGTGATTGCCGTCGAATATGCTTTTGAGTATGATGGCGACAGTTTATGAGATATTGAGATTTGCATCATTGTCATGTCGATTAAACTATGATTACCGTCGCTGCTCTGATATGAACTGTAATGATGGAAACCCGGCGTTCTGTTATCATTGATGATGTAGTCTACCTTCTATGTCTAGTGGTATGGAGATTGGCGTAGGTTAGAGTTTCCAGATACTCGCGTTCTGATGATCAAACCACTCTGCTTAAAGCTTGATTCAGATGATGTTTTCAAGTCTGAATTTTTCTAGAGGTGGTCGAGTTTGGATATTTCTTAGTGCTATGAGATTGGTTTGAATTGTTGTTGATGCTTTGAGATGATTACGTGTGTTCAAATTGGGAGTGGTTGTTGTTATACACTTACTGAAACGAAGTTGATAAATTGATCTGAGTCATGTGCTGTGCATGGAAAGTCTTGTTATTGTGCCGAGGTGGACTGAGATGCTGGTGTATATTGCAGAGTTTACTTTACAATTCGACGAATGATGTTGTGATGTGGAGAAGGCCGCGTCGCTTCTCGTTGTTACTTATGATTGTTGTAGTTGCCGAGATCTTATGAGATGCTATTAAGGTTGTTTGAATTTGTGGTGCTGAGTTTGATGTTGCCAGATCCTTCTCCTGCTACTACCTTTGCCCGCCTTGATGCCACAACTGTACTCTCCGGCCAGGTTTGTTATTATTTATCAATGTTATTATATCTTGTCAAGGCCTGCAAATCCGTCCGATTTAGAACTGACAATAAATCATGCATGTCCAGCCCAAACCGAACTGATAACCGGATCTTGATGAGAAAGAAAGAGGAGAGAAAATGAGAAGAGAAGAAGAAGAGAGAAGAAACTAAAAACAATCACAGAATCTCACAATCGCAGCGAAACAACATACAATATAATATCAATGATCTTTACAAACCAAAAACTATAATATACATACATCCATCAAAGTACAACAATCAATTGCTAATCATCAGCTTGGACAGTTATAATAACATATCCTTACAATTGCTGATAATTTAAACAACAATGCGGCGGAAATATAAATAAATATGGGAATACGACTAGAAGATCTCCAGCTCGCCTGCTGAAGCTCCAAAGCATCCAAATCTGCATCTGTAAATATACTCGGTCTGACCTGAGCATTGAAAGGGAAGAGCGCCCGGATCAGTCTAGTAAACCAGTTTGAGAAAACACATCTCAACTAAATTTTAAAGTTATAAAATTTTTCTTTATCAAAACAAAGGTATCTCGTAAGACCACGCCCACACATAAACATGGACATGTTTTTACCTTACGATAACAAAAATTTCATAACAAATCATGTTATATTATACTAGTGTCTAGTATACAAATAATATTAATCATAGCTTGAAATTGTTACATTGATTAAATTCCAGCATACTAGCCACAAAATGGGTTCTACAAACAAAATGGCAAGCACGTAGTAGGTAATGGATTTCCATACAAATGACCACGTGAAGTGACTACCTTTCGGCAGTATATTTCTAGTGGAATGTATCGAGGTCCACAAAACAGTTGCACCTCTACTAAAACAAGACCGACCTATCTCTCCCTCTAGATAGTACCGAATATGTCATCACCCCGGTCGTTATCGACCTATCCGAGGGTCCTTACATCATACATCCACAATAATTTAAAACCCGAACATCATAGCGGGAATAAATATATATAGAAGAGGATGATCATATCCTAATGGTTGCGAACCACATAGCCTTGCCGCATGTACCCTGTTTTGGCCATTTTCGGGTGTGAGGCCTGAGGTAACGTTAACCTTTCACATAGCACATCATCCTTGAATGCCACATTGTCATTCCTTCAATCACTATTGACTTTCACAAACATACAACTTCTGAGCTCGTACATCTCAGAGAAGGGTCTTAATCTAACAGAAGTTGTCTTCTCCGCCACCAAACAGATGTACGTTTATAAAAGTCAATGATGTAATCTGAAAAAATGCAATGTCAGACATCCATCCATACAAGTTGACCAGGAATAGGACAAACCAAAGACACTCTCCTACAACATCCTGTCGAGAATTACCCCTAGAATTAGTAGCGATTAGTCCTTGCATTGGGTATTTCAAAACAAGGAGACCACTGTTACTGTAACAACCCGCATATTTTACGATTGAATATTTAAATATTTTTATTTAAATATTTTGTCGTTAGTCGGATAATAGTCCGAAAAACTACTTTTTGCAAACAGTCGAATTAGGACTTGAGACCACCCCCATTGAGTTCAAAATGACGTTTGCGACCTTTTTGAGTATAAACATTGATATGTTTGGAGTTAGTGAAATTTTGCTACTTTTCCACTAAGGGCTTTGGTTTGTGTTTCAGCTCATTTAACCCAAGTCTCACCCCATCTCCTCTTCATTACTTCATTTCTATTTTCCTAATACTCAAGCTTTAGCAACAATGGAGAGAGGAATGGGAAATTAAAACTCTAAGCCCTAGTTTCCATTTGCAAATCAAGTTCTAGCTCCAAATCAATAGAAGAAGCTTTGGTAAGCCCCCTCTTCTTCTTCTCCAACTCATTCTCTTACCAATTTCAGAGTCCTAAACCTAACTTAGGAAATGTTTCTCTTTTAAGCTTAGATTTAAGCTTATTGGGTTGGAATTGAAGAGTGATTGTCCTTGCCTTGCTCTATAGCTTCCTCTTCATTGTTTTTGTGTAAAAGGTGAGATTTTTATCTCACATCTATGTCTATACGCTATCATTGTTGTTAGGTACGAATTCCTAACACTTATTTATATTCATTTGATTTTGATTTGGATTGAATTGATGAATATTCCAATTTTTGGTGTTTTGAAGTTAAAATCTTTAAAAATCCTTTTATGGATGCTTGAACATGTTTTTTGTGATGCATCGAAGTGCCTACAGGGCTGGGTTGCCGATTGGCGTAAACCCTTAGTGCTCGTCACTCGTTCGATCGCATTTCGGTTTGGATTTGTCGTTTTTGAGCTAGGCTGTTTTTTTGCTTAGCAGAAAATTTCAGACGTCTGAAACCAAATCCAGACGTCTGGTTGAAAAATCTGGACGTTTGGAAATGGGTCTGGAAAAGGCAGTAACAAAATCCAGACGTCTGAAACAAAATCCAGACGTGGTTGAAATTTTCAGACGTCTGAAATGGCCCAGGAATTAAAAATAGAAGGGAGAAAACACTTAAACTTCCAGAACCTTGGGCCAGACGTCTGGGAACACCTACCAGACGTCTGGAACTGCTGATTTTGCCTAATTTTCCTACTTTCGAGTAAATTTCCAAGGTTTATCGATTTTTGTTGATCCGACTTATTGTTATCAATTATTATCGACTTTGATGACCTTTTCTTCGGGATTTTTGGAACGTCCATTTTGATGGATTTGGTATCGATTTCTTTGGATTTTATTCACGTCTTCGAATGTGAATTTTGATGATTGATTGTTTCTACAATCGTTTTTGTGATTTGTCACTTTAAAAATATAAAGGTTTTCTATACTAGTAGTAAATATTCAAACTCTTTTACAAAGATGATTTCAACTCTATTTTTAATACAAGCTCTTTTATAAAACTGTTTTCTAATCTATTAGTATATACAAACCTTTACCTCATCCGTATGAGAAAATATAATTAAACGGCTTAGCAAAACAAGTGGTATGAAACGCTTGCGCTTACTTCGTCAGTTAATTTTTGGACTTGTTCGATTGAAACTCTTATGACAAATTTCGAGTGGAAATCTACAATTTGTTCGTAAATATTTGAGTTAAGCAAGTTGTTATGGGACATGAAGCTAAACTCTTATATTCACTAGCTTAGTGTAATTGACACTTCTTAATGATCGATGATGATCATTTCATGGTTTAGACTAGCGATGTGCGATGTCTCTTTGCCCGCGTAGGGGACTATACCCCGTTTTATTGAGCTTCGTCTCATTTCTTTATAGGCTAACGACCTATGGTTTTGTTGAATTTAGCTCATCGGGCGTAACGTTGTACTACGTCGATGTTCTGTATTATTTGTGTTCTGGTTCCTCGGGCGTTCGCTGTACTACGTCGTTGTTCCAGATTATTTATGTTCAGGTTCATCGGGCGTTCGTTGTACTACGTCGTTGTGCTTGATTGTTTGAGTTTAGCTCATCGGGCGTAACGCTGTACTACGTCGATGTTCTAGATTAATTGAGTTTTCGGTTCCTCGGGCATTCGCTGTACTACGTCGTGGCACCAGCTCTATGGTTAGCGACCATGGGCTAACAACCCGTTTATGAGGCACGTGTTGGTGAGCTTTAATGCTCCCCTTCTTGTGACAGGCCTCTTTCCCTTTTTGTGATCTTTCTGGATTTCTGTCGATGATTTCTAGAATTTGTGTGTCGTTAACTTCTGTGATTTCTAGATATTGATTTCTAGAATTTATGTTTCACCACCTTTTTCAGTTGGCATTGATATGTATGTCATTTATTGTGGCATGGTGAATTAAATAAAGAATATGACATCCTTTTTATGCTATGAGATTCCTGAGATATTCGTATGATTTTCCTTTGTTGATTTTCTAATGTATACTTGTCGAGGTATGACATTTTTGGTTATCATACGTTTTTATTTTATCTCTTTCTTGATCTCATTTTATCTGATAATTATAGCTAGACCGATCCGTTTATTATTTTCTTCTTAAATAATACTCGGGTCAGACTGAGATTTTACAGGTGCTTCCTCTTGACTTCCTATTTGGAACCAACATCTGACTTTTGGCTAACTACCATAGTTTAGTAGTTTTGTTGTATACATTTGAGATTAGACTCCTTGATGTATACATATTCTTTTGGCTAGCACTTGTATCAATTCTTTTGTGTTATTGTGGTTCTTATTTGACCACTACTCTAATGTACACTTTTATGTGTTATATTCATATCTATTTCCGCCTTTGTGATATGAATTGTCTGTGACTGATTTGTGTTATGTTTATTTCTATAATTGTTTCCGAGGTCCATATAGCCACTGTGTAGTAGCTTTGAGTTTGTATCGGTATGTCGGATTTCCTCTAGAGATGAAAAGTTATATTTTTATCTGGCATATCGGTACTCGCACAAAGCAATTATGCAGATGGTCGCTCCTCAACAGCCTTATTCTCCGTGCTAGTTGACGGCGTTACCCCGTAGTGCCCTTGGCTAGCGTGGGTATAGAGGTGGGGCGTCATAGCTTGGTATCAGAGCCAAACTTCGGAACAATGTAGAATAATTTAGCAAGGATCATCGTCCTAAGTCTTTCTTAGGAATCGTGCCATAGGATTTGATTCGAGTCTTCGTACCGTTCTATCCTATTTTCTTTTTATGATTCCTTGTTTTATCAATCATGATTGTTTGATATTCATTCCGAGAATAACTTTTTCTTCTTCTTTCTTTCTTAAAGAAGAGAAATGGTTAGATCTGGCCGTACCAACGTCGGTCAATCCAGTGCTACTCCTCAGGAGGGAGTATTTATGTCTGCCCAGCAACTTCTTGATCTTGTGAACAATGCCCGAGCTACCGAACCCGTTCCACAGCCTACTCATCCTAAATCTGGTTTTGCACGCTTGTGCAGGGATTATACCGATTTGGGTGGAAGGCCATTCAGGGGTTCCGAGAGCGTCATTGAAATTCAAGCTTGGCTCAGAACATGCGATCGAATCTTTTCTCGCATGAATCTTGTTGATCTCCACCGAGTCCAAGTGGCTTCTAGCATGCTCCAAGAAAGAGCATTGGATTGGTATGAGCTTCTTATTTCTGAAATCGATGAAGAGGATCTCACTTGGGAGCAATTCCGGGAAAGATTCGAATTGAAATTTATGCCGGAGGCTGAAAAAGTAACTTTGGCCCGGTGTTTTATCGACCTTGTTCAAGGTGAATCTTCTGTGACGGACTACGTCGCATCTTTCGAATCTCTTTCTAAATACGGGGTTGAATACATTAACACCCCATTGAAGAAAAATCAGAGATTTGTTTATGGCTTGAACAAGAATCTCAAGAAGCCATTACTTCTGAAATTGGAAGTTTCTTTCGATCAGCTTATTGATATCGCTCCTCGTCTTGAAAAGGCCGATAAAGAGTGTGATGTTGAAGTTGTGGGTGCCAAACAGAACTACAACAATAACTTGAAGAGGCCTATCAAATTCAAAGGCCCCAATCCCAATAAGAAAGGGAAGCAGACAACTTCTGTAGTAAATACCCCAACCCCTAGTCATGGACAATGTTACAATTGTGGTTCCACAGACCATTATGCTAATAGGTGTCCGGACCCTCTCTTTTGTCGTTATTGCAAAAATTTGGGGCACCATATATATGCATGTCCCATACTTCAAAGTAAGAAGGAGGGAAAGCCCTTGTAACACTTTTCTTGGTCAAGGTATTTTTCATTCTATCCTTGATGACATTTATTTTGTGATTATTTTATTCGAGTTCTTTTTTATATGGGTTTTATCTCATTATTTTATATCAAAAGAACTTGTTGATTCTTTTTCTTTAAATATTTTGGGCTTGATGACTTTTTTGAGAATTGCGAATCCGGGTTGTGGATCCGCAACACTCGGTTTGTTTCTTTTAAAAGATGTCGAAATTATTTTATATGATGTTTCTTTCCGAGCCGATTAGCATGTCGTGCGTTACTTAGGCTTCGGAATTTATTTTTGTGAAAGGGTTGGCTTAATCATTATGAAGCCATATCCTTTGTCCCGTGTGGACTATTCATCTTCGACATTTTCAATCTGTTAAGCAGATTTCTGTTTTTCCTTTGTGATTTTGATTCCAATTTGATGGCATCATTTTATTCTTTAAGCTCACATGATGAGGAAAGTGTTATTTCTCTCATTCATGAAGTTTGAGAATTTTCCGGTATTTTTGAGTTCGTCTTAGGATTATCACCTAAGCAAATCTTTTGAGTGGTGATAAGGTCTTTTTCTAGCTCGACCTTGCCACCGATTTTCATTTGCTACGAGTTGCGGGAATTAACATTCCATTTACCGCATTCCGCACTCGTTATGAAACTTATGAATGACTTATTATGTCATTCTGTTTGTCCAGCTTATTTCATCCATTTTATGAATCGAGTATTCTACGATCTCGATGACTCCATTCTTGTATATATTGATTTTGGATGAAAATAGCAATTTAAAATTTTGCAAATATTTTTCATAAGATTTATTTATAACTACAATTTGATTTTCGCTCTTAAACGAGCAAAGAATATTCTTAAAGGTTTTTAAGAAACATGTTTATCATATAGAAAATGATTTTGTGATTGTATTGCCCATTGAGTGCTTTAAGAATTCTGGTCGATGCGCTTGATCAACGTTATCGATAGGAGTTTCCTAAACGCTTTGATGAGACAGTTAGACACAATATAATGACTTGTAAAAATGTAATTTTTTCTAGAAAGATTATTACATAAAGATAAATGTAATTTTGAAAGTTTTAGCTTTTCGGGAAAGGAGATTATTTAAAAGAAATTCTTTCTTTTCGATACTCTTATTCTTATGATTCCCGAAGGGAACCGAGACTTTATCTTTTGTACCAATGCTAATCGTATTGGTTTGGATGCCGTTCTCTTGCAAAAAAAAAGAACGTGCTATCACTTGTGCTTCTAAATCATTAAAGCCGATCGAGACTAGGTATGCCACTCATGATCTAGTGCTCGCGGCTATTGTTTTCGCTTTTAGACTTTGGCATCATCATTTTTGGGGGAGAAATTTGTTCTCCATCTCGATCATAAATCTTAGGAATATTTATTTTCTCATAAGGAACTTCATGTTGACTCGAGTTCCTACTTCCTGGCATCTTATGATCTTGATATTCTTTTTATTCCCAGAAGGGAAATCGTGTTGCCAATGCGCTTAGTCGTAAGCAACAAGTGGTTGATTCTTAGATGATGTCTGAATGGAATTATCTTTTTATCAAGTTCATTGGACGTTTTGATATACTTCGATTTATTGAGCTTTATCTCATTTCTTTTATGGACTAGCGTCCGATGTTCTTTTATGGTGTTCGGTTCGTCGGACGTATTATTATTTTACTACATCGATGTCCCGGATTTTCGGTTCATTGGACGTACCGTTTTTGTACTACGTCGGTGTTCCGAATTATTTGAGCTTTGGTTCATCTGGCGTACCGTTATTGTACTACGCCGTTGTTCCAAATTATTCGAGTTTCTCGTTTCTCGGGCGTACCGTTTTTGTACTACGCCGTTGCACCGGCTCAATTTTCTGCTATTCTTGACGTTTTCCACGTCTTTTAACTATGGAAATGATTTTAGGTTTCCAATTTTATTCTTGAGCCTAGTGTCATAGTAAGGATTGAAGTTTCACCAAATTTGACTTTTGAGCAACATTCTATTCGCATCATTTCTTCGGGGGTTGAGTGCCTTCAAAATAAAGATGTTCCTTTTGTGAAAGTCCGATGGTTCTCAAATCCTAAGGATTTCTCTTGGGAATCCAGAGAATTCATCGAGCGAACACGTTCGGGCTAACTCTTTCGTGCTCTTTATGGTGAAATTCTTATTTCAAACTTTCTTTTGTGATGATATGCTTTTATGGTTGTTACTTTTTAGTTATTTCTTAAGATTGCGAGGACGCAATTTCTTTAAGGAGGGGAGTCTGTAACAAGCTGCATATTTTACGATTGAATATTTAAATATTTTGTCGTCAGTCGGATTATAGTCCGAAAAACTACTTTTTGCAAACAGTCGAATTAGGACTCGAGACCACCCCCGTTGAGTTCAAAATGATGTTTGCGACCTTTTTGAGTATAAACATTGATATGTTTGGAGTTAGTGAAATTTTGCTACTTTTCCACTTAGGGCTTTGGTTTGTGTTTCAGCTCATTTAACCCAAGTCTCACCCCATCTCCTCTTCATTACTTCATTTCTATTTTCCTAATACTCAAGCGTTAGCAACAATGGAGAGAGGAATGGGAAATTAAAACTCCAAGCCCTAGTTTCCATTTGCAAATCAAGTTCTAGCTCCAAATCAATAGAAGAAGCTTTGGTAAGCCCCTCTTCTTCTTCTCCAACTCATTCTCTTACCAATTTCAGAAATTCCTAAACCTAACATAGGAAATGTTTCTCTTTTAAGCTTAGATTTAAGCTTGTTGGGTTGTAATTTAAGAGTGATTGTCCTTGCCTTGCTCTATAGCTTTCTCTTCATTGTTTTTGTGTAAAAGGTGAGATTTTTATCTCACATTTATGTCTATACGCTATCATTGTTGTTAGGTACGAATTCCTAACACTTATTTATATTCATTTGATTTTGATTTGGATTGAATTGATGAATATTCCAATTTTTGGTGTTTTGAAGTTAAAATCTTTAAAAATCCTTTTATGGATGTTTGAACATGTTTTTGGTGATGCATCGAAGTGCCTACAGGGCTGGGTTGCCGATTGGCGTAAACCCTTAGTGCTCGTCGCTCGTTCGATCGCATTTCGGTTTGGATTTGTCGTTTTTGAGCTAGGCTGTTTTTTTTCCTAGTAGAAAATTTCAGACGTCTGAAACCAAATCCAGACGTCTGGTTGAAAAATCCAGACGTCTGGAAAGGGGTCTGGAAAAGGCAGTAACAAAATCCAGACGTCTGAAACAAAATCCAGACGTCTGAAATCAAATTCAGACGTCTGGTTGAAATTTTCAGACGTTTGAAATGGCCCAGGAATTAAAAATAGAAGGGAGAAAATACTTAAACATCCAGAACCTTGGGCCAGATGTCTGGGAACACCTACCAGACGTCTGGAACTGCTGATTTTGCCTAATTTGCCTACTTTTGAGTAAATTTCCAAGGTTTATCGATTTTTGTTGATCCGACTTATTGTTATCAATTATTATCGACTTTGATGACCTTTTCTTCGGGATTTTTGTAACGTCCATTTTGATGGATTTGGTATCGATTTCTTTGGATTTTATTCATGTCTTCGATTGTGAATTTTGATGATTGATTGTTTCTACAATCGTTTTTGTGATTTGTCACTTTAAAAATATAAAGGTTTTCTATACTAGTAGTAAATAGTCAAACTCTTTTACAAAGATGATTTCAACTCTATTTTTAATACAAGCTCTTTTATAAAACTGTTTTCTAATCTATTAGTATATACAAACCTTTACCTCATCCGTATGAGAAAATATAATTAAACGGCTTAGCAAAACAAGTGGTATGAAACGCTTGCGTTTACTTTGTCGGTTAATTTTTGGACTTGTTCGATTGAAACTCTTGTGACAATTTTCGAGTGGAAATCTACAATTTGTTCGTAAATATTTGAGTTAAGCAAGTGGTTATGGGACATGAAGCTAAACTCTTATATTCACTAGCTTAGTGTAATCGACACTTCTTAATGATCGATGATGGTCATTTCATGGTTTAGACTAGCGATGTGCGATGTCTCTTTGCCCGCATAGGGGACTATACCCCCTTTTTTTGAGCTTCGTCTCATTTCTTTATAGGCTAACGACCTATGGTTTTGTTGAATTTAGCTCATCGGGCGTAACGCTGTACTACGTCGATGTTCTGTATTATTTGTGTTCTGGTTCCTCGGGCGTTCGCTGTACTACGTTGTTGTTCCAGATTATTTATGTTCAGGTTCATCGGGAGTTCGTTGTACTACGTCGTTGTTCTTGATTGTTTGAGTTTAGCTCATCGGGCGTAACGCTGTACTACGTCGATGTTCTAGATTAATTGAGTTTTCGGTTCCTCGGGCATTCGCTGTACTACGTCGTGGCACCAGCTCTATGGTTAGCGACCATGGGCTAACAACCCGTTTATGATGCACGTGTTGGTGAGCTTTAATGCTCTCGTTCTTGTGACAGGCCTCTTTCCCTTTTTGTGATCATTCTGGATTTCTGTCGATGATTTCTAGAATTTGTGTGTCGTTAACTTCTGTGATTTCTGGATATTGATTTCTAGAATTTATGTTTCACCACCTTTTTCAGTTGGCATTGATATGTATGTCAGTTATTGTGGCATGGTGAATTAAATAAAGAATATGACATCCTTTTTATGCTACGAGATTCGTGAGATATTCGTATGATTTTCCTTTGTTGATTTTCTAATGTATACTTGTCGAGGTATGACATTTTTGGTTATCATACGTTTTAATTTTATCTCTTTCTTGATCTCATTTTATCTGATAATTATAGCTAGACTGATCCGTTTATTATTTCTTCTTAAATAATACTCGGGTCAGACTGAGATTTTACAGGTGCTTCCTCTTGACTTCCTATTTGGAACCATCATCTGACTTTTGGCTAACTACCCTAGTTTAGTAGTTTTGTTGTATACATTTGAGATTATACTCCTTGATGTATACATATTCTTTTGGCTAGCACTTGTATCTATTCTTTTGTGTTATTGTGGTTCTTATTTGACCACTACTCTGATGTACACTTTTATGTGTTATATTCATATCTATTTCCGCCTTTGTGATATGAATTGTCTGTGGCTGATTTGTGTTATGTTTATTTCTATAATTGTTTTCGAGGTCCATATAGCCACTGTGAAGTAGCTTTGAGTTTGTATCGGTATGTCGGATTTCCTCCAGATATGAAAAGTTATATTTTTATCTGGCATATCGGTACTCGCACAAAGCAATTGTGCAGATGGTTGCTCCTCAACAGCCTTATTCTCCGTGCTAGTTGACGGCATTACCCCATAGTGTCCTTGGCTAGCGTGGGTATAGAGGTGGGGCGTCACAGTTACTATTTGTATATTAGGAGTTTATCCCCAAATGATCAACAAGTAGTCCTTCATTACGAAAAATCCCAAATATCAATGTCTTCCAAACCTGCAAATTCGAATGAACACGTTGGTCTGAAGTGGCTCTCGGATAAATCCGACCCCAGTCTCTCCTAATCAACAACGATAAAGAGGCCAAATATTTGATAGTCGGTTATTTAACTATCAAAGCAAACGAACAATATCTAGTACCATAAGCAATCACTAGGCCCATTTAATTAACCTTTTATTAATTAAATCACTTTCGAAATATTTGCTTCAAATTATCTCTAAAAAGATATATTCACAAAACCATTTCAAAATATCGATAATGGAAAACATTTCCATATACTTATATCAACGGTATAAGTATATCTCATAACACTACCATTTAGAGACACGCCAAATAGATTTCTATAACCGTACAACTCCAGAGTTCATACGCCTCCAGACGGGTGTTAAGTATAGGAAGCAATGCTCCTACACCACCAAGCTTTTAGTACGATCATAAGAACCGATTCGTGTATTTCATATTGGAAGGTCAAAACATAATTTGTTGGATCAAAATGATGCTGCGTAAAACATCGTTACGACGACCCAAAAATATTAGTATATGGATTCGATAATATATATATATATATATATATATATATATAAATCCCATATACTATATAAAACATTTCTTTTCAGAAATCATTTACTAGAGCAACAGTGTTATAGTCCATGCCTTCCTTACTTCCCGAAAACGTCTATTACAACAATAAATGTTGAAATCTTTGTTTCCGTTACTTATTATCTTTGAAAACATTTTCAAACCATTAAATTCCGTTTGAAATTATTATTTTCAAAACATTTACTTCCAAAAGATAAATTTACTTTTAAAACTATTAACTCCATCAAAATATTTCTTTCAACGTTCCTTTAAATAAAATCTATATTTAACTCTCAACATAAGTCACTTCTATATTTATAAAACTATTTTTATAAATCGCCTTTTTATTTTATAAAACTTCTATTTATAAAATTCCTTTATTTACAAAATTCTATTTATAAATCCATTCTTTATAAAAACTAGCTCTACTATCAAAATCCACTTATAAATCCATTCTTTATAAATCAAATTTATTTATAAAATCTATTTATAAATCCATTTACCAAAACAACTTCAAATACATTTACTCAACATTTATAAATTTCAATTATAATTCAATTTCTTTATTTATAAAATATCGCCTTTATAAATCTTTTTTATAAACTTATTCCAAAATCTCAAATCAAAGTTTTTCTCAAAACTATACTTTTATAACATCAAAATTATAACTTTTATTTCTTTAAAAACAAATCCATTCTTTTAATAATTTAAAAATTATTAAAACATATATACTTTCAAAAATCACTTTGAAAATCATTTTACTTCAAAATCACTATTTAATAGTATTTCAAAATACCAAAAATAAGGCCCAGTGCTACCATAGCACTAAATAAGCCAAATCATGTCAAAGACATCAACATGAAATCCAAAACATCATATATCAACATATATATGAAATGTAAAATCAACTGTGGTGAGGAATCCTGTTGGATCCCTCCAACCTGTCCCCCTGCATCAAATACAGCATATAATCATAAAAATATAAATCAACCGCTTCGAGGCAAGATTCGTATACAAAGGGTCATCCGCTCTTACACAGGAACGTAATAGGGTCTCATCCGCTCCAATAGGCGGGAATATATCCAAACCAACTAATATATAAATATATAATATATCATCCAAACAAGCAACAAACAACATAAATAATATTATTCCCACTTATATAAAATTATAAGCAGGCCAGTGATGTGAGTTTACTCATAAAAACGCCAGAATTGCCTAAGCGCTCCGGTTTGAATTAAAATTGAACGGTCGTTCAATTTAACTCAAAATTCCTACTAATACGAACGCAATGCAACTTATCGCGCTCGATTTGGACCTCGTACGAGAAAGTTACGAATTTATTAACATAACGAAATAATTAAATTTATAATTACTTTATTAAAATAAGTTTGAACTTAACCTTTTCCTTTCCTTCTCCTTACTCATTGCATGGTTCTTCCCAGGCCGCGCTCATTTTTGTTTTTTTATTTCGATCGGCGTCGTTTGCCAACCACCAGTCGAGCCGCCCTCGCGCAGCCACCCCTACCGCTGCGCCAGCCATCAGCCACCCCGTGCCTCACCTGCACGCATGCGTACGCGCGAATCTCCATCGTCGAACCCAACTGCAGCAGCGAACGCGGGTGAAATCCCATCACCTCGGTCGACGATCCGACCGTTGATTAAGCGCGTATGGTCATGCTTACATTTTTCTAGTTGAAGTCGAAGCCTAATTCGGCCCCTAGAGGCTCCGATCTATGTTAGCCATTGGATTATTTAGTTTAATGGTGTTTGAGATTTCATTTTAGGGTTTGGTTTTGCAAATGACGGAAGTTGAGGGCTATTTATAGAAAATGTCCCAAAGCACTATTCATCCACGAAAATTTCGAACTCCAAACGAAATATGCCGTCTGGCGTTCTATATGTTATATCCCTATTCTGAACACAATGGAATATATATCGGGAACCAATTCCATCATATTTAAAAGATAGCTTTACAAAATCAAATTATTTTAATTTAAATTCCTTTGATTAAATTCTACGCGTTTCAAACTCGCACGATCAAACGATTCGTCCGATCGCCACGAAATTCGACAGCATATAATAATTCGCTATTACGGATCCAATGAAACTAGTTTCATCGAAATCTGAGACAGTGCCCAAAAAGACTATTTTTTTGCATGTTAATTAAATAAAGTAATTCTCAATTTCTTTTTATTCACTTTTAATTAAAATTTAAAAGTTCACTAACTCCATTCTTATTCAAAAATAATTTAAATCAACTTTTGAAATCATTTTCATTCATATTAAATTCAAGATTCAATTATTTAAACAATTTCAAATATTAAATTTAACAATTTAATTATCAAGTAAATCGCTATATTTGAAATATAAGTTATTTAACTTATAAAATTAACTTTTCAATATTTAAAATCAGTTAAATATTCCAAATTTGAATGACTAAAATTCTGGGTCGTTACATTCTCACCTCCTTAAAAGAATTTCGTTCCCAAAATTACCAAGTAAGAAGAAAAATGCCACAAACCCATTAACTTTCAAAACAATTAGTTGAAACTTTATTATCACAGTTTCTCACTCTTTAAATTCATAATTAAATTTCCAAACCAACTAATACCATTCAAGTTATAACTCAAAATCGAATTTTAGTTATCAAAATCTTTTTTCCAAAATTCTCAAATAATTTCTAACCCTTTAATTTACGGAAAATTTCGCCAGCATCTCCTTTGCGCGGTTTGATCATAAAAAATCACAATATATATATATATAATCACAAATATACATCTCATCTTTGAGGATGAGGCATCCCGTAGGGAACAAATAAAAGTATGATATATAATCCGAGATGTGTACCTTTTATTATATTAGCAAGAAAATACAATGAATATAATGCGAAAGCAAGCTTCAAATGCGAAGCATATGCTATCTGCACCTGTTAATCACTCAACAACCAATGTGAACAAATATATAGAAAGTAATATCAATATATAACATGTACTAATACAACAATAATATGCAAATATAGTAAATGCAACAAGAGAAACCATCAAACAATTAATATTCATCTAATTAATTCATAACTATATCAGTTTGAATTTTCTAATGTCAATATTTAATTTATTAAATTGGTACGATGTACATATATCATCCGTACGCAAAACCATATCCGATCGTGTAATGACCCAAGATTTTAGGAATTTATTCTGGAAAATATAAATAAATTTAAAATAATTTTTTTAATGAATTTTGAAGGAGGAATTGATATAGCTTGATAGTGTATCAGTGTGTGTACATGTGTGCACAGGAAATGCACATGAATATAAGCTAAAACCCTGAACTCCAAGAATACATACATATTGATGTGTATGGAAATATATATATATATATATATATATATATGTAGATTAAATTCTTAAAAGTAGTATGCATGAGTAAATGTATATATGAGTGCTACTGAATATTTTGAGTGTACATGTGCATGTGTGTGTCAGTATAGAATGATGTAGGAATATATAGGAGGGGGTACTAATTATTTCAGTAAGACTTATATAAATATATATATGTGTTAATAAAATACTAGAGTTTAAACTAGTGAAATAAAATATACAGACATATTTTAATATAAGCAGAAATAAAAAGAATGAAGATATAAAAAGGAATAATCCTCTTATAAATAAATGAAGGAAGTACATACCATTTGCATGAAAGCTAAAAATAGAAAAAAAAAAGATAAAACAGGGAAGTGCTTGATATAGGCAGAATTAGAAAAGAGTATTTAATAAATAACAAAATCAAGTCACATTTTTAGCATGATTGTAGACAAGGGGAAAAGTATTTTCTGAAAAGCAAATTTTTGAAAAAAAATGTGTAACCACTTTTCTCTTCACCCAAATTAAGTCGGGAAGGGTAAAACTTTGGGTTTAAAATGCAGATAACATGATTTTTCTGGTGGGCAAAAATGGACTTAGCCAATACCCAAAACCCTAAGAGAGAGACCCTGTATATATATACATGTATATGCAGCAGCCTCCTCTCCTCCTCAGAAAAGAATTTTGAAAAAAAAAAGAAAAAGAAAAACAACACCACAGAAATCATAAGACAAGGGAAGGAAGAGAGCTTGAGGCTAAGGGCAGAAGCTCATCAATTAATTAAGGAAACAAAGAGAGAGCTAGGTGAGAAAACTCACTCAAAAATCTAAGGCAATAAGTCCTAATGTAGGCAGCCAGTTATAAGTATTTTTCTTAAAAGAGTATTTCCATATATGAATGCTTATCTGTGAATTTAAATCTGAAAATGTTTTGATTCTCTTTGGTTGATTGCTTGTTTATTTTAACAAAGTTTTATGTGTTGTTAGTATACATATCTGTTTTATACACTCAGATCTCTGATATGTTAATGTTTAGGGATATAAACAAATACCCAGAAAATAAAATGTTGAGAATAGGCAAGTAGTATTGGTTTTGGCTCAACCCAGAAAGATGTAAATAATGTTGAGCTGCAATATACTCATGTATAAGTGCTGAGGCTTGAAATAGAAAGGAATTAGGGGTGCAATAGGGTTGCCTATGTGCTGATGCTCCTGATTCAATAAAATGCATAGCAAACCAAATTTTGTGATTCAGTGAAACCAGGTCATCCTGAGTTTAACTCAAGCACAAATGTTTGCAAAAGAAAAACTCTCTCTCAGAAACCATAAGCCAATGTTAGTTGCCTAAACTCCTTTTAAAATACTAGGATGAATATATTTATATACAGAACTTTATTTTGTAATCACCAATGGTTGTTTGCTTGTTTGCCTATGTATGGTCATGAAAAATCAAAAGAGCTATTATTAACTTAAACCTGATTAGGAAATTGGGGTCAAGAACACTGCAGGAATGACTTGTGTGCTTGAGTAACACAAGTTGACACATGGCTTGTTTAAGTCCTGAGATCTTTGTGTAATGGAGTGAATTAGTTCATTACAGTGTGTCCATTGATTCATAAATATTGCAGATGAGACCAAGGATAGATAAATATACCAAGGGAATAACACTTGAGAAGATGAGAAAACTAGAGTTTTTCCCAGATTTGAAATATGAGAATTGAATAAATGATTTAACTCATATTAGTTATTTTCCTGTTTGGTATGAATGATTGTTTGTCTATGATTGAGTTGTATGCTTGAATGTATGTGCCATATTTATATATGTAGTCTCTGGAAAGAAAATTAAAGTGTGCACATGCACAATGACACAGAGCATGCACACAAGTATTTGCCTGATTCCAAAGGGCTGAACTTTCTGTATATGTACTTAACTTGACTTTAACCTAATTAACTAGTTATTTTTGTGAGCTTTCTCATACCAAACATGTGTCTGACCCTAGTGTGCTAATGGCATCTGGGGTGTCTCATTTAAAATGAGGCAGTTTCAAATGCTTTTTCAGGGATTGCAGCAACTAAGTAGGAGTAGGAGCAAGGCTTTGAGAAGAAGATATAGCATGCTAAACTTAGTTAGATAAGAGCCTAAATGTTGAAATCTGCATGTATTGACAATTTAAATGGCTACTTGTATTAAGTGTTGAATATTGGATGGATATTTTGTTAGGTATTTTATTAAGAGGTTGACTTGTATCTGGAATCTATGAACCAAGTTAAATATCTGTTATGTTTAATTTAATCAAATCTTGTAAGTGGATTTAGCAAGAACACCATGTTAAAAATCGAATGATTACATTCTATAAATGTATTAGTCAATCTTGAGTCTTTGGAAAGGATCTAAGATTTGGAAAATCTAGATAGTTGATTTTCAGAAAATTAAATGGTTTTATTTTCTACCATGGCACATGTATACAAAAGAAAATAGGCATAGGTTGAATGTTTTATATGGCTGCAAGGTTCCCATAATTAAACTTGTTTCATACAAATGACTCATGTCCTATTTTTAAAGAAAAGATTTGTAATAAGGGAATTGTAAGCCAGATCCATATAGTTGCAGATATATATGCACATAAACATGTTTAGTGCAAATATTACCACACCTTTTCCTTTGTATTTGTGATAAGAATCTGAATTTCACTCAGATTCTAACCAAATGCATTCTTAATTCCAGACAGATTTTGTGAGAAGAAATTCAAACCTGGATAATGATAAACACTTCTATCATTTACAAAACCCAGGCAACAGACCCTTAATTTGCATCAATCATGAAGCCTTCCAGGTTGTAGGAATGGGTTTCAAAAATAATAAAGCAAGAATTATTGTTTTGTATGATAGAATATAGGCAAAAATAAAGTATATATGTGCAGATATAGGTAGATAACAGGTTCCAAACTGTACAGAAGAAAAATGAAAAAGAAAAAAAAAACAGCAAAAATTGTGTTTGAACCAACCAGCATAGTACTTGAACTCGTGACCTCTCGTGTATAAGTTAGGCGCGTTTCCATTACGCCTAGATGTTGCTTGTTCTCACTTAGGATCCACTTCTTTTTAGCTTGATTTTGTCACTATTCAGAACTTAACACAAACATCTATATTAAAAGCTTGCTTTCCACTGATTATTACTTGATCACTTCTTAGTTAGGATAAACAAAATAAAGTAAAAGTTTCCAGTGGATTGTTTGGTCAAAAAAAAAATCAGCAATCCAATATCCTCTTGTTTTCCAGAACTCTGATTCAAACAAGAGAGGCATATACATCCTCACATGTATGTGCTTATCTTTGTGAATGTACTGATATATTTATATTGGTTGATTATTGTGATCCTGGATATATTTGGTTTATTGGAAAAAGATATTGACCCTGAGAATTATAATTGCAATGGATGATATATCTATATATATATATATAAATATCCTCTTTACCTAAAAAAAAAAATCCTTATGGAATTAGAGTAGAAATAGGAGGGTCATTTCAGTTGGTATCAGAGCCATGTTATTCAACATAGTAGAAGTAAGGATCAAGTTCTTGGATAGAAATAAAATTTAAAGGAACTAAATATATATATATATATAACAATGTGTTCAGTGTGAAAAAAAAACCCACTGAAACAACCAAATTACCAATCAAACTAACCAGCTATGTAAATTATTATTAGCAAACTATGGTAGGGAGACCACCAAATCAGGGAGCAGGATCTTCCCATGCACCACCAATGGTCAATCTGCAAGACTTGGTGAGAGCATTTAGGGATGGGGCAGGACAAAGGCAAGAAAATCTCTATGAAGAACTCTCAAAATTACTTAAGACATATACTCATTTAGGAGGCAAAAGCTTTGAAGGGACAGAGAGTATCATGGAAATTCAAACATGGTTGAGAACATTGGAAAGAATTTTCAATGACATGCAACTTGATGATCAAAGAAAGAGGCAAGTGGCTTCACGACAGCTAAAAGGAGTAGCTTTAGGCTGGTGGGAAGTAATCATTGCAGGAAGGAATGAGAATGAAATCACTTGGAATCAATTCAAAGAGATGTTGGAAGCAAGGTTTGTACCAGCATCAGCAAAGACTACCTTGCTAGAAGAATTCATTAGACTTAGACAAGGAACCATGACTGTCACAGAATACACTCAAAAGTTTGAGGGACTTTCCACATATGGAGCAATGCTTGTGGCAGTTGAGGCATCTAAAAATGATAGGTACATAAAAGGTCTGAACCCAGGACTTAGCAGAGCCATGTTACCCTATGCAGACAAGACTTTTGACCATGTGATAGACTTAGCTTTGAGGTTGGAGCAGCATGACAAGGAAAGGGAGAAGTTCAGAAATTTTAAGAGCAATAATAACAAGAAAGGTAAGGGGAGGTATCACCCTTATGATAAGAAGAAAGAAGAGGCTAGTAACAAAAGCACTGGAGATGTCAAAGCTAAGGAAGACAAGAAGAAAATTGTGTGCCATCAGTGTGGAAAGGAAGGGCATATCAAACCAAGATGTCCAGAATTGAAAGGAGGAGCTTTCAAATGCTATCTATGTGGGAAAGAGGGGCATATGAAGAGGAATTGTCCTGAGTATAAACAGCAAGGCAAATTGGCAAATTTGGAAGGAAAAGGCAAAGCCACAGTGGAGAGTAACACTGTAAACCATAGCCAAGTGGAAGGTACATTACTTATTTGTACCATACCCATAACAGTAGTATATGATACTGGGGCAACTCACTCTTTAATTTCTTATGAATTGGTTAAAATGCTGAAACTGAATTGCATACTGGTTGAAACCCCATTGCATATACACAGTCCATTGGGGAGTTCTAGTGTTTTAAATATGATTTGTGTGGATGTGGAATTAAACATAGGAGGAAATGTTTTTATTTCCAATTTATATGTTTTGAATTACCCAAATATAGGTGTTATATTGGGGGTAGACTGGTTAAGGCAATTTAAAGCCATAATTAATTTAGACTCATCCACCATATCATTACAAAATTCTAGAGGCCAGAGAATCACAGTTTTATGTGAGGTAGCTAAGGAAGGAAAACTATATCATTTAGTTGACCCAGAAAAAGATTTCAGTGAACTAACCATTGAAGAAATTCCCATAGTCAATGAATATTTGGATGTGTTTGGTGAGGTCAAGGGTATTCCACACCATAGACCAGTAGAATTCCAGATCAATCTAGTTCCAGGAGCAAGCCCAGTGATTAAAAAGCCAACAAGAATGGGGCCAAATGAACTAAAAGAATTAAAGAAACAGTTAGAAGAATTGGAAGAAAAGGGTTTTATAAGACCAAGTAATTCTTGCTGGGGAGCACCAGTGGTATTTGTTAAGAAGCAAGATGGCTCCTTAAGACTCTGCATAGATTATAGAGAATTAAACAAAGTAACTATTAAAAATAAATACCCATTGCCAAGAATAGATGATCTTTTTGATCAATTAGCAGGGGCAAAAGTATTTTCTAGACTAGACTTAGCATCTGGTTTTCATCAAATGAAGGTGGAAGAATCAAGCATCAAGTACACTGCCTTTAACACTAGGTATGGGTTGTATGAATTTTTGGTTATGCCATTTGGCTTGACCAATGCACCATCTTACTTTGTAGATTTAATGAACAGAACCTTTAGAGATTGTTTAGACAAGTTTGTGCTTATTTTTATAGATGACATTTTGATTTATTCCAAGACAGTGGAAGAACATAAGCATCATTTGCACCTGGTTTTGTCTAGATTAAGGGAAAAAGATTTAAAGGCAAAATTTTCAAAATGTGTGTTTTGGAAGGAGGAAGTACATTTTCTTGGCCATGTTATATCTGCCAAAGGAATTTCTGTGAACCCCAACAAAGTAGTGGCTATTCAAGCATGGAAGAGGCCAAGCACTGTGAGTGAAGTGAGGTCATTTATGGGGATGGCAGGGTATTATAGGAGGTTTATAAAAGATTTTTCAAAAATTTCTACACCACTCACTAACCTAACCAGGAAGAACCAAGCTTTTGTTTGGTCAGAAAAATGTGAAAAGTCTTTTGAACAGTTGAAGGAGGCATTGGTGAATGCTCCAATTCTAAAGGTACCACATGGAAATGAAGAATTAGTGGTATACACTGATGCTAGTGGATTTGGCTTGGGTGCAGTGTTGATGCAACAAGGCCAAGTCATTGCATATGCATCCAGACAACTTAAACCCCATGAAGTAAGGTATGCCACACATGATCTCATTAGCAGCTGTGATATATGCTTTAAAACTTTGGAGACATTATTTGTTAGGCACTAAGTTTGAACTTTACACTGACCACAAGTCTCTAAAATATTTGTTTTCACAAAAAGATTTGAACATGAGGCAACATAGATGGGTGGAGTTCTTAGCTGCCTATGACTTTGACATACTTTATACACCAGGAAAAGCAAACAAAGTTGTAGATGCTCTAAGTAGACAGCATGCTAAATTGGCTATGATGATGATAGAAGAATTTAAAATTTTATTTTTGCTAACTGAGTTAGAGATTGGGGAGAATGGTTGTGTGCACATTAATGAGCAGATGCATGGTGCACAAGAAGATAAAGGGAAGTTAAGCTTAATGACACTTCAACCAGATTTAATTCTGAAGGTAGGAAAAATGCAAGAACAAGATGCTCACTTATTAGAGAAGAGAATGCTCCTCTCAAGAGGGGAGGAAGTAATGAATCACCACATTGATAAAGATGGTTATGTGAGATACCAGAATAGGATGTGTGTACCAGAGGACATAGAATTGAAGAGGGAGATATTGAATGAATATCACAGAAGTAAATACTCCATACACCCAGGTAACACAAAAATGTATCAAAATTTGAAAAGAGACTTCTGGTGGAAGGGGATGAAATCTGATATAGCTAAGTACATTGCCAAATGTATGACTTGCCAACAAGTCAAGGCTGAAACTCAAAGACCATCAGGGTTGATGCAACCTCTTAGTGTACCACAGTGGAAGTGGGAAGACATATCTATGGACTTCATAGATGGACTGCCTAGATCTAAGAGAGGTAATACAAGTATATGGGTGATAGTTGATAGGCTAACCAAAGTAGCACACTTCATCCCAGTCAAGTCAGAAAGAACAGCACCAAAACTAGCTCAAATTTTTATAAAAGAAGTGGTAAAGTTACATGGCATTCCCAAAACCATTGTGAGTGATAGGGATACCATCTTTACTTCAAAATTCTGGAGAAGCTTTCAAGAAGCAATGGGAAGTGAACTATGTTTAAGTACTGCCTACCATCCTCAATCAGATGGGCAGACTGAGGTGGTAAACAAAGTCTTGGAGGACATGTTGAGGGCATGTATACTGGATTTTGGGGGCAACTGGGAAGATTATCTTCATCTAGTTGAATTTACATACAACAACAGCTACCAAAGCACCATAGGAATGGCTCCATTTGAAGCCTTATATGGTAAACCCTGTTTGTCACCTGTTTGCTAGGTAGAAGCAGGAGAAAGGTCTATTTTAGGGCCTGAGTACATACAAGAAACCAAGGAGAAAATTGAGTTGGTAAGAAGAAGAATGACAGCAGCTCAAGATAGGCAAAAGAAATTTGCAGACATGAGAAGGAGGCAGGTAGAATATGAGGTGGGAAATTTTGTTTTCATCAAAATCTCACCCATGAAAAATGTGCTGAGGTTTGGAAAACAAGGCAAATTAACCCCAAGATATATTGGACCATACAAAATTCTGGAGAGAATTGGTCCCTTGGCATATAAGTTGGAATTACCAGAAAACATGCAAGGTATACATGATGTTTTTCATGTATCACAATTGAGAAGATGGGTCCATGACAAGGCAGAAATTCTTGAAACCCCAACCCAAGTGCAGATAAATCCTAATTTGATGTATGAAAAGGATCCAGTGGGAATTTTGGCAAAAGATGTGAAGAAGTTGAGGAATAAATCTCTGAAACTTGTGAAGGTACAGTGGAGTCTTGATCCTAGTGATTGCACATGGGAATTAGAAGACAAAGTTAGGATGAATTATCCTAAGCTATTTTCAGATTAAGGTAATTCTGATTTTTGATTGATTTCTTTATTTTGGATGAATATATTTTTAGTTAGTATAGAACTAAGAATCTATTTGGTAGAGAATATACTTGTTCTCTGAATTAAGTTTAAAATTTATTTTAAGCTTAGGAAAATTGTGGGACACAATTCCTAAAAGGAGGGGTGTATGTAATGACCCAAGATTTTAGGAATTTATTCTGGAAAATATAAATAAATTTAAAATAATTTTTTTAATGAATTTTGAAGGAGGAATTGATATAGCTTGATAGTGTATCAGTGTGTGTACATGTGTGCACAGGAAATGCACATGAATATAAGCTAAAACCCTGAACTCCAAGAATACATACATATTGATGTGTATGGAAATATATATATATATATATATATATATATATGTAGATTAAATTCTTAAAAGTAGTATGCATGAGTAAATGTATATATGAGTGCTACTGAATATTTTGAGTGTACATGTGCATGTGTGTGTCAGTATAGAATGATGTAGGAATATATAGGAGGGGGTACTAATTATTTCAGTAAGACTTATATAAATATATATATGTGTTAATAAAATACTAGAGTTTAAACTAGTGAAATAAAATATACAGACATATTTTAATATAAGCAGAAATAAAAAGAATGAAGATATAAAAAGGAATAATCCTCTTATAAATAAATGAAGGAAGTACATACCATTTGCATGAAAGCTAAAAATAGAAAAAAAAAGATAAAACAGGGAAGTGCTTGATATAGGCAGAATTAGAAAAGAGTATTTAATAAATAACAAAATCAAGTCACATTTTTAGCATGATTGTAGACAAGGGGAAAAGTATTTTCTGAAAAGCAAATTTCTGAAAAAAAATGTGTAACCACTTTTCTCTTCACCCAAATTAAGCCGGGAAGGGTAAAACTTTGGGTTTAAAATGCAGATAACATGATTTTTCTGGTGGGCAAAAATGGACTTAGCCAATACCCAAAACCCTAAGAGAGAGACCCTGTATATATATACATGTATATGCAGCAGCCTCCTCTCCTCCTCAGAAAAGAATTTTGAAAAAAAAGAAAAAGAAAAACAACACCACAGAAATCATAAGACAAGGGAAGGAAGAGAGCTTGAGGCTAAGGGCAGAAGCTCATCAATTAATTAAGGAAACAAAGAGAGAGCTAGGTGAGAAAACTCACTCAAAAATCTAAGGCAATAAGTCCTAATGTAGGCAGCCAGTTATAAGTATTTTTCTTAAAAGAGTATTTCCATATATGAATGCTTATCTGTGAATTTAAATCTGAAAATGTTTTGATTCTCTTTGGTTGATTGCTTGTTTATTTTAACAAAGTTTTATGTGTTGTTAGTATACATATCTGTTTTATACACTCAGATCTCTGATATGTTAATGTTTAGGGATATAAACAAATACCCAGAAAATAAAATGTTGAGAATAGGCAAGTAGTATTGGTTTTGGCTCAACCCAGAAAGATGTAAATAATGTTGAGCTGCAATATACTCATGTATAAGTGCTGAGGCTTGAAATAGAAAGGAATTAGGGGTGAAATAGGGTTGCCTATGTGCTGATGCTCCTGATTCAATAAAATGCATAGCAAACCAAATTTTGTGATTCAGTGAAACCAGGTCATCCTGAGTTTAACTCAAGCACAAATGTTTGCAAAAGAAAAACTCTCTCTCAGAAACCATAAGCCAATGTTAGTTGCCTAAACTCCTTTTAAAATACCAGGATGAATATATTTATATACAGAACTTTATTTTGTAATCACCAATGGTTGTTTGCTTGTTTGCCTCTGTATGGTCATGAAAAATCAAAAGAGCTATTATTAACTTAAACCTGATTAGGAAATTGGGGTCAAGAACACTGCAGGAATGACTTGTGTGCTTGAGTAACACAAGTTGACACATGGCTTGTTTAAGTCCTGAGATCTTTGTGTAATGGAGTGAATTAGTTCATTACAGTGTGTCCATTGATTCATAAATATTGCAGATGAGACCAAGGATAGATAAATATACCAAGGGAATAACACTTGAGAAGATGAGAAAACTAGAGGTTTTCCCAGATTTGAAATATGAGAATTGAATAAATGATTTAACTCATATTAGTTATTTTCCTGTTTGGTATGAATGATTGTTTGTCTATGATTGAGTTGTATGCTTGAATGTATGTGCCATATTTATATATGTAGTCTCTGGAAAGAAAATTAAAGTGTGCACATGCACAATGACACAGAGCATGCACACAAGTATTTGCCTGATTCCAAAGGGCTGAACTTTCTGTATATGTACTTAACTTGACTTTAACCTAATTAACTAATTATTTTTGTGAGCTTTCTCATACCAGACATGTGTCTGACCCTAGTGTGCTAATGGCATCTGGGGTGTTTCATTTAAAATGAGGCAGTTTCAAATGCTTTTTCAGGGATTGCAGCAACTAAGTAGGAGTAGGAGCAAGGCTTTGAGAAGAAGATATAGCATGCTAAACTTAGTTAGATAAGAGCCTAAATGTTGAAATCTGCATGTATTGACAATTTAAATGGCTACTTGTATTAAGTGTTGAATATTGGATGGATATTTTGTTAGGTATTTTATTAAGAGGTTGACTTGTATCTGGAATCTATGAACCAAGTTAAATATCTGTTATGTTTAATTTAATCAAATCTTGTAAGTGGATTTAGCAAGAACACCATGTTAAAAATCGAATGATTACATTCTATAAATGTATTAGTCAATCTTGAGTCTTTGGAAAGGATCTAAGATTTGGAAAATCTGGATAGTTGATTTTCAGAAAATTAAATGGTTTTATTTTCTACCATGGCACATGTATACAAAAGAAAATAGGCATAGGTTGAATGTTTTATATGGCTGCAAGGTTCCCATAATTAAACTTGTTTCATACAAATGACTCATGTCCTATTTTTAAAGAAAAGATTTGTAATAAGGGAATTGTAAGCCAGATCCATATAGTTGCAGATATATATGCACATAAACATGTTTAGTGCAAATATTACCACACCTTTTCCTTTGTATTTGTGATAAGAATCTGAATTTCACTCAGATTCTAACCAAATGCATTCTTAATTCCAGACAGATTTTGTGAGAAGAAATTCAAACCTGGATAATGATAAACACTTCTATCATTTACAAAACCCAGGCAACAGACCCTTAATTTGCATCAATCATGAAGCCTTCCAGGTTGTAGGAATGGGTTTCAAAAATAATAAAGCAAGAATTATTATTTTGTATGATAGAATATAGGCAAAAATAAAGTATATATGTGCAGATATAGGTAGATAACAGGTTCCAAACTGTACAGAAGAAAAATGAAAAAGAAAAAAAAAACAGCAAAAATTGTGTTTGAACCAACCAGCATAGTACTTGAACTCGTGACCTCTCGTGTATAAGTTAGGCGCGTTTCCATTACGCCTAGATGTTGCTTGTTCTCACTTAGGATCCACTTCTTTTTAGCTTGATTTTGTCACTATTCAGAACTTAACACAAACATCTATATTAAAAGCTTGCTTTCCACTGATTATTACTTGATCACTTCTTAGTTAGGATAAACAAAATAAAGTAAAAGTTTCCAGTGGATTGTTTGGTCAAAAAAAAAATCAGCAATCCAATATCCTCTTGTTTTCCAGAACTCTGATTCAAACAAGAGAGGCATATACATCCTCACATGTATGTGCTTATCTTTGTGAATGTACTGATATATTTATATTGGTTGATTATTGTGATCCTGGATATATTTGGTTTATTGGAAAAAGATATTGACCCTGAGAATTATAATTGCAATGGATGATATATCTATATATATATATATAAATATCCTCTTTACCTAAAAAAAAAAAATCCTTATGGAATTAGAGTAGAAATAGGAGGGTCATTTCAGTTCGCTTGCTCGATCGCACCATTTCACTTCAAAACTAGTACCACTCACACGATTACTCTAGTGCAGACTCAGATCTGGTTCCTTGATTAGAAAATCGCCATTCTTATTGCATACCCATATATTATGATAAAGAATACCAGAATCAATCAAAAATCCAAATCCAGGGTTCGCCGTCAAGAAATCGAGTGAAAAATCATAACTCGGACCGATGTAAACCACCTCGAAATCGTATATTCGAATCTGGATCAAACAGTTATGCAAATAAAATAATATACGTACAACTTACATATTTATTTCAATTGGTTTCTTATTACATCCCATTCTTTATTCCCGATTCTTTTATTCATATTCAATTCCTTTTACAACTCAAGTTGAAATGCATTTTATAACTTAAGTTTATTTTCATTTCAAAAGTCAAATTCTAATTTATTTAACTAGTTTTTATCCCACTTTATTTAACCTTGAGTTAAATTTCATTTTACAATTCAAATTCATTTAACTTTTCTTGAGATAAGCTTCATTTCATTACTCCATTTCACTAACTCCATTTTATTTAACTTTCTCAAGTTAATTCTTTTATTTCACATTTCATAATTCCAAATTCAAATTTCTTTTTGTTTGCTTAACCAAAATGTTAAACCATTTTAAAATTTGGTTTTACTTTCCTGTTCAAATTTATAAGTTGTAAACTAATTTCTTATCTATACCATTTTCAAATTCATAAGTTCAAAAAACCTTTTTCATATATTTATCAAATCATATTTCGAATTTTACAATCAAAACTTGTTTTTATCAAAACAAAAATCCAACAGTAAATTATTAAGGTAGCAATATATCACTTAGAGACTCGAAAATGAATACTGATGTTGCGTCATTAACTGAATTATTTCCCAGCGACTAAAGTGAGTTTAGTACTTTTTATTTCTTTTAAATTCTTTTTATTTATAAATCACATTTACAAAATTTATACTTATATATATAATTTCACTTATTTCACTTTGGTTATATAAAACCATTTCTTATTGTTTATCTTTGTTTATATATTATAATAATAACAACTTTTTATTAGTACACAAACAACAGATGATAATAAACAAATATTACCATTCACTAACAACCAAACAATCCATATATAACTATAATAATTTTTGAAAAACTATTCCTTTATATATAAAATATAATCTATGTAAAATTATTTCATTTACCCAATTCAAAACAATACTGTGTCGGTTATCCTTGTTCAAGCGTTTAGAAACCCCTATCGATAACATGGCGTTCCACATATCGACTAGAATTCATAAGCCACTTCAACAGATAAATTAACACACTAAAAATATTTTATAATCACTAACAAATCCCCTCTCATATATATAATACACTCAGACTCAATCTAGGGTGCTACTGACCCTATCTATAATGAGTACCCAACCAAAGCCCAGGTGTTCGCAAAATCCTAAGCTCTGCTACCAAATGTCAAGGCCCACAAATCCGTCCCATTTAGAGTTGAAAATAAACCATATATGTCTAGGCCAAACCGAACGGATAACTAGATCTTGATGAGAAAGAAAGAAAAGAGAAGAAGAAGAGAGAAGAAACTAAAAATAATCACAGAATCTCACAATCGCAAAAGAACAACATATAATATATTATCAATAACCTTTACAAAACAGAAACTATAATATACATACATCCATTAGAATACAACAATCAATCACAAATCATCAGCCTGGACAGTTTTAATAACCTGTCCTTACTATTGCTGATAATTTAAACAACAATGCAACGGAAAAATAAATATATACTGGAATACGACCAGAATATCTCCAGCTCTCCTGCTGAAGCTCCAAAGCATCCAAATCTGCATCTATAAATATACTCAGTCTGACTCGAGCATTGAAATGGAAGATCGCTCGGATCAGTCTATTAAACCAGCATGAGAAAACACATCTCAACTGAATTTTAAAGTTATAAAACTTTCCTTTATCAAAACAAAGGCATCTCATAAGACCACGCCCACACATAAACACGGACGAGTTTTACCTTACGATAACCAAAACATTTCATATCAATTCATGTTATATTATACTGGTGTCTACTATAGAAATAATATTAGTCATAGCTGAAATTGTTACATTGATTAAATTCCAGCATGCTAGCCACAAATTGGGTTCTACAAACAAAATGGCAGGCACATAGTGGATAATGGATTTCCATACAAATAACCAGGTGAAGGGACTACCTTCCAGCAGTACATCTCTAGAGGAATGTACTGGGGTCCATAGAACATCTGCACCTCTACCAAAACAAGACCGACCTATCTCTCCCTCTAGATAGTACCGAACATGTCATCATCCTGGTCTTTACCAACCTATCTGAGGGCCCTCAGTGCATACATTCACAATAATATAAAACTTGAACATTATAGCAGCAATAAATATATATAGAAGGGGATGATCATATCCTAATGGTTGCGAACCACATAGCCTTGCCGCATTTACCCTGTTTGGTCATTTTCGAGTGTGAGGCCTGAGGTAACGTTTACCTTTCACATAGCACATCATCTTTGAATGCTACATTGTCATTCCTTCAATCACCATTTACTTTCACAAACATACAACCTCTGAGCTCGTACGTCTCAGAGAAGGGTGTTAAGCTAATAGAAGTTGCCTTCTCCATCACCAAACAGATGTACATTTATAAAAGTCAACGATGTATTCTCAAAAAAATGCAATGTCAGACATCCATCCATACAAGTTGGCCAGGAACGGGACAAACCGAAGGCACTCTCCTACCACAGCCTATCGGGAATTACCCCTAGAGTTAGTAGTGATTAATCCTTGCATTGGATATTACACAACGAAGAGACCACCACACTATATGTATATTGGGAGTTTATCCCCAAATGATCAACAAGTTGTCCTTCATTACAAAAAATCCCAAACATTAATGTCTTCCAAACCTGCACATTTGAACACATACGTTGGTTCGAAATGGTTCTCGGATAAATCTGACCCCGGTCTCTCCGGATCAACAACGATAAAGAGGCCAAATATTTGATAGTCGGTTATTTAACTATCAAAGCAAACAAACAATATCTCTTACCGTAAGAAATCACTAGACCCATTTAATTAACCTTTTATTAAATTTAAATCACTTTCTAAATATTTTTGCTTCAAATTATATTTAAAAAGATATGTTCACAAAACCATTTCAAAATATTGATAATGGAAAACATTTCCATATACTTATTATATCAACGGTATAAGTATATTTCATAATACTACCATTTAGGGACATGCCAAATAGATTTCTATAACCGTACAACTCTAGAGTTCGTACGCCTCCGGACGGGTGTTAATTATAGGAAGCAATGCTCCTACACTACCAACCCTCTAGTACGATTATAAGAACCGATTCGTGTATTTCGTAATGGAAGGTCAAAACATAATTTATTGGATCAAAACGATGCTGCGTAAAACATCGCTACGATAACCCAAAAATATTTGTATATGAATTCGATAAATTAATACATACATATATATATATATATAACCCATATACCATATAAAACATTTTCTTTCGAAAATCATTTACTAGAACAACAGTGTTATAGTCCATGCCTTCCTTACTTCCCGAAAACGTCTATTACAACAATAAATGTTGAAATCTATGTTTCCGTTACTTATTATCTTTGAAAACATTTTCAAACCATTAAATTCCGTTTGAAATTATTATTTTCAAAACCTTTACCTCCAAAAGATAAATTTACTTTTAAAATTATTAACTCCATCAAAATACTACTTTCAACATTCCTTTATGTAAAATCCATATTTAACTCTCAACATAAGTCACTTCTATATTTATAAAACTATTTTTATACATCTCCTTTCTATTTTATAAAACTTCTATTTATAAAATTCCTTTATTTATAAAATTCTATTTATAAATCCATTCTTTATCAAAACTATCTCTACTATCAAAATCCACTTATAAATCCATTTCTTTATAAATCAAATTTATTTATAAAATCTATTTATAAATCCATTTACCAAAATAACTTCAAATCCATTTAATAAACAATTATAAATTTCAATTATAAATCAATTTCTTTATTTATAAATATCGCCTTTATAAATCTTTTATATAAACTTATTCCAAAATCTCCAATCAAAGTATTTCTCAAAACTATACTTTTATAACATCAAAATTATAGCCTTTATTTCTTTAAAAACAAATCCATTCTTTTAATAATTTAAAATTTATTAAAACATATATACTTTCAAAACTCACTTTGGAAGTTATTTTAATTCAAAATCACTATTTAATAGTATTTCAAAATACCAAAAATAGGCCTAGTGCTACCACAACACTAAATAAGTTAAATCATATCGAAGACATCAACATGACATTCAAAATATCGTATATCAACATATATATGAAAAGTAAAATCAACAGCGGTGAGGAATCCTGTTGAATCCCTCCAATCTGTCCTCCTGCATCAAATACAGCATATAATCATAAAAATATGAATCAACCGCTTCGATGCGGGATTTGTATACAAAGAGTCATTTGCTCCTATCACGGGAACGTAATAGGCTCTCATCCGCTCCAATAGGCAGGAATATATCCAAACCAACTAATATATAAAATATATCATACAAACAAGCAACAAACAACATAAATAATATTATTCCCACTTATATAAAAACATAAGCAGGCCAGAGAGGTGAGTTTACTCACAAAAACGCCAGAAATCGCCTAAGCGCTCCGATTTGAATTAAAATTGAACGGTCGTTCAATTTAAATCAAAATTCCTACTAGCTCAGAATTCATACAATCCAACTCCATAGCATAGTGCTTACTAATATGAACGCAATGCAACTTGTCGCGCTTGATTTGGACCTCATACGAGAAAGTTACGAATTTTTTAACATAACGAGATAATTAAATTTATAATTACTTGATTAAAATAAGTTTAAACTTAACTTTCTCCTTTCACTCTCCCTACTTGTTGCACGCTTCTTCCCAGGCCGCGCTCACTTTTGTATTTTTTTGTTATTTCGATCGCGCGTCGTTCACCAACCACCAACCGAGCCGCTCTCGCACCGCCACCCCTGCCGCCGTGCCAGCCATCAGCCACCCTGCGACTCACCTGCACGCACGCATATGCGTGAATCTCCATCATCGAATCCAACTGCAGCAGCAAACGCGGGTGAAATCCCCTCGCCTCGGTCGACGATTCGACGATCCAACCATTGGTTAACCGTGTATGGTCATGCTCTGCGTTTTTCTAGTTGAAGACGAAGGCTAATTCAGCCCCTAAAGGCTCTGATCGATGTTAGCCATTGGATTGTTTAGTATAATGGCGGCTGAGATTTCATTTAGGGTTAGGTTTTGCAAATGAAGGAAGTTAAGGGCTATTTATAGAAAATTTCCCAAAGCACTATTCATCCGTGTAAAGAAGTCCAAATGATAGATGCCACCTGCCTTTCTATATATTACACCCCTATTCCGATCGAACACAATGGGATATATATCGGAAGTCTCCATCATATTCAGAAGGTAGCTTTTCAAAATCAAATCATTTTACTTTAAATTCCTTTAATTAAATTCTACGCGTTTCGAACTCGCATGATCAAACGATACGTCCGATCGCCACCAAATTCGACAGCATATAATAATTCACTATTACGGATCCAATGAAACTAGTTTCGTTGAAATCCGAGGTAGTGCCCAAAGAGACTATTGTTTACACGTTAACTAAATCAAGTAATTACCAATTTCTATTTATTCACTTTTAGTTCAAATTTAAAAGATCACTAACTCCATTCTCATTCAAAAAGAATTTAAATCAATTTTCGAAATCATTTTCATTCATATTAAATTCAAGATTCAATTATTTAAACAATTTCAAATATTAAATTTAACGATTTAATTATCAAGTAAATCACTTTATTTGAAATATAACTTATTTAACTTATAAAATTAACTTTTCAATATTTAAAATCAACTAAATATTACAAATTCGAATGACTAAAATTCTGGGTCCTTACATATCTTTTATTATTTGTGGGTTTATGATAACCATTTCATATTTGAAATATTTTCATCGCCAAATTACTTTGAAGGATTCATATTGAACTATTTATAGAACTTGCAATGCATTATTGATTTTTTATAAGCTAAATCAGCTTGGCATCACTATAATTCATTATAGATGGTTTTATATTTGGTTTTATATTGTTATTATTGTTGAGAACTGCCAATGATATATAATTACCTGGCTTTTGCTAGATCTCTGAATTAGGTATTTACCCTGTTGTGGACCCACCTGATTCCACATATACCCAAAGAAGTAGTAATATAGCAATATTTTGAGTTTGTATATCAGTTCATATTTTGAATTTTGTATATGGTACAACTTTGATTTGAAGTCGATGGGAACAAAAGAAATATGCCAATGATATAAATGATACGTTGTAAACAGAGCAAATGAGAGTGGTGAAAGGAGAAGAAAGGAAAGGATGAAAAACTGACATGGGAAGATACACAGAAGATGAAGTAACAGATGAACCCATGAACATAACAAGTTGGAGGTAAAAGGTCAGATGGACATCAAAAGATATTAGATGTCAAACCTGAAGAGGTATTTAGATAACATAAATATATATTTTTAGTGCTAAAGTATTATGGCTCAAAGTCTGCTTGTCGTTCGGTCTAGATTTTATATCTTATTTTAATTTTAGTATGTATTACATGTTATCTTAGTTTTAGTATTTTGTAACTATGTGAAGACTATATGAATGGTGTGAATATATGAATCTTTTTGACATTTTGAATAGAATCTTTTTTTTGTTATTTTTGGTAAATATGAACGAAGGTGGGTGTTATTATTATAATATTTTGGTTCCAACTGTAAATTGGTTTTTAATTTACAGGTGCACTGCATCAGTTTTTGTATTTTTTTTCTTATTTGAATTTTCTTTAATAACTGACAAATACAGTTGCAAAAAACTCTATTGCAACGGGTAGACACAGTTGCAAAAGGTATATTGCAATGGGCAAAAATAGTTGCAAAACTACAATTGTCGTTTTGCAACTGCTATAACCAGTTGTAAAAACTCACTACCGTAACGATTTTATACGACTGTCATAAACAGTTGTAAAATGCATTCATCCTGTTGCAACTTCGCATATTAAGACTGGCAGCTGCCAGTTGCGAAAGGCCTATAACAACTGACATTGCTAGTTGTGAAATAGGTAATTTGTTGTAGTGTATGTTAGTTCAATCATAGACCTCATGTGATATATAAAATATAAAATAGACTAATTTTGTCTATTCGGGTTCAACCACTGACACAGACTTATTTTTCATTGTTATCTTATATAATCTATTCTATTCTATTATATAAAATGATCAGTCGTTGTCAAATATCATCTATTTAAACATTTTATCTCAACCTAAATAAAATAGTGCATTCTCTAACTCATGGAATAATTTACTTTTTGGCTCATGTAAAATTTTATTCTTTCACAAAAATACCAGCATTAACATGTAAATTCATGCTATGGAAATCTCAAATATGTAATGGTAAACAAATCAACAACCACTTTTACATGTATTCTAAAAAGAGAAACGCAATTAATGTCACTTTCGTTATCATTGTTCATTAAAATTTAGGGTCAAATCTCTCTTTGGTTTCTATTTCATTTTCCTAAAGAAGTGTTAATTTTCTTTTACCAATAATATTTTGTATTTTTTTTCGAATGTATTAGGTGGCTCGATATGTCTCATTACCTTATCTATTTTGTGACTAAAATTACTTAACCTCCTATTTATATGGTTCTAATTTTGATTTGAGCTTTCATTCTAGATAATAAAATGATATGAGTTTTATATTCAAAAAATCAATAACTATTGAATGGTTTTGGATTATTTTTCACCTAATTTATGTCTGTTGTATATCTAAGGTTGATCTTTTTATTTACAGGTTTTTGGTGGAATTAGTGGAACCGATGAGTCACAGTATCATAAGATCAATTTTCGAGGGTTACATATTTATGATAACTTTTTCTCTATTTTGTTGGATTTAAGATATTTCAACAAAAATAATATAAGATATTTTCCTTTATCAATATTTATTCCAAGAGATATTTTATTGGAGATTAATAAAATGGTATTAAGTCTTTATTATTAATGTAGTTTGTTTTAAATATTTGTTATTATGCATCTCTTAGAAATAAACATGGGTAATGTAATAACATATGTGATCTGCCTAGTTACTTTGTTCCCTCTCCCAATTCTTCTTTAGCTTCTTAAACCAATATCAATTTTATTTGGTCAATACAATTTTGTATTTGATTCAAATATATCAGTTCGTTCAATATATTTTTTCCCTTATCCATTTCGTAATCAGTTTAAACCAATTACTTCATTCCTTTAAATTTTCAGTTCTTCACAAAATCACTTAACATCCTTCATTTTATTTGGTACTAATTTCGAATTGAGTGTCACATAGTAAAAATATGTTAAATTTTCCATTCTAAAATTAATAATTATTGAATCATCTTTGGCTAATTTTTTAACCTAATGTATGTTTATTCTATATTCATGATTGATTTTTTACAGTGGTATGTGAATTTTCACAAGTTTTTAATCGGGTCAATGGAACTAATAAGTTATAGAATCAAAAATTAAAATTTTAGGTGATTTTTCCATTTTTTGGCAACCAATCTCTATTTGTTTATTTTAAGATATTTTATTACAATGTAAAAGTTACCTTTTCAGTTTAGCAATGTTTGCTGCAAAAGATAGTTGATTGGGGTTCATTAATTTGCTTTAAGTTTTCATGATTAATTTAGTATTATTTTGAAGAAATATTTCTATTCATTTCTCAAAAAAATAAACAATGATAATATTTTATTAGTTCTATTCTTTTAAATAGTCATTTAAATAGGAAAAAAAACATATTTTCATATATTTATGATAGTATTTAAAATAATGAAAAAATATATTAAAACTAGTTAACAAAATAAAAAAACGTAGAACAATAAATCACAAAAAAATGCATGATCAATCTGTTTATTAAGTTTAGAGTCATAGTTTTATATAAAGCTTTTATGTTAATTCAACTGTGATCTCATGTACCATACAAAACATATAAGGGTGATACTATTTACACTCACAAACAATTTTCTCACTCATTTATCCTCTGACTTAATCAAATTCATCACTCGTTCACCCACACCTGCCTTTTCTTAATTTTTAATTCACATAATCATAGTTTAATTACTCCCCCTCCTCTCTCTCTATCTTCAAACAATGAAATTGGAATTTCTTTATCCAGTTTCTCTATGGTTAATTTTTATTTCCATCTAATGGTTCATTAATACATATGAATCCAACTAATTTGATTGTAACTATTGTTTATTGACATTAACTATATGTAGATTTTCATTTTTTTATAAATTGTGCAACCTTAAGTGAGACTAACATAACAAAGAATATTTTGCAACTTTAATCGAGTGTTATTATGGAACATAGTAAAAAAACTTCAATACTGCATGAATTAGAAATATCCAATCATTATTACTTTTGATGCTATTCTAATAAGAAAAGAAAAAAGAATGACGGAACTAATTGTAATATAAAGCAGTATGATATAGTCGAATATAATTAATTATCATTATTTTCCCGTGGCGTCAAAGGGATCATAAAAATATTGATTTGCATGCATGTTTTACTATAATTAAATACCCTAACTCATCGACTTCTAATATGAAATTGAATATAATATTTATACTTATGTTGTTCATCTCATTTTTTTCTACCATTAAGAGTTGAGTGGATTGAAAATAATTTTGTTTGAGGTTAATATTTTATTTATTTCTGTGTTGCTCGGTTGCACCGTATTTACTTCTGTATCTTTTTTAAGTTTAAGGTGGGTGTTTTGGAATAATTTTATAATTTAATTTTATTAAATGTGTAAGTAGTGTTAGTAAGTATTTAGTTGGGTGTTAATAGTAACACCCATATAAAATGGACCAACTTTATTTATTTAGGTTTAACCACGGACATAAACTTATTTTATGTGTTTTTTTATCTTATATGATCTATTCTACTATATTACACAAAAACAATAAACCCGGGAAATATTTATTTCTTTCAATATTTTATCTCAACCTGACCAGTGCATTCTTCTTAACTTAAGGAATAATTTTACTTTTTGACTTAAAATAAATTTTATTCTTTCACAAAAATATAAGCTTTAACATGTCAATTAATGTTATAGGAATATCTAACATGTAACAGTAAATAGCTCAGTAGCCTCTTTTAAATGTATTTTAAGAAGTGAAACACAATCATTGTTACTTTTATTATTATTTGTTCATCAAATTTAGGGTTCATTTCCTCTCTGGTTTCTCTTTCATTTTCTTACAGAATATTAATTTTCATTCCCAATTTTTTTTTCCAGATGTACTAAGTAGCTCAATATATCTCATTTCCTTATCCATTTTGTAAATAAAATTACTTAACCTCCTGCTTATTTAGTTCTAATTTTGATTGAGCTTCTTATTCTAGATAATAAAAATGTGTTGAGTTTTCAATTCATAAGTTAATAACTATTGAATGGTTTTGGATCATTTTCACCTAATTTATGTTTGTTTTATATTTGGTATTGATCTTTTTATTTATAGGCTTCTGATAGAATTACTGGAACCAACAAGTAAGAGAATTATAATATCAATTTTCGAATGTTCTCAAATTTTATGGTAACCTATCTTTATTGTGTTGAATTAAGATATTATATATATATATATAAATCAAATTTTTAGTTTATCAAATATTAATTGCAATAAATATTTTATTAGAGATGGCTGAAATGGTATTAGATCTTTATTATCAATTAAGTATTGTTTTGAATATATGTTGTTATGCATCTTTGAGAAATAAACAGGGTAATGTAATAATCTACTTTATTTCTATATAGTATCGGCTAAGTAACTTTATTCTCTCTCCCAATTCTAGTTCATTTTCTTAAACCAATATTAATTTTATGCCTGATTTTATTCATACACCAGTAATCTCTTAACATACACCAAAAAATACAATAAATTGATGTACATCAAAAATTACTTTATATACATAACATCTTCTATAAAACTACATCCTTGTTTTCATCTTCTTCGTCTTCGCTCTTTAAACTTAAAACTCAATTATATAAAACTCTAGCACTAAACTAAGTTAAAATTCAACAAAATGAACTTTAATTTTCAACATTAGTGTTGTAACTTCTTTTATTTTATTTTTTTAAAATTAGTTTCATCAAAATCAACTTTAATTTTAGAAAGAAAATACTTGTAAATTAAATTAGCCGTGAAAGTTATCTTAATTGATATTATATGTTTCATGAACTTGTATAGGTTTGATCAAATATCACTTATTTTAATATTTTAATTTAATAGATTACAAGAAAATGATTAAAAATTGCACTTATCTCATCCAATATGTCAATATATTGTCCTAATATATGTGTATGTGTATATATATACACATACTTTTGCTTTTATAATAAAATATTTCAAAATGTGTATATATATATATGTATGTATATATGTGTATGTGTGTATATATGAATCAAAATTTATTTATACATAATTTTGTATAAACATATAAATATTTATATACAAACATAAATATAAAGTATTAATAAAATATATTAATAAGTATATAAGTATGTTTATATCATTTAAATTATAATATAAAAAATTACAATGTTGAAAAATTTCTTATATAAGTGCAAAAATTATATATATATAATTGAATATGTTAGACATACATACATACATACATATACATATATACATATACATACATACATACATACATACATACATACATATACATACATATATATATATATAATAAATAAACAAATACATATATTAATATTAATAAAATCGTAAAATAATTTTTATTTAAATATACATATTGATCTGGTCATGCGCAAATATTAGGATATTTTTCTAAAATTATACACAAACACGTTAATTAAACCAAAAATAATTATTTAAAAAGTATAAAAATATATTAATCGACTCTAAATTTTAGTTTTAAACTTCTAATAAATTTTAGATGAGAGTTTTAAATTTTGAAAATTTATTACATAATTTTTATAATTTAAAATAACTAAAAATCAAAATTTTAAATTTTGATTTTAATTTAAATATTTAAAAATAAAAAAATGTTTTTTTTTAAAATTGTTTTCCATGAGTTCGATATGTATTAATATGATTTTATAAAATATAAAATATACTTTATAACGCATATACGAATTCATATAGTTATTCGATACAAATTAATTTATATATTATTAAAAATAATATATACAAATAATTTTTTTCCTTTATACTGAAAATAATATACTTATTAAACATCATATATAAAATTTTATTTTCATATTTTATATAACTATAATATAGTATTTAAATTTAAGACTATATAAATATATGTGTCTAGTATACATTAAATTATTTAAGTAATCAAAAATGGTTTTTAGCCAAAATATAGATGGAATATTCATCAAAATAAATTTTTTTAGTTAGCATACACACACAGAGAGAGATACACACACACAACCAATCTAACCTGTGACAATATATATCTACATATTGGAATTATCCCGTGACCAACAATAATATATATAAATTAATCATTGTAAATATGAATTAATGTTTGAATTTAATTAGAAACATACCTTATAGCCAAAACTCTTAACCACCCCTTGAAATGATGATATAAGCTCCTAAAAACCATTTTCGATCCAACAGAGTGCTATTCCTTGAACCGTCGGCCACCGGCCATCGAATAACAATTGAATGGACTTGATTTGGGCTTAATAAAAGGAGAGACTGTAGGGGAAATATTCGACCTGAAAAGAATAGGGACGGCTTCAAAAAGTTCATAATCAAATGGAGAAGGAGATGCTTAAGTGGAGGATGAAAATGATAGAATTTAGGATCTCATCTTTTACTCTATCTCCTCTAATCTTGGCCATCCATTTTTTAGCGCTCTAAACCATATCCTAATCGCTCCTATACTCCATACTGCAGCCAATACTATCAGCCCATATGATGGCCTTAAACCCATTTGAACTCGAATGAATATTTTACATTTTAAATCTAATTTAAAACGCTCATTGATATCGTATATCGATTAATGCTTTTATAACTTTTACAAATACAGTTAATATTCATTTATCAAATCAAAATCAAATTTATAAATATTATTTCATAAATATTATTTAATTATTTAATCTATAATAATTATAAATTAATCAAATCATTTGGATAATAAATAATTTTCGTTTTCGGTTGTGTGACCCGTCGGATGTAAATTTAATCAACGATTAATAACAAACTATTCTCTTCGCCAAATTTATCGCTTACTTGATTTCGGTAAAATCCAATTTTACTTTATTATGCGTTACCCATTTGTGACTTTTATTTACACCAATTCTTTTCGCTAAAACTATATCACAACTTAAGGAATTTGGTGATGGTCAAAATTCCAGTATCATTCATATTCAACTCTATAGTCAAACACAAAGTTCTTGGTTTAATAATTATAATTATTATTAACTAAAATGCTCTGGTACCTGCCGTTCGTAGCTCGGTTGGTTTGGGAGCTGGGAGATGGGAACTAAAGGACTACGTCCGGGCAGGTTCGAATCCTAGCGTCAACCCATCAGTGGGAGTTTCAACGTTAAGCATCCGTGTGCGACGACTAAATAAAAGCGGGGTAGACACACGGCGTGGTTTACTTAAGTGAGTATCAATGAATACCATGATCTTAAGGTTTCCCATGAACTCAAAAAAAAAACTAAAATGCTCTGGTCAAAGACTTTGACTTTGAGTTAACTTGAGTTAACCATGATACTAACCTCATATAACTGAGGAGACAAATCTTCTCTTGAATAGTGCTTCACTTCCAATACTTCCTCTCGACATAACTATAGTCACTCGGTGGACGCCGTGCCATGATTAGAGTATGATCAAAGTGGAACTTTCATATTGAAGATTGACAGTAATTCTCAAGTCGAGAGAACTGTGTAAATCATTCATATCGATATTTTCTGTTTGACCTTAGTTATATTAACTAACAGAAAACTATCGGATGAGTCTGTAGAATACAATAGCCTATGATTTTTGTTTGATGATAATAAACATATATATATTCGTTTAAATGTATTTGTTATTATACTATTTTCTTTTTCCACATAATTAAATAAATATTTGTTGAATAAAATAAATAACCCAAAATTCTTATTTAAACAAATATTTTATTTAAACAAATATTTTATTACAAATTTAAATAGTACAAATTTGAGCTCTCACTACATTTACGCATTTTCAATTACAATACAACTTCATTTACAACACAATTTTCACTTTACAGTTTTACATACATATTTCACCTCACTACATATTCACTCATCACTCGTATTTGATCTTCAACTATGTTCCAACCTGTATCCAACATCTGAACTATCTGCAAAATAAACACTGGCGTAGTAAAATTGAAAAAGAAATATTTTGCAGTGCACAATGAAGTGTGTGTTTTGAAAATATTGTTTGCCTCAGTTATTTGGGTTGTTCATCATCATTTATTTAATTCATCTTACGCGAACAACTTGTGACATGCACAGTGAATCACTATACATGCCACAAGGTCGTGCACGCCAATATACACTTGCTTGTTAAAATTGCAGAGACAGGTGAGCACAAGGTCAAACCCAAGCTTAGACTGGATTCAACTCAAGTGCAAATGCTAAAACAACTAACATAATTGCAGCTCAACAAAATGTACATATGAAAATCAAAGCATACAGCAAAGTCAGGAAGCAAGCACTCGAAGTGGACAGAGCATAGGCACAAAAATCACACACACACATATATATGTATGTATTATATACATGGTGACACACAAACATACTCAACCCAGCAACAAGCACTACCAAACAAAACAGAATTTATGGCCAGAAAATCAGTGCAGACCACCAGACGTGTACAAAGGACAAAGGCAAGAACAGACCAGACTTCAAGTGCAACAAGACTTCAAATTGAACTAGACTACAAATGCAAAGCAAATCAACATGAAACCGAACCAGACTTCAAATCACAACAACACAGCGATGGTCAGTAAATATGAATATGGATATGGATTCAGGCATTCAATATGCAAGCTTTCAAGCATGGACACAAGGGCTGCAACCAGACCAAGGCAGTGCACATGTACAAAGTGGTGCACCAGTTCTATAAACGTGAAATAGAGGAGACTTCAAGGCATGAACACACATAATTGAGGCCAGAGAATACAAGTGCACATGTACAAAGTTTAGCATCAGATCACACACATATATACATACATATATGTATGTATGTATATACATGGAGACATCATGTTTAGATTACTAGTACAAGGCATCAAGGCTAACATCATCATTGGACAACCAACAAACAACAAAGCACACAAAGGCAACTCAGAGATACAAACACCAAAAAAACAGTCCAACAAGTTAACATACACACAAGCATCCAGGCCGCAAATGTTCCAGGTAAAGGAAACAAGCATCAGCGATACCAAAGACGAAGTCAACAAGTCACCGAGATAAAAATCAACAGGGGTCAAACATGTTTGAAGATATTTCAGAGAAATTGATATATTCGTACGTATATCAACCGATGAACAAGTCGTAGGAGAAAAGAACAGAACGATTCAAATCAATTCAAGAAAATTCGAATTCATCAGAAATATACGGAGTAACATATATATGAACAAGTCAGAATTCATCACAATCATTCAATCGAAAATCGAATGGTCGAGCAAAGAAATTGAAGAATTCAAACCAAAATATACGAAACAAAATTATAGGGTTTCGATCCCTATAAATACCAAAATCATCAACGACAAACAATTATCGAGTTCGAGTTCAAGCAAATCAACAGAGAAAATAAAGTAAAAATCAAGTACCAATTTTCAAATCATCTTACTCGACTCATTGAAGCGAACAAGTGCATTCAAATCAAGGTGATAGATCGACGAAGAAGTCAAAGCGAAAACATCTCTTAAATCGATCAATTGGAATTGACACTTCGATCAGAAGGAAACCCTAGTTTATGAAGAATGAAGAAAAGAAAATCGGCCAGATTGAATAAGAGAACGAATATCTTATTCTACCATAGACCGCACTAATTTTAGTTGGGTCGTGCGTTTCTTTATTTAATCAAGTTTATTTTGGGCTAAAATTGTATTTGGGGGTTCCATTTTATTGTAATTTTATTTTTAAATTGTTAAACTCTAGTGTTAAATAAGTTACGAACTACGAGGCATAGTTCGAGAATTCGCAACTCAGTGGCTGAGTTGTGACAGGGTTTTGAGCTTAGAATTAAGTTAATCAAGTTAGCGAGTATCGCAAGTTTACGTGTTTTTGTAAGCATCTGATTACTTAATTTCTAGTAGAAACCTTGAGGTCAGCACGTAGGCAAATTTTTGCTGAAGCTGGGTAAAACTGTGTGTGATCTTTACTGAATTACTTTCTGTTTTTGTTTTTATTTCCGCATTAATATTTAGTAAACCCTATTCACCCCCTCCCCCCAGGGTAAAAACAATCCTACAAGTGGTATCAGAGCTAGGAACAAAAACCATTTTATGTTAATTTTTTTTTGATTTTTTCTTTCAATGGCTTCTTTTAAATAATGCTTTTGCTGAAGATCAGTCCATAGCTAGACCACCCATGCTCAATAGTGAATATACATATTGGAAAACTAGAATGAATTTTTTTTTGAAAACCATAGTGCATGGAATATTGTTGAAACGTGATATAGCACACCAACAGTAATGGTAGATAATCAAGAAGTTGATAAACCTACGGATTAATGGACAGATCTTGAAAATAAATTGCAAACTGCTAATGCTAAAGCTATGAATTCTATTATTTTCTGACTAGATCAAATTGAATTTAACCAAGACTCACATTGTCTAACTGCGTAGGAAATTTGGCACACGCTTGAAGTGACTCATGAAGGAACCTCCCAAAGTCAAAGAATCTAGCATTGCCATGCTTAGTAGCAAGTACGAGAACTTCACAATGGTAAAGGATGAAAGTGTCAAAGAAATGTATGGACGACTTTCTAATCTTGTATACAAATCAAAATCCCTAGGAAGACCATACACATAACTGGAAATAGTCCGAAAGATCCTCAGAATTCTTCCATGAAATTTTGAAGCAAAGGTGACTGCCATTCAAGAATCAAAGGATCTGAAACAAGTTAAAATTGAAGAACTCATCGGAAACCTCACCACTTATGAGCTAGAAATCAAATTCAAGGAAGAACGTAAAGGAGGAGATACGCGAAAGAAATCAATAGCTCTCAAAGAAACAATGGAAAGTGAAGATGATGATGATGAAGGAGCAGCTGAACTGGCACTGATAGTAAAGAGATTCAAAAGGTGGAACCGCAAATATGGAAATCCAACCCTATATCAACAACTAAAGAGCAAAATCGTCAAAGTTCTAGACAACTCAAAAAAGCAGGAGGTAATTTGTCACAAGTGCAATAAACCTAGTCATATCAAGCCAAATTGTCCTCAAAATCAAGTCAGCAAAGGAAAGAAACTGAAAAGGAGAAGTTTTGCAGTAACTTGGGATGAAAGTGATGAAAATAATGATAAAAGCACTGGCAGTGAGAGTGAAAGAGCAAATCGACGTCTTTTAGAAGAAATAAGTGACATCAATGATGATGAGCCCAGCGAGGTATCAAACCTTACTCACTCACAATTACTTATATATTTTCATGAAGTAAATGGTTGTTTTGAAAGACTTAGGGAGAAGTACGCTAAAATTGAATCACAAAAAGATAGTTTGATAGAACTAAATAAGCAGCTTGATCAAATGGTTCAAAACTATAGAAAAAAGAGCCCTAAGTGTGATAAGTGTTCATTATTAGAAGAGGAAATAAAAAAAATTAGAAACTAGCATTAAATCGCTTGAAAATGAAATTCTAATTTTGAAAGAAAGTGAAAATACTAGGAGAGAAAATTCTATTAAAAAGTACACTTTGTTATTGAATGAAAATGAATCTCTCAAGTCACAAGTCCAACAACTATCTACAACTTTAGGAAAATTCTCCAAAGGAGAAAGATTACTAAATATGCTATTATGGAAACAAACTGTTAATACCATTAGACAAGGACTTGGGTATACTCAATTTGAAAAAGGTAAAAGTGAAACTAATCATGTCAACTCCAAGTGCACGATTTGTGGAAAAATTGGACACAATCAAAACAATTGCTGGTATAGACCTAAACACACGAAAACCATACCAATTTGGGTTCCTAAAGGCGTGAATATAAAATCCCTTAAAGTCAAACAAATCTGGGTGCCAAAAGGAACAAACATAGTCTGTCTTGGTTCTACACAAACTTGTTTTTCAAATTTGTTTGTCACTAACAATCATGGACCTATAAAAACAAATAGGTCACTAAACTCTTTTCTCGTGTAGGTGTGTTGACAGGCTAAGAAACAGCAAGAGTAGTACCTGGATTCTGGCTGTTCCAGGCACATAACGGGCAACAAATCAAATTTCCTTAGCCTAGAGAAGTACAAAGGTGGCAGAGTCACAATGGGCAACAATGATAAATGTAAAATTATCGGTAAAGGTAAAGTAGGTAATGGTACATTTACCTTAATCGATGTATTATATGTTGAAAATCTGCACCATAATCTGATTTCAATCAGCCAGTTATGTGATAAGGGAATGAATGTTGTTTTTGATTCTGATTTGTGCAAAATTGTTGACCAATCATCAAAAGAAACACTATTTTCAGGTAAGAGGAAAGGTAATATATACTCTCTATCTTTTGATGATCTCACTCTTTCAAAATGTTTGATAGCTAAGGATGTAGAAGTAAACTTATGGCATAGATGATTAGGACATGCTAGCATGAATCTATTAAACAAATTAAAAAGAAAAGACTTGGTAAGAGGTTTACCATCTCATGATTTCAAAACAGAAACTCTATGTAAAGCATGTACTATGGGGAAAAAAAATCATCTTTTCATGTCGAGAACACTGTAAGTACTTCTAGAGTCCTTGAACTAGTTCATATGGATCTGTTTGGATCTAACGATATTGCAAGTTTAGGTGCTAAGAAATATTGTTTTGTATTGGTTGATGATTACTCTAGATACACGTAGGTATACTTCTTAGCTAAAAAATCAGAAACTTTCTAATACTTCACTAAATTCACAAAATTAGTACAAAATGAAAAAGGAGTTTCTATTATTTCGCTAAGAAGTGATCATGGTGGAGAATTTGAAATTTTTTGTGATGAAAATGGATTAAAACATGAATTCTCTGCCCCACGTACTCCACAACAAAATGGAGTAGTCAAGAGAAAGAATCGAACCTTACAAGAGTTGGCTAGATCTATGATAAATGAGTATGAACTACCCTTGTCCTTTTGGGCAGAGGCAGCAAATATAGCTTGTTATGTAATGAATAGAGGTATGATTAGGCTGATTCTTAAGAAAACGCCATATGAACTATGGTTCAACAAAAAGCCAAACATTGCATATTTCAAAATTTTTGGTTGTCCGTGTTTTATTCTCAATACAGGCAATCAACTGGGAAAATTTAAGCCAAAAGCCGACGAAGGCATGTTCATGGGTTATTCTTCCAGAAGCAAAGCTTATAGAGTATACAACAAAAGGACGAGAACAGTTGTGGAGTCAATCAATGTGAAATTTGATGAAGGCATATATGATCAAAGCAAGGAAACAATCAAAAGCAATGTCGAAGAGGAGAACGAAAAAGATGAAGGTGAAAATCCAAAAGAAACTGCAACTGCGGAAGAAATCCAAAGAAATCTGGAACCAGAGAGGTTAAAATTCAAAGCAGATCATCCTCCATAATTGGTAATAGGTAATCTTACCGTAGGTATTCTAACTCGTTCCTCTTTTAGAAATTTATGTGATTTGTGTCTATACAGTGGATTTATTTCAGAAATTAAACCCAAAGACATAGATATAGCTCTCAATGATGAGAGTTGGTTTATGACTATGCAAGAAGAGCTAAATCAATTTGAACGAAATGATGTTTGGATTCTAGCACCTAGACCTAATGATTATCCAGTTGTAGGAACCAAATGGATTTTTAAAAATTAATTTGATGAATCTAGAAATGTGATTAGGAACAAAGCTAGGTTAGTTGCTAAAGGTTATAATCAAATTGAAGGAATTGATTTCGATGAAACTTTTGCACCGATAGCAAGACTAGAATCTATTAGAATCTTGTTAGCTTTTGCTTGTTATAAAGGATTTAAACTAAGAAAAATGGATATTAAAAGTGCTTTTCTTAATGGAATTTTGAAAGAGGATGTATTCGTTGAACAACTTGAAGGATTTGAAAGTCAAGAATACCCTAACCATGTATATAAACTTAAAAAGGCACTATATGGATTAAAACAAGCCCCTAGGGTTTGGTATGAATGACTTAGCACTTATCTCCTTGAAAATGGGTTCAAAAAGGGCTGTGTAGACACCAATTGTTTCTATTGCACGAAAATGATGACCTATTGATTGTTCAAATATATGTTGATGACATTATTTATGGTGCCACTAACAACCTTTTGTATGAAAAATTTGAAAAAGTCATGCAGGAAAAGTTTGAAATGAGCTTGGTAGGAGAGCTAAAATTCTTTTTGGGATTTCAAATCAAATAAAGCAAAAAAGGTACATTCATCTCTCAAACGAAATATATCAGAGAGCTTGTCAACAAATTTGGATTAAAAGATGCTAAACCTGCAAAAACTCTCATGAGCACAACAATTAAACTTGACAAGGATGAAAAAGGTAAAGTAGTCGATCAAAAGAAATATCGAGGTATGATTGGATCACTTCTTTATCTTACTGCTTCTAGACCAGACATTATGTTCTCTGTTTGTTTATGTGCACGGTTTCAATCAAATCCAAAAGAATCTCATTTAATAGCTGTAAAAAGCATTATAAGATATCTGTTGCAAACCCCACGTTTTGGTCTATGGTATCCAACTAATAATAACTTTGAGTTACAAGGATATTCAGATGCAGACTGTGCTGGAAGTCTAGTTGATAGAAAAAGTACTAGTGGAATGTGTTTTATGTTGGGACATTCATTAGTTGCATGGTCAAGTCGAAAACAAAATTGTATTGCATTATCTACCACTGAGGCAGAGTATATTGCTCTTAGTGGTTGTTCCGCTCAAATTTTATGGATGATACAAACTTTGCAAGACTATGGTCTAAATTTAAACGAGTTCCACTTATGTGTGATAGCAAAAGTGCAATTGATCTCACAAATAATCCTGTACATCATTCTCACACCAAGCATATAGATGTTAGACATCATTTCATAAGAGATCACATTTCCAAAGAAAATATCTGCATAAACTTCATTTCAACTGATTCTCAATTGGCAGACATTTTTACAAAACCCCTTCCAGAAAATAGTTTTTGTCAACTTCATCTCAGTTTAGGCATTTTAGCGATGTGATTTTATATTTTATTTATTTATTTGATCCTAAATGCCTATGTTAACTAATCTGACTCCCTATTGATTTTTTTAGCAAGACGGGTGTGTAGCGTGACACTACACAGCCGATTAGAAGTATATATATAAAATAATATTGTTTCGATCAACAGGCCTGATCGATGGCACATAGCACAATCACAGAAACCATACTAATAGCCGATAAAGACAAGGCAGTGCAAGAGTATATACAAAGATAACATAACAAAATACCAAAATGGAGAACAGAGCTTGGGACGCTTCAAGAATCTACCAGCTAAGGCCATGGCTGCTGGCCCGGGGGATAAGCCGAGCTGCTCCTTTGTGATTCAGTCGGAGATGAGCTATCCTGAGGAAGATGGAGTCTAAAAGGAGTGGAAAAGCTTTGACCTGTAAGGGAGGTGAACAGAAGAGTTATACGTCTGCATATGCCTTCGAAGTGATATCTAGGTTTATCAAACACGTGTGCATTACGTTCTTCCCATATACACCAACAGAAAAGGGTGATAAAGACGTCAGGATGGAGATTAGGGGGGTTGTATTGCCAATGATCGAATATGACGGGCGGTTTAGGGATATGGCCCAGGAGTTGGGCACTGGTTGCAACCCAGATTGAATAAGCAAAGTCGCATTCTCGAAACAAATGAGGAATATCTTCAATGTGATTAGAACAAAAGACACAATACGGGTCGACCGGGACATGCAAACGAAGAAGTCTCTCTTTGGTGTTGATTCGATCATAAGCCAGACACCATAGGAAGAAGGCGATGCGTGGCGGGAGAGGGCATTTCCAAAGTCTAGGGAAGGCAAAGAAGCGTCCAGGGTTGTTGAGGAGGGAGTAACAGGAGGCAACCGAGAAACCCTTAGCAGGTGCGGGGGCCCAGACTATACGATCCGGCAGGGTGGAGAGCTGAAGAGACTGAAGCATGTTGGACGTAGAGATAAGGTCGGAAAAAGTGTCAGAGCCGAAGAGGGATGGGGGGCAAAGGAAGTCGGGACCGGAATTGACACAGTCTCTAACAGAGATAGAAGGGATTCGCGAGTGGGAGAAAAGGTGGGGCAAGGATTTGGCGAGTGGAAGTTAATTATGCCAAGTATCTAACCAAAAAACACAGTTGTTACCATTTTCGATGGCTACATGAAAAAGAGGTCTGACACGGGGAAGGGTTTGGAGCACTCCAGCCCAGGACGGAGAAGGCCTACAACGCGGAGGGAAGTGAAGGACGAGATGGTGGTTAGAACGATAATGAAGGACTCCCTATTGATTATCGAAAAGATAAATAGTGACTGAAAAAAGTGATGAGTGTTGATCTTGATCATACATTATGCCTTGAGAGAGTATATTTAGAAAATTTCTTTAAAAATTTAAACAAAATTTGTAATAACTTTGGTTGGTTAAAAAAAAAATTCCATGACCATCTCTATTCCTATCATATTTCTACGACTATCACTCATCAAAATCCAATATAGTATGTCAAAATGTGGTATTTAAACAGGAAATTATTCATTTTTTAAAAATTAGCAATAAAATCATCCAAAAAGTGCTCACTCTCATTTAAAAGTCCTCACGGTTATGCATGGGTGAACTACTTGAAATCTTTGATTTTGTGCTTTCATGCTCATTTAAAAGTCCTCACGATTATGCATGTATGGAATACATATTAAAATTGGATGAAATAGGTGAGTTGATTCTAACCCCATTTAAAAGTCCTCACGGTTATGCTTGGTTAGAAGATGCTTGGAATTCAATTTTTAATAAAAATAATAAATACTACTAATCTCATTTAAAAGTCCTAATGGTTATGCATGGTTAGTAAGTATTTAAAAAGATCCCTGTCATAAATATACCACAAATGGACACGACTATATAGTTTTCTATGCCGACATCACCCCTATCACTCTAAAATGGAATATGCGCCCAATAGAGTATTTATGATTTTTGTTTGATTTTTTTTAGAATTTCCAATTTATACTCAATTAGATATTAATGTTGTATCAATGTCTATCACTTTATCACTCTTATCTAACACTGTTACTCTTTTGCTGATAACAAAATGAGGGAGAGAAGTTAAGATTTTGGCAAATAAGTCATATTTTTTAATTGCATCTAGGTTTATTGCATTTTATTTTAATTGCATCTAGGTTCATTGCATTATTTTTTCATTTTTTATTTATTTGCATATTATCTTTTTTATTTTCATGCATATGTGAAGGGGGAGCTCTGTTGTAGGGTGAGTATTCAAATAGGGGGAGCTAATAGAATTCATCAAGATCAAATACATTTAATAGTGTCAAAATCTTAATATATGTTTGTTATCATCAAAAAGGGGAGATTGTAGAATACAATAGCCTATGATTTTTGTTTGATGATAATAAACATATATATATATATTCGTTTAAATGTATATGTTGTTGTACTATTTTTTTTCCACATAATTAAATAAATATTTGTTGAATAAAATAAATAACTCGGAATTCTTATTTAAATAAATATTTTATTCAAACAAATATTTTATTACAAATTTAAATAGTACAAATTTGAGCTCTCACTACATTTACACATTTTCAATTATAATACAACTTCAATTACAACACAATTTTCACTTTATAGTTTTGCATACATATTTCACCTTACTACATATTCACTCATCACTCGTATTTGATCTTCAACTATGTTCCAGCCTGTATCCAACATCTGAACTATCTGCAAAATAAACACCGACGTAGTAAAATTGAAAAAGAAATATTTTGCAGTGCACAATGAAGTGTGTGTTTTGAAAATATTGTTTACCTTAGTTATTTGGGTTGTTCGTCATCAATTATTTAATTCATCTTACGCGAACAACTTGTGACATGCACAACGAATCACTGTACATGCCACAAGGTCGTGCACGCCAATATACACCTGCTTGTTAAAATTGTAGGGACAGGTGAGCACAAGGTCAAACCCACTCGCATTTAGTGAACAAGATTGGTTATCGAGTTAGATATATGTAATAAATTACATAATTACCCCTAGGGAATACTCCTAACTATATCAATCTTCCACTCGCACTTGAGGTCAATTACGGTATCTTATTCCAACTTCTCCAATCAGTTTCGCCAAAACTAGTTGCTTCAGTTCCTTAGTGAACGAGTATGCTATTATATTCCAATTATACACTCATTCAATCAACTCTCTCCGACAATTATAAACCACCTTTATCACATGGAATGATTCGAAGTATGTCTCTCGACTTCCATTGAGCTATAAGTTCTATTATGAACTATATAGCGACATAGTCATCATATAACAATGTTATGTGATTCTCAATATTTAGAATCACCCCAACTCATTTATAAATTTGTGGATTTATGTTTATATGCATTTCTTTTATTTCGGCGCTATTAAAAGCGATGCACTTAGCCTATTTCATTGAATCGACTACAGTCATTTATTTGGAACATTTCCAATTTAAAAATTCTTAACTTGAATTTATTATTGACATATTCTACTCAATATCACTTATGAAGATTTGAGTCTGAACATTCCTTCACAAGTAGTTTGTTATTTCTGTAAAATGATTCTCTAGTATTTCTCAAATACACGAGAACACATCAAACAACCATTTAGTGATATCAATTTGGATTCGATATTTGTTTCATGTATCAAATGCGTAAACAAATCACGATACGAGACAATATACCATGTATGGTAATTCTTATTGTCAATGCATAAGGAATCTATCTTATATGTTCTGCATTAAACATTTCAATGAAGTGTCATTGCATATCGTTTTGGGACATTCCCATTACCTTTTATATTTACTATAAAAGACATCATTTACAAATCTAACGTCGGGTATTAAAACAACTGAAACTGATTTTAACACAAGTACATCGTTAACAATCAGCGATGTGTTGTTTACTTATGATTTAGAAATATCTATGCACATTTTAACGTTCTTTCTTATGAACACACTCTTTCTCTGCATTTTGACTGATAATCAAAGTATTTGATATATCTAAAAAAATTGTTCAATTTCGATGCTTTTTAGAAAAGATGCTTTCGTATCCGAGAACCCACAAACTCAATTACGTTCCCACTGCCTTTGAGACACTTTGATTTATATTCAGGACTTTCTATTTCAACACATATATATCAACATAAAGTCATACTAGGCGATAATCCATTACTAAATTAGGAAAGTAGAATCCACCATTCTAATAAAATAACACGTGTCCATGCTGATTGGGCTCTAATCCGCCGAATATTTGATTTTTTTTCCTTTTTAATCTCCGTCATTTCATTAAGATGAAATAGTTAACACCCCACTAACTGTAACCTCCCTTTGCTTTTTTTCTTCTTAAAATTTCAATTTTGTTCCAGTTTTGCAGAGTTGCCGCTAACGATCTAATTTTATTAAGCCTCGCTACCGAATAATCAACGCTACTGCTCTTAAGCACGCAAGGTGAAATTCTATCTTTTTTCCTTTTTTTTTACAAATCTATCAATTAAACCTTCTCAATATTTACAATTCTTTCTGATTTTATAATGGATGTATGTTTTAGATGTTCGACTCGTTTGTTAGAAATATATTTATATTGTCCTAGTCTTTAGGTAGTGGGAACGGTTAGAGCTAGTTTTCAGCATGTTTTGTTTGTTTGTTTTACTGAATCTGCACTCTTTTTGTGGTTAGTTCTTGTGTAAGTACATGCCTATATATAGGTTGTTTGTTCAATGAATAAGATAGACAATTTTGCTTTCCCATTCTACACAAAATATTTTTCTTTACTGCTTCAATTCTTAACAAGTGGTATCAGAGCCTTGCACTCGAATCTTGAATTTTCCGCTTACCGGCGGCGGTAGTTTCCGTGCTGCTGTCCGCCGGGCATTGTTCTAGTATAGAAGGATACTGTATGGTGTTGCGGAGTGGCAGTTTAGTCAATGTGGCAGTGGGATTATGGAGGCAGCGAAGGGAGAATATGGTGATGATGCAGTTTGGGTTTGGCAGAGGTGATGGGATTGACGTTGGTTGTTATGGGCACGTTTGTGGCAGTGCAAGGGTCAGTACAAGTGTGGTTGTTGCAGGATGATGGTGAAGGTAGTTGCTTGGGTTCAAGCGGTTGAAGGTTGGTCGTTGATTGTAAGGACGGGCTACTAGAGTTCGATTTGGTTTTAAGAGGGTGAGTTATGGAGTGGGTGAACTTGATGAACGTGGACTGTTTTGGGTTGTACTGCAGTAGGTTTTGAGTGTGAAATGTATGCAATGCTTTGTTGAGTGTACGAGGCAGCGAGTTGTTTATGGAGTATTTGTGTAGTGCAAGTGGAGTGTTGTGGTAATGGCAGACTGTAGAAGAAGATGAGAAGGGTGATGAAATGAATTGATGGTGTAGTTCTGGTTAGTTAGTTGGAGAATTGTGGAGTTTCAGGTGATGGAACTTTTTAGTGATGGACGGTTAGAGAAACGATGGTGAGGCAAATATGCTGAAGGCAGTGGGCATGTGTTACAGTAATGGGTGTAGGCAATGGATGAATGTACAGTTTGTATGAAGAGGAAGAATATTGTTGACTGTTTGTGATGTGGTTTCTGTGATTGAAGAGGTGGTTTCAGTTTGAGGGATTGTTTCAGGTGAAAGGCAAAAGTGTTATTGAAATGCAGCTGTGATGTGAGTATTCGATTGTTGTATTGGAGTTTGTGAGATGAAGGCGTTTGGTAAAACGTTGTGTGAATGTTGGTAGCGAAGACGACGAAGGGTAGAACGTCAATCATTGGGTTGGACATTTGTGGAGTGCTCATGAACTGTTTGATGATATGTCTATATGAAGATAGGCATGCCTACAAGTGAAGTAGGTAGAACCGCGAGTGAAGCGGACTTGGTTTTGTGTCATCCAACAAGCAAAGGAAGAAGAGTCGCAGCTCTAGCTTGTTGGTGGATGATAGATACAGCAATATCAAGAGATGACCCGAGTGGAGAGGTCGATGAAGAAACCAAGAGTAGTTATTGATGGTTAAAGTACAAATCAATGCAAAACAGTTGAGCATGTCCAACCAGGTAGAGATGGAAGTTGTGATGGAGTTCGTCTATGCAAGACGATGGAGAAATTGAGAATCGCAGTTGTAAACTGAATATTAACACATTCAGTTTAAGGGAGGGTGTTAGAAATATATTTATATTGTCCTAGTCTTTAGGTAGTGGGAACGGTTAGAGCTAGTTTTCAGCATGTTTTGTTTGTTTGTTTTACTGAATCTGCACTCTTTTTGTGGTTAGTTCTTGTGTAAGTACATGCCTATATATAGGCTGTTTGTTCAATGAATAAGATAGACAATTTTGCTTTCCCATTCTACACAAAATATTTTTCTTTACTGCTTCAATTCTTAACATCATTGACATATTTGGGAATTTGAATTATGCGAAATCAGGTAAACTAGGGTTCAGTAAGTTTAGTTTCTTTGAATCTTTCTGATACAGAGTAATGATATGGTTCGGCCTATGCTTGACACACCACAAGCTAATCATCCTTAAGGCACATAATGCTACCGATTTAATACAATGTGTAGTGCAACAATGCAACATGGAGTACTAGTGCACAACAAATATAGAGCACTAAGGAAATGATATTAATCAGAGCAAATGAAGACAAAATTTAGTTATAACAAATTTGTTAATTAGGCATTTCTTTTCCTACAAGAATGGTTAAATATAATCCTATGTTAGAATAGGGCCATTTGGTCATGTGACTTTTAGAAAGATCTTACAATGAAAGTATGTAACGAATGGGTTTTAAATGAATATGCTTGATGAAAATAATTCTACTGTACCTGTTATTCTCCTTCTTCCTTTCCTTCATTCTCCACCTTCCTTCTTCTTCAAAATGTTCACCGTATCAATTGGTGCTTTCACTATTGCAACTCCACGGCCTACCAACAGCAATCAGGACAACAACAACTCAAATCACAACCCAATCCAACCCATTATTGAGCCCGATCCCAGCCATAACCCTCCTCGTCATTGGGTTCCTTACTGCCGAGATCAGCACAACCTTAAATCATTGCTCCTTCTCTTCCAAACCCCGCGTGCCATCTGACACACCATCTCCTCTCCTCTCCTCATATTGACATCCTATTTATTGAACTTTGAATATACTTGATGAAATTGTAGTTAATATGAAATAGAAAGATTATGAGAAGCAGGAAAGTATGATAAAATGTATGAGAATTTTATTATGACACTTCAATACAATGATGTATAGCAATACACGTATTTATAATAGAATACAGTTTGTTTGGGCTGGTTACATAATGAAGCCCAGAAGCCCAAATGGTCAGAAGTATTATATTGAACAATAGTGAGACAACACATACTTCTAACTCTCCCCTTCAGTTCCATCTAGGGTTTCCTTCTCTCGTCCCCATTTCTGTGCCGCCATCTTCAATTCTTAGATCCCTCTTTAATCGGCTGAAATTTTTTGACGAGAGGGGTTTTGTTAGGATATCTGCTCTCTGAAACTGAGCTGGTACGTGATTGACCTTTAGTTTCCCTTCTAGCACTTTTTCACGAACGAAGTGTAGATCTATCTCGATATGCTTCGTTCGTGTGTGCTGAACTGGGTTCGACGAAAGAGATACCGAGCTTAAGTTGTCGCACCAGATAATGGGAGTATTTGTGAGCTTGAATCTGATTTCAGAGAGAGAAGGGATGTGATCCAGACGATCTCGGCAGTAGTGCTGGCAATAGCTCTGTATTCTGCTTCAGTACTGGAGCGAGAGGTAGTAGCCTGCTTCTTTGAGCTCCAAGAGATAGGGTTACAACCGAGATAGATGCAGAATCCTGTAGTCGATCTTCTGTCGTCTGGATCTGAGGCCCAGTCTGCATCACTGTAAGCTTGTATGTTCAACTCCTTTTCATTGTTGAGATGTAGACCATGATTCATAGTTCCTCTCAGGTATCGTAATATTCGCTTTACAGCTTTCCAGTGATGACTAAGTGGTTTGTGCATGAATTGACATACTTTGTTTACACTATAGCTTAGATCAGGTCTGGTAATAGAGATGTATTGTAGTGCTCCTGCAATACTTCTGTATTGTTTTTCGTTTGTTATGTTTTCTCCTGAGTTTTTAGATAGTCTGAGACCACTTATCATAGGAGTTGGAAGTTGTTTCGCCTGATCCATGTTTGTTCTTTTTAGTAGGTCCTGAATATATCCCTTCTGACATAGAAACATCTCTGAGTTTGTTTTTCTGATGACTTCAACACCAAGAAAATAATGTAAGTCACCTAAGTCTTTTATAGAGAACATTTTATCAAGATGGTTGATTATCTGGTTTATTGTCTGAGTATCATTACCAGTGACAATGATGTCATCTACATATACCAGAATGTAGGTGATTTTTTCTTGATTGAATTGCACATATAGGGAGTTGTCAGACCTTGTTGGATTGAACCCCAAATTTATTAGAGTAGACTTAAGTTTTTCATTCCAAACACGTGGGGCTTGTTTTAGTCCATAAATGGCCTTGTGAAGCTTGCATACTAGATTGGCATTATTGTCCTCTTTGTAGCCCTCTGGTTGATCCATGTAAACATTCTCTTTCAGATCTCCATTAAGAAATGCATTATTTACATCTAATTGTCTGATTTTCCATCCTCTGTGAAGAGCTATGGTTAAGATAATTCTTATAGTGGTCGGTTTGACCACTGGGGAGAATGTTTCATTAAAGTCGAACCCATACTGTTGGTTGTATCCCTTAGCTACCAGCCTTGCTTTAAATTTTGCAATACTACCATCTGGATTTCTCTTGACTTTGTAGGTCCACTTGCATCCCACTATATTGATGTCTTTTGGTGGTGGTACAAGGCTCCATGTCTTATTTTTGATAAGAGCCTCATATTCATTGTCCATTGCTTGCTTCCAGTTGTTATTTGTAATGGCTTCATTGTAGTTTCTTGGCTCAGATGTATCAAGTTGCACATTGTATGTCTTTGGTTTGAATATTCCACTTTTAGATCTTGTGATCATGTGATGTTTTGGTATCTCAGGTGGTGGCTCTTGAATATGAGTGCTCTCATCAGTTTGTTGATGCATTGATGGAGGTGATGCTCCTTGATCTAGATTGACATTACTTGCATTGTGGAAGGAGCTGGAAGGTTCTGGTGAATCCTGACCTGATCCAGTGTCACTTCTGGATATAGTGTGTTGAGGTTCCTGATCTTCCTGCACACTTCCACCAGAGTTGTTCCATTCAGCAACAGTGGGTATAGAAGGTATTGAATAGTTGTCTTTACTGTGGACCTTCTTGGTTGTTTTTATATTTGAATCTGCAAAAGGAAAAGTAGTTTCATTAAATACCACATGTCTGGACACATAGATCCTACCATCGTTGCTTAAGCATCTGTATCCTTTTTGATTACTTCCATACCCTATGAAGGTGCATGGGGTAGACCTGAGACTTAACTTGTGTTTGTTATATGGTCTGAGATAGGGAAAACATAAGCAGCCAAAGGTCTTTAGACTTGTGTAATCTGGTTTTACCCCAAACAGTACTTCTATGGGAATTAGATGCTTAAGAACTTTAGTAGGGAGTTTGTTAATTAGATAAACACCAGTGTTAAAGGCTTCTGGCCAGAATTTCATAGGTAATGAGGCCTGAGCCAATAAGGTTAAACCAGTTTCAACTATATGTCTATGTTTCCTTTCTACAATTCCATTTTGCTCAGATGTGTGTGGGCAAGTTGTTCTATGAATGATGCCTTTTTTCTGAAAGTATTCTTTCAGTGGCTTATATTCACTCCCACCATCTGTTTGTATGATTTTGACATCATTACCCAATTGTTTCTCTATTTGGGTTATGAACTGTATTACAGTTTGTTGTGTCTCTGATTTTGACTTTAAGAAATATATCCAGGTATATCTAGAAAACAAGTCAACAAATGATATGTAGTACCTGTAGCCATAGTCTGAATTTATAGGGGCTGGACCCCATAAGTCAGTAGAGATGACCTGTAGTGGCTTGTTTATAACAGTTGTAGAATCTGTAAATGGTAATTTGTGGCTCTTGCCTAGTTGGCAATGTGTACATATAAAAGGCATAGAAACATCAATAGAGATATTATTACTCAGAAGTACTTGTTTCACAGTGTTAACATTTGGATGACCTAGTTTATAGTGCCAATGAGTAAAAACATCTTGATTACTTGTAACATGAGATTCTATATTATTACAATGCATATTTCTAGAACTGCTCTTTCTTGTATCACCAAAGTTGAATTTGTATAATCCCTTGTCCAGTTTACCCTGTAATAATATGTTCTGACTTAGTAAGTCCTTAACTAGACAGAATTTGGGGTGAAACTCAAAATACACATTATTATCATTGGCAAATTGAGATACACTCAATAGATTTTTCTTGATTTTTGGTACTCTTAATAGATTGTTAAGGTAAAGAGTTCTTTTACCTGGAACTCTGCTGGTTCCAACATGTGTGATTTTTAGAGCTTCACCATTTCCCATGAGAATAGAGTGCATACCTGTGTATTCTTTGTTGCCGAGGTTGAGATTATGCAAGTTGTTTGTAAGGTGATTTGTTGCACCTGAGTCAGGATACCAGTCTTCTTCAGTTATTTCTTCAGACCTGGTAAGTCTTTCTGAATTTGAGTTCTGAGCTCTTGAGTTTTCTGCATGATTGCCTTGTCTTTGATCAATATGAGCAACATTTGCACATGAGTTTTGGTTTCTCTGATTTTGCTGATTTTGTTGATTAGGGTATTGGTCAGTGTTGAGTCTGAAGTAGCATTGCCTGGCAGTATGTCCTGGTCTTTCACAGATCTGACATCTTGCTCTGTTGTTGTTCCATCTTCCATTTCTTCCTCTACCTCTCTGAGCAGTGTTGCTCCTCTGAATGAAGTTGTCTTGTCTAGTGTTCTGACTATCTTGTTTCCTCCCTGGATTTTTATTTCTTGAATTTGAGGCATAATTGAGGGATAAATCTGTGCTCATTTCTTTTCTCTATTCAATTCTTCCTTCATGAGCAAGAAGAGTTGAATTGACATACTGCATGTTAGGTAGTTCATGTTGAGATGAAATGATTGCTACCACAGATTCATATTCACTATCCAATCCATTCAAGATGGTTAGAATTTGCTCTGTTTCTGATGCTTTGTGTCCAGCTGTGGCAAGAATGTCGTAGTATGATTTAGCTTTAGTCAGATATTCTCTCATTGACATATTTTCTTTCTTGAGATTCTGTAATTGTCTTTTGTAATACATGATTCTTGCAGCAGATTGAGTATTGAAATTTTGTTGTATTGCAGACCATATTTCGAATGATGTCTTGCATCCAACAATTTGTGACATTAGATTTGAACTGATGGATGAAAGGAGCCATGCTGCCAGTAGACTGTCTTGTCTCTGGTGATTGATGAATTCTTTGTTGGTGACCCTTTCTCCTGTGCTGTCAGTTACCATCATTGCTGGTACAGTTGACGTACCATAGAGAAAATCTTCCAAACCATATCCTCTTATACTAGTTTCAACCTGATACTTCCATAGTATGAAGTTGTTTTCATCAAGAGTTGTTGTTACTAAACTGTTCTTTGGTTTTATGATCTTGCAGGAACTAGATCCAGTATTTGATGAATCTTGGTTTCTTGATCTTGACCCTTCCTGATTCTTTATTCCACTGGTTGCAGATGATCCAGAATCGTCATTTCCTGCCATGGTGGATTACAGGGAAGCGCAGTTGAGATTATCAGAAGTTCTTGATTTGATGGTGCAGCCAATGTTCTTGATTCAAGAATTTTGGCGAGGCACTTTCACAGTGGGATCTTGATGAGGGAATGAAGGAGCTTTATCCCTTAGATGATGAGATAGCAATATTCTGAGAGCAACCAGGATGGTGGATGATGACAGTGCTCTGACACCTCCTTGGATGGCTCAGTGATGATGCAAGAATCTCTGATGGGGATCACTGTCGTGAGACAGATTTTGAATGCTCTGATACCATATTGAACTTTGAATATACTTGATGAAATTGTAGTTAATATGAAATAGAAAGATTATGAGAAGCAGGAAAGTATGATAAAATGTATGAGAATTTTATTATGACACTTCAATACAATGATGTATAGCAATACACGTATTTATAATAGAATACAGTTTGTTTGGGCTGGTTACATAATGAAGCCCAGAAGCCCAAATGGTCAGAAGTATTATATTGAACAATAGTGAGACAACACATACTTCTAACTCTATTCGCTTTCAAAAATATTATGTTCGACAACACATTTTCCATCTTCACCCATGATGAGTATGGCCCTTCTCCACCATAGAAAGCATCTCCGACCTTGAGGACAATGTCGATTTAGAGGGGATGGTAATGATACGGAGTAATGATATGGTTCGACCTATGCTTGACACACCACAAGCTAATCATCCTTATGACACATAATGCTACCGGCTTAATACAATGGGTAGTGCAACAATGCAACATGGAGTACTAGTGCACAACAAATACAGAGCACTAAGGAAATGATATTAATTGGCAAATGAAAACAAAAGTTAGTTATAACAAATTTGTTGATTAGGCATTTCTTTTTCTACAAGAATGGTTAAATAGAATCCTATGTTAGAATAGGGCCATTTGGTCATGTGGCTTCTAGAAAGATCTTACAATGATCTATAAGTATGTAATGAATGAATGAAAATGAATATGCTTGATGAAAATAATTCCACTGTACCTGTTATTCTCCTTCTTCTTCCCTTCATTCTCCACCTTCTTTCTTCTTCAAAATGTTCACCGTATCACTTTCATTTTACTATAGGTATAGTTTCAAATTTATTTGGGATGTATTTGGTTCATGGCATACTTAAATAATCCATTTCTGTTTGATACTACATCTCTACTGATATTGATTTTTGTATGATGATTTTGTGTATAAATAGAAGTTCGTTCTGCTATAAGTAATGAAAATATAAAACTTTTTTGCTTAGTTTCTTACAATTCTGATTTCTTACAACTTTTTACCTAAGCTTTTGTTTGTTAACATCCTTTTATTTTGTATCATGGGGATAGTTCAATTGTGTGAAAATCTTATCATGGAATGAAAATATGTAAAGTACACAAAAGTAGGAGCTTCATATATGGTTTGAATTTCCCTTTTATTTTTTTTCGTAACAGCTATTGATTTCCTTTTTGTGGAACATATCTCTTGCACTTTCATATTTTGGATAGTTTGAATACACAGTTATATTTTATACAATGTACTCTACTAGACGATGATAGAAATAACCTGTATGAAAAGGTTAGCAATAGAGTCCTCCACGTTTAAAACTAATAGTAAAAATTCTAAAAGGACAAGCTTACACATCTTGAATTTAATAACGCATGAAACAGCTATTGAATATTCTAACGAAAATGTACATGATTTGCACTTTGTGCTTTCTGATACTACAATGTCGGATTATTTATATTTGTTTCCATTTCCCATTTTGTAGAATTTCAAACTACCATTTTTTTGTGATAGAAGCCATAAAGATGAGTTTCATGGGAGCATTTCGATCAAATAAATACAATATCTACCTATGATTTTACTTTGATAACTTCATCTTAATCAATGATAAAATATTACTAAAATGAAATTAGTGCCTTTTCAAATTGAACAGGCTTAAAAGAGCCTTGCTCGTTTTTCCTCGAAATTACTTCACTTTATTTGTCATTCATGCATTTATTAAGCTTTCTTATGCACTATGTAGATGAAAAACATACAGAAATTATTATGTGGACAGTTGTGACACTATCATGTAATCTACTGAACTAAAAATCTACCTAAAATGTAGCAATAATCAAACATCGTAACATTTTACCAATACACATGCAATAATAGACCTCGCTCTATTATCATTGTGTAATTTAACACTAGATTTATGCGAACCGTTATTTCTTATCTCTTTTTATGTTGATCGTTTTTCATAGTGTAGTTAGCCACTTTGGGGTATGCTATGTTATGCATTTCGTTAATATTAATTACAATGTTTTTGTTACTTGCATAGTTATGTTGATTTAGTTCACAAAATTCTATTCTCTTATCATAATTCCTTGGTTATTTCTACGCTCTATCCCCAGGCCTAATCGTCTACTTCTGGTTATTTTTGTCCCAGTTATTGTGAGCTCCTTCTTTATTTGTTACAAAAAGCAAACTTTTAGATTTCCTTTGTGAGTTGAACGGTTGTTCTTTGTTTTACTATGGCTGCGCCTTTTTTAATTCGAGTGAGAAGTGCTATGTTTAATTATTATATATGCTTACCATGCTTCTTTTTTTTTTCTGCATAATGATTAAACAAGAAAATGGTATTTTCCATTATATTCACGTTTAACTAAACATGGATTTTGATAGATTCTTTTACAAAATAGTTTTTTTTCCCTAATTCTCATTGTACAATGTGCTATATAGTGCTGATTGTTATGGATTTCAGCATGGAAAAGGTTAACTTTCTAATATATAATGCATTTCAGTCACTTTGCCAGAATTTCTATCCATATGCATAGTTAAGATTTTGTTAATAGATAAAATCTGTATTATGGTCTTCAATTATTTAACAGGGAATGTAGTTTTTTTATCACGCTACATTATATAGGATCAGAAGTGAATTTGATATTCTGTAAGCATTTAATATTTTTCTACTCATTTATGTTTTGAATGAAAATAAAACTTCTAGCATTTGTTGTTCATTGTAATGTCCAGTCTGTAACTTTGAGTGGCTATTATAGAAAAAATTGATAGTTTTTATGACATTATGATAATTTGAGGTATAAAAAGTTAACTTTAAAGTGCTTCATGCTGGTGAGATAATATAGTTCTCTATTTTGTTCTACAAAGTCATTCTTAACATCTAAGTTATGGTGTATCAGGTATGATTTAAGATGATTGTTTTCTCATTTCCTTAAATAATCTATGTTTTTGAATGTACATGGTTGTTAATTAATGCACCTTACGGAAGAATTTTATATACAATAATATGTATGCTGTGTCTTTTGAACACGAAACTAACTGGTTACAGGCACTTTGATTTTGTATGCTTCCACAGCTAATGCTGCAGTAGAAATTGCAGTCTTTGTATAATCAAATATATGACATAACATCAATTATTTTTCATTTAAATTATATGGGAAGTGATGTAAAGGATCTAGGGCTTTGTGGTATATCATGGGCATGTGGCCCTTAGTCCACTGTTACTTCCAAACATAATTTTCTATAAACATTAATTTTGCTGGTTAGAAAAGAACTAAAATATTTCATGAACAATACTTTCGTATTAAAGTAAACAATAGTGAGCATGCATGTTCGTTCAATGAGGCTATAAATATATGGAATGCAATCATCACATTCTTCTAACTCCAAATCGGGTATCTACGATATACTTTAGTGATAGAAGAGTTCAATCCTCTATCCCGTTTTAGGATTCCGCGTGTGTTCACCGCATCTTAGCCATTGATTTATGCATATTCAATTTCTTTTATCGTATGCTGTATGGCTGTCAATGGATATTCGAAAATACGAAATCTGTCCGCATCCGAAAAACGGATAAATATTCGATATCCGAAAAAATGGATGCGGATGCGGATACGAAGACATCCACATTCAATAATTATCCGTCCGGTTTATATCAAGATTATAGTTCAAATTATGTGTATTTTAGTGTAGTGGAAGAAATTCGTTTATTATTTTATTAAGTTAGTATTTATATTACATGCACTTAAAGCTTATTAACTGCTCGAAACTATTTATTATCATCGTATTCGTTAATTTTTAACACTTTTATAATCAATGGGATTGAAAACAATTTATGTTAAACTAAAATTTTCTTTTTATAATTCTTCGTTTATCAATCGTTAGCGGATAGGATAATTATCCGATATCCGTCCGTATCCGCGGATGTGCATATCCGATATCCAAAAATGATTTCAGATGCGAATGCGAATATGACACTATCCGCATCTGAAATCATCCGTTGACAGTCCTAGTATACTGCACCCCATTTATAGATCAAATCAATTTGATGGATGTTGATATTCAAGAGGGCACATGGGATAACTAAAAGGACGATATAGTTTTTGAGTTGGTGATAGAAGGAGACATGGCATATGCCATGCACTCTCATGCGTATGAGTTTTATTAGTATCCAATATGTGTTAATTGAGTGTAAGTCAAGCTTAACCACTTATTTGAGTTTTCAAATACCCACTGGGCCTTAATTGAATGATAAATAATGCCGTAGTGCTTACGTAAATTGGAAATTATTACATAGAGCATGTTTTGGTCTTTAGCTTTTTTATCTATTTATACTGTTTTCTGCCCCCAGTTTGTAAAAGATGACACATTTAATCAGTTTTGTTAGTTCATTTATTTGCTCTTGGAGTGATGCAGATTGCTGGTCATAGGAGTGGGCAGTGGTTTAGCTAAGTCCATTTTTGCCCTGGCAAGAATTTCTGATATATATTTCTTTTGTCTCAGTATTAATTCCGATGTACCTTTTTTATGACTTATATTCCTAGAAAATAGCTTAATTCACCAAGTTCTTTGATTGAAAATGTCTGATTTAGATGCTGGATGGTTTTGTTGATTTCCTCATCATCACTGCCTGTAATTAAGATGTCATCTATATACACAAGTAGGTAAATTGTCTTGCCATGGTTTATTTTTATATATAGTGAGTTGTCTGACTTGGTTGACTTGTATCCTAAGTTGACCAAAGTTACCTTGAGTTTCTCATACCACACTCTTGGAGCTTGTTTGAGTCCACAGACGGTCTTATGAAGTTTACACACCAAATTTGCATTGCTGTTTTGATTGTAACCTTTTGGCTGACTTTCTCTTGTAACTCACCATTAAGGAATGCATTGTTTACATCTAGTTGTTTGATTCTCTACTGTTTGTGTAATGGTATGGTTAAAATAATCCATATGGTGGTTAGCTTTACAACTGGAGAGAAAGTCTTATTGAAGTCAAACCCAAACTGCTGTGTATACTCTTTTGCAACAAGTCTTGCTTTGTATTTTGATATGCTGCCATTAGGATTTCTCTTTATTTTATATGTCCACTTGCTTCCAATAACATTTTTGTGACTGGGTAGATGAACTAAGCTCCATGTTTTGTTCATTGTGGGAGCATTGTGCTCCTCATCTATGGCTAGTTTCCAGTGATCATACTTGATTGCTTCTTCATAAGTAGTAGGTTCCTTGTGACTTAAATGAGCTATATATATTTCATGTGATGTTCTATTCTTGTAGGGATACTTGCTTGATTGTTATCATTATCACTAGATTGTTCAGAACATGGTGAATGACTTTCATCATGTTCTGGACTTCCTTCATGGTTGGAGTTACTCCATGGTTAATTGTTGAAGTGGGCAAATGAATCGGTTGAACTGTGACCTGTTCTGATGTTGGATAATGTGTGTTGTGATCCTGATGTCTCTTGAGTCTCTTCATTTTTCTGCTCATTACTCCAACCAGTAAACTCAGGTATTGGTGGAATTGACACTTTAGCTTTATATATCTTCCGAGTGTTTTTGATTTCTTTATCTGCAAAAGGAAAATATTTTCATTAAACACAACATGTCTTGAAATATAAATTTTACCAGTATTTCTAAGACATTTATAGCCTTTCTGGTTATTAGCATAGCCTATAAAGGTAAAGGAGCAGACCCGAGGCTTAACTTATGGGTGTTATATGGCCTAAGACATGGAAAACTTAAGACAACCAAAAGTTCTTAGACTTAAATAATCTGGTTTTATATTAAATAAAATATTAGTTGGACTTTAAAATCCTAGAACCTTGGTTGGTAGCTTGTTAATTAAATAAACTAATGTAGTAAATGCATTAGGCCAAAATTTCATTGGTAGTGAACCTTGTGCTAAGAGTGTCAATCCAGTTTCCACTACATGTGTAATGACCCAGAATTTGATAGCTTTAAGTGTGGATATTTAAATATAATTCTAATAATCTATTAATGGATTTTATAACTAAAATACACTCCTTTTAAATCATAACAAATGATGGTGGAACCATTTTCAAATTTTTTTCACAAAAATAATTAGTTCGAAGAAAGATTGAAAATGTGACTAAAATCATTTTCCGAATTTTCGATTTTTCATCGGCTAAAAGGTTATCGAAAATATCGTAACACTTTTTAACACACATACACACATTTATAAATCATTTTAGTCATGTTTGAATAGTTGTGTACATGTATGTACATTTAAAAATGCCTTTATATATATATATGATAAGATTTTATTTTAAAAAGTTAAAAATATATATAACATATAAGATGCTTCTTCCAACATTTAGTACAAATGGCGTCATATCATGTTTCCTTTGATAAGATAGGTTGGGGGCTAAGGAAAAGGTGAAAATTACATGGGCGAAAGGAGGGGTGAGGTGGCAAAAGAAGAGAGGGGGTATAGTACAAAGGGCATTTTCGTAATTTCACTTGTTAACATTTTATAAAAGCATATTTCCTTTTTTTTCACATTTTGTCATTCGCTTTTTCACTTTACGATTTTCTAAAACTCTTAAGCATTCTTTCATGGCTTCTCATCATATTTTAATAAATTCAAAAATCTTAATGTTTCATTTTTAAAATCATTTCCAAGTTGCTAAAAACACTTCTTCCTCCACTACTTCACTTCATCTTCAAAGTTCAAGCACCAATTCTCCTTATAACCTCATGGCCATTCCTTATATGCTTAAGGCCGAACCATTTGTGCAAGTTTAGGCCACTTAAAGAATTCACTTTTCAACGAAAATACAAAGGCTTAGGTCATTCTCAAGTCCGAGGAGAAAATACTTTAGTCTAGTCGAATTTCGATAAGTAAATTCTAAAACCTTTGGGAAAGATGATTCCTTTACTTTAATGGTGGCTATATAGTTGTGTAAATGTTGTTTATATGTTTGGATTATGGTATGTTTTGGCTATATATGTATGTGATGGCTTGAGTTTTAGCATTGGACTTGAAATGATAGATTAAAGTGATGTATTAGTCATAAAGTTGTGTTTTTTGATGTGTATGGTTCGTGAGATGTAATCTTATGATGTCTGGTAATGATATAAATTAGTATTCATAGTCTTAAGTATATGTTGAATGGTTTGGAAGTTAGATATGTGGCTTGTTGAAAGGGACTTGGGATTCTTTCTAAAAAATTAAATCGTTTACTAGTTTTGATTTTAGTAAATGTTTTCTTAGGTTTCTAACCTAGAAAAGTTTTGTTGAAAAACTCTTTTAAATTATGTTTAAAAGGAAAGTATAAGTGGAAGGTTAAGTTTTGTATGGTAACTCAAAATGTAATTTTAAGTTACGACATCCATAGTGATAGTCGCCATGGATGTAGTTCGGAAATTTACGATTTTCAAGTTTTTAGGTTTTCTTTTTAAATTGATTTGAAAACCATTTTAAACTTAACTAGTGATTATAAAACTTAATTAACTTTTATTTATGAGTTAAATAATTAATTAATTTATTAAAAATAATTAATTAATTTATTAAAAATAATTATTAATTAAGTAATTAAGTCAAGTAATTAGGGTTTAAGAATTAATTAATTAAGTTAATCATTTGTAGTTAATTAAGAAAGTTTTAATTAATGATTAATTAAGTTAAGAGATAATGATTTTAATTTATTTATTTAATCAAGTTAATTATTTTTAATTTAATTATTTGGTTAGTAATTAATTGTTTAATTAATTATTAATTAAGATTTATTTATTTAATTAGGGTACAATTTAAAATAAATGTTTATTTAATAAAGTTAAATTATTTATTTATTTATTTTTAACTAATTAGGGTTTAATTATTATTCAACTAGAGTTTAATTATTTTATTTAATTTTGATTAATTAAGGGTAATTGTTAGTAATTAATTAATACTTAACTAAGATTAATTAAGATTTAAATTTTGATTTGGGTATGATTAATTAAGCTTTAATTTATGGTTTAATGATTGATTTATTATTTTAAGTTATTTTAAACTCCAGTATTTCTTTATTTTAAATTGACTTTCTTCTCTTGGTGAATTGTTTTAACACCAAGGATCTCTTGTCCATGCTATTAAGTAGCCAAATAAATTAAAGTAGTTGTAATAAAATGGTGGAACATTTTATTGAAAGTAAGTCGGCTTGTACCTATCACAAATACCGCACTTCGGGAACGTGATGAATACAAGGGGTTAATTTTGATAAGCAGGTCATGATAATCTAAGCTTATGGAACATATGTCCATTTGTAAATCTTTACACCCTAATAGTAGGATAATCCATTATAAACAACTTGACCTTTTAAATTATCGAATGTTGGTTTGGAGAGACCGGTATTAGATATTAGTTGTTTTCTAAAAACCACTCCGAACCAATGTAAACGTTCGAATTGGAAATAGTAAAGGCAAGATCCAAGATGAAGACTTTGAAGTGCAAGAATATTTGCTACTAACCCTGAGGGTGATTCCAAAACGGGTGTAATGGAAGTAGTGCCTTTGGTTCGTTCATCTCCTGAACGACTTGTATGGATGAATGTTGACATTGTGTCAACATCTGGAAGGCAATGTTAGCATTCTAAGTGGAAATGCTATAATAAAGGTAAACGTAGCCTGAGGCCTCATCAACCGGGAATGGCTAAAACATGGAAGATGCAACAAGGCTAAGTGGGTCGTTCCCATTAGGGTAAGGTTATCCCTATCTAGAGTCCCTACTATCAATTCATGTATGCTTCGGTATGGTTGCTGATCCCTACCGAGGGGTGATCTTATTCGGTACTATCCAGCAAGGGGTAGACCGGTCTTGTGTTGGCAGGGGATCCAGGCGAGGTCCTCGGTGTTATTTTGTCTAAAAGATGCACCATGATGGGCGGTACCCCAATCATTGTATGGAATCCATTCTCCAATAAGTGCCACACGTTTTTAGTTGTATACAAATATGTTGGAATGTGAGATGCAAACATTTCAGCTATGTTCTACTTTACTGGAAAAACTAGACATTATGATAATATGACTGGATTTCTATATAAAGCATTTTGGTTATCGTAAGGTAAAAACTCGTTAGTGTTTATGTGTGGCGTGGTCTTATGAGACACCCTTGATTTTAAAAGTGTTTTCAAAGTAATAATTCAGTTGTTTGAGTTTACTCACACCAAACCCATGTCTGACCCGGAGTTTTATTTTCTTTCCCTAAAACTCTTGGGTACTCAAATTTTTATGAGTAGCCAAGTGATCCGGGTTTCCCATGATTGCATTTTGGAGGAGCTGGAACAGGTGGCTTCAACGTTAGCTAGCTACTATCTTATTCCATTGTGTGTATATGTATGTATTTTGTATTAATGATGTAAGGATAGGTAGTTATAACTGTCCTGTTTGGAACTTGTACTATTATGACTCTAATGTACTATTACTGCAGTATCTCTGTAAAATCTTATGTTGATTAATATATGTTGTTTCGTTCCGGTGTGAGATTCTATGATTAGAAGTTTCTTCTTATCTTTCTTTTCTTCTACCCTTAATGACTCGTCTTTCAGAGTAATAAAGGTGGTTCGTTACAATATGTCTGTGTTTTCTTTCTACAAGACCATTTTGTTTAGAGGTATGTGGGCAAGTGATTCTATGAATGATTTCCTTGTTTTGAAAATATTCCTTAAGAGGCTTAAATTCAACACCCCCATCTGTTTGCATGACTTTTACCTCACTGTTGCACTGTTTTTCTACTTGAGTAATAAATTGTATTACTGCTTTCATACCTCTGATTTTTCTTTGAGAAAATATATCCAGGTATATCTTGATTGAGCATCTACAAATGAAATATAATATCTGAACCCAAAATATGAGTTTACTGGAGATGGTCACCAAAGATCTGTAGCTACAAGCTCAAGTGGTTTGTTATATACAGTAGTAGAATCTATAAATGGCAGTTTATGACTTTTGCCTAATTGACAACATGTGCATATATAAGGAGTAGAAATATTTTCAAAGAAAATATTATTATTTTTCAGAACTTGTTTTACAATCTTAACACTGGGATGTCCTAGTTTATAATGCCATAAATCAAATACACTCTTACTGCTATCAGCACTAGATTCTAAATTGTTGCACCATGTTATCCTATTAGTAATTTTTCTTGAATTTCCAAAGATGAATCTGTAAAGTCCATTGTGCAACCTACCCTGTAACAGTATATCCTGATTTAATAAATCTCTTATAGTACAAAATTTAGGGTGAAACTCAAAGTACACATTGTTGTCATTGAAAAATTGTGAAACACCGATGAGATTCTTTTTTATTTGAGGAACTGTTAGCAAATTATTTAAATAGAGTTGTCTTTTAGCTTTAATGCTACCATTTCCAACATGTGTGATACTTACACCTTCACCATTACCCATATGTATAGTTTGTGTACCTGAGTATTCCTTATTGCCAAGGTTCAGATTCTGAATGTTACTTGTCGGATGATTGGTGGCACCTGAATCAGGATACCATTCTTCACTGTGTATATCCTCCGCCCTGGTAATGTTATCTGAATTTATCTATACATTTCTTGTAATCTCACCTTGATTCCTTGATGGTTGGTTTAATTGAGAAAATTTGCATTTGAATTGTAAATTCTCTGCATGATTTGATTTTGTCGACTTGCACTGTAATCTGCATTGTATCTAAAGTAGCACTTACTTGCAATATGACCAAATTTCTGACAAATTTAACACTTAACCCTATCATCGTTACTCCAGCTTCCACTTCTCCCTCTACCTCTCTGATTATAACCACCTCTATGACTTTGACCTTTTTCTTGATTATTGTTTCTTGAGCTAGAAGCATAATTGATTAAGTAATCTGTTGAAGTTGATTTTCTTTGTTCCACTCTTCCTTCATTAGCAAGTAGCGTGGAAAGGGCAAATTGCATATTAGGCAATGTCTCTCTTGATGAGATAACTGCAATAACTGATTCATATTCTTCATCAAGTCCATTCATTATTGTCAAGATTTGCTCGGTTTCTGAGATTTTGTGACCAGCAGTTTCTAATAAATCACAAAATATTTTAATCTTGGTTAGATACTCCCTTATTGACATGTTTTCCTTTTATAGATTTTGCAACTCCCTCTTATGATGCATAATTCGTGCAGCAGATTGAGAATTGAAGATCTGTTCCACAGTCTTCTATATTTCATAGGATGATCCACACCCAACAATTTGAGATAATAAATTGATATTGATTGATGATAGAAGCAATGCTGATAGCAAACTATCTTGTCTTTTGTACTTTACATATTCTTAGTTGCTTATCATATTTCCTTCTTTATCTGCATCATCATGGCTAGAATTGCAGAAGTCCCTTTGATGAAATCTTCAAGACCATAGCCACTTATGGCGGTTTCAACTTGATATTTCCAAAGCAAGAAGTTATTTTCATCGAGTTAAATATTGACAAGGTGGCCTTTGGGTTTTATGAGAGAGAAAGTGGTGGTTTCAGTAGTAGATGTGGCAGTTGAATCATTATCTTCTCTTTCAGACATGATGAAAACTGATTTGAAAAGGTATAATGATTTTCTTGGCGAGCAGATTGAAATTCAGTAGCAAATTGGGTTTCAATTTGCAGCCAGAACAGAAATGAGATGAAAAGAAGTTCAAGAACTCTTTTTTGATGACACAAAAGTTGCAGCCAAGATTCAGGATGATGATGCTGACTGAACGATTTTGGCGAGGCACACTTCAAGAGATTTGATTAAGAATAGGATTCATGACCACAACAGCAAGTAAACAAGGGTAGGAGAATTCTCTGATGATGATATGAATTCTGAAGAGAAAATACTGTTTAGAACTCCAAATGATGAAGTTTTTATGATGGAGTTACTGCTGTAATAATTGCTTTAGCCGATGATGCCGTTAGGCTATGGCTGCTCTGATACCATAAAAGAGAATTTGAAGAATAGTATTTGAATAGAGAGAATGATTATTTTAATCTGGTTACACGGTACATAGTATTTATAATGTACAATACTTGGTTATTGGGCTATGTTGGGTCATATACCCGAACCCTATGCTTTGAGATATATGATATTACATATTGTTTTGCAGCCGCTTATTCTCTATTACCATCAACTCTTCTTATCTATGTTTTTTCTTTGATATTTGACTGCAAAACAATGTCCTACACTATGAACACTACATTCTTCTTATACACATGTTTACCTTAACTTATCAACCTAAACAATAAATAAATCTTCTAATACACATGTCAATCTTAAGTTATTATCCAAAACACTTTTTGCATAGCTACAATATGTAGTTCATTATATTCTATTTACTGCGCTATTGGGGTTTAATATTTTGTTCGATTTCTTTATGTTAGAAAATGGATAGAATTTCAAAAATAATAATATATATTTGTATTTTTACATACAGATTAAAAGTTGATCATGGCATGAAAATTATATAAACAAATGCAAATATAGAGGCTCACAACTAGTCCATTCTTATGTTAATTATAACAATTATCATTGCTAATTAACTCACATTTGCATAAATAATTCTTATGGTAGCTCTCATTTGCATTAATTATCCTCATACAACAGCAACACAAATGTAGCAGCTTAGGGCTGGAATTTTTTTACGATTGTCCGATGTCCGACTCGGTCCGAACCGGTCCACGTCCATATGATTATCATTTAAAAGACGAATTTAAACAAGAAAAAATGTATGAAAAAATGTTCGTCTGAAAATGTTTGATGTTTTTTAATTGTCCGAACATTGTCCGTCCATTGTTCAGCTCGCACGAACAATGTCCGAACTTAATGCTTGTCCGGTTTGTGTCCGTCTGAATCTCTTATTGAATAGGTTTAGGACACACATTCATCTGGTCCGGTCTGTCCCGTTTGCACCACTGCTCCTTAGAAGGTGAAAATAACTCAAATTTAAGCTTCAAGACCAGTGTGAGGGTTTTAGATCAATGCTTCTGCAAAAGATCAAGGAGATATAGCATAAGTAGAACGTGGAACTCCATCAATAAGCAACCGATGTATTTTAATTCTCCGATCATTCTAAAATGAACAGTGTCTTTTTTGCAAAAAAGAAAATTTAAGGTGTCTACTGACCCTGAATAGAGAGCGAGAATGTTGGATGTCATAAGAGCAAACATACTGGTTAATGGTTAAGCTAAGGGTGGTACCGAACATAGGTTAATGACTGAAAGTATTATGAATGAAGGGTGGTATCAAACAGAGGTTAATAATGATTGGAAGTATTATGATTGACGATGGAAATAAGGAGATATAAAAGTTTAACAGAAAGAGGTTGGGTGAGATAGTTTAGCGAACAGTGTGTTTTGTTATACTTGAAATTTATTTACTATAATATGTATCAGTTTTATTACTATAATGGTTGAAAAAGCTTTTGCAGTTGGTTTGTACGATTTTATTCCATGTATATTTCTGTGTGACTGTGTAGTTAAAGCCCCACAAAATCTCTGCTGTAGTACGTAGCGCTCTTCGACTTCTGCGCTTTTTCAATATAGCGCTATTAAACAATTGATCTGCTTTAAACCCACTATTTTCCACTACATTCAGTAAATCAATGCATTATATCACTCATTTTAGCAACATTAATATAAAAAGATTGATTTGACTAGTTCTCTTTTGAAATAAAGCAACAAAGTTAGGGACCTAATTTTAAGGCATAAGTGCTCAATATAAGCTAGAAATATATTGTAGTCACCAAATTTGGATTATATAAATCATGATATTCTTTGGTTTTGTAATATAAGATTAAACAATATATTTTTTTCCTACACAAATGATGGAAGAATGAGAATAAATTAACTTAAAATATTTGGTTTTATATCCAATGAAACTTTTTGCATCTTCGTCTATGGAACTGCTAAGCGCTTTAACTGCACAAATGTGTGATACTAAAAGGATAGCATGTGTATACACACACATTCTTCTATTATGTAGATTTCCCTATTTTCTAATTATGTATTCATAAATTGCTAATATGGTAACGAATGTTGCTTTGTGCGGAACATGGGCCGCACCTTAGTTTTGTGAATAAAACCCGAACCAACTTGAGCACATCCAATAGTGAAACTATTGTGTTAATTTCAACAATTGAAATATATGGTAATATACTTATCAATGTGGCTCGTTATATTCCAACTGTATTTGTCTTTCTCATAAAGACATATTTGCGGCCAATGGATCATATCCCTTCGGATACAACTTTCAAAATCATATTTTGATAATGTACTTGGAATCTATTTCGGGTTTGCGCATTGTACCATATAAAAGAATCAATACTCTTAATGGTTTAATTAAACAACCAACGATTATTTATTCTTAACATTGACAAGAAACTCACAGTTTCTCTTTAATGTACAAGAATTCTCATTAGATGTTCTAATGCATTGTGTTCATTTAGGTTCGGTCAATTTCATTTCATCCCTTACAATCAGTTTTATTCTTAGATCATATCTATATCTATTTTATACCAATAATGCCTTGGAGAAATTCCTTCTTTATGAAGTTGGTATTTCTTGAAACAACAACCGTTTCTCAGTGCAATGGAACAGAAATTCATAAACATTTTATGAATTACCTTATATAAAAATTTGCATTATTTGACAATATATTTATGTTCACAACCTAAATTAGTCATCTAATGACTATCGTTTCCAAAATTCTTTTAGGATGATTCATACAAGATTCCTTATGTATAAATATTATATGCAGTCTTTTGACTCGCACAACCTGCCAATTCCTTGTTGAGGATAAGTAGGGGTTTCTTATAAATCCTTATCTTGTATGGCTTTGTAAACTATTATTTGGATAAAATTAATTTTAACCTTGTGTACTACTCTTACGTACACACCTTATAGAAAGAGCTTAACTCAACTTCACTCATCTTTAATCGTGCTTTGTCCATCGATTACTCCTTATCAATACATAATTATGTATTATAGGGAGGAGTGAACTTTGAGACTAAATCTTTATCTATATTAGGTACATACAGAACTCTTTCCAATATACTCATCCATTTGATCAAATCGAATCATTTTTGTCACATGTAATTTTATTTCATTTTATATTCTATAAGCTTATCATAGACTTATACATGCGTATCAAATATACATTTCCATGTCTATGATAACTCATCGGTGAATATGTGTTATCCCACCTTTTGGTCAAGGTTGGAATATAAACAAATTGGCAAGAAAGGATGGGTATCTGGATTGGAGATCGATTAGAAACAAGGTTGTGATTGATGTCGTCAAAATTTGGCCAAGCTCCGATCAAGATGGAATCGATTGGGAATAACGGTCAAGGCTAGGAGAAACTATGTTTCAATTTTCAGACCAATCGGAGTTCGTATGCTCGACATATGGATGGGTCGAATTATGTGAAAACTGGTTTGTATCGATGCATTTCGTATCGATGACATTGGTTCGAATCGATGCTGTTCGCATCAATCAGGGTCTGCCGCACTTAGAATCGATACGTTTCGTATCGATCGGCATCGCTTCAGATTGATGAAGTTCGTATCGATCCATAGGGTACGAACGACGTGTTCGCATCGACCAGACAAGAAGGATATTGGCTCAACAGCTGTGGAGTTGGATTGAATAGATAGGCGCATGATGATTGTTTCGTATCGATACACTTCGTATCGATGAGATGGTGAGAGCCAACGGTGCATTTCATATCGATCAGGGCAGGAATTGATACGAAGGAAGGATAGATGCGTATGGATACGAAGGACTCAGGGACAATGTTCGTATCGATCGTATTCGAACCGATCGATACGAAGGAAATGGTCAGAGCGGCACGAAAAGATGGATACGAACTGGGTGCAAAGCATGGATGCGAACTGGAAAAATGTTATCGGAGCAAGGGAATAGGAGTTCAACATGGAGAAATATCTGGAATGACTCGATCAACTCGGCGAAAAAGATGGATCAACACGAAGAACGCGCGCCACGTCTATCTTCTAGCACGTATGGATCGATTCGAAGCAATGGATTCGAATATAATCGATTCGAACAGAGCATGGCTAACGGAAATACAATTTTGAATCGATCATATCTTGAGATATACAAATTCAAATGCAACGAAATTTTCACAGAAGCTTGCACACATGTTGAAGGATGTCCACGCCAAATTTCAGCTCGATTGGACGATTTCTTGATCGATTCGAATGGACTTCGAATCGATCCCAAAGTGGGCCCGGATTTCCTGAGAGCGGGCATGTGGGCCCCCTCACGTGCCATAACTAGTCTCCCTTCAATTTAGGCAAAATATCAGCCTCCTACACCTATAAATAGAGCCCCTGGTCATTCAGAAAAGAGGTCGGACAATTTTGAGAGCTAAAGAGCGCCCAGACTCTGCTAGATTTACTCCGGATCACCATTGCTGTCTTAGATTCAGATTATAATCATAAAATCTATTGTACTACGCGATAAGAAATTGTAATCTTCAAGCATCGAGCAATAAAATCATAAAAAACCTAAAGTGGACGTAGGCCGAAGATAGCCGAACCACTATAAATTGTGCGTCACTGTTCATTATTTCTGGATCGTTGTTTGTTGCTTGCTTAGATCTAATATTTGTGTGTGAATATTGTTAATTTGCATTTATACACTGGTGCTTTCACGGTACTTGGGGTTTGTGACCAATTTTGGCGCAAACAATATCATGAAACCATTTTGGTGTTAATAGACTTACTATTGCATACATCTATATGCATCAATTCGAAGAGTTCATCAACTATTATGATGCTCCTACTAAATAGGTGTATAGCCCTTAATTGTTTAAGGTAGTTAATTGTTACCATATGATTCATAATCATATAAGAAAAATTATTTCTCAAAACTATGGCTTAGTCTAAAAATTCCAAAATAATTGTAAATAAATTTAGATACTACAGTATTTTCCAATGCAATACTTTTGTTGTGAAACCAAACGGCACATTATAATTTTATCTCATAACGAATATTCATAATATTTACATTGAAATATAACTATATCTATTAACAATTGACACCAAAATTGGTTTATATTTCATAAATTATGTTCGGTATGTTTTATGAAAACAATTTTCATATTTTAATGCAACTAATAAGTGCTATACGGCACGCTTTCACTATTTCCACCATTACTATAATAGCATACTAAATTCGAAGGTCCATCGCGCACTTAATAATTTTTTTTTTCATATACTGTAACTAGTTCAAGGCGGAGAGTTCTTTGATCAAATATCTTGAACTCAAAGAAATAAATCTCATAGAAAACTATTATTCTACATGAAAATAGATTTTGGAATAGATATCATATTTCTTATTTCAACGTTAAGTATCAATCAATATTATTACAATCCTCATTTCCGATGTTTTTTATGAAGCAAAAGTGACTATTCACTCTCTTCATCTAAACCGTACTTTAAATCACATCTATTCTTATACATTCATTTTTCTTTCTAAATGCCGAACCATTCAAAAGAATACCCTTACTACAACATCGTAATGAACTCTTTACAAAAGCGCACTCGATCATCCTTAACGTTTAAGGATATCAAATATGTTGCGTAAAGTGATTAAACTGATATTTTAACGATCGAATTCTTAGATCTAACTTGTAGTTTTGGCTTAGTGTTACGTTCAATACAGTACGATCTTTATTGTAATCAATCAAATTGAATACTCAATCTTATGATATGGTTAATTTGTTTGCTTCAAATAAACTAATTTCATCGAAATATCATACATTACGAACTATGATCGTTCACCATATAACATTTATATGCAATTGTATATGAATCAAATATCCATAATCTTGCGTTGCTTTTGAGTTCAGAACTCATAGAATGCAATACGCGGTCTTAACTAAATAAACACATAAGCGACCAAATTACGAATGTATCAAGTAGTTGTAAAATCAAGTGGTTACATGGGTGTTGAAATGTTAACATGCAATAGGCATTTATTAGTAAGTGCAAGTTATATTTCTATTTGTCAATCTTCAATTTAGTTCATCTGTATATCTAAGTGATGAACGTTTTATCAGTCATTTAAATGCATAAATTTATCATGTAGATAATTATAACATTATAAAGCATATGTTCTTACAATATTAAAAAGGTTAAATGTTATAATTTTGTTTTTCTAATAAAGCTCCCGCTAGTCTTTTATGTTTCACCAAACCCTATGTCGAAATATAGAAGTCCTTTGACTTCACTAGTGGGTGTTAAGACTTGTCCGTCTTAGAATTCCGTCCTTGAGTTTGCTCAACAAGTCGTTGTTTCACAGATGATGGATAACTCCTTATTGGTTGTATCACATACAACTCCTAACCCTTAGTTCCTTCTCCTAATTTCACTTTGGCCTTAAGTTTGCTCAACAAATCGAAATGAAATTATTCATTCGTACCTACCATATCGCGACGACCAAAGTATAGTATATATACCTTGAGTTTGCTTAATAAATACATAAAATTATCTTACCTTATCTATTCAATATATTAATAATATTACACATAACATCCCTGGCTTGAGTTTGCTCAACAAGTAAGAAATATGTAAGTAATTTATTAATATATATGGTCAAGGATAACATTATATTGAAGATCCATAATCATTAATATATTATATTGAGTAATATCGACTTATAGAATAATGCTTTTCTTATGAAATACCATTGTAATTCAAATGTCAAACACATCTGAAATCACGGTATACGTACATCTATGTATGTATTTATTCCTTAAGTCTAATTAGGTTTTTTAAATGTTCCACCTTTAATTTATACATTCATAATATGAAAGTTTAATTATTATATAACTTTTATATTTTATATTACTTATATAATAGTCTTATGTATAATATTATTTTAATTAAATCTTATTTAGTTAATTTTAATTAACTAACATTTTAATTAGTTTTATTTTATCTTAATATAACATTTATATTAAATATTTATCATATACTATAACCTTTATAGTATAACACATACATCATATATATATATGTATCTCATTTAATTAATTTATTTAATTAGGGAAATTTAATTATATCATATTAATTTCGAAATTCATTTTATATACATATATATATATATACTTATGTTATTTTAAATTTTAAAACAATATAACTTATATTACGATATACAGTACCTGCATATATTTATTAATTAATAAACTCATTTAATTAGTATATTTTATGAGTCTTATTATTAAATTTCAAATTTCGAAATTAACTTATATTGATTTTCAAACATTTTTAAAAATTGTATTATAACTTTTATAACATATGTTTTATTTTAAATTTAACTTTTAAATTTTAAATTTTATTTTAATTCCAAAAAAAATTTAAATTAGCCCAAGACCCAATTCAAATTAGGCATTTTCTATTAGGGGGTGACCTTTTGGGCTTACCTTATCATTTCAGGCTAAGCCAGTAGCCAGGTAAGGCAGAGTACTTGATTACCCAGACCCAACCTTAGACAATACTTTTATAGACACCCTACAATATAAGTAGGCTTTAATTAGTTAACCCTAACATGACTAATTTAAATGGCATAGGCTATTAGGCTCCAATCCATTGTTAAAAATGGACCAGCCTGAGTGGAAGTTATGGGTGAATTTCAAAAAAATTACCCTAATGGATCATTATTGGGTCTATGAAGTTTAGTTTATTTACATTTCTAAATTTTATTTAAATAAATTTTTTATTTTATTTAAATTTATAAAATGATATTGTATTATTTAATTTTATGTTATATTAAATATATATGTGTATCATATACATATATATAAGTGTGTGCATATGTGACATATCAATTTGTGCAAGGTATAACATGCCCATATATAGATGTTCTAATTTACATCGCAATAGACACGTTAGCTTATCCAATTTGTCAATATATTGTCCAAATATATGTGTGTATGTATATATACACATACTTTTGCTTTTATAATAAAATATTTCAAAGCGTATGTATGTGTGTGTGTCTATATATATATGAATCAAAATTTATTTATATATAATTTTGTATAAACAAAGAAATATTTATATATGAACACAAATATATGTTATTAAAAAAATATATTAATAAATATATAAATATGTTTATATAATTTAAAATATAATAAAAAATTTATAATGCCAAAAATAGTTCTAATATAAATGCAATATTATATATATATATATATATATAAAATCAAATATGTTAAAAACACGCACACACACACATATATATATATTTGTGTATGTGTGTTATAATAAATAAATATATATAATAGTGAAGTAATTTTTATTTAAATATTCATATTGATCTGCTCATGCGCACATATTAGGATTTTTTTTAATTTTAAATATATATATATAACCAAAAATAATTATTTAAAAATTAGAAAGATATTTTAATCGACTCTAAATTTTATCTAACAAATTTTAGATAGGAGTTTTAAATTTTGAAAATTTATTACTTAATTTTTATAATTTAAAATAATTAAAATCCAATTTTAAATTTCCAATTTTAATTTAAATATTTAAAAAAATGTTTTTATTTTTTTCGTGAGTTTGATATATATTAATACGATTTTTTTAAATATAAAATATATTTTATAATGCATATACGAATTTATATAATTATTTATATGAAAATTAATTTAAAGATTATTTTAAAAATAATATATAGAAATAATTTTTTTTTCTTCATGCAAAAAATTAATATACTTATTAAACATCATATATCAAATTTTATTTTCATATTTTATATAATGATAATATAGTATATAAAATTTAAATTATTTAGATATCTGTATGTTATATATTAAATTATTTAAATAATCCAAAATGGCTTTTTTGTATTCATAGTCGAACTATAAATTGAATATTTATCAAAAGAATTTTTTTTAATTAACATGTACACATATACATTTATCAAATGCTTTTATAACTTTTATAAACATAGTTAATATCCATTTATCAAATCAAAATAGAATTTATAAATAATATTTCATAAATATTATTAATTTAATTAATTAATAAAAATTATAAATTAATTAAATTGTTTGGTCAATTCATTGTTTTCGATTGTGTGACTCGTCAGGTGTAAATTTGGTCAACGATTAATATCGAACTATTCGAATATTAATGTTCACACGTCACTTAGAAGATAGTATGACCTTTTAGGCAAATTTATCGCTCACTTAGTTTTGGTAAAATCCAATTTTGCTTTATTAAGTGTTACCCATTTGTGACTTTTATTTAAACCAATTCTATTCGTCAAAACTATATCACTTTGAACTTATGGAATTTGGTAATAGTCAAAATTCCAATATCGTTCATATTCAACTTCATAGTCCAAACACAAAATCCTTGTTCAATAATAATAATTATTATTAATCAAAATGTTCCAGCGAAAGACTTTGACTTTTAGTTAACTTGAGTTGACCATGATACTAACCCTATACAACTAAGGAGACGAATCCACTCTTGAATAGTGCTTCCTGATGGAACTAGGTCAGCCCGCAGCAGAAGAAATGGGTGAATTTCAAAAAAATTAACCATTTTGGATCTTTAATGGGCATATGAAGTCTAAATTCATTTGGAACTTTTCTAAGTTTCTTTTAAATAAAATCAATATTTTATTTAACTTCATAAATAAAATTTCACTTTAATTTAATATGCATGTAAGTTGAGTATATCAAATATACTCTTATATACATATTTGTATGTAACGTTTACTTTTAAATTTATCTAGAGAAGGAAATATTTCATTTCCTTTCTCTTAAATTGTTCACTTTATGAGGGGGCATAAATTAATTTGGAGAAGGAAACTTTTCATTTCCTTTCTCTTAACTTATTCAATTAATGAGGACGCATAAATTTATTTAGAGAAGGAAACTTTTCATTTCCTTTCTCTTAAATTATTCAATTAATGAGAGATTATAAATTTAGTCAGAGAAGAAATCTTTACGTTTCCTTCTCTTAATTAAATTAAATAATTGATTAATAAAATAACATTAATGACTAATCTAAATATGACATGAATTGTAAATATATTCACAGTAAATATTGTGCAAGTGCAACATACATGGAGTGGGCATAGTCAGTGGTAATAGATATGTATACATAAAATAAACAAGAACAATTTGAATGGTTATTACATAGGAATTGCAATGGAAATAAATAAGGGATGACAAGGGTGATTGATACAGTTTCCCTTTTAGTAAAATTAATTAATGCAACATATTAATGACAATCAATAGGTATCATTATGTAAGAATATGGAATGTAAACAATTAATTGTATGTATGCATTATTGTCTTAATTAAAAAAAAGAAATGATTTCATACTATGATAATATATGTAAAGAATTTTTTTTATATGAACAAATACATGTAAATCCAAATATGTATATATGGTATTCAATCAAAGCTTTCTAATAATATAATTAGATAGTTATTACAGTCAATTTCAAAACTTTGATTTGTTGTTAAAATTCCTTTTATTCGTATACAAATATCTAATGCAATAAAAGGTGCAAGTAATACATGCAAACATACATACATACATACATGTATTAAAATTTAAAACTAAAATTACACTTTGTTGTGAAAGATTCAAACATAGATCTACAATTGAAACATTATATTAATTTTGTATAAATTTCATTTTTAACTTTAAATATAATTCAATCAATCAACATGAAAATGTAAATTTCCAGATTTAAAGAAATGGAATTTAAATTAAATGTTAAAACATAGAACTAAAATAAAACATTGTATATTAAAATATATAGATTTTGTTTCAATTTAACAAAGTAAAGGAAAACAGCTAAGCAATTCGAACATGTAAACGTTCAGATCTGAAGAATTACAATATAATTAGAATGTTTAAAAACATGGATCTACAGTTAAATGTAGTTTTAAAACATAACCAAATTTAATTTTGATCTATCAAGTGAAAACTCAATCATATCATTCAACAAATAATTTCAATCTTCATAAACAATTTTTTAATTAAGCAAGATAGTAATACATCATATAAATTATGAAAGTCAAATTAAAATTCCATCAAACATTGGAAAATCAATATCTATATATAGAAAATGACATACCTTGCTACCCAATCCTTAAAACACACCTTGTTGATGTTGCCATTGATTTGCACCTTGAATGAAGAATGCTTCTAGATCCAATTTAATCACCTTAGGATGTTGCCTAGAAATCACACCTTGAATGATGATATCTCCTCGGATTTCCAAAGATCCACATCCTATTCTTGCAAGAGATGGATGAACCACTTTTGTTTTGTTTTATTTGATCTTTTTATTTGGAGTTGAAAGATTTTGGAAATTCTTTTTCTTTGTTTTGTATTTGCCATGAAAAGTTAGGAGTAGAGGAAGAGAAAGAATGAATGAGAAGGAAAATGAATTGTACGTACATAATGGATTAAAGAATATGTTTTATTCGAAGGAATGAAACTTTTCTCATTTTTTAATTAAAACTTCCCTCATTAAGTCCCTTGATTGTTTCTCTCTCTCCAATCCTTTCTTTACACGTATGTCATCAAATGACATAAAATTTCCATAAATCATGTCATCAAATGACATAAAACTTTCATAAATCATTTCATGCAATTATCTTTAAATTACATCGATATCGTATATCAATGCGCGCAAATATAACTTTATAAATGCATTAAAATAATTACAAAAAAACTTTCAAACATCAAATAAATAATAACTAATATTTCTCAAATATCAATTAACTTAATCAATTTACAACATTTTATAAATTAATTAAATCATGTGGTTTTTCAAAGAATTCATAATTACGCTTGTGCAACTCATAGGTATAATTCAGTCAGCGATTAACATCGAACTATTTGAATATTAACGTCCACACATCACTTAGTAGGTGGTGTGACATTTTGGCTGAATTTATCGCTTACACTTCTTTTGGTAAAATCCAATTTTATTTATTATAAGCGGTACTTAACAGTGAAAATTATTTACATCAATTCTCTTTGTCAATACTATATCATATTAGGACTTATGGAATTTGGTAATGGTCAAAATTCCAATATCGTCCACATTCAACTTTATAGTTCAAACACAAAGTCCTTGGTTTAATAATAATAATTACTATTAACCAAAATGCTCTGGTCAGGGACTATGACTTTGAGTTGACTTGAGTTGACCATGATACTAAACCCTTGTAACCGAGGAGATGAATCCTCTCTTGAATAGTGCTTCACTTCCAATACTTCCACTCGACCCAACTATAGTCACTCGATGGAAAACCATGCCATCATTTGACTATAATCAAAGCAGAGCTTTCATATTGAAGATCCATAGTATTCTTAAGTCGAGAGAACTGTGTAAATCAGACACATCGATATTTTCTGTTTGACCTCAGTTATATTAACCAACAAAAAACTATCGAGTGAGCCATTCCATATTTATCCAATAACTATCAGTTCGAAACCCCTAAGGTTCCCCCAGTAGTCATGAGTAATACACTACCTAACATTTGAAGAGCATTACATACTCTAGTCTCAACGGGTACATCAATATCCAGTCTTGATGCATCTTGACTAGGAACATTTAAAATGGTATATTTGTTTTATTGTGATAAATTACTCACGGTTACAATACTTTGTAACTACTATCACAAAATATGTCATTTATGGATTTTCTATTAAATATACTTTTTATTAAATTAATTAATTAATATAACCACATTATATCAAGTATATAACAGAAAGAAACACCTTTATTATAAGCAAGATTGTTTAACGAGTTAGATATATGTAAAAAATTACATAATTGCCTCTAAGGCATACCCCTAACCCTATCAATCTCCCACTTACACTTGGGGTCAATTACGGAATCTTATTCCAACTTCTTCAATCGGTTTCTCAACACTAGTTGGGTCAGTCCTTTTGTGAACGGGTATGTTATTATGTTTCAATTATCTACTTTATCATTCAACTCTCTCCGATGGTGATAAACTGCTTTATCACGTTGAACAACTCGGAGTATGTCTCTCGACCTCTAATGAGCTCTAAGTTCTATTACGAACCATTTCACGACATTGTTATCATATAACAATGTTATGAGATTCTCAACATTTGGAATCGGCTTAGTTAGAAATTTATGCAATTACAATTTTATATACATCATTTTTATTGCGGCAATATTCAATGCGATGTACGTAGCCTTTTTTCATTGAATAAGCCATAGTCTTTTTTTGAAACATTTCCAACTTAAAGGTTCTTAACTTGAATTTATTATTGACATACTACACTCAATATGACTTATGAAGTTTGAGTTTGAACACTCCTTCATAAGGAATTTTTGTTTCTATAAACAATTCTCTAGTATTTCATAAATATACGAGAATACTTCAGACAACCATTTAGTGATATCAATTTGGGTTTGATATTTGCTTCATGTATCAAATACATAAACAAATCATGATATCATAGATAACACAACATGTATGATAATTCCTTTTGCCAATGCAAAGGAATCGATCTTACATGTTCCATTTAAACATTTTAATAAGGTGCCCTTGCATATCATTTGGGACGTTCCCGACATCTTTTATACTTACTATAAAAGACATCATTTATTAATCCAATGTTGAGTATTAAAACAACTAAAGCTAATTTTAATATAAGTACATCGTTAAAATCAACAACGTGTAGTTTACTTATAGTTTAGAAAAATTAAGGTACCTTTTAATGTTCTTTCTTATGAACACACGCTTCCTCTGCACTTTGATTGAAAATCAAACTATTTGATATTTCTATCAAAATATTTATTCAATCTTGATGCTTATAAAATGATACTTTCATATCATTTCTTGGATCATATCCAAAAACTCACAAACTCAATATTGCTCCCACTGACTTTGAGACATTTTTGGTTAATATGTGAAAACAGCTTACTCTAAATCGTTATTTAGAATTTTCTGTTTCAATACATATGTACTAAAACAGTAGGACTTATTAATTTTGTGAGTAAATCCAAACTAACTTAAACGTGTTGAATATTGAATCCAGTACACTAATATCAACAATTGAAAATTGTGATATTGTTCTTATCAACATTGCTCATTTAATTCCAACTGCATTAGTCTTACTCATAAAGACACAGTCGTGGTCGATGGATCATATTCCTTCAGCTACGAGAACCAAAATCTATATTTTGATAGCGTACTTGGAATTATTTCGGATTTGTGCATCATACCATATAGAGTCAACACTCTCAATGGTTTAATTAAACAATCTAGGGTTATATATTTTCGACATTAATAAGAAACTCATAGTTTCTCTTAGATGTGCGAGAATACTAATTAGACATTCTAATGTTATGTGTTCGTTTAGGTTAGTTAATTTCATTTCATCTCATATAATCAGTTCTATCTATGGATCATATCCAATTCCATTTTACTACCAATAATTCCTCAAAGAAATTTCTTCACAATGAAGTTGGTATATCTTGAAACAACAATTGTCTCTCGGTGCAATAGAATACGTATTTATAAACATTTCATGAATTTCTTTATTTATAAAACTGATTTGGTTTTAGTTTATAAAAATTATGTTCGAAACATAAATATGTCATCCAATGGCAGTCTTTTCAAAATCCTTTTTGGGAGATGCATACAAGATCCCTCATGAACAATTATTACGTGCAATCTTTCAACTTGCATAACCTGCCAACTCCTTGACCTATGATATGTTGGAGTTTCTAATAAACTCTTATCTTGTAAAATTTTATAAACTGTTATTCAGATGAAATAATATTAACCTTGTGTACTACCCTTAAGTACATTACCTTATAGAAAGAAACTAACTCAACTTCACTCATAATTAACCGTACATTGTCTAACAAAGTTCGATTATTCCATATCGATGCATCATTATGTATCACATGGAGGAGTAATTTTGAGATTGAATCTTTATTCATTTTAGGTACGCTTGGAACATTTTCCAATATACTCACTCATTCGATCAAACCAAATCATTTCTATCGCATGTTATTTTATTTGCTTATGTTTTATATCTTATAAGTTTACCATAGACATGCTACATATGTATCAGATACACATGTCCATGTCGATGATAACTCATCGGTGAATATGGCAAAGTACATGGAACCGTTTGGTATTTAAAAAATTATGATTGCATACGTCTATATGTATCAATCCGAATAGTTCATCAACTCTTATAATACTCCCACTAAATGGGTGCATTGCCCTTTATTGTTTGAGATATAATTAACTAGTATCATACGATTCAAAATCATACAATAAAATTATTTCTCAAAAGTACGGCTTAGTCTATAATTCCAAGACAACCGTAAATAATATTAGATACTTTTATATTTTCCATTGCATCACTTCTGTTAATTTTTTTACCACATTATAGTTTTATTTCACAAAGAATATTCACAATATCATATTGAAATATAGCTATGTCTATTTATTTTAATCGGTACCGAAAACTAATCATTATTTCATAAATAATGTATGGTAAGTTTTACGAAAACAATTTTCGTATTATGATGCAATTAATAAGTGCTATATGGCATGTTCTTACTATTTCCACCATTACTATAATAGTGTACTAAATTCGAAGGTCCATCATTCACTTAATATAATATGTTTATTTCATACACTGCAACTATTTACAGTGGAGTGTTCATTGATCAAATATCTTGAGCTCAAAGAAATATATCTCATAAAAAACAATTTTCTATATGAAAATACATTTTGGAATAGAAACCATATTTCTTATTCCAATTTTAAGTATCAGTTATTATTACAATTCTCATTTCCAATGTTTCTCTATGAAGCAGAAGCGACTATTCATTCTCTTTGTCCCAACTGTACCTTAAATTACATCTATTCTTATACATTCGTTTTCTTTTCTGGTCCAACTATTCAAAAGAAAACATACTACAATATCATAACAAACTCTTTACAAAAGCGCATTCAATTATTCTTAACATTTGAGGACATCAAATATGTTGCACTTTACGTAAACCGATCAAAATGACATTTCGGCGATTGAGTTCTTATATCTATCTTGTAGTTTTTAGTCTTATATTACATTAACACAATATGATCCCTTTTGTAATCAATCCGATTGAATACTTGATTTCACACTAAGGTTTATTTGGTTTTTTGGATGAACTAATTTCATTCGAAATATTGTACATTACAAACTTTGACCATTCACCATATAACATTTATATGCAATTGTATATGGAACAAATATCCGTAGCCTTGTATTGCTTTTGGAGTTCGAAACTCATAGAATGCAATACATGGCCTTGACCAAATAGATTCATAAGTGACCAAACCACAAATATATTCAGTAGTTATAAAATCAGACACTTGCATGGGTGTTGAAACGTTAACATGCAATAGGAATTTAATAGTGGGTATTATATTTCCATTTGTCAACTTTCAATTCAGTTCGTTTGTATATGTTAACTAATAAACATTTTATCAATCATATTAAATGCAAAAATTTATCATTGTAAATAATTATAACATTATTTAGCATATGTTCTTACAATATTTGAAAGGTAAATGTTACCATTTCATTTTTCTAATAAGGCTCCCACTAGTCTTTTATGTTTCTCCAAACCCTAAGATGAAACATAGAAGTCTTTCGACTTCACTAGTGGGTATTAGGACTCGTTTGTCTTGGTATTCTGACCTTGAATTTGCTCAACAAATCATATCTCCATAAACGATGGATAACTCCTTATGGGTTGTATCATATACAACTCCTAATATTTTTCCTTGTCCTAATCTTATTTCGACCTTGAGTTTGCTGAACAAATCGAAAGAGATTATTCACTCATACCTACCACATCGCGACAGCCTAAGTATAATATATGTACCTTGAGTTTTCTAAAAAAATACATATAGTTATCTTACCTCGTCTATTCAATACATTAGTAATACTACACATAACATCCTTAGCTTGAGTTTGCTCAACAACTAAGAAGTATGCAAGTAATTTATTAATATATATATATATGGTAAAGGACAACATTATATTAAAGATTATCAATATTTAGGTATATTATATCGAGTGATATCGACTTGTGGAATAATATATTTCTTATGAAATACCCTCGTGATTCAAGTATCAAACACATCAGAAATCACAGTATTTGGGTTTCTTTAATGTTCCACCTTTAGTTTATACACTCGTATTATATAAGTTTCATTATTATGTAACTTTTATATTTTAATTAACTTATACAATAATCTTATGTATAAAATTTTATTAATTAAATCTTATTTAATTAATTAACTCTTTAATTAATTTTAAATTAGTATTTCAATGCAACTTTTATATTGGACATATCTATTATAACCTTTATAGTGTATACTTTTTTTTGGCAAAGCCTTTATAGTGTATACTATAACCTTTATAGTATAACACATATATCTTATATATGCGTATTTTTTATTTAATTAATTAATCTTTAATTAATTTATTTGATTAAACAAATTTAATTAAATTATATAAATTTCAAATTTTATCTTACATACATGTATACTTATGTTATCTTAACACTTTAATATAACATAACCTATATCAACATATATAATATGTGCATATAAGTATTAATTAATTAAATCATTTAATTAGTTTATTTTATTAATCTTATTAATAAATTTTAAATTTTGAAATTAATATTTAAACAGTTTTAAACGTTTTGAAATTTTCATTATCTTTTCAAATATTTTGAAAATTTATGTTATATTATAACCTTTTATAATAAACATGTTTTTATTTTAAATTTAACTTTTAAATTTAAAATCTTGTCTCAATTTTCAAAACTATTTTGAAAATTAGTCCAAGGCCCAATTAAAATTGGGCCTTTTCTATTAGGGGCAACCTTTGGGCTCACTTCATCTTTTAGGCCAGGTAGGTAACCAGGTAGGACATGGTACTTGATTACCCAATTCCAATCCTAGATATCAACTTTCTAGACACCGTACTAAGTGCGCATGCTTAATTAGTTAACCCTAATATGATAATTTAGACCGCATAGGCTATTGGATTCTGATACCATTGAAGGAACTGGGTCAACCCGTAGTGGAAGAAATTGGTGAATTTCAAAAAATTTAACCATTTTGGGTCTTTAATGGGCCTATGAAGTCTAAATTCATTTGGAACTTTTCTAAGTTTCTTTTAAATAAAATCAATATTTTATTTAACTTCATAAATAAAGTTTCGCTTTAATTTAATGGCATGTAAGTTAGAGTATATGAAATATACTCTTATATACAAGTTTGTGTGTAACGTTTACTTTTCAAATTTATTTAGAGAAGGAAATATTTCATTTCCTTTCTCTTAACTTATTCAATTAATGAGGGGGAATAAATTTATTTGGAGAAGGAAAATTTACATTTCCTTTCTCTTCACTTATTCAATTAATGAGGGAGCATAAATTTATTTAGAGAAGGAAAATTTTCATTTCCTTTCTCTTAAATTATTCAATTAACGAGGTATCATAAATTTAGTTAGAGAAGGAAACTTTTCATTTCATTCTCTTAATTAAATTAAATAATTGATTAATAAAATAACATTAATGACTAATCTAAATATGACATGAATTGTAAATATATTCACAATAAATATTATGCAAGTGCAACATACAGAGAGTGTGCATAGTCAGTGGTGATAGATATGTATACATAAAATAAACATAGGAATTGAAATGGAAATAAATAAGGGATGACAAGGGTGATTGATATAGTTTCCCTTTTAGTAAACTTAATTAATGCAACATATTAATGACAATCAATAGGTACCATAATTTAAGAATATGGAAGGTAAACAATGAATTGTATGTATACATTATTGTCTTAATTAAAAAAAGAGAAATGATTTGATACTATGACAACATACGTAAAGAAAAAAAATATGAATACATACTAGTAAATCCAAATATGTATATATGGTATTCAACCAAAGCTTTCTAATAATATAAATTAGATAGTTATTACAGTCAATTTCAAAACTTTAATTTGTTGTTAAAATTCCTTTTATACATATATAAATATCTAATGCCATAAAAGGTGCAAGTAATACATGGAAACATACATACATACATACATGCACTAAAATTCAAAACTAAAATTACACTTTGTTATGAGAGATTAAAACATAGATCTACAATTGAATCGTTGTATTAATTCCATATAAATTTCATTTTTAACTTTAAATATAATTCAATCAATCAACATGAAAATGTAAAATTTTAGATTTAAAGAAATTGAATTTAAATTAAATGTTAAAACATAGAACTAAAATAAAACATTATATTTTAAAACATATAGATTTAGTTTTAATTTAACAACGTAAAGAAAAACTGCTAATCAATTCTAACATGTAAACATTTAGATCTGAAGAATTACAATTTAATTAGAATGTTTAAAAATATAGATCTACACTTAAATGTAGTTTTAAAACACAACCAAATTTAATTTTGATCTTACAAATGAAAACTCAATCATATCATTCAACAAATAATTTCATTCTTCATAAACAATTTTCTAATTAAACTAGGCAGTAATACATCATATAAATTATGAAAGTCAAATTAAATTTCCATCAAACATTGCAAAAGCACTATCTATATACATATAGATATATAGAATGAATTAGAGAACATCCATCAAACATACCTTGTTGATGTTGCCTTTGATTTGCACATTGATTGAAGAATGCTTCTAGATCCAATTGAATCACCATAGGATGTTGCCTAGAAATCACACCTTGAATGATAATATCTCCTCAGATCTTCAGGATCCACATCCTATCCTTGCAAGAGATGGATGAACGACTTTTGTTTTATTTTATTTGATTATTTTATTTGGAGTTGAAAGATTTTGGAAATTCGTTTTCTTTGTTTTGTTTCTACCATGAAAAGTTAGGAGTAGAGAAAGAGAAGGATGGATGAGAAAGAAAATGAATTATACGTACAGAATGAATTAGAGAATATGTTTTATTTGAAAGAAAGAAACTTTTCTCATTCTTTAATTAAAACTTCCCTAATTAATTCCCTTGATTGTTTCTCTCTCTCCAATTCTTTCTTTACACGTATGTCATCAAATGACATAAAATTTCCACAAATCACGTCATCAAATGACATAAAATTTCCATAAATCATGTTAAAATTTTCATAAATCATTTCATGCAGTTATCTTTAAATTACATCAATATCGTATATCAATGCACGTAAATATAACTTTTATAAATGCATTAAAATAATTACAAAAAAACTTCCAAACCTCAAATAAATAAAATCTAATATTTCTCAAATATCAATTAACTTAATCAATTTACAACATTTTATAAATTAATTAAATCATGTGATTTTTCAGAGAATTCATCATTACGGTTGTGCGACTCATAGGTGTAAATTCAGTTAGCGATTAATATCGAACTATCCGAATATTAACGCTCACACGTCACTTAGCAGGTGGTGTGACATTTTTGTCGAATTTATCGCTTACACATCTTTTGGTAAATCCAATTTTACTTATTATAAGCGGTACCTAATAATGACAATTATTTACACCAATTCTCTTTGTCAAAACCATATCATATTAGGACTTATGGAATTTGGTAATGGTCAAAATTCCAATATCGTCCACATTCAAATTTATAGTCCAAACACAAAGTCCTTGGTTCAATAATAACAATTATTATTAACCAAAATGCTCTGGCTAGAGACTTTGACTTTGAGTTGACTTGAGTTGACCATGATACTAACCCCATAGAACTGAGGAGACGAATCCTCTCTTGAGTAGTGCTTCACTTTCAATACTTCCACTCGACCCAACTATAGTCACTCTGTAACGACCTGGTATTTCGAACCATTCAAATCGACAATCATCCACATATGTTGGACTTGAATTGCTCAAAACAACAAATTATTATTTATATTTGGCAAAACTTAGCATACACAGTAAATAAATCAGTCATAGAATCACAGACACAAAGTAATAAAACGATAAGCAGCGGAATGGATAAATAGTAGTTTATGAAGCTACTATATAAACATCTGAATTAAAACAAAATACAACAGAGAATCTCAAGTATATAGGAGTCACTAATACAAAACAACTGACAAGTCTGAACATAATAACTGGAAATAACTGAATAATTGAAAGCTGAGTAGATAAAGACTGATCTTCAAACGAAGCTCCAAGCTCCAAAAGTGAGTCTCAAATGCTATGACACTCAGTCTGACCCAACCATAAAGCAAAATACAAAACACTCGAGTCAGGATTAACATTCTTATACCAGTAAATTCAACTCAAGTGAAATGTCAACTGAAATACAAAAAAACTTGAAGGATGTTTGGGATTCCCATCCTTTAAGGACCCGTTAAACTATCTACATACATAGTACAATACGCTACATAGATAATGTCTATAGTAAAGTAAACTTTTAAAATAGCGTTAAGGTGTTACCCATATCCCCTTAACATATTTTATATAATGCTGTAGTCTATATAGTACTGTAACTCCACCAAACCGGTGGGTTATCAGGGAGCACTCCATAGTCTCGGCCAGGTGGTGGTGAGGCTGGTTTGGGGTTGCTCGTTCATACTGGGAAGGTCAGTGGGTCGAGGGAGAGGTGGCGGAGGGGAATCAGATATGTTTTTCGGGTGGAGGAACAAGGCAGGTCGAGGCTTGGAAGGCTGTGACGCCCCAACTCTATACTCACACTAGCCAAGGACACTACGGGGTAATGCCGTCGACTATCTTGAAGAATAAGGCTGTTGAGAAGCGACCATCTGTGTAATTGCTTTGTGCGAGTACCGATATGCCAGATAATATAAGTTACATTTCATTTTAAGAGGAAATCCGACATATCCAATACAAACTCAAAGCTACCACAAAGTGGCTAGGTGGACTTTGGAAACAAATATAGAAATAAACATAACACAAATCAGCCACAGATATTCATATCACAAAGGCGGAAACAGATATGAATATAACACATAAAAGTGTACATCAAAATAGTGGTCAAACTAGATCCACTACATCACAAAAGAATAGATACAAGTACTAGACAAAAGAATAAGTATACAACAAGGAGTCTCTATCATAAATGTATACTAACAAAAACTACTGTACTAAAGTAGTTAGCCAAAAGTCATGTGAAGGGCCCTGATAAGAAGTCAAGCAGGAGCACCTGAAATACCTCGGTCTGACCCGAGTATTATTTAAGAAAAAATAATAAACGGATCAGTCTAGCTATAAATATCAGATAAAATGAGATAGGATAAGAGATATCACAAAAACGTATGATAACAATAATGCTATACTGCGACAAGTATACATCTGTTAACAACAAAAATCATACAATATCTCAAATATTCTCAAACACCAAAAGAATGTCATAATCTTTAAATTATTCACCAAACACAAATATTGATAAAGCTTATCAATGCAATCCACGAAAATTGGTGAAACACAAATTCTAGAAATCATCAATTAGATATCCAGAAATCACAAGGGGGGGGAAGGCCTATCACAAACGGGAGCATGAAAACTCACCAATACGTGCATCACAAATGGAACGCTATTCCATGGTCGCTAACCATCAATTTTGAGCCGAAGCTCCACAAACGGCCCGAAGACCATGCGTCGCTACCCCACCAAATTGAACCGAAGTTCCACAAACGGGGTTTTTAGTCCCCACACAAACAAAAAGACATCGCACATCGCTAGTCTAAATCAAAAAATGATCATCATCGATCAATAAATAGTGTGAATCACACTAAGCTAGTAAATAGATGAGTTTAGCTTCATGTCCCATAAACACTGGCTTAACTTAAATATTTACGAACAGATTGTAGATTTCCACTCGAAAATTGTCACAAGAGTTCAATCGAACAAGTCCAAGAATTAACCGACGAAGTAAACGCAAGCATTTCATACCACTTGTTTTACTAAGTCGTTTAATTAGATTTGTTATAGGAATGAGGTAAAAGTTTGTATATACTAATAGATTGGAAAACAGCTTTGAAAATGAGCTTTGTATTAAAAATAGTGTTGAAATCATTTTGATGAAAAAATTTGAGTATTTACTACTAGTATAAAAAACCTTTATATTTTAAAGTGACAAATCACAGAAATGATTGTAGAAACCATCAATCACCAAAATCCACATTCGACGATGTGAATTAAAACCATAAAAATCGATACAGAATCCATCAAAATGGATATTCTCAAAAATCCCAAAAAAGAAGTCATCAGAGTCGATAAATGATAACAACAATTTGGATCATCAAAAATCCATTAAAAATCGGAAATCCACACAAAACTACCTAAAATAGGCAAAAAGCACATTTCACAGATTCAGTCGACTGAACAGAAGGTCAATCGACTGACACAAGGCCAGAAACTCTCGGGTTCCTGGCTTAGTCAACTGACCCTCTGGTTTAGTCGACTGATACAAGCCAGGAAACATTCGTTTCCCAGTATCAGTCGACTGAACCAGTAGGTCAGTCGACTGATACAGGGCCAGAGAATTTTCTGGTCCCTGGTTCAGTCGACTGACCCTACTTCCACAGCATTATCAGCCTATCCCCCAAGTGGGGCAAAATTCTATCCGGAGGTGAACGGACAAGCAACAGAGACTAAGGATTTACGCCAAGCGACAACCCAGCCTTGTATGGCTCTTCGAAACACCCTAAAAACGTGTTCAAACATCAAAGATAGGATTTTTAAAGATTTGACTTCAAAACACCAAAAATTGGAATATTCATCAAACCAATTCAATCCAAAAGCAAATGGACAAGAAATAGACATTAGGAATTACTACCAAACAACTATCAAAGATATAGACATATATGCGAGTTCAAAAACTCACCTTTTCAACCCAAAACAACAAATGAGAAGCTTTGAAATCAAAAGAAAGATCAACCACACTTCAACTTCAACTCTAGAAGCTCAAATATAAGATTACAATGAATATTTCCTAAGTTAGGTCATAGGAAATTTCTGAAATTGGAGAGAGATTGAGATGGAGAAGAAGAAGAGGGTGCTTACCTAAGCTTCTCTTTGATTTTGGAGCTAGAACTTGAATTGGCAAAGGAAACTAGGGCTTAGGATTTTAGTTTCCAATCTCTTCCCCCATTTTTACTAAAGCTTGAAGTGTTAGGAAAATAATAGAGTGAATGAAGAGGAGAGGGGGTGGAGTTAGGATATAAGATGAGTTGGGTTAGTGGGCTGAAACCCAAACCCAAGCCCAAAGCCCTAAGTGAAAATGTCAAAATTCTACTCAACTCCAAACATATCGATGTTTATACTCAAAAAGATCGCAAATGCCATTTTGGACTCAATGGAAGTGGTCTCGAGTCCCAATTCGACTGTTTGCAAAAGGTGACATTTCGGACTTGAATCCGACTAACGATGCTTTATTTAAATAAAACATTTAAATATAAAATCGTAAAATATGTGAGTTGTTACAGACTCCCCTCCTTAAAGAAATTGCGTCCTCGCAATATTAAGAAATAAATAAGAAGTAACAACCATAAAAGCATATCAACACAAAAAGAATAAATTTGAAATAAGAAGTTCACCTTAAGGAGCACGAGAGAGCAAGTCCGGATGTGTTCACTCGATGAATTCTCTGGATTCCCAAGAGCAATCCTTAGGATTTGAGGACCATTGAACTTTCACAAGAGGAACATCTTTATTTCGAAGGCGTTTAACCTCCGAAGCAATGATACGAATAGGATGTTGCTCATAAGTCAAATTAGGCGAAACTTCAATATCTTCAATAACACCGGGCTCAAGAATAGTGTCGGAATCTCGAAGGCATTTCCGTAGTTGAGAGATGTGGAATATGTCATGAATAGCAGAAAACTGAGCCGGTAATAAAAGGCGATAAGCCACGGAACCAATGCGTCGGTGATGGGAAATGGACCAATAGATCGAGGTGCTAACTTTCCAGATCGACTGAAACGCACAACACCCTTCATAGGTGAAACACGAATAAACACAAAATCTCCTACAGAAAATTCTAATTCCTTCTTCGATTATCGGCATAGGATTTTTGTCTACTTTGAGCTTCTTTCATCCTATGACGAATAAGGTCAAACTTTTCTGTGGCATCTCGAATAAAATCTGGACCTAAAACCAGCTTCTCACCGGCTTCAAGCCAACACGAAGGAGATCGGCATGGCCTTCCGTATAGTGCCTCGAAAGGTGCCATACCAATACTAGATTGAAGCTATTATTATACGAAAAATCAACAAGAGAAATATGATCTTCCCAACTTCCACCAAAATCAATAACACACGCACGAAGAAGATCTTCAAGAGTTTGATTCAAATGCTCAGTTTGTCCATCGGACTGAGGATGATGAGCGGTGCTAAAATTAAGCTTCGTTCCCAAAGCTTTTTGAAGACCTTTCCAAAATCCACTAGTAAATAGTGGATCACGATCGCTAACAGTAGAAGTAGGAACTCCATGCAATTTAACAATTTCCTTGACAAAAGTTTAGCCAAAATAGGTACGGTCTGATTGGACCGACGGGAAGAAAATAGGCGGATTTTGTAAGTCTATCTACTATCACCCATAGGCTATCATGAACCGAACGAGAACGGGGAAGACCATCAATAAAGTCCATGGAAATTTGATCCCACTTTCATATTGGAATTTCCCAAGGTTGCAATAACCCACCGGGCCTTTGATTTTCGGCCTTTACAAGTTGGCAAGTCATGCAACGCTTAATAAAGTTAGCAATATCAGATTTCATCCCATCCTAATAATAAAGTCGCTTCATGTCAGCGTACATTTTACTACTACTGGGATCAATGGTAAATTTAGAACGATGAGAATCTTCTAATATGTCTTTACGAAGATCAATAATATTTGGCACAATAAGTCTACCAAATTTTCGAATACCGCCACGAGCATCAATATCAAAGTCTTTCAAACCTTCAATATCAATTTTATCCCTACAACTTTGGCTAAAAAGAACCAATTCGGGATCATGCTTTTGAGCTTCAAGAATGCGGTCTTAAAGAGAAGGATGAGCCTCAAGGCTACATAAAACAAGAGATGAACATGAATTGGATTCACGATCTCGAATCTCACAAGTGGATAAAGTCGCGAGATCATTCCATTCGGATATCATCATGGAAACAACCGCTTGTTGCTTTCGGCTAAGGGTATCGACAACACGATTTCCCTTTCCAGGAGTATAAAGAATATCAAGATCATAAGATGCAAGGAACTTGAGCCAACGTTGTTGATGCAAATTAAGTTCCTTTTGAGAAAATAAATACTTCAAAGATTTATGATCGGTGTAGAGAACAAACTTCTCCCCCAAAAGATAATGACGCCAAATTCTAAGGGCGAAAACAATAGCTGCGAGCTCTAAATCATGAGTGGCATATCTAGTCTCGGCAGGCTTTAATTTCCTAGAAGCATAAGCAATAACATGTTCCCTCTGCATGAGAACGACTCCCAAACCAACATGACTAGCATTGGTGTAAACAATAATGTCTTGGTTCCCATCGGGAATCACAAGAATAGGAGCATCGGAGAGGAGTTCTTTTAATTTCTGAAAAGCAGATTCACATTTGTTTGACCAAATGTACTTAACTCCCTTCTTTGTCAAACTTGTGAGGGGTACGGAAATTTTAGAAAAGTCTTTTATGAACCGACGGTAATAGCCCGCCAATTCGAGAAAGCTACGAATTTCCATCATACTCTCCGGTCTCTTCCAATTTTGAATCGCTTCAATCTTTGAAGGATCCATGGAAATTCCAGATTCAGAAATAATATGCCCGAAAAATTTCACACGAGATTGCCAAAAGTGGCATTTAGAAAATTTTGCTTTCAATTGGTTGCTCCTAAGAGTTTCCAACACAATCCGAAGATGATTTTCATGCTCTTCCTCGATTTTAGAATAAATAAGAATGTCATCTATAAATATGAGAACAAATCGATCGAGGAAGTCTTTGAAAACTCGATTCATAAGGTCAACGAAATAAGCTGGTGCATTCGTCAAACCAAATGGCATAACAAGCCATTCATAAGATCCATAACTAGTACAAAACGATGTCAAAGGAATGCTATCCTCTACAATATGGAGCTGATGAAAACCGGTTGCTAAGTCTAACTGTGAAAAGACTGTAGCACCACTAAGTTGATCGAATAAATCATCAATCCGAGGTAAGGGATATTTATTCTTGATGGTGAGATCATTAAGCTTGCGGTAGTCAACGCAAAGCCTAAGTGTACCATCAGATTTCTTCATAAAAATAGCCGAAGCTCCCCATGGAGAGGAACTAGAACGAACAAACTGTTTTGCTTCCAATTCGGAAAATTGTTTACGCATCTCCTCATTTTCCATATTGGACATACGATAAGGAGGACGAGTGATAGGTAGAGCTCCAGGGATTAGATTAATTCTGAACTCAATTTCTCGCTTAGGTGGTAATCCTAATACGGGCTCAAATATGTCGGGAAATTCACGAACAATGTGAATGAGAGAAATAACATCTTCCTCATCATCATTATCGTCATCATGAGGATTTAGAGAGTACAAGGATGCTTTCGAATTGGAATCTGAATCTTTCAGAATAAGAGAAATCTGCTTAACAGATTGAGGATGCCGAAGATATATAGTCCGCTCAGGACATAGGATATGGGCTTCAAAACGGTTAAGCCAATCCATTCCCAAAATCATTCCGAAGCCTAAGTAACGCATAACATGCAAATCGGCACGGAAAGAGTAACCACATAAAATAATCTCGACATCTTTACACAATAAACTGAGTGTTGCGGATCCACCAATCAGATTTGCAATCCTTAATGAAGTCATCAAGCCAATAACATTCAAAGACAAAGCATCAATAAGTTCTTTTGATATAAAAGAGTGAGATGCACCCGTATAAAAAAGAACTCGAATAGGAAAATCACGAAATATAATAATGCCATCAAGGATATAATGAGAAATACCTTGACCACGAGAAGTGTTAGTAGGGGCTTGTACAACATTTATCATGCCTTCCTTCTTGCTTTGGAGTTTGGGACATGAAGATATAGTATGACCCGAACTTTTGCAATAGCGACAAGTAAGAGACTTCGGACACTTGTTCGCATAATGGTCCTTAGAACCACAATTTTAACATTCTCCACGACTATAGGTAGGAGTATTTCCTATCGAAGTTGCTTGCTTCCCTTTCTTGTTAGGATTAGGCTTGAACTTAAAAGGCCTATTCTTATTGATGTTTTGTTTGACTTCAACATCACTTTCTTTATCGGACTCTTCGAGTCGAAGAGCGATATCAACAAGATGATCGAAAGAAACTTTTAATTTCAGAAGTAATGGCCTTTTGAGGTTCTTATTCAACCTATAGACAAATCTCTGATTTTTCTTCAATGGGGTATTAATATACTCGACCCCATATTTAGATAGAGATTCGAAAGAAGCGACGTAATCCGTCATAGAAGATTCACCTTGAACAAGGTCAATGAAGCGTCGAGCTAGAGATACTTTTTCAGCTTCTGGCACAAATTTTAACTCGAATCTTTCCCGGAATTGCTCCCAAGTAAGATCCGCTTCAATAATTTCAGAAATCAAAAGCTCATACCAATCTAATGCTCTCTCCCGGAGCATACTAGAAGCCACTTGGACTCGATGTAGATCAATAAGATTCATGCGGGAAGAGATGCGATCGCATGTTCTAAGCCAAGCTTGGACTTCTATTACGCTCTCGGAACCCTTGAAAGGCTTTCCGCCCAAGTTGGTGTAATCACTGCACAAACGTGCAAACCCAGATTTAGGATGAGTAGGCTCTGGAATAGGTCCGACAGCTTGAGCATTCTTTACAAGATCTAGAAGCTGCTGGGCAGACATAAATACTCTATCCTGAGGAGTAGCACTGGATTGACCGGCGCTGGGACGGCCTGGTCTAACCATTTCTCTTCTTTAAGAAAGAAAGAAAGAAGAGGAAAAAGGTTATTCTCGAAATGAATATCAAACAAATTTGATTGATAAAACAAGGCATCATAAAGAATATAGGATAGAACGGTACGAAGACTCGAATTAAATCCTATGGCACGAATCCTAAGAAAGACTTAGGACAATGATCCTTGCTAGATTATAATATATTGTTTTGAAGTTTGGCTCTGATACCAAGCTGTGACGCCCCACCTCTATACTCACACTAGCCAAGGACACTATGGGGTAATGCCATCGACTAGCACGAAGAATAAGGCTGTTGAGGAGTGACCATCTGTGTAATTGCTTTGTACGAGTACCGATATGCCAGATAATATAAGTTACATTTCATTTCAAGAGGAAATCCGACATATCCAATACAAACTCAAAGCTACCACCCAGTGGCTATGTGGACTTCAGAAACAAATATAGAAATAAACTTAACACAAATCAATCACAGATATTCATATCATTAAGGCAGAAACAGATATAAATATATCACATAGAAGTGTACATCAAAGTAGTGGTCATACAAGATCCACTACATCACAAAAGAATAGATACAAGTACTAGACAAAAGAATAAGTATACAACAAGAAGTCTCTATCACAAATGTATGCTAACAAAAACTACTGTACTAAAGTAGTTAGCCAAAAGTCAGGTGACGGGCCTTGATAACAAGTCAAGCAGGAGCACTTGAAATACCTCGGTCTGACCCGAGAATTATTTAAGAAGAAAATAATAAACGGATCAGTCTAGCTATAAATATCAGATAAAATGAGATAGGATAAGAGATATCACAAAAACGTATGATAACAATAATGCCATACTGCGACAAGTATACATCCGATAACAACAAAAATCATACAATATCTCAAATATTCTCAAACACTAAAAGAATGTCATATTCTTTAAATTATTCACCAAACACAAATATTGATAAAGCTTATCAATGCAATCCACGAAAATTGGTGAAACACATATTCTAGAAATCATCAATTAGAAATCCAGAAATCACAAGGGGGGGAAGGCCTATCACAAACGGGAGCATGAAAACTCACCAACACATGCATCACAAACGGAACGCTATTCCATGGTCGCTAACCATCAATTTTGAGCCGAAGCTCCACAAACGGCCTGAAGACCATGGGTCGCTACCCCACCAAATTGAACCGAAGTTCCACAAACGGGGTTTTTAGTCCCCACACAAACAAAAAGACATCGCACATCGCTAGTCTAAATCACAAAATGATCATCATCGATCAATAAAAAGTGTGAATCACACTAAGCTAGTAAATAGATGAGTTTAACTTCATGTCCCATAAACATTGGCTTAATTTAAATATTTATGAACAGATTGTAGATTTCCACTCGAAAATTGTCATAAGAGTTCAATCGAACAAGTCCAAGAATTAACCGACGAAGTAAACGCAAGCGTTTCATACCACTTGTTTTACTAAGTTGTTTAATTAGATTTCTCATACGAATGAGGTAAAGGTTTGTATATACTAATAGATTGGAAAACGGCTTTGAAAACGAGCTTTGTATTAAAAATAGTGTTGAAATCGTTTTGATGAAAAAGTTTGAGTATTTACTACTAGTATAAATAAACTTTATATTTTAAAGTGACAAATCACAGAAATGATTTTAGAAACAATCAATTTCCAAAATCCACATTCGACGACGTGAATTAAAACCATAAAAATCGATACCGAATCCATCAAAATGGATATTCCCAAAAATCTCGAAAAAGAAGTCATCAAAGTCGATAAATGATAACAACAATTCGGATCATCAAAAATCGATTAAAAATCGGAAATCCATACAAAACTGCCTAAAATAGGCAAAAAGCACATTTCACAGATTCAGTCGACTGAACCAGAAGGTCAGTCGACTGACACAAGGCTAGAAACTCATAGGTTTCTGGCTCAGTCAACTGACCCTCTGGTTCAGTTGACTGATACAGGCCAGGAAACATTCGTTTCCCAGTATCAGTCGACTGAACCAGTAGGTCAGTCGACTGATACAGGGCCAGAAAATTTTCTGGTCCCTGGTTCAGTCGACTGAACCTGCTTCCACAGCATTATCAGCCTATCCCCCAAGTGGGGCAAAATTCTATCCGGAGGCGAACGGACGAGCAACAAAGACTAAGGATTTACGCTAAGCGATAACCCAGCCTTGTATGGCTCTTCAAAACACCCTAAAAACGTGTTCAAACATCAAAGATAGATTTTTAAAGATTTGACTTCAAAACATCAAAAATTGGAATATTCATCAAACCAATTCAATCCAAAAGAAAATGGACCAGAAATAGATGTTAGGAATTACTGCCAAACAACTATCAAAGATATAGACATAGATGTGAGTTCAAAAACTCACCTTTTTAACCCAAAACAACAAATGAGAAGCTTTGAAATCAAAAGAAAGATCAACCACACTTCAACTTCAACTCTAGAAGCTCCAATCTAAGATTACAACGAATATTTCCTAAGTTAGGTCATAGGAAATTTCTGAAATTGAAGAGAGATTGAGATGGAGAAGAAGAAGAGGGTGCTTACCTAAGCTTCTCTTTGATTTTGGAGCTAGAACTTGAATTTGCAAAGGAAAGTAGGGCTTAGGATTTTAGTTTCCAATCTCTTCCCCCATTTTTACTAAAGCTTGAAGTGTTAGGAAAATAATAGAATGAATGAAGAGGAGAGGGGGTGGAGTTAGGATATAAGATGAGTTGGGTTAGTGGGCTGAAACCCAAACCCAAGCCCAAAGCCCTAAGTGAAAATGTCAAAATTCTACTTAACTCCAAACATATCGATGTTTATACTCAAAAAGGTCGCAAACGCCATTTTGGACTCAATGGAAGTGATCTCGAGTCCCAATTCGACTATTTAAAAAAGTGACATTTCGGACTTGAATCCGACTAACGATGCTATATTTAAATAAAACATTTAAATATATAATCGTAAAATATGCGGGTTGTTACATAGTAAGTGGATATATGGGTAGAGGTGGTCGGGTTTGGATGGATCTGTTGCGGCTGAAGGTGGAGTGGAGGCACAGTTCGGAAGGAGGCGGGTGGTGTGAGGCGTTTGGCAGGGAGGCTTGCAAAGCTGATGGAAGCACAGGTTGCTCACGGCTGCTCGAGGATGGTGCTGAGGTTGGTCAATGCAGGGGAGGGGAGATCACTAAGGAGGATGCTAACGTGGCAGGGGAGTGATGGTGATTGGTTGCTGGGTATTGGCGGTGAGGCATGACTGATGTGAGTTTGGTGGTGAAGGCCACATGGATGCGGTCGTAGGCAGGGATAGCTGCCGTGGAGTGCTACAGGTGACAAGCGTGATTGTGGCGGTTGGATCCTGGTGTACGGGTGATGAGTGGAAGAAATATGCAACCAAGCTCTATACAAAATATATAAAATAATTTATATTTTCAGGAAATCAGAGAAAGGAGGGGAGTAGCAAGGCCGATGGAATGGATTTCAAAGAGAAGAGGAGGAGCACAGGTTTTTGGAAAAAGAGGATGCTGCTAGTTTTAGAAATATATACCATATATATTTTTTCAACTGAAAGAACAAATGAACAGAGAAAGGAAGAGATCTTGAAAAATTGAACGAACCAATAAATAAATGTAAATAGCAAAAGGCAGGGAATAAGAAAAGTCAAAATGCTGAATTCTAGAATATAATAATGACTAGTGGCTTTTAGTATTATACGGTGGATAATAGAAAGACACAAGGAAACCAAAAGACTCCAAAAATGGGTTTAGATACGGTTAACTGTTTCACGGTTTTCGCCGCATACCGGACGCCGAAACGCACAAATGAATATACCGCGAAGATAGCACGACGGGATGAACATAATGGTATACAGATATGAGCGATATGATCACCTATCAAAAGTCGATACTCGCTGCCAAAATGCTGCTTATTCGCCGAAAATAAGATAAACGGGGCTATAACAGTCTAAATTTGGCGAAACGAAATATGACGTCTCACTAAGAACTATTTTATATTTTTAGTATATAAAAATATTCAGATTTCGAAAATGTTTTATTTCCATCAAATGAACAGATTTAAATTTTAAACGAAAATTACATAACAGAACAAACTTCCATATTTTCAGATGAAAATCTTCCATATGCTATGTTTAAACAGACGTATCCCAAATATCAAATTTTCATTGCAAAATTTTATTGTTTTACTTACATGATTTTTTTAGTTAATTACGTTATAAAAATCATTAAAATTTCTTGGTCGTTACACTCTCCCTCACTCAAAACTTTTCGTCCCTGAAAAGGAACGCGATAGAAGAATAGATGTAACTATAAAGATAGATTCGAAATAAATAGTACCAAATACAACAATTAATTTAAAATCATATAAATTTCATTTTTGGACATCCTATTCTAACATTTATATTGTATACTATTCAATTACATATTCTTATTACATTCAGACTTTTGAATATTTCGGGTAAGTTATATATGTTTTAGAATGCAATTGAGTATTATACAAATAAATTTTATCCTAGTTCAACTGTTTCAAGTTGTTTCAATTCCATTTTCTCATTTTAGACACTCCAATTATTCAAAAAAATTCTTTATTTAAATAATTGAAAACCATCACTTAACATAGAATTTAAGAATTAAATTTCCGGTTTCACTTCGATCCAATTTGAAATATATATATATATATATATATATATATATATATTGTACATCAAATCATACTCAAGAAATCAAATCAAATCTATTTTCCAAAAAAAAAGTGCGGCAAAGCTACTAAGTGGTCTCTCCACTTTGAGACTTGAAAATAAATGTTGATGATGCTGCAGTCATCACCGAAATTATTTTCCAGCTACAGAAGAGGAGAGTACTGACTTACTTCTTTTAAAATTTCTTTGGAAACAATTTCCATTTTAAAATACTTTCAAATAATAATATTTTCCAAAACTTTGAAAACCAAATTTTTGAAAAGCGCCGAAAATTTAATTCTCAAATCCTTAATTGAAATTCATTTCATTTTCAAATCCAATTTATAATCCATGTTTAAAGTTTCAATTCCTTATAACAGACAACCATAGTTAATGTTAAATGATAATCTAATACTATCATTTCTAACAACTAATTCAATTAACTATCCAATTCCAGAAAATTATACTTAAATATATGAAATATAATCATACATAAAATTATTTCATTTACCAATTTTGAGAACAATATTGTGTCAGTTTGCTCTGTTCAAGTGTTTTGGAATTCCTATCGATAGCGTTGGCCAGACTAATCGATCGAAACCCTAAATTCAAACTTAACAACTCAAACAACACAATATATAACATTTTTATATTAATTACAAATACACTCCAGGATGATTCAAGAATGGATCTTAGAACAAGGATAGAGATTCAAATTTAGAGGATCCCTAATCAAAGAGAATTCTAACTAAGAAAATAGGCTCAAAAGGAAAATAAGAGAATAAAATTACAAAAGAGGAAAGCTGGATAGACTTATATTAATCGCGACGACCTTAACCGGGTCAACCGAGACTTAGAAAGATGAGAATATCATCAACGAAAGCAAGGATGAACTTGTTGAGAATATCGCGGAAAACGCGATTTAAGAGATCGACAAAGAAGGCAGGAGCATTGGTTAATCCGAAGGACATTACTAACCATTCATAGAAACCATTCGTCTGGAAAGAAGGTCAACAGGTTGAGCTCCAGGAATAAGATCGATGCGGAATGAAATTTCCCTCTTGGGAGGGAGAGAAGGGACTTCACCCAAAGACATCCAGAAAGAATTGGACAACAGTGGTGGAGTCAGGATCACTAAGATGAGAATCAAGCAGAAAGATAAATTTGCCTGCATAATCCTGAGGCATTCGACATTCGATCACAAGAGAATTACCCTGGTCGTCTACTAGAGAAACGGTTCAGGTTTTGCAAGAGGTAACAACATCAAAACTGAGGACATAGAAATCTCCGGTGAAACGATGCCTGTTGTAAAGGAGTTTCACCCCTTTACAAATCATACTAAGGTTGGTGGGACCGCCGATGGGATAACACACACAAAAAGATGAAGTTGCCAATTGAGGTTGCAAGATATGCTTAAATTTATTACAGAGATCAATAGAAATGGAGCTATGGGATGCTCCAGTATCAAGAGGAAAATGAATAGGAAAGGAAAAGAGAGGATTTAGAACAAATGGAAAGCTCCAAAACTCAAAAGAAATCCTAATCCAAGAGGATCCTGACAAAGAATTTCAAGCTCGAACGAAGATGATTCTGAAATTGATTTTACTCATTCTAGGGTATTACTACCCTATCTCTTATGATTTTTTACTCCATATGCTAAGTTTGCCTAAACCTAGCTCTGATACCACATGTAACGACCTGGTATTTCGAACCATTCAAATCAACAATCATCCACACATGTCAGACTTGAATTGCTCAAAACAACAGATTGTTAATTTATATATGGCAAAATTTAGCATACACAGTAAATAAATCAGTTACAGAATCACAAACACAAAGTAATAAAACAATAAGTAGCGGAATGGATAAATAGTAGTTCTTGAAGCTACTATATAAACATCAAAGTTAAAACAAAATACAACAGAGAATCTCAAGTACATAGGCGTCACTAATACAAAACAACTGACAAGTCTGAACATAATAACTAGAAATAACTGAATAACTGAAAGCTGAGTAGATAAAGACCGATCTTCAAACGAAGCTCCAAGCTCCAAAGGTGAGTCTCAAGTGCTGTGGCACTCAGTCTGACCCGAGCATAAAGCAAAACACAAAACACTCGAGTCAGAATTAACATTCTTATACCAGTAAATTCTACTCAAGTGAAATGTCAATTGAAATACAAAATAACATAAAGGATGTTTGGGATTCCCATCCTTTAAGGATCCGTTAAACTATCTACATACAAAGTACAATACGCTACATATATAATTTCTATAGTAAAGTAAACTATTAAAATAGCATTAAGGCGTTACCCATATCCCCTTTAACACATTTTATATAATGTCGTAGTCTATATGGTACTGTAATCTCCACCAAACCGGTGGGCTATCAGGGAGCACTCCATAGGTATGACACAAACCAAAGTCGTAGAAGGCACGATACGACATGTGACAAGGCACGCGAGGTAATGCCCAGGGTAGGATACTACCATTTTGTGGATCCGGATTGGCGGTAACGCATAGCAGCACTACCGCCCACCTAGAGCACACTCCCAAATCAAAGGTGCACCCAATCAAATCACAAAGTAATAGAATGGTATCGAAGAAATGTGGCCGATCGGAGGAGCGACCTCACTTGGCCCGACATGGCTCCTGTTTTAGCCACATCAAGCTGACTCGCCAGAGTCAGGGCTACGTTAATACCTCATATAGAATCGTCGCCAAAGCATCCTACTTCGTTCTAGAATCTCCACCACGTGCACAGTTATTAAAGTGGTTTTCGGTATTGGCAAAGAGTATGACAATATCCGATCCCGGTCTCTTTAACAACCAAACGCTTATTTCACATCATGGTCATTTTTAAAATCACTTTATAAACATTTCAAATAATTCATACTTCATATCAAAACATCATAATCATTTCAAAATCATATCTTTTTCGAAATCATATTCACTTTCGAAACCATTATTCACTTTAAATCGTATTTGTTTCTAAAAATCATAACCACAAAATAGGTTAAACCATCATATCAAAATATTCGAATTTTAAATCCATTAAATCGAAATCATAAAACCATCTTAAACAGTTTGAATATTGAAAGTAGTTTATATACTGTAATAGTTATACATTAAAATAGTTTATATATTAAAAATAGGTTATATATTAAAATAGTTTATATATTAAAAATAGTTTATATTTTAAAATAGTTTCAAATTAGAATTGCTTCTTCCAATCTCATAAATCAATTCAAAACAACTTTAGTTCCAAAATTCAATTTAAATCAACTCGGTTCAACAATTTCAATTAAAAAGACTAAAGGATCAATTCAGATTCTCGTTAAAACCATTTTTATATATATCGATTTCAAATCTAGGTTTGTACTACAAATTTAAACCACTTCCAATTCAATAGGTTTCAAAGTTTAAACATTCAAACAATTTATAATAACTCAATCTGATAAATTTCTTTTATATTACAAAAATTAAACTTTAATTTTATTTAAATTTGAAAATATTCAATTAATCATTTTATTTGAACATTTACAAAAAAATCTCAAATTCAAATTTAAATTAAATTAAATATTCAATTTTATTTAAATTTGAACACATTCACTTTTATAAATATTTAAATAAAGTTTCAAATTACAAATTTAAATAAAAGCTAAATATATAACTTCAATTATATTTAATTTTGAAAATATCCACTAAATTACCTTTATCAAAAAATCAAGTTATAAAATCATATCTTTAAAAATCTTAAAATCAATAAGTTTCCAACCAATTCTTATTTATATGCAATTCTCAAACCAATTAAATTACAAATAAATTTCTATTTATCTTTCCAACCTTAATTTATTAAAGTTGTTACAAAGTCTATTTTAAAAATATTAATATAAATTTAAATAAATACTTTTAAATTAAATTTTTATTAAATTAAATTAAACCTTTTTGTCAAATCTATTTAAATCTTATTTTATATTTTAAAAATAATAAAATATAAGTAGAATCTTAAAATTTATATTTTCACAACTTAACTTATAATTTTAAAATTTTCAAAACATATAATTTAAAATCTAAATTTTTACACATCATAAAATAAAATCTTTATATTATATTTTAAAAATCAAAACTTATATATTTCCTTTCAAACTTTGGAAATCATTTTTCAAAAGTAGACCAACGGTGTCCGTATATAATTTTCTATACTATGGTCAAGTGATACGGATATATATCATTTCAATCCGCAATAATTAAATATTTACGTGTATATATCATTTCAACCCCCAATCCCAAAATTTGAATTCAATAAAATCACTTGGGTTTATCATTTCAACCCATAACGATTTTTCCCTAATCTATAATATCATTCGGGTATGTATCATTTTAACCCATAAGGAATTCTAAACTAACAGGGAACTTGCAGAGTGAGATCAAATATGATAATAATATAACATATCAACAACAGGCATATATCATCAGTAACAAATTTAAATATAATATATACAATAGGTTATGGTGTCATATGTCATAGGTAAACAATTACAGATAATGGCATATCATATTTAACAATTAAATAACTTAACAATTCAAATTTAACAGCATGTTTCAATCATCATTTCATCTGAATTAAATTTACTAAATATAAGAATGTTAATCGTGACTGATTGCTCACCTTGCGAGGCTCGAGAATTGAGGATGAAAGCAATTGGACGCGGATCAGCACGGACAAGCTAGAGTTGTGGAAATAATCTCCGACAGCAACGGAAACAAGCAAAGCAACTGACTTGAATTCGATAATTTGATGAAAACAAACTATATAAATTCATTTAGAAATCAGAAATTTACTCACATATTTAAAGTAAAATCAATATATTATATTTTATTTTAAAATCAAAACATATACTTTTTTTTCTCAAAATTACTTTCAAAATTTATAAAACCCATATATTTCTTTTTAAAATTTCTTCAAATACATTTTTAAACATTAACATTAGCAGAAGTAACCATATACACACACACACACTTTCCAAAATATTAATATTAAGGTAAATATAACATATTATATAAATATATATACATCTCAAAATATTAACAAAACATATTTTATATAAATATATATATTTCAGAATATCAACATTTATTAAAACATATATATAAAGAAATATATATATATATATTATAAAAAAAATCAATACTAAAATCAAGGTAAATGTATACATACAGACTAATATATAAACACAGTTTATAAAAGATGGTTGCGTGACAAGGGTGGAGTTTGGTCTGTAGTGGCGTGTGCTGGGTTTCTGGGCGGTTCAGTCTCGGCCAGGTGGTGGTGAGGCCGGTTTGGTGTTGCTCGGTCATACTGGGAAGGTTAGTGGGCCGAGGGAGAGATGGTGGAGGGGAAGCCAGATCTGTTTTTTGGGTGGAGGAATAAGGCAGGTCGAGGCTTGGAAGGAGTAGGTGGGTATACGAGTAGAGGTGCTCGGGTTTGGATGGATCTATTGCGGCTGAAGGTGGAGTGGAGGCACAATTCGGAAGGAGGCGAGTGACATGAGGCGTTTGGCAGGGAGGCAAGCAAAGTTGATGGAAGCACGGGTTGCTCCTGGCTGCTCGAGGATGGTGCTGTGGTTGGTCGATGCAGGGGAGGGGAGAATGCTGAGGAGGATGCTGACGTGGCAGGGGAGTGATGGTGATCGACTGTTGTGTACTGGCGGTGAGGCACGACTGATGTGAGTTTGGTGGTGAAGTCCACATGGATGCGGTCGTAGGTAGGGATAGCTGCTGTAGGGTGCTACAGGTGACAAGCATGATTGTGGCGGTTGGATCTTGGTGTACGGGTGATAAGTGGAAGAAATATGCAACCAAGCTCCATATACAACATATAATATTATTGATATTTTTAGGAAATCAGAGAAAGGAGGGGAGTAGCAAGGCCGATGGAATGGATTTCAAAGAGAAGAGGAGGAGCATAGGTTTTTGGAAAAAGAGGATGCTGCTAGTTTCAGAAATATATACCATAAATATTTTTCCAACTGAAAGAACAAATGAACAGAGAAAGGAAGAGACCCTAAAAAATTGAATGAACCAATAAATGAATATACTACGGAGATCAGCACGACGAGACGAACATAATGATATTAAGATATGAGTGATACGATCAACCTATCAAAAGTCGATATTCGTTGCCAAAATGCTGCTAATTCATCGAAAATAAGATAAACGGGGCTATAGCAGTCCAAATTTGGCAAAATGAAATACGACGTCTCACTCAGAAAATATTTTATATTTTTAGTATATAAAAATATTTAGATTTTGAAAATATTTTATTTCCATCAAATTAACTGATTTAAATTTTAAACTAAAATTACATAACTGAACAAACTTCCATATTTTTAGATGAAAATCTTCCATATGCTGTTTAAATAGACGTATCCCAAATATCAAATTTTCATTACAATTTTTTATTATTTTATTTACATGAATTTTTTTAATTAATTACGTTATAAAAATCGTTACAATTTCCGGTTCATTACACACTCGATGGAATGCCATGCCATGATTTGACTATAATCAAAGCGGAGCTTTCATATTGAAGATCCATGGTATTCTCAAGTCGAGAGAACTGTGTAAATCAGTCACATTGATATTTTCTATTTGACCTTAGTTATATTAATCAACAGAAAACTATCTGTTCCACAGTTATCTAATAACTATCAGTACATAGACCCTAGGTGCTCCAGTAGTCATGAGTGATACACTGCCCAACATTTGGAGAGCGTTACATATTCTAGTCTCAATGAATATATCAATATCCAGTCTCGATGCATTTGACTAGGAACATTTAAAATGGTATATTTGTTTTATTATGATAAATTACTCACGGTTACAACATTTTATAACTACTATCACAAAATATGCCATTTGGCTTTTTTATTAAATATACTTTTAATTAAATTAATTAATTTATATAACCACGTTATATCAAGTATATAATCGAAAGAAACACCTTTATTATGAACAAGATTGTTCAACGAGTTAGATATATGCAACAAATTACATAATTTCGTCTAGGACATACCCTTAACTCTATCACTTCACTTCTAATACTACTTAACCTAACTAAAGTTACTCGATGAACGTTGTGCCATGACTTGGCTATAATCACAGTTGAGCTTTCATATTAAAGATCGATGGTATTCTCAAATCGAGAGAACTGTGTAAAGCAGTCACATCGATTTTCTGTTCGACCTCAGTTATATTAATCAACAAAAACTATCGAATGAGTCATTCCATGATTATCCAACAGCTACCAGCACGTAACCCCTAGGTGCCCCTGTAGTCATGAGTAATAAACCGTCCAACATTTGAAGAGAATTAATTACGTGCTCTAATATCAAAATGGATACATTGATATCCAATCTCGATGCATCTTGGCTAGGAACATTTAAAATGATATATTTATTTCATTATGATAAATTACTCATGATTACAACACCTTATAACTACTATCACAGAACATATCATTTATGGATTTTCTATTAAATATACTTTTAATAAGATTAATTAATATAACACATTATATCAAGTAAATAATAGAAAGTAAATACCTTTTATTTCGAACAAGATTGGTTATCGAGTTAGGTTTATGTAACAAATTACATAATTGCCCCTAGGGCATACCCCTAACTCTATCAGACCCAACAATAGTCATTCAATTGACATTATACCATGATTTAATAATAATCAAAGCAGAGTTTCTACATTGAAGCTCAATAGTATTCTCAAGTTGAGGGAATTGTGTATTATTCCAACATCAATATTTTATGTTTAACCGTAGTTATATTAACCAAAAGAAAACTATCGGTTGAGTCATTCCATAGTTATCCAATAACTTGGTAGAGTTAGGGGTATGCCCTAGGGGTAATTATGTAATTCGTTCCATATATCTTACTCTATAAACAATCTTGTTCGGAATAAAATGCATTTTATTTCTATTATATACTTGATATAATATGTTATATCAATTAATTAATTTAGTTAAATTTATATTTAATCGAAAATCCATAAATGGTATGTTTTGTGATAGTAATTACAAAGTGTTGTAACCATGAGTAAATTATCACAATGAAAATAAACATACCGTTTTAAATATTCCTTGTTAAGGTGTAACAACACTGGACATCAATGCATCCATTGAGACTAGAGTACGTAACACTCTCCAAATATTGGGCAGTATATTACTCGTGACTAGTGGGGGCACCAAGGGGTTACATACCAATAGTTATTGAATAACTATGGAATGACTCACTCAGTAATTTTCTGTTGGTTAATATAACTTAGGTCAAACAAAAAATATCGATATGACAGAATTACTCGATTCTCCTGACTTGAGAATACCATTGATCTTCAATGTAGAAGCTCCGCTTTGATTATAGTTGAATTGTGGCATGGCATCCATCGAACGACTATAGTTAGGTCGGATGGAAGCATGGGAAGTGAAACACTACTCAAGAAAGAATTTATCTCCTCGGTTATGTGAAGTTAGAATCACGATCAACTGAAGTCAATTCAAAGCCAAAGTCTTTGTTCAAAGCATTTTGATTAGTAATAATTGTTATTATTAAACCATGAATTTTGTGTCTGGACTATAGAGTTGAATATGAATGCTGTTGGAATTTCGACCATTCCCAAATTCCACAAGTCTAAAGTGATATAGGTTTGACGAAGAGAATTGGTGTAAATAATTGCAATAATCGGGTAATGGTTAAATAAAGTAAAATTGGATTTTACTTAAGCCAACCAAGCAATAAATTTGGTTATAATGCACACCACCTGCTAAGTGACGTGTGAACATTAATATTTGAATTATTCAACATTAATCATCGTCGAATTACCCCTAAGAGCCACACAACCGAAACGTCGAATACTCCTATCACCACCCATTTTAATTGAATTATTTTTGTTATAAATTAATTAGTATTTATGAAATATTAATTACAAAATTTTATTAGATATTTGTTGATCAATATTAGAAGTGTGCATATAATAGTTATATATACCCTAATCGATATACGACATCGATATGTGTTTAAATTCGATTCAATGTGTTCTTTATTGATCGAGCTTAAAGTGATTTTAAGGCCCATGATGGGACCTATTGAGTGCGATTATGATGGCATAGGGAGGCCGACCATATGATAGCTAAAGAGGGCTTGAATTTTGAATACAAATAGATGAATAGGTAAGAGAGAAAAGTCGATTTTGATCCTCCTCTTTGTCCTTAGATCTCCACTATATATTCATCTCTAACCCCTCATTTTATTTTTTGCACTCTTCCTCCATTTGCTATAGCCATGGCCGACCACACCCCTCCTTCTCCTCAAAATTTTCAAGCTTAAAACATTAAATCAAATAAGATTCAAACATCGGTGGTAGCTGCATTCAATCTACTAGCATTTTCTAGATTATGAAATCGTTTTAAGAAGTTCTAATTCTACGTTTCAAGGTGTACAATCTGGGCATTAGATGAAAGGAAAAATTGTCTTTTTACAATGATATATTAATGTATATAATGTTCATTATATGATATAAGTGTTTAGATGGTTGTTGAATATATCATGAATCTATATAACACTGTGCTGTCTTCATTACATAGATTGTATATATGTGTATATATATAAAATAAAAAAATTACATATGCATAATCATACATATTGCTCATGGCTATAAAATTTTTTTTCCAAAAATAATAATAATAACTGATTTGAGACAAATACTATTAAGTAAAATATGTTTTACACTAATATATATACATTTATACAATCATAGTTTCAATAAAACAATTTTTTATATATATAATATTTAATATTCGAATACAATTTAATCACTGAAATCTCAGTTTGATAAGTTTATGTAAAGTGCAATTTATTTGATATCCTTAAGAGTTAAGGATGACCAAATGCACTTTTGTAAAGAGTTTGTTATAACATTGTAGTGAGGATTTCCTTTGAATGGTTCGACCATTTAGAAAGGAAATCGAACGTATAAGTGTGAATGTATCCTAAGGCAAAGTGGAGATGAAGAGAGTGAAAGGTTACTTTACTTCATAAAGAAACATTAGAAAGGAGAATTGTAAAATAATAATATATACTTAATATTGGAATGAGAAATATGATTTCTATTCCAAAATATATTTTCACATAGAGAATTGTTCACTATGAGATTTGTTTCTTTGAGTTTGAGACATTAGATACGCACCTACACTAATAACTTGTGCAGGCTCCTACAAGGATCGAACTATAGATCGAACCTCGAGAACTAACGATCGACTAATAACTTGTGCACGCTCCTACAAGGATCAAACTGCAGATCGAACCTCGAGAACTAACGATCGGCTAATAACTACTAGATCTCCTATAACATAGGATCATCCTACAACTCTCTTGTATGAGACTTCATATCACACATTACGACTACGCGTAACTATTTATCATCGGTTTTCCCTAAAATTTCCATATACGAATAAATTTTCCCACGACTACGACTACACGTACCCCAACTACGCATTGATGGGGAGCCCACAACGCTAACTCGCCAAAGTGTCTCATCGTCTGCATCCATGTCCACCTCTCATTAGTAGTTTACACCTCTTATTGCACGTGCCGGGATCCATCAACAATACAACATCACGTCGCGTTAGGTATCCGTGAATGCCAAGGAAATCTCGTTGTGCCGGTCCCACGCACTTCATTAGGTATCAGTCAGTGTTGCGCATCCATCGTAGAACCTCCTATGAGTGCCATTTGCGATAAAATCGCCCTTAGTAGAAAAACGACCCTTATTGGATAGATAACATTTACCCAGTTTGCAACGTCTTAACGTCATCTCATAGGGAACTAGCTTCCCTACTGTCTCTAGCATCCACACATATATATAATATATATACACACTAATAATAAAAATCTCAACCTGGGCCTTAGACCAAGGTTTAGATTCCGCTTTTGGGTCATTTATCCATTGACCGTTATATACTGGGACGGTTGGTCGCTTGCAGTCGACCGCTCTGGATGCACTGTTAACCAGTCATGGTGAAAAATTAGGATTATTTAATTATCATCAACTATATATTATATTATATTAATTATTGTCGTTCCCATGTTGCTTATAGTAAACCATAATTACTAATTTACAGTAATTCAATCTTTGCAATTTTCCAAGTTTCTTATTCAAATTCAATTCAATAATTTACACAAGTTTATAATAATATAGTTTAACCTAGGGTTAATGTTAACATCTCAGGTTATCCTAATTTTTTTAAGTTTATAGATTAAGTGTACAGATCTAGGTTAGAAAAAAGGAATTATGTTCGTATACTAATAATTAAATTTCCAATTTAATTAGGCAATGTTTACAATTCAATTTCTAACAACCGAAATCAAATAGTGTACATTAAAATTAACTACAAATAATCATCTCATTAAAAGTGTTCCCACTCACCTCAAATCCAAGCTTTGCTCTTAATCTTCGCTCCGAAATCTACACTCATTTGGGATTGGTCTAAATGTTTCACCAGAAATAACAAGGAATAACAAACCAAACACTGCCTAAATGTTTCACCAGAAATACAAGGAACCGCAGTCCATTAAAAGTAACAAGGGATTCAAGCAGATGAAATTTAAAAATGAGAGTAAGATTTTTTATGGGATTGGTCTAAATTTAAATAATTCCTATTGTTCAAAATTCATGTTGGAATAAATCAAATTTCTACATATAGCATAGGAGTTTTTCCTTTAAATTTCGTAGGGATTTTATTGGAATTTTTTTTGAAGTAAAAGGAAACCTAAAACATGGAAAACATTTGGTGGTTGCACATCTAAAAATAGAAATACCAAAAAGAAATAAAAACCCATATAATCCAACACTTTATTTTAGAGAGAATTCACTAACTCTGTTTGTACAATAGCAAAGGCTAACGGAAAAATACCTTGGTTTGCATCTATACCAGTAGCTACTAGTAATGTACCCAGATACTTTCCATATAAATGAGTGCCATCAATAGACAGTATAGGTCGACAGTGGATGAAACCATCGATAGAAGGTCCGAAAGCCCAAAAAGCACCATAAAAAACAACACGACTATGAATAACATCATATATGGTTCCTGCGTTGGTATGTTGCACGACTCTAAGATATTTTGGCAATTCTGCGTATGAAGATTCTCAATCTCCATAAATTAATGCAACCGCTTTCTGTAGTCCATGCCACACTCGAAAATAACTCACTTTTATATGAAACATATTTGACATTGTCTTTTGAACTGTTTTTGCAGTCATATTTGTTTCAGCTTTAATCAAGGAAAGTATTTTGCAACATATAAATTTTGATGTTGCCTGTCGATGGTTTGAGTTGACGGTTGCATTTAAACAAGTGTGATCACCGCTATATGTTGTTATTTTCCACCAATTTTGAGATTTTCTTACCGATAGGCTAGCATGTACTCTCCAAGGACATGTTTCATCCACATCACAACGAACCGTGTACTGATTTGCACACGATTTCAGTACTTGAAAAGAAACTGAACATTTAATCGTCCATTCACATAATTGTTCAATGAGCTTTTGTTTACCTTTTAAAATTAACCCAACTTGTGATTCTTTTTTAGCACATTCTCTTTTAGACACTTCTATTTCTATTGAAAATTATCCACAATTGATTTCACCATCATTGTTGCAGTGCATAAATCATCGGTTAGGGAATCTTCATATGTGAATTGCTCATCTTCGACATTTCCATCATCAGCCTACTGACTGTCTTCATATATGATTGCATCATTTTTAACCTCCATTTGATCGACCCAAGTTCTATCTATATCATCTGCACAAGCTATTTGCAAGCTGTCCAATTTCACTTCGCTATCGTTTGCAATATCAACATGATCATCATCGTTGTTATCAGCACAACCAATGAATGCTTCTTCCGCTGCATTTATTTCGACACTACAAATACAAAAAATAATGGTAAGAATAAATTCCGTGAACGTAAGTCAAACTGAAAGTGCTAGAGTATAATATTACTCACTTTCCGAATGCTTGCGATTGATTTGGATGTATAGAGTTATGCTTCATATTTTATGCTCGTCTTGAAGATACTCCAACCATTTACCTATGCAATAAATTTGTAAACTCCCCGCCTTGATGACTTGTCAAATAAGAAGGATATGTCAACTATTGTGTTTCTTGAAACTGTGTGGTGGGTACATGCTCATCCACAGAAATTACGGACTGATGTGTTTCTACCACATTAACATGTTCTGCTTTCACAACAAATATATCTATCACTCTCATTCTAACTGATAACATAGAGTTCAAATCATTATCATCTTCCAAGTCAATAGCGGATGAACCATCATCTCTAACCCATTTCACTGCTAATTTTAAATCATAGTCAAGAAGATTGACTTTTGTCCCTTCAAATGCCCATTGTTTAAGCTCTACAAAACTACAATAATTTTTTATTTTCGATCCTTTTCGCTTTTCACCAACATATCTAGGTTTATATTCTTCATCAACCAATAATTCTCCATCATAGGAAAATATAGTTGAAACCGTTGACATTATTTACAAAATCAACTACAAGACTATATTAAAAATCTTGATTTTGTGACAAAATCCTAAACAAAAATTTGTTGAATTAATACCTTATTTTCCTAAGAAGATGTTGTTTCTGTAGGTAATTTTCAACCAAAAGCAAGCAAGCAAATCAATATAATAACATAACAAATATATTTCACCAACATAATGAAGACTATAGTTCTACATTACATTTAAACTCAAAAACACTTCATTGTTTATCCAAGTGATTAACTAGCACATAATACATATTACAAAACATCAACAAACAATTCGAAAATTCAAATTCGGATACTACATTTCAACATAAACTAGAAAGTGACGACGTTCTCCTAGGCCCAAACGACTAGCAAAATCTTGACCCCTAACTGGTTTCCCTTAGTTCTTCATTCACCTTTTTCAAACGCCTTATTTCGGCTTACAATTCGTGGACATACTTGAGTCTCCTTTCGCACAATGGTTGATCAATCCATTTAATAATTACAACAATCAACTTCACGAGGGTTCAATCTGTGTTCGTTGTATGAATTACAACTGAAAAATCTTCGTCCAACATTCTTTTCCTTTTCGCAAACGACAACTACACACGTACTCCGTAGTCACAAATTGGATATGGTCGTTGCCCCCCTACATGGATGAACCAACCGGATGTAGAGGCGTTAACATATTTCCATCAACGCGAATTTGATGATCGAGTCTTTGGTTAGAAACAATTTCGCGTAAACGAGCGTGTAAGGTTGATGTTCCAAAATAGAATTTACGCGGTATTGGATCTAATTGTGTCTTCGGAACATGACCAACATCAACGGCAATGTGACTGGAGCTCCCAATACCGATTTGCACTTTAAGTACATTACAACGTTTCATCATCAATCTCTCAAACAACCATGTCTACCGTCAAAATAAACAATACAACATTAACATTTAACCTAGAGTTTTCAATTTCATTAACCATTAACTTATATTTCAACAATAACAACATCATAGCTAGTACTTATCAACACCAACAACAACAACTATTAATTATCAACAACAACAAAAATAAAAAATTTTAACAATAATTTTAACATAAACTATTACCTCTATTTTGTGAAGATGAAGAAGAGTCTTCCATCTAGAGATTAAACAAGTGCTTGGTTGAAAATAATATGAGAGGTTTGATTTGGAAAAATAGCTGGGTTGGAATGAGGATTGAGATGGTTTTTGAGAAGAAGGAGAGTGGTTTGAGAAGTGGAGAATAGATTCTGTGTTTGATTGAATTTTGAAGCCCTATCCATATTTGCACAAGCTATAAATATATAGCTTGCGCAAATATGGATTGCGCAAGCTACATATTATTTTAACAGAAAATTATAGCTTGCGCAATCCATATTTGCGCAAGCTATATAAAAATGAGGCCTATTTTTACAATTAGTTTTCCACTGAGCCTATTTGCGCAAATAGTTTTCTGGCCAAATCTTGTTTGAAAATTTGTCCTTAACTTTGAACCATGATAATAAATTTGGTAGCGTGCTCCTACTACGATTAAAAGTGATTTCATGGGTCCTATTTTACCTCTCAAATTAAGAATGGTTGAATGAGTGTGATATTATATGTTTGCCATCCATTTTACACTTTTTTCTCACATAGAACATCCTTTCTCATACCAATTTTATTTATTTCAAGTTACTATTATAAGATATTTTACCATTGAATTAAAGTAAAAGAATTCGGAATATTTTCACAAAAATTTACAAAAAACATCAGTTCGTGATTTGCATGGGACCTGCCAATTTCATTATACATTTTTATTTTTGTTCGTCGGATGACGATTGAAATGACTAGCAAAGATAAGACTAGTCTAATGAGTTACATTTAATAAATATGATATAGTGCAATATGAATAGATATCATTAATATCTTTTTTCCCTACTTAACGTCTATTCTAATTCAGTAGACTTTAAAGGAGCTACCAAGAATGTTAATGAAACTTTTCTGGCTAAAAAGGTTTTAGTTACTAGCAATTGCCAGGTTTATCAAGTCTTTATTAAATTTGGTTATTTTATAAAATTTGCACACACACAACTCAGACTAAAATGATCATACAATGGTGCACATCAAATACGATAAAAATGAGAACTTCCATCTGTTAGAAATGAATGAGCATTTCATTGGGAAATGTGAGGCATTAAATGTCTTGGAAAATGAATAGTCTCACATCTTAGAATAAAATATACATTTTGTGTTTATATACTAAGATGTAGACACTGTTATAATTACTATGAGACAAAGAGAGATATGAAAGCATAGTCATCTTGGCGGGTGGCGCAACGCACCACCCCACGCACGCCCGAGCCCGCATCCGCGGTGCGGGCGAATGAGCGTTGGAGGCATATTAGAGACACTTAGCACTTTGCAGTTGGCTGTTCAGACCGAACATTTTTTTTGTCCATTCAAACTGAAACGGTCGCACCGCTTGGTAAAGGGTCTCAACCTTTTCAACCGTCGCAACCGTTTGAACATGCACATATTACCGAATAGGCACCTCCCTGAGCCTATATATAGGCAGAAGGAAAACATGAAACTTAACTTAGTTTTTCTACACTTCTTCCTCTCCCACGAAACTCCGTTCTTAGTTAAATTCACTTGAGTTCGTCGTTGCTCTATGATTTTTACGTAGCATCACAGAGACAAGTCCGTTTCATCTTGGGAAATAATTTCTCGAAATCCTTAAGCGCCGTAGAGGAAGCAATATTGTTTCAAAGAAACAGTTTTTTGCTGGACTCGAACAATCTAATCGGTATTGTATCTATTGCATAATCCTTTTGCTGCACAGTTTAATTTGTAACACTTTAGCAACATAGTTGCAACAGTTCTATAGTTGTAAGAGTTTTGCAACATAATCGTAACAAGTTTGCAACATAATTATAACAGTTCTGTAGTTGTAACAGTTTTGCAACGTAACCGTAACAGTTTCGTAACACTTTTGTAACGTTCTGTTAACAATCTTGAAACAATACTGATTTATTGTTGACTGTTTCTGTAGGCGACAATGTCTCATGAAAGCAACACTTTTGCACCAATACAGATAGCGATTACTACTCAGTCTGCAGCTGTGGTTCCAACAATGGCGCTATCTCATGGAGAAAGGCCGGAAAAGTTTACAGGGATGGACATCAAACGCTGGTAGCAAAAGATGTTATTCTATTTCACGACTTTGGGCCTTGCAAAGTTTCTTACAGAAGATGTTCCCATAGTCGAAAAACTGGAATCCGATGCAACAAAAGTTAAAGCCTTGAATGTCTGGAAGCCTTCTTATTTCATGTGCAAGAACTACATATTAAATGGACTCGACAACAGCCTATACAATGTATACTGTACTGCTAGAACCTCCAAAGAACTCTCGACGGTATTGGAGAAAAATTACAAAACTGAAAATGTGGGCATGAAGAAATTCATAGCAGGAAATTTTCTTGACTTCAAAATGATTGATGCGAAGACCGTTATCAAACGATTCAAGAGTTACAAGTCATCATCCACTAACTGCACGATGAAGGAATGACTCTAAGCGAATCCTTTCAGGTTGCCGCTGCAATTGAAAAGCTTCCTCCATCATGGAAAGATTTCAAAAACTACCTTAAGCACAAGCGCAAAGAGATGACAATGGAGGAACTTATAGTTCGATTGAGGATTGAGGAAGATAACAGGAAATCTGAAAAGAAGACTTTGCATACCATGATTTCCAAGGCAAATGTAGTCGAGTCAGAGAAACCCAACAAAAGAAAACATGAGCATGCTCCTAAGAAATCAAAGAAATTTTAGGGTTCATGCCATAATTTTGGAAAGAAAGGGCACAAAGCCGTCGAATGTCGCGCATCCAAGAAAAAGAAATCAGAAGCAAACGTGGCTAACATTTCAAAAGGCGTGTCTGATATGGACTTATGTGCAGTAGTGTCCGAATCCAACATTGTTGGTAACTCGAAGGAATGGTTTGTAGACATAGGAGCCACACGACGCATATGTGAAAATAAGTGGATGTTTACAACCTACAAAACTGCTACTTAGGATGAAACAACTTTTTATGGGTAATTCATCCGCATCAAAAGTCGAAGGCAAGGGAAAGATTGTACTAAAAATGACTTCTGGAAAATAACTAACTTTGGCAGATGTTCTTCATGTTTTAAAGATCCGCAAGAACCTGATTTCCGGATTGCTGCTTAGCAAGCATGGCTTCAAACTCACCTTTGTGTTTGATAAGTTTGTATTGTCAAAGAATGGAGTGTATGTTGGAAGAAGATATGTGTGTGATGGTTTATTTAAAGCAAATGTAACCACTATTGTACCAAATAATGATATGAATAAAACTGAATCTTCTACTTATATTGTTGACTCTTCTAACATATGGCATTCTAGATTAGGCCATGTAAAATTTTGATACCTTGCGAAAATTATTTAATTTAGACTTTATACCAAAATGCAAAATAGATTAAAACTATAAATGTTAAGTTTGCGCAGAAGCAAAATTGACAAGAAACTCGTTTCACCATGTTGAACGAGAAACTGAACCTCTAGACCTAATACACACAGATGTATGTGACTTAAGAATGTGTCAAACTAGAGGTGGAAAAAGGCATTTCATTACCTTCATTGATGATTGTACAAGGTACTGTTATGTGTTCTCATTAGAAATAACGATCAGGCATTCAACATGTTTAAACATTATAAAGCAGAAGTTGAAAATCAACTCAATAAGAAAACAAATACTTTAAGAAGTGATAGAGGAGGAGTAGAGGAGGAGAATATGAATTTCCCTGAGGAATTTTGCGCCGAGCATGGTATTATGCACCAAACTACAGCCCCATATTTACCTCAATCCAACGGTATAGCCGAACGGAAAAATAGAACTCTTAAAGAAATGATGAATGCCTTACTAGTTAGTTCTGGCTTGCCAGATAACTTCTGAGGAGAAGCTATTCTTTCTACATATCATATTTTGAATAAGATATCACGAAAGAAAACATCTAAATCTCCCTACGAATTTTGAAAAAATAGATCACCATCCTACAAATACTTAAAAGTGTGGGGGTGTCTTGCGAAAGTGTAGGTACCTAAACCAAAGAAAGTCAAAATTGGACCAAAAAAATTGATTGTGTATTCATTGGATATGCACAAAACAGTGCCGCTTATCGGTTTTTAGTACATAGATCCAAAATTGATGATATTTACGTAAATACCACCATTGAGTCAAGAAATGCTAGATTTTTCGAACATGTATACCCTTTAAAACAGGGTACTAAAAATTATACTCAAAAGAGGCCAAGGGAAACTGAAATCTCTAATTCTCTTGAGGATGCTGAACAAAATATTGATAATAATCAGCAAAACAGTACTGATCAACCAGTAGAGGAACCAAGGAGAAGAAACGATTAATGACCTTAAAAACCTTTGGACCAAACTTCTACACATTTATATTAGAAGACGATCTATTAACATACAAACAAGCTATGTCCTACATCGATGCCCCTTACTGGAAGGAGGCCATTAACAATGAGACCAAATCCATTATGAAAAACCATACATAGGAGTTAGTTGATTTACCTCAAGGATGCAAGACCTTAGGTAATAAATGGATATTTAAGAAGAAATTGAAACCTGATGGTTCAATAGACAAGTATAAAGCTCGACTTGTGGTTCAAGGATTCAGGTAAAAAGAAGACCTGGACTATTTTGACACTCTCCAGTAACTAGAATAACATCAATAAAAATGCTGATAGTAATTGCATCCACACTTGATTTAGAAATACATCAAATGGATGTAAAGACAACATTTTTAAATGGTGAACTAGAAGAAGAAATATACATGAACAACTTGAAGGTTTCCTATAAACTGGAAATGAAAGTAAGGTTTGTATATTAAGAAAATCACTATATGGGCTTAAACAAGCACCTAAACAATGGCATGAAAATTTTGATGAAAATATGATACTAAATGGATTTCATATAAATGAATGTGACAAATGTGTCTATACTAAACATACAAATATGGGATATGTCATTGTATGTCTATATGTAGATGATTTACTAATATTTGGAAGCAACAAGGAGAAAATAAAATCTACAAAAGATATGTTCTCCGCCAAATTTGACATGAAAGATCTGGGAACCGCTGATGTGATACTTGGTGTAAAAATACATAACCAACCAAGGATATGTGTTGTCCCAATCACACTACATTGGGAAAATACTTGAAAAGTTTAAATAACACAATATAATATCAGCAAAATCACCCGTATATTTAAACCAAAACTGGGTTAAAAATAGCGGTGATAGTATTTACCAACTTTAGTACTCTCGTATACTAAGCATCATTATGTATGTAATGAACTGCACTAGGCCTGATATAACGTATGTTGTAAGTAAACTCAGCAGATATACTAGCAACCCCGGAAAGAATCACCGAAAAGCTATAATTCGAGTACCAAGATACCTAAGGTATACACAAAGTCATGGACTATATTATGATAGGTACCCATCTGTAATTGAAGGGTATTGTGATGCAAACTGGATAACTGGTTCATCAGATGCAAAATCCACTAGTGGATATATGTTTACCTTAGCTAGTGGGGAAATATCTTGGAGATCCTCTAAACAAACTTGTATGGCAAGATCAATTATGGAATCAGAATTTATTGCTTTAGACAAAGCCGCAGAAGAAGCGAATTGGCTTCGAGGTTTTTTAGAAGGTATTCCGAAATGGGAAAAACCTGTACCTCCAATAAACATACATTGCGACAGCCAATCTGCTATTGGAAGGGTCAATAGTAAGCTTTACAATGAAAAGTCTAAATATATTCATCATAGACATAAAACTGTTAGACAACTTCTCTCCAATAGGGTTATCACAATTGACTATATAAAATCAAATGATAACATTGCAGATCCACTAACAAAAGGTTTACATGGAGAGAAGGTTAATGTCTTATCGATGGGAATGATGTTAACGCCCATAAACTAAAATTTTCTTTAAACGGAAACTCCACCTAGCTGACTGAAGATCCAAAAGTCTAGATTCAAAGGGACAGTTAAGTTTAGATAAACTTGGTAGCACTGTAAATATTCAAACCATTCCTATGACAAGTCAGTGCACTACTCGCCGGAGAATAGGATTAGTTTTGATACTTTTAATGATGTCTATACTTGGTAATATTAAAATCCAAGTGGAGTATTGTGAAATACCCTTTATAGAATCACCTACATGAGTGCGAAAGCGTCGCTTTAAGGAGAATTGTAAGGCCAAATTCTCCAAGCACTCATGAGACCAAGCTGGTGTTCATGGCGAAAACGAACACAAAACAGAGAACCAAGGAAGATAAAAAAACACTTATTGTGTGTCGTCTATTTTAGATTTACACAAAAAGCTTACCGTTTAAAGACAACCTAAGTCCACTAATTTGCCAGTAAGTCTAAAGGATAAACACTAGGAAAGTTTAAGACCAATGTGCTACTTTAAACGATACGATAAATGTTTCGCAAAATTTAAGAACAAATTGAGCAATTACTCATTCATGTGGAGGATTGTTAGAAATGAATGAGCATTTCATTGGGAAATGAATAGTCCCACATCTTAGAATAAAATATACATTTTGTGTTTATATAGTAAGATGTGGACACTATTATAATTACTATGAGACAAAGAGAGACATGAAAGCATAGCCATTTTGGCGGGTGGTGCAACCATCCTGCATGCGCGCACCCATGCCTGTATCCGCGGCGCGGGCGAATGGGCATTTGAGGCATATTAGAGGCACTTAGCACTTTGCAGTTGGCAGTTGGCTTGACATGGTTGTTTAGACCGAACAGTTTTTTATTTTGTCCATTCAAACTCAAATGGTCGCACCGCTTATTAAAGGGTCGAAACCAACTGTCGTAACCGTTCGAACATGCACCTATTACCGAATAGGCACCTCCCCATGCCTATATATAGGCAGAAGGAAAACAGGAAACTTAACTTAGTTTTTCTGCACTTCTTCCTCTCCTACGAACCTCCGTTCTTAATTAAATTATCTTGAGTTCGTCTTTGCTCTATGATTGTTACACAACATCACAGAGACAGGTCAGTTTTGTCTTGAGAAATAATTGCTCGATATCCTTAAGGGTCGTAGAGGGAGCAATATTGTTTCAAGGAAACAGTTTTTCCCTGGACTCAGACAATCTAATCGGTATTATATCTATCGCATAATCCTTTTAATGCACAATTTAATTTGTAACAGTTTAGAAACATAGTTGTAACAGTTCTATAGTTGCAATAGTTTTGTAGTTGTAACAGTTTTGCAACATAATCGTAATAGTTTTGCAACATAATTATAACAATTTTGTAGTTGCAACAGTTTTGCAACGTAACCGTAACAGTTTCGTAACACTTTGTAACGTTCTGTTAACACTATCAATTGATTTTATGTAATTAATTATTTAATCTTTCTATAATATGTTGCTATAGAATATGGCTCCAGTTTCTTCATTGATAAATATTTACAATTTTTGTTAGCTTCTAATTTGTATTTATTATTATGGTGGAATACAGCAGTTTTTTAATTCAAGTAATTAATAAATATTTAGTAGACTATTCAATATTTATACTTTTTGTTCACAGTACAATAAGTTAAGTGTTCTACGAGTCACATTCGCTAAATTATGTGCATTCTGCAAATTAATATTCATCCTTCATTGGAAATAACTATTTCAGTAACAATTTTTAATCTGCTTCATTGTTTATTTGTTATATTGATACATTATCAAGATTTTAAATCTCAAATATTGGTCACGTTTCATCTCGGCGATTTTAGTGACTCGGTATCGTATCAAGGGAGATCTCGGACGAGACAAGCGCATCTCGGATGCCAATATCGGATTTACATATCAGACCTTAAAGTTCATCTTAGGACCACATCGGCGTATATTTCAATGTTTCATGTTTAAAATTAATTTGATTATGCAATAATATTTACATATACTAAAATAAATGAAAATCTAAGCTTACTTGATTTGTAAAATCACACCATATACCATTGTCATCGATTGCTCGAAAGAACATCTATGTCATTTCTATCATGGACAGTTGGATCTACACAATACAAAGAAAGTATGGGTCATGAGCATAAGTTAACATATAATGTCACATATATATAACAGGACAAGAGAAATATAAAAAATATCATAGAATAGAAAACATGTATGTACATATGTAATATGTACATAAAAGAACATAGAACAAAAGACATGCAAAAGAAAAGAACCTTAAACGTAATTTCTTAATAAGTTATATATTCTTACACAAAACATGCAAAAAAGTGCATGATGGTTAAATCAAAATAAAACAAAGTATTGACCATTTATATCTCTAAATCTAAACCAAGTATATGGTAGAAAAAAGAGAGTCATTAATATATTTTATAATTTATTCTTCATCGAACTCCGAATCAGATTTCAAAGATGATGAAGTATCTTCATGTGACATCATATCTAATTCATCTTCTTTGTCAAAAAGTGATTTTCCCTTTCTTGATGAACTTTTCCCATGATATGTTTTAGCTTTCTTTTTAGCTCGTTTAGGTCTTTTATACCCCTCATTTCTCATGGCTTTAAAAACTTCTGCCCAAGTTAATCCTTCTCCGGGGAAAACTTCGTCATCTGTATCATCGTCTGAAAGTGTACCATCAACATTAAATTTTGTAGAGCCACCAACCCATTCATCCACCATCCCTTCATGACTACTAGGGGCTAAAAGAGCATCTCTTGTGCTTGTACCAAATTTTGCTTTAAGTTGAGAGTTGAATTTGACAAAAACCAAATCTCTAAGTTTATCAGCATGAAGTCTATTTGCTTTTTTGTATGTACCTGCAATCATTATAAAAATGATATATGTTGAATATTTATGATCTAAATTTGAAATGTTAAGGAGTCTACTCAATTCGATTTCTTGCATTGTTGAATATTTATGATCTGACTTCTTTTATATAATTCCAGGTTAATGATGAGCACACAATTATGATATCAAGGTTCAAGAGTGAAAATGGACTAGTAAAAGAGAAAAAAATTGATAACTTTTATATATCTAAATGTTGTTCGTTGTTTTTGAATGTTGTAATATAAATGTTTTGCAACTTGTGTAAATAAAACAAAATAATTTTGTTTACCATCTCAAATGCACTTCATGCTCTCTCACATCCTGATGAGCTGATAGTAAAACTTAAAACCCTTATTGTCATTTTTTTTCAACTCCGGTGCAGATCCAACTTGCATTCTCCACCAAGTAACTAAAAAAGATGCATCATAATGATGGAATCACAATATGAGAAAATTACATCACACATATTGTAAAAGTAGATAAGCAACAAATTAGTTAAAGAAATGTACCTAGATTAAACAAAGAACTATTCCTTTGTCTTAGGGCATGCACCATTCCAAGCGTCCCTTCTTGATTTTGATAAATACCCAATTGTTTACTTGTATTGTCCTAGGCAACATGATCATTTTTGTACATTTTAAAAAGACAATAAGAAAACCCATCCATGAAATATGGTTTGTTCTCTATTTCTTCTCTTTTATTGTAATAGTAAACAGGATTTAGAAAGTATCCACTCAGATGCAACTCATTTTCAATTTGTGATTCCATCTTTTATCAATTATTTTCCAAACTGCTATTTATTTCTTTCCTTATGGTTAAGTGCTTCAGTAATATCATTCTTCACATTCTCTAAATCACCATAAAGCCACCTCATTGAAGGTATATCACTGTCAGCTCTTCGAAGGACTTTCACTAACGGTTCAAAAAATTTGAGTGCAAGCTCAACATGTTCTCAAAATATGGGACTACTTATTATTCATGTTACCTAAAAGGCAGTTAACAGTGGGTAAATTATACAAGTACTGACATAAATAAATAAAAGTAGCACTGTCACTGCAATTGCAAACTCGGTCACATAAAAAATAAAAGAACAAATATGCACTGTCATTGAATTAGGATGTGAGAACAAACATGCACTATCAAAGAACAAACATAATGGTCATGCATTTACAAAATGGTCAATGATTGCAAAATTAAATAAGTTAATGGTCACTGATTCCAAAATGCAAATGAAACAAAAACCAAACATGCATTACAGGCAAAAGAACGCATAGGTTAGACTAGACCGAGCATTTATTTAAAAAAAATACTAGAACATGCATGATTTAGACTAGAACATGCATGCATTCCTTGGACTTCTAGGAAAATGAAACACCAGAACATGCATGTTTTGAAGTCATCACACTGACACTTTTGTTTACAGGCAAACATGCTTTTAAAGGCAAAAGAGGGAGTTTGAACTCAACTACTGTCAGAAAATGGACAAAACCTATTGCAAAATTACAAAATTACAAAACAAACTTACATACATCATATAAAATGATTACCTTCTTATTCTCCAATGATTTAGATTGAGAAAACAAACCCCACTCCTCCAATGTGATCATTCTCCTTAACTCCTTTTTTTTCTTCAAAAAGACTTTCTAATGTAAGAAATGACGTAGCGAATCTTGTAAGACCGGGTCGAATTAATTCACTTTGGTTAGTGCATTTTCTCATAAAATCAAGAATCTTTGTATGTCCATAGATGTAAACGGTAATGCATCTACCATCTAATATTGTGCCTCGAATGGGTTTTATATTTTCAATGTCTTTCAACATAATATTTAAAGTATGAGCCGCATAACTTGTCCAAAATATGATTGGATAATCTAAAGATAACAATCTAGCGGCCGCCATATTGTTTGATGCATTATCGGTGATAATTTTGACAACATTTTCTTCACCTAATTCTTTGATTCCTTCAATTACAAAATCACAAATGTACTTAGCATTGTGTACTTCTCCAGAAGCATTCTTTGAGTGCATAAAAATAGTCTTTGAGTTGCAATTCACTACCAAATTCATTATACTTCTTCCTCTACGATCCGTCCATGCATCAGTCATGAGACTACTACCTTGAATTCTACATGCTTCTTTAAAAGATTTCAAACTTTCATTCATTTTCTCTTTTTCAAGAGGAAGAAACTTTTCACTAACTTCATGCATCGACAGTGCTTTTAAATTAGGACCATATAAACCAATCGCTTGCACCATTTCTTTAAAATAAGACAAGTTAACAACATTAAATGCTATCCCCGCTTCAAAAGGAAATCTAGCTATGTAACCACAAGTATTATCTCTTTCTTTCTTTTTGATTTCATTAAGACTTGATTGAGTCAAACCCTTTGTAGCTTCAGAAGGAGTAGGATATACATACATACATACATACATATACATAAATACATATACATACATACATACATATATATATATCCATCGGTCCTCTTATATTTGAGCTACTAGAAATAGATCTTTCAAACCCATGCATAACATCACCCTTGCCAATTGATTCATTATTCAAAACCACTTGTCGTTCTAATTCCTTGGCTTCTTTTTTGGATTTGGGCATGGTTAATAATTCTATTGCATTTTTCCTAATTTCAACGGAGACTTTTGAACATGGTTCACAATTTCCTTGCTTACCGGCTAGATGTTCTTTTAATCTTGTGATTCTTCCACTCATCTATTTATTGCAATATTTGCATTTAGAACTCTTTCCGCCTTCAATTTTGATGCCATGCTCCCAAAATTGATCGCCTTTGCTTTTGAATCTTGTTTCAATTATCAGTGGTGGATTATTTGAAGCATTGGATGATGTATCCATTCTAGAAATGATTCAAATGAAACAATAATACATCAACATAATTTATAGCAAAAAACAAACATGATATCAATTTATTTAACATTTACTAAATTACTGCAACTGATCTCCACTATTCTAACTGTTCAAATCTATCGCTAATCACATGCTGATTTGTAAATAAAAACAGAATTACAATTCCTTTAAATAAGAGATCCACATACATTTCAAATCAGTTCATATAATACTAAAATATGATAAACAATATTAAAGAACCATATCCATGAAGTTTACACAACATTAAAAGTTTAAAACAAGTAAACAACACGTACATATCTAATTAAACACTACAAAAATATTGAGTAAACACAACATACATAATTAAAGTTCTAAACTGACATGAAACATTCGTGAATAACAACATAAAAGCAGGAAACGCTACCCATCGTGCTTGCATTACTTCCTACCACATAAACAAGGAAATTCTACCCTTCATGCTTGCATTACTTCCTGCTGCAGAACATTCACAGCGCCACCAATATTTACAAAATAAATGTTTGAATAAACATATAATGTTTAAGCAAAGAAAGTAGTAGTCTTAACCATGAAATTATACTTGCAAATTAAATCTATTTGCAAATCTACTCTAAATTATACTGTAAATTCAATTTTTGAATTTCATTAAAACAAAAAAAAACCTAATTTACATACCTGTAAGAAGTAGAGAGATTGATCGAAGACGAAGCTGCAGACTGTCAAAAGTGATCGAGCAGTCGGAAATTGGAAGCAATCACGAGGCGTTGGAAGTTGGAAGAGGGAGTTCGATTTTTTTAAGCAGAGGGTGTTTGATTTTTTTTAGAAGAGGGAGTTCGATTTTTTCTCTAGAGAAGAGGGGGTTCGATATTTTTGATTAGCAACGTGACTTGTAAGAAGTTTAACCGGATAATGAATAAAATGGCTGTCTGTTTTTTGAATTTGGGCTGAGATGGGCCTATATCTTTTAGAAAAAACAATATATTGGGGAGATATCGAAATATCGTTTCGCTCCAAATATCGGCCAATATTTGTAAATTTCAGCCGATATATTCGAAACGAGATATCAACCGATATCTCATATTTCGTTTCGTCCATGCCTTCAACCGAGATCTCGGCCGAGATATCGACCGAGATATCTGAGATTTGAAACAGTGTACATTATACTTTAAATTAATTTTTTTTACAATTCAACATGTTAAGTTCGATTTCATTGTACCATTCTAGGGGTCTCTTGAATCCAGATTTTGATTTTGGTTTGTTTTATTAAATCAGGGTCTCATAGAAGTCAAAACTAAATATAAATTTGAAATTCAAAGTTTAACACTAATTTCAAAATCCTAAAGTGAAATGAATTTAAGTTTTTCAATGTGAAAAAAACCATGTTTAAATTAAACTTTTACTTTCTAAATTTAACATTTCTTGACTGTATTTAGTGGAAGCATGTTAACTACATTATTAATATTATAAAATTTGCAACTCTTATCAAATCTATTGAAATCAAAATATGAGGTGTGACTTTGTATATATACAGTAGGAATAAATATTTCATTGTATTTTCATTTGTGGATTGGAGAATAAAATGGAGAGCAATGACAGAATTGAAGAAAGAAGAAAAAGAAATAAGAAGACGTGAGTTCTACAAAAAGAGGAAATTATGTAAAGTTGCAAATTCATCACGTAATAATAGGGAAAGCAGATATGGTAGTATTAATTTTATTATTTAATGATGAATATATAGTTTCTGCCTCCATTTAATATAAGTGTATCAGCAGATCTTTGTTTGCCTATCTCTGTCTCAGGTTGCTAATAAACTAATGTTTATATGTTCATTGATGAATTCATGTTACATATACATCAATGTGTGTTCTAATATCATTATTATTTCTATTTACATTTGCTTCGAACAGATTTCAAAATATATAATCGGTTGGATTATATATGGATACCCCTAACATCTAGATTTATGGAATGCAGTTAAAAGTAAAAAAACTATTGAATTTGAAACCTGAATTCAACTCGAATGAAGAGGAGGAAGCCACGAAGCATGAAACCCTAGCTCTGAATGAAGCAGTGGGCTTGCCGAACGAAGAGGAAAAAGGCAAGAAGAGGAGGAAGCCACGAAGTCCTCGTTTGGTGGAGAAGCAGTCTCGTTCGGTGGAGGAACTCGTTGGATGGAGGAGCTTGTTCATTTGAAGTGAGGAGAAGCTTTGGAAAGAAGCTGGAGTGAGTTCGTTCGGTAAAGAGGAAGTGCCGAACGAGTTGTTTCGTCCGGTGATTATGGAGCGGCATTTGGGCATGCCGAACGAAATATTTCATTCAGTACTTGAGCATGCCGCTCCAATAGGGAAGATGCTGGTCCAGATGCGCCGAACTAGATGCATGCTGAACAAGATGTGTTGTTGGCCTATGCCGGTCCAGATCTGGAGTACTAATTGCTGGACCAAATAGATGGATGCCGAACCACGTTGATGTTTGCCGAACCAAACCTCAGGGCTGCTTTATAGCAGCTACCCCTCCTCATATCTTCACTCTATAAATAGTGGAGCTTCTGGACAACAATGGTAACCATCCTAGAGAGCTGAAACTCTACAGAATTTTATCTGTATTGTTAATTTTTCTTATGTATAGCCTACAAAAGTGAATCAATCTTGTAACATTAATCTTTCAGTGATTAATAAAATCTCCTCTCCCCAAGTGGACGTACACTGCCTCTCGGTAGTGGAACCACTATAAATACTGATGTTATTTTGTTTTTCTGCATTACATTGATTTGTGACTGTCAGTTCTGGTGTTTATCTCCGTTTGTATCATCTCACTACAATCACGATCCAGTTGTTTTCTGCTGCGTTGGGTTTTTTTATTCCCTTAGACTGATCATTTAAAGGGATTTTCCCCTACAGTCTGGTATCGGAGCTGCAAAGTTGATTGAGGAGTGTTAGACGCTATGGCAGGAGATGAAGCGATTCTAGTTGTTACAAGACCCTATTTTAGAGGGATATATATCGTGTCAGGATCACAGTTGGCAATTGAGAAATGGAATGGGGATAAAGACTTCTAGAAGTGGCAATGGAGGACGAAGGCTGTTCTAATGAGGAATGAGGTCCATCCAGTAGTGTTTGCACTTGAGGAGTTGACGGCTGACATCTCAGTCGTAGAAAGGAAGGAAATGAAGAAATGAGTGTTTACTACTTTACAGCTAGCTATGAGAGAGAATGTCATTTCCAAGATTAACAGTGAGACCACTGCTAGAGGCATTTCGACCAAGTTGGAAAATCTATACTTGAAGAAATCTCTGACTAACCGTCTGATATTGCTGAAGACATTTTTCACCATGCGGATGAGAGAGGGTATTTCAGTGAAGGAACATTTTAATTTCTTTGATGATCTCGTGATGAAGATGATGACTGTTGACTTGAAGGTGGATGAGGAGCAAATGAAAATGATTCTTTTGTGTTCTCTTCCGGAGCGATACACAAGTTTCGCTAATAGCCTTATCTTCGCTAAAGACACATTGACAGTGGAAGATGTAAAGTCGGTTCTTCTATCTGAGGGCTTGAGAGATCAGATGAAGGAGATAAGTGAAGGAAGTAGGGGTGGAAGTAGTAGTCACGGTCTGTTTGTTGAAAGAGGTAGAGATGATAAGAAGAATTGGCACTCTAGAGGGTGTTCCAAGTCCAGGAAGGCCGGTAATGGCAGGAGAGGAAAGTCTAAGGATGGGAAGTGCTTTATCTGCAAGAAACCTGGTCATTGGAAAAAGTATTGTCCAGATTTGAAGAAGAAGGAAGAAGACGGATCTTCATCATTTGCGGTGGAGAAGTCTATATCTGACGATGTGTTGTCTGCAGCAGTATCGGATGTCTCTGACCATTGGGTGCTGGACTCAGGGGCGTCTTTCCATATGACGCCTAATAAGGATTACTTCAGTTCTTTCGTTGAATGAGATAGAAGCTCTATTCTTATGGGTAATGATGCTAGCTGTAGAGCAATGGGTGAAGAAAATGTTCCAGGTCTTTGGAAGTCCATAATTTCTTTAGGACAATTGGCATCTATGAGATGCAAGGTAACTATCGAGAAGGATAGTCTGAAGGTTTCGAGAGGTGCACTAGTTCTTATGAAAAGAGATATGTTCTGAAATCTGTATTTGCTGAAAGGAACCACAGTTCTTGAAGAGTCATGTGTTGGAGTAGATAGTTTTCGTGCATTGGATGCTACAAAGCTTTGGCATCTCGGGTTGGGTCATATTTCAGAGAATGGCTTAGAGTTGCTTCGGAGATGGAAGATGATCAAAGGAGAAAACTTCGACAAGATGGACTTTTGCTAGGAGTGTGTGTTAGGCAAGAAAACTAAAGTATCTTTTGGAATTGGACTCCATAGATCGAGGCGAGTACTTGAGTACATGCATACAGATGTCTGAGGACCAGTTGCTACTCCTTCTTTTGGAGGAGCAAAGTATTTATCTCTTTCATTGATGACTTTTCTCGGAAAGTATGGGTGTATGTGATGAAGACCAAATCAGAGAGTTTTGAGAAGTTCAAAGACTGGAAAGTGCTTGTTGAGAACCAATCTAGTTCTAGGTTGAAGGTACTGAGATTTGATAATGACGGTGAATTTGTCTCTAGGGAGTTCCTCGACTTTTGTAGACAGCATGACATTCAGAGACATTTCACTACACCCGGAGATCCACAATCCAATGAGGTTGCAAAAAGGATTAACATGACTCTACTGGAGAAGCCTCGTTGCCTGAGATTGACGGCGGGCTTATCTAGAGGTTTTTGGGCTGAGGCATTATCAACTGCGGTGCATATCATAAATCGAATTCCGTGCTCAACCATAGATGGGAAGATTTCAGAGGAGAAGTGGAGAGATAAAGCAGTGTATCTTGGTTACTTCTAAATTTTTGGTTGTCCTGTGTATGTTCACCATACAGGTGATGATAAGTTGGAGGCTAAAGCATACAAGGGCATACTAATGGGATACACCGATGGTATCAAATGGTATCGAATTTGGAACCCTGTTGATCGAAAGATTGTTCATTCCAGACATGTTACTTTTAATGAGTCTACTATGTTCAATCCAAAGAAGAAGCTACCTACCACATCAGAAGATTCTGATAAGCCTAAGGAGATGGAAGAAGTTCCCGTGTTTCAGCCAAATAATTAAGTTGTTGTTGATGTTGTCGAGGAAAACGCAGTTGATGAAACATCACAAGATAGTCCAAAGGTATCTTTTAGTAGTGCTGGTGATGTGCATAAATCTAGAGGAAGTCCAGTTCAAGGTGAAGCTGAAAGAAATTTAGGCGAAGCAGTACCTACCCGGGTCAGTCGTCGAACTATTAGGCCGCCCGAAAGGTACGGTGATTGGCAGTTTGCGAACCTTAGCCTTGATGATCAGTTTGACTATGCCCTACATATGGTTCATGAGGAGCTGCTTGACCTTGATGAAGCTTTGAAGTTATGTGACAGTTTGAAGTGGATGTGCGCTATGGAGAGGAGTTAGAGTCGTTGAAGAAAAACAAGACTTGGGATTTGGTACCACCTCCTCAAGGAAGCCGAGCCATAGGTTGCAAGTGGGTGTTCAAGGTGAAGGATGATGGGAGATACAAGGCTAGACTAGTTGCTAAAGGGTTTTCACAAAGAAAGGGATTGGAGTATGATGAGATATTCTCTCCAGTAGTGAGGCATACGTCCATCCGCATTTTGCTCGCTATCGTCGTAGCTCATGACTTGGAGCTGGAGCAACTGGACGTGAAAACCGCTTTCTTGCACGGAGACTTGGATGAGACAATCTATATGAAGCAGCCAGAAGGATTTGTTGTAGATGGGAAGGAAAACTAGGTTTGCAAATTGAAAAAGTCTTTGTATGGACTTAAGCAGTCGCCTAGACAATGGTACAAGAGGTTTGACTCTTTTATGCTTTCACTTGGTTTTGATCGTAGCATCAAAGACGCTTGTATGTACTTCAAGAATTTAAAGAATGGTAGATGGGTGTACCTACTCTTGTACGTGGATGATATGTTAATTGGTTCCAATGATAAGGCTGAAATCGATAGTTTAAAGCGAAAACTAAAAGCGAAATTCAAAATGAAAGACCTTGGAGAAGCAAAGAAAATTTTGGGTATGGAAATCCAAAGGGATAGAAAGTTAGGACTTTTGAGCCTCACTCAAAAGGAGTACATTTGAAAGGTGTTTGCTCGGCTTAGCATGGAAGGGGCAAAGGCAATCAGCACACTCATGCCTTTGCACATACAACTTTCTAGTAAAGGCTCTCTGATCTCGGAAAACGATAAGGCTTATATAATGAAGGTCCCATATGCAAGTGCAGTTAGTAGCTTGATGTATGTCATGCTCTGCACTAGGCCTGACATTGCACAAACGATTGGATTGGTGAGTAGGTTCATGGAAAATCCAGGAAAGACGCATTGGGAAGCAGTGAAGTGTATCTTCAGATAACTTAGAGGAACTCCAAACCATGGACTTGTCTTTGGCGGTAGAGGAAGAGATTTGAGCTTGGTTGGATTTTGTGATTCCGACTATGCCGGTGATAGAGATCGAAGGAAGTCAACCTACGGATATGTTTTCACCATTGGTGGGACAACGATCAGTTAGAGAGCGAGGTTGCAGACGATTGCGTCTTTGTCCACTACAAAGGCATAGCTCATAGCTGTGGTTGAAGCAGCTAAAGAGGTGCTTTATTTGAGGTGACTGTTGTGTGATTTAGGCTTCGCATACAAAGGAGCGGACGTGTACTGTGACAGTCAGAGTGCAATTCACTTACCTGAAAATTTGGCTTTAAGCTCGAGGACGAAGCATGTTGAGGTGAGAGGGTCATTTCTTGTCTTGATGAGTGAAGAAAAGTTAGTTCGTCTTCAGAAGGTTCACACAAAGGAGAATGCAACAGACATGTTTACCAAGTCGTTGCCTGTTACTAAGTTCGAGCATTGCTCGAACTTGATTCGTTTAATGAAGTGCTAGGTACCACAGAGTGGCACGGGGGGAGAGTTGAGATGGTTCATGAAGACGTTTGTTTTAATGGTGGAGATTGATAGGTTCTACACGGACTGGATACTTCAAACACTTCGTTGACGAACAGTGGCCTTGCCGGAGTTCTTTGACATAGTGTAATGGGTGATGGCATTGCCGAAGCTCATTGGGTAAGTATCTACTGCTTCAAGCATGAAGGTGTAGATGAAGTTGGAAGGCTTGCTTGGAATTCGGTATCAAGATGGAGATTGTTGAATTTGATACCTGAATTCAACTCGAACGAAGAGGACGAAGCCACGAAGCATGAAACCCTAGCTTTGAACGAAGCGCTGGGCTTGCCTAACGAAGAGGAAAAAGGCAAGAAGAGGAGGAAGCCACGAAGTCCTCGTTCAGTGGAGGAACTCGTCGGATGGAGGAGCTCGTTCATTTGAAGTGAAGAGAAGCTTTGGAAAGAAGTTGGAGTGAGTTTCGTTCGGTAAAGAGGAAGTGTCGAACGAGTTGTTTCGTCCGGTGATTATGGAGCGGCATTTGGGCATGCCGAACGAAATATTTCATTCAGTATTTGAGCATGACGCTCAAATAGGGGAGATGCCGGTCCAGATGCGCCGAACCAGATGCATGTCGAACGAGATGTGTTATTGGCTTATGCCAGTCCAGATCTGGAGTACTGATTGTCGGACCAAATAGATGGATGTCGAACCAAGTTGATGTTTGCTGAACCAAACCTCAGGGCTGCTATATAGCAGCTACCCCTTCTCATATCTTCACTCTATAAATAGTGGAGCTTCTGGACAACAATGGTAGCCATCCTAGAGAGCTGAAACAATGGTTTTACACTACCGATTTTCTTACTTTGATTAGACATTAAAAAGAAGATTACTGAAGATGACAAGAATTAGATTAAAAATTAAAAGGGTACACCGGTCATACTAAAATTTAATTTTGTGAGAAGACTATTTTTTTAGTACTCCTCGCAACAATTTTGTTTAAAAAAAAGAAATGACCCTCTCATAACAGTTTTTGGAGTGTAAGTGACAAGGACCATCCAAAAAGAGTAGCATGAAGTCATTAAGAGCAGTTGCATGTATTTAGTGTAGCCACTAAAACAGATTTCTATCCTACAAATTACTGGACTAATACATTATCTGTAAATGAACTAGATTCTTCCATTTACATGTAATTGTAGTCACTTTTTGCATTTGGTTGTTACTTTAGTGGTCTGACTCCAACACCATGTTGACATAGCTACTTCCTGCTCATTGCTGCACTTGATTTTTAGTTTGAACATGTTGGTGAAGAGTTGGCTCCACTAGGCCTAGTGTATTTACGCCCCTGGCTGCAGCAGAGCTGTTAAAACTCTTTAGTCTGTGGACCAACATCATACACAGCCAAACCTGAAGCAATACTGGAGAAGACATAAGCACAGACCAAAATAAATTGAGATGCACTGTTATAAAATGAAGTGCTTTTCGAAACAGTGTAACCGCACTGATGTGACTTGAACTGTAGTGCTTTAAAGTTTAAACTGTTCTCAAAGTTGCAGACTACAGACAAATAGGTTTCTACCCAGAACGCTCAAATAAACGGTTTGTTCGCGTCTGTTTTGGACTATCAGAAGCTGTCATTTTTTAACTACGCATCTTTCTACAGGATTATAGCTATATAAGACGATTTTCCTAAGGGTTCCACGATCAGGAAACTGCAGTTTGTGCCATTGATTTCTATGCATTGTCTACGTATTATTCAGTCTTTTACCTCACATTAATGCATTATCCTATTGAATGACCTTAAATTACGAGGCTACGTACGCACTCCATGCTGCATTCTTCAGTCTGCACTTTGGATTACGTAGTGGAAATAAACCAAGATAACATTGCTGCAATTTTCAGGTTAAAGGGCCGTAAACTAAATGGTTGTTCACTCAATTTTTTATTATTACACCAGTATACTAAAACAGAGACCAATATGTTATAAATTCGTCATACAAGTTTACAAATCAGATTTCCACTACTTTAAAAATCTGTGTTAGTAATTTTGAACAATAACTATGTTGTAATTAATTTACAACAACAAACTATAGCAATAACAACAACAAATTACTGTGTTAATCTATGGTGATAAACAAACGTTGTACTACTTCGCAGAAACAGCACAACATTGAAACAGAAAGATTATAGAACGATGTATATAAATATATAAGTAAACTGAAATCTAACCGACACTACAAGGAGAAGGCTATTTAGCGTCGGCATATAGCCGACTCCGGTCGACTCGAGCCGACGCTATATAGCTCGTCGCCAAGTGATATAGTGATGGGAATGGAAACGGGTCCGTCCCCTAGTTTAGCGTCGGCTAGAGTCGGCTAGCCGACTCCGGCAGACGCTAACACTACAAGGGAAATAGGCTATTCCAACGGCTCCCAGCCGTTGGCGGCCGTTGGGAGCCGTTGGAAAAAGCGTTGGAATAGCATACCACGCCTTCCAACAGCTTCCAACGGAAGCAACGGGGAATTTCCAACGGCTACCAACGGCATAAAACCGTTGGTAGCCGTTAGAAACCGTTGCAATAAACTGACCAATAAGCCGTTGTTAGCCATTGGTAGCCGTTGCTAATCTGGGTGAATTTTTTTTTATAGCAGCACGCGATTCACCTTCCAGCCACACACAATCAATATATATCAATTTCCATTCCATTTCCACTCCATTTCACATATATATCATATATTCAACACATTATACCACAACAATATAAACAACCAAAAATCAACATAAAACATTACATATTCAAGTCCAACTCCATATTCAAACATTACAACCAAACCCTCACCAACACCAACTCCAACTCCATATTCAAGTCAATATATACAATGCAAACACTTAAACCTCACCACCTCAAAGTCAATACATACACAATAACCATCAAACACAATCCTCACCACCTCAAAGTCAATATATACAATAACCAACCACAAAACAATAATCATCATACCTCTCAAGCATCATCATCACCTCCGGAAGCACCAGACGACGAAGGGAAGGAACCATGCCTCTGCGCGTACTCCGCTAAACGTTGATTCAGCTGCTCCATTTGTATAGCACGAAGACGGTCCTGCTCTTGCAACTGCTCAACCATGGTTCTAAGCTCTTTTATTTCAACTTTGTCACACGCCTTTTGAGCTGCCCGAACCTGCAAATAGAATATGAGATGTTCACATTTGTATTATAATCATTTTCTTAAGCTATGTATATTTTAAAATATAGAAACGTAAATGACGTGATCTTAAGCAATGCATATACCACAAAAAAATGCATATTTTTATTACAATATATAGGTTAACTTATTAAATATATAGGTTAACTCAACTAGAAATCATCATATCTATAGTGTATCTATATGTTAATTTATTAAATATAATATTGCAATGTTTATAAGATTACCGCTTGGTTTCCATAGCCATAACGCCTATTCCGCTGCGTCGGATCCATAATAACGTCGAAAATATTATCTTCCTCCTCTACCGTCAACTCATCGCGATCCGATTCTGAAAGCAGCTCTGCCCGTGCCTCCTGAAACTTTGCCTAAAATAAAAAACAATTACAGGTTAAAATTAGTAGAATAGGATTTAAACATATCGATATTAATAAAATAAGTTTTAAAATATGCATACATATGCAGCCGTCGCCTTATCATCACCATCCCACTGATATGTAATATTGCCAGCATTGTCTGTTTGTCTTGATGCGTGGGTGCGGGTAAATACCTCCATCATAGACACGCGACGTCCAACCGATCTTTCCTGCAATAAATAATTTATATATTTTAATTTTTCATAGCTAATTACCGAACTAATTAATATACAAAATGTAATAACGGTTTAGATAAATTTACCAAGTCCTCACGGTGATGCTGAAAAGACTTGGATCCACCACGATGCGTTACAGGATTCCTACTTCTATTGGCAGAGTTCCTCTCCGACTCCATCTACAATTTTATAAATTGAATATTATATTTATACTAATTGCGAAATAATTAACTATATATTAGGTAGAACATTTACCTTGAACTCGTCGGTCTCCCACCACCTCATCCAAGAATCCCATACGGAACCGCCCATCCAGTTCGGTTTCTTCCCCGATTTTTTAAGAGCTGACATTACCTCCCTGTAATTTTTGGCGACCTTCGAATTCCAGTGGCGCTGAACCATGGCGACATCGGCCTCCTCCAAGTCCACTTGCCCCTGTACAAAGAGAAAACATTACTAAGTGTTCATTTATACTTATTCATATAGTAAAGTAGTATATATAAACTCACCAGAAAATCCTGCCATTTGGCCTCCCTGACATGGTCAGGGATCTTACTCCACTTAGGCCAGCAATCTGTCATCCTGCTCATATATGATTGCTTGGAAATGCCAAGCACAACTCCTGAGGGCTCCAAATCAAATCCCCTGTGTTAAATAAAACAAAGATTTAGACAAGTATATATATGTATGAACAAATTTATATTGTTATCATTTTAATTTTGATACTTACGCTCCATCAGCCTTCGGCTGCAAATATACAAGTGGTCGAGCCGGAGGCTCACCACTACTCTCGCCGGCCGAGCGAGAAGAGCTACGACGTCTGGAGCCTGACATAATACCTGTTGAAAAGTTTCATTTTTAATTATAGACATAGATAAAATGATGATGATATGTGGTGCATGTAATGATGATGAGATGATATATATGTGATGCGTGTGCGTGAATATATAATTGTAAAAATTACCGGATATTACTCAGTCCTCGTCGTTTTCTGATTCAGGCTCGATCTCGTATTCTATATCGTTTTCCTCTACACTCTCAAATGTTTCGACTAATACATTTGTCTCATCATTTAATTGTCCAAAATCAGTTTGATCGTCTGTAATTGTGGTTTCAACATTTTCTTCGATATCTGCTTGATAGGCTTGTTCTTCTGGAATAGTTTTTCCATCGAATGTAAATCTCGTCTTGGTTTTAAAAACCGCAGACCAATCCGCTTTATCTCTTTTTAGAGATGGATAAGGGGCGTAATAAACTTGTAGGGCTTGTTTGGCTAGTACAAACGGATCGTATGGCTGATAACGGGAGGTATGTTTTATTTCTATAAGATTATAATTTGGATGCACGTTAATACCAGAACCTAGAACATTGCTGAACCAGTTGCATCTAAACAAAAAAACTTCCTCTGCGGGTCTTATAAAATATGTCAATTGCAAAATCTGGGTTAACACGCCATAAAAATCATGTATATGATTATTAGGATCATCACTGCCTTTAACAAATACACCGGTATTGTTTGTTAATTTTTCAGCACCGTATTCTTTGGTGTTGAATTTATATCCATTAACGAAAAATATTGGATACGTTTTAACTTTCCTTTTCGGTCCCAACGCCAAATGTTTTAATCCTTCATCGACCACATTATTTGTAGGATCACAAACGTAGTTCGAAAACCAAGTAGCGAAATTTTTGCTTAAATCGCCGTTTGGATTTTGTGATTCATAAACACTGCAAACAAAAACAATATATTGCTTTATTATTAATTTACACATGCAGTATTAAATTAAATTTATCAAAACTTGTAATCTGATAATTACCTAATAAATGGTGCAACTTCTGAACAATTAAGAAGAATATACGTGTGTGCTGCATGGTAATCTCTATCATCTAACCATACTTCTACACATTTTCCAGCATGTCGACCATGTTGTTTAAAAATAGATAACATTGCTTCAGAAGAAAAATCTTGTTCGACGGCCTCATCATTACGCACAACACTTTGAAATGATAAATTCACATGATCATTGAAATAATGAGAGAAAAAGAACGATGCTTCTTCTTCGATATATGATTTGCAAATCGAACCTTCAACTCGAGCTTTTTGTCTCACTTTTTTCTTTAAATGATTTAAGTACCTGATAAACATTATTTCATATCAATATTGATTTTTAATTATACTTAAATTACATACTCAGTATTAACAACATACCTCTCGAATGGATACATCCATCCATATTGCACAGGACCTCGAAGACGTGCTTCAAATGGAAGATGAACAGGTAAATGCTCCATTACGTTGAAAAAACCTGGAGGAAATATTTTCTCCAGTTTGCAGAGCAGTATAGGGATTTCTACCTCAAGTTTACGAAGACGGTCAACTTTTAACGTAGTTGAACAAAGCTCCTTATAAAATAAACTAAGTTCTGTTATAACCTTCCAAACATTTAGGGGCAACAATTCTTTGAAAGCGACGGGTAACAAATTTTGCATCATTACATGACAATCATGGCTTTTCATCCCACTCAGTCTTCCGTTCTTATAGTCGACACATCTACGAAGATTAGATGAAATTCCATCAGGAAATCGTAATCCTTCCATCCATTTTAACAGTACTTTAACTTGGTTGTTATCTAATTCATAACATGCTTTGGGTTTTTTAGTGTCATTTGGCTTCATATGAAGCTCATGACGATTACATATTTCTTCTATATCACTTCTTGATTTCAGATCGTCCTTAGTCTTTCCCTTAACATTCAAAAGTGTATTAAACACATTATCGAATACATTTTTCTCGTTATGCATCACGTCAATGTTATGACGGATTAAGAGATTTTTCCAATAAGGCAACTCCTAGAATATACTCTGTTTGCACCAATTATGAAACGTCGATTTACCTTGGATTTCAGTTTGCTACCCGGTTTCATGTATCTTTGGATAATCTTTTACAAGTTCATATATATCTTCACTTGACCAAATCATTGGTGGTTGTAAAGTCTCATGTCTATTAGCTATGAAGTTTTTTTTGTCTCTTCTAAAAGTATGATTAATATGGAGAAAACGTCGATGACAATCAAACCATGAAATTTTCTTCCCATGCCGTAAAGAAAATGCTCGTGTTTCTTCCATACAGTAAGGACAAGCAAAACGACCGGCCGTACTCCAACCCGAAAGCATTGCATATGCAGGAAAATCGCTAATAGTCCATAACAGAGAAGCGAACATCCGAAAATTTTTCTTTTTTGATATGTCGTATGTTTCAACTCCTTCGTACCACAATGTTTTCAACTCTTCGATTAACGGTTGTAAGTAAACATTGATACCCTGTGTCGGATCATCAGGGCCAGGGACGACAATTGTGAGAAACATATATGGAGTTTTCATACACATCCACGGGGGTAGATTGTAAGGTGTGATTATTATAGGCCAAGATGAATATTTAGAACCAAACTGAGAAAACGGTGAAAATCCATCAGTACACAAACCTAGTCTAACGTTACGGCTCTCCGCTGCAAAATCGGGATATTTCTTATCAAAATACTTCCATGCTTCTCCATCAGATGGGTGTGTTAACGTACCTTCTTCACTAATGACCTCTATTGACTGTTCTTCGTTACGTGTTATATTTTCTCCATGACGATCCCACACCAAATAATTGGTTACGAAACCATATTGGCGCAAATGAATCCTAACCATATTCGGTACTAAATGCTTCAACAATTTGCACCTACTACATGGACAACGAATTTCTACGTCGTTTCCAATATTACTTAAAGCAAATTCGACAAACACATTTACCCCGTTGAGAAAATGTGTACTTATTGAGCCTTCCATTTCTCTTCTTTGATACATCCAGCTCCGATCAATAAAATAATTGACCATTTTTCCTACTGTAAAACCTATGATCAATAGTAAAAAAACTATTAATCAAATTCGATAAACACATTTTAGATTTTACTGTTTTTTATAATCCATTTTCGTTTATATACAAAGTTATATTTCTAGCTATTTTGTTTTCATTTTTGTACCTTTTGTGATGGTCGGTTATCCTACTTCCCATTACAAACACAATAGTAATTACATTTCTTAAATCATATCATTATAAACGATTTCCCAAAATTTCGGCAGCACTTCCCCCGTGTTCCTTGTATCGTACACAATGCATGTACACAAGGAACAAAAAGGAAATGCCGTCGAAATTTTGTGAACCGTTTATAACGATATGATTTACGAAACGTAATTACTTTATAGTGTTTGTAACTTGTCCAATACAGGGACAAATCCAACATATATTGTATCAGATGAATATGAATATCCGTTTTGCAATAAAAACGAATATTCATACAACGATCATGTACAACACTTGTCAGACGGGGCCAAAAATTCACTAAGGGATTTAAATTTGGTTTTTATGTTATCGTTTTATTAAATATATAAAATAAAGCATATTATGCATTATTATATGAATTATATTCTACTATTTTACTAAATATATATATTGTAAATTATATGATTTTTACTATTTCACAAAATATATATATAATTCATGTGTAATTATTTATTTAATGCTAATATATTTTGAAAAAGATATAATGTTCGTAAAATAGTCCACTAATTCATGTTTGTCTAACATTTTACAAAACATACACAAAATAATTTAAATCAATCGTAACTAATCTAATGCTAATTCACATGCGCATTTATACTAAATTATAAACATATTTACATATATGCATAATATATACATACACAAACAATTTGGACATTTGGATGACAATAATTGTAATTAGCATTTAGTTTGGTGTAATAAACAAGCAATATGCCATTGGATACAAATATAACAGCAAATTAACACAAAATTAGAAAAAATAAAAATTGTAGGGTTTTAGGCAAACCTGATTTTGGAGACTTCTAGGGATAGAGAGAGGATGTTGGCGTTGAGTGATGGCGTTGGAGCAGCTGCTGGTTGCGTGGGGAAGCTTGGAGCAAGAAAAGAGGAGGGGAGGAGTAGGGTTTTGGGGGAATTGGGGAAGAAGGTAATAATGTTTCGGTCTTTGTCTGTTGTAGGTATACGCAAATTTCCAACGGTTACCAACGGCCGCAAACGGCGTTATTTCCAACGGTTATCAACGGCTACCAACGGCAAGTTAAAAAATAATGAGCCGTTGGTAGCCGTTGGAAAATGCCGTTGGCGGCCGTTAGAAAGCCTTCGTGGCTATATACTGTATTTCTAGTAGTGTAAATTCAGTTCACGTGTAAAATAATAAATGACCCATAGTCCGACCCGAGCCGACTCCAGTCGACGCTAATCTGGGTAAATTTTTCTGCATTTCCAGCAGCCATTTCTACCTTCCATCCACACAATCATATATATTCCTCAAATATACTTCACCAACAACAATATACATCACATATATGCCCAACTAAGAACCACAAAACATCAATATACATCTCCAAACGTCCATCATCACAAATATCCATAATATTTACAAAATTCAACCAAAAGTTCATCAAATATACAAGACATTCAAAGTTCATCAGAAAACATATATAAAAACATACTACCACTCGCCCAAATCATCGGCAGCGCCAGTTCCCTATGATGGCGGCATATTCGTCCCGTGCTCTGCCAAGTAAGCAACAATCGCCTCGTCTAGTTGCTGCTTCAATCTAGTCTTCCTTCAATCGTTCAACTCGGCGACTTGTGCTTGCAGGGCCGCTATTGTTTCTTCAGCCTGTTGTTTATTGTAAGCGGCTTGCGTCGCGGCCTGTATATTAATAAATTCATAGTTATAGTTTATACGTAATATTCAATAAAATTTATAAACTGGTTAATGAATTAATTAAATTCAATAAATATTACCGCTTGATTGCCATATCCATACTGTCTATTTCTGGTCGGCGGGTCGGTAATACGAGCGAATATCCCATCCGTCTCCTCAACGGTCAACTGCTCCCTGCCAGACTCTGCAAGCACGCGAGCAATCTCCTGATCGCAACTCTTCTGTGTTTAGAAATATAATTCTGAGAAGATGAATATTCAATTTAATGTATTGTTAAATAAGAGAAAAAATTTATAGTCTTTATACCCGGATATTCGCTGATTTGGCGTCTGACCATTCATATGTTACCACGCCATCTTCATTTGTATGCTCGACGGCATGTGTTCGGGTGAAGACGTCCAGATGAGACGGTGCAACATCACCTCTCTCCCTCGTCTGAAATTAGATATGATTAAAGAATGTATATACACACACACATATATACATATATATAACTAAATAATGTTATAAGTAAATTACAAATAACAATATTTATATTTACCATTTCTTCTCTATATTGCTGAAAAGACTTGGATCCACCGCGGTGTGTTGCAGGATTCCTAAGCCTGTTTGCAGAGTTCCTCGATGCTACCGCCTGTATAATTTAACTATTATATAAACATTTAAATGAATTATAATTACAGACATATGAAAGTAGAAAATTTACCTTCGCGTCTTCGCTTTCCCAATATTGCACAAACCACGCATACAAATTTTCACTCATCCAGTTTGGCTTTTTACCGGCCTCTTTCATCTTGGAGAGCGTACCTCTATAGTTTTTTCTCATCTTCCTCTCCCAGTGCGTTCTGAACTTCCCGAGATCTTCGGGATCCACAATAAAGGACGCCTGCACGTTGAAATTTAAATGAATTATATAAATTGTATATTAATTTTCAAAGATCAAATATGCCAATCTCAAATTAATTAGAATTTTATACTTACCTGGAGGTCAACCCATACGGCATCTCTGATATAAAGTAGGATCATATCCCACTGCTCCCACAAGTCCGTCATCCTACTACAGTAGCTGTTGCGAGACACAGCTAGAATGGGCTCGGACGGCTGTAAATCGAAACCCCTAAATACATTTTGATATTGTTAGTTAATAAATCATAAACATACTAGTAGCATGCACTAAATAATATAATGAAGTTGCAGTAAATTAAATACTTACCCTTCATCGGTCTTTGGCACTAAGTATGCTCTCTGGCGATTATCGGCCGTACCACTACTACCGTCGCCAAGAGCAAGGCCTTGTGAACCTTGGGACCACCTACTGTGTGACATAATATCTGCTAGAAACATGCATATATATATATATATATCATTTCATATAATGAAAAAAACATATATCATTTCATAATTAGAAAACATGCCTGATTAATAATCACATACATATAGCTCATAGCAGAATAATAAAAGAATAATACAACAAACGGTACAAATTTCCATTACACTAACACAGGTTTTAGAATTGACATAATACAACAAACGATACAAATTTCCATCTTATATACATTACATCATCACTAATTAATAATCAATCTTCGTCGTTTTCTGATTCTGACTCGGTCTCGCACTCTATATCGTCATTTCCCTCTAAAGTCTCAAATGCTTCTATTAGAATATTTGATTCATCGTTAAAAGGCCCTATATCAGCATGATCATCGGTTATTATTAATTCATTATTTGGCTCAAGATCTTCTTGATAAGCTGCTTCGTTTGGAATATTATTTCCGTCAAGTGTAAATCTTGCCTTTGTTTTAAAAACAGCCGACCAGTTTGCTTTATCTCGTTTTAGTGATGGATACAGAGCAAAATAAACCTGTAATGCTTGTTTGGCTAACACGAAAGGATCATACTTTGAGTAACGTGAGTTATGGTTTATTTCAATAAGTTTATAGTCTTTGTGCACGTTGATACCAGAGCCCGGAACATTGCTAAACCAACTGCATCTGAATAAAAATACTTTTTCTGCAGATTGGACAGAATATGTCAATTCCAAAACCTGTGTTAAGACGCCGTAAAAATATTTTATATGTTCATCTGGATCATCAGTCCCTTTGACAAATACACCGCTGTTATAAGTCATTTTTTCAGCACCGTATTCCTTGGTGTTGAATTTAAATCCATTCACGAAGAATATTGGATAAATGTTGACATTTCTTTTTGGTCCTATCGCAAGACATTTCAATCCTTCATCACTAACACAAGTTCTTTGATTATAAACGTATTTCGTAAACCAGTTAGCAAATTCTTTGCTGAGATCGCCAAGTGGATGTTCTGATTCGTAAATACTGCAAATATATGTATACGTATATTAAGTGCAAAATCAATTTAAATTGGGTAACTCGTAAATAATGCAAATATGTACTATTATCGAGAATTATCATTCAATATTTACCTAATAAATGGTGCAACTTCAGCACAATTAAGAAGAACGTATGTGTGTGCTATATGGTAATCTCTATCGTCTAACCATATTTCCACACATTTTCCAGCAGCTCGGCCATTCTGTCTAAAAATAGAAAACATTGATTTAGAACAATCTTGTTCAACGGCTTCATCATTACACGAAACACTTGCAAATGATAAGTTCACATGGTCACTGAAATAGTGAGAGAGAAAAAATGAAGCTTCTTCTTCGATATATGATTTGCAAATCGAATCTTGAACTCGTGCTTTTTGTCTAACTTTTTTCTTGAGATTATTCAAGTACCTATTACAAAATTTATTCGATTAAAATTTACTTACATCAAATTCAAATTTAAATTATTATTTCAAATATTCAAAATTACCTCTCAAATGGATACATCCATCCATATTGCACAGGACCTCAAAGAAGTGCTTCAAATGGAAGATGAACAGGTAAATGCTCTATTGCATTAAATAATCATGGAGGAAATATTTTCTCAAGTTTGCAGAGCAGTATAGGGATGTCATTTTCAAGTTTACGAATACGCTCAACTTTTAACGTGGTCGAACAAAGCTCTTTATAAAACAGACTTAATTCTGTTATAGCACTCCACACTTTTACGGGCAATAGTTCTTTGAAAACGACGGGTAAGAAATTTTCCATCATGACATGGCAATCGTGACTTTTCATCCCACTCAATTTATTGTTTTTTAAGTCAACACATCTACGGAGATTTGAAGAAATCCCATCAGGACATCTCAGCCCTTCAATCCACTTCAACATAAGTTTTACTTGATTGCTGTCTAGCTCATAGCATGCTTTGGGTTTTTTTTACTGTCATTAGGGTTTATATGAAGTTCGGGACGTTTACAATATTGTTCTATATCACATCTTGAATTGAGATCGTCCTTAGTTTTACCCTTGACATTCAAAACTGTATTAAACACATTATCAAACACATTTTTTTCATTGTGCATCACATCAATATTATGTCGTAGTAAGAGATGCTTCCAATAAGGTAACTCCCAAAATATACTTTGTTTGCACCAATTATGCCAGTTCGATTTACCTGGAATTTCAGTCTGTACTCCAGTCTCATGTACCTTCGGATATTCTTTAACTAGTTCATATAATTCTTCACCTGATAAAGTCGTTGGTCGTTGTCTGTTCTCTGCTCTATTTACTACAAAGTTTTTCTTATCTCTTATAAAAGTATGATTAACATGGAGAAAACATCGATGACAATCAAACCATGAAATTTTTCTTCCATGCGGTAATGAAAATGCCCGTGTATCTTCCATGCAGTAAGGACAAGCCAGACGACCGGCCGTACTCCAGCCTGAAAGCATTGCGTAAGCCGGAAAATCACCAATAGGCAATAACAAAGATGCAAACATACGAAAATTATTTTTTTTCGACACATCGTATGTATCCACCCATTCATACCATAATGTTTTCAACTCTTCGATCAATGGCTATAGATAAACATCGATTCCTTGTGTCGGATCATCAAGACCAGGGACGACAATCGTAAGACACATATATGAAGTTTTCATACACATCCATGGAGGTTAATTATAAGGTGTAACGATAATAGGCCAAGATGAATATTTACTACCAAATTAAGAGAATGGTGAAAATCCATATGTACATAAACTAAGTCTCACATTACGACTCTCTGCGGCAAACGCAGGATAAGTCTTATCGAAATGTTTCCATGCTTCTCCGTCTGATGGATGTATCAAAGTCCCCTCTTCCTGCGTTCTCACACTGTGCCATCTCATATGTGATGCTGTCGCAGACGAAGCATATAACCTTTGAAGTCTGGGAGTGATGGGTAAATAATGCATTCTCTTGTATGGAACTTCCTTTCCTTTTTTTCTCTTGGTTTGTATATTTCCTCATTACATATTCTGCATTTCTTAAGATTAATGTCATCTTTCCAATACAACATACAACCTTTTATACATGTATCTATCTTCTGGTAGGGCAAACCGAAAGCAGACATTAGTTTTTTTCACTTTATAATGACTATCGCACATCATATTATTGGGTGGCATATGTCGTTTTGCAGCTTGTACAACTGCTGTAAATCCAGCTTCTGTAAAACTGAATTTTGATTTCATAGTAATGTATTCGGCAGTAACTAACAATTCCGTTCCGCTACTACAACCTTCCGACAACGGTCTTTTCGCAGAATCCAGTAAATCATAAATTCTTTTCACCCCCTCGGTCGGTTCTTCTTCGACATTTACATCATTAACTTGAACAGTAGGGAACATTGATCGTGCTGCATCTTCCACCATATCTACTATTGGATTTGTCGTAACATTATTGTTATTCACCTCAGCCTCAGGCACTATAGAATTAGATGCACCAATTTTTTCTCCACGACGATCCCAGAAATAATAGTTTGGCACAAAATCGGATTTACACAAATGTACAATAACTAAATCCGGTTCCCGATAATGCAAATGTCGACATTTACGACACAGACAACGAATTTGTGTGCTGCCTTCTTCATTATTAGCTTTAGCGAATTTAACAAATTCATGTACACCATCCTTAAAATGTTTTTTCGTTGAACCTTTCGTTCCTGTTCGACTTTCATACATCCAGGTACGGTCGAGAAGATGGCTTGAGTCGTTTAGGGTCGGCCCGTATATATATATATATATATATATATATTTTAATTCTTTTTTTACACCTATTTCGTTTAAAAAAATAAAAAACACTACTACAATAAATAAATAAATGACATTTATTATTATTATTGACCTAATGACGGGTCATGACAGATTAAATTGGTATTTTCGATGATATATGTTCGTATAAATCGAAAATTTTCGTTGTTGAAAATCTAACTCGCACGACCAATCGATGCAACTTTTAGTCGATCCGTTATACAAATTCGATAAAGGTGGTTATAAGTAACATTTTAAAGAATTAAAATAATTTTTTAAACCGTTGGGTAATCAATTATCAATTTTTAAATGTATTTGGTATAATAAAATTATATAAAATAAAATATGCGGCGTAAAAATAAATTCTTTGGATCTTATGTCGATCTAAGGTATTTTGGACATGTTTTCAGAATATGGTTTTAAAATACACGAATCTGGGGCGTCGATCTTGAATTTCAAATTTATGGCCGTTCGTGGACTTTCGGACAAAAAACCCTTCGTGCGAAGGCCGAACGACATTCAAACGAGACCAAATTTGAACCAGTGATGCTTCGTAGTGTTTTAATCGAATCCGTACGGTTGGATTCACAAAAAAAATCATCGCTTACAAAATTATCCAAGGAATATAGTGTTATAGCTAACTCCTAGAAAATGACATATTCCTTGGATAATTTTGTAAGCGATGATTTTTTTTGCGAATCCAACTATACGGATTCGATTAAAACACTACGAAGCATCAATGGTTCAAATTTGGTCTCGTTTGAAGGTCGTTCGGCCTTCGAATGAAGGGTTTTTTGTCCGAAAGTCCACGAACGACCATAAATTTGAAATTCAAGATCGACACCCCAGATTCGTGTATTTTAAAACCATATTCTGAAAACATGTCCAAAATACCTTAGATCGACATAAGATCCAAAGAATTTATTTTTACGCCGCATATTTTATTTTATATAATTTTATTATACCAAATACATTTAAAAATTCATAATTGATTACCCACCGGTTTAAAAAATTATTTTAGTTCTTTAAAATGTTACATATAACCACCTTTATCGAATTTGTATAATGGATCGACTAAAAGTTGCATCGAATTGTCGTGCGAGTTAGATTTTCAACAACGATAACTTTTCGAATTACATGAACATATATCATCGAAAATACCAATTTAACCTATCACGACCCGTCATTGGGTGAATATTAATAATCATACATGTCAATTTTATTTTTTTGGCCATTTTAGTAGTGTTTTTTATTTTTTCAAACGAAATAGGTATATAAAATAATTAGATTGGGAAAATAATTAAATAGCCGACGCTAGCCGACTCGGGCCGTTGCAGGCCGTCCCTAGCCGATGCAAACTTCAATAGAATTTTGATGTGTATGATCTTTTGTGTGATATGCAGAAGCGCACAGATTATAGAAATTCAGAATTGAGGAGGAGGAAGAGAAAATTCGGAGTATTCAACTGATCAGGTTTCCTCTCCTTTTATAGGCTAATTTCCAACGGTTATGTCTGTTGGGAACAGCCGCATCTCTTCGTCTACAAAGGCCAAAAACTATCGTGGTTTGCAACAATCGTGTCTCTTCATTTGCAACGGTAAAAAACTGTCGCGGTTTGCAACGGTCAAAAACTATCGCGGTCTTCAACAGTCGCGTCTCTTCATTTGCAACGGCCAAAAACTGTCCACAACAGTCATATCTCTTCATTTGCAACGGCTAATAACTTTAGCGGTTTGCAACAGTCGCGTCCGTTCAGACAGTCCGCAACGGGCATTTCCATACAAATCCACTAGTCGCTTCTATTTGAATTTAAACAGTAGAAAACTGTTTACTTCTTTGCTGCAAAAATATAGCACGGTCCACTCTTATTGGACCCGCACCCGGTTCGTTTCGGTTCGGGCGGGCGGCGGTGTGTGTGTGTTAGTTCATGATCATATAGGTTCTCCCCCTCGCACAAAAATACCTGACCCTAAGGGCCAATATGGGTTTGAGTGAAGTAGTATATAAACATGAATGCTAACTTATTTTTGGCGATGTGGGACAATATCTCATTCTTCTTATAAAGGCCTCTAACAATCCCCACATGAATGACGATATATGTCTCCCCCACACAAAGTGTAATATCACACTGTTCATATGGAAATAATGCTATATCGAGGATAAGTAGATATTTCACTTTGAACGTTCCCTAGTTAAAACTTACCGGATATACTTGGCTAATCGATGAATTATTTCATCTTGAGTCGTCGGCCGTTTTTGCATAACCAGACAATAGGCTTTACAAAGCATTGTTTCCCTTCACATCCAATCTCTTGGTTGTGTTTATTTTGATCCATAAAAAATTTGGTTCTGCGAGTGTTTTAGAGAATTTAAGCCTTTAATATTCTCATAGAGCCGACCCAGCTCATACTAACATCGGTGATCGCAACCATTAAAAGTATCCTACATATACCCCACTTGTTATTTTCAAGATATGGTCATCATTAAAATGCATAGTTTTAACCTTTTAATATTTCTGTAGGTATGCATTATATTGTGTACCATAGGAATGTAGTAGGACTAAGTCCAAACAAATGCATTACTTCTTGAGTTACTCAAAACTGGTTTGCCTATTGATCCTAATCCATGGGATCTCCAGTCGCTAGGATAGGTTTCCGTATAAGATAACTCTTGTTGGTTTATGCTTTTAAACCCATTCCCCTCGATGCGCAGTCAATTTTCTCTCTTGATAATTCTTTAGTAAATGGATCCGCAAGGTTATCGGTAGTTCTCACATAATCAATGGAAATAGTTGCATTTGAGAGTAACTGCCTAACTATGTTATGGCGCCGACGAATATGTCGTGACTTTCCATTATACACAAAGTTTTGCGCTCTGCTTAACGCTGCTTGATTATCAGTGTATGCATATGGCCGGTACAGGTTTAGGCCAAAATGGAATTTCTTCTAAAAATTGACGAAGCCATTCTACTTCTTCGCCTGCTTTATCTAAAGCGATGAACTCTGATTCCATAGTGAATCGAGCAATGCATGTTTGTTTAGTAGATTTTCATGACACTGCTGCTCCTGCTAGGGTGAATACATAACCATTAGTTGATTTAGATTCCTCTGAACCAGAAATCCAATTTGCATCACTATATCCTTCTAAGACGGCAGGATATTTTCCGTAATGTAGGGAAAAGTTCGTGGTACTATTTAATATCCCAACACTCTCATTAGTGCTTTCCGGTGTTACTTCCCTGGGTTTCTTGTATACCTGCTCAGTCGACTTACTGCATACGCTATATCCGGTCTTGTGCAATTCATGAGGTACATTAGACATCCTATTACACAAGAGTATTGCAGTTGCATTACACTCTACATATAAACAAATCATTATGTATGATTGTCCAACTTGTTTATAATAAACACACTTATCACATTCATTTATACGGAAACCATTTTTCATCATGGCACTATTAAATTTTTCGTGCCATTGTTTTGGAGCTTGTTTTAGTCCGTATAATGATTTTACTAATCTACATACTTTGTTTTCATTTCCTTTGGAAATAAAACCCTCGGGTTGCTCCATGTAAATCTCCTCATCAAGATTTCCATTTAAGAATGCTGTCTTTACATCCATTTGATGAATCTCTAGATTATATATAGATGCAATTGCTATTAACATTCTTATAGACGTTATTCATGTAACCGGTGAATAAGTATCAAAGAAGTCTATACCTTCCTTTTAACGATATCCATTGGCCACTAATCTTGCTTTATATTTGTCAATAGAGCCATCTGGGTTCATCTTCTTTTTGAAGATCCATTTGCAACCAATCAGTTTTATTCCAGGCGGAAGATCAACTATTTCCCAAGTTTTATTACTTAGAATTGAATCAATTTCACTTTTGATTGCTTCTTTCCAACATGAAGATTCAAAAGATGACATTGCTTCCTTGTATGTTTGAGGTTCGTGTTCTAACATGTATGTTAGAAAATCTAAACCAAATGTCTTGAACGTTCTTGCTCCTACGCTTCTTCTTGGTTCAACTTCCTCAATTTCACGATGAGTTTCATCGTCATGTGGTTTGCTTGATTCTTCTCTTGTCCTTTTAGCGATATAATTTCCTTCATTTCTTTTATGCGGAAACACATCTTCAAAAAATGAGGCATCTCGAGACTCTATGATTGTATTGACATTAATATCAGCTATATCAGACTTGAATACAAAAAATCTGTAGGCACTACTATTTTGGGCTGGCCCTAGATAGTAACAGTCTACAGTGTTTCGTCCAAGTTTGACTTTCTTGTCAGGCGGAACTGGAACTTTTGCCAAGCACCCCCCAACTTTGATGTATTTGAAACTTGATATGTGTCCTTTCCATAACTCTTATGGAATTGTTCCTGTTTTATTGTGAGGAACCTTGTTTAATATGTGATTAGACATATTTAAGGCTTCCACCCACAAGTTCGTCGGTAGACCAGAGGTCAATAGCATTGCATTTATCATATCTTTTAATGTTCTATTCTTTCTCTCGGCAATACCATTTTGTTGTGGTGAATATGGAGCTGTTGTTTGATGAATTATACCAGTTTCTGCACAGAATTGTTCAAATGGTGATTCATATTCTCCACCTCGATCAGATCTCAATATCTTGATCTTTTTATTTAACTAATTTTCTACTTCAGCCTTATATTTTATAAACGATGTAATTGCTTCATCTTTACTATTCAAAAGATATACATAGCAATATCGTGTATAGTCGTCAATAAAAGTAATAAAGTACTTTTTCCCACCTCCTATAGGTAATGATTTAAAATCACATAAATCATTGTGAACTAAACCTAGTGGTTCAGTACTTCTATCAACAGTATGAAATAGTTTTTTAAACCAATTTTGCTTCTACACATGTCTCATATTTGTAGTTTTTATCTACTTGAAATTTAGGAATTAATCCCAAGTTTGCTAATTTTTTCATTTTTCAAAAATTTATGTGTCCTAATCTATCATGCCATAGTAAAATTTCATGCTCAACCAAATAAGAAACTTCATTTTTATTAATAGCACAATCAGAGTACATAGTTTTATTGCTGACCACGGCTACATTTGCTTTAAATAGCTATCAGATAAATAAATACTTCCTATATAAATTCCAGCCTTAGACAGAACTACTTTATCTGACTCGAAGACCATATGGAAGCCTTTCTTTGAGAGCACAGGTCTAGAGATAAGATTCTTGCGGATATCCGAAACATGAAGAACTTCATTTAGTGTCACAGTTTTTCCGGATGTAAATTTGAGGACGACGGTGCCGTTACCTTCGATCATGGAAACTGCAGAATTACCCATGTAAAGTTTTTCTTCCTGATCGTATTTCTTGTAAGTGGAGAACATAGATATATCAGAATAGACATGACGAGTAGCGCCTGTATCTACCCACCACTGTGCAGGGTTCTTTACTAAGTTGCATTCTGAAACAACTCTTGAAAAGTTCATCTCCTCAATGGTTGAACTCAAATTTTCCACTATATTTGCCACCGATTTGTCATTCGTCTTCTTGTGCCTGCAATCTTTAGCCGTGTGCCCAGTCTTTCCGCAGACCCAACATTCGCCCTTGAACTTCTTGGTTTGCTTATCTTTGGATTGATTATCTGGTGCCTTTCTCCTTTTCTTTTTGTTGTTGAAGTGTCCTTTCTTCTTTGACCCTTCTGTAACAAGTGCCTCTTCGCCTTTGGGTTGTGTTATTCCGTGATTATCTGCCTTAATTTTTAATCTGATAATGAGATCTTCTCAAGAAATCTCGTTTTCTTATGTTTCAGATAGTTGCGGTAGTCTCTCCAGGATGGTGGTAATTTTCCTATTATTGCTTCAACAAGGAAAGATTCTCCAACTTGATGTCCTTCCGCTTCAAGTTCATGAATTATAAGTTGGAGTTCCTACAGTTGACTAGTTACGGATTTGGAATCCACCATTTTGTATTCCATGAATTTATCTACTATGAACTTCTTCAAACTGACATTCTGCGTCTTGTATTTATTTGCAAGTGCAGTCCATAGGGATTTTGCTGCCTGGTGTGGCTGATATACTTTATATAGTACTTTATCTAGACAATTCAGAATGTAATTTCAACACAAGAAGTCTGAATGCTTCCATGAGTCAATTTCGAGAAAAACAACTGCGTCTTTTTCTCTAGTTTGTCCGTCTTTAGGTTTTGGTTCATCCTCCTCAATGCACTTCTGCAGCCCTAACGTGGTGAGATAAAACATCATTTGATTCTGCCATGTTATGAAGTCATCACCATCTCCTTTAAACGGATCAGGCCTGTTGTGAGCAACAGCTTTTGCTGATAATTCAACTGTCACCATCTCTGTTTTAGTGAAAACAGGAAAGTCTTAAGATATTATTACACCAGTATATCAAAACAGAGACTAATATGTTATAAACTTGTCACACAAGTTTACAAATCAGATTTCCACTACTTTGGAAATCTGTATTAGTAAAACTATAGTGATAAACAAGCATTGTACTACTTCGCAGAAACAGCAAAATGTTGAAATGGAAAGATTACAGAACTATGTATATAAATATATAAATAAACTGAAATCTAACCGGATGATGAAGGAAATTTCTTCTGAGGCTTGCCGTAACAATTTCCTTAAGATTTTATTCAAAGTCTCCCAAGATACAACGGACGTGATCTGCTCTAGATTGTGATGTGTATGATCTTCTGTGTGATATGCAAAAGCACACAGATTATATAAATTCGAAAATGGGGAGGAAGAAGAGAAAATTCGGAGTATTCAACTGATCAGGTTTGCTTCTCCTTTTATAGGCTAATTCCCAACGGTTATGTCTATTGGTAACAGCCGCATCTCTTCGTCTGCAAAGGCCAAAAATTGTCGTGGTTTGCAACAGCCGCGTCTCTTCATTTGCAACAGTCAAAAACTGTCGCAGTTTGCAACAGTCGCGTCTCTTCATTTGCAACGGCCAAAAACTATCGCGGTTTGCAACAGTCGCATCCGCATTTCCATTCAAATCCACTAGTCGCTTCTATTTAAATTTAAACAGTAGAAAACTATTTACTTTTGTGCAGCAAAAATATAACACGGTCCACTTTTATTGGACCCGCACCCGGCCCGATTCGGTACGGGCGGGCGACGGCGTGCCCGCCCGCGTGTGTTAGTTAATGGTCATAGAGGTTCTCCCCCTTACACAAAATTACCTGACCCTAAGGGCCAATATGGGTTTGAGGAAAGTAGTTTATAAACATGAATGCTAACTTATTTTTGGCGATGTGGGACAATATCTCATTCATCTTATAAAGGCCTCTAACATTTTTAACTGAACTTCGCCTTCCAATTCAGGCTAGTACTGACATAAGTTATCAAATTTCAAACTTTCCAACATTGCATATTCCTTTGTACTTAATATTATAATTATTCACAATTATTTACGCATATACTTTTACTCCCGGGTTTAACTGTACAATTATTCAAATTCTGACCATATGATGTTATAACAAATGCTACAACTAACCAGTAATTCATCACTCTAAACTTACTATATATTATTACAAATACTACAGCTAATGGATACTTTCGGATGTAGATACTACCATATCCGCATCCAAAATCATTTTTGGATATCAGATATCCGTATCTGCGGATACGGACGGATATCGGATAATTATCCTATCCGTTAACGATCGATCAATCAAGAAATATAAATGAAATTTTTTAGTTTAACATAAACCTTTTTCAATCCCACTGATTATAAAAGTATTAAAAATAAACAAATATAATGATAATAAATAGTTTTGAGCAGTTAATATACGTTTAGTGCGTATAATATAAAATTTTAACTTAATAAAACCATAAATAAGTATCTTTCACTATACTAAAATACACATAATTTAAATTATAATCTTGAAAAATATCGGATGGATAATTTTTTGATGCGGATGTCTTCGTATCCACATCCGTGTTCGTATTCTTTTTTCGAATATCAAATATTTGTCCGTTTTTCGGATGTGTATGCAAATGAATTTTGGATTCTTTGGGTATTGATTAACAGTCCTATGTAGATTCTGTATCCTTTCTCAAATTTTTTTCTTTTTTGAATATTCAACAAAGAAGGATAAAGGGGATTTCTTCATGTATGAAGAACTAAAAGCGAAAAGAACAAGAAAGCTACGGCCTTTCACTAGTGTCAAGCCAGTTTATCGTTTCCAACTGACTGTATCCAGCATAAGTTGAATACAAGAATACGAACCCACGGCTACATCATACAATTTGCCTTTGTATTATACATGAGAACAGACCTCTAAAGGTTACGCCAATCACTCCATGCAATATATAGGTTGCAACTCATGGACATCAGCAGTTCTTTACTCTTCTTATTGGCACACCTGGTAGAGGTGGACTCATCATTATATCCACACATTACTTATTAACAATTATGCCAAATATAGGGCATTTTATTCCAGTTTTCACACTTTGTGTCCCGAATATATTTAACGTGAATTTATGTCTTGGTAACCCTTAATCTATTTTGGGTCAGCATTTGTGTGTTTGGTATATGCATGTAGGATAAATGGTTACACAAAGCTTAAAACAAATATTAGGATTATTGTTTAGGATCCTTAACGTTTAATAACAAAATATATATCTCTACAACTATATTCTCCACTAACATTGTGCGTAACATGAGTTACACACTAGTTAAAAATAATACAGAAGAAAAGCAATAGGAATATGATAGGAAGAATGGAAAAAAATCCACAGATATGTAGTAATTACGTATATATTTTTGATAGGCGGTTAGATAGATGTTGCAATTGTATATATCTTTTAGAAGTCCCCCTCATATGCTATTAAAATCTCCGCCAATGGTGGATGTGGAAATAACACGAATATTAGGAAGATAATAGGATGAAAGTTATCCTTGTCTACTACAGTCTTTATTTTATTTTTAAGTTATAAAAGATGTTTTTGAAAAATTATTTGGTATGGTAATTGAGTTTTTGAATGTTTTGAGTAAAAAAATCTTAAAGAAATAAATACTTATTACAGAAAGTTTTTGAAAAGGAAAATTTTTCATGTCTCCTTTAGGGAATCAAGCACTTTTTGAATTCGATAAAAAAAGTTTGTAAGTTAATATTTCAAAAGATAAAGGTTTTGGATTAAGTACTTTATGATCGTCAAGTTTTAGTATTATAAAGAGTTATGGAAAACCAAACCAATTTTTTATATGGAGTAAATAGGGATGACTGTCTAGGTAAGACGGGATAAAGGTTTAGGCTATGAATAAAATAGAAAGTGATGGGAGGTGAGCCTTCCATGACATGGTGGGGAGGGTGAGAGCAAGGCTAAAGAGTACCATTCTTGAGTCTATATAAGGAGAGACACATCCTTATTAATAAATTACAAATGCACAAAGCAAAAACCAAGTTCTTTTCATGTTTTCTTCTTCTCTTATGTTCTAAACAAAATAATCGCAAACCTTATCCAAATCAACTTAACTTTAGAGTGAAGCCTTTGGGGCAACATTACAACATCTTCTATCTAGTTTGTTTTGGAAAAAGTGAAGCACATCTCTCCCCCTTTTAATAGGTCATGAGTAATGTATTGAAAGGGAAGGCAAAGTGAAGTGGAGCAAGGAGGAGTAAAGGAAGGAAAGGTGTTTGCAATATTGGGTTTGTTATGTAACGGCGGTCAGACCAAGCTTTCAATCTCCAACACGTGAGGTATGCATATGAGTTGGCATACACTTTGTTGTAACAAAAAGATTTCCCAATGTTACCGCCTACCAACTCATATTTATACATCACTTCTCCAAGTTATTTAGCGATGCAGGACTATTCCTATTCCAAACTATCGTTTCTCTTTACAACATGAAAGACAACCCTAACAATCTCCCCCTTTGATTCGCATCCCCTTGGAGTAACTTTTGAAAGCACTGTTTGTTTGCATGGTCAAGTTCGCAACCTTCAGCTCTGATACCAATTGTTATGTAACGGCGGTCGAACCAGGCTCCCCATCTCCAGCACGGGGAGTAACATATGAGTTTGCACACATTTTATTGTAATAAAAGGAATCTCTAATGTTACGTGCCTACCAACTCATATTTATGCACCATTTTTTCAAATTATTTAGCGATGCGGGACTATTCCAATTCCAAACTGTCGTTCCTCCTTACAACATGTGAGACAACCCTAACAGGTTTTGGACTTGAGTGCTTGGATCTTGGTTGTTTGTTGGATAAAAGGTGAGTTAACACACCACTTTGAATGGAAAATATAACATATATATGTTACGTTTGATTGTGTATAAGTTGTTTGAAATAATATTGATATGTGTTAAAACTTTGGTTTTGATTCTTGCTTTGAAAGAAAATGAACTTGAACGGACTTGAATGGACTTGTATAAGATGTGGCATAACCTTGAAAAAAAGCACAAAGATTATAGATGGACTTTGGTTTATATCGAACTCGGATTTGAAAGTGTACTTATAGCGATAGTCGCTGTGGATGCATTTGTGAATTGCCTTGTTTTTGGTGGTTTCTTTGCAACTTTGTAGAGAGATCATTAGGGATTTCTCACCATATTTATAATATTTTACATGTATGTTTATTTCCATAAAAAGTTTGGATTATAAAAAGTTAAGTGGCATCTTGAAAAGTAGTCAGAACTTCACTTGTGCAAAACTGCTGTTTAGCCTTGATTTTTGGACTTTAAAGCTTTGAAAAGATATTTAAATTTAAGTATTTTATTTCATTCTTTCTACGGGTGTTTACTAGCTCATATTAGAGTATTTTAGAAGTAGTTTGAGATATTTATGAATTTTTAAGAAATAGTAATGTAACGAACTGGATTTTTCGACGTTTGATTTGGAATATTTAAATGGTTTTAAATATTGAATTTGAATTATAGACTGATTTTAAATGTTTAAAAGTTAATATCTTACCTGAATTTAAAATATAGCGACTTATTGAATAATTTAATCATTGAATTTTAATAATTGAATATTGGTTAAATTATTGTATCTTGAGTTTTAAGCTCGATAAAAAAATAATTTAAAGGCTTGTGAAATTTATATTAATAATAATGAAGATAATAAAAAAATTTAAAACTGAATTAAAAAGTGATCTGTTCAATTTTAAAAATAGTTTGTTTAAATTGACATCTAAAAATAGCCTTCCGAGGCACAGTCTCAGAATTCGACAAAACTAATTCCACTGGATCCGTAATAATGTATTATTATCGGATTTCAAGTTTCGTAGCGTTTGGAGTTATCGTTTGATCGTACGGATAGAAACGCACTAAAATTTACATCGAAAATTCAATATAAAATTTGGGTCCAAAGAGCTATCTTCTCCATACGATCGAATTAGGACTCGAAACCTTTTCCATTGCGCTCGGGATAGAGGCATAACATTATAAACGCCTAGTGGCATGCCTCGGTAGGAGCCTATAATTTTAAGCTGGTTTAAATAAGATATTTGAAATTGAATAATAATATTTTAAATTCTTATTTAAATCAATCAGCCATATTCTCCTTTGAACAAGACACTGAGCATGTTTTTCCCTCTCCTTCACACAACCCTTCATTTCAAAAATCACGTCATTTCTTTCTGCTGTCTTCAATTTAAATCACGACCTCTTCCCTCCCCATCCCTTCGGTTCGAATTTATTAAACAGAGCTCTTTCGTTCTTCAATTCATAATGAATCGAAAACCGTTCGTTGCGAATAGAAAAAAAAAATCAAAATCATCACGAAGTCGAATAGCGTTTAAGGAGGAGGCGCACGAAAGTTAGCAATCGAATCGCCTGTGAAGTGCGCGACAACGCTGTGCTTGTGGCAGGGGTCGAGATTGGGGGTCGCATGCGAGTTGAAGTGGGGTCGTGGTCGAGTTTTTCGAAGGTGATGGTGGAGGCGAGCGCGCACGACAACGTTGGTCGGAGGTGTGAAGATTTGGCGACTGCGACTGGTGGCAAGGGAAGTTGAGAGGCGTACGCATGGCCATGGATTACGTAGGTGGGGATGGCTCGCGTGGAGGTTGGAGGTCGCGAGACTGCTGTGTGGACTAGGTTGTGCACGCGGAAAACCGTGGTGTGGATGGTGGTTGTGTAGGCGGTGGCTTGCTTGGAGTATGTCGACAAGGTCGATGACGAGGCTGAGAAGGTGGAGAAGACAGCCACGTACATCGGGAAGGTATAAATTCTGTATTAGGCTTAATTATACATTTAATTATTTAATTAAAAAGTTTGAATTTGTGATAGCTAATTAATTTAAATAAAAATTTGCATTCGAGGTTCAAAATAAATGAAAGCAAAGCATGTTTGTATTCGTAAATGGGAAATATTCGGGCTTGAATTAAAAATTGGATCGGTCGGCAAATTCGATTAAAAACAAGGTGAGAATTCCTTACTCATTTGGATTACGAAAATTAAATTTAAATGTTTAAATTTAAATTGTTGGATGCTTGATTTGATTGATAAATTTATAATTATTGGTTGGATGGCTATATACATGTAGTAGTATATATATTGGTATTGGAGTGATATTCCCGCACATTATAGCGGATGAAACCCTATGTGACCCGCATAATAGCGGATGACCCTATATACCGGGATATCCCCCACGAATTGGGATTGGTATTTTTATTGTTGACTAACATCTATGGATGCAGGGAAACAGGTTGGAGGGATCCAACTGGATTCCTCAAAAATATTTATTGTTTTCATATGTATATATTGATATATGATATGATGAAATAAATTGCTATGATTGTTGGGTGGATTGAATTATTAAACGCTATAATAGCATGAGAATTAAATTCGGTGTTTTAAATACCATAAATAATTAATTTGAAGGGATTAAAAAGGAGATTTTGAATATATAATATTTATATCGGAAGTTGGATTATTTTAAAAGGAAATTATGTGGAATGAGATATATATATATATATATATTAACTTGGGTTACACTTAACTATATTGTAAATTGGTTTAAGTAGAGATCTTAAATAAATTATATTAAGGACTTGTAAAGATATTTTTAAATTATGGAAAGGAATTGGAATCGATAATTAAAAGAGATTTGAAATAAAATTGAAATTTATTAAGGGAAAGAATTATAAAAATGGAATTTTATAAATAGAATTTTTTTTATAAATAAGTGTAACTCAAAGGAGTTTATAAATTTATAAATGAGGTTTATAAATAAGGAAACTGATATCAGTGGATAAGTTGGAATATAAGTTTATAGTGTGAACTTATATCGACTTATGGGAAATGTTGGAAAAAAATAGTAGAATATATTTTGAATGTAAGAATGGTGGTAGAATTTAGATATGGTCGATGTGATACGAATTGAGAGGGATTTATAAATTGAAATTTGTGAATATTGGATTTTCTTAAAAATAGATTTTTGTCGAGTAAATTAAAAATTGTTTTAAAAGGTATTTTGATTACTATACTACATTACCTAATCTATTATTTAGGTTAGAATATTCCGGAAGTTGGTTGTTATAATATTTAATATTTATGGAAATAAATTCTAAATTTATTTTTTCAGCTTTGTGAATAAGTTAGTTATTTAAAAGTAATTGGATATGAATTATTAATGTTATTTAAGATGTTTGATATTTTATATTTACCTAAAAACATATTTCAAAAATAAACCATTATCCTTATATATATATATAATTTTAAATGATTTAAATTTATTTATAAATTCTCTCGAGATTAGAAACGAACTTTGTAAAACGGATATGATTTTTAGAAAAGAAATCTTGTAGTGATATTGTGGGGACTTAAAGAAATTTCCAAAATATAAGATAGGGGAACATCAAAAGGTGAAATAGAATTCACAAAAGAAGTAGAAGGGAAATTGGAATTATAAACAAATATATTTGACTTTGGAAATACTAAGAGAATAAATTAAGAAATTCTGGAATTTATAGAATTCGTGCAAAACGAGTTGAAAAATTTACAAATAAAATTGTAAATGATTTTGAGAAAGAGAAATAGGAGATAAAAGAAGTATTTGCTAAGTGTTGAATATAAAATGAAGTGGTGAAAGTATTATAAGTATTGGGAAGGGTTGGAAATGTTCCTTTGTAAATATAAGGATTGGAAAACTGTTTTCAAATGCGGGGAAGCCGAAAGTAATATCTTATAAAGATATTTTGAAATAAATTTTAGAAAATTTATAATAAGGCCTGATGATTGTTTATGGATGTGTGTTGATAGTCAAATAACCGACTATCAATTTTGGCAATTTCGCTGATCGTTTCGAAGAGACCGGGATCAGATTTAATTATCCAAAAACCACTTCCATCTTGTTTGAACGTTACGAATGAATACCGTGAAGATGACGAAGACGGTGATTCGGTTTGTCCAGACCCAAGATAACTTGTATGGACGAATGCTATCAGAATATCGTCATTGGAGGACGATGAGCATTCTAAGTAAAATTGTTCATGAAAAGGTAACGTTTAGCCTCGAACCTCATCAACCGGGAATGACTAAAACAGGGAAGATGTAGCAAGGCTAAGTGGGTCGCACCTAATTAGGGTATGTTATCACCTTTCTAGATGTCTTCGGAAACCTTTATATTATGGATATGGTTGTGCATGGAAGGAGCGCTCGATGGTAAGGGTGGGAACACCCGGGGTGATAACATATTCGGTCTATCCAGGTCAGGGGTAGGTCGGTCTTGTGTAGCAAGGGATCTCGGCGTGGTCTTCGGTACATGGTTCTCGAGGTGTACTATGACGGGCGGTACCCAAGTGGCCCAGTCATTCGTTGGAATCCATTCTCCAATACGAGCTTATCATTTTGTTTGTAAAGCATAGTACGCTGGAATTTAATTAATGTAACAATTTCAGCTATTTGAATAAGTATTTGTATTTAGACACTATTATAATATCACTGGATTTTCTATAAAGTGTTTTGGTTATCGTAAGGTAAAAACCCATCGTGTTTATGTGTGACGCGGTCTTACGATATACCTTTGTTTTTCAAAGGATTTTGATAACTCTAATAATTCAGATTGAGTGTGTTTTCTCACGCTGGTTTTCCAGACTGACTCGGGTGTTATTTTATTTTAATGCTTGGGTTAGACCGAGCATTACAGATTCAGGTTAGGATGCTATGGAGCTCTGGAGATGAGCTAGAGGATTTCTGACGTATATCACGTACTTGTTGTATTTTCGTTGTGTGAGGACAAATTATTATAACTGTCCATATTGATGTATTAATTGTTGTACTCTGATGATTGTAAGTATAAACAGTTACAGATTCTTTTATAGAAAATATGTTATTATATATTATATTTTGTTTCGCTGCGGTTGTGAGATTATGTGTTTGTTGTTCTATTTTTCTTCTTTTATCTTTTCTTCTTTACCCTAGTTATTCGCTCTTTCGTACAATTTGGGTTGAACAGTAGTGATTTACTATCAACTCAAAGGATACGGAACTGCAGATCGCTACAAGTAATGAATTTATAAAGAAAATGTTTTTTTAATGAAAACTTGTTTATCCAAGTTTTAAAGGATTTTATAAACTTGTTATTTTCAAGGAATATTTTGGTTAAATATTTTAGAACCAATTATTAGTAATTTAAAAGAAATTTTAAGTATTTACAGTTTGTAGAAAATATGTTGACTATTTTATATCTTATATAATAGATATCTTCTAAAAATGGTTTATTTAATATCGAGTTCTACAAATAAATTACTATATATATCATTTTAAAAAAGGTTTTAAAAGTATAAACAAAAGGTTTAGAAAGGGGTTAGAATTGTTGTAACAACCCGCACCTTATTGGGCCTGAATTCCTGAATTTTCAATAAATCGAAAACCCCAAGTCCATCAAAATACGAATCGTCGGTTTGGTATCCTACAAATAAAACAAAAGAATACATATCGAAGTTCAAATGAAATAACTTGCAGTGGAATAATTTAAATATAATAAACCACATAATTACTTACCAATGTTTGACACTTCCAAAATCAAGTGTCATTGTCAACACCGAACACACCCAAACACCAGTACCCATCCTTTCAATCTATCATATGGGTTGTAATGAGGAGGGGGTTAGAACAATTTTTTGGTAACTGGTAATTTTACATCCTATACATAACACTAGTTTATGTTGATTATTCACTATTTCATGTTATATCTTATAATCATTAGTCGTTTCAACTCTATATCTATAACACCCTGTAAATAAATCATAAATAAATGAAATAAATTAAATTAACCGTGATAAGGTAGAAAACGAAAATTTGATAAAAGTTAGAATTTGACTACGAAAGTTGTACTGTTGCATTCGTGGTGAAACTTTAATTAATTTGCATATATAGTATGCTGAAAACGGAGCTCGAACGAAAAAGTTATGAGCGTTTGAAATATTCAAATTTAAATAATTTGAATAGGATTCAAATAAATAATTAATTCCCTAATTTGAAATTTGAAATTAATTGTGATTAGACTTAGGGATTAAGTAACGTTAAAAATTAGCAATTAAAGTTAAAAGTTAATTAGGGTATGAAATCAATAAATAATCAAGCAAAGCTAAAATAAAATAAATACCTTCCTAAAATAAGGGAAGAAGTCGACCCAGCACCTCAATGGATCGACCTAGAGGTCGACAGAAGGGTAGACCGTAGGTGTCGACTGCTTGGAGCATGGGGGACGACCACTTTCTTGTTGTGGAGCCTATTTTGATGAGTTGTATGTTCCAGATTTATCCGTTTTTAATATATTCTCATTCAACGGTTCTGGTGTTTCCAACCACTGTAAATTAGACCCCAGACCTTTCACTTTTATCCACAAATATTTTGGAAACAATAGCGAAACTTTACATTGTTATCTCTACAAATTAGATTTAGAAACTTCGTAGAGAATTCAGATAAGAATCCAATCTATTTCTATTTATTTCTTCTTCCTCCATCCTATTCCTTTTATATTCTACTCCAACTATACTGAATCTAATGAAATATATACCTCTTCCCTATTGTGTGTGTGTATATATATATCAAAAGAGAGAGATTCTGGAAGAAATCGAAAGGCTACAAATCCATTTGAGTGAAGCTAAGGCTAATCTGTAACTGGAAACCTTAGTATTTCTTTTCAGCAATTGTTTAATGTATTTTGTTTTGGATTTGAATATACCTTGGGGATTTTGGGATTTCAAAAATATGATAGAGAAAATCTACCAAAATTTATTTTTAATTCGATATGTTAATTATATGTTGTGCTTCCCAATTATTTATATTAATTTGATGGAATTTGTTTCGTTTATGCAATTTTCGATAATTTCATAGTCTATTCCACTCCTTCTTCTTTGGGTCAAATTGTGATTCTTTAATAAAATAAGGGGTTTAGACTACGAATTGAATTTGTAATTTACACCACTTATTTTTATCTATTTCTTTGTAAAAGAGGAGTTGAATAGAGTATGGGGTTTAAATTGCAATTCTTATTGTTTAAGATATTCCATTGAATTGGTGTAATAAATAGAGTTTCTATTTTATTTACAAGTCTGTTATTGTAGTTTTGGTTATGAATATTTATTCCTTGTTTTGGATGTTAGAACCTCATGAAATCTTGAAAATTTGATGAAAAAGGACTAGTAATAATATTTTGTTAGGGAATTGACATTTGATGCTAGATTAGAACATAAAATCTGTGCGTTTATAACTTATTAAGCACGAATATTTATTTATATCTCTTTACGTAATTAACGTATAATTATTGCGTATATGGCATAGTTAATTAGACATTTATTTACATTTATTTCCCCCATTAGGAAAATAATTGATTGTAAGGAGAAAATAAGAATAAACTCTTATATAGCCTAATTATTATTTTAAGGCGTAATAAGGAACATTCCTTATAAGGCCTTATTTATGAAACGACGAGATGACTATATATATCTACATAGAGAGTAATTGATGATGGCTAAGTCAAAGGGATGTGAGGTGTAATGACCCACCTTTTTGGACGGTTTAAATCAACGATAAACCACACACGTCAGACTCAAATCATTCAAAATGATTGTTATGGGGTAAATAAGAAAAAGTAGAGAAAGAAAGAAAACAAACATAGAATCTCACAGTGGAATGACAAAATATAATAATCAAATAAACAGTTCATGAAGCTATTTTAGAAATAACATTTGATTACACTTTTACAACATAGATCAGAGTTACATACAACAGGAATAAATAACTAAATGCAGCGGAACAACATGATGCAGTGGAAATAATATAATAAATAATAATAGTATTAAATCTTCGTCTTCAATAACTCAATTTCGATGAGTTCCATTTATGCTTCAAAATTCAGCTTTGGAATTTTCATTTTAATTCTTTAAACAATTCATTAATTAAATTCCAATTTCAACATTTAACGTTTGGTTTTCGATAATAATTTAGTTTATATAGATCAAATTCTATTTCAAAATATTATTTAACTGAATTTAAAATTTAATGATTTAAAAATCATTTAATTTAACCAATCCGATGTCCGTATATAATTTTCTACCATATGGTTAAGTGATACGGATATATATCATTTCAACCCGCAATAATTTTGTAACGACCTGGTATTTCAAACCATTCGCATCCATACATGTCGGACTTGAATCGCTCAAAATAATAGATTGTTTATTTATATTTGGCAAAACTCAACATATGTAGTAAATAAATCAATCACAAAATCACAGACACAGAGTACTACAACAATAAGCAGCGGAATAGATAAATAGTAGTTCATGAAGCTACTATAAAACATTAGATTCTGAAACAAAATACAACAGAATCTCAAATACAATTAAATCTCTGATACATAAACAACTACACGTCTGAACATAAATGACTGGAATAAACTGAAATAACTGAAAGCTGGATAGATAGATCTTCAAACAAAGCTCCAATCTCCAAAGGTGAGTCTCAAATACTATGACACTCAGTCTGACCCGAGCATAAAGTAAAACACAAAACACTCGAATCAGGATTAACATTAATTTACCAGTAAATTCAACTCAATTGAAATGTCAAATGAAATACAAGTAACTTAAAGGATGTTTGGGATTTCCATCCTCTAAGGATCTGTGGAACTATCTACTATGTAGTAATATATGCTATTATAATATGTCTATCAGTAAAGTAAAGTATTAAAATAGCATTAAGGCGTTACCCATATCCCCCTTAACACATTTTATATATTTCTATAGTCTATACAGTACCGTAAGCTCCACCAAACCGGTGGCTTACCCAGAGGGCATTCCATAGGTACGGTACAAAATAAACTCGTAAAAGGCGTGATAAGGCATGTGACAAGGCACGCGAGGTAATGCCCAGAGTAGGATACTACCGTTTTGCAGATCTAGACTGGTGGTAACGCATAGCAGCTACTACCGCCCACCTCGAGACACACTCCCAAATCAAAGGTACACCCAATCAAATCACAAAGTAATAGAATGGTATCGAAGAAATGTGCTCGATAGGAGGAGCGACCTCACTTTAGCCCGGCATGACTCCTGTTTTAACCATATCAAGCTGACTCGAGGGAGTTGGGGCTACGTTAATACCTCATATTCGCCAAACCATCCTACTTTGTTCTGGAATCTCCACCACGTGCACGATTGTTAAAGTGGTTTTTGGTATTGGCAGAGAGTATGACAATATCTGATCCTGGACTCTTTAACAACCAAACGCTTATTTCACACCGTGGTCATTTTATATTTCAAACAGTTTATACTTCATACCAAAATGCCATATTCTTTTCAAAATCATATCTCTTTCGAAATCATATTAACTTCCAAAATCATATCACTTTCCAACTTAAACAGTTTGAGTATTGAAAATAGTGTATATATATTAAAATAGTTAGAAATTAAAATATTTTATATTTAAAATAGGTTATAGATTGAAACTAGTTTATTTATTAAAGTAGTTTACATATTAAAATAGTTTATATATATACAATTATTTCTTCCAATTTCACAAATCTATTCAAATCAACTTAAGTTCCAAAATTTAATTTAATCGGTCTTAGTTCAACAATTTCAAATTAAATTCTAATTCTCAATAAACTATTTTAATTTATATTGATTTCAAATTCAAGTTTGAACATCAAATTTAAACCACTTCTAATTCAATAGGTTTCAAAGTTTAAATATTCAAATAATTCATAATAACTCAATATGATAAATTCCATTTATATTTCAAAATTCAACTTTAATTTTATTTAAATTTGAAAATATTCCTTTTATCATTTTCATAAGCATTTAAATAAAATCCTATATTACAAATTTAAATCAAAATTAAATATTAAATATCTAACTTTAATTTATTTAGTTCGGAAATATTCACTTAATCATCCTTTTATGAACATTTAAATAAAGTCTCAAATTCAAACTTAAATCAAATTTAAATATTCAATTTCAATTTTTAATTAAATTTTAATATATTCATTTAATTACCTTAATCAAAATAAAGTTATTAAGTTATAAAGTCGTATCTTTAAAATCTTACTATCAAAAAATTTCAAATCCACTCTTATTTAACTTAAATTACAAATCAATTCTTATTTAAATTAAATTTTTGCACCAATTGAATTACAAATCAATTTCAATTCATCTTTCCATCCTTAATTTATTAAAGTTATAAAATCTATTTTAAAGTATTTAAAACATATTATATATAAATAAAAGTTAAATTAAATTCTTATTAAATTTTATTATATTAATAATTATTAAATTCAATCTTATTAATATTAAATTTATTTTAAATCTTATTTTATATATTTTAAATCTTATTTTATATATTTTAAAAATAATAAAGTTATAAGTAAAATTTTATAATTTACATTTTAAAACTTAACTTATAAATTTAAAATTTCCAAAACATATAATTTTAAAATCTAAATTTTGTACATATATTAAAATTTAAAATCTTTATATTATATTTAAAAATCAATATTTATTAAAGCCCATATATTTTCCTTTCAAATTTTGGAATCATTTCGAAAATAGACCAACGGTGTCCATATATAATTTTCTATCCTATGGTCAAGTGATACGGATATTTATCATTTCAATCCGCAATTTAAATTTAATATTTATGGGTATATATCATTTCAACCCGCAATGCCAAATTCAAAATCAATGAAAATCGCTTGGGTTTATCATTTCAACCCATAATAATTTTCCCCCGATCTATCATATCGTTCATGTATGTATCATTTCAACCCATAGGGAATTTCTAAATTAACAGAGAACTTGCATAGTTAGAACATATATGATAATAATATAACATATCAACAACAGACATATATCATCAGTAATAAATTTAAATATAATATATACAACAGGTTATGGTGTCATGTGTCATAGGTAAACAATTGCAGATAAGGGCATATCATATTTAACAATTAAATAACCTAACAATTCAAATTTAACCGCATATTTCAATCGTCATTGCATGTGAATTAAATTTACTAAATATAAGAATGTTAATCGTGAGTGATTGCTCACCTTTCGAAGCTAGAGAAAATTGACAACACAACAAGCTACGAATTGAATCACGAATTCGACAATCGATCAATCCAAACGACAAATCCCAAAGCAGAGCAAGGTGAACACAGATTCAACGAACAAAGCTGATAATTCAGAATCGATGAAAACAAATCAAAACCAGCTTGAAATAGATGAAAACAATATATATATATATATACATATATATATGAAATACACACACACCTCTTTTATCTGACCTTGAGCATCAATTGAGAATTAAACATCAACAAGCAGTTAAAGCTGAGTTTAGCAAGGCCAAGAAAAAACTTGCATAGATGCACTAGACACAAAATAGTCGAAACCACATTTACTGCTCATAGAACAAATATATATATATATATACATCTTCTACTTTTTTTTTACAAAAGAGAAGGGATGGGATGCAATGCAAATAATGAATGTAAGCTTCAGAACCAAAGCATTCAACTTAAAATATACCAAAGCATGCAACTTAAAATATACCAACGCATGCATTCCAAATAACGAATGCAAGCTAGAACCAAAGCATGCAAGCTTCAGAACCAAACCCGCTTCACTATGTTTTTTTTAAGAAATAGAAGGGTTAGGAAAGCACGACTATGGTGTGAGGCGTGAAGGTGGCGGGTAGTATGGGTAAGCAATTAGGAGGTTAGGTCATAGAATGGTTGAAGCAAGATCGGTGGGAAGTATGGGAAAAGAAATGGCATGGGTTTCACAGCAAATATAAACGAATTTTTTTTATGATGGAGAACGCGTGGCTGCTAGTAGGATGGACGTGAAGGGAGTGTGGCGGTAGATCTGGTGGAGGGAGGAGAGGCCGGGCGGAGGTGGTCAGCAAGGAGGAGGGGAAACGTGGAAGGGTGTTTTCGGTTGCTAGTAGGTTCAAGGGAAGGTGGCTATGTGCTTTCGGGTAGGGGAAAGATGGGCTGTGAGTCTGGTGGTTTGCTTGGCATGGGTGGTGGAGGAAGGCGCAACAGTGGGATTACGGCAGTGGTTGTTGGTGATGGAAAGGCGGAAAGTTTGGTTTGTGTGGGCTGTTGAGATGGCTAACATTGTCGGTGAGCATGGAGGTGGTGTGATGTGGAAAGGGACGAAGCACAGGCAAGGCGAGGAGAATGAATTGGCCATGAAACGAACGGGTTATCTCCGAGAAAAAGATGGAAGCAAGAAGGCTATTTTGAGAAATATAATGGAAGCAAACCATATAATATATATATATATGAACTGTTTTCTCTATATATATTTTTTCAATGGAGAAGAAGACAGAACAAAGAATAAAAGCAAAAGAAAACGATGGGTACGAACCAATAGGAATAATTTTTGAACAGGTAGGAATGATAAAAGTCACACATTGGATTCTGAGAAGTAATAAAAGAAAATGACTATTTCCTTTTAGCCGGTGGACAATGAATGGTCACAACAAACCAAAAAACTCCAGAAATGGGTACCGATATAGTAAACTGTTTTGCGGTTTTCGTCGCGTATCGGATACTGGAATGCACAAATGAATATACTGTGGAGACCAGCATGACCAGATGAACACAATGGCACACAAATATTAGTGATACGATCATCCTATCAAAATCGATATTTCGCTACCAAACTACTGCAAATTCGCCGAAAATAAGATAAATGGGGTTAGAGAAATCCAAATTTGACGAAACGAATTATAACGTCTCACTAAGAAAATAGTTTACATTTTTATTATATAAAAATATTTAGATTTCGAAAATATTTTATTTTCATCAAATTAACTGATATTAAATGGAAATTTGAAAATTACACAACAGAACTAACTTCCATATTTGTAATGAAAATCTGACATTTGCTACGTTTAAATAGACCATTTCAAATATCAAATTTTCATTGCAAAAATTTTATTGTTTATTTTCAAGCAAAAATTCAGTTAATTACATTATAAAGATCGTTAAAATTTCCGGGTTATTACAAATTTAAAATTTACGGGTATATATCATTTCAACCTGCAAACCCAAATTTAATTTCAAATCCATGAAATCGCTCGAGTCTATCATTTCAACCCATAACGATTTCTCCCTAAACTATCAGATCGTTTGGGTGTGTATTAATTCAACCCTTAGGGAACTTACAATGTTATAACAATATAAAACATAACATCCAGTCATCCAATATCAACAATCAAACATCCATCACAATCATCATTCAAATCAACCAATAAACATCAATAGATAACTGATTATCATTAATGGGTATAAACTGGCAAATTGAAATTTAATATTAAATTAAATGACAATTAAATGCAAAAAAGTCATATTTAACTGGAATGACAATTTAAATCAACCAATAAATTTCTAATCATATCATAAATTTAAATTAACTAACATAAGACAATTTAGTAGTTGTGAGTGGGTTAAAACACTCATCTTTGATTTCAAATTGATATGAAATCCAAAATAAGGCCCAAAATTCAACAATCTCAGAATTTGTTCAAACTAGTTCCATGATATCCAGAATTTTGATACAACTACAGCAGAGAAAACCGCGCGTGAATCTGACCTCGTATGCCAAAGTTATGCATATTAGAACATCACACGATTTGAATTAAAATAAATAAAATAGTTAAATTAATAAAACACGTATACCTTTACACGTCAGCCCTTACCACCGAACCCTAACTCATGCTCGATCTCTCGTACGCAATGAACTGCTCCAGCTGCCACGCTATCACCTCGCCGCCGATGATCCAAGCGTCTCCATCCTTATCCAGACACCCACTGCCTGAGTCGCCTCAGGTCGACCCCCCTCCGAGCAAGCGGCCACCTCCGGCCACACCCTGGGTTGTTGCCGCTGCTGAGCTTCACTGAATTTTTTGGTGAGCTCTGGCCATCTATGCGACAAACGAAAACCATGGACCGCCTCCATTCGTTTCCTTCTACGTCGCAATATCCCCCGATCAAACCCTCGTCGACGATCCACCGTCAAAGTTAAAACCCTAATGTGGATGGCCACGGCTTCTTCGTTAATTTCTGGGCAAACGATAAACCAAATCGAAGAACGAATTGCATGAGTGAATTAAGCTCGCCGAGAGCTTCGAAACGATATATAATATGTTAGGGTTTGGAGAAGTTTGAATTTTTGAAATTTATTTTGATTTGAATTTGGATTTGGGGATATAGGTTTTTAGCCATTGAGAAGAGAGGAGCGACAGAAATTTTAGTACGTACAAAAATGAGAAATAAAAAGGCTTCTAGGGTTAGAACAAAACTATTTATATGGATAAAGCTCTATAAGAAAAATGAACACGTATCAAATTGGTTCGAACGACAATAGCGACCCGAAAAGCCCGTTCTGCCTCCGAAATGAAAATGAGTCATCCCATATATCAAAATAGATATTTTCGATACTTTTAAACTCAATGGAACAGGTTTTAAGTCTTGATTCGATGGTATGAAGAAGTTAGCTTTTAAAATCAGCTTATTTCAAATTGAATCCAATTAAATTGATTTCTATGCGTTTCGAGCTCGTACGATCAAACGACAAGTCCGATCGCTACGAAACTTGAAATCCTACGATAATTCACCGTTACGGATCCGATGAAACTAGTTTCGTCGAAATCCGAAACAGTGGCCAAAATTGCTATTTTCACGTTAAATTATCGTTTATATTAATTAAATCACCTTTCAATTCAATTTTTAATTAACAAATTTCATCATTTTTAAATTCATAGAAATTAAAAATCTTTTTAAAACTAATTTCCCATGTCAAATTCAATGTTAATTATTTCACTAATTATAGTGTTTAATTTCAATTGCAATAAACCCATTAATTATAATTAAATTCCAATAAATTAATTAAATTAAATTTCAATCTTCTTTATCAATCAATCATTTACTTTATGGACATAGTTAAAATTGGTTTATATCTTATTACATTAATATTCTACAATTATCATCGTAATCCGTATTAACTTGATATTTAATTACATTTGTTGCAATTGATTACAATTAAGTTTCAACAGATTAAATAATGCAATGATAATTAAACCCTTGTTGGAACGTACAATTTCAAACACAATTCTATGTTTATTGTTAACAAACAAAACTAATAAATTCACAAACTGATCAATTATTCTATATTAACCAATTTCAATTAACTACATACAATTTTACCATTTAAACACAATATTTGGTTTAATTCTTTATTTTCAATTTATAACAAATTTTAACTCTACAATCATTCCAATCAAATGGAATTACATTCAAGTAATTATCATTTACCTTGTATTAACATCATTAAATCTCATTCTAATTATTTTTCTCATCAATAAATCTTAAATTTTAAATTTTCTTATTAACAAATTGTAAAATTTTAGTTTCTTCCAATATTAACACCAACATCTTTTTAAATTAAATATTTTTAACTATCGAAAATTACGGGTCGTTATACTCTCTCCCACTCAAAACTTTTCGTCCTCGAAAAGGGAAAAGAAGGGATTAAAGAATTAATATATCTTGTTCAAAGTATTCAATTTATAGAGAATTAATTTACATAATTAAACAATTTAAATAAATTATACCAATTTATAAACAATTAAATCCTTTCATATTTAAGTTCAATAAAATTCTAAAACATTTCCATTTTCTTACAAAAAAATTCTAAGTCCAAAATTCATGGAAAATTCGGTAGAGTCTCATTTGTACGGAGAGGTCCGAGAGAAAAAATAATATCAATAATAAGCATATATATATATATCATATTCAAAATAAAATATCCCAAACCATGGAAAAAACAATATAATATCGCTTAGAAAACCGTAATCTAAAAACGTACCTATTTGTCGGGCAAACAACGCTTTATTTATGAAACCAAAAGCAGTAGCTATTGCTTCCATAAACCTGTATTTCACTTATACAATCCAAAGATGTTAATAATTATATAAAAGAGAAATTTAAGTTGTTTCAATTAATAACAAACAAAACAACACAACATAACAATAGTCACTTGCAAAAAAAACCATACAATCATCACATGCCATCAAAGTAATCAGCCATCCATCCATAACAACCAAAACAAATGGTTTGTTCGGGTTCAGAAACTTTTAATCGTATAAAATGATAAATAAACTAATAAGCATACCATACACTCAACAGTCTTAGATAAAACTTAATAGATTATTTACACACCTTTATAAAGTTAGAAGTATCATTTCCTAACCATCCCATAAGCTAAAATAAACAATAATTTCAAATATCAGTTAAGTTTATTCTTATAAATCTCCTTTCACATTATTTACTGTTCATCTTTGTTTTTATTTTCATTCATACAATGATTATTTTCTTTAATTTACATTCATTACTTACAAAATTCATTTCCCAATCATTTATACAATGCCATTTTCCATTAATTTATATTCATTTGCTTACATATGTTCTTTCCATTCAATTATTTAAAATAATCAATGAATTTATTATTGAAGGATTGCATACATTTTTCTCAGTTTACTTCACACTTATCATTTACTTTAATTTCCTTATAACATCAATATTTATTTGTGAAACAACTCATTCTTTTTTTTTCTTTTCACTTTTGTCTCTTTATATATAGTATTCCATTTTACTATTTACTTTAATTATAATTGGCTTCAAACATCACTTAAATTTATAGTCATTTACTTACAGTATTCGCTTTTCTATTACATTTCATTAGTAGCATTTCAATTTATTAACTTCAGTTTATAACATTTTTATAACATCTATTCTTATTTATAGGAATAATTCTATTGAACATCTTCATTACTAATGTTTTACTTGTATAATATTCTATCACATATTTCTATTTAACATTTCAACTTTTGATCTTTTTGGTAAGTTATATATATGTCCTTTTAGAATGTAATTGAATGTTACACAAGTTCATCTTATTCATTTTAGTTAACAAAACATTCACTAATTGTATCTTCTAAATTTTCACATCTACAAGTTACAAATTTTCAATTTCTTATATATTTCCTTAATCACTTGACCACGAATTCTTATTTTCCATTTTAGAAATTTTCCAATTATTAAAATAATTAAGATTTCATCCTATTTCAATAATTGAAACTACTAATTTACAGAAACTTAAGAACTAAATACCCGGTTACATTTCAAGTCATTTTAAATTAATATATATAAATATATACACATACTCATAACTTATATACATCCAATCATATTTAGAAATTAAAAATCAAGCTTTTTTTATTAGAACAAATGTGTAGTAAAACTACTACAGTGGCCTTCCCACTTTGAAACTTGAAAATGAATGTCGATGATGCGTGCACTCGTCACCGAAATTATTTTTCAGCGACAAAGAGGGCGTACAGAACTTATTTCCTTCCAAAAATCCCTTTAAAACATTTCTTTTAAATCATATTGAAATATTTATATCAGGAAATACTTCTAAATATTACTAATATTATATTCCAAAATCTTTTGAAAGCAGTTTTTCAAAAAATCCCAGAACTTAAGTTCTCAAATTTCCAACTTATATTCATTTTATTTACAATCCCATTTTTGCAACTAATAATTATAAATTTCATTTCCTAACAACAACCAAACATATCACATACAATTATATACATTTATAAATATTATTCTTTTATATACAAAATACAATACTAGGTAAAATTATTTCATTTATCCATATTTCAAAACAATATTGTGTCGGTTTGCCCTATTCACTGTTTAGAAACTTCTATCGGTGCCATAGCATCCCATATACTAACCAGAATTTATAAATACTAAATCGAACAAATTAACACAATACAAAAAACCTTTTATAACACTAACAAATACGCTCTCTCGTATATATACACTCAACGACTCATTCTAGGGTATTACTACCGTATCTTTAATGAGTCAGACCCCACAAAGCTAAGGTTATCACTGAACCTAAGCTCTGATACCAAATGTAACAACCCACCTTTTTGGACTGTTTAAATCGACGATAAACCACACATATCAGACTCAAACCATTAAAAAGCGAGGATTGTTATGGGGTAAATAAGAAAAAGCAGAGAAAGAAAGAAAAAAAAAACACAAAATCTCACAGCAGAATGACAAAATATAATAATCAAATAAACTGTTCATGAAGCTGTTTTACAAATAACATTTGATTACACTTTTACAATACCGATCAGAGTTACATACAATAGGAATAAATAACTAAATGCAGCGGAACAGCATAATGCAGTGGAAATAATATAATAAATAATAATAGTATTAAATCTTCGTCTTCGTCCTCTAGAAAAGCAGTCTTCGATATACTGAAAAGCTCAGACTGACCCGAGCAAATTGAAAAGACAAAACACTCGAGTCAGAACTAAAAGATCTTATGTAAGTTAAATCAACAGTAAATAAATATGAGTGTAACAGCATCAGAGATGTTTATGGGGTTTGACATCTCCTATCCAGTGTCTAACGTGAGTGCAATAACCTAAAAGATGTTCGGGATTACCATCTCCTAAGGATCCGTTAAACTATTTACTATGTAGTAATATACGCTATTATAATATGTCTATCAGTAAAGTAAAATATTAAAATAACGTTAAGGCATTACCTATATCCCCCTTAACACATTTTATATATTCCCATAGTCTATACAGTATCGTAAGCTCCACCAAACCAGTGGTTTACTCAATGGGCACTCCATAGGTACGGTATAAAACAAACTCGTAGAAGGCGCGATAATGCATGTGACATGGCACGCGAGGCAATGCCCAGGGTAGGATACTACCGTTTTGCGGATCCAGACTGGTGGTAATGCATAGCAGCTACTACCGCCCACCTCAGAACACACTCCAAAAATCAAATCGAGAGGTGGTCACCAAATCAATCACAAAGTCATAATATGGTATCGAAGAAATGTGCCAGATAGGAGGAGCGACCTCACTTGGCCCGGCGTGGCTCCTATTTTAGCCACATCAAGCCGACTCATGGGAGTCAGGGCTACGTAAATACCTCATACAGAATCATTCGCCAAATCATCCTACTTCATTCTGGAATCTCCACCACGTACATAGTTGTTAAAGTGGTTTTCGGTATTAGCAGAGAGTATGACAATATCCGATCCCGGTCTCTTTAACAACCAAATGTTTATTTCACACCGGATGGTTCTTTTACATTTCCAAAACCAATTCATAATTGATATCAAAATATCATATTCAATTCAAACCATATCACTTCCGGAATCATATTTACTTTCGAAATCTTATTCACTTTCGAAATCATATCACCTTTGAAATCATATTTTCAAATCATCATATTTACTCAAAATATGTCATTTCACTAGAAAATATCATTTACTATCCTAACTTAGATTATAACTTCATTTTTCCATATCTACTTTTAAATCAAAGGATTTAAATATAAACACTTCAACTTTACATAGTCTGGAATTTAGAAATAGTTTGGACAGTTTAAAATAGTTTTAAAAATAGTTAAATTAGTTTAAAATAGCTTTTAAATGGTTAAAATACTTTAAACATAGTTTAAATGGTTTTTAATAGTTTAAAATAGATTAAAATAGTTTAAAATATTTTAAAATAGTTTAAATACTTTAAAATAGTTTAAAATACTTTAAAATAGTTTAAATGGTTTAAATATAGATTAAAATAGTTTAATATGGTTTAAATAATTTAAAAATAGATTGAAATAGTTTACAATGGATTAAAATGGTTTAATAGTTTAAAATAGGTTAAAATAGTTTAAAATAATTCAATAGTTTTATATTGAAATAATTAATTTGGAATTAATATCAAAATCAAGCCATTTCTTTCATTTCAACACATTTGGAACATGTCCAGCTTTCAAATCAACTAACTAAAATTGGTCTTTCAATTCAGATTCTCAATTAAAACCATTTAATCAATATCGATTTCGAATCCATGTTTGAATTATCAATTTAAACCACTTCAAATTATATAGATTTCAAAGTTATATCCAAACATCTCAATAACTCAATATCGATGAATTTCATTTATGCTTCAAAATTCAGCTTTGAAATTTCCATTTTAATTCTTTAAACAATTCATTAAATCAATTCCAATTTCAACATTTAATGCATAGTTTTCGAAAATAATTCAGTTTATATAGATCAAATTCTATTTCAAAATATTATCTAACTAAATTCAAAATTTAATGATTTAAAAATCATTTAATTTAACCAATCTAGTGTCCGTATATAATTTTCTACCATATGGTCAAGTGATACAGATATATATCATTCTAACCCCCAATAATTTAAAATTTATGGGTATATATCATTTCAACCTGCAATCTCAAATTTAATTTCAAATCCATGAAATCGCTCGAGTCTATCATTTCAACCCATAACGATTTCTCCCTAATCTATCAGATCGTTCGGGTGTGTATCATTTCAACCCATCGGGAACTTACAGTGTTATAACAATATAAAACATAACATCCAGTCATCCAATATCAACAATCAAACATTCATCACAATCATCATTCAAATCAACCAATAAAGATCAATAGATAACTGATTATCATTAACAGGTATAAAACCTTTGATTTCAAATCGATTTGAAATCAAAAATAAGACCCAAAATTCAATAGTCTCGGAATTCATCCAAACCAGTTCCATAATGTCCAAAATTCAGATACGATCGTAGCACAGAAAACCGTTCGTGAATCTGACCTTGTATGCGAAAGTTATGCATATTAGAACATCAAACGATTTAAATTAAAATAAATAAAATAGTTAAATTAATAAAAACACTTATACCTTTACACGTCAGCCCTTACCGTCAAACCCTAACTCATGCTCGATCTCTTGTACATGATGAACTACTCCAGTCGCCATGCTATCACCTCACCGTTGATGATCCAAGCCTCTCCGCCCGGATCCAAACACCCAATCGCTTGAGTCACCTCAAGCCGACCCCCCTCCGAGCAAGCGGCCACCTCTGGCCACACACTGGGCTGTCGCCGCCGCCGAGCTTCACTAAATTTTCTGGCGAGCTCTGGCCATCTGCGTGACAATCGAAGACCATAGATCGCCTCCATTCGTCGCCTCCTACGCCGTAGTATCCCCCGATTGAACCCTCGTCGACGATCCACCGTCAAAATTAAAACCCTAATATGGACAACCATGGCTTCTTCGTCAATTTTTGGGCAAATGATACACCAAATCAAAGAACGAATTTCACCAATGAATTATGCTCGTCAAGAGCTTCGAAACGGTATATAATATGTTAGGGTTGGAAGAAGTTTGAATTTTTGAAATTGATTTTGATTTGAATTTGGATTTGGGGATTTAGGTTTTCAGCCATTGAGAAGAGAGGAGCGACATAAATTTCAGTATGTACACAAATGAGAAATAAAAAGGCTATTAAGGTTAGAACAAAACTATTTATATGGACAAAGCCCGATAAGAAAAATGAACACGTATCAAATTGGTTCAAACGACAATAGCGACCCGAAAAGCCCGTTCTGCCTTCGAAACGAAAGTGGGCCATCCCATATATCAAAATAGATGTTTTCGATATTTTTAAACTATGGAATAGGTTTCAAGTCCTGATTTGATGGTATGAAGAAGTTAGCTTTTAAAATCAGCTTATTTCAAATTGAATCCAATTAAATTGATTTCTACGCGTTTCGAGCCTGTACGATCAAACGACAAGTCCGATCGCTACGAAACTTGAAATCCTACAATAATTCACTGTTATGAATCCGATGAAACTAGTTTCATAGAAATCCGAAACAGTGACCAAAATGGCTATTTTCACGTTAATTAAATAATTTATTATTTTATTAATCAAATCACCTTTCAATTCAATTTTTAATTAACAAATTTCATCATTTTTAATTTCACAAAAATTAACAATCTTTTTAAAACCAATTTCCCATGTCAAATTTAATGTTAATTATTTCACTAATTACAATGTTTAATTTCAATTGTAATAAACCCATTAGTATAATTTAATTTCCAATAAATTGATTAAATTTAATTTCAATCTTATTATTCAATCAATCATTTACTTTATGGACATAGTTAAAATTGGTTTATATCTTATTACATTAATATTCTACAATTATCATCTTAATCCATATTAAAGTAATATTTAATTACATTTGTTGCAACTGATTTACAATTAAGTTTCAACAGATTAAATAATGCAATGATAATTAAACCATTGTTACAACTTACAATTTCAAATATAATTCTTTGTTTATTGTTAACAAACAAAACTAATAAATTCACATACCGATCAATTATTCTATATTAACTAATTTCAATTAATTACACACAATTTTACCATTTAAACACAATATTTGGTTTAATTCTTTACTTGCAATTTATAACAAATTTTAACTCTACAATCATTCCAATCAATTGGAATTACATTCAAGTAATTATCAATTACCTTATATTAACATCATTAAATCTCATTCTGATTATTTTTCTCATCAATAAATCTTAAATTTTAAATTTTCTTATTAACAAATGGTAAAATTTAATTTCTTCCAATATTAACACCAACATCTTATTAAATTAAATATTTTTACTTATCGAAAATTGCGGGTCGTTACATGAGGTCAATAGAGTTATATGACGGAAGTTTGCCCTTCACTTTGAGGCTACCAGCAGTTGTGTACACTTTTACTAATATGAGGTATCCTTATGATAAATATTTGTAATGACGTGAGGTTGGTCCCAAATTCTGTAGGGGAAATCTGCCCAACTAATCTGGCTACCAGTTCCTACGAATAATGGACTAATGTGAGATATCATTATGAGTATAGACCATAAGACGAAGGGCCTGCTTTGGGGTCTTGAGGTATTAAGTGGTTAGACCCGCCTCTTTTCCCCAGATGAAGTATTAAATGGCCAAATGGACATGCTAGGTGGTATCTTTATAGGGGTCCGCTTATGAAAATAGGTCTTAAATGATGGGGTCTACCTTAATTAAGGTATTAAATGAATAGAGTCTGCCTATTTTCCACTTGGAAGTATTAAGTAGTGTTAAGGGGGTTTTTACCCATTAAAATTCAATAAGAGTTAAAACATTCAGACTATGCAAGAATAACTCGTGACTCAACCAAAACAACCAAGCAAACAAGTTAAGAGGACTTAAGAAAAATCAGTCAATAAAATACTAAGTAGATAGATCGCTAGCGATCCATCACCCATGGATCACTAGTGATCCATAGGGAAGCATCATGAGTCGCCCAAACCTCTTCATCATGATTCATTGCCATTTCAAGGGACACTTGCCAAGTTTCATAGCATGTCAAACAATTTAGATCGAGAAGTGAAGACTCGTCTGATTCAAGCTGTTTGACAAAAAGAAGCCAAGCTAACTTAAAATGGACCTAGAGAACTCATACTGAGTCGAATTGACTTCAAATTTTGGGAGAACACTTAGAAGACATAAAAGAAAGCTCATAGAAAAAAGGGGATTATTTGGAGGTTGTTTGATGGATCGCTAACCACTTAACTAGATGGATCGCTAACGATCCATGTAGAATGGGCCCCACCACCTAAAATTTTTAGAGTAGGTCCCTGACATCCTCTAGAGTGTATCTGCAAAGCTTCATCCGATTTCATTAAGTTCTGAGTGAGTATGTATGATTCTTTTAGATCAGATGACCCACGAAGATGGATGATCAAACAAATACCAAACGACTTGATATTTGGACAAGGATTCAAATAGATGAAAGGATGGAAATTCAAATGGGTAGACTCCAAAAAAGTCTAAGGGCATGGATCGCTAGCAATCCATCACCCATGGATCACTAGTGATCCATCATATTAGCTCGGATGGCCTTGAGTTTTTTTGGACTTCTTCCTAGCAGTGAGTAGAGGCTTCTAACAAATCGGCTTTGGCCCAACTGCTTTCCTATCCCTATAAATAGAATCCTATTTGAAACTAGAGATGGGTCTTTTCCAAGAAGAGAGCCATCATTACTCTATGGAATTCCTTCGCTTCTTCAACTTTCTTCTCTCTTACAACAGTCATCAAGGGGTTACTATGATTCTCTAGTCAGCCCTTGTACTTGTGAGTTATTCTAGCTCATTGTAACTTAGATTTAAGGGCTAACTAGTTGATATGCAGAGAGATTTAACTAGTATAATCATAATAAGGATAGATTAAAGTGGACGTAAGCCAGAGTTAGCCAAACCACTATAAAAATTCTGTGTATCTTTTCTTACTGCTGCTTTTTTTTATCTGAGATTTGTGCAGCTGATTATCTACACTGGTACTTTCACACTCGATCCCTGGTGTTGATCCATTTTTTGGTTTAACATTTTAGTGCTTTCATTGAGGACCTTAAACGAGATTTGAAGAATTGAAGTTTGAATCTAAGATTTAGAGAAAATGAGTAGGCCTAATACTATATCTAGAGTTGTAGCAAGTCAACCGGAGCCCAGGGGTAGCCAGGAGGTGTCCTTAAATTCTCATCAACCCAACTATGTGATTAGAGAGAATATGGAAAGGATGATGAAAGAGATGCAGGACGAAATCTTACCTAGACAATAGGAGATGATGGATGACTTCTTCAAGAGGATGGAGCAGCAAGGGATGGCTAGATCTGCAAGGAATAGGAATCAAACTTCATTGAACAACATCGCAACTGTCGAAGTTGGATTGGAACAAGATGGAGTTTTGCCCTCATGCCCTGAGCAACCGATACTTGGGGCAATGCTGGAATCAACATGGGAATCAATCCCAGTGCCGAAGTGACTGTTGAAACACCAGGAATTGGTGGTGCGAGAGCTAATCCAAATACTAGGATGCAACCAACAGAAGAATATGTACCGAAACTTCCTTGAAGGAACACAAGTCTAAATGAAGCTAGAGTTATGAATTAGAACATAGGCATGTGGCTTGAAGAGTGCATCTCGGGATACCCACATTGGAACGTGAGGTAAAGTATTGCTTTAGGACGGAGACCTTTATTGGACGATGAGAACCGAATTACTAAATTGTACGGAGGTTCATTAGAGGAGGACCCCCAGATCACGGTCTGGAAGACGTGAATAGGAATCTGTTTACTGCTAATATCCATAATGCGAGAAATCCTCCAGATTTCAAGCTTTTGACGTTGGAAATGTACGACGAGAAGGCAGATCTAATGATTCATATGATGAGATATAGCCAATATATGGAGGTGTTGGGTGCTTCCGAGGAGGTAATGGGGCGGTGCTTTCCATTATACTTAACGGATGTGGTTGCAATGTGGTTCAGACAGTTGAAAAATGAGTCCATAAGCACATGGACCGACTTGGTGAGAAAGTTCTTGAAACAGTCCAAAGTTCATGTCTCATAACCAAGGAATGTACTCATGCTCTCAAATGTAAACCAAAGGCTAGAGAGTCCTTAAGAAGTTATTTAACAAGATTCAATGCGGTGGCAGCTGCTATCGACAAGTCAGATCCATCATTTATCCTAATGGCAGCAGTGTTTGGAGTCCCGAGTAAGACTGATTTCAAAGCTGCATTGAAAAGGGATCCACCGATGGATTTTGTAGAATTCTACTACAAAACTGAGAGATATTTGTGTTAGGAAGATGCTGAAGCTGAGGATGAAGATGTGGATGCTGAAATAAATGCCGTGGAGGACAAAGGACCGTTCAGAGCTGGAATTGGAGAAGATAAAGGGAAAAGGAAAACCGATGACGACTTCGAGGAGCTAAAACGACAAAGAAAGGAGCTGAGATTCTCTTCATACACAGACCTGACTGAAACCTCGGAGAGGATATACTTGGATACTAGGGGGCCAAGCCTCTACTGGAGGCCACTTAGGAGAGCCCACTGATCGAGAGAAAAGATCTAGAAATTTTTGCATCTTCCATGAGCTGAATGAGCATGAAACGAATGAGTGCCGACACCTTCGTAATTTGATAGGTGTTAGCACCAAAATTGGTCACTAACCTCGTTCAGAAAGATTGTGTAGAGATATAAGTGATGAAAGTAAATTAAACAGAGAAGACAATGCTAATTTAAATGCAGAAAGTAAGAACACCAAATTTATAGTGGTTCAGCGTAATTGCCTACGTCCACTTTGTTCAACTTTATTGATTTCCTTTATAGTTGATTACAAATACAAATCGTGAATCAAATGCTTGAGTGAAGTTGTTAAGTAGAGAAGATGAGTCTTGAAAATGGCAGAGTCTCCCCGGTGTTTTCTCTCCAAAAAAGGATCCCCCTTCACTGTGACCCTGTCCCTCTATTTATAGACAAAGATGGGCTGGACTTCCCAGGTGGGCTCGGTAGACGAACACTCTAGCCCAAGCATAGTGGTCGCTGCATGCCGAACCAGATATGCCGAACACCATAATGCCAAACGATCCTTTCTATGCCGAACGGTATGTTTGGTGTGCGGGAAGTGCAGAATGGTTGTCAGTCGAGGCCGAACGTGCCTCTGGATGCCGAGTACTACTATCGCCGAGTTCTACTTGGTGTCGAGCACTACGCCGAGTACTCCTGTCGCCGAGTTCTACTGGATGTCGAGTACTATGCCGAGTACTCCTGTCGCCGAGTTCTACTGGATGTCGAGTACTACGCCGAGTACTCCTGTCGCCGAGTTCTACTGGGCGCCGAGTACTACCTGATGCCGAGTGCTACCCGATGCCGAGCACTACCTGATGCCGAGCACTAGTTGATGCCGAGTGCTACCTAATGCCGAGCACTACCTGATGTCGAGCACTAGTTGATGCCGAGTGCTACCTAATGCCGAGCACTACCTGATGCCGAGCACTAGTTGATGCCGAGTGCTACCTAATGCCGAGCACTACCTGATGCCGAGCACTAGTTGCCTGGTCAAATCTCCATGAAACAATAGAAGAATTGGTTCGGAACAACCAGCTGCCACAGTACATGAGGAACATAACTGTGGTATAATTGCAAGATCAACCACCATCCGTGACAAATGCATCAATAAACGCCCAAGGATTTGAGCCAAGACAAATATCCCATGATCGAGGTAGATGGGAGTCGAATCCAGCTCCTATGCTTTTCTTTTCTATTTCTTTTTCCGCACTTTCCTTTTAGTATTTAGACAATAAGAACCTAAGGCCACTTACATGTGCATGGGATCCTGAACGATCCCAAGGCATGCTCTGTGTTGGATACTTGAGATGATTATTTAGGACAATAATAACCTCAGACCGCTTATACGTGTATGAGATCCAGATTGGTCTCTAGGCATGCTCTGAGTCGGATCTCCAAGGTGAACATTTAGGATTCCTGCTTGTTTTGATTCCTGCTTGTTTGTTTTGATTTGAATATTTGAATTTTGAAAAATTCCACATTGCTTGTGATGACTGATATTGATCGCCTTAGAGTCCCACCACCGGACTAGAGTGCAGGGTGCAAGTCCCCTTGCTAGAGAGCAAGTGGATGGACTTGTACGATAGTAGTCACCTTAGAGTCCCAACCGAAGAGATGGGACCGGAGTGCAAGAAGTAAATCCCATCAGCGGAGAGTGAGCAGATGGGCTTACTTAATCCCCCTTAACTTAACAAACAAACGATCCAGAGAGATCGTCCCCCACTACAAGAAAATGGTTCATCAATAGCAAAGGAGGATTGCAATACAGCACCACTTGTTGTAATTAATCCTTTATTACCAGCCTAGAGTTAAATAGAATGCAACATTCACGCTATTTTTCCTGTTTCGCCGCATTGAAACCAGTGATGAAAAGTTAGCGGTAAATGTTTTCATCTCCCTTTCAATTTCCTATCCTACCGCGAACCTCTTCTTTTCATCTTCACTCTGAAACCCTAAATCATTCTCCCCTTTTTCATATTTCTGTTCCAATCCATTCAAATATCACTTTTCTTCTTTGATCTAACATAATTTGGAATTTTTGACCCAAAATTTTATCGTCTATGTTGTTTTCGTGATCGATTTTTTTGCAGATAAAATATCCTTCATTGTTTACAAAGCTGACCAATTCTTCTTCCATCCATCAAAATTATCTTCTTCCTAATCCCTTTAATACCAACTTCACACTCTTCAGTCCACTCCAATCCACGACCCAATTCTTCCATGATTGGTATAAACCAAAAAAAACCAAGCTTCCTCTTCTCCAAGTAGCGAACGCTCTCCAGGTAATGAACGCTCTCTTTATTCATGATTACATTCGATCCTTATGTCGTTTAATGTGAATTTCTAATGAAATTCTATTGAAATGTAATTATAATTGATTTCCTAAACAAATTTATGTTTTGGAGTATTTGAATAATTTGAAATTTAAATTTACAAAGGAAATCTATAAGTGTCCTTGTAATATTTTTCCCCGGACTACAAATAAACAATACTTTGATCGTTTCGAATTAATTTGAACTTTTTTATGAATATTTTGTGCAGGCGATCATAGTTTATGCCGGAGTACTTGTCTACATAACTTTTTACTTAATGATAAGCCTATGAGCCATGATCTTACAACAAATTTATTTTCTCCTTGACCATTTAAAAATATTTAGAGAGCTCCATTACTGTTCTTTGTTTCTATTTTCTTCAAATATAAGTTATAACTGCCATAACATAATATCTTGGTTTAGAGATTGATTGCTTCAGTCATAGGCAAGACTGAGTATCTATTTTCTTCTATGATCCCCTTTATTAATTTAAGCTCTGTAAAACAGTTACCGGTTCTGTTTGTTACTACGAATCCTTTCATAAAGCATCTCTTGATCATCCTTTATCCCACATATTATGCATGAATATGATTGTCTATAGAGATGAATGTTAATACATAGAGCAAGGTTTATTTCACTAGAATTCAATCTTTTCTGATTGAATGTTGTCAACTAGTCATAACCCGTTAATACAATGAATTGTTAAAAGCTTATTTCATCCATCTGACATATTTGTAACATACACAATGCAGCACAACAACAAGTGTTGTAAGGAAAATGAGCCAGACTCATAATGGAAAATTAGCCAGTCTCGTACAGAAATGGATAAGTTTCAACGTCCACATGAGGAATGAATGTTATTTCCTTTCGCGATGAAGAAATTGATGCTTCAAAACCAATTGAGTGTTTGGTCATCCATGGCCAGGCATAGCAAGTGCAGTTTGGCACTATTTGCAACTTAAAAGCAGTTAGCTTCTCCACCGGTATGTCAAATTCAAAACCATAACGTGAATAGAATATACATTACCTTATTGGATAAATACCATCTTATATATTTTATACTTACATAATTGATGATGATAAAAAAACTCTAGTTTTGTCATGTTAACCTCGATAGAGTTATATGAATCAGAGTTACAAAACTAAAATTTACATGTATACCTCTTACCCAGACTAATATTCATACAACAATATAAGCTGATAACTTTTTTTTAGTACTAGAAAATTGTAGTCTTCCTTTTGGAGTTCTAAATAAAAGTTACAAAAAACCGAGCTTAGCTCAGTTAACACAGTTATACAAAACCGAGCTTAAGCTCAGTTTTCTAACTGACCTTAGCTTAGTTTGTGGAACCGAGCAAGCTCAGTATTCTAACTGAGCTTCGCACAGTTTTAGCATCACTATGATTTATTACTTACAGCCTGATTCATTTTTTTATTGAATGAAAAGGGTCTTTTTGTTTATTAAAGAGTTATTTGTTTACTCATTTATCATGTTTAAACTGGAATTCAAACTAGGATGGATGCATTTATGTATTTAATTGATATGTATTGCATTTATTCGTGACGTTAAATTTGAGATAAATTTGACCAGGTTAAATAAGTTTTAAGAAAATTAACTAAATTATATAAAATTAACTAAATTATATAAAATTAACTAAGTTAATTAATTTTTATAAAAATAATTTTAGAGAGGATAATTCAGCTATGTGGACAGATAATTTAAGGTTGATTGTGAAATTTAAATTACTCGAAAATTAGTTTTTTTTTTCACTATCTTTCTTTTTATTGTGACTGAAAATTTTGGTTTACTTCTGAACTATGATTGTAGAGATGGATTGGATACGATGAATGTTCAACAATATACCAGCGATAACAAAATGTCCTTTGAATTTGCAAGTAAACTGAAATTCAGATTTAATATCTGTTATTTTCGTCTGATAGGATTAAAATCAAATTCCTAATGGATTAAAATTAAATTTATTTACTATTTGATCAGGCACCTGTAGGTAAACTTACCAATAACCAAGAAGAGAAATTAAGCAAAGAAACACCTATCACTAGCCAAGAAAAGAAATCGACGACTGTAGGCAAATCATGCACAACGAAAGCACATACTTCAGCTTCTGCTAGTTGTACACCCAAGACCAATGGCTATGTGGATTTAGCAGGTAAAAAAGCTTCTGGTGCAATTAAATCAACATGTGCATCAAAGACACCTTATGCTCAATCTACAAGAAGCACCCAACTGAAGAGTATTATTAAGTATGCAATTTAAACCCTTTTGATATTGGTGTTTTTTTCCTTTTTCTTAAACATGAGTGAAATTGATTCAATTGTTTATGTCAGGTGTCATGGTAGTATTGCAGCGAAAAAGAGTGCTGTAAGGAATATTTTTCAAGAGAATCAAGCTGTAAAAAGGCAGAAGTTGGAATGCGGAAACTCTAGACAGGTAGGGTTTCATTGATGAAAGTTAGAAGTTAGAATCCATCATTCTAAAATTTAGGGTTTTTTCCTTTGTAAAAGTTACTGACAACTTCAGACTTTTGCAACAAAAATTGATTTACTAGATACTTAATTAAGATAAGAACGTTGCCTCACAAGTCAAAGCCAGATTTAGAAGTATTTGCTACTTCTCTTGGAGGTTGTCATAGAGACTTGACTGCTTGCAAGGTTTTTGCAGTACATTGTTAGATAAAAGTATTACATTATTATTGTTATTGCTGTGTTCAAATTTTATTTTCAACAGGAACAAGTACCATTCTTATCAGCTGTAGAGATGGTTAATAAGTTTCTTTCAAAAACCAGAGAAACCAATTTCTCCCAAAAATCGACTTCACATGTGAGTCAAACAAACCTCGCTTTTTTGATTTAATTCAAGCATACTTTGGCTTGCAAATACAGCAGTGGAAAAAGCAGCATGCGGAAACTTAGAAAATCTTAATAATATGATTGTGCTTACCACTCAAATTCAATTAGTTTGATCACAATTAATCAAAAGTGATAACATAGAGACGGTTATAATTCCTTTTGTAATTCTCCTGATCGTTTCATAAATTACAGGAATAAGATGAGTGGGTGATTTAGAACAGGCCAAAACTTAAACTTACAAGACCAATGGAATAATCCATTCATTTATATAAGTGGGATCAAAAATAAAAAGGGGATGGATTCTGGTGTAAAAATTGGATAAAATATAATCAATTAACCATAATTTAACTAATAAAACTTCAAAAATATTGTCACTAGATCGATGTTTGAGGAAGGTTGGTGGCCCTCAATGTAGTCAAGGCAGCTTTGCCACGGTATATTGCTCAGTGGTGGAGCATGCTACAAAGAGCGATTGGCCCACTGACTTTCAAATTATCTGCATAACATGCATGTTTCTTGATTTCTTTGCTTTTTCTTTCTATTCTTTTTTAAACATTTACTCCATTGAATTTTTATCCAGGATCTACCACTAATATGGATAAGAAGTATAGCTAAATTAAGGATATCCATGAATAAATTACTCAAATAATCAACCGTTATAATCAACAAATTAAATCGCTATCTTAGTGCTTGAAATGAGAAAAATGTTGGTTAAGTAACTTATTTATTCAAATAAGTTTTAATTATGCATCACTTTATAAAATGTAAGAATATATGCTTTTGCATTATTGTTGTTGAATTTGCATATTCTATATACTTAATATTTTAATCAAAAAATAAGTTGCTTTAAATCCTAATTTTCTATCTTGATATAACATTACCTTATCAACTTAGAAAGGACACATATCCATCTTCATATAGTGGGGAGCATGCATAGGCACTGATATTAGTCATTGGTTTGATACATGAAATCAGTTATTGTATGAAAGTCTTGTCTAGTGGAAACAACTTTGAAAATAATGAAAGAAGATAAGCTACATAGTACATATTCATGCATGTAGTAGAAAATAAGTTGTACAATCCAATCCTTGATTATATAACCTTATCTAATATTCTATTTGACTGTACATTGGCATTAAATGCAAATCTGCACTTTCAGTCACAATCTTAACCACCTGTAATATAAATAAAAGTAAAAGGAAGGCATAACATATTAAAATATGAATCTTACATAAAAAACATAAAGTTTCCTTAGCGAAAAGATAGGAAAGCAACTTGCCACATATTCCATACGATAATAAAATGGGTTATAGTCTACGTGTAGTTTGAATATGTGGAATGTACTGATATTTTTGTTCTATTAGAGCTTTAAAAACTTATATGCAATTTTGTGAATATACAACCCCCAATAGAAAGTTTAAAAAATCACTTTTGAAATATCATTTTGAAGAATATATTATAGTATGAAGAATATATTATGTTCATAAAATTGTAACTTTCGTAATTCAAAGTTATTAAAATTATATCATTTTGAAAGGTGCAGTTAAATAAAGTAGTTCTTCTAGTTGTTAGCAGAAATAAAACATATTTATTAACAAAACAAATAAATAAAAGGAATACTTGGTACCTCAGTAATTAATAACCTGAAAAGTATAGTACCATTAAATCTACAAAAAATACAATAACAAATCTGAAACCCGTTGATTTAAAGTTCACTTTATTGCAGAAATCTACATAGAAGTTTAAATTAAAAAAAATCATGTTAACCTTATCATTTCCGGGTAATTTTGAAATCACTTATTTAAATTTAATTTTATTGGGAAAAAGATCTCGGACAAAGCAACATCCTGCTATCCAAATTATTTGCTGAAATACATAGATTACGACAAGTATTAAAACATCGATAACAACAATTTCATACCTGAACAGAAGATGTTCTGGATGATTTAAGTCAGCAATCAAGTAGAGGAAATAAAAGCATGGCAGCGAAAAAACGATCAAGAAAGTAAGCGTTAAAGGAACATAGAAGTTGGAATACAAATGAAGCAAAAATAATGAAGCCGTAATACCTAATGTCGATTTGAATTGAATGTGGAGATACATGAATCTGAATACAGTGGTATGAATCTATGTGCCAATTAGAATGTGATAGTAAATTTTACGGAGTTGTAGCACATTTTTATTCTTCTGATGTATGTATATACACATAGTTCAATACCAAAATTTGATTTGTTAGATGACTGTGAGTTGGAAACTGTAATAAGATGCAGTACTTGCACGTATTATAGTCTATAGTATCAAGAGTTATGAATTCCTGCATAATAATGTAATTTATGACAGTTGAAGTTATGAATATTGCTAATATTTATTAATTTTTTCTCAGGATCCATCTCACTGGCCATTAATTGATCCACTGCCTTCATATGGGTGAGGTAGGGAGCTACCTGGCCAAAGATATCAAAGCCTGATTTATGGATATAATCTCACAGATGTTGTGATTACAGGTATGATTATTCTTGGTAAATAATGACAGTATCAGCTTGAAATTGAGATTAGAAGAAGATGACAAGAAGAAAATTAAAAACAAAATAACAGAAGTAACAATTCTTGACAGACTACATATCTTGATATCCCTGTGTTTATCCTGAGTATGTACTTAAGGTTAAATGTATACTTAGAGTTTTTAAAGAGAAGCTTAAAAGCTGACACTCTTAGCAGTATCTTCTTTTCTCACTCTCAACACAGTGGTAAGCAAAAAAAATTCCTCTCATCAAGTTTGAATACTTGATGAATAATATCACTAATCTCATTTTTCTTGTAGCATGGTTATATCTAAATTTGTCTAATAGATTCTTCTATTAATGAAGCAAGTATACACTTTAACACATTTTGTTCAGCATAGTAGTATTTGCGTACAGAAATAGTTGTCCGAACTGATGTTATAAACCTTCTATAGCTTGTCTACATACAGTTCGGACTGATATTTTCACGGTCAAATAAAGCTTCAATTTTAAACTTATTATAGATTGAGTACCTGCTCGTTCTCAAGTCACTAAAGAGCAAAAAAGAAAGCTGTAACGCCCCACTCCGAGACCCACATTAGCAAAGAGTATTACAAGGTAACACCGTCTGCTAATACGGAGAATAGAGCTGGTTAGGAGCGACCATCTATAACCTTGTCTTAATTATCTATTGAATACGCCGACAAATGCCACTTCTTACTTAAATGGATCGACATATCCAATAAATACTTAATACAAAGCCATAGGTGGCTGAAGGATCTATCATAATAAATATTACAACTCAAATGTAATACACATCACAGAACAGTAGATCATCACATACATTTTCACATATACAGATACATCACAGAGTTTACAAAATGATACATGTCAAGTGGTAAAGCAAACCACAATATACAGGCGAGTCAATAGAGTACATATCAGAGTTACAGACAAAAAGGACTACTCAAAAAGCTATAACAAAAAGGAGCTAGCAGAATAGTCCATGCGGAAGCAAAATAGGCTAAGTCCAATGTACCTAACCTGAAACATCACGGTCTGACCCGAGTATAAAATACCCGGGTCAGTCTAGCTAAACAAATCAGTTAGATATACAAATGATAATGAACATACAAAATCATAAAGTACCACAAATATCTCCAAAAGAGATAACCAAATCATCTAACATAAGATGAATCAAAACAAGCCTCATATCGTAGGCAACTCCAATAGCCAAGGATATCATATCCCAAAACAAGCCAAAAGGCAAATAATAAATACAAATAAAGGTACACAAGTTTCCATAAGGTAATCGCTATATATCGTGTGGTTCAAAGAACCTACACCGAAAGGCGATACACTAGGGAAATATAATAGTCAAAGAAACAAAAGATGCTCGAGCTCAGTATAAGGATCCATACGCCCGAAGGCAACGCCCGAAGGCAACGCCAAAAGGCAACGCCTGAAGGCAATTCCCGAAGGCAACAAACCCCGAAGGCTCAAGCCCGAAGGCAACAAACCCCGAAGGCAACGCCCGAAGGCAACAAACCATAGTGGCGGTACTGGACACCACTGTCTGGTGGAATGTGCCACAACTCTCAGAAAGGAACCCGGAAAATGTTAACGTGAGTCCCATACCCCATGTTCGCACTAAACGGTTTACTAATCGTTAGCCAATTTCACACTCAAAGCAGTACAAAGTTCACCTCATCTCATCGGTAAACCAGACCCAAAGGTCAAAACGGTCAAACGAATATATTAGGAATTAACTGAAAAGATGAACGCACGTGTTCATAGCACGCGTTTTATCTAATCATTAAATTTTCCTCCCTCTTCGCTCGAAGTGCAAAATTTTGCGTGTTTTAAATAGAAATTATAAATTGGAGAAACGAGCTTTTAATACAATTTAAAAAGATCACTTTATAAAAACCCGTGTACGAAATCTAAAAAGAATCATCAAAGTCAAAGAATGCAATAACAACTAATTGGATCAACACGAATCGATTAAACAATGGAAATTCAATCAAAAATAGGCAAATAGGCAAAAATAGGCCATTCCAGACGTTTGGGGGTCAATCCAAACGTCTGGATTTAGGTTTTGGAAATTCAGAAACCATCCAGATGTCTGGAGGGTGGCTTCAGACGTCTGACAGGGTGGTTCAGACGTCTGAAAGGGTGGTTCAGACGTTTGAAAGGGTGGTTCAGACGTCTAAAAGGTTGTTTCAGACGTCTGACTCTGTTTTCTGCCATTTTTATAAATTTCCACTGTATAAACTTTTGCTCCAGGTTTAAAACCAGACGTTTGAACTTACATTTCAGACGTCTGAAGATCTGGTCTGGGCAACAATTTGCCTAGGCCATGATGGCCAAAACGATTCGGGAGCGATCAATCGAGCAATGACGACCAAGGATTTACGCCAAACGACAACCCGGCCTTATAGGCTCTTCGATACACCCTAAACATCAAAGTCCAAACATCCACAAGAGGATTTTCATAAAATTGGACCATAACACAAAAATTGGAATATTCACCAATTCAATTCAAATCAAAAGCAGACAGACATAGATAAGTGTTAGGAATTCATACCTAACAATAATGATATCTATAGAAGTAGATGTGAGTTCAAAAACTCACCTTTTAACACAAAAACACAAGAGAGAAGCTACCGAGCAAGGTTAGCACAATCACTCTTCAATTTCAACCCAAGGAGCTTCAGTCTAAGCTCAAAAGGAAACATTTCCTAAGTTAGAGTTTAGAACATTTCCAAAATTAAAGAGAAAATGAAATGGAGAAGATGAAGAGAAGGCTTACCTAAGCTTCTCTTTGATTTTGGAGCAAGAATTGAGCTTGCAAAAGGAAACTAGGGTTTTGAATTTTAATTTCCCATTCCCCTCCCCATTTTTGCTGAAGCTTGGATGTTAGGAAAATAAGAATGAAGTGAAGAGGAGATGTGGACTGAGCTAGGGTGTTAAGATGGGTTAGTGGGCTAAAACCCAAACCCAAAGCACTAAATGAAAACTTCCAAATTTTACTCAACTCGAAACATATCGATGCTTATACTCAAAAAAGTCGCAAACGCCATTTTGGACTCAATGGAAGTGGTCTCAAGTCCCAATTCGACTGTTTGCAAAAAGTGACATTTCAGACTTAAATCCGACTAACGACGCTATATTTAAACAAAATATTTAAATATAAAATCGTAAAATATGCGGGTTGTTACAGAAAGCACCGGTCAGTTTTGAACTGAGGCTGCTTCGGTTCAGTACTTAGGCAATTACCTCAGTTATGAACTTTTTCTTTCTCTCGCTTTATGTTTATTATCACTTATAGTTTTGAAATATTCCACTAGCAGTGTAAATGCATAACTTCAAATTTTTGTTGACTGATATGTTGATTAACGTATGATTTGAACTGGAAGAGATACCTTTCATAAGGATGTTTATTTCATTACATTAACCGGAACAATAAACATAACATTTTGAGATAGTGTATGTATCATCATAACTGTTACATATAACATGCTTTGTATGTAAATGCAGAAAACATCAGGAACATCAAGCTCATTTCTTGAGGTTGAAAGCAGATGCTTCATAGTTTGATTCTAGTCTTGAAGGTGAGATCTTTAGATAGATGATCTACAAAAGAGAGTCATAACATAGATTCCTTAGTTTTAACAGTATTAATTTTTGTTTCAATGAAATGTCTATGAAATATTATGACATGACTATGTGTTATTATGCACGAATATTGTATGGTAAGTTATGTCCGGTTTAATGTGTTTCTATATGCTTATGTGAAATGATATATTATATTTTTATAAATTTGTGTAATGTGGCATTTTGAGTAGATAGTTCTTCTGAAATTGATCAACAATATGCAGAACTGGATAGAAATACAGGAAAAAATTTAATATAAAAATGCTTGTTAAATTATTAGATAACAAGCACAAAATGCTATAAAATCTCAACTACAGCGTTTCTGATTTGCTATTGTAATTCTAGCACCTATAATAGCGTTTCAATCTTGCCATTGTGAATTTTTAATAGCATAAATAAAATGCTATAAAATGTTTTGATCTTGCTATTGTAAGTCCTTCATCTATGATAACATGTTGATATATAGCCTGTATAAAAACGCTGTTAAAGGAATTGAGAGCATTTCAGAAATGCTATTAAAAGTCCTTATTAACAACGTTTTTAACTTGCTATTGTAAGTTCCTAACTTATAACAGCATGTTGATATACAGCTTTTATAAAAATGCCATTAAAACTTTTAATAGCGTTTTTTAAATGCCATTAAAAGCCTAGAGTGTTGTAGTGCCCTTAACTTAAAACATTAAACGATCCGGAGAGATCGCACATTAAACTCAAACGATCAGGAGAGATTTTGGCTTAAAACAAATTTGATTTAATAAAAGGATTTGAATGCCTTATAAATAGAATAAAATTGATGAATCCTGGATGAACACAGGATGATTTCAATATATGATTGATTCTGATATATGATGTGATTTTGATATATATTGTGATTTTGATATATAATGTGACATCTCTCAATGAGAAGCAAAAATTGATAGTGATGTAAATCCCGAATGAACATGGGACATTAGAGATATGTGATGTAAATGGAGATATGTGATGTAATTGGAGATATGTGATGTAATTGGAAACATGTGATTTAATTAGAGATATGTGATGTAATAACTCCGAATGTAATTGTAATAATTATGATGTATAGATTACAATTAGGCAAAGTCTAGAGTCTTAGGATGTAATAGGTTCGAAACGACTTGTGGTTGGCAAGAGAGTCCGAAGGAACTGGATGGTTCACTAAGGCTAAAGCAGCTGGAGAGCTCAATTATCGAAGACTGGAGATAGGAACTTGTTTTTAAGCAAAGCACGCCTTTCATTCAAAATGTGTACTTTGAAGGGCAAGTGTTAATCGGGTTTTTAACCCATTAGAATCCAATAGGAGTTAGAACATTCGAACTATGCCAGAATTACTCGACACTCAAGCAAACAACCAAGCAAACAAGTCAATACGACTCAAGGAAAATCAACCAATAAAATACTAAGTAGATGGATCGCTAGCGATTCATAGGGAAGTACCATGAGTCGCCCTAACCTATTGCATCATGATTCATTGCCATTTTTAAGCACGCTTGCCAAGTTTCGTAGCATGCCTAATAGTCTAGCTCGAGAAGTGAAGACTCATCTGATTCAAGCTGTTTGACCAAGAGCAGTTAACTTAAAATGGACCTAGAGAACTCATACCAAGTCAGATGACTTGAAATTTTAGGAGAACACTTAGAAGACATAACAGAAGTCTCACCGAAAAAATGGGATCATTTGGAGGTTGTTTGATGGATTGCTAGAGACCTAACTAGATGGATCACTAACGATCTATGTAGAGTAAGCCTCACCACCTGAAATGTTTAGGGTAGGTCCCAAACACCCTCTAAAGTTTACCCGTAAAGTTTTGTCTGATTTTGCTAAGTTCTATGTGAGTTATGAATGAATCTTCTGAACCAGATGACCCATGAGGATGGATGATCAAACAAATACCAAACGACTTGATATTTGGACAAGGCATTCAACTATATGAGGGAAGGCAAGCCAAAAGGCTAGACTCAAAAATAATCCAAGGGCATGGATCACTAGCAATCTATCACACATGTATCGCTAGCGATCCATCATGTTAGCTCGAGTCGCCTTGAGTTCTTCTGGACTTCTTCCTAGCACCGGGTAGAGGCTATTGACAAGTCAGTTTTGGCTCAACTACTTTCCTACCCCTATAAATACAATCCTACCTGCAACTAGAGATGGATCTTTTCTGGGGAGAGAGCCGCCATTACTCTACTGGAATTCCTTTATGTAACGACCCGGAAATTTTAACTGGTTTTATAATGTAATTAACTGGTAATTTAGTGAAATTTTAAACGATAAAATTTTGAAATATAAATTTGATATTTGGAATACGTCTGTTTAAACATAGTAACTGGTAAATTTTCATCTGAAAATATGAAAGTTTATTTTCTTGTGTAATTTTATTTCAATTTAATCGGTTAATATTTGATGGTAATAAAATGTTTTCCAAACCTAAATATTTTTCTATAGAAAATTTATAAATCATCTTCTGAGTGAGACGTCATCTTTCGTTTCATAAAATTTGGACTTCTATTACTCCGTCGATCTTATTTTTGATGAATTAGCAGCATTTTCGGTACCGATATCGACATTCGATCGGATGATCGTACCACTGGTATTTGTATACTGTTTTGATCATCTCATTGTGCTGATCTCTGCGGTATATTCAATTCTGTGTTTTGAAGTCCGGTACGTGGTGTAAACCACGAAATGGTTAATCGCATCGGTACCCACCGTTTTTAGTCCTTTCTTTCTGAGTCCTTTTATCTCCTTCGTCTATTCATTTTCCATTGTGCGACAAGCTGTCAGCCACTTATTCAATATCAAAGTACACGTCCATTAATTTTATTCACGTTAAATTTTGGGTGCCTGTTCATTTTCATGCGTTCACAACATTTTACTCATTCCTTTCCCTGTCATTTCTAATTGCCTGCTTCTCTTCTCCTTTCTCTAATTCTCATTTCATTTTTCTTCTGTTCTACAAAATATTACACAGTAAGTTTTTCTTCCTTCCTTTTTTTGCAATTTCCTCCTTCCTTTTGTATTTCGGCCATCATCACCAATCTCATCATAGCCGAGCTTTGCCTAACCACAACATCAACCATGCACCGAGCCCGACCCCAACCCACAGCAGCACTGCCGCCGTTCCAGATCTCCACCTACCATCGCGCAACTATTTTCTTCCCCTCCCATCAACCGTAGCTCGGCCTTTTTTCGAACCACCGAAGCCGTCTTCTCCTCCACCCCGGCCAGCGAACCATCAAGCCGAGCCTCCTCCTTCTTTTCTTTGCAAAGGTATTTCATCTGTTGTTTTATATGTGGTTATATATATTTAAATTGAGTTTTAGAAAAATAATGTGTATATAACCCGTCATTTATATATATGGGTTTTATTGGATCTGTTTGGAGTCTGCTTATTTAGCAAAGTAAATTAATATTAAACTTATTTTTAACTTTGAGCTCATATATATTATATAAATTATATAAGAGATTAGATTACAATATAAGATATGTTGTTTATATAAATTTTACAATATATAAGTTACAGTAATCTATATTGCATGCTATATGAATAAGTGCCTATATACGAAACCTGTTGTGTTATACCCTACTATTTTTGACCTTGTTTTAAATATATATTACATACGTATAGATAGTCTATATATATATATAGGTTTGTTTATATATATATGTACATGAAGAAGGTATATTCGCTTTACTATCTACTTTTAGTCGAGAGGTATATTTGTTTCTAGATTTATATATATATATATGTATGTATGTATGTATGTATATATGTTATACCACAGTTATTTATATAATGTAAGTATGTATATAGTATATGTATATAAAGTTTAGTTTATTGTTCTGTTCAGATTTTTATATTAGTTTATATAAAAAATTATGTAGGTTAGTATATATATGGTATGGTTATATATATATTTTTTCTTTCAATTGTTTGCAATGAGATAATATGTTTGTACATATGTCAAATAGTATAAATTATACATATGTTAGTTTCTATATATTTATATTGTTGTTATATACTGATGTTGACTGCCTTTAGTCTATATATTAGTCTTTAGTCTATATATTAGTCTTTCCAGTGGCACGCCTGTATTTTATATATATAGTATATAAGTGGTATGTATTGTTTGGCTGTAATTTACATATTAGTAATGTATATATATAATTGAATATATGTATTGTTTGAATACCGTGTTAGTATTTTTTATTATAAATATTAATGTTAAGATATAACATGTATGCAAGTATTTTACATTTTATAAGCATATATATGTATTTATTTCAAAATATAATGTATATATATGTTTGTTTTTTTATGTGTGTTTTAATATGAAACAATGATTTTTATTTACATACATACACATTTATTTTAATTTTTGTCTTAAATTAACATATTGATTTCAAGGAAAAGAAAATATAATATATTATTTAGTTCAAATCATATCAAACTAATTCTAATTGATTCATCGATTCCTTGTTATCAGCTTTGATCGTCGAATTTCTCCCAATCTTACTTTGCTCTGGAAATTCGTGCTTGAATTGTAACTCGTTTCATTTCTCGTTCATCTCTAGCCTCGAAAGGTGAGCAATCACTCACGATTAACATTCTTATATTTATTAAATTTGATTTCAATTGAAACGACAATTGAAATATGCTACTGTTAGTTATTTTCATTGTTATATATGTCATTATCTGTATCTGTTCACCTGTGACATCCGACACCATTATATGTTATTTATACTGATGATATATGCAAGTTATTGATTGTTATATTATTATCATATCTGTTATCACTCTGCAAGTTTCCTGTTAGTATAGAATTCACTATGGGTTGAAATGATACATACCCGAACGATCTGTAGAATAGGAGAAAATCGTTATGGGTTGAAATGATAAACCCAAGCGATTTTCATTTGAATTGAATTTGGGATTGCGGGTTGAAAAGATATACACTCGTGTATATATTTAAATTGCGGATTGAAATGATAAATATCCGTATCACTTGACCATAAGATAGAAAAGTATATACAGACACTGTTGGTATATATATATAAATACTTTGAAAATGATTTCTATGGTTTTGAAAAGAAATATATGATTTTAATAAATATTGATTTTAAAGATTTATTAAAGTTGATTTAATAAAGTTGATATATAATACGTTTAAGTATTTATTTAATATCTATATTTTCAAATATAGAGTTTATAATGATTCAGATTGGAAAGATAAATTTGAAATTGATTTGAAATTATATTTATTTAAGAATTTTACTTAAATAAGTTTGGTTTGAATTTATTAAATCTGAAATTTTAAAGATATGTTTTATAACTTGAATTTGATTAAAAGTGACTTAAATGAATATTTCAAACTTCTACAAATTTAAATGGGATATTTTGTTTATTTAAATTCGTAAACTGAAGTTGTATTTAGATGTTATTGAAATGATTAAGTAAATATTTCAAAACTAAATAATAGTAAAGTGAATTTGATATATATATGAAATTATCGAATTTAGTTTTGAAATGTTGAATATTCAAAGCTTTGATATATATTGAATGAAAAGGTTTATTTTTGTGGTTCAAATCTGTATTTGAAATCGATATATTTTGAAATGATTTATTAAGAAACTGAATGGAGTTGAAATTTATGAATTGAGATTTTATTAATTTGAATTTTGGAATTCGAGTTGATTTGAATCGATTTGTGAAATTTGAGGAAGCTATTTTTATATAAAGTATTTTTAAACTATATCTAAAACTATTTATATTTTACTTTATAAATTATTTTAGTATAAACTATTTTAATAAAATCATTTTTAATATAAATTATTTATTATAAACTATTTTAACTTTTAACTATTCTATATAAACTATTTTATTTTATAAACTATTTTACTGTATATACTAATTTTAATATTTAAACTGTTTAAGAGGATAGTGTTATGGATTCCAAAATGTTATGATTTCAAGCTATGATTTCAAAGCGTTATGAATTTCAAGGTTTGATTTCCAAAGTGTTTTGATTTTAAAAGACTTATGATTTCGAAAGCGATATAACTTTGGAAAGTGATATGATTTTTGGAAATGGATATATTTTAAATGGAAATGATATTTTGGTTTTGAAGTATAAACTATTTTGAAATGACCGCGGTGTTATAACAACGATTGATTGTTAAAGAGACCGGGATCGGATATGGGCATACTCTCTGTTGATACCGAAAACCACTTTAACAACTGTGTATGCGGTGGAGGTTTCAGAATGAAGTAGGATGGTGGCGACGATCCTAAAGGTATATACGTGGACCCAACTCCCATGAGTTGGCATAAGGTGGCTAAAACAGGAGCGATTCCGGGCCAATGAGGTAGCTCCTCTAATCGGGCACACTCCATCGTATGCCATTCTATTACTTTGTGATTGATTTGGTGCGCACCTTCGGATTTCGGGAGTGTGGCTCAAGGTGGGCGGTAGTGGCTGCTACGCGTTACCACCAGTCCGGATGCGTAATTGGTATATCTACCCTGGCATTGCCATGTTATGCCGTGTCACCTACCCTAGCGTGCTTTACTACAAGTTTGTTTTGTACCATACCTATGGAGTGCCCTCTGACGACGCCCAGTACGGGGGAGATTACGATACTGTATAGACTATGGAAATATATAAAATGTGTTAAGGTGGAAAATGTAAAGCCTTAACGCTATTTTAATAGTTTACTTTACTATAGCCATATTATAATAGCGTATTACTACATAATAGATAGTTTAACGGATCCTTGGAGGATGGTTATCCTAAACATCCTTTAGGTTACTGTATTTCAGTTGATATTTCACTTGAGTTGGATTTATTAATATAAGAATGTTAATCCTGACTCGAGTGTTTTGTGTTTTGCTTTACGCTCGGGTCAGATTGAGTGATACAGCATTTGAGACTCACCTTTGGAGTTGGAGATTCGCTTAGAGATCCAGCTTTTTGTTATTCAGTTGATTCCAGTGATGTATTCACATTTTGTATTTGACTATTGTATTGAGGCATCTATGTACTCGAGACTTCTGATGTATCTTGTTTTAACTCTGCTTATATATATATATAGTAGCTTCATGAACTACTATTCTTTTGTTTCCGCTGCATTATTGTTATATTACTCTGTGTCTGTGATTCTGTGATTATTTATTTATTGTATATACTGATTTTTGCCAAATTTAAATAAACAATCTGATATTTTGAGCAATTCAATTTCTGACATATGTGGATATGAATGGCTGAAAATTTCAAGCTGTTACACTTTACTTCTTCAACTTTCTTCTCTCTCACAACAATCATTAAGGGGGTTACTGTGATTCTTCAGTCAACGCTTGTACTTGTGACTTATTCTAACTCATTGCAACTTAGATTTAAGGACTAACTATTTGATATCCATAGAGATTCAACTAATATAATCATAATAAAGATAAATTAAAGCGGACGTAGGCCAGAGTGAGCCTAACCACTATAAAAATTCTGTGTCTCTTTTCTTACTTTTGCTTTTTATTTGTTTTTTATCTGAGATTGTGCTGCTGATTATCTGTAGTGGTGCTTTCACACTTGATCTAGGGCATTGATCCATTTTTTGGATTAACAAGTGGCCTAAGAGATTCCATATGATGTCAGCTAGATAGTACCATTGAGGAGCATGCCTTGGAAATATGTATTAAATGATGGGGTATGCCTTAGTTAGGATATTAAATGACCAAAGTCTGCCTATTTTCCAATAAAAGGTATTGAGTGGCTTGGGTACCGTCTCTCACATTATTAGCTATTTTGGACGTATGATTGGGATATGAAATTCTAGAAACCTGCGTTTGGAAATGGAAGGTATTAATTGGTTGGACCCACCTCCTTTCCTTATAAAGAAGTATTAAATGGTTTTTAATGGTTTTGTGTTCTTAGACATATTCTTCTTTTGAAATATACTGCCCAAGTACTGAAAAGGTAAGACTCGATGTTTTTATTCACCAGACACTTGTTGTTCTGACTCCCTCCTCATTACAATACAGGTTAAGGACGGAGTGCTGGCGGCAAGGTTTCAAATCTCGGATTTTGGCCAATATCTCGGGCAAATATCTCAGCTATCTTGGGCGATATTTAAAAGACTTATAACTAACCAAGCTGCCAAATCTCGGATTTTGGCTAATATCTCGGATTTTCATCTCGGTTGATCTCGGGGATATTTAAAACCTTCTGGCGGTGACGATGCTTAGAGATAGAGGAGCTTCGCTTGTGGCAGTAGTTGTTATTATTACTTTGTTTTTATGTATACCCATGTATTTAGACAACTATTGTAACGTATATTATCTTACGGTTTTTATGGAATTTTATATTATGATATTTTTTATGGTTTTGAAATAAATGGATACACTTTGCTATTATATTTTTTTCATCCGCTGCGAGTTCTAAATTTTAGTTGTGGCTCTATGTTGTTATTTTCTTAGTTCTACCAACAACTTAACTTAGAATGGATCTAAATTTCGATTGGCCTTTTCTGGATTAAAATTTAGGCCTATTTCAAGGTGGATTGTTATAATATATGCGTACGAACCATTTCCATTTACATCCCGTAGATCTATATCTATGTGTGTGTATATATATATCCATTGTCCACTAATAGACCTTGATACTATCCCTACTAGTATTCATCGCTCAACACCTCATAAGGATTCATCGCCTCACTGCATCATGATCATCGTATCACTCGAGGAAATCCTATAATGCGCACCGACGACCTATACCCCATTAGGTCTTGTATTCTTTGGGGATTTTCACCTTTGTTTGCTTCATGTATCATGGATTTCCAGCCCCGCGCACCTCCACCCCATTTGTGTTTTAAAGGAATCTCTGTATGGTTTAACTAGCCTTGCCCTATCAAACAAACTAACAAAAAACTGTGGTGGTGCATAGCCCAACTGAATCAATCCTGATAGGCGGAAGATATCATTTAGGTGTAATCTTGTCCTTCCTGCTGACTACAAGGGACCAATGACGAGCTCGCTAAATATGCAACTACTACCCCTTGTTCTGGCACCCATGCACGCCAGCATGCGCACCCTGTTGCATAAGTATGATCACACCCATCATCTATTTAGATTTCCTAGTGCAAACAAGGCAATACCCTCTTCTTAACAAATTTGAAGCAAACTACTCTACATTGTTTGTACAGTCTTGCCATCCGCAAAAGGTCCACCCGGCGCCTACAATTATGGAGGTTCTGCTACAAGAACTAACATAAATTGAGGGTATCCCTTCATAGATATGCAAGCATATACTCTCCATGGGTCCTACACTTGAATATGCTTTCGCACTTCAGCCTACTCTAATGACTCTCAATGTCATTTCTTTCTATAATTCGTGTATTAAATTATAACTATCAGCACGCGTCATAAACACATATTTGAGGCTACATATATACATATTTCAATTCATGTATATTTATTCTTCTTACACTTTCTTTATTACCCTAACATCTTTCATGTTTGACCTTAGGTCTTTATTTTATTATGTGTTTATATTTTCCTTCTTCAAATTCATCTACCGCTTCTTTTTCAATTTCTTAATATCGTTGCCCTTTTTGCTTAGTGGTTCCAACTAACATTTTTATTCCCATTTCATTTTCTATTCTTTTTCTTGCCTATTACTCAAAGCCTCTTCCTTTCATTTTAATTAGTATTCGTACTTTATTCATGACTTAATGTTTAACTTTTTTGGGATTTACCACATTTTAATAAATTAGAATAACTAAACTTCTATTTAATATATGTTAACGTAGTAAATTTCCATATCTTATCAAAAGATGAGATGCTTGTGTAGTGTTTGTAATTACAAGGAATTGCCTTTTTATTTTTCTTGAAATATACGGTATAAAACACAGAGATTTTTCCTTGTTTTATACATCAATTTTTAATTCATTACCCTCTTTTTTTCTCACAACACTTTCCTTTTACAAAAATTATGAAATTCATTTTTTTCCAAATCTATTGTAATATTTTCAAAATAGATTACATAAGTTATAAATTCATTACAAAAATTCTTTTTTTTTCTTTCCATTATAACTTAATATTTGAATACAATTTTCTTGTAAATTTATTTTATCATTACCATTGTATAAAATATCTTTTCCTTAACTCATATTTACATTTTAAAAAATCAATTAACACTTTTACTTCTATTCTTTTTAAAGCACGTTCTTATTCAAACTCTCATTATTTTTATAAGCATATCTTGTTAAATAAACACTTATTCCATTTCTTTTTTCCAATGAATTTTATTTCTTTCAAATTAGATTTCCAACATCTTCACATAATTTTTTTAACACACATTTTATAATACCTAACATTCTCACATACTTCCTTGATAAATCTTTATTAATAAAGTAGGTAACAAATTTATTTTTATTTTATTTTTCCCTTCAGAAAATTTCTCTTTGACTCCAAAAATATATTATATATATACGAGTATTTTGGCACGTGCGATGCACGTGCGCAAAAGCAATTGGTGTTAAAAACCATCATTTTTGAGCTTTCGTGGATCTCATAACATGAATTTGAAGTATACATAATATTGTAAGTTTATACAAATACACACATTCATAAATCAACCATTTATCAAAAACACTATTAATGATTAAGTTATTTTGGAAAATAATAAAACAGGATAAAGAAAGTAATTTACTATTATAACAATATCTTGAAAAATGCAACAAACATTAAAATTAACACTTCATGTACTTTGGAACTTTGAAAATGTAACATCCCGAAAATTTTCGACTTTCGAAAATTCAACATCGATACTCATTTTATCGACTGTTGAGCCATCGAATGCCGGAAACCCGAAAAGTTATGGTTTTAAGAAAAAGAAAAAGTAGAAGAAGAAGATAGAAGAAAAGGAGAAGAAAGAAAGAAGAAGAACAACAGAACAGCAACAGAAACAGAACAATATCAGAATCTCACATATCGCACCGGAACAATATATAATAGATAAACACTAGTCTTTTAAAACAAAGAACCATATCAGTTTATACATACATCAATCATCAGAGTCAATATACAACACTGGATAGTTTTATAAACTTGTCCTCATACAGAATACACAGCGGAATAAATACTATCAGATACAAATACTACGTCTCGTCCTCCAGCTTATCTCCAAAGCTCCAGAATATCCAGAATATCCTGATAATCTAACTCTAGACTGCCCGTGTGGAAATTGGTGGGCACCCAGAGTTTAGAAGGGAAACAATAAACTCCGAGTCAGTCATGGTGACTGGTGTGAGATCGTAAAACAGTTATTCTTTAAAACAACGAAAAAAAAATTTAAAAGTAAATTCGCAATGCTTTTGGAAAATGAAACTACCATAAGACCTCCCACCACACACACAATGCAAACGCAGAATTGGAGGAGATTTCTTCTTATGATAGTCAAAGATGCTTACTACGCAAAATCAAATCATTTTTGATATTATTATTAGTGCATAGTGTAGAAAACATTTCGAAAGTATAATATTAATCTTAGCCAACATACGACCAGTATCGTATGCCTACTATAGCTACCATCTAAACAGTGGTGACCACCGTACGTAAATGGCAGGTTCTACAACTAATACCGTACAGAGTTCGTATTAGAGTTTGGATTTCCAACAAATGGTCAGGCCAATGAACTTCCTATCCACGATGGGTACGTCCCTGGAATAGACGACCCGAGAACCTAACCGGATCTCTGCCAACACAAGGCCGGGTTACCTCTGCAAAAATAGGTAACTACTGACACGCGTATGCCATCCCCCGATCGTAACCGATCTTCCCGAGGATCCCCGATTTCCAACAAACCACATAGATAATAATGCAGCAACCACATAGGTTAAGTATCTGGGCTCCATACCATGATACCACCTCTATCCAGAAGGAATGACATACACTAAGGGGCGCTACTCCCTAGAACCTTGCTGCATCCTTCCTGTTTCGACCATTTCCGGGGTGTGAGGCTCGACGAAGTCTCGTCCACAAAGCTACGCTTTCTCAAAAAGCCCTGCTTCGGGTCAAACAAAATGATCAACCTATGATCACAAAGATATAAGATCAAACAAATGATCATATCACAAATGATCAAACACTGATCATTTCACAGCAACACTCAGTATGCCACGTTACCAAATTGGGATATATCGCTGATAAATTTCAACTACATAACCTCTGAGCTCGTACGTCTCAGAGAAGGGTGTTAAGCTAAGAGAATAAATTCTCCGCCACCAACAGAAATGTATTTGAAAGAAATCAGCTTTATATCTCAAATTGTAACGTCAGACACACAATCCATACAAGTCTGTTCCGGGATCGAACAGAACCGAAGGCACTTCTCACGAAGCCCTTGCCATTCCGGATAATTTTCAATCACGTCAGGACTTCCCGTCACTAAGGGTGATAAAACCTCTAAATCGGAGATCAGCCGATGTAGAGTAACTCGACGGTAATCCTTCCGTTTTCAAAAATATCCGGTCTTCAACACCGGTCTTCAAATGCGATTCATAACGACGTATCACATATTCGGAATGGGTTATACGACCCCATGGTCCTTTCCCGGCTAACCCGAATAGTGAGCGTTAATTCAAAAATAAGTGTGGCATTCAATTTCATCCAATTCATAACAAATACCTATCTAAAGGTAATTATTGATAGTCGGTTATTTAACTATCAATAAAGATGCGCAACATCATCAGATTCCAAATAATTTTCCAAATTATTTCATCTTCAAAAATATCTTTACTAGATATAAAATTTCCACACTTAACCGTTTGAAAACAAATTTTCAAATATTCACTTTTCAATTTATCTTTAAAAGATAAAATCTCTAAACAGTTCACTTCATATTGGAAAAGCATTTCCATACTTATTTAAAAATAAGTAATTCACAAATCATTTATTTTCAACACTTAGAAAATATTCGATATACTTAAAATCAAAATTAAGTATATATCTCATTCTTTAAGGAAATCATTCTTTAAACACATTTTAGTTGAGTCAAAACGAATGTTATGTAAAACATCGTTACGACGACTCAAAATCACTAGTATAGGGATTCGGATTTTAGATAGATATATAAATCCCAATACTACATAAAACATTTCCTTTCGGAAATCATTTACTATAACAACAGTGTTATAGTCCATCATTTCCTTATATTTCTCGAAAACGTCTATTTCAACAATAAATGTTGAAATCTATGATTTCGATATTTCACACGTTTTAAAACATCTTTTAAAACAATTACTTCATTTCATATATCACTTTTCCAAAACCATATCCATTTTACTTAATAATATATTCACTGTCCAAAATCGTGAATAAACTTCACTAATTACATTTCACTATTTTCTACACGTTTTATTTCAATAAAAATTCGCTATCCAAAATCGCGAATATATCTTCTTTAAAAATCTTCTATATTTAATTTATCAAATTCTATCGATTTCGAATTTATAAACAACGTTTATAAATTCTATTCCTACTTTATAACAACTTCGATTTGTAAATCTCCTTTATTAACAAATTCGATCCATATTTCATTTGAAGGCAAAAACCCAATTTATAAGTTAATTTCTTATAAACCTTCCATTCTACAATTTCATTCATTTTAACTTCACAATTTATAAATCTATAAATTTCATTCATTTTAACTGATAAATATCAATTCTATACATTTTTATATACATTGGTTTAATAATTCAAAAATCTCAACTTAAACCATTTTATAAATTTCTTAACTCTTTATTTCAAAAGAAATTACTTTTTTTGTTAAAATTCACAAAATCTTAACTTTTATAACTTTAAAGTTTTAACGTTTATTTATTTAAAGTAAATCAATTCAACAATTTAAATAAACGTATATTTTCAAAGATCACTTTTAAAATTTCACTTTTAAAATCAACATCGTTATTTTTAAATTTCAAAATTTGAATCCAATGATGCAACGCATCAATTAGTCCATCACAACATCAAACATCATATATCATCACATGATAACAGAATATATATCAACATCTGTAAATAAATAAATACAGTTGAGGAATCCAGTTGGATCCCTCCAACCTGTTTCCCTACATCCAAAGACGTTAGCACAATACCAATTCCGCTCCAGTACGGAATTATCGCGGTATATGGGTTTTTTTTAAATCCGCTTACTAACGGCGCAATAGGGTCTCATCCGCTATACGAGGCGGGAAATCATCAATCCAATATATACATATGCCAATATGTATATATTGCTATATATAGATATATATCCTACTATATCTAATAGCACATTCAATCAGTCAAACAATCAATAACTGCAAAATAAATTTTTCCTTCGAGTGAGAAAATCTCACCTTAGCTTTTTATTTTGCAATCCATTTCCATTTCGACTTGTTTCCTCGATTTATAGACCTTGTATAAATATTATACGAATTCATTAATAATTGAACAGATCGAAAAATAAATTTCATTTGGTAATTTTAATTATCCAATGATTTTATTTAAACCAATTTCTCCTTTAATAACTTAATTAACTAACAAATTTTTTTTTTCCTATATATAAACTACGTAAACATTTAATATTCCAATCATTACTATTTTCCAAAGCTTATCCTATCTATAACTTTTCTGCTTTCCTGTTTTTTTTTCTGAAAATAAGACAATGATTTATTTTACTGTTTATATATATAAAAACCTACAAATTAAGAAAAAATAAATTGGTTTTTCAACTTACTGCTACTCTCTTTTTAAAAGTATATACATATAATTTATCAAAATAATCTATATAGGTTTCCAAATCCAATATTTATTTTAAATCCTTAAATCTTTCAATCTAAAATAATTTCTGTTTAAACTATAAAATCCTCATTTCTTGCAGTAAATTAAATTCTGCATACATATAAATTTAAGTTAAAAACAATTGTAAATAATTCACTTTTAAATTATTATTTTTCTTCTTCCGAATGGGTAAAAATAATTTCCTGGAACTAATGATTTAATTCATGTTTTAACTTAACAGAAATTTATTAACTTCAACATTAATTTGTAAAACTAAAGAATACCTCACTGATGAACTCGCTGCCACGAACCACATCAAAACCCAGATCACGCTCGCGATGGCGTGCTTGCCTAAATCGAACGATGCCTGCACGAACCCTTGCCCCAAATCTCGATTGTGACAACGTCGTCGCCTTGCTGCCGCGATACACCCTCCAGGTCGCCGAATCGTACGCCTCCCCCCTTGGACGCGCGCGCGCCAGCTCGCGAGTATCACCTCCTGCCACCGAGTTTCGATCGACAGATCCCTTAACCTCCATTGCGCGTTCGAGCGCGAGCGCCTGCCGTTGCCCCACCTGGTTGCGATCGAAACCATCCCCCCCAGATCTTGCGCGACTGAAGACACGCGACTCGATGCCAATTTGATTCGATCGAACTGCCCCCACGAAGTTGAACGCGATTTGTTTTTCGAGCAGTAGACCGCCATTTTTTCCTTGGTTTGATTTCATTTGGAAGGGAAGTTGTGAGTTTCTTTTGAACGAATAAGTATTGGTTTTGCTTGGCCATTTTGTTTTCTTTGAACGAGATTTGTCTGCCATTTTTATTTTTGAACGAGATAGTTGGCACGATTTCGTACCCGTGATACTTGGCGTGGGTTAAGGGAAGAAGACGTGTGTTTGTTGACCAAATAAAAATATAAATTTAAATTTAAATTTTCGATTTATTACCAACGCGTTTACTCTCCGTACGCTCTCATACTAACTCCGAAAAATACGAAATTGGAAATCCAGTAATAATACAATATTACGGACCCAATGGGACTGGTTTCGTCAAATTCCGAGACTGTTTGAAAATTGACTATTTTTAAATATCGGTTCGAACGATAAAATTTCAAAACCGAACAAATCAATTCGAAATTAGATTCTGAAGCTTCAATTACCTTCAGTATTATCAATACGAATTTTAAAAGCTTTTGAAATATTTTTCTTCAGCTTAAATTGAAGATTCGAATTTTTTTTATTCAACTTACAATAGATTAAATTTTATAATTTAATCACCAAATTCAAGGTTATACCAGGGATTCAAATTAAATCATCGTTCAAATATTTAAAATTAATTAAATATTTTCAATTTAATTCGTTCAAAATTCTGGGTCGTTACAGACTTCCCCCCTTAAAAGAATTTCGTCCTCGAAATTACCAAGTAAGGAAAAATGGTCCTTAACTCGTCTACTATTTTTCACAATCTAATAGTTTTATCAATTTATCAAAACAAATCTTTCTATTAAAGATTCGTTATCATTCAACTCGTTTTCCAACTTCAATTATAAGTTTCAAACAACATTGTTTTCTTCAAAATTCAAATTCGAGTTTAAATTCAAATTTTAAACTTTCAAAATTTCTCAAAAATTTTCTAACGCTCGAAATTTTCGAAAAATTTCGCCAGCGTCTCCTTTGCGCGGCTAATACGGTACGACTACAAAACGTCCCTACGGACTCTCAGATTTCAAAAAGAAAAAGAAAAAGCCAAACGGCTAGACAAGAAGTCATCAAAAACTCATATTATAATTCAAATACGTACCTTTTGTCGAGCAATTCAAATTATCTGTGAAATCAAATTCAATTTCCTTTATACCTGTATATCTACTAGCCATAATATCTAGTTATAACATCCAACTATTTTGCAAATTTTATTACAACTTCTAATATCAACTTCTTATACCATTTCTAGTTTACTATTGAAGTTATATCCATTATCATTCAATTTCACATTTCACATTCATTTGAATTTAGTTTACCATTTCAACTAAATTTGGATTCAATTTACTTTCAATTCTGAAATATTGAATTTTATCAATTATCTGTCATTTACAACTGCTTATTTTAAATTAGTTTCAATTACTAATTCATTACAAATTCTAATCTACTTATTCAAATTTGTTTTCAATATTCAGTTTAAATTCCAGTTTTATTCTTTTGTTCATTCCCAAAATTTATTTACAATCCACTATTTTGGTTTATAACCACTTATATTAAACTGGATTTCAAATTTCATACGAATTTTAATTTCTCTTTCATTTATAATTATTCAATTCAATTCTATTGCTTACAACTTCAAAATGAATCTCAATTTTCAATTTCACTTTCATTTATTCAAATTTATTCACTTATACTTTCTTTAATTTAACTCCATTCTTTAAGTTAAATTTATTCTATCAAAATTCAAATTGTATAAGTTATCAACTTATTTCTTATTTCATAATATTTTTATATATAGTATTCCAGAGTCTTTTCAACATCAAAGCCATTTTGAAAACAATTCAAATTATCCTTTGAATTTTCCTAAAACCAAACCCAAATTTTCAAAACAACCTCCATTTAAAACAATTTGGCAGCAATTCCTCTTTTGGAAACCCGAAAATGAATACCGGTGATGTCGCGATCATCATCAGAATTATTTTCCAGCGACCGAAAAGAGTTTAGAGCTTTTCATTTCTCCAAAACTTTTCAAAACCTTCGAAATTCATTTTCAAATCAAAAAGGAATTTAAATTTTCCAAATCCCCAAAATTTTCAAATTCTTTTCAAAACATTTCCAAATACTTCTCTGGAACTCCGTTTTAAATTACAATTCACATTTATAATTTACATTCTTTAATTTCATTTGTATGTGAATTTATTTCTTAACTTTGGAGTTACGATTTCAATTTCTTATTCAATTTCAGTGACGATAATTCACTATTAGTACTTCCTAACATCCATGCAACCATATACTATAGTACTTCATAGAAAAACATTTCTTTCTATACAAAAATAGTTTTGGGTAAAATTATTTCATTTACCCTATTTAAAACAATACTGTGCCGAATTGTTCTATATAAGTGTTTAGAGATTCCTATCGATAGAGTTGTACGGACAATACCGACCAGAATCCATATACCACTCAACAAACCAATCATCACAATATAAAACAATTTTATATTCACTAACAAATACGCACTCGTATCTATTATTACACTCAACTCATTCTAGAGTACTGCTGACTCTATCTCTAATGAGTAACACCCAACAGAGCAGGGTTGTCGCTTAACCATATGCTCTGATACCAAATGTAACGTCACGGACATTTCCGGCAGCAGCGACCGGTAGGCTTTGCAACCATCCCGGCCCCACCGTGGCTCACACTGGCACCTCGCAGTTGCTTTTACGGCCAGCCTCTCGACTGTCACGGCATCTGCCTAACCAACCCATCCCTCTCAGGGACATGTAGGGGTAAGAGTCTCCCGTTCGCCACCAAACCGCGAAGCGAGAACCCCCTATCATGCTGTAATATAGCAAATGCGATCCATATTTCATTTGAAGGCAAAAACCCAATTTATAAGTTAATTTCTTATAAACCTTCCATTCTACAATTTCATTCATTTTAACTTCACAATTTATAAATCTATAAATTTCATTCATTTTAACTGATAAATATCAATTCTATACATCTTTTATATACATTGGTTTAATAATTCAAAAATCTCAACTTAAACCATTTTATAAATTTCTTAACTCTTTATTTCAAAAGAAATTACTTTTTTTGTTAAAATTCACAAAATCTTAACTTTTATAACTTTAAAGTTTTAACGTTTATTTATTTAAAGTAAATCAATTCAACAATTTAAATAAACGTATATTTTCAAAGATCACTTTTAAAATTTCACTTTTAAAATCAACATCGTTATTTTTAAATTTCAAAATTTGAATCCAATGATGCAACGCATCAATTAGTCCATCACAACATCAAACATCATATATCATCACATGATAACAGAATATATATCAACATCTGTAAATAAATAAATACAGTTGAGGAATCCAGTTGGATCCCTCCAACCTGTTTCCCTGCATCCAAAGACGTTAGCACAATACCAATTCCGCTCCAGTACGGAATTATCGCGGTATATGGGTTTTTTTTTTAAATCCGCTTACTAACGGCGCAATAGGGTCTCATCCGCTATACGAGGCGGGAAATCATCAATCCAATATATACATATGCCAATATGTATATATTGCTATATATAGATATATATCCTACTATATCTAATAGCACATTCAATCAGTCAAACAATCAATAACTGCAAAATAAATTTTTCCTTCGAGTGAGAAAATCTCACCTTAGCTTTTTATTTTGCAATCCATTTCCATTTCGACTTGTTTCCTCGATTTATAGACCTTGTATAAATATTATACGAATTCATTAATAATCGAACAGATCGAAAAATAAATTTCATTTGGTAATTTTAATTATCCAATGATTTTATTTAAACCAATTTCTCCTTTAATAACTTAATTAACTAACAAATTTTTTTTTTCCTATATATAAACTACGTAAACATTTAATATTCCAATCATTACTATTTTCCAAAGCTTATCCTATCTATAACTTTTCTGCTTTCCTGTTTTTTTTTCTGAAAATAAGACAATGATTTATTTTACTGTTTATATATATAAAAACCTACAAATTAAGAAAAAATAAATTGGTTTTTCAACTTACTGCTACTCTCTTTTTAAAAGTATATACATATAATTTGTCAAAATAATCTATATAGGTTTCCAAATCCAATATTTATTTTAAATCCTTAAATCTTTCAATCTAAAATAATTTCTGTTTAAACTATAAAATCCTCATTTCTTGCAGTAAATTAAATTCTGCATACATATAACTTTAAGTTAAAAACAATTGTAAATAATTCACTTTTAAATTATTATTTTTCTTCTTCCGAATGGGTAAAAATAATTTTCTGGAACTAATGATTTAATTCATGTTTTAACTTAACAGAAATTTATTAACTTCAACATTAATTTGTAAAACCAAAGAATACCTCACTGATGAACTCGCTGCCACGAACCACATCAAAACCCAGATCACGCTCGCGATGGCGTGCTTGCCTAAATCGAACAATGCCTGCACGAACCCTTGCCCCAAATCTCGATTGTGACAACGTCGTCGCCTTGCTGCCGCGATACACCCTCCAGGTCGCCGAATCGTACGCCTCCCCCCTTGGACGCGCGCGCGCCAGCTCGCGAGTATCACCTCCTGCCGCCGAGTTTCGATCGACAGATCCCTTCACCTCCATTGCGCGTTCGAGCGCGAGCGCCTGCCGTTGCCCCACCTGGTTGCGATCGAAACCATCCCCCCCAGATCTCGCGCGACCGAAGACACGCGACTCGATGCCAATTTGATTCGATCGAACTGCCCCCACGAAGTTGAACGCGATTTGTTTTTCGAGCAGTAGACCGCCATTTTTTCCTTGGTTTGATTTCATTTGGAAGGGAAGTTGTGAGTTTCTTTTGAACGAATAAGTATTGGTTTTGCTTGGCCATTTTGTTTTCTTTGAACGAGATTTGTCTGCCATTTTTATTTTTGAACGAGATAGTTGGCACGATTTCGTACCCGTGATACTTGGCGTGGGTTAAGGGAAGAAGACGTGTGTTTGTTGACCAAATAAAAATATAAATTTAAATTTAAATTTTCGATTTATTACCAACGCGTTTACTCTCCGTACGCTCTCATACTAACTCCGAAAAATACGAAATTGGAAATCCAGTAATAATACAATATTACGGACCCAATGGGACTGGTTTCGTCAAATTCCGAGACTGTTTGAAAATTGACTATTTTTAAATATCGGTTCGAACGATAAAATTTCAAAACCGAACAAATCAATTCGAAATTAGATTCTGAAGCTTCAATTACCTTCAGTATTATCAATACGAATTTTAAAAGCTTTTGAAATATTTTTCTTCAGCTTAAATTGAAGATTCGAATTTTTTTATTCAACTTACAATAGATTAAATTTTATAATTTAATCACCAAATTCAAGGTTATACCGGGGATTCAAATTAAATCATCGTTCAAATATTTAAAATTAATTAAATATTTTCAATTTAATTCGTTCAAAATTCTGGGTCGTTACAGAAAACTTGCATAATCTCTCTTTTAGAAAGTAATCAACCACCATATTAATGTATAGAGAATTGTTCTTGTCCACCATAGTGATCGCACTTCCCATGGTTATCTCTTCCTCACAAACTTGTAATACTTGCTGAAGTGTAAAACCACTTACCGTTAGTATCTAAACTTCAATTATCATTTAGATTGATATCATTGTAACAATTTGTAAGACCCAAATTGATGTAATATTCTCTTTGCTTTTTCCAAGGTTGATACCTATAAAAAATATGTAACAACTAAAGTATAGCTGTAACAATCATTTTCTCTCCTCCTTTATTCGAGCTTGAGATCGACACTGGTAATATGTAGAATGAAAAACTAAAAACTAAAAACATTGTATAAGGAATAATTTTATGTAACCATAATTTTATGCGAATGGTAAATCTAGAAAAAAAATTCATGTGTTTATATTATAATTAACTTGATGGTGTAATTTATAAATATATTCATATTCAATTTAACATGTTTAGTTCTTCCTAATTAACTCAACAATTTTCCTTATAGATCCAAAGCATCTTGTAAATAATTTGCATCGATCAGATAAAATCAAGTGAAGCTTTCAAATACTACAGCAAATGCTTACATCGAAAAACATTAATATATTAAAATCATACTCCTTTCCTTATTGAATATAGTTCATTGACTGCATACAATTAAACCTACCACTTAAACTTGCATGCTTAAACTTGCATCCTCGGTAATCTCAGAGCACTATAATCCATAACAGATTCTAAATTAATTTATAATTTTGCTTTGAATCAAATACAACCGAATCATTGGACAAATATTATGATAAACATCCACACCAAATTTCTAGACAGCCGTTATCATTTTCTCAACATTAACTATAGTATTTATTTTCTTTCAGTTTCTAACACAAATTAGGGATGGTATAAGAATCTATCAAAAGTTAGACTGAATGTAGTAAAAGCCAGTAATAATATCCCATTGTTGCAAAATTATCTCCAAGTAAATAAGCGATTATGAAGTTAATCAAGCATTCATAGAGTTGGCCTAGAGATATAGCCAGTTTAAGAGTGTAATTATAAACCTTCTTTGTCGCAATGGCATACCTATTCAAAATATTCAAATAAGATATCATTGAAAAAATATGATACAAAATCAAAAAGGGAATAAAAGATTTTATATATATATATAAGCACAGAGACACACACACATTATCTTGTGATCACTTGTTTCTTCATATATAATGTTTCCTTTGCATATTTGTTATCTTTGGTATATTTTGGGGAGCATTGGTAATTGATTTCTTTAGGGAATATGTGCCAATCCTAGATCACTCGGGCTAGATTACCATCATGGTATAGTTGATTGACGTTTTTTAAATATAGTTAATATCCCCAAAAAGTTTAGCCAAATTCCAACAAATACTGTGGACTTCGATATTATTTTATCTCCATAAATTGGTAACATAGAAAACATAATGAGAATTTAAGAATAGTATTAATTAGGTATGAGTTGAGTTTTCATATTAGTAACAAATTAATTGAACTACAATCATATATCCTATAGAAATGGAATGCAATCATCATGAAACTTATTGCACCCTATTCATTGATGGCATTTATGCTTACCTTGGTCTTTGTAAGATTTTCATTTATGTTAATATTGATAAAACTAAAATATACTGATAGTTTAAAGGATACCAATGGAGTAAGAAAGGCCTAATGAAGCTACGGGCTTGGGCTTCATATTAGCTGGAAAAGTAACAACTTATGCAATGACTCTTTGTTGAACATATTAAGTTCATTTTGGGGATTATATTAATAGAAATAAAAAAAAATTAAATCTTAGTTAATAGAACAAAGCATGCATTTATATATGAGATGGTAATATACAGTAAACCATAAGAAAATCCGAAATTAATATATTTAAATATAGCGTTTCTACTTTTGTGTCATGTTTCATGTTTTACTTATGCGGAAAAACACTATTTTTCCGTATTAAATGTATTAATGGAGATGAAATATGCAACAATAGGGATTTACAAATCAAAGTCCATAAATGAAAAAAAAATTATGTCAAAGTTAGTAACAATCAAACATAAAAAGAGAAAATGGTAAAGAACATCAAAAGTCAGTAATGATCCTCTTAATCATATGAAAAGTCAATAAAATCTAAATCAAGCCTTCTGTAGCTCAAATTCTAAAGATGATAAGATATAACCCTTTTTTTACAAAATTCTGATCTTATAAGAAACAGGACCAAGTTGACTAACCTTAAAGAATCATTTAACTATGACTATCATATAAGAATGCTAAGAACATAATTAAAAAGATCCATTTTGAAAGAAACTAGACAATTTTCATAGATTTGTATTCTATGAAAATGTACACTTTCTATTTATTTGCCAAACACATAACACTGATAATTTATTTGTTTAAACTGTCATTTTGTAAACACACAAAAACAAATTGATTTAACAATAGAAGAAAATATGATGTTTGAAGTTTAACTTACAGCATTAAGCAACTGGAATCTTCTTTTCTTTTCTTTTGCAACAGATTTGATGTTCTGTAAACCTAAAAGAGAATTAAAATAATGCAATCATTCTAAACGAAAGAAATTTTAGATTTTAACAAAAAACAAACGATGCATGCTTACCATATCTTAGACCTTCATCCTCCATATGCCATTGCTTAAGTTTTCTTGTATAATTTTAATCACTTAAATAAAATGTTGTATATTATTGACATAATCTGAAAATAAAAGTGAAATGCTATGACATCCATACTCCAAAGATTCTATGCTGCAAGAGATGAAGGTAGGATTTGAAATCGACTTGGGATACTTTAGAATTTCTACTCCAGCATAACATCAAGAATAAGAGAATTTTTCCCTTAATTAAAAAATTTATGGTTTTAACAACAATAACTAAGTAGATGTTAAGAATATGTGATAAAATAATTAACTAAATATGATTTATTAATTTTAGAAGGCCACTATAGATATAATTCCTACCACTTCCTCTTTTATGAGGTAGTAATGTTTAGGAAAAAAATAATTATTAGAAAAAAAGGCCGACTTTAAAAGAACCTTAGATAAACCCAACCTACCTTGATTACTGTCTCAGAGGTACTTAAGAAATATAAGGGAAAATAATAAGCTTACGCGTGGAGAATGATTTTCATGCAAAACATTTTAGTAAGAGTAATTTATTTTTCTTAGAGTGGATATAACAAAAATATTATATAGAAACTATTTTTGAGTCAAAGATATGTAAGGTATAGTTAATACGTATCATATATCAAATAATTTCATGTTTATCTTCGATTGGCACAAAATGGCATTTTAGAGAAGTTCCAAATTATACGACTTATTTTAGTTAGCAGTGCATCATGGGAGTGACATTGTTGGAGGTAAGAAGTACTATAAGCTATAGTCATTGAACATAAATAGAATTCTGATATCAAGTCAACAAATATATGAAAATGTAAAGAAAGTTTTTATACCATTAAATGCCATGGAACACAATCTGATTAAAATATCCACAAAGGTATCTGTGATGGCTCCAATGACCAACATCGTTCCATTAGTTATCTTTGTTCTATAGCATGATTCCAATACTTCAAGGAGTAAGCATTGCTAACAATGCCACCTATTTGCCATATAACAGTTGCATCAAATTAACTTCTGTAGTTATGTTGCTGGTAGTAAAACTTAGTTTCTCTACTAACCTCTACAGGAAAGGTATTATTAACTATCCAGTAAGGAGTACAAATCTGTTTATGACCACCACAAGTTCCCAAATAACTTTATGGATACACATACCCAAAAAAATTCAAGTGCAATATTCAAAGATGGGAAAAGAAAGAATTGTATTTACTAACAGTACTATAAGATAACATATCAACCTGAAAACAATTTTTGTCTTACAATAGCATAACTAATACTCAATAACTCTTTCTTGTATAACACGACATCATTCTTAAAATTGGAATATCAGAGGAAAATTTTAATAATTTATTATAAACAAATAAGTTCTATGGAATGGCATCAATTCTATTACTTAATGAGAACTATTGTTCGTAACGGCAAATTGCAGTGCATCATGGGAAATTGTACAACTTATTTTACTTTGTAGTGCATTATGGGAATTACATTACTTGAGGTGAGAAATATTCCGGGCTATAGTCATGGAACAGAAATAATCCAAATTTTGATGAAGTGGAAGAAATTATAAATGTATTTGCAGCATTTAAATTTGCATTAAAACTTCAACTTAATTTACATACCAAGATAAAGAATAAACTTGCTGAATAATCATTAGTGTCTGTCAATATGAAATAAATGCCATAGATAAATAAATCAACACTAATTTTCCGAACATAATATTCATTACTTATTCATTTTGCATTATCTAATATGAGTAAAGTGATAATAATTTGTCATGAATATTGGAACAAAGTCAAAGAAGATTAGCTCGAAGAGACAGTAATCACCTGCAACATCTTATTAACATTGCTAGCACCAAAGACGTTGTGAACAAGCGTGAATTTTCAAGGATCCTCGGAGGTAAAGAAGGGTGTAAAAATACAATCTTTTATCCATCTTCTTCTCAATAATTTGCAAGATTGACAAGGAGAATTTCAAGCCACGAACGTAGTATGATATATATGGTTGAACGTCAATGAAAGTAAATGAGTTTGGTGTTGAAATGAGATGTTGCTCGACTGTAGCATCTGAGGTTGCTGGAAGGGTCCCTTTCAGTTTGAGAAAATGAAGACTATAGTTAAATAAATAAAAAAAGAGGAGAAACCTTAGCCAAACCTTTTTTCGATGTAGATCAACAACATTTCATAAAGTAGTGGTTCCAAAAACAATCGCAAAAGGTGCATTGATTTCAGATCTATAAGTCCTTCAAGCCATCCATAGGCTCAATTTTGGATCGGATTACCTCATATGGTTATAAATTTAGAGGAGGAAGAAATAGAATTAAGAAATTGAGTTGCAGAAGAAAAGGGCCGCAGAGCAATGAGTTGAGAACGTGCAACGGAAAGGCTGTGGCTTCATTTGCATAACTTTATCTGCAGACATGATGGGAAAATGTGATAGCGAACTGATTCAGGAGCCTAGTCGAGACTGAAAAGACAAATGTACCCTCACTCAATATATAACGAAATGAAAATATGGTAGAGAGAAAGGACATTTTTGGGAAGTACAAAAAGGCTTCACCTACTCAAGTATTTGCTATATATATATATGATATATATATATCATTAGAAAATCAAATCTTTTGATTCAGACAAAAACAAATGTATCTTTACATGTAATAATCCATAAGTTAATTTATATTAAACATATATAACATTGACATGCCATAAATTTTTAGCAACTCGTTTAACAAATCGGCCGCAATGTTGACTGCCAAAGATTATATATCAACATTGCCTCACCATTGATCTCAACTTCATAGTAATACCCAATAGTTGCATATATTATTCAAAATATTTAAATTCTGGGAAATAATATTTTCAATACCATGTCAATTTTGTCTCTTTCAAGTATTTATAAATTCCTATCAGTATGTTAACTACTCATATCGACCAGACCTCGTAAACTACTCAACGAACTAATTAACACAAAATGGACCATTTAAATTGTTTTCAATCATTTTATAAAAATAATATTCGTAACTTATCAAAATCATTCACTTGGATACATGAAAATATTTACTTACGATGTCTACATATATACATCGATCCATTTATCAGCCATTAGCAACAAAGCAATGTATCACACTTCATTAATCCATTCACAAAGGCAAGCAAACATTTGGTTAATTATATTTCTATTTCGTTTTATTTTTCACTCCATTTTTTAATTATTTAATATATATATATATATAATTTAAACAGATTTATTCTCTCATAGTGGTTTAGTTTTGGAAAAATCACCAGCTTTTACTAATATTTGGCTTCATCCGTATTCAAGTGAGTTCACAATTTTTGAGTTAAACTCCAACCCAGTTCCCACATTCTAGACTAAGCCTAAATAAAAAACAATTAATACAACAGTACACACTTCAATTAAACAAGCAAATAAACGCCTTTATCAGAAAACTATCTACCAACTTCCATTGTGCAACTCTTTTCACTACAGGATCTATCCAATCCCACTCGCTTCATCGTAACTTAATGTTGTGAAGTATTCAAAATGCAAGGTTCGAAATAGGTTCTTTTACAACTTCTCTAACTAAGCTACTTCATTCTTATTTCCAAGCCACACAGAGGTTTATTTTACATTATCAATGCCGACATGACTGGTTTGCTTAACAGCTCCTTCCTTCACTACCTCCGTCAATTTCATACAGAAAAAAACATAGAAGAGGTAGGGATTCAAACATTTTATAGTAGAAAAATAAATACGCCCATTAATGATTACTCCAGTAATCATCGTAAACTCTTACTATCCCTTGAATGTAGGGTAACTACAACACACTCAAGTGAACTCAAGGACTTTCAGTCTCACTGAGGCTAAGACTTGAACCTACTCTAATACTAACTAAGGGCTCCACCTTTATACCCATACTATCAAAGAGCATTACATAATAATATGGTCTGATAATAAGGTAAATGAGGCGATATTGGGCGATAACATGTGAATAGTCCCTTGGTCTAATGGTGGTACATATTCTTACCACATATAATACATAAATATATGTATTCAATATCGGCACAAAGTAATGAACATGTAAGTTTTCTAGGACAGAACCATACATGATATAAATAGGGAACATAGAGTTAATAAAGTTCATGTCTTCCCATAATGATATACAATATTATCCATACATGTATATCACACTATATACATGATATCACCATACATCAATATCACTAAGAATAAAACAACTAGCATCGCTTCTTCCTCCACTTCATCACCACCTCGAGTCCCAAAATAAATAAAAAATCATAGCAACACATCCTGTCAAAAACAACCTCAGTCTGACCCAAGGTTGTTAAACAAATAGCATACCATGACTTCAGTTAGGAACTAGCTGTGAGTGTGTTAGCGTGCAATAAAATAACATGATAATAACTTGTGTAAATATATACAGGTAAACGTCGCACACTTGCTAACTTCCCATCCCGCATCTCAAGCACACAATGTCACAACACGTGTCATGTCTCTATAATATATGACTCATATCGCAAATATAATAAACTGCAATTCACTCCTAATCGCAATTATTTACCATCGCATTTATTATTATGCATGCATCATCTTAGGTTAGATCGATATGTACCTATAAATAAATAACTAGTACACCATAGTCATTTTCTCTATACCAGAAGCCGTGTTGACAACATGGGATGCCACTTAGGATGTGACATCCCACTCGACCCAAAATTGTCGATGCCCCTATACAATCTATTTGTTGCACCAAATACCTCATCAATCTCGCTGCAATCTTCACTATCCATCAATCACATCATAATTTCTTTCCTTGCTTGTCATGCCCGTGCAACAGATCATTTGACCTATGATAATATAGCCAAATTGTCAAGTCTTAAGGCGCTACTCCATAGTCAGTCTCGCTAGGATGGACATCTAGCCCATTTAGTGTCGCACATTGCTTCGATCAAATTTTATTTATTTAATTTACATGTTCATATTTACGATGGTAACACACTTTACCGTCGTTTAACCCAGTGTCACTAAGGGTTTGCTTAACATTTGATATTTTAATGAACATGAAATATGAAGACCATCATGCAAATAATCCATATAGCATTATTACATGATATGCTATATCTCATATGGCATAAAACATAAGCAATATAAAGGTGATTCGACAATAATCCAAGCACAAAGGAATATTCAACCATACCCACCACAATAACAAGCACTACCTATTGTTACCTACCTCATTCATACTATAACATAAACTTATTGTATTTTCATTATAGATAGAAATAACACAGACATGATTATATATTCCTGAATATATATATATATACATATATATATATATATATTCCAAAATCGTTGTTTTTAAAACCTCTAATTTAATTTCAAAGAAATCAACATTTCAAATCATCTTTAAATTTCAAACCCACTAAACTCCTTTGAAATTAAATCATACACTTCAAAATTCCTCTTTAATACTTTTAAAAGTACTAATAAAGGAGTTTATAAATCAAAAATCCCTTTAAACATCAAACTTATAGCATATTCTTTTTGCACAATTATGATTTTCGATTTCAAACTGTTTCCCAAACCTAAATATTTCAATGCAAAACCAATATTTAAATTCCATATTCACTTCCAAATCCATTAAACCACCTTTAGGAGTAATTTAACAATTTTAGATTCCCTTTCTATAATTTACGATAATAAGATTTGTCGAATCGGCAATTCATCATAATATAAATTGAAAACTTTATTTCTTTTCAAAATAATTTCCATTAATAATATTTTGCAAACATTAAATCACACTCAAAATTTATGATTTTTCTCAAAATATTTTTTTCAAAATTTCTCAATTATTCAAATACCATAAAAAACTCTCATTGTTTTGGAAAATAAATTTTAAATCCTCTTTATAAAAGAATATTCCTTTTGAAAAAATTCATAAGAAAATAAATATCCATTCATAGATTTATTTATAAATTTACTTAAATACTCATTAATTAACCCAATTAGCTTATTATCTTTAAAAATAAATTACATAAAATATATCTTTAAATCTAAAACTTTATTTCTATTTTAAAATTAATGGTAAAATTACAATTTTCAAAGATAATTTAAATTCTATAAATTTGAAAATATATTTCTTAAAAATTTTCCTTTTCACTTTACTTTCAAACCAAGCTAACTAAAAAATATCACAACACTACATACATTAACTCAGCATAAATGGACCTTGTTGTTTTCGAGTGCTATAGGATAATTTGCCACAAATTGGCTATTGCAATCAACAAACATATAATTGACTATGGTTTATTTTACCCTAAAAATGATTCATTTGATTTAATTTCTTATTGTGATGCTGACTATGCTGGTTGCAAATCTGACCGAAAAAGTACAAGTGGAACTTGTCACTTTTTGGGGCATTCTCTGGTTTCATGGTTTAGCAAAAAGAAAAATACTGTTTCTTTATCAACAACTGAAGCAGAATATATCTCTGCTGCTTTGGCTTGCTCCCAAGTCATTTATATGCAACAAACTCTAAAAGATTTTGGATTAACAATTTCAAAATCATCAATTTATTATGATAATTCTAGTGCAATAAATTTGTCTAAAAATACTACTCATCATGCTAGGACTAAACATATTGATAACAGACATCATTTTCTCAGAAATAATATAAGTAAAGAGATTATTTCTCTTGAATATATCAACTCCGAGAATCAAATTGCTGATATTTTCACCAAACCCTTAAATCAACCTATATTTACTAAATTAAGAAGAGAACTAGGCATTTGTTCAATAACTGAGATATAGAATATAGATAAAGTAACATATATTTTAAAAAAACAGAGATATACAAGAAAATCAAAGTTTTCATAAGGATGTTGACATACCCCTACCACCCATGTCGACATACAACGGCAAAAAATTTAAAATTTGATTTTCCCACTAAAATCAGTTTGGTAGTTATATAAACTTATGTATTTCGAATTATTTTGTCTTCTCACTTTTTTTTCTCTAAAATAAAACTTCTGTAAATTAAAATTAATGGCCTCCTCCACTAAATCAAACCAAATTGACACCATTTCTTTCCCTTCACCTCATTCTGGTCCATTCTAACCCACTACACTAGCACATGTTATAAAATTGAAGAATCTATGAAGGATGCCATGCAAATGTTGACTGAATTTAAGTTGTGCAACTAAGGATGGCAAAAGAACAAGAAAAGCAAGGCAAAAATTTTCAGAATTTACAAAAATTCCTAATGGTTAATCACGCAAATCCTATTATGATTGAAGAAGATTCTCCCAACATTCACGTGCATAATCCTTTAGAGCACAACGAAGAGGAAGAAGAAGAAAGGGAAGAAGAAGAAGAAGAGGAAGAAGAAGCACCTATGGAAGAAGACGACAACGTGGTCTGTGTAGGCGAAGTCTGTTTTGACAAAAATGGGAATTTGGTTGAACAATGTGGAAACTTTTGTTTTCATTATCCAAATTGTTCGATTCAAAAATCTTAGATTGTCAAAAACTCTCGTTAGTATTGTTATTCTATAATTTATGTACTTAAATATATTTGTATGTTTATGTTTCATATATACATGTAAATATAACATCATATATAATAATATATTTGTTTTACTTATTATACTTCCTTATTAGTATTTAATTTAAATAGTATTAGATTAAGGGGGAGTTTAGGATTAGTTTTTGTTGATGACAAAGGGGGAGAAATATAAAATAGAGTAGTTAGAGTAGATAGGCTTAGATTAAGGGGGAATTATTAGTTTTAAGGGGAGTTATTGTGAAGGAGAAGTATATTTTATAACCATAGGTTGTCATCATCAAAAAGGGGGAGATTGTTAGTCCTTGAGAAGGATGGTTTTGATGACAAAAACCTTAGGACTTGTTATAAAATATAAATACTAACATTATAGTTTAGATATATATATATATATATATATATATATGTAGGATATAAACATGTAGGTACCAAAAATGAAGGCTGTACAGTATAGAGATACAAGACTGATGAATTTAAAGATCAAAGATATCAAGATTGAAGACTCATGAGTATCAAGAAATCAAGTTATCAAGAGTTCAAGATTTTAATAGTACAAGATAAGTATTGAGTCTAGAATTATGTTAAAACTTCTTGAAAGCACTTACATCTTTATTCAAAATTTATTCGTGGAATGAAATCCACTTCAAGCCTGTTAAAGGGATGGAACCCTAGTGGGATGGAACCCACGACAATATCTAGTGGAACATATAGTGGTCCTATTTTGATATCCACTAATTTTAAAAAATTGTTTTTCAAAAATATATCTCTTATTTTAAATGTTTTCAAAACCTTCTTTTCAAAAAAGACATCTCTCTTGTTTGAAATATTTTAGCCTCAAAACTATCTTTATCATTTTTAATATTTTGATTTCAAAATTGTCATTGTTTTTAAACTATCTCTTGTTTTAAATATTTAGCTTTAAAATATTTATTTACTCAGATTTTAAATCACTTTATATATTAAGATTATATATATTAAAAATTACTTTCTAAACTCTTTTATATGTTTAAACTATATTCAAATATATTTACAAAGTTTAGAAATCGTTTTGACAAATTATAGAAACCAATTTTAATAAGAAAATCAAAATCATCAATTTTGCCTAGAGCATGTCGACATCCCTCAACCCCCCATGTCGACATGGTGTCCGTTAAATTAAAAATTCAAATTTTCAAAAGAAGTGTCTATTCGTTGTATCCTTTCACGAATAGATATGGCTGTTGATTTCATATAAATACCAGTAGTTCTAAACGAATTTATCATTAGATTTCACTTGTTTTCTCTTCTCTTCATCTTCCACATTTATCCTAAAGAATCCCAAACTATACTCTACCGAAATACCAAGTGAATCAAACTTGATTAGCTCTTGTTTGATTCTCTGCCACTCTCTCCATAAGATCTCAGTGCTATTTAGAGTTATAGGATTATTTGTAAATCAAACTGTTGAGTAAAAGGTGCGGTTGAGCCTTGAAATCAATTGGGTGTGATTGTTGCCCCGGAAATCGATTAGGTGATCTTATGGCCTGGTAAATCAAGAGAGTTTGCCCTGAACTCGAATACAAGAGGGTGTACCTCGTGGCCTTGAAATCGAGGGTGTAATTTGGGAGATTATTTTTGATAAGAAATCCGTACGTTTGTGCTGGACTGGATGTAGGGTAACTTCGAACCAGTATAAAATCCTGGTGTGTTCTTTCCTTTATTGATTTTATTTATTATTTGCATCTGTGTCTGATTCTGTGATTATATCTGTGTCTGTGAATTGCATTTGTTGGTGATTAAATTTACATAAGTTTCAAAAAGATTTAGAAAATCCACAAAACACTATTCACCCCCCTCTAGTGTTATTCCAGCCTTAAGATCCGTAATCCGCATTTCTCATAAATTCAACCTAAATTCATACATCATTAACTAAATAAAGGCATGAAATGTTATAACAACCAAAATCAACCAATATTGATCAAAAAATATCAAGAAAATACATATAAAGAAAAATATTTACTAGAACATATCTTTGAGTTGAAATATAACTCACCAAAAATAATAGCTTCCCTTCATAGCTTCTTATCGCTTTCACTTTAGATTTTAACTCTTCTTCATCATTGCAACTACTGCCTCATTCCCGACCAGCCATCATGCTCCAATATCACACGCCAACAAGCGCCTCTTCCCTGCTCTTGACGTTGGTGTGCTCCAGCCTTGCACGATTTCCACCTCCTTACATCACGACCAACCGTTGCTCCTCCCACACGTCACGACATCGACGGCTGTATCTCCTTCTACCGTGCACACCAACTCCATTTCCATGTCTGGTCGCATGTTGCTCCTTTTCTTTTTATTTCATTTCATTCATTTTTTATTTGTTTGCATTTTGATTTGGCGTGTTAGGGCATGCGAGAGAAAAGGGATCGAGATTTTTTTTTGAGGGAGATAACCAATCGGGTTTGGTAAAGAAAGATAGGAGGGTATGTTGCATCATTTGTTTATTGTAAATGGGTAAATAGAGAAGATGGGGATAGATAATATTCAAACTTTATTCTTTTTAATCTTCTTTTCTTTTACATTAAAATTCAATCCAAAGTTAAATGTATAAATTTCAAATTCCAGTTATATTGTTAAATGTTGTTTTATCAAGCTAAGTATGGTCATTGTATATTTTACAAAATATATCTTAAAATCTTTGATTATTTAACTCATTAAGTATTAATTTATTTAATATAAAAAATTCTTTTTAGCTATTTCAACTATACATAAAAAATATTTACAATATAAAAATATTTTATTCGAGTTTGATATATTTTATAAATTTTTTATTGATTCATTCAGTTTATTAAAACAAAATCCTTTATCAAAAAAATCTTAATTCATTCAAGAATAAAATATTATTCAAAATTAAATTTGAATTTTTTTTAACTAATTTAGTTTTTTTATGGCATAAAAAGCAGGTTTGTTACAATTTAACAATTTAATTTTTTAAAATTATATTATATAATTATAATACTTTTTAAATGTTTTAATAACTTTATAAAACTAGTTTCATTTTAAATACAATTATATATTTAAATATAACTTGATATATGTTTATTAATTTAATAAATGCTTTAGGATTAAAAAAATTTCAACCGAAATACACAGACACACATATATGAATTTTACAATATTTAAATATATGGAATGTTTGAACATATATTATTTATTTATTACCAAATTTAATTCAGGCATATACATGTATGTGTGTGTGTAGTTTTATAATACATGCATATTTGAAATCAAATTTTAAGATATTTAGTAAACTTCAAATCAAATTTTAAGATATTTAGTAAACTTCAAATTTGAATCTTAGATTTAGTTTCTAAATTTAAATTTGTTTACTAATTAAAATTAAACATTTATTTAAAAATCAAAATTTAAAGTATATATATAGTAAAATCTTAGTATGATTTTTCAAAATAATATTATATATATATACATATTATATAAATATTTTTGAATTATATACGTATGGAGATCATAAACATATATGTAATATATATATATAATATTTTAATTTTGGCAAATGATATATACATAGTTAACTATATACATAGTAAATATAAATCTCAATTATGTATAAACTTAACCATGTATACTTTTTATTATGTTGCACGAGCACATTATACATATATAAGTACATATTTATATACTCATTACACAAACAAATATATAATTACTTTAGTTAATCATTAATTTATAAATCAAAATTTAACCAAAATTGGATTTTATTTAAATAATCCAGTTTGGAACTAGTACAACTTATTTGGCTTCATAAGGCCACTATGATCCAAATAGGAATTTTTTGTAGTCCACCCAATTCCCTCACTAACCACTTCAGACCGGCCTGGTTCCATCAATTGAGCTTCATGCTCTTAATAAGTCCATAGCTATATATGGTTGTAATAATTCGCATGTGACGACCCGGAATTTTTGTATATTTGAAATGGGAATATTTAATTTATTTTAAATATTCGAAGGTTAAATATTAACTTTAATTTTAAATATTAATATTTATTGGATAATTTTTGAATAATCAATTATTGGATTTAACAATTGAAATTGGGTAAAATTTTGAATCTGGAATTTAAATTAATCTATCAAGCTTCTTGTGTACGCTATCTTCCTGTCAAATAAATCAAATACGTTCCCAAATTCACGCCGTTCACTTTACAGTCTCCTCCTTCAACTAAAATAATAATAATAATAATAATAAAATAAAATATAAAAAAAATATCTCTGAAGCCTTCTTTTGTACGCCACTTCCTTCTCAAAATATCACGCCCTTTCTTTTTATCATGAACCGAACATCATTCTTTGAAATCAAAAAAATAAAAATATACTTTACTTCAAGTCACGGCTAATAGCAATCTCCATGGTTGCGATGCTTGAACCCAAAGAGATTGGGGTTTCTCAAATCAACGCCTTCAAAATAATTGCCGCTACATACTCAGCTATTCCATCAGCCATCGCGACTCATCTCTGCCTCCTACGCGATATTTCTACTGCTGATTTGAAGACAGGCTACAGTCTCTTTATACCATCACTGCTAATTAATGGAGGCGGGATCTCGTGAAGGGCTGAGTCGCGTGGATGGGGGCGACGGCGCGTGCTCGAAAATCGCGTGCGATGGCGCGACAAGGCCTCGGCGGCGTTGGAAGGTGGGGGTTTTCGTGCGATCTGGACAGGCGTCGGTGTTGTGGGAAGGGAGGATTCGTTATGCTTCGACGAACTAGGTCGGTGCGACGTTGGAAAGCAGATCTGAATAGTGATGATGGCAGGGTGTGTCGATAGACTTGATGTGGTGGTTTGAACCAAGAATTTGTTCTGCTGTGAGGTATTATCTTTCTCGAATGTATATACATAAGTGTATATTTACTTACATAAGGAAGTAAATTAATTACAGTGAACATATATAAATATATATACATAGAAACCAGGTTTTGAAAAAAAAAAGAGAAGAAAGAAATGAATTAAGGTGATGAACTTATTTAATTAACTTAACTAATTGTTTAGTTATTAAAGGATTTATTTTTAAGTAAAAGTTATTATTAGTTAATTAAATTAATATGTTTCAAATAAAGATATGTTTTACAGCAAGGTAAAAGACTTCTAAATGAAATCTATTGTTTTAAAATAGTATGGTAATAAATTGTGTAGTTAATTCTAGTGTTAATAAAATCATATAAATTATTCAATTCGCTTAGCTAATTTATTTAGTTACTAAAAGATGTTTTAAGGAGAAATTATTTAATTGGAATTAAACTGTTAACTGATTAAATTTATCAAAAAGAAATTGATTATCAGATTAGTTCAAGTATTAATAAATCATATGACATTTGTACAAGGGTTAAAATCTTGGAGACTTAAGTTGGATTGGGTCGAATTGCACAAATAAAAGCAAAGGTGAGTTAATCTCACTCAGTTGAATTTAAATTTAAATGGTTAAATTTAAATAATTGATTGGATGATTGCATTGATTGATGTGCTATACTATATATAGTAGTATATACCAATATATATATATTGGCATATGTATATATTGGGATTGATATTCCCGCATTATATAGCGGATGAGACCCTATGCGCCGCATAATAGCGGATGATATTTTATAAATCCCATATACCGCGATATTCCACCTCGAAGTGGAATTGGTATTGTGCTAACGTCTGTGGATGCAGGGAAACAGGTTGGAGGGATCCAACTGGATTCCTCAAAAATTTATTTTATTATTCTGTGATCTGAATATTGATATCATGTGATGATCTGATATTGGATGTTGTGGTTGATTGAATTCCCAGTATAATAAATTTTGAAAATATATGGAATTGAATTTTTGAAGAAATTAAAGAATAATAATTTAAGTAAATTGGAATAAATTTAATAGTGAATTAAAAATAAGATAAAATAAAGTGAATTGGAATTGTAGTAAATATGGGGAAAAGGAATTTAGATTTACGAAGGAGTAATAAAAATTTAAAACTCAAGTGATATGGTTTTTAAAGAAATAAAGAAATTATTTCTAATTAAATGAGTTAATTTAATTAAAAGCGTTAATAAGGAATGTTGGGAATTTAAAATAGGAATTTTCAGTTAAAGGGGTTTTAACTAGAAATAAAAAAAATTAAAAACCCGAATAAATTGTATTGGAAATAAATAAGGTAAATAAGGGAATTTTATTTCAAGATAAAGCAAATTTGAAATAAAATTGTAGAATTGATCTAAATATTGAAACTGGGAAATTTTAAAGAGGAATGAGATTTTGAGATCTATAAACTGAGTTTCTAAAGTGAAGCGGATTTTAATATAAATTCAAGGTGTGAATTTATAAAGGATTGTGAATCTGTTTTAAAAAAAAAATAAACAGAGATTTATTTTAAAGGTTGTGAAAGAGAAGTATTTTCTGGATAGCCAAGTACAATTTGTTTTGAAAAGAAATTTCAAATATTTGTTAAAGATTTATTGTTATTTTTAAAAGTCAAGTTTAAAAATCTATTATTTCCAAATGTTAAATTTCTAAAGTAAGTAATTTTCAATCTATTATTGTAGTTAATACAAATGAGATTTGATAATATGTTTTAAAAGGAAATTTGTTTATATTCTTAAAATGGTTTTATTTTAAATATCTTTAAATATATATTTTAACTTAAATATTAAAGAAGTTTAAAAAGGCGTTCTTATAAAGTATTTTTATAATAAAGTGTTTTGAAATTATTTTAAAATTCTAAAATGGTTTTGTACTTGGCATTCCAGTGAAAATAAATATTTGGGAAATTATTCCGTGAGAGGAATATAGTTTGAAATTGTTTTCAATGGGAATTGAAATGGAAATAATATCTTGTGAAGATATTTTGAGGGATATAAATAATTTTGGAGTAATTATTGATTGTTGATGGTTGTTATGGATGTTAATTGATAGTTAAACAACCGACTATCAATATTGGCCAAATGCGCTGATCGTTTCGAAGAGACCGGGATCGGGTTTCCGTATACCGGGATTCTAGGTCTGGAGACTCGAAAACCACTTCGATCCGGTTTGTACGTTTCGTGGGGAAACGAGGGTAATATTGATAAGGGGATAGTGTTATCAGTTCTGTTCGGACCTGGAACGGACTTGTATGGACGAATGCTTTCGGACATCGTCAGGGGACGATGGGCATTCTAAGTGAAACGTTCTGAAGGTAACGTTTAGCCTCAAGCCTCATCAACCGGGAATGACTGAAAATCAGGGGTTATGCAGCAAGGCTTCGTGGGTAGCCCCCACTTGAGAGTAAGGTCATCCCTGTCTAGATGTCCCTTTTATTTCGGCTTAGTGGTGCGGTTGCTGATCACAACCGTGGGGTGATTTTACTTGGAATTATCCAGTAAGGGATGATTCCGGTCTTGTGTTGCAGGGGAGCGGGCGTACTCCTCGGTACTATGATCTAGGCCACGTACTGTGACAGGTGGTACCCCAGTGCCTAGTCATTCGTTGGAAATCCATTCTCCCTATGTGCCTTGTACGAGTTTTGTTTGTATTACCCACTTTGTGGCTAGTATGCTGGAATTTAATCATGTAACAATTTCAGCTATTTTAATAAATATTTGTAAATAGACACTATTATAATATCAGAGAATTCTATAAAAAGTGTTTTAGCTATCGTAAGGTAAAAACCCGACATGTTTATTTGTGGCGTGGTCTTACGAGATGCTTTTGTTTTTCAAAGGATTTTGAAACTTTAATAATCAAATTGAGTGTGATTTTCTCACGCTGGTTTTCCAGACTGACTCGGGTATTGTTTTATATGATGCTCGGGTCAGACCGAGATAAACAGGTTCAGATTGTAGCTGTGGAGCTCAGGAGACGAGCTGGATGGCGATACGTACTTCCGTATTTGTTTATTGTTCCGCTGTGTATATTGGATGTATATCATTGATGTGATGAACTCTGATGATGTATTCTGTAAAAATATTGTATAAACAGATATATTTTTCTGTTTGAGTAAAGATCTGTTTTGTATATATTATATTTTATTCCGCTGCGATGTGAGATTCTGTTGTTGATTTTCTGTTTCTTCTTCTTCTACCTCTTCTTCTTTAACACAAATGGTTCGATTTTCCGGGATTGGAAGGTCGGGTCGTTACAGTGGTATCAGAGCGAGGTTGGCGATAACCTTGGCTCTGGTGGGAATTTTGAGAGTATTAATAGATATGAGCGCGTATTTGTTAGTGAATATAAAATGGTTTTATATTGTGTTGGTTGATTTATTGAGTGGCATATGAACCTTCGTCGGCACAGTCTGCGCAACTGTATCGAAGGGGTTTCTAAACACTCGAATAGAACAATTCGACACAATATTGTTTTGGAACGGGTAGATGAAATAATTTTACCCGAAAAATGTATTTTGATATAAAAGAAATATTTCTTTAAATTATTATATATTTGGATGTTTGGATGAAAATATTCTAACAAATAAAATTTAAAACAAAAATATGGTAAGATTGTAAAATCAGAATGATTTACATAACCAACGGAAATTTGTATAAATATAAAATTGTACAAATGAATTATAGTTAAAATTTGATTTAATCAAAATGGTAAATTTAAATCCTGGATATTTGGAAGTGTTTTCAAAGTGTTTTGAAGATAAACACTAGCATTATTATTTTGGAAAGTATTTCTGGAAGGGAAATTGTTTCAAATAAATTTTTGAAAGGGATATAGCGATAAATTCATTTCAGTTGCTGGAAATAATTCGGAGGATGACGGCCGCATCTTCAGAATTTATTTTCGAACTTCTGAGTGACGAATTGCTGCCAAATTGATTTATTCAGAAAAGCTAGTTGTTTTTGAAAATTTCCAAAGGAAATTTGTTTGAAATAAAGCCAGGATTGGTTTAAGAATCTGAGAAATGTGATTTGGAGATGTTGGAGACTTCAAAATGATTGAAATTAAAAACCGGGTGATTTTGAAAGGTTGGGAAATTGTTTAAAAACCTGGAATCTGAATTAAAAGCTATGGGATAATAAAATATACTGGACCAAATAAATGTAACAAGATAAGTATTGAATTGGAATAAGTAAGTTTTGACAGTTTATAATAAAATTGAAACAGTATTAGAATAAAATATATACTTAACTAAATAAAAATGTATAAACGGAGTTAAGAGGTAAATTGTGAATAAAATTTATTTTTAATAGAAGGAAGTGTGAATATAAAAGAAGGTGACTTATAAAATTTGAAGTAAAATAAATAACCCAAATAGAATTGTTTGTAATAAAAATAGAATGAGATTTTAATTGAGTCAAGATGAAGTGGTAAAATGAAAAGTGAATTGTGTGTTGAATAAGAGATGTGAAGTTTGGAATAGAAATCCGAGTTAAGATAAATTTAGCTTGGATAAGGGTAAATAAATTAAATTTATTGGAAAATTTAATAAATTAAGACTCAAATGGGAAGTTATAGCTAAGTAGATAAATTTGTTTAGAAATTGAAAATTGAATGAAATCCAGGACTTGAGTTATAAACCCGAGGAGATTAACTGAAGTGATTTTGTGGATAAAAATCAAACATTGTACTGATTAAAATGGGAGAACACTAATTTGGAATAAATTAGTAAATTAAGTATGTTAATGGAATTTGGATTTGATAATAAAAGCTGAAAGTGTGAATGATCATTGGAATTGGAGTATATGAGTGATAATTTGAATTGTAAATAAGATTCAAGTAAGTAGGAATGATGTGAAATGGATTGATATCTATCAAATTCAAGTTAGAGATAAATTATTGGATATGAGTTGAAATTAATATTGGATTCAGTAAGTATACCAGCTAAATTTTAAAAATGGTATGGTGTTAAAAATAAATTGGAAATTTCCTTGTTAAAGATTAAATAAATTCACGGTGAATTGAATACGGAAATTGAAATTTAGAATAAGTGAATGGACAAATTAAATGGATTAATAAAGGTAATAGATTCGATCAAATGAAAATCAAACCAAAGATTTGAATTATAAATTGTTTACAAGGAAACCGTAACTTGAGTTTGGAAGTGAAATGCAAATTAAATTGAATTGAATCAATTGAAATGGATATGGATTCATTTTGCTCAAAAATGAATAGAATGGAACAAAATGTATTGCAAAACATTGAATTGAATAGAAATGGTATGTGAGTTGGTTGTAGACGATTGAAATTGTATTGAAACCATATAAATTGCTTATGGAAATTATTTTAAGTGCATGGCTTTTGAAAACTACTTGTTTGCTATTGAGATTAATTGAAATGCTATAAAATTTTGCATATCGTCACTTATCTGTTTAAATTGAGTCAGTACAGGTTCAGAGAAGCCGTTTGACTGATTTCGACTGCGTAAAATGCTAAAATGAATCGCCGCTTGCTTTAAAAATGCTAAATAAAAGGTACGCCTACGCCAAAAATTCAAAATAGGAAATATGAACTGTTTTGATTCTTTTTCCGGCCTGAGGCCGATGTATATACATTTTTGTGCATCCTGCGATATCGCAGAAGTCCCTCCGTACAAGGGAGACTCTGCCAAAATTTTTCGTAAATTTTGGGAGTTAGAAAATTTTTGAAATTTTTGAAAATTTTCATTAACGATAAATGATTTAAATTTGCTAAGCAAATAAAATTGAAACTGGATATTGAAATCTAATTCAAATGTGAATGTAAAGTGAAGTGAAATCGAAGGAACTAAAGAAGTGAAGTTTGCGAATAAACTGTTAATTGAAATTTAAATTAATTAGTAAGTGCAACTAATTAAATATTCGAGTGGAAGCCAAATTGAAATCAAATGGAATTGTAAAGACAAAAGTAAATAGAAATGGATATGAACTACGATAATGAAGTGAAAATAAGTATAAGCAGTATGTAAAATATTTATTTTGAACTTAAGAAATATGGTGAGATTCTTAAGTAATTTGGTATCGAGGGAAAATTATTCTAAGTGAATAGTTGAATGAAGACTAAAACTGAAGTTGTGAAATGGGATAGTTGTGAATAAGGGGATGACAATCAAACTGAATGTGAATAAAAGAGAATTGATATAGTTGATAATCAATTGGGCTAATTACGTAAGGTGTACGTATATTATTTGTTCGCATAGCTATTTGGTCCAGATGTCGAACACAGAATTTCGAGATAGATATATCGATCCAAGTTGGAATTTTTCACTCGATTTTCAACGGCGAGCCTGGATATGGATTGTTGATTGATTCTGGATATTCTCTATCATAGTTTGTGACTATGCAAGGAGAATAACGGTTTCTGATCGAGAAACCAGATCTGAGTCCGCACTAGGAAGTCGGGTGGACGATACTAGTTCGGAAGTGAAATTGTGTGATCGATTGAGCGATCGAATGTGATATTGCGTACGGATGATATATGTGCATCGTACGGGCTTAAGTAAAACAAATGTTGGAAATTTGTAAAGGAAAGTATAAAATGACTTTGGAATTGTGATTGAATATTATTGCTTAGTAGAATATACAGGTGTCTAAAAGCAATGGATAAATTGGGATTTTGATTTTAAAAGATAAAATTTAATGGCCCGACAAAAGGTATGTATTTGAATTTCTATATGAAATTTGATTGGGTTTTGATCCAGCCACTTGGCTTTTTGTTTTCTTTTTGAGATTGGGAGGCCGTAGAGCCATTTTGTAGTAGTACCGAGCTAGCCGCGCAAAGGAGACGTTGGCGAAATTTTTCGAGAATTTAGAGAGTTAGAAAAATTTTGAGAATTTTTTTGATAATTTATAATTTGAATTCAAATTTAAATTTGAATGGATAAGTAGGTGGTATGGGTTGAACTTATGAATAAGTTTGGGAAGTTAAAAGATGATTAGTGTATCATTAATAAAAGATTGTCTGGGTATTGTTAAAACGGTTTGATTTGGAAAATAGTTAACGGGAATTGAATCATTCTTCCTAACTAGTAATTTCGGGGACGAAATTCTTTTAAGGGGGGAGGAATGTGACGACCCGGAATTTTTGTATATTTGAAATGGGAATATTTAATTTATTTTAAATATTCGAAGGTTAAATATTAACTTTAATTTTAAATATTAATATTTATTGGATAATTTTTGAATAATCAATTATTGGATTTAACAATTGAAATTGGGTAAAATTTTGAATCTGGAATTTAAATTAATCTATCAAGCTTCTTGTGTACGCTATCTTCCTGTCAAATAAATCAAATACGTTCCCAAATTCACGCCGTTCACTTTACAGTCTCCTCCTTCAACTAAAATAATAATAATAATAATAATAAAATAAAATATAAAAAAATATCTCTGAAGCCTTCTTTTGTACGCCACTTCCTTCTCAAAATATCACGCCCTTTCTTTTTATCATGAACCGAACATCATTCTTTGAAATCAAAAAAATAAAAATATACTTTACTTCAAGTCACGGCTAATAGCAATCTCCATGGTTGCGATGCTTGAACCCAAAGAGATTGGGGTTTCTCAAATCAACGCCTTCAAAATAATTGCCGCTACATACTCAGCTATTCCATCAGCCATCGCGACTCATCTCTGCCTCCTACGCGATATTTCTACTGCTGATTTGAAGACAGGCTACAGTCTCTTTATACCATCACTGCTAATTAATGGAGGCGGGATCTCGTGAAGGGCTGAGTCGCGTGGATGGGGGCGACGGCGCGTGCTCGAAAATCGCGTGCGATGGCGCGACAAGGCCTCGGCGGCGTTGGAAGGTGGGGGTTTTCGTGCGATCTGGATAGGCGTCGGTGTTGTGGGAAGGGAGGATTCGTTATGCTTCGACGAACTAGGTCGGTGCGACGTTGGAAAGCAGATCTGAATAGTGATGATGGCAGGGTGTGTCGATAGACTTGATGTGGTGGTTTGAACCAAGAATTTGTTCTGCTGTGAGGTATTATCTTTCTCGAATGTATATACATAAGTGTATATTTACTTACATAAGGAAGTAAATTAATTACAGTGAACATATATAAATATATATACATAGAAACCAGGTTTTGAAAAAAAAAAAGAGAAGAAAGAAATGAATTAAGGTGATGAACTTATTTAATTAACTTAACTAATTGTTTAGTTATTAAAGGATTTATTTTTAAGTAAAAGTTATTATTAGTTAATTAAATTAATATGTTTCAAATAAAGATATGTTTTACAGCAAGGTAAAAGACTTCTAAATGAAATCTATTGTTTTAAAATAGTATGGTAATAAATTGTGTAGTTAATTCTAGTGTTAATAAAATCATATAAATTATTCAATTCGCTTAGCTAATTTATTTAGTTACTAAAAGATGTTTTAAGGAGAAATTATTTAATTGGAATTAAACTGTTAACTGATTAAATTTATCAAAAAGAAATTGATTATCAGATTAGTTCAAGTATTAATAAATCATATGACATTTGTACAAGGGTTAAAATCTTGGAGACTTAAGCTGGATTGGGTCGAATTGCACAAATAAAAGCAAAGGTGAGTTAATCTCACTCAGTTGAATTTAAATTTAAATGGTTAAATTTAAATAATTGATTGGATGATTGCATTGATTGATGTGCTATACTATATATAGTAGTATATACCAATATATATATATTGGCATATGTATATATTGGGATTGATATTCCCGCATTATATAGCGGATGAGACCCTATGCGCCGCATAATAGCGGATGATATTTTATAAATCCCATATACCGCGATATTCCACCTCGAAGTGGAATTGGTATTGTGCTAACGTCTGTGGATGCAGGGAAACAGGTTGGAGGGATCCAACTGGATTCCTCAAAAATTTATTTTATTATTCTGTGATCTGAATATTGATATCATGTGATGATCTGATATTGGATGTTGTGGTTGATTGAATTCCCAGTATAATAAATTTTGAAAATATATGGAATTGAATTTTTGAAGAAATTAAAGAATAATAATTTAAGTAAATTGGAATAAATTTAATAGTGAATTAAAAATAAGATAAAATAAAGTGAATTGGAATTGTAGTAAATATGGGGAAAAGGAATTTAGATTTACGAAGGAGTAATAAAAATTTAAAACTCAAGTGATATGGTTTTTAAAGAAATAAAGAAATTATTTCTAATTAAATGAGTTAATTTAATTAAAAGCGTTAATAAGGAATGTTGGGAATTTAAAATAGGAATTTTCAGTTAAAGGGGTTTTAACTAGAAATAAAAAAAATTAAAAACCCGAATAAATTGTATTGGAAATAAATAAGGTAAATAAGGGAATTTTATTTCAAGATAAAGCAAATTTGAAATAAAATTGTAGAATTGATCTAAATATTGAAACTGGGAAATTTTAAAGAGGAATGAGATTTTGAGATCTATAAACTGAGTTTCTAAAGTGAAGCGGATTTTAATATAAATTCAAGGTGTGAATTTATAAAGGATTGTGAATCTGTTTTAAAAAAAAAATAAACAGAGATTTATTTTAAAGGTTGTGAAAGAGAAGTATTTTCTGGATAGCCAAGTACAATTTGTTTTGAAAAGAAATTTCAAATATTTGTTAAAGATTTATTGTTATTTTTAAAAGTCAAGTTTAAAAATCTATTATTTCCAAATGTTAAATTTCTAAAGTAAGTAATTTTCAATCTATTATTGTAGTTAATACAAATGAGATTTGATAATATGTTTTAAAAGGAAATTTGTTTATATTCTTAAAATGGTTTTATTTTAAATATCTTTAAATATATATTTTAACTTAAATATTAAAGAAGTTTAAAAAGGCGTTCTTATAAAGTATTTTTATAATAAAGTGTTTTGAAATTATTTTAAAATTCTAAAATGGTTTTGTACTTGGCATTCCAGTGAAAATAAATATTTGGGAAATTATTCCGTGAGAGGAATATAGTTTGAAATTGTTTCCAATGGGAATTGAAATGGAAATAATATCTTGTGAAGATATTTTGAGGGATATAAATAATTTTGGAGTAATTATTGATTGTTGATGGTTGTTATGGATGTTAATTGATAGTTAAACAACCGACTATCAATATTGGCCAAATGCGCTGATCGTTTCGAAGAGACCGGGATCGGGTTTCCGTATACCGGGATTCTAGGTCTGGAGACTCGAAAACCACTTCGATCCGGTTTGTACGTTTCGTGGGGAAACGAGGGTAATATTGATAAGGGGATAGTGTTATCAGTTCTGTTCGGACCTGGAACGGACTTGTATGGACGAATGCTTTCGGACATCGTCAGGGGACGATGGGCATTCTAAGTGAAACGTTCTGAAGGTAACGTTTAGCCTCAAGCCTCATCAACCGGGAATGACTGAAAATCAGGGGTTATGCAGCAAGGCTTCGTGGGTAGCCCCCACTTGAGAGTAAGGTCATCCCTGTCTAGATGTCCCTTTTATTTCGGCTTAGTGGTGCGGTTGCTGATCACAACCGTGGGGTGATTTTACTTGGAATTATCCAGTAAGGGATGATTCCGGTCTTGTGTTGCAGGGGAGCGGGCGTACTCCTCGGTACTATGATCTAGGCCACGTACTGTGACAGGTGGTACCCCAGTGCCTAGTCATTCGTTGGAAATCCATTCTCCCTACGTGCCTTGTACGAGTTTTGTTTGTATTACCCACTTTGTGGCTAGTATGCTGGAATTTAATCATGTAACAATTTCAGCTATTTTAATAAATATTTGTAAATAGACACTATTATAATATCAGAGAATTCTATAAAAAGTGTTTTAGCTATCGTAAGGTAAAAACCCGACATGTTTATTTGTGGCGTGGTCTTACGAGATGCTTTTGTTTTTCAAAGGATTTTGAAACTTTAATAATCAAATTGAGTGTGATTTTCTCACGCTGGTTTTCCAGACTGACTCGGGTATTGTTTTATATGATGCTCGGGTCAGACCGAGATAAACAGGTTCAGATTGTAGCTGTGGAGCTCAGGAGACGAGCTGGATGGCGATACGTACTTCCGTATTTGTTTATTGTTCCGCTGTGTATATTGGATGTATATCATTGATGTGATGAACTCTGATGATGTATTCTGTAAAAATATTGTATAAACAGATATATTTTTCTGTTTGAGTAAAGATCTGTTTTGTATATATTATATTTTATTCCGCTGCGATGTGAGATTCTGTTGTTGATTTTCTGTTTCTTCTTCTTCTACCTCTTCTTCTTTAACACAAATGGTTCGATTTTCCGGGATTGGAAGGTCGGGTCGTTACATCGCACCTTAATTGCCATAATTTCGACAAAAATTGAAACCCAAGTCCATTAGGGTACAGATTGTTGTTTTTGGTAACCAGTAATAAACATAGCATAACAAAGAACAATCAAACTAAACTCAGAGTGAAAAAGAAAATATAATAGAATATAGATATCGATTGAGACTACTACATCGGAATCAATGAAATTCCTTGGACATCAAATCCTCTTGTCAGTACCGAGCATGAATAAGAAGACTTCTCCTATCAACCATTCTGTCTTGCTCTAATGACCTGTTCCTTTAAGTCTATCACACAGGTTGTAATAAGGAGGGGGCCAGAATAAGGTTCTGGTGATTGGAAAATTGCATATTTATCCATAACACAAACTCATACGGATTAGTTTCCATTTAAATGTTATGTCTTATTATTTATGGTTAATCCATTTAATGCGCGTACGATATGTCTACCTAACCTTCGCTAAGGTATAATGATAACATATGCCTATTGTACATATGCTACCCAAAACCCAACCACTTAATACTTCTTGAATAGGGAGGAGGCAGACCCAATGACCATTTAATACCTCATTCCCTGAAGCGGGCCCTTCGCATGGTCAACGTTAGTTTATTGGTCCTAGCTACAAAGACCAATGACTTCTATATACGGCTTTATAATATATATAATTGCCACATCTATCACTAATAATGTCGTAGCCATGTGAGAGATAACACCCAAGCCACTTACAACATATTTAATGGAATTAGGTAGTCTCTGACCATTTAATACCTTATTTAAGGAAGGTCACCATCATTTAATACTTAATCCAAGGAGACTCCTCACTGGTACCTATCTAGCTGATATTGCATGAAAATCTCTTTGACCACTTAATACTTTCTATTCAAGCGGACCTTTTCGAGATATCTTTTATCATGCCTAACCGCTAACCCTGATCATTTTATACTTCATATAAGGGAAAGAGGCGGGCCTCAAACAATCAGTTAGTACCTTTAGTTCCCAAAGCAGATCCTATGTTTTAACGCATATCCCTTTTTCCCATGGGTCCTATGGTTGGAGATATCTTACATCAGTAATAAGTGTACACAACTACTGGTAGTTTCCGAGTGAAGGATAGACTTCTGCTGTGTAACTCTACTGACCTCGCATCTCAACCCACTAAGTCCAATTAATTATTCTAAGCTATATTGTTGGACAAAGCCCACTAATCTCTATTTCTGTATCAAAGGCTATAGTTTATTCTAATGATAATTATACTGCCTTATAAGGTTTAATTGCTACCAAGGATGTTTTACTTATTATTCTCATAAATGTCCCATTTGTCTAGAATAAATGATTATTATCTTAACAGACGTTTCTAAATAAATTTATTTGCTTATTCAAACCTTACTATAATTTCTTCCTTATCTTTTCCATGTTTTACCTACCAATTTCATTATTCAGTCCCATTCCATCCATTTATAACTTATATAAATTATTGTAACTCCCAAGTTATTACATAATTATTGCCTATTCATTTTTGGAGTTAGAATCCTTCCATCTTTATTTTCAATTCTACCATTTATTACACGATCTACTCTAACATTCACTTTATATTTAATGCGAGTGTTAAATGCACAATATGTTGTATTAATTATATTTTTATTTTGAATGTTTTAGCGCAGTTATATATGTTTATAAATTTATTATTATGTTTCTAGATATTAATCCTTTAACTATGATGTACTTCATTTTATATTTTAATCTGTTAGAACCACCCTTCTAAAAGGGTTTTCCGTTATAACCTTTCATAAATTAACCTAAATTAAGGGACTTGCTTAGTTTGAAATCACAAGGAATTATTTATTTCCATTTTATTGAAATAGACAATGTAAATTATGGAAAGGAAATTCATACTTTACACATCTCTTTCTTTTTTTGATGCATATTCCCCATCAAATCAAACGTTGCACTTTTTCTATGAAATTAGGATAATAGAAAATTTTATAGAGATTAAACGGATAATACTTCCAGCAAATTAAAATACAAAACTCACATTCTAAATAGAATCAAAGCAAATTTGAATTACACTAATATTTTTAAAGCCCAATTGTAGATCTGGAACAAATTATACATCTTTATCCACATTCACTTTTAATAACTTTGGGACTGATTTCCATACCAAGGTGTAAACAATATTCCTATTTATTTATAGAATATGTAGATGTTGTTTTATGTGCTTAATTTAAGCCTATAAATCTTTAGATCTTTATTTAAGAATAAATATCAAATAAAATTCCAACGAAATAAATTCAAATGTTATAAGTAAATCGCATATTCCCACTCACCTTTAAAAGCTTTCCAAATCCCCAAATTTGAATCTGATTTCTTGAATCCATTCCATTTCCTTTCTAATCCTAAGAAATATGTATAAAAGTGTATAAACATACCATTAAAATTGCAGATCTGAGAAGATATTTGGGAAAAGGAGGAATATTGATTTATAATATTGAAATTTACCATTTTATTTACGCAACACTGATCCGCTCCTTCTCTTCTTCTATATATTTTCTAGTCTTCTCTAATTTGTATAAATACAAACTATTTTAAAGTTAGGAGGAATAATGGAGAAGAAGAAATGATAGAGTTACGGTGCCTTAGATTATAAAATAAGAGAAAGGAGGGGTTGGGCCTGTATTTGTAGGCTCTCAAATCAGTCACGTCCGTTAGATTTTAATTATTAAATCCGAGCCATTGGCCGAGGTTCAAAACACAGCCAAAATGTCTCGCCCAATCCACTGCACCCCTATGAGCAGTCAGTTGCTAATGGTTGACCAGACATATCGTAGGGGTTGATTGGCGAGGTCCGATTTAATTCTTATTTATTACTAATTTTTTTATTTAACTATTTTTTGTGCCGATTTCTTTAAACGGTCATAACTTCTTTTTTTTGAACTCCGATCGTGAAACTCCAAATATGAAAGTAGCTCAGAAAATCGCCACGAACATAATGGTGCAAGGTTCATGGCCAAATTCCACTATTTTCTCAAATTGCTTTTTTGGAGCTTAATCAATAATTAAATTATTATCAAAAATTTACGAGGTGTTATATTCTTCCACCCTTAAAAGAATACTCCAATGATTAAATCATGAGGTGATGCAGTAACCACCCTAAACTACCTAAACAATTAGGGTACAACCAAATATTCAACTAAACGTGCACAAGTGCATAATATATCACAACATAGAAAGCATGTATGCAGAATGATTCTAAATTAAACCCTCCTATATGAATGTATTCTTTTAAAAACATTTTTGAAAATATGATGCAAATAGCCTATATATATTGGCAATTCTATATGAATGTAGATTTTGAATGATTTTTTCACATAAAAATTTCATACTCTTACGAATAAAAGCATGGTTCAACCAATTTTGCATCCAATTCCAACAATCCTAAAATATAACGCGTCGAATTTTCATTTCCTAAATGCTTACTCCTATGCCAGTAAATTTAGGTGGAAAACTTTACATTCTTACCACTCTAATTGGTACCAATCCCGTTGTACATTGGAAATTTCCTCGTCGTGCTGAATTTTCTTTCAATGTTTCCATGTACAATACAAATAAGCAGGCTTTTTTTCAAGCTCAAAACGAAATTGAATCCAAAAACAGATTCTTTTCCATCTATCTTTTCTATGCTTAGTATGTGGCATTAGAAAAAAATTCCATAATTTTTTTCCACTTTCCAATTAAATTTGCACACGGTTGGAAAAGTTAAACTTCCAAAACAATTATTTCAACATTTTCTTTTAAAACATTTGGACAAAGATGTCCAAAAATAATTTGAATGCCAAAAATAATTTAAATGCTAAAATCTCTTCTTTTTTTGAACGCAATTTTTCAAAAAATTCAACTTTCCGATTTAAATAAGTCAAACCACATTTCAACGTAGTTGGAAATCAGTTATCAGTTAACGCATATGCTCAATTCTAGCATTTCACAATGAATTCAGGACCGTTAAACTTATTCTTTTATTTTAATATGACAACTCATTAATCTATTTATAAATTATAGCCTCCCAAGGAAAAAGAATAATGACCCCTGATTTCACAACAACCTTTGCCCATCCTTCGCTCGCTAAAATTCATTATTTTATAAAATTCCATTCTTATATTGCATTTACAATTAGTTAAGTGTCTTTTGAGATTTTCAATATTTATACCGTTTCTTCCCAAGGTACATGTAAGAGCAGTCTACTTCTCCAGAAATAACAGTACAGTGAATAAATAGGAACACATCTCATAACATACCATACACGTCTTTTATATAAGAGACAACCAACAGTTACAAATGAACAACCTAAAGAAAGAAAAGGACGAATGCTGGAAGAGAAATGACAGCACGACACTACCAAATCCAAAATACTATCTACAAACTATAAGATGGTCCCGATCCTCTCGAGCCATTGCTACAACCTCGAAATGGGCATAGCATAGCGGCTATGCACCCAATCTAATGGCTCTGGTGCTGCTGCTCAGGTCGAATCTCTTGGATCTCTACTTGGACCTATTGGATAGCGACTAGCTCGAGACTCTCGTATCCTCCGGCACCTTGTCCTTGCTCTTCCTCTTGCTGCGGTTGCCTTCCTGCTACTAGCGCTGCTACCTCAGCTGGTGGCTCGGGAATTCCCATCTTTCCGAGAGAGGCTCTGTCGAATGTAGGAGGGACCTTCTTCTAGACTGGCTCTTTAGAGAGGGTCACTCTGTATTACCTAAAGACACGAGTGAAGAGATGACAATACAGAAAGTAGCTTCGGAGAGTACAAACTCTAGGACTAATACAGTGGCTCATAATAGCGCGAGCCCAATTAACAGCCATACCACCCATGATGGCATAAGTAGCCTTCTGTACCAACGGATAAATCTGATTAAATATCTCCGTCTTGGGAATGATGTGCCGCTGAACTATGAAAACAACGAGGGAGGCTGTAGATCGCAAATTGTCTAACCTCAAAACATCGATATCTCCAAAAAAGATTCGCTGCAAAATCTCAGGATCAATTATCTCAACATCATCCAAATCCTTTTCCTTTGCGGCTATCCCTAAAATATCGCCGAAATTATCGTCAAACAAATTGATGTCATCTCTCTTTACTTCCAACAGGAGATTGCTGACTCCTTCATCAAATTTGTATGCTAGATTCATGTCAAATAGACCCATGCAATGCGATTAGCATTCCCGCTCAAAAATGTAGCGATGGAGAAACGATGCTAATCCTGTCGTCGTGAACAATTCCTCGAGTCCAAAGATAGTAAAATCTCCAAATTTGACTGGTTGTCTCTACAGGAAAATGAAGTTTGCTAAGGCTATGAAAACAGAGATTTTCTGGTCACTCTGGTCAAGCCAAGCAATCTCTTGAAGGGTGAGACCGGGATGGCATGAGGAAGAGCCAGAGGTTCAAGGTAGTGCCATGGACTGAGTGGAGGTCGGAGAGGGAAGATTGGGTTCAAACTTGGAGAGGTGGTGGGCCTAGATCTAGCATACAAAAATTGGCGCTTAGGAGGGGAAGCTGCTATTTGAGTGGGGTCTGCAGTAGTGGAAAGGGAGGTGATATCACTCGTCGTTGGCGGGGGAGGGGGAGGAGGAGCGGCAGCCTGGATTTGAGGAGGAGGAAATGATTCGACTATTGTGAGAGGAGGGAAACATGGTGGAAGGCGGTTGAATGGACATGACTTATAAAGTCACGATCCAGGTTCGGGTCACGCCCTAAACCCATTAATCAATCGACTACCTTAGGGATATTAGTTGACCGCTAGGGGTCGACCGGTTGCCGAATTTTAGGCGTAGGTTGAACCTAGACCTTATTCGGACTGGGTTTATTAGTAATAACAACAATTATCGTTTCTCGCTGTTTTCTTCGATCCGATCCGATCCGATCCGATCCGATCCGATCCGACAAATTATTATCCTCTTTATTATGGTGCTGTAGCCTATGGTCTAGCCTTCCAATCCTATCCGCCAATATTTTACAGTACTAACTTATACTGCTGTCGCCATCAACAACTTCAAGAACCCAAAATATTCCAGCTACTATTCTTCGTTTTATTACATATGGGAATATTCCTTTTATTTGCTGGCCGGTAACTCTGCACTTCCTAACAACATACCCAAATTGAATTAAATATCATTTCTATTTTATCCATCCCTTTAAGAGAGAATTTTTGACAGCTTTTCAATTCTTTAAACAGGAAAAAATGTCGAGCTGTACATATGCCCATTTTCACCTTGTTACTAGAATGGAAAACTCCTTTTCATCCGAAATTTTTATAACCAAAATAAAATTCTTATTTTACTATATATTTAAGAATTTCAAAACTTTCTTTTTAAACTAAAGCTTTTCAACACAACAAAATTCGTTGGTTTATATATTTCTTATAAAAATAAATTTTCAAACTCTCTTACATTCTAAACAACAGTTTCCAAATAAACCCTTGGAAAAACACTATACATGAATATATCATTTATTTTTCCTCGTTAGAAAAAATCATTTAAATATTTCAAGGTATTCTCAAAAACTCATATAAATATTTCAAGGTATTCTCACATGGGGCCGGACTAAGAAATGAGATTTACTTCTCTTTAATAAAAATCTGGTTCATCATCCTAAGGTAATTGATGAACATTCTCTTACGAGAACTTGCCACCAGATGTCAATGACATATAGTGTGACGCCCCATCTCTATGCTCACAATAACAAAGAGTATTAAAAGAAATATTGTCTGTTATTACGAAGAATAAGGCTAGATAGGAGCGGCCATCCATAGTTGGGCCTTACACTAGTATTGGTTACCTCGATAGGAGTGGTATATATTTTTATTTTTCATCTCTTATTTATTTACTCCCATCGACATACCCAATTCCAGTATAAAACGAACTACGATGGTTCATAATAGATAATATATATAATAATAACATAGAAAATAAAAATGCGGAACACAAATAATAAAAGTCTCATATATATATATATATAACTGATGTCAGTTACAATACATTTGACACAATACATATGATACAACTACAACTGTCGACTCTGGAAGTTATATATACAAGTACATTATCAAATAATATACATGAATACATATCAACCTAGATCAGATACACTGACTACTACAAAATGACGACGACTACTCCAAAAGATATGAAGAGACTTCATAGCTCAAGCAACAACCCAAAGCAAGATATCAACAACCTAAAATAACTCGGTCTGACCCGAGTATTAAATTCAAAAGAAAATAATACACGGGTCAGTCTAATCCAAGCTCAGTTATTAATGCACAGAAGCAATACTAAATAAATAGCAAATAGACGACAGTCACAATAAATCTGGTGTATCCAATTCATCAATAAGAGAATCGGATAACGGCAGATATAACACTAAACAGTGTTAAACAACAAATCAGCCAATTCAAATCATCAACAAAGATAAATAAAAAGATTATCAATGAAGATAATTTAGAAAACAACAGAATTGTCTAAATGACAATTAACAACAAAATCTAATTATTACATAAATAATTAGAAACTCATAATCTAATTATCGACTAGATAATTAGACACAACAAAATGATCACTCAAACCAAATCAAATACAATTTCAAAATATTGAATTGAACACATAAAAATATTCCAGTAATTGAAATATCAATAAAAACATCAATACTGATTGGCCGCAGTACACGCTCACGTGTACTGCCTCGCCAATACAGCATATGAAATACGCAAAAGATCAACGGATCAAAAGCATAAGAATACAATGGTCAATGCAATGCACGACCCAATCTTAACCATCTTTCAAAGATGAATGATGCATCAGTACACATGAGAATTAACTCAGTGCAATACAAACCAACCAGGGCAAAACTTCATACAAATGAAAATGCAGCCTTCACTTGAATACAAGGGCAAACTGCAACCAAGGAACTGCAACCACTTCTTGAATACAAGGGAGCCAGTACAAGGTACAACAACCTAAATCAAACTATCTATGACCAATGGACCATGACAATGCCGAAGTCATCAAGGTCAGAGATATAAGGTCGAAGCCAATACACAAAGAAATGCAATGTCAAAGCTGATGCCAACAGAAAAATGTGGTTCAAATCAAACTGCCATGAACCATAAATCACAAAACCAAACACCAACTAAGTTCAAATGGTCAAGACAGCTACTACACAAAGTCAGTGATACCAGATCACCATGTGTGAACTAAAAATCCGATGCAAGTTGAACAAATAAATGCCAAAATCACATAATCAAATCAGCTGAAACCACACCACAATGCATCAGATACAAGGATGCAAGTAACAATGTACAACCCGAATACAAGTCAGAAACTACAAACTGCACATGAACTACATGACTTGAAGTCCAGTGGACAGTGCAATGAAGACTACAAGGAATGCAACACTGCTCCATATACATGACAACCAGAGTACTTGGATAAGTACTAATGCACATGAACACAAATTGACACAACATACATGTATTGGTATATATATGCAGTGAACAGTGAACAAGAGCTTATCAAAACGACTCAAACTCACAATGGAAACCGACTTCAATATGCACATATCAGACTACGTGAAGTCCAACATGAATCAGTGAATATGATACAGACATGAAGACATCAAAACTCAAACCAGTCATGATATGCAAGCAAACCAGACTAGTTCAAGTTAATACAAGAAAGAAGTACATATGAAGCTTATAGTGTAACAGGTTAGGGAAGCAAACCAGTGCAGTGAGCCTCAATGCAACCCACGAATGCGACTATATACTTGGAAACGAAAGGCAAACTACAGAACAGCAGTTACTAAAATAGTGAGACGAATTCAAAAATGTCAAGGTCAAAGTCGAAGCCAGATAACATCATCACACAAACAAAATTGTGGCAAAGTCAAAGGCAAAGGATCGAACACTTTCAAACCAAAGCCGTGACAACCACGAAAATCAAACAGATCAAAATCAATACCGTGTCAACCAAATATACGAATTGGACAAAGTCAGAAATCATCCAAATCATTCAAACAACATCAAATGGCCAAAGACGAATTCAAAGCAACAGTTAAATGCCAAAGTCAACATAATATCACATGTCGAAAGCAACTATTCCCACAAAATCGACTACGAACAAATACCAAAGTCAGGTGACAATGAACAAGTCAGAGGCAAGCCAGAAATTCACGAATTTGAACAAATCATAAATCACAGAATTTGAACCCTAATTAAACTCGTGACGTGAATTAGATGTGAGTGGGTTACTCACCTTTTCATTCGATCGAGACAGTGAAGTCGACGCCTATGAAAATCAAAAGCCCCAAATTTACCAAGAGGAACGAAGCCGCCATTTATGTTCTTTTTGTTTTCTCGTTTAGATTAGGGTTACGATGAAAATGAATGAATCGGGGAAATGAGTGACATTGATAACCATTTCGGCAACAAAATAAAACATGGGCTAGATTCAACTGAAGGCCCACAAAATTCCTTAACCAATCAATAAAAGAATTTCAACTGAATACAATTCCAAATAGCAATTAACAAACAATTTAATCATCATTTGCCGATAATTAATTGTTACTAAACTCCGGGTTGTTACAGACTCCCCTCCTTATAAAAATTGCATCCTGCAATTTTCATAATTAAAGTTGTCTATAACAATTATTTTTCTAACATAAACTGGTTAAGCTAGAAAAATAAAGATCGAGAACACAAACACCAAAGAAATCTTTTAATTTCATAAAAGAAATTCACAAATTTTCTCCAAAATTTAATTATCAATAGATAATTAGAAAACAATCAAAACTGAATAAATACAATTATCAGCAATATCCAATTATCAATTAGATCATTAGAATACAGAAATCACAAAACAGCGATATCTAATTATCGATATGATAATTAGAAAACAGCAAAATCTAATTATCAACAAAGATAATTAGAAAACACAAATCACAATTCGCAAAACTGCAAATATCTAGTTATCCAACAATTAACTAGAAAACACAAACTTCATAATCAGCAAACTCTAACTATCAACAGAGATAGATAGGAAACAACAATTCAATATAATCAACATAATCTAGAATCAATTAGAGACTAGAAAATCTCATAATCAGCAAAACTACCAAATATCCAATTAACAAAAACGATAATCAGAAAACAAAAATATCTAATTATCAAAGACGATAATCAGAAGACATCAGATAATCAGAAATCTCAAATCAACAAATATCTAATTATCAAAAACGATAATCAAAAATCTCAAATCAACAAATATCTAATTACCAAAAACGATAATCAGAAATCTCAAATCAACAAATATCTAATTACCAAAAACGATAATCAGAAATCTCAATTCAACAAATATCTAATTATCAAAAACGATAATTAGAAATCTCAAATCAACAAATATCTAATTATCAAAAACGATAATCAGAAATCTCAAATCAACAAATATCTAATTATCAAAAACGATAATCAGAAATCTCAAATCAACAAATATCTAATTATCAAAAATGATAATCAGAAATCTCAATTCAACAAATATCTAATTATCAAAAACGATAATCAGAAATCTCAATTCAACAAATATCTAATTATCAAAAACGATAATCAGAAATCTCAAATCAACAAATATCTAATTATCAAAAACGATAATCAGAAATCTCAAATCAACAAATATCTAATTATCAAAAACGATAATCAGAAATCTCAAATCAACAAATATCTAATTATCAAAAACGATAATCAGAAATCTCAATTCAACAAATATCTAATTATCAAAAACGATAATCAGAAATCTCAATTCAACAAATATCTAATTATCAAAAACGATAATCAGAAATCTCAAATCAACAAATATCTAATTATCAAAAACGATAATCAAAAATCTCAAATCAACAAATATCTAATTATCAAAAACAATAATCAGAAATCTCAAATCAAAAAATATCTAATTATCAAAAACGATAATCAGAAATCTCAATTCAACAAATATCTAATTATCGATACGATAATTAAATCTCATAACAACAAATATCTAATTACCGATACGATAATCAGAAACAACAAATATCCGATTATCAAAAACGATAATCAGAAACAACAAATATCTAATTATCGATACGATAATTAAATCTCATAACAGCAAATATCTAATTACCTGCAGATAATTAGAAACAACAAATATCTAGAAATCAATTAAGATACTCTAGAAAATCAACATAAAAGGTTGGATCGATCCCATCAGATGGCGAGTTTTAGCTACGCCGCACGTGCATCAACAAATGGCCGAAGCCTACCAAGTACTATTAATTTTGGCGCCCATCAGATGACCCGAAAGTCCGTAGAGTGACCCGAAGGTCTAGTACTGGTATTTGACCCGAAGGTCCTCAAAGTGGCCCGAAAGCCCAACAAATGACCCGAAGGTCCAGCAGAGTGACCCAAAAGCCCAACAAATGACCCGAAGGTCCAGCAGATGACACAAAGGTCCAACATAGTGGCTCGAAAGCACACAAAATCATCAGAATCATCAAACAGTAGATGTTTCAATTAACGAGTCCGGAATTAACCGAAATAGCAAACACACATGTCCCTACCACGTGTTTTACTAAATCATTTGATTCTCTTCATCGTTTCCTTGAAAGTGCAAAAATTGTGTATTTTTAATAAATACATTTTACAATCTCAAATGGACAAGTCCGGAATTAAGCGAATCAGTAAAAGTAAGGGTTCATAGTCCTCGATTTTGCTGAATCATTTAAATCGCTTCCTCATTCTTTTGAAAGCACAAACTGTAAATTTTTTGTATTTTATATAATTAACATTTTACGTTCTCAAACGGACAAGTCCGGAATTAAGCGAAACAGTAAAAGTGAGGGTTCATAGTCCTCAATTTTACTGAAGCGTTTAAATCGCTTCCTCATTCTTTTGAAAGCGTAAACTGTAAAAAATTTAAAACAATTTTCAGAACACGTGATTAAAACAGCAACCTCAGTAGCAATTTCGAAAAGGAAATTGCACTTCCCAAAACATCGTAAAACGAATCTCAAAATCAGCATTGCGGAATAACCGCTTGAAAATCCACTTTTAAAATTTGACGGTTACTGAAGCCAAAGCGACAGAAATTTTTATACGTCAAAATCTCATCAAAATAATTCACATCAAAATGTAATACCAGTGAATTTTCATTCATTACAAATGTCAACAAAACACCATGCTTCAAAATTTTAGCACCAGTGTAAAATCCCATTATAAAAATAACGGCAACTAAATACGTTCAAACCAAACACCGGTTCAACGTAAATTTAATGTAGTAACGTGCAACTCATATTTGCACGTACACTATAAAATGAACGAAGAAATCACCAAATTATATCTTCAATGAAGATAATTCAAAACAGCAAAAATCTCAACAAAAATCACATAACTGCAATCGCTTCAAATCCTCAAATTGGATTCGAAACTTTCAAAGAAACAAAATAAACCCAGCTATGTAAACAACAAATGAAATTTATTTCAATTTCATATTTTGATTTTTAAATCAAAAAGGTTATCAGCTGTATTCAGCGAAGACAGTCTCACTGTTTCCGCTGCGCACTCTGATAAACAGAACACAAATTAATCAATCAACAAAACACAGTTTCACTTTTATTTTTAAATAAAAATATTTAAAAATTTCAACATAGTTTCAAAACTTTAGTTTTGACTCAAAACACAACTAAAAACATCGACAAATAGTTGTAACACATGTTCCATCTAAGTTATGTTTTATATTATGTCCATAAACCCCAAACTTTGATACCAACTATGACGCCCCACCTCTATGCTCACAATAGTAAAGAGTATTAAAAGAAATACTGTCTGTTATTACGAAGAATAAGGCTGGATAGGAGCGGCCATCCGTAGTTGGGCCTTACACTAGTATTGGTTACCTCGATAGGAGTGGTATATATTTTTATTTTTCATCTCTTATTTATTTACTCCCATCGACATACCCAATTCCAGTATAAAACGAACTACGATGGTTCATAATAGTTTAGGACAATATATATAATAATAACACAGATAATAAAAATGCGGAACACAGATAATAAAAGTCTCATATATATATATAACTGATGTCAGTTACAATACATTTGACACAATACATATGATACAACTACAACTGTCGACTCTGGAAGTTATATATACAAGTACATTATCAAATAATATACATGAATACATATCAACCTAGATCAGATACACTGACTACTACAAAATGACGACGACTACTTCAAAAGATATGAAGAGACTTCATAGCTCAAGAAGCAACCCAAAGCAAGATATCAACAACCTGAAATAACTCGGTCTGACCCGAGTATTAAATTCAAAAGAAAATAATACACGGGTCAGTCTAATTCAAGCTCAGTTATTAATGCACAGAAGCAATACTAAATAAATAGCAAATAGACGACAGTCACAATAAATCTCGTGTATCCAATTCTTCAATAAGAGAATCAGATAACGACAGATATAACACTAAACAGTGTTAAACAACAAATCAGCCAATTCAAATCATCAACAAAGATAAATAAAAAGATTATCAATGAAGATAATTTAGAAAACAACAGAATTGTCTAAACGACAATTAACAACAAAATCTAATTATTACATAAATAATTAGAAACTCATAATCTAATTATCAACTAGATAATTAGACACAACAAAATGATCACTCAAACCAAATCAAATACAATTTCAAAATATTGAATTGAACACATAAAAATATTCCAGTAATTGAAATATCAATAAAAACATCAATACTGATTGGCCGCAGTACACGCTCACATGTACTGCCTCGCCAATACAGCATATGAAATACACAAAAGATCAATGGATCAAAAGCATAAGAATACAGTGGTCAATGCAATGCACGACCCAATCTTAACCATCTTTCAAAGATGAATAATGCATCAGTACACATGAGAATTAACTCAGTGCAATACAAACCAACCACGGCAAAACTTCATACAAATGAAAATGCAGCCTTCACTTGAATACAAGGGCAAACTGCAACCAAGGAACTATAGCCACCACTTGAATACAAGGGAGCCAGTACAAGGTACAACAACCTAAATCAAACTATCTATGACCAATGGACCATGACAATGCCGAAGTCATCAAGGTCAGAGATATAAGGCCGAAGCCAATACACAAAGAAATGCAATGTCAAAGCTGATGCCAACAGAAAAATGTGGTTCAAATCAAACTGCCATGAACCATAAATCACAAAACCAAACACCAACTAAGTTCAAATGGTCAAGACAGCTACTACACAAAGTCAGTGATACCAGATCACCATGTGTGAACTAAAAATCCGATGCAAGTTGAACAAATAAATGCCAAAATCACATAATCAAATCAGCTGAAACCACACCACAATGCATCAGATACAAGGATGCAAGTAACAATGTACAACCCGAATACAAGTCAGAAACTACAAACTGCACATGAACTACATGACTTGAAGTCCAGTGGACAGTGCAATGAAGACTACAAGGAATGCAACACTGCTCCATATACATGACAACCAGAGTACTTGGATAAGTACTAATGCACATGAACACAAATTGACACAACATACATGTATTGGTATATATATGCAGTGAACAGTGAACAAGAGCTTATCAAAACGACTCAAACTCACAATGGAAACCGACTTCAATATGCACATATCAGACTACGTGAAGTCCAACATGAATCAGTGAATATGATACAGACATGAAGACATCAAAACTCAAACCAGTCATGATATGCAAGCAAACCAGACTAGTTCAAGTTAATACAAGAAAGAAGTACATATGAAGCTTATAGTGTAACAGGTTAGGGAAGCAAACCAGTGCAGTGAGCCTCAATGCAACCCACGAATGCAACTATATACTTGGAAACAAAAGGCAAACTACAGAACAGCAGTTACTAAAATAGTGAGACGAATTCAAAAATGTCAAGGTCGAAGTCGAAGCCAGATAACATCATCACACAAACAAAGTTATGGCAAAGTCAAAGGCAAGGATCGAACACTTTCAAACCAAAGCCGTGACAACCACGAAAATCAAACAGATCAAAATCAATACCGTGTCAACCAAATAGACGAATTGGACAAAGTCAGAAATCATCCAAATCATTCAAACAACATCAAATGGCCAAAGACGAATTCAAAGCAACAGTTAAATGCCAAAGTCAACATAATATCACATGTCGAAAGCAACTATTCCCACAAAATCGACTACGAACAAATACCAAAGTCAGGTGACAATGAACAAGTCAGAGGCAAGCCAGAAATTCACGAATTTGAACAAATCATAAATCACAGAATTTGAACCCTAATTAAACTCGAGACGTGAATTAGATGTGAGTGGGTTACTCACCTTTTCATTCGATCGAGACAGTGAAGTCGATGCCTACGAAAATTAAAAGCCCCAAATTTGCCAAGAGGAACAAAGCCGCCATTTATGTTCTTTTTGTTTTCTCGTTTAGATTAGGGTTACGATGAAAATGAATGGATCGGGGAAATGAGCGACATTGATAACCATCTTGGCAACAAAATAAAACATGGGCTAGATTCAACTGAAGGCCCACAAAATTCCTTAACCAATCAATAAAAGAATTTCAACTGAATACAATTCCAAATAGCAGTTAACAAACAATTTAATCGTCATTTGCCGATAATTAATTGTTACTAAACTCCGGGTTGTTACATACTGATTTTTAACTCCCGCTTGTTTGGATAAAATGTGCATCTTTAACCGACGATCCATTTAAATCCGCAATCACAATGTAGCTAAGTCTCAACAATCAAGTCAAAGGCCATCCAGCCACCGGGATCCTTCCATATGTTGTGTTCATGCTCTTTAAAGTTAATTCCTTACGTACAGCCAACGCTTCGTGGGGTAATTAGGGTATGTGCGTAATTCTTAACTCTATAAAATTTTCCGACTCATAGTCGCCTCGTCCATCCTTTCGAAATATGGTCGCAGCTATTTTATGGCCTAAATTTATATAGCTTGGCATAGATTTAGATAGAAAAATACGAGTACGTACTCTCAACATACCGTAATTCCTATGATCGACTAATCTAGTCTCTAATATCAAATGTAATAACATGCACCTTAATGGGCCAAAATTTCAATAAAAATCGAAACACAAGTCTATTAGGGTATAGATCGTTGGTTTTGGTAACTGTAATAAACATGAGCATATCATAGATCGATTAAACTAAACACATAGTGGAAAAGATAATATAATAGGATATATATACTGAAAGAGGCTACTACCATTGAATCAATGATATTCCTTGGACATCCAATCGCCTTGTCAGTACCGAGCATGAATAAGAAGACTTCTCCATCAACCGTTTCGTCGTGCTCCAGTGACCCGTTCCTTTAAATCTATCCTATGGGTTGTAATAAAGAGGGGGTTAGAACAACATCATCATGACTGAAAAATTGCAGACTTTATCCATAACAAAAAAGTATAACGATTGGTTTTCATTTAAATGTTATGTCTTATTATTTACGGTTAATCCGTTTAATGCGTGTATAATATGTCTACCTAACCTTCTCTAAGGTATAGTACTAATCTACGCTGTTGTGCATACGCTATCCAAAACCCAGCCACTTAATACTTCTTGAATAGGGAGGAGGCATACCCAATAGCCAATCAATACCTCATTCCCTAAAGCAGTCCCTTCGCATCGTCAACGTTAGTTTATCGGTCCTAGCTAAAGAGACCAATGACTTCTATATATGGCTTTATAATATATAATTGTCGCATCTATCACTAGTAATGTCTTAGCTATATGAGAGATAGTAGCCAAACCACTTAAGTCTACTTAATGGAATTAGGCAGACTCTGACCATTTAATACCTTATTTAAGGCAGGTCCCTATGATCTAATATCTAATCCAAGGCGGACTCCTCACGTGTACCTATCTAGCTGACATTGCGTGGAAATATATTCGGTCACATAATACTTCCTATTGAAGCAGTCCTTTTTGAGATATCTTTATCGTGCCTAACCGCTAACCTTGACCATTTAATACTTCAAATAAGGGAAATAGGCAAGCCCTCAAACAAACACTTAATACCTTCAATCCTTAAAGCCGGTCCTATGTTTTAAGGCATATCCCTTTTTCCTACGGGTCCTATTGTTGGAAATATCTCACATCAGTGATAAGTGAACACAACTGCTGGTAGCATCTGAGTGAAGGGCATACTTCTTTTGTGTAACTCTATTGACCTCGCATCCCAACCCACTAAGTCCAATTAATTATTCTAAGCTTTATTATTGGACAAAGCCCACTAATCTCTATTTGCATATTTAAGGCTGTAACTTATTCTAATGATAATTATACTACCTTATAAGGTTTTATTGCTACCAAGCATGTTTTAATTATCCCTATAAATGTCACTTTTGTCCATATTAAATGATTATTATCTTAACGAACGTTTTCAAAAACATTCATTTACTTATTCAAGCCTTACTATTGTTTCTTCCTTATCTTTCCAGGGTTAACCTACAAATTTCATTAATCAGTCCCATTTCATCCATTCATAACTTATTTAAATTATTGTAACTCCCAATTTATGCACAATTATTGCTTATTCATTTTTGGGGTTACAGTCCTTCCTCTTTATTTCAATTCTACCATTTATTACACGATACATTCTAACGTCCAATTCATATTTAATGGGAACGTTAAATGCATAATACGCTGTATTAATTATACTTTTATTTTAAATGTTTTAGCTCAGTTATGTATGTTTATAAATTTATTATTATGTTTTCAGTTTTTAATCCTTTAACTAGGATATATTTCATTCTATATTTTCATCTATTAGAATCACCCTTTCAAAAAGGTTTTCCGTTATAACCTTCCATAAATTAACCTAAATTAAGGGATTTGCTTAGTTTGAAATTACAAGGAATTATTTATTTCCTTTTTATCGAAACAGACAATGTAATCTATGGAAAAAAATCCAAGCTTTACACATCTCTTTCTTCTTTTGATGTATCTTCCTTATTGAATCAAACATTGTACTTTTGCTATGAAACTAGGATAGAAGACAAATTCATGGAGATTAAACGGACAGTACTTCCAACAAATTAAAATACAAAACTCACATTCTAAATAGAATCAGAGTATATATGAATTAATTAAATATTTTTACAGCCAATTGTAGATTTGGAATAAATTCTACATCTTTATCCATATTCAAATTTAATAACTTGGGGACTGGGTGTAAAAAATATTCCTATTTATTTACAAAATATGTAGCCGGTATTTTCTGTGCTTAACTCAAGTCTACAACTCTTTAGATCTTTATTTAGGCATAAATTTCAAAAAAAATTCCAATAAAATAAATTCCAATGTTATAAGTAAATTACATAATTTCTCACTTACCTTTAAAAGCTTTCCAAATCTCCAGATCTGAATCTAATTCCTTTAATCAACCCCATTTCCTTTCTAATCCCAAGAAATACGTATAAAGTGTATACAGATACCATTAAAACTACAGATTTGAAGAGATTTAACAGAAAAGGAAATATATATTTATAATATTGAAATTTAACTTTTTATTTGCGCAAGAGTGATATGGTCCTTCTCTTCTTATATTTATTTTCTGCTCTTCTCCAATTTGTATAAATACAAACTATTTTAAAGTTAGGAGGGATAGTGGAGAAGAGGAAATAATAGAGCTTTGCTACCCTAGATCATAAAATATGTGAAGAGAAGGAATGATTTATGCCTGTATTTATAGGCTCTTGAATAAGTTGTATTGTTAGATTCTAGTTATTAAATCTCGACCATTGGCTGAGGTTCGAACCGCAACCAGAATGCTCTACCGGTCGACCGTGCCCCTATGAGCATTCTACCGCTAGTGGTCGATCGGCCATGTCACTGAGGTCGACTGATGGGGTCCCACTTTAATTATTATTTATTACTAATTTTGTTATTTAATCATTTTCTTTTGATTTCTTTAAACATCTGAAACTTCTTCATTTGAATTCTGATCGCGAAACTCCAAATATGAAAGTTGCTCAGAAAATTGCCACGAATATAATAGTGTACGTTTCATGGCCGAATTCATACTATTTGCTCAAATTCCATTTTTGATGCCTAATTAATAATTAAATTATTATCGTAAATTTATGGGATATTACATTAGTTGTGTTAGAGAGACGCACTTAATGAGCTTACCTACACGAGTATGAAGGTTGACGGCCCTCTACGGGATATTTTAGGTGATCTTTCTGCAGGATTCTTGAGTTTTCAAGGTGAGCCCATAACCATAAAAAGTGCATAGTTGTTGCGAAGTTTGAAGAAATAAAAAGTGTTGTACGAGTTGTGAGGTTTTTAACCAAATCTTGTAGTTCAAGAGAAATTCACTACATATACTAAGTGGTAACCTTTCTTCTTTATGTATCAATTCAATTGAAAGACACTGGCATGTGCATATGAAACTTTTCCTTTGCTCATGATGTTACTCTTTCTTTTGTTTGGAGTTTTCTTATAGTTAACAAGGGATTGTTTGATAACTACAATAAACTTCTTTTGTTCCACATTGTCTATTATTTTATTATTTTCCTTTTTATTTATCCTTATTTCCACTACTCTATGATTAAGTGTATGAAGTATGAATTGCTATGCCATCTCACACATACATGTACGTCCAACGTGGGTGAATAAGCATACTTGATGCTTTGGTATAGAACTTGACACTTAACACGACGCACTACAAGGGGATGACGTTGGGCCTCCATTGTTGTCTTTTTTCTTTTATTTTAATTCATTTAGATTATATATAAAATGAAAAGACAAATCTCCTCATCTATCAGATCATTTTCATTATGATTAACAATAATTATGTTTACACTAAAGAATTGTCTCTTCAAAACCTAGATGTTTATATTGTATTATCTCTTTGTAATTTGTATTATGTGCAACGTTTTCCACTTAGACCAATTTATTAATGTTTATATTGACAAAAAAACATATACAGAAAATTCTAAATCATTTTCCAAAATTCTCCAAACTCCTAAGCAAATGGTTTTATGCACTTCTTCATGTTAATCTTAAGAAGCAAAATCATGGACTACGACTGAATTGTATTCAATTGTTTGGTAATGGACTAAGTAAATAATACTATTCTCAGCATGCCTTATTCATAGAAACAAAATTGGGTCGACCCGTAACACGGTGATTATATTTTTCATTATACCTCTACAATCACGACTTTCCTTCACTTTATCCCCAAATTTTAAATTCTATTCTTATGCTTCAGTTGTAGTGGGAAACACTTATCAAAATGTAAATGATGGATGACGATGCTGACTTTATTGGTTGGGGTGGAACATGTTTATCGCTAACTGTAACGGTAATGGTAGACACATACATGAAGTGATTGAACTTAATTTTAACTGGTTAAACTACCTTTTTGCTTACGAATTAGTGTGTTGTTTTATCATTACTATTTAGTGTGTTTTGTTGTGATGATATTGGTTGATGTCTTTATTCCGTGGAGCAATTAACCAGCTAAAATTTGAATTGAAGAGGATTGAAATGTGAGATCATACTAATGAATTATGATCTACTTGAATTATGCTCTACTTGAATGAATTACGCTCTTCTTGAATTATGCTCTACATGAATGAATAATATAAACAATGTCTTCTCAAATGATAATCTAAAAGTGAATTTGTTGATCTTCATTGCGAATTATGCTAGATGGTGCTTAATCTAAGTTTAGTATGTAGTTGTATCCCAAGATCAGATTTATTAGTAATGAACTTCGCACTTGATAACTTTTCTCTTGCTCTTAGCTACGCAAGGTTGGTAACTCAACGTCGCTTAAGGACTGGAAGAGGAATTCGCCTTGATACCGTAAACCAAAGAGAGAAAAGAGGTCGAAATTTTGTATTAAAGGAGATAACAGGTCGGGTTTGGCAAAGAAGGATAGGATAGTATGTTACATCATTTGATTGATGTAAATGGGCTAAGAGAGAAGATGGACATGAATAATATTCAAACTTAATTCTTCTTCATCTTCTTTTCTTTTGCATTAAAATTCAATCCAAAGTTAAATGTTTAAATTTCAAATTCAAAATATTTTTAAATGCAGTTTTATCAAGTTAAGTTGGGTCACCGTATATTTTACAAAATATATCTCAAAATATTTAATTATTTACGTTAAGTATTAATTTATTTAATATCGAACAAAACTTCCTTTTAATTATTTCAATTATATATAAAAATTATTTACAATATAAAAATATTTTATTTCTATTATAAATATTTTACTCGAGTTCTGTATATTTTTTGAAAAGAATTTACTGATTCATTTAGTTAATTAAAACAAAACCTTTTTTCAAAAATATTTTAGTTCATTCCAAAATAAAATATTATCCAAAATTGAATTCCAACATTTTATTTTAATTATTTTGACGGTATAGAAAGCAAGGTTGTTATGTTTTAACAGCTTGATTTTTTTAAACCACATTATATATATATATATATATTTATTTATAATGATTTTTAAGTTTTCGATAACTTTATAAAAAGTTTTATTTTAAATACAATTATATATTTAAATATAACTTTATATATATTTATAGATCAAATAAATGCTTTAGGATTAAAAAAATCTTTCAACCGAATTACACCCACACACATATGAATTTTACAATACTTAAATATACAAAATGTTTGAAAATAATACATATATTATTTATTTGTTACTAAATTTAATTTTGGCATATACATATGTGTGCGCATTATTTTGTAATAGATGCATATTTTAAATCAAATTTTTAGATATCTAGTAATCTTCTAATCAAATTTTAAGGCCTTTAGTAAACTTCAAATTTGAATCTCGAATCTAGTTTATAAATTTAAATTTCTTTACTAATTCAAAGTAGATATTTATTTAAAAATTCAAATTTATAACATAGATATAGTCGATTCTTTGTGTGTGTGTTGCTAAGTGTATACATAGTAAATATAAATATCAATATCTGCTTATGTATAAACTTGACCATGTATACTTTTAATTATGTTGCACGTGCACGTCATACATATATAAGTACATATATATATACTCATAAATATATATATATACACACATATACATATAGTTATTTTAATTAATTAAATAAAAAATTAAACAAAATTGGATTTTATATAAATAATACCGATTAGTTCTAGTATAACTCATTGGACTTCATAAGGCCACGATGATTCGAATAATGATTTTATTGAAATCCACCCAATTCCTCCATTGCAGATTGATCTGGTTCCAACAAGATTGAGCTTCATGCTCTTAATGAATCCATAGCCATATGTGGTGGTGTTAGAGAGAAACACTCGATAAGCTTACCTACTTGAGTGTGAGGATTGATCGTCCTCTATGAGTGATATTGGGCGATCTTTCTGTAGAATTCATGAGATTTCAAGGTAAGCACACGGCCATAAAAAGCGTATTTTTATCGCCGAGTTTGCAGAAATAAAAAGTGTAATACGAGTTGTGAGGTTTTAACCAAATTTTGTAGTTAAATAGAAATTAACTATATAGACTAAGTTGTAACCTTCCTTCTTTATGTATCAATTCAATATAAAGACATCGATATGTGCGTATGAAACTTTTTCTTTGCTCAAGATGTCACTTATTCCTTTGTTTGGAGTTTTTATTGTAGTTAATGAGGGATTGTTTGATAACTACAATAAAATTATTTTGTTCCACATCGCTTATTATTTTGTTATTTTCCTCTTCATATATCCTTATTTCCACCATCTTATGCTTAAGTGCATGGGATATGGATGACTATGCCAACTCATACATACACGCACTTCCAATGTAGGCGAATGAGCGTATTTGACGCTAAGTGGTGCACTGCAGTTGGATGACTTGGTCCTCCATTGTTGTCTTTCTCCTTTTATTTTGATTCATTCAGATTATGTTTAAGATGATAAGACAAATCTTCTCATCTACCAGACCATTATAACTGTGATTAACAACAATTATGTTTACACTAAAGAATTGTCTCCCCAAAACCTAGATGTTTACATTATATTATCTCTTTGTATTAAGCGCTACAGTTTCCACCTACCTATTTATGGATATTTATATTGAAAGAAAAACATACAGAAAACTTTAATTCATCTTCTAAAATTCTTTAAACTCCTAAGCAGATGGTTTCAACTCCTTATTCTTCAACCTTGGGTGCACATGCACAAATTTAAATATGGCTGTTATGGTAACGGTAAATTTACCATTACCATACCATTACCAGTCAATCGGTTACCATTTTAAAGTAAAATCGGTATACTAGTATAATCGGTATGATAACGGTAAATTTACCATTTTCTACGGTAAAACATTGGTAATATTTTTTTAAAATAAACGATAACGGTAATTTACCAGTCCGTTCATAATACATTGACATTAATGCAAGATGTTGTATTACGGGCATTTAGAAGCAATAAAACAGTTCAATTTGTTTCATTAATTCAACTCAAATGATGATAAATACACTTCTTTTCTATGTTCTTTATTAAGTGACTCAATGAGATATATAATGAAGCATCGTTCAGTGTAAAAATATATCAACTTATTATTTTTCTAGACAAACGGTAATTTATTATTACCAGTGTAACGGTATACCAGTCATCGGTATACCAGTCATCGGTATACCAGTCAATCGGTAACGGTAACGGTAAACAATTTTAGTTTATCAATAAAAACGGTACAGTAACGGTATTTACAAAATGGTAACGGTAACCATTACCATAAGATTAGGGAGCATAACCATGGACCACGAGTTAACTGTATTCTAATGTTTGGTAATGGCCCAAGTAAATAATACTATTCTTAGCGGGCCTCTTTCATAGTACCAAAACTGGGTCGGCCCTAACTACGGTGACTTTATTTATTTATTATACCTCTGCAATCACGACTTTCCTCCGCTTTATCCCCCAATTTTAAATTTTATTCTTATGCTTCAGTTGCAGTGGGACACACTCATCAAAATGTAAATGGTGGATGGCGATGCTGACGTTATTGGTCGTGGTGGAACATGTTTGTAGCTGACTGTGACGGTAATGGAAGATACAGAGATGAGGTGATTGAACTTAATTTTAACGGGTTAATTAGTTTGCTGATTAAACTTACTGTGTTGTTTGATCGTTACTATTTAGCGTGTTTTGTTGTGATGATATTGGTTGATGTTTATATTCTGTGTAGCAGTTAAACAGCTAAAATTTGAAATGAAGAGGAATGAAATATGAGATTATACTAATGTTAATGAGTATGTTTTATTATATTGCTAAGTATTAAACGTATGCATACTGTACATAAAAAGCAGTATGCGAATCATGAAAAGTAAATTTATGCTAAATGTTTTGTAGATTTAACCATTGAGATGAATTTCTTTTGAATTGATATAAATTATGTACATCAGTACATACAATCAACTCTGATATTTTTATTTTCTGTTAAGGTTGCAAATAATGTGAAAACAGGTTGAATGTGAAACTGTTGATTTCTACCAAGATTATAATTGATCATAAGGATTGAATTCCAAACCTAAATTTCTAACGAATCATGCCTCATCTATGGAAATGGAAGGTACACTATTGCTCTACTTGAATGAATGATATATACTATATGTCTTCTCAAATAATAATCTAAAAGCGAATTTATAAACCCTTGTTGCAAAATTACACTATATAGTGCTTAGTGTAATATGAAGTTGTTCCAGACCGAAGAGAGAATTTTGCATCATCCCCTTTGTTAGGCACCAGTGTATTGTTCTAGCCTGCAAAAAGAAAATATAGCATGTATTAATCAAAAAGATGTTAGAATTGGTGAGAGATTTCAGCAATAAGCTTACATGATCTTTTGAGAAAGGATAGTAGGATGATTATAAGGGCAAGCCCTGCTAATATGCCCACAATTATTGCTACTGTTTTGCCCACGTCATCATCCGAGTACTCTGCACTTGATAAAGAACAATTATATCCATGACCAAAGAAGAATTATGCTGCTAACCGAGTACTCCCAAGTGTGTCCGTTTGCATTTAATTTACACCTTCATGCTCAAGCTTTATCAAACTGAAGGATATCCTTTTTTTTAATTTTTTTTTTGTTGCTGTGAAACCTTAAGGATATAATCTATTGTTTAGACAACTTTAAAGCAAACTGTAGATTAATATGATATCATGGTGTCCTATCACTAATGTCTTTGCAACAAATGAATGGACCCAATTTATCACTGTCATAATTTGGTTGGAATCTCATATATTAGATCAGATTCTACCCAAATTATCATTCTCAACTTTACAAGGGAATAGATTCGTTTGCCATTTCTTTTCAAGAGATGATAAAAATGTTTACTATCAAGTAGATTGTGATGATATTCTTTGTAACATATGCACTAAGGTGACAATAAAATAAGATCCTTATCTTGTTCTTCTTTACTTTCATTTTTCCAATGTTCACTTTCCAAATCAATGATTCTATCAAGACCGGTGCATACTGATGACTAATTCAATCAAACCTTGTGGGTTAGTTTTCGGAACACATTGACGTGGATTGGTAGGCATCCAATCAAGCAAAAAGCAATATTATTCTACTGGTGGTGGGTTCTAGCTCCCTTGCAACCATTTTGAATATTTATTTACATGAAAGACTAAAAAAGAAAGGAATTGGCTTAATGCTACAAGTGACTGATGTGTTTTTAGCGGTCATAGATTAAAATTTCATATTCAATATCTTTAAAAGGTGTTAGACTGATTCTCAATGGTGATCCTCCCAAGATCCTTACATAACATGAGTATTCTGTAACATTCTTGCCTTTTTTCCAATGGAAGGCTAGTTCTTTATGCCTACAATAGATCAAAAAGTATTACAAAATAAAAATAGAATGTTACCTTTTGATGAATGAAGGTAGTAGCCCGAAGCCCAATACCTAGCATAGCACTGTGCTAAAAACACATCAGCTGCCAATGCTGAGCCACAAAGATTCTTCAAATATCCAACAGCCTGCGCCAAGCAGCTGGCACAATCTCCTTCATTTAAATCACCTAAACACTGTGCATGACCCTGCACAGTCCCTGAGCTGCTCACCCTAAAGCTTGCTCCCTTCTCTAGGTCCCCCAACACATCGTCTCTCCTTCTTAAGAATTCAGGGTCATCGGTAGAACTCGCACTACATTTCTTATATGATAGCGTAGTATCTAATTTTCCAAGAAAGTTCTCATTACTGTACCTGGTTTTAACATTCATGTGTTCTTAGCACAATGTCATCTTAATGGACAAATTTTAATAGGCACAACAAAAAAAACTTATTTCAACTTTAGGTCTCCTAGAAAACTAATTATAAAAATAGGTCTGGCTCTGACCTGGTCAGGTTTTGTGTTTGCTCACTTCTTAAGTGCGCATGTACAAATTTATACTGTATAATTGCGCATTTTTATAGTGTGCAGGCATATATATTTTTTTAATAAAAATAAATGTGCTTGCGCATTTTCAAAGTGGGCAAGTACAAAATGCTGATATAATGAAAAACAAACATAATTTTAGAACAAGTTTTCAAAGAGGTGTAGAGTTAAAATAAGCTTTTTTGCAAGGCCTAATACTAAAATTTGTCTTGTTTTAACTTTATATAATTAGGAAAATAAGATAAGTTAGTATTATTTTACCGAATGAAACATCCCTCAAGCTGAATAGAAGCGGAGTAGGATTGACCACAGACAAGGCTGAGCTGCCCAACTGCGCTTTGCACACATGCTGCACAATCAGAAAAACTCAAGTCGATTCGGCATTGGTAGAGCCCGTATATAGTAACACCACTGCTGTTAGTAGAGCAGCTGTCGTAATAGGATTGGGATGAGAAAAAAGCGATAGAGGTATATAGGGAGTTCAAGCTCGATTTGTAGAGGGAGTTTAGTTCGAATTTTGATGGTGAGCAGCCTGCATATATGAAATCGTTTGTTGCATTGGATATTTGGAAAAGAGAAAGGTGGCAGATGAGAATTGAGAGTTTTGAGTTGAACATTTACAAATTTGATGTCTGTGACACTTTAGATGGAAAATGGTGAGGTGTGATTTTTATTTGTAGAGTAGTGTTGATATATTCTTGTTCTTTTCAATATAGGAAGGATTGAAGAAAGTGGTATTGATGTTTCATAATGGTCAAAATGAAAATTAAACTAGTGTGGTTATAGTGATATATTCCCATGTATTAAATAAACAAGATGAATCATTTACCCTTTTTCTAATTGATAGAAGATAGAGGAAAAAAAAGAGAGGCTGAAAAGTAAGGAATAAGAATAGAATAGGATCCATTATATAAAGCCTCTTTGTCACTTGTTATCTAGGCTAAAATACTAAAGTGACCTTTCATTTTGAAATTTAAAGGTCTGTTTGGTTTGTGGTTTCCTGCATAAGTTAAGTTTTTCACAATACTTAAATGCATTTTAGAAATTGATATGAAGTTATGAACTATTAAAATAAAAGCTACAGTGTGGAAAATGCATGTTTAAAAGCAAAAGGTTTTAAACTAAATTAAATGAAAATCACTTATCCAAAAATCTCAAACTAATTGAGTTTATTATTACTATTTTTCAGAAAAAAAGTTTTGAACCAATACAACTCAGAACAGATTTTCATTTTGAAAAAACAATTTGTCAAAGTAGTCAATTCAAACATATTTTTGAAAGCTTGAGATAGTAAGATACCCAAAACCTATAATGGAAAATGGGTTTAAAAATTCAAAATCATGACATAAAACAAAACCATAGGCTATCCATTTTATGATTTCATGAACTGATCAATGATATATTTTGTGATCAATTTATTGTGTGTTCTGAGACAGACATATTTTTGGCTTATACTTCATCGTTGGTTGATCAATACTTATTTGAGCTATATATTCTTGTTAATTAGCTTACAATATATTCTTACTAGAATAAGCAAATTTATTGTATTTTTTGCACCATTTTTTTTTCTTTTTTTCCTTCATCTGTGACTTGCGGTGGTATTGGTACTCTTGTTAATCTTAACTGCCAAATTTAATGGTAACATGATTTGATTATATCACAAACTTTTGGCTCACTAAAATTAGCATACATAATTAATGAATGGCTAGTAATACAAAAGTCTCAACAAGGGTCTAAGTTTCTTGTGTAAAGTTTTTAAGTAGGAAGGTTATTAAATGGGCCTGTTGTAACCCTCATTTCTCTTTTGTGGGCTCGTTTTGATTTATTTAGCATATGCAAATTGAAAAAGGGCTTGGACTCTTTTTGGGAAATGGTAACGCAATTTGCAGAGAGAGGGAACATAAATTTGATTTCATTGTTTTATTTTCCTCCTCTGTAGGAAAGGAACACGATTATATAATCTGATTGATGAAACATAGTTTTAGTCATAATTAGGAATCACTTAATTGTGAATTACACGGTATAGATTCTAAAATTAAATGGCATAACAATTAAATTATCTGTACATTTTGTAGATGCGTACTATTTTATATACATTATAACAACTCACGTAATTGGTGAGTATTTTCTTCATTAATTATAAAGTATAGGATTGAAGCAGAATCCTTGCTTAATTCAAACGATGATATAATTAAGTTGTTCATTTTGTTATCCTTGGACTCTTTGGTTGCAAGATCCTGTAGATAAAAGCCCTTTAAGACCATGAATGGGTTTAAAGTTCATCTGCCTTTCAAATTTTGCAATTTTACTGTAGCTAAATTCTACAATTATCATCTGCGCTAATAATTTCCTCCTATGAAACATAAGGTTGAATGTTCAAACAAAGATTTAAAGTAAAAATAGAGTATTAGACTAGACAATTCTAAAGTTTTATTACTAAAAACCACATGTATAAACATACATACCCCGGTAAAACGTTAGAACATGGATTCACTCATTAATTTAAATTTTAGATTTCGTTAATCTAATAATTGCATTTTTTGGAAATTTTCAAAATTTAAAATATATATTAAAATACACGGATTAAGTTGAGCCATCAACTATCTTAATTAATCTGACTCAAACTAATAATATAACAATTGTTTTATAACAAAAGCAAATGATTATAATCGGATTGGATATATTGTTATGTAACATAACTAATCAAAAAGACTTCATAGAAAGCAGGAAATTTTTGTGAAGTCTGTAGAACTACTGACTTGTCCTATTTGATCCGGTCTTTGTTGAACTATTTCTGCAACGCTGGACATATACTAATACTAATTTGCTTTATCACAAACTTCGGAAGTTATGTCCAAAACAATTTTGGCATCTAGGGTAACGTAAATTTACCATTACCAAACCAGCAGTAACCAATAAATAAATAAAAAACGATACTAATACAATTGGCGTGGTCGGTGAGTTTACCGACATTATCGATAAATTAACGATAATAAAATATTAAAACTACCAAGCGTTCCGTGTTATTATAATACTAGTGTATAATCCGATCATTGCAGATATAATATTAAAAAAATATGTGAACTTTTTTTAGAATATAATATTTATTCTATGTGAATAAATATTAATTATATTGGTTTCATTTATTTGAAATTGAAATCAGTCAATCTCAGTCGAGACATTAAATAAATATTAAATATGTTACTTGATACATAATAATTATGAGTAAATGGTTGATAATTAATTTGTTATGCAATCCATGACAGTTTACTAAGATAAATTAATTCTAATTATACTTGTTATTATTGTTTAAGTATAGTTTACTTTGTTTGGTTATGTGATTTATAAAATTTATATTTAAATATAAAATAAATTTTGTCATCTAATTAATATGAATGCAACACGAACAGACAAAATTATAAGACTTAGATAGTAGATGACGAAAGAGGATTAAGAAGAGAAGAGCAAGTACTTTTATTTTACTATTATTTAATTGATAGATAAATAATAAGTATTGAGATAAAAATTGATGCAGCGCGAAAACAAGAGGAGCGATTTACCTTAGGTCGCGCGCGTGATAACCCTAGGTCGCGAGCTCCAAAGGAAGAAGAAGGTCGCGCGCTTGATAGCCCTAGGTCGCGAGCTCCGAAGGAAGAAGAAGGCCGCGCGCTTGATAGCCCTAGGTCGCGAGCTCCAGATTGGCATGCCGCACTTCTTATGTCGCGAAGATCACTAGGTCGCGAGCTTTGATAGGTCGATTGGTGGTAGGTCGCTGCTATACTTCTTCCTTAGGTCGCGAAAAGATCGCTAGGTCGCGAACGGCTTCGTAAGTCGCTGATGCTTGTTTGTTAAGTCGCGAAGCAGAGGCGAAGTCTGTTAGGTCGCTGATCGTTATAAGTCGTACCATTTTTTTAGGTCGCGAAGTTTTGTTAAGTCGTGTACTGAAGTGGGGTAATTTTCTTAAGTCGTAGTATGTTGTAATTACTGTTGAAGGTCATGTAATGACCTAAGTGTTTGTATTTTCTTTGTTAAGTCGTATACGACTTATGCGAGCTGTGTGTTGTAAAATCTCTATAAATAGGGGTGTGCGTCATTTGTAAAAAGGTTGTTGAATTTGAATAAAATTTCTTTTGTGTGCTTTTGTGCCACCATTAAAATTGGTAGTCGAGTGTTATCTCCTATCTCCACCTTCGGCATTCGAGTGCGCTCGAATCAACGGTTGTTGAAGTCAATTCACGGAATCAAGTGCGCTTGATCAACGTTCGAAGAATTGTAGATCTTCTCTCACGGCATCGTGCGCGATCAACGTATCGAAGATAGCTAAAGTCCGGTATCTTCGTTATCAACGGATTTGGGCATTTGGTATCATCAATTCATCGATTCATATTACTTCATCTAATCGTTTCATCGATTAGTTTGACACGAATTCTTCAATTCGTCGTCAAGTGTTATTTCCGCTGCGTCAAAAATATAGTAAAATAACTCTATAAAGACTTGAACTCGTGAACTCTAATCTCTTGAGTTTAAAAAAATAGTGAATAGGTGAATAATAAATTGTCATGTCATCAAGGGAGTGATTGAGCTATTATTATTATATTACATATAATGTATTTAAAGATAGATAAATAATAAATAGTTTTATTATATAATAATTTAATAGATAGATAAATAATAAATAGTTAGACAAAAATATAGTAAAATAACTCTGGTGAAACTTGATTTCGTGACCTCTTAACATCTAGATATATAGGAAAATGTAAAAAAAATATTTTTTTTAACAAAACCAGCCAGCTTTATAGTGAACCGTCCACCTATATAAAAGAATAAGAAACACATGTCTGACACATGCGCTAGAACAACTATAAGGAAATACAACATAGGAAGTTGGCAGAAAACAAACCAACTTGCTAAAGACAAAAACATAACCTAGGCTTTCTCCGAAGAGGAAGACCCACTCCCAACACACCATCACTTCCATCATCCGTAGATTCATGCCCAATGACATGATAAAAACTGAAATAATAACGCTAAGTTAGGAGTGAAGTCCACAACTTCCGAGCAATATAGATGTTTTCTATTCCAATTTTTATCCTCTAAAAGAATGCGATTCATATCATCAACTCGCCCAAGAATAGTGAGAGCTAAACCTTCGGCCTCTGCATGATATATGAAATAGTCGTCTATCCTCCTTACCAGCGCCCAAATACTTATAAAACCAATCAACCACCCGCATACTTAAATGTAAAAATATATTAAATAGAAGAATAATAAAGTGACATGCCATCCAATGAGTGATTGAGCAATTATTATTTTATAATAGATAGATAGATTAACCTTAATCAATTTTCATTTTATAACTAACACATATTTTAAGATTATAATTGGCTCATTTTATTATTTTACTATCTTCCTCATCTTTCAATTTTTTTATGAACTTTGCTTTTTTTATTAAATTTTGTTGTGTGTGTAAGCAAGGTTGTAAAAATCGCTAGTCAGGCAACTAATTGTTTAGGAGGGGATTAATCAAAGATTAATGAGTGTTTTTTGATAAACCCGTGTATTTTGATAAAATTTATGTATTTTTTTAGTATCAGTTCATCCAAAATGAAAACCTAAGGGTTTGGATGGGCTTAGGAGCTGCCAACGAGACAAAATCGCTTGAAACTAGCATGTAGATGCTTAAACGAGACATCAAGCCTCAACTAGCCAAGAAAGTGATTATATGCATATTTATATGCTTAGATGATGGTGTATGCCTCGTCCAGACGGGCTTAGGCGGATGGCTAGATGACAAGCCTTGCTTACCGCCTAGGTAGGTGCCAAGAAGGATTTTTACAATAGAGTGTAAAATATAAATATTGAATCAATCCAAAATCTAATAACATTATAAACATACCAGTAAAATGAAATATGTGCTGGTAGATATGGTATTGATCAAAATAAATATGAGTAATTTACTTGTTAAAGCGTAAATACTAAATATACATTTAAATTTTATTTACTCTTATTTAAAGGTAAATTTATCATTAGATCAACGGTAACCAATTTAATGCTATATTAATCATCGGTATACTAGAGTATCGGTAATGGTTTTAAGTTCTGTTTTACCAGTTGGATCGACATGATAATGGTACTTCCCTTTCTGTAAACTGCTACAACAACCCTATTGGCGTCCGCACTTTGATCTACAATCTAATCGATAAAAAATCGTACTATTATATACGAAGTTGACATCTAAACCAAAATCAACAAAAGATCTTTCCTCTGGTGTGTAAAATTATTAATGAGTGAGATTTAATTCAAATATTTTGGAACCCCACTATTTTCACTAATCAAATCTGCTAAATATTGACTAGTTATTGGAAGTACAATGGGGGCAATAATTAAAGCTTACACCCATGAAAGATAAAGCAAACCAGTGTAATGTTAAGATCAACTTTAATGCGAATCTTAATGCATTAGGCAATGGACTTTAGGGAGTTTGACCTAGTTAGGCTTGCTATACCAAGAAAGTTGTGAAATATATCTACCTGTAATTTCCCCAGAAAGTAGTTTCCAGATAACACGCTAATATCAAAATGAAAGGAGTTCAGTGCGAAGAGTATTTTTTTTTTTTGCTTATTGTTCGAAATTGGAAGTTTTAATGAAACATTTTTGCAATTATTTTGGGGACAGATTGAGTTTAGGCTTACTTAAAATACAAGTACTGCATAATTATTCTTACACAAATAAAATGGCTCATTATTAGGCATTATTAAACTTGTAATTGTTTAATCGTAAACTAGTGGAGTTGATTTTTGCCAAAAGCACATTTTTTATATTTGAAGAGATTTAGGCATAACTGCGTTGACTTCCATAGCAACACGTACACAAATTTTTGTGGTGATTACGGAGTAGTTGCTTCTACAATAAGCATATATTCGCATTTGAGTATTCTGATTTGATTTGAAAAATGATTATATATATATTTGATCAAACTAAGGGGTCGTTAACAAAATCTAACACTAAACAGTAATTAAAAAATAATCATGACATGTTATTTGTTATGAATTTCCAGTGATCATTTGTGGTTAGAAAGCATGAGTACGTCAAAACTCATGCAGTATGCATATCATAATTCTTTGCTACCGATTACATACATCAAAGATCTGCATTTGTACTACTGTAACTAATTTTTCTACATCAATTTGATCTGTTATATCTGTTTATGACATTCTATGTATGCATTGCAATCTATATACCTTTGGCTTTGGGAGTATGGAATATGGGATGATTCCTCAGCCTAAGATCATATTTAATTTATGCATACAAGTATACTTAGCAAATTCTTTATGTGAATTACATTTAAAATAAAATAAAATAAGGAGTGTAGAATACGTAAAGATAGACATACTTGAATACGTAGTTGAAAATTAGGTCATTTGAGAAAGAAGCTGAATGATTAATGATAGCCTAGCAACCTACAATTGGACATCTTGTTAAAATATGTTCACTCTAAATCAATTAATATTTCTGATTCTAAAACAATACTTCAATCCAATCTAGTAAGGGGGAAGGATACACTGTTTTATGCACAAAGAGTAGCACTTAGAGAGTTCCACTTAATTATTTCATAATCAACATTTCATATCAAACTCAATTCATAAAAATGTATTTTCTTATGTCGGAGGAATTGTATGAAGTCGTAAATGAGAGGAAGACGGTTAGTGGTGGGACCCAAGGAGTATTGAAGAAACCGCATACTTCCATATTGGTAAAATAACAGTTAACGCGGGAAGTTTGGTGGTGGGGACCATGGTGGTGGTGAGCCTCTACCTCTCCTTGAGCTTAAGCTGAACATCGACACGCGCCTTTGGAAAATGGTAATGATGACTTGACGTATGCATTCTGCTTAATTATATACATTCTACACTAACTTCTCTATTCGTTTATCTTTGTTTCTTTTTCTTCCTTTGTTTGGAAAGCAGAAACATAATTTGCAGATCGAGGAAGAATGCTGTAAAAATGACATTTGATGTAAAACTCATCTCTTGTAGATATAACTCATGTGTGAACTACAAAAGCTATAGAGTTATGGAGAATGTTACTAAAAGTTATGACACACATGAAATGGGCTTTTGAATTGGGACTTAGTATAGATTGACAGATTTTTTAACTGTGGCAGGTCAACATTTAATAACACATGGGATAAAATTAAGAATGATGATGTCTATAGCTTTGTATATGACTGCCAGATCGCGTGTGATACTTTTGCTTCACTTTTCTACCCCTTTTTCCAATTAAATATTGAATACTGAACATGACTGTTCTTATTTTATACTTCTATAGCTCATGCCTTGTGCCACAGTTTATTAAACCATGTATAAATTTATGTAGAGATTCACTTTTCTTAAATTTGTAAACAGAAAAAATATTTGCAAATAATGGATGAATGTATGAGCATGTTTTACAAAGTAATCTGTACCAAAATTTTACCTAATATTAGTTAACTGTAGATTTGTGAGAAAATATAATTAAGTGCCATAAAACATAATTAGCTGGATGTAAAACTAAGTTAATGATCTGATCTGAGCAAGCCCATGCATGCCGGACCACAGCCGCTATATACTGGCTCCGCGTGCAATCCATTACAGCTCCATGATCATTATTTTATGACATTCTTATTATTAACATAGCTACTTAAGAAACAATGTTAAATTGCTCATGCTTAGTAGGTCTTTTCTAAAGTTGGTATACATGTACCGATTCAAAACCATTTTTCCTCATAGGCATAATCGTTTGAGATACAATGTCAAAAAACTTCATGTATTTGACTATTCTGATTGAACTTAAATTTTCACATTACACAGTTTTATGTACACTGCGTTGTTTTTTTCAACAAGAAAACTGAAAAGAAAGATGCAAAAGGTAATAAATTCTAGGGTAATATGTTATTAGCCTATTTTTTAAAGCTAAAACAATAATAACATAAGAGAACAACTTATCATGAATAATCAATTGTCAACGGGGGAATATAAACCTGAGGTTTCATATTTTCACTGATCAATCTGGGCAACTGGATCGAGTCAATCAATGATCATTGTTTATGCTGCTATGAAATAATTAATGATGAGAATTAATGATCAAGTAACGTTAATAACCGTCATTATTTACATGAATTCAATGTTATTGATTAAGATGGAAAAGTAACACTGAAAATATTTTGATTTAAGCTGCCAAATTTCACTACGTTCAGAATAAATCGTATTTTCCGAATCGGGTACATCAGTATCGGTATTTGGAGAAGAGTCTGCGTCTGAATGATGGTAGGTCGGTCTATGGGACCCACAAAGGGTGAAAGGGACAGCCAGTAAGAATAGAAAAGAAAATGAAAATGATGATCCATGGTTAAAAAGAAGGCAATGAACCAACCACAGAGCAGAAAAATAGAGATGAAAGCACAAGTACATAATATAAGCGGTCCCTTATCCACTTGTACAATCATTTTGTTCACCAGACAAATGCAATACCACTATATTCTATTCATATTTACCTATTGTCCGTTTTTCATTTGCTCTGATTTACATTAGCTGCAAGTAGCTGCTTTACAGTAATATTATTGCATTTAGCGTATAAATATTCAAATCTCTCCCAGACATATATCTTGTAGCGGAAACGTTAAATATCAACTCAGTTTTCTACATATATTCCTCAAGGACTAATGAAATTGGAACAAAATGTAAATTACCCCTATAAGATTTTGTATTGCATGATAAGTCTAATGTGTTTTCATTGCATGCTTGGTTAATCATTATATTTCATTTATATGTGAGTTGATATACGTTTAAGTATATGTATTATTGTTTCTTTTCATTCTCATTTCAGCTCATCTTTGAAATATGTAATGCAGGTTGTAGTAATTGTTTTGTGTTTGTTCCTAGCTTAGGCATAAACAATGAATATGTAACCACATCTTCCTCTAATCTAGTTGACTATCATCCTTTATATACAGATAATGAGATAATATAATTGCTAATCTTTTCAAATTGTTTTCTGTAGAGAAATAATTAGGAAGTGAAGAGAAAGAAGACTAGTGCTAGGCCAGATAATTCTTCAAGGCCCAGCATGCATTTGCTCCACAACACACTTTGGGTAATTAGTTCATGATTGTTTTACATTGGCACTTCTTGTTACCTTAGTAATAAGCTTTGAAGCTAGGACATATATTATTGTTGAGTTGTGTCATTGATAAATTCTTACAGAAAATAATTTGTTATTATTTATGTTTTGCCTTTTGTCTCAAAGGTGGTGCATGTCTAGTGTTGTACAAGCTTTCTCCTTCTCCTGTTATCTATATATTCTTTCTACTCTTCTCCGTTACAGATTATATACTTTATTCATACCAGCATTTCTTATTATTTATTCAAAAACATATATAATAGATATTAATTTGTCACTATCAGTAGCGGTTGGAGAGGAGGTGGTGGCGGTTAACTTTTTTCCCAGCACTCCCGCCATTGCTCCTGCATCATTATATATATAATATATATAGGTTAACTAGACTTTCTGTGCAATCTATCAGAATCGCTAGCTAGCTAATTTCTCTAGCTAGCTATCGATAGAGAAAGCCTTAATATTATATATTTGTGTGTACATGTATATACCAACTCTATTGCTACACTGAATTGCATGTTTATGTTTGATCGGTTCTTTTGCATTGAAGAAGCAACGGAAGAAATTAGACAGCAAAAGATATCATCTGATATTCGTTCTGTATAAGAAGATAATTTGAAGGAGACCGAATTCTAAGAAAGAAAGAAACAGAAAGTCAAAACTTATATCAATCTTCTTCAAATTAGCATTGTAAGTTATGATCTCTCTTATGAAAGTCATTTTAGTTTTAACTCTTGACCCTGGTTATTGTATTTTGATCAAATATTATGTTTTATTATATTAGCACATTCCAGGATTAGTATTTCCACAATTGATTGAGTATATTTTTCTGTCTATATCTTACAATTTTCTTGTTAATATTTGATTGATATTACTCTATTTCTTACCTAGCATACAAACAAGTACAATAATTTTGGCATTCATGATTTTAGATTGGCAGGGATAACACAGAAGAAAGAAATCGGAGAACATGAATAGTTTCTCCAATGTTCCACCAGGTTTTCGATTCCACCCAACAGACGAAGAACTTGTCGATTACTACCTTAGAAAGAAAATCGCTTCAAGAAAAATCGACTTAGATGTCATAAAAGACGTTGATTTATACAAGATCGAGCCATGGGACATCGAAGGTATGCATATTATAACATTTGTAAATGTTGTTTTCCTTTTAAAAGTAATTAGAATACTGAATCTACATTTTCACATGTTTAGAGAAATGCAAGATAGGCGTGGAAGAGCAGAGCGATTGGTACTTCTTTAGCCACAAAGATAAGAAATACCCTACAGGTACTCGAACTAATAGGGCAACCACAGCAGGATTCTGGAAAGCTACAGGAAGAGACAAACCAATTTATTCGAAAAACAACTTGGTCGGCATGAGAAAAACATTAGTTTTTTATAAAGGTCGTGCACCAAATGGCCAGAAGTCAGATTGGATCATGCATGAGTATCGATTAGAAACTAATGAAAATGCTGCTCCTCAGGTTTTACTCCAGTTTATCATACAATACATAGAGGATAAGATATATGCATGCATAAACACTGGTAGTGTGTCTCTCTCTCTCTCTCTCTCTCTCTCTCTCTCTCTCTCTATATATATATATATATATATATATATATATATATATATATATATATATATATGCTTCCTTCTTAATACGTTTTAGAAACTTAGGCCAGGAGTTCACAAGTTTATATGGGTCTTATATCAAAAGATCTAGCTGTCCTAATTAGTTGCTACATTTTAGCATATCCAACAGGCAAAAAATGTATTTAAATGCATATCTGGACCATTTATCTTTTGAGTCCTTGACCTGAAGATCCATATCAACTAATGAATCCCTGTAGTCGTTTTTAAACCAAAACAGATGATTTAAATCCACATAATTAGATATGAGACGTTTTGTAAAATACCCTTATTATTTATCTTAACAGATAAATACATTTTTTGAATTTCATATTCTAAATTAATCCCCTAAAATTTACGAAAATAAAATCATGTACGAATTCATCACAGTAAAATTAATAATTTAAGTCATAAATCGAAATTTAAAATCTTCAAATTAAGCGTAACAACGACTATTCAAGTTGCTTGCACTATTTAAAATGCAATGTAAAATGAATTGAAAAAATATACTTAATTGACTATACTTTAAACATCTAGTGTCTTTGTATTATTTAGATACATGAAATATATCATGTTTTTGAGGATAATCAAAGTCATTTTAGCAAAAAAGATATAAATTTGAAAGCTTATGTAATTTGCAGTATAATAATGCAATGAATCGAATCAGTTACATGTAGTTTGCACGTAAAAAATGCAATGTATGATAAATGCAACCAACGTTGCATGATACAGTATTATGAACACATTTTAGTTTATTACATTTTTCCTCGTTCAGTATGCTATTTCAACTAGAGGGAATTAGTTTAAAGGAAAAACATATGGTCGATTTTAGTCCAAAGGACACAAGTTTTAAAACTTAGTTTGAAGAATACTGAATGTTATATTAATATAGCATCATATAAATAAGAATAATATATTAAACTCGATTAAGATAAACAGAATGCTAAATTAAACTATCCTCGGATGAACTACACTAGATGAACTAAAATAACATTCATTTTCAGTTAAAGAAATGTCGACTTAAATATAATTACACATATATAACGCTAAGTTTATATAATTACACCTGTACAAATGCTAAGTTCATATAACATTTGTTTTCTTAGTACATATGACATTTGTTTTGTGTGATGCTGTATTAATATAGCATTCGGTGTCAAGTTTCGTCCTTCATTCAAAAATGTGCCTTAAGTTTTTCTTTCTCCCTATCTCCCTGTTTTGAATAATTCCAAGTGGGCGATTTCAGTATTGAAAAGGCTGAAGGGGTTTCAGGCATTTTTAAAAAGAAACGGGGAGAAAAACATAATTTAATATGCTCTGAATCATGTAGTTTATATAACCAACATTTCTGCACTCGAACATCTAAATACTTATCATCTGAAGTCTTCAGGAAGAGGGATGGGTAGTATGCCGCGTGTTCAAGAAAAAACTAACAGCAACAACAACACCAACAATGAGAAGGTTTGGCGAATACGACTCCCCTTGCGCATGGTACATTGACGACAACAACTCCTTCATGCCAAACATTGACGCCTCGAGAAGTCTAATGCCAAACATCGGTTCATACAACCAAAACATCTTCTCCTCTTGCAAACCAGAGTTCAGTGAACTTCACTACAACATGATGATGCCTCAGGATCCTAACTTATTTCTCCAACTCCCAAACTTAGAAATACAAACTAACTACATCAGTCAAGAAAATACCATCACCGACACTGAAGAGCACGTCACAGACTGGAGAGTTCTCGACAAATTCGTTGCATCGCAACTTAGCCATGATGAAGTTGTCATTAACGCCTCGAAAGATAAACAAGAAGCGGCTTCTGACCATGCTTCCACTTCGAACTCTAGTAACCAAATTGATAAATGGAAGTGAATTACTGTTTGCTTATGTTGCATATAGAAATTATTGTTGCTAATCGTAGGTTATAGGCGTATATGTACATAATAAACTGGAATATGACTTATTTCAGACAGTAGGCTGGCTGGGTCGCGAGCTATCCTGCTGTTAATAATGTGAAAGATGAGAGTTTCATTTTCATGATTCTCATTTTATTATATGTATATGTATATGGTCATTTGTTATATGATCCATTAATTAAGTTGTTAAGATAGCCATATATATATGTGGCTGCTGTCTGTAAAATATTTATGTACGTGTATTTACTGATCTTCAATCTTTTTAATATACGTACCTGTTATCTCTGTTTTTGAATGATTCCGGACTTTCTGCTTTGTTTATGGAAAGATCTGCAATGTAATATGAAAGAAGTAGCACTTTTATGTATGCTTAGAGGTGAAAATAGAAAGAACTAGAATAAGAGAGTGGTAATTGAAAGAGATAGCAAGAAGTTTAGTATGTACTTTATACATCTGAAATGGTACCCATTCCAAATGCTTTGGCCTTATTTATGATAAATTTGAAGTGTTGATCTTTACATCTCTGCATCAACTTTATTATGAAGTGCCCATTTTCTTTTCTTTTTTCCTCCTTTTTTGGAAAAACTGCATGCTTAGAGAAGCAAGCCCTATAGCCACTTAAAATATCTGTCTTCCCACTATGGTGCTAACCAATGATCATGGACCGCTTTATTATGAAGTTGGTTTTTGTGATAGTTGCTTGCTAAAGTCTTGTTATGTGAAGCCTGGTTAACGAAACATAGACGAAAGAAAATGGAATAATAATACTATAATAGTCACAATAAAATAATGGTAACCATGACTGGGTGCTACATAATGGTTTGTGATAATTCGCATTGTATGAGGATAACGAACGTAGATTGAAAAAGAAACAGTCCCACATCGTAAAAAATAATAAAGATGATGTGATATATATATATATATATATATATATATATATATATATATATGAGTTTGGTGGCGAATAACAACAATTAGGTTTCTTTTGTTAAGTCATATTTGTTTAATAATTTCTTCAATGTCCATGATGGTAAGGGTTTAAACAAACTCATCAAAAATATTATACTAACAAAAATTTTTGCGTCAATCATTGGTCCGTGAGTGCCCTTCAAACAGTTAGATATGTTGGTTAACAGTGCAACTTTATTTCATCTTTTAGATAACATGTTTCATAATGCTATTATGAGGGTTGAAACTTCTAGATCCAAAATAACGTCTCATTAAATCGTACTAACAGAAACCCAGTGGAAAAAAACATTAGAGTAGAAAAAAAAGTACATTATAGCATACTTTTGTATGCTCCTCCAAATTTATAAAGCATTATTCAATTAATTTATTGATGCAGCTGATCAATACTAATTTTGTACACCATCTTCTAAAACTCATCTAAAATATTATACTAACAAAATTTTTGTGTCCATCATTGGATCCGTGAGTGCCCTTCAAACAGTTATATATGTTGGTTAATAGTGCAACTTTGTTTCATTTCTAAATAACATGTTTCATAATGCTATTACGAGGATTGATACTTCTGGACCAAAATACATCTCATTAAATCGTACTGACAAAAACTCAGTGGAAAAAACATTAGAGAAGGAAAAAAGAGTACATTATAGCATACTTTTGTATTCTCCTCCAAATTTATAAAGCATTATTCAATTAGTTTGTTGATGCAGCCAACACATACCAATTTTCACCATCTTCTAAAACATTGATTTTGAAAGTGCCTTTGTCAATAAATCTACATGATTTTTTTGGTACTGGATTTGTTTCACCTCTATTTTATTATTTTTTTGTAATTCATGTGTAAAAAATATATTAAGAGAAATGTGTTTGGTCCTATCACCCTTGATGTACCCTGCTTGGATCTGAGCTACGCAAGCTACACTGTCTTCATAAATAATGGTTGATCTTCAAGGATCCAAACAAGTCGGAAATATGTGAAATAGGTAGATTTAAAAAAAATACCTATGTTGGATCTAATGGGTCTATGTGTTGTGTAAAGGCGGTCTGACCAAGCTCTCCATCTCCAGCACGTGGCATACGCATATGAGTTGGCACATACTTTGTTGTAATAAAAGAATTTCCAATTGTTACGTGCCTATCAATCCAAATTTATACACAACTTCTCCAAGTTATTTAGCGTTGTAGGATTATTCCAATTTCAAACCGTCGTTCCTTCTTGCAACATGTGAGGCAACTGTAAATAATATCTCCCTTGACTTGCATCCCCTTGGAGTACTTTTGAGAGCATCGTCTATCTGCATGGCCCAACTCGTAACCTTCGGCTTCGATACCAATTATTATATAACGGTGGTCAGACAAAGCTCCCCATCTACAGTACATGGCATACATATATGAGTTGACACATACTTTGTTGCAACAAAAGGAATCCCCATTGTTACGTGCCTACCAACCTATATTTATACACCACTTCTTCAAGTTATTTAGCGATGCGAGACTATTCTAATTCCAAACCGCCGTTACTCCTTACAACATGCGAGACAATCCTGACAATCTCCCCCTTGACTCGCATCCCTTTGGAGTACTTTTTAGAGCATTGTTTGTCTGCATGATCCAGTTTGTAACCTTCAGCTTTGATGCCAATTGTTAGTGTTTTTTAGGATCCCCACATAATTAGATTTTAGAACAGATAAGAAGTGAAGAAAAACAATAGGCAAAGAAATTCCTCTAAACAAATCCTTTATTAATGCTTTCAAATATTACAAGAAAAAAAAATCCTAAAAATTAAAATGATATCTCAATCCCAAAAAAATCATCTTTTTCCCACACATCTAATGAACTATATACACGCCTATTTATAATAGTTTTCACAAAATATCTTCTTTGGAAAGCTATTGTATACTTTCATAAATCTTTCTCACACTACTAGAATTATGTTTATAGACATCGGGCCAGGACCAATGTCTATTAAAAAAAGTACCGACGTGTTAGTGGGTGATGTTAAAAATAGCCAAAGTTTAGACAACGGTTTATAGCTGATGTCTATATGTACATCCGAAATCAGTTTTAAACTTATTAGCGATGTATATACACATCGCTTATTCTATCAAACAAGATGTTATTAAATATTATACACATCGGCTTGGTATAATTCATTTGTTGTATATCAATTTTATAATTGTAATTTGTGATCATTAGTACAGAAACTGTCGCAAAAGACATTTTACAAGAGACATTCATTATGCATAAAATTTTAGAAGAGACATTTTACAAGAGACATTCATCATGCATAAAAATTTATAATTTTATTCCCCAAAAGTCGCATTTTACAAGAGACATTCATCATGCACAAAATTTCTATTTAGATCATCATAATTGATCACTGGAAATGAAGTACATACAAGATAAACGAATCCTAATATCATACCAGTGAAATTTACGCTCTCTATCCAATCCAAGAAATCTAATAATGTAACGATTGCGTACAATTTTCAAGATCTCAGCAAGCTTCCATGAATGATCATCAAATACTTCAACAATATCACCAACAACCCAAGTTGGTTCATAAACAAAAGGAGGATAGGGTCTAACTACTTGTGTAGATACTTGCTTCAAGTTAACTCCCAGATCTTCATCCAACTTGTCGTTGTAACTAATTATATGTGGGGCACCATGGGATGATACAATTTTTGCAGTCCACCATGAAACCGTGGGCCCTCCTCTCTTGCTAAATACCTCTAGTGCGTCCCCATTCTTGAACTTCATTAATTTCATTTTTATGGTTTATCTGAATAAGCATTGAACAAATATAAGCCCATAATTTTGTAATAATGCAAAACTCAAATCAGCCTCAAGTTTCAAATAACATGACATGAAAAGATTAAACAATTGCTAAAAGTATCAAATACATATGATAGGCATCCACAATAGCAAAATTATACGAACGAATAAATTATCTTAATAGAAAAGCTTGAGTTATTGGGTTTAACAGCACTAGGAGGATCATTTAGGGACAAGTCATCATTTTTAAAATATAAATTACCAATTTTAATCTACCTTGAACGAATTTATGAAGTGATGTTCAAATTCTATTTAATCAATAAAAACAAATATTTCAAGCATCGAAACCCTACTTCAATCTGATTTACGCTTAAAAACACAATCAAACACTATGAATGAATGAAACCAGCCACCGTTGCTCAGACCTGCAGCTTCGTTCGCACGAACCACGACCGCACCAACCAACCATAGTTGCGAGCACAACCCATGAGCCGCCGTCCGCGAGCTCGACATCAGATCTCGACCTGATTTAAGCGAGCACTTATTTAGGGCTTTGGAAGATTTAGGGATTAGGGATTTCTATACTCTAGAAAACGAACGAGAGGAGAGTTGAATTATGAGAGGTTAGGGATTTAGTTTAGGCTGTAGGCTTTATTTCATAACATATTAATTTGGGATTTAGGGTTAGATGCTGAAAAGTGATGGCGGGACTGTTGAAATGTGAATTTGGGATTTGTGATTTCGTAAGTAGTGGAAAGGATGGGAAATAATTTTGACGTGGCAGAAGATGGTTAGAGGGTTGCTATGCATGCGTATCGTCAGAAGTGGATAGCAAGATGGAGATGCATGGAAGCTTGTGGACTGGATGGAAGTGGATCATGAGATGCGAATGCAGGCTTGTGACATAACGTGGCAGAAGCGGGTTGGTGGGCTACTAATGATGCGGATTGTGGGATGGACGATGGATGTGCATGCGATTGTGCATTTAAAAAAAAGTGTTGAAATTTTTTTTAAACCCATTCCTCAACGCAGTTAGGTTTGTGAATGAGAGGACAATCACCAATTCCAATCGGGTGTGTAAGAGAGATAGAGAACTTACTCCGACCTGTGAATCGACGAAATCACCGGTCTTTCCTTGGATAAGAGGAAAATCGCCGGTCTTCCAATCGGGTGTGTAGAAGGGGATAGAGGTTGTTGGGTTAGTTTTTAGGGTTAGGAGATGTATAACTTAAATTTTCCACGGAAGTATAATTAGAGGTTGAAATTTTGGTTAAGTATTTTCCGAGGGAGTTCAATTTAGGTGTATTTCACATTTTCTATCAAAATATTTACACTTGGTTTTTCCACGCTTTTTTACAAATTTGGAATTTACATTTAACATCGCCTTGAAAATCAATGTGATGTGTGTGTTTAATACAACATCGATAATAAAAAGAACGATGTTTAAAGATTTTTAACATCATGCGTTTTTCTACCTAATGTAAAGATGCGATGTCTAGGAACACAATTCTAGTAGTGTCATTTTGATAATTCATTTCCTTCTTTATTGCAATAAAAGTGGCAATTAATCACTCTTCAAAATATATAAAAGAGGTAATTCATCACTCTTCAAAATATATAAATGAAGCAATATATTTGAGTCACAATTCCACTTAGACTTAAATATCTCCAAAGTCTACTTAAATATGAAATATTATATCATCAAAATCTAACAATCTCCACCTTAATACGATATTCTATAAATGTCATCCAAGCTCCACCTAGAACCTCAAACTTCAAATAATCTTCAATATTATCATGGAAACAAATGTCACTATTCCAAAAACTAACTAACCTCCAAACCGTCTAATTACGCATGCCCTCCAATTGAATATGCATATCATCAATAACTTAGAACTGTTTATAATACCATAAAGGCCTCCATGGAGTCTTTGCGGCTTTCCGTTACTGACTCCACCTTGATTTAGACAATCTGGCTCTCCAACACTACTTTGAGAAATCCCTCCATTCTCCACCATTTTCCCAAGAAATTTATATAAATTGTTGCTTCCTCTTTTTGTGTGCAACACTTCCCTATTACCGTTTGAAACTTTTGTAACTCCACCTTGAGTCGAAAAGCTACAGCATTTTCCTTTCAACTGTCCCACCGAAACAACATTCTTCTTAATTTCTAGGACATACCTAACTATCGTGAATTTCACCTCTCTTCTATCATACATCTTCAGCCTAAATGAACCTATACCCTTCACCTCAACAATCCACCACTAGCAGACTCCACCTTGCTCTCTTGCTCCTTAAAATCAATGAATGCTTCTTTTTGGTGACATATATGAGAACATGCACCCGAATCAAACACCCACCCATCTTCTTTCTTCCTTTAACACAGAGAATGTCATTACTAATACCAAAATTCACCTCGTCATTGCTGCCTTCATTAAGATTGTCTTTGTCTTCCTCTAATGCTTTCATCCTTTCTTTTTCTGTTATAAGCTTTTTTGCAAAGTCCCAGCTCGTGACCAAGTATTTTATAGTAATAGAAAATGAAATCCCATACCATGTTCGATCTATTTGATCGTCTTTCCATATTCAGACGTTTACCCCTTCTAGCAAGATTGACCTCTTCAATTGGATTTCCACTTTTCCTTTCCTCCTTATCCTTTTCTTCTATTTGGTTTATCCTCCGCATTTTCTCATTAAGCAGACTACAAACCACCGATTCCATTGAAACAACTCCATCTGAATTTGAGTTGTTCGATGCAACTACAAGCATTTCCCAATCTCTAGTAATGAACTATCAACATCAAGCCTTGTGTCTCATCATCCGCCTTATAATTCACAACCGCCAATGCATTACAATTGTTTGAAAATTATTGAGATGCTCTCCAATTGACCCACCTTCATTAAGCTTCAAATTCACCGGTTTTCTCATTAGAAGTGCCTTATTTCTTACGGAGTTCATTAAATAAATTCCTTCCAATTTCTAATAGTGGATGTTTCATAAGCAACAATATGAAACATCTTATTCTCCAGAAAACAACAAATAGTAGCCACACCTTTCCTATCCAAAGTTTCACACTTTGCTTCAGATACATTACTAGGTTTTCCTCTTTTATTCTCCAATGGTTGGTGAAGATCATTGAGGTATAGAAAATCCTTCATATTTTTCTTTCCATAACCCCTAATTTCTCGCATTAATTAGTTTTCAGTATTTATCTTATCCATAACCAAACTCTCTTCATAAAATTTGTGTAGTAGGCTTTGATCCCAATTATTATGTAACGACAGTCGGACCAAGCTCCCTATCTTCAGCATGTGGTGTACGCATATAAGTTGACATACACTTTGTTGTAACAAAAGGAATCCCTCTTGTTACATGCCTACCAACCTATATTTATACAATACTTCTCCAAGTTATTTAGCAATGTGGAACTATTCCAATTCTAAGACGTCGTTCCTTCTTGCAGCATGTGAGACAACCCTAATAATCTCCCCCTTGACTCGCAGCTTCTTGGAGTTCTTTTGAAAGCATTGTTTTTTTGCATGGCCCAGTTCGTAAACTTCGACTCTAATCCCAAATGTTATGTAACGGCTATAACATCCCACCCTGAAATGGACCTAAATTCCAATCCAGAAAAGACTTATTGAAACTTAGAACCATCTCAAAGCTGGCTGTTGGTTGGAAAAAAGAATAATACAGAGCAATTTATCTACACATTTAGAATTTCACAACAGAAGGATAGATATAATAATAATAATAACAGTATCCATTTTATTCAAATTTCAAAATGTCATTCAAAACCATAACAAAATATCCCTAATACCAAAACCCAACAATAGTCGTAACATATTTGTGATACAATATTCATCAAAAATTGTAGAAAAAGTAAATAAATAGACTACTGCCACAAGTCTCATCATTGTCTCAGCCTTCAGCATCGCTCTTCCTAACTTGTGTTGTAATGAGGAGGAAGTTAGAACAACATATGTCCGATGAATAAAAGTCTCGAGCCTTACTATATTAGTATTTGAGCAGTATAATTCAAATAGAAACATGTCTTGTTAATACCTCAGTTATTGATTTTGATGACAATAGCCATATACAACCATATACAATTATATAGAATATAGATACCAACGTTTGATGAAGTTATATAGTGTATAGTGCAGAAAATTACACGGGTATTGAATCGAAGACTGTACAGTATAGAGACTCAAGAGATAGACATGAAGACTCATGAGTACAAAGACCAAAATATAAAGACCTCAAGATTATAACTTAGTGTATAGAGTCATAACTTATATTGTTAAAGTCCTTGATAGCAATATTTGATCTCTATATCCTATTTTCTGTCTTTTACATTTTTTAAACAAAATAAAATTTCAAAATACATTTCAAAATATTCTATAAAAGTTTTTCAAGGTTCAAAATGATTATAAACTATGTTTGAACTATTTTACAATGTATCAAATTATTTTACAAAGTATAGGATTTTTACATTTTAAAAGGAATAAAATTTCAAAATACACTAGCATATGTTGACATATAGACATAGAGTATGTCGACGTACATGCCCCAGGTGGTTTTCTAAATTTTGAATGGAAATGTCTATTTGTCGCACCTCTTCACGAATGGACATATCTGTTGAATTACTATATAAAGAGGAGTTTAAACGAATTTTTTAACAACTAATTGCTTACTTTCTTCCCTCCTCTCACTCTCTTGAAAACTCCATTTAAAATATACTCTATTTTCTTCAAAATCACTTAAAAACAATTCATACTTCATTGTATTAATTCAATATTACTTTTTTTTTTACTGTTTTTCAAACATCTCTCTCTTAATTCAAAGATCAAAGTGTTGTCCAAGAGGCTATAGGTTCCATTGTATCCAAATTCAAGAAATTGTCTTCGAAAAAACTATCAACTATATTTATATTTGCTTTGGGTGTGCTTATAGCCCGTTCAAATCAAGTGGGTGTGCTTAGTAGCCTCAAAATCTAGTGGGTGTGCTTGTAGCCATTTCAAATCAAGGGAGTTTGCCTTGAGCTTGGAAATTCAGGAGGGTGTGTCTTGTAGCCTCGAAATCAAGACTGTATTTGGGTTTGCCTTTTGTCGGGTTAAAGATTGCATTTGAAAAAAAATATATGTACAAGCAATTGTATGAGACTGGATGTAGGAGAAATCCGAACCAGTATAAAATCCCTGGTGTCATCTCTCTAACTCTTTACTTTGCTTTACTGTTTTTGTTTTTATCTGCGATTGCATCTATGAATGTTTGATAGTATAATTCTATGTTATTAATCTGTGATTTAATATTTAACTTGAAAGAAATTTAAAAAGATTTACATAAGTTAGAAAACATTATTCACCCCCTCTAGTGTTTAATTAGGCTTAAGATCCATAATTCCGCAACCCACAGTTGATGTCAGTGCATTAGGTTTTTAAAAACTCATAATTTGATTATTGAAAATTTTTAATAGCTAGTAACACTGTTAGTACATTAGTTAACACTTTTGTTAAAGAAAAATCTACTGCTAGAACCCTACTTTGTAATGGCAGCAATTACACTTATTGATCATGTAGGATGAAAATTTATTTATACTCTAATGGTTTAGATATTTAGAATATTACAAAAAATGAGTACACTGAGGCGCATACTAACTTTGCACAGTGGAATGCTAACCAAAAGACACTTGCACAGAATAATTCTAAAGCCATGAATAATTTATTTTTCTCACTAGATAAAAATGGATTTATAAACTCTCTATTTGTAAGTCTGTATATGAAATTTGGAGAACACTGCAAGTCACACATGAGGGCTCTAGTAAAGTTAAATAGACCAAATTTTCCATGCTAACTAATCAGTTTTAGTTGTTTAAAATGAATCAAAATGAGTTTATATCTGACATGTACTGTAGATTTCAAGATATAGTGCATTCTTTAGTAGCATTAGGTAAAAACATTTCTAAAGATGATCAAGTTAGAAAAATCCTCGTTTCACTCCTTTAGAGTGGGATCAAAAGACACCAGAAATTGAAGAGGTTAATGACATTAGTACTCTAAAAATTAAAGAGTTAATAGGCAATTTAATGACCTATGAAGCATAATTGCAAGACAGAAGAGAAAGCAAAGCAACGGAAAAGAAATCCATCGCTTTCAGTCCAATAACCGACGATTAGGAGTCAGACGATGACAATGATGAAAAATTGCTTTCATGACCATAAGTTTCAGAAAGTTCTTGAATTATAGAAAGATGAACAACTTTTGGAGTCCTGAAAACAAGACTCCTAAAACCGAAACTGCAATAAGATGTTTCAACTGTGATGAACCCGGTCATCTGCAAAGAGACCGTCCGCATAAGAATACATCAAATATCTTACCGGTTATCGATTCATCCAAAAAAAGAAATACGGCTTATATACCAACATTGGATGATTCAAATACTTCCTCAAGCCACAATGAACTGGATACTGAAGATGTGAATATGTATTTCATAGCAACAACAGACTAGTTAGAACTGATCAATAGAAAGTGGCAAAAACGGTACCTTTTATTATTAATTTTTTATTGTTATAAAAGCTAGGAATAAAATGTAGATTAATAATAATACTGGATGTACATAAGTATATAAATATATCTAGGAATATTTTGTATAGTTTTATTTTTTGAAATTTATGGCCCAAATGTCGACATACGTAGAGCATATATGTCAACATACCTACCAAAAATTTGAAATTTCATTTAAAATTTAATTTGATTTTTCCTCTCTTTAATACTTATTCCCATGTTTTGAAAGGCATCCTTTTGACCAGAGAACATGACCTTTCACTCTCTATTACTTCAATCTATCTCTATTCATTCGTTCACTCACTTTATTTCAAAATTCAAAAATCTCTTCATTCTCTTATCTCTTCAGTAACTCAAAAATGGCATCCTCAAGTCAAACTCCTAAAACCATAAAGATCTCAAAGAGAACCAAATGATTTATTTTCAATGACAAAGAAGCCATTGATACTTATATGGAGTATGCTACTTTCGGAAAAGTTTTTCTCGGAAGATTTGCAAAGTTTGATGATTTTTCCTCTTATGGTTTCAAGATCTTTGCTTTCAAAATGAAATTCTTGGTTTAATCGACTTTTCTCAAAATGATTTTGTGTGTTATCTGGATTTAGTTAAAATATTTTATGCAAATTTGAATGGAAAATTTTTCAAGGAGAAGAGGGACAAATTTGGAGTAATCTAAATGACACTCAAATTGTGAACTTTTGGGTCATATAATTGGTTGCAAATCTAGTGGAATTGACCTCTCCACTTTTCAAGTTGATGAATAAAATCATGAAGTTTTTCACGACATTTTTGAAAGTGACGAAGAACTTGATTTTAAACACAAAAATCTTCGACCAAATTCGAGAGTTACGAGTCATTTTACAAAAAAATATCACTCCGAGGACGGGTAATTACAATAATCCTACTCAAAAAGTTTTTAAATCTTTGCCATTTATGGAAACTATGACATCAATTAGGCACAAGTCATCTTAGATGACTTTGTTCCAAAAAATAACACTCTACCATAGTGTGTATCTTACTAGAATTTTCATATATTTTGACGTTGAAAGAGAATCAACTCTACCTTGAAAAGTTATCGACAAGGAAAACATTTCTCTTATGCATATTCCTCCCTATTTCGAACCATATGAAACTGTTTTTGAAAAAGAAGAAAGATTGGTATGGGAAGAGGAACGAGAAATTCAAAAAGAAGAAGAAGATGAAATGGAAATGGAAGAAGAGGGTAATCAAGAAGAGGAAGAGGAGGAAATGGATTTCTTTAGAAAGCTTTGAAAAACTATCTCGCCTTTCTAACAAAGAGACTCTAAAAAACCAAGAGAAGCTTCTTAAAAATCAAAAGTATCTTAAACATTCGTTTAGTTAAAAGTTCACTTCTTTCCAACAAAGTAGACAAATACTTTGGAAAGATCATTAGGAAGCTTGGTGGCTCTTCATCATCATCGTCCTTTTAAAACTTGTCTATCTAGCTTTATGTTCATTAGTAATATGTGTTTCTAGTTTAATTTCACGTTGTTTTCATGTATTTCTTTTGTTTTTCTTTTGAAATCCATGTATCTTTCTATTCCTAGTAATGCAATTTACTTCGTGCTGTTCTAAATAGCTGTTAGTCTTTGGAGACTATAAAAATATAATAACATTAAATAAGAACCAAATCTATAATAAAAACATAATATTTGCATTTTTAGTGTGTATTTCGGCATACATACATTGTATATGTTGATATATGTTAGCCATTTGGCCAAAAATTCGAAATTTAAATAACCACCATCCATTCAAACTTTCTAAATGACTTTTCACTCCTATATAAGCCTATTTCTTCTAGAAAAATTAACTCATCACTTTATTCATTATTCTCTTTTCATTCTCAAACATTTTTTAACAAAAATGTCCTCTCCATACCAAAAATTGTGTCAAAACCTTGAACAAATACTTCAATCTTTCAAGTATATTCTTATCTTTATCTTAAGAAATCAAAGACATTTAGAATTAAGTCAAATGCAGATGATCAAAGAGCAAGAAAAGCATTTCGATGCCCTTTGATGGTTGATTTCTTCCTTAATCAAAGATGATCAAACCAATAACCCAGAATGCTCTATCAACAAGAATAATGAAGATTGGGATGCCATCAAAGTAAATCCAATTTTTGAATCCAATGGTTGAATTGAAGTTCCAAGGAATGTCTAGTTATTCGATTTGTTTTTAAATCATAAATATGTAAATATATAATTTATTAATACTCTTAGATTTGGATTTGTTTGGATTGATTAGTATTCTTAAGTTTTGATTTAGTTTGGTATGTTTAACATGTGTACTTGGATTGATAATTTGATATGTGTTGTTTGACTCTATTAAATAAAGATTGTCTTATCTAATTTATTTAAAGTCTCCATATATTAATTACATCATGTTTAATATGCTTTGATTATTTTAGTGCTTAATTATTGATTTTGACTCTATAATTTATAAGTATTTTATTCAGGGGTAGGTTTTAGTTTTCACCTATTTTTGTTGATGACAAAAGGGAGAAGTATAAAATGTACACATGCATATATTCAAAGAGAGTTATGTAACTTAGGGGGAGTTATATCATATTTTATATACATGAATATTTAATGGTTGTCATCATTAAAAAGGGGGAGATTGTTAATAACTCAGTTATTGATTTTGATGACAATAACCATATACGACCATATACAATTAAATAAAATATAAATACTAATGTTTTATCAAGTTATATAGTGTATAGTGTAGAAATTTACACAGGTGTTAAATCAAAAATTGTACAGTATAAAGACTCAAGAGATACATGAAGACTCATGAGTACAAAGGCCAAGATATAAAGATCTCAAGATGATAATTTAGTGTATAAAGTCATAGCTTATATTGTTAAAGTCCTTAATAGCAATCTTTGATCTCTATCTTCTATTTTCTATCTTTTATATTTTCTAAAAAAAATAAAATTTCAAAATATATTTCAAAATATTTTATAAAAGTTTTTCAAAATTCAAAATGTTTATAAACTATGTTTAAACTATTGTACAAAATATCAAATTATTTTACAAAGTATAGGATTTTACATTTTAAAAGGAACACAATTTCAAAATAGATTAGCATATGTCACATATAGACATAGAGTATGTCTCTATGTCGACGTACATGCCGCCAAGTGGTTTTTCAGATTTTTAATGGAAGTGTCTATTCTTCGCAACTCTTTACAAACGAATACATCTATTGAATTATTATATAAAGAGGAGTTCAAACGAATTTTTTAACAACAAATTACTTATTTTCTTCCCTCCTCTCACTCTCATGAAAACTACATTGAAAATATACTCTATTCTCTTCAAATTCACTTAGAATCAATTCATACTTCATTGTATTGATTCAGTTGTACTTTTTTACTATTTTGCAAACATATCTTTCTCAATTCAAGGATCAAAGTGTTGTCCAAGAGACTATAGGATCCATTGTATCCAAAGTTCAAGAAATTTTCTTCGAAAAAATTATCAACTATATTTGTATTTGCTTTAGATGTGCTTAGAGCCCGTTCAAATCAAGTGGGTGTGCTTAATAGCCCAAAAATCTAGTGGGTGTTCTTGTAGCCATTTCAAATCATGTGAGTCTACCCTGAGCTCGGAAATTTAGGAGGTTGTTTCTCGTAGCCTCAAAATTGAGATTTTATTTGGTTTGCCTTTTGTCTAGTTAAAAATTGGCATTTGGAAAGAAATCTGTACAAGCAGTATGAGACTGGATGTAGGAGAAATCTGAACCAATATAAAATACCTGGTGTCATCTCTCTAACTCTTTACCTTGCTTCACTGCTTTTATTTTTATCTGTGATCGCATTTATGATTGTTTTATAGTATCATTCCGTGTTGTTAATTTGTGATTTAATATTTAACTTGAAAGAAATTTAAAAAGATTTACATAAGTTAGAAAACACTATTCACCCCCTTCTATTGTTTAATTAGCCTTAAGATCTATAATTCCAAAATCTACATGTCTTCTGTTTTCTACTTACATCATAAGTCTTTTCAAATATAAGCCCAAAGGCTTTTCTCAACTTAAATAAAAGGCATTCCAAATATAAGCCCATTGCCAATTTGCTATCAACCTAATAACCCATATCTTTCATCCATAATGTCATATCAATATAAGAGATAGTACCCAAGTCACCTAATACCTTTTAATGGTAATTAGGCAGACTTCTACCATTTAATACCTTGTTTAAGGGAGGTCTACGTCATTTACTATCTATACTTTCAGGTAATGGTAACTATCTAGCTGACATTGCACTGAACCTCTTCAGCCACTTAATACTTCATATCGAAGCAGACCCTTTCCCGAGATATCATCTTCTGTGCCTATCTCATAACCCTGACCATTTACCACTTCCTACATAGAGAAGAGGCAGGCCCCTACACAACCACTTATTACCTTCAATCTATGAAGTAGTCCTTCATATTATGGCCTGTATCCTACGATAATGTCTCATATTAGACCAACTATCCATAGACATTGGTAGCCAGATTAGATGGGGAAATTTACCATATAGAGTTCGGGACTAACCTTGCGTCATCACAGTTTCTTATTATAGACGACGTTTCACATCAGCCCTAAAGTTACGCTGCTTGTAGCCAGATTAGCTTGGCAGACTACTGTGTGTTTTTGACTGACCTCGCATCCCTATAACTTAGTCATAATCTATATTGCACTATACATATATTATCACACATCTTACCATTGCCGTAATCAAGGCCTTATATGAAGTCTTTCTTATTTCACCTTTAACATTAATTATCTTCCTAGGGGGATCTTATAAGATTAATAACCTCCTTAAGTGCATAATTATACATTATAATTATATGCTAATTACGCTAATATATGTATATGGATACACATTTAGTAATTTCTAAGCGTGCGGAATATATGCCATAAACTAGTGTTTAAACGTCAACTCCTTAAACAATTATAAAGTCTCATTCCATATACTAACAATATCCAAAATTCCAATATTCATATCAAAAGTTCTAATTAACAGACTTGTATACAATTAAAATTTAAAACCAATGTATTGCATCAAAATAATGGAATATATTGATACTAGAAACTTACAATTCTATATTTTTATGCTCTATTCAACTCCTTTTTCACATAAAAATAAACAAAGGAATCTCTATTTAGTTCATGGGAATAAGCAGTGCAAACAACGAATAAAATTCATACCTTACACACCATTCCTTAATCAAATCCTTTAACCAAATTCAAATAAAAAGAATAAGGAGTGTAATAGAAGGTAAAATTATCAAAGCTGCAAATCTACACTACTTCTATTACTTTGACATAAACAATTGAGATTCCAACATAGAATTGATATTTCACATTGATGCAGTTTTGGGGGTTTATAATATGAAGTTTTCGCAAATCCAAACTCCCCAAGTCATATTCAAACCCAAACTATACTAATCAATTACTAAAATAGAAACGCTAGAATCTCCACTCACAGTACATCCTTAGCTCTGCCTCATTTGGATTTGACACACCTTTGACAATCTTTATCAGATCTCTTCTGTTTGATATATATATAGCATGAGATTTATACACATATATTAGATTCAGAAATTGATGGATTGAAGGAGAACAAATTGAGAAAATAAATAATAAACAAAAATAGATGTATAGGATTTCTTACCTGAAACCCCAACGGAGTTTTCTGAATCATTGAAGAGACAAACTAACAGAGCTTCACTAATGTTTCCAAAATATTTTGTAAATAAAAGTGAGGGGCTAGGCTCATATTTATAGTGGTTGAAATGCACCATAACCGTTGGATTTAAGTCGGTTTAATAATATAAAAATCCAAACGTTCAAACTCACAAACCTTAGCCGCCACATGACAGGGAGCGGTCGACCGCCCCACTACCATCGGTCGACTACTAGTGGTTGACCGGTCGATGTTAGGAGTTGACACCTCCCTTTAATTTAGGAACGCTAATTTTATGCCGTTGTGTTTTTCCTTCTTTAATTATCATTGAACGTTGACGTTATTTTTAACGTTTACTTAACCCCCAAATCTAATCACTATTAACTTTCAAATTTTAAAATTAACTATTCATTTGAATTTGAATTCTATTTAAATTATTTTAAATCCGATAACTTCAAACATCCATAAGTTTTCGGTTTGATCTCCATTTTCAACATATTATATATGAAAATTGATCAAAATTTCACCATGAATGCAACGACACAACTTTCGTGGTCGAACTCCAACTTTTACAAAATTTTCATTTTTACCCATGTCTCATTTAATTTAATTTATCCAATTTATTTGCGGTTGATTTTACGGGGTATTACATTCTTCCCCCATTAAAAAGGATTTCGTCCCCGAAATCTTTTCCAATGGGCGAACAACGTAATGCACACTAAACATTCATGTTATACAACTAAGTTATCTACACATTCAAAAATGCAATATGATTATGTATCGCAGACATACTATAAGTGAGCTCAATCCTAGCGTGAGTGTGTAACTGTGACATATAAGTATGTACGCAAAATACCCTAAACATGCAAGAAAATTTCTACATGAGTGCAAAGTGACGGTGAAAAGTGTAGCAACCATCTCCTACCATCCAATCTAGCAACCACAATGCAACCAAAGTCTAATTTTGGAGCGAAAAGTTTACTAGAGAAAAGCTTTGGATGAAAAGTCCTGATGCTTTTCGTCGGCGCCCCATTATACTCGAACCAACCTAATTTCTTTATTGCGAAGCTTTCTAGTTCCGTGCTTTATAAAATGTGCAGTGGCATGGGATGATATTGGCTCCATCCCAGTATCCCCTAATTTATTAGGCTCTACCACAGTAGTTGTGCTATGAAGGTATTTCCTCAAATGTGAAACGAAAAATAAACATCATGGACACCTGAAAACTTATCTGATAACTCCACACGATACACGAGTTTCCTATTTTTCCCAAAACCGAAAAAGGCTCAACAAATCTTGGTGCCAACTTTCCAAATCTTACGACCTTCACACATTGCCTAATCAACTCTATCTTTTTGAGTCCGAGTAGGATTTTGTCGATGGTTTTCCACCAACAATTTGGCAATTTGCATGGCCTTCTATAAATCACTTTGAAGAGTGCCATACAAATCATCTATCGGTGAGTTTTATCATACACAACTTCTATGGAAGGTACATGTTGCTCCCAGTGTCCTCCAAAGTCCATGATGCAAGCTCTTCAACAAATCCCTTAAGGTCCTATTCACTCTTCCACTTTGTCTGTCGGTCTGCAGGTTGTAAGCGGTGTTAAGGTTCAACGAAGTTCCTAAAGCTGCCGACAAACTCCTCCAAAATTCTCTAGTAAATAATGGGTCCTATCACTAATGATGCTAACCGGAATTCCATGAAGTCGAATCACCTCTTTAATATAAATTTGTGCTAGAGACGCTACGGTCTTATTACACCTAACAGAAAATTCTGCTACCTTCTTCTCATCCTTGTCCAATAGAAATTCTCTTCACATCCCTGTTCATTATATCCCTTTCTTGAGCGGTGACATTTTACAAGCTAAAATTTATTTTTACTGAAATCCTAAAGTTTATGGGATTAAAGCATCCTTCTATTTTTGGTTATTTAACCTAATTTCCTCATTAACTTCTAGTCTTACCCACGGTTTATTGCTAGTTAAGTGTTCCTATAAAATTTCCATATTTACGTTGCTTCTCAATATATATATAAATATATATATATATATATATATTGAGAAGCAACGTAAATAAGGAAATTTTATAGGAACACTTAACTAGCAATAAACCGTCACAGTGATCTGACTAGGATATATCTTATACCATATTTTACATCTTTCTGCTAACCATGGGAGACAACTAGCGATTACAATCCAAAAAATATTAAAGAAATTTTTGCTGGAAGCTGCCATTTATCATCAACTGGTGTAAAAGATGTTGAGGTCCTAACACTCCTTACTAAATCCCGATATGCGTTCCTAGTATATCATTCCACTATCGCCCACTTTCCTTAATTTTGCTTCTTAGTTCTAATAAATGCGATCCATCAATTATTTTAGTTAATATACCCATTATTGTCAAAATTAGACCATCTTTAATTAATCCTCATCTAAATATCTTTAACCTTTTTACAAATTTCAAAATCCATCTACTACCCTGACTCAATTCCTCCATAAACGCCATATTAAATTGCCCTAATCAGTACTGATTTAATTCATTTCAACACTCATTAATTAAAATTTATTACCTGTTAAATTTGTAACTAATATCCATAATTCCTAATCGGTTAATTACTAACTAATTCGAATCTAATTGTAAACTATGTTATATATATATATATATATATATATAGTCGTTAAGCGCAGTTATAGGTATATAATAATTTCTAAGCTAGCATACTTATTTCCACATTTTTAATTTATCAGAGCTATCCTTCTAAAAAGGTTTATCATTATAATTTTCCATAAATGAGTTTTTTGCTTTGTTTAAGATTACAAGGGATTATTTCTTTCTTTTATTGAAACAAACAATGTAAACTACAGAAAGGAACATTCATATCTTACACATCTCTTTACCTTTCCGGTACAATCCTTGTTAATTCCAACAACGCGTTTTTACACATATTTTAAAACTGGATAATTTATAAAAATTACACGAAAACTGCACCAAATGAATCAAAATATAGAAATTTATATTCCAAGTCGACTAGGAAAACCTAACTTACAACCCAATTATAGATTTGGACTACCTTCACAATTTTTACCAATATTCTACAATTAAATATCTGGGACCGATTTCAAATTTTCAAATCAGATTGTATATATTATTCTTATTTATTCAAATCTTAAAACCTTTACACAACCTTACCTAGGTAGTGATCCCTACCTACTCCATATATAAATTTGGTTCAATTCTCATCATTCTTTCACACTAAAATTTCATAATTATAAAGTACCTTGCTCGAAACCTTTATCTTTACAAATATAAACTTGGAAACCCTTTTTGTCAATTTCAAAAATTGCTTAGTTCCTAAAGAAGAGTAAAATAATTTCCCTTCTTAAATACCTTTTTCATCAAAATTTATTCTTCCAAAAGTTGAACATTTCTTTCATAACATTCAAAAATTGTTGGGTTTTTAAAAGGAAACTATGAAAAGTTTCCCTTTTTAATTACTTCCTATAACAAAGGCTTTCTTCTTTTGAAAGTAGGACTTTTATCTCAAAACATTCAAAAACTCAATTATTATACCGAGTAATCATTCATTTCAATTTTTTTTTCAAAAACATCTTATATAACTATAAACAATGAAAAGCGGAGTACAAAATGATAACTTCCATCCTATTATTTTCCTCTTATATTATTTATAACTAGGTTACTGATCATTCTTTATATAAATTCCTAAAGTTATTACTATCCATCTCAACTATCATTTTCCAGATTTCCTTATACTGGAATGTTCCTCCTACCTTCCTTATCAAGCATTCTTAACCTTCTATTCTTGCTATCCTATTTTAATCAAGTCTTTTCCATTTATACACCCCTTTTAAAAGAATTTAAAGAAAAAGAACTTCCAATTTTATGAAGTAGGAAAAATTATTAAGTCTAACCTACATTCTACTTCACAATTATTTCAAAAACAAAAAATCCCTTTAAAATCTTTAGATCAAAAACTTTTTGGCTCAATAAATTTTAAATTAAGAATTTCAAGAATGCAAAATCTATTAAGTTAGAACTTTTTAACTCAACTAATTTATAAATTATAAATTTCCATAGTTTCTTCCTCTTTCGATATACCGACTTCTAAATTTATAAAGTGATAAAGATCATCGGGTCCATCATACGCCCTATTTATTTCAAAAATGAAGAATACAGAAATGGAAAACTGTTTAACTCAACTAATTTTTATACTAAAAATTTCACAAATTGAAACCCCAATTCCACCATTCTTTAAAATTACATCCTTTTCACAAAACAATTTGAAACGGCCCACCTTTTTGGACGATTTAAATCGATGATAAACCACACACGTCAGACTCAAACCATTCAAAAGGGCAGATTGTTATGGGGTAAATAAGAAAAGGCAGAGAAAGAAATAAAACAAAACACAGAATCTCACAACGGAATGACAAAATATAAAAATCAAATAAACAGTTCATGAAGCTGTTTTACAAATAACATTTGATTACACCGTTATAATACAAAATCAGAGTACATACAACAGTAATAAATAATTAATGCAGCGGAACAGTATGATGTAGTGGTATGAACATAACAAATAGAAATAGTACTAAATCTTCGTCTTCGTTCTCCAGAAATCAGTCTTCGATACACTGAAAAGCTCAGACTGACCCGAGCGAATTCAAAGGACAAAACACTCAAGTCAGAACTAAAAGATCTTCTGTAAGTTAAATCAATAGTAAATAAATATGAGTGTCACGGCGTCGGAGATGTTTACAGGGTTTGACATCTTCTATCCAGTGTCAACGTGAGTGCAATAACTTAAGGGATGTTCGGGATTTCCATCTCCTAATGATCCGTTAAACTATTTACATACATAGTACAATACGCTATTATAATAGTGTCTACAGTAAAGTAAAATATTAAAATAGCGTTAAGGCATTACCCATATCCCCCTTAACACATTTTATATATTCCCATAGTCTATACAGTACCGTAAGATCCTCTATGAGGTTTACCCAGAGAGCACTCCATAGGTATGGTACAAAACAAACTCGTAGAAGGCGCAATAGGGCATGTGCACACGGCACTCGAGGCAATGCCAGGGTAGGACTTTACCGTTTTGTAGAATTGGGCTGGTGGTAACGCATAGCAGCTAGTACCGCCCACCTCGGAACACACTCCCATAATCAAAATCGAGGGTGGCCACCAAATCAATCACAAATTCATAATATGGTATCGAAGAAGCATGTCCGATCGGAGGAATGACCTCACTTGGCCCAGGTGTAGCTCTTGTTTTAGTCACATCTAAACTAACTCACGGAAGTCGGGGCTACGTAAATACCTCATAAAGAATTGTTTGCCAAACCATCCTACTTCATTTCTGGAATCAACACCACGTGCACGGTTGTTAAAGTAGTTTTCGTTATTGGCGAAGAGTATGACAATATCCGATCCCAGTCTCTTTAACAACCAAACGCTAATTACACACCGGATGGTTCTTTTACATTTCCAAAACCATTTCATATTGATATCAAAATATCATATTCAATTCAAACCATATCACTTTTGAAAGCATAATTTCAAAATAGGTTAAACCCTCATTTCAAAATCATCATATTTACTCAAAATATGTTATTTAAATCCCACCTTAGGTTATTCATCATTTAATCATATTTGCTTTTAAATCAAGGATTTAAATATAACCACTTCCACTTTACAATTTAGAATTTAGAAAATTGTATAGGTAGTTACAAATAGTTTAAATAGTTTGGTATAGTTTGAAAATATAATTTAAATGGTTTGAAATACTTTAAAATAATTTAAAACGCGAATTAAAATAGTTTAAATAGATTTAAAATAGTTTTAGAAAAATTAAAATAGATTAAATAGATTTATAATAGATTAATTAGATTTAAAATAGATTAAATAGATTTAAAATGGGTTAATTAGTTTAAAATAGGATAAATTAGATTAAATTTGTTTAAATAGATTAAAATTGATTAAAATAAATTAAAATAGTTTAAATTGATTAAATGGTATAAAATATTTTGAAGTAGATTAGCTTAGTTTAATAGTTTGAAAGTCTTACTAATTAGAATCTAAAATAACATTTTCAACAATTTATATTAAAATAATAAATTTGAAATTAACATCAAATTTAACTATTTCCTCCATTTCAACAAATCTGGACCATATCCAGATTTCAAATCAAAACCCAATTTCAAATCTTGAAGTATCAATTTAAGCTATTCCAATTTCAATAGATTTCAAGTTACCATTGCAAACATCTTCAATAACTCAATTTCGATAAATTTCGTTTATACTTCAAATTCAACTTTAGAATTCCAATTTAAACCCTCTAAGCAATTTACTTAATCCAATTCCAAAATTTCAAATTTAGTCTTTTAAACAATTCATTTAAACAATTCAGTTTATATAAATCAAATTCTATTTCAAAATATCATTTAGCTGAATTCAAAATTTAAATATTTAAAATCATTTAATTTAACCAATCCGGTGTCCGTATATAATTTTCTACCCTATGGTCAGTAATACGGATATTTATCATTTCAATCCACAAATATTTAAATTTATGGATATATATCATTTCAACCTGCAATCCCGAATAAAATTCAAAATCCACAAAATCGCTCGGGTTCATCATTTCAACCCATAACGATTTTTTCCTAATCTATAGATCGTTCGGGTATGTATCATTTCAACCCATAAGGAACTTGCAGTGTTATAACAATATAAAAATAACATCCAGTCATCCAATATCAATAATCAAACATCCATCACTATCACTATCCAAATCAACCAATAAATAATAACAATTTACTGATTATCAATAATAGGTATTAACTGAAATTTTAAAATTCAATATTAAATTATATGACGATTGAATGCAATAAAAGTCATATTTAACTTGAATGACAATTTAAATATATCAAACATCAACCAATCAATTTCTAATCACATCATAAATTTAATTTAACTAACATAAGACAATTTAGTAGTTGTGAGTGAGTTAAAACACTCACCTTTGATTTCAATTCGATTTGAAATCCAAAATAGTGCCCAAATTTGAACAGTCTCAGAATTTATCCAAACTAGCGTCAAAATGTCCGGAATTTCGATACGATCCCAATGGAACAAACCGCGCGTGAAACGGACCTCGTACGTAAAAGATATGACAATTAGAAAATTATACGATTATATTATAAAATCAATAAAAAAATAAAAGATATGACAATTGCGCCTCCCACGTTGGCCTTCACCCAGATTGTCACATACCGAAATTTTCAACTTTCGAAAATTCGACATCGATACTCACTTTATCGACTGCCGAGAAATCGAGTGCCGGAAACTCCAATAGTGAGGGTTTTAAAAAGAAGAAAAAGGTAGAAGAAGAAGAAAGCAGAAGAAGGAGGAAGAAGAAAGAAGAAGAGAAGAAGAAAATAGAGAAGAACAACAGAACAACATCAGATACAGAAACAATATCAGAATCTCACATATTGCAGCGGAACAATATATAATAGATAATCACTAGCCATTTAAAACAAAGAATTATATCAGTTTTTATACATACATCAATCAGAGTCAATATACAACAATGGACAGTTATATAAACTTGTCCTCATACAGAATACACAGCGGAATAATACAAAGTGTAGGTGATACGTTACGCCATCCAGCTTGCTTCCAAAGCTCCAGAATATCCAGAATATCATGATAACATAACTCTAGGCTGCCCGTGTGGAAATTGGTGGGCACCCAGAGTTTAGAAGGGAAACAATAAACTCCGAGTCAGTCATGGTGACTGGTGTGAGATCGTAAAACAGTTTATCTTTAAAATAAACAACAGAAAATTTTTAAAGCCAATTCGCAATGCTTTTTGGAAAATGAAACTACCATAAGACCTCCCACCACACACACAATGCAAACGCAGACTTGGAGGAGATTTCTTCTTATGTTAGTCAAAGATGCTTACTACGCAAAATCAAATCATTTTGGATATTATTATTAGTGCATAGTGGAAAACATTTCGAAAGTAGAATATAAATCTTAGCCAGCATAGGTACCATTATATTATGCCTGCTATAGCTGCCTCCTGAGGAGACAGGTTATACAATTGAAATCGTAAAGGCTCGTATTGTTTCTTTGGATTTCCAACAAATGGTCAGGCTAAGGAACTTCCTATGCCACGATGGGTACGTCCCTGGAATAGACGACCCGAGAACCTAACCGGATCTCTGCCAACACAAGGCCGGGTTACCTCTGCAAAAATAGGTAACTACTGACACGCGTATGTCATCCCCCGATCGTCATCGATCTTCCCGAGGATCCCCGATTCGCAACAAACCACAAAGTAATAAATTTGCAGCAACCACAGAGGTTAAGTATCTGGGCTCCATACCATGATACCACCTTTATCCAGAAGGAATGACATACACTAAGGGGCGCTACTCCCTAGAACCTTGGCGCATCCTTCCTGTTTTGACCATTTCCGGGGTGTGAGGCTCGACGAAGTCTCGTCCACAAAGCTACGCTTTCTACAAAGCCATGCTTCGGGTCAAACAAATGATCAACCTATGATCACAAAGATATAAGATCAAACAAATGATCATATCACAAATGATCAAACACTGATCATTTCACAGCAACACTTAGTATGCCACGTTACCAGATTGGGAGTATATCGCTGATAAATTTCAACTACATAACCTCTGAGCTCGTACGTCTCAGAGAAGGGTGTTAAGCTAAGAGAATAAATTCTCCGCCACCAACAGATATGTATTTGAAAGAAATCAGCTTTATATCTCAAATTGTAACGTCAAACACACAATCCATACAAGTCTGTTCCGGGATCGAACAGAACCGAAGGCACTTCTCACGAAGCCCTTGCAAATCCGGATAATTTCCTAATCACGTCCGGACTTCCCGTCACTAAGGGTGATAAAACCTCTAAATCGGAGATCAGCCGATGTATAGTAACTCGACGGTAATCCTTCCGTTTTCAAAAATATCCGGTCTTCAACACCGGTCTTCAAATGCAATTCATAACGACGTATCACATATTCGGAATGGGTTATACGACCCCATGGTCCTTTCCCGGCTAACCCGAATAGTGAGCGTTTATTCAAAAATAAGTGTGGCATTCAAATTCATCCAATTCACAACAAATACCTATTCAAGGTAATTATTGATAGTTGGTTATTTAACTATCAATAAAGATGCGCAACATCATCAGATTCCAAATAATTTTCCAAATTATTTATTTTCCAAAATATCTTTACTAGATATAAAACTTCCACACTTCAAAAATAAATCGATATTTATTTTTTTTGGAAACGAATTCCTATTTCTTTTATAAATTCCATAGTGAATTTATATTTCAAAAATCTATAGATATATGATTTTCAAATCGATTTCAAATATTCAATTTCAATTTATCTTTATAAAGATAAATTCTCCAAAAACGTTTCATTTCATTTTGGAAAACATTTCCATACTTATTTAATCATAAGTAATTCACAAATCTATTTATTTTCAACACTTGGAAAATATTCGATATACTTAAATAAATATTAAGTATATATTTCATTCTTTAAGGAAATCATTTATTTTAACAACATCTATTTGAGTCAAAACGAATGTTACGTAAAACATCGTTACGACGACTCAAAATCACTAGTATAGGGATTCGGAATTAAGATAGATATATAAATCCCAATACTAGATAAAAATATTTCCTTTCGGAAATCATTTACTATAACAACAGTGTTATAGTCCATCATTTCCTTATCTTTTCGAAAACGTCTATTTCAACAATGAATGTTGAAATCTATGATTTCGATATTCATTATATTTGAAAACATCTTTAAAACAATTAACTTTATTTCAAATATCACTTTCCCAAAACCATATCCATTTTACTTAAAAATATATTCACTGTCCAAAATCGTGAATATACTTCACTAACCACATTTCAATCTTTTCTACACATTTATTTCAAGAATTTATCCACTATCCAAAATCGTGGATAAAATTCCCTTAATAACCTTCTATATTCAATTCATCAAATTTGATTGATTTTCGAATTTATGAAACAACGTTCATAAATTCTATTTCTATTTTGTAACAACTTCAATTTAATAAATCCCCTTTATTAACAATTCGATTCATAACTCAAATCTTATACCAACAATCCATATTATAAGTTAAATACTTATAATTCCTTTATTTTACAAAATCATTTCCATTTATAAGTTCATAATTTATAAATTCCATTTATTTATAAATTCTTAAAAATTCATTTTAACGCTTATAAAAACTCGTTTTATAATACCAACATTTTAAAGTTATAAATATCAATCTTGTACATCTTTTACATACATCGTTTTAATAATTCAAAAATTCCAATTAAAACCATTTTATAAATTTCTTAACTATTTATTTCAAAAGAAATTACCTTTTGGTTATAATTCTCAAATCTTAACTTTTATAACTTTAAAATCTTAACGTTTATAAATCAATTCAAAAATTCCATAAAACGTATATTTTCAAAAATCACTTTAAAAATCCTTTTTAAAGTAAAAGTCGTTATTTTTAAACTTAAAAACTTGAATCCGATGATGCAACAGCACCAATTAGTCAATCACAACAACAACCATCATATATCAATATGATGACAGAATATACATCACAATATCTATAAATAAATAAATACTGTTGAGGAATCCAGTTGGATCCCTCCAACCTGTTTCCCTGCATCCACAGACGTTAGCACAATACCAATTCCACTTCGAGGTGGAATATCGCGGTATATTGGTTTTATAAAAATCATCCGCTTACTAACGGCGCAATAGGGTCTCATCCGCTATACAAGGCGGGAAATCAATCAATCCAATATATACATATGCCAATATGTATATATTGCTATATATATAGATATATCCTACTATATCTAATATCACATCCAATAGCAATCAATCAGTCAATAAATAACTGCAATACAAATTTTATTTTGAGTGAGAAAAATCTCACCTTTGATTTTATTCTGCAGTCCATTTTCCAACTTTCGAATTCGATTTCATCATTGTATTTGACCTTGTATAAATAATTATACAATTTATAAATATTTGAATCAATTGACAATAAATTAAATTTCCCATTTTAAATCAATTTAATTAACCGATGGTTTTACTTTTAACTAATTTCTTTTAAATAAATTTTCTAACAAATCTTCTTTTACAAATAATTTTTTTCATTTGAAACTAAATTTATCTATATATATATATAAAAATTTTTAACTAATGAATTAAATTTTAAACTAATGATTTACCTCTAATCCTTTAGTAATTAAAATGATGAAATAAGTTGATTAACAAGTCAATTTCCATAATATTCATTTATCTTACGATTTAAACCAGTAACTGGGAATATGAACATTTACTTTATTTTGCTGTAAAATTCCAGATTCTCATATTACCCAAACTTTATATATATATATATATAAATATATATATATATATAAATAAAACAAAATAGAAAATATCCTTACTTCGTTACTGAGCAACAGCTACTCCTCCAAGTTACGACCAAATCCACGCGAACGAAAATCGCGATCAGAACTTCGGTCGGCATCCTCGATCTCCATCTAGGCCTCGAACGACCCACTGCCCAAACACATTCAATCGCGTGCTCGAATCCTGCCCTAGTCGAAGGCTGCTACTATTCCTTTACCCTCCTTCGACACTCATTCCCTGTCGAACTCCTTGCCACAACTGCCTTGTGAGGCCACAATGCTGCGTACATGCTCGTCATGCCTTCCTCACAACCCTAAATCGGTTGAAGATGACTAGAGGAAATCACGATGCCGCCCCTCCTTTGTCGAACACAATTTCGAGCTCGAGCTCGATTGAATGACGCAAAGCTCCCCCAGAAATCGCGAAACCCATTTTTTTTTGTTTGCGAACGAAATAGACATCGCTCGAATTTGAATAGAGGGGAAAAGGAGGCTTGGTATTAAATAAAAGGAAGTTCAATTTCTGGAGAGAAGAGAAATGATTGTAAGAGAAGGGGTTTTTTTTCTTTTCTCAACCATTGTTTTGAACGAGAAAGAGGGATATTTAAAATTGGAAGGAAGCATGGGTTACACGATTTTTTTCCAACGTGTTCTTCTGCGTGAATTAAGGCGTGAGGTAAGGGAAGAAGACGTGCTGATGTTTGACCAATTTTAAATTTTAAATTTAAATTGAATTTGATTTGATTTCAATGCGTTTGCTCGCCGTACGGTCACGTATCAACTCCGATAAATACGAAATTTGAAATCCGGTAATAAATCAATATTACGGACACAATGGAACTGGTTTCGTCGAATTCCGAGACTGTCTCCCAGAACGCTATTTTCAAATATCGACTCGAACGATAAAAATTCAAAACCGATCAAATCACTTCTGAATTCATTTCTGAAGCTTCTATTATCTTCAGTATCATCAATACGAATTTTAAAAGCTTTTGAAATATTTTTCTTCAACTTAAAATCGAAGATTCAAATTTTTATTCAACATTCAATAGATTAAATTTTAAAGTTTAATCGCCAATTTCAAAGTTATATTGGGGATTCAAATTAAATTATCGTTCAAATATTTAAAATTAATTAAATATTTTCAATTTAATTTGTTCAAAATTCTGGGACGTTACAAACTTCCCTCCTTAAAAGAATTTCGTCCCGAAATTACAAGTTAGGAAAAAAAGTCCTTAACTCGTCTACTAGTTTTCAACATCTAATAGTTTTATCAAATTTCAAAACAAATCTTTCTACTAAAGATTCGTTATCATTCAACTAAATTTCTAAACATTTTCATAATTTTCTAACATCATTGTTTTCCTTAACAATTCAAATTTAAATTCAAATTCAAATTTAAACTTTCAAAATTTTCTCAAAAATTTTCTAACGCCCTAAATTTTCGAAAAATTTCGCCAGCGTCTCCTTTGCGCGGCTAATACGGTACGACTACAAAACGTCCCTACGGACTCTCAGATTTCAAAAAGAAAAGAAAAAACCAAGCGGCTAGACAAGAAAGTCATCAAAAACTCATATCGAAATTCAAATACTTACCTTTTGTCGAGCAATTCAAATTATCTTTGAAATCCAAAATTCCAATTCCTTTTTATATCCTACTAGCCATATCATCTAGCTATAATATTCAAACTATTTTGCAAATTTGATTACAAAGTTCTCAATATAAACTGCTTATACCCTTTTTAGCTTACTATTGAAGTTACATTTGTTTTTAAACAAAATGAATTCATATCGATTCTAGTTTATAACCAATTCAAACTGATACAAATTCAATTTATTTTAATTCTACTTCATTTGCAATTGATTCCATTCAATTTATTGCCTACAAACTCGAAATAAATTTCAACATTTAATTTCACTTTCATTAAATTGATTCGCTTGTATTTAATTTAACTTTACCCTTTTAGTAAAATTTATTTTATCAAAATTCAAATGGTATAAGTTATCAATTCAATAATATTCCATAAATATTTTTATATAGCATTCCAGAGTCTTACCATCATTCCAAAGCCATTTTGAAAACAATTCAAATTCCATTTGAATTTCCAAAACAAAACAAAAAAACCCAAATTTTCCAAACACTTTCCATTAAAACAATTTGGCAGCAATTCCTCTTTTGGAAACCCGAAAATGAATTCTAATGATGTGGCCACCATCATCAGGATTATTTTCCAGCGACCTAAAAGAGTTTAGAGCTTTTCATTTCTTCAAAACATTTTTCAAAACCTTTGAAATTCATTTTCAAATCAAAAATGATTTAACTTTCCAAATCTCCAAAATTTTCAAATTCCTTTCAAAACATTTCCAAAAACTTCTTTGGAATTCCGTTTTAAATCACAATTCACATTTATAATTTTCATTCTTTAATTTCATTTGTATGTGAATTTATTTCTTAACTTTGGAGTTATAATTCCAATTTCTCATTTAATTTCAATGATAATAGTTTAATATTATCACTTCTAGCAACCATGCAACCATATACTGTAATAATTTACAGAAAATCATTTCTTTTCTATACAAAAATAGTTTTGGGCAAAATTATCTCATTCACCCTATTCAAAAACAATACTGTGCCGAATTGTTCTATTCAAGTGTTTAGAAACCCCTTCGATCCAGTTGCGCAGACTGTGCCGACGAAGGTTCATATACCACTCAATAAACCAATCATCACAATATAAAACAATTTTATATTCACTAACAAATACGCGCTCGTATCTATTATTACACTCAAACTCATTCTAGAGTACTACTGACTCTATCTCTAATGAGTAACACCCAACAGAGCAGGGTTGTCGCTTAACCATATGCTCTGATACCACGCTGTCACATACCGAAATTTTCGACTTTCGAAAATTCGACATCGATACTCACTTTATCGACTGCCGAGAAATCGAGTGCCAGAAACTCCAATAGTGAGGGTTTTAAAAAGAAGAAAAAGGTAGAAGAAGAAGAAAGCAGAAGAAGGAGGAAGAAGAAAGAAGAAGAGAAGAAGAAAATAGAGAAGAACAACAGAACAACATCAGATACAGAAACAATATCAGAATCTCACATATCGCAGCGGAACAATATATAATAGATAATCACTAGCCATTTAAAACAAAGAATTATATCAGTTTTTATACATACATCAACCAGAGTCAATATACAACAATGGACAGTTATATAAACTTGTCCTCATACAGAATACACAGCGGAATAATACAAAGTGTAGGTGATACGTTACGCCATCCAGCTTGCTTCCAAAGCTCCAGAATATCCAGAATATCATGATAACATAACTCTAGGCTGCCCGTGTGGAAATTGGTGGGCACCCAGAGTTTAAAAGGGAAACAATAAACTCCGAGTCAGTCATGGTGACTGGTGTGAGATCGTAAAACAGTTTATCTTTAAAATAAACAACATAAAATTTTTAAAGCCAATTCGCAATGCTTTTTGGAAAATGAAACTACCATAAGACCTCCCACCACACACACAATGCAAACGCAGACTTGGAGGAGATTTCTTCTTATGTTAGTCAAAGATGCTTACTACGCAAAATCAAATCATTTTGGATATTATTATTAGTGCATAGTGGAAAACATTTCGAAAGTAGAATATAAATCTTAGCCAGCATAGGTACCATTATATTATGCCTGCTATAGCTGCCTCCTGAGGAGACAGGTTATACAATTGAAATCGTAAAGGCTCGTATTGTTTCTTTGGATTTCCAACAAATGGTCAGGCTAAGGAACTTCCTATGCCACGATGGGTACGTCCCTGGAATAGACGACCCGAGAACCTAACTGGATCTCTACCAACACAAGGCCGGGTTACCTCTGCAAAAATAGGTAACTACTGACACGCGTATGTCATCCCCCGATCGTCACTGATCTTCCCGAGGATCCCCGATTCGCAACAAACCACAAAGTAATAAATTTGCAGCAACCACAGAGGTTAAGTATCTGGGCTCCATACCATGATACCACCTTTATCCAGAAGGAATGACATACACTAAGGGGTGCTACTCCCTAGAACCTTGCCGCATCCTTCCTGTTTTGACCATTTCCGAGGTGTGAGGCTCGACGAAGTCTCGTCCACAAAGCTACGCTTTCTACAAAGCCATGCTTCGGGTCAAACAAATGATCAACCTATGATCACAAAGATATAAGATCAAACAAATGATCATATCACAAATGATCAAACACTGATCATTTCACAGCAACACTTAGTATGCCACGTTACCAAATTGGGAGTATATCGCCGATAAATTTCAACTACATAACCTCTGAGCTCGTACGTCTCAGAGAAGGGTGTTAAGCTAAGAGAATAAATTCTCCACCACCAACAGATATGTATTTGAAAGAAATCAGCTTTATATCTCAAATTGTAACGTCAAACACACAATCCATACAAGTCTGTTCCGGGATCGAACAGAACCGAAGGCACTTCTCACGAAGCCCTTGCAAATCCGGATAATTTCCTAATCACGTCCGGACTTCCCGTCACTAAGGGTGATAAAACCTCTAAATCGAAGATCAGCCGATGTAGAGTAACTCGACGGTAATCCTTCCGTTTTCAAAAATATCCAGTCTTCAACACCGGTCTTCAAATGCAATTCATAACGACGTATCACATATTCGGAATGGGTTATACGACCCCATGGTCCTTTCCCGGCTAACCCGAATAGTGAGCGTTTATTCAAAAATAAGTGTGGCATTCAAATTCATCCAACTCACAACAAATACCTATTCAAGATAATTATTGATAGTTGGTTATTTAACTATCAATAAAGATGCGCAACATCATCAGATTCCAAATAATTTTCCAAATTATTTATTTTCCAAAATATCTTTACTAGATATAAAACTTCCACACTTCAAAAATAAATCGATATTTATTTTTTTTTGAAACGAATTCCTATTTCTTTTATAAATTCCATAGTGAATTTATATTTCAAAAATATATAGATATATGATTTTCAAATCGATTTCAAATATTCAATTTCAATTTATCTTTATAAAGATAAATTCTCCAAAAACGTTTCATTTCATTTTGGAAAACATTTCCATACTTATTTAATCATAAGTAATTCACAAATCTATTTATTTTCAACACTTGGAAAATATTCGATATACTTAAATAAATATTAAGTATATATTTCATTCTTTAAGGAAATCATTTATTTTAACAACATCTATTTGAGTCAAAACGAATGTTACGTAAAACATCGTTACGACGACTCAAAATCACTAGTATAGGGATTCGGAATTAAGATAGATATATAAATCCCAATACTAGATAAAAATATTTCCTTTCGGAAATCATTTACTATAACAACAGTGTTATAGTCCATCATTTCCTTATCTTTTCGAAAACGTCTATTTCAACAATGAATGTTGAAATCTATGATTTCGATATTCATTATATTTGAAAACATCTTTAAAACAATTAACTTTATTTCAAATATCACTTTCCCAAAACCATATCCATTTTACTTAAAAATATATTCACTGTCCAAAATCGTGAATATACTTCACTAACCACATTTCAATCTTTTCTACACATTTATTTCAAGAATTTATCCACTATCCAAAATCGTGGATAAAATTCCCTTAATAACCTTCTATATTCAATTCATCAAATTTGATTGATTTTCGAATTTATGAAACAACGTTCATAAATTCTATTTCTATTTTGTAACAACTTCAATTTAATAAATCCCCTTTATTAACAATTCGATTCATAACTCAAATCTTATACCAACAATCCATATTATAAGTTAAATACTTATAATTCCTTTATTTTACAAAATCATTTCCATTTATAAGTTCATAATTTATAAATTCCATTTATTTATAAATTCTTAAAAATTCATTTTAACGCTTATAAAAACTCGTTTTATAATACCAACATTTTAAAGTTATAAATATCAATCTTGTACATCTTTTACATACATCGTTTTAATAATTCAAAAATTCCAATTAAAACCATTTTATAAATTTCTTAACTATTTATTTCAAAAGAAATTACCTTTTGGTTATAATTCTCAAATCTTAACTTTTATAACTTTAAAATCTTAACGTTTATAAATCAATTCAAAAATTCCATAAAACGTATATTTTCAAAAATCACTTTAAAAAATCCTTTTTAAAGTAAAAGTCGTTATTTTTAAACTTCAAAACTTGAATCCGATGATGCAACAGCACCAATTAGTCAATCACAACAACCATCATATATCAATATGATGACAGAATATACATCACAATATCTATAAATAAATAAATACTGTTGAGGAATCCAGTTGGATCCCTCCAACCTGTTTCCCTGCATCCACAGACGTTAGCACAATACCAATTCCACTTCGAGGTGGAATATCATGGTATATGGGTTTTATAAAAATCATCCGCTTACTAACGGCGCAATAGGGTCTCATCCGCTATACAAGGCGGGAAATCAATCAATCCAATATATACATATGCCAATATGTATATATTGCTATATATATAGATATATCCTACTATATCTAATATCACATCCAATAGCAATCAATCAGTCAATAAATAACTGCAATACAAATTTTATTTTGAGTGAGAAAAATCTCACCTTTGATTTTATTCTGCAGTCCATTTTCCAACTTTCGAATTCGATTTCATCATTGTATTTGACCTTGTATAAATAATTATACAATTTATAAATATTTGAATCAATTGACAATAAATTAAATTTCCCATTTTAAATCAATTTAATTAACCGATGGTTTTACTTTTAACTAATTTCTTTTAAATAAATTTTCTAACAAATCTTCTTTTACAAATAATTTTTTTCATTTGAAACTAAATTTATCTATATATATATATAAAAATTTTTAACTAATGAATTAAATTTTAAACTAATGATTTACCTCTAATCCTTTAGTAATTAAAATGATGAAATAAGTTGATTAACAAGTCAATTTCCATAATATTCATTTATCTTACGATTTAAACCAGTAACTGGGAATATGAACATTTACTTTATTTTGCTGTAAAATTCCAGATTCTCATATTACCCAAACTTTATATATATATATATATAAATATATATATATATATATAAATAAATAAATAAAACAAAATAGAAAATATCCTTACTTCGTTACTGAGCAACAGCTACTCCTCCAAGTTACGACCAAATCCACGCGAACGAAAATCGCGATCAGAACTTCGGTCGGCATCCTCGATCTCCATCTAGGCCTCGAACGACCCACTGCCCAAACACATTCAATCGCGTGCTCGAATCCTGCCCTAGTCGAAGGCTGCTACTATTCCTTTACCCTCCTTCGACACTCATTCCCTGTCGAACTCCTTGCTACAACTGCCTTGTGAGGCCACAATGCTGCGTACATGCTCGTCATGCCTTCCTCACAACCCCAAATCGGTTGAAGATGACTAGAGGAAATCACGATGCCGCCCCTCCTTTGTCGAACACAATTTCGAGCTCGAGCTCGATTGAATGACGCAAAGCTCCCCCAGAAATCGCGAAACCCATTTTTTTTTGTTTGCGAACGAAATAGACATCGCTCGAATTTGAATAGAGGGGAAAAGGAGGCTCGGTATTAAATAAAAGGAAGTTCAATTTCTGGAGAGAAGAGAAATGATTGTAAGAGAAGGGGTTTTTTTTTCTTTTCTCAGCCATTGTTTTGAACGAGAAAGAGGGATATTTAAAATTGGAAGGAAGCATGGGTTACACGATTTTTTTCCAACGTGTTCTTCTGCGTGAATTAAGGCGTGAGGTAAGGGAAGAAGACGTGCTGATGTTTGACCAATTTTAAATTTTAAATTTAAATTGAATTTGATTTGATTTCAATGCGTTTGCTCGCCGTACGGTCACGTATCAACTCCGATAAATACGAAATTTGAAATCCGGTAATAAATCGATATTACGGACCCAATGGAACTGGTTTCGTCGAATTCCGAGACTGTCTCCTGAAACGCTATTTTCAAATATCGACTCGAACGATAAAAATTCAAAACCTATCAAATCACTTCTGAATTCATTTCTGAAGCTTCTATTATCTTCAGTATCATCAATACGAATTTTAAAAGCTTTTGAAATATTTTTCTTCAACTTAAAATCGAAGATTCAAATTTTTATTCAACATTCAATAGATTAAATTTTAAAGTTTAATCGCCAATTTCAAAGTTATATTGGGGATTCAAATTAAATTATCGTTCAAATATTTAAAATTAATTAAATATTTTCAATTTAATTTGTTCAAAATTCTGGGTCGTTACACAGATCGACCATCACCTCCAACCTCGCCATGTCAGGGTGCACCCACGGCCACGATGACGTGACCTCCATTTGTACCCTTGCACGCCGCAGCCGCTGGCGTTCCTAGGCCAATTTTGGCGATCTCTGACCATCATACGACCAGCGAACAACACCACATGACCTGCTCGACACCACTTTCCCAACGCCACCACCCAATCGTCCTATAGTCGCAGATCCGTCGTAGGATCAAAACCCTAATCAATGGATAACCAAAACTAATTCATTGATTTCTGGACAAAAGATGATCCGATTCGAGAAACGAATCATTTCGGTGAGTTACGCTCGTCGAGAGCTTTCCAACGATATATAATTCGATATAGTCTAGAGAGGTTCAAATTTTGAAATTGATTTGAAAATTGAATTTAGGGTTTGTATTTGAAATTTGTTTCTGCCATTGAAAAGAAGGAGATAGACAGAAGTTGATGTACGTATAGAATAAGAAAATGACTGCTAGGGTTTGGGAAACAAGACTATTTATATTAACAAAGCCCGATAAGAAAATAAACACATATCGAATTGGCACGAACGACAAATAGCGACCCAAAAAGCCCGTTCTGCCTCCAAAACGAAAGTGGGTCATCCCATATATCAAAATAGATGTTTTCGATATTTTTAAACTTGAGGAAACAGGTTTCCAGTCCAAATTCCATCGTATGAAGAAGTTAGCTTAAAATCAGTTTATTTCAAATTGATTTCAATTGAATTTATTAAACTGATTTCTACGCGTTTCGAGCCCGTTCGATCAAATGACAAGTTTGATCGTTACGAAATTTGAAACCTTACAATAATTCACTGTTATGGATCCGATGAAACTGGTTTCATCGAAATTCGAGTCAGTGGCCAAAATGGCTATTTTCACGTTAATTAAATAAATTAATATTAAATTAATTAAATCACTTTTTTTTTCTTTCAAATTTAATAATTAACAATTTCTATCATTTTTGATTACATAGACATTTACAATAATTTAATACAAATTTACATATCAATTCAGTGTTAAATATTACACTAATTATAGTGTTCAATTTCAACTGTAAAAAAATCCAATTAATTATATTTTAATTCCAATAAATTGATTAAGCTTGATTTCAACCTTTTATTCAATCAACCATTACTCTATAGACGTAGTTAACACTCGTTTATATCTTATTACATTGATATTCTACAATTATCATCTTTTAGTTGCAATATTTCAATTTTATTGAATTTTTGTCGATTTCACATTAATTTAAAATCCCAATAAATTCATTTATCTGGTTTCATTCTTTCTATTAAATCAATTATTTACTTATGAATGTAATTGATATTTCTGTACATTTTATTGCATTCACACTTTACAGTTATCAACTTAACCCAATTTAATGTAACATTTAATTATAATTGATTGCAATTGATTTCCAATTTAATTCATCAGATTAAATAAATTGTAACAAATGACAATCATTACCTTTTCTTAATTTAATCACATTTATAAGTTTATTACCTACAACCAAATGTTATATTTAGGATATTCTTCATTTCTGCCATTTGCCGCTCTAAATGTAAGATTTTAGCAATATGATCCTCTGGCTGAAGATTTTGAGTTGGAGCCAATTGCGGAGATAGTTGAGATGGTGCAGAAGACTGCCCTTTTTGCCTGTTCCTCGGATTGAAAGATAGTGACACATTTTCTTCTAGCGAAGTTGCATGTTCGGCCCTTTATACAACACTAATTTTGTCCAATTATAATTTATTACATATTATTTCATCAATTAATATAACATTTAATTTATTTTCTTATTTTAAATTTATAACCAAATATAACTTACAATCATTACAATTAATTGGAGTTACATTAAAATTGTTAGCAATTAACTTAAATTAACATTGTTACATTTCATTCTAATTGTTATTCTCATTCATAAATCTTAAATTTTAATTTCTTCCAATATTAAATTACAAAATATTATTAAATTCAATATTTTAATTACTGAAAATTGCGGGTCATTACACTCTCCCCCACTCAAAACTTTTCGTCCTCAAAAAGGAAAAGAAGGAAAATGAGGAATTAAGTAATCAATATATCTTATTCAAAATATTAAATTTATAAACAATTAATTTACATCATTAAATAATTTAAGTAAAATATATCAATTTATAAACAATTAAATCCTTTTATATTCAAGTTCAATAAAAGTTTGGAAACATTTCTAATTTCACCAAAATTTTCTAAGTCCAAAATTCATAGAAAATTTCGGCAGAGTCTTATTTGTACGGAGAGGTCTGGGAGAAATAATAATATCAATAATAAACATATATATATATATATCATATTTCAAATAGAATATCCCAAACCATAGGAAAAACAAAGATAATATCGTTAGAAAACCGTAATTCGAAAACGTACCTATTTGTCGGACAAACAACGCTTATTTATGAAACCAAAAGCAGTAGCTATTGCTTCCATAAACCTGTATTTCACTTATATAATCCAAAGAAATTAATAATTGCGTAAAAGAGAAATATTAAGTTGTTTCAATCAATAACAAACAAAACAACACAACATAACAATAATCACTTGTAAACAAATCATACAATCATCACATGCAATTAAAGTAATCAATCATACATCCATAGCGACCAAAACAAATGGTCTATTTAGGGTTCAGAAACTTTTAATCGTATAAAATGATAAATAAACTACTAAGTATACCATACACTCAATGGTCTTAGATGTAACTTAATAGATTATTCATACATTCTAAACAATTTAAAGTATCACTTCCCAAACATCCCATAAGCCAAAACAAACAATAACTTCCAAGTATTATTCAAGTTCATTTTAATTAATTTCTTTTCATATCATTTACCGTTCATTTTTCTTCATTCATACAATGCTATTTTATTAGTTTACATTCATTACTTACAAAATTTATTTCTCATCTATTCATATAATGCCATTCACTTTTCATTACTTTACATTCGTTGCTTACATAAGTTAGTTTCATTTCAATTATCTAGATTATTCATTATTATGTAAGTCTCTTTACAAATTTAATTCACCATTAATAATTTTTTTCCACATTCATTTCTTTCATATATAGTATTATTGAACATTTAATCTATTTCTGAATCATTTCACATTTTCTAAAGTCATAATCATTTAATTAATATAGTATACACTTTTATTATAAATTGCTTCAACATTAACTTAAGTTTATAATCATTTACTTACTATTCATTCTTTCTATAAATTTAATTAGTAGCATTCAAATTATTAACTTAAGGTTATAATAATTTTATAACATCATAATTCTTATTCATATACAAATTTCTATTGAACACTTTCATTACTTTAAGTTTTACTTGTATAATATTCTATTACATATTCTTATTACATTTCAACTTATAATATTTTGGTAAGTTATATATATTGTTTTAAGAATTCGATTAAAAGTTACACAAGTTTATCTTATTCATTTTAGTTACCAAATGTTTAACACCTTACATCTTCCTAAAATTTCATTATCTTTGATTTACAAGTTACAAATTTTCAATTTCTATATATATTTCTTTAATTACTTAGCCTCCCATTCTTATTCATTTCATTTTAGTGGTTTCCAATTATTAATTAAGTCAAGATTCATTTCATTACAATAATTGAAATTTCCAATTTGTAGAAAACTTAAGAACTAAATACCGGGTTCCTTTTCAATTATTTTAAAATAATATATATATATATATATATATATATAATCATATCTTTTATATATATCAAATCATATTTGGAAATTAAGATTAAGATTTTTTTTTTCAAAACAAATGTGTAGTAAACTACTACAACGGTCTGTGAGAAATGCGGATTACGGATCTTAAGGCTAGAATTAACACTAAAGGGGGGTGAATAGTGTTTTAAGGAATTACTAATTCTTTTTGAGTTTATATTAATTTGAACACAAATGTATGTAATATTCAGACACAGATATGATCACAAAATCAAACGCAGATGCAGATATAAAGTAAAAGCAATAAAGGAAAGAACACACAGGATTTTATACTGGTTTGGAGTTACCCTACATCCAGTCCCACAACACAAGTACGGATTTCCTTTCAAAATCAATTCTTACAATTACACCCTCGATTTCAAGGCCACGAGGTACACCGCTCCAGATTCATAATCCTTTGGGTAGAGATACTTGATTTTACGGGCAACAAGTTCATCCGATTGATTTTCCAGGCTACAATCACACCTTTTCTCGCTCGATTGAATACAAAGAAGTCTATAACTCTGAATAGCACTGGGATCTTGGTGAGATAGTGATAGAGAATCAAAACACGAGTTTTATCTAATCATTTAATTCTCCTCCCTCTTCGCTCGAAGTGCAAAATTGTGTGTTTTATATAGAAATTAAGTTGAAGAAAACGAGTTTTAGGAACGTTTTGAAATTGCTTTAGAAATTTATTTTCATTATTAAAAACCCTTATTTTAAGTAATAATTGTGTAATTTGTGCATTTAAATTAAAATAAGGATTTTTAATAATGAAAATAAATTTCTAATGCGATTTCGAAACGTTCCTAAAACTCGTTTTCTTCAACTTAATTTTTATATAAAACACACAATTTTGCACTTCGAGCGAAGAAGGACGAGAATTAAATGATTAGAGAGATGATCTGGTTAGATTCAATGGTGATTTCGGCAGAGTAATGGTAAAAATGTATATAAAGAAATGTGGAAGAAGAAGAGGAGTGAAATCAGAGAAAAATATGATTATAAATTCGTTTAAAACAGCCCCTATTTATAGTAGAACAACAGCCATGTCCATTCGTGAAAGGATATGACGAATAGACACTTCCTTTGAAATTCAAACTTTTAAAATAAACTGTCACCTTGTCGACAAGGGGTCCTTGGGGTTGTCGACAAGCCTAAGTTATTTTTGGTAATTTGTTTTTCTTTGAAAATAACTTCTATCTTGTATTAAAACTATTTTAAACTTTATAAATATACTTAACTATAGTTAAAATACATAAATAAGTATAGAGAATAATATTTTGGTATATATAAAATTTTACTATAATTTTATATTTAAATTTAAGTATAAATATTAAAAGTTAAATATATTATAATTAAAAGATAGTTTAAAACCAAGGATAATTTGATATTGAAAATAAAGATTATTTTGAGGCTAAAAGTATTTTAAAACCAGGATAGATGTTTTTGATTTAAAAAGGAAGATTTTGAAATCATTTTGAAAACAAGATATAATTTTGTAAAACATTTGAATAAAAGTTAGTGGATGCAAAACAACGTTCCACAAGATTTTTCGTAGGTTCCATCCTACTTAGGGTTCCATCCCTTTAACGGGCTCGAAGTGGATTCCATTCCACGAATAAAATGGATTTTAAGATGTAAGTGCTTTTCTAGGAGTTTTAACAAAATTCCTAACTAAATTACTTATCTTGAAATCTTGAACTGTTGATAATCTTGATACTCATGAGTCTTGAATCTTGATATCTTCGATCTTGAGTTCATTAGTTCTTGAATCTCTATACTGTACAGTCTTCATTCTTTGGTACCTGTATATATATCCTGCATATACATATATATCTAAACAATAATGTTAGTATATATATTTTATAATCTTATTCTAAGGTTGTTGTCATCAAAACCAACTTCTCAGGGACTAACAATCTCCCCCTTTTTGATGATGACAACCTTTGTTTATAAAATATTACTTCTATCCTAATAACTCCCCCTAAAACTAATAACTCCCCCTAAAACTAATAACTCCCCCTTAATCTATGCATAACTATCCTATTTTATACTTCTTCCCCTTTGTCATCAACAAAAACAAAGTTTAAATCTATACAACTCCCCCTTAATCTAATACTATATTACATGTGATTATAATGATAGTGTTACCATAAATAATCAACACTTAATTCTGAAACTAAAACTTAGCCCTTAATAACTAACTCTCCTAACTAAGAATCCATATATGATAATATTTATAATAATGATAATGTGAGAATTCAAATAACATAAATTATTTATTAATTATATAATGTTATATTTACATTTGCGTAGAAAACGTAAGTAAGATCATATACAAATAATGATAAGAAAGAGAGAAAAGAAACTAATGTGTATCCTTGACAATGGGAGATCTATGAACCGAGCAATTTGGGTAGTGGAAACAGAAATTTCCACGTTCTTCGACTAGATTTCCATCCTTGTCAAAGCACACTTCGCCAACGCAAACAACTTTGTCGTCATCTTCAGCGTGCTCTTCTTCCATGGGGGCTTCTTCTTCTTCTTCTTCCTCGCCGTCCTCTTGCACTTGAACATTTGAGAATTCTTCATCGATCAAGATGGGATTGGCGTGATTGTCCATTAGAAACTTTTGCAAGTTTCTAAGGATTTTGCCTTGCCGTTCTTGTTCTTTGGCTATTCTGATTCACACCACTTGAATTTCAGTCATAAGTTGTAGTGCATCCTTCAAGGGAACCTCCATTTTCATCACTCGTGCAAGCGTAGTTCGTTGAAATGGTCCGGTAGAAGGAGAAGGGAACGAAAATGTTGAGTTTTTGTTTGATTTGGAGGAGGAGGCCATTGTTTTAATGTTTTTAGAAGTTAGAACAGAGAAAGAACAGAAAGAATGAACAAAATTTCGAAATAAGAAGAATATATAACCACCCATTTGAATTTTGGTGGGAAAATTTCAAAAGAAAAAAATTCGTTATATGTCGACAGGGGTAAAGGAGAGTTGTCGACAAGGTACTTATATTTTTGCTATTTGATTTATTTTAATTATACTTGTTATATATTTATATGCTATATTTCAGTTATTGAACAAATACCTAATTCTCTTCTTAATTTAGTAAATATAGATTCATTTAAGGGTTTTGTTAAGATATCAGCAATTTGATTCTCGGAATTGATATAATCGAGAGTAATTACTTCCTTACTTATATTATCTCTGAGAAAATGATGTTTGATATCAATATGTTTAGTTCGAGCATGATGAGTAGGATTTTTGGATAAATTTATTGCACTAGTATTATCACAATAAATTGGTGATTTTGAGATATTTAAACCAAAATATTTTAAAGTTTGTTGCATATAAAACAATGTTCCACAAGATTTTTCGTAGGCTCCATCCTACTTAGGGTTCCATCCCTTTAACGGGCTCGAAGTGGATTCCATTCCATGAATAAAATGGATTTTAAGATGTCAGTGCTTTTCTAGGAGTTTTAACAAAATTCCTAACTAAATTACTTATCTTGAAATCTTGAACTGTTGATAATCTTGATACTCATGAGTCTTGAACCTTGATATCTTCGATCTTGAGTTCATCAGTTCTTGAATCTCTATACTGTACAGTCTTCATTCTTTGGTACCTGTATATATATCCTTCATATACATATATATCTAAACAATAATGTTAGTATTTATATTTTATAATCTTATTCTAAGGTTGTTGTCATCAAAACCAACTTCTCAGGGACTAACACAGTCTTCCTACTTTGAAACTCGAAAATGAACGTCGATGATGCGTGCACTCATCACCAAAATTATTTTCCAACGACATAGAGGGGAGTATATAACTTATTTCCTTTAAAAGTTCCCTTTAAAACTTTCGTTCAAATCATATTGAAAATATTTATCCGAAAATACTTCCAAATAACACTAATATTATATTCCAAAATCTTTTGAAAGAAATCTTAAAAATCTCGGAACTTAAGTTCTAAATTTCCAATTTATATTTACTTTACTTGTAAATCCTATTTTACAATCAATATTTATAAATTTCACTGCCTAACAAACACATATTACATTTAACTATATCATTTATAAAATTATTCTTTTATATACAAAATATAATACTAGGCAAAATTATTTCATTTACCTACATTTCAAAACAATATTGTGTCGGTCTGCCCTATTAAGTGTTTAGAAATCTCTATCGATGTCATTGCGTCCTATGTACCGACCGGAATTTATAAATATGAAACAGAACAAATTATCGCAATACAAAAACCTTTTATAACACTAACAAATACGCTCTCTCATATATATACACTCAGCGACTCATTCTAGGGTATCACTACCCTATTTCTAATGAGTCAGACCCCACAAAGCAAAGGTTATCGCTAAACCAAAGCTTTGATACCAAATGTAACGGCCCGCCTTTTTGGACGGTTTAAATCGACGATAAACCACACACGTCAGACTCAAGCCATTCAAAAGGGCAGATTGTTATAGGGTAAATTAGAAAAAGCAGAGAAAGAAAGAAAACAAAACACAGAATCTCACAGCGGAATGACAAAATATAATAATCAAATAAACAGTTCATGAAGCTATTTTACAAATAACATTTGATTACACCTTTACAATACAGAATCAGAGTACATGCAACAGTAATAAATAAGTAATGCAATGGAACAGTATGATGCAGTGGTATGAACATAATAAATAGCAATAGTACTAAATATTCATCTTCATCCTCCAAAAAGCAGTCTTCGATACACTGAAAAGCTCAAACTGACCCGAGCAAATTGAAAGGACAAAACACTTGAATCAGAACTAAAATATCTTATGTAAGTTAAATCAACAGTAAATAAATATGGGTGTGACGGCGTCAGAGATGTTTATGGGGTTTGACATCTTCTATCCAGTGTCAACGTGAGTGCAATAACTTAAGAGATGTTCGGGATTTCCATCTTCTAAGGATCCGTTAAACTATTTACATACATAGTACAATATTCTATTATAATAGTGTCTACAGTAAGGTAAAGTATTAAAATAGCATTAAGGCGTTACCCATATCCCCCTTAACACATTTTATATATTCCCATAGTCTATACAGTACCGTAAGCTCTTCCGTGAGGTTTACCCAGAGGGCACTCCATAGGTATGGTACAAAACAAACTCGTAGAAGGCGCGATAGGGCATGTGAACACGACACTCGAGGCAATGCCAGGGTAGGACTTTACCGTTTTGCAGAACCGGGTTGGTGGTAACGCATAGCAGCTAGTACCGCCCACCTCAGAACACACTCCCATAATCAAAATCGAGGGTGGCCACCAAATCAATCACAAAGTCATAATATGGTATCGAAGAAGCATGTCCGATCAGAGGTATGACCTCACTTGGCCCAGGTATAACTCCTGTTTTAGTCACACCTAAGCTGACTAACGGGAGTCAGGGCTACGTAAATACCTTATACAGAATCGTTCGCCAAACCATCCTACTACATTTCTGGAATCTCCACCACGTGCACAGTTATTAAAGTGGTTTTCGGTCACTACACCAGAAACAACTTTTGACAGCGTTTCAAAAACGCTGTTATATGATACAACAACGTTATTATAAACGCTGTATAACGACATGCTGTCGTAGATGAAAAAGTTTTAACAGCAAAATAGAAAACGCTGTAAAAAATTGATACCACAGCGTTTATTAAACGCTGTTATATGACACAACAGCGTTAGAACAAATGCTGTATAACGACAAGCTATCGTATAAAGAGAACTTACAACAGCTTAATTTTAAACGCTGTGGAAATTATTCTTTTGACATCGTTTTATTTAGGCTGTTAATATTTTTATTACAGCGTTTAATGCGTGCTGTGTTATGTTTTTACAGTTGGGATGATGTTTTACTACAGTTTACAACAGCGTTTAATAAACGCTGTTACTCACTATTTAATGATAATTACAACACGAATTAAACGCTGTTGTTTCTTCATTGACAGCATTAAAATAGATGATGTCTTCTATTTATATGATTTTTACAACATTAACATTCCACTATATTTGCATATTCCAGAACTACATTTTGAATATAATCAAGCAACCAGTATATATAACATGTTCTAATGAATAATAATCTGTTAATTAAACTAGCTAAAACAATATTAATATACAAAAAACATCTATAAATCAAGTTTCAATAATATCCATAAACAAAAATAACACAGTAGACCAATTACATGGGAAAGCCACCCTCAACACTCAAATTTCATAAAGTTCATCAGCAAATCAACCAGACCACCTACAAAGTTCACAACACTCAACCCTTGAATGTACAGCCACCCTCCATCTCTTGCTAAACAATTAACTCCTTCATAGCTACATCACCAGACTAGCTGCGAACACCAACCTACAACCTTACCTTCTTACTGCACTTACATCCACTTCCTATACATTGGAAATTTATCCCATTCACCTCATTCAACCACTTAAAGCATCACAACTTCAATCCATTCCAACACTACCAGTCCCCTACTCCTCCACTTCCATCACATACACCAAACTGTCCAGTTCAACCTGCACATTCATCTTCAACCCCCTTTCACTGATGTCCACCCACTACCTACGAACAATCTTCACCTTCCTTCTGCAGCATCTACAACCAGTCACTGCCTTCCTCGACCACTACCAAGTTCAAGCAACAAAACCTCCATCCGAACACCCTCCTTATCCTTATGACAATTCAGTAATCACACACGCTCTCATTTGGGACAACAGTCGTAGTTGAAAAATTACCTTATGACCAAAACAAAAACACAATAATCCAAATATTACCTTATGACCAAAGGTTTAACACAAAATTCAATACAGACATAACATGCACATAAAAATGCTTCAATTATTAACTAGACTGCACTATTGTGTGTTCGGATATTGCAAAATAGTTGTTAATTTTTCAACTGGGAACAAGAATGCATATAAACAAGATGTTGTGAAACTTACATGGAAGTTGAAGTACGGAGTTTGGAAGAACTCTGTGATTTTTTCCAGTTCTTCATCTTCTTCGTCTTCGAATTTGTCATAAGAGACTAATCTGTCCCTAATGGCTGATTCTACTTGCAGGCCAAACTGGCTTCCTTTTATCTCTTTTATTATCACCACTCTGATGAACTTTTCCACATCAGCTACAGAATTATTTGTTAGTTATAATTTTGAATCTTAGGTGATAATAACATTGATTATATGCTTTATCCCAGGATTTTTAGTATCATCATTGAGATTTAGATATCTCTCATTGGTCATTCAGAAGTTTATACGTTCCATTTAAGTTTGTGACCTATAAATAAAGTTATATTAGTAGACATCTAGTTTGTATGAATATCTCCTCTTCATAACCCAATGAAGGAACGGTTGAATTTTATGATGTTAAGTTTATTTTAGAAAAAAAAGCAGAAGAAGAAAGGTTTCCGTTCTCACCAGACACAATAGCATCAAAGAATTCATCATCATTGGCAAGCTCGTTTCCTGTTTTACCCTTCCAGTTGCTCAGATGTTCAAGGACACTTTCGTCTACATATATGCCAATTGCATTATGCTTGATTTGAAGGAAATGGATTTCTATATCAGTTATACCTGCAAAAATTATTACCACTTACGTATCATAAATCTAGTATAGTAGGGATAAGCATGAACACGTTTTATCTTGAGTACTCCATATGAATTATACACACACTATGCGTTTAGGTTTGTCAGCAATCACTCATGCAATTCAAAGAAAAACTAACGAAATATGAAGACATTTTTTAAACAATTTTAAGGTTATAATTAGCTTACAAATCTTGCCTGATTTTTGACAGCATTTCTTTAAGTTCTATTTTACTATTTGCTAATTAACTATATAAATATGGATAATGAACTACGGAAATAAATTTAAAAAGAAGAAAAGCAAAAGAAAAAAAGTAAGAACATTACCATAGCCAAGTAGTGGCAAAGCCTTGGTGGTACGGTTCCTTCTGCTACTATTTGCACTTCTTAACCATTAAAACATCTATGTATATGAGAGGCAGACACCATCTTTTCAACTGAGGATTTTAGCAAAACTAATGAGAGGCAGACACCATCTTTATTATTACACATTAAAGCTGATACCTTTGTCATAGTATTTACAAGATGAACATATCAAAAGTTTGAGCCTGTTCCTTTATGTTGATTTCAGTTTGTCCAATCAAAGCTCTCTCTATCATTACCAAAGAAAATTGTCAGCCTACTATATATATATGTATGTATGTATATGTTGTGTGTGTGCATCAGTCTCACCAAAAGTGCACTGATTTCATCAAAAAATGGCTGAAGCAGAGAAACAAATTTCAGTATATCACTTCCAAGTGCATCATAATATTGATCTTGACCCGGAAGCAAGCTAATGAAGATTTCTCTTTTTGGAATGAGCTTCATTACTACATGTTCTAAATAAATTTGAATTCAAAATATACTTCCAAATAAAATACACAAACATAATCTTGCAAGGAGAAAACCTTATATGCCTGGAGATCGTAACCATGCTTCTTCTTTGTTTGCTTCCTTCGGCTTTTATAAAGCTTTTCAGTTCTCTGCATCTCTATATTTTGTACCAAAGAATTTATCTATTTGAGTTTTTCTTCATTTCTTAGGACAGTACAAGAAATAAGACATGAAAAATGCTTATTTATATTACTCTTAGTGAAGAAAAAAGCTTTTTGCAACATGAATCAATTGCAAAATAAAATAACTTCCCCAATAAATTGATATATCAAGGATCAAAATTTAAGATAAAAAGAATGCTTATATATTGCTTTTAATTCATTTAGAAACTTTATATATCAAGAATAAAAATTGTCATGAGATACGTAAATCAATACAAGAAAGAGTTCAATAGGACCAAAGCACATGGCATGCTTGCCCATGCACTCACATTCATTTTCAAACTTTGATGATACAAGCTTTGAAAATAATCACACACACACACACACTGTACATTTATCTTCTTCTGCAAGACTTTTCCTGAAATCTGTCACATGCATATTCATCCAATCTTATTTGATCAACTATGAACTTAATTTTTATAAAGTCAGTTGTTACTATTTTTAAAATAGGGATGCGATTCTTATGAACTTAATTTTTATAATCTAGTTAATTCTAGAGTGCATTCTAGAGTGCATATAGTTAATTTCATTTTTTGTACAATTTGAAAGCAACATGTGTAATCTAGTTAATTCTTATAAATTTAATCACTTTTATAAAACTTTGTTAATTAGTTAAGTTTATAAAACTTAGTTAAATAAACACCAAAACAACAACAATTCCTGGAATATTAAACAAACACACTAGCCCTACAAGAAAGCATCAAACTGTACAATCAAACAACCTGGTTCATCAACTATGAAAGCATAAATAAATTACTTTATGCTGCAACAAGTTAAGAAACCTAGTACACACATCCTGTTTCACATTTATGGCCACACACACCATCCTCATTCCCCACCCAATTTTAATCCCATTTCCTTTTTCAAAAGTTCACTCTTCAAAATAGTAACCATCTCTCGTCTTGTAAAACCTTAACTCTTTACATCCCAAGCAAAAAAGACTTTGCAAAAAAAAATGGTCATCTGATTTAATGTAAAATTTCATTATTGACAAGAGATCCAGTTCAGTACAGTTTCCCTTTCTTAGGGTTTATAGATTTTGAATATGTGTCCCTTTCTTTCTTTTTACTACTCCACTTTGATAATAAACCATTTAAAATAAAATAAAAATCAAAGGAATTGATAGGACTGTTGCTAAAATTATAGGATGGAGAATACCCTAAAATGTTGAATGGAAGTAGGAATTTTAGTTAAGTATACGAGGTATATTGAAAAAATAAATGCTTAGATGGTTGTAGCTAACTTAGATTAGGGCTTGTATAAAAATGTAATGATAAATAGCATGAAGCAGACATATTGTGCTGATGAAAACAAGAGCAAAAATCGTGCAACTATTATATCCATAAAAGTAGTTATCTTGAAATTATTTTGAAATTATTTATACATGTATGTACCCAAAAAGGAAAAAGAAAAGGAAAAAGAAAAGGAAAAAGAAAAAGAAAAAGAAAAGGTAACATGTCCATTGTAAACCCATCAGGCATACGTTACACACAATCAATACTTAGATTCCATCGTTACTCCCTGGTTGAGAAAAGAAAAAAGATTTTACACCCCCACAAAAGTATTTTACGAGTTCTCCCTAAAATAAGTACCTCTTATCAATAATTGATTTCACTTAAGCAGAAATTAATTCCTCTTAAACAGAAAATTGTCTGCAAGAATAAGAATAACATAGTCATCGGTTAGCTTCCTTTGTAATCATTGACAATCCAACAAATTAAAATGATAAATAATAGTATAGTTATTTTACAAAAAATATATTATATTGTACGTATACTGCATTTTCTGCAAAAACGAAAAATTGACAGTAGAAAACAAATCTTAAAAGATTTATAGGGATGAAAAGATTATTATAAAATGGACATATCTTGGTTTAAAACATACTGAGCTCGTGCATCTTTCATTTGCATCATATCAATCTGATCTTCCTATAATCCAAAATATGAAGCAACTGTTGAGCATTACTCAAGCACCAGATTGCTCAATTAACAAGCGGACTCCATAAATTGCTTTCCCATTTCTAGATGCTTATCAATTTATGCTATGACTAATGGCTGCTTAAGGTTAAGAGAGGGGTTCCTTAATCACTTCAAGAAGTATAATAAATTACACAAGCGCAAGTTATCAAAATCAACATTATATTGCACAAATTAATTCATTTTTGTTTAACTTCTAGTGTTTGTGAATTTATATGTATAGTTAATCATGATATAAAGGTTAATTTTAAAGTATTTGGTACATGTGACAAAAAAGAGCGATTACATCAAAATAATTTACCAACCGCCCAAGTAGTCGAATGAAGTTTCACCAAATAAACGTTCCAACATGACTATTAACAGGCTTATTTTGTACATTTTTGTAGAAAAATGATTTTATTTTTCTATTAGTTAAAAACTTGAAGTGTTCAAAAATTAAACATTTTTGTTCTGCTAGATAATTTAATTCACTAGCCTACCTTCAAACTAGCACAAAAGAATGTCCGACTCTTTCCAAAAAAGAAGAAAACATATATAAGCACAACAGTGCAATTAATCTCCCTTGCAACAATTGGTACCAATATGAATTTCGCAATAACACTTGCATGAGCAATAGCATAATCATGATGGGTGATGGGTGATGGGTGATGGGTGACCTCTTGGGATAGATTTAATTACACCATAAAGAGAAACCTACCATTTAATTCACACTATCATTAAGAGAAGATAGGCCACATTTTAGTTGGATCAATGTCATAATATTCCATATGAGTGTTGGTCATTTCATTTTGATGCAAGTGGTTTACAAAATTAAATTAAGTTTTCTTTCAGCATAAAGATAGTCAAGTACTTTTTTGCATTAAAACATCAAAATTTGCAGGAATGCATTTGCTAAAGCCATAAATATAGTAAGTCCATCAACAAAATAAATGGTTGCAAAACAACTTACATGCCATCATTTTTCCCTAAAGGCTCATCTAAGTGTACTCCTACCAAAAATCCAAGAGCTACAGTATCAGCCTTACCAACAAACTTGACTACCCCTCTTTTTGCTCCAGGTTCGATTTTACATCTATCACCCAACTATTTGGAGGGAGCTCAGTTAAACAATGGCAAACAAATGCATAACTAGCCATTTTCAACAACACACACACACACACACACATGGCAGTTCAAATAAAGAAAAGGAATAAAAGCTGAAAGATAAAAAATGCTAATTGACAGTTTGTGAGTAATGGATTTCCCAAATAGTATATTTGTAAAATATTAATGATCTGTTAGGCATATGAAACTAGAAATTATTATACACATAAAATTTGAAACCTATGCAATAATTTTTTAGGGCATAACATATGCATAGGTTCGACTGAGGGTAATAAAGTAAATTTATAAGATATAATTTTTAAAGGAGAGGTATATAGAAATGTTGTTGCACTAAACATGCACAAGGATGTGCAACTAACATACATACAAAATAGAAAATATACTTTTTGATCATTTCTGTGGGTTAGGTAGGCAATGATACCTAAACAAATGAAAATTAATTATACGTTAACAACAAATGATAGCTGATTGACATGAAAATAAAAGAGAAATTTGAATAGGTATGTAAATATTGGGATCATGAACTAAACGGTGGTTTGTTTGTGTTATGTAGAAGATAAGACTTCTTATATAAACATTGGCCTCATGAGCGTAAATATAGCTTCCAGATGGGCTGCATATATATAGCTAATCTTCTATTATGAAGCAGCGGTTTTAGCAATTTTATTATATTTTGAGTTACAGTAATCTAGATTGTGCATCCCCATTTTTGAATTATAACATTAATTGATAAAACAAAGGGAAAAAACATAAAGGAATAACATACCAGCGTACCTCGAAGGGTATATCATTCCTTTCTACACCTTATTAATGCCATTATTGAGGTTTATTTTTTCCAAGCATCCATGCTAAACTTATGTTGAACCTTACCTATAATGAGTTTACTTATGTTGAACCTTACTGATAATGAGTTTGATATAAAGGAAACAAGGACAATCAAACTCAAACTACTCGGTATCTTTAGTATGTTTAAAATAGTTTTATGTAGTGTTACTCTTATGTCATGCCTATCATGCTTAATAAAATGATATATTGATTGGAAATTGCTACATTGGTAATTACAAAGAAATAATTTTAGCATGTGTGTTATATAATCTAGCAAATAATGAAACTGCTTCCCAATATCTTATAGCATACTAAAAAGAGGTGTAAAAAATAGCAAGAACCACACTTACAAGCCCATGGCGAATATTTGAATAACTGTCAGTATATTCCTACTCATTACGCATCATGCTATACTATGTATTTCCTAGAATTTCCCTTTTGTAATTATATTGATGTTTCCATAATCGTTAACATTACATGAAGCTGACCTATAAGATTTATAACGTTGATGAAAGTGAAACATCAAGTTAAAATTAGAAAAATATCAAAACTCTTAACAAGTATCAACTTAAACCATCTTCATAGTTTACCGACCAACTCAATGATTAAATAAATAGTATTCAACACATGAAATTTTTTTGGACCGAATTAATACATCTTTGTATTTCACCTGATCCAACTTTACCATTTTGTCTACAAAAGACTAAAAGATAATGGCATGAACAAAAATTAACAGTAGTTCACACAATAAACAAGAAATCTACTGTTTGTATCCTATTACGCACATTGATCTCAAAGCTCTTAAGCACTATTTTTCTTATTCCTCCTCTTTACTGACTATTGACACTGAAACATCCAAATTCAACACTTCTCGCTTGTATACACTTTATTGGCTGTTGACATTGACCTAAATTCAACACTTCCTATGAACACATCACTACTATTTTGAGTTTCCATCTCAACAAATCAAGCCAATCAAATAGCATATAATATACTTTGGTCATACATTTCTTTTTCTTCTACACCACCACCTAAGTAGACTAAATTATTATCGACCATACAGCCACATTAACTAATTAAATCACATGTAAGATGGATTTATAAGTATAGCTTACATGACCGAGTCTATGTATTGAGCTAGTTGAATCTAATGCCTCAAAATAACAACACTTGCAAAAGTGCAGTATGAAAAAACAAATAAAAACAATCAGCTACATCTAGATATTATTGAGATTCGACGATAATAGCATCTTAAAAAAAAATCGAAACCCAACCTTAACAAGTTCCAATTGCCTCCAAGCCGTGCAATCTGGCTAAATAGTGACTTAACTCACAAAAATTATGGATTTTGCTGATAACTAGCTACCCGCGACTAGAGAACAACGACGGCCTACTTTTGCCTCTCTCTCTTACACGACAGTCAAAAGCCCCAATTTGGGTAATTGAACCTGGAGACGGAGATTATTCAAGAAAATTAAGAGGACCAATTCTTATGATCTTGTAATTTGAGAGGATTATTGAAAGGGGATAAAATTGGAATTGATGAAAAGATTGCGCGAAAATTGAGAAGTAAAAGAAAATGAAGTGAAATGTAAGGCAACAACGTGGAAGCAAAATCCCGCCTAATTTTTCATTTGATAAACAGCGCTTTCGTTTTCTTTTTTACGTTTAATACAATAAACGACAGCATGTTTGCTTAAAACGTTGTTATACTTTGCTGTTGAAACCACTTTTTCTTGTAGTGGGTATTGGCAGAGAGTATGACAATATCCGATCCCGGTTTCTTTAACAACCAAACGCTTATAACACACCGGATGGTTCTTTTACATTTTCAAAATCATTTCATATTGATATCAAAATATCATATTCAATTCAAACCATATCACTTTTGAAATCATAATTTCAAAATAGGTTAAACCCTCATTTCAAAATCATCATATTTACTCAAAATATGTTATTTAAATCCCAACTTAGGTTATTACATCATTTAATCATATTTGCTTTTAAATCAAGGATTTAAATATAACCACTTCCACTTTACAATTTAGAATTTAGAAAATAGTATAGATAGTTACAAATAGTTTAAATAGTTTGGTATAGTTTGAAAATATAATTTAAATGGTTTGAAATACTTTAAAATAATTTAAAAAGTGGATTAAAATAGTTTAAATAGATTTAAAATAGTTTTAGAAAAATTAAAATAGATTAAATAGATTTATAATAGATTAATTAGATTTAAAATAGATGAAATAGTTTTAAAATGGGTTAATTAGTTTAAAATAGGATAAATTAGATTAAATTGGATTAAATAGATTAAAATTGATTAAAATAAATTAAAATAGTTTAAATTGATTAAATGGTTTAAAATATTTTGAAATAGATTAGCTTAGTTTAATAGTTTAAAAGTCTTACTAATTAGAATTTAAAATAACATTTTCAATAGTTTATATTAAAATAATAAATTTGAAATTACCATCAAATTTAACCATTTCTTCCATTTCAACAAATCTGGACCATATCCAGATTTCAAATCAAAACCCAATTTCAAACCTTGAAGTATCAATTTAAGCTATTCCAATTTCAATAGATTTCAAGTTACCATTTCAGACATCTTGAATAACTCAATTTCGATAAATTTCGTTTATAATTCAAATTCAACTTTAGAATTCCAATTTAAACCCTCTAAGCAATTTACTTAATACGATTTCAAAATTTAAAATTTAATCTTTTAAACAATTCATTTAAACAATTCAGTTTATATAAATCAAATTCTATTTCAAAATATCATTTAGCTAAATTCAAAATTTAAAGATTTAAAATCCTTTAATTTAACCAATCCGGTGTCCGTATATAATTTTCTACCCTATGGTCAAGTGATACAGGTATTTATCATTTCAATCCGCAAAAATTTAAATTTACGGATATATATCATTTCAACCAGCAATCTCGAATAAAATTAAATATCCAGAAAATCGCTCGGGTTTATCATTTCAACCCATAACGATTTTTCCCTAATCTATGGATCGTTCGGGTATGTATCATTTTAACCCATAGGGAACTTGCAGTGTTATAACAATATAAAAATATAACATCCAGTCATCCAATATCAACAATCGAACATCCATCACTATTATCATCCAAATCAACCAATAAATAATAACAATTTACTATTTATCAATAAAAGGTATTAATTGGAAATTTTAAAATTAAATATTAAATTATATGACGATTAAATGCAAAAAACGTCATATTTAACTTGAATGACAATTTAAATATATCAAACATCAACCAATCAATTTCTAATCACATCATAAATTTAATTTAACTAACATAAGACAATTTAGTAGTTGTGAGTGGGTTAAAACACCCACCTTTGATTTCAAATCGATTTGAAATCCAAAATAGTGCCCAAATTTGAACAGTCTCAGAATTCAACCAAATCAGCGTCGAAATGTCCGAAATTTCGATACGATCCCAATGGAACAAACCGCGCGAGAGTCGGACCTCGTACATAAAAGATATGACAATTAGAAAATTATACGATTATATTATAAAATTAATAAAAATAAAATAAAAGTAGAGACACGTCACCCGATCGAAAACCTTAGCACAAAAATCACACACGCGAACTAACCTCGTTCAGCCGCGACTTTTGATCACCTTTGACCAATTATTGCGCCTCCCACGTTGGCCTTCACCCAGATTGACCATCACCTCCAACCTTGCCATGTCTGGGCGCACCCACGGCCACTACGACATGACCTCCGGTTGTCCCCTTGCACGCCGCCTCCGCTAGCGTTCCTCGGCCAATTATGGAGATCTCCGATCATCATATGACCAACGAACAACACCACATGACCTGTTCGATACCACCTTCCCAACGCCACCACCCAATCGTCCTATAGTCGCAGATCCGCCATAGGATCAAAACCCTAATCAATGCACGTGCGAAACTAATTCATTGATTTCTAGACAAAAGATGATCTGATTCGAGAAACGAATCATTTCAGTGAGTTACGCTCGTTGAGAGATTTCCAACGATATATAATTCGATATAGTTCAGAGATGTTGAAATTTTGAAATTGATTTGAAAATTGAATTTAGTGTTTGTATTTGAAATTTGTTTCTACCATTGAAAAGAAGGAGATAGACAGAAGTTGATGTACGTACAGAATAAGAAAATGACTGCTAGGGTTTGGGTAACAAGACTATTTATATTAACAAAGCCCGATAAGAAAATAAACACATATCGAATTGGTACGAATGACAAATAGCGACCCAAAAGCCCGTTCTGCCTCCAAAACGAAAGTGGGTCATCCCATATATCAAAATAGATGTTTTCGATATTTTTAAACTTGATGGAAAAGGTTTCCAGTCCAAATTTCATCGTATGAAGAAGTTAGCTTAAAATCAGCTTATTTCAAATTGATTTCAATTAAATTTAATTAAATTGATTTCTACGCGTTTCGAGCCCGTACGATCAAACGACAAGTCCGATCGCTACGAAACTTGAAACCTTTTACAACAATTCACTGTTACGGATCCGATGAAACTGGTTTCGTCGAAATCCGAATTAGTGGCCAAAATGGCTATTTTCACGTTAATTAAATAAATTAATATTAAATTAATTAAATCACTTTTTTTCCTTTCAAATTTAATAACTAACAATTTATATCATTTTTGATTACTTAGACATTTACAATAATTTAATACAAATTTACATATCAATTTAGTGTTAAATATTATACTAATTATAGTGTTCAATTTCAACTGTAATAAAATCCAATTAATTATATTTTAATTCCATTAAATTGATTAAGCTTGATTTCAACCTTTTTATTCAATCAATCATTACTCTATAGACATAGTTAACATTCATTTATATCTTATTAGATTGATATTCTACAATTGTCATCTTTTACCATGTTAGTTGCAATATTTCAATTATATTGAAATTTTATCAATTTCACATTAATTTAAAATCCCAATAAATTCATTTATCTGGTTTCATTCTTTCTATTAAATCAATTATTTCCTTATGATTGTAATTGATATTTCTGTACATTTTATTGCATTCATACTTTACAGTTATCGTCTTAACCCAATTTAACGTAACATTTAATTATAATTGATTGCAATTGATTTCCAATTTAATTCAACAGATTAAATAAATTGGTAACAAATGACAATCATTACCTTTTCTTAATTTAATCATATTTATATGTTTATTACCTACAACCAAATGTTATAACTACTTATACAACACTAATTTTGTCCAATTATAATTTATTACATATTATTTCATCAATTAATATAACATTTAATTTATTTTCTTATTTTAATTTTATAACCAAATATAACTTACAATCATTACAATTAATTGGAGTTACATTAAAATTGTTAGCAATTAACTTAAATTAACATTGTTACATTTCATTCTAATTATTATTCTCACTAATAAATCTTAAATTTTAATTTCTTCCAATATTAAATTACAAAATCTTATTAAATTCAATATTTTAATTACCGAAAATTACGGATCGTTACACAATCGATAACATATTTCCAAATCCAACTAAATCCACTTTCTTTAAAAAAAGAATTTCAACCTATGATACATAAGATCTTCATTTAATAATCTTTTGAAAAAGCCCATTCAAAACATTTCAAGGAATTTTCAAAAAACTTTTTACTACAATTTCCTCATGGGGTTGGACCTAGAAATTAACTTTAATTGTTCCTTCTTTTGAACTTTCCTACTCAACCTTTAAAGACATCTGGTTATCCTTTTGTGGTGATTAATGTACACCTTCTTTACATCCTACTTCTGGAAGTTTACAAGTATTTTGCCTTATAATATTTAATTACTACCTAACATGTTATTCGCTTTTTCTATAGATGCTAATTGTCCGTAATAAATGGTTATAATTCTAACGGATAATTCTTAAAGATGTTTATTTATTCATTCTAATTTTACTTGTTATGCCTTCCTTATCTCTCTACAATTTCTCTAATAATCTCTTTAATTGGTTCATTTATTTGCTCATTAAATTCTTGTAACTCCATATTTATTCCACATTTATTGCCTTATTTATCCTTGGAGTTTTAATCTTTTCCATTTACATTTTCTATCCATATTATTTATTAGGCGATTTAATTTAATGTTCGAATTGCATCTAATGTGAACATCAATGTGTATTTCGCTTATAAAGTTCACAATTATAAGGAAGTCTAGGTCAACAAAGGAATCGAATACCATTCAGCTTTTGGGGTGCTTCCATATTTTGCGCTCATGCTCATTTTAGTCCACTCCTTACAATACAACCTACGTCCCATGGGTAATCCGGACAGGAGCATAAATTTAACTCTATTCATTTTCCAACCCATTGTCGCTTCGCCCATCTTTTCAGAATATGGTCACACCTCTCTTTATAGTTGGAATTTATAGGGGTATCTTCAAAATAAGTATATATATTTATATATAGTAGAGTTTTTGAAAAATAAGTTTCAAAAACAACAAATACGTCCTTATACGTATACTTTTCCCCGTTGATTGGGTAATCTAGGCTCTAATACCAAATTTAACAACCCGCCATGAAATGAACCTAAATTCCTACTAAGAAAAGGCCCATTAAAACTAAGAACTGTCTTAAGGCTGGCTGTTGGTTGGTAAAAAGAATAATACAAAGCTATTTATCTACACATTCAGAATCTTACAGTGGAAGGATTAATTATAATAATAAAAAAAGTACCCATTTTATTCAAATTTCAAAATGCATTCAAAACCATAACAAAATATCCATAATATCAAAACCAACAATAGTCGTACATATCCGAGATACAATATTCAAAAATTACAACATTATTTTAATTTTATGGGTACATCAGAAACTGTAGAAAATGACAAGCAAATAAATAGACTACTGCCACATGTCTCAACATCATCTTCACCTTCAACATCGTCCTTTCTAACCTGTGTTGTAATGAGTAGGGAGACAGAATGGCATATGTTTGGTGAATAAAAGTCTCGAGCCTTACTATATTAGTACTTAGGTAGTATAATTCAAATAGGAATATGTTTTACGTTTTCTATCTACATCATAAATATTTCAAATATAAGCCCAAAGGCTTTTCTCAACTTAAATAAAAGGCTTTCCAAAAATAATCCCAAAACCAATTTTCTATCAACCCAATAACCCATACCTTTCGTCCATAACGTCCTATCAATATAAGAGATAGCACTCAAGTCACTTAATACCTTTTAATAGGAATTAGCCAGACTCCGACCATTTAATACCTTATTTAAAGCATGTCTACGTCATTTACTATATATAATCCCAACGTGGACTCCTTGCTAGTAACTATCTAGCTAACACTGCACTAAATCTCTTTAGTCGCTTAATACTTCCTATGGAAGCGGGCCCTTTCTCAAGATATCCTCTACCGTGCTTAACTCATAACCCGACCATTTACTACTTCCTACATAGAGAAGAAGAATGCCCTCACACAACCACTTATTACCTTCAATCTCTGAAGCAGGTCCTTCGTATTATGACCTGTAACCTATGGTAATGTCTCACATTAGACCTACATAAAGTTAATTCGCTATGCTTTTGGAAAATGAAACTACCATAAGACCTCCCACCACACACACAATGCAAATGCAGACTTGGAGGAGATTTCTTCTTATGTTAGTCAAAGATGCTTACTACGCAAAATCAAATCATTTTTGATATTATTATTAGTGCATAGTGGAAAACATTTCGAAAGTAGAATATAAATCTTAGCCAGCATAGGTACCATTATATTATGCCTGCTATAGCTGCCTCCTGAGGAGACAGGTTCTACAATTTGCAATCGTAAAGGGCTCGTATTGTTTCTTTGGATTTCCAACAAATGGTCAGGCCAAGGAACTTCCCATTGCCACATGGAAACGCCTCTGGAATGACGTCCCGAGAACCTAACCGGATCTCTGCCAACACAAGGCCGGGTTACCTCTGCAAAAATAGGTAACTACTGACACGCGTATGCCATCCCCCGATCGTAACCGATCTTCCCGAGGATCCTCGATTTCCAACAACCACATCAGAATAATAATGCAGTAACCACATAGGTTAAGTATCTGGGCTTCATACCATGATACCACCTCTATCCAGAAGGAATGACATACACTAAGGGGCGCTACTCCCTAGAACCTTGCTGCATCCTTCCTGTTTTGACCATTTCGGGGTGTGAGGTTCGACGAAGTCTCGTCCACAAAGCTACGCTTTGTCACAAAGCCATGCTTCGGGTCAAACAAATGATCAAAGAAATGATCATAAAGATATAAGATCAAATAAATGATCATATCGCAAATGATCAAACACTGATCATCACACAGCAACACTCAGCATGTCACATTACCAAATTGGGATATATCGCTGATAACTTCAACTACATAACCTCTGAGCTCGTACGTCTCAGAGAAGGGTGTTAAGCTAAGAGAATAAATTCTCTGCCACCAACAGAAATGTATTTGAAAGAAATCGGCTTTATATCTCAAGGTGCAATGTCATACATGTAACCATACAAGTCTGTTCCGGGTTCGAACAGAACCGAAGGCACTTCTTACGAAGCCCTTGCAATTCCGGGTATTCACAATCCCGTCCGGACTTCCCATCACAAAGGGTGATAAAATCTCTATACCGGGGACCAATCGGTGCAGAGACATTCGATGAGTTGTCCTTTCGTTTTCGTAAATATCCGGTCTTCAACACCGGTCTTCAAATGCGATCCACATAAGACGTATCTTTATTCGGAATGGGTTATATGACACAAATGTCTTTTCCTGGCTAACCCGAATAACGAGCGCAATCTTCAAAACGAATGGATAATGGGATTTCAATTAAGTCACAACTTAATAATTCAACTTCTTCTTTTAAATGGTTTAAATCGATTACCATTTCAAATCTTTTAAACAAAAAGATTAAATTCACAAAGTTCACTTAATTTTCACAAAGATTCATTCACAGTTTTTCCAAAACAATTTCTGTTTCAATTGGATTAACTCGTTAAATCTTTAAAATAAAGATTCAACTTATAGCTTTCAAAACAATTTCATTTCGAATGTTTTAAACAAATCATCATTTTAAATCTGTTAAAAATAAACAGATTCAATTCATAGCTTTCAAAAAGAATTCATTCATGACTTGGAAAACCATCTTTCAATTTATACTTGAAATTCCTTTAAATTGGAATTTCATTTGTTATATATACGAAAGCTTTTATCATTTGAAAACAAACAGTTTTCGTCTAAGAAAAATCCAATTTTATTTGCACGAGTTAAAGTCCTTGAATTATATTAACATTTCAAAATCAATACTTTTAAAATGGTTTAACCCTTATATAACGATATAACTTCTTTAATCCCTAGTTTCAAATTATAGAATTCGATTTCAAATCTTGAATTTAAGTTTTAAATCAAATTATTTAAACTTCCAAAACTTCATCAAGTTATTCAAAATTAAATTTCATCTTTGAAATTCCATTTCAAAAGCTTTTCACTTTAAACCCAAATTTCTAATTTCAAAATCAATTGAAATTAAAATTTCAATTTCAAAAACATCAAATTTAAATCATCTGTGACTTAACCGATTTCCACGTGAAATCCATATTTGTGTGTGTATGGTGTAGTCCAGGGGTTTAACACAATGGTGCACAACATCAATCATCACAGATATATCGATAAGCGGTATAATCGATAACGCTTATCTTCATTCACAGATTCATAGATAAAATAAATTTATCGGTCACAAAGATTCACAATTATAATTCGATGTGGGTTTCGGATAACCAACTGGAATCCGACTCCCTGTCGCATCGAAATTCAAGTGCCGTGTTACGGGCCATGGGTTGCATATTCATATAACAATATATACATCACAGATAAGTAAATTACAGATCACAACATAGATCAAAGTATATCACAAAGCATCACATATCAGGAATATCAAACAATTCATATCATCCAACAGAACCCAAACATCCATAGGTAAGGTCAGTTAATTGTCTGATTGATTTAAATCAAATTTAAATTCTATGAATAAATTACTAATTCTGGTTAATTAACATTAATAGATTACAAATTATTTTGATTAAATTATTCTTTAATCGTTTATTAATTAACCATTAAGAATAAATTTATTAACCTTTAATTATGATTCATCAACCTTTAATTATAATTCATCAACCTTTAATTATTTAAAGAATTATTTAATTAATTATCTTTAATTAAAATTTTAACCCTTAATTAATTAATTAATTATCACTTAATTAATAAAATTCCAATAAGTGATCATCCCTAACCACTTACATAAATTTATCTTTGATTTATTATCATCAAATTAATTGATTTAATTTATTAACCATATTAATTAATTATCCTTTCACTAATCATTTGATAAATAAATCAATTTTAAATCATTAAATAAATTATCTTTAATAAATTATTTCTTAATCACTTGATTTATCAATTTTAATCATTAATTAATTTTTTTATTAATATTTCAAGTTACTTTCAATACACTTAATTATATTTCCAAGTCATTTGAATTTAAAATTGAATTTCAAAACTTTATTTATAGACTAAATTTTCTTTGATTTTAAATTTAAAACCAAAATTTAAAACTGTTACAGGTTTTAAAGCCTGAACAAACTCCTACCCGAGCCTCCCTCTTCACACTCGAGTCAAAACGACACTTCCCCGCGAAAAACAGCTACCTGCTTCGAGACATGCCCCGAGACACTCGAATACCCATAGTTCTTCGAGTCCTGTCCCTGTTTGCTTCGAGAAATCAACTCGAATAACCCGAGTCCAACCCCTGTTTGCTTCTTCTTCCCCAAAATCTCGAACGCAACTGATATGCGATTTGCACGTGTACGTGCACACGAACGCTGGCGAACTTCAATCGAATCGCCACCCACCACCAAGTCGACGACGACCATCTCGTCACGAATGATCACCCAGTTTCACGTTTTCAACCTTAAATCAAAATCAAGCTCCTTGCTCGAAAACTGTAGCTCACCGCAGTCGACAAAACAACTTCGCCACCACCGCCGAGACCACCTGAGATCCTCAACTTTTGGCCACACCACGCCAACGCTTCAACCTTCCATTTCCCGAAATCTCGAGACACTCGATCAATCATCGGCTGAGAACGAACGAAAGAAACCCGGTGTCTTAAAACTAGGTTTACAAGATAAAAACGATCGCCACCATCTCCTCTGTCACCGATGCTACCTCCACCTATTTTTCCTACCTCCACCATAGGCTTCTCCATCCCCGCGCAAATTCCTGACCATCACCAGTGACGAGTTCACCAGGAATTGACAAAACGATGACATTTCGACGATCTCAAACTGTCCCTCAATCCTAAGTCTAAAAATTAAAATTCCTGCCTTAATAATCATGTTAAGGTATAAGAATTCAGATTGTATACTTGAATTCTTGAATTAACAAGTTTAAGTTTTGACTTATTTTAAAGCCATGCTCAGTTCTTTGATTTCCAGAGCCTCCAACAGGTTGTTTTATCTTGATTTTATTTTTAAAACTTAGTTCAAAGTCAAACAGATAACATTGGTTTTAACTTGAAGTCCAAATATCAAGTAGATCGTGAAGAAAAGATTTTTTTTCTATATGTGGTTCTTGACTTTGTTAATATAACAGAGACCTATATTTGCAGTCATATACACACAAACATTTCATATTTTTCCAGGCATGCAATCATATTTCACTCTAATACAAACCATATCTAAGTTATTATCATCACATATTTAAGGAAATGAAGAAGTTCAAGTTTAAGGAAAGAAGTTTGCTCACATGTTTCCTGGAATGAAGACAGAGTTTATTTGAAAAAGAACTGGGAAGCTTTGATTTTTCTTTGAAACAGGCTTTGCATTTGCTTTGCTTTTCCAGGTTGAACTTGTATGCTTTTAAATCTTTTATTATTTGCCTGAAGCTTGATATGTTTTACTTTGTTTGTTTTAGAGGAGATGATATACTTTTTTTTTCTTTCAGTTATGATGGTGCTCGAACTAAAATGAGGGGAGAAGGCTGATATAAAAGAAAGCTTATAGGGTGATTATATTATTTGTACAATGTAGGTGATATTTGCATTTGTTTGTACAACAATACAGGGATATTTTCTTTCCTATGGTGGCTGGTTCGTGTACTTAAGTGAAAGCATTAAATGCTTGTGTTCCCTCTTGGTTTACATACAATCCCATTTTGATTTTTGTAAGTACAATATATATTTTCCATTACGGCTGGTGGAGTATGGCATTAATTTGCCATGTACAACATATCTTCATACTTATATTTGTTTGCACTTATGCTACACTTGCTTTTGTGTGCTTGCATTAATTAACTTAGCTTGTTTGATAAGCCTTCATAGACATTTATGTTTGTATTTGTTCAACTTGGCTATATTTTATTGATGTCTTCATTTGTTTATCCTTGTTGACTTCGGCTGTAAATGTTTTTGTATTTAAATGTTTTGTTTTATACTTCATGTATATAGATATAAAGCTATAAAAACTATTGTTATAATTCTTAACTTATGTATTGTTTTGTTTCTATGCTTTTGTTCTATTATTTTAAATAAGATTCTATAATTATTTTACTTCATATTTATTGTCTTATATTATTAGCTTAAGTATTTTTAATTACTTATATATTTATTATTTTCAAATTCACTCATATTTGAATCGGGGAAACTCGCTTCACTTTATCGATTTATTTTACTATTTTTATTCAAAATTCAATAAATTATTAATTTAAATTAAATAAAAATCTGGGGTCGTTACAAAAGGAATCCCTATTATTACGTGCCAACCAACCCATATTTATATACCACTTCTCTAAGTTATTTAGCGATGTGGGACTATTCCAATCCAAATCGTCGTTTCTTCTTGCAACATGCGAGACAATCTTGACACTATGAAGTCTAAAAGATTATTAGGTCCAATCAAATAATGTTTTAGATAAAATTATATTTTATTTGGATAAAAGAATTTTATATTTAATTTAAATTTGTACGTAATATAATGAATTGATGCAGCTCAGCCCAGAGGAGAAGGTATAAGTCGGTCACGACTTAAGGAAACTGACAAAAGTCGCCTACGACTTAAGGGAACGCCACGAGATAACAAAGGCCTAGGTCGGTTACGACCTAAAGGGAAGATTATAAGTCGTCCACGACTTAGTTGGAAGCCAGAGGAAGAGAGTACGTTGAGTTCACGACCTAACGAAGTCTTTAAGTCGTATCAACGACCTAGTGTGACTCGGCAACGACTTAAGGAAGATACCTGCGAGTTAACAAGTCCTTTGAGTCGTCTGAACGACCTAACGAGTCATGTTTTAAGTCGCGAAGCACTGGATGCCATTGATTCGTCTGCCGAGTTAATCTCTACCATTGATATCTGTAAGTAGCTGATCTGAGATGCGCATGTTTTAAGTCGCTGAAGGCTTGTTACCGTTAATTTTCTGCCGAGTCAATCTCTGCCGTTGGTTCTTTAAGTCGTGAAGAAGCTATTGTTAAGTCGCAACTGTTATAAGTCGTAAGTCGTGGAAGTTGTTAGGTCGTCAACGACCTAAGTGATGTGTTTGTATTCTCTGATTCTTAAGTCGCAGAAACTTGTAGCCGAAGATCTTGATGCCGCGTCCATCTGAACCGTTGATTCTTTAAGTCGTGAAGAAACTGCTGTTAAGTCGCCACCGACTTATACTAAGTCGTAAGTCGCCTCATATTAAGTCGTCTGAAGATTGAGTCATGGGAAGCTGCTAGGTCGTCTACGACTTAAGTGATGTAATCTGTTTGTGTTTGTTAACTCGTAGCTCGTACCTGTTTTTAAGTCATATATTTTATAAGTCGAAGGTTGTCTGTTGTAAATCATATGATGTCTGTATTCTTTTAAGTTGTAAGTCGTGTACGACTTAGGTTGAGTCGGAATCTCTTTGTTAAGTCGGAACCGACTTAGGAGATGTAAATTTTTGTTGTTTTTTTTGTGTGAGTTGTAAAACGCCTATAAATAGGCCGGGTCTCTCATTTGTAAAGGGGTTGGATATTGAATAAAATTCTCTTTTGTTAGCTTTGTGCTTTCAATTTCAATTGGTAGTCGAGTGTATCTCCTATCTCCACTTACGTCATTCGAGTGCGCTCGAATCATCGTTTGTTGAAGCCGATTCACGGTATCTTGTGCGCAAGATCAACGTCGAAGAATCGTAGATCTCTTTCCCGGTATCTTCGGATCAATGAGTCAGAGATAGCTAAGAATTCAGTATCTTCGGATCAACGAATTCAGGCATTTCAGTATCCATCAATCCATCGATTGCTACTTTCACCGATTGAAGATTGTTTTGATTAATCCGCTGCGTCAGTTTTTGGTATCAGAGCTTGTTCTAGCCAATCATAGCTAGATCGAGACTTGGAGCCTATTCATTTAGAAGTTGAACTGATTTGCCGAGCTTGAAGTGAAGATTTGAGTTTGTGTTTATCACGGCCGAGAGTAAGAAGTGTTCATCATTGTTCGAAGTTGTTTGATCGGATTTGATTTGGAAGCCGAAACTTTGTCCATCGTGTTCATCACGATTTGCTACAAAGTGGAAGTTTTCGATCCGTTTCATTTTGGTTCAAAGTCCGAATTGTGTTTGAATTTTGAAGTGTTGAAGAGTTGTGAAGTTTTCAAGTATGCCGCCAAGAAGAGCTAATCGCCACCAAAACGTAGAAGCTTTGTATCGAAGAGAAGAGGCTGATGAGATGGAGCAAAGAATCAATGAAAACTTTAGTGAAAAGCTTAACGAAGGAATTGGCCGGTTAGAGAAGCTTATGACGGAGATGAATCAAAATCGGAGAAGGGTTTCACCTGAATCTAACCATGGGGGTAGTAGAGTCTCGCCACATTCCAATCGAGACAGAAGTGTTGAAAATGATCAAGGGCGTGGGAGGAACGTGAATGATCGTGAAAGAAGGAATGTAGATAGAAGGGATGATGGTGGAAGACGTAATGGTAGTAGAGATGTGGGTGGACGAGATAGACAACGATATACATCTGACTTTGAAGAGGAGTGTGATGGTGGTAGTGTTCGAGGACAAGGAAGAAATTACTCTGAGTATGATCACAAATGGGAGACGGGGATGAAGACTGAAATTCCTGAATTCAAAGGTGGTATGCAAGCGGAGGAGTTTTTGGATTGGGTGGCTAATGTTGAAGAAATTTTTGATTTCAAAGAAGTTCCAGAACATCGTAGAGTGAAGTTGGTTGCTACAAGGTTGAGGGGTAGAGCTTTGGCATGGTGGCAAAAAACCAAGCTTACACGCGAACGTATGGGGAAGTCAAAAGTTGAATCTTGGGAGAAGATGAAGAAATTGATGTAAGCAACGTTTTTACCTTACAAGTATCAATCTTTGATGTATCAACGTTTGCAAAACTTGAGACAAGGGACGAAATCTGTGAATGACTATGCTGATGAATTCTATCAACTTAATGCAAGGAATGATATTATGGAAACGGAAGAGCAGCTAACATCTAGATTCATTGGAGGATTGCGAATGCAGATTCAGGATATGGTTAATATGTTCGATCCAAGATCTGTAGCAGAGGCACATTAGAAAGCGTTGGCTTGGGAGAAGCAGGGACGACGAGGAAGTGGTGTGTTTACTAATTCTAACAATCAAGCGAAGGGTGTTGGTGGAAGTTCTAATGTTTCTAAACCTATCAGTAGACCAGTAGTGAAGGAGGCTGAGAAGGCAAGGGTTAACAATGGTTTCAAATGTTACAATTGTCAGGAATTGGGTCATAAAAGCAGTGAGTGTCCAAAGCCAAAGAAGAGAACCATGATTGCAAAAATTGAGGATGAGGATGGTGATGGGGATTATTCTAGTCCAGTTGAAGAGGATGAGTAGGATATTGCGTCAGGAGATGAAGGTTGTAATCTAATGCTAAGGAGATCATGTTTGACACCGAAGCAGGAAGAAGCTAGTTGGTTGAGGAGTAATATCTTTCAGTCGACATGTACTATTCTGGGGAAGGTGTGTAAGTTTGTGATTGACGCAGGAAGCTATGATAATATTATTTCAACCGAGGCTGTGACAAAGTTGAAATTGAAGACAGAGAAACATCCGAGTCCATACAAGTTAGCATGGTTGAGAAAAGGAGGAGAAGTGAAAGTGGATAGACGAGTTCGTGTTCCATTCTCTATTGGGAAGAAATACAAAGACGAAATCTGGTGTGATGTAGTAGAGATGGATGTTTGCCACTTATTATTGGGAAGACCATGGCAGTATGATCGAGCAGTACAGCATGACGGTCGGACCAATAGCTACAGTTTTATGTTTGAAGGCACGAAAATTATCCTAGTTCCGAAGAAGAGATCACAAGGAGAAAGTAAGTCAGAAGAGATTGAAGAGCTGAAAACTTTATTATCTTTGAAAGAGTTTGTTAAGGAGGTTGAGGAAGAGCCTGAAGTGTTTTTGTTGATTGGACGAGAAAGCAGTGAAGAGGTTGAAATACCAGAAAAAGTTAAACCAGTTTTGAAAGAATTTGACGATGTATTTCCAGAGGAGTTACCAACGGAATTGCCACCGTTGAGGGATATACAACATCAGATAGATCTTGTTCCAGGTGCTGTGTTGCCACACAGACCACATTATCGAATGAGTCCGAAGGAACATGAAGAGTTGCGGAGGCAGGTAGAGGAATTGCTTGAGCAGGGGCGTATGCAGGAGAGTCTGAGTCCTTGTGCTGTACCAGCTTTATTGGTACCCAAGAACGTGGAGGATGTGCACTGACAGTCTAGCATTGAATAAGATTACTGTGAGATATAGATTTCCAATGCCGAGGTTGGATGACTTGTTAGATCAAATAAGCGGAGCTACTATATTTTCGAAGATTGATTTGAAGAGCGGATATCATCAAATTCGTATCAGACCAGGAGATGAGTGGAAGACTGCTTTTAAAACCAGGGAGGGTCTATACGAATGGTTGGTTATGCCATTTGGTTTGTCAAATGCACCAAGTACTTTCATGAGGGTAATGAATCAAATTTTTAGACCATTCATTGGGAAGTTTGTGGTGGTGTATTTCGATGATATTCGAATTTACAGTGGAAGTCCAGAGGAACATTTGAATCATCTTAGAGAAGTGCTGATGGTATTGCGACAAGAACAATTCTATGCTGCAACAAAGAAATGCGTGTTCATGACGCATAGTGTTTTATTTCTGGGATATGTTGTATCAGAAGAAGGAATACAGGTTGACCAAAGTATAGTCGAAGCAATTAGAGATTGGCCACGGCCCAAGACGATAACGGAAGTTCATAGTTTTCACGGGTTGGCTTCATTCTATCGAAGGTTTATACCACACTTTAGTAGTGTGATGGCACCTGTTACTGATTGCATGAAGGGTAAACAGTTTGCATGGACGGAGGAAGCCGGGGTTGCTTTTGAACGGATCAAAGATCTTTTGACCTCTGCACCAATTCTAGTGCTACCTGATTTTCAGTTAGTGTTTGAACTACATACTGATGCATCCAAGGTTGGGATTGGAGGGGTGTTGAGTCAGAAGGGGCGTCCAATTGCATATTTCAGTGAGAAGTTGTCAGGAGCGAAGATGAGATACAATACATACGATGTGGAATTCTATGCTGTTGTACAATCTATCAAACACTGGAGACATTATCTATTTCAGAAAGAGTTTGTCCTTTACACTGATCATGAAGCATTGAAACATTTGCAAGGGCAAGACAAGATTTCAGCGAGACATGCATCGTGGATTGCATATCTGCAACAGTTTACTTTTGTTGTTAAACACAAGTCAGGGGTGACGAATCGAGTGGCTGATGCTTTGAGTAGAAGGAGTCATTTGTTGACTACACTGAAAGTTGAGGTGACAGGGTTCGATGTGTTGCCAGAATTATTTGTCGATGATCCTTACTTTGCAAAGGTGGTTGATAAAGTCAAGGAGGGAAAGACGGATGAGTTTTTGATGGTAGATGGTTTTCTGTTCAAAGGAAATCGATTGTGCATACCGGAGGGTAGTCTGAGAATGAAGATTATCAAGGAGTTACACGAAGAGGGACATGTTGGGAGAGATCATACCTTACAGTTGATTTCACAATCCTACTTTTGGCCATCGATGAGGAAAGAGGTAGAGAGGTTTGTGGAGCGTTGTCATATTTGTCAGGTTTCGAAAGGAACTGCGACTAATGCTGGTTTATATATGCCGTTGCCCGTGCCTATAAAACCATGGGTGGATATCAGTATGGATTTTATTTTGGGTTTACCTAGAACTCAAAGGGGGAATGATTCTATATTTGTTGTGGTAGACAGATTTTCGAAAATGGCACATTTTATTGCTTTTAAGAAGACGGCGGATGCTGTCCATGTTGCTCAGTTGTTTTTCAAGGAGATCTATCGACTTCATGGATTGCCAGAATCTATTGTGTCGGATAGAGATACTCGGTTTTTGAGTCACTTTTGGTTGAGTTTGTGGAAAATGGTGGGAACGAAGCTGAAATTTAGTAGTGCTTATCATCCACAAACTGATGGACAAACGGAGGTGGTTAATCGATCATTGGGAAACTTGTTGAGGTGTCTGGTGCAAGACAATCTGAAGAGTTGGGATGTGAAGTTATGCCAGGCAGAATTTGCTCATAATCATGCTGTAAATCGAAGTACTGGGTTCAGTCCATTTCAGATAGTATATTCAAGCTTACCCAAAGGACCGTTGGATTTAACGGTAGTGCCACAATCAAAGAAGACAGTTAAGAAAGCTGTTGATTTTGTTGAAGGGTTGACGAAATGTCATAAAGTCGTTCAGGAACGATTGGAGAAAGCGAATGAGAAATATAAACGATCTGCAGATTTGAAACGAAGAAGTGTTGAATTTAACGAAGGTGATTTAGTTTATGCAGTGTTAACAAAAGATCGTTTCCCAGTGGGCGCTTACAACAAGTTGAAAGCCAGGAAAATTGGTCCGGTAGAAGTCGTGAAACGAATTAATAAAAATGCTTATAAATTGAAACTGCCAAATGATGTGTATACGTCTGACGTGTTCAATGTTAAACATCTCGTACCATTTCACGGAGATGAACGAGCTGATGGAGAAGGATTTACAAATTCGAGGTCGAATTTTTCTCAACCTAGGGAGGATGATGCAGCTCAGCCCAGAGGAGAAGGTATAAGTCGGTCACGACTTAAGGAAACTGACAAAAGTCGCCTACGACTTAAGGGAACGCCACGAGATAACAAAGGCCTAGGTCGGTTACGACCTAAAGGGAAGATTATAAGTCGTCCACGACTTAGTTGGAAGCCAGAGGAAGAGAGTACGTTGAGTTCACGACCTAACGAAGTCTTTAAGTCGTATCAACGACCTAGTGTGACTCGGCAACGACTTAAGGAAGATACCTGCGAGTTAACAAGTCCTTTGAGTCGTCTGAACGACCTAACGAGTCATGTTTTAAGTCGCGAAGCACTGGATGCCGTTGATTCGTCTGCCGAGTTAATCTCTACCATTGATATCTGTAAGTAGCTGATCTGAGATGCGCATGTTTTAAGTCGCTGAAGGCTTGTTACCGTTAATTTTCTGCCGAGTCAATCTCTGCCGTTGGTTCTTTAAGTCGTGAAGAAGCTATTGTTAAGTCGCAACTGTTATAAGTCGTAAGTCGTGGAAGTTGTTAGGTCATCAACGACCTAAGTGATGTGTTTGTATTCTCTGATTCTTAAGTCGCAGAAACTTGTAGTCGAAGATCTTGATGCCGCGTCCGTCTGAACCGTTGATTCTTTAAGTCGTGAAGAAACTGCTGTTAAGTCGCCACCGACTTATACTAAGTCGTAAGTCGCCTCATATTAAGTCGTCTGAAGATTGAGTCATGGGAAGCTGCTAGGTCGTCTACGACTTAAGTGATGTAATCTGTTTGTATTTGTTAACTCGTAGCTCGTACCTGTTTTTAAGTCGTATATTTTATAAGTCGAAGGTCGTCTGTTGTAAATCATATGATGTCTGTATTCTTTTAAGTTGTAAGTCGTGTACGACTTAGGTTGAGTCGGAATCTCTTTGTTAAGTCGGAACCGACTTAGGAGATGTAAATTTTTGTTGTTTTTTTTGTGTGAGTTGTAAAACGCCTATAAATAGGCCGGGTCTCTCATTTGTAAAGGGGGTTGGATATTGAATAAAATTCTCTTTTGTTAGCTTTGTGCTTTCAATTTCAATTGGTAGTCGAGTGTATCTCCTATCTCCACTTACGTCATTCGAGTGCGCTCGAATCATCGTTTGTTGAAGCCGATTCACGGTATCTTGTGCGCAAGATCAACGTCGAAGAATCGTAGATCTCTTTCCCGGTATCTTCGGATCAACGAGTCAGAGATAGCTAAGAATTTGGTATCTTCGGATCAACGAATTCGGGCATTTTAGTATCCATCAATCCATCGATTGCTACTTTCACCGATTGAAGATCGTTTTGATTAATCCGCTGCGTCATGAATGTATCAAATATATTCACGTGTTTGAATGGTAAGAGTAACATATACATGTAAATACATGTAAAAGTTTAGAGAAATAAACTTTTCTTTTTTTTCCTCTTAACATAAATAATTAATTATGGGAAGGAGGCTGTAAAAACCCGCACATCCCGACACTCCTATCCAATGTCTAATGTGACTTTCGAACTCGCGCCATGTCGAGAAATGTGAGCTACTAGTTTTTCAAAACATTATAGAACAAAATTATAAGGATAAGTTTTAAGACATTCTACACTTTTAGATTTCACAGTAAAAGGAATTAAAATATAAGTACTGAAAAATAGACATTTTAGAAAACAGCCTTCAAAATACTTTTTTTTTCCACTTACACTATTTCAAAGTACAACATGTATTTTATAGACTTTTAATATAGTAAATAACTACACGATGGACAATAAGAATGTGAGAACTCCAACATGAAGCTCCTTTCTCCATGTACTATGCCCAATCAATTACTAACTTGTCATCCTGTGGTAAGGAAAAATGGAAAGGAAGGAGTGAGTCAAATAAAAGTTTGGTGAATGAGTATAAGTTTAATATGTGATGATCATATGCAGTTACTTCAATACATTCCTATACTTCAATTTGTTTAGGCTAATACAATGGATCAAACTAAGGATCGAATCTCATATTTAACAATCGCCGCTGCTCCTAGAGCTACTCAATGTAAATAATGCCGCTAGGCTACTAAACATGTAAATACCACCACAATGCTACTAAATGTGGAAACACCGCTCCCTTGACTACTAACCATGAAAACTACGCCACTAGGCTACTGTGGGACTAAATTCCCACTACTATCACCACCACTAGGCTATTGGGAAACGTTCCCCTTTCACTATGCCTAGAAAGGAAGAACCAAAGATGCCAACTCATCGGAATATATGATCGTCTGCATTCGTTTCCACCTCTCGATCGTAGTGTTAGCCCCTTATTTCATGCTTTGGTTCCTCCATTTGAACTATATTACATCGGTCAGAAATCATGCATACGTGGACCTCCCGTTCTGCCAGAGCCACTCCATCAGGCATCCGCACCAGTTGCACGCCCACTGTTGGAATCTCCTGTGAGCATCATTTGCGAAAATACATCGCCTCCAATTGATTTCTAAATCCAAATTAGGTAAAGGATATTTACCCAACACAGCAATGACCTAGCATCCTCTCATAAGGAACTAGCTACCGTATTATTCCTAACATACAACAAATGTCCTTAAATAGGCTCACAAACAATTATGGTTTATGTTAATTTTTATTATTAAACTTGGGCCTTAGGCTAAGGTTCAATTTCTACAAGCGAACGGTCGACCGCTTATGCCCTTCGGTCGACCGCTAGGGTTTCCAAGTCGATCGGCCGCAAAGTAAAATTAGGGTTCTGCAATTTTTCTTATGTCGATTCTTTATACAATTGATTCATGTCGTTTGTAGTATTTAATTAACCCTAATTTGCTAAGTGACCAGTTTACTTATCAAATTGCAATTTAGGTTTATGGGTTTAGGGTTTGCAAATTTGATAATAGAGTTTGTACCTAGACAATTGATTAGATTAGCAAGTTACTATAATTCCAATTCGAGGGTTTTAGACTCAAATCTAGGGTTTTAGCATATTCAATTTAAATTTAAGCAATTTAATTTAGGTTTCTATAACACCATACTTAATTAAAATAGTTTAAACTAACTATGATAATCAACTTATCAAAATTATGCCCACTCACCTCAAGCTTAGGCTCTTCCTAATGCTTGCACTTGAGAATAGTCCCCTTCAAATCGATAGCTCCACCTTGATCCGCCTTGATTTAGTTGCTTTTATTCTTCTAGGTTGAACTGATTTGATTTTATAGAATTTTAGGATTTAGGGTTGGGGGAAAATTTTGGTATAGTCTTGTTACTGTAAACTGATATGAGATTTTAGGGTTAGGTTAGGCTTGCTTATATAGGGGTTGGGAAAGTGTTTGGGCCATTGGATATGGTTTGCAGAATATTTTCTATTATCTAATACATTCATCAATTACTTGGCCGACAATCAATCCATCTAGACTGCTATATCACGCTAAAGTACATTCCATACTGCTCGATTTTTCATGAGCCCAGGTCAACCGCTTCCCTCTCAGGGTCGACCACTACCGGTCGACCATCAACCACATAGGGTCGATCTGGTGGCAATGTAATTTTTGTGTAAATTTTATTTTAAATTTCCTATTCTATTTTCAATTCTTCTAACGCCCATAACTTTTCCATACTAACTCCGACTAGGATATGTTATGTATAAAAATCATCCAAAAAATCGCTACGAACACGATGATGTAAGTTTTGTAGCCAAATTCGTACATCAGTGAAAATTTTCTTTTAAGTCATTGTTTTAATTAAATTTACTTTCCTTGTTAAATCTCCGTTTAAATTTTATGTTTTACATTCTCCCCCCCTTAAAAAAATTTCATCCCTGAAATCTTAAAGGATGGAAAAATATTATTCATACACAACAACCAATAACTAAACCATCTACTAAACCATCATCCATGAGCAACCATTGTCCTTAGAACTTTCTAATGCAATATGTACATATATATGTAATGTGAATGCACGTGAACCTATTCTAATGCAAGAGTAGTCAGTCTACTGATTCAGTCGACCTCCTGTTATGCAAAATGCTCATGATATGCATCCATAATGTAAACAACGTACTAAATAAATATACTTGCAATTTTACATGTATGCGCAACCATTCCATCCATATGCAACATCCATATGCATGATAAACAATAATCAATCATCCATATATATTATATAAACAAGCTAGACAATAATAAGGGATAATGCGAATGTGTGTACTACTTAGAGGATATAATTTCCTAAACGTGTATAACAAACAATCCAAATAATACATTCAAATACTTCCACTAGCCATTATCCATGACACGCCCTATTGACATGTTTACAACTATTCCTACCATCCAATGGTCTCTACCTAAGCTAGAACCTATATACAAAAATAATTTCTTTTAACAAATATGGAAACATGCCAGAAAAGACTTTGGAATGGGTAGCTTGGACTTTCTCCTCAAGCTCCCATGTATTCTCAACTGGATCGTCTCCCTACCGAACTCTAACCAGTTTAATTATTTCAAAGTCACTTTGTCCCATGTTAAAAAATACGGATATGTGAACAACGAACAAGGGATTCACCTATCCTTTAATTTTCTCTAACCGATAAAGCTTGACCACGGAAGCTACATCACATAGACACTTCCGCAAGTACCTAATGATGACTCCCCAATAATTTAGCCATGTTCTATCTTACTTTGGGGATTTTCTACTTGTTTGTTTTCCAATTGTGGACTCAGCTCCATGGACTATCCCATATGTCTCATATCAGTCTTGCTATTCCGCCTACCTTGTGTAGTCTTTATCCCTCTATGTAATAAATCTATCCATATTTTTTAACTGCACTTCTCATTCTTTACCACTAGCATAAACCTTAAATCTGAATGTATGTGCATAGGTAATTTTCTACAATCCATGCTACTAATTCAAATGGTGTCGAAATGCACCATGCTAAATAATTTGAGCATAAGTATGCTCCCACGAGAATGTACCTCTACGAAATCCTCAATGCACAACAATAATCACTTCAACTTTTAGATACCAAGCGCGACAACTCGAATGTGGATGGTGTCTCCTTCTAGGTACTTCCTATTTAGCTCTTTGATATTTCTCCACTTTACCCAAATATATCCAACTTGGTGATTTCTTAAATTGTTGAAAATAGTATAATTTGTTTCTCAATTCGGCTCAACTTAAGTCATCTTTCTTTACTTCTGAGATGTTTTTAAAATTTCCAAAAATCATGGTACTCAGTTATCACGTTTACAGTCTATAGGAATCCATCCCAAGTTCTACAAGTCAGTTCTCAACTATCTAAGATTAATTGAGGTCATAACTTAGAATCACTCCAGCATTGGTAATAATCACCTAAGTGGTACTTTTTTCGCGTGCGACTGATATGCACCCAACTGTGTATTCTAAACTTGTCTTCCATGAATTTCCTTAAGCAAACAGTCTTCATCCAATCCAAGGGATGATTGAGAAGTATCCTTTTTATCCTTCCTTCAATTCCTATCAAATTTTTTTTCGATTTAGTTTTCTATTAAAACCACGTTCACATTTCTAATGTATGCAAATATCAATATCTTTTCTTGAAAGAGACCCAAATCCTTGAATTAACTATCCTTTGCAAAATCTTGACTATAATCTCATCTAGGATACTTTTCGCGATTTGAACTTCTGAAACTTTTCCATCTATTAATGTACTCTATAGGTGAGACCTTTTTACCAAACACAGCCTCTTATCACTTTATCCCAATTATATCATGGTTGAGATAATTCAATATGGAATGATGCCTTGCCATTTTAATCCAATAGACATGATGACAAATACTTTGGCTTATACTTAGGGATTTCTGTGTTTTATTTTGTTGGAACTACATCTCTCCCAAAGGAAAGGTTGATAACGTAAATTCTTATGTCTTATCCGAAAAGAGAATTAGTGTCATGTTTGGAATTACAAGGAACAATTTTTTTCTTATTACCGTTGATTGAAAGGGTCACCAAATTTCCATGTTACTTTTTATCATTGTCTCAACCCTTTCAAGGCTTCCAAATCCCATATTAAAATTCTTTCCCAGTGGGCTGTTTAATCCTATTTATCTAACTCGATCTATTTCTTTCCTTTTTAAGTTCAAGTGATAGTCATACTATTTTCCGTTTACCATTTTAAATCAAAACCTTTGATTTTAACTATATTTCCTTATAACTAGTAAGTTTTAAAACTATAAAACTCTCTTTTCATTTTTAACAAGCGCTTCCTTCTTATAAAGATCATGTTATTCTTCGTTCATTAAATTATCAAAAATGATTAACTTAACTTAGTAAAAATATACTTGAAAACATACATTTCTAAAATCTTCTTTTATAAATAAGAATTTTTCACAAAAGCGTATTTTATATTATATAACTTTTTTCAAAGAAAATGTGGAATTTTTACTTTAATTGGGAAATCTACCTTTTATTTACAAAGTCCTCCTTCATGCTATCAATATCATATTCCTTTTATAAGGGTCTTATGGCACTAATATTATTTACTCAGCCTTAGGTCCATAATTTACTTGCTACTGCTAGTTGGTATATAAATCCTCAACTAGCCTTTCTTTATGGGGTAAACTCGAATAAATGAGAAAATTTTATTTTTCACCTCAACTATTATAATCTTAACACTTATTCTGACCCATAATTATCTGCTTTTATAAAAGATAAGCCAATGATTACTTTATGAGTCAAAATATATATAGATTGCTATGTATTAATACACATATTAGAAAATTATAATTTCACTCCCTTAGTCGGGTTAGGCTCTTCTTATCTCCTTGCTTAAGATACCATCGGAACCATATAGGGATGTCCACGCTCAGAATCTTAGCCGTCTTTCTAGAGGCATTCCTTTAATTTGTATTCATTCTCACTATCTTGTGATTGGGAATTAATTTCGACTTTCTCAAAGATAGTACTTGGCAAGATTGCTTGATATTATTCTTTCTTGTTATACTTATATATACATATATACATACATATATATATATATATATGTAAAACATTTGAAACCTTTTATCTATACATAAATGTATTCCATTCAAAAGTCTATTTTGAAAAACATTTTGAAAACCTTTTTGAAAAACCATTTTTTTTAAAACTTTTCAAGTAAGTTATCTCAATACGTACCTAAATCCTAGGGAATCTTAAACCTAACCTTTGATACCAAATGTAATAACCTGCACTTCCCAACACACCGACCCAAAGTTTAGTGTGACTTTCAGGCTCGCGTCATGCCGAGTAATGCAAGCTGTTAGGTTTTTAAAACACTATAGAGCATAATTATAAGGATAAGTTCTAAGACATTCTACACTTTAAGATCTCATAGCTAAAGGAATTAAAATATAAGTACTAAATATAGACATTTCAGAAAACAACGTCCAAAATACTTTATTTGCCACTTAAACTGTTTAGAGTACAACATATATTTTACATACTTTTAATACAATAAATAACTGCATGATAGACAACAAGAATATACGAACTCCAACGTGAAGCTCCTTTCTCCACGTACTATGCCCAGTCAACTACTAACCTGTCATCCTGTGATGAGGAAAAATGGAAAGGAGGGAGTGGGTCAAACAAAAGTCTGGTGAATGAGTATAGGTTTAATATGTGATGATCATATGCCGTTACTTCAATACTACTCTAGATGATATAGGGTGTGATACAAGTGTTTGTGAATTCCTAAGGTTTTCTACCTAAAGGTTCTTGTCAAATATATTCCAATGCTGCAATTTGCATAGGCTAATACAATGGATTGAACTAAGGATCGAATTTCATGTCTAACGATCGACCACCTCCCCTAGAGCTACTCAATGTAAACAATGTCGCTAGGCTACTAAACATGTAAACACTGCCATAATGCTACTAAACATGGAAAGACTGCCCTCTTGCTACTAACAATGAAAAAACCGCCACTAGACTACTGTGGATTAAATTCCCACTATTATCATCGCTACTAGGCTACTGGGAAATGCTTCCCCTTTCACTATGCCTAGAAAGGAAGAAACCAAGATGCCAACTCATTGAAATGTCAGATCGTCTACATTCACTAGTACACAATCTGTCTGTTGCGTCGCCTTATTTGCGACGGTTCAGGTAAAAACAGTAGCAAATAGTATAATATGTGACTGTTCTTCTTAAAAACCATAGCAGTTGGTCTATGAGAAGCAAAAGAAAATTCAATAAAAGGAATTTGCGACGGTTTTTTCGATAACGGTAGCAAATACGTTGTTATTTGCGACTGTTATTTTCATAACCGTAGCAAATACTTATTGCAAATTGCAACCGTTATGCTTTAACCGTAGCAAATAAACGTATACGTATTTATTTATTCAGTGTCCCGCTTTCTTTTTTATCATCTCGCTTCACATTACTGCTTCATAATAAAAATCAAATCCCTAAATTCTTATGCCTAAAACCATTCATCCCTTTTAAAATCCCAGCTCCATCCATTCAACCCATTCTTCCTTCATACCCCTTCCTCCTTCGCAACCCTTCCTCTTCTGAGTAGTTCATGTGCCGGTACAAGCTCGACAACGAGCTCTGCTGCTGCGAGTTTAGCATCACCCGTTGGTAAGTTCTTCTGTTTGATGAATCGGTGAAATATCAAATTCAAATTTCAATAAGATTTGAATTCGGAATTTGAATTTGATGTTTGTTAGACTTGATTTACTTTTACTTGCTATATGATTTAGTTCAAGTTTTCCTGTTATAAGATTGGAATTTAATTTGAGTTGGGGGCTCGAGAATACACTTTTACAATAGATATGTTTTAGTTCTGAATTAGGTTTATACCGATTTATTTGATTAAGTTGTTATTTTTAGTGCATAATTTACTGATGAATGATGAAGATAAGAAAACGAATAATGATAATAAATGAAGTAATCCATTTATATTAAACCTGTTCGTGCTTTATACTAATTTTATTGACTTAATATTGTTTTTTGGGGCTTAATTGGTACCTTACCTTATCAATTCGGTCAAGTTTCATTGCTTAATTTAATTGGTATGTATTTTGCTCCATGTTATAGTCGGGATGACTGCTGGAAATCAATATTCTATCAGCCTAACTTTCCTTTGGATTCAAATTGTTCTTTTACAGGAATCTATTTCTGTTCGGCTGATTGATTACCATAAATTTGGTGTACAGAATCCCTCCCTACTGCTTAATTTCTACATAACCTAATGGATATTTTCTAAAAAGCTATTTAATCTCTTAAAAAAGGAGTGAAATAAATGTTTGTATAATCTTATCCTAGTTTGCGAAAATGCAACCAACAACCATTTCAGTGAACAAGAAGGAAACTCAAGATGAAGCAAAGAAGACCCAAATAGAAAGCGATAACGAGTTTATGATTCATGGAAAGAGTGAAAACAAGGAAGGAGCACGTGGAACTCAAAATAATGGCAATGATTCATACAGTTCCTTTGGTAAAGGCATCGATCCTGTAAATTGCAAATGCAATACTTCTAAGAAGCTTAATCGATAGGAGAAGGCTAAGCTTTCCCATAAGCTTCAAGAAGCATTGAGTTATAGGAATTGGGAACTAGCCGACAGCTTGGTTACGGGAAGTAGGGTACATATGCTCAATGATGCACTTTGCATGTCCCTCGATTTCGTATGGTTTTTGAGCACAAGTCAAGAATTGAATGGGATTGCTGCTTTAATTAGAAAAAATGTATCCTCTGGTGCATGTGATTTCGCTAAGGCAGTTATGAGGACATCATTTCTTGCTTCCTGTGTTTCTACTTGCCAATGTCAGAAAATGAGCTTAATTAGAGGGGACAGTTGCCTTTGTAGACCAAAGGTATGCTGTATGTTTATGTGCAAATACATACATTTTTCTTTATAATTGACAAGAACTATACTACTGATGACTAATGAACTTGCTTTGAACCAAGCTTCCAAGTGGGAATTGATGCCTTTTGATATTTCTTTACCAGTTTGCTAATAATCATTTTTAGCTGGTACCTAGTTCCTAATTACATAAGTTATGGATCTATGAGATGTTTTCAAGTAGATATTTCCACACAGGTAATGTATAAAGTCAAGGGTGAAATTTGTTTTATTTCACAAACTCTTATTTCCAAATAGTTGTGGAGTATGTACAATGAAAACTAGCCCACAGATGCAAACTTATATATTGTTGTTAGATATCAAATATCAAAGTTATACTAGGATCACGGATCATATGGAAAAGTTATATGGAAATAATTTTAATGCTAGCAATGAGTAATGTCACTTATGCTACATTTGTTTGCACAGTATTGTTTAGTGCTGTGCATATGGGTTTAATAAAGGCGGTTATATATTTATGATATTTCCTTCTTATTTAGCTACCATAAAGTTTAAGGGAAGATGTTAGTCTTCTCATACTTGCAGAAACAAGGCTAGGATACTATATATGGAGGATGTTCATTGGTTATAAGTGTCATTGTTATCAAAAAGCTTAAAATCTTACGATTTAGATCCCATTTCGGAGCGGATCTCTCTCATTCTGATTCGATTAACATTCCTTAAAACCACAGTTGAGAAAAATCATTCAGCCCACATTTATATACTCAATTTGCTTATTTGAATCCACAATTTCAATTCTAATTTTTTCTAAACAAAAGAAAACATGAAACAAAAGATAAAACCGAGTCTAAGGTTTAGATATAGAAGTCAAAACATCATAATCAATTTCAAAATGTGTACAAATCTTAAATTATGTAACATTTTGTATCAAAGATTTACGATTCAAACTCCATTTCGATTTAAAATTTGAACTTTACGATTTATGATATGAATCCCATATTAAAAACCTTGAGTGTTATTTGTGGGACAATATCTATTGGTTTCTTTACTTCTGAAGAACTCTCTTATTCTATCTTCAGATCATCACCTATTGGTATCAATCAACATAATTTGCGTCTTATTTGTGAGTAATTCTAGCTGTTTCATCGTATTTACTTATCCTCCATAGTGATAAATCCTTGACTGTTGTGCTTCTATGAACAAGTCTAATTGTCTAAAGGGCCTTTGGATAGACATCTAAAATCAATATTTTCTTTATGATAAGCAAAAGAAAAGTTGTTTTGGATATGGATAGAAAATGATTAATTGATTATCTTACATTACTTCAAAGCATTTTTTGGTTTTCTAAGTATATTTAGTTTTTGTTTTATAAAATTTTTGTCTATTTGACTTTAAAAAAAATATAAAAATTAAATTAAATCCTTTTGATTTCTGAAAAGTAAAATCTTTTTATAATAAAAGCAAACACATTTATACTTTGACTGCCAAAAGGAACCAAGTGAACATATGTTGGATAAGTATATAGGATAAGTGACGTTATGATTTCCACGAGTATTAAGCTTGAAGAGTTCTATAACTAGTACAGTTCAACCTTGAAATCTATTTGATTTACAGAAGGACCCCAAGTGAACATATGTTGGAGAAATATACACGATAAGTGATGTTATAACTACTGCAGATCCTATAGCTTGAGTAGAAAGCTTGAAGAGATATTTAATCAGTACAGTGCAAGCTTGTAACTTATATGACCCCCAACTTGAGAAGCCGTTAATGCACTTTCTTTTTATGTTGCCTTGTCACAGCTTAGGCATTTTCATAATTGCTTACTCTACAATGTTATCCAGAAACATTATTTTATGTAGTCTTCTGCATGTCTATTTCCCTTTTAATAGCTTAGGCCCTACATCCTCCTCCATCTATATTTGACTAGACATGGGAACAAGATTCTGGAGTAAAAAACAAGATGCCTCTACTTATGTTTTTCTATCAAAAATTGGTGACTTGTGAGATGCCTAAATGGTATCTCTACTTGTTGGAAGCTTTAGCTTGTTCCAAGTAAAAAAAATCACTTCAGTTAGAGATAGAGTATGAACCTTAATAGAAGTAAGCTCCATATGTAACTAATCTGCTGGAGTCCACATAGCCAACAGACTTTCTAAATTCAATACAGATATAAGGAGAAATATTCACTTTGTGTTCCTTCTTAAGCACTATTTGAGTTGACTTTCTCAATTAAAAGTTAATATTAGTCAGTGTTGAAAAGTAAAACATGTTACCTTTACCTTATTAACAAGAAAATTACTCAAAATTGCCTTTGTTTTCGAGTCTGTTACGGTTATTACCATACTAGCCTACTTTCATATGCAAAACGTGGATCATAAAGCGTTGATGTGGGGAGAATGCCAAATGAAGTACTTTTTGTTCTCAGGTGTGAGTTTAAATATATGCAATTTTCAAGAATGGTCTTCTTTGAGGGGATTGGTCATTTGTTAGTAATTTGTTTGGAGCCAACAACCTTTGGGCTCTAGAACTAAATATGTTATGCCAAAATTGCAATGACCTGGATTCTATCATCAAATATATAGAAGCTTTATTATTAACTTCACCTCCTACAATGTTAGGGACTAACAAGGTAATCCCCGCTTCATTCACCACTTATTTGCATTGAAATATAAAAAACCAATTTGTATAATCTTCTAAATTGTTATATTCTAGAATATTTGACTGTATCACGCTTCAAGTTTCCACTATAAAAATGCATTTCACAATTTCACAAAAGCTATTGAAAATGCAAGCAGCTGACATTTAGCCAAAAAAACCTTAAAATGCATGAAAATATTTAACCGCCTTTGAAAGTGCAACCAAGGTTCATGTTTGGTTGCATTAGTACAATTGATTTAATTATACTAAATAAATTTCAAATTTACTAATATATTAACCCTTTATTTAATTCATATATATTAGACCACTAACCTTTTCAAGTAAAGTTTATCGTACACAATGCTTAAAAGCCTATAACAAACGTAACCTTTAATGTGCAAAAAGAATAAGAAAGATTAAATAATGTCTGTTATACAACATAAAACACTTATTAGCCAAGTTGCCATGAGATGTTCAGTTTTTTTAGATCAATACCATTGAATCATATTGTTCAACTGTTGGTTTAATTTCAACATAAGTTAATTACCGCATATGAGTGTAAATTCTAAATTTTTATTAGCATAGTCGCTAAAAATATTGCATCATCGAAGTTTGTAAACTATATTTTATCATCATTATATAACACAAATGCTCAAAGCATTCAGTATTTTTTCCCCCACTTCATACAAATATGAAAGCCGATTACTAAAAATTTGTGATCCTAAAGTGGATTGATGAATTCAAATTAAGATTATTGAACATATCCAATTTTTCAAGGACCTCATTTTAATTCATATCTAATTAATGATAATTGGATTTGTATATAATGAACAACGATGTAACTGTCAGTAAACAATTTACTTATAGGCTTCTGTAACAGTTTATCAAGCTGAGAAATTTAATCATATGAATAGAACTGAAGAAACTGACATACTAGTTCATAAAGAATAAAATTACAGATCAAATAGGAGAATGTTAGGTATTAGTTGATATCCATTTTGGGTAGCCTTTAACTTTCAGTGGCTACATATTTTCTTAAGCCTGCTAAAAGTATCATATTCTTAGACATGAGACTATTTAATTTCACAATTTCTTGATGTTATATTTTTCGGTGCGCTGGAGGTGAAGTTGCTCGAGCACAAGTGATGTTGCAGGGGTGTTCACAGCATTTAGACAGGGGAGTAAGCATGTTGATGTTTCAGGTCGATTCACCGGCATTCATGATCTCCCCTATACTGTCTCCCACACCATAACACCGTCCATATTTATACCTCAAATTGTTGTCGCCCTACCTGCTTCAGAAAGGTATTTCCTTGCTGTTACTCATTTTTGGAACTAATCGTTCCCTTTAACTTTAAAATTCAATTTAACTTCATTATTTTCTTCGCTTCATACCCTTACCGTGTTGATGAAGTAACACATAAGGACCACACCCTATTTTGTACACCACCTTTATTTACTACTGTTTCTAGAGATTTTATGTACCCTCTATTTTTTAGATGAAAGGTTGGCAAATCTTTTCATTCAATCACTATGCTTCGAGTAATTTGATATCATATTTTTTATTTTGTTTATTTTTCCTTTCAAAAATTTTCAACTACAAGTTATTATGTATTTACATGTATATAATTCTTTATATTACTTAAATGAATACATAAGCATGTTCGTTTTTGTAATATTTAACTCTATTTTTCAATCGTTACACTTGCTTAGGTAAGGTACGTGAGTATTTTATTCCACTATTTTGCATGAAAGCTAAAGGATTATCAAATCTATCTCATACGGTTTTTCCTTTCTTTCACGTACAGAAAAATGCATCCAACTTAGGAAGTAAATCAGATGTATATTTAACTGTTTCACTATATGGAAATAAATTACTACTAAACTTTCTGCTTTATTTTTGTATTAATCCATGTATGGTAATTGATTGGTTCATTTCAAATTGGCATTACAGTGGGGAGTGCATGTACACATGTCTTAAGTCAGTTATGTATCATATCGCTTCATCTATTTTTTAAGCGACATCCATTCAAAATGTTGCGATTCAAATATGGCTATAGCCATTAGCACCAAATGTCATAATTGAACATATACATGATCATGCTTATAATTACAACTACTTCAAATGAATATCCAGAAAATAATATTATGTCAATAAAATAAATATCATAATAAAATGTATCTAGTTTTCTTTTATTTATTTGTAATTATTATTATTACTATTAAAAAAGAATACATGACTTGTTTTCTGGAGTATTTTATTGTGCCCATTTATGGATGTCATTATACATCTGGTGAATAGGTATAATGATGCTAATCAAACCGACCGTAGGGAGGTCCGATAGGGATGTTTGCTTACTATCACTAGCCAAAATCAAATACTCTGAAGCAAAAAACATGCTATATGTTTCACCGCGTTTCATCACCGACGGCTGCTATTACGACCAGATTATCCGATGTCAATAAAGAGGATTCAAAATAAATAAATAAATCGACTCCATGCTACTTTCCAGATCTATCTTCATCTCCAGCATCCTCCTCCCTAGCATCACCAACATCATACGTCTTTCTAGATGTCCTAACATCTCTATCGTCGTCCTTCTTAGATCTGGTAATGATAAACTATGCTTTCTTTGTTATATTAGTACTTATAACATATTTGTATAATTTTGTTATTTCTGATGATTGCAAACCAATATTGTATTTGAATTTAAATACTCGATTTAATTGAAATATTTGGTAAGTTATCTAAATCCTTTTTGTAATTTGAAAAAAAAATCTATATTTTAAAAAACCACTTAACTTTCGAACTGTACTTTTTTTATATCAGTACCTGCTAACTTTTAATGTGTTATGTTGGATTAACTGCTATGTATTTTTATTAGCTTTTATGCTACTTATTAATATCAATCCAATATAAGGAAGATATTGTTTTATCCTTTTTTACCATGTTCATTGTTGATTATATAAATCCTATTTTTTGAGATTCGTTTTGAAATATTAACAGTTTTAGTAACTTTAGTAATTGTATTGTTTTGTGACTGTATACTAATTAGGAAAGTGCAACAGTGGTTGATACAATAAGCAGTATAAATGTTGTTTGGAGTTATAAGTTCTTGCATTTTTTTTCTTTCTGATTTTTGTTTTACATGGCTATTGCTTATTATGAAACTAGAAAAGCCCATTCAATTATTATGCAAAGCTTGGCCTTCATACATGATAAATATTTTGGAACTCAGGTGATATTTTAGGTATCATGTTTTGTTGTACTCGTCATAATATGGAATGAAGTCATATTATAATGTTATTTTAAGTGGATTCAATGTACTAAATGTAATTATGTTTATTTTAAATTGAAGGCATCCCAATATCAGCAGCCAAAATGGAGCAATATGTCTAGATATACTGAAGGATCGATGGAGCCTAGCTCTAACTCTGAAGAAAGCACTTCTCTTATTACATGCCTTACTTTCTGCTCCTGCCCCTGATGATCCTCAAGATGCTGTGGTTGCACAACAGGTCTTATCATATCCTACTTTTTATTCCATTTTCTTGCTTCATTTTTGTAACGGCCCGAAGATTTTCGACCTCGAAAATCGACACTAATACGTTCACTGTATAAAGTGCCGAGCAATCGAGTGCCGAAAATTCCAGACTGTTGGGGCTAAGAAGAAAAAGAGGTAGAAAGAATAGAAACAACAGCACATAATCTCATAATCGCAGCGGAACAATATATAATATAAACAACATTTACACAAAGAAAAGCTATAACCGTCAATATAAATATATAAGATATCAGAGTACAATAATCCGAACAGTTATAATAACTTGTCCTCAACTACTGGATAAAATAGCCTATATACTCAGCGGAATATACTCGATGCGTCTCTGCCATCCAGCTCGTCTCCTGAGCTCCAAAACGTCCTAACCTGAAAATCTGTAATACTCAGTCTGACCCGAGCATTACAATAAAGTAACACCCGAGTCAGGCTGGAAACTAGCGTGAGTAAACTCATTTGATATGAAATGCTTAAGTTACAAAACTTCTTTAAAACCATGGTAACTCGTATGACTCGACGAGTGTTATCTGATCTTAACCAAAAACACCTTCTAGAAATCCACTGACATTATACTAATGTCTAAGTATGCATGGTTACTTATTGAAACCATGGTTACTTATTGAAAATAATAAGATTTACTTAATTTATTCAATTCCAGCCTATTAGCTCTAAAATCAAACCCGTACAGATTGTAGTGGTTGTTAAATCGAAGTGGTTTCGGATAACGCTGATATCCGATCCCGGTCTCTTCGATTCCAAACGCTATCTTTTAAGCCAGGTTGTTTTTAACAAAACAATTCAATTTGAAAATGTCATATTCACATAGAAATTCCATTATGGATATCTATTTCAAATAAACGCTTCATGTTTATATTAACTGTCCAATTCAGGTTATCTCATATCACAGAATAACTGGAAATAACACACTAGAGAAACAAGGCAATCCAATGTATTTTAACCATTTAAACTATTCATAGACTAAATTAACTAGTCACACAAATATCTATTTAATCTAAACAAAATTTTATTATTTTCAAATCCCGTTTACTTATTATTAAACTAATTACGACCTTTTTATTTTACTTTAAATAATCCACGGAATTAATTAATAATTTAACATATATTTAAAATTAACTAAGGCTTTAATTAATTTAAAAGTCTTAAACCATTTTTTTTCTTTATTAACCACCAACCAATTTCATTACAAATTAATTATTAAATAAGCTTTTAACAAAGGTTAAAAAGATAAGACGCTCGGCTCTTAAATTTTCATAACGGGATGTTAAAGTTTAAAAGCAATGGGTTTAAAGGTTATTAATTACCAAAGAACATTTTATTTTTGTTTATTTTTATTTTTATTCTTAGCCAAGGCTTAAGTATCAACACTTAATTTATATTCATCTATATATATTTATGGACCTTAATTTAGATGGTGGAGTTTATTATTTATTTTCTATGAGATCCATCATATTTTCCAAAATTCTATTGTAACGACCCGTAAATTTTAATAATTTTTATAACGTAATTAATTGAATTTTTGTGAAATTTTAAACAATAAATTTTGAAATAAAAATGTTATATTTGGGATACGTATTTAAAAACATAGCAACTGGTAAATTTTCATCTGATAATATTAAAGTTTATTTTCTAGTGAAATTCTATTTCAATTTAAGTCAGTTAATTATTGATGAAAATAAAATGTTTTTCAAACTTGAATATTTTTATACAATAAATTTCTAAATCATCTTCTGAGTGAAACATCAGTCTTCGTTTCGTCAAATTTGGACTTCTATTGCTCCGTTTATCTTAATTCTGGCAGAATAGCAGCATTTCTAGTACCGATTATCGATTTTTGATCGGATGATCGTACCACTAATATCTGTATATCGTTTTGTTCGCCTCATCGTGTAGATCTCCGTAGTATATTCAATTCTTTGTTTTGAATTTCGATATGTGGTGAAACCCGTGAAAAACGGTTAACTGTACGGGTACCACTTTTACACTTTTAATAGTGGTGTCCATTCAAATTTCAAACCGGAATTTACAGCAACTAGCATTTATTATAATATTCTTTATTGACTAAAATTCAGCCATTTGCTTTTATTTAATTTCTGAATTCGAGTGAGTGGCCGTTGCCGTTTCAAATCTTATCCACGGGCTATTCTTATTCACGAGCTATTCTTATTCCTTTCTATTCGGTGCCATTCCTATTCTACCGTTCTTTCCTTCAATAAAATATTCATAAGGGAAGTGTAAACAAATATTTATACCAGCAAGCTATATTTTTTTAGATCCACCTGAAGCCTTCATCTTCTTCCACCTTTCCACCGTTCCATTCGTTTCAACTTTCAAGATTGCTGTTCAGTTTTATAATGATTCATTTTCTTTCCTTACTTTCTCTACATCTTGCTTTTTCTAAAATGCCTGCTTTTCCTTTTATCTCGTGAAACCGCTCCCCAGTCCTTCACGTCTTCCCTCCACACACCTACTCCCTCCGCTGCCAAGCCCACCTCCACACCTCCCCACCGTAAGCACGCAAGCAGCCCGTTCTTCTCCCATCTGTCCGGCCAACCCAGCAACCCATTGTCAACCGCACCCATCACCACCCCGTATGCCTCCTGCCTTGATTTTTTGTTATATATATGTAAGTATATATATTAGTCTATATATATACAGGAGTTTGGTTTCGCATTGTTATATATATAAGTTGTATTTTCAAGTCTCACTGTTAAGTTGCATATATAACTTTATATATTGTATAGCTATATGTTTCCGTTCTGAGATTTCTTTTTCGTATTATATATGAGTTATAGATTTGCATATATTTCTTTTTCGTGACCGGTTGAGTCTTAAATGTATAAGTTTATAGATATATATATATATATATATAAAACCTGCCGTATATATATTAGTCTATAAGTATGTATATATTTATTGTTTTGTGGTTCTACATATCAACATATTATATCTGTTATGTCAATCTTTATATAGATTAGCTTATATACAATCTGTGTGCTAACATATAAACCTATACAAGTTATAGCCTGTCAATGACCTGGGTGAGTTTGTAATTAGAGAAGTTTATAAATTTTTTTTATGTCAGTTCTATATAAGGTTGTGTAAATATTAGTTAAAATATGATTTCGTGAACTGTAAACACAATATACATAACAGTTTATATTATTTCTATGTATATACTGGTACCATATTGTATATGTAAGTTTTATAGGATTTCAAAATCTATTGATACATATAGGCATATTAACGTATGAGCTGTTTCTATATATAAGTATGAAGGTTATATATCCTGTCTGTTAGTAAATGTATAAAAATTTACTTAAGTTCCTATTTGATTTGTGAATTATATATATATTATTATAATAAGGAAGTTGATAAGTATATATGTATAAGTTTTACAAATTATCCTAGATATGGGTAGAAATCTTGTTTACAGCATTATTTTAGTTTAACAGGAGTATATATGAGGATTACAGTATTATATGTGATTAAGTTGTCATTCATGTTGTTACATATTAGTCTATCAAGTAACGTATATTGTTCCTTAAGGTGTCTGCATATGTGTTCTTGTGAGTATATCTTTCTATAAGTTATGGTGACAGTTTAAATAATTTGCAAAAGTAATATATATGATTTAAGCTGAATATGAGTTAAATATATGAGTTATATGCTCTATATGAGTTATACGGTTATATATATGTCATTTATATTTAGTGCATGAGTTTATTTATAGTAAAATATATTAAAGTATATACTTTCGGGTTTAAAATTTCTTTCATCTTCAGTTTATAGTTTTTCAATCTTCGTACTGATTGGGAATATTTACTATCTTAAACAGACATACATGGTTGTTTATTTATGTAACTCGATATGTTTTGATAACTATAATAAAGTAAATTTATATTAATTTCAAAATATAAGTTGTTTATATATATATATATATGTTATATAGGTAGTATATAAGGTTATTTGTATATATATGTACAAATTTGTGTAAGTATATTCTAGTTTCTATATAGGTGAATTTTGTTTTCATGGATTTTTATTTATTTTTGATTGAAATTAAGTTAATATTTTGAAAAAAAAATTAGTATTTTAAATATATGTTGATCTTAATATATGTGCTTAGTTAAAACAATGATTTTAGTATAAAAAAATTTTGATCCTATCAAACCGATTCTGATCGTCTCCATCTATTCCTATTTATCAGCTTCGTTCGTTGATTCGAGTCCAATCTTGCATGTGTTGAGAATTCATGCCTGGATTTCGTAACCACTTCATTGTCTATCTCTCTAACCTCGAAAGGTGAGCAATCACTCACGATTAACGTTCTTTTATTATTTAAATTTGATTTCAATTGAAACGACAATTGAAATATGATGCTGTAGTTATTTAAATTGTTATATATGCTATTATCTGTATATGTTCACCTGTGACATTTGACACCAGTATCTAGTATTTATATGCCTGTTATTTCTATTATCTGTATATGTTCACCTATGACATCTGACACCAGTATCTGTTATTTATATTGATGATATATGCCTGTTGTTTTATTTTATATTATCTGTTATCACCCTGCAAGTTCCCTATTAGTATAGAATTCACTATGGGTTGAAATGATACATACCCGAACGGACTTTAGAATAGGAGAAAATCGTTATGGGTTGAAATGATAAACCCAAGCGATTTTCATTTGAATTGAAATTGGGACTACGGGTTGAAATGATATCTACCCGTATATATTAAAATTACGGGTTGAAATGATAAATATCCGTATCACTTAACCATATGATAAATATATATACTAACACCGTTGGTCCATATATATAAATATTTTGAAATTGAATTCCATGGTTTTGGAAAGAAATATATGGTTTGAAAAAAAAATGTTGATTCTTAAAATTTTATATATAAATGGTAATGATATTTATAGATTTAATAATGATATTTAATTTAATTAAGATGGATTTAATACACATAATATGTTAAGTATAAAATTTATATTTCAAAATAGATTTTTGGTAAAAATTTGAATAAGTTAAGGTTGGGAAGATAATTTGAATTCAGTAAAGAATTTTATTTAATTAAACCAATTTAAAGCTTATTGAAATTGGGATTTAAGATATGACTTATAACTTGAGTTTGATTTAAATAATTTAATGACTATTTCTTGTTTAAAATAAATTTAAGGAATTATTTAGAAAAAATTGAGATTTAAGGCTAGTCAAATGATATTGAATTTATCGAGTGAATATTCCCTGATTAAATAATAATAAAGTTGAATCAAGAGCTATAGGAAACCGTTAAAAATTTAACTTTGAAAATGATTGAATATTAAAGCTTTGAAATATATTGAAAATTTAAATGGTTTATTTAGAACTGAATTGAATTGATGAATAGAGCTTGAATAAAATTTGAATTTGGAATGTGAAGTTGATTTGAATCGATTTGCGAGACTTGAGGAAATTATAAACGCTTTACTTTATAAATTAATTAATATATATACTATCTTGGAAAATAGTTATATTTGGAATGAAATGATATTTGGGTTTTAAAGTATAAATTAAATTGAAATGACCACGGTGTTATAATGTATATTTCCACCTTGTAGATAGTTCTGAAGATCCTTAGAGGATGGTTATCCCAACATCCTTTAAGTTACTCGTATTTCAGTTGATATTTCACTTGAGTTGGATTTATTTATATAAGAATGTTAATCCTAACTCGAGTGTTTTGTGTTTTGCTTTACGCTCGGGTCAGACCGAGTGATACAGCATTTGAGACTCACCTTTGGAGTTTGGAGCTTCCCTTGGAGATCCAACTATCGCGTCAGCTCTCAGCTCTTCTAGTTGATCTGTTCAGAGAAGTCATCTGTTGTACTAGAGACTTCACTGCATTTGAGATATTCTGTTGTATTTTATTTCTAACTCTGATGTTTATATAGTAGCTTCATGAACTACTATTTTATCTATTCCGCTGCGTATTATTGTATTACTCTGTGTCTGTGATTCTGTGATCGATTTATTTACTGCATATGCTGAGTTTTGCCAAATTTAAATTAACAATCTGATATTTTGAATTATTCAAGTCCGACATGTGTGGAATTATTGTCGATTTGAATGGTCCAAAATAACGGGTCGTTACAGTTGGTATCAGAGCTTTGGCTCTAGGCAAAACTTAGCATATATTGTAAATTTATTTACAGAATCACTTTCGTTCGAGTTTAATCTCTTCCTTTTGACTCGAAATTCTTTTGAACTTTGGAACGTTCCTTGCGGCTCCAAAATTTCATTCTTGCCTCTCCCTATTTGTATTCTTTTGATTCTGGAATATCCCATAACTCCACTTCGAATGATCTCCATAAGAATAGGCGATCCCGCCGATCTTTGAATGATTTGTAAAGGGGTGGAACTCCTTTACAATTGGCATTGATTCACCGGAGATTTATACAACCCTCGGTTTTGATGTTGCTATCTCTTGTTGTGCCGAATTCTATTTCTGGCGATCGAATGACGATTTGCCTTAGATTTTCGCATCGATTATATTCTTGAAGTCACGGTTGACCCGGTTAAGGTCGCCCGCGATTTATATAAGTGTATCCGTCTACTGTTTTGTAATTAATTATCTCATTTTCGTTCGAACTTATCTTCGAATCAGAATCCTATTTGATTAGAGTCCCTCTAATTTGAATTTCTATCTTTGTTTGAAATTCATTCTTGAATCATCCTTTGAAAATCGGGTTTGTTTGTATTTTATAAATTGTTTCTAAACCGAAATTATTATTTTGATAAGTATGATTATATTCTATATATAAAAAAAAGTGTAATGTTTTCGATAAAGATTATAAACCCTTTTAAAATAAGAATTTGAATTTTTGAAAGGATTTGAAAATTTGAAGTTATATAAGAAATTGATTTATATAAAAAAAATGATTTAGAACTAAAGGATTTTAAATTTGAAATTCGAGAATTGAACTCCGATATTTTGAAATTGGTTTTAAGATTTTGAAATATATAATAATAATATGATTTAAAAGTATTTTCCCGAATAAGAAATGTTTCAAATGATTTAATGAGTTTCGAATGATTTCGAAGAAATTTCAAAAGAAGTTTGAGAAAATAGAAGTCCAGAACTCACTTATGTCGCTGGAAAATAATTTTGGTGATGAGTGCACGCATCATCGACATTGATTTTCGAGTTTCAGATTGAGGGATAGGCCACTTCAGTAGCTTTGCTATGCGAGTGATTTTGTGAAACCATTTTGATTTCAAATTCCGAAGTATGATTTGATATTCGAAAGATATATGTATATTCATATATATTTGAAATGATTTGAAGTAAGCTGGTGTTCAGTCCTTGAGTTTCGGATTTGATATAACCCTATCTATTAAAATTGAATTACTGGTTTGTTACTGATTTCCAACTCTTGAATTTGAAAATGATTTCTTCAACTATTTTGAAAGTTCGAGCACTTCCAAATCAAGGTTAACTTTTCAAAGCTAAGAAATGTTGAAAAGTATAAAATATATAAGTTTGGTATGTATGTTAAAGTATGTAGTAATATGGTTTAAATAAGTTGAAACTGTTTTGTTAAGTAAATGCATAAGGCAAAATTTAAAATTTTCTAATATGAAATTTAGATTTGAAATGTTTTGAAAATAATTTGGTCTTCAAAATATTTTGAATAAAGCTTAGTTAAATGTTTTAACATAGTAACATCTTTATGAAACTATATATTTAACAAGTTGGAATAAATATATAAGTTGTACGTATGCTGTTTTATTCGCATAATTAATTTGATCCAAGTTTGAGTACACAAGTTCGAGGTGAATTACACCATTTCGTGTTAGGATTTTTCATTCGATTCTTGATGACGAATATTTGATATGGATTTTGGGCTCGATTCTAGAATTCTCTATCATAGTATATGGCTATGCAAGGAGACTGATGGCTTCTAATCGAGAAACCATATCGAAGTCCGCATTAGGGAAGTCGAATGGGCAATACTAGTTCGAAAGCGAACTTGTGCGATCGAGCGAGCGATCAAATGTGATTTTGCAAAATGATGACGTATGTACATCTTATATTCTAATATCATTGATATGTTTTGACGCTGAAATTGAAAGCTGTCATGTTAGAATATCTTTGCTTATTAAGAGAAAATTTCCAATTTAAATTACAAAGATATATAACCCATAAAAGCAAAGATATTCAATCCCATATGGCTCTTCATACAGCGAAATTTATTTTGAAAATTTTGATCCTTATATAAGATGGACCTTACGTAAGTATAAGATGATTTTGAAACATTTGATTTTGGAAATGAATTGGATGACTTGAATTATATTGATTTGGAAATTTGGATTTATTTTCTAAATCTATTATTTTGGAAACTTTGAAACTAAAGATATTTAATTTGAGAAGAAATAATTTGGTGAAATTGTATATGATTTTGAAAGAGAACTGATATTGAAACAAATTGAAATTTGAGAACCTTGTGTTACTAAATACTTGATTTGGGAGTTGTCGAACTTATATAAAATTGATTTGTATGAGTATAAAATTGATTCGAAAACTATAGATTTGAAAAGGTACTCAATTTGAAAGTGAAATCTTATATAATTGAAGTCTATATAAATATGATTTGATATACTTTTGATTTTGGAGAAGTATTTGATTTGAAAATTAAATCTTATATATAATGGATTTTATATAAGTACGATATTTGAAAGTGATTTGTAAAGGTACTATATGATACATATTTTCGAAGTAAAGATATGGAAAGTGCCTTCTGCTTGATATCCGATTTGTGGCCACATCTTGGATTCATTCTATCGATATTATTCTCTCTGATTTTTGGTTTTCCGGATATGATACTCGAGTGTCCTTCGAATTCCATGGCGTTACCCATGGTCTTACGAACTCGACTGCATAGCGTAATTCGTAAGGCAGTGATTGCTTAAAAGGTACGGATGTTTCCTGGGGGATCCAGGCGTAACCATTGTGTATCTGCGATCTATGGTCGTGTTAGTGGCGTAATCCGCAAGGCAGAGATTGCTTACGGGGTATGGATGTTTCCTGGGGGATCCAGGCGTAACCATTTTTATGTATCCTGCGGTCCACCGTTTTGTTGCATGGCGAAATTCGCAAGGCAGTGAATGCTTAAAAGGTACGGATGTTTCCTGGGGGACCCAGGCGTAACCATTGTGTATCTGCGATCCATGATTTGATTCGTTTTGTTTTGTTTGGATTGTACTTTCCATATCTGTTTTTAAAAGTTTTTCCAGTATTTTCACTGGGTGTTGAAACAGGTCTACTAAGTACCTGGAGAATTCTAGTTTTGCGCCTGATCAACGCACTACCAGAGTCCACAGGAACAAGGATAAACTTGTTAAAACATCGAGTTATAAAAGTATTTTATTATAAAAGTATTTCCAACAAAGAAATTATGTATTAATATTTGAAATTGAAATTCTCATGGTTTAAATTAATTACTCGTGCCCGATTCTATTCTTTTGAATCTACCTTATCCGTTCAGCTTTATTTATTCACCTTTATCCTATTATCTGAATCCAATTAGTGCCCTTCAACCAACCAAACACTTCATAGCCCCATTTGGGTTACAAGCTAGCATTACTAGCTCAGCAACCAACCAAACACCTTTATCTAGTTGTTTCTATTCTCCTACCTCCTTCCTTTTCGGGGACGAAAAGTTTTGAGTGGGGGAGAGTGTAACGACCCGTAAATTTTAATAATTTTTATAACGTAATTAATTGAATTTTTGTGAAATTTTAAACAATAAATTTTGAAATAAAAATGTTATATTTGGGATACGTATTTAAAAACATAGCAACTGGTAAATTTTCATCTGATAATATTAAAGTTTATTTTCTGGTGAAATTCTATTTCAATTTAAGTCAGTTAATTATTGATGAAAATAAAATGTTTTTCAAACTTGAATATTTTTATACAATAAATTTATAAATCATCTTCTGAGTGAAACATCAGTCTTCGTTTCGTCAAATTTGGACTTCTATTGCTCCGTTTATCTTAATTCTGGCAGAATAGCAGCATTTCTAGTACCGATTATCGATTTTTGATCGGATGATCGTACCACTAATATCTGTATATCGTTTTGTTCGCCTCATCGTGTAGATCTCCGTAGTATATTCAATTCTTTGTTTTGAATTTCGATATGTGGTGAAACCCGTGAAAAACGGTTAACTGTACGGGTACCACTTTTACACTTTTAATAGTGGTGTCCATTCAAATTTCAAACCGGAATTTACAGCAACTAGCATTTATTATAATATTCTTTATTGACTAAAATTCAGCCATTTGCTTTTATTTAATTTCTGAATTCGAGTGAGTGGCCGTTGCCGTTTCAAATCTTATCCACGGGCTATTCTTATTCACGGGCTATTCTTATTCCTTTCTATTCGGTGCCATTCCTATTCTACCGTTCTTTCCTTCAATAAAATATTCATAAGGGAAGTGTAAACAAATATTTATACCAGCAAGCTATATTTTTTTAGATCCACCTGAAGCCTTCATCTTCTTCCACCTTTCCACCGTTCCATTCGTTTCAACTTTCAAGATTGCTGTTCAGTTTTATAATGATTCATTTTCTTTCCTTACTTTCTCTACATCTTGCTTTTTCTAAAATGCCTGCTTTTCCTTTTATCTCGTGAAACCGCTCCCCAGTCCTTCACGTCTTCCCTCCACACACCTACTCCCTCCGCTGCCAAGCCCGCCTCCTCACCTCCCCACCGTGAGCACGCAAGCAGCCCGTTCTTCTCCCCTCTGTCCGGCCAACCCAACAACCCATTGTCAACCACACCCATCACCACCCCGTATGCCTCCTGCCTTGATTTTTTGTTATATATATGTAAGTATATATATTAGTCTATATATATACAGGAGTTTGGTTTCGCATTGTTATATATATAAGTTGTATTTTCAAGTCTCACTGTTAAGTTGCATATATAACTTTATATATTGTATAGCTATATGTTTCCGTTCTGAGATTTCTTTTTCGTATTATATATGAGTTATAGATTTGCATATATTTCTTTTTCGTGACCGGTTGAGTCTTAAATGTATAAGTTTATAGATATATATATATAAATCCTGCCGTATATATATTAGTCTATAAGTATGTATATATTTATTGCTTTGTGGTTCTACATATCAACATATTATATCTGTTATGTCAATCTTTATATAGATTAGCTTATATACAATCTGGGTGCTAACATATAAACCTATACAAGTTATAGCCTGTCAATGACCTGGGTGAGTTTGTAATTAGAGAAGTTTATAAATTTTTTTTTATGTCAGTTCTATATAAGGTTGTGTAAATATTAGTTAAAATATGATTTCGTGAACTGTAAACACAATATACATAACAGTTTATATTATTTCTATGTATATACTGGTACCATATTGTATATGTAAGTTTTATAGGATTTCAAAATCTATTGATACATATAGGCATATTAACGTATGAGCTGTTTCTATATATAAGTATGAAGGTTATATATCCTGTCTGTTAGTAAATGTATAAAAATTTACTTAAGTTCCTATTTGATTTGTGAATTATATATATATTATTATAATAAGGAAGTTGATAAGTATATATGTATAAGTTTTACAAATTATCCTAGATATGGGTAGAAATCTTGTTTACAGCATTATTTTAGTTTAGCAGGAGTATATATGAGGATTACAGTATTATATGTGATTAAGTTGTCATTCATGTTGTTACATATTAGTCTATCAAGTAACGTATATTGTTCCTTAAGGTGTCTGCATATGTGTTCTTGTGAGTATATCTTTCTATAAGTTATGGTGACAGTTTAAATAATTTGCAAAAGTAATATATATGATTTAAGCTGAATATGGGTTAAATATATGAGTCATATGCTCTATATGAGTTATACGGTTATATATATATGTCATTTATATTTAGTGCATGAGTTTATTTATAGTAAAATATATTAAAGTATATACTTTCGGGTTTAAAATTTCTTTCATCTTCAGTTTATAGTTTTTCAATCTTCGTACTGATTGGGAATATTTACTATCTTAAACAGACATACATGGTTGTTTATTTATGTAACTCGATATGTTTTGATAACTATAATAAAGTAAATTTATATTAATTTCAAAATATAAGTTGTTTATATATATATATATATGTTATATAGGTAGTATATAAGGTTATTTGTATATATATGTACAAATTTGTGTAAGTATATTCTAGTTTCTATATAGGTGAATTTTGTTTTCATGGATTTTTATTTATTTTTGATTGAAATTAAGTTAATATTTTGAAAAAAAAATTAGTATTTTAAATATATGTTGATCTTAATATATATGCTTAGTTAAAACAATGATTTTAGTATAAAAAAAATTTGATCCTATCAAACCGATTCTGATCGTCTCCATCTATTCCTATTTATCAGCTTCGTTCGTTGATTCGAGTCCAATCTTGCATGTGTTGAGAATTCATGCCTGGATTTCGTAACCACTTCATTGTCTATCTCTCTAACCTCGAAAGGTGAGCAATCACTCACGATTAACGTTCTTTTATTATTTAAATTTGATTTCAATTGAAACGACAATTGAAATATGATGCTGTAGTTATTTAAATTGTTATATATGCTATTATCTGTATATGTTCACCTGTGACATTTGACACCAGTATCTAGTATTTATATGCCTGTTATTACTATTATCTGTATATGTTCACCTATGACATATGACACCAGTATCTGTTATTTATATTGATGATATATGCCTGTTGTTTTATTTTATATTATCTGTTATCACCCTGCAAGTTCCCTGTTAGTATAGAATTCACTATGGGTTGAAATGATACATACCCGAACGGACTTTAGAATAGGAGAAAATCGTTATGGGTTGAAATGATAAACCCAAGCGATTTTCATTTGAATTGAAATTGGGACTACGGGTTGAAATGATATCTACCCGTATATATTTAAATTACGGGTTGAAATGATAAATATCCGTATCACTTAACCATATGATAAATATATATACTGACACCGTTGGTCCATATATATAAATATTTTGAAATTGAATTCCATGGTTTTGGAAAGAAATATATGGTTTGAAAAAAAAATGTTGATTCTTAAAATTTTATATATAAATGGTAATGATATTTATAGATTTAATAATGATATTTAATTTAATTAAGATGGATTTAATACACATAATATGTTAAGTATAAAATTTATATTTCAAAATAGATTTTTGGTAAAAATTTGAATAAGTTAAGGTTGGGAAGATAATTTGAATTCAGTAAAGAATTTTATTTAATTAAACCAATTTAAAGCTTATTGAAATTGGGATTTAAGATATGATTTATAACTTGAGTTTGATTTAAATAATTTAATGACTATTTCTTGTTTAAAATAAATTTAAGGAATTATTTAGAAAAAATTGAGATTTAAGGCTAGTCAAATGATATTGAATTTATTGAGTGAATATTCCCTGATTAAAAAATAATAAAGTTGAATCAAGAGCTATAGGAAACCGTTAAAAATTTAACTTTGAAAATGATTAAATATTAAAGCTTTGAAATATATTGAAAATTTAAATGGTATATTTAGAACTGAATTGAATTGATGAATAGAGCTTGAATAAAATTTGAATTTGGAATTTGAAGTTGATTTGAATCGATTTGCGAGACTTGAGGAAATTATAAATGCTTTACTTTATAAATTAATTAATATATATATATACTATCTTGGAAAATAGTTATATTTGAAATGAAATGATATTTGGGTTTTAAAGTATAAATTAAATTGAAATGACCACGGTGTTATAATGTATATTTCCACCTTGTAGATAGTTCTGAAGATCCTTAGAGGATGGTTATCCCAACATCCTTTAAGTTACTCGTATTTCAGTTGATATTTCACTTGAGTTGGATTTATTTATATAAGAATGTTAATCCTGACTCGAGTGTTTTGTGTTTTGCTTTACGCTCGGGTCAGACCGAGTGATACAGCATTTGAGACTCACCTTTGGAGTTTGGAGCTTCCCTTGGAGATCCAACTATCGCGTCAGCTCTCAGCTCTTCTAGTTGATCTGTTCAGAGAAGTCATCTGTTGTACTGGAGACTTCACTGCATTTGAGATATTCTGTTGTATTTTATTTCTAACTCTGATGTTTATATAGTAGCTTCATGAACTACTATTTTATCTATTCCGCTGCGTATTATTGTATTACTCTGTGTTTGTGATTCTGTGATCGATTTATTTACTGCATATGCTGAGTTTTGCCAAATTTAAATTAACTATCTGATATTTTGAATTATTCAAGTCCGACATGTGTGGAATTATTGTCGATTTGAATGGTCCAAATTAACGGGTCGTTACATCTATAATCCAATATATATCATAGTTTTTAAGCCATTTATATATCCAAATATTTTAATTATCAGAAATTTATTTATTTGACTAATTAAAACTAATATTCCAATAATTTAAACAAGTTAATTACCCCATTATCCGATGTTAAAAATCCGGGTCGTCATAATTTTAGACGCTGCATTTGCATTATAATGCAAGAACTTAAGTTTATTTTGAGTGGTTTATTTAAACTGAACTTTAACCAAATTACTAGTCAACGACATTTTATTTCATTAAATAGTTAGTTTCTATGTAATATAACCTTTTCGACCTTCATGTCCCTCAGTATTTGCGAAATTATTCAACCTTCGTTTCAATTGCTCAATCTTGGACTGAGGCTTTCGCTAAGACAACATCTAAGGCTTTTGCTAAGACAATAAAGTTATTTATAATAGAAAAAATAGGAGCCTTATTTCGATAAATATATAAGCTGTGTCCCTTTTCAGTAAATATATAGGTACTTTTTGGTCGCTTTTATGTTTTTTATTCACCTTAGCCATGCCATTTGCCTTTGAATTGCAATGGACACATGATTTGTATATTGGGGTATTGTATAATGTGTATAGCAGTTTTTAGTAGTTCTTATGTTAGCCTGTCCTAGTGTTTGGGAATATAACGTGTGTTTTCTATTATTTTTATTTACTTTGGATTGGCTGAATGAGGATGGAACAAAGGTTGAATATAGGGTTTGGAATCCGTTTAGATCAAAGCTAGCTGCAGCTATTTTAGGTGGAATTTATAGGATTTACATTGTAAGTTTCTTTTTTCTCTAAATATTAAAGTCCATCCTTAGCTTTCTGTAACAATCATATGCATCTAACTTTAAGTATAGTTGTCTTGTAATGCTTATTCTGAGTTCTGTTTCCTTTGATTAGAAACCTGGTGCACATGTGCTTTATCTCAGAGCTGCATCAGGAACCACAGTGTCTCATGTATATGATATTGTTGGACCAGTAAGTTATTTTTTTTGTTGCTACATATATGGTTAGCATTTCTTTATAATATAATGTCCTGCGGCTTTTTTCTAAATGCTTTCCCTTTGATTTTGGCAGACAGGAATGGTCTATGCCGTCGAGTTTTCTCATAGAAGCGGCAGGGATCTTGTTAACATAGCAAAAAACGAACAAATGTTATCCCTAAGAAGATGCTAGACATCCTGCAAAATATATAATGTTAGTTATATTTTAGTAATTTATGTATAGAAATAGAAAGTTATGTTATTAATGAAATCCATTATGAGAATCTACATTTAGTATTTGAAGCCAAATGCCAGTTTATTGTGACATTTACTATAAAAAGCCGTAGCAAAAACTAGGCAGTTTGCGACGGTTGTTAAGAACAGTCGCAAAAAATAGGCAATTTGCGACGGTTGTTTAATCCAGCCGTAGCAAAATTTCACCTTTTCGAAGCAAAAATGACAGTATATTGTGATGGTTGTTATGAAGAACTATCGCAAATAATAGGTCTGTTGCGACGGTTGCCATAAATAACCATAGCAAATAGTCGTTTTCTGCAACGGTTTAAAAACCGTCGCAACAGGTTTTTGCGTGTTACGACGTCTGCATTTGCTAAGGTTGTTGAACCGTCGCAACAGGAGTTAAACAACCATCGCAAATGACCTGTTTTGTAGTAGTGATTCGCTTCCACATCTCGATCGTAGTATTAGCCTCTTATTGCACGCTCTGGGTCCCCCATTTGAACTGTATCACATGCATCAGAAATCGTGCATACATGGACCTTCCGTTGTGCCGAACCCACTCCATCAAGCATCCGCGCCGGCTGCACACTCACTATAGGAACCTTTTTCGAGTGTCATTTGCGAAAATACACCGCCTCCAGCCAATTTCTAAATCCCAAATTGGGTAAACGTCATTTACCTAACACCATAATGACCTAGCTTCCTCTTATAGGGAACTAGCTTCCCTATTATTCTTAACATACAACTAAATGCCGTTAAATAGGCTCATAAACAATTATGGTTTATGTTAATTTTTATTATTAAACTTGGGCCTTGGGCCAAGGTTCAATTTCTGCAATTTCATTGCGAATGGTCACCCCTTATACCCTTCGGTCGACCGCTACTGGTCAACCGCTTGAATTTCCAAGTCGGTCGGTCACATAGTAAAATTAGGGTTATGCAATTTTTATTATATCAATTCTTTATACAATTGATTCATGTTGTTTGCATTATTTAATTAACCCTCAAGTGACCGGTTTACTCATCAAATTGCAATTCAATATAGGATTTGTTGGTTTAGGGTTTGCAAATTTGGTAATAGAATACGTATCTAAACAATTAATAAGATTAGAATTTTACTGCAATTCCAATTCTAGGGTTTTAGACTCAAATCTAGGGTTTATTAGCATATTCAATTTAAATTTAAGAAATTTTATTTAGGATTCTCTAATACCCTACTCAATTAAAATAGTTTAAACTAACTATAATAATCAACTTATCAAAATTGTGCCTACTCACCTCAAACCTAAGCTCTTCCTAATGCTTGCAGTCAAGAATCGTCCTCCAAATCGATAGCTCTGCCTTGATTTAGTTGCTTCTATTCTTTTAGGTTGAATTAATTTGATCTTATAGAATTTTTAGGGTTTAGGGTTAAGAGAAAATTTTAGCAGAGACCTATTACTGTAAACTGATATGAGAGTTTAGGGTTAGGTTAAGGTCGCTTATATAGGGGTTGGGAATGTGTTTGGGCCATTGGGTATGGGTTGGAGAATATTTTCTGTTATCTCATACGTTCATCAATTTCTCGGGCGACAATCAATCCATCTAGACCGCTCAATCATGCTAAAGTACGCTCTAAAACGCTTTATTTTCATGAGCCTAGGTCGACCGCTCCCCTCCCAGGGTCGACCATCAACTCCATAGGGTCAACCGATGGTAATGTAATTTTTGTGTAAATTTATTTTAAATTTCTTATTATAGTTTTAATTCTCCTAATGCCCCCGTACTAAATCTGATTACGATATGTTATATATGAAAATGTTCCAGAAAATCGCTATAGACTCGATGGTGCAAGTTTCGTAGCCAGATTCAAATGTCAGTGAAAATTTTCTTTTAAGTCATTGTTTTAATTAAATTTAATACCTTGTTAAATTTCTGTTTAAATTTTCTATTAAATTTTCAGAGTGTTACAGAGGCTATAAATGTAGAGAGAGAAACATTTCATTTCTCTCTTTAATAAATTGACATATTAAGTGATATTTACTATTGAATTTACACATGCCTTTATTGTTCTGGTTTTTTGTAACAACCCTGGTTTTGGAGATTACTTGTAAATATTAAATTATAACTTTATTTACAGGTAATCTCCAAAACTAGGGTTGTTACATTTTTGACTAATAAAATATACATGTGTGTGTATACACAAAACTATTTACACTAATATTTCGGGTGAGATCTTGCCGGAGATCTCATTTTCAAGCCTAAGCGATTCGAAACAAGATATTTTGTTGGAATCTCATCTGACTTAAGTCTCGAACGATATTATGGTATCTCAGTTGACATCTCGGACGAGATTTAAAAGTGAGATATCGGTCGAGTTCTTGAATTTTGAATAAAATCAACTCTTTTTTCGTATTGTGCTAGACCATTGCTTACCCAAATTTAAGCCTTTTTAACTATATTTTTTTAACCCATACTTCTTATATCAATGTCATTTACTTTTTCTATCTTATTTTGCGGTAGTGATGAGTGTATGAAGATAACAAAATTTACAATGATTATGGTACGTATTTCACTTTGGGTTTTCAATTAGGTTTCTGCTTCAAATTAGTTTTTCGATCTAATTTCATTTTGCTTCTTTTGATACTTTCTCCAGTCTTTTTACTAACCTTATTCCTTTACCGCTATAATTTTTGGTTTGACTGATTTAGCTTTGTGCTTCAAATAGATTCCTAGTCCGATTTCATTTAGTAATTGTTGTTATAGTTTTTTGTCCTAAAAGCTTATTTTCAACCCATAGAGGAATCATCTTTCATCTATTAATTTCATTTGTTGATTTCCTGTTCAAGCTTACATTATTTTTTGCTTTTTTGATGTGCTTTTGTTTTCTAGTAGTTCAATACTATAACTATATGTAGAATATTTTACTTCTAGTTGTAGACATTTTATTTAAAGTTAGAAGATTGTGAATTCCCTTACAACACTATAAATCATCGAATGTATATAAGAGAGATTATATTGTGTAGGCAAGTTACATGAATGATCAAACAAATAAAAGTGAAGGTGTATATGCAATGGTTTGTTTCTGGTCTGCCTTATCTCATATGATATTATATTGAACTTTATTCATGAATCCTTGGTATTTATTTGCATTACACGATAAGAGTGATTTTTTTTCATATTGAATTACTAATGATAAGCGTGTAATATATTCATGGTAAATGCATAATGTTATCCTTAAGGTAGTGACTGGTATTATAAATTTGAGTGTGTGAAAACTAATTTTCACATGACAAATACGTTATTGCTTCGAAATGAATTTTAGGTTCTAAGGTGTAAATCCGAAATGGACGTTCGAGATACACTCATCTCATTCGAGGTCTCACCCACTACTAGATAAGCTCATTAAATTCTTTGAGACAAGACGTGATCGAAATCATAGATTTAAAAATTTACTTATATATAATATGTTAACAAAGTATTTTACTAGCAAATAAAAGTTGACTTATATATATGATAAGACAATCGGTGAATTAAAGTAGGCATTTGTGAAGAAAAAAATATGGAGGACTTTTTTACTTCCTTTACTCATTCATTCAAAGCCATTTCAATATAACAATTAAACTCTTAAACATATATGTATATAAAATTAATTTTGACCATTCTCATATTTTGATATATGTAATTTACAAATATGAATCAAGAACATAGGAAGGATTTTAAAGTTAAACTTGATTTTACACGAAAGCATATTTTCTAAACTTTGAATTAAAACAACATACACAAATATATAAACATATATCTAAGTAATTGCAAACTATATTTTAAAATAAAAATAATAAATGTATACGTAAAGTTTATGATTAGCATATGTATTAGCATTTAAAGGCAACAAATTAAAAAGCAACATTAAATTAGAAAGGATTTAAAACTTTATATTTTACATAAAAGTCCCCTTATGGTTTTTTTAAAACAACTTTCAAACAAATGTATACAATAATAATTAAAATTATATTCAAACAACTATAATATAAAATTTATATTCAATTTCAAATGATTTCAAATCGACAACATATGTAATCTACTTGAGTTTAAACAAAATAAAATCATGTCAATAAATTTAAAATTAGGTTTCAGTCAAAATAGTTGTTTTTCATTAAATAATAGTTTCTAAAACAAGAACAAAAGGAAAACTTAGGCACGTATAAATTCGTGCTAAAATTCCAGATCAAAACTATATGAACATCATGAATGACTTATTAAATAAATATAATATGTCAGTGCTTTAATGTTAAGAAGATGAACATATAATCAAAAGGGGATACCATTAAATGGATCTAGATCAAATTAATATTATGAACATATGTTATTAAAGAAGATGTGATAAAAGGGGATTTAGTTCAAATTAAATAGATAAACTTATATTCATATATTATTATCGAGAACTATGGATATTGTTGTTGCTACAATTTATTTCTTGACATTGATAAGAAACTCATAGTTTTCCTTCAATGTGCAAGGATTCCCATTAGACATTTTAAAGCAACTGTTTTCGTTTTGGCTAATTTACTTCATCATAATATATGTTAGAATCTTGAATCACAGCCAAGTTCATCGCACTTCCACTGATTTCTCTGGAAAGAGATTACTTCGGTAAGAAGGTGGTATGTCTCGAAACAACAATTTTTTCTTAGCATAATGGAATAGATATTCAAGAGATTTTATGACTTTCCTATAGACTTACATAAAATAAATATAGTTTTGATTTTATAACATTTGGGTCTATAATGTAAATTGGACAACCACACACCTTAAACTATTTAAGATTGGGGTTCCTTCCTAATTCATATCTTATATGAAATCACAATGATGCTTTTTGATAAAATTAAATTTAACATATGTACTTACTCTTAAGTACATAATCCAAGTTCATCACACTGCCACTGATTTCTCTATAAAGAAATTACTTTGGTAAGAAGGTGGTATGTCTCGAAACAACAATTTTTTCACAGTGCGATGGAATAGGTATTCAAGAGATTTTATAACTTGCCTTTAGGCTTGCATAAAATAAATCTAGTTTTGTGTTTATAAAATTTGGGTTCATAATGTAAATTGGACAACTACATACCTTAAACTATTTAAAATTGCGGTTCTTTCCTAATTCATATCTTATATGAAATCACAACTATGCTTTTAGATAAAATTAAATTTAACATATATACTTACTCTTACGTACATGTCCTCATAGAAATAAGTAACCCAACTTCACCCATTATTAATCGGACTTTGTCTAATGAAGTCTGATAACTCCTTATCGATACATCATTATGTATCAATGGCAGGACTGACTATTGAGATTGAATCTTATTCTCTTTTAGGTAATATTGGAACTTTTATGCAATGTACTCACTTATTCGATTGAATCAAATTATTTTATTCTTTTGCATATTCTTGTTTTCTACTTCCATCTTGTATTATATGAACTTACCATAGATATCTAGCTTGTGTACCAAATACACATGTTCATAGTTATGACAATGCATTGGAGAAATTTTAATGAAGTATGTGGATCCACTATTAGCGTCATTAGAGTTTGAACTATATACATCTATATGTATCGATCCAAAGTATTTGTTAACTCTTTTGTCACTCCTACCGAATGAGTGCTTTGCCCTTAATTTTGAGAAACTATTCACAATGATTCATAATTATACAAATAAAGAATTATTTCTCAAATATAAGGATTTGTCTATAATTCCAAAATCCCAAAATTTATTATTTAAATATTTTAGATGCTTCTGTATTTTCCACAACTAACAACCCACAATTGTTACTAAAAAAAATACCATCATCGATGGCCAATGCATATTTATTTTACAATGAATATTCATGATATTCATATTAAAAAAATGCTTCTATTTTCGGTCTATACTGAAAACAGTTATTATTTTATAAATAATATTTGGCATACATGAAAGTAATATTTCAAAACTTGATGCATCCGCTAGTAAATGTTATATGGTATGCTTCCACTATTTCCGTTGTTTCAACAATGTTAGAAATACCTAGATCTATTCAACCACTTATGTGATGCCCTACCTCTATACTCACACTAGCCAAGGACACTACGGGGTAATGCCGTCGACTAGCACGAAGATTAAGGCTGTTGAGGAGTGACCATCTGTGTAATTGCTTTGTGCGAGTACCGATATGTCAGATAATATAACTTACAGAGGAAATCCGACATATGAAACACAAACTTAAAGCTACCACACAGTGGCTATGTGGACTTCGGAAACAAATATAGAAATAAACATAACACAAATCAGTCACAGATATTCATATCACAAAGGCGGAAACAGATATGAACATAACACATAAAAGTGTACATCAAAATAGTGGTCAAACTAGATCTACTATATCACAAAAGAATAGATACAAGTGCTAGATAAAAGAATAAGTATACATCAAAAAGTCTCTATCTCGAATGTATAACAACAAAAACTACTAAGCTAAAGTAGTTAGCCAAAAGTCAGGTGACGGACCATGATAAGAAGTCAAGCAGGAGCACCTGAAATACCTCGGTCTGACCCGAGTATTATTTAAGAAGAAAATAATAAACGGATCAGTCTAGTTATAAATATCAGATAAAATGAGATAGGATAGAGATATGACAAAAACGTATGATAACAAAAATGCCATACCGTGACAAGTTTACATAAGGTGGCAACAAAAATCATACCATACCTCAAATATTCTCAAGCACCAAAAAGAATGTCATATTCTTTACATTATTCACCACAACACAAATATTGATAGAGCCTATCAATGCAAACCACGAAAATTGGTGAAACACAAATTCTAGAAATCATTAACTAGAAATCCAGAAATCACAAAAGGGGGGAGGCCTATCACAAACGGGAGCATGAAAACTCACCAACACGTGCATCACAAACGGAACGCTATTCCATAGTCGCTAACCATCAATTTTGAGCCGAAGCTCCATAAACGGCCCGAAAACCATGGGTCGCTACCCCACCAATTTTGAGTTGAAACTCCACAAACGGGGTTTAACCCCCACACAAAACAAAGAGACGTCGCACATCGCTAGTCTAAATCACGAAATGATCATCATCGATCAATAAAAAGTGTGAATCACACTAAGCTAGTAAATATATGAGTTTAGCTTCATGTCCCATAACCACCGGCTTAACTTAAATATTTACGAACAGATTGTAGATTTCCACTCGAAAATTGTCACAAGATTTCAATCGAACAAGTCAAAGAATTAACTGAAGAAGTAAACGCAAGCGTTTCATACCACTTGCTTTACTAAGCCGTTTAATTAGATTTCTCATACGAATGATGTAAAAGTTTGTATATACTAATAGGTTGGAAAACGGCTTTGAAAACGAGCTTTGTATTAAAAATAATGTTGAAATCGTTTTGATGAAGAAGTTTGAGTATTTACTACTAGTATAAAAAAACCTTTATATTTTAAAGTGAAAAATCACAGAAATGATTGTAGAAACAATCAATCACCAAAATCCACATTCGACGACGTGAATTAAAACCATAAAAATCGATTCTGAATCCATCAAAATGGATATTTCAAAAAATCCCGAAAAAGAAGTCATCAAAGAAGATAAATGATAACAACAATTCGGATCATCAAAAATCGATTAAAACCGGAAATCCACACAAAACTGCCTAAAATAGGAAAAATGCTCATTTCCCAGATTCAGTCGACTGAACCAGAAGGTCAGTCGACTGATACAAGGCCAGAAACTCTCGGGTTCCTGGTTCAGTCGACTGACCTTATGGTTCAGTCGACTGATACAAGGCTAGGAATATTTGGTTCCCAGTTTCAGTCGACTGGACCAGAGGGTCAGTTGACTGATACAGGACCAGAGAATTTTCTGGTCCCAAATTCAGTCGACTGACTATCTGGTTCAGTCGACTGAATTGTCAATTGCAGTATTTCCAGCCTAGCCCCCAAAGGGGCAAAAATCCTAATCGGGAGCGATCAGACAAGCATTGGAGACTAGGGATTTACGCCAAGCGACAACCCAGCCTTATAGGCTCTCGATACACCCCAACATCGTGTTCAAACATCAAAGATAGGATTTTTAAAGATTTGACTTCAAAACACCAAAAATTGGAATATTCATCAAACCAATTCAATTCAAAAGCAAATGGACAAGGAATAGATGTTAGGAATTACTACCAAACAACTATCAAAGATATAGACATAGATGTGAGTTCAAAAACTCACCTTTTCAACCCAAAACAACAAATGAGAAGCTCTAAAGCAAAGGAAAGATCAACTACTCTTCAATTTCAACTCTAGAAGCTCCAATCTAAGATCATAAGCAATATTTCCTAAGTTAGGTTATAGGAAATCTGAAATTGGAGAAGAAGAAGAGGATGCTAACCTAAGCTTCTCTTTGATGTTGGAGCTAGAATTTGTATTTCCTAATCAATCTAGGGCTAGGAATTCTAATTTCCTTTCTCTTCCCCCTTTTTTGCTTTAGCTTAAGTGTTAGGAAATGTTATGAAGGAATGAAGAGGAGTGGAGTGGGAGTTAGGGTATTAGATGGGTTGGGTGTTAGGTTATTGGGCTGAAACCCAAACCCAAAGCCCTAAATGAAAATATCAAAATTTTACTCAACTCCAAACATATCGATGTTTATACTCAAAAAGGTCGCAAACGCCATTTTGGACTCAATGGAAGTGGTCTCGAGTCCTAATTCAACTGTTTGCAAAAAGTGACATTTCGGACTTAAATCCGACTAACGATGCTATATTTAAATAAAACATTTAAATATACAATCGTAAAATATGCGGGTCGTTACAGACTCCCCTCCTTAAAGAAATTGCGTCCTCGCAATACTTAAGAAAAAGAAATAAAAAGTAACAACCACACAAAGGCATAACAACACAAAAAGAAGAAATTTTGAAATGAGAAGTTCACCTTAAGGAGCACTAGAGAGTAAGTCTGGATGTGTTCGCTCGATGAATTCTCTAGATTTCCTAGAGCAATCCTTAGGATTTGAGGACCATTGAACTTTCACAAGAGGAACATCTTTATTTCGAAGGCGTTTAACCTTCTTAGCAATGATACGAATAGGATGTTGCTCATAAGTCAAATTAGGCGAAACTTCAATTTCTTCAATAACATCGGGCTCAAGAATAAAATTGGAATCTCGAAGGCATTTCCGTAATTGAGAGACGTGGAATAAGTCGTAAATAGCAGAAAACTGAGTCGGTAATAAAAGGCAATAAGCCACGGAACCAATGCGTTCGGTGATGGTAAATGGGCCAATATATCGAGGTGCTAATTTTCCCGATCGACTGAAACGCACAACACCCTTCATAGGTGTAACACGATTAAACACAAAATCTCCCACAAAAAATTCTAATTTCCTTCTTCGATTATCGGCATAAGATTTTTGCCTACTTTGAGCTTCTTTAATCCTATGACGAATGAGGTCAATCTTTTCTATGGCATCACGAATAAAATCTAGACCTAAAACACGATTCTCACCGGCTTCAAGCCAACACGAAGGAGATCGGCATGACCTTCCGTAGAGTGCCTCGAAAGGTGCCATACCAATACTAGATTGGAAGCTATTATTATAGGAAAACTCAACAAGAGAAATATGATCTTCCCAACTTCCACCAAAATCAATAACACATGCACGAAGAAGACCTTCAAGAGTTTGATTCACATGCTCGGTTTGTCCATCGGACTGAGGATGATAAGCGGTGCTAAAATTAAGCTTCGTTCCCAAAGCTTTTTGAAGACCTTTCCAAAATCCACTAGTAAACAATGGATCATGATCGCTAACAATAGAAGTAGGAACTCCATGCAATTTAACAATTTATTTGACGTAGAGTTTGGCCAAAAGAGGTACGGTCCGATTGGACCGAACGGGAATAAAATGGGCGGATTTTGTAAGTCTATCGACAATCACCCATAAACTGTCATGGCCCGAACGAGAACGGAGTAGACCGTCAATAAAGTCCATGGAAATTTGATCCCACTTCCAAACTGGAATGTCCAAAGGTTGCAATAACCCACCGGGCCTTTGATGCTCGGCCTTTACAAGTTGGCAAGTCATGTAATGCTTAATAAAGTTAGTAATATCATATTTCATTCCATCCCAATAATAAAGTCGCTTCATGTCCGCGTACATTTTACTACTACCGGGATGAATGGTAAATTTAGAATGATGAGAATCTTCTAAAATATCTTTACGAAGATCAATAATATTTGGCACAATAAGTCTACCAAATTTTCGAATACCGCCACGAGCATCAATTTCAAAGTCTTTCAAACCTTCAATATCAATTTTATCCCTACAACTTTGGCTAAGAAGAACCAATTCGGGATCATGCTTTTGAGCTCCAAGAATGCGGTCTAAAAGAGAAGGATGAGCCTCAAGGCTACACTAAACAAGAGATGAACATGAATTGGATTCACAATCTCGAATCTCACAAGTGAACAAAGTATCGAGATCATTCCATTCGGATATCATCATGGAAACAACCGCTTGTTGCTTACGACTAAGGGCATCGGCAACATGATTTCCCTTTCCGGGAGTATAAAGAATATCAAGATCATAAGATGCAAGGAATTCGAGCCAACGCTGTTGACACAAATTAAGTTCCTTTTGAGAAAATAAATACTTCAAAGATTTATGATCGGTGTAGAGAACAAATTTCTCTCCCAAAAGATAATGACGCCAAATTCTAAGGGCGAAAACAATAGCCGCGAGCTCTAAATCATGAGTGGCATATCTAGTCTCGGCAGGCTTTAATTGCCTAGAAGCATAAGCGATAACACGTTCCCTTTGCATGAGAACGACACCCAAACCAACACGACTAGCATCGGTATAAACAATAAAATCTTGGTTTCCTTCGGGAATCACAAGAATAGGAACATTGGAAAGGAGTTCTTTTAATTTATGAAATGAAGCTTCACATTTGTCTAACCAAATGTTTTAACTTCCTTCTTTGTCAAATTAGTAAGAGGTACGGAAATTTTAGAAAAGTCTTTTATGAACCGACTGTAATAGCCCGCCAATCCGAGAAAGCTACGAATTTCCGTCACACTCTCCGGTCTCTTCCAATTTTAAATAGCTTCAATCTTTGAAGGATCCTTGAAAATTCCGGATTCATAAATAATATGCCCTAAAAATTTCACACGAGATTGCCAAAAGTGGCATTTAGAAAAATTTTCTTTCAATTGGTTGCTCCTAAGAGTTTCCAACACAATCCGAAGATGATTTTCATGCTCTTCCTCGGTTTTAGAATAAATAAGAATATCATCTATAAAGATGAGAACAAATCGATCGAGGAAGTCTTTGAAAACTCGATTCATAAGGTCAACGAAATAAGCTGGAGCATTCGTCAAACCAAATGGCATAACAAGCCATTCATAAGATCCATAACGAGTACGGAACGATGTCAAAGGAATGCTATCCTCTGCAATACAGAGATGATGGAAACCGATTGCTAAGTCTAACCGTGAAAAGACTCTAGCACCACTAAGTTGATCGAATAAATCATCAATCTGAGGTAACAGATATTTATTCTTGATGGTGAAATCATTAAGCTTGCGGTAGTCAACGCAAAGCCTAAGTGTACCATCAGGTTTCTTCACAAAAATAGCTGAAGCTCCCCATGGAGAGGAACTAGAACGAACAAACTGTTTTGCTTCCAATTCGGATAATTGTTTACGCATCTCCTCATTTTCCTTATTGGACATACGATAAGGAGGACGAGTAATAGGTAGAGCTCCAGGGATTAGATTAATTCTAAACTCAATTTCTTGCTTAGGTGGTAATCCTAAAACGGGCTCAAATATGTCGGGAAATTCACAAACAACGTGAATGAGGGAAATGACATCTTCCTCATCATCATTATCGTCATCATGAGGATTTAGAGAATACAAGGATGCTCCCGAATTGGAATCAGAATCTTTAAGAACAAGAGAAATCTGCTTAACAGATTGAGGATGTCGAAGATATATAGTCCGCTCAGGACATATGATATGGGCTTCATAACGGTTAAGCCAATCCATTCCCAAAATCATTCCGAAGCCAAGGTAACGCATAACATGCAAATCGACACGGAAAGAGTAATCACATAAAATAATCTCGACATCTTTACAAAGTAAACCGAGTGTTGCAGATCCACCAACTGGATTCGCAATTCTCAATGAAGTCATTAGGCCAATAACATTCAAAGACAAAGCATCAACAAGTTCTTTTGATATAAAAGAGTGAGATGCACCCGTATCAAAAAGAACTCGAATAGGAACACCAAATATAATAATGCCATCAAGGATAGAATGAGAAATACCTTGACCACGAGAAGTGTTAGTAGGGGCTTGTACAACATTTAGCTTGCCTTCCTTCTTGCTTTGAAGTTTGGGACACAAAGATATAGTATGACCCGAACTCTTGCAATAGCGGCAAGTAAGGGGCTTCAGACACTTGTATGCATAATGGTCCTTAGAACCACAATTGTAACATTTTCCACGACTAGAGGTAGGAGTCTTTGCTACCGAAGTTGCTTGCTTCCCTTTCTTGTTACGATTAGGCTTGAACTTAAAAGGCCTCTTCTTATTGATGTTTTGTTTGACTTCAACATCACTTTCTTTATCGGCCTCTTCGAGTCGAAGATCGATATCAACAAGCTGATCGAAAGAAACTTCTAATTTCAGAAGTAATGGCTTTTTGAGGTTCTTATTCAACCCATAAACAATTCTCTGATTTTTCTTCAATGGGGTATTAATATACTCGACTCCATATTTAGATAGAGATTCGAAAGATGCGACGTAATCCATCACAAAAGGTTCACCTTGAACAAGGTCAATAAAGCGTCGAGCTAAAGATAATTTTTCAGCTTCCGGCACAAATTTCAACTCGAACCTTTCTCGGTATTGCTCCCAAGTAAGATCTGCTTCAATAATTTCAGAAATAAGAAGCTCATACCAATCTAATGCTCTTTCTTGGAGCATGCTAGAAGCCACTTCGACTCGATGTAGATCAATAGGATTCATGCGAGAAAAGATGCGATCGCATGTTCTAAGCCAAGCTTGGACTTCTATAATGCTCTCGAAACCCTTGAAAGGCCTTCCACCCAAGTTGGTGTAATCACTGCACAAGCGTGCAAACCTAGATTTAGGATGAGTAGGCTCTGGAATGGGTCCGATAGGTTGAGCATTTTTCACAAGATCTAAGAGCTGCTGGGTAGACATAAATACTCCATCCTGAGGAGTAGCACTGGATTGACCGATGCTGGGACGACCAGGTCTAACCATTTCCCTTCTTTAAGAAAGAAAGAAGAGGAAAAAGGTTATTCACAAAATGAATATCAGACAAACTTGATTGATAAAACAATGCATCATAAAAAGAAATAGGATAGAACGGTACGAAGACTCGAATTAAATCCTATGGCATGATTCCTAAGAAAGACTTAGGACAATGATCCTTGCTAGATTATTCTACATTGTTCCGAAGTTTGGCTCTGATACCAAGCCGTGACGCCTCACCTCTATACTCACACTTGCCAAGGACACTACGGGGTAATGCCGTCGACTAGCATGAAGATTAAGGCTGTTGAGGAGCGACCATCTATGTAATTGCTTGTGCGAGTACCGATGTGTCAGATAATATAACTTACAGAGGAAATCCGACATATCAAATACAAACTCAAAGCTACCACACAGTGGCTATATGGTCTTCGGAAACAAATATAGAAATAAACATAATACAAATCAGTCACAGATATTCATATCACAAAGGCGGAAACAGATATGAATATAACACATAAAAGTGTACATCAAAATAGTGGTCAAACTAGATCCACTATATCACAAAAGAATAGATACAAGTGCTAGAAAAAGAATAAGTATACATCAAGGAGTCTCTATCTCGAATGTATAACAACAAAAACTACTAAGCTAAAGTAGTTAGCCAAAAGTCAGGTGACGGACCATGATGAGTAGTCAAGTAGGAGCACTTGAAATACCTCGGTCTGCCCGAGTATTATTTAAGAAGAAAATAATAAACGGATCAGTCTAGCTATAAATATCAGATAAAATGAGATAGGATAGAGATATGACAAAAACGTATGATAACAAAAATGCCATACCGTGACAAGTTTACATAAGGTGGCAACAAAAATGATACCATACTTCAAATATTCTCAAGCACCAAAAAGAATGTCATATTCTTTACATTATTCACCACAACACAAATATTGATAGAGCCTATCAATGCAAACCACGAAAATTAGTGAAACACAAATTCTAGAAATCATCAACTAGAAATCCAGAAATCACAAAAGGGGGGAGGCCTATCACAAACGGGAGCATGAAAACTCACCAACACGTGCATCACAAACGGAACGCTATTCCATGGTCGCTAACCATCAATTTTGAGCCGAAGCTCCATAAACGGCCTGAAGACCATGGGTCGCTACCCCACCAATTTTGAGTTGAAACTCCACAATCGGGGTTTAACCCCCACACAAAACAAAGAGACTTCGCACATCGCTAGTCTAAATCACAAAATGATCATCATCGATCAATAAAAAGTGTGAATCACACTAAGCTAGGAAATATATGAGTTTAGCTTCATGTCCCATAACCACTGGCTTAACTTAAATATTTACGAACAGATTGTAGATTTCCACTCGAAAATTGTCACAAGATTTCAATCGAACAAGTCTAAGAATTAACCGACGAAGTAAACGCAAGCGTTTCATACCACTTGTTTTACTAAGCCGTTTAATTAGATTTCTCATACGAATGAGGTAAAGGTTTGTATATACTAATAGATTGGAAAACGGCTTTGAAAACGAGCTTTGTATTAAAAATAGTGTTGAAATCGTTTTGATGAAGAAGTTTGAGTATTTACTACTAGTGTAAAAAAAACCTTTATATTTTAAAGTGATAAATCACAAAAATGATTGTAGAAACAATCAATCACCAAAATCCACATTCGACGACGTGAATTAAAACCATAAAAATCAATTCCGAATCCATCAAAATGGATATTTCAAAAAATCCCGAAAAGAAGTCATCAAAGACGATAAATGATAACAACAATTCGGATCATCAAAAATCGATTAAAACCGGAAATCCACACAAAACCGGAAATCCACACAAAACTGTCTAAAATAGGCAAAATGTTCATTTCCCAGATTCAGTCGACTGAACCAGAAGGTCAGTCGACTGATACAAGGCCAGAAACTCTCGGGTTCCTGGTTCAGTCGATTGACCTTATAGTTTAGTCGACTGATACAAGGCCAGGAATATTTGGTTCCCAGTTTCAGTCGACTGGACCAGAGGGTCAGTTGACTGATATAGGACCAGAGAATTTTCTAGTCCCAGATTCAGTCGACTGACCATCTGGTTCAGTCGACTGAATTGTCAATTGCAGTATTTCCAGCCTAGCCCCCAAAGGGGCAAAAATCCTAATCGGGAGCGATCGAATGAGCATCGGAGAGTAGGGATTTATGTCAAGCGACAACCCAGCCTTATAGGCTCTTCAATACACCCCAACATCGTGTTCAAACATCAAAGATAGGATTTTTAAAGATTTGACTTCAAAACACCAAAAATTGGAATATTCATCAAACCAATTCAATTCTAAAGCAAATGGACAAGGAATAGATGTTAGGAATTACTACCAAACAACTATCAAAGATATAGACATAGATGTGAGTTCCAAAACTCACCTTTTCAACCCAAAACAACAAATGAGAAGCTTTAAAGCAAAGGAAAGATCAACTACTCTTCAATTTCAACTCTAGAAGCTCCAATCTAAGATCATAAGCAATATTTCCTAAGTTAGGTTATAGGAAATTTCTGAAATTGGAGAGAGATTGAGATGGAGAAGAAGAAGAGGATGCTTACCTAAGCTTCTCTTTGATGTTGGAACTAGAATTTGTATTTCCTAAGCAATCTAGGGCTTGGAATTCTAATTTCCTTTCTCTTCCCCCATTTTTTCTTTAGCTTGAGTGTTAGGAAATGTTATGAAGGAATGAAGAGGAGTTGTGTGGGAGTTAGGGTATTAGATGGGTTGGGTGTTAGGTTATTGGGCTGAAACCCAAACCTAAAGCCCTAAATGAAAATATCAAAATTTTACTCAACTCCAAACATATCGTTGTTTATACTCAAAAAGGTCGCAAACGTCATTTTGGACTCAATGGAAGTGGTCTCGAGTCCTAATTCAACTGTATGCAAAAAGTAACATTTAGAACTTAAATCCGATTAACGATGCTATATTTAAATAAAACATTTAAATATACAATCATAAAATATGCGGGTTGTTACAACTTAATATGGGCTATTTATTTCTTTTACTCTAACTAATTTACAGTGAAGAGTTTTAGATATGAAATCCTAAACTCAAGAAATGGATCGTTTGGAGAACAATTTACTACAAGAAAAATACATTTGGAATAGAAATCATATTTCTTGTTCCATGTTAAATGTTTATAAATTTTTTAACCTAATGCATTTTCGTTGTATTTTCATAAAGAAGATGTAACCGTGCACTCTCTTCATTCCAATTATGCCAATAGTATTACCATTCTCGAACTTTCTCTTTCGAGAGATCGAGCAGTTCTAACTACTAAATTTTACCAATTACCTTAAAGAAATGCATTTGGCTATCCTTAACATGTAAAGATATCGAATATGTCACACTTAATTAAACGGATCAAGCTGACATTTTAGTGATCAAATTCCTTGGTCTACCTGTAATTTTTGGTCTAGTTTCAAACACAATAAGATCCTTACTATATTCAACCATATAGAACACGTAATCTTGCATTATGATGTACTTTCTCATTTTAAATAAAAAATTGAAGATTTCATATATTACAAATGCGACTATTCACTATACAACTGTTATAAGTGATCAAATATAGATCAAGTATCAATACTCTTTTATTGCTTTGGAGTTCAAAACTCATAGAAAATAATACACAATCTCATGCGAATTAATGCTTAAGTAACCAAGGTACGATTGTTCTGATGGTTATATAATTCGATCCTTGCATGAGTCTCGAAGTAATAACATGCCAAAAGATTTATTGGTATGTATATTTTACATTTCCTGTCATCTTTAATTTATTTCATTTAGTATATTTTAATTAGTAAATAATTTTTTCAATTATATTAGTTGCTCAAATTTAATAAAGTAGAATTTATAATATCACATCTGTTCATAAACTTATTAGATTGGTTTATTAAATTTATCTAATAAGGCTCTCACTGATCCTGTATCTCTAAAAAACGCAAAAGAAATACATAAATTTCATAAATTTCTTCGGTGGATGTTAGGTAATGTTTACCACGTTACTATAACACTTTACTAGTTTTATCTCATATATAACTCCTAACATACTTTTAACTATGCTCCTAATCATCTTAATGACCTTGAGTTTGCTTAACAAATCATAAAGTGCATTATACCCTTGAGTTTGCTCATTGAAGTTACGTAAACATTCTTACTTATCTCGAGATAATACAAACATCACCTTTGATATTCCTTGGGTTGGTTTGCTCAACGACCATAAATATGTAAGATACTCTATTTATATTATAAATGATGGAGAAATACATAATTTGAGAATAATTTTAAGAAGCATTATTGACTATATAAGAGAGACGAGTATAACGAGTGTAACTCATGATATCACATATCTTTTTTATATATATCTAACGTATACTACCTTAAGTCTTATGGGGTTTATTTATTTTAACCCGTTTTTCTTTATACATATATACTTAAATTTAATTATTATAACATTCATAATTTATTAAGTTATATATATATTCAAATGTATTCTTTTATTACTTAAACTATTTAATAAATTTACAAATATAACATTGTATTTATTTAAATTTAATTTTTTTTAATTTTTTATCACTTTATAAAATTATGTAATTATTCAATTTAAAATAATTTATTAATATTCAAATCGCTATTTGAATTAATCTAAGACTCAAAAGCACTTTTTAGTCTTCTACAAAGGCATACCCTTGAAATTGATCATTTCGACATCCTAGGAAAGTCCCGAAGATCATGAGGTTTTCCACTAAAGAGTGGTCCTTAATTCGAGTAACATTCTACTTAGTCTAAGCACATTTTCCTTAGACACCCATCTACTTTGACTTTTGTAAAAGTAGTACCCTACGTGTTGTTTAACTATTTAAACAAACAAAATGCGGGCTTTGATTCTAATGTTGGATCAGGTGCACTTATAGCCGAGTAGAAATGGCGAGTTAAAAAAATCCTTTTACTAAATTGCACATGATCTTATTTTGTGTTTATGTAAATAATATTTTGCTTATACTATCAAAATTTAGTAGTTAATTAATAAAAATATTTTACTAATATTTTAATTTATTTAATTTAATTAAAAATTATTTGTTGTTAATGTTTAAAATAATATTTATTAATAATTCAATTTGAAATTAATTTGTTAATTTGTTTTAATTTCATATTTTAAATTTTGTGATATTTATATTCACAACACAAACATCACATCATTATAAATAAATAAAATATCCTAAGGGTTGATAGAATTAAGGGTGCGACCTAGGGGCAATTACGTAATTATTAGTTAATCTTAATTCTTTAAACGATTTTGTCCGAATTAAAACAATTTTGGTTGTGTTTTAATTTTTTTTTATATTATGATATAAGTACTGAATTAATAAACATTAAACATACGTAAGTAGAAAGTCCTAAGGAATAGTGTTTTATCGATTGTAAATATGAAATGTTCATATCCATGAGTATTGAATCGATATAGACAAAACAAAACTCCTTAAAATATTACTAGTTAGGAAATGTTAAGAGAACAATATCAGTATGTCTGTTGATACTAGTGTATGTAATGTTGTCCATATGAACGACGACGATTTACTCATGACTGTTGGGGCAAAAAGTGGTTACGTACTTGTAGTTGATTGGAACAATCACAGAATGACTTAGAGAGAGTCTTCTATAGGTCATATAATTTAGTTAAAATTGAAGATCTCATGGTAATGACGTACAATAGTCTTCTAACTTGAGAGTCTATCGATCCTGAATACGTAGACTGTACTCACTATGGCAAACCACATGACATGGAGATCGTGTTATGGGCATAGCTGGATACAAGTTGAACCACTCGAAGTGAAAAATTACTCAAGAGAGGATTCCTCTCCTTTTTATAGAAGGTCAATATCACCATAATTGGCAAATCAAATTAAAGTCAAAGTTTCTAGCCAGATCAATAAATGTTATCGTTTGAACCAAAGACTTTAATATTGAACTATGAAATTAGTACGAATATTAATATTTTTTTTTACGTAAACCAAACTGTAGATATCTAAGTTATACAGTAATGACGAAAACAATATATATACAAACTTCTTTTACTAAGTGAGTTTATATTAGATTAGAAATATGATTTCACCTAAATGACCTGTAAGCATTGAACATGACTGTAACGACCCGCCTTTTTGGACGTTTTAAGCAAACACACATGCTAGACTCAAACCATTCAAAATGGCAGATTATTATGGGGTAAATAAGAAAAAGAGAAGAAATAAAACAAATACAGAATCTCGTACTGGAATGACAAAGTATAATAATCAAATAATAGTTCATGAAGTTGTTTTATAAATACATTTGATTATTCTTTTACAACACAAAAATCAGAGTTACATAAACATGAATAAATAAATAAATAATGCAGCGGAACAACATGATGTAGTGGAATAAATATAATAGTAATAATAGTACAAAGTCTTCATCTTCATCCTCCAGAAAGCAGTCTTCGATAAACTGAAAAGCTCAGACTAACCCGAGCGAATTGGAAAGACAAAACACTCGAGTCAGAACTAAAAGATCTTATGTAAGTTAAATCAACAGTAAATAGATATGAGTGTAATGGCGTCAGAGATGTTTACGGAGTTTGACATCTCCTATCCAGTGTCTAACGTGGGTGCAATAACTTAAGAGATGTTCGGGATTCCCATCTCCTAAGGATCCGTTAAACTATCTACTATATAGTACAATACGCTATTATAATAGTGTCTACAATAAAGTAAAGTATTAAAATAGCGTTAAGGCGTTACCCATATCCTCCTTAACACATTTTTATATATTCCCATAGTCTATACAATACCGTAATTACTCCGTAAACTGGAGGGCTATCAGAGGGCACTCCATAGGTATGGTACAAACCAAACTCGTAGAAGGCACTAGGGCATGTGAACACGGTACTCGAGGCGATGCCAGGGTAGATTTACCGATTGCAAAACCGGGCTGGTGGTAAGGCATAGCAGCTATTACCGCACACCTCGGAACACACTCCTAAATCAAAATCAATGGGTGACCACCAAATCAACCAAAAAGTAATAAATATGGTATCGAAGAAGCATGTCCGATCGGAGGAATGAGCTCACCTGGTCCAGGTATAGCTCCTGTTTTAGTCACATCTAAGCTGACTCACGGGAGTCAGGGTCACGTCAATACCTCATATAGAAATCGTTCGCCAAACCATCCTACTTCAGTCTGGAATCTCCACCACGTACACAGTTATTAAAGTGTATTTCGGTATCGGCAGAGAGTATGCCAATATCCGATCTCGGTCTCTTTAACAACCAAACGCTTATTTCACACCGGATGGTTCTTTTACATTTTCAAAAGTCAATTCACAATTTAGATCAAAACATCATATTCAATTTCAGATCATATCTCTTTCGAAATCATATTCACTTCAAACTATATTCACTTTTAAATCATGTTCACTTCCAAATCATATTCACTTTCAAATCATATTCACTTTTGAAATTCACATTCACTTTGAAATTATCGATAAGTTATGTTAATTAATTTTTCATTTCAAAATCATCTTAGTCACTTAAATATGTCATTTCACAAAAAGGGTATCAATTCCAACTTAGGTTGTATCATCATCACGGATTTAGATATAAATACTTCAACATACACAGTCTGAAATTTTAGAAAATAGTTTTGGTAATTATAAATAGTTTATATAGTTTTAAAATAGTTTAAATAGATTTAAAATATTTTAAATAGTAAAAATAGTTTAAATAGACTAAAATTTGATTTAATTAGATTTTTAAAATGATCTATATAGATTTAAAATAGATTAAATAGATTTAATGATATTAAATAGATTTAATGATATTAAATAGATTTTAAATAGATTAATTAGATTTTAAATAGATTAAATAGATTTAAATTATATTAAATAGATTTAAAATAGATTAAATAAATTTTAATTAGTTTAAAATCGGTAAAATAGATTAAATAGATTTAAATTATATTAAATAGATTTAAAATAGATTAAATAAATTTTAATTAGTTTAAAATCGGTAAAATAGATTAAATTGGATTAAATAGGTTATAATAGATTAATATAAATTAAAATAGTTTAAATTGAATAAAATGGTTAATTTAATGAAAATAGTTTAAAATAGATTTCAAAGTTATATCCAAACATTTCAATACTCAATTCCGATAGATTCATTTATTTTTGCCACTTCAACTTTGAAATTCCAATTTACATACAAATCATTAAATCAATTCCAATTTCAGCCTTTGCGTTTGGATTATCGAAATACTTCAGTTTATATAAATACATCTCTATTTCAAAATGCTAGTTAACCGAATTCAAAATTTAAAGATTTAAAATCATTTAATTTAACCAATCCGGCATCCGTATATAATTTTCTACCATAGGGTCAAGTGATACAGATATTTATCATTTCAATCCGCAATTTAAAGTTTACGGTTATATATCATTTCAAACCACAATCCCGAATTAAATGAAAATCCATAGAATTGCTCGAGTCTATCATTTCAACCCATAACGATTTTCCCTAATCTATAGATCGTTCGGGTATGTATCATTTCAACCCATAGGGAACTTGCAATATTATAACAATATAAATTACAACATCCAGTCATCCAATATCAACAATCAAACATACATCACTGTAACAACCCTAGTTTGGACTCGCTTGTATATTGTGGTTGCTATACCACTTGACATGTATCATTTTGTATACTCTGTGATGTATCTGTATATGTATATATATGTGATGATCTACTGTTCTATGAAGTGTTTTGCATTAGAGTTATTGTATTTTGTTCTGATAGATCCTATAGCCACCTATGGCTTTGTATTAAGTATTTATTGGATATTTCGATCCACTTGAGATAGAAAAAAAATGGCATTTGTCGACGTATTCAATAGATATTTAAGACAAGGCTATAGATGGTCGCTCCTATCCAACCCTATTCTCTACATTAGCAGACAGTATTACCCAGTAATACTCTTTGTTAATGTGGGTCTCGGGTTGGGGCGTCATGTAACATCCCGAAAATTTTCGACTTTCGAAAATTCAACATCGATACTCACTTTATCGACTGCTGAGCCATCGAATGCCGGAAACCCGAAAAGTTATGGTTTTAAGAAAAAGAAAAAGGTAGAAGAAGAAGATAGAAGAAAAAGAAAGAAGAACAACAGAACAACATCAGATACAGAAGCAGAAAACAATATCAGAATCTCACATATCGCAGCGGAACAATATATAATAGATAAATGAATAATCTTTAAACAAAGAACTATATCATTTTATACATACATCAATCATCAGAGTCAATATACAACAATGGACAGTTATATAACTTGTCCTCATACAGAATACACAGCGGAATAAATACTATCAGATACAAATACTACGTCTCGCCATCCAGCTTATCTCCAAAGCTCCAGAATATCCAGAATATCCTGATAATCTAACTCTAGGCTGCCCGTGTGGAAATTGGTGGGCACCCAGAGTTTAGAAGGGAACAATAAACTCCGAGTCAGTCATGGTGACTGGTGTGAGATCGTAAAACAGTTATTTATCTTTAAAATAAACAACAGGAAGTTTTTAAAGTCAATTCGCAATGCTTTTGGAAAATGAAACTACCATAAGACCTCCCACCACACACACAATGCAAACGCAGAATTGGAGGAGATTTCTTCTTATGATAGTCAAAGATGCTTACTACGCAAAATCAAATCATTTTGATATTATTATTAGTGCATAGTGTAGAAAACATTTCGAAAGTATAATATTAATCTTAGCCAACATACGACCAGTATCGTATGCCTACTATAGCTACCATCCAAACAGTGGGGCGCCACCATAAGTGAATGGCAGGTTCTACAACTAATACCGTACAAGGCTCGTATTGTTTCTTTGGATTTCCAACAAATGGTCAGGCTAAGGAACTTCCTATCCACGGTGGGTACGTCCCTGGAATAGACGACCCGAGAACCTAACCGGATCTCTGCCAACACAAGGCCGGGTTACCTCTGCAAAAATAGGTAACTACTGACACGCGTATGCCATCCCCCGATCGTCACCGATCTTCCCGAGGATCCCCGATTCGCAACAAACCACATAGAAAATAATAATGCAGTAACCACAGAGGTTAAGTATCTGGGCTCCATACCATGATACCACCTTTATCCAGAAGGAATGACATACACTAAGGGGCGCTACTCCCTAGAACCTTGCTGCATCCTTCCTGTTTCGACCATTTCCGGGGTGTGAGGCTCGACGAAGTCTCGTCCACAAAGCTACGCTTTCTATAAAAAGCCCTGCTTCGGGTCAAACAAAATGATCAACCTATGATCACAAAGATATAAGATCAAATAAATGATCATATCACAAATGACCAAACACTGATCATTTCACAGCAACACTCAGTATGTCACGTTACCAAATTGGGATATATCGCTGATAAATTTCAACTACATAACCTCTGAGCTCGTACGTCTCAGAGAAGGGTGTTAAGCTAAGAGAATAAATTCTCCGCCACCAACAGAAATGTATTTGAAAGAAATCAGCTTTATATCTCAAATTGTAACGTCAGACACACAATCCATAAAAGTCTGTTCCGGGATCGAACAGAACCGAAGGCACTTCTCACGAAGCCCTTGCACATCCGGATAAATTTCTAATCACGTCAGGACTTCCCGTCACTAAGGGTGATAAAACCTCTAAATCGGAGATCAGCCGATGTAGAGTAACTCGACGGTCATCCTTCCATTTTCAAAAATATCCGGTCTTCAACACCGGTCTTCAAATGCGATTCATAACGATGTATCACATATTCGGAATGGGTTATACGACCCCATGGTCCTTTCCCGGCTAACCCGAATAGTGAGCGATTATTTAAAAATAAGTGTGGCATTCAAATTCATCCAATTCACAACAAATACCTACTCAAGGTAATTATTGATAGTCGGTTATTTAACTATCAATAAAGATGCGCAACATCATCAGATTCCAAATAAATTTCCAAATTATTTCATCTTCCAAAAATATCTTTACTAGATATGTAATTTCCACACTTAACCGTTTGAAAAACAAATTTCAAATATTCACATTTCATTTTATCTTTAAAAGATAAAATCTCAAAAACAGTTCATTTCATATTGGAAAACATTCCATACTTATTTAATAATAAGTGTTTCACAAATCTTTTATTTTCAACATTTGAAAATATTCGATATACTTAAATCAATATTAAGTATATATTCATTCTTTAAGGAAATCATAAATTTTACATCTATTTGAGTCAAAACGAATGTTGCGTGAAACATTGTTACGACGACTCAAAATCACTAGTATAGGGATTCGGATTTAGATAGATATATAAATCCCAATACTACTTCAAAACATTTCCTTTCGGAAATCATTTACTATAACAACAGTGTTATAGTCCACCATTTCCTTATTTCTCGAAAACGTCTATTTCAACAATAAATGTTGAAATCTATGATTTCGATAGTTCACACGTTTTAAAACAATTAACTTCATTTCAAATATCACTTTCCAAAACTATCCACTTTACTTAACGATATATTCACTATCCAAAATCGTGAATATACTTTACTATTTACATTTCACTATTTTCTACACGTTTTATTTCAATAATAATTCGCTATCCAAAATCGCGAATATATCTCCTTTGATAATCTTCTATATTTAATTTATCAAATTCAATCGATTGGTTTCCGAATTTATAAAACAACGTTTATAAATTCCATTTTCTATTTTCTATAACAACTCCGGTTTATAATCTCATTTTATTAATCTTCAAAAATTCACTTATAAGAATAAGTGATTTCAGATTTATAAAACAACGTTTATAAATCACATTTGTACTTTATAACGATTTCAACTTATAAAAATCATTTCATTTTGCAATTTCTATTTATATCCCATCTAAGTGCAAAAGTCAAATTTATAAGTAAATTACTTATAAATCGTTTATTCTACCACATCTATTCACTTTATAACTTCACGTTATAAATCTATTAATTTCATTCACTTATGAAATCCTTTTATACTTCTTTTTAACACTTATAAAAATTCGTTTTATAAGTCAAATATTTTGATTTACAACCTATCAATTTTATAAATTTTTCTATACAAATCGTTTATAGTTATTCAAAATCCCAACTTAAACCATTTTATAAATAAATCGACTTTTATCTCAAAAACGACACTTCGGTTATATTTCACTAAAAATTATAACTTTTATAACTTTTAAAATTTTACGTTTATAAATCAATTCAAAAATTCCATAGAACGTATATTTTCAAAAATCATTTTAAAAACCCTTTTTAAATAAAAGTCGTTATTTTTACATTTCAAAACTTGAATCCGATGATGCAACAACACCAATCAGTCCATCACAACAGTCAATATCATATATCAATATGATAACAGAATATATCAAAATATCTGTAAATAATCAATACGGTGAGGAATCCAGTCGGATCCCTCCAACCTGTTTCCCTGCATCCACAGATGTTAGCACAATACCAATTCCGCTCCAGTACGGAATTATCGCGGTATATAGGTTTTTATAAATCCGCTTACTAACGGCGCAATAGGGTCTCATCCGCTATACGAGGCGGGAAATCAATCAATCCAATATATACATATGCCAATATGTATATATTGCTATATATAGATATATCCTATAATATCTAATATCACACATCCAAACAGTCAATCATCAATCAATAACTGTAAATAATTCCACATTCAATTGAGTGAGAAGATCTCACCTTGAATTTTCGATAGCAATTCGTAGCGTTTTATTTCGAATAAAATTAAACGTGCGTTTAATTTTACCCGAATTTTTCGCTAGCTCAAATAAAGTCCAATCCAGCTCCATCGTGTAGTGCTCGTCAATATGGTTGCAACGCAAAAAGTTTCATCCGTTTTCAACCTCGTATGAACAAGTTATGATGTTTTAAAGTTTGGTACAATTTAAAATATAATAATTAACAACTTTATTTCATCTTTTTAAACCTAGCTCACATCTGCCGCACGTTCAAACTGAGGAAATCACGACCGTTGCACGCATCTTCTCCCTCCCAGGTAACGTTCATGAAGATGAACCCATAGCCGCCCTTTTCTACGCGAATTATCCTCCCACCTCGTCGACTTCCAGGACGATCAGCACACGCCATTCGAACGAGCTTGCCGAGCTTCACCATCGCCTACCACCCCACGAAGTGCGGTTCTCCCCCTGGCCTCGAACTGCGTGCGCAACTCGGCACGAACGCGAGCACGTAGCTCCCCATATGGTCGACGATACCCATCTCCACCGTACGGATTTAAAGCTCTCGTCGTCCCCTACGTTTTCCTAGTTGACACTTTTTCAAATCGATGCGTGGATTGGGAGTAATTGAGAGGAGAAAGACATGAATTTCTGGCCTTTGGTTTTAGAAGTGGCGGCTGAGACGTTTAGGGCTAGGGTTTAACAAATGGAAGAGGATGGGTTGCTTTTATAGAGAACCGACGAACACTATTCATTCCGAGATTTTCGAATTCCGATTTACGCGCGGTGACCGGCATTTCTAGGGTTTATCCCGCGTTCCGAACGCAATGGAACAGGTTTCGGAAGCTAATTCGATCGTCTGTGCGAGATATGGAATTAAACGATCAATTTAAATTAAACCGATTTAAATCGATTTCGAGGCGTTTTGGCTTGCCCCGGACAAACGATAAATCCAAAAATTACAAAATTTGAAATCTTACAATAATATCACATTACGGATCCGATGAAACTGGTTTCGTCGAAATCCGAGACCGTTTGAAAAATGACTATTTTAACTCGACGATTTAAAATTAAAACGATATCGATGCGTTTCGATCTGCCACGGTCAAACGACAACTCCGATTGATACGAAAATTGAAATCCGATAATAACTAACTATTACGGATCCAATGGAACTGGTCTCGTTCAATTCTGAGACTGTTCGAAAATTGGCTATTTTTACAGTCGATAATTAAATATTAAAATATTCAATTTCCACAGATTAACTTTAAATTCGATTTTAGAAGTTCTATAACTTTTCAAAAACTCCAGTATGATTAAATAAAATTGTACAAATCATTTTCAATCATTTTTAATCCAGATTTCAATTATCTCTGGAATTTAACTATTAAATTATCGATTTAATTGACCAAATAAAATCCAATATTCGAATAATAAATTATTCGACTTATTAAATTCACTTATTAATATTTAAAATTAATTAAATATTCGAATTTCAAATATCAGAAATTCTGGGTCGTTACAAACTTCCCCCCTTAAAAGAATTTCGTCCTCGAAATTACAAGTTAGGAAGAAAGGTCCTTAACTCGTCTACTATTTTTCACAATTCAATAGTTTTCTCAAATTTTCAAAACAAATCTTTCTAATAAAGATTCGTTATCATTCAACTAGCTTTCTAACTTCAATTATAAGTTTCAAACAACATTGTTTAATTTCTCAATTCAAATTCGAGTTTAAATTCAAATTTTAAACTTTCAAGATTTCTCAAAATTTTTCTAACACTCGAAATTTCCGAAAAATTTCGCCAGCGTCTCCTTTGCGCGGCTGATACGGTACGACTACAAAACGTCCCTACGGACTCTCAGATTTCAAAAAGAAAAGGAAAAAGCCAAGCGGCTAGACCAGAAATCATCAAAAACTCATATAGAAATTTAAACACTTACCTTTTGTTGAGCAATTCAAATTTATCTTTGAAATCAAATCCAATTTATTTACACCTGTATATCCTACTAGCCATAATATCTAGTTACATATATTCAAACCATTTTGTACATTCAATTACAAAATTTTCGATACTTACTTCCATATCATCTTTAATTCACTATTGAAGTTATATATTCAATTTCGTTCAATCTTTACATTTCAATGCCATTTGAATTCAATTCCAACATTTAATTGGATTCCGTTCAATTTCTGAATATTGAATTTTATTGATTATCTTTCATTCATAACCGCACTCTTTTTAAATTAGTTTCAATTACTAATTCATCACAGATTGCAATTCACTTATTCAAATTTGTTTTCAACATTCAGTTTCAATTCCAGTTTTATTCTTTTGTTCAATCATCAAATTTTACTTAAGAATTTCACACTTCATTTCTTAAGTTCAATGTAAATACTCCATATACACATTATATTTATTTTCAATTCACTATTATGGTTTATAACCACTCATATTAAACTGGATTTTAAATTCCATAATCTCAACTTAGATTTAATTGATTCACTTATACTTACTTTAATTTAACTTCATTCTTTTAAGTTAAATTTATCCTACCAAAATTCAATTTGTATAAGTTATCACTTAATAATATTTCATAAATATGGTATTCCAGAGTCTTACCAACATTTCAAAAATCTCTTTTGAAAACAATTCAAATTATCCTTTGAATTTTCTAAAACAAAAACCCAAATTTTCCAAACACTTTCCATTTAAAACAATTTGGCAGCAATTCCTCCTTTGGAAACCCGAAAATGAACACCAACGATGCCGCGGTCATCATCGAAGTTATTTTCCAGCGACCAAAAAGAGTTTAGAGCTCTCATCTCTTCCAAAATACTTTTCAAAACTTTCGAAATCCATTTTCAAATCAAAAATGATTTAAACTTTACAAATCTCCAAAATTTTCGAATTCTTTTCAAAACATTTCCAAATACTTCTCTGGAATTCCGTTTTAAATTACAAATCACTTTTATAATTCACATTCTCAAATTTCATTTGTATATGAATTTATTTCTTAACTTTGGAGTTATAATTCCAATTTCTTATTCAATTTTAGTGATGATAATTCACTATTATTACTTCCTAACATCCATGCAACCATATACTATAGTACTTTATAGAAAAACATTTCTTTTCTATACAAAGATAGTTTTGGGTAAAATTATTTCATTTACCCTATTTAAAACAATACTGTGCCGAATTGTTCTATATAAGTGTTTAGAGATCCCTATCGATAGAGTTGTACGGACAATACCGACCAAAATCCATATACCACTCAACAAACCAATCATCACAATATAAAACAATTTTATATTCACTAACAAATACGCACTCGTATCTATTATTACACTCAACTCATTCTAGAGTACTGCTGACTCTATCTCTAATGAGTAACACCCAACAGAGCAGGGTTGTCGCTTAACCATATGCTCTGATACCAAATGTAACATCCCGAAAATTTTCGACTTTCAAAAATTCAACATCGATACTCACTTTATCGACTGCTGAGCCATCGAATGCCGGAAACCCGAAAAGTTATGGTTTTAAGAAAAAGAAAAAGGTAGAAGAAGAAGATAGAAGAAAAAGAAAGAAGAACAACAGAACAACATTAGATACAGAAGCAGAAAACAATATCAGAATCTCACATATCGCAGCGGAACAATATATAATAGATAAATGAATAATCTTTAAACAAAGAACTATATCATTTTATACATACATCAATCATCAGAGTCAATATACAACAATGGACAGTTATATAACTTGTCCTCATACAGAATACACAGCGGAATAAATACTATCAGATACAAATACTACGTCTCGCCATCCAGCTTATCTCCAAAGCTCCAGAATATCCAGAATATCCTGATAATCTAACTCTAGGCTGCCCGTGTGGAAATTGGTGGGCACCCAGAGTTTAGAAGGGAACAATAAACTCCGAGTCAGTCATGGTGACTGGTGTGAGATCGTAAAACAGTTATTTATCTTTAAAATAAACAACAGGAAGTTTTTAAAGTCAATTCGCAATGCTTTTGGAAAATGAAACTACCATAAGACCTCCCACCACACACACAATGCAAACGCAGAATTGGAGGAGATTTCTTCTTATGATAGTCAAAGATGCTTACTACGCAAAATCAAATCATTTTGATATTATTATTAGTGCATAGTGTAGAAAACATTTCGAAAGTATAATATTAATCTTAGCCAACATACGACCAGTATCGTATGCCTACTATAGCTACCATCCAAACAGTGGGGCGCTACCATAAGTGAATGGCAGGTTCTACAACTAATACCGTACAAGGCTCGTATTGTTTCTTTGGATTTCCAACAAATGGTCAGGCTAAGGAACTTCCTATCCACGGTGGGTACGTCCCTGGAATAGACGACCCGAGAACCTAACCGGATCTCTGCCAACACAAGGCCGGGTTACCTCTGCAAAAATAGGTAACTACTGACACGCGTATGCCATCCCCCGATCGTCACCGATCTTCCCGAGGATCCCCGATTCGCAACAAACCACATAGAAAATAATAATGCAGTAACCACAGAGGTTAAGTATCTGGGCTCCATACCATGATACCACCTTTATCCAGAAGGAATGACATACACTAAGGGGCGCTACTCCCTAGAACCTTGCTGCATCCTTCCTGTTTCGACCATTTCCGGGGTGTGAGGCTCGACGAAGTCTCGTCCACAAAGCTACGCTTTCTATAAAAAGCCCTGCTTCGGGTCAAACAAAATGATCAACCTATGATCACAAAGATATAAGATCAAATAAATGATCATATCACAAATGACCAAACACTGATCATTTCACAGCAACACTCAGTATGTCACGTTACCAAATTGGGATATATCGCTGATAAATTTCAACTACATAACCTCTGAGCTCGTACGTCTCAGAGAAGGGTGTTAAGCTAAGAGAATAAATTCTCCGCCACCAACAGAAATGTATTTGAAAGAAATCAGCTTTATATCTCAAATTGTAACGTCAGACACACAATCCATAAAAGTCTGTTCCGGGATCGAATAGAACCGAAGGCACTTCTCACGAAGCCCTTGCACATCCGGATAAATTTCTAATCACGTCAGGACTTCCCGTCACTAAGGGTGATAAAACCTCTAAATCAGAGATCAGCCGATGTAGAGTAACTCGACGGTCATCCTTCCGTTTTAAGAATATCCGGTCTTCAACACCGGTCTTCAAATGCGATTCATAACGACGTATCACATATTCGGAATGGGTTATACGACCCCATGGTCCTTTCCCGGCTAACCCGAATAGTGAGCGATTATTTAAAAATAAGTGTGGCATTCAAATTCATCCAATTCACAACAAATACCTACTCAAGGTAATTATTGATAGTCGGTTATTTAACTATCAATAAAGATGCGCAACATCATCAGATTCCAAATAAATTTCCAAATTATTTCATCTTCCAAAAATATCTTTACTAGATATGTAATTTCCACACTTAACCGTTTGAAAAACAAATTTCAAATATTCACATTTCATTTTATCTTTAAAAGATAAAATCTCAAAAACAGTTCATTTCATATTGGAAAACATTCCATACTTATTTAATAATAAGTGTTTCACAAATCTTTTATTTTCAACATTTGAAAATATTCGATATACTTAAATCAATATTAAGTATATATTCATTCTTTAAGGAAATCATAAATTTTACATCTATTTGAGTCAAAACGAATGTTGCGTAAAACATTGTTACGACGACTCAAAATCACTAGTATAGGGATTCGGATTTAGATAGATATATAAATCCCAATACTACTTCAAAACATTTCTTTTCGGAAATCATTTACTATAACAACAGTGTTATAGTCCACCATTTCCTTATTTCTCGAAAACGTCTATTTCAACAATAAATGTTGAAATCTATGATTTCGATAGTTCACACGTTTTAAAACAATTAACTTCATTTCAAATATCACTTTCCAAAACTATCCACTTTACTTAACGATATATTCACTATCCAAAATCGTGAATATACTTTACTATTTACATTTCACTATTTTCTACACGTTTTATTTCAATAATAATTCGCTATCCAAAATCGCGAATATATCTCCTTTGATAATCTTCTATATTTAATTTATCAAATTCAATCGATTGGTTTCCGAATTTATAAAACAACGTTTATAAATTCCATTTTCTATTTTCTATAACAACTCCGGTTTATAATCTCATTTTATTAATCTTCAAAAATTCACTTATAAGAATAAGTGATTTCGGATTTATAAAACAACGTTTATAAATCACATTTGTACTTTATAACGATTTCAACTTATAAAAATCATTTCATTTTGCAATTTCTATTTATATCCCATCTAAGTGCAAAAGTCAAATTTATAAGTAAATTACTTATAAATCGTTTATTCTACCACATCTATTCACTTTATAACTTCACGTTATAAATCTATTAATTTCATTCACTTATGAAATCCTTTTATACTTCTTTTTAACACTTATAAAAATTCGTTTTATAAGTCAAATATTTTGATTTACAACCTATCAATTTTATAAATTTTTCTATACAAATCGTTTATATTTATTCAAAATCCCAACTTAAACCATTTTATAAATAAATCGACTTTTATCTCAAAAACGACACTTCGGTTATATTTCACTAAAAATTATAACTTTTATAACTTTTAAAATTTTACGTTTATAAATCAATTCAAAAATTCCATAGAACGTATATTTTCAAAAATCATTTTAAAAACCCTTTTTAAATAAAAGTCGTTATTTTTACATTTCAAAACTTGAATCCGATGATGCAACAACACCAATCAGTCCATCACAACAGTCAATATCATATATCAATATGATAACAGAATATATCAAAATATCTGTAAATAATCAATACGGTGAGGAATCCAGTCGGATCCCTCCAACCTGTTTCCCTGCATCCACAGATGTTAGCACAATACCAATTCCGCTCCAGTACGGAATTATCGCGGTATATAGGTTTTTATAAATCCGCTTACTAACGGCGCAATAGGGTCTCATCCGCTATACGAGGCGGGAAATCAATCAATCCAATATATACATATGCCAATATGTATATATTGCTATATATAGATATATCCTATAATATCTAATATCACACATCCAAACAGTCAATCATCAATCAATAACTGTAAATAATTCCACATTCAATTGAGTGAGAAGATCTCACCTTGAATTTTCGATAGCAATTCGTAGCGTTTTATTTCGAATAAAATTAAACGTGCGTTTAATTTTACCCGAATTTTTCGCTAGCTCAAATAAAGTCCAATCCAGCTCCATCGTGTAGTGCTCGTCAATATGGTTGCAACGCAAAAAGTTTCATCCGTTTTCAACCTCGTATGAACAAGTTATGATGTTTTAAAGTTTGGTACAATTTAAAATATAATAATTAACAACTTTATTTCATCTTTTTAAACCTAGCTCACATCTGCCGCACGTTCAAACTGAGGAAATCACGACCGTTGCACGCATCTTCTCCCTCCCAGGTAACGTTCATGAAGATGAACCCATAGCCGCCCTTTTCTACGCGAATTATCCTCCCACCTCGTCGACTTCCAGGACGATCAGCACACGCCATTCGAACGAGCTTGCCGAGCTTCACCATCGCCTACCACCCCACGAAGTGCGGTTCTCCCCCTAGCCTCGAACTGCGTGCGCAACTCGGCACGAACGCGAGCACGTAGCTCCCCATATGGTCGACGATACCCATCTCCACCGTACGGATTTAAAGCTCTCGTCGTCCCCTACGTTTTCCTAGTTGACACTTTTTCAAATCGATGCGTGGATTGGGAGTAATTGAGAGGAGAAAGACATGAATTTCTGGCCTTTGGTTTTAGAAGTGGCGGCTGAGACGTTTAGGGCTAGGGTTTAACAAATGGAAGAGGATGGGTTGCTTTTATAGAGAACCGACGAACACTATTCATTCCGAGATTTTCGAATTCCGATTTACGCGCGGTGACCGGCATTTCTAGGGTTTATCCCGCGTTCCGAACGCAATGGAACAGGTTTCGGAAGCTAATTCGATCGTCTGTGCGAGATATGGAATTAAACGATCAATTTAAATTAAACCGATTTAAATCGATTTCGAGGCGTTTTGGCTTGCCCCGGACAAACGATAAATCCAAAAATTACAAAATTTGAAATCTTACAATAATATCACATTACGGATCCGATGAAACTGGTTTCGTCGAAATCCGAGACCGTTTGAAAAATGACTATTTTAACTCGACGATTTAAAATTAAAACGATATCGATGCGTTTCGATCTGCCACGGTCAAACGACAACTCCGATTGATACGAAAATTGAAATCCGATAATAACTAACTATTACGGATCCAATGGAACTGGTCTCGTTCAATTCTGAGACTGTTCGAAAATTGGCTATTTTTACAGTCGATAATTAAATATTAAAATATTCAATTTCCACAGATTAACTTTAAATTCGATTTTAAAAGTTCTATAACTTTTCAAAAACTCCAGTATGATTAAATAAAATTGTACAAATCATTTTCAATCATTTTTAATCCAGATTTCAATTATCTCTGGAATTTAACTATTAAATTATCGATTTAATTGACCAAATAAAATCCAATATTCGAATAATAAATTATTCGACTTATTAAATTCACTTATTAATATTTAAAATTAATTAAATATTCGAATTTCAAATATCAGAAATTCTGGGTCGTTACATGTCACAGCTAATTTCATTTGAAAATTTAATTTTGGAATGAAAGGGAATATGAGTTTGAAATTATTTGTCATTTTATAAGAACTAGAGGAAGGAGTTTGGAAAATTTCTAGGTATTGAAAATTGAAATTTTGAATTTAAAAGTAATGAGTTTTGGAACTTGAAGAAGTTTGATTGTAAACAAAAATTTAGATTATGGTTTTGAAGATAATGAATGTCGAACTCTAATAAATTTTGATTGTAAATTAAAATATAATTGAAAATTTTAAATTGTTTATTTGGAATAAACAATGAATTTTGTAAATAAAATGGGAAAAATAAAGTTTGGAACTTCGTTTTGTTTATTTGGGTATCAATATTGGGTTTAGAATTTATTATTCAGAGATTTGGTTAATAAATTGAAAATAATGGGATTTTCTTAAATTAGAGTTAATAAATTAATGGAAGTTATAATTTAATATATATATATATATACAGGTAATCTCCAAACCAGGGTTGTTACAATCACAATCATCATCCAAATCAATCAATAAACATCAATAGATAACTGATAATCCATACAGGTATTAAATTGAAAAACTAAAAATTCAATATTAAATTAAACGATGATTGATTGCAATAAAAGTGAAATTTAACTAGAATGACAATTTAAAATACCAAACAACAATCAATAAATTACTAATCACATCATAAATTTAATTTAACTAACATAAGATAAGTTAGAAGTTGTAAGTGGGTTAAAACACTCACCTTTGAATTCAAATAGATTTGAAATTCAAAATAAGGCCCAAATTTAAACAGTCTCAGAATTCGACCAAACCAGTTTCAAAATGTCTGAAATTCCAATACAATCGCAATAGAAGAAACGACGTCCAAACCCAAGTCCGTATGTAAAAGTTATGTAATTTAGAACAATTAAAATTTAAAAATTAAAACAAAATAAACAAAGCAAACAAATTTCCACGTCACCTCAATTTCCATCGTTCGAACCCTAGGCGCGCGCCCACAACGCGCTCAAACCCAGTAGCACTGCCACCCCAATCATGTTGCCTCTCCTCCCACCGTCCATGCCTCGGCCATCTGACCTCACCGCTAACCTACCCTCCTCAGGCCAATCCCCCACGTGCCGCACGCGATGCCCCAGGCCAGCGAACCACCTCTGCGGCCGCTAGCAAATTGCGGCCAAAATTGGCGATTTTGAGCACCAATCTGATGAGCGAAGACCATAGATCATCGTTGCTTGACGAGTTCTACCACCCCATGCCTCCTGATCGTTGCCAGGGTGAAGATCCATCGCACAATCCAACGATCACTAATGAACGACCGAAACTAAATCACCAAATTATGGCCACACAGAAAACCAAATCGAGAAACAGACTGCAGATTTGACTTGCGCTCATCGAGAGCTTCAAATCGATATATAATTTGATATGGTTTGGAGGAGTTTGATTTTTTATTTGATTTTGATTTGCAATTTTAATTTGGAATTGGTTTTGGTTTGTGTGCCATTGGAAAGAGAGAAGCAGGTAGAATTGTACGTACAGACAATGGAATAAGAAATAGCTAGGGTTTATAATGGGCTATATATAGGCAGATCGGAAATAGAAATGAACGGACCAGATTGATTTGAAAGTTGAACGATGAACGACCCGAAAAGCCTGTTCTGTCTCTGGAACGAAAATGGGCCAACCTATATATCAAAATAGATGTTTTCGATAATTTTAAACTCAATGGAACAGGTTCTAAGTCCAAATTCCATCGTATGAAGAAGTTAGCATAAAATCAGCTTATTTCAAATTGATTTCAATTGAATTGATTTCTAGGCGTTTCGAGTCCGTATGATCGAACAAGTCTGATCGCTATGAAACTTGAAATCCTACAATAATTCACCATTACGGATCCGATGGAACTAGTTTCGTCGAAATCCGAGTCAGTGGCCAAAATGGCTATTTTCACGTTGATTAATTAAATCAATATTAAATTAATTAAATCACTTTTTAATTTAAAAATTAATAACTAACAAATTTCATCATTTTTGATTACTTGGACATTTACAACAAATTGAAACAAATTTACATATCCATTCAATGTCAATTATTTTACTAATTACAGTGTTCAATTTCAATTGTAATTAATTCCAATATATTATAATTTAATTCCAATAATTTGATTAAATTTGATTTCAACATTTTATTCAATCATTATTTCTCTATTAAAATAGTTAACATTTGTTTATATCTTACTTCACTAATATGCTACAATTCCATCTTTTATTTGTATTAACTACTATATTTCAATTACATTGAATTTTGTCGATTCTTCACATTAATTAAAATTTGAAATCCCAATTAATTTATTTATCTTGGTTTCATTCTTTTATTAAATCAATTTATTGCCTTATGAGTGTAATTGACATCTCTGTACATTTTATTACATTCCCAATTTGAAGTTATTGTAACTCACATTAATGTAACATTTATTTACATTTATTTGTAATTGGTTAATTAAATTGGTAACAAATAACAATTGTCCCCATTTCTACATTTAATAACATTTGTAAGTTTATTAATTACAAGCAATGTTATAACAACTCCCATTACACAAATTTTATTCAATTTCCATTTATTACACATTATTTTATTAATTAATCAATACTTAATTTATTAATTTCTCTTTTAATCCAATTCCCATTAATACATACATAACTATAATTTATTTACAATCTATATCAATTATAACTTTAATCATTTTAATTAATTTGGAATTTCATTTAGAGCAATTATCAATTACCTTAAATTAATACTATTTCATTACATTTCAGTTATATTTTCATTATTAAATCACAGATTTTTATTCCTTCCATCATTTAATCATAAAATCTTTATTACATTAACTATTTTTAAATTATCGAAAATTACGGGTCGTTACAATGACCATATACTTTAATTCAACAAAGTCCGTAAAGACTTCGGTATCTAAATTGTTGAAATATTGACTCAATCGAGTTCACACCAGAGAGTCAACATAACCGTGTTCTTAGTTATTTTTGAACTCGAAGAAGGTAAAAATTAATTTATAAATGTTTTCACTTAATAATAAGTTGATACAGGTTTTGTTTTAATATGAGGCTATTTTTAAGTATTTGTTTCAAGCTCAAAAATTGGAGAAAACAACGTGTGAAAGTTATATGATGGTTCGATCGATTTAGGAGCTAAACTAAATGATGATTCAAACTGGAATCAACTGGGGTCTTGACCATCCTTTATAGCCTAGCCACATTATGGTGCTAGAGGAAGATTTAACTAAATCTTTGTATTTAGAGGAAAAAGATGAGAGAAAGGTGCTAGCTCATGGATATAAGTAGCCTGGCCTCCACACCAATTTAGATAACCTTTTGTGCTCTCTCTTTCTCCACCTCAAGCTACATACATCAACCTTGGTGAAGCCATCTCTCTGACCTAGAACCTCAAAGAAAAGGAGGAGACCAAGGTGCATTAGGAGGAAAGACTGTTCAAACAACCTACCGATACCCGGCAAGGTCAATTTAAAGTAAGGTATAACTTTTTGATCTTGTTCATGATTCATATTATTACGCTCACATATGTTATCCTATATAAATTTTAGTTCGGCCAATTTTTTATGTTTTCTATTTTTATTTTAAATTCGTATATCTATATAAATTAATTGTCTAAATATTTTAAAATTATATAAGTATACATGCACACAAATATATATTTTAATAAATCTAAATCATTTTTAGCGATAAATAAAAAAAAATCTTAAAATTGAATTGTATATACAAACAAAACCTATCTTAGGCTATTTGTTTTTTAGTTTAAATTATAATAAAAAGTTATTATTGTTTTACCATTTTCGAACAGAAAAGTTTATATATATATATATAACAAAATATGTCCATACAAATATGTATTAAAACAAATGACTTTGTTTTTTGGTTTATTGTAAATAATAATAACAACTAATTTTTTGATTCTATTTACTAAGTTAAAAATGATTTAAAAATAAAGACATTTGAATTATTAAAATTAAAAATGATTTTTGGCCAAAATTTATTTAATAATAATAAACTATTTTATGATGGCAGCCGCATCATTTAAAAATCTAATAATTTCAAATAAGTCAAAGTATTTAAATTTGTTTTTAAATTATTTATTTATTTATATAAAGCCAAAATATAAATTGATTATATATATAAATTTATTATAGGAAATAAAATTATTTTATTTACTTTACATACATACATAAATATATATATATATATAATTTATTCATACATATTTATTGTAAATATAAATGTTTTGTAAAAATGTATTGATGGCTGAATTAAAATAATAATACTAATTTTGTTTCATGTTCACATAGGATAAATTATATATAATATCACACAAACACACACACATATATTAAACTTAGTCATCATATTGACCATTGACCGTTGAACAAAGCCGTCATTTTTCCTCATGAACCCTTAGTTAAGGTTATATATATATAATTATGATATTCATACTATGGTTATGAATGTCATAACATATTAAAGTTAAATTAATTTAATTAAATAAATAAATTTATCTTAAATATTAGTGACAATAAATATTTAATCAATGAAATTAAATTATGATATTACAAACCTCTTTTATTTCTCAAAATACTAAATTTGATTTAGTACAAACATATGAAAACACAGAATAAAGATCTTGCGCAAATTAATCAAATGATTTTTCTTGAGATTCAGCCTTTTAACCTCACTACTAGTGTACTTGATACAATAATTGTATCAGAGCCACCATTGTGCTTGTGTGTAAATAAATTAACCAACACTAAGCACAATGGCTTTCGAAAAGTCATAGTAGATAGATGTCTATAAAAGGGTGCTTAAACTAAGGAGAATGTTACTCTAATTAAGGACTACTATTTGTAGAAAACCTCCTAATCTCCTAGCCCTTACTTGGCTCATTGAAAATTTCTACTTCTAGGTTATGCCCTTATGGAGGACCAAAAGGATTTTTGAGTCTTAGGTTAATTCAAATAGTGTATTTGAATATTATAAAACTAAATAATTAATGTGATGACTGCCATATACCTCCAGTACCCAATATACCAAAATAATGCGCTACTACAGTAACCAGTAGATGTAGAGCAGTAGTTAAAAGTAAAGTAACCAATATAAATCAGAACCTGTAGTATATCTAATAGCATAATATATAAAGCATAATAACCAATGTAAATGTAAAACAAGCAAGAAAGATGCATAACCAAAATGAACCATAGATAACTTCAGAGTGATAGGTTCATAACTGTTACACTACATAAATAAAGTTTATACATCATCAAAATAAAATACAATATCGTGTCTAATACTAAAAACCAAGCATGGATAAAAGCTCCACAATGCTGCACAACGAAATAACAATAAACTCAAAATGAAAATATAGGTAAGCGCTAACCTTCTGCTCGTCCTTTGAAATGCTCCATGCGCTAATCTTAGACTTGATATCTAGTATACTTATTTAAGAGTACCTAAGATAATAAGAAGTAAAGCATAAAACCTCGATCCAAACATCAGTTTGGTGTGAGTGACAATATATCCCAAAGTGCTATGAAAGTCGTTATAGTAAAAGGAACAACTAAGTATAAGGAATCATACTTGCCCTATCCTTGCATTCAACAAGTTAGCATATAACATCGATATATGATATACTATCATCATGGGGTGCAATACAAGTCAAACTGCACTATTGGGTTTTTCTAACATTGAAAATACCTACAACATATAACATCCATAACAAACATAGAAACCATCAAAACACCTGACATCACTCACCATTATTTGAATGTATGGTAACTCGTATGACCATGTTGTACGGTCAAAGACGACTCAATGTAACGATCCGCCTTTCCTACTCTGAAAGTTGAGCCGTTAGGGTAAAAGAAAAGAAAGACAAGAAGGAAATAATCACAGAATCTCATAACACAATGGATCAATGTATAATAGACAACATAAGATCATACATAGTCACTTCCAGAATAATACATCAGAGTCGTAATAGTACAAATTTCAGCCAAGGACAGTTATAATTGCCTATCCCCACACTGCTGATACAAAATACATACATACACAATGGAAATACAGTAAATAGTTAGATACCGATGAAGCCACCTGCTCCAAGCTCCTCCAAAATGCATCCGTGAGAAACCTGGACTAATTGGCTACTCATACAAATTTGAGTACCCAAGAGTTTTAGGGATAAAAAAGGTCAGACATGGGTCTAGTGTGAGCAAACTCCAAACAACTGAATTATTAAGCTTGTAAATCCCTTTAAAATTAAGGTATCTTCTCGTATGCCTACGCCGCACATAAACACGGACAGGTTTTTACCTTATGATAACCAAAACACTTTTTATAGGAAATTAAGTAATATTATAATAATGTCTAAGGGATTTGAAAATAAATATAGAACATAACTGAAATGCTTGCATCTCACATTTCAACATATTTAGGCACAACTAAGTCCGTAAGGCACTTATTGAAAGTTGGGCTCCATCAATGATAGGGCTGTTAGGGTACCGTCCATCAAAGTACACCTCTAGATAAATATACCAAGGTCAATAAGAATATCTTGTACCCCTGCCAACACAGGATCGGCCTACCCCTCACTGGATAGTACCGAATATGATCACCCTCGGTTGTGATCAACAACCGCACTAGGCCCAGAAGCATACATATAATTTAGTTACCGATCTAGATCAGGGATGACCATACCCTAATGAGAGCAACCCACTTAGCCTTGCCACGTCTCCCGTGTTTTTGTCATTCTCGGTAAATTAGGCTTGAGGCTACGTTTTTACCTTTTCTTAAGTAATTCCTACTTGGAATGCTAAAATTGCCTTCCAAGCAATAATGCAATGTTAGCATTAATCCATAAAAGTCGTTCAGGATATGAACGAACCGAAGGTACTACTTCTACTACATCCACTTTGGAATCACCCTCAGGATTAGTTGTAAGTAGCCCTTGCACTTCAAAGATATTCCTTTTCGATTCTAGTTGTTTCCTATTCGAACGCTTACGTTGGTTCGAAGTGGTAAAGATTTTACATATGGAAATATCTTCCATATACTTAGTTTATCATGACCCATTTATCGAAATTAACTCCGTTGTATATATAACGTTTCTGACACTCGACATTTAGTGCTAAATACAAGATGACTTATTTTCAATAAAATGGGTCAACGTTTTAGAATAACTTATTTATATTCGTTTGGCTACTTAATGGCACAGACAAAAAAGAATCCCTTGTTTAAAACTTATTCACTTATAAACGAAAGTTATTTTTAAAATAAAACTGATCCTTGGAAATAAATTAATTAAAAATAAAACCTTTATTTGATTAATTAAAATAAGTTAAAAACTTTATTTAATAATATTTAAATCTTAATTTAATTACTAATTAAATCTTAATTAAAGCTAAATTTAAATCTTAATTAAACCTTAATTAAGTCTTAGTTAATTAATTAATAATCAAACCCGACCCAATTAGTAATCAATAAATAATTAAACCCTAATTAATTTATAATTAATTAAATAATTAAACTTAATTAAATCAAAATTATATTAAAATTAATTAAAACTCTCTTAATTAACTAATTATAATTAACTTACTTAATTAATACTTAATTACTAATTACTTTTACTTTATTATAATTAAATATCAATTATCCTTAATTAATTAATTAATTATTAAACTCATACTTAATTAAATAATACCTATCTTTTATATTTAAATTAATATTTAAAAAGGTTTTCAAATAATTTAAGATAAAACACTTTAGTTTAGGAAGAAGTGTTCATTTTCTCGAACTGCATCCATAGCGACTTTTGCTATAGATACCATGACTTTTCAAACTAGTTTTACTAGTCTAATACCCTTCAAAACTCTTCTTTTGATTTATGAAATGGCCCACAAATCCGCACAATTCAAGATGACAATAAACCACACATGTCCAACCCAAATTGGACGAAAAGATGATGGATATTTATGGGAAAGGAAGAAGAAAGAAGAAGAGAAGAAGAAGAGAAAAAGGAACTGAAAACAACATAGAATCTCACAATCACAGCGGAACATAAATCTTGGGTTTTAATTTGGAAAAAATAGTTTAATGTCTTATTAAATTTATATTCATAAGAATGAAGGTAATAGAACTTTTAAATTAAATTTAAAAGTGATTTACTCGATTTTAAAAATAACTCGTTTAAATTAGCATATAAAAATAGCCGTCCAGGACACAGTCTCAGAATTTAATGAAACCAGTTCCATTGGATCCGTAATAGTGTATTATTATCGATTTTTAAATTTTGTAACGTTTGGAATTATCATTTGGTCGTATGGGATAGAAACGCGTTGAATTTAATATCGAAAATTCAATATAATAATTGGGTTCAAAAAGCTATCTTCTCTATACGATCGAATTAGGTCTCGAAACCTGTTCCATTGCGCTCGGAATAGGGGTATAACATTATGAACGCCTGGCGGCGCGCCTCGATAGGGGTTCGAAATTTTAAGTTACTTAAATCGAGATATTTTGAAATTTAATTAATATATTGTTCAAGTCAAACCTTCACATCAGCTTCCTTTCTTTCATTTCAAGCCACCCTATTCCCTGTAGACAGCAGCCCTACCTTTTTCTTTTTAAATAGAACGCGTCCCTCCCTTCCCTTTTGTTCAGCACACAACAGTGAAAGAAATAAAAGAAATGAAACTTCAAAAATCAAATTTGTGTAGTATACTCAACAAAAAAAATGAAACCACTTTCTAAATTCTTGTTTAGTCTTGAGCTTTGATCTGACATGATGTATGGATGGTGCGGTCATGATTGGTGACGTTCGATTGTAAGGGGCATGAGCTAGTGCTTGGGTTTTGTGAAGCTATAGAATTCGATTCGAGCAACAGAGATTGGAAATGAGCTCCTCTTGGAAAATAGCATCGGCGGTCGTGTCTTTGTGGAGCTCGGCTGTGTATGGGGTTTTACGTCCATGGCATATGAACGTGGAGAAGTAGCAAGTCGTGAATTGTATAAGGGGCACAAGCTTGAAATTTTTGGTACGGAAAGATGGAGATTCGGGAGTGAAGATCGTTGGCGAAGTCGGAATATTGATTCGAGGCTCGGATTTTCGTATCAGTGCAAAAATGTGCACGGCAATGGGTTTCATTTGGTGCACAGGTGAACGTTTGGGAGTGAGAGAAGGAAGAAAGCAGCCTTGTGGGCTGGGTCTCTGTTGCTCTGGGTATTAAATTAAATTAAAATTTAAGTTGTATAAATTTGTTTAAATTAAATTCATTGCTTATAAATTCATAACTCTCTCATATGAGGTCCGATTTGGACAAAACTTTTGTAACAACCCGGGGTTTTGCTGTTAATTTATCTTTGTCATTAAACGATTAATTTGCTAGCTAATTGCTGTTTGAAGTTTTTAAAACCCGGTTTAAATTCCTCTCAAAATTTGTTGAAATGGTCGTGGGCTTTAAAATTTGCTTGGCCCATATTTTGTTTGATGCCGTGATAAATCCAATACCCGATCCCTCTCTCCTTTGATTCGTTCGAAAAACCCTAAACAAAAGAAAATGAAAAAATAATGGCGGCTTCGTTCTCCTCGATTCGTTCTTTTTCTCCTTTGCTCGAGAATTAGGGCATCGTAGAAATCGAAGATGCCGACGTTGTAGTTAGATCGAAAGATGATTTCGACTTCATTTGCTCCGTCGAATGGATGCTTTAGGGATATGTTCGCTTTTGGCCTTACGAAATTAATTTGATTTCTAGACTTTGGCTCCTAAAATTGCATCAGTGGTTTTTTCCCACTCACATCTAATTCAAATCGTTGAGGATTTCTGGCTTGTTCGAATTTGTGACTTTTGTTGTTTGGGTTAATTGAAGTTGTTAAATTTTTATCTCCGCCATTCGATTTTGTTTGGTGTTGATGACTTCTCTGATTTTGTCGACTTCGTATTATTGATGATGGCTTGATACTCATGGCTTTGAAGCGCCTTGCTCACCCAGTTCGATTTTTTGGTTCGACTTTGGCACTACACTTGTTAAATTCTTACTTGACTTAGTTGCTAACTTGAATTTGTTCAAAACTGCTATTGCTTTTGGTCGTTTGTAAATTTGTGGTCCAGTGATAATGTTGGCCTGGGCTTCGACTTGATTTTGACGAAGTGATTTCGTTCGACTCTGGCTAATTCTTTGATAGTGAAACTGCTGTTATAAAGCTATACTTTGGCCATTTTTGTGTACATACCTGAATGCGTTTTGATCTTGTTCTTGTGCTTTTCGTTGTTCAGTCTGTTAGCATAGGCTTGTCCCAAATGCTCATTGCAATACCATTACGTATATGTTATCACTGTTCTCTTGGCAAATGCTTATTGGTCCAGTTTTTGTGGTACTGTCTTGAGTTCATGTTACTTCAATGTATATTGATGTTGTATTCGTGGTTTTCTTTGTAATCTGGTATAGAGTTGGGTTCATTGTACTTGATCCTCTGAGTTATTTTATGCATCATTTGTTGTGTCCCATTGCCTGGCCTTTATTGCCTCTGTTCATTACGATTTTTTTGAGTCTGATTTCAAGACCTGTTCGCATTGATCAGTTGTTAGATCACTTTGCTATTCCATGACTTTGGCATTTTACCTTGTTCTAGATTATGATGCTAGTACTGTCCAGTTTACAGTATTATATATGTTGCATTTTTGGTGTTCACTTGGTTACTGTCAGCTCACATACGTGTATACATATATGTGCATGAATGTATACATGTTGTTGAGGTGGTAGCCTTTTGATTGAAATTCTCTGTCGTTTTTGTGGTCATCACTACTTCGATTTTTATTTGACAATATTGATTTTTGTTCGTGACCACCACGGTTTCGATTCTGTTAACTTTGGTCACTGGAGTTGATTATGTTGATTTTGCGAAAATATTTTAGATGAGAATCTACTTGACTTTGACTTGTTAACTACTGCTTTGATTTGATAATGTTTCCGACAATTTACTGTGGCTTCGGCTCTCGATGTAGTTCGAACTAACTTTGATTTTGAACTGCGTATTTCGTTTTGGCTTTGGCTTTGAAACATTTTCAAAGCTTTGCCCACTTGAGTTTTGATGCATTGTCTAGTATTATACGTTCCTTATGTATATATGCCATTTCTGTTTACATTGGATACTTGTGCATGTGCACCATAGATATGCTTTAGCCTTGAGCTTCTGGTCTCTGATTTTGTCTAGTTCGACATGTCTACATTGCACTACCCACTGTTGTGTATTTGTGCATTCATGTATGTGTGACAGTTGAGCGTTGCTCGACTGTGATATTAGAGTCTGTTATGGATTTGGGTTCTTGATATATTGATTTTAGCTTGTTTCTGATTTTTCTGAACTCTGATAGTCTCGACTATTGCTTCGAGACAGTTTTGTTGCATTGTGATCCTGTGGTGGCTGTAGTTTTAGTTGCAGTTTACCCTTGTATCAGTGTGCCCTTCATTGCACTGTCCACTGAACTTCAAGTCATGTAGTTCATGTGCAGTTTGTAGTTTCGGACTTATATTCAGTTGCAATTGTTTTTGTTAGCTGCTTGGTCAGTTTGGTTTCATGGTGGCTGCCTTGACTATTTGAGGCAATTGGCATTTTGTTTCAGGTGTCATTGAGGTTCGTTTTCTTCTTTGGTCTTGGAGTTGTACTCCACTGTATTGATGATTTTGATCACTGTCTACATTCTGGACATTGTTTCATAGTTGCATACTGGTTTGCTTTTGTTTGCAATTGTGTTGAGTCATGCTAGTCGTGACTTGACCTTTGCAGTTTCGACGTACTGTAGTGGCGAGGCAGTGCACGCGTGCGTGTACTGCAGCCACACAGAAATTTGATTTGATTTGATCATTTTGAGATTTGTCTAATTATCTATTTGATAATTAGATTCTGAGTTTCTAATTATTTATAAATAATTGGAATTGGGTGTTAATTGCTGTTTAGGCAATTCTGGAGTTTTCATATTATCTTCATTTATAATCTTTTTATTTATCTTGTTGATGATTTGGATTCGCTGATTTGTTGTTTAACACTGTTTAGTGTTATATCTGCTGTTATCCGATTCTCTTACCGAGGAGTTGGATATACGAGATTTCTGTGACTGTCGTCTATTTGTTATTTGATTATTATTGCTTCTGTGCATTAATAACCGAGTTTGAATTAGTCTGACCCGTGTATTATTTTCTTTTGAATTTAATACTCGGGTCAGACCCGAGTTATTTTAGGTTGTAGATATGTTGCTTTGGGTTGCTGTTTGAGCTATGAAGACTTTTCACATCTTTTGGAGTAGTCGTTTCATAGTATAGGTTGATATGTATTCATGTATATTAGTTGATAATGTATGTGTGTATATAACTTCCAGAGTCGACAGTTGTAGTTGTATCATATGTATTGTGTCAAATGTATTGTAACTGACATCAGTTATATATATATATATATATATGAGACTTTTGTTATTTGTGTTCCGCATTTTTATTATCTGTGTTAGTATTATATATATTGTCCTAAACTATTATGAACCATCGTAGTTCGTTTTATACTGGAATTGGGTATGTCGATGGGAGTAAATAAATAAGAGATGAAAAATGGAAAATATATACCACTCCTATCGAGGTAACCAATACTAGTGTAAGGCCAACTACGGATGGCCGCTCCTATCCAGCCTTATTCTTCGTAATAACAGACAGTATTTCTTTTAATACTCATTGTTATTGTGAGCATAGAGGTGGGGCGTTACAGTTGGTATCAGAGCTTGGGGTTTATGGACATAATATAAAACATAACTTAGATGGAACATGTGTTACAACTATTTGTCGATGTTTTAGTTGTGCTTTGAGTCAAAACTAAAGTTTTGAAATTTTGATGAAATTTTTAAATTTCTTTATTTAAAAATAAAAGAGAGACCGTGTTTTGATGATTTGATCGATTTGTGTTCTGTTTATCAGAGTGCGCAGCGGAAATAGTGAAACTGTCTTCGCTGAATACAGCTGATAATCTTTTTGATTTAAAAATCAAAATATGAAATTGAAATAAATTTCAATTGTGGTTTACATAGCTGTGTTTATTTTGTTTCTTTAAAAATTTCGAATCCAATTTGAGGATTCGAAGCGATTGCAGTTATGTGATTTTTATTGAGATTTTTGCTGGTTTTATTTTATGCTAATCATATATTGATTAGATTTTTGCTGTTTTGAATTATCTTCATTGAAGATACATTCGAATAATTCTTTGTTCATTTTGTAGTACGTGCAAATTTGAGTTGCACGTTACTGCATTAATTTTACGTTGAGCCGGTGTTTGGTTTAAACGTATTTTGGTTGCCGTTATCTTTATAACGGAATTTTTACATCGATGCTAAATTTTTGGAGCATGGTGTTTTGTGGCATTTTAATGAATGAAAATTAACTGATATTACATTTTGATGTGAATTATTTTGATGAGATTTTGACGGTTAGAAATTACTATCGTTTTGACTTCAGTAACCGCCAAATTTTAAAAGTGGTTTTTTAAGTGGTTATTCCGCAATGCTGATTTTGAGATCCGTTTTTACGGTGTTTTGAGAAGTACAATTTTCTTTTCGAAATTGCTATTGATGTTGTTGCTTTAATCACGTGATTGGAAAATCATTTTAAAATGAAAATCTTTTTATAAATCCTTTTCAATTTGCGCTTTCAAAAGAATGAGGAAGCGACTTAAACGATTCAGCAAAATCGAGGACTATGACCCCTTTCTTTTACTGATTCGCTTAACTCCGGACTTGTCCAGTTGAGAATGTAAATTGTTGTTTTTATAAAATAAATAAAATTGTTTTCAGGAATTTTACAGTTTGCGCTTTCAAAAGAATAAGGAAGCGATTTAAACATTTCAGCAAAATCGAGGACTATGACCCCTTTCTTTTACTAATTCGCTTAATTCCGGACTTGTCCGTTTGAGAATGTAAAATGTATTTTTACAAAATACACAATTTTGCACTTTCAAGGAAACAATGAAGAGAATCAAACGATTTAGTAAAACACGTGGTATGGGACATGTGTGTTTGCAATTTCAGTTAATTCCGGACCCGTTAATTGAAATATTTGCTGTTTTGATGATTTTGATGCTTTTGTGTGCTTTCGAGCCACTATGATGGATCTTCGGGTCATATGTTGGACCTTCGGGTCATATGATGGACCTTCGGGTCAAATACCAGTACTAGACCTTCGGGTCATTTGTTGGGCGCCAAAATTATGATGAGTACTTGGTAGGCTTCAGCCATTTGTTGATGCACGTGCGACGAACTAAAAACTTGCCATCTGATGGGATCGATCCAAGCTTTTATGTTGATTTTCTAGTCTTCTTAATTGATTTCTATTCTAATTATCTGCAGGTAATTAGATATCTGATGTTATGAGATTTAATTATCGTATCGGTAATTAAATATTTGTTGTTATGAGATTTGATTATCGTATCGGTAATTAAATATTTGTTGATTTGAGATTTGATTATCGTATCGATTATTAAATACTTGTTGATTTGAGATTTGATTATCGTTTTTGATAATTAAATATTTGTTGATTTGAGAATTCTGATTATCGTTTTTGATAATTAGATATTTGATGTTTCTGATTATCGTTTTTGATAATCGGATATTTGTTGATTTGATGTTTTCTGATTATCGTTTGTGATAATTAGATATTTGATGATTTGATGTTTCTGATTATCGTTTTTGATAATTAGATATTTGTTGATTTGATGTTTTTTTATTATCGTTTTTGATAATTAAATATTTGCTGATTTGAGATTTGATTATCGTTTTTGATAATTAAATATTTGTTGATTTGAGATTTGATTATCGTTTGTGATAATTAAATATTTGTTGTTTCTGATTATCGCTTGTGATAATTTGATATTTGAGATTTGATTATCATTTTTGATAATCAGATATTTGATGTTTCTGATTATCGTTTTTGATAATCAGATATTTGTTGTTTCTTATTATCGTTTTTGATAATCGGATATTTGTTGTTTCTGATTATCGTTTTTGATAATCGGATATTTGTTGTTTCTGATTATCGTTTGAGATAATTAGATATTTGTTGATTTGAGATTTCTGATTATCGTTTGAGATTATTAGATATTTGTTGATTTGTTGATTTTTTATTATCGTTTTTGATAATTGGATATTTGTTGATTTGTTGATTTCTGATTATCGTTTTTGATAATTGGATATTTATTGATTTCTGATTATCGTTTTGATGATGGGATATTTGCTAGTTTTGATGATTTTGAGATTTTCTAGTCTCTAATTGATTTTGGATTATGTTGATCATATCGAATTACTGTTTCCTATCTATCTCTGTTGATATTTAGAGTTTGATGATTATGAAGTTCGTGTTTTCTAGTTATTTGTTGGATAACTAGATATTTGCAGTTTTGCGAATTGTGATTTGTGTTTCCTAATTATCTTTGCTGATAATTAGATTTTGCTATTCTCTAATTATTGTGTGATAATTAAATATTGCTATTCTGTGATTACAGTTTTTCTAATTATCTGATTGATATTTGAATATTGCTGATAATTGTATTTATTCGGTTTTGTTGTTTTCTGATTATCTAATTGATAGTTAGATTTTGTTGAAAATTTGTGAATTTCTTTTATGAAGTTAAAAGATTTCTTTGGCATTTATATTCTTGACCTTTATTTTTCTAGCTTAACCAGTTTATGTTAGAAAAATAATTGATATTGACGACTTTTATTATGAAAATTGCGGGGACGCAATTTTTATAAGGAGGGGAGTCTGTAACAACCCGGGGTTTTGCTGTTAATTTATCTTCGTCATTAAACGATTAATTTTCAGGCTAATTGCTGTTTGAAGTTTTTAAAACCCGGTTTAAATTCCTCTCAAAATTTGTTGAAATGGTCGTGGGATTTAAAATTTGCTTGGCCCATATTTTGTTTGATGCCATGATAAATCCAATACCCGATCCCCCTCTCCTTTGATTCGTTCGAAAAACCCTAAACAAAAGAAAACGAAAAAATAATGGCGGCTTCGTTCTCCTCGATTCTTTCCTCTTCTCCTTTGCTCGAGAATTAGGGCATCGAAGATGCCGACGTTGTAGTTAGATCGAAAGATGATTTCGACTTCATTTGCTCTGTCGAATGGATGCTTCAGGGATATGTTCGCTTTTCGCCTTACGAAGCTAATTTGATTTCTAGACTTCGGCTCCTTCAATTGCATCCAAAGGTGAGTGGTTTTTTCCCACTCACATCTAATTCAAATCGTTGAGGATTTCTAGCTTGTTCGAATTTGTGACTTTTGTTGTTTGGGTTAATTGAAGTTGTTAAACTTTTATCTCCTCCATTCGATTTTGTTTGGTGTTGATGACTTCACTGATTTTGTCGACTTCGTATTATTGATGATGGCTTGATACTCACGGCTTTGAAGCGCCTTGCTCACCCAGTTCGATTTTCTGGTTCGACTTTGGCACTGCACTTGTTAAATTCTTACTTGACTTAGTTGCTAACTTGAATTTGTTCAAAACTGCTATTGCTTTTGGTCGTTTGTAAATTTGTGGTCCAATGATAATGTTGGCCTTGGCTTCAACTTGATTTTGACGAAGTGATTTCGTTCGACTCTGACTAATTCTTTGATAGTGAAACTGCTGTTATAAAGCTATACTTTGGCCATTTTTGTGTACATGCCTGAATGCGTTTTGATCTTGTTCTTGTGCTTTTCGTTTTTCAGTCTGTTAGCATAGGCTTGTCCCAAATGCTCATTGCAATACCATTATGTATATGTTATCACTGTTCTCTTGGCAAATTCTTATTGGTCCAGTTTTTGTGGTACTTTCTTGAGTTCATGTTACTTCAATGTATATTGATGTTGTATTCGTGGTTTTCTTTGTAATCTGGTATAGAGTTGGGTTCACTGTACTTGATCCTCTGAGTTATTTTATGCATCATTTGTTTCCTCTGTTCACTGCGATTTTTTTGAGTCTGATTTCAAGACTTGTTCGCATTGATTAGTTGTTAGATCACTTTGCTGTTCCATGACTTTGGCATTTTGCCTTGTTCTAGATTATGATGCTAGTACTGTCCAGTTTACAGTATTATATATGTTGCATTTTTGGTGTTCACTTGGTTACTGTCAGCTCACATACGTGTATACATATATGTGCATGAATGTATACATGTTGTTGAGGTGGTAGCCTTTTGATTGAAATTCTCTATCGTTTTTGTGGTCATCACTGCTTCGATTTTTATTTGACAATATTGATTTTTGTTCGTGACCACCACGGTTTCGATTCCATTAACTTTGGTCACTGGAGTTGATTATGTTGATTTTGCGAAAATATTTTAGATGAGAATCTACTTGACTTTGACTTGTTAACTACTGCTTTGATTTGATAATGTCTCCGACAATTTACTGTGGCTTCGGCTCTCGATGTAGTTCGAACTGACTTTGATTTTGAACTGCGTATTTCGTTTTGGCTTTGGCTTTGAAACATTTTCAAAGCTTTGCCCACTTGAGTTTTGATGCATTGTCTGGTATTATATGTTCCTTATGTATATATGCCATTTCTGTTTACATTGGATACTTGTGCATGTGCACCATAGATATTGTTTGCACAAAAAAATGGACAAACACCTCAAAGTTGTATAATTCAGTGGATCTTATGTTGTTCTTAGCGATTTGAGTGATTTACGCAAATATATGAAGAACAGGGGCTAAACTGTAAAAAGACACGCAAATTTATAGTGGTTCAGCCAGAATGTGCCTACGTCCACTTTATATGTTATTTCTCTTCTCTTCTTTTGATTACAAGTACAAAGCTTTAATACAAGTAAAAGAAAGTTGTTTGAAAGTTCCTTCCGTGCTTGAGCTCTCAAAACTTGTCCCCCATTGTTGTACCCCTGCCTCTCTATTTATAGAGTGAGGTTGGGGGCAGGGGTCTTGGATATATTCAGCTGCTGGTGGGCCTGGGCTGAAGTGATCTGGCCTGGTAGTCTGGTTCGGCATCCTCTTGGTCTGGTCATGAGGTGGAGGAGATTTGGTCCGGTTGAGCTCCATTCGGTGGTAGCTTGGATCGGTAGAGGGGATTTGGTCCGGTTGAGCTCCATTCGGTGGTAGCTTGGATCGGTAGAGGGGATTTGGTCCGGTTGAGCTCCATTCGGTGGTAGCTTGGATCGGTAGAGGGGATTTGGTCCGGTTGAGCTCCATTCGGTGGTAGCTTGGATCGGTAGAGGGGATTTGGTCCGGTTGAGCTCCATTCGGTGGTAGCTTGGATCGGTAGAGGGGATTTGGTCCGGTGTTTGAAAACTTGGCCAACATTTGCCCCCCAAAGTAGGGTATATGTTTACCATATATCGTGCTTTGTTTGTTGTCCATCCATTCTAGACGTCTGCGCGTGTTTCATGTTGCCGATCCAAGTGGTCCGGTACACTGCCTTCGCCTATAAAATAGGGGGCTAGGGCTTCTATCTTCCCACCTACCGAACCATTCCCACAAACCTCAGCATTAGCCGAACCAAACAATTAACCGAATCAGTCAGCGTTAGCCGAACCAAACTTTTAACCGAATCAGGTGAGATCTTCAGCCGGACCAAGTCTAGTCTTTTTTGCCGAATGAACTTGCGTATGTACGTTTGCATGCCGAATGAACATGCGTGTGTACGTTTGCATGCCGAATGAACATGCGTGTGCACGTTTGCATGCCGAATGAACGTACTCCTCTGATGCCGAATGACACATGAACGTTTTAATACCGAATGAGATTATTGAAGTGCTGCATCTGTTTCATACTTCGAATTTTTTTAAGCGAAATTCCAGATTACGCTGCTTGTATATTCTAACGATATATTTTCCCATGTTTGCAGATAAATGTCTCGAAAAGTTGAAACTCGATCAGATAAGAAGAGATCCGGGGGCGAAGGAGAGTCCTCGGCCGTGCCCCCAGCTCAATCAGGATCGGAGCGTCATGGGCCCGCCCCGAGGTCATTAGTGGATGGATATGGTCCTCAGGAGCTGCTGGATTCCCCGCCTGACTGCTTTCCTAGCTCTCTCAAAGAGGAGCAACTCGATGTTATATCTCGTTCCTTTGGGATCGATAGAGCCCTCATGCTGCTGCCGGGCCCAGGAGTCATGCCATACAGTCCTCCCGAAGGATACTTTGCTTATAGTAGGTACCATTGCATGTGTGGTGCTATCCCGCCACTCAATGCTTGGGTAGTCAGCTTCCTCACGTACCTGAAGGTGGCCCCATTCCAGCTTCAGCCCAACTCTTATGCCATACTGGTGAGCCTTTTTGTTATTTTTCGGAGGAAGTATGGTCGCGCTCCCTCCAACCGGGAGATCCGGTACTTGTATAATTTAAGGGGCTATAAGAAGGGGTCCCCATATATTAGCTTGGAGTCTGCTGTGACCTTCAAGCCGGTCCTGGACCTGTACTCCAAATTCAGCATGTTCAAGAAAGAGTGGTTCTTTGTTAGGGACGACTCCGTCTCCATCCGGCGCTTTACCTCTGGATGTAAGTTGATGCTTTTACTTATAATTTTTATTCCGACTGCGATGCTTCTTCTCATACTTTCTCATTTTTGCTAGCGACAGGTGGCTTTCCGGTTGTGGAGACTGACCGCCTGGTTCAGACGGCGGCGGAGATAGAAGCCATTCTTGGGAAATACAGATCATCTGCCTACTTGATTAGAAATGCGATTCTTCTGGAATATAACTTGATCCTTCCGCAGCAGTCTGTAGTTAAGTTGAGGGAAACGGCGGAAGAGAGGGCGGCTGCTCAGGCTAAGGGAGGCATTGCGGCAGAGGGTGGAAAGAGAAAACCATTCACGAAACCTCCAACCGTCGGAGGCAAGAAACTTAAGAGGTCGGACGGTCCTTCTCCCAGCAATTGTCCACTTACTCAGGGGGAGATAGATGCGGAGGAAGAAAGAGGTGAGGCGGAGGGCGGAAGTGACGTTGAGCGTCTTGGTGATGATGGTGGCGATGGACAGGGTGGTGATGGTTCCAGGGCTCTGTCTTCCGGGCAAGTAGGCGAAATGCAAGAGTGGACGGATGATGCTCTCCGCCAAGCTTTCGAGGGGTTGGATGATGATCCGGCTTTGGTAGAGAAGACCGGGAAGGCGGACAAAGCCGGGACTGGTGCAAGTGAGTCTTTTCCGACCATTCCGGCCAAGGCGGCTCTGACGACTCAAGGTGAACTCTTGACCCCTGCATGCTTCACTAATGATAGGGACTTAGGAATATTTTATGACCCGCTCCCGTCCTGGAATGAAATCCAGGACTTATTGCAGTATCCCACTCCTCCCCAGGGTTTGTACAACCACAGCTGTGTTTCTTTTCCTTTTCTAACTTGTAATCTACTGCGTTTCTTGAATCATATAGTAATGTAAGATTGTGACACTTGTTCTTTATATCAGGAGCAGGCAAGGCGCCCAAAGCTTCAGACCTTCGACACAGGCTCGAGCAATATAAACTTTCCAAAATTTCTGCTAAGCCGAAGCCCTCAACCCAACGCTCCGGGGATGTAGTCGGATATCGTCCTCTTCTTGGGGTCATCGAAGAGGGTATTCAGCAGAGGAAGAGGAGTCATCCTTTATCCGAAACTTCGCTCGGTCCTCAGCCTCCAGCTCAGCCTATTCATGATATTACTGAGGAGGGTAGCGAGTTTGTACCTTCTCCACACCCGTCCGGAAACCCTTCTGTTATTCATATCGACCGTCCCGACTTGGCCCGTAATCCATTCGCGGGTCATCCTGATCTGGATCCAGGTTCTCATGATATTACTTTTGACGAAGTCACTGGTGAACACCTTCTCCCCCGTAACCCCATGGTACGAGTACTTGATGAAGCCAAGTCCTTAGATCTCGATCTACTCACCACTCGTATAGTCACTATGGGAGACGAGGCCAAAGCTAATATTGATCGGGTGGCAGAGGAGACCAAGAAGTTGATGGGGGCATCATGCTCGGCTGGTTAAGGCCGGAGAGGAGATTGGGAGCGCCAATATCCGACTTCGATTGGTGGTTTCGGATCAGGCCAAGCAGCTTGCGGATCAGGCTATCCAGATTTCTCAGCATGAGGCTGCTACTGGGCGATTAAGGAAAACCATGGAAGAGGCCAGTCGGGCCGAATTGCGGAAAATGGAAGCTGCTTGCAAAGAGCGGATTGACATGGCTATTGGCACGGTGGATGAGGTTCGGAGAGCGGATCTCGAGCAGGTGGAGGAATTGTCCGAGAAACTTGAGGCTGCAGAGCTGGCCCAAGCTAAGTTGAGGGAAGAGATGGAGGTGATGCGGAGGTCCCTTCAGGCTGATTGCTCGAGATACAGACTGGAGAGAGATGCTGCCGTCGAAAGGTTGTCGGCCTTCGATGCCCGGATGAGGGAGTTTGAGGAGAACGAAGGAATGATGGATGACATGCTCCAGGACATGTATTTCCGGACTTGGAAGCAGGGCAACCTCTCTTGGATGGATGATTATCCCAGGGTCATGGCCAAGACCTATCTTCGGGCTTTGGAGGAGGCTAAGGCTGATGCAGATAAAGAGGGTGGAACGGTCTTCAGTATGGATGTGGTCACTGCCCAGTTCACCAAGGAGGAGAAAGTGGCGGTAAAGGATGGTATGCGGCTGCTTGCTGCTGAAGAGGCGGGTGTGCAGGTAGAGGATGACGACCAGGATGGTCAAGAAGCTAGTACTGGTAAGTCTTCCTTTCTAGTCTTTCCGTTAACTTGGTTACTCATCACTAATGAATCCTTTTTATGACCGGACAGGCGGGCAAAAGAGCAAGGACAAGACTTCGACGCAACCAGCTCCATGATTGAACCTGGAAAATTCTTTTTGTAGGCTTGGCATTGTTGTATCTGTTAGTCTTAAGACAGTAGAGTAACCTCTAAGTTGTAATTCTTGCTACTTGTAATAATATTATTCTTGACGTGAAATTTTTTAGCTTAAGCTGATTCTGTCGTTTCTTGAATGTTTGTTGCTGTTTTGACATGTCATATGAGAAATATAGCTGTGTATATTCTCGTAATTAAATTGTGTTTGATGTCAGATTCTGGTTTTAAATCATAATCTAATGACTTGCAATGTTAGCGTGTGGTGTGAAAACAAATTAAATTACAGTCATGCATCTGCACATAAAGGAAGAAAATACCGCCTTTCATGTTCTGTTTGTAAATGGCAGTTTCGAATATCTTGTATGACCAAGCATGGAAAGCAGTTGAATGCCCTGCCATCTGATTGTGAATCTCTGCATCCATTGGCGGGTATCTCTCACCCTGCATCCTGTACTTTATGGTTTGTTATAGAGGATAGGAGGAAAGTTTTTTAAGTAAAATTGAAATATGTGAAATAGTAAAACTTCCAGTCACGGAAGGCCTTCGATGTGCTTAAGTTCGTGGCAAACGGGTTTTGTAGTCACTTTCCCTAGCTGTGGGTCTTGAGACATTTGTCACCCATCTTACGCCTCCGCGGGGAGTTAATTCTTTTTTACCACAGCCGTACTTAAGACACACCGGAGCCGAGATCGCGCACAGTAACTACCCGGGCCATTATGGCCCGTACTCATGGGTATTATTCGACTTACTGTGGCCGGCTAGCGTGGGTGCCGATCGTCAACTGTGAACTGCCCCTGGCTGGCCACACCTTATGTTGGGGCTTATAATCGGTTCACAGTCGCCGGCGAGCCTAACGCCGTAATGAGCTGCCTCGGCTATAGTCGGCCTTCTCGGTGGCTTATAATCGGCTCATTACAGTTGGCTTTAAGGGCCGTCGCGAGCAATGAGTTAACCCGCAGCAGAGGGATGCTGGAGCAAAAGTGTCTCATTGGCGAGGGCATAGATTCGCATAGTACCTGTTGGGTCTTGTCCACGTGAAGTTGCATTGTGGAGTGCTTTGAATAGAAATGCTATATGCTTAGGATTTTGTTCAACAGAAAAGGATAAAGTTAACAAGCAGCCAAGATACAAAGGAACAAGTTAAAAAAGAGACAAGGCTTTTTTAAAGTGGTTCGGCACGAAAAAGTGCCTACGTCCACTGATTCTCTTTGTTAATTCACTTCATATGGGCAATACAAGTTAAGAAAAGTATCGACAGAGGTGTTGGATGTTCCATGCCCTCTGGAACACCTCTCCGTCCACTGTTGACAAAATATAGGCTCCGTTGTGGAGATCTTTATGAATTACATATGGTCCATCCCAGATTGGGTCTAGTGCTCCGGGGCGGGGGAAGATTCGCTTGAGGACAAGATCCCCTTCTCGCAAGGTACGATGCTTGACTTTGGAGTTGTATTGTGCCGCCACCTTTTGCTTGTGGGCTGCTGTTTTTAGGACTGCATCATTCCTTCTCTCCTCGACTAGATCCAAAGACATGTTGAGGAGCTCTTCGTTCTCTTCTGGGTTATAGTGGATCCTACGGTGGGAAGGCACAATGGTTTCAACTGGGAGCATAGCCTCCGATCCGTATGCCAAAGAGAAAGGAGTGTGCCCTGTTGATGTTCTGAAAGATGTGCGGTAGGCCCATAGTGCCGTAGGGAGTTCATCCACCCAAGCGCCCTTTGACTTTTCGAGCTTCTTTTTGATCAGAGTTTTCAGAATTTTGTTGACTGCTTCGACTTGTCCGTTTGCTTGGGGATATGCTACGGATGAGAAGCTTTTGTGAATTCCGTGTTCTTGGCACCAGTTGGCGAATTCCTCGCTGTCAAACTGAAGTCCATTGTCTGATATGATTTTTAGGGGGACTCCGTACCTGCACAGAACATTTTTGATTAAGAAGTTGATAACCTTCGCTGAAGATACTTTATTTAGAGGTTCTGCTTCCACCCATTTGGTGAAATAGTCGACTGCTACTATAGCATATTTGGCGCCGCCTCGACCCATTGGCAGTTCACCGATTAAGTCAATTCCCCACACTGCAAAGGGCCAAGGGCTGGTCATCTGAGTAATCTCGGTTGTTGGTAGCCGGGGGATCTTAGCAAATTTTTGGCATCTGTCACACTTCTTGACGAAATCTAAGGCGTCCTTGCTTAAGGTGGGCCAGAAATATCCGTATCGGAGTATCTTTTTTGCTAACGTTTGCCCTCCGGTGTGATCTCCGCAGCTTCCTTGATGAATGTTGGATATGATTTCCTTGGCTTCCCTTCCGGCGACACACCTTAACAATGGGTTAGAGAACCCGCGCCGATAGAGGATGTCTCCTTGTATTGTGTAGCGGGACGCTTTCCTCAGGATTTTCTTGACTTCGTTACGCCCGTCGGGTAGTGTGCCATTTTGTAGGTAGTCTCGGATGGGAGTCATCCAAGTTGCTTCTTCGGTTGCAGCTATCAGATTCACTTGCTCAAAACTTGGGATCGTTTGCTTTGAGACAGTTACTGCCCCGAAGATGGCGACGTCTCTCATACTTGCTTGCTTTGCCAATTCGTCGGCCTCTTGGTTCTCTTCCCGAGGGATGTGTTTGACTAAGTAGTGGTCCAATCGGCTGAGGAGTAACTTGGCCTTCTTTAGATATGCGATGAGTCGCTCTTCTCGAGCTTGGAATTCCCCTAGTATTTGATTAACAATAAGCTGAGAATCGCTGTGAAGACACAAAGAATTGGCTCCGATCTCGATAGCAATTTCCAATCCGGCTATTACTGCTTCATATTCCGCATCGTTGTTGGTGGCAGCGAACTCCAACCTTATAGCATAGTGCAGTTTATTTCCCCTGGGAGTCATTTTTACCACACCTGCCCCCGAGCCTTGTTCGTTAGATGCACCGTCCACAAAGAGATTCCACTTGATATCTTCTGTTATTTCCAGTTGCTCCTTATCCTCGTTGGTAGTGAATTCTGCAATGAAATCAGCCATGGCTTGTCCCTTGATGGCGGTGCGAGGGTGATAGGTGATATCATATTGACTCAGCTCAATACACCATTTAAGTAGTCGCCCGGAAGTGTCGGGACGATGGAGTACCTGCCTCAGTGGTTGATCGGTCAGAACTTTGATGGAATGGGATTGGAAGTAGTGACGTAGCTTTCGTGAAGTGATTAGTAAACAGTACGCTAACTTTTCAAGCTTAGGATATCTGACTTCTGCCCCAGTAAACCTTTTACTGACGAAGTAAACTGGTCGTTGCGTGCGGTTATCTTCCCTTACCAAGGCAGCGCTTAGAGCGTGAGATGACACAGCAAGGTATAGGTATAATTCTTCGCCTTCGCTTGGGGTCGAGAGTACCGGTGGTTTCTGGAGGTGTTCGATTAGGTTAAGGAAAGCGGTCAAGCATTCGTCCGTCCATTCGAACTTTCCTTTATCTTTCTTTAGAGCTTCGAAAAAGGGGACGCACTTGTCTGTTGCTTTGGAGATGAATCGGCTTAGGGCAGCCACTTTTCCATTTAGGCTTTGCATTTCCTTTCGGGTGGAAGGTATCTTGATGTCCCTTAATGCTCGGACTTGTTCAGGGTTTGCTTCTATCCCTCGGGCATGGACGATGAATCCTAAGAATTTTCCCGATGACACTCCAAAGGAGCACTTTAGTGGATTCAACTTCATTCCATACTGTCGAAGTACCTGGAACATTTCGCCTAGGTGGCTTACGTGATCTTTGGCTTCCCGTGATTTTACCAGCATGTCGTCTACATATACTTCCATTGTTCGTCCTATTAGCCCTGCGAACATCTTGTTGACGAGGCGCTGGTAGGTGGCCCCTGCATTTTTAAGTCCAAAGGGCATTACTTTGTAGCAGTACAAACCCCGGTCGGTGATGAAACTAGTGTGGTCTTGGTCGGGAGCATGCATAGGAATTTGATTATATCCTGAGTATGCATCCATAAAAGACAGGAGTTCGTGCCCGGCTGTGCTGTCTACAAGTTGATCGATTCTGGGAAGCGGGAAGCAATCCTTTGGGCAGGCGTCGTTTAGGTTGGAGAAGTCAATGCAGGTCCGCCACTTCCCATTAGCCTTCTTTACTAGTACCGGGTTGGCGATCCATTCTGGGTAAATAGCTTCTCGTATGAAGTCATTGGCGAGTAGATTCTTTACTTCTTCATCGAGGGCTGCTGATCGCTCTGCCCCCATACTTCTCTTTTTTTGTTTTACGGGCGCCTTGGTAGGATCAATTTTTAATACGTGGCATGCTATGTTGGGGGAGATTCCGGTCATGTCAGCGTGTGACCAAGCGAACACATCCAAGTTATGGCGGAGAAAATCAATGAGTTGTTCCTTCAATTCAGTTTTCAGCTGCGACCCAATTTTCAGTAGCCTACTTGAGTCGTGCTTGTCTACAGATATAAACTCCATAGCCTCTGCAGGCTCGGCGGTGGCCTCCTCCTCTTTGTCCCTAGGGTCTAATTCATTGAAAGGGTCGCTGGTGTATCGAAGAGGAGGGGCTTTCTTTAGTTGCTATGCTTCAAGGCTTTTTGTGCAGAGGGCAATCTCTACACCTTTCCCTTTATCTCTCCTGTGGTTGTTGCGAAGTTCGGTTACATAGCAGTCTCGTGCAATATCTTGGTCTCCTTCCACTTCCCCTACCCCATTGTCCGTTGGAAATTTCATTTTCAGGCACCACGGGGCTAGGACAATCTGGAAGTCAGATAGGGCTGGTCTTCCTAGGAAGGCGTTGTAGGCCGAATGGTTTTCTATCAGCACAAACGTCTGTTTCCTTACAACGGAGCGGGGATGGCTTCCAATTTCAATGAAGAGGTCCAGCTGCCCGATGGGCATTTTCGCATCTCCAGTGAAACCGTGTAGCGGTTTGCTGCAGGGAGATACATCCTTCATTGATAGCCTCATTTTGTCGAATGCGTGTTTGAACAGGATATTTACAGAGCTTCCAGTGTCTACCAGGATTCGGTAAACTTCGGCGGGACCGAGTCGGGCAGAGAAAACCATGGGATCCATGTGAGGGTACTGTCTTCCTTCTAGGTCGCGTTTACTGAATGTGATGTCATCACTTTCTTTTCGCTTTGGGTGGCGCTCTTCTATAACCGTATTGACACAGTCTCTATTGTCTCTGAGCGACTTCCCATATCTTTCCATCTCTTTCCAACTTCTGTCTGCGATGTGCGGACCTCCTGAGATGGTGTGGACCACTATCTTCTCTTGACTAGAGCTGCTAGCGTTGCGGTCGCCTCTGCCGGTCCCTGGTGAGGGTAGCCTTGGGTTTTCATTGGCAGGAGCTGGAGTCCTGTCTTGACTCTTTACATAGCGTTCCAGTTTCTTTCTTCTGATGTGTTCCTCAATCAGATCTCGGAGATGATGGCATTCGTTGGTATCATGTCCGTGGGACTCGTGGAAGCGGCAGAATTTTCCAGATTTCTGTGCGCTATCTGATTCCTTCTTGTATGGTGGGCGTTTGTATCTAACTTCGCCTTGGGTGGCAAGGAAGATGTTTTCGACGGTCTCGTTCAAAGGGGTGTAAGAGTCGAATCTTGGCCCTGGTCGATATAGGCGTTTTTCTACTTTCTTGCCCCCAGCATTGTCTCTGGAATCATTTCTTCGAGCGTCCCTCGCCACAGCAGGGGCGTTGCCATGGGTCGTCTTACTTTGCTGTCCTGACTGCCCCTCAATGGCAGCATCCTCAAGCCTCATGTATTTCCCGGCTTCATGGAAGAAATCGGGTAAAGTAGCTGGTTTTTCTTTTGTCAATCTTCTAGCAAATTTAGTGTCCGGATGCACCCCACTGCAGAGGGCCATCAGGATAAGCTTCTCATCGGCGTCTTGAACTGTGGCTGCTGCGGCGTTGAATCTGGTTAGGTATTGCTGCAGCTTCTCTCCAGGCTTCTGTTTGACGCTGGATAAGGAATAAGCGTCCTTAGGTTGCTCCACATGAATGCGGAACTGACTGATAAATTTTTCTTTCAACATTTCCCATGAGCTGATGGATCCTTGGGGTAGATGACAGAACCAGGAGGTAGCAAGATCTGCTAAGAAGAGCGGAAAGCATTTGCACAGTACTCCCTCTGTTGCTCCACTCATGAGCATATGCTGTGTGTATCTCTGTAAGTGTACAACGGGATCGGAGGTTCCTTTGTAGGGTTCCATTGTTGGCATCTTCCATTCTCGGGGGGTGATAGCAACTTCGATATTGCGGGCGAAAGGGCTGGTTACCCTAGCGCCTATCCCTCGATCTCTTTGTCCCGTTGGACACACTCTCTGAATAAGCGTGCCATCCTTTCATCAGAATTTGGAGCAGACAGAAATGAGTTTGGTTCTGTTTTGTGGGGTTGCTTCCGTCCAGACAACCTGTAGGGATGGTATCGTCTATTATTCCTCATATTTTCCAGTGGCTGCCTTTGATCTTCTGGGAGCATGCTTGGGTCAGCTACAGTTGGCCCTTGCCTTGATCTTCCCCTGTTGGGTTCTGATCTAAGCACTTCCTCGGGTCCAACTTCGGGCTGAACTCTAGCTCGGTCCCGTTCACCGATGTTTCTGTGGTTAGGCAGCATGACAGGCTCAGCTGCAGTTGACCTTCGCCCGGTACCTTCCCCGTTGGGTTCGGCACCAAACGTTTCCTCAGGCCTAACTTCGGGCTGGGCTCGGTCTCGGCTCCTACCACGGCTACTCCTGCCGTTAGCTCCTTCGAAGAAGGAAGATCTTTGCTGTCTCTGAGATCCTCCAGACTGGGACTCGCCCCATGATTCAGTGTTGCGGTTGGATTCTTCAGCGTCCCTCAAGCGTGACATGAGATGGTCCACCAAGGCTTCCTGCTGGGACGTGAAGCGGTTAGTTACTTCAACAACAACTCTGTCCAAATCTGCCCTAGTAATTGCTGCAGGCTGTTCAGTGGCAGGAGTGGTTGGGTTAGCCTGTCCTTCATTTGTTGCCGTTGCTGGAGGAGGACGATTTACTTGATTCGCGGCAGCTGGGTCAGGAAGGCTACTGGATGCGATGTTTTTTACTTTGTTAACATCTTTTCTCTGTTTGGGAGGCATGTTTTCCAAGTGGCGGACGATGCTGTTAGGAAAACTCGTTAAGTAGATGAAGCTGAAGCTTCGAGTTTCTATTTCTCAATCAAAGCACCAAAAATGTTTGCACAAAAAATGGACAAACACCTCAAAGTTGTATAATTCAGTGGATCTTATGTTGTTCTTAGCGATTTGAGTGATTTACGCAAATATATGAAGAACAGGGGCTAAACTGTAAAAAGACACGCAAATTTATAGTGGTTCAGCCAGAATGTGCCTACGTCCACTTTATATGTTATTTCTCTTCTCTTCTTTTGATTACAAGTACAAAGCTTTAATACAAGTAAAAGAAAGTTGTTTGAAAGTTCCTTCCGTGCTTGAGCTCTCAAAATTTGTCCCCCATTGTTGTACCCCTGCCTCTCTATTTATAGAGTGAGGTTGGGGGCAGGGGTCTTGGATATATTCAGCTGCTGGTGGGCCTGGGCTGAAGTGATCTGGCCTGGTAGTCTGGTTCGGCATCCTCTTGGTCTGGTCATGAGGTGGAGGAGATTTGGTCCGGTTGAGCTCCATTCGGTGGTAGCTTGGATCGGTAGAGGGGATTTGGTCCGGTTGAGCTCCATTCGGTGGTAGCTTGGATCGGTAGAGGGGATTTGGTCCGGTTGAGCTCCATTCGGTGGTAGCTTGGATCGGTAGAGGGGATTTGGTCCGGTTGAGCTCCATTCGGTGGTAGCTTGGATCGGTAGAGGGGATTTGGTCCGGTTGAGCTCCATTCGGTGGTAGCTTGGATCGGTAGAGGGGATTTGGTCCGGTGTTTGAAAACTTGGCCAACAGATATGCTTTAGCCTTGAGCTTCTGGTCTCTGATTTTGTCTAGTTCGACATGTCTGCATTGCACTACCCACTGTTGTGTATTTGTGCATTCATGTACGTGTGATAGTTGAGCGTTGCTCGACTGTGATATTAGAGTCTGTTATGGATTTGGGTTCTTGATATATTGATTTTAGCTTGTTTCTGATTTTTCTAAACTTTGATAGTCTCGACTATTGCTTCGAGACAGTTTTGTTGCATTGTGATCCTATGGTGGCTGTAGTTTTAGTTGCAGTTTAGCCTTGTATCCGTGTGGCCTTCATTGCACTGTCCACTGAACTTTAAGTCATGTAGTTCATGTGCAGTTTGTAGTTTCGGACTTATATTCAGTTGCAATTATTTTTGTTAGCTGCCTGGTCAGTTTGGTTTCATGGTGGCTGCCTTGACTATTTGAGGCAATTGGCATTTTGTTTCAGGTGTCATTGAGGTTGGTTTTCTTCTTTGGTCTTGGAGTTGTACTCCACTGTATTGATGATTTTGATCACTGTCTACATTCTGGACATTGTTTCATAGTTGCATACTGGTTTGCTTTTGTTTGCAATTGTGTTGAGTCATGCTAGTCGTGACTTGACCTTTGCAGTTTCGACGTACTGTAGTGGTGAGGCAGTGCACGCGTGCGTGTACTGCAGCCATACAGAAATTTAATTTGATTTGATCATTTTGAGATTTGTCTAATTATCTATTTGATAATTAGATTCTGAGTTTCTAATTATTTATAAATAATTGGAATTGGGTGTTAATTGCTGTTTAGGCAATTCTGGAGTTTTCATATTATCTTCATTGATAATCTTTTTATTTATCTTCTTGATGATTTGGATTCACTGATTTGTTGTTTAACACTGTTTAGTGTTATATCTGCCGTTATCCAATTCTCTTACCGAGGAGTTGGATATACGAGATTTCTGTGACTGTCGTCTATTTGTTATTTGATTATTATTGCTTCTGTGCATTAATAACTGAGTTTGAATTAGACTAACCCGTGTATTATTTTATTTTGAATTTAATACTCGGGTCAGACCCGAGTTATTTCAGGTTGTAGATATCTTGCTTTGGGTTGCTGTTTGAGCTATGAATACTTCTCACATCTTTTGGAGTAGTCGTGTCATAGTATAGGTTGATATGTATTCATGTATATTAGTTGATAATGTACGTGTGTATATAACTTCCAGAGTCGACAGTTGTAGTTGTATCATATGTATTGTGTCAAATGTATTGTAACTGACATCAGTTATATATATATATATATATGAGACTTTTGTTATCTGTGTTCCGCATTTTTATTATCTGTGTTAGTATTATATATATTGTCCTAAACTATTATGAACCATCGTAGTTCGTTTTATACTGGAATTGGGTATGTCGATGGGAGTAAATAAATAAGAGATGAAAAATGGAAAATATATACCACTCCTATCGAGGTAACCAATACTAGTGTAAGGCCAACTACGGATGGCCGCTCCTATCCAGCCTTATTCTTCGTAATAACAGACAGTATTTCTTTTAATACTCTTTGTTATTATGAGCATAGAGGTGGGGCGTTACAACTTTTTGCGTTGCGATCGTGATGATGAGAGCTTCACAATGAAATTAGTTTGGACAGATTTGGAGACAGTCGAAATTTGGGCTAAAATCGGACGATGTTCGGTTTTTGTTGCAAACTGGAATGCCTCGGCGACAACAGAAAATAAAGGTGAGTGTTTTATAACGCTCAAAAGTACTAGAATATTTTTATGGTAGTTAAATTTGAAATTATGAAGTGATACAAATTTATTGGTCGTTGTTTGATAAATTTATTTGTCATTTGAATTAACTATTGAAGATTAAAATTGACAGTTAGATTTGAAATTGGAATTAATTACCAGCAAATTACCCGGTATTGATATCTATGAAATTGTTGTGAATTATATTGTCTGTTTGTATGATTGATTGTGATGGATGCCAATTGATTGATATTTGGATGATTGGATGTTTATTTAATATATATATCTTGTTATCACCATGTAATTATTTACAGTATATAAAATGTAAATTGAATTATTTAGAATAAATTAAGAAATAGGTTGAAATGATATATACCAATGACATTTATTTTGGATTGAAATGATACATATCCATCCTTGAAATTAAATTGGAATAATTGATCACTTGGCCATAGGATAGAAAACTCTATACGGACACCGGATTGGTTAAATTAAATGATTTTAAAATTTTTGTTTGAAATTATTTAAATGATTTGATTTTAAGAAGAAAAAAATCTAATTTATGGAAATCAAATCTTTTCGAACTTCAGCTCAAACTGTGGAATTAAATTGTGTTAAACAGAATTGTTTAAAAATGATGCTTGAGATTTTGATGTATAATTGGAATATGATTTGAATTTCAGAAATTGATTTGTTTAAAGGATTGGACTTTTATTTGAACTCTGAATATTACTAAGTAAAAGTGATATAAAAACGATATTTCGAAATTGAGCTCAGAAATTTAATTATATTTGAAGATCGGGATTTTAAACTGAATATTGAAGGTTAATTTGATTTAAGTGTTTTGAATCGATACTTTGAAAATCGGGCTCGAAATTGGTATAAATTGAAATTGAAATTGGATTAATTGGATTTGAAAGTGGAATTGAATTAATTTGAAAGCGAAGTAAAAAATTGATTTGAATTGAAATCGAAATTGAATCGATTGAATAGAAATTGGAATTGATTCGAATTGAGAAGTTGGAATTGAATCGGTTTGACTTTGAAGCTATTTTCAATAAAATTATTTTAATATAAATTGTTTAAAATCTATCTTCTTAAATATACAAATTATTTCGGTTTTCCAAATTATTTTGCTATATAAACCATTTTAATACTTAAACTATTTTTAACTATTTTAACCATTTACACTATTTTTAACTATTTTAATTATTTAAACTATTTTAAACTATTCAAACTATTTTTAAAATTTCAAACTGGTCAAGGGTGGAATGTCTATTTTTAAATCGTGGATTTAAATACGAATTGGGTCGAATGAAGTTATAACCCAAATTGAAATTTGAAACAATTTTGGAACTGAAACCGAGATATTGAGGCGAAAATGATTTTGAATTGAAATATTATATTTTGAGTAAATACGATGATTTCAAAATGAATTTGATTTTGAAGCAAATATGATATTTTGATATCAAGTACGAATTTTTTTCGAAATATAAAAGAACCAACCGGTATGTAAAACGACGTTTGGTTGTTAAACAGACCGGGGCCGGATATGGGCATACTCTCTGTCGATATCGGAACCACTTTAACAACTGTGTATGTGGAGTGATGATTCAAAACAAAGTGGTTGGATTTGGCGTATGCTACTAGATTTGAAGAAAGAGAATAATGATGGATTAGCCTGGCACTTGTGCCAATTTGAAATGACTAAAATAAGAGTCGTACCGGCCAAGTGGGTTAGCTACCCCGAGCGGACGCACTTCTTTGTATTACCATCATTTACATTGTGATTGATTGGTGCACACCCTCCAATTTTATGGGAGTGTTGGACTCGGTGGGAGATCATGGCTATGATTCGTTTCCACCAGCCGGGAAGGGTAAACTGGTAGTATCCTACCTTGGGCATTGCCTAACATGCCTTGTCATACTTTTATCCCTATAGGAGACCACTACGATTTTGGTTTAGTGTTGTCGTATCACGGCGCATCCCTATCCACCGGCGGTTTACTGGTGTTTTATATGAAAACTGTACGACAATGCTTAAAAACGCGTTAGGGGGATTAATGTAAAGCCTTAACGCTAAGAAAAATATTTATTTTATTGATTAGACATTATATATGTAGCGTATTCTACTACATATAAATATTTTGATGGATCCTTAAGAGATGGAAAATCCCGTAACATCTCTTGAGTTACTACACGCACGTTATACACTGGATAGGAGATGTGCAATCCCAAAACATCTCTGATGCTATCACATTCATGTTATATGCTATATTGATTTGACTTACATAAGGTTATTTTAGTCCTGACTCGAGTGTTTTTTCAGTTCATTACGCTTGGGTGAGACTTGAGTTTTTCAGCTTATCGAAGATTATTCTCTGGATGATGAGGACGAAGATTTAGTATATTATTACTATTATTATTCATGCATCATGTTGTCTGCTGCATTATATTTTGTTCTGTTGTATATGTATAACTCTAATAAATGTTGTATAAATTATAATCAAATGTATAGTAAAAAGCTTCATGAACTGTTTGATTATTATATTTTGTCATTCCGCTGCGAGATTCTGTGTTGTTTTCTTCTTCTTTTCTTATTTTTCTTTATTAACCCCAATGGTTATCTATGTTCCGGATTGTTTAAGTCGGACATGTGTGGATTATTGTCGATTTAAACCTTCTGAAATGTGGGTCGTCACATCTGGTATCAGAGCTTTGGTTTAGCGATAACCTTAGCTTTGTGGGGTTTGACTCATTAGAGATAGGGTCAGTAGTACCCTAGAATGAGTTTGAGTGTATATATATGAGTGCGTATTTGTTAGTGAATATAATTTTTATATATTGTGTTGGTTGATTTGTTGAGTGGCTTATGAATTCTGGTCAATACGAGTAATTAACGTTAATGATAGGGATCTCTAAACACTTGAACAGAACAATTCGACTTAGTGTCATTTTGAAATTGGATAAATGAAATAATTTCAACCTGATTATATTTTATATATAAAGAAATAATTTTTCAGAAATTATTAGGGTATATATAGTGTGTTGGTGGTTAGGAATGATAATATTGGTTATTATCATTAATTGGCTGTTGTGCCTTAATAAAAGATGTTAAAATAAACGATGATAAAACATTAGTGAAATGTTTTAGGAAAGTGAAATTTTGAAAATATAATTTATAAACGTGACTTATAATTTAAAATGGATTTAAATTGGGAAGTTTTGAATTTAAGTCCCGAAAGTTTTGAAATGTGTTCCAAAGTGTTTTGGAAAATAATAATGATAGTATTATTTTGGAAGTTTTTTTGAATAAAAATATTAAAAATGGTTTTCAAAAGAAATAAAAGCAGTGAACTCATTTCGGTCGCTGGAAAATAATTCCGATGATGATCGCGACATCATCGGTGTTCATTTTCGAGTTTCTAAGTGATGGATTACTACCTTAATGATTTTCTAATGGAGTCTTGTTTTGATAAACAACTTTTTGACTTTAAGAAATTTAAAATTTTGATTTGATAAAAGTGAGATATGTGTGTATATATATGATTTCAAATTGATTTCAAATTAAACCGGGTGTTTAGATTCTGAAATTTGCTATCTTAGTGTTGTGAATAAATAAAGATAAGTTTTGAACTTGTAAATTTAAGAAATGATATAGATAAGAAAAGAAATCGTGAAATTGAGATAAGAGATTAAATTTAACTTAAGGAAAGTTAAGTGAAGCGATTGTGGTAGTAGAATAAATTAGTGAAGTGAACAAATTAAGTGAATTGAATTGAACTAATAAAGTGAAATTTGGAAATTTAGCCTAAGTGGGGCTAAATAAAATAAAATTTTGGAAATGGAATGTAACATCCCGTATTTTTAAGCCATTGAATTTGAGCATTTAATTCGTTTTAAATGTTAATGTGGATTCTTAATTGATTTTGGAATGAATGTATTCCGTGCAATCAATGAAAATAAGCTATAAATTTTAATTATAGCAATTTTGGTTGAATTTGATTAATGGAAAAATAATAATTAAATATTCGAATTTGAGATAAGGGTAAATCTGGATGTGAATAGTGATAAAAATGGTTTTAAAAATTTATTTTGAGTCATTTGAGTGTAAATAGTGTGATGGGAATTTTAGATGAATTTTAAAGTTGATAAATTTATATTTGGGGTTTTATATTAATTTAAAAATGAATTTAATATTATTAAAATGCTATTAAATCAAATTTTATTCCGGAATGAGCCAGAATGATTTTTAATGTGTTTATAAATTTTATATGATTTATTGTTAAGTTATTAAAATTTTAAAAATGAAATTTTAAGTGTTTCTGATAATTTCAGAAAATCGCCTGATTTAATAGACGAGTTAAAATAGCCTTCCGGGGCACAGTCTCGGAATTCGACGAAACCAGTTCCATTAGATCCGTAATAGTTAGTTATTATCGGATTCAATTTTCGTGGCAATCGGAGTTGTCGTTTGACCGTGGCAGCTCGAAACGCATCGAAATCGATTTAACCGATTTAATTTTAAATTGATCGTTTTATTTCGTAACTCGTGCATACGATCAAATTAGCTTACGGAACGTGTTCCATCGTGTTCGGAACGCAGAAAAACCCTAGAATAGCCTGTTGGTATGTGAGGATTGGAGTTCGATGCGTAAGTGATAAATTGAGTGGAACGGGAATAAAATAATATTAAACAATTATATAAATATACGTTTTCACTAAACGAAACCCTAACATCTTTCAGCCGCCGCCGTTCTTTTATTTCAATGGCCGGTATTTGATTTCGCTACTCCTCAAAAATCTTCCAATTCAAGCAACGATTTCAGAAATTTTCTACTGGGAAATCGAAGGGGACTTTGAGATCTTCGAAATGAAGGGTGGAGATGGAGTTCTGTTAAGCGGAGAGGGAGGTTACGAGGCCGTTCGTGGCCAGTTCATGCTCGATTTTTGAGCTCAAGGGGAGGCCGAGCTCTGCGTGGCTCACGGCGGGGGTGGAGCGAGGTGTGGCCTTCGATGTGGTGGTCCCCGATCAAGTGCTCGTCGATGGTAGAGGGTGCGACATCTAACCCTAGTTTGTGATGATGGGTTCGTGCGTTTTACTGGGTGTCGCGTGAGGGAAGATGTACAGGATAGGGGCGGGCCGCGTTTTGGTATTATAAAAAAAGAAAAAAGAATTTTGTTTTCAAATCGTTTTTAAACTTTGAAAATAAATATCTTTTCCGTACGATCTCAGATTCGGACGATTTTGGAAGCGTTGGAATTGCAGGAACACGTACTACGTGATGGCGCAAATCCGGAGTCATTCCGGGCAAGTAGAAATTTGGGGTAAATCGGACATCGTTTGGTTTAATTTAAATTTTGAACGCTCGCCGAACTCAAGGTGAGTTTTCTCACTCACATCTGGATGCTAGGCATTTTAAATAATTAATATTTAAATATCTGGTTGATTGGTTGAAAATATCTGCTGTTATCAGTCTGGATTGATATTTATATTGTGATGTGCTAACATTTGTGATGCAAGGAAAAACAGGTTGGAGGGATCCAACTGGATTCCTCACAATGTAGTAATTATTTTGATAGTTGATAATAATGCCTATTTATATGTTGTGATTGACAAATTGAAACCCAATTGTATTTATATATTGCGATTGATAAATTGAAATCAAATGGTACTGGGATATTGTTGGATATAATTACTAGAATTTAAATTATAAATGGATAAAATCGGGTTTTTACGAAATAAATGAATTTTCAAATATAAGAAATTCAAGAATAAAATTTGAATACGAATTTGGGATGAAATGTAAATTAGTAAAATTGGGATTTTATAACACAATGGAAAATTATCGATCGATAACTGTGAAGTTAGAAATTTCTGGAAAAGAATCCTATGGAAATTATAAATTATGTTAAATAACGATGAGTTATTTTTAATAATAAAAAGTGTTATCCGGAAAATTTAAAATATGTTAAAATGAAGCTTCCGAATATAAATTTACAATTTTAAGTGTTAATAGAATATGTTGGAAAGCCATTTCTTCACTTGGATTTCATGTGAGTAAATTGTAAATGTGGATTTTCAATTAATAAATTCTCAAATGTTTTATTTGAAAATGATTTAAACTATATTTTAAAAATGAATTTTCGAATATGGGAAATGTCTGAACTTCGGATGAAGTTATGGATTTGTATGGAATTGGAAATTTATGTTGGAATCATAAATTGACTTGAAATAAATCAGTGGATTTATATGAAAGAGTACTTTGGAATGTTTTGAAATGGGAAAGTGTTTCCCTGGGAAAACCAAGTAAATGTTTATAAAAAGATTTTATTTAACTAAAGGTTAAGTTTTAAATCGTTTTAAAAGTATTTTTAAGAAATCGTTATTTTTAAAGAAATAAATTAATAATTTTAATACCGTAAATAATTTGGGAGTATATTAGCAATTATTTTTACAAATGGATTTATTTAAAAGTTGGTTTTAGCTTAAGTTGTTAAAATTAGTATTTTTCTTCTTATAACGCTATTTTGAATTTAGTTAAACAAAACCCTTATTTTAAATCAAAGTATATATCTTAATAATAGTTTTTCTACACCTATTCTAAATTTATATTTTGAGTAAATAGATAGAAGTAATTTATATCCTTTAAAGTATATTTTTAAGTATAAAATGTTTAACTGTTTTGAACCTAAATTGTTTTGAACTTGGTTATTTCCAATGGGAATAAATGGTAAAGGGATTTACCATGTAAGGGAAGAAATTTGGGAATTCGTTTCAAAATGAGTTTTGAAATGTGAAAATATATCTTTAAAAGATATTAAAGGGAAAGAATAAATAATGTGTGATATTATTTATTGTGTGATGGATGCTTATGGATGCTTGTGAATGTGAATTGATAGTTAAATCACCGACTATCAATATTGGCCAAAATGCGCTGATCGTTTCGAAGAGACCGGGATCGAGATTTATTTCTCGAAAACCACTTCGATCCGATTTGTACGTTTCGTGTAACGTGTTCGGAGTCGAAGATGGAGCAGTGAAGAGCAAGGGCTAGTCGCTACTAACCCTGAGGATATTTCCAAAATGGATGTAGTAGGAATAGTGCCTTCGGTTCCGTTCGGACCCGGGACGGACTTGTATGGACGAATGCTTTCGTGACATCGTCAGGTGGGCGATGGGCATTCAAAGGGATATGTTCTATAAAGGTAACGCTTAGCCTCAAGCCTCATCAACTGGGAATGACTGAAAATCAGGGGTTATGCAGCAAGGCTTCGTGGGTAGCGCCCACTGGAGAGTATGGTCATCCCTGTCTAGATGTCCCTTTTATTTCGGCTTAGTGGTGCGGTTGCTGATCACAACCGTGGGGTGATTATATTCGGAGTTTCCCATAGGTGATTCCGGCCTTGTGTTGTAGGGGACTTAGGGTGGGTCCTCGGTACGCTGATCTAGACCAGGTACTGTGACAGGTGGTACCCCAGTGCCTAGTCATTCGTTGGAAATCCATTCTCCCTATGAGCTTGTATGGTTTTGATTGTGCCCAACTATTGTTGAAATGTGAGATGCAAGCATTTCAGCTAGATTCTATTTTACTTTCTATAGACACTATTATAATATCAGAGGATTTTTATAAAAAGTGTTTTAGCTATCGTAAGGTAAAAACCCGACATGTTTATTTGTGGCGTGGTCTTACGAGATGCTTTTGTTTTCAAAGGATTTTTGAAACTTTAATAATCAGTTTGGATGTATTTATCATGCGCTGGTATTCCAGACTGACTCGGGTGTTATTTTATTATAATGCTCGGGTCAGACCGAGTATATTACAGGATAGGTTGCTATGGAGCTCAGGAGAGGAGCTGGAGTCGAGACGTATTTCTCGTACTTGTATTATTCCGCTGCTGTGATTGTTGTATTGACTGATTGACTGGATATTGATAATTGTATTATGATATACTCTGATGATGATGTATTGTATATAAACAGATATAGGTTTCATTTGTGTAAAGATCTGTTCTATATATATTATATTTTATCCACTGCGACTGTGAGGTTCTGATTTTGTGTAGTTCTTTCTTCTTCTATCTACTTTCTTATTCTTCTACAATCTGTCTTTTCCGGCATTCGATCGTCGGCATATTATACTGTTGAGTATTTTGTGCTGATTTTCGAGGGTCGTGAAGGGCGGGTCGTCACACGTGGTATCAGAGCTTAGGTTGGCGACAACCTAGGTTTTAGTGGGAAATTTCTCATTAAATAGAGTCAGAAGTACTCTATGATGAGCTGAGTGTAATAATAGCTATGAGAGCGTACTTGTTAGTGGATATAAAATTGTTTTTATACTGTGTTGACTTATCGGTTGAGCGTTTATGAATTCTGGTCGGTACGGGAAGTACAACCGTATCGATAGGGGTTTCTAAACTCTTAAACACGATAAACCGACATAGTATTGTTTTTAAAAGTGGGTAAATGAAATAATTTTACCCAAAGCTATATTTTGATATAAAGAAATAATTTTCTAAATTATTATATATGTATTGGATGTTTGTTGGTTGTTTCTTCTATAATCAAATAAGAAATTAAGATATGATATAAAATTTGAAATGAAGTATAAGCGAATAAGAAGTTAAAATATTAAAATGGTTTATAACCAAATAGAGTTAACTCAATATGTTTAAATAAGAAAAGTGAAATTTAAAATTTGATTTAAACTAGAATTTTGACCCGGGAATTTTGGGAAGGGTTTTAAATTGAATTTGATTGAAATTTTGGGAATGTTGAAATGTTTTCCAAAGGTTTTGAAGTTAATGATGGAGTATATTTTGGAAAATATTTTCGAATGGAAATTGATTTGAGGTGAATTTTGGAAGTGGAAAGCACTAAACTCACTGCAGTCGCTGGAAAATAATCCTGATGATGCTGGCCACATCATCAGAATTCATTTTCGAGTTTCTAAAGTGATGGATTGCTACCAAAATAGTTGGTTATGGTATTTGTTTGGACTTGTTTGGAAAAACAAGTGATTTTAGGATTTTCGAAAAGGAAACTTGTTTTGATAAAAGCAGGTTGTTTTGGAATTTAGGATTTGATTTGATATATCAAATGGGAATATGTTGATTTTTGTTTCAAATTGGTTTTGAAATAAAACCGGGTGATTGAATTCTGGGAATTCTGTTTAAAATAAAAATGTGAGAGTTGGAATGGATCAACTATATAACTTATAAAATAAAGTTGTGTAAAATAAGAAGTGAAATTGATATTAATATGAGAGAAGAAATGGAAATTTTAACCCTGAAATTAAAATTTAATTTGGATAAATGAAGGTAAATGAAGTTATTGAAGTGAATAGAAATTAGAATTTAACTTGGGATAAGTTAAATAAAATTGGGAATTGGAATTAAATTGGTTTGGGTTAAATTGAAATGTAAAATAATTTTGTAATTATGTGTCGTTGTGTAATAAATTGTACCCATAAGCTATTAGGTATTATACTTACAATCTAAAATTTGTGAATTCAAAATGGTGCAAATAACTACATATTCTTAAGTTATAAAGTGTTATAATTTGAAGTTGTGATTAAATGGAAATGGACTTAAAAGAGCAATATAAACTCTTAATATAGAAGTGGAATTGAAGTTCATTAATGGAAATAGTTGAATGGTATAGTGACTTCAAACTTAATCCTAAATGGGATGTAAAGTAAGATGAGGTAAAGTGAGATATAAAAGATGTGAATGAACTTAAATAGTAAATAAGTTTTGAACTTAGTTATGGAAGAATAAATTGGATTGAAGTGAAATTTAAAATTCAGATGCATTATAAGCAATATTGAATGGAATTCAATTATTATGTAAGTAGTAAAGGAAGAGGAATGAATTTAATTTGGCTAAATAAAATTTAGTTAAACTTGAATAAGATTTGGATAAGAATAGAATTGGAAGGAAATTTAATTTAGGGGAAATGATGTTAGATGGAGTAAATGCTCACTAAATGAAATCCTAAATAATTGTTTGGAAATGAATTTTGTGTAAGCTAAATTAAATGGGATGTGTATGGTGATGAATAGAATTTTGATAGTTTGGTCAAAATTTGAAAGGTTAATAAAATCCAGTTTTGGGATGGATTTAATTTTGGTAATAAATGTTGGAAGTGAGAATGAATAATGGAATTAACTTATAATAATGATGATTTGAATTGTAAATAAAATTCAAATGAGAGAAATAATTTAAATGGTCTCTTTGTTAATAAAATAAATCTAACATGGATTGGATAAATAAACAAAGAGCATTAAAGTCGTAAATAAATTGAAATTTGATTGAGTGAGAATCAAATGGAAATCAAATAAAATTGATATAAGAAGATAAAGTAACTATTGTGAAAGGACTTAAGTAACTTAAAAGACAAACAGAGTGATTTTGAATGGGCTTTATTAAGTAATCTTGAATGCAATTTGTTAAATAATAAAATGGAAATGCATGTGTAATTGTATTAATTAATTATTGAGGTGAAATAAAATGTAAGGAAAGTTTAATTTAATTAACAAATTGCATTGGAATAAAGATACTTGGATTGTGAACCATGAAAATGGAATAAAATTAATATAAACCTGAGTTGAAATTCATTTTATATGGTTATAAGCTTAAGTGGTAATAAATTTTGTTTGTATGACATGAAATTGCTTGTATTTGGAGTTGAGTTGTTTAACAAGCAATTGAAATTGATTTTTGCATAAATTAATATGGATTGGAACCCAATTCAAAGAGGTTGTAAATGAATGCAAGTGAATTGATTTAAAGTAGCAAATGGAATGGATTTTAAATCAATAGGAATGAATTGATCTTTTTATGAGTGATTTTGCATATGAATGGAAATGGATTATAAAAGAAATGCAAATGTTTCAAGTTTAAAATAAAATTTGTTTGTAAATCAAATTGGAAATGTAAGTTAAAACAAAAATGTAAGAAAGGCATATGTAATCATGTTGAAGTGGAAATGAATTGGTGAAATAAATATGAATGGTATATAGTAAACTTGAATGTAAATCATTCAAGTGAAATAAAATGAAGTTGGACTTGAATAAGTAATTTGAAAAGTGATTGAAATCTTTGAATTGTTGATAAAATATGGTTGACATTGTTAATGATAAAGTTTGCTTGGTTTGGTTATGAAAGGGATATGTTTGGCTTGCATTTATATTGGAAATATTATGAAAATGCTCATATCTTTGAAAACTGATGAGTTGTTGAGTAAGTATAGGTACGGAAGGCGTTCGAGAGAGTTGGAGCGCGTATATGCGTTATATTAGCCGCTAGCTATTTAAAATTTGCTAAAAAGGTACGCCTACGCAAATATAATTGGGAATTGATATATATATATATATTGTGATATATTTTGGGTTTCCGGCCGTGTGAGCCGATGTATATATATTTGTGTATCCTGCGATATCGCAGAAGCTCCTCCGTACAAAGGAGACTCCGCCAAAATTTTCCAGAAATTTTGGGAGTTAGAAAATTTTTGGGGTTTTGGGAAAATTTATTAACTAGTAAAGTTATTTTGGAAGCGAATGTTAAAATGAAGGCTTTAGAGTAAAGAAAGCAAATGGTTTTGAAATGGGGCTGAAACTTTTTGGGAAAGTGAATATAAGCTTTTAACTAAGCAAATTGGGTAAGTAAATGAATTCAGGAGTATTTTCTACCTTAGAAAATTTCGGGGACGAAATTTTTATAAGGGGGAAGGAATGTAACATCCCGTATTTTTAAGCCATTGAATTTGAGCATTTAATTCATTTTAAATGTTAATGTGGATTCTTAATTGATTTTGGAATGAATGTATTCCGTGCAATCAATTAAAATAAGCTATAAATTTTAATTATATCAATTTTGGTTGAATTTGATTAATGGAAAAATAATAATTAAATATTCGAATTTGAGATAAGGGTAAATCTGGATGTGAATAGTGATAAAAATGGTTTTAAAAATTTATTTTGAGTCATTTGAGTGTAAATAGTGTGATGGGAATTTTAGATGAATTTTAAAGTTGATAAATTTATATTTGGGGTTTTATATTAATTTAAAAATGAATTTAATATTATTAGAATGCTATTAAATCAAATTTTAGTCCGGAATGAACCAGAATGATTTTTAATGTGTTTATAAATTTTATATGATTTATTGTTAAGTTATTAAAATTTTAAAAATGAAATTTTAAGTGTTTCTGATAATTTCAGAAAATCGCCTGATTTAATAGACGAGTTAAAATAGCCTTCCGGGGCACAGTCTTGGAATTCGACGAAACCAGTTCCATTGGATCCGTAATAGTTAGTTATTTTCGGATTTCAATTTTCGTGGCAATCGGAGTTGTCGTTTGACCGTGGCAGCTCGAAACACATCGAAATCGATTTAACCGATTTAATTTTAAATTGATCGTTTTATTTCGTAACTCGTGCATACGATCAAATTAGCTTACGGAACCTGTTCCATCGTGTCCAGAACGCAGAAAAACCATAGGATAGCCTGTTGGTACGTGAGGATTGGAGTTCGATGCGTAAGTGATAAATTGAGTGGAACGAGAATAAAATAATATTAAACAATTATATAAATATACGTTTTCACTAAACGAAACCCTAACATCTTTCAGCCGCCGCCGTTCTTTTATTTCAATGGCCAGTATTTGATTTCGCTACTCCTCAAAAATCTTCCAATTCAAGCAACGATTTCAGAAATTTTCTACTGGGAAATCGAAGGGGACTTTGAGATCTTCGAAATGAAGGGTGGAGATGGAGTTCTGTGAAGCGGAGAGGGAGGTTACGAGGCCCGTTCGTGGCCAGTTCATGCTCGATTTTCGAGCTCAAGGGGAGGCCGAGCTCTGCATGGCTCACGGCGGGGGTGGAGCGAGGTGTGGCCTTCGATGTGGTGGTCCCTGATCAAGTGCTCGTCGATGGTAGAGGGTGCGACATCTAACCCTAGTTTGTGATGATGGGTTCGTGCGTTTTACTAGGTGTCGCGTGAGGGAAGATGTACAGGATAGGGGTGGGCCGCGTTTTGGTATTATAAAAAAAAAAGAATTTTGTTTTCAAATCGTTTTTAAACTTTGAAAATAAATATCTTTTCCGTACGATCTCAGATTCAGACGATTTTGGAAGCGTTGGAATCGTAGGAACACGTACTACATGATGGCGCAGATCCGGAGTCATTCCGAGCAAGTAGAAATTTGGGGTAAATTGGACATCGTTCGGTTTAATTTAAATTTCGAACGCTCGCCGAACTCAAGGTGAGTTTTCTCACTCACATCTGGATGCTAGGCATTTTAAATAATTAATATTTAAATATCTGGTTGATTGGTTGAAAATATATGCTGTTATCAGTCTGGATTGATATTTATATTGTGATGTGCTAACATTTGTGATGCAGGGAAAAACAGGTTGGAGGGATCCAACTGGATTCCTCACAATGTAGTAATTATTTTGATAGTTGATAATAATGCCTATTTATATGTTGTGATTGACAAATTGAAACCCAATTGTATTTATATATTGCGATTGATAAATTGAAATCAAATGGTACTGGGATATTGTTGGATATAATTACTAGAATTTAAATTATAAATGGATAAAATCGGGTTTTTACGAAATAAATGAATTGTCAAATATAAGAAATTCAAGAATAAAATTTGAATACGAATTTGGGATGAAATGTAAATTAGTAAAATTGGGATTTTATAACACAATGGAAAATTATCGATCGATAACTGTGAAGTTAGAAATTTCTGGAAAAGAATCCTATGGAAATTATAAATTATGTTAAATAACGATGAGTTATTTTTAATAATAAAAAGTGTTATCCGGAAAATTTAAAATATGTTAAAATGAAGCTTCCGAATATAAATTTACAATTTTAAGTGTTAATAGAATATGTTGGAAAGCCATTTCTTCACTTGGATTTCATGTGAGTAAATTGTAAATGTGGATTTTCAATTAATAAATTCTCAAATGTTTTATTTGAAAATGATTTAAACTATATTTTAAAAATGAATTTTCGAATATGGGAAATGTCTGAACTTCGGATGAAGTTATGGATTTGTATGGAATTGGAAATTTATGTTGGAATCATAAATTGACTTGAAATAAATCAGTGGATTTATATGAAAGAGTACTTTGGAATGTTTTGAAACGGGAAAGTGTTTCCCTGGGAAAACCAAGTAAATGTTTATAAAAAGATTTTATTTAACTAAAGGTTAAGTTTTAAATCGTTTTAAAAGTATTTTTAAGAAATCGTTATTTTTAAAGAAATAAATTAATAATTTTAATACCGTAAATAATTTGGGAGTATATTAGCAATCATTTTTACAAATGGATTTATTTAAAAGTTGGTTTTAGCTTAAGTTGTTAAAATTAGTATTTTTCTTCTTATAACGCTATTTTGAATTTAGTTAAACAAAACCCTTATTTTAAATCAAAGTATATATCTTAATAATAGTTTTTCTTCACCTATTCTAAATTTATATTTTGAGTAAATAGATAGAAGTAATTTATATCCTTTAAAGTATATTTTTAAGTATAAAATGTTTAACTATTGAACCTAAATTGTTTTGAACTTGGTTATTTCCAATGGGAATAAATGGTAAAGGGATTTACCATGTAAGGGAAGAAATTTGGGAATTCGTTTCAAAATGAGTTTTGAAATGTGAAAATATATCTTTAAAAGATATTAAAGGGAAAGAATAAATAATGTGTGATATTATTTATTGTGTGATGGATGCTTATGGATGCTTGTGAATGTGAATTGATAGTTAAATCACCGACTATCAATATTGGCCAAAATGCGCTGATCTTTTCGAAGAGACCGAGATCGAGATTTATTTCTCGAAAACCACTTCGATCCGATTTGTACGTTTCGTGTAACGTGTTCGGAGTCGAAGATGGAGCAGTGAAGAGCAAGGGCTAGTCACTACTAATCCTGAGGATATTTCCAAAATGGATGTAGTAGGAATAGTGCCTTCGGTTCCGTTCGGACCCGGGACGGACTTGTATGGACGAATGCTTTCGTGACATCGTCAGGTGGGCGATGGGCATTCAAAGGGATATGTTCTATAAAGGTAACGCTTAGCCTCAAGCCTCATCAACTGGGAATGACTGAAAATCAGGGGTTATGCAGCAAGGCTTCGTGGGTAGCGCCCACTGGAGAGTATGGTCATCCTTTAATGACCCAAGATTTTAGGAATTTATTCTAAAAAATATAAATAAATTCAAAATGATTTTTAAATAAATCTTGAAAGGGGATTGATATAGCTTGATAGTGTATCGGTATGTGTGTACATGTGTGCACAGGAAATGCACATGAACTAAAGCTAAAAGTCCCTGAACTCTAAGAATAAATACATACTGATATGTATGGGAATATATATAAATATATATTTATATATATAGGTTAAATCCTTAAAAGTTGTATGCATAAGTAAATATACATATATGGATGCTACTGAATATTTGGAGTATACATGTGCATGTGTGTGTCAATATAGAATAATGTGTAAATATATATATATGGGTGTGTTAATTATTTCAGTAAGACTTATATAAATATATATGTGTTAATAAAATTACTAGAGTTCAATTCAGCAAAATAAAACATACCAATATATTTTATAGATAGGCAGAAATAAAAAGAATGAAGATATAAAAAGGAGAAATCCTCTTATAAATAAATGAAGGAAGTACATACCATTTACATGAAAGCTAAAAATAGAAAAAAAATAAGATAAAGCAGGGAAATGCTTGGTATAGGCAGAATTAGGAAGAGTATTTGGTAAATAACAAAATCAAGTCACATTTTTAGCATGATTGTAGACAAAGGAAAAAGTATTTTCTGAAAAGAAAAATTCTGAAATTAACCAAAAAAGAATGTAACCACTTTTCTCTTCACCTAAATTAATCCGGGAAGGGTAGAATTGTGGGTTCAAATAAAATGCAGATAACATGATTTTTCTGGTGGGCAAAAATGGCTTTAGCCAATACCCAAAACCCTAAGGAAGACCCTGTATATATACATGTATATGCAGTAGCCTCCTCTCCTTCTCAGAAAAGAACTTTGAAAAAAAAAAACAACACCATAGAAATCATAAGACAAGGGAAGGAGGAGAGCTTGAGGCTAAAGGCAGAAGTTCATCAATTAATTAAGGAAGCAGAGAAGAGAGCTAGGTGAGAAAACTCACTCAAAAATCTAAGGCAATAAGTCCTAATGTAGGCAGCCAGTTATAAGTAATTTTCTTAAAAGAGTATTTTCATATATGAATGCTTATCTGTGATTTTAAATCTGAAAATGTTTTGATTCTCTTTGGTTGTTCTACTTGTTTATTTATAAGAAAGTTTTATGTGTAGTTAGTATACATATATGTTTTATGAACCCAGATCTCTGATATGTAGATGCTTAGGAACATAAAATAAATGTTGAATATAGGCAAGTAGTATTGGTTTTGGCTTAACTCAGAGAAATGAAAACAAATTGAGCTGCAATATACTCATGTATAAGTGCTGAGGCTTGAGACAAAGAGGAATTAGGGGTGCAATAGGGTTGCCTATGTGCTGATGCTCCTAATTTAATAAAAATGCATAAAGGTATATATACACATAGCAAACAAAATTTTGTGATTCAGTGAAACCAGATCATTCTGAGTTTAACTCAAGCACAAATGTTTGCAAAAAGGAAAAACTCTCTCAGAAGCCATAAGCTAATGTTAGTTGCCTATACCCCTTTTAAAAATACCAGAATATATATATATATATATACATACAGAACCTTATTTATTTAGTCACCAATGGTTGTTTGCTTGTTTGTCTCTGTATGGTTATGAATAATATGAGATGCCATGATATGGATGTTTTTAGTTAGTAAAATGGATCACTGAATGGTTTAGTCATGGAAAATCAAAAGAGTTATTATTAACTTAAACCTGACTAGGAAAATGGGGTCAAGAACACTGCAGGAATGACTTGTGTTCTTGAGTAACAAAAGTTGACACATGGCTTGTTTAAGTCCTGAGATCTTTGTGTAATGGAGTGAATTAGTTCATTACAGTGTGTCCATTGATTCATAAATATTGCAGATGAGACCAGGATAGATAAATATACCAAGGGAATAATATTTGAGATGATGAGAAAACTAGAGTTTTTCCCAGAATTGAAATATGAGGATTGAATAAATGATTTAACTCATATTGGTTATTTTCCTGTTTGGTATGAATGATTGTTTGACTATGACTGAATTGTATGCTTGAATGTATGTGCCATATTTATATATGTAGTCTCTGGAAAGAAAAATTAAAGTGTGCACAGGCACAATGACACAGAGCATGCACACAAGTATGATCTGATTCCAAAGGGCAGAACTTCATGTATATGTATTTAATTTGATTTTAACCTAATTAACTAATTGCTTTTGTGAATTTTCTCATACCAGACATGTGTCTGACCCTAGTGTGCTAATGGCATCTGGGGTGTCTCATTTAAAATGAGGCAGTTTCAAATGCTTTTTCAGGGATTGCAGCAACTAAGTAGGAGTAGGAGCAAGGCTTTGAGAAGAAGATTATAGCATGCTAAACTTAGTTAGATAAGAGCCTAAATGATAAAATCCACATGTATTAATGATTTAAATTGTTACTTGTATTAAGTGTTGGATATGGGATGGATATTTTGTTAAGTATTTTATTAAGAGATTGACTTGTATCTGGAATTTATGAATCTAGTTAATATCTGATATTAAAGAAGTTAATCAAAATATTGTAAGTGGATTTAGTAAGAACACCATGTTTAAATTAAATGATTATATTTTATAAATGTATTAGTCAATCTTGAGTCTTTAGAAAGGATTTTAGTTTTGGAAAATCTGGATAGTTGATTCTCAGAAAAATTAAATGATTTTATCTTTCTACAATGGCATATGTATACAAAAGATAATAGGCATAGGTTGAATGTTTTTATATGACTGCAAGGTTCCCATAATTTAACTTGTTTCATACAAATGTTTCATGTCTTGTTTTTAAATAAAGAAAGGATCTGTAATAAGGGAGTTGAAAGCCAGATCCAAATAGTTGCAGTTATATACGCACATAAACATGTTTTGTGCAAATATTAACACACCTTTTTCCTATGTATTTGTAATAGGAATCTGAATTTCACTAAGATTTTAACCAAATGCATTTTAGATTCCAGACAGATTTTATAAGAAGAAAATCAAACATGGACATATATCACTAAACTATGTGTGGATTGATTAAATTCAATCAATCCAATATCCTCTTGTTTTCCAGAACTCTGATTCAAACAAGAGAGGCATATGCATCCTCACATGTATGTGCTTATCTTTGTGAATGTACTGATATATTCATATTGGTTAATTGTTTTGGTCCTGGATATATTTTGTTTATTGGAAAAAAAGAAAATGACCCTGGAAAATATATTTGTAATGACTGATATATCTATATATCATCTCTGATAGTTCAAAGGAAGTTTAAATCTAACTTAAAAAAGTGTAAATGAATGTAGGTGGACATCCAGACACATATAAATTGAATGTGCATATGCATGTACATAGAGATCGAATTTAGATGTCAGTCTTAATAATTTAGACATCTGAGATTAAACTTAGACGTCAGTCATAATAATTTAGACGTCTGAGGTTAAATGTAGACGTCTGTCACAAAAAAATTAGATGTCTAAATTTAGTTCAAAATGTCTTTTTCTCTCTGTTTCAATTTTAGATCTCTGAGCCGTCTGTCATAATTAGTTAGACGTCTGGGATTAAGTTTAGACGCCTGTCATAATTATTTAGACGTCTGAACTGCTGATTTTACCTAATTTGCCTATTTAAAAAGAAACAAGTGGCTATGTCAATAGCTTGTATGGCATTTTGATTTCTATTTGATTTAAATTCCCTTTGATGGAAAAAAAATCCTTATGAAATTTAGGGTAGAAATAGGAGGGTCATTTCATTTGGTATCAGAGCTATGTTATTCAACATAGTAGAAGTAAAGATCAAGTTCTTAGATAGAAATAAAATTTAAAGGAACTAAATATATATATCAATGTTTTCAGTGTGAAAAAAAACCCCACTGAAATAAAAAAAAATTACCAATCAAACTAACCAGCTATGTAAATTATTATTAGCAAACTATGGTAGGGAGACCACCAAATCAGGGAGCAGGATCTTCCCATGCACCACCAATGGTCAATCTGCAAGACTTGGTGAGAGCATTTAGGGATGGGGCAGGACAAAGGCAAGAAAATCCCTATGAAGAACTCTCAAATTTACTTAAGACATATACTCATTTAGGAGGCAAAAGCTTTGAAGGGACAGAGAGTATCATGTAAATTCAAACATGGTTTAGAACATTGGAAAGAATTTTCAATGACATGCAACTTGATGATCAAAGAAAGAGGCAAGTGGCTTCAAGACAGCTAAAAGGAGTAGCTTTAGGCTGGTGGGAAGTAATCATTGCAGGAAGGAATGAGAATGAAATCACTTGGAATCAATTCAAAGAGATGTTGGAAGCAAGGTTTGTACCAGCATCAGCAAAGACTACCTTGCTAGAAGAATTTATTAGACTTAGACAAGGAACCATGACTGTCACAGAATACACTCAAAGGTTTGAGGGGCTTTCCACATATGGAGCAATGCTTGTGGCAGATGAAGCATCCAAAAATGATAGGTACATAAAAGGGTTGAACCCAGGACTTAGCAGAGCCATGTTACCCTATGTAGACAGGACTTTTGACCATGTAATAGACTTAGCTTTGAGGTTGGAGCAGCATGACAAGGAAAGGGAGAAGCTCAGAAATTTTAAGAACAATAACACCAAGAAAGGTAAGGGGAGGTATCACCCTTATGATAAGAAGAAGGAAGAGGCCAGTAACAAAAGCACTGGAGATGTCAAAGCTAAGGAAACTATGAAGAAAATTGTGTGCCATCAGTGTGGAAAAGAAGGACACATCAAACTAAGATGTCCAGAATTGAAGGGAGGAGCCTTCAAGTGCTATCTATGTGGGAAAGAGGGGCATATGAAGAGGAATTGTCCTGAGTACAAACAGTAAGGAAAATTGGCAAATTTGGAAGGAAAAGGCAAAGCCACAGTGGAGAGTAACACAGAAAACCATAGCCAAGTGGAAGGTACATTACTTATTTGTACCATACCCATAGCAGTAGTATATGATACTGGGGCAACTCACTCTTTAATTTCTTATGAACTAGTTAAAATGCTAAAACTGAATTGCATATTGGTTGAAACCCCATTACATATACAAAGTCCACTGGGGAGTTCTAGTGTTTTAAACATGATTTGTGTGGATGTGGAATTAAACATAGGAGGAAATATTTTTATTTCCAATTTATATGTTTTGAATTACCCAAATATAGGTGTTATATTGGGGGTAGACTGGTTAAGGCAATTTAAAGCCATAATTAATTTAGACTCATCCACCATATCATTGCAAAATTCTAGAGGTCAGAGAATCACAGTTTTATGTGAAGTAACTAAGGAAGGAAAACTATATCATTTAGTTGACTCAGAAAAAGATTTTAGTGAACTAACCATTGAAGAAATTCCCATAGTCAATGAATATTTGGATGTGTTTGGAGAGGTCAAGGGTGTTCCACACCATAGACCAGTAGAGTTCCAGATCAATCTAGTTCCAGGAGCAAGCCCAGTGATTAAAAAGCCAACAAGAATGGGGCCAAATGAACTAAAGGAATTAAAGAAACAGTTAGAAGAATTGGAAGAAAAGGGTTTTATAAGACCCAGTAATTCTTGCTGGGGAGCACCAGTGGTGTTTGTTAAGAAACAAGATGGAACTTTGAGACTCTGCATAGATTATAGGGAATTAAACAAGGTAACCATTAAAAATAAATACCCATTGCCAAGAATAGATGATCTTTTTGATCAATTGGCAGGGGCAAAAGTATTTTCTAGACTAGATTTAGCATCTGGTTTTCATCAAATGAAAGTGGAAGAATCAAGCATCAAGTACACTACCTTTAACACTAGGTATGGGTTGTATGAATTTTTGGTTATGCCATTTGGCTTGACCAATGCACCATCATACTTTGTAGATCTAATGAACAGAACCTTTAGAGATTATTTAGACAAGTTTGTGCTTATTTTTATAGATGACATTTTGATTTATTCCAAAACAGTGGCAGAACATAAGCATCATTTGCACCTGGTTTTGTCTAGATTAAGGGAAAAAGATTTAAAGGCAAAATTTTCAAAATGTGTATTTTGGAAAGAGGAAGTACATTTCCTTGGCCATGTTATATCTGCTCAAGGAATTTCAGTGAACCCCAATAAAGTAGTGGCTATCCAAGCATGGAAGAGGCCAAGCACTGTGAGTGAAGTAAGGTCATTTATGGGGATGGCAGGGTATTATAGGAGGTTTATAAAAGATTTTTCAAAAATTTCTACACCACTCACTAACCTAACCAGGAAGAACCAAGCTTTTGTTTGGTCAGAAAAATGTGAGAAGTCTTTTGAACAGTTGAAGGAGGCATTGGTGAATGCTCCAATTTTAAAGGTACCTCATGGAAATGAAGAATTAGTTGTATACACTGATGCTAGTGGATTTGGCTTGGGTGCAGTGTTGATGCAACAAGGCCAAGTCATTGCATATGCATCCAGACAACTTAAACCCCATGAAGTAAGATATGCCACACATGATCTCGAATTAGCAGCTGTGATCTATGCTTTAAAACTTTGGAGACATTATTTGTTAGGCACAAAGTTCGAACTTTACACTGACCATAAGTCTCTAAAATATTTATTTTCACAAAAAGATTTGAACATGAGGCAACATAGATGGGTGGAGTTCTTAGTTGCCTATGACTTTGACATACTCTATACACCAGGCAAAGCAAACAAAGTTGCAGATGCTCTAAGTAGACAGCATGCTAAATTGGCCATGATGATGATAGAAGAATTTAAGGGCTTGTCTTTGCTAACTGAATTAGAAATTGGGGAGAATGGTTGTGTGCACATTGATGAGCAGATGCATGGTGCACAAGAAGATAAAGGGAAGTTAAGCTTAATGACACTTCAACCAGATTTAATTTTGAAGGTAGGAAAAATGCAAGAACAAGATGCCAACTTATTAGAGAAGAAAATGCTCCTCTCAAGAGGGGAGGAAGTGATGAATCACCATATTGATAAAAATGGTTATATGAGATACCAGAATAGGATGTGTGTACCAGAGGACACAGAATTGAAGAAAGAGATATTGAATGAATATCACAGAAGTAAATACTCCATACACCCAGGCAACACAAAAATGTACCAAAATTTGAAAAGAGACTTCTGGTGGAAGGGGATGAAATCTGATGTAGCTAAATACATTGCCAAATGTATGACTTGCCAACAAGTCAAGGCTGAAACCCAAAGGCCATCAGGGTTGGTGCAGCCTCTTAGTGTACCACAGTGGAAGTGGGAAGACATATCTATGGACTTCATAGATGGACTGCCTAGATCTAAGAGAGGTAATACAAGTATATGGGTGATAGTTGATAGGCTAACCAAGGTAGCACACTTCATCCCAGTCAAGTCAGAAAGAACAGCACCAAAATTAGCTCAAATTTTTATAAAGGAAGTGGTAAAGTTACATGGCATTCCCAAAACCATTGTGAGTGATAGGGATACCATCTTCACTTCAAAATTCTGGAGAAGCTTTCAAGAAGCAATGGGAAGTGAACTATGTTTAAGTACTGCCTACCATCCTCAATCAGATGGGCAGACTGAGGTAGTAAACAAAGTTTTGGAGGACATGTTGAGGGCATGTATACTGGATTTTGGGGGCAGCTGGGAAGATTATCTTCATCTAGTTGAATTTACATACAACAACAGCTACCAAAGCACCATAGGAATGGCTCCATTTGAAGCCTTATATGGTAAACCCTGTTTGTCACCTGTTTGTTGGGTAGAAGCAGGAGAAAGGTCTATTTTAGGACCTGAGTACATACAAGAAACTAAGGAGAAAATTGAGTTGATAAGAAGGAGAATGGCAGCAGCTCAAGATAGGCAAAAGAAATATGCAGACATGAGAAGGAGGCAGGTAGAATACGAAGTGGGAAATTTTGTTTTCATCAAAATCTCACCTATGAAAAATGTGCTGAGGTTTGGAAAACAAGGCAAGTTAACCCCGAGATATATTGGACCATACAAAATTCTGGAAAGAATTGGTCCCTTGGCGTATAAGTTGGAATTACCAGAAAACATGCAAGGTATACATGATGTTTTTCATGTATCACAATTGAGAAGGTGGGTCCATGACAAGGCAGAAATTCTTGAGACCCCAACCCAAGTGCAGATAATTCTAATTTGATTTATGAAAAGGATCCAGTGGGGATTTTGGCAAAAGATGTGAAGAAGTTGAGAAATAAATCTCTGAAACTTGTGAAGGTACAGTGGAGTCTTGATCCTAGTGATTGCACATGGGAATTAGAAGACAAAGTTAGGATGAATTATCCTTAGCTATTTTCAGATTAAAGGTAATTCTGATTTTTGATTGTTTTTTTTAGATGCATATGTTTTTAGTTATTATAGAACTAAAAATCTATTTGGTTGAGAATGTACTTGTTCTCTGAATTAAGTTTAAAATTTATTTTAAGCATAGGAAAATTGTGGGACACAATTTCTAAAAGGAGGGGTGTATGTAATGACCCAAGATTTTAGGAATTTATTCTGAAAAATATAAATAAATTCAAAATGATTTTTAAATAAATCTTGAAAGGGGATTGATATAGCTTGATAGTGTATCAGTATGTGTGTACATGTGTGCACAGGAAATGCACATGAACTAAAGCTAAAAGTCCCTGAACTCTAAGAATAAATACATACTGATATGTATGGGAATATATATAAATATATATTTATATATATAGGTTAAATCCTTAAAAGTTGTATGCATAAGTAAATATACATATATGGATGCTACTGAATATTTGGAGTATACATGTGCATGTGTGTGTCAATACAGAATAATGTGTAAATATATATATATGGGTGTGCTAATTATTTCAGTAAGACTTATATAAATATATATGTGTTAATAAAATTACTAGAGTTCAATTCAGCAAAATAAAACATACCAATATATTTTATAGATAGGCAGAAATAAAAAGAATGAAGATATAAAAAGGAGAAATCCTCTTATAAATAAATGAAGGAAGTACATACCATTTACATGAAAGCTAAAAATAGAAAAAAATAAGATAAAGCAGGGAAATGCTTGGTATAGGCAGAATTAGGAAGAGTATTTGGTAAATAACAAAATCTAGTCACATTTTTAGCATGATTGTAGACAAAGGAAAAAGTATTTTCTGAAAAGCAAAATTCTGAAATTAACCAAAAAAGAATGTAACCACTTTTCTCTTCACCTAAATTAAGCCGGGAAGGGTAGAATTGTGGGTTCAAATAAAATGCAGATAACATGATTTTTCTGGTGGGCAAAAATGGCTTTAGCCAATACCCAAAACCCTAAGGAAGACCTTGTATATATACATGTATATGCAGCAGCCTCCTCTCCTTCTCAGAAAAGAACTTTGAAAAAAAAACAACACCATAGAAATCATAAGGCAAGGGAAGGAGGAGAGCTTGAGGCTAAAGGCAGAAGTTCATCAATTAATTAAGGAAGCAGAGAAGAGAGCTAGGTGAGAAAACTCACTCAAAAATCTAAGGCAATAAGTCCTAATGTAGGCAGCCAGTTATAAGTAATTTTCTTAAAAGAGTATTTTCATATATGAATGCTTATCTGTGATTTTAAATCTGAAAATGTTTTGATTCTCTTTGGTTGTTCTACTTGTTTATTTATAAGAAAGTTTTATGTGTAGTTAGTATACATATATGTTTTATGAACCCAAATCTCTGATATGTAGATGCTTAGGAACATAAAATAAATGTTGAATATAGGCAAGTAGTATTGGTTTTGGCTTAACTCAGAGAAATGAAAACAAATTGAGCTGCAATATACTCATGTATAAGTAATGAGGCTTGAGACAAAGAGGAATTAGGGGTGCAATAGGGTTGCCTATGTGCTGATGCTCCTAATTTAATAAAAATGCATAAAGGTATATATACACATAGCAAACAAAATTTTGTGATTCAGTGAAACCAGATCATTCTGAGTTTAACTCAAGCACAAATGTTTGCAAAAAGGAAAAACTCTCTCAGAAGTCATAAGCTAATGTTAGTTGCCTATACCCCTTTTAAAAATACCAGAATATATATATATATATATACATACAGAACCTTATTTATTTAGTCACCAATGGTTGTTTGCTTGTTTGTCTCTGTATGGTTATGAATAATATGAGATGCCATGATATGGATGTTTTTAGTTAGTAAAATGGATCACTGAATGGTTTAGTCATGGAAAATCAAAAGAGTTATTATTAACTTAAACCTGACTAGGAAAATGGGGTCAAGAACACTGCAGGAATGACTTGTGTTCTTGAGTAACACAAGTTGACACATGGCTTGTTTAAGTCCTGAGATCTTTGTGTAATGGAGTGAATTAGTTCATTACAGTGTGTCCATTGATTCATAAATATTGCAGATGAGACCAGGATAGATAAATATACCAAGGGAATAATATTTGAGATGATGAGAAAACTAGAGTTTTTCCCAGAATTGAAATATGAGGATTGAATAAATGATTTAACTCATATTGGTTATTTTCCTGTTTGGTATGAATGATTGTTTGACTATGACTGAATTGTATGCTTGAATGTATGTGCCATATTTATATATGTAGTATCTGGAAAGAAAAATTAAAGTGTGCACAGGCACAATGACACAGAGCATGCACACAAGTATGATCTGATTCCAAAGGGCAGAACTTCATGTATATGTATTTAATTTGATTTTAACCTAATTAACTAATTGCTTTTGTGAATTTTCTCATACCAGACATGTGTCTGACCCTAGTGTGCTAATGGCATCTGGGGTGTCTCATTTAAAATGAGGCAGTTTCAAATGCTTTTTCAGGGATTGCAGCAACTAAGTAGGAGTAGGAGCAATGTGTAACGACCCACTATTTTAGACCATTCAAATCGACAATAATCCACACATGTCTGACTTGAATAATTCAAAATAACAGATTGTAAATAAATTTGGAGCAAATGAAATCAAATACACAGAATCACAGACACAGAACATATCAGAATAACTCGCAGCGGAAATTAAAAATACCATAGTAGTTCATGAAGCTACTATAACAAACTCTCAAAACAAAATACATAATATTTGTTTGAAACCATATACAATAGAAATCTCAAATAAATAGAAGTTTATGAATACCAGAACTGAAATAGAACAACTGAACTGAAAGGAACAGATAACTAGACAAGCAGAATCTCCAGCGATTCCTAGCTCCAGAAAGAAATCCAAAGCTAAGCTGTAAATACTCAGGCTGACCCGAGCGTAAAGTAAAATACAAAACACTTGAGTCAGGACAATATATACTTATATAATGTAAACCAACTCAAGTGAGCTGTAGTAGAAATGCATAATAACTCAAAGGATGCTTGGGATCGCCCATCCTTTAAGGATCAGTTAAACTATAAATTAAATACATCCCGTGGTTAAAATTTCAAAATGGTATTTTATACTTCGAAATCAAATATCATTTCAAAATTCAATATCCTTCAAATATCCATTTCAAAATATCAAAATATCATATTTCAAAATAGTTTATATTTCGAAACAAATTACTTTATTTTAAATCATAAAAATGAAGTTATTATATTTAATAATTAAATTATTAAATTTCCAAAATTTTAATCTTTCAAAGTTCATTCGTTCACTTAAATTAATTAAAATAATGAAAATTCAACTTTCGCAGCATTTAAAAAATGCTACGGAAAGTCACATTTAAAACAGTTCAATTTAACAAAAGACAGCATTTAAAATGCTGTAATAGGGTTACATTAGTTTCAAATAAACTTAGTTAAATTCAACCATTATAACATTTACAAAAATGCTATAATAGCCTTTAATTAAATTTAGCCATTTTGTTCATTATTATCAACTACAGCCTTTACAAATGTTGTATTATCATTTACATTAGAATTAATAGCATTTCAGAAATGCAGTTAATTAACTTCAAATATTCAGTATAATTTCACAAACAATTATATTTTTATATAAATCATTTTTAACTTAAAAAAATCATATAATTTCACTTTTAAAACAATCATTCAAATACCCTTATATTCATGATTTTATAAAGTTAAACCTCCATTCAAAAATCAAAATTTAATAATAATTCACTTATTAAATTCCAATATTAAATTATAAATTCATTAAATTAAATTAACTTAACACTTAAGTTTAAATTTTCAAATATAACTTAATTCCATTTTTTATTTACTTAACTTAAAATTCACTTTTAAGCCAAATTCACAAATTTCCAATTTTAGTTATATTTCAAAATTTCAACTTAAATATTCATTCATTTCACATTTTAACTTTATTCAAAATCATTAATATAATATAAAAATCATTTAAATTCACTTTAATCCAAATTATCATGAATTTATCACATTTCACATTTAATTTAAATTCCAATTATCACCAAATTAAAATTTCCCAAAATAACTTACATTTCAAATTTTCTAATTTTACCATTAATTTATTTCACTTATAAATTTTTAGAAAATCAATAATGCTTTACAAAAATCATTTTTATTTAGTTTAAATCAAAATATCATAATATTTACATTTTTAAAATATTTTTAAAAAAATTTATAAAACATATTTTAACTACGGGTCTGTATTTCATTTCTAGTCTAGGTAAAGTGATACGGGTAATATATCATTTCAACCTGTAATTTACAAAGAAAACCCGGGTTCGATCATTTCAAACCCGCAATCCCAAGGAAATGAAAAAATAATTGAATATCATTCAGGCCTATCATTTCAGCCCATAATGATTTTCTCCTATTCTAAAGTCCGTTCGGGTATGTATCATTTCAACCCATAGTGATTTTAATCTAAAGGGAACTTGCAGTGTGATAAACTGATAAAAATAATAGAACAGCATAATATAACAGTAACATATAATATAATAGGTGTTTAAGCATGGGTGAACATCATAAAATCATAACATAGCAAGTGTAACATGATAATGCATTTTACAGATTCAAAAGGGGTCAATTCACTAGTTATATATGTACATATTGTCTGGTGAGAATAACTCACCTGTTAAGCTGGAGATTTGCCAACAAAGCGCACAACACAAAGATTACGAAGGCACGACAACTCTAATACAATTTGAGTGTGGAGAGAAAATCCAATGATATAGATCTTGTGTTACAACCCAAACAAAAATCAAAGCAAACCATAAATTTCAATACACTAGAAATGAAATAACTTTTAAATAAAAAGAGATACGAATGCCAAATCTTTTGCCTTGCTTTCTCTATTCTTTTGTCATGGCCTAGGGATGGTTTTGGCTCTGGTTTGAACAAGTTTGGCTCAGGTTTGGTCATGTGTATGCATGGCCTAGGTAGTAGAATATGAGGAGGAAGTTTACAAAGGAATATGAAGAGTTTAAGGCAAAATAGGTGGGTTTTGTTCACAAAAATGGCTCGGCCATGGGCTTGTGTGGTCAGGTCAGAGGGGTATGGATCAGGTCAGTGGAAGGAAAGGTGTGTGGTGGTCTGGCCAAAGGTGGTGGAGGCGGCCTAAGGTGGTGGTGGTGGTGGAAAATGGACTGGTGAAGCAATAGTGGTAAACAATCATGTTTTTATGGCTTGTTTTGCAATTTTTTGTGGAGTTTTGGCATCATGGTGGCTCGGCCTTGGTCAAGACCAGAGGAGTAGCTGGTGGTGATGGCAGGGAAGAGATGTAGGGGGTGGTGGCCGTGGATATGGAGTGGAGGCCATTCAAAGAAGCAAAGAAAACAAGGCAAAATACATGAAAAATGAGAAGAAAAGTGCAAAAAGTAGCCATTACCCATAGATTTTTCTTGAAGCCATGAATGAATGAGAAGGTAAAATGTTTTTGGGTGAATGGAGGCTGAAAACTCACGGCTACAAACCAAAAATGCATAGCCAAGATAGTAATTGAGGAGTTATGGCAAATGAAAGGACAAAGGAGATGAAAGGACTTAAGGTAAATAAGCTTTTAAAACTCTTCATATTTCTTTTTCTTTATATTCAAATAAAACAAAAATAAAATCAGTAAATTGACTTTAAAACCGAAACAAAGTAATATAAAATAAAAATAATTAATTAATTTTAAAGAAAATGGAAAAAGAATATAAGAAATTGCCTAAAAATTGAAAACAGGGTCCAGAAATTACAAATAAATCACTATTGACTTTGGAAAATTAACAACTTCATTTTAAAAATATTTTAAAACAAAAATGTGAAGTAAAATAATTCATTTATATTTTCAAAATGAAATAAATAATTAAATTTAGAGAAATTAGAAAAAGAACTAAAGAAATTGCTTAAAAATTCAAAACAGGACTTAAAATTTACCAATAGAATATCACTAGTTTTAGAAAATTTCTATTTCACTTTAAAACAAATAAAAGGTCAAATAAATAAAATAAATGAGGAACAAAATAAAGTGGGAATGAGAATCAAATAAGATTTTAAGAAAAAAAATAGAAAAATAAATAAAGAATTACTTTAATTAATTGAAACTGGAAATTAGAAATTGTAAGCAAAATACAACTGACACCGGAAAATGTCAATTATACTTTTAAAATATGTTTTAAAACCAAAATATATGAACAACATGTTATTTTACCCATATAAATATAAATTAGAACATTACATGACCAAATAAAATATTATTTATACAATTTAAAATAAACAATTTGTTAAATACAGCAAATTACACACAATATTGAAAAAGGCATAACTTTCACATTATAAATCAGATTTCAACGAAACGAAAAGCATTATTCTTAAAATTTTATTTACTTTCATAATAAAAGATAAAATTCAAATTTTCAAACTTTCAAATTTCTAAATTAAAAGTCAAAGTTTGACCATATTGACCAAAATTCACTTTTCTGGAAAATATTCTTTTTAGTCATGTTTGGAATTCTAATTCACATAAAAATCAAAATTTATATTTAAAATAACAAAATTTATTCATTTTAATAAATAAAATAAAGTATTTAAATCAGGAAATTAATTAAAATAACCAAAATATACAATTAAAATAATCACAAAATACAGGGTTGTTACACTCTCCCCCACTCAAATCTTTTCGTCCTCGAAAAGGAATAAGGTACGGAAAACACAGAAAAGATAAAATGGAATAGGATTAAGACAAGATGACAAGAAGATTAAAATTATACCTGATAATTGTTGTTATGGGTAAGTTTAATAAGGTGGAGAATAGGAATAGCTAGAAGGGAAAATAGGACGAAAGACAAGGATGAGCCATTAATTTAAAATTGTTGGTTGAAGAGGTAAACAATATTTAAAACACTTTAAAATCTTTTAGAAAGGAAATAACTGATCAAAATATCCTTTATAATATTTTATCAAAATACTTTTTAACTCGATGTCTTAACAAGTTTACTTTCGTTCCTGCAGACTCTGGCCATGTGTTGATCAGGCGCAAAGCTAGAATTCTCCAGGTACTTAGTAGACTTGTTTCAACACCCAGTGAAAATACTTGAAAAACCTTTAAAACAGATATGGAAAGTACAATCCAAAGAAAAACAAACAAAACCTTTGTCTAACCATGGTTCGCAGATACACAATGGTTACGCCTGGATCCCCTAGGAAACAATCCATATCCGTAAGCTTTCTCAGCCCTGCGAGTTACGACATGATGACTAGTAGAATGCAGGATACACAATGGTTACGCCTAGATCCCCCAGGAAACAATCCGTACCCCCAGGCAAGACTCAGCCAAGCATTTGCGCTACTATTCGCGACCTACACAGATTGCAGGATACATAATGATTACGCCTGGATCCCCCAGGAAACAATCCGTACCCCTAGGCAAGACTTAGCCAGGCAGTTGCGCTATGCAGTCACGAGAGAACAATAAGACCATGGGTAACGCCATGGAATTCGAAGGACACTCGAGTATCATATCCGGAAAACCAAAAATCAGAGAGAATAATATCGATAGAATGAATCCAAGATGTGGCCACAAATCGGATATCAAGCAGAAGGCACTTTCCATATCTTTACTTCAAAAATATGTATCATATAGTACCTTTTCAAATCACTTTCAAATATCGTACTTATATAAAATCCATTATATATAAGATTTAATTTTCAAATCGAATACTTTCCAAAATCAATAGTATATCAAATCATACTTATATAGACTTCAATTATATAAGATTTCACTTTCAAATTGAGTACCTTTTCAAATCTATAGTTTTCGAATCAATTTCATACTCATACAAATCAATTTTATATAAGTTCGACAACTCCCAAATCAAGTGTTTAGTAACATAAGGTTCTCAAATTTCAATTTGTTTCAATATCAGTTCAATTTCAAAATCATATACAATTTCACCAAATTATTTCTTCTCAAATTAATTATCTTTAGTTTCAAAGTTTCCAAAATAATAGATTTAGAAAATAAATCCAAATTTCCAAATCAATATAATTTAAGTCAACCAATTCATTTCCAAAATCAAATGTTTTCAAAATCATCTTATACTTACGTAAGGTCTATCTTACATAAGGATCAAATTTTCAAAATAATTTCGCTGTATGAAGAACCATATGGGATTGAATATCTTTGCTTTTATGGGTTATATATCTTTGTAATTTAAATTGGAAATTTTCTTTTAGTAAGCAAAGATATTCTAACTCGACGGCTTTCAATTTCAGCGTCAAAATATATCAAAGATATTAGAATATAAGATGTACATATGTCATCATTTCGCAAAGTCACATTCGATCGCTCGCTCGATCACACAAGTTCGCTTTCGAACTAGTATTGTCCATTCACTTCCCTAATGCGGATTTCGATATGGTTTCTCGACTAGAAGCCATCAGTCTCCTTGCATAGCCATATACTATGATAGAGAATTCTAGAATCGAGCCCAAAATCCATATCAAATATTCGTCATCAAGAATCGAATGAAAAATCCTAACACGAAATGGTGTAATTCACCTCGAACTTGTGTACTCAAACTTGGATCAAATTAATTATGCGAATAAAACAGCATACATACAACTTATATATTTATTCCAACTTGTTACCTATATAGTTTCATAAAGATGTTACTAAGTTAAACATTTAAACTAAATTTTATTCAAAATATTTTGAAGACCAAATTCTTCTCAAAACATTTCAATCTAAATTTCATATTAGAAAAAATTCAAAATAGCCTTATTCATTTACTTAACAAAACAGTTTCAACCTATTTAAATCATATTACTACATACTTTAAACATACATACCAAACTTATATACTTTATACTTTTCAAAATTACTTAGCTTTGAAAAGTTAACCTTGATTTGGAAGTGCTTGAACCTTCAAAATAGTCGAAGAAATCATATTTCAATCCAAGAGTTGGAAATCACAATTAAATCAGTAAATCCATTCCAAAAATAGGGTTATATCAAATCAAATCTAAAACTCAAGGACTGAACACCGGTTCATTTCAAATCGTTTCAAATATATTTACATATATCTTTCGAATATCAAATCATACTTCGGAATTTGAAATCAAAAATGGTTTCACAAAATCACTCGCATAGCAAAGCTATTAAAGTGGCCTCTCCCTCACTCAGAAACTCGAAAATCAATGTCGATGATGCGTGCACTCATCACCGAAATTATTTTCCAGCGACACAAGTGAGTTCTGGACTTCCATTTACTTTGAAAACTTCTTTGAAATTCCTTCAAAATTATTAAAACCCATTAAAATCATTGAAACATTACTTATTCGGAAAAATAATTTCAATCATATTATTTATTATTTCAAAATCTTAAAACCAGTTCCAAAATGCCGGAGTTCAATCACTTAAATTCAGATTCAAAACTTCAGTTATAAATCATTTTATATGAAACCATTTCTTATAAAATTTTCACAATTTCAAATCCTTTCAAAACTTCAAATTCTCAAAAAAAAATTTAAAAGGTATATAATCCTTATCAAAAACATTTCATCTTTATATAAAAATATGGTCATCCTTATCAAAATAAAACTACGCTGAATACAAAATTTTTAAAAGACAATCAACCACAAACTTTCCAAGGGACGATTCAAGGATGGATTTCAAAGCAAAACAGAGATTCAAATTTAGAAGGACTCTAATCAAATAGAATTCTAATTCAAAGATAGGCTCAAACGAAGATAAGATAATTAAATTACCAAATAGAAGATGGATAAGCCTATATGAATCGCGGGCGACCTTAACCGGTCAACCGTGACTTCAGGAATATAATCGATGCGAAAATCTAAGGCAAATCGACCTTCGATTGCCAAAGATAGAATCTAAATATAGCAGAAGATAGAAAACATCGTAAACCGAGGATACAGAAATATCCGATGAATCAATGCCAATTATAATCATTCAAAGATTGGCGGAATCGCCACCCTATAAAGGTCATACAAAGTGGAGTGATGCAATGCTCCAAAATCAAAAGAATACAATTATGGGAGACAGGAATGGATTTCAGAACAAGTGGGAGCGTTCCAAAATTCAAAGGAATCCTATTCGATAAGAATCCAAACGAAGATTAGAGATATATAACATATATCGATACAGAAAAATTCCCATTCAAAATTTGGAATGACTCGAATTCATAACATACGAAAACAGAAGCATAAATATCTTTAGTTGGACAACTTTAGCTAAGCAAAAGATACAACAGAGTTTACTCAAAACAACCTAACAAACTACAGATTTTGCCATACTCAAAATAGATTCCTATCAACAATGGATCTAGATCAATCAAGAGAGAAGTTCAAAATTTTAGAGGATCCTAATCAAAGAAATTACTAACAAGGTGGATACAAAAGGAATGAAGTTTAAGAAATATTTTACTTTCAAAGCAAGGAAATTTATATCAAAATAATCTTTGAAAATTCTTTAAAAATCATTTGAAAATCATTTTATACTTCGAAAATACGTTCTCTCACAAAGAAATGATTCTGAGATAGATTTCACTCATTCTAGGGTATTTCTACCCTATCTCTAATGAGTTTTTGCTCCGCAGGCTAAGGTTTGCCTAAAACCAAAGCTCTGATACCAACTGTAACGACCCACTATTTTAGACCATTCAAATCGACAATAATCCACACATGTCTGACTTGAATAATTCAAAATAACAGATTGTAAATAAATTTGGAGCAAATGAAATCAAATACACAGAATCACAGACACAGAACATATCAGAATAACTCGCAGCGGAAATTAAAAATACCATAGTAGTTCATGAAGCTACTATAACAAACTCTCAAAACAAAATACATAATATTTGTTTGAAACCATATACAATAGAAATCTCAAATAAATAGAAGTTTATGAATACCAGAACTGAAATAGAACAACTGAACTGAAAGGAACAGATAACTAGACAAGTAGAATCTCCAGCGATTCCTAGCTCCAGAAAGAAATCCAAAGCTAAGCTATAAATACTCAGGCTGACCCGAGCGTAAAGTAAAATACAAAACACTCGAGTCAGGACAATATATACTTATATAATGTAAACCAACTCAAGTGAACTGTAGTAGAAATGCATAATAACTCAAAGGATGCTTGGGATCGCCCATCCTTTAAGGATCAGTTAAACTATAAATTAAATACATCCCGTGGTTAAAATTTCAAAATGGTATTTTATACTTCGAAATCAAATATCATTTCAAAATTCAATATCCTTCAAATATCCATTTCAAAATATCAAAATATCATATTTCAAAATAGTTTATATTTCGAAACAAATTACTTTATTTTAAATCATAAAAATGAAGTTATTATATTTAATAATTAAATTATTAAATTTCCAAAATTTTAATCTTTCAAAGTTCATTCGTTCACTTAAATTAATTAAAATAATGAAAATTCAACTTTCGCAGCATTTAAAAAATGCTACGGAAAGTCACATTTAAAACAGTTCAATTTAACAAAAGACAGCATTTAAAATGCTGTAATAGGGTTACATTAGTTTCAAATAAACTTAGTTAAATTCAACCATTATAACATTTACAAAAATGCTATAATAGCCTTTAATTAAATTTAGCCATTTTGTTCATTATTATCAACTACAGCCTTTACAAATGTTGTATTATCATTTACATTAGAATTAATAGCATTTCAGAAATGCAGTTAATTAACTTCAAATATTCAGTATAATTTCACAAACAATTATATTTTTATATAAATCATTTTTAACTTAAAAAAATCATATAATTTCACTTTTAAAACAATCATTCAAATACCCTTATATTCATGATTTTATAAAGTTAAACCTCCATTCAAAAATCAAAATTTAATAATAATTCACTTATTAAATTCCAATATTAAATTATAAATTCATTAAATTAAATTAACTTAACACTTAAGTTTAAATTTTCAAATATAACTTAATTCCATTTTTTATTTACTTAACTTAAAATTCACTTTTAAGCCAAATTCACAAATTTCCAATTTTAGTTATATTTCAAAATTTCAACTTAAATATTCATTCATTTCACATTTTAACTTTATTCAAAATCATTAATATAATATAAAAATCATTTAAATTCACTTTAATCCAAATTATCATGAATTTATCACATTTCACATTTAATTTAAATTCCAATTATCACCAAATTAAAATTTCCCAAAATAACTTACATTTCAAATTTTCTAATTTTACCATTAATTTATTTCACTTATAAATTTTCAGAAAATCAATAATGCTTTACAAAAATCATTTTTATTTAGTTTAAATCAAAATATCATAATATTTACATTTTTAAAATATTTTTAAAAAAATTTATAAAACATATTTTAACTACGGGTCTGTATTTCATTTCTAGTCTAGGTAAAGTGATACGGGTAATATATCATTTCAACTTGTAATTTACAAAGAAAACCCGGGTTCGATCATTTCAAACCCGCAATCCCAAGGAAATGAAAAAATAATTGAATATCATTCAGGCCTATCATTTCAGCCCATAATGATTTTCTCCTATTCTAAAGTCCGTTCGGGTATGTATCATTTCAACCCATAGTGATTTTAATCTAAAGGGAACTTGCAGTGTGATAAACTGATAAAAATAATAGAACAGCATAATATAACAGTAACATATAATATAATAGGTGTTTAAGCATGGGTGAACATCATAAAATCATAACATAGCAAGTGTAACATGATAATGCATTTTACAGATTCAAAAGGGGTCAATTCACTAGTTATATATGTACATATTGTCTGGTGAGAATAACTCACCTGTTAAGCTGGAGATTTGCCAACAAAGCGCACAACACAAAGATTACGAAGGCACGACAACTCTAATACAATTTGAGTGTGGAGAGAAAATCCAATGATATAGATCTTGTGTTACAACCCAAACAAAAATCAAAGCAAACCATAAATTTCAATACACTAGAAATGAAATAACTTTTAAATAAAAAGAGATACGAATGCCAAATCTTTTGCCTTGCTTTCTCTATTCTTTTGTCATGGCCTAGGGATGGTTTTGGCTCTGGTTTGAACAAGTTTGGCTCAGGTTTGGTCATGTGTATGCATGGCCTAGGTAGTAGAATATGAGGAGGAAGTTTACAAAGGAATATGAAGAGTTTAAGGCAAAATAGGTGGGTTTTGTTCACAAAAATGGCTCGGCCATGGGCTTGTGTGGTCAGGTCAGAGGGGTATGGATCAGGTCAGTGGAAGGAAAGGTGTGTGGTGGTCTCGCCAAAGGTGGTGGAGGCGGCCTAAGGTGGTGGTGGTGGTGGAAAATGGACTGGTGAAGCAATAGTGGTAAACAATCATGTTTTTATGGCTTGTTTTGCAATTTTTTGTGGAGTTTTGGCATCATGGTGGCTCGGCCTTGGTCAAGACCAGAGGAGTAGCTGGTGGTGATGGCAGGGAAGAGATGTAGGGGGTGGTGGCCGTGGATATGGAGTGGAGGCCATTCAAAGAAGCAAAGAAAACAAGGCAAAATACATGAAAAATGAGAAGAAAAGTGTAAAAAGTACCCATTACCCATAGATTTTTCTTGAAGCCATGAATGAATGAGAAGGTAAAATGTTTTCGGGTGAATGGAGGCTGAAAACTCACGGCTACAAACCAAAAATGCACAGCCAAGATAGTAATTGAGGTGTTATGGCAAATGAAAGGACAAAGGAGATGAAAGGACTTAAGGTAAATAAGCTTTTAAAACTCTTCATATTTCTTTTTCTTTATATTCAAATAAAACAAAAATAAAATCAGTAAATTGACTTTAAAACCGAAACAAAGTAATATAAAATAAAAATAATTAATTAATTTTAAAGAAAATGGAAAAAGAATATAAGAAATTGCCTAAAAATTGAAAACAGGGTCCAGAAATTACAAATAAATCACTATTGACTTTGGAAAATTAACAACTTCATTTTAAAAATATTTTAAAACAAAAATGTGAAGTAAAATAATTCATTTATATTTTCAAAATGAAATAAATAATTAAATTTAGAGAAATTAGAAAAAGAACTAAAGAAATTGCTTAAAAATTCAAAACAGGACTTAAAATTTACCAATAGAATATCACTAGTTTTAGAAAATTTCTATTTCACTTTAAAACAAATAAAAGGTCAAATAAATAAAATAAATTAGGAACAAAATAAAGTGGGAATGAGAATCAAATAAGATTTTAAGAAAAAAATAGAAAAATAAATAAAGAATTACTTTAATTAATTGAAACTGGAAATTAGAAATTGTAAGCAAAATACAACTGACACCGGAAAATGTCAATTATACTTTTAAAAAATGTTTTAAAACCAAAATATATGCACAACATGTTATTTTACCCATATAAATATAAATTAGAACATTACATGACCAAATAAAATATTATTTATACAATTTAAAATAAACAATTTGTTAAATACAGCAAATTACACACAATATTGAAAAAGGCATAACTTGCACATTATAAATCAGATTTCAACGAAACGAAAAGCATTATTCTTAAAATTTTATTTACTTTCATAATAAAAGATAAAATTCAAATTTTCAAACTTTCAAATTTCTAAATTAAAAGTCAAAGTTTGACCATATTGACCAAAATTCACTTTTCTAGAAAATATTCTTTTTAGTCATGTTTGGAATTCTAATTCACATCAAAATCAAAATTTATATTTAAAATAACAAAATTTATTCATTTTAATAAATAAAATAAAGTACTTAAATCAGTAAATTAATTAAAATAACCAAAATATACAATTAAAATAATCACAAAATACAGGGTTGTTACACAAGGCTTTGAGAAGAAGATTATAGCATGCTAAACTTAGTTAGATAAGAGCCTAAATGATAAAATCCGCATGTATTAATGATTTAAATTGTTACTTGTATTAAGTGTTGGATATGGGATGGATATTTTGTTAAGTATTTTATTAAGAGATTGACTTGTATCTGGAATTTATGAATCTAGTTAATATCTGATATTAAAGAAGTTAATCAAAATATTGTAAGTGGATTTAGTAAGAACACCATGTTTAAATTAAATGATTATATTTTATAAATGTATTAGTCAATCTTGAGTCTTTAGAAAGGATTTTAGTTTTGGAAAATCTGGATAGTTGATTCTCAAAAAAATTAAATGGTTTTATCTTTCTACCATGGCATATGTATACAAAAGATAATAGGCATAGGTTGAATGTTTTTATATGACTGCAAGGTTCCCATAATTTAACTTGTTTCATACAAATGTTTCATGTCTTGTTTTTAAATAAAGAAAGGATCTGTAATAAGGGAGTTGAAAGCCAGATCTAAATAGTTGCAGTTATATACGCACATAAACATGTTTTGTGCAAATATTAACACACCTTTTTCCTATGTATTTGTAATAGGAATCTGAATTTCACTCAGATTTTAACCAAATGCATTTTAGATTCCAGACAGATTTTATAAGAAGAAAATCAAACATGGACATATAACACTAAACTATGTGTGGATTGATTAAATTCAATCAATCCAATATCCTCTTGTTTTCCAGAACTCTGATTCAAACAAGAGAGGCATATGCATCCTCACATGTATGTGCTTATCTTTGTGAATGTACTGATATATTCATATTGGTTAATTGTTTTGGTCCTGGATATATTTTGTTTATTGGAAAAAAAGAAAATGACCCTGGAAAATATATTTGTAATGACTGATATATCTATATATCATCTCTGATAGTTCAAAGGAAGTTTAAATCCAACTTAAAAAAGTGTAAATGAATGTAGGTGGACATCCAGACACATATAAATTGAATGTGCATATGCATGTACATAGAGATCGAATTTAGACGTCAGTCTTAATAATTTAGACGTGTGAGATTAAACTTAGACGTCAGTCATAATAATTTAGACGTCTGAGGTTAAATGTAGACGTCTGTCACAAAAAAAATAGATGTCTAAATTTAGTTCAAAATGTCTTTTTCTCTCTGTTTCAATTTTAGATCTCTGAGCCGTCTGTCATAATTAGTTAGACGTCTGGGATTAAGTTTAGACGCCTGTCATAATTATTTAGACGTCTGAACTGCTGATTTTACCTAATTTGCCTATTTAAAAAGAAACAAGTGGCTATGTCAATAGCTTGTATGGCATTTTGATTTCTATTTGATTTAAATTCCCTTTGATGGAAAAAAAATCCTTATGAAATTTAGGGTAGAAATAGGAGGGTCATTTCACATCCCTGTCTAGATGTCCCTTTTATTTCGGCTTAGTGGTGCGGTTGCTGATCACAACCGTGGGGTGATTATATTCGGAGTTTCCCATAGGTGATTCCAGCCTTGTGTTGCAGGGGACTTAGGGTGGGTCCTCGGTACGCTGATCTACACCAGGTACTGTGACAGGTGGTACCCCAGTGCCTAGTCATTCGTTGGAAATCCATTCTCCCTACGAGCCTGTACGGTTTTGATTGTGCCCAACTATTGTTGAAATGTGAGATGCAAGCATTTCAGCTAGATTCTATTTTACTTTCTATAGACACTATTATAATATCAGAGGATTTTTATAAAAAGTGTTTTAGCTATCGTAAGGTAAAAACCCGACATGTTTATTTGTGGCGTGGTCTTACGAGATGCTTTTGTTTTCAAAGGATTTTTGAAACTTTAATAATCAGTTTGGATGTATTTATCATGCGCTGGTATTCCAGACTGACTCGGGTGTTATTTTATTATAATGCTCGGGTCAGACCGAGTATATTACAGGATAGGTTGCTATGGAGCTCAAGAGAGGAGCTGGAGTCAAGACGTATTTCTCGTACTTGTATTATTCCGCTGCTGTGATTGTTGTATTGACTGATTGATTGGATATTGATAATTGTATTATGATATACTCTGATGATGATGTATTGTATATAAACAGATATAGGTTTCATTTGTGTAAAGATTTGTTCTATATATTATATTTTATCCGCTGCGACTGTGAGGTTCTGATTTTGTTTAGTTCTTTCTTCTTCTATCTACTTTCTTATTCTTCTACAATCTGTCTTTTCCGGCATTCGATCGTCGGCATATTATACTGTTGAGTATTTTGTGCTGATTTTCGAGGGTCGTGAAGGGCGGGTCGTCACATGGAACTTATTGAGATTTGAAATAATTAACGAAATAGGTTGATTAAGCTAACTAATTTAACTAGTGAGTAAATATGGTTTGGGATAAGGTTGATAAAATTCAATATTTAAAATTGGGAGATAAATTGAGTTAAATGGAATTGAATTTGAATTTGAATAGAAGTGGATATAAATTTAAGTGGTGAAGTGGTAATAACCATAAAAACTTTTGTATAAAAATGTTCATAATTGACTTAAGAAAATTTGATGAGAAAATTCTTAAGAGATAATTGGTATTGAAAATAATACTAATAAATTAAGCAATGTGAGTAATGCAATGGGGATGATAATTGTGAATAATTGAATGGAAACGAAGTAAATATAAACAAAGGAATTTGGTATAGCTAAGAATCTATAGAAATAAATACGTAAGTTGTACGTATATTATTTTATTCGCATAACGATTTGATCTAGTTTCGAATATAGAATTTCGAGATAATTTATATCGATCCGAGTTAGGACTTTTCACTCGATTCTCGACGGCGAAACCTAGATATGGATTTTTGATTTGATTCTGAAATTCTGTATCATAGTATATGGCTATGCAAGGAGAATAACAATATCTGATCAAGGAACCAAATCTGAGTCCGCACTAGAGAGTTGTGTGAATGATACTAGTTCGGAAGTGAAATTGTGTGATCGAGTGAGCGATCAGATTTGATATTGCGCACGGATGATATATGTACATCGTACGGGCTTAAGTAAAGAAAATATTGGAAATTGAAAATGCAAAATATAAAATGACTTTAAATTATATGATTGGATATCATTGGTAAATAAGATGTAGGTATTTAAAATCAAGAAAAATTTGGATTGCCCGACAAAAACGTACATGTTTATTTTGTCATTTGATTTAATGGTATTATGATTGAGCCGCTTGGCTTTTGTTTTCTTTTGTTGGTTTGGGGCCCGTAGTGGTGTTTTGTAGTTGTTCCGATCCAGCCGTGCAAAGGAGACGCTGGCGAAATTTTCCGAAAATTTAAGGAGTTAGAAAATTTTGAATTTTTTTTATAGCGGAAATTTGATTTTGGATTATAACTTGAAATGATTGAGTAAATAATATTGTTTGGAATCTATGGGTGAGTTTGCGAATTAGAAAAAAAATGACAATGTGGTTTCAACAAATTGATTTTGGGAAGTTGTTTCAACTAATTTGTTTTGGGAAAGTTAATGGGTTGTAGGCCATTCTTCTTACCTTGGAAATTTCGAGGACGAAATTCTTTTGAGGGGGTAGGAATGTAACGACCCAGAATTTGGGTTATTTGAAATTGTTTATTTAATTGATTTTAAATACTGGGAAGTAAAATTTTATCGATTTAATAGGTTGAATTTCAAATATAATGATTTATTGATAATTTAATTGTTGAATTAAATAATTGAAATCGTAAAAATAATTTAAATCTTGGGTTTTTATTTGGAAAAAATAGTATAAAGGCTTATTAAATTTATATTCATAAGAATGAAGGTAATAGAACTTTTAAATTAAGTTTAAAAGTGATTTACTTGATTTTAAAAATAACTCGTTTAAATTAGCATATAAAAATAGCTGTCCAGGACACAGTCTTGGAATTCGACGAAACCAGTTCCATTTGATCTGTAATAGTGTATTATTATCGGGTTTTAAATTTCGTAACGTTTGGAGTTATAGTTTGATCATACGGGATAGAAACGCGTTGAATTTAATATCGAAAATTCAATATAATAATTGGGTTCAAAATGCTATCTTCTCCATACGATCGAATTCGGTCTCGAAACCTATTCTATTGCGTTCGTAATGGGGGTATAACATTACGAACGCCTAGAGGCACGCCTCGATAGGGGTTCGGAATTTTAAGTTACTTAAATCGAGATATTTTGAAATTTAATTAAATTATTGTTCAATCAACCCTTCACATCAGCTTCCTTTCTTTCATTTCAAGCCACCCTATTCCAAGTAGACAGCCACCCTACCTTTTCCTTTTAAATAGAATGCGTCCCTCCCTTCCCATTTGTTTAGCACACAACAGTGAAAGGTGAAAAAGAAAAGAAATGAAACTTCAAAAACCAAATTCGTGTAGTATACTCAACCAAAAAAATATGAAACCACTTCCTAAATTCTTATTTGGCTTGAGCTTCAATCCGGTATGATGTATGGAGGGTGCAGCCGTGATTGGTGACATTCGACTGCAAGGGCCGTGAGCTAGGGCTTGGGTTTTATGAAGCTATAGACTTTGATTCGAGCAACGGAGATTGGAAATGAGCTCGTCATGGAAAATAACATCGTTGGCCGTGTTTTTATGGAGCTCGGCTGTGTATGGGGTTTTACGTCCATGGCGTATGAACGTGGGGAGGTAGTAGGTCGTGAATTGTATAAGGGGGGGCGCGAGCTTGAAATTTTTGTAATATCGATTCGAGGCTCGGATCTTCGTATCCGTGCAAAAACGTGCACGGCCATGGGTTTCATTTGATGCATAGGCGAACGTTTGGGAGTGAGAGAAGGAAGAAAGAAGCATTGTGGGTCGGGGCTCTGTTGCTTTGGGTATTAAATTAAATTAAAATTTAAGTTGTATAAATTTGTTTAAATTAAATTTCATTGCTTATAAATTCATAACTCTCTCATACGAGGTCCTATTGGACGAAACTTTTTGCGTTGCGATCGTGATGACGAGAGCTTCGCAATGAAACTAGTTTAGATGGATTTGGAGACAGTCGAAATTTGGGCTAAAATCGGATGATGTTCGGTTTTAGTTCCAAACTGAAACATCCCGACGACAACAGAAAATAAAGGTGAGTGTTTTATAACGCTCACAAGTACTAGAATATTTTTATGGTAGTTAAATTTGAAATTAGGAAGTGATACAACTTTATTGGTCATTGTTTGATAAATTTAATTGTCATTTGAATTAACTGTTGAAGATTAAAATTGACAGTTAGATTTGAAATTGGAATTAATTACCAGCAAATTACCCGGTATTGATATCTATGAAATTGTTGTGAATTATATTGTCTGTTTGTATGATTGATTGCGATGGATGCCAATTGATTGATATTTGGATGATTGGATATTTATTATATATATCTTGCTATCACCGTGTAAATTATTTACAGTATATAAACTGTAAATTGAATTATTTCGAATAAATTAAGAAATAGGTTGAAATGATATATACCTATGACATTTATTTTGGATTGAAATGATACATATCCATCCTTGAAATTAAATTGGAATAATTGATCACTTGGCCGTAGGATAGAAAACTCTATACGGACACCAGATTGGTTAAATTAAATGATTTTAAAATTAATATTTGAAATTATTTAAATGATTTGATTTTAAGAAGAAAAATATCGAATTTATGGAAATCAAATTCTTTTCGAACTTGAGCTCAAACTATGGAATTAAATTGTGTTAAACAGAATTGTTTAAAAATGAAGCTTGAGATTTTGAAGTATAATTGGAATATGATTTGAATTTCAGAAATTGATTTGTTTAAAGGATTGGACTTTTATTCGAACTTTGAATATTACTAAGTAAAAGTGTATTTCGAAATTGAGCTCAGAAATTTAATTATATTTGAAGATCGGGATTTTAAACTGAATATTGAAGGTTAATTTGATTTAAGTGTTTTGAATCGATATTTTGAAAATCGGGCTCGAAATCGGTATAAATTAAAATTGAAATTGAATTAATTAGATTTTAAAGTGGAATTGAATTAATTTGAAATCGAAGTAAAAAAATTGATTTGAATTGAAATCGAAATTGAATCGATTGAATAGAAATTGGAGTTGATTCGAATTGAGAAGTTGAAATTGAATTGGTTTGACTTTGAAGCTATTTTCAATAAAATTATTTTAATATAAATTGTTTAAAATCTATCTTCTTAAATATACAAATTATTTCATTTTTCCAAATTATTTTGCTATATAAACCATTTTAATACTTTAACTATTTTGTATTAAACTATTTTAACCATTTAAACTATTTTTAACTATTTTAACCATTTACACTATTTTTAACTATTTTAATTATTTAAACTATTTTAAACTATTCAAACTATTTTTCAAAATTCCAAACTGGTCAAGGGTGGAATGTCTATTTTTAAATCATGGATTTAAATATGAATTGGGTCGAATGAAGTTATAACCCAAATTGAAATTTGAAACAATTTTGGAACTGAAACCGAGATATTGAGGCGAAAATGATTTTGAATTGAAATATTATATTTTGAGTAAATACGATGATTTCAAAATGAATTTGATTTTGAAGCGAATATGATATTTTGATATCAAGTACGAATTGTTTTCGAAATATAAAAGAACCAACCGGTATGTAAAACGATGTTTGGTTGTTAAACAGACCGGGGCCGGATATGGGCATACTCTCTGTCGATACCGGAACCACTTTAACAACTGTGTATGTGGAGTGATGATTCAAAACGAAGTGGTTGGATTTGGCGTACACTACTGGATTTGAAGAAAGAGAATAATGATGGATTAGCCTGGCACTTGTGCAAATTTGAAATGACTAAAACAAAAGCCGTACCGGCCAAGTGGGTTAGCTACCCCGAGCGGACGCACTTCTTCGTATTACCATCATTTACATTGTGATTGATTGGTGCGCACCCTTCGATTTTATGGGAGTGTTGGATGCGGTGGGCGATCATGGCTATGATTCGTTTCCACCAGCCGGGAAGGGTAAACTGGTAGTATCCTACCTTGGGCATTGCCTAACGTGCCTTATCATACTTTTATCACTATACGAGACCACTACGATTTTGGTTTAGTGCTGTCATATCACGGCGCATCCCTATCCATCGACGGTTTACTGGTGTTCTATATGCAAACTGTACGACAATGCTTAAAGACACATTAAGGGGGATCAATGTAAAGCCTTAACGCTAAGAAAAATATTTATTTTATTTATTAGACATTATATATATAGCATATTCTACTACATATAAATATTTTGACGAATTCTTAAGAGATGGAAAATCCTGTAACATCTCTTGAGTTACTACACGCACGTTATACACTGGATAGGAGATGTGAAATCCCGTAAACATCTCTAACGCTATCACACTCATGTTATATGCAATATTGATTGGACTTCATAAGGATATTTTAGTCGTGACTCAAGTGTTTTGTCTTTTCATTACGCGCGGGTCAGATTTGAATTTTTCAGCTTATCGAAGGTTATTCTCCGGAGGAAGAAGACGAAGATTTGGTATATTATTATTATTATTATTATTTCTACATCATGTTGTCTGTTGCATTATATTTTGTTCTATTGTATATGTATAACTCTGATAAATGTTGTATAAATTATAATCAAATGTATAGTAAACAGCTTCATGAAATGTTTATTTGATTATTATATTTTGTCATTCCGCTACAAGTTTCTGTGTTATTTTCTTCTTCTTTTCTTATTTTTCTTAATTAGCCCCAATGGTTATCTATGTTCCGGATTGTTTAAGTCGGGCATGTGTGGATTATTGTCGATTCAAACCTTCCGAAATGTGGATCGTCACAATATCAATGATCTTTACAAAAGAGAAACTGTAATATACATACATCCATCAGAGTACAACAATAAATCACAATCATCATCCTTGACAGTTATAACAACCTATCCTCACAAATGCTGATAATTTCCACAACAATGCAGCTGAAAATAAACATATACATGAATACAACTTAAAGACCTCCAGCTCATCTTCGGAAGCTTCAAAGCATCCAAACTGAATCTGTAAATATACTCGGTCGGACCCGAGCATTATAATAAAATAACACCTAAGTCAGTCTGGTAAATTAGCATGAGAAAACACACCCAGTTGGAATTTAATGTTCATCCAAAAACCTTTCAAACCAAAGTCATCTCGTAGGACCACATCGCACATAAACACGGACGGGGATTATACCTTACGATAACCAAAACATTTTCTATAGAAAATCCAGTGATATTATAATAATGTCTAGGGATTCAAAGTAAATATATAAAATAGCTAAAATTCTTGCATCTCACATTTCAACATAGTTGGGCACAACTAAGTCCATAAAGCTCGTATTGGAGAATGGATTCCATACTATGACATGGTAAAGAACTACCTTCCAATGGGACATCCCTAGATTAAATGCACAGGGTCTGACAAGAACATCTTGTATCTCTACCACACAGAACTGGCCTACCACTTGACTAATAGTACCGAATACGATCACCCTTTTCGTTAGTAGGCCCCGAAGCATACATGAGTAGATAGTAATCGATCTAGATTTGGAATGGCCATACATTGATGGGAGCGACCCACATGGCCATGTTGCATGCCCAGTTTTTGTCATTTCCCGGTTGACGAGGCTTGATGCTACGTTTTACCTTTATATAGAACTTCCCACTTGTAATGCTAGCACCACCCTCCAGGTAACAATGCAATGCTAGCATTCATCCATACAAGTTCGTTCTAGGACTGAACGAAACCGAAGGTGCCACTTCTTCTACATCCATTTTGGAATCATCCTCGGGATTAGTAGCAAACGACCCTTGCACTTCAAAAGCTCCATTTCGATTTTCTTCAAGATATTCCAATTCAAAACGCTTATGCCGGTTCGAAGTAGTTTTCGGATAACATATCTGATCCCGGCCTCTTCGAATCGACAATGTTAGTTTACAAACTGGCCAACACTTGATAGTCAGTTATTTAACTACCAAATAAACAAACAATTCAACAAGAGATCAAATTTCCAAAGGAAGCAACACTGGTTAATCACTAAGCAACACTAAGCATCTTTATTTAATCTTTTCTTTAACCAAAACACTTTCCAAATATTTATCTCAAAATATCTTTACGAAGATATATTCTCAAACCACCTTTAATCTTCCATATTTGGGAAAACATTTCCATATACTTATCTCATTGATATAAGTATATTCACAGACTATTTCATTTTAAACATATAGACGGTGCCCTTATGTACTTAAAACCGTAATAAGTATATTTACAACATTTAAGGAAAACTTCTTATTTTCCAAAACACAATTTATTCGACCAAAACGAATGTTGTGTAAAACATCATTACGACAACCCAAAAACACTAGTATAAAGATCCAGTTAGTCGTATTTAATATTAATTTTTGATGTCAAACGACTATTTATTGGTCAACAATGAAGCCGATCAAGTTGGGGTACCATTACCTCTCAGACCTTGAATGAACGACATTCCTAACTTCAAAATGGATGTAAGTTATACACCTCGAAACTTAATATCAAATATAGGATATAGATATAAACCCCATATACTATAAAAACATCTTCATCCGGAAATCATCTACTATAACAATAGTGTTATAGTCTATGTCTCCCTCACTTTCTTGAAAACATTTATTAAAATAAAAATGTTGAAATCCATGTCTTCCTACCCCTTAAAACATTTTAAATCACTTTTTAAACCATTAAACTCCATTTGAATATATCACTTTCAAAACATTCCTTTAAAAGATTGTTTTAACTTTTAAAACATAAATATATTTTCTTGATAAAAACCCTTACTTAAATTTCAACATAATCATTTCAATGTTCAAAAACTAAATTTATAAATCTCTTTGTATTTTATAAAACTTTCTTTTTATAAAATCCTTTTATTTATAAAACCCCATTTATAATTCTATCCCTTTATAAATCTCACTTATTCATAAAATTCCATTTAAAACATCAATTACAATCCGTTTTTAATGTTGCTTCCATATGTATAAATTTCTTTTATAATTTCATTTCTAGTTATAAAATATCGTCTAACATCTCCAAATCTATCCTCACTTTCAATTTCTAAAATTTAATCAATTGTTTTTCTAAAACAACATTCCACATGTTATTATAAATCCACAATTGTGATTTATCCCTCCAATTTGTCTAACGATAAAAGTTTTCTGTTATTTATAAACACAGTTTATAAATCTATCCTTTTATTAATAAAATATGAATTTACAAATTCTCACTTTAGTTGTAAAATGTCACTTTTATACATTATCACATTTATATTTTTCCATATTTATAAATAAATCTTAATATATATGTGTGTGTGTGTAAAAATATATCACTTTAGATAAAATGGTTAATAAATATTTATACTAAATGTTTATATCTTCTTTTTAAAACCATATTCCTTTATTATAAAGGGCGAACTTATTTTTAAGATATTTAAAATTTCTGTTATACAATTCAAAAACTCTATTTAAAATATTTCATAAAACTTTTAATTTATAATATCTAAAAATCATACCTTTTATTTAATTTTAAATTAATTTCTTATTTTAATAATTCAAGAGTAATTATTGAAACATATAAATTTTCAAAAATCACTTAAAATCATTTTAAAAATTAAATCTTCACTTTATAGTATTTCAAAATACTGAAAATATGGCCTAGTGCTAATATAGCACAAAATAAGGAAAAATCATCCATGTCATTAAATATGACATCCAAAACATTATATATCAAAATATATGAAAAGTAAAATCAAGAGTGTAAGGAGTCTAGTTGGATCCCTCCAACCTATCCCCCTGCATCATATGTAGTATGTAGCGACCCGCAGTTTCGTACCCCTTTAGTTGACAATAATTCTTCCTCGTTCAACCCAAAGTGTACGAAAGAGCGAATAACTAGGGTAAAAGAAGAAGAAAGAGGTAGAAGAAGAAAATAGAACAACATCAGAATCTCACAATCGAAGCGGAACAAAATATAATATATAACAACAGATTTTAAATACAAGATCTGTACTATTAATATACATACCATTTATCAGAGTACAACAAATCCAATACATCAAATCTGGACAGTTTCGTAACTTGTCCTTACACAGCGGAAATACAAATCTAAGAAAATACGCCTCGTCATCCAGCTCGTATCCTGAACTCCATAGCATCCTACCCTGAATCTGTTCAACTCGGTCTGACCCGAGCAACATAATAAAACAACACCCGAGTCAGTCTGGAAAACCAACGTGAGAAAATCACACTCAATTTGATTATTATATATTTTTGAAAATCCTTTGAAAACAAAGGTATATCGTAAGACCACGTCACAAATAAACACAACGGGTTTTTACCTTATGATAACCAAAACATTTTTACCAAATCCGTCTGATATTATAATAGTGTCTATATAAAGTAAAATAGAATCTAGCTAGAATGCTTACATCTCACGTTCCAGCATAGTTGGGCACAATCAAAACCGTACGGGCGCTTATTGGAGATTAGATTCCATACAATGGCAGGCCTACTGGAGTACCGCCCGTCACAATACCTGGGCTAGATCAGAGTACCGAGGACCACTCCCGATCCCCTGCAACACAAGACCAGACTACCCCTTACTGGATAGTCCGAATAAGATCACCCCATGGTTGGGATCAGCAACCGCCACACAGCCGAAATAAAAGGGACTCTAGACAGGGATGACCTTACCCTAATTGGTGCTACCCACTTAGCCTAGCCGCACTTCCCCTATTTTAGCCATTCCCGGTTGATGAGGATTGATGTTAAGCGTTACCTTTTAAAGTGCACATTTACTTAGAATGCTCATCGTCCTCAAATGACGATGTTCTGATAGCATTCGTCCATACAAGTTGTCCTGGGTCTGAACAAACCAAATCACCGTCTTCATCATCTTTACGGTATTCATTCGTTATGTTCAAACCAGATCGAAGTGGTTTTCGGATAATTAAATCCGATCCCGGTCTCTTCGAAACGATCAGCACGTTGGCCAATATTGATAGTCGGTTATTTAACTATCATATAACATCCACAAGCATCCATTAGGCCTTAAATAATTTTCCAAATTATTTATTTCAAAATATCCACTTAAGATATTATTTCCACATTTTGACACTTTGAAAAATAGTTTTAAATCCCTTTTTATTCTCACGGAACAAATTTCAACCTTTGCCCAACACTTAGAATATTTTTCCCACTTTATTTGTTACTCAGCACTTGGAAAAGATTCACTTATTTCCTATTTTCTTTTCTCAAAATCAATTACAATTTTATTTGTAAATTCCCAACTCGTTTTGCACGTAAATCTACTTTTAAGAAAAATCCAATATTCACCCATTAAATTAATAATTTTCTTCTAATTCGTATCACATCGCCTATCTCCAAATTTATCACCATTTCTCATATTTGAAATATATTCCACTATTTCTTTCAAAACAATTTCCATCACCCGATATAAGCCCACACAATTAACTTATATTTTCCCCATATCCACTCATATCACTCCATCTTATTTATAAACCCCGTTTATAAATTCATAAACTCTTTTGAGTTTTCCATTTATTTATAAAAACAAATTCTATTTATAATTCCACTTTAAAATCTTCCCTTAATAAAATTCCATTTTATTTCAAATTTATTTATCGATTCCAATATCTCTTCAAGCCCTAAATATATAATTTAATTTCAAATCTCTACTTAAACAAATTTTCAAAATAGTTAAGTATAACCCCAATTAGTTAATATATTTTATTTAATTCCCTTTTTAATAAATCCAACTTTTAATATAAATAATCTCTTTCAAATTTTATTTTAAATTCCTTCATTTTAATTATTTATGATATTTGAAAATACCAATTCAATTTCCATGCTATTTAACATTTAATACTTTAATTCACACCCAATCCATATCAATTTATCTATCATATCATATATCAACATATATATGAACAATAAATATCTTTGAGGAACCCTGTTGGATCCCTCCAACCTGTTTTCCCTGCATCCACAGATGTTAGTCAACAAATAAAATACCAATCCCACTTCGAGGGGGATATCGCGGTATATAGGGTCATCCGCTATTATGCGGGGCACATATGGTCTCATCCGCTATATAATGCGGGAATATCAATCACTCCAATATATATATATATATATGTATATATATATATACTACTATATATATAACATCATCCAATAGATAAATTATACATTTATCAATCAAGTCAGGCATCCAATAATTTAAATTTAACATTTAAATTTAAATAAGGTTATCCAAATGAGTGAGAAAATCTCACCTTTGTTTTGTTTTGCAATCCACTTCCATCTCGGCTTGTTTCATGATTTTTGACCTTGAATAAACATTATACGGTTCATTAATATTTGAATTGATCGAACGATTAATTACTTTTTGTTTATTTAATTTAAACTAATAATTTGGTTTTAAACTAATAATTTAATTTTAAACTAATTTTCTTCTAATAAATTATTTTTAGTGACTAAAATAATTTAATAAGTTAATTAAATAAATTAATCACCTTAACACATTATTTTAAAAACAACTAGTAAGTTTAAAATGTGAATATGTACATTTATTTTATTTTATTGAAACTACATATATACTTATAAAAATAAATTATAGATTTCAAAAATCTAATTTTGTATAAACTTTCAACATTTTAAAATTCCTATTTATTTTTCCCAAAATCTTACCTGTATATATCTCTGTTTATCTATATATTTTTAAATGAAAATAGGCATGTGTGTATATATATATATTTATACTTGTATTATATTTTTTTTCCCTTACTGTATATATATACAAATATATATATAAAATTTATTAAAAAAAGAAAATCTGCAAACCTCACTGTCCCCGACAGAGCACCAACCCAGCCTCACGCGATCGCCTCTACCCTCATCAATCATCTCCAGCTCGTGCACGCCGCTGCCTCCATGCCATCATCAAATCGAGCGCGCCGCCTTCATCGCTTAAGAAACCCACCTGCTATCGCAAGCGCCGCCATCCAATAACCAACTCACCAGATTCGCCCTCACTGGAGAATCGACGAACCTTAGCTACCGCTTCCACTCGACTCCTCAGTCGACCTCGCGAATCTGCAGCCGTGCCACGAGAGGCACCTCAAATCCGAAGCTAGTTGAAAGAGAGAAATTCAAAACCAGTTGCAGTCCTTATTCTTAAGTATTTTGAAGAGGATGAGAGATTTTTCCCTTTCAAACTTTTTTTTTCGAATTCGATTTCAGGAAGACGAGAAAAGAAGGATTCACGATATAACCAAGAAGCGACCATTTTTTTCTTTTTGATTTTACGCGGTCCTTTGATTTGAACAAATAACACGCTGATTTTAAAGAAAATGGGGGAAAGGTAGGACGTGATTTTTGAAAGGGAAAGATGCCTTGCGTAAAAAAAATGCTTTGCTACAGTGATTGAAATGAGAGGGAAAAAAGCTCTAATGGGAAAGAATTACAGCTAAAGGTAATTTGACCGGTCAAACAATATATTATATTTAAATCTAAATTTAAATCGTCTTGAATTCGCAGCGTAAAATCTTGACATCGTATCGAGGCGTGCCGCTAGGCGTTTATAATGTTATACCCCTATTCCGAACACGATGGAAAAGGTTTCGAGTCCTAATTCGATCGTATGGAGAAGATAGCTTTTTGGACCTAGTTATTATATTGAATTTTCGATATAGATTTCAGCGCGTTTATATACCGTACGACCACAGGATAACTCCGAAAGCTATGAAATTTGAAATCCGATAATAATACAATATTACGGATCCAAAGGAACTAGTTTCGTCGAATTCTGAGACTGTACCTCAGAAGGCTATTTTTAAATGTCAATTTAAATGATATTTTTTAAAACTGAACAGACCACTTCCAAATTCAAATTTAAAAGTTGCATTGTCTTTAGTATTATTAACATAAATTTTCCAAGCCTTTAAATAATTTTTATCGGCTTAAAACTCAAGATAAAATAATTTACTTGATATTCAATTATAAAATTCAATAATTAAATTATCCAATAAATCACTCTATTTAAATTCTAAATCCATTTTATTAAATAAAACCCACTCTTTCACATTCAAAAATCAATTTATAATTCAATTTTAATATTTAAAGCCATTTAAATATTCACCATTAATGACAGAAAAACCCGGGTCATTACATTCCTCCCCCCTTAAAAGAATTTCGTCCCAGAAATTGCTAAGGTAGAAAGAACGCCCCAAACCCACTAACTTCCAAAACCCATTTAGTGAAAACTCGATATTCACCTTTTCTAATCCTTTAACTTTCCCCCAAAACAATTGGTTTTCATCTTCTAGTTCAAACCCTACATTTTCATTACAATTTGAAAATCAACTTTTCGCTAACAGAAATTCTCCCAAAATTTTCAAAAATTTTCTAACTTTTAAAATTTTCGAAATTTTTTGGAAGAGTCTCCCTTGTACGGAGGAGCTTTGGCAATTTGACAAGAGAGATAAATATATATACATCGACCCACACGGTCGGAAAAACAAAAATGCAACAATATTTTATATTTTTCTTTATTTTATGGCGTAGGCGTACCTTTATTTAGCATTTTAAGCAAGCGGCTTATTTATTTAGAAATTTGCCCAACCAAATCCAGTCAAACGGCCTCCCGGTACCTGTACTTACTCAATTTAAACACGTAAGTACTAAATATATGAAATTCACAAACATTTCACTTATTTTAAATAGCTTACACATGGATTCTGTAAGCAATACATCCTAAACAATATTTATAAGCAATTCCAAGATTCCAACACTAATTTTAATTGCTTTCAACCAAACTACATATCATTTTCATTAATTTTGAATGGATTACAACTCACTTGCTTACATTCAATTTATTTTTAAACCAAACGAACTCATATTCATTCCAATTGGTTTCAAAATCAATTTTATTAGTTTATATCAATTTATGGAATTTTTAATTACTTCTGCTTACGTCAAACGACCAATTTTCCTATGAAATTTGATGCTATTCATTGAAGTAAATAATCTCTTAAGCTTATAGCTCTTTTAAATTGATTCCAACTCAATTTACATTTAATTCTATTCCATTTTAACTTTATTCCCAATCCATTTGCACTTCATTTTATATCCGTATTTGTTTTATCCAAAACCATTTTATTTTAGTCCTGGAATCATTCCATAACCATTTCCTAATTTATTTAAGCCACACTTCTATTTGAGTTAAGCTTCATTCAAAAATTTACTTAAGTTAACAACTTAAGTTTATTTTTCTGATAACCAAATTCCAATTTAAACTCTGATTTGATTTCTATTCAATCAAATTTAGTCCATTTACTAATTAATTCAATTAATCCATTTATTCAATCCATTTTAAATTTTAATTCACATTCTCAATTCATTTAAATGATAACAAGGTCATATTTAATTTATTTATTCTTGAATTGGATTTGTTTGCAACTCAAACCATTTCTATTTTAATCCAATTTCATTTCATTCGACAATATTTCCCATCATATTTAATTCATTTACAATATATGTCGAATTCTATTTATAACTCAAGCTTTATTTCAAAAGGTCTAAATTCCAGTAACATATTCAATCAACTAATTTATTTCACTAATTAGATCACTTCCAAATTTTAATCACTATTTGATTTTTATTTCCAAAAATCACTTCAAGTATGTTGCTTGGGTTCATTTTTATTTTATAACTTGAGTTTGGAATTTTATTCCCTTCACCAAAATATCAAACAATTTTATTTTGGGGTTTTCCTATCTCAATCTTTAATTTTATAAGTCACACAACCTATTTTATTCACATTTCCATCAATTCTATATTCCAATATACTCACCTTCCATTTTTAACTCAAGATCTACATTATTTATAGCCCAAGTATACTTTTATTCAATTCATTTCGATCTTTACAAGCTACCGAAATCTACTCCTCCTAATTCAATTTTTATTTAACTTAACTTACTCTAAATTCACTTCATACCATTTTCTTTAATTTATTTAACCTTCCTAAGTTAAATTTTTATCTCACACACTTCATTTGAATTTAATCAAGTAGAATTTTAATTCCATTTAATATCATCTATAACTCGATTAAGTTTTTATTTCCAATCCAATCCAAATTCAACTCCATTTCATTGAACTTGGCTTAAGTTAAGTTTTTTTTTTTCATTTTAACTTACTCAGGTTAAAATCTATTCCAAAATCCCATTTCCATATTTCATTAACTAATTAATTACCTAATTAGTTCACCCCAACTTATTTCAATTCAATTCAGATTCAACTCAATTTAGTTTACGTTAAATTCAATTCAATATTATTTCTTAGTTCAATTTAAATTTTATTTTCCAATTCGATTCATTCACATTCCACTTTAATCCATTTAACTAGTCTACTTCACTAACTTATTTCATACAAATCACCGTCAATTAAATTTCAAAATTTTAATTTCTTCACTTAATCTAAGTTAAATCTCCATTTTAACCTTTTCATTTTTAATTCCAAAATTCAATCCCTATACTTTTCTTCAAAATCATTCACCATTTATAAGTTTATAACTTATCTCCTGATGATTTTTAAATTATTTAAATAAGGATTCCAGAATTCAACTCCCGGTATTTATTTCAAACCATTTTGAAATCACAAACATTCCAAATCACACTTTTTAAATTTAAACCCGCCCTGGTTTTTATTCCAAAACAAATTCCCTTGAAATTTGTAACAACGTTTGTTTTTTTCAACAAAATCTCTAAATCAATTACTTTGGTAGCAACCCGTCACTTTAGAAACTCAAAAATGAATACTGATGATGCGGTCGTCATCATCAGAATTATTTTCTAGCGACCGAAGTGATTTCAGTGCTATATCACTTCCAACAATTCCTTTAGAAGCATTTTCTTTCAATAATATCTCCAAAATAATATTACTATTATTTTCCCTTTTAAAATACTTTGGAAAACATTTCCAAAAATCTCCAGGATTTAAATTTCCAGATTTGATTCGAATCCAATTTTAATTATAATCCATTTGTATAATTCGTACTTATACAAATTTCCATTTGGTCATATAAACTATTTTAAATTTTATAATCTTGTTTGACTATAGTAAAATCATCCAAACACTGATATATATATATAATAATTTCAAAAATTCCTTTTATATCAAAATATAATTTTGGGTAAAATTATTTCACTTACCCGCTTTTAAAATAATACCGTGTCAGTTTATCATGTTCAAGTGTTTATAAATTCTTATCGAATTAGCTGCACCACTACTCGATCAGAATTCATATTCCACTCAACCAATAAGTCAACACAATATTAAAACCATTTATATTCACTAACAAATACACGCTCATATCTATTAATACACTCAACTCATCCTAGAGCACTACTGACTCTATCTCTAATGAGTAATTCCCACCAGAGCCAAGGTTCTCGCTTAACCTTCAACTCTGATACCAACTGTAGCGATCCGTAGTTCCATACCCTTTGAGTTGACAATAATTCTTCCTCGTTCAACCCAAAGTGTACGAAAGAGCGAATAACTAGGGCAAAATAAGAAGAAAGAGGTAGAAGAAGAAAATAAAACAACATCAGAATCTCACAATCGCAGCGGAACAAAATATAATATATAACAATAGATTTTAAATACAAGATCTGTACTGTTAATATACATACCATTTATCAGAGTACAACAAATCCAATACATCAAATCTGGACAGTTTCGTAACTTGTCCTTACACAGCGGAAATACAAATCTATGAAAATATGCCTCGTCATCCAGCTCGTCTCCTGAACTCCATAGCATCCTACCCTGAATCTGTTCAACTCGGTCTGACCCGAGCAACATAATAAAACAACACCCGAGTCAGTCTGGAAAACCAGTGTGAGAAAATCACACTCAATTGGATTATTATATCTTTTTGAAAATCCTTTGAAAACAAAGGTATCTCGTAAGACCACGTCACAAATAAACACAACGGGTTTTTACCTTATGATAACCAAAACATTTTTACCAAATTTGTCTGATATTATAATAGTGTCTATATAAAGTAAAATAGAATCTAGCTAGAATGCTAACATCTCACGTTCCAGCATAGTTGGGCACAATCAAAACCGTACAGGCGCTTATTGGAGATTGGATTCCATACAATGGCAGGCCTACTGGGGTACCGCCCGTCACAATACCTGGCCTAGATCAGACTACCGAGGACCACTCCCGATCCCCTGCAACACAAGACCAGACTACCCCTTACTGGATAGTCCAAATAAGATCACCCCATGGTTTGAATCAGCAACCGCCACACAGCCGAAATAAAAGGGACTCTAGACAGGGATGACCTTACCCTAATTGGTGCTACTCACTTAGCCTTGCCGCACTTTCCCTATTTTAGCCATTCCCGGTTGATGAGGCTTGATGTTAAGCGTTACCTTTTAAAGTGCATATTTACTTAGAATGCTCATCGTCCTCAAATGACGATGTTCTGATAGCATTTGTCCATACAAGTTGTCCTGGGTCTGAACAAACCAAATCACCGTCTTCATTATCTTCACGGTATTCTATCGTTACGTTCAAACTAGATCGAAGTGGTTTTTGGATAATTAAATCCGATCCCGGTCTCTTCGAAACGATCAGCGCATTGGCCAATATTGATAGTCGGTTATTTAACTATCATATAACATCCACAAGCATCCATCAGGCCTTAAATAATTTTCCAAATTATTTATTTCAAAATATCCACTCAAGATATTATTTCTACATTTCAACACTTTGAAAAATAGTTTTTCAAATCCCTTTTTTATTCTCACGGAACAAATTTCAACCTTTGCCCAACACTTAGAATATTTTTCCCACTATATTAATTACTCAGCACTTGGAAAACATTCACTTATTTCCTATTTTCTTTTCTCAAAATCATTTATAAATTTATTTGTAAATTTCCAACTCGTTTTGCACAAAAATCTACTTTTAAGAAAAATCCAATATTCACCCATTAAATTCATAATTTTCTCCTGATTCATATCACATCGCCTATCTCCAAATTTATCACCATTTCTCATATTTGAAATATATTCCATTATTTCTTTCAAAACAATTTCCATCACCCGATATATGTCCACACCATTAACTTATATTTTCCCCATATTCACTGATATCACTCCATCTTATTTATAAACCCCGTTTATAAATTCATAAACTCTTTTGAGTTTTCCATTTATTTATATAAAAAATTCTATTTATAATTCCACTTTAAAATCTTCCCTTAATAAAATTCCATTTTATTTCAAATTTATTTATCGATTCCAATATCCCTTCAAGACCTAAATATATAATTTAATTTCAAATCTCTACTTAAACAAAATTTCAAAATAGTTAAGTATAACCCCAGTTAGTTAATATATTTTACTTAATTCCCTTTTTAATAAATCCAATTTTCAATATAAATAATTTCTTTCAAATTTCCTTTTAAATTCCTTCATTTTAATTATTTATGATATTTGAAAATACCAATTCAATTTCCATGCTATTTAACATTTAATACTTTAATTCACACCCAATCCATATCAATTTATCCATCATATCATATATCAACATATATATGAACAATAAATATCTTTGAGGAACCCTGTTGGATCCCTCCAACCTGTTTTCCATGCATCCACAGATGTTAGTCAACAAATAAAATACCAATCCCACTTCGAGGGGGATATCGCGGTATATAGGGTCATCCGCTATTATGCGGGGCACATAGGGTCTCATCCGCTATATAATGCGGGAATATCAATCACTCCAATATATATATATATATATATGTATATATATATATATATACTACTATATATATAACATCATCCAACAGATAAATTATACATTTATCAATCAAGTCATGCATCCAATAATTTAAATTTAACATTTAAATTTAAATAAGGTTATTGATGCAGTGCGAAATTAAGCTAAACGACTTACCTTAAGTCGCTTCCCTGAAAGTCGCCTCCATAGGTCGCGAAGGGATGATACAACGCATACCACTAGGTCGCGAATTCCTGAATCGCGATTCCTTTATGTCGCTCTTCCTTAGGTCGTGAAGGACAACGCGGAAAGCCTTGTGTCGCTCCAGTTTCTTGAATCGCGCTTCCACCTAGGTCGCGAAACCTTAAGTCGCGAATTCTTAAGTCGCTCCAGAATCCTAAATCGAAGCCTAGGTCGTAGGTCGCTCCTCCTCCTCCTTAGGTCGCGAGCGAAGCTTCTTATGTCGCAAACAAGCAGAATCCCTAAATCGTGAAGCTACCTTAAGTCGCGTACGAATTCCAGTAGGTCGCGAGCAGATCTTATGTCGCTGAAGTCTTAGGTCGCGAATGAGCTACAGAAGTTCTTAAGTCGTGAAACCTTATGTCGCTGAAGTCTTAGGTCGCGAACGAGCTATAGAAGTTTGTTATGTCGCTCAGTCTATCTTATGTCGCTTCCAGTAGGTCGATCGCTCCAGTATCACTATGTCGCAAGCTTCTTAAGTCGCTGTGTCATTAAATGTTTGTATTTTCCTTAAGTCGTATGTGATGTATTTGTTAAGTCGTTTGTTGTTATGTCGTTATTGTTTTCTTAAGTCGTGTGAAGTGTTGTAACGTGTGTTGAGTTGTACTTTCCCTATAAATAGGGGTGTGTTGTCATTTGTAAAGGAAGTTGATTTTTGAATAAAATTTGGTTTGTGCTTTGTGCCACCATTAAAATTGGAAGTTGAGTGTTATCTCCTTTCTCCATCTTCGGATATTCGAGTGCGCTCGAATCAACGAACTTGAAGCCGATTCACGGAATCTCGTGCGTGAGATCAACGTCGAAGAATCGTAGATCTTCTAACACGGTATCGTGCGCGATCAACGTGTTGAAGATAGCTAGAATCCGGTATCTCGAGAGATCAACGGATTTGGGCACTTGGGTATCTTCAATTCATCGATTCATTTTGTTTCATCGATTCATTTTCCGTGAATTCATCAATTCTTGAGTTGTGTGATCCTGTAGACTGCGTCATTTGGTATCAGAGCTAGAAACGAGCTTGTTCAAGTTTGTGCGAGATTTGTTCAAGTCGTGAGCTAGGAATTTGTGCGTAGATTCTGCATCTTTGAAAGTTGCGCTATTGAAGTGTTTATTTTGAAGATTCCAACAAGTTGGTGAAGTTTGATTCAAGATTTTTTTTAATCGAAGCGAAGTGTGTGTTTGGATTTGTTGAAGATTTGACAATGCCTCCAAGAAGAGTTAATCGTCATCAGAATGTTGCAGAAGTGTATCGAAGAGAAGATGCTGAATAAATGGAGCAACAAATTAGTGATAAATTCAATGAGAAGTTTGATGAGGGAATTGGTAGATTGGAAAAGCTCATGATGGATATGAATCAAACTCGACAAAGAGCATCGCGAGGTTCAAGTCAAGGTGGACATAGAATTTCGCCGTCAGTTTCAGGAGAAAGAGACGTGCGTGGTAGCAGAAATGTTGATGGTCAGAATCGACCTCGACATACGCCACATTATGATAGAGAAAGAAGAGAACCATCCTGGTCGATAAATCGAGATCGTGGATTTCGAGACAATTATGATTATCAGAATGAAGAAAGAAGATCTTATCGTGGTTACGAGCATGAGCCATATTGTGATTATGAAAGAAGAAGTAGAGAGGACGTGCATGGTCACAGAAGAGTCAATGTTCAGAATCGACATCGAAGCTCATCTAATTTTGAAGAAGATAGTTATGGTAATAGTGTTCACTTTCGGTATCCAGGTCAAGGGCAAAATCGATATAGGAAGGTTGAAGAGAATGGTCATACACGGGAGTCAAGGATGGACACAGAAATTCCAGAATTCCGAGGTGGTCTACAAGCAGAGGAATTCTTTGATTGGTTATCAAAGGTTGAAAAGATTTTTGAACTCAACAACGTGCCTGAAGATCGTCAAGTTAAGTTAGTTGCTACAAGATTGAGAGGAAGAACTATGAATTGGTGGGAACAAACTAAACCAACCAGAGAGAGAATAGGGAAATCCAAAGTTGTCACGTAGGATAAGATGAAAAGGATGATGAAGACAAATTTCTTACCCTACAATTATCAAGCTCGTATGAACCAACAATTGCAGAAGTTGAGTCAAGGGAGTCGAGGAAAAGGTGTGGTTACAAGCTCCAGCAATCAGAATAAAGGTGTTAATTGCAGTATCAATGTTTCTAAGAGAGTCAACGAACCAGTTGTACATGGAATCACTAAGACAAATGTTGATGACCGAATTAAGTGCTATCATTATCAGGAGTCTGACCATAGAAGTATTGAATGTACGGAGTCCAAGAAGAAAACCTTAGTTGTAGAAGAATGTGAAAACGAGGATGTGGATGATTCTACTGAAAGCGAGACAGAAAAGGAAGAGGAACCGACTAGTCCATTATCTTTCAGCGAAAGTGTGGAAGAAGCGGCAGGTAGTGCCGAATCATTGGTTAGGTATGAGGCAAGTGAAGAGCTTATAACTCCTGAGGAGGTTAAACCAATGTTAGAAGAATTTGAAGAGGTCGGTCCTACGGAATCGTTTGAAGAATTACCACCAAAGTTTGACAACAAAGATGAAGAGGTCAAGTTAGAGAACGATGAATGTAATTTGTTGATGGGATTTTATTCAACGTCAAAGTATGTGGATGTAGAAGTTGATTACTCTTCACCGCCAAAGATTGATGTTGATAGTATGGAAGAAGAAATTGTGTTCGGAGTTGAGGGAAATAACTTGATGATGGAGGATTCTTGCTTAACACCTGAGCTTATGGATGGAGCCAGCCAAGTGTAAATTCCTTAGTTTCCGAGAAGCCCGAACAAAGTGAAAGTGAAACAGAAGAGAAGGCAGAATCAGATAGTTTATTATCTTTGAAAGAGTTTGTCAATAAAATGAAAGATGGTGATGAATTATCAATGTTGATTGGATATGGAGAAAGTTCTAATTTTGAGAATCCTGAAGAGGTTGAAGTATTTGAAGAATTTGAAGATGAGATTTCTGAGGAACTGCCTGAAGAAACTAGGTTTGTATTTTTGGAAGAGTCTGTTGAAAAGGTGAAAAATAGTAATGAATTGTTTGTGTTGATCGGGCAAGGAACGAGTAAAGGCCTTGAGGTTTTTGAGGAAGTTGGATTAGAATTCGACGAGTCTGAAGTCGAATATCCTAAGGAGTTACCCGAAGAGTTACCACCAATACAGGACATTCAACATCAAACTGAACTAGTACCAGATGCTATTTTACTGTGGGAATCGTATGATCTTGTGAATCTAAAAGAACAAGAAGAGTTGAAAAGACAGGATGAAGAGAATGATTGTCAGTTGGAGTTGCCGGATCATGTCCGCACTGCTGGCGTTGTCAACGTCAACTACTTGGAACCGTTTCATGAAAATAAACATGTCAAAGAAGAAGCGAGTGGGAATTCATTTCAATCAGGGGAAATTGATGTAACACATCAAGGGAAGATTCTAAATGATGATACACCTGAACGAGATAAGGAAAGACAAGAATCTGGGCATGAGTCATCACCCTTCTTCAGTCGTGACTTCCTAAGTCGCTCCGCGATTTTAAAGTTCCTTATATCATCTCGCATTTTCGTCACGATTTGGTTCTATATCACACCTTCCTATTGGCACAAACATCATGAGGTCATCTCCCTCAGATCACTTCCTTATGCCACCTGCCTAATGCCACGTCTGCTTTATGCCATGCATTCCTTATGTCGAGCCACATCTTCAAAGGGTCAAGACAAGATCAATCTCAAGAGTGGTTATCACCTGAGACGCATCAGACCAGATAATGAATGGAAGACAACGTCTCGAAGAAGGAAAAAGTGTGAATTCGGGACGAATTCTTTTCAACCAGGGGAGGATGATGCAGCGCGAAATTAAGCTAAACGACTTACCTTAAGTCGCTGCCCTGAAAGTCACCTCCATAGGTCGTGAAGGGATGATACAACGCATACCAGTAGGTCGCGAATTCCTGAATCGCGATTCCTTTAGGTCGCTCTTCCTTAGGTCGCGAAGGACAACGTGAAAAGCCTTGTGTCGCTCCAGTTTCTTGAATCGCGCTGCCACCTAGGTCGCAAAACCTTAAGTCGCGAATTCTTAAGTCGCTCCAGAATCCTAAATTGAAGCCTAGGTCGTAGGTCGCTCCTACTCCTCCTTAGGTCGCGAGCGAAGCTTCTTATGTCGCGAACAAGCAGAATCCCTAAATCGCGAAGCTACCTTAAGTCGCGTACGAATTCCAGTATGTCGCGAGCAGATCTTATGTCGCCGAAGTCTTAGGTCGCGAACGAGCTACAGAAGTTCTTATGTCGTGAAACCTTATGTCTCTGAAGTCTTAGGTCGCGAACGAGCTATAGAAGTTTGTTATGTCGCTCAGACTATCTTATGTCGCTTCCAATAGGTCGATCGCTCCAGTATCACTATGTCGCAAGCTTCTTAAGTCGCTGTGTCATTAAATGTTTGTATTTTCCTTAAGTCGTATGTGATGTATTTGTTAAGTCGTTTGTTGTTATGTCGTTATTGTTTTCTTAAGTCGTGTGAAGTGTTGTAACGTGTGTTGAGTTGTACTTTCCCTATAAATAGGGGTGTGTTGTCATTTGTAAAGGAAGTTGATTTTTGAATAAAATTTGGTTTGTGCTTTGTGCCACCATTAAAATTGGAAGTTGAGTGTTATCTCCTTTCTCCATCTTCGGATATTCGAGTGCACTCGAATCAACGAACTTGAAGCCGATTCACGAAATCTCATACGCGAGATCAACGTCGAAGAATCGTAGATCTTCTAACACGGTATCGTGCGCGATCAACATATTGAAGATAGCTAGAATCCGGTATCTCGAGAGATCAACGGATTTGGGCAATTGGGTATCTTCAATTCATCGATTCATTTTGTTTCATCGATTCATTTTCCACGAATTCATCAATTCGTGAGTTGTGTGATCCTGTAGATTGCGTCAGTTATCCAAATGAGTGAGAAAATCTCACCTTTATTTTGTTTTGCAATCCACTTCCATCTCGGCTTGTTTCATGATTTTTGACCTCGAATAAACATTATACGGTTCATTAATATTTGAATTGATCGAACGATTAATTACTATTTATTTATTTAATTTAAACTAATAATTTGGTTTTAAAGTAATAATTTAATTTTAAACTAATTTTCTTTTAATAAATTATTTTTAGTGACTAAAATAATTTAATAATTTAATTAAATAAATTAATCACCTTAACACATTATTTTAAAAACAACTAGTAAGTTTAAAATGGGAATATGTATATTTATTTTATTTTATTGAAACTACATATATACTTATAAAAATAAATTATAGATTTCAAAAATCTAATTTCGTATAAACTTTCAACATTTTAAAATTCCTATTTATTTTTCCCAAAACCTTACCTGTATATATCTCTGTTTATCTATATATTTTTAAATGAAAATAGGCATGTGTATATATATATATTTGTATTATATTTTTTTTCCTTACTGTATATATATACACACACAAATATATATAAATTTTTTGAAAATCTACAAACCTCACTGTCCTCGACAGAGCACCAACCCAGCCTCACGGGACCGCCTTTACCCTCATCGATCGTCTCCAGCTCGTGCGCGCTGCTGCCACCACGCCATCTTCAAATCGAGCGCGCTGCCTTCATCGCTGAAGAACCCCACCTGCTATCGCGAGCGCCGCCATCAATTAACCAACTCGACAGATTTGCCCTCACTCGAGAATCGACGAACCTTAGCCACTGCTTCCACTCGACTCCTTAGTCGACCTCTCGAATCTGCAGCCGTGCCACGAGAGGCACCTCAAATCCGAAGCTAGTTGAAAGAGAGAAATTCAAAACGAGTTGCAGTTCTTATTCTTAAGTATTTTGAAGAGGACGAGAGATTTTTCCCTTTCAAACTTCTTTTTTTTCGAATTCGATTTCAAGAAGACGAGAAAAGAAGGATTCACAATATAACAGAGAAGCGGCCTTTTTTTTTCTTTTTGATTTTACGCGATCCTTTGATTTGAACAAATAGCACGCTGATTTTAAAGAAAAGGGGGGAAAGGTAGGACGTGATTTTTGAAAGGGAAAGATGCCTTGCATAAAATAATGCTTTGCTGCAGTGATTGAAATGAGAGAGCAAAAAGCTCTGATGGGAAAGAATTTCAGCTGAAGGAAATTTAACTGGTCAAACAATATATTATATTTAAATTTAAATTAAATTTAAATTGCCTTGAATTCGCAGCTTAAAATCTTGACATCATATCGAGGCGTGCCGCTAGGCGTTTATAATGTTATACCCCTATTTCGAATGCGATGGAAAAGGTTTCGAGTCTTAATTCGATCGTATGGAGAAGATAGCTTTTTGGACCCAGTTATTATATTGAATTTTCGATATAGATTTTAGCGCGTTTATATACCGTACGACCACACGATAACTCCGAAAGCTACAAAATTTGAAATCCTATCCAACGGAACTGGTTTCGTTGAATTTCGAGACTGTGCCTCGGAAGGCTAATTTTAAATGTCAATTTAAATGATATATTTTTAAAACTGAACAGATCACTTCCAAATTCAAATTTAAAAGTTGCATTGTCTTCAGTATTACTAACATAAATTTTCCAAGCCTTTAAATAACTTTTATCGACTTAAAACTCAAGATAAAATAATTTACCCGATATTCAATTATAAAATTCAATAATTAAATTATCCAATAAATCACTCTATTTAAATTCTGAATCCATTTTATTAAATAAAAACTGATCTTTCACATTCAAAAACCAATTTATAATTCAATTTTAATATTTAAAGCCATTTAAATATTCACCATTAATGACAGAAAAACCCGGGTCGTTACATAGTATATAATCAAATAATATAAATCAACCGCTTCGAGGCGGGATTGAATACAAAGGGTATCCACTCTTACATGGGAACGTAATAGGGTCTTATCCGCTCTAGGAGTGGGAATATATCCAAACCAACAAATAAAATAGTAAATCATCCAACAGTCAACAAACAATCAACAATAAAATTATCCACACTTATATAACAATATAAGTTGGCCAGAGAGGTGTAGGGACCCGCCGTTCCGTACCCTTTATGTGACGATAAACCACACTTGACCAATCCAAATTGTACGAAAGGGCGAATAACTAGGGGTGAATAAGAAAGAGATAGGAAAAAAATAGAAACTACAACATAGAATCTCACAATCGCAGCGGAACAATATATAATATATAAATACAGATCTTTATACAAAAGAACTATAACTGTTTTTATACATATCATCATCAGAGTACAACAATCAACAAATCAATTCTGGACAGTTATTATACTTGTCCTCACCAGTGCTGACTATACAGTCTACACACAGCGGAATATAATCAAATACGTGATATACGCATGAAATCCTCCAGCTCGTCTCCTGAGCTCCATAGCATTCTAACCTGAATCTGTAATACTCCGTCTAACCCGAGCATTATAATAAAATAACACCCGAGTCAGTCTGGAAAACCAGCGTGAGAAAACACGCTCAATTTGATTTATTACTATTTCAAAATCCTTTGAAAACAAAGGTTCTCTTAAGACTGCGTCACACATAAACACAATGGATTTTTACCTTACGATAACCAAAACACTTTTATAGAAAATCCACTGATATTATAATAGTGTCTAAGTACAAATACTTATTAAAATAGCTGAAATTGTTACATTAATTAAATACTAGCATACTAGGCACTATAATCAAAACCGTAAAGGCTCGTAGTGGATATTCGGTTCCACACAATGACTGGGCTACTGGGGTACATCCCGTCACCGTACACCTCTTGAAAAATGTACCTAGGACCTCGCCTGGATCCCCTGCGAACACAGGACCGGCCTACCCCTGACCTGGATAGTACCGAATATTTTATCACCCCGGGTGTTCCTACCATTATCGAGCGCTCTCTTTTCATGCAAAACTATATCCATAATTAGAATATATTCTAAGGGTATCTTGAAAAGTGATAAGATACCCTAATTGGGTGCGACCCACTTAACTCTGCCGCATCTTCCATGTTTTAGTCATTCCCGGTTGATGAGGCTCGAGGCTACGTTTTACCTTTTTAATAGCATTCATACTTGGAATGCTAACACTACCTTCCAGGCAATGATGCAATGATAGCATTCATCCATACAAGTTGTTCTGGTTCTGAATAAACCGAATCTCCTTTAATATCACCATCTCCATTATCTTCGAGACATCACAATTCATAACGCACAAATCAGATTGAAGTGGCTTTTGGATAGTTAAATCTGATTCCGGTCTCTTCGAAACGATCAACGAATTTGGCCAAATGTGATAGTCGGTTATTTAACTATCAATATGACATCCATAAGCAATCACCAGGCCCATTTTATAAATTTTCAAAACATTCATTCAAAATATCTTTACAAAGATATATATACAATCTTCTTCTAGTATATTTAATAATTGAAAAACAATTTCAAATATTTATAACCATAACGAGATATTTAAATCCATATCAACACTAAGAATATTTCCTTCATCTCTATTTATAATTCAACCTTTTGAGAAATATTTCTAAAATAATTATCTCGTAGTTAGATATTTCAAATCCTCCTAGTTTAATACATAGAAAATATTTATAAGTATATTTGCCTAAAATCACTTTATTTCCAATACTTAGGAAATATTCCCTTTTATTTCATACTTCTCAAAATCCTTATAATCCACTTGAAATTTCCTTAACCCATTTATAATGAATTCGTTAAGTTTTCGGAATTCGTTAATTAATCCCCTTTTAAAATTTCCAAAATCGATTATACTCGTCTATAATCTCAACTACCCATTTCTAGCTTCCTTTTTATGAATTTTAATTCATTCCCGAAGTTTCTATATTTAAATACTTTGGAAATTTCTTTAAGTCCCCAGAATTTCATTATAAGATTTCTCTTATAAAAACCATCTCGGTTAAATAAACTCCGTTTACAAATCTCGAGAGGATTTTATAAATAAATTACAATCATTTCAAAACTATATATATATATATCATAAGTACTTTTTTATAATAATTTATTTTTAAAATAATGTTTAAGTAATTATTTAAAATATAAATATGTTAAATAAACATCAATAATTCCTTTCCAAATCATTTTAAATTAACTAATCGATTTACAAAGCTTATATAAAAAAATTAGAATTTATTTCAATTAATATTAAATATTTGAAAAATCCACTTACCGAAGTATTTTATTACTATAGCAGCTTTAAATTACATAGTTTGAATAAATAAAATTTCTCTTTAAAAACAACTTAACTTCTCGATAAAATTATATTTTTAAAATCCCAATAACCAATTTCAGTTTATAAATCCCTCTCGATTCACAACACATCAATTCCTTTTTGATTTTCTTACTATTCTCACATTTCAAAAATAAAATCCACTATTTTTGATTTTCTAACTATTCTCACATTTCAAAAATTGAATCCACTATTTTTTTCCAAAACCCGAGTTCCATATCTCAATATAAATTCACATTGTAAATTTACATTTACAATTCATCAACTGATATCATTTTTCCTTATTTATAAACATCGTTTATAAATTTATAAACCCCTTTGAGTTTCACTTATTTATAAAATTAATTCCATTTATAAAATCTTATTTTATAAATCCATTTCTTAATAAATTCCTTTTATATTTCAAACCTATTTTTTTATATCGATTTCATCTGCTTTTCATATTTTTTAGAATATCATTTACAAATATCTTTATATAATTTATTTTTAAAATCTCAATTTAAAACAATTTACGAATAATTAAGTACAACCAAAATCAAATATATTTTTTCCTAACTTAATTTCCTTTAAAATAAATCCAAATTCCAATATAAATATTTTTATATTCAAAATTCCTTTTAATTCCTTTAAATTTAAAAATAATATTTATGGTATTTAAAATACCAAAATTAAGGCCAGTGCTACTATAACATCCAATAATCAAATCACAACGTAATCTATAATAGATTATCCACACACATCATATATCACTATATATAAAAATTAAATCAACATTTTTGAGAAATCCAGTTGGATCCCTCCAACCTGTTTCCCTGCATCCACAGATGTTAAATAACATAAAAATACCAATCCCACTTCGAGGGGGATATCGCACTATATAGGTCATCCTCTATTATACAGAGCGTATAGTGTCTCATTCGCTCCAACGGTGGGAAAAATACCCAACTACTAATATATATATATACACTACTATATATATATATATAAAATACAAACTGATAATTTATAAATTCAACCAGTCATCCAAAAATTAATTTTAATCATTTAAAATTAATAGCAGTAATCCAAATGAGTGAGATTTAATCACCTTGATTTTCGAATCTGTTAATCGTTCCAATTCCAAATTTATTCCATTGCATAGTGTTTTGTCGCTACGATCCAACGTAACTTGTTTTCGTAATTTTGGACCTCGCACGAATAATTTTACGAATTTTTTTATAAGTTAACTATTCAGATTTTGTAATTAATAAAACTAATTATAATTTAAAATTTCTAATTACCTTCATTCCATTTCGAGACGCTTACTGCCTGAAACCAACCCACCTCATCATCGTTTTGCCTTCGACCTAGCCTCGCCTTCCTATACCACTTCCGCGCCACCCACCTTGTTAGTGAATCGCCGCCTCCACCCCCTCTCGATTTTTCCAAGTGAGCTATAGGACAATCGCTATACTTCTTCTTCTTATTTTTTTTTTGAATATGCGCTTCCTTGCATGAAGACGCCACTGCCCAAGCACCCTGTCGACACCCTTTCCCCCCACCGTTCGTGCTAATCTCCCCTTCCCTTTGATTGCGCTTTGACCAGATATTTCCACCGAAACCTACATCACGAAACGCCATAGGCCGCCGCGCCTATTGCCTAAAACGCCCAAACACATCGCGACCACCCCCCAAATTCATCGCATCTCCATCCCAAACCGTCCCACACGAACGAGCGTTTGCCCAAATCACACCCATCTCCCCTCGCGATGCTGCCATGCTCAAGTTCGAGCCTTCCCCTCTCGATAACGACGACGTCTGCCTTGTGTGACTTCGAGTCGCGATACCGCCCCCTCTTTTTTTAATTATGAAGTCGATTTCGATTTTTTTTCTTTTCTTTTTTTTTTCTCTGCATACATTTGAATTCTAAGAGAAGAGAAGGGAAGACATTTTAAACAAATAAGGTAGGTACGGGAATGTAGGGTGCGGCTCGTAGGAACAGTAGGGCGGCTTTGAAATGAAAGAAAATGCCTGCAAGGTTAAATCGGCATCAATATATTCTATTTTATTTCAAAATATCTAGATATTTACCTCAAATCCCTATTGAGGCATGCCGCCCTGCGTTTCTAATGTTATACTGCTACTCCGAACCCGATGGAACAAGTTTTGGAACCTAATTCGATCGTACGTGGAAGATAGCTTTTTAAATCGATTATTTAAATTAAATTCAATTAAATTATCTCTAGGCGTTTACAGATCGCATGACCAACCGGTAAATCCAAATGCTATGAAATTTGAAATCCGATAATAATACACTATTACAGATCCAACGGAACTTGTTCGCCGAATTCCAAGACTATGCCACAGATCGCTATTTTAACGCGTCGATTAAATCAACGATTTCAAAAAATTTGAAATCGCTTGAAGTTCCTGTTTTAAAAACTTACTAACTCAATTATAAACTCCAATAAAATTTATATTAACATTAGAAATCATTTTGATTCATATTCAACTCAATTCAATTATTTACCCTATTTCCGTATTTCGATAATCGCTGTATTTGAAATTTAAATCTTATTTCACTTATTCGATCGATAAATTTCATATTAAAAATTCATTTACATTTCAAATTCAACATTTAAAATAAATTAAATATTCAAAGTCAAACGACTGAAAAATCCAAGTCGTTACAAGTAGTGAGTTAACTAACTTTGATTTCAATTTTTTCCAAAACACACCGGTTTGAAATAAAATTTAACAGGTCTTCAATTTTAACCCAAATTCGTACTAGCTCCAAATCTGTCCAGTCCAACTCCATAACAAAGATTTCGCTAATACGATCGTAACGCAACTTATCGCATTCAAATCCGACCTCGTAAGAATTAGATATGAATTAATGAACGTTTGAAATAATTAAATTATAATTAACTTTAATTAAAAAAATTTGAAACTTTAATTTTACCTTTCCCTCCATCCTAAATTCGTTTGTTCCAGGCCGCGACATCCTTTTATTAAAAAACTTCGACAATGACTTCATCTTCATCGCACCGCCGTTCTGGCCACCATCACGTCGCCACACTCATGCCAGAGACCACCACGACTCCGCTGTCGCTAACGCCGCCGACCACCTCTTGCAAATCGCCTACATCCACCATAAAATCGAATCCATTACACCACATTCGAACGGCCATAGCCGCTACCACGCCTCGCTATTTGATGATCCAATCGTTGATTAGCTATGTTTTGTCGAGCTCTACGTTTTGTTATTTGGAGTTGAGGCTTGAAATTGGACATAGTGGTCACGATGGATGGTGGCCGTAGGATTTGGTTATAGTTAATGGAGGCCGGAGTTTTATTTCTAGGGTTTGAGCAAATACTAAATGTTGAGGTGTTTAAATAGAAAATTTTCGAAGTACTATTCACTCGCTAAATTTTCAAACACCAAACGAGACGTGCCGCCTGACGTTTTATATGTAATACCCCTATTCCCGAACACAATGGAACTAGTATCAGGAGCCAATTCCATCATATACAAAAGTTAGCATTTCAAAATCAAATTATATTAATTTAAATTCCTTTAATTTATTTCTACGCATTTCGAAATTGCACAACTAAACGATATGTCTGATTGCCACAAAATTCGACGGCATACTATAATCCACTATTACAGATCCATTGAAACTGGTTTCGTCCAATTCCAAGACAGTGCACCAGAAGGTTATTCCCACACATTAATTAAAACTAATTATTTTTAAAACTAGTTTATTCAATTTTATTCATATTTAAAAATTTACTATCTTCATTCTTATTCAAAAAGAATTTTAAATCAATTTTCAAAATCATTTTCATTAACATAAAATTCAAGGTTTAATAATTTTTTATAATTCCAAATATTTAATTTAATAATTCAATTATCAAATAAATCACTGTATTTAAAATATAAGTTGTTTAACTTATAAAATTAACTTTTAATATTTAAAATCAATTAAAGATTCCAAATTCAAATGACTAAAATTCTAGGTCGTTACAATTTACTTTTTAAAACATAATAGTATGTTTTTGAAAACTAGAGATAAAGTTTGAAACTTTTAAAAAACTCTACGAGTAAATTAAAATAGAAAATTTAACTTTAGTTTCAAGAGATCTCAAGTCACTTTAACAAGTTAAGATGCTAAATTTCTTAGAATATACAACCCATACATGATTACATCTATTTACATGCCATAATAACAAACCATATGCAAGATCACATTTTCTAACCATTCAGAACATTTAGACTTCAATTTCAAGTCTAATCCAACATCACATACAAGCATTCATATGTATATTCCAAACAACATAGGTAATCCATCAATCAACCAAAAGTTTACAACAGTATTGGTTAACATAAACAAGGCTATATCTTTTCCAAAAATAAATGATTTTACTCAAAAAAACCAAATTATGAATAGAGCATTAAATGGCTTTAGATCTTGGATCTCTCTTAGAAAAAACATGATTTTGGCCTATGAAGATGGATGTTAGGCTTGGCCTAGGGAGGTTATGGGCTTGGCTTTTGCTGTAAAGTGGAGGTGTGGGTTATTTTTGGTTAAGTGGAGGTATATGAAGAGAAAGAAGTTGTTTTTTTATAGACTTTTATAAGATAAAAGAGAGGAAAGGAAGGACTTTTAAACTTTTAAAATATTTTTAGAAGCCATTAAAGGACTTTGAAATTTTTTAAGGAAGTATATGTGTTAGAAAGAAATTTTGTTAACACACCAAAGATATATTTAAAGAATAATCAATCTCTTCGGAACCCCTTTCGAATGAATCGATGGGGACTGCATGTCTTCGAAAGGTGCCCTTTCGAGAATGTTAATTGTTGGCAAGATATCTAGCCAACATTTCGAAGCAATAGTTTAAGAAGGAATCAACTCATTCAAAACCCTTTTCGAATAAGTCGAAAGGGTTATAAAACTTTTAAAGAAGGGACCCTTTCGAAAGCATGGGCTCTACTATCATGGTGAAGATTCCTTCAAAAGGGGTTATATGTTTTGGAGCATCCAAGCACCTTTCGAAGGAGTCATCCTGGCAAATACAACTTTGATAATCAAACAGTAAGCTCCTTCGAAACCCTTTTTGAACGAGTCGAGAGGATCTTTATTCTTTAGATGGGACTTAATGATCAACTTATATAACAAATAAGATCTAAACTCAATACGCAGTGGAATCTTATCTTGGATAAATGATTCAAATTCAATTGATATGTAAATATTGAATTATCATCATATTTCATATCATGAAACATGATAATAATATGATTCGAAATCAAAATATCCAAGTATACTATATAGCATTGCATAAGTCAAATAAGGGTTAGGAAAAATAAGTGAGTATCATGTGCAATTGGTCATTAGTCGAGCTAATGGTCGAAATGATATTCCTCATATTCAAAATCGATATTAGATCCATGCATCTAGTCCTTTTTATTTATCTAAATTGGATTACAAGTAAGAGAATTTTCCTAAATTGATCTAGGGTTACAAGAATTTGATTTGCTACGAAGTAAGAAAGAAATTTTTCAGAATCCAAAATTCAGTCCTAAACTTGGAAACCTAGGGTCGTATTTATATATGCGGGTCGACTCCCTTCCACATCCATCCTTTTGAAGCAGTCGAAAGGTCTTTACACCCAGCCTTTCGTGTCCATCCTTTTTCATTCTCCATTCCGCTTCTATAGCTTCGAAGGTAGATGTTTGGGTCTCTTATTATGCTTGGATTAGCCCTTTTGCCTTTATTAATAATGCACTAACAACGTATATTGTTCCCTCATCCTTAAATACTGCTTTTGTGTACTTCTAGAACCTTTCGACACCTTTGAAAGGTAGACCTCTTTTAGTAGCAAAAGGGTCAAAGGTCTCTATCGCGTTATTTGGATGGAAGCAGAAGCACCCCCAACTCCTTCTTCTCCTTCGAAAACTCCCTTGGTCGTTTTGGTCTGGTGTTAACCATGACGAGTGATTATTTGAGTGAGTGAGGAAGTGCTTTTGAATGGTTTCGAAAGGTTTAGTAGGTGACAAGTGGATTGTTGCAAAAGGTCACTTGGTTTCATATGGAGTTTTCTTTATGCTTGTGGAAGGGTCCAACCATTTCGAAAGGATTATCTTTGCTTTCGAAGGTACCTGTTGGTAAAATGTTTCTTTGTGGAAGATTAACAGCGGCGAAACCAATTGTTTCGAAGGGTTTGGTTCTTATGCGCGAGCCTATTATTCGATACCTTCGAAAGGTGTTTCGAACTCATATAAGACTCTTTCATGTATGCAGAATCAACTACGTTGAAAGGATTGACTGAGGTGGAAGGGTAGCCTTGATTCCCTTTCGACTCCTTCGAAAGCTCTTATTTCACTCTGTAGATGCATCAAGTGTTTGCGGTGCCAACCTACCCCTTCAAAAGCATGCCTTCGAAACACTGCTTTTGAATCGTGGCAAATCCTTTCTTTCCAATTCTTGCGAAGCTTTTTCAACACTTTTATAGGCCTTCTTTTATGCCTTTATCCTTAAGTGAATTTTATGGTTAACACTTTGCCCCCCTTGTATGAAAAAAGCTTTTGTTCTTTAGGACTAAAATCCAATTACTTTCCTTTTGCTCTATTCCATCCTTAATGATCTTATTTCCCTACGAAGTACAAAGTAGGTAACACACTCTATTGTTAGTTCAAAATTTATGTAAAGTTATGTTCAGTGATTTGTTCGTAATATGATTGAAGAGAATATTAGTATTTTTAATAACAAAACTACTGAATTCTAAAAATGGAGATTTATAGTCCATCATCTGGAGTTAACAAGTGGTAAGAAATCCACAGTTGGGAATGATTGGAGATCAGAAATTCTTGTCTGGCATCAACATCCAATTTTGCTAATGACAAAAAAAGTTTTGAGATTAAACCCTTGTTGTATTAATAAAGGACCAGGCATATAGTTTAGATCTTGCATTAATAATTGAAGTTCAGAAACCTTCCGATGATAACAATTGTCTGGTAATAAAAGTCTAGAAATCATCATATGAAAATAAGTCATAGAAAACCAAGAACCCTCATTTGGAAATAAATAATAGAAGTTTAGAAATCCTCTTCTAAAAATAGCCGGTAGAAGACCAAGAATAATTGTTTAATAATACAAGTCCAGAGATCATTTTCTTGAAATAAGTCATAGAAGACTAGAAATTATCCTTTGAGAATGAATAATTTGAGTCCAGAAATTCTTATTTGGAAATGGTAGAAGATCTGAAACCCAGATTCGGGTATTAGTAAGATAAACTCAGGAATTAATAAAAGACCAGAAGTCCATAATAGAGGTCTTTAAGCCTAGATTCAGGATTAATAAAGTCCATAAATCAATGGTAAAAGACCCGAAACCCAAATTCGAGTATAATGTAAACCAGGAATGCATAGTAAGATACTCGAAACCCAGATTCAGGTATCCAGAAATCCTCTTTTGGAAATTAGTTGAAGGGTGTAGGTTCTTATTTGAGCCTTCTATTGCATCACTTTGGGTTCTGACTCTTTTGACATGTGCCATCTTTTAGGCCCTGTATATTGTCATCGTTTGGTGTGCCGTATCTCAGGCTTGGACGTCTTAGTCCATTATTTTCTGGTACGCTTGGTTAGCGTATCCACAAGCAGGACCCATGGACTTACCCAACCTCCCTCTAGGAGGTGTTCCAGCCAGACCTTATAGGCAAGACTGAAGGCTTGTTCGGTGCCTTGGCTAGGCCATAGCATGGCGGGACCAAGGGCTTACTCCGTCCTCCCTCCAGGAGATGCTCCAGCAAGGCCATAGCGTGGTGGAACTGAAGGCTTGTTTGGTGTCTTGGCCAGGCCATAGCGTGGTGGGACCAAGGGCTTACTCCGTCCCTCATCCAGGGGGTGCCAAGATTTGACCATGGCAAGGCACGATCAAGGGCTTGTTGATGCTTTAACCTGGACATAGCGTGGCATGGATAAAGGCTTACGCTAGCCTCCCTCCATGAGGCGCTTTGACCTAGCCATCTTAGCACAGACAAAGGCTTTTGACCGTTTAAGGTAGTTTTCGAATTTAAGGAGAATTTTACACCCAATTATGTAGATTTTTCTTATGAAAGAGGTGCTTTATTCGCTTATTGTGAGAAAATATGGTCGCATATTTTCCGCATTCCACGTTCTAGGAACCATATTGCCATCTGGACAACATAATTTGTAAGCTTCAGGAGGAATTACTTTGCATATGATTAAGGGAGCTTCCTGATTTGGTCCTAGTGGTCCATCCTCAGGATTTCAACTGTTTGCCATCACCCTTCCAAGTACTAAATCTCCCTCTTGAAATGATTTTGTCTTTACTTTTGAGTTGTAGTATCTCAAGATTCTCCTCTGATATTCTGCAGTCCGAATAGATGCTTCATCTCTTAACTCATGTATCAAATCCAATGATTCTTTCTTCAATTCTTGGTTTGGATCAAAAGCATATGCAATTCTTCGATGTGAGGGCACCTTAATTTCAACTGGAAATATTGCTTCACATATCCATATGTTAAAAAGTAAGGGTATGGCCCATTGCAGTTCTAGTGGATGTACGATAGACCCATAGTACAAGTGGCAATTCTTCTACTCAATTTCCTTTGGCTTTATTAAATCGCTTTTTCAAGATAGTCTTAATAGTTTTATTTGCTACCTCAACGGCTCCATTAGCCTTTAGATGGACCACGGAAGAAAAGCTTTTGATAATCCCATTCTTGTGGCAGAATCGAGAAATCTCTTCACTTTCAAATTGTGTTCCATTATCAAATATAATCTTATGTAGGATCTAGAATCTGGTAATGATGTTTTTAATGATGAATCTAAGCACTTTCCCAAAAGTGATTTTGGGGAGTGGCTCCGCTTCTACCCACTTAGTAAAGTAATCAATAGCCACTATAACATATTTTGCTCCTCCTTTGGAAATTGGCAATGGTCCGATTAAGTCGATTCCCCATACATCGAAAGGCTATGGAATAAAGATCAGGGTTAATTGGCTTGGTGGTAAACGGGGAATCTTCGAATACTTCTGGCATCTTTCAAATTTCTTTACATACTCTATAGCTTGGCCAACCATTTGAGGCCAATAGAAACCTTGTCTCATTATTTTCTTAGCCAACTTTATCCCGTTGGAATGGTCTCCACAAAACCCTTTATGTGCTTCCCCTACTAATTTCATCCCATCCTCCAAACTTACACATCTTAAGTAAGGAAGGGGCATATCCTTTCTTATAAAGGATTCCACCCATCATTATGAAAGTTGGAGCCCATCGTCTGATTTTCCTAGTTTCCATTCTATCAGATGGTAATATCCCATTAGTAAGATATTCTACCAAGGTGTCATCCAAGTGTTATCATAACAATTATTTTCCTTTGGACACTAGTACAAAACTGGTCATTTGTGTCGGTTGTGTAACTCCTGTTGTGTCGGTTTTACAACCGACTCATATGAAGACGACACAAAAGACATTTTTCTGTTGTGTCGGTTGTACGACCGACACAAATATCAATCATTTGTGTCGGTTGTTATTAAAGAACCGACACAAAACTATGAATAGTTGTGTCGGTCTTTCTAAAAGGACCGACACAAATCAGATTGTATAGTGAAGCACACCGCTGTTTATTGTGTCGGTCCTTTTATAAAAACCGACACAATTGATATAAAGTTGTATCGGTTTCCTTTGAAGTAACCACCGACACAAGTAATATCTGAAGAAAAAAAAAATTATTGCCGTTTAAGATTATGGAAACAGTATGAAATTGAATTTTAATTTTTTATAAACCAACGTTACTATGAACTGATTAAACAAAAAATATAATTATATTATCCATCAACATAATTCATGTTTACAGACCAAAATAGAATATAATCTATCACAAACATAACGTACATAACAAAATACCAACGTACGTTACAAAAGATCAGCGTACACAACCAACTACATCCAATTATACATGATATAACTAGCTAAATTCTCTCGAACCTCGTCTATCTCTTGTTGGTTATAAGAATCATCTCGTACAAAGTCCTGCAATTAAGAGAATTGTTATACAAAAGACAATAATTAAGTCATTGTTTTATACAAAGTAACATAGGTAAATATCTTAGCATGTCAAAACTGGTATAATATCAATACTAATATATATAGTCAGAACTTGAATCAATATAGGGTTGTACTATGGTCTTTTGCTTTTACAGTTTTACTAGCTAGGAATGTAATTAACAATACAGCCTTATCTATCTATATATATATTCATAAACCATGTTATTACTAACCTAAGTTTATTAATTATAACTTCCTTTTTGTTGCCGCACTAGTTGATACTCAACTCCAAACATTGTAAAACACACATATATCAACAGCTACCAATAAACAAAAGAATCTAATGGTCTAGAAATCATTCACTAAATATTCCTAACTATACTATGTCTATAACAACCAAACAGTAGGCCCAAATGCACTTTACTTTCTTTCAACTGTCTATTGGCGGTGTTCTAATTAAATTTCCAGATTAAAACATAATAACCTTGCAATATACGCATGTTAAATTTCGTATCTGAATACATGAACCCACAGTTAATATCTACAATGCTGATTCATGCATTAAGAATTATAACTGGAAACCCCGGATTGGAAATAAATATAATGGATTAATGAAGTTCATCATCTCGTATAGACTATAGAGATATCCATGCACAACATAGACATATCCAATGCACATGAAATCTCAAACTGCAATGCACAGTATATACACGCCAAATCTAACCCCAGGTATCTCTATATAAGTCTCTATTGTACCTTTATGTGTATAGCACACAATTAAATTATTATACTATTTTATAATATTAGCAGCAAAAAAATGGCTTTCCCTAGGCGCATGGCAGGACTATCCGTCCTTCTACTTTGTTTTCTCCTTGCCACAGGTATTAACATACATTGTCTTTGCTATACAGTATATGGTTTTAAGTTTTAACAATTATACATATTGTATGGTTTAATGATCTAATAATGCAGACATGAACATCATTGCAAGGGCTAGAAAACAACATGGTTGTTCAGAGGAAACCACGACGGTACGCAAGGTACCGGTGTGTCTAAATGATAAAGAATGTCAAAGTGTATGCAAGCCTCTAGGTTATCACAGTGCAAGATGCAGAGGCATTATGCTTATTACATGTGTTTGCAAAAATAATTGTAAAAAATAATCTTGATCATGGTGGTAACTGTTTGATGATGAAGTTCTCTCTGTAATTGTATGAAACAATGAAATAAAGGATGTTCGATGATGAAGTTCTCTTTGTAAGTCACATCTTTTATGCTATATATGAATGAAATTATATCATCTATTAGCATACTTTACTGGAATGTTAACAAGCATGTGGTCACTGCACTGATATATTCGTCGGGTTAACCCACTAAAAAAAAATCCTAAGGACCGGTTACTCCTACATTGAATTACCAGGAAGGGTAAATGAGCGTAAACATACAGTAACATGCAGTGATTGTGTAGTACCCATACATTGATACACTGCATGATAATGCTAGTTATCACAAGGCTATGAATCAATATACTGTTAAGTATATCATGCATAACTATAAAGGAGCAGAACACGCAACCTGAAGCAAAGCAAAAGCAATGAAACTCAACCTTATAGACATGTAATTGGATTTTGAGATAAAAATTATGAGAGTGAACTCACAAGGCTATGAATCAATATACAATTCTTCGAAGTTTGAGAAAATATCAAACCGGGATGTAAAGCAAAGTGGGAACTTGGTGTGGAAATCTTTGAGGTTTGAGAAAATATCAAATTGGTACTAAAATAAAAGATAAAAACAAACTTGGAAGAGAGAACTGAATACTCACCAAAATTTAGAACTCTGAATTTAGCTAAATAGAGCGAGTTAGAGTGGGAGATTTAAGCCCAATTCACTTGCAATTCTTGCAATCAAGATACAGTTAGGGTTTTAAATGGGGTGTTTATTTGCTTGTTTTCGAGTCAAAGATCGTGGTCGAAAGAAGAATAAGCTGATCTCTAAATCTGTAGCATCCAAGAATCGAATTACCCTAGCAACGAACACTCAGCTAAAAAATGTGATTCTTTGTGAAGATCCATCTAGTAACAAACAGCGGCGTTCAAGTTTACAGCAGAATTTTGATAGAGAGAATACTGGCGAAGAACTTGAAAATGAGGTTGAGCTTATGAAGTCTTGTGGTGTACAATTGGAAACACCTGTAGAAATTCAGAAAGTACCAGAAGAGTCAAATATTCAAATTGAAACTATTGGGAATGATGAAGTTTCTATAAACGCATCTTGTAGAACGCCTCGCCAGGGCGATCAACTTGTGGACCTGTCCGAAAGTAAACCTGAAAGGTTGGTTCAGTCTGATAGTAAGCTAGAGAATCATGGTGATCAGAATCTCTCTCTTCAAATTGATGATCAAGTCAAGCGTGATGCTTCACCTTATGCAACACCTCTAAGTTTAAGTGAAGACATGTATAGTCCAAGAATACACACACCTGTATCAGTTGGAAAAGTTGACTCCATGGTCGAAACCGAGTATGTATGTCCTATACTTAATCAATCAAGTGACAAGTTAACAGAGAATTCAGGTATAATTAAAGAAACACCACAGCTTGTTATCCCGAGTTTATCTGAGTGGTTAAAACCACCTACAAATGATGAAAATTGGAAATCTAAGTGCTCTGTTAAGAGTCCTAATGTTGATAGACCAATTATTGGACTTGTTGCTACACATTGGAATGAAAATGAGCCTTCTCGTGTTTCACCTAAATGGTTTGATGGAAACGGAATTCCAAATTCTACAAACAAGTATAAGGAGGATCAGAAGGTCAGCTGGCATGCCACCACTTTCGAAGAGAAGCTAGAAAAAGCACTATCAGATGAGAAACTATTTCCTAGAAGGGGTCTGAGTGGAGGATCAGTAAACTTAAATAGGACTAAAGCAAAAAAAATTGCCTCAAGATGGCCTTACAGCAAAAAAAAAATTCATATATATGTAGATGCCAATGTTTGAAACTTAAATAGGACATGCTAAAAGTATGTTATGCAATTTCATATAAAAGTAAACATAATGATACGATAAAGCAATAAAATCAAACGATTAACAGACATGTTTATTGGATAAAATTGAAACATGTATTACCATTTTACCATGTTATTTAAAAAATTATGTTTAAATATGCAAGTTTACATGTGTATTTAAACTTTTTATGTGACAAGAAAATAACGAACGAACCAGCGAAAATTTTCATTCAACAATGATTAAACCAACTATAATTCTATATTATATAAAGTATAATGTGACCGCCTTTAAAAAGAAATGTAGAAAAAAATGTGATGTTATAAGAATAATGGAAATTACTAGAAAATATGTCTGACGTATATATATGGAACTACACTTAATATTTTATCAACAGGAAGATCAAATGGTATACCTTTGGTTGCTTGTACTTCTCACGAATCGCATTAAGAGGGCAATTGTTTGTATTCATTTGCAACTCTTGCAATGCAATAATTGTTGGCTTAAGGTCTAAGGCCGTATAAGAGGTATAATGCACCAGAGACTCATTCTGCAAAATATATTGAAAAAATGCAGACAAATTAAATGAAAAAGGATCGAAACTAAAGTATAAACAAATGATACGAAACAACTACATTCATAAAAGTAAAAAAACTATGCTAGAGGTTGTACACAGTTAAAAACATACCCATGGGTGATCAGACTGGTCCAATGTCCATTTGGCAAGGAAAACAGAAGAAGCTCCAATAATTGAAGGCATAAATTTTAAAAGGCTATACTCAACCAAAGTCAGTTCCGCTAAATAATTTGCAAGGTGACTTAGAGCTGGAGGAGGAACCTGTGTTTTAATAGAGGGCAAATTAATATTTAACCAATAAACAAAGATATTTTATCATATACTTACAACGGCTTCTAAATGCACACCTTGTATGATGCATTTGCAACACGAATAAATCTCCTGCAGATGATAATTGATAACAGGAACACATTAGAATTTTTTTTTCATAAAACTGTTAGGAGCAAGAATAATTCAAGCTTTTGTATTTTACCTAAGAAATGTTTTAATGGTGGGAACAGAGAGTTGAAATCGCAGAAGTCTCAGTACGTGAATTTCCATTTTGAAATCACAGAAGCCAAGTACTAACACAAAAACAGTGTTCGTTTCCGATGCTGCCTAATTCTCTATAAACACAGATCCAATTAATTTGATAGCCATCGATCGCTTCGAAGGTCACTCCATCTTCGAGAATTAATGAACCGCCTCGAAGTCTAAATTAGTGCATAAGCGCTCCTATAAACTCATTTATATATTTGGTAATGCAGTAAGCCTCGTTTAGACGGATCAGACAAATAGTTAGACTGTAAGACTAGCCTAGCGTCTAGACGGGTCCAAGTGGAAGGCTAGAAAGATTTTTTCAACAGAGTGATAAGATCGACTTTGATGAATGAACAACTCTAGAATAGTGTCCAAGCAAAAAAAAAGCTTAATCTATTGCATAACAGTTCATTGGAGAAAATGTTCATAATGATAGTTTGTTACACTAAGAGACTAATATTGTCTATTTAACCTTGCTCGTTAAAATGTGGATGTTTCGTAAAGAAAAAACAAAAATTGAATTGGCAAAATCAGAATGTAACTGAATGAATGATACAGCGAATAATAGTGAAATTTTGTACTTTTTTCCATTTCAAGTACAACATCAAAGGAAAGAAATAAGTGGGGAAATTTTCCCTTGGGTTCATGCAGCTTCTTTAATCTGTTCGAGCAAAAACTTGTTTTGCCGAAGGAAAAAAATCATCTCAGAAGCACAAATAACTTGAATTGGCAAAAAAATTGCTACTAAACTTTTAAAAAAAAGTTTGGTTTCACAGAAGCAACGGATTCAGTTCAAAACCACAAGTAACTCAACTATGATTGCTAGCTGCAAAGAGAAAAATCTTCTAACTATTTTACAAAAAAAAAAGTAATACCTCAGGCTTGCAGGCATTGCAAAGAGAACCGAGAGAATCAGCAAGATTAGGAGAATAGGCATGCCTATCAATAGGAGACAAAACATGAAGAAGAATGAGCAGATCTCTAATGTCGTGAATAACCGAATAACTTCGAAAATCACTAATGTCTTTAGTAATTATTGAACTTCCTTGTGGATCGCTTTGCGAATCACTTTAAGTACTACTTAGAAGTCCATTGAACCACTTCGAAAGTTTCTGATCAACTCTGAGAACCTCTTCAAAAGTCACTTCCTTTCGATAATCACTAATTGCTTCGGAACTCACAGGCCACTTCGAAAATCACTAATCACTTCGTGGATTGCTGAATCGCTTCGAGGTTCACTTTGACTTCGAGAGTAACTAAACCACTTCGAAGAAGAAAAGAAGAGACGTGCCAAATTTTCCCTCTAAAATTTAGGGTTCGCGGGAAAAGATGGGGCGGCTGAAATGGATTTGGGGGAAAGTTGTGTGCCTATGGTGTCGGTTTTTGGACAACCGATGCTATTGTATTTAATTGTGTCGGTTGTTCAAACAACCGACACGAGTAAATCTATTGCTTCCCTTCAATTGTGTCGATTTCTTAAGAACAACAGATGCAAATTACATTTTTAACATTTTCTTCTTACCCAATAAGTCAATAGTTTCGGTTGTTAATAAACAACCGACGCAAATTACACTATTTGTGTCGGTTTTATGGACAACCGACACAAATGAGGCGAAGCAACTGATCTGTTTTGTACTAGTGGGACGATTGGGCTTCTCATATGGAATCTCTTCATTAATTTCTTATTCTTTTCCCTTTTGTGTCCTGGCTTGGGCTCTAGTTAAAACCAGTAACTCCTTTCCTGCTTAAGGCGTTTCTACTTCAATGCTAGGATTCGCTTGATATCCTACTGGTACTATACAGGTTTCTATAGCTCCTCTTAAGCTAGCCAATTTTGCTAATGAATCTGCTTGAGAGTTTTCTTCCCTTGGGACTTGATGTATAGAAAAATCTTCAAATAAGGCAAGCATTTTTAACACCTTCTTAACATATTGCGCTAGTTTGGCATCTTTAGTTTGATATATCTGTTTTATCTGATTCACCATTAGTTGAGAGTCACTAAAGATTTGAATTTCTGGGATTTTAAGTTGTAAGGCCAGAGTCAATCCCGCCACCATCGATTTGTATTCAGCTATGTTATGTGTTGTGGAAAACCCTAGCTTCATTGCATAATGTAAGCGATGCCCATCAGGTGTGATTATGAAGTATCCTACTCTAGCTCCCTGCTCATTTGATGCCCCATCCACAAATAGTTACCATATGGTTTTTTGATCTTTCTCTTTCTCTGTTTGTTCCTTAACGATGCTTGTACATTCATTGATAAAGTCTGCCACGCCTGCCCTTTAATTGCTGTTCGTGGCTGAAATTCAATGTAGTTCAATTTCCCATTTTACTAGCATTCCTGAAGTCTTAGATTTACTGAAAACTTGTTTGAGTGGAAAATTGTCAATACTTTGATTGGATGCACTTGAAAGTACGCTCTGAGTTTCCGTGCTGTTAATATCAAACAGTAAGCTAACTTTTCTATGACTGGATACCGGACCTCATCATCCTTTAATCGTTTGCTCACATAATAACTAGGAAGTTGATGTTCATTTTCCTCTCTTATCAGCACTGATCTAACCGCTTGTTCTGAAACCGCCATATACAAATATAGGTTTTCCCCATCCACAGGGCTGGATAACATAGCGGGACTTTCTAAATGATTTTTGAATTCTTAGAAGGCTTTCTTACAATCTTCTCCCCATTCAAAATTCTTTCTTTTTTTAATCACATTGAAGAAAGGGATGCATTTATCGGTTGCCTTGGAGATGAATACGTTAGAACCTCCAACTTATGTTTCAATGATAACAATTATACAATCATATACATATATAGACTTTATCAAAATTACAGGTATATACTACAAACATACACCATGATCGAAGATATTATCGAATATATTAAGACTCAAAGAGAGACGAAGATTCATTGGCCATACTAAGGTTATTCTATTGTAAAAGAGTCATAGATAAAATATTGTTAAGGTCTCCTCGAGTATATATGCATACATAATTTTATATACATAAAAAACAAGTAGAAAACTACATTTTCACCTCACAGACGTCTGAGGTATACTCACAGATGTCTGTGACAAGTTTTGGGTTAAAAAATAAAATAGTCACAGACGTCTGTCAAGGCAAAAACTGTCATATTTGAAAAGATACTTCTTTTTGAAACCAAAGGAAATCATCTTTTATGAAGAGTTGCAGCCATTAAAAAGAAAAGATTTCCTTAAAGAGTAACAACTCTTCATCCACACCTCTTTAACTCTATAAATAGCATCTTAATTGAGAAGTACTAACAACTAACTTAACTTGCTTTGATCTATTCTATACTCTCTTGATTACTAAGCATTCTCTTGCATATATACTGTTTACATACTCCCAATCCATTATAACCTTTTGGTTAAATCACTTCCTACAACTCAAAGCAATCATATTGATATACTCAAAGGAGATCATAGGAAGATTTGTACTGTAAGTCAAAAACTATGTTATTGGAACACAAGTGTCAAACACACTTTTGTATTAAGCCTATTCCTCCGAGCGAAGTGAGGTTAGTTTGTTTATAGGAAATACCCGAAGAGGAGCTTCGGGACTAGACATAGGACGGGAGGTCCAAACCAGTATAAAAACTCTAGTTTGCATGCTTTTTATATTTTACTATTTATTATCTACTATTGCATTAATATATATATATACTTGCATATTATACACAAGTTAGATAGTACACGATCCACTAGACTTTCAGTTGGTATCGGAGCACAGTTATTTCAAGTTACAGTAACACGTAATTGAAACATATTTAATATGGCAAGTACATTTCAAGAAGATCAATCCACTGCATGTCCTCCACTATTTACTGGATCTAATTATGCTTACTGGCCTACACGTATGCGTATTTTTATGGTAGCTAATGGTCTAGAAATTTTGTTAGCAACTCAAAACAAATATGAAGCACCTAACATTGATATAAGCACATGGACTGATGCACAAAAAGCAGAGGCATCTAACAATGCCAAAGCTATGAATGTTTTTATTTTGTTCACTCGATAAAAATGAATTTTCACTAATCATGTTGTGCACTACTGCTTATGATATATGGCGTACATTACAAATTACTCATGAAGGCACAAATAAAGTCAAGCAAACAAAAATTTCTATTCTACAAAATCAATTTTCATCTTATAAAATGGAATCAAATGATTCAATTATTGACATGTATGTTAGATTTCAAACTATACAGCACGATCTTATGGCACTAGGAGTTAAATTCACTTATTTTGATTTAGTGACACGAATTTTGTACTCTCTGATAAACAAATGGGAAAGAAGAGTTTTAGCCATCGAAGAAGGTAACGATCTTTCCCAACTCAAAGTCGAAGAGTTTATAGGAAATATGATGTCGTGTGAAGCTAATTTACAGGCAAGAAAAGAACAAAATCAAGAAAGAAAAAACATCGCATTTCAGGCACAATGACAACTCCGACTTGGAAGAAGATGAGATTGTTTTCATCACTAGAAATTACAACTAATTCAAGAAGTTCAAAAGGATGATGAAATTTTGAAACAACAGCAACACTAATTCCTCAAATCAAACATCAATGAAATGATTTTGGTGCGACAAATTGGCCATATGAAGAAAGACTATCAACTACTCAACAATGATAAAAAGAAAAAAAAATCAAAAAATTCAAGAAAAAGAGAAGAGCATTTCAAGTAACTTGGGACGACTCCGACTCTTTTTCTTCATCTAATAGTGACAGTGACTCAGAACAAGCAAATGATTGCTTCATAGCTAACACAAAAGAGGTACGTCCTGAATTAACATATGACGAACTTCTTGAAATTAGTATGGAATTAGATGACAAATATAGAGAATTAATGAAATTAAATAAAGAAAGTATAGGAAAATTAAACAGAGCTGAATTAAAAATTGGAATGTTAAAAGATGAGAAAAGTATTTTAGAAGAAGAATTAGAATTAGCACAAAAAGAATGCAAAGAATTATCATCTCATAATGCTACTCTAAAACATGATAAATAGAGAATAAAAAAATAGAGAATTCCAAACTTGAAAAAGAAAAATATGAATTAAAAAAATTTAGAATTAGCTAATATAGAAATTTTATGATCTCAGAAATAAATTAGATAAAATTACCAACAATGTTTAAAAATTTAATAAAGGAAAGAAAAATCTAGATAATTTGATAAAGATTTCAAAACCTTCAGGAAATAGGAATGGTTTAGGATTTAACAAAAATAATCATAAATTTCTAGAAATAATCTAATCTCTAATAATAATCAAAGTTTAAAGAAGTATAGTACATTATATACAAATTTTAGAAATACAAAACCTAAATATGAGAATAAGGAAACAAAAATGATTAAGATATGGATTCCTAAAACAAATAACAAATTGATTAGACAAAAACACATAGATGTGTATCTAAGTAATAGTTCATAATGAAAATTACATTTCTAAAGGTTCCATACCCTCATGGGTATGGCTACCTTCTCCTACTAACCCATATGACCCTAACAAAGGATATGGGTACCAATTAAAACTTTTTATTATTTTGCAGGTACCCAAAATCAAAAATAAGGAGAAATGGATACTCGATAGTGGATATTCCAAAAATATGATGGGAAATGCACACATGCTATCAAACATTACTTACATGGACGGTAACACGGTCACTTTTGGGGATAATTCCAAAGGATGTGTTATCGAAATTGAAAACGTCATCAATGTCGGTACATCTTCTTCTCTTATTATTTCAAATGTTTTGTTAGCTAAAAATTTAAAACATAATTTACTTAGTATAAGCCAATTATGCGATAAAGCATTTAGAATCGATTTTGAAAAGGATAAATGCAGTATCTTTGATCAAAATAAAATTTTAATTTTTGAAGGAACAAGAAATCGAAATATTTATATTCTAAACATGAATATTAATCACAATAATGATTTATGTTTAACCGCAAATCACAATGATCCATGGATATGGCATAAAAGATTTTGTCATATAAATTTCAAATATATAAAAAAAAATTAGCTAAAAACAATTTGGTAAGAGGATTACCCAAAATAATTTTCAAAGTTAAAAATCTATGCGATGCATGTCAACTTGGAAAATTAAAGAAAAGCTTGTTTAAATCTAAAACAGAAATCTCTACTAAACAACCACTTGAATTACTTCATTTGGACTTATTTGGTCCAACTCAAGTACGTTTGATAAATCATAATAAATATGTCTTTGTAATTGTAGACGATTTTTCAAGATATACTTGGACAATATTTAAAAAAATAAAAGTGATACATTCGAAATGTTTAAAGTTTTTGCTAAACGAATTAAGACATTAATGGATTTAAAAATAAAAGGTATAAGAAGTGATCACGATGGAGAATCTGAAAATGAATTATTTACTAATTTTTGTAATAAGAAGGGAATTACTCATAATTTTTCATTACCATGAACACCATAACAAAATTGAGTAGTCGTAAGAAAAAATCGCACCTTGCAAGAATATGCTCGAACTCTCCTAAATGGCAATTACTTACCAAAGAATTTTTGGGCCGAAGCAGTTGCTACTACTTGTTATGTATTAAATCGAGTAACTCTTAGACCTATGACTAAAAATACATGTTATGAAATATTCTACAAAAAGAAACCAAAAGTATCATATTTTCGAATATTTGGATAAAAATGCTTTATTCTAAATACAAAAGATAATCTTGGTAAATTCGATCCAAAAGCCGATGAAGGAATTTTTGTTGGCTATTCTGATCAAACTAAAGCTTACAGAATTTTTAACAAATGAACAAATGTTATAGAAGAAAGCCTTCATGTCTTGTTTGATGATCTTCAAAAATATAATTAAAGATGACGAAGAAATTTTTGACTCTAATCAAAATAGAATCATTGAAAATAATAATAATCAAAATAATATGATTGAAAAAAAAATCAAAATAATTTGATTTAAAATAATAATAATCAAAATAACAATGGGTTGAAATCTTCTCCCCGCATTTTAAAAGACATCTAGTTGATAACATAATTGGAAATCTAGATAGCAAAGTTTCAACTAGAAGACAAATAAATCAAACGAGTAATGTAGCGTTTATATCTAATTTTGAACCAAAAAATTATAAGGAAGCATCAAATGATGATTTCTGGATTTTAGCTATGCAAGAAGAACTTAATCAATTTGAACGTAATAATGTCCAGGAATTAGTACCAAGGCCAACCGATCAACCAGTAATTGGAACAAAATGGGTTTTTAAAACAAAGCTGACGAAAACAGAAATATTATACGTAATAAAGCTAGATTAGTGGCATAGGGCTATAATCAAGAAGAGGGCATTGAGTATGAAGAGACTTTTGCACCTGTCGCACGTCTTGAAGCCATAAGAATATTACTTGCTTTTGCATGTCATCATAACTTTAAGCTTTTTCAAATGGATGTTAAAAGTGCTTTCTTAAATGGTTTTATAAAAGAAATTTTTTACGTAGAATAACCACCACTATTTTTCATGAAACATATCCGGATCATGTTTTTAAATTTAAAAAGGCATTATATGGTTTAAAACAAGCACCTCGAGCTTGGTATGATCGATTAAATCACATTTAATTAATTCTGGTTCTCAAATTGGTAAAATAGATACAACATTATTTATTAAAAGAGAACAAAAGGATATATTAATTGTTCAAATTTATGTTAATGACCTTATATTTGGATCTACTAATGAAAATTTATGTAATGAATTTTCTACGATAATGACAAAAGAATTTGAAATGTCTCATATGGGTGAATTAAATTTCTTTTTAGGATTACAAATAAAATAATTAATCAATGGAATTTTTATAAATCAAGTAAAATACTGTAAAGAACTATTAAAATGTTTTGGAATGGATAATACATCAAGTAAGCCCACTCCAATGAGTACTACTACTTATCTAGACAAAGATGAACACGGAAAAGAGTGTGATCAAAAACTATATTGAAGCATGATAGGATCCTTACTATACTTAACCGCTAGTAGACCAGATATTATAATGAGTGTTTGTTTATGTGCAAGATTTCAAGCACAACCTAAAGAATCACATCATTGTGTAGTTAAACGGATTTTACGATATTTAACCAACACTAAAGATTATGGCTTATTTTATCCAAAAGGTGGTACGTTTGAACTTGAATCTTACAGTGATGCAGATTTTGGTGGATGTAAATCGGATAGAAAAAGTACAAGTGGCACATGTCACTTTATTGGTCAATCGTTACTTTCATGGTTTAGTAAAAAGCAAAATTGTGTTTCTCTTTCAACATGTGAAGCCAAATATATTTCTGCTGCGTTAGCTTGCGCTCAAGTATTATACATGCAACAAACACTTAAAGCCTATGGATAAATAATAAACAAATCTCCAATATATTACGATAATACTAGTGCTATAAATTTATCTAAAAATCCAACTAATCATTCTCGAACAAAACAAATAAATATTCGTCACCATTTTTGAAAGATAATGTTGAAAAAGAAATAATATCTCTAAAATTTGTTAATACCGAAAATCAAATAGCGGATATTTTTACAAAACCTTAAGTGAACAAACTTTTATTAAGTTAAGATGGGATCTAGGAATTTGTTCGTACACTAACTTGATGAACTAAAGTTATAATGTATAGTTCACTTAAGTCTGTGATAGCTTATATGAAATTTCAACTAAAAATTAATTTTATAACTTTGAATTAATTACTACTACATAAATTATTCTTAATAACAACCATTTAAAAATAAGTAATTAAATAACAACCATTTAAAATCCTATGGTTAAACTCAATTGTCTAAAGTACTTTACTAAATATAATTATATTTTATCTTATAAATTCAAATATGTATTACTTAGAAATAAATAAACACGGATCAATTTTCTAAAAGCAAATAAAAACGATGTCTTCCGATCACGACTCCACCTATTTAGCTATTGACTACAAATTCCCATCGTCCAGCAACACTTACGTATCTCCAACAAAAACCACTCCTACATCATCTTCTTCTCTAAACATTATCGCTTCGCCAACATATCATACTGGCTTCTCTCCGAAAGGAAAGAAAGCTAAACATTTAGTTGATCTGAAATCATCATCTCTTTCTGACATAGTCGATGAGATACATCACTATCAACAAGAGATGATCGACGTTCAACATGAAATGTACTACGGGCAACATCGTCAAGGATTCCATTTAAATTTTCTCGAAAAGTGCATTCTCACAATTTGTGGTAATTCACCAACAAAAGATTGCATGCATCAAAAGTCTCCACGATTACGAGAAACTCCTACAAGAGCACACAACATTACTCCGAGAAACCTATGCAAACCGGGACCCTCAAATTAACCTTGGATTGACTCCCCAACTCGTCCATGTTGGTCTCCACTCAAGCCATTACTTGACGATACGAAAGTTGAACCAAATTCGTGGGATATTCAACAAACCAATAATTCCGATTTCTCTGACAAACACTAATTTTTTTGATTTATATCGTATATTCATTTATTAATGGTTGATATGTATTCTGGTTAATATATTTCAATAAATTGTTTTCGCTAATATTGGAATTTTCCTATACATCAGAATATGCATATCATAAACGTTTGTGACTAGACCACAAACGTCTGTCAACACTTTTGGGAAAAGTTTCCCTTTAGCTACAGACATCTATGGATACATCATAGACATCTATGAGAACTCTCTGTTTAAAACTCTTTCAGCCACAAACATCTGTTGATCCAACATAGACGTCTGTCAAACCTTTCGGCCTAAATATTATTGAAGCCACAGACATCTGTGCCCTATTGACAGACGTCTGTTGCGACTCAGTCAGCAGCCTTATATAAAGAAATTTACCCCTCTTTTCACTATTACCTTCATTCCAACTTTTGAATTCTAAAACCCTAGTTCTCAAAAGTCCCAAATTTTCAAGTCAATGGCTCCCAAAAAGGTTTCCGTCTCCAAAAAGCCAAAAACAAGGCCAATCATCTTCCTACGCTCAAGCACCGGTTACACAAGCTCATATTACCCAATGGCTTCGAAATAATCCCAACACAATTAGACTGTTCGAGTCTCTTGCCCAAAAGAAGATTCACTCCGGACCTTTTTACCACCTTACAAATGTTATGGAATATGAAATTCTTGGAATTGCAACGGATATCGGCTGTTGCAGTTTGATTAGCTACAATGCTAATAGGTAAACATTGACCACATTGCTATTTATCTCTTCTATTCCAATCTATGTAGTTCAAAGATTTGGAATCCTGAGAATGATGAGCATTGGTTATGGTCTAGTGTGTATGGAAAAGTAGTTAAAATAGATGTATATACTCTTGGTCGAATTTTAGGATGTTGTTATGAGGAGATTGATTTGACCGATATACCAGATCATAGTCTATTACCTAGGGATAAAGTTACACATCAACTATAGGAGGATAATATGCCACAATGGAAATCTATCTATCTTCGACCTCGTGCTAGACTTTTAAATCGTATGATAATTAATATCATTATTCCTCTCCTAGGTAGCCATGAACAAATTTATCCCAATGATCATAAAGCTTTATATGCCATATTTTCTCAACTACGGGTTAATTGGGCAAAATTTATTCATGACCAAATTAAAGGATTTTGGTCATAGCATCGTCGTTCCATTGGTAATGCTCCTTATATCATGCGCATCCTGACATTCCTTCGTATGTATCACAATACGAAGAAATTCCCACAAAAGATAGTGGTCCGCGATATTTGTCGCTAATGCATCTTCCAAAAAGCCCTCCTCGTATTAATCCCTTTAGTCAATGGACTCAACGGCAATAAGAAGAAGAACACCATGAGCCTCCTCCACCTAGTGCTCCTAGACAAAGCTACCCTCATACTTCCCAACAACCACCTTCATCCAGTCAGCATGCCGAATATTATTCCAACTCCGAGGTACAGGAAGCTCGTCTTCAACCAATGCCGGACGAATCTCTTTCTGATTTGGCCATCAAAAATCAAAGAATAATCACGGCATATCAGCGAGCCTTATATAGAAAGATGACAGGATTAGAACGTTCTTTCTCCACTAGGATGACAAAGATGGAGAAGACATTGGACAAAGTGGTCTCCACTTTAGGGAAAGTAATGCGTAAGGTCCATGGCCGCTCTTCCTCACGATCATCATCCTCACCTTGCCCAACAACTCCACCTCGGCAACAAACACTAGTCCATCACATGCAACCCTCTCCCGTAGGTACATCACATGACTGAAGTGCTCGAGGGAAGACTCCTATTAACATACAACCTGAGGAAGAGGAAGAAGATAGTGATGAGATGTATGTGTCCGACACTCCACATTTTCAACAACTATTCATGGCATTTCAAGGTATTTCTATTAAAGCGGATGAGGAGTACAATGATCAGACACAGTGGCCAGGCACATATGAGTAGGATCTTTCTTCCTACTGGGAATATTACGAGAATTACGGAGGATTATCTTATTCGCAAAATCAATATAATTAGACTTTATTTTCTATTATTTTATAACTCCTATGCTTATTCGTTTTTACAACTTCGGTCTTTCATTTTGTGTTGAACATTACTATTTGATGATTACATGCTTTGGTTATTCAATATTTGATGATTACATGCTTTGGTTATTCAATATTTGATGATAACATTATATATCATTTTCGTTTTCCTCCATTTTGATAATGAAAAAGAGGGAGAAATCTATGCATATGCATAGGGGGAGAAGCATATACATAGGGGGAGAAAAAACATAGACAAACATAATAATACTTCTATTGTTGTATTTTATTGTATGAATGAATAGTTGATTTGTGAATGTATAGTTTTCATCATCAAAAATGGGAAGATGTTAGAACCTCTAACTTATATTTCAATGATAACAACTATACAATCATATACATATATAGACTTTATCAAAATTGTAGGTATATACTACAAGCAGACTCCATGATCGAAGATATTATCGAAGATATTAAGACTCAAAGAGAGACGAAGATTCATTGACCATACTACGGTTATTCTGTTGTAAAAGAGTCATAGATAAAATATTGTTAAGGTCTAATTGAGTATATATGCATACACAATTTTATATACATCAAAAACAAGTAGAAAACTGCATTTTCACCTTACAGACGTATGAGGTATAATCACAAACGTCTATGAAAAGTTTCAGGTTAAAAAATAAAATAGTCACAGACGTCTATCATTATACCACAGACGTCTGTCAAGGAAAAAACTGTCATATTTGAAAAAACACTTCTTTTTGAAACCAAAGGAAATCATCTTTCATGAAGAGTTGCAGCCATTAAAACAAAAATTTCTTCAAAGAGCAACAACTCTTCATCTACACCTCTCTAACTCTATAAATAGCATCTTGATTGAGAAGTACTAACAACAAACTTAACTTGCTTTGGTCTACTATATACTCGCTTGATTTCTAAGCATTCTTTTGCATATACACTGTTTACATACTCTCAATCCATTATAACCTTTTGGTTAAATCACTTCCTACAACTCAAAGTAATCATATTCATATACTCAAAGGAGATCAAGGAAGATTTGTATTGTAAGTCAAAAACTATGTTATTGGAACACAAGATTGTCAAAGACACTTTTGTATTAAGCCTATTCCTCCAGGCGAAGTGAGGGTAATTTGTTTAAAGGAAATACCCGAAGAGGAGCTTCGGGACTGGACGTAGGACGGGAGGTCCGAACCAGTATAAAAACTCTGGTTTGGACGCTTTTTATATTTTACTATTTATTATCTACAATTGCATTAAGAAATATACTTGCATATGATATACAAGTTAGATAGTGTACGATCCACTAGACTTTCATAATCTGCTTAGGGCTGCAATTCTACCATTCAAGCTCATCACATCTTTGCCTGTTTTGGGTTCTACCATGTCTTTGATAGCCTGGATCTGATTAGGACTAGCTTCGATTCCTTGTATGCTAATGATGTAACTTAAGAATTTTCCGGAATGAACTCCAAAAGAACATTTCTGAGGATTCAATTTCAATTGATACCTTCGTAATACTTCAAACATTTCCTCAAGATCCTTAAGGTGATTCTTAGCTTCATTGGACTTTACTAGCATGTCATCCATAGAAACTTCTATATTTTGTCCAATTCCACAAATACATCTTTGTTAGCCTTGAGGAATTGAATTAAATTCATTTTCAAGTTATCCTTCAATTCCTTTCCCACTTTAACGATCTTGGTCAAATCAGTTGGATTTATACATATCTCCTTGAGATCTTCTGTGGGTTTTATCCTCTCCATTTCTCCTTGGCAATCTAACTCTGTAATGATCTCGCTTTTCTCTATTAAGTCGGCATCAGTCTTCTTCCTTTTGCTCCTAGATGAGATGTACCTTCAAGACACATGTTTATTTATTTTATTAGATTTAATTTTTATTTCAAATGTTGGATGTAAAAATCCATCATCTAAAGGCTGAAAAATAGTAAATGAATCATAATAGGAAGATTACTCCATTTTATATTGATCAAGAGTAGCAAAATACATTTCATAGGAGCTAAATTGTTCTTCCCGAATTGTATCCCAACCTCTTTTCGTTAAGAATTTCACTATTAGATACTTTGGAGAGATGAATGCATCCACTCATCTAACGTAGAGCGGCCAAATAATGCATTATAGTATAATGGCTGATCGATGATCACAAAAAGAATTTCAAAAATTCTACAGCATGGCGGTACTCCCATTTGCACTAGTAGTTTTACTTGCCCCACAGCAGTTGATCTTTGTTATTAAACCCAAAAATAGGTTCAAGACCAGGCTCTATCTTATCTTCAGGAATGCCCACTTGATCAAAGGCATGCTTGAAGATGACATTGACCGTGCTTCCAGTGTCAACCAGAATTTTGGACACTATAGAGAGCCCCATTTGAGTGGTGATCATAAGAGGGTCATTGTGGGGGTAATGGATTCCCTATTTGAGTTCTTAGGGGGTAATAACAAGATTCAGCATCTGCATATCCAGCCATGGATTTTTAAGTGGGGGCTCCTCTCGAATAGAAAATACTCCTTTAGCTTCCTTGATGTATACGTTTCTGGCCCCTTACTAGTTCCTACTGGATGTGGTCCCCCATGAATCACATCAATTCTATTCAAAGGTGGACTCAGATTTAATGGATCTTCATATTCTAAGTTATTCGCAGTAGTATTAGGGAACTTTCATGGTCCATCGCTGGTTCGGGCCACTTTTTATTGGTTCTGGATGAATGCTTTCAAGTGCCCTTCACGAATTAACTTTTGAATTATTCCAGCCAGCACTCGGCATTCATCAGTTTTGTGGCCATTTGCATTATAGCAAGCATAATAATCATCCCCTTCCTTTGCTCGGGGTAATTTCCAACCTTGAATGAAGTTGGGAAGTTAACTTTCTCTTTTGTTGTAGCATAGTTATACGATAACGGCTTGTTCAAAGCGATTGAATTAGTATTGGAATCCTCCCACCTCGTCCTTTTGTGTCCACGGTCAAACCCAAATCTCCTACTCTCCTTCTTGGGGTTAACTTTTTTTTAGCATAGTACAATTCATCCATTCAAATGAATTTATCAGCTTGGAAATGGAAGTCTTATAAATCTTTACATCCATGAACAAAGAGCTCTTTCCAAAATAGTGTATTTTCTATCAAACCTGAATGCACTGCAATCAGCATATTCCTATCATTCATATCCTTGGCTTTCCATGCCTCTGTATTGAACCTTCTTAGGTAGTCACCCAGTGATTCCCCCTGCCTTTGTTTGATGTTTGCTAAAACAGTATAATCAATTGTGGGATCTCTGCATATGTAGAATTAAGCGGAGAATTCATAGGAAAATTATTTCCACGAGTAAATGGTCTTCTCTCGATATTGACGGTACAAGTTTGCGGTAGCTCCTTGAAGGGACACTGGGAATAGCCTACACCGCACTGCGCCAGAGGCATTATATATATCCATTAGCTATCGAAAGCCATCAAGTGATCATTGGGATCGGTAGTGCCATGATATTTCATGGTTGGGATCTTTACATGAGATGGAATGAACGCTGACATGGTTTCATCCATGAACGGAGCTACTCGTTCATTATCATTTACTCACTCATCTAGAGTTCTTTTCCTTTTTTCATTTGGCATATATTTGGCATCTTTCTCTACCACATCTTTCGAATAAGCTTCAGCATCATCAAAGCTTTTTTGATTTGGGACGTATTCCTTTGAAGTTGAACTCCAGATTGTTTGAGAGATTTATCCTGTATTCTTCCTTGAAGATCGACTTTAATGGCCTGATGTTCTTTTTTCTTTGACGATGTTAGAACTACCTTGCTCTTGCCTTCGTAGGTATAAGCCTTCAAGTTTCTTCTTGGGGAGACCACCTCATCTCCAGTTGTTGGTTTTGCAGTTTTGGAAGATTTCTAAGAAAAAGCTGCTTTTAGGAGCTTTTGCATTTTCAGTAATTGTTGCTCAACATGCCTTATCTTGATTGCATTATCGTCTAGTTGTTCTAGGGTTGATGGCTATCCATGTACAACTCTCTCCAAGTTGAAAGTTAGAGTGATATTTTCCCCCAAATTTGTTGTATGTATTGCTTCCTCGTCCATTCAACTAAGCCTCTTTTATTTCATTTTCCTATAACAAGTCAAACGTTCCATAATGAGGAAACAACCAGGTTGAAGGTTCAACCCCACCTTCTAGCACCAGAAAATGTTAACAAGAAATTTTGTTAACACCCCAAAGCCAGATTTAAAGAATAATCAATCCCTTCGAAACCTCTTTCGAATGAATCGATAGGGACTGCATGTCTTCAAAAGGTGCCCTTTCGAGAATGTTAATTGTTGGCAAGAAATCTAGCCAACATTTCGAAGCAATAGTTTAAGAAAGAATCAACTCATTCAAATCCTTTTTCAAATAAGTCGAAAGGGTCATTACAATTTTAAAGAAGAGACCCTTTCGAAAGCATGGGCTCTAGTGTCATGGTGAAGATTCCTTCGAAAGGGGTTATATGTTTTGAAGCATTCAAGCGCGTTTCGAAGGATTCATCCGAACAAATATAACTTTGATAATCAAAAAGTAAGCTCCTTCGGAACCCTTTTCGAACGAGTCGAGAGGATCTTTATTTTTTCGATGGGACTTATTATTCAACTTATATAACAAATAAGATCTAAACTCAATATGAAGTGGAATCTTATCTTGGATAAATGATTCAAATTCAATTGATATGTCAATATTAAATTATCATCATCACGTCAGTTTAATATTTCATATCATGAAACGTGATAATATTATGATTCGAAAAAAATCCAAGTAGACTCCATAGCATTGCATAAGTCAAATAGGGGTTAGGAAAATAAGCGAGTATCATGTGCAATTGGTCATTAGTCGAGCTAATGGCCGAAATGATCTTCCACATATTCAAAATCGATATTAGATCAATGCATCCACTCCTTTTTATTTATCTAAATTGGATTACAAGTAAGAGAATTTTCCCAAATTGATCTAGGGTTATAAGAATTTTATTTTTCTATAAAGTAAGAAAGAAATTTCAGAATCCAAAATTTGGTCCCAAACTTGGACCCCTAGGGTTGTATTTATAGATGCGGGTTGACCCCCTTCCGCATCCATCCTTTTGAAGTGGTCGAAAGGTCTTTACTCCCAGCCTTTCGTGTCCATCCTTTCGCCTTTGCCCTTCCGCTTCCATAGCTTCGGGGTGGATGTTTGGGTCTCTTATTATGCTTGGATTAGCCCTTTCGCCTTTATTAATAATGCACTAACAACGTATATTGTTCCCTTATTCTTAAATACTACTTTCGTGTACTTCTGGAACCTTTCGACACCTTCGAAAGGTAGGCCTCTTTTAGTAGAGAAAGGGTCAAAGTTCTCTATCGCGTTATTTGGATGAAAGCGAAAGCAACCCCAACTCCTTCTTCTCCTTCGAAACCTCCCTTGGTTGCTTCGGTCTAGTGTTAACCATGATGAGTGATTATTTGAGTGAGTGAGGAAGTGCTTTAGAATGGTTTCGAAAGGATTAGTAGGTGACAAGTGGATTATTGCAAAAGGTCACCTGGCTCCGTGTGGAGTTTTCTTTATGCTTGCGGAAGGGTCCAACCGTTTCGAAAGGCTTATCTTTGCTTTCAAAAGGTAACTGTTGGTAAAATGTTTCTTTGTGGAAGATTAATAGCAGCGAAACCAATTGTTTCGAAGTGTTTGGTTCTTGTGCGCGAGCCTATTATTCGATACCTTCGAACGGTGTTTTGAGCTCATATAAGACCCTTTCTTGTATGTGGAACAAACTGCGTCGAAGGGATTGACTGAGGTGGAAGGGTAGCCTTGATTCCCTTTCAACTCCTTTGAAAGCTCTTGTTTTACTCTTTAGACGCATCAGGTGTTTGCGGCGCTAACCTAATCCCTTCGAAAGCATGCCTTAGAAACACTGCTTTTGAATCGTGGTGAATCCCTTCTTTCCAATTCTTGGCGAAGCTTTTTCAACACTTTTATGGGCCTCTTTTTATGCCTTTATCCTTAAGTGAATTTTATGGTTAACAAGATGGATTTTAGAAAAGAAGGAAATGAAACGAGAAATGAGAGAGAGAATTTTGAAATTGGTTTTATGAAAAATAAATTGAGAAAACTACCTAAATGCCCTTAAGTACACTACCCTCCACTCATTTAATGACACATCACCACATCCCCTTCATCCTCCCTTCCACATGCAACTCACATGGCTCCCCCTTTATCCAACATACAAAACTTTAACTTGACTTATGATTGAATGTGAAAATGTGATATTTCCTTACTTATTTTTTTTAAATTTAAATATTTGAAAAATGTCACATCTTATTTCTTTTCATAAGTAAGTGTATATTTACCTTTATTATATTTCTAATCATACTTAAATTATTTGTGAATGTGTGTATATGTTAACTAAATGTTTACAACCTTTCCAACAACTTTTAGACACCGAATAGTCAAAATTCGGAAAACAATTTCCGATCACACTTTCTATTTTCCTTTGAATTAATTATTTTTGTAAATAAATTTTAAAAATTATTTCGCCACTAGTTATTATTTTAAAAAGGGTATTTTTGAATACTAAAATCCGATTATTAATTATTTAAAAATACATTAAATATCCACATTTAAAGTGATTAATTTTGGGTCGTTATATTCTCCCCCATTAAAAGAATTTCTTCCCGAAATTAGCACACAAGAAGATAGCTCAAACTAACACAAAAGGGCACGATTTATAGATCATAAAACCCATGCAAAAGTTATACACCAAGCAACTACATCACAACAGTTTATACATAAGCCATATAAATATCAAACAACTATCCTAGCAACGACTCAGGATAAGCTTCCCTCATATGATCCTTTGTCTCCCAAGTACAATCTCTGGGATCTTCACTTCGTTAGATCTTAACCAACCTTACTACCTTATTTTGTAGCCTCTTCTCATCCCGATCCATAATATAAACTGGATGACTAATCACAGTTAAGTTGGGTTCTCCCTTCAAATCCTCTTGCACAGACAACTCTATAATTAGCGACGGATCATGCACATATTTCCTCAGATGGGACACATGGAAAACGTTGTGGACACCCAACAACCTCTTCGGGAACTCAACTCCATAAGCAAGCGGTCCAATCCTTTCAAGAATACGAAAAGGTCCAACATACCTTGGTGCTAACTTCCCGCTCTTCGAAATCTAACAGCTCCTTTAATCGGTGAAATCTTTGCAAACATAAAGTCTCCAACAACAAATTCCAAATCCCTTTGCCTTTTATTTTCATAACTCTTTTGACAATCTTGGGCTTCCTTCATCCTCTTCTTAATCACTACAACCATCTATGTAGCCTCTCGAATCATATCTTATCCGAGCACTAAATGATCCTCGGTCTCCACCCAACATGCTGGTGACTTGCTATGTCGTCCATAAAGAGCTACATAAGGTGTCATGCCAATGCTAGCTTAATAACTGTTGTTGTAGGAAAATTCCACCAAGTGCAGATGATCATCTTAAGATCCTCCAAATTCCAAGATGCATGCTCTCAACAGATCCTCCAAGATTCTGTTTACTCTCTTAGTCCGACCATCGGTTTGAGAGTGGTAGGCAGTGCTCAGACTATTGTTCCAAAGCTACCTATAACGCTTCCCAAAACTGGCTGGTAAAGATAGGATCTCGATCACGTACTATGCTCACTAGAACTCCATGTAACCGGACGATCTCCCTCATGTAAATCTCTACCAAAGATGCAGTAGTCCTTTTGCTTGACTGGAATAAATGAGCACTCTAAGTTAGCCGATCCACAATGACCCACACTTCATTCCCTTTCCATAATCAAAGTAATCCGTCAATAAAATCCATTGATACATGTTCCCATTTCCAATTTGGGATCTCTAGCGGTTCAATTAGCCCAGCGGTTCTCTGGTGATCACCCTTGATCTGCTGACAGTTCGCACACCTGCTCACAATGATGAAGATATCCATCTTCATTCTAAGCCACCAAAATACTCTCTTCATTTCCTTGTACATCTTATTGACCCCAGGGTGGATACTCAACTTTGATTTGTGTCATTCTGTCAAATCTTCCAGTCTCAGCCCACCAATATCCGGAATGCACAATCTTCAATTCATCCTTAGAATACCTCGGTTATCTATCTCAAAACCCAAACTTCGACTCTCTTCAACTCCTTGCATTAATTATTCCAGAATACTATCTTTCCTTTGATTCCTCGAAATCCTTTCCTGAAGAGTTGGAGTAACTATAACATCCCCCACTTGGAGGTCCAAAATTAATGGCTACAGATGTTGTAGTAATCCATAGTTATTAATCCTCGGTGACCAAATACGGTAATGTTAGATACATTGATACACAAAAACTAATGAATATGGAAAGATTTTAAAACATCAAACAAGTTCCACATTCCATTTCAAAACATTTCAATTTCATTACATAATCCCACAATCGTAACCACGTTCAGGCAAAATATAATTATTACACATACGCCAAGAGCAATGTATCAAGATGCCCTCTTGGATGATGATAGTATATAATTAGACAATTAAACAACTTTGCCATTACAACCAAAACACAGCGGAATGAAAAGAACTCATTATTAACCAGCTTACCTCCTGCACGTCTCCGGAAACTTTATTCGTCTAAAAGAGAACCTGAAAACCTCAAACTACTCAAAATCAATTGAGCACCCGAGAGTATAAGGGGAAAGCATAAACTTCAAGTCAGACATAAAGCCTGGTATGAATAATAATCTACCATCTCAAACCATTTAGATATCTAGTGAGACCACGCCGCTTAGCAGAACAGGCTTTCCCCTCACTAGTATTCTAAAACCTTTATAAAACCATATACTGTGCTCCTGCATCCACAATGGTTAAAACATCTCAAAATAATATGATGATATGCAAACAAGTAAATCAATTTTCCCATCCCCATTCATTCTGACAATCTGTCTTAGTTATAGTTTCTAGGGTCTCTATTAACCCAATAGTTTTCATGGGCTCACCAGTAACCTATTTAATGGTTATGGACTCCCTGTCCAGTTTCATAGTTTTCATGGGATCACTAAGAACCTATCGACTTCTGTCAATAACTTAACTATTTCATGGGTTCTCCTTGAACCTGTTGGTAACTCCAATAACTTTCCCTCTTGTCCTAGTTTTCATGGATTGACTAGGAACCTATTGACTTCTGCCAATAACTTAATCCGAATATAGTTTTCATTAGTTCACTACTAACCTGTTGGCCCCTGCCAATAAATCTTTCTAATCACAGTTTTTATGGATTTACAATGAACTTGTCTCCTTGACAAATTCTTTTATACATAGTTTTCATGGGTTTACTATGAACCTATCTCCCTGACAACTTCTTTAATCAATATTTTAGCATCCTATATTTTAGTCTTCCCGACCTCCTAAATGCAATTCTACTCATTCAGAAGCTAATTCTAATTTAAATTCACTACTGGGTCAACCTAGCTGGTTATTCTGCCCTTCTTCAAAATACAGTTATGGGTCCATTACAATGTGAATATATATTATAAAGAAGCAAACATAATAATACAATAATACCAACACTTATGGTTTAATATCCTTGAAATCATTTTATATAAAACTTGGTTAATCCCTTTAACCTGTTAATTAAGGAAAACTTCTTCAGATACTCCATACTCAAAATCATCTCTAAACTCTTTATTTATGCCATGGTTTTCCTTTAAAATGAGATTAGGTTATTTGTTTTGAAAAACTAAGGCTTTCGAAACCTTAAAACATTACTTTCAAAACCCCTGGATAACCTCCTTCAAAAGCATTGCAAACTTCTTTTCAAAACATAAACTATATACCTTTTGAAGCTCTATAAACTATCTCTTTCGAAACCAAAATGCACCTTTTGAAAGCACAAAGCATTACTTAATAATCCTTAGAAACATAGCTTCGAAACCAATGAAAGTAACTCTTTCGAAACCATTGGGTTTTTCTTTAAAAACATCTGTTGGATCAAAGTGAATATGTACAAAAGTATCTCTTTCGAAACCTTTTACCTTCACAAAAATTTGTTTGGGGAAAAATTTGATGGCGTCGGACCATCCATTAGAAAGCTCGAAACCTTTAACAAAACTTTGAAGGATAGCTTCGAAACCCTCTATTGAAGCGATTGCCTTCGAAACACTTGAACCCTTTCGGAAGCGTTTAGGACGTAGCTTAGTATAAGTTTAAACCAAAAGCTAACCTTCGAAAGCATTGAGGACTTCAATACATTCGAAAGGCCAAAAGAACGGCAGTAGGGTTTCGACTAGGTCGGAACCATCATTTTCGAAAGCATTGTTTTATAGACAAAGGGACTCATTCGAGAGCATCATACTTAAAAATGAAAGATGGCAACCCTCTTCGAAAGCTATTTAGAAAACCCCTTTTGAAAGCATATGTTTCGACTACATCGAAAGCTTTTAGTAAAAAAAAGCAGGCGCTCAACATTTGAAAACAATGCAAAGGTTTTGACTCCATCGGAAGCTAAGGTTTCGACACTATGCCTTCCGCTTTCCTCCAATCCACTACGTACCATCAATGTGATACCTTGTGTATTGGTTTCGACTTGGTGGGCTTCGGCATGGTTGGTTTCAACTAAGTCGAAGCGAGGGCATAAGGTCGAAGGGCTTCTAAAAGAGGCGGAACCAACTTTTTCTGATTAAAGTCTGATTTAATACCATTTAAAGCAATTTCTTTATAACTAACCTGCCTATTTGTAAACATCTAATTGGTTACCTTAAACTTTTCAAATTCTTTACTAGTATAACTGCCACATCTTTTCAGATCTAAACCAAGGTTTAATTAACAAATAAGCCCTTCCATTAAGCAAAACCAATAATGCAAATAAGTCCTTCTTCTAAAATAATTTAATTTCCATAGCAAATCACTTAGGAAAAATCCCCAAAAATTACAGGAATTCACTTTCAATATGTTATCTAACATACACAAATTTCAGATCCAAATTCTTCCTGAAATAATCGAATTAAAATTTTAAACCCAATTATACATATTTTCCTTTGAAAAGTCATATTAAATTTTCCATAGCTTGGAAAATTACAAAAATTGAAAACCATCGCCAAAATCATATTTTACGTAACATATAATTTTTCCATGGCATTCGAAAATCATTTACAATCAGTTTTTACCCTAAACCCGTATAAATTAATATTTAAAATATTTGATTTAAATTAAACATATTATAAATCCAAGCATATCATCATCCAAATCATCATAAAAAATTGATTTAACCTTAAATTCGAAAACAAATGATTATATAACAAAATAGAAATGATTGAGATTATTATTCACCTTGATTATTATAAGAACATTGAGATTTGTTGTAGATTAATTTCCCCTAGCTTTAATCCTTAGCTTGATTTGAATTTCTCTTCTTTTTCTTCTTTAGAAATGGCTGGCTTCCCTTAGGTTTACGTTTGTTTGATTTTGAGAAATGAAAAGTGAATGTGCATATGAAAGGATACGTGAGTTATAAGGTGCGGCTATTCCCTAATAAGGTCTTGTGTAATTTAATTAACTTACAAACCATTCTTAAGCCCATTTAATTTATTAAGCATGACCTTTTTATCGTTTATTCAAATCTCAATCTCCTTATCATTCTAATTCTTACATTATTCTATTTAATTTATCTAATTAAATCTCCTTAATAATGTTATCAAAAATTAGGGGTGTTACAGTAAGCTTAAGGAGGGCCAAGACTACATTCCTGCTCAAAGCGTCTACCACCACATTTGCCTTCCCTAGTGTATGTAACAACTCGTACCTTAATGAGCCTAAATTTCAACAAATTTCAAAACCCAAGTCCATCAAAGCATAGATCGTTGGACTTGGTATATACAAATAAGCCTGAGCATTATCATAGAACGGTAGAAATCTAAACTCATAGCAAAAACAATAATAGGATAAGAATACTGATTATGACTATTACCTTGGAATTAATGGTATTCCTTGGGTGGTAGATTGTCACAACATCATCGAGCATGAGAGGAAAAAAGACTTATCCAACAACTAAACACATCCAGCTCCAGTGACTCATTCCTATAAATCTATCCTGTGGGTTGTAATGAGGAGGGGGTCAGAACAGCATTCTGGTGACTGGAAAATCTATAAACTGTCCATAACATAAATTTATACCAGTTGGTTTCCATTTAATTATTATGTCTATTAAGGTTAGCAATTCCAATCTAACCTTGCATTGAACACACGATTACTTACCTACTCTTGCCCAAGGTACAAAATACCGACGAAGCCTTATCATTCACCCAATACTTTCATACCCATTTGCCACTTAATACTTCTAAATATGAAGCGGGCTTCTACTATCACCACATAATACTTTTAAAAGAGAAATAGGCAGACTTTGCCGTTTAAGACCTCAATCTTGGTTGACTCTATCATTTAAGACCTATTTCCAAAGTGGACTTATAGCATCATCATTATTGGTCTATTAGTCCTAACTACAAAGACCTTTGACCCCAATATATGGCCTTATAATTTATAATAGTCATACTACTAGCGCATCTATCATTGTTAAAGTCTAAGAAAAGTGAGAGACTGTACCCAAGTCACTTAATACCTCATTAATATGGACTAGGCAGGCCTCTGACCATTTAATACCTATTTATAGGTAAGCCTTTGCCATTTAATACCTAACTCCAAAGCAGACTCCTCACTGTACTATCTAGTGATATTGCTTGGAAAACTCATTGGGCTAATTAATACTTCTTTTATAGGAAAGAGGCGAACCAAAGATTAGTCACTTAGTACCTCAAACCCAAATCAACCTTTCCCGAGATATCCATCATCACTCTTAATTATAAATATGGAATCTCATTAGGTTACTTATTTCGATAGGGAAGCGGGCCCTAAGATAACCACTTAATACCTCAACACTGATGTAAACCATTTTAGAGATATCCCTCACTGCTTTCTAATTCTAGATTTGGACCATTTAATACTTTTCAATTAAGAAAGTAGGCCCAATCTCTCATGACATCATAGGTCCTAGAATTAATGATATCTCACATCAGTAGTAAGTGCACCCTACTACTAGTAGCCTCAAAGTGAAGGGCAGTCTTTCGTCAAGTGACTCTACCGACCTTGCATCACTAACCTACTAAGTCCAATTAACCATCCTAAGTCTTTACTTATGTTATCTTAGGTAGAAATTGAACTTAGCTTACTAATTCTCCTTTTTATTTAAGGTAATAAGATTTACTTTAAATACTTATCTACCAATAAATCCCCTTTTAATGCTCATAAATGTCAATTTTCCCATATAATCCTAAAAGACATTTCCCTAGATGTTTACGTATGATTACTAATTTCAAATTAGTAATATTTTATATCTATTCCATTTTTGTCAGTCCCATTAATCCGCTTGTCCCTATTAATTGTAACTCCTAATTCATTTCCACTAATCACCCATTAATTGGAGTTACAATCTATAATTCCCATAATCCCCACATACAACAAGGGAATAAATATTCAAATCAAAACTTGCAATAAGGTATTTGTAAATAAAATAAAGACCCAATTTATTACATCAATTCAATGGAATATTCTAAACGATAGCACCCATATTCTATTCAACACCTCTTTTACAGGAGATGTGAGACTATGATAAAATAATCCCTTTAAATTTATGTAAATAATTGGGAATCCAATCCTATCCATTAATTCCCATTAATTGCCTCTTAATAGGAATTACTACCTATTCGCTTCCCTAAATATAATAACAGCTAATGAACGTTACACATAAATAATGAACGAATAAACATTGTTAATCTTTATTAACACAACAAATACATATAAATTGCCTAATAAAACTACCTATTTGTAACCAAATATATTCTAGTCAAAAATATGTAACTAGAATATGCTTTCCATATTTAATTTGCTAGAATTAGATTCCTTAGGAAGATTTTCCACTATGATTTCCATAAATTAGTTTAACAGAAATATGAAAGATTGACTCTGTTTGAAATTACAATGAATGGATAATTAGGATATTCCTTGTTAAGTCAAACGTCGCCTTTTGAATGAAAAGTGGAAAAAGTAAACAAATTTATAAAAATAAAACGGATGTTCTTCCCACAAATTAAACTATGGAAAATCTACAACCTAACAAAAATTAGGCAATAATCCTATTTTACAGCCAAGTATAGATCTGGGATAAAAATATACAACATTCAAATTCTAAAATCTTTGGGACTGTTTTCTAGATCTAGTGTAAACATTTTTCAAATTAGATCTAAAATAAGAACATGCAGGCAATGGTTTTCTATACTAATTTAAGCCTACAATTCACAAATAAAATTTATTTAGGCATAAAGTCGAACGTATGCCAACGAAATATATTTAAAATCATAAACAATGCATAAAATTTTCTACTCAACTTTTAAAAGCGATCCAAATCTGCAGAGCTGAAGTAGAACCTTAAATTCATCTCTAATTTCTTTTTAATCCAAAAAATATGTATACAAAGGGTTTATAAATACATTAGACCTTAGAAGTGATTTGGAATTGGGAGAGAAAATAGATACAAATATATAAATTACCTCAAATACGTGTATAGTTGATTCTTTTCTCTTCTCCTTATTATTAGATTTATATTCTTCTCCAATTTGTATGAATATAGATATAAATATCTTATTTTTATAGTTTAGAAAGAAAGTGGAGAAGAAGAAATTGCAGAGCTTCATTGCTCTATACAGAAAAATATGAGATGAGAAGAAAGGGTTAGGCCTGTATTTATAGGCGTAAGAATCAAGCTTAATCGTCAGATCAAAATATATTAAATCCGGGCCGTTGGGCTTAGGCTAACCTAAGTCGCCACATATGGAGCAGTCGATCACCCCTAGTCGACTGCTCATAGTGGCATGTTGACCTGTGGACTTGGTTTAATTAATATAAAACGTTAATTAATTCTAATTGAATTATTTTCGTTCCGAATTCGTTTTTCGTCCGTAACTTCTTCATTTAGACTCCAATTGCAAAATTCCAAATATGAAAGTTGCTCAGAATTTCACCACAAACGTAATGGTTCAAGTTTTGTAGTCAAATTCCATCATATGCACAAATTCTATTTTTTGAGCCTAATTGATTAACTAGCTAATTAAATAACTAACGCTAAATTACAGGGTATTACATTCTTTCCCCCTTAAATATATTTTCATCCCTAAAATTTCACTAATGACTAAGTCATGGTTTTGGCTCATAATTATCCTAAACTACACAATTAATGAGTGTACAACCAATTTTGCAACCAAACGTACACAAGTGCATAATGTATTACTGTATCACCATATAGAAAATATGTATGCAGAATGATTCTAAATCGGATCCTCTAATATGAATGCATTTCTTTTGAAAACAGTTTTGGAAATATGATGCAAGCAACCTATATATATATATATTGGCAGTTCTATATATATGCAGTTTTTTGAAATATCTTTTCAACCAAAACCTCCATACTCCTACGAACAGAAGTATGAAACAACCAATTTTGCATCCAGTTCCTACCATCCAAAACCCGAAAGCATCAAAAAATCGCTTCCTAAACTTTACTCTTATGATGGAAAAATGAATTTAGGTGTAGAATTTAACATTCTTACCACTCTATAATCTTCCTATTCCTGTAGTACAGTGGAAATTTCCTCATTGCCCCGGATTTAATCCAAATTTTCCATGCACAAAATACATAAAGAGGCTTATTTTCAGGCTCTAAAATGGAATTGAGTCTAAAAATAGGCGCGCGTCATCTACAAGATATGGAAATAAAATTCTAAGGCTAAAACAGCTTTTCCATTGTTACCGCTTACATTTACTGCTTCGTCGATCCTAATGTGACGCTAAATTTGCAAGTTTTAACCCTATTTGCCTTCCCTATGATTAATATGTGGCCTTCAAAATCAAATATTTCACAAAAATCTTTCTAACTTTTCAAATTTGTACGTCACTTGAAAAATGAAACCTTAAAATATTTAGACATACATTTTCCCTCGAAATCAAATTCGTGGACAAAAATTTTAGAAATAATTTAAGTGCCAAAAATAACAAAAACTAAAACTTTTTTTTCAAAAGAGAACCTTTTCAAAAAAATTGATAGATTAACCCACAATTTCAGTGTAGTCGAAAATCGGTTATACGTTAAACGCATAAACTAAATTCTAAAATTCTACAACTAACCTTTACCTATAAAACTTGACATTTTATATAAAAATGTCATCATGTTCAATTACCCAAAAATTTTAGCTTTTAAGGAACATGAGAAATAACCCGTGATACCAAAACAACTTTATAATATCCTTCACCAAAATTTTCCAACTATTCTAAACTTCCAATCTTACATTGTATTTAATGTTAGTTAAGTGTCTTTTATAAGATTTTCATATTTATACTGCTTCTTCGCTATGCATATTAAGAGTGGTTTACATGTCTAGAAATAATAACATAGTAAATAAATAGGAACTCATAATATCGTGCGTGCCTTTGCTAGAAGGGAAAAGGCAGCAACACCATAAATCCTAAAATAATGCCTATAGACTATGAGATGCCTTACTCCGCGGCTGGAGCTCGATCCAATGTTGCGACCCTTGAATGGTTGTAGCATGAAGATTATACATCCAATCTCGTGCCGCTGGCCTGCTGGTGTTGCTGACGACTTCGGAATTGTCACCTTCCAAATGAAGGATCTAATGATGGTAGAAGGAACCTTCTACTAAATTGCCTCTCCACGGAGGTTCACCTGTATTACCTAAAGACGAGAGTGGATAGGTTTAAATACGGAAAGTGACTCTGTGGAATGCTATTCCTTGATCAACAAATTGCATCATAAGGGTGCGGGTCAATTGACGACGATGCTGCAAATAATAGCATAGGTGGTCTTTCGCACCATGGGATATCCAGTCGTAACTTTTCGTCTTAGAGATGAAGTTATGCTGGATGACGCGCACAACTAGACAGGCAATCAGACGTAGATTATCCATCTTCCAAACACCGACATCCTGGGAAAAGATATGTTGCAAAATCTTTGAGTCAGTCGCTTAAAAATCATCCAAGTCCACATCCTTCGCAAAGGCCTCCAAAATATCAACGAGATCATCATTAGTCAGCTCAATCAAGACACCCTTCACCTCCGAACGAATCAAACTGTTGCCTCCATCAAAATTCTATGCCATTAGACATCGAAAAGGCAGTTGCAGCATGGGTAACATTCCCGCTCAAAGGTCTCGAAGTAGAGAATCGATGCAAATTCTACCACATCAAATAGCTCTTCCAGCCCAAAAGCAGCGAAACTTTCTGCTCATTCCAGTCCAACAAGTGGCCTCTTGAGGGTTGAGACCATAATGGTGTGAGAAAAAAATTAGCAGTACGGAAAGGTGTCTTGGGCTAAGAAGTGGTCAAAGGGAGGAAATAGGATTTAGATATGAAGTAGTGATGCGGCGAGATCCAACATGTAAAACCATCATGAGGGGGAAGGTGAGGCTGCCACTCCTAGGGAAAAACGGTGTCGCCTAGTGGAGGACGGAAGAGAGAGGCTGATACTTGAAGGAGGAGGAGGATGGAGATTGGGTTCGGCTTGTTGAGAAAGGAGGAACGGAAGAAGGCAACTTGGAGGAATTTTGACGCAACTTTTATAGTCCCGTTCTAGGTTCAAGTTGTGCCAAAACTCGTTAACTGGTAGACCACTCTAGGTTTACCGCTAGGTGGTTAACCACTAGACGGATTTTGGACGTTAATTGAACCTATACCCAATTAGGGTCAAATTAAATAATAATAATCGTTTCGCGCCGTCTTCTTCAATTCGACACGATTCAGAAAATTCCTATACTTATCACGGCAATAGCTTACCACCTAGTCACAAACCATGCTCTAGCAATTCGCATTAGTCCCAACCAAACTACCACGATTAACAACAATTCCAAAAACCCAAAAATATTCCAGCTGCTATTTCCTGCCTACTTGGCACGGAAATATTTCTTCCAGTAGCTGGTAGTATATAATAATACTTCAAACTACATACCCTAATAAAATTGAATTTCATTCCTATCTTGTCTGTACCTTAAAGAGAGAAGATTTTAAAAACCTTGATTTTATAAACCGAAAACTTAATGAACTAAATATATGCTCCTTTATACTTGTTTCTAAATAATGGAAACTATTTCATACCATAACTTCCTTTAAAATCAAACTTATATATATATATATATGAATATTTCAAGATTTCCAAAAACCTTTTTAAAGCACAAATTTCCCAAATTGGAAAACTATTCCCTTGCCAAAAATCAAAATCAAGCCTTTACATATATATATATATATATATATATTTAAGAATTTCAAAAATTAATCTTTTATAAACTAAAAATTTCTTAACACGACCAACGTAATATTATACATGTTTCTTTGAAAATTAAAATTTCAACACTTTCCGAAAACAAAATTTCCAAAATAAATCCTTAGAAAAAGAAATCCGTTAAAAACCTTTTTTCCAAAATCTAAGGCTTTACCAAAACATACTTTATATAAATTCTCTCATACGTTGTAGACAAAGGAATTGAAATTAATTATTCAAATAAAAATCTAGTTTGCTATCAAAGAGGTGATCAATGAATGCATCTTAGCAAAAACTTGCCTTCGTACAATTGCGACATATAGACTCTAATTTCCCATCCATCCAGAATAAATGTGTATCCCCAACTGGAACTCATCATCAAAATCTAATATCACATGGTAGCTAGAATCTCAACCATCAAGTTGAACACCTTTAGTCTCCAAGATTCTGCAATATGTCCTACTCATGCTCTTCATCATCAGCGCCATATGCATCCCCAGCACTCTGTGGGGTACTTCGAAGTCGGCGTGAAAAATCTTAACTCTAAGATATTTCCAACCCATAGTTGCTTTGCCCATTCCTTTAGAGTGCAACTACAACTACTTCTATAGTCAGAATTATTAGAATCTAACGTAAAAACATAATAATACTAGATAGGAAAGTATGAGTGTGTTCTCTCAATTTATCCTAATTCCTCTAATCTACTAACCGTGACTCTGATATCAAATTCAATAACCCGTACCTTAATGGACCTAAATTTCAACAAAATTCGAAACCCAAGTTCATCAAAGCATAGATTGTTGAATTTGGTTCCTGAAAATAAGCATAAGCATTATTAGAGATTGATAGAAGTCTAAACTCATAGTGGAAACAATAATAGGATAAGAATACTGATTATAACTACTACCTTGAATTAATGGTATTCCTTGGATAGCAGATTGTCACATCAACATCAAGCATGAGAGAAAAGAAGACATCTCTAATAACTAAACTCATCCAGGTCCAGTTATCTATTCCTCTAAATCTATCCTATGGGTGGTAACGAGGAGGGGGTCAGAACAACGTTTCGGTGATTGGAAAATCTATAAACTGTCCATAACATCAATTTATACTGATTGGTTCCCATTTAATTGTTTTGTTTATTAAGGTTAGCAATTTTAATCTAACCTTGCATTTCACACATGATTACTTACATACCCATTCCCATGTTACAAAATACTAATGAAGCCTTATCAACAACCCAATACTTCAATACCCATTTGCCACTTAATACTTCTAAATTTGAATTGAGCTTCTACTATCACCACATAATACTTTTAAAAGAGAAATAGATAGACTTTGCCATTTAAGACCACAATCGAAGTAGATGCCGTTATTTAAGACCTATTCTTAAGGTACACTTCTAGCGTCGTCATTATTGGTCTATTGGTCCTAACTACAGAGACCTTTGACTACTTTATATGGCCTTATAATTTATAATAGCCATACCACTAGTCCATCTATCATTATTTAAGTCTTACCAATGTGAGAGACTGTACCCATGCAACTTAATACCTATTAGTAAGGACTAGGCAGGCCTCTGACCATTTAACACCTATTTATAGGTAGGCCATTGTCATTTAGTACCTAACCCCAAGGCAGACTCCTTACTAGTACTATCTAGCAGACATTGCTTGAAATCTCATTAGGCTACTTTGTGCTTCTTTTGAGTGGAGAGGCGAACCCTAGATCAGTCACTTAGTACCTCAATCCCAAAGCGAACCTTTCCCAAGATATCAATCATCACTCTTAGTAATAAATATGGAATCTCATGAGGTTACTTCTTTCGGTAGGTAGGCAGGCCCTAAGATAGCCACTTAATACCTCAACACTGAAGTAAACCTTTTTAGAGATATGCCTCACCGCTTCCTAATTCCAGATTTGGACCACTTAATACTTTTCAAATAATAAAGTAGGTCCAATCTCTCATGCTGTCATGGGTCCTAAGATTAGTGATATCTCACATCAGTAGTAAGTGCATCCAACTGTTGGTAGCCTCAAAATGAGGGGCAGTCTTCCGTCATGTGACACTACTGACCTCACATCACTAACCAACTAAGTCCAATTAACCATTCTAAGTCTTTACATATATTATCTTAGGTAGATTGGAATTAGCTTACTAATTCCTCTTTTTATTTAAGGCAATAAGATTTACCTTAAATACTTACCTACCCATAAATCCTCTTTTAATGCTCATAAATGTCAATTTTCCCATAAAATCCTAACGGACATTAACCTAGACATTTACATATGATTATTAATTTCAAATTAGTAAACTTTTATATCTGTTCCATTTTTATCAGTCCCATTAATCCACTTGTCCCTATTAATTGTAACTCCTAGTTCATTTCCGTAAATTGCTTATTAATTGGAATTACATTCTTTAATTCCCATAATCCCCACATACAACAGGGGAATAAATACTCATATTAAAACTTGCAATAACAGATTTGTAAATAAAATAGAAACCCAATATATTACATTAATTCAATGGAATATTCTAAATGATATGACCCATATTCTATTCAACTCCTCTTTTACAAGAGAGGTGGAATAGACTATGATAAAACAATCCTATTAAATTTATATAAATAATTAAGAATCCAATCGTATCCATTAATTCCCATTAATTGCCTATTAATAGGAATTACTACCTTTCCTAATTTCTGCTTATTCACTTCCTTAAATATAATAATAAATAACGAACGTTATGCATAAATAACGCACGAATAAACATTATTCTTCTTTATTAACACAATAAATACGTATAAACTGCCTATTCGTAACCAAATATATTCTAGTCATAAATATGTAACTAGAATAAGCTTTCTATATTTAATTTGTTGGAATTAAATTCCTTAGGATGATTTTCCGCTATGATTTTCATAAATTAGTTTAACACAAAGAGGAAAGATCGACTCTGTTTGAAATTTCAAGGAGTGGATAATTTCTTTTTATTTGGATTAGATAGTGTAAACTATATAGGATAATCACATACTTTACACATCTCTTTCCTTTTGTTTTCCTTATTAAATCAAACATCGCCTTTTGAATGAAAAGTGGAAAAAGTAAACAAATTTATTAAAATCAAATGGATGTTCTTGCCACAAATTAAACTCTGGAAAATATATAACCTAGCACAAATCGGGCAATAATACTATTTTACACTCAAGTACAGATCTGGAATAAAAGTATACAACATTAAAATTCTAAAATCTTTGGGATTGATTTTCATATCTAGGTGTAAACATATTTCAAATTAGAGCGAAAACAAGAATATGCAGGCAATAGTTTTCTACACTAATTTAAGCCTACAATTCACTAATAAAATTGATTTGGGCATAAAAATCAAATGTATGCCAATGGGGTCGATTTAAAATCATCAACAACGTATAATAATTTCTCACTCACCTTTTAAAAGCGATCAAAATCTTCAGATTTGAAGTAGAATGTAACATCCCCCTACTTGGAGGCCCAAAACTAACGGTTATGGATGCTGCAGTCACCCATAGTTATTAATCCTTGACGACCAAATACGGCGGTGTTAGATTCATTGATACACAGAAACACATGAATATGGAAAAATTTTAAACTTCATCACATTTCATTTCAAAATATTTCCAATTCATTACATAATCCCAAATTCACAATTCACGTTCAGAGAAAATATATTTATTACAACATACGCCCAAGAGTGACATATGAAGACACCCTCTTGGATGATCAGAGTATATACAGGCAATATAACAACTTTGCCAATACAAACGACACAGCATAATCAAAAGAAAAGAGAACTCTAATTAGCTATCATGCCTCCTGCACGTCTCCGGAAGCTTATTTGTCTTAAGAGGTACCTGAAAACCTCAATTCTCAAACTACTCAAAATAAATTGAGTACCTGAGAGTTTAAGGGGAAAACATAAACTTCGAGTCAGATATAAAGCCTGGTATGAATAATAATCTACCATCTCAAATCATTTAGATATCTAGTGAGAGCACGCCGCTTAGCGAAATGGGATTTCCCCTCACTAGTTTCTCAAAACCTTTATAAAACCATATACCGTGCTCCTACATCCACAATGGTTAAATCAATTCAAAACAGTATAATATGATGATATGCTAAACAAATGAATTAATTCTGGATTACCATCCCCATTCATTTTAGACTATCTATCTCAATTATAGTTTCTAGGATTACTATTAACCTATTAGTTTTCATGAGCTAACTAATAACTGGTTAAACATTTAAGGACTCCCTGTCCAATTACATAGTTTTCATAGGGTCACTATGAACCTATTGGTAACTCCAATATCTTATAATTATCCTAGTTTTCATGGCTTGACTAAGAACCTATTGGTAACCCCAATATGCTTTCTCCTTACCCTAGTTTTCATGGGTTGACTAGGAAACTATTGACAACTGTCAATATTTCATCCGGATATAGTTTTCATGGGCTAACTACAAACCTACTGGCCCCTGCCAGTATCCAATCATAGTCCTAATGGGCTTACTATGAACCTATCTACCCGACATCTTCCTTTACATATAGTTTTCATGGGCTAGCTATGAACCTATCTATCTGACATCTTCTTTTATACATAGCTTTCATGGGCTAATTATGAACCTATTGGCCCCTGCTCTTTTCCAATAAACAGTTTTCATGGGCTTACTAATAACCTATTGGCCCCTACTAATATCTTTCTTTTATATTTTAGCATCCTATATTCTGGTCTTCCTGACCTTCTAGATGCAATTCTACTCATTCAGGAGTTTATTCAATTTATATTCACTACTGGGTTAACCTAACTGGTTCTTTTACCCTTTATCCCCAAAATGCAGTTGCATGTCCATTATAAAGTGAATATATTCATATTAGAAGAAGCAACATAACAACATAGCAATACCACTTCTGTGGGTTTAATATAAAACATGGTTAATTCCTTTAACCTATTACTTTATCAAAGATAGCTTCTTCTTAAAACCATTTTAAAAACTCCTTTAATTTAGCCATGGATTTTTCCTTTAAAAATAGAGTTTGGGTCATAAAACCTTTCGATACCTTCAAAACCTAGCTTTCGACTTCATAGGATAGCCTCCTTAGAAAGCCTCAAAAATCTATCTTCAAAACATTAGGCTCCTGCCTTTTAATACTTTAAAATCTACCTTTCGAAACCTTTCGAATACATTAAAGTATTAGCATTTAACTTTAGAAGCTTAGCTTTAAAACTAGGTGAAAGTACCCCTTTCGACACTAATGGAAGTAACCCTTCCGAGAACATTGAAAGTACCTCTTTTAAAAACATTGGGTTTATACTTAAAAACATAATTTGGGTCAAAGTGAATATAGGCGAAAGCATCTGTTTCGAAACCATCCTTTATCATATAAAAATATTGGGGAAAACTTGATGGCGTCGGCATCATCTCTTTCGAAAGCATAAAACATCTGGGCAAAATAACGTAAGGTCGGCTTCGAAGCACCTTTCAAACCATCACCTTCGTAACGCCTAACCTCTTTCGAAAGCTATAGGAAGTGGCTTAAAATTTATAAAAAAATTACCCTTTCGACAACATTGATATCTTCAACATCCTCGAAAGGTTAAAGAACGACAGCAGGGTATCGACTAGGTCAAAACTCCTTCTTTTAAAACATTCTTTCATAAGCAAAGAACCTAGTCGAAAGCAATCTTAAGTTGATGGCAACCCTTTCGCCCTTTAAAACCTCTTTCTAAACCAAACGCTTTGACTTTGTCGAAGGCTAAATCAAAACAAAGGTAGGCACTTTTCTTACAAAAAAAACCGCGGTTACTAGTCCTTCGGAAGCAATGCTTTCGACATCTTACCTCCCGCCTATCTCCAATCCACTACGTACCATCATGGTGATACCTTGTATATTAGTTTCGGCAAAGTTTGTTTCGACAAAGATGATGGCGGAAACTTCTATGTTGAAAGGTGCTTTACAAAGTAGGCGGAACTAATTTTTCTGATGTAAATTTGATTTTTACCACTTTAAGCAAACTTTTCTCCAACTAACCTGCCACGTGTCAATACTAGATTGGTTGCCTTAAATTTTTAAAATTCTTTTTCAAAATTAACTACAGCTAATCCAGATCTAAACCATGGTTAAGTTAATCAATTAAGCCCTTCCAATTTTTGGAAAGAAGTTCCTCTTCTAAAATAATTTATTTTGCATAGCAAATCACTTTGCAAAAATTCCCAAAAATTCCAGAAATTCACTTTAATCATGTTATCTAACATGTCAAAATTTGAGATCTAAATTCTCAATATATTTTCCAAAATAAATTTATAAACCCAAATAACCATATTTTCCTTTGAAAATCCATAATAATCTTTCCATAGCTTGGAAAATTCTCAAAATGAAATCTAACTCCAAAATCATGTTTCTCATAACATTAAATTTTCCCATGGAATTTAAACATCATAAGATCTCAGTTTTGATCTAAAACCGTATAAAATCTCTTTTAAACAATCTTGTTTAAATCATATAAATCACAAATCAAGCATATCATCTATATATCATAAAAACGAATTTAACCTTAAATTCAAAAATATATGATTGAAAATAAAATAGAGATGGAATTATTATTCACCTTGCCCTAGATAAGGATATTGGATTGAGATTGATTTCCCCTAAGCTTGATTCTCTAACTTTAATTTGATTTTTCTCTTGATCTCTTAATGGTTGTCTGTTCCTTCTCTTTTGATTTGCGTTGTAAAATGACGTGAATAGGGAGAAAATAGTGGGAACGAAAATATATAAGGGGGAAGTTATGGATGGAAATTTCCAATTATATCCTATGTAATTTAATTAACCAAAAACCAATTCTTTAGCCCATTAATTAGTTTATTAGGCTCGGCCCTTAATTAATTAATTCAAGTCTCAATCTCCTTATGACTTACATTTACATTATTCTATTTAATTTATCTAATTAAATCTCCTGAATAATGTTATCAAAAATTAAGGGTGTTACATAGAACCTTAAATTCATCTCCAAATCCTTTTTAATCCAAGAAAATGTATAAAAAGAGTGTATACATACATTAGATCTGAGAAGAGATTTGGGATTAGGAGAGAAAATAGATACAAATATACAAATATATATAAATTACATCAAATACGCGTATAGTTGATTCTCTTCTCTTCTCCTTTTAATTTGATTTTTATTCTTCTCCAATTTGTATGAATATAAATATAAATATCTTATTTCTATAATTTAGAAAGAAAGTAGAGAAGAAGAAATGGTAGAGATTCGCTACTGCCTCCAGAATAATATGAGAAGAGAAGGGATGGTAGGGCCTGAATTTACAGGCACAAGAGTCAACCTCAAACGTCGGATCGAAATATATTAAATTTGGGCCATTGGGCCGTGGCTAACCCTAACAGCCACACAACGAGCTGTTGACCGGCCCTACCTAGGGATCAACCACCCCTGGTCAATCGCTCATAGTGGAGGGTTGATCCGTGGGCTCGGCTTAATTAATATAAAATGTTAATTAATTCTAATCGAATTATTTCTGTTTCGAATTCTTTTTTCATCCATAACTTCTTCTTTTGGACTCCGATCGCAAAACTCCAAATATGAAAGTTGCTCAGAATTTTGCCACGAACACAATGGTGCAAGTTTCATGGTCAAATTCCATCGTTTGCACAAATTCCATTTTTGGAGCTAAATTAATTAACCAACTAATTATAACTAACGCCAAATTATGGGGTGTTACATTCTTTCCCCTTAAAAAGAATTTCGTCTCCGAAATTTCAAAACGACCAAGTCATGGTTTTGGCTCATAATTATCCTAGACTACACAACCAATGAGTGCACAACCAATTTTGCAACTAAACATGGAGAAGTGCATAGTATATTACTGTATCACTACACAGAAAATCAGTATGCAGAATAATTCTAAATCGGATCCTCCTATATGAATGCATTTTTTTGAAAACATTTTTGAAAAATATGATGCAAACAACGTATACGTATACTTGCAAGTTCTATTTGTATGGAGCTTTAGAAAAATATTTTTAACCGAAACCCCCATACTCCTACGAATAGAAGTATGGAGCAACCAATTTTGCATCAACTTCCTACCATCCAATAATCTAATGCATCGAAAAATCGCTTTCTAAACTTTACTCCTATGCCGGAAAAAGAAATTTAGGTGGAGAATTTAACATTCTTACCACTCTATAATCTTCCTATTTTACCGTAGTACAGCGGAAATTTCCTCGCTATCTCAAATTTACTCCAAATTTTCCACGCACAAAATGCATAAGGAGGCTTATTCCAAGCTCTAAAAGGGAATTAGGTCTAAAAATAGACACGCGCACGTCGTCGACAAGGTATGGAAATAGAAATTCCAAAGCTAAAATAGTTTTTCCTTTGTTACTACTTGCATTTATCGCATCGTCGATTGTAGTGCACTGCTAAATCTGCAAATTCTAACTTTCTTTGTCTTCCCTAGGCTTAACATGTGGCCTTTAATATCAAATATTCCACAAAAATATTTTTTGCTTTGCAAATTTGTGTGTCATTTGAAAAATAAAGTCCCAAAATATTTAGACGAACATTTTCCCTCAAAATCAAATTTTTGGACAAAAATTCTAAAAATAATTTAAGAGCCAAAAATAACTAAAACCTAAAAACTTTTTTGTTTCAAAAGAGAAGTTTTTCAAAATATTTCCTTTTCAAAAATTTTGATAAATTAAGCCACAATTTCAATGTAGTCGTAAGTCGGTTATGCGCTAAATGCATAAACCAAATTCTAAAACTCTATAACCATAAAACTTGATATTTTATTTAAAAATGTCATCATGCCCAATTAACCAAAAAATTTAGCCTTTAAGGAACATGAATAATGACCCGTGATACTAAACGTCTACCACCACTCCAGATCTCCATCATCCTCCTCCCGAATTTAATAGAAATTAAGTAACTACAACTGGAAAGCTAGGTGCTATTTTTATCTACACAACCAGTGATTATGACTACCTTACAAGGTGTGGCTACAAATGGTAACCCCAGACATCCTTCTCTTTTGGCTAGCCTCTCGACTTCCTAGGCTACTAGCTTGCTAACCCACTCAGAACGTGTAGGGACAAGGGAGAAAGCTTCATCCATGTTCACAATGCGAGAACCCCCTATCACGTAAGCATAAACATGCCAACAAGGTCTGGTGACTAGAAAATCTATAAACTATCCATAAGATAAATTTATACCGATTGGTTTTCATTTAATCGTTATGTCTATTAAGGTTAGCAATTTCAGTCTAACCTTGCAACACACACACGATTACTTACCTACCCATTCCCAAGGTACAAAATGCCAACAAAGCCTTATCATCCACCCAACACTTCCATACCCATTTGCCACTTAATACCTCTAAATATGAAACGGGCTTCTACTATCACCACATAATACTTTGAACAGAGAAATAAGCTCACTTTTCTATTTAAGACCTCAATTGAGGTAGACTCCATCATTTAAGATCAATTCCCAAGATGGACATCTAGCGTCGTCATTATTGGTCTATTGGTCCTAACTATAGAGACCTTTGACCACTATATATGGCCTTTTAAATTATAATAGCATACCACCAGCGCGGCTATCATTATTAATGTCTTAGCAATGTGAGAGACTGTACCCAAGCCACTTAATACCTCATTAATAAGGATTAGGCATGCCTTTGACCATTTAACACCTATTTATAGGTAGGCTTTTGGCATTTAATACATAACCCCAAGGCGGACTCCTCACTAGTACTACCCAGCAGACGTTGCTTGTAAATCTTATTGGGCTACTTAATATTCTTTTATAGGAAAGAGGCGAACCCTAGATCAGTCACTTATTACCTCAAACCCAAAGAAAACCCTTCCCGAGATATCCATCATCACTCTTAATTATAAATATGGAATCTCATTAGGTTACTTCTTTAGGCAGTGAAACGTGCCCTAAAATAGCCACATAATACCTCAACACTGAAGTAAACCTTTTTAGAGATATCCCTCACCACTTCCTAATTCCATATTTGGACCATTTAATATTTTTCAATTAAGAAAGTAGGTCTAATCTCTCATGCCGTCATGGATCCTAGGATTAGTGATATCTTACATCAGTAGTAAGTGCACCCAACTACTGGTAGCCTCAAATGAAGGGTATTCTTCTTTCGAGTGACTATACTGACCTCGCATCAGCATCATACTTTAACCATCCTAAGTCTTTACTTACATCATTTTAGGTAGACCTTAGATTTAGCTTACTAATTCCCCTTTTTATTTAAGGCAACAAGATTTACCCTAAATGCCTATCTACCCATAAATCCCCATTTATTGCTTAGAAATGTCAATTTGTCCATAAAATCATAACGGACGTTTCCCTAGACATTTACATATGATTACTAATTTCAGATTAGTAACCTTTTATATCTATTCCACTTTTAACAGTACCATTAATCCACTTGTCCCTATAAACTATAACTCCTAATTCATTTCCATTGGTTGCCTATTAATTGGAGTTACAATCTTTAATTCCCATAATTCTCGCATACAACATGGGAATAAATATTCATATCAAAACTAGCAACAACAGATTTGTAAATAAAATAGAAACCCAATTTATTACATCAATTCAGTGGAATATTCTAAACTATAGGATTCATATTCTATTCAACTCCTCTTTTATAGGAGAAGTGGAATAGACTATGATACAACAAACCCATTAAATTTATGTACATAATTGCGAATCCAATCCTATCCATTAATTCCCATTAATTGCCTAGTAATAGAAATCACTACCTTTCCTAATTTCTACCTATTCGCCTCCCAAAATATAATAATAAGTAATGAACGTTACGCATAAATAATGCACGAATAAATGATGTTCTTCTTTATTAACGCAATAAATATGTGTAAACTGCGAAATAAAACTACCTATTCGTAACCAAATATATTCTAGTTATAAATATGTAACTAGAATATGCTTTCCATATTTAATTTGCTGGATTTAGATTCCTTAGGAAGATTTTCTGCTATGATTTCAATAAATTAATTTATCACAAAGAGGAAAGATCGACCCCAATTGAAATTACAAGGAATGGATGATTTGGATATTTCTTGTTAAATCAAATGTCGCCTTTTGAATTAAAAGTGCAAAAAGTAAACAAATTTATAAAAATCAAACGGATGTTCTTCCCATAAATTAAACAATGGAAAATCTACAACCTAGCACAAATTGCGCAATAATCTAAAAATCCTATTTTACACCCAAGTACAGATTTGGAATAAAAATATACAACATTCCAATTCTAAAATTTTTGGGGCTAATTTCCAAATCTAGGTGTAAACATACTTCAAATTAGATCTAAAACAAGAATATGTAAGCAATAATTTTCTACACTAATTTAAGCCTACAATTCACAAATAAAATTGATTTAGGCATAAAAATCAATGCCAACGGAATAGATTTAATATCATAAACAATGTACAAAATTTCCACTTACCTTTTAAAAGCGATCCAAATCTCCAAATATGAAGTAGAACCTTAAATTCATCTCCAAATTATTTTTAATCCAAGAAATATGTATAAAAATGGTATATACATAATTAGATCTGAGATGAGATTTGGAATTGGGAGAGAAAATAGATATAAATATATAAATTACCTCAAATATGCTTATAGTTGATTCTCTTCTCCTTTTCATTAGATTTCTATTCTTCTCCAATTTATATAAATATAGATATAAATATCTTATTTTTATAATTTAGAAAGAAAGTGAAGAAGAAGAAATGGAATTGCTTCATTGCTCTATTCAGAAAAATACGAGAAGAGAAGGAAGGGTTAGGCCTATATTTTTAGGCACAAGAATCAACCTCAACCGTTAGATCAAAATATATTAAATTCAGACCATTGAGCCTAGGTTAACCCTAGCCCCCATATAAGGAGTAGTCGACCGCCCCTACCTAGGGGTCGATGGCCCTTGGTCGACCGCTCATAGTGGATGGTCGACTTGTAGGCCCAGATTAGTTAATATAAAACGTTAATTAATTCTAATCGAATTATTTCTATTCGAATTCGTTTTTCATCCGTAATTCTTCGTTCGGACTTCGATCACAAAACTCAAAATATGAAAGTTGCTTAGAATTTCGCCACAAATACAATGGTTCAAGTTTCATGGTCAAATTCCATGTTTGCACAAATTCCATTTTTGGAGCCTAATTAACTAACTAACTAATTAAATAACCAACGTCAAATTACGGGGTGCTATAGCATATAAAGAATATCCAAATCGTAGGCCGCCCGAAATTCTAAGCACCACTGTTGCCTCAGGTTTAGATCCTTTTGAGTGAAAAGTTACTTCAGGGATTTGTGGTCCATGATGAGTTCATACTTCTCACCCAACAAGTAATGTCTCCATATCTTTAGAGCAAACACAAATGCTAACAATTCCAAATCATGCATGGCATAATTCTTCTCATGTGGCTTCAGATGCCTGCTAGCGTATGCAATAACCTTCCTGTGCTGCATTAGAACTGCACCGAAACCCACTCTACAAGCATCGGTATACATGGTAAATCCTCCACTTCCATCCGAAATGGCTAAAACTGGAGCACTGGTCAACCTCCTCTTTAACTCAACGAAAGCTTCCTCACAGTTTAGAGTCCACACAAACTTCACATCCTTCTTCGTCAGCTTAGTCAAATGTGAGGAAATCTTAGAATAATCCTAAACGAACCTCCTATAGAATCCGGCCAGTCCTAAGAAACTTCGAACTTCAGCAAGAGTCAGTGGTCTCTTCCATTCTTGAACAAACACCACATTCTCTAGATCTACTGAAATGCCCTCCCGACATATGTCCTAGGTATCTCACTTCTAATTGCCAAAAGTGGAACTTTGAAAATTTCGCCTTCGGAACGTGCTTCCTTAATATTTCTAACACCACTTCCAAATGGTGTTGGTGTTCTTCCTTGGATTTGGGGTAGATAAGGATATCATCGATAAAGACTAACACAAACTTATTGAGAACATCCCTGAAAATGCGATTCATAAGGTGTACGAAATACCCGAGTGCATTGGTTAGCTTGAAAAGCATAACCAACTGCTCAAAGAAAAAGTCTGGCCCTCTAAACGCAGTTAATGGTATAGTATCTTCAGCTACACTTAATTGGTGAAATTCAATAGCCAGGTCCATCTGAGAGAATACTTTAACCCTATGAAGTTGGTGAAAAAGGTCATAAATGCGGGGTAAGGGGTACTTATTCCGAATGGTCTGCTTATTCAACTCTCGATAGTCTACATACAGCCTTAAAGAACTATTAAACTTAGCCACAAAAATCATAGCTAATCCCTAATTTGAATGACTCGATCTAATGAATCCTCTCCTCAACAAGTCATTGGTTTGATTAACTTGCTCCTCCCTCTCTCTCGGAGCCAACCTTCGCTTAGGTTGAATCATAGGTCTCGCACCGAGAACTTAATCAGTGCGAAACTCTATCTCTCGATGTGGGGGTAGACTACTTACTTCTTCAAACACATCAGGAAAATACTTAACCACCTCTATAGACCATAACTCTTCTTAGGATGATTCTAAAGCATAAAGGAAACTACCCCTAGACTTGTATGGATCATCACATGATACTTGAACAAATCTTCCAAATCTGGTCTTCAAGGACACTGTTCTCCCAAGACAATCTAAAATAGCTCCATACTCCAACAATTAATCCATACCAAGAAATAACATCGAACCCATTAAAATCCAAAATAAATAGATCACAAGGAAAGTAGTAGGAAATGTAAGAAATCGGTGTATCTTCGTAATCCATACGCAAATTAGCGGTACCTCCTATAGGGTTCAACACACTAATAGGGTTGTCTACAATTATAGGGGAAAGTTGTAATCTATCTACCAATTCTTTAGAAATGAAACTGTGGGAAGCCCTGGTATCAAAAAATACTCTAACAAAAATTCCATTAATCATTAAAGTACCTTCAAGGACGCCCTTTCCCTTCACATCTGTCGAAGTCCATGGCTCATCCTTGATAGTATACACCTTGATCTGCTGTCCCTTCTTCATAAGTAGGCAATCTTTCACCATGTGTCCCGGTTGTTGACAATAGTAGCAAAGCGTCTTCTTAAGCATCGAAGGATAGGCCCTCCCCTCTGTTGCTGCTGAACTCCAGAATTCTTGCAAAACTTAGCAATGTGACCCTTCTGCTTACACTTGTGGAAAATAAAATCCTTATAACGACCCTCTTATGCCCTACCGCCTGGCTTTCCATTCCCTTGCTTCTTCCAATTTGGGTTAAACTTCCTTTTGTTTGAATTGTTGCTACTGGTATTTCCACTGGGTGCTGTTGATGCTGGCTTCATTTTGTCCTGAACCTCATACCTTAGAGCTATGTCTACCAAATCCACGAAAGGATACTTAAGATGAGCAATCATCTTTTCCTGGAAACCTTCTACCATTCGCATAATAAACATCTTGTTCTTCTTTAGTGGTGTATCGATTAACTCTAGTCCAAAATGAGATAGCTCATTAAACCTTGTCTCATACTTTGCCACTGACAGGTCTCCCTGCTTGAGATCTAAGAAATTCCTCTACGTCCTAGTCATTCTAGCTGCGGGTATGAATTGATCCTCAAATGGTTCCTTAAATATGGCCCAAGAGAAATCATCTTTTGGAACATTGGTTGTAACGGAGTCCCATCATGCCACTGCTCCCTCTTGCAATTTCCATGAAGCTAATAACCTCTTCTGCTCATCTGAAAGATCAAGACCCTTGAAAATCTTTTCACATGAATGGAGCCAAGCCTGAACTTCTATGATGGATTATGTTCCCTTAAATGATTTCCTACCCAGATTTGTATAATCCTTGCACATGGTTCCAAAATTCACTCTAGGCTACATTGGAGCCGCCTCTTCAATAATACCAACTCTTCCAACGTTCGGAGCTCGACTATTGGTGGTTGTGGTGCTGCTAGCTCCTCTACCTCATCTGTTCCTATTGTGCATTTCTTACTACCTGGATATAACAAGATAACTCTTAAAATACATAGACGAGATAAATCTTAAAAAAAGGGTACTAATCAAACCTATCAAAGCTAATTTAACTAACATGAATATGTATATATATGAACAAAAATTACAAATAAGTGCTCTCAAGAGTTGACCCCAACCCAAAGCCTATCTGTTTGCTCAACCTGGCACTGATACCACATGTAACGATCCGCCTTTCTTACTTCGAAATACGAGCTATTAGGGTAAAAGAAAAGAAAAACAAGAAGAAAATAAAAACATGGAATCACAACGTAATAGATCAATATATAATAGTCAACATAAGATCATACATAATCACTTCCATAATAATACATCAGAGTCGTAACAGTACAAATTTCAGCTAAGGACAATTATAACTGCCTATCCTCACACTTGTTGATACAAAATACATACATACACAGCGGAAATACAATAAATAGCTAGATATTGATGAAGCCACATGCTCCAAGCTCCTCCAAAATGCATTCGTGAGAAACTTGGACTAATTAGCTACTTGTACAAATTTGAGTACCCAAGAGCTTTAGGGAAAGAAAATAAAACTCTGGGTCAGACATGAGTCTAGTGTGAGTAAAGTCCAAACAACTGAATTATTAAGCTTATAAAATCCTTTAAAACAAGGTATTTCATATGACCATGCCGCATATAAACATGGACGGGTTTTTACCTTACGATAACCAAAACACTTTTTTTTAGAAATCCAGTAATATAATAATAATAATGTCTAAGGGGTTTGAAAATAATTATAGAACATAGCTGAAATGCTTGCATCTCACATTTCTACATATTTGAGCACAATAGAGTCCATAAGGTACTTATTGGAAGTTGGGTTTCATCAGCGATAGGGCTACTAGGGTACTGTCCATCGTAGCACACCATATAACAAGAACACATTGTACCCTTGATAACACAGGACCGATCTACCCTTACTGGATAGTATCGAATATGATCATCTCTTGGTTGTGATCAACAACCACACTGGGCCTCGAAGCATACATAGAATTTAGTTACCGATCTAGATCAGAGATGATCATACCCTAATGGGAGAGACCCACTTAGCCCTGCCGCATCTCCCCTGATTTTGTCATTCTCGGTTGATGAGGCTTGAGGCTACGTTTTTACCTTTTCTTAAGCAATTCCCACTTGGAATGCTAGCATTGTCTTCCAGGCGATAATGCAATGTTAGCATTCGTCCATACAAGTCGTTCAAGATATGAACGAACCAAATGCACTACTTATACTGCAACCATTTTGGAATCACCCTAAGGATTAGTAGCAAGTAGCCCTTGCACTTCAAAGATCTTTGTCTTCGATTCCAATTGTTTCCAATTCGAATGCTTATGTTGGTTTGAAGTGGTTTTTAGATAACGCACGCTATCCAATCTCTTCAAACCAACATTCGAGAATTTTAAAAGGTCAAATTATCGATAGTGGACAACTCCTCTATCTGGGGTGTAAAGATTTTGCATATGGAAATATCTTCCATATACTTAATTTATCATGACATATTTATCGAAATTAACTCCCTTGTATTTATCACGTTTTCGACACTCTGCTTTTAGTGCTAAATACAAGACGACTTATTTTTAATAAAACATGTCAACATTTTAGAATAACTTATTCATATCCGTTCGATTACTTAATGGCACGGACAAAGAGAATACCTTGTTTAAAACTTATTCACTTATAAACAAAAGTCGTGTTTAAAATAAACCGATCCTTGGAAATAAAGTAATTAAAAAAAACCTTTATTTGTTTAATTAAAATAAGTTTAAAACTTTATTTAATAATAACTAAATCTTAATTTAATCACTAAATAAATCTTAATTAAAACTAAATTTAAATCATAATTAAACCTTAATTAAATCTTTGTTAATTAATTAATAATTAAACCCTACCCAATTAATAAATAATAAATAACTAAACCCTAATTAATTTATAATTAATTAAATAATTAAACTTAATTAAATACAAATTAATATTTAATTAATTCTTTACTTAACTAAAAATTAATTAAAAATCTCTTAAGTAACTAATTATAATTAACTTAATTAATATGTAAGTACTAATTACCTTTACTTAGTTATAACTAAATATTAATTATCCTTAATTGATTAATTAGTAAACTCATACTTAATTAAATAATAACTAGCTTTTATACTTAAATTATGGTTGAAAATGGTTTTCAAAATATTTAACATAAGACACTTTAGTTTAGGAAAAAAGTGTTCGATTTTCCGAACTACATCCATATCGACTATCGTTGTGGATACCATAACTTTTCAAACTAGTTTTACTAGTCTAATACCCTTCAAAACTCTTCTTTTGAATTACGTTTTAAAACATAGTAGGAATTGTTTGAAAACTAGAGATAAAGTTTGAAGCTTTTAAAATAATTTTCAAGTAAATTAAAATAGAAAACATAACTTTAGTTTCAAGGGATCTCAAGTCACTTTAACAAGTCAAGATGCTAACTTTCTCAGCATGTACAACCCATACATGATTACGACATCTATTTTTATGCCATAATAACAAACCATAGGCAAGATCACATTTTCAACCATTCAAAACATTTAGACTTCAATTTCAAGTCTAATCCAACATCACATACAAGCATTCATATGTATATTCAAAACAACACAAGTAATCCATCAATCAAACAAAAATTTACAACAACAATGGTTAACATAATAAAGGTTATATTTTTCTTAAAAATAAATGAATTTTACTCACCAAAGCTATGAAAACAAACCAAATTATGACTAGAGCTTAAAATGACCTTAGATCTTGGATCTTTCTTAGTAAAAACTTGATTTTGGCCTATGGAGATGGATGTTAGGCTCGGCCTAGGGAGGTTATGTGCTCGGCCTTGGTTTTAAAGGCAAGTTGTGTGTTATTTTTGGCTAAGTGGAGGTATAGGAAGAGAAAGAAGGTGTTTTTTTATTGACTTTTATAAGATAAAAGAAAGGAAAGGAAGGACTTTTAAACTTTTAAAACATTTTTGGAAGCCATTAAAGGACTTTGAAAAACTTTAAGGAAGGAGATGGATTTTAGAAAAGAAGGAAATGAAATGAGAAGTGTGAGAGAGAGAATTTTGAAATTGGTTTTATGAAAAATGAATTGAAAAAATTACCTAAATTCCATTAAGTACACTACCCTCCACTCATTTAATGACACACCACCACATCCACCACATCCTTCCTTCCACATGCAAGCCACATGACTCCCCCTTTATCCAACATACAGAACTCTACCTTGTACTTATGATGGAATGTGAAAATGTGACATTTCCTTTTTTAAATTTAAATCTTTGAAAAAAGTCACAACTTATTTCTTTGCATAAGTAAGTATATATGTACCTTTATTATATTACTAACCATACTTATATTATTTATGAATGTGTGTATATGTTAACTAAAATGTTTACAACCTTTCCAACAAATTTTAGATACCGAAAAGTCAAAAATTCGATAAATGATTTCCAGTCATATTTTCTATTTTCCTTTGAACTAATTATTTTTGTAAACACATTTTAAAAATCATTTCATCGTCACTAGTTATTATTAAAAAATGGGTATTTTTGAGTACTAAAATCCATTTATTAATTATTTAAAATATATTAAATATCCATATTTAAAGTGATTAAATTTTGGGTCGTTACACTCAACATCTCAATTTTTCTTGTGCTTGAATCTATGTCACTTCGTAAGGCTAGGATATTAGACTAACATCATACAAGTCCAGGGAAGATCACCGTCATAGGATCTAGAGTCATGCCATACGACTCAAGTGAGCATCCTCACAAACCCCTTCTTTACAAGTACACATCAAAACCTCTGAGCCATCAAAGATTCTTTAGCACTCATCCAGTAGAACACGTCGTGCGTCCTACTTCACAAGCTCACATCATTGAACTTGCCTTATTGGAAAATCATCACAACAACCATCGCCCCACTGTCATCATTCAGAACTTCTCCGGACCACCATCGAAAGTCATAAAATTCCATATTGTAGTCCTAAAGTAATCTCTCTACTTCCCATGTGTTGTTCCGACGTATATTACGAGTTTTCCCATTTGAATCTCTTATTGCTTCCTTTATCATCAAGTCAATCATCAGTAGCCATATCTCTCAAACCAAGCGTTAAATCAAAATGCAACCAAACGTACACACCACCTTGAAGTGCTTGCTATCGTTTACTAAAAAGTTGATCGATCGATGTCGAAGAACTTAGTAGTTTTGGCTAAGTACAGGTGAAACTCCAATTTCACCTAGGCAACCCGGAGTCAAGCCACATTCATGCCTTCTTAACCCGAAGTAGCTTACATTGCCTCAAACTCAATTTTCCATCCACAACCACTCAGTGCCAAGCATAGCTCCCCGTGTTTTCCCACTTAGGCCCATAGTTTATCCCATCAAATCCCAAAGCAAGCCACTTGTAACACCCCGAATTTTGAGTAACATTGTTTTCGATATTTAATTAGATAAAATAGATAAAATAATGTATTAAAATAAGGGAAATGAGATTTGATAATTAAATAGGTCGTGCCTTAATTAATGAGTTAATGAGATTGATTCTAACTTAAAAGAAGAAGGAGGATTAATGTAAGGGGCAAAATAGGAAAAGGCCTTATTTCCTAGACATAAACCCTCCCATTCTCACTTTCTTATTCACAATCACTTCATACAAACTAAAACAAAGATAAGTGCATCTATTGCTAGAGATCTAATAAGAGAAAATGCTAGGAAATCAAAGGATAAAGCTTAGGGGATCAAATCAACACTTTAATCTCAATGCCTTTATCTAATCAAGGTGAATAATAGTTATCCATCTCACTGTTGCTTACTTATTTCAGTATTATGCTTAAACCCAAATTATACGTTGTTATTATGCCATGCTATGATTGAGTGGTTGATTATATGCTTGAATGATGAATTATTAGATTTATTATGGAATTATTAAATAGGTTTTAAGAGTAAAAACCTAGTCTACGACATCCAGTTGATTTGACATTTGGATATCATGTTCATAACATAATTCTAGAAATGGGTTTTTAATTTCATAATTTTTCAAGCACGTATGAATATTTTATAAATTTCCTAAGTGAGGAAAATGATTTATTTTGGGTTTGAATAATTAAAAATAATAAAATAATGTTTTTGGTCCAGAAATTTTTATATGTTAAAGAATATGTTAATTCTGATTTATTGTGATTTTTGAGGATTTTTCCCAAGTGTTTATGGTTTTATATGAATGTATTAGGCTAGAAAGGCTTGATAATTATATTAAAATAATTATATAATTTTAATGGTTTGCAAATTATTTTGGGAATGATAATTTTGATCTATAGTATATTTTTGAAAAGGATTTGATAAATAAGTTTATTAGTTTATTATCCAATAGCAATTTGACAAAGGATTGGAGTTGGTGAAAAGAAATTGCTTTTTAATGAAATAAAATAGTTTTTATGTTAATTGCGGGATTGCCATGTCGTTATTAATCAATGACGGCGTCAATCTATGCTGCATATTTTGTATTGGCTACAGTAAAGTCGTAAGTATTGCTTTCAAGATAAAGGTAATATGACAACAATGTTGCATATTTTATATCGACTACAGTAATGCCGCTAATATTGCTTTCAAGATAGAGGTAATATGGCTGCAGTGCCACATATTTTATATTGGCTACAGTAATGCCACAAGTTTTCACCATGGTTTTAAGCAATACCGCATGCTTTCTATTTGACGTCATAGCTTAGGGTAGCAATGCCGCAAGTAGTAGTTTCGACATTAATTATTTTAGGCAGTAATGCCGCTAGTATATAAAATGGAAATGATGTCGATTGTTATCAATTTCGGCATTATTATTATAGTGGCATAGTAGCCCAGTTTTATGAGTTCAATGTTAACTATTTTACACCATTGATGTCGGAAGTCATCAGTGTCGACTATTACTGTTTTTTAAAGCATCTGATATCAATAGTTTTATGATATTGATGCCAAAGGTTATCAATGTCGAAATTCCCATATTTCTAAGTGCAAAGGCTTTAAACTATGCAACTTTATAACTTTCATAGTATGCTATGTGACATAGATGATATCGGCCTTATGGCCCTATGTTTTATAAAATTAGAACTATTTATTAATGGCGACATAGAAGGGATGCAATAATCAATGTAGGCAATATTAATGCTGCACTTTATTAATACAATTAGTTTTATTGTTTGACTTTATAGCCTAAGGTTTTAGAGGTGCGATGACATCAAATTGATTTTGAAGTTAACGAAAGCTATTTTGTAAAACATATATCTTGGCATAATATTTTTGATAAAATAAAAGGTTATAATTTACTTGTTTTAAGTATGATTTCAAGGGTTAAATTATTAATAAAGAATTATGTATTCAAGGAAAAAAAGAGGGTATTTAGCATAGAATTTCACTAGTGAAATTATTGTTCTTATCACTTTTAGATAAATTATGGTAAAATATTTGACTTAAGGATTAGAGAATAGAAACCAAATAATGGGAATGGTGTAGGATAGCGCACAATACTTCAATTATTAGCCCCTAATTGATATTAGTCCACAATTCTAGTGTGTAGGGCTTAGTTAAGGGTTAATCTAAAAGTAGGCTTACGCACCGAAAGGAATCTATAACTTAGATAGATTATCGATTGGCTTGCAAAACCATAAGATTCGTAGTGAGCCTAGCAAAACTATGAGATTGACAGACAGTCAGGTTAACACTAAGATGATTTTGTTTGGATGGTCAGTCCAGTTTCCTCCTAACGGTAAGTTGGAGAGGAGTCAGCCGTATAGTTTTGTAGTAACCTTCAAAAAACTATGAAATAGAGACATATAGTCAATTAATTGTGACAGAATGGTCAGGTTTACCAAGTTAGCATGCATTCATATGATTTTTTATGTTTATTTAACCATTGTGAATGCAGGAGAATGATTGTGGTTGACATATTTTAAGAAAGTACCAGTGAGGGAAAACCTGTTCTGCTTAGAGGCATGACCTCACTAGATATCTATTATCGAGATGGGATATTATTATTCACACCAGACTTTTGTTTGATCCGAATTTTTAGTTTTCCCCTTTTAACTATCAGGTGCTCATTTATGTAGTTCAAAAGTAAGGTTTTCAGGATATAGGTTTGACAAATAAAGCTTCCAAAGACGTGTAGGAGGCAGAGCTAGCTATTTATGAGTCTATTTATGTCCGCTGTGTTGTTATCATTTTGTTTGAATGTAATAGCAGAAATTGTATCTGTCTATTAGTAAACTCTGATCAACCAAAGGACATCTTCATATGTCGCTCTTGGAGTATTTTGTAACTGAACTTGGGCAACGTTTTGGGATTATGTAATGAATATGGAAATTATTAATGAAATGTGTTTTAGAATTTTTAATATCTCCATTCTTTTGATGTTCACGATACTATTAAATAATCTCATTTTGTCACTAGAGGAAAATAATATCGATGACTGCAGCATTAGTAGTGCTTATTTTTGGGCCTCAGAATGATGGATGTTACAACTTGTTATCATAGCAAAGATTTATGTAAAACCAAAATAATTTTGAACTTTAAAAGAGTTTTTGAAAACATAATCCTATTGAATTAACGAATGAGATTGGTATATCTTATAACTTATAGTAACATACTTGCATTTGCAATATATATAAGTATGTATCTTATCTCTATTCTTCCCTCTCTCTTAGACCGTTCTTCCATATCTTACTAAGGTTCGAATGCATATTTAAGGAAAGTAAGATATGAAGGCAGGAAATAGAAGAGTGAATCTTGATGGAGGAAGCACTACAACCAACGGAAATGTCAGGCCCAACACTAGGAGGAATCCGGGTCGACAAACAGCTGCTAATGTGGGTGTTGAAACACCGTCAGTAGATATGGGAGCTATGTACCAGTTCTTTGTGAACATGATGTAAGCTGGAGTTGCAGTTGGATTAATTGGTGGTAATATTTGAGGAGAAAATCTTGAAGTTTCGGTTGTCGACAACTATGCTATGCTGAGTCGGGATTATGCAAGGCTCGGAGGAAAGCCATTCATTTGAACAGAGGATGCTATTGAAGTCTAGAATTGGTTGTTGCATTGTGAAAGGATTTTTGCTGATTTAGGCCTAAGTAGAAGAGGAGATTGGCATCCAGACAATTGCAAGGAGCTGCGTTGTACTGGTGGAATAGTGTAACTGTGGGGATACCAGAGGAAAATTTGACTTGGGCAGAGTTCAAGAGAAGGTTTGAAGAGAGATACATGTCTAAAATAGCCAAGTCAACTGTACTTAGGTAGTTTGCTGAGTTGGAACAAGGTGATATGTCATTGCTTGACTATGCAACCAGATTTGAGGAGCTGTCTAGATATGAATATGCCACCATGGATATGGTAATCAAGAGGAATGAAAAGTTCATTAGGGCATTGAAACTAGAGCTTGCTAGAGCAACATTATCGCACCTCAAAGACCCCTTTGATGTTGTGTGGAAATGGCACCGAGGAATGAAGAAATGCTTGCATTGTTTAGTAATAACAAGCTGGCAGAGGCTTAGGGTGGTCAAAATCAGAAAAGAAAGTTCTTTAAGAAAAAGGGAGCTCAAAAGTGTGGAGCTACCATGAATGGAAAAGCTGATATTGTCTGCTTTAAGTGTGAGAAGAAAAGACATTTTGCTCATGAATGTCGAACCAGTCAGGAAAAGAAGGTCATTTGAAAGGAGAACATCAAGTGCTTCAACTGTGACTAGATAGGATTTTACAAGAGTCATTGTAAAGAACCAGCTAAGCTCAAGAAAGGAAAAAGTGTTTCTTTGGAACCATCCGCCTCGAGACCAACAGCGGAGGAGAAAGGAAAGGCTGTGATGGGAGGTACACTTTCGATCCATGGCATACCTGTTAGAGTATTGTTTGATACTGGTGCATCACATTCTTTTGTCTCTCATCGTATGGTAGATAAGCTTAGTTTAGAACCATCATACAATGTTACTTCCTTAAGGGTTGCGAATCCGATTGGAGGTTATGCAACTCTTAGGATGAGATATGACCATTTAGAGTTTGAATTGTTAGGTCATATATTTGCCTACAGTTTGCATGTGTTTGATTTTGTGTGCTTTGGAATTATACTGGGTATGGATTGGTTGAGAAAATATGATGCTAGGATATTTCGCCAAGATAGGAAAATATCACTAAAACACCTTAATAGTAGCAATCGAATTATATACTCGATAGAGAACTCGAATTTGGATGTTTGTGCTTTATTGGGTGCAATGGAGGAGGAAGACGAGTTGAATTGAGTTTTCGTCATTAGAGAATTTGCAGATGTTTTTGAGCCTGTAACAGGACTACTACCGAAATGACTATCGAGTTTCGAATAGATCTTGTGCCTGGAGGTAAACCCATAAGTAAACCGCCTAGCAGAATGACACATATTGAGATAAAGGAGATAAAGGTGCAACTGGTGAACTTAGAAGGAAAGAATTTCATTAGACCAAGCAGTTCATCTTGGGGAACAACAGCAGTGTTCGTGAAGAAACCGGATGAGTCATTGAGGATGTGTATCGATTATCGTAAACTGAATGAGAAAACGATAATAAATAGATATCCCTTGCCAAGAATAGATGATTTATTTGATCAGTTGAGTGGAGCTAAAGTATTTTCCCATTTGGATTTGGCGATAGGGTTCCATCAATTGAGAGTGGCGGAGGGTGGTATTCATTTGACGATGTTTTGAACAATATATGGTTCCTATAGGTGGTTAGTAATGCCATTCAGGATGACTAATGTGCCTGCTTTCTTTGTAGATTTGATGAACCAAATCTTCCGAGAGTATTTGAATAGGTTCGTATTAGTATTTATAGATAACATCCTGATATATTCTAGAAATAAGCAAGATCACGAGACTCACCTCAGAATGGTGCTTGAGACGTTAAGGCAACATCAATTAAAAGCAAAGTTTTCGAAATGTCATTTTTGGAAGAAAGAAGCGAAGTTTCTTGGTCATGTAGTTTAAGAAAAAGGATTATCAGTAGATCCAGCTAAGATTGAGGCTGGTAATAATTAGAAGAGACCCGAGATGGTGACCGAGATAAATAGTTTTGTTAGATTAATTGTCTATTACCGAAAATTCATCAAAGATTTCTCTCGTATAGCAGCACCGATGACTAAATTAACCAGGAAGGATGCAAAGTATGTTTGGACCGATAAATGTGAGGAGGCATTCCTGAAGCTAAAACATTTATTAACCAATTCACCCATGTTAGTTGTTCCGGATGGGAATTGAGATTTGGTGGTGTATACTGATGCACGTGGAATAAGATTATGAGATGTATTGATGCAAAAACGTAAAGTGATTGTCTATGCTTCTCAACAGCTTAGACCGCATGAAGTTAGATATCTGACTCACGATTTGGAGTTGGTATCTACAATTTTTGCTTTGACTGTGTGGAGACACTATCTTCTAAAAAAAGGTTCAAGTTGTATACGGATCATAAGTCTTTGAGGTATTTATTCTCTCAGAAAGAGTTAAATATGAGACAACAGAGATGGCTGGAGTTTTTAGCAGCTTATGATTTTGGTATTGAGTATATGCCAGGGAAAGGAAATAATGTTGTTGATGCACTTAGGCGAAAACATCAGAGGGTGGTGTTAGCTATGTTGGCAGATTGGAAAGAATTAGAGGCGTTGATTACTTGTAGTGTGTAGTTAAGGTCGACGGCTAGTTCTAGTCGGCATACTACTATGTTGTCTTGTTTAGAAGTTCGATCGGCAATGATCGAAAGGATTGCTTCTAAACAAAGAGACGATCTATTATTAGTTGAACAAATCAGAAGACTCGAAGGTAGAGTTAAGATTGATGATTTGAAAGATGTTCTTCTTGACCAAATGGACGGTTGAGAAAGAATGGACGATTGTGTTCCAGATGTGGGAGACCTAAGGAAGGAAGTTCTTAGGGAGTGTTATCGATCGAAGTTTACCATTCATCCTAGAGGAACTGAGATGTACCAGGACATGAAGAAAAGTTTCTTCTGGGAAGGTATGAAAAGGGATATAGGCTTATAGATAAAGCAATGTCTAAACTGCAAACAAGTGAAACCCGAGCATCAGAACCTAAGTGGTTTGCTTCAACCTTTAGATATACCAGTGTGAAAATGAGATTCTATATCTATGGATTTTATTGGCCGGTTGCCAAGGTCTAAATGGGAAAATGAGAGTACTTGGGTTATAGCAGATAGACTGACTAATAGTGCACATTTCATTCCTATTAAGTCGACAAGGACGACACCTATTTTGGCTAAGTTATTTATGAAGAATATTGTCATACTGCATAGGATTCCTAGTAGTATAGTCAGTGACGGAGATTCTTTATTCACTAGCAAAGTCTGGAAGAGTCTGCAAGAGGTTTTGGGCACCAAGCTCAAGATGAGTACCGCTTACCATCCACAAACAGATGGGCAAACAGAAAGAGTTAACAAAATCTTGGAAGATTAGTTAAAAGCTTGTGTGTTAGATTTTGAAGGATCATGGGAAGACCATCTACACCTAGTTGAATTTTCCTATAACAATAGTTATCAAACTAGTATTGGAATGGCACCCTTTGAATCTGTGTATGGAAGGCCATGCAAATCATTACTATATTGGTTAAAGACCGGAGATAGACTATTTCTTGATCCAGGTATGGTGAGAGAAGCCACAAAAAAGGTTAAGTTGATCCGGACAAAGATGGAGAAAGCTCGATCTAGGCAGAAAAGTTACGTAGATAAGAAGTGTAAGGATTTAGAATTCTCGGTTGAAGACCATGTTTTTGTTAAAGTATCACCAATGAAGGTTGTGGTATGATTTGGAAAGTCAAGGAAATTGGCACCGAGATATGTTGGACCATTTCCTTTACATAAAGGATCGGAAAATTCTCTTATCGGATAGAGTTATTGAACAATTTGGTGGGAGTCCACAATGTTTTTCAAGATTCACATCTTAGGATGTGTATTTGTGATCCAGAGACTACTATCGCTCGGACCGCATTGGAAGATTTAGTGGTGGAACTGGATAAGACTATTGTTAGGCAACCAGTTCGTATTATGGCTAGGGATGAGAAGAAGTCAAGAAACAAGGCAGTCAGACTAGTAAAGGTCCAGTGGAGTGATAATGAGAGAGACTATACTTGGGAGACAGAGGACAGGTTTAGAGAAACTTATCCTGATTTGTTTTGATGGTACATTTATACCTATGTCATATGTTTGTTATATACCTTGTTGTAATTTCGAGGACAAAATTCTTTAAGGAGGGGAGTCTATAACACCCCTAATTTTGAGTAACATTATTTTGGATATTTAATTAGATAAATCAGATAAAATATTGTGTTGAAATAAGGAAAATGAGATTTGACAATTAAATAAGTCATGCCTTAATTAATGAGTTAATAAGTCATGCCTTAATTAATGAGTTAATTAGATAAAATAAGGAGGATTAATGTTAAGGACAAAATAGGAAAAAGCCATATTTCCTAAACATAAACCCTTCTATTCTCACTTCCTTATTCACAATCACTTCATATAAACTAAAACAAAGACAAGGCCTAACAACCCGAATTCCAGTGGGTCTGGATTTTTCACAAAAATGCTAAAACCCAAATCCACTGAAGCCCGAGTTGGGTGTCTGGTATCCTGCAAATAGGAAAAGATAAATATATCAAAGCTCAAATAAATATCTCACAGTGGAACTGACTAAAATATAATAGTAAGTAAATACTCACCAAGGTAATAACACTTTCTAAACAAGTGTCATGAGCTGGAAAATCTCTACCATCTATCTAACATGTGGGATGATAGGAGGAGAGGGTCAGAGCTAAAGTTCTGGTGAATGGAAAAATTATACACTTCTAAGCATAATTCTACATATACCGTTCTATTTCCATTTTCTGCTATATTAGGTTTATTGGGTTTATAATACTCTCGCCTTTGTGCGTTAATCATACCCATCTACTCCCTAGTAGATTAAGACCTAATAACCAATATATATATGTAGCTACATGCCCAAAGACCACGTCGGTCCTAGGTACTACCCATAGTACCTTCCGTATCCTCCTCGAAAAGGACTCCATCGTCTCGCTACTAAAGCGTACTGTAACTACATCTGTAAATGACAGCTTTGTGAGGCCTACAATACAGATGTTATGTCGCCTACTATGAAAATGTGAAATTGCATCCGCACTAGCTTATACTAGTGCTCGGACATCCACAATGTACCTCCCAGTGCATGCCTTGAGGACTACACGTAATCGTTTTGTCTACTCTTTGAATTCCGCCAACAAGGTCTACCTTGTACGGAACTCAGTCAGGGATTTTCTATATCTGTAAAGGTCCGCTTCGTTGGGCCTACAATACAGATATTCTACTTGGTCTGTCTCTTTTCTCATCGTGGCTATGGCCTGACGCAGCACCCCCTCGACTAATCGAAAGACCTTTCAAGAGCTAAGTGGCTATGCCCTACTGCAAACAGTCTAAACATCTAATTGATTGTGCCCCACATCCAATGTCTCGATAGTGAAAGAATCATTGGCTTATTGGTTTAACTCTAGTCTTTCTCGAACTCGCTATGACTGATGATGGCTGATATCCACATGCGACTATCCTTATGGGTCCTGCCCACTATAACCTACTTGCAAACTAGAGTACGGTGTCATATGAATATCCTACTCCATCATCAACCTTTTGACTGCCTACAACGGTCCGCTTCGTTAGGCCTGCAATTCAAAAGCAGTCAAGGCATATTCTCTTGATGGAACACCTCCAGACTTGCCTCTGGGGGTGCAACTTCGTTAGGCCTACCCCAGAGGGCCATCCTGTGAGGAATGCGGAATACGGATCTTAAGGCTAGAATGAACACAAGAGGGGGGTGAATAGTGTTTATAAGAAATTACTAAATATTTTTGAGTTACTGTTGATTTGTACACAAATGTATAAATATTCAAACACATATATAATCACAGAATCAAACACAGATGCAGAAATAAAGTAAATGCAGTAAAGGAAAGAACGCATCGGATTTTATACTGGTTCAGAGTTACCCTACATCCAGTCCCGCACAACTAAGTACAGATTTCCTTTCAAAAGCAATTGTACAATTACACCCTTGGTTTCAAAGCTACGAGGTACACCCTCCAGAATCACAATCCTTTGGGTAGAGATACTTGATTTCCAGGGCAACAAGTTCACCCAATTGATTTCAAAGGCTACAATCACACCTTTTCTCGCTATATAGATTACAAAGAAGCCTATAACTCTGAATAGCACTGGGATCTTGTTGAGATAGTGATAGAGAATCAAACCAAAGATGATCTAGTTAGATTCAATATTGATTTCGGCAGAGTGATGATAGGATTTTGAATAAGAAAATGTGGAAGAAGAAGAGAAGTGAAAAAGCAGGAAATCTGATCTAAAATTCATTGAAACCAATCCCTATTTATAGAAGAACAACAGCCATGTCTATTCATGAAAGGTTATGGAGAATAAACACTTCTTTTGAAATTCAAATTTTTGGTCCTAACTGACACTATGTCGACATGGGGTACTAAGGCATGTCGACATCCCAAAGGAAATTTTGATGTTTTTTTTTCTTTGAAAATAACCTTTATCTTATATTAAAACTATATTAAACTTTATTAATATACTCGACTATAGATAAAATACATAGATAAATATAGAGAATAATATATATAAAATTTTACTATAATTTTATATTTAAATCTAAGTAAATATTAAAAGTTAAATATATTAAAAGATAGTTTAAAACAAACGAAGTTTAAAACAAGAATTTATTTAAGAACAAAATCAAAGAATATTTTTTTAAGGCTAAAACATCTTTTTGAAAAGATAATTTTTAAGGCTAAAACATTTTGAAAAGCAGTTTTGAAAATCATTTTGAAGTAGTTTTGCAAGCTTCTTCCTGCAGAATATCTCATCACATCAGGACTCGAGAACTTGTACAAAACCAGGATGTTTATGGGTTTGTAAGCCACTTGTCATAGGTTTGTAAGCTACTTGTCGTGGGTTTGTAAGCCACTAAAAAGGTAGAAATGGGTTACATCCCAAATGAAAATACGGAATGAAGATTTCAATGCTATTGTGAAGTTTTAACATAATTCTGGCCTCAATACTTATCTTGAAATCTAGAACTCTTGATAATCTTGATATTCTTGATACTCATGAGTCTTCAATCTTGATATCTTGAATCTCTATATTGTACAGTCTTCATTCTTGGTACCTGCATGGTTAAATCCTACATATACATATATATCTAAACTATAATGTTAGTATTTATATTTTATAATCTTATTCTAAGGTTGTTGTCATCAAAACCATCAACTCATGGACTAACAGTCTCTCCCTTTTTGATGATGACAACCTTTGTTTATAAAATATTACTTCTATCCTAATAACTCCCCCTAAAACTGATAACTCCCCCTTAATCTATGCCTAACTCTTCTATTTTATATTTCTCCCCCTTTGTCATCAACAAAAACAAACTAACTCTAAACTATATAACTCTTAGTCTAATATCCTATATGATGATAGTGTTATCATACATAATCAATACTTACTTGTAAACCTAAAACTTAGTCCTAAACCACTAACATTCCTAACCAAGTACCTATATAATACTTATATATAACATATATAGGAATCATATATAAGAACACACAATATTTATTTTTATATAAATATGTTTATATTTACAGTTTCGTACAACGTGACAAATATACACATAACGATGAAAAACGAAAAAGAAGAAACTACTGAGTATCTTTGACAATTGGAGATCTATGGATCAAACAATTTGGATAATGGAAACAGAAATTTCCACGTTGTTCAACCAAGTTTCCGTCCTTGTCAAAACATACTTCGCCAACGCAAATGACTTTGTCATTGTCTTCCGCATGCTCTTCTTCCATTGGTTCTTCTTCTTCTTCTTCACTTTCCTCTTGTTCATGATCTCCTGAAGAGTCCTCGTCAATCAAGATTGGATTAGCATGATTGTCCATTAGAAATTTTTGCAAATTTCTAAGGATTTTCCCTTGCATTTCCTGTTCTTTTGCCATTCGGAGTTGCACTATTTGAATTTCAGTCATTAACTGAATTGCATCCTTCAGAGAATCCTCCATTTTTGTCACTCGGGCGAGCGTAGTATGTTGGAACGGACCAAAGGTAGGAGAAGGGAACGAAAAGGTTGATTTTATGTTTAATTTGGAAGAGGAGGCCGTTGATAAATTGATTTCAGAAGATAGAACAGAAAGAGAACAGAGAGAATGAAGAAAATTTCGAAAATAAGAAGAATATATAAACAATTATTTGAATTTTGGTGGGAAAAAAATTTAAAAATTTAAAAAAACGTTATATGTCGACTGGGTATAGGGGGGATGTCGACATGGTTCTCAATATTTTTACTATTTAATTTATTTTAATTTAATTTTTAATTATACTTTGTTATTTATATTTTATATTTCAGTTAATGAACAAATACCTAATTCTCTTCTTAATTTAGCAAATGTAGATTCATTTAAGGGTTTTGTTAAGATATCAGCAATTTGATTTTCAGAATTGATATAGTCGAGAGTAATTACTTCTCTACTTATATTATCTCTGAGAAAATGGTGTCTAATATCAATATGTTTAGTTCGAGCATGTTGAGTAGTATTTTTGGATAAATTTATTGCACTAGTATTATCATAATAAATTGGTGATTTTGAGATATTTAAACCAAAATCTTTTAAAGTTTGTTGCATATATATTACTTAAGAACAAGCCAAAGCAGCAGAAATATACTCTGCTTCAGTTGTTGATAGAGAAACTGTGTTTTGCTTTTTACTAAACCAGGAAATCAGAGAATGCCCTAAAAAGTGACAAGTTCCACTTGTACTTTTTCAGTCTAATTTACAACCAGCATAATCAGCATCACAGTAAGATATTAAGTCAAACGAATCATTTTTAGGATAAAATAAGCCATAATCAAAGGTGTGTTTAACATATCTTATAATACGTTTTACAGCTTTTAAGTGAGTTTCTTTAGGTTGGGATTGATACCTTGCACAGAGACAGACACTATGCATGATATCAAGTCTACTCGCAGTGATATAGAGTAGTGATCCAATCATTCCTCTATATAATTTTTGATCTACATCTTTCGAGAGATCTTCTTTACTATGGTACTCATTGGTTGCCATGAGAGTGGGTTTTCCACTCGCAGTAGTCAAACCAAATTTACTAACTAGGTCTTTAGCATATTTTTCTTGACTATAAAGATACCATTATCTAATTTTTTTATTTGTAATCCTAAAAAGAAGTTTAATTCACCCATATGACTCATCTCAAACTCTTTTGTCATTATTTCAGAAAATTCTTTATTCATTTCAAAATTAGTTGATCCAAAAATGATATCATCTACGTAGACTTGTACTAGTTGAATATCATTTTTATTTCTTTTACTAAAAAGAGTATTATCTACTTTACCCATTTCAAAATTTGATTGTAACAAGTAAGATCTTAGTCTATCATACCAGGCTCTAGGAGCTTGCTTTAGACCATATAGAGCTTTCTTAAGTTTGTAAACATGATTTGGAAATTTACCATTTTCAAAAAGTGGTGGTTGTTCAACAAATACTTCTTCTTTTACAAAACCATTTAAAAATGCACTTTTAACATCCATTTGAAATAATTTGAAATTATTATGATTTGCGAAAGCAAGTAGAATCCTAATGGCTTCTAATCTTGCTATGGGGGCAAAGGTTTCATCAAAATCTATTCCTTCTTCTTGACAATAAACTTGAGCGACTAACTGGGCTTTATTTCTAACAACCTCTCCTTGTTCATTCATTTTATTTTTATAATCCCATTTAGTTCCAATTATTGTTTTATTTTCAGGTCTAGGAACAAGTTCCCAAACATCATTTCTAGTGAATTGATTTAATTCTTCTTGCATAACCAAAATCCATGAATCATCAGTTGATGCTTCTTCTGGATTTTTGGTTTCAATAGTTGATATAAAAGCTACAATACTCATTTGACTTAGTTGGTTTCTAGTTTTAACAACAGATTGCATATCTCCAAGTATATTTTCTATAGGGTGATCTTTTAAAAGTTTAATCCTTTTATTAGGATGATTTAATTCATTATTAGTTTCAGTTGACTCTTGGTTTTGAGTGATTGAATCCTCTTCATCATTTATTTCTTCAAAATTTTTGAAATTTTCATCAAATGAAACATGCATTGTTTCTTAGATGGTATTAGTTCTTAAATTAAATACTCTGTATGCTTTACTTCTATTAGAGTATCCGATAAAGATACCTTTGTCGGATTTAGGATCAAATTTATCTAAGTTATCTTTTGTATTTAAAATAAAACATTTACTTCCAAAAATTCTAAAATAAGATACCTTAGGTTTTTTGAGTAAATAAGTTCATAAGATGTCTTATCAATTAAAGGTCTAATTAAAATTCTATTTAAAATATAACAGGCGGTAGCAAGTGCTTCTGCCCAAAAGTACTTTGGTAAATTACTATCAGAAAGCATAGTTCTCGCACACTCTTGAATCGTCCTATTTTTACGTTCTACTACTCCGTTTTGTTGTGGAGTTCTTGGATATGAAAAATTGTGAATTATTCCCTTTTTATTGCAGAATTCTTCAAACTTTTCATTTTCAAATTCACCACCGTGATCACTACGGATGGTTATAATTTTTTGAGAAAGTTGATTTTGAACCCTTTTTGAAAAATTCTTAAAATATTCAAAAGTATCACTTTTATGTTTTAAAAATATTGTCCATGAAAATCTAGAATAATCATCTACAATTACAAAAACATATTTACTATTATTTATTGATAGAATTTGAGATGGACCAAATAGATCAATATGAAGTAATTCAAGAGGTTTCGAAGTAGAAATTATATTTTTTAATTTAAAGGAGCTTTTTCTAAGTTTTCCTAGTTGACATGCATCACATAGACTATCTACTTTAAAATTCATTTTAGGGAGGCCTCTTACTAGATCATGTTTTGACAGTCTAGATAAGAGTTTGAAATTCAAATGCCCAAATCTCTTATGCCAAATCCAAGGGTCACTTGCATTTGCCAAAAGACACAAGTTATCATTTGAAATTTTCATACTAAGAATATAAATATTCTTTTTCCTAATTCCCTCAAATATTATGGTTGAATTATTATCTTCAATATGACACTTATCTTTTTCAAATTTAATTTTATATCCTTTATCGCATAGTTGACTTATACTTAGCAGATTGTGTTTCAGATTCTTAACTAGCAAAACATTAGTAATAATAGGAGTTTCAGAGTTATCGACTTTGCCGATGCCGATCACATAACCTTTTGAATTGTCTCCAAAGTTAACCAGTCCTCCGTCTTTGTATATTATATCATTCAGCATATCTGGATTCCCATTCATGTGTCTAGAACATCCTCTATCGAGTATCCATTTGTTCTTTTTGATCTCCACAGTTTGTTTGTTCTTGATTGATTCCTCAACTCCCATAAAGCATGATTCCTGCACATCAAACAATCATAGTAGACAACTTGTATTTGAATATTGATTATATGCAGACTCAAGAGACAATGATGATCTGAATATTTCTAAACATGCATTAACAAATTTCTTAAACATAGCCATTTAAAAAAAACTTTTTCAAAAATCAGATTATTAAACTTTTGAAAACCTTGCTCTGATACCAAATGTGAGGAATGCGGAATACGGATCTTAAGGCTAGAATGAACACTAGAGGGGGAGGGTGAATAGTGTTTATAAGAAATTACTAAATCTTTTTGAGTTACTGTTGATTTGTACACAAATGTATAAATATTCAAACACAGATATAATCACAGAATCAAACACAGATGCAGAAATAAAGTAAATGCAGTAAAGGATAGAACACAACGGATTTTATACTAGTTCGAAGTTACCCTACATCCAGTCCCGCACAACTAAGTACGGATTTCCTTTCAAAAGCAATTGTACAATTACACCCTCGGTTTCAAGGCTACGAGGTACACCCTCCAGAATCACAATCCTCTAGGTAGAGATACTTAATTTCTGGGGCAACAAGTTCACCCAATTGATTTCCAAGGCTACAATCACACCTTTTCTCGCTTGATTGATTTCCAAGGCTACAATCACACCTTTTCTCGCTAGATAGATTACAAAGAAGCCTATAACTCTGAATAGCACAGGGATCTTGTTGAGATAGTGATAGAGAATCAAACCAGAGATGATCTAGTTAGATTCAATGTTGATTTCGGCAGAGTGATGATAGGATTTTGAATAAGAAAATGTGGAAGAAGAAGAGAAGCGAAAAAGGAGAAAATCTGATCTAAAATTCGTTGAAACCAACCCCTATTTATAGAAGAACAACAGCCATGTTTATTCATGAAAGGTTATGGTGAATAGACACTTCTTTTGAAATTCAAATTTTTGGTCCTAACTGACACTATGTCGCCATGGGGTACTAGGGCATGTCGACATCCCAAAGGAAATTTTGATGTTTTGTTTTTCTTTGAAAATAACCTTTATCTTATATATTAAAACTATTTTAAACTTTATTAATATACTTGACTATAGATAAAATACATAGATAAATATAGAGAATAATACATATAAAATTTTACTATAATTTTATATTTAAATCTAAGTAAATATTAAAAGTTAAATATATTAAAAGATAGTTTAAAACAAACGAAGTTTAAAACAAGAATTTATTTAAGAACAAAATCAAAGAATATTTTTTTAAGGCTAAAAAATCTTTTTGAAAATCATTTGAAAAGATAATTTTTAAGGCTAAAAAATTTTGAAAAGCAGTTTTGAAAATCATTTTGAAGTAGTTTTGCAAGCTTCTTCCTGCATAATATCTCATCACATCAGGACTCGAGAACTTGTACAAAACCAGGATGTTCGTGGGTTTGTAAGCCACTTGTCATAGGTTTGTAAGCTACTTGTCGTGGGTTTGTAAGCCACTAAAAAGGTAGAAATGGGTTCCATCCCAAATGAAAATACGGAATGAAGATTTTAGTGCTATTGTGAAGTTTTAACATAATTCTAGACTCAATACTTATCTTGAAATCTTGAACTCTTGATAATCTTGATATTCTTGATACTCATGAGTCTTCAATCTTGATATCTTGATATCTTGAATCTCTATACTGTACAGTCTTCATTCTTTGTACCTGCATGGTTAAATCCTGCATATACATATATATATAAACTATAATGTTAGTATTTATATTTTATAATCTTATTCTAAGGTTGTTGTCATCAAAACCATCAAGTCATGGACTAACAGTCTCCCGCTTTTTGATGATGACAACCTTTGTTTATAAAATATTACTTCTATCCTAATAACTCCCCCTAAAACTGATAACTCCCCCTTAATATATGCCTAACTCTTCTATTTTATATTTCTCCCCCTTTGTCATCAACAAAAACAAACTAACTCTAAACTATATAACTCTTAGTCTAATATCCTATATGATGATAGTGTTATCATACATAATCAATACTTACTTGTAAACCTAAAACTTAGTCCTAAACCACTAACATTCCTTTATAACGCGCGTCTATTTTGAAATTCAAACGCGCGTTATTTTTGTAATTTATACACGCATATATTTATAAACAAATATATTTACGCACATTTACACGTATAATAATTTTTCGATACGGAACTTCGAACGTCAATAACTTTTTCATACGAAGTCCGTTCTATGCATATTATATATGTAAATTAATCAGAAAATTGCCACAAACACAATGGTATAAGTTTCAAGGCCATATTCTGACAATTCCAAAAATGCTCATTTTCATTGTTTATAATTATTTTGGTTATTTAATTATCTAAAAATGCGGGGTCTTACAAGGCCGGCCATTGCTAGAGATCTAAGAAGAGAAAAAGCTAGGAAATCAAAGGATAAAGCCTAGGGGGATCAAATCAACACTTTAATCTCAATCTCTTTATCTAATCAAGATGAATAATAGTTATTCATCTCATTATGCTTGTTTATTTTGGTTTAATGTTTAAACTAGAATTATGTTGTTATTATGTTATGGTATGATTGATCAGTGGATTATATGCTTGAATGATGAATTATTGGATTTATTATAGAATTATTCAATAGGTTTAAAGAGTGAAAACTGAGTTTACGACATCAAATTGACTTGATAATTGGATATGATTTTCAAAACATAATTTTAGAAATGGGGTTTTAATTTCATAATTTTCCAAGCAAGTATGAATATTATATGAATTTCCTAAGTAAGGAAAATGATATATTTCAGGTTTAATTACTAAAAATAGTTAAATAATGTTTTTAGTCCCGAAAATTTTATATGTTAAATAATATGTTAATTCTTATTTATTGTGATTTTTGGAGATTTTCTCCAATTGTTTATGATTTTATATGAAGTTATTAGGCTAGAAAGGCTTACTAATTATATTAAAATTATTATATAAGTTTAATGGTTTGCAAATTATTTTGAAAATGATAATTCTCATCTATAGCAGTTTTCTAAAAAGGATTTGATATAGAAGTCTACTATCCATTAGCAATTTAATAAAGGATTGAAGTTGGTGAAAGGAAATTGTTTTTTAAACAAGTAAAATAGTTTTTATGTTAATTAAGGGATTGCCACGTCGTTATTAATCAATGTCTACGTCCATACATGCCACAGCTATCAATGCTGTATATTTTATATTGGCTATTTTAATGCCACTAGTATTGCTTTCAAGATAAAGGTATTATGGCAACAATGCTGCATATTTTATATCTGCTATAGTAATGCCGCTAGTATTGCTTTCAAGATAAAGATATTATGGCAGCAATGCCGCATATTTTATATCGACCATAGCAATGGCACAAGTTTTCACCATGGTTTTAAACAATGCTACATGCTTCCTATTTGACGCCATAGTATAAGTGTAACGACCCGTATTTTTTGGTCTACGATTTGAAAATTTAATTTATTTTAATATTCGAATTTGAATTAAATTATAAAAAAAAAATATTCCAAATTTAGACCTAATTTTTGATGACGTATTTTTAGTTTAATTTATAGGATTTTTCCATAATTTTAAATTTGAAAAATAATTAAATTTTCGTTTGACGCTTTTTGCGACGAACGTCGGTACTTATGGAACTTAATAGAACAATTCAACTTGTCTATTTTATTGTTTTTTTATGATCATCTCACAGTGTTGTGCAAGATCGTATTCTCGTTTCTGCTGTTCGCGGCCCGTACACAAAAATCGTGAAGTGAGGTACCATAAAACTTTTTTTAAAATAAAAGAAAAAACAAAATAACTAACTTTTTCTCAACTTAAACAATACATGCACAGCAATGACTTGCCCATACCATTACTTGACATGCGCATGTAAGGCCTTGCCTGACTTTTCAATTTTTAACTATTTTTTTGCATCGAAGAACTTGGTTATATATTAACACACATTTTCATTTTTGCTTGGTTCTTGTAAATGCGCACAACAGCCACCATTTTCATTTTCAATTCTCTTCTTACATTTATCTTCCTAGAGAAAAAAAAGAAAAAAAAGAAGAAGAAATATGTACACACTTGCACGGTCACTTGGAGAGGAACACATTTATATTTCTTGCGCATGCAAGAGGAAAGGCAGAGAACCATTTTTCCTTCTTTACTTACATTTAATAATTCATATAACTCCATCCACACTATGATTTAGCCAAAGTCAATAAAATGAAAGTTGTAGAGGGCGAATAGATCTACTTTTTCCATTCAAATTGCACTCGAGATGGTTGCGTGTAGAGGTAGTGGCGGTCAGAAGTGCTGACGTGGGAGGAGCAAGTCGTCGTGGCGATAGGGTGACTGAGCTTGACTTTGGTGGTATCCTTTGCGAAGAAGACAGATTGGAATTCGTTGGAACAAACGGCATGTCGTTTCGTCAATCGAGGTTCGAGATATGGAGAAGAGAAGGGGTGGTTTGGTTTGTTTCATGCATGGCTGTGAATCATATTTGTGAATGAAAGAAGGAAATAGGAGCTCTATTGAAGTGGGCATAAGGCTTGGGTGAGGATATTTAATTAGTTAAGTGTATTAGTTTATTAAAATAGTTAATTAAATTGTATTAACTTTAAAAGTTAATAACTCGGAGTCCGTTTAACCTGCGGTTTTCGACGTTAGGTTCGTATTGACGAAATCTACGCTATGGAATTGGTTTGGATGAATTTGAAGACCGCTGAAATTTGGGCTAAAATCGGACGTCGTTCGATTTTAGTTTCAAACCGAAACGCCTCGACGACAACAGAAAATTTCAGTGAGTTAAACTCACCTGTTTGGTTAAAGAGTATGATATATAGTTGATAAAGTTTACTGAGTGATTGTTTGGATAATTACTATATTTATTAGTTGGTTTGGAAATATTCCCGCCTATTGGAGCGGATGAGACCCTATTACGTTCCCGTGTAAGAGCGGATGACCTTTTGTGTACGAATCCCACCTCGAAGCGGTTGATTTATATTTTATGATTATATAACGTTTGTGATGCAGGGGGAAACATGTAGGAGGGATCCAATGGGATTTCTCGCTGTTATTGAATTGTTTCGATAATATTCCTTTTATATGAATTATTGAACAATGAACCTGATTGTGGACACTATGGTTATAACATTGTTCTATGTTTTAAAAAAAACCTAGTGATTATCGCAAATCAATATGCGTTTGGCGGCTATTGGCCTGAAATTAGTATTTTGAAATACTATAAATTGCCAATTGAATTGAAATTGGGTTTAAGATAGAAAATGATTTTAAATCCGAAAATGGGTTTCAGAAATATATTGTTTGAAAAAAAATTATTTTCATTTAATATTATTTTAAGGTTATTTAATTATAGTAATATTATTTTAAGGTTATTTAATTATATTAATATTGTTTTACGTTATTTAATTATAGTAATATTATTTTAAGGTTATTTAATTATATTGATATTGTTTTAAGGCTATTTAATTATAGTAATATTATTTTAAGGTTATTTAATCATATTGATATTGTTTTAAGGTTATTTAATTATAGTAATATTATTTTAAGGTTATTTAATCATATTAATATTGTTTTAAGGCTATTTAATTATAGTAATATTATTTTAAGGTTATTTAATTATATTAATATTGTTTTAAAGTTAATTAATTATAGTAATATCATTTTAAGGTTACTTAATTATATTAGTATTGTTTTAAAGTTATTTGTTTATAGTAATATTGTTTTAAAGAAATTACCAAAATATTAATATTTTGAAAGGTTAATTATTTCAAGAATAATTATGGTTTGAAATTAATATTAAGGATTATTAATAAGGTTTTGAAAATAAATTATTTATTTATAAAAATGGTAAAGATTAATTATTATTGTTTATTAAACGATATTTTGGAATTATTAATTATTATTTAAGATGTTTCTAAAATTAATAATTTTCATTTATTTTAATGTTTATTGTTTATTATTATTACTATATAATGGTGTTTTGAAGTAAAAAGATTTTTAATTATTTATAAATGTTTTTCGAGACCTGTGAATAGAGTTGAAAGACTTGGATTTTGTAAAGGAGTTTATAAAATAGTTAAAGACATAAGGGAAGGTTAATTACAAGGGAAAGAGTTTTATAAATGGTTAGATATTAATAAACGAATTTTAGAAATAGGTTTATATATTTATAAAAGGAGTTTTATAAAGGGTTTTATGGATTTATAAATGAGTTTTAGAAATGTATAAAAAGAATTTATAAATGATTGAAATGTATAAAAGAAGTTTTATAAATGTTCCAGGAGTTTTATAAAATGGTTTATAAATGGTTTTAGAGAATTATAAGGAGTTCATAGATGATTTTTTAGTCGAATAAAAAGAAAATCTTTCTCAGTTTTGTAAATATACTTATACCATTGAGATAAGTATATGGATATTCTCTAAGTACTGAAAATGTAGGGATTCGTGGATATACCTTTGTAAAAGTATTCTTATACAAGTAATTTACAAATTGGTTTTTATTTATGAATGGTTTATAAAAGGAGGCTAGTGATTGCTTATATGCTTAATCAATGTTGATTTTCCCTATAGGGTAAATCCTTGATTGAATGTTGTTATTCGATAGTTAAATAATCGACTATTGAAATTGGACCCAAAAATGTAACTTTGGAAATATCTAGGAGAAACACGTGAGTATATGGAATAGTCATCTCCGATGATGTTGTACTGTGTGCATAAATCTCGTTTCATTCTCCTAGGAAAATGATAAGGAAATCCATCCACTAACGGTTAGGAGGTGATCTCCGATTCTGATCTTATCTTTGACTATTTATTTCCTAAAGAACCGGGGTTGAGTTTACCAGAAATTATCGAACGTTGTTTTGAAGAGACCGGGATCGGGTATCTGAAAACCACTTCGATCCAACGAATGTGTTTCGAAGTGAAGACATCTTGAAGATGATGGAATTGGAGACGGAGCTCTCATGTGTTTCGTTCAGTCCCAAAACGAACTTGTATGGATGAATGCTGGTATTGCATTGTTACCTGGAAGGCAGTATTACCATTCCAAGTGGGAAGTGCTATATAAAAGGTAAAACATAGCTTCAAGCTTCATCAACCGGGAATGGTTAAAACATGGGAGATGCAGCAGGGTTAGGTGGGTCGCTCCCAAGTAAGGTGTGATCATCCCTATCGAGAGTCACTAATATCTCTCATTTGTATGCTTCGGGCCCATTAATGGAGGGGTGATCATATTTGATACTATATAGTAAGGGGTAGGCTAGTTCCACATTGGCAGGGGATCCAAGCTAGGTACTCAGTGTTATTTTATCTAGAGATGCACCATGACGGGCGGTACCCCGGTAGCCCAGTCATTGTATGGAATCCATTTTCCAATACGAGCCTTTACGATATTAGTTGTATACCTATTATGCTAGAATTTAATTAATGTAACAATTTCGGCTAAGGTTAATAAGTATTTGTATCTAGACACAATTATAATATCAGAGTATTTCACATGAAATAGTTTTGGTTATCGTAAGGTAAAAACCCGTTCGTGTTTAGTGAGGTCTTACGAGATAATTTTGATTTCAAAGAGTTTTATATGACTTTAAAATCCAGTTGGGTGTGTTTTCTCACGTTGGTTTTCTAGACTGACTTGGGTGTTATTTTATTATAATGCTCGGGGTTAGACCGAGCATATTACAGATTAGTTTGGATACTTTGGAGCTTTAGGAGATGAGTTGTTGGCCCAGAGACGTATTAAAGTAGATGGTTAATTTTTCGTTGTATTCACTGATGGTATTTATCAGAAATTGTAAGGACAGGCTGTTATAAATGTCCACGCTGAAATAGGTTAGTACACTTTGATTGATTTCTGTATGTATACATATTGTAGTTTTGCTTTTGTGTAAAGATTTGTTGTATATTATAGATTATTCGTTCCGCTGTGAGATTCTGTGTTGTTTACTTTCTTCTTATCTTCTTCCTTCTTTCTTTTTCCATAACAATTGGGTTTTCCAGCATTCGATTGCTCGGCATGCAATACAGTGGACGTATTAGTGTCGATTTTCAAGGGTCGAAAAGCCCCAATCATTACAGTAAGGCAGCAATGCCACAAGTTGTAGTTCCGACATTAATTAATTTAGGTAGTAATGCCGCTAGTATATAAAATGGCAATGATACCGCTTGTTATCAATTTCGACATTATTATTATTGCGACATAGTAGCTTAATATTAGGAGTTCAATGTCAACTGTTTTACGGCATTGATGTTGGAAGTCATCAATTTTACTATTTTAAAGCACCTGATATCAATGGTTTTATGATATTGATATCGAATGTTAGCAATGTTGAGATTCCCATATTTCCAAGTTTTAAGGCTTTATACTATGAAACTTTATAATTTATATAGTATGCTATGCGACACATATGATATCAGCCTTATGGCCCTATATTTTATAAAATCAGAACTGTTTATTAATGGTGACATATAAGGGATGTCATATTCTATGTAGGCAATATTAATGCTACACTTTATTAATACGATTAATTTTATTGTATGACTTTATAGCCTAAGTGTAAAGACCCGTATTTTTGGGTCTTCGAATTTGAATATTTAATTTGTTTGAATATTCTGATTTGAATTCAAATTATAATAAAATATATTCCAAATTATGACCTGATTTTTGAAGACATATTTTTAATTTATTTTATAGGATTTTTTCATATTTTTTAATTTGGAAAATAATTAAACTTTCATTTGACACATTTTGCGGCAAACGTCGGTACTTTTGAAACTTTATAGAATAAGTTAACTTGTCTATTTTATTATTATTCTATGATTGTCACATATTGTATTGCACGATCATATTTTTATCTCTATCATTCGTGGCTCGTACGCGAATGTGTTATTGTATGGCGGTGTACCGCAAAACTTTAAAAACATAATAATTAAACTACATAGCACCTTACATGAACGCATGTTATTCTTTCCGTACCTTTCATGTCTTATGATGCACTAGTGTTTGGCTTTGTTTACAAAGCATTTAATGTTGGTCCTTGTTTTCCTTAAGCATGAAGTAATTCCCTCATATAGAATGCGCAAAATAAGAGGAACAGATGGTCCATTTTTATTTTGTACGCATGAACACAATTTCATTTTGGCAACAGAAACATTTTTCCACCTTATCTTTTTCATTGAATAACTACAATAACATCCTCTATGCTAAGTATTAGCAAAAATTTTGAAATGAAAGTTGTAGAGGGCGAGAAGATCTACATTTTTCATTCTTGTTGCATTCGAAATAGTGGTGTGTAAAGGGAGATAGGAGGCTAAGCAGTGTGCGTGCGTGTTGCTTGTGTACGTGTATGTGTGTGTGTTTGAGTGCAGGCGAGCATGAAGGTGGACGTGCATGGGGAGGAGCAGCTCGGGATATGGGCGGTTTGGTTAGTGAGTGGGTGAGTATATATATAAGTGTGAATGTGTGCGTGGAAAATGAAGGAGAGGATGTTGGAGCTTGCATGGAAATATAGGGGAGAGGGTAGCATGCGTGAGCAGATGCATGCATAGTAGTGGAAGAATGTGAGAATAGAGAAAGGAAGGAGGCAAGATGCGTTGGTTGTTGGAGTAGCAAATGTTCATGCACATGAAGGTGGGTAGGTATTTGGGCTTATTGGACCTAGGTGAGTTGGATTTGTTTTATAATCTTGTGGTCTGATTTAGTTTATATAGTATCTTAACTTTAAACATGTTTAATTAACTCATACGGAGTCCGTTTAACCCACGGTCTTCGACACTAGATTCGTATTAAAGAGTAAAACACACTAGTAAAAATTTTGATAAATTTGGTGAAGTATAAAATATTGATAAAATATTAGTGATATTTAATAAGCAGAATAAATCTCCATTCTATTATTTCAATTTGAACATTTATGATTGGTTATTGATGTGTTCGCTATTTATTTAATTTAATGATAATAATGTGTTGTTATTGTTATTATTTGTTTGATTGTTAGAATTTCGCTGAACCAGTTTATGAGTGCTGATTATTGTTCATCGACTGCTGATTTGTGCTAGATTGACCAGTTTATGAACAATTAATTTCCATTTTCATGGGTTAGGTAGAAAATGATTATAGGCTAATATCTTGTGATTTATTTCACGATTTGACTATAAAGTGTTTAGCGTTAATATGTGGTTCATTTAATTATTATAATTGGTCATATTAATTTACCTTCGATTTACATAGAACCGTTTCAAAGTTGGTTTTCATAAATGAAAGTGTTATGAAATGTTTAATGAAAAGAAGATATTTGGAAGTAAATATTTTGAAGTGATAAAAAAAGTGATTTATATAAAGAATGGTTTATAAAAGTGTTTTATAAACGAAGAGAATTTTGAGGACTAAAAACTCGGTGTTTGAAAACGATTTCAAAAGGTTTTGGGAAATGAAAATACTTTGATTGAAAGTATTTGTGAATATTAGTGAAAATGATTTATCACTTCGAGATGTAAAATGATTTGTTATGTTACTGATGATTCGGGTAGTCCATAACTAAAAAGGTAGGCAAGGGAGGTGCAAATATTTTATAGCCTTGGCATAGTCCGCTCGATGAATAGAGGGATATACATATCTATTTTTTTTGGATGGCTGGGATCGAGTTGCCTTGTAATTGCTAGAAACCTCCCGATCTGGTTGCATATATTTTGATATGCTTTTATATTAGTATTTTGGGATTTCCAAATAAATATTTCAAAAGTGATTTGTTTTAAGTCCCCGAAGGAAAGTATGATTGGATATAAAGGATATATATTATTATTTCAAAAGGACTTGAAATATAACCGAGAATTTAGTTCGAAGAGCTTATTTTTGAATAAGTATTTTAAAAAGAGATTATTTTTAAAAATAATAAAGTCAATTAGATTTGAGAAATCTTAATGTGAAGTTATGTCTAAGTGGGTAGTTTTGGAATTGCATATTTGTTTGTTGCATCGTAGGCTCCATGAGCCCTATTTGTGGTAGGGGAACTACGTTGGCTCGATCCTGTATCTTATTGGGTACCTAGTTAGATACAGGTACGTAGGCCGTCACAAGTGGTAGTGATGCAGCCCCTATAATAATATAACCCTTTTATGTTTATATGTTTATTGTTTGCTATTTGTCTTATGTTGTTGTATCTTTCCTGCTTACTATTTTATTCCGCATTTGACATGTTTATTGAGTTTGCAAAATGGCTATTGCTGTCTCTCTCATCAGAGTTGTGCAGCGTTAGATATTTGTATTTGTATTTGGTAAGTATTAAAGCACACGTAGTAGATTAAATTGATTACTCTGATAACTGGTACAATTGAAATTGTATCCTATACATTTAATATTGTTGAATATTTATTAAATATTGTGTATTGAGTTGGTACTCATTCGTATTTTCAAAACGGACGGGGTTTCGGTGATTTTGACAGGTCCAATAATCCGAGTCATTACACTAAGGTTTTAGAGGTGTGATGATGTCAAATTGGTTTCGAAGTTAATGAAAGCTATTTTATAAAAGCATATATCTAGACATAATATTTTGGATAAAATTAAGGGCTATAATTTCCTTGTTTTAAGTATGATTTCAAGGATTAAGTCATTAATAAAGAATTACATATTCAAGGAAATAAAAAGGGTATTTAGCCCAGAATTTTACTACTGAAATTATTGTTCTTAGCACCTTTAGATAAATTATTATAAGATAAATTAACTCAAGGATTAGAAAATAGAAAAATTAGATAATGGGACAAGTGTAGGGTAGCATCCTATACTTCATCTGTTAGCCCCTTGTTGATATTAGTCCACAATTCCAGTGTGTATGGCTCAGTTAAGGGTAAAACTAAAAGTATGTTTGTGCACCGAAAGGAATCTATAACTTAGATAGGTTATTAGTTGGCCTGCAAAACCATTAGTGTAACGACCCGTATTTTTAACTATTTTAAATTATAAAATTTAATGTGATTATTGAATAAAAACTGGTAAGGAATTAAATTTAACGATTTATCATTGTAGTTATTGAATATAAACTTGAATAAAATTTTGAAACAATCAATTTCGAAGATTTAGGTAATAACAAGCATTGAAATGAAATTTCATATATGAATTGTGTTTATAAGCAATAACAAAATTGAATAATAAATGTTGAATTATTTAAATGAAAATAAAAAAATTGTTGATACCAAAAATTCATTTGAAATTTATTGATTTATTAGTATCGATTTATTGGATAATTAAATTGTTTAAATTTCATATTGGAATTATTTAAATAATTAAATCATGAATTAAATATGAATGAAAATGATTTCAAAAGTTGATCTAAATTTATTTAGACAAGAATGAAAATTTTTAACTGCTAAAATCGAATTTAAAAGTGAATAAATAAAAATTGGAAATTTTATATTCTAATTAACGAGTAAAAATAGTCATTTTGGCAACTGTCTTGGATTTCGACGAAACTAGTTTCATCAGATCCGTAATAGTGAATTATTGTAGGATTTCAAGTATCGTAGCAATCAGACTTATCGTTTGGCCGTGCGAGCTTGAAACGCGTAGAATTTAATTTCAGAATTTAATTAAAATAATTTGATTTGAAAAGATATCTTCTGCATACGATCGAACTAGGCCTCGAGGCTGGTTCCATTGCGTTCGAAATAGGGGTATAACATATAGAACGCCTGGCGGCACACTTCATTTGGAGTTCGAGAATTTTCGGATGTTTAAAAGGCGAGATATTTCCTAATTTGAATAAAATATATATTTACTATTGTTTGTACCAAAATTGGGCACAACACTCTTCGGATGTATTTGAAGAGATTAGAATGAAGAATTTAAACGTAAAAAGAGGCTAATCTAACAAACACGCCAAAATAATCAAACATAAATGTAAGAAGATAGAGATTTATAGTGGTTCGACGTTGTAGCCTACGTCCACTTTGGTAGATTTGCTGTTTTATTAATGTTTACTTGCTGCTTACAACAGAGGATAATTCAAACACTCAAGTTACAATGGATTTTCGGCAGAGTAACGGCATAATGGCATCGAAAGTTCCTTTTCTAAAGGCATAGGGCTACTATTTATAGGTGCAATCTAAAAATATCCGGCTTAGATCTCGGAATACCTCTTCTCCCACGTGGGTGGGCACACTTGATTAATCCGAGGTCATTTGGGATCGATCCCTGATCGATCACCACCTTGTTCGTATCGATAAAAACTACATCCATTTGAGTAGAGATCGATCAGAGATAATGTTGAGGTGGTAAGTAAGCTCCTGTGAAAATTTGGTAGCATTTGGACTTATGGATTTTGAGTTATGATTGATCCAAGGTTGTATTTGTAGTAGGCTGAACTGTTCATATCGATTATAGTTCGTATCAATAGGCTTTCATATCGATCGTGTGCGTACCGACCAGACATGTATCGATGACGTGGAGCGATGACTCAGGGTAGATGCTGAGTGATCGTTTACTCTTTTTGACCACGTTTCTTCGTATCGACCTAATGTAACTTCATTCGTATCGATGCTTTTAGATGATGCTTCATATTGATGTAACATGAATCCTTTTGTATCGATCATTGCATGTGTTCTTCTTATCGATCGTTCGGTGGTATGTTTCGTATCGATCGTTGGCCGATCGATGCGAACTGTGTAGATGGGAAGATCGATACGAAGTGCGCATGAATGGAACCGATACGAAATGTCGACTGTTGACGGATACGAAGGGGAATGGGCATGATGGATATGAAGAAGAGTGGCCTTTGATGGATACGAACCGAGTCCTTCTCTCTTGATTTTGATCGATCCATAACTTGGGCATACGAACTCCGATTGACCTCAAATTTGGAACGTTGGCTTTCATAGCTTTACTTGTCGTGTCATGTTAATTGTAGCTTGATCCGGAGTCGAACCAAATTTGCTAATATCCATAGTGAACCTGTGTACAACCAATCTTCGGGATGGATTGTCTTTGGTTTCTAGTCAAGTTCTTGGTGTCACGGCCTTGCCAAAAGGCGGGATAACATTTTCCCCCCAAAGTACGTCTTGTGTGAACATGACATGCTTTGAAAAGATGCAATCTCCATTCTGAAGAGTCCTATCTCATTTGCTGAATAGTTGTTGTCTTTTCGTCGAAAGATGTAACCTTTGATTGATTTCGAGTAATATAAACGTTGAATTGTTGACTACAATGATCATGTAGTGTTTTTTTTAACTAAGTGTTAAGTGCTAGCAATTTGTTGTTCACTGTTTTGATTGTCATCAGGTGAGCATCCAATTCCTGTCAATTTTGAAAATTGAATGTTAGTCCGTTATACATGCACGTATGTTATCCTGACTCATGTTCACGTCTGCACATTCGCGGGTTGTTGTCAAGTTTTTTAATTTTTTGTTTGGATCGAGTTTCATATCGATCCACTGCTAGATCGATCTGAAATTCGAGTTGTAACAACGTTCGATGGCTGTTTTAGGGTGTCCTTTCATATCGATCCTCTCGTGGATCGGTTTGAGAAGTTGGAGAACATCCTTCGTATCGATGGCTAACGATACGAATCAGTTGGTTCTTTGAAATGCTTCATACCGATGGGTACGAACTCTTGTTGTCTTCGAGTGGATGGATACAAAATTATTGTTTCGTATCGATGGAATTGAATAATCCAAATATGACTTTGCGGTAGCTTTCGTATCATTGACATATAAGGTCTACCGCTGATGTCCATGAACAACTGCACCTCTGTCCGATCTGGGTGGATGGATACGAATGAGGCTCTGCATATCGATGACTTTATAACCGTTCCAACGATTTTGAGTACTGGGAGATGAAATGTTTCTTTCCCTTGCTTTTACACCCATATAAATATGTTTTATACTTAGCCAAATTCTCACTTGCCATCACTCTTATTGCTGCCTTGCGTATCGATCAAGGGCTTGAGAAAGAGAAATTGCCTTCGTCTGCGAATCACACAAACTTTTAATCCCTCGAACCAACTGTCTAAATTAGATAATTGACCAATCAGTTCACATTAAAACGATGAGATTCGAGTTCTAATCACAATTCGTCCACGTTCATGTCCGATTCCGGCGGTGTCGAGGCCGAAGTTAGGTCGGAGCATGGTTGATGGAGGAGTGATGCAACCCAGCCTGTTGAACTTTTAGGTCGCGAACGACCTAACGAGCTAAAACTGTGGGATAGGTCGCTGGAACGACCTAGCGAGCTAAATCAGGGGGATAGGTCACTGGAACGACCTAGTGAATTAGGTCGCTCACGACCTAGTAAAGGTCGCTCACGAGTTAATGGACTCAGTGTTAAAGCATGAAAACCTCCAAGCGAGATAAGCAAGCCAGCATTAGGTCGCTCAAACATTTCGAGTACCGGCTTTGACGAGTTACGACCTAAGTTAGGTCACGGGATTGAAATACGACCTATATTAGGTCATGGAGAAGAGATACGACCTAAGTTAGGTCGTGGGAAGATAGGTCGCTCATCTTTAGGTCGTTCGAAGATTTCCAGAAGCAATGTTTTTAGGTCGCTCGATCTTATGCCGCTTTCTTTAGGTCGCGAACGACCTACCATAAGTCGTGGGAAGATAGGTCACTCGACCTAATGCCGCTGTGAAGATAGGTCGCGTGAAGAGTCCTGAAGCCGCATTTACTTCTTAGGTCGTTGTGCATGTTGTATCTGTTGTACTTGTACATATTAAGTCGTTGAGTCGTTTTGAAGTGTTGTATTTGTATTCTTTTCTTAGGTCGTATGTTGTTCTTGTATGTTGTTGTTGTAAATATGTCTTGTAAATAAAGTCGCTACATTGTTTGAAGTATTAGGTCGTTAACGACCTAGGTAAGGTCATAGGTCGCGTGGGTGTGTTAGGTCGTTGCCGACCTATGTGTTGTGTCATGAAAGTGCGTGAGTTGTAACCCTATAAATATGGAGTGTTGATCATTTGTAAGAGTTAGTTGATTTTGAATAAAAACTTGTTTGTGTGCTTTGTGCCACTTCTCAAATTGGTAGTTGAGTGTGATCTCCTATATCCACTTTCGGTATTCGAGTGCGCTCGAATCAACGACTGCTAAAGCCGATTCACGGAATCTAGTGCGCTAGATAAATGTACGAAGAATCATAGATCTTTAAACACGGTATCGTGCGCGATCAACGTGTTTGAGATAGCTAGAATCCGGCATCTTTGGATCAACGGATTTGGGCCTTTGGTATTCTTCAATTCACCGATTGCTACTTTCACCGTTTCATCATTTTCGTTATCCGCTGCTGCGTCATTTGGTATCAGAGCTAGACTTAGCCAATCATAGCTAAGCCTAGTCTTGGAGCCAATTCTTATTGAAGAGTTTGAAGATTAAGGCCGAGGGTTAGAGGTTGAAGCCGTGCATCACTTTGAGAATCAAGGCCGAGAATTGAAGTTTGATAATGCCGCCGAGAAGAACTAATCGCCATCAGAATGTTGAAGCGTTGTATAGAAGAGAAGATGTCGAGCAAATGGAACAACGTATCAATGAAAAGTTTGATGAAGGCATTGGGAAGTTAGAGAAACTGATGAATGATATGAATCAAGGACAAAGGAGGAGATCGCCAGTCTCGAACCATGGAGGAAACAGAGTTTCGCCATCGGTTACGGAAGCGAGGAGGGTGTCGCCACAATCTTATCGAGAAAGGAGAGAGTCTTCAGTTTCAATGAGAAGAGAACATCATGAGTATAGAGATGAAGAGAGAAGAACTCCACGTGAGTTTGAACATGAACCATACCGTGATGATGAAAGACAAAGTCGAAGAGATATGCGTGATCATAGAGATGTGGGTGGTCGAGATCGTTATCAAAGTACATCTGTTTTTGATGAAGATGGTGGTAGATGTAGTGTTCATTCTCGAGATCGAGACCAAGTACGAAATGCATATCGGGGTGTTGAGGATGATCGTCGATGGGAATCAGGGATGAAAACTGAGATTCCAGAATTCAAGGGTGGAATGGTAACGGAGGAATTTTTGGATTGGTTGTCTAATGCGGAAGAAATTTTTGACTTTAAGGAGGTTCCCGAGCATCGAAGAGTGAAGTTAGTTGCTACTCGTTTGAAAGGGAGAGCTATGGCATGGTGGCAGCAAACTAAACTTACACAGGAGAGAATGGGGAAGTCAAAGATTGAATCTTGGGAGAAGATGAGGAAATTGATGAAAGCTACTTTCTTACCTTACAATTATCAATCTCTTATGTATCAATAATTGCAGAATTTGAGACAGGGAACAAAGTCAGTGAATGAGTATGCGGATGAATTTTATCAATTAATTTCGAGGAATGATATTATGGAAACAGGGAACAGCTGACAGCTAGGTATGTTGGAGGGTTGCGAACGCAGATTCAAGACATGGTGAATATGTTTAATCCAATGTCTGTGGCTGAAGCGCACCAGAAAGCGTTGGCTTGGGAAAAGCAAGGGAGACGAGGAGGTGGTGTGTTTATGAATTCCAACAACCAGAACAAGGATGTTAGTAGTAGTTCGGATGTTTCCAAAGTCGTCAACAAGCCGATTATTAATGAAGTCAACAAAGCGAAGGTCAATAGTAATTTCAAATGCTTTAATTGTCAAGAGTTGGGCCATAAAAGTAATGAATGTACAAAGCCCAAGAAGCGAGCAATGATTGTGGAGATTGAGAATGAAAATGCGGAGGGAGAGTGTGTCAATTCAATACCAGTTGAAGAAGAAGAATTATTGTCTGGAGATGAGGGTTGTAGTTTGTTGATGAGGAGATCTTGTTTAACACCAAAGCAAGAGGATGATTCTAGTTGGTTGAGGAACAATATTTTCCGGTCAACATGCACTATTCTGGGAAAAGTTTGTAAATTTGTCATCGATGCAGGAAGCTGTGATAATATCATTTCTTCAGAAGCTGTAAAGAAGTTGTCATTGAAAACAAAGAAGCATCCAAACCCCTACAAATTAGCTTGGTTGAGGAAAGGAGGGGAGGTGAAGGTTAATCGAAAAGCTTGTGTTAATTTCTCCATTGGGAAGAGATACAAAGACGAAATTTGGTGTGATGTGGTTGATATGGATGTATGCCATCTGTTGTTGGGAAGACCATGGCAATACGATAGAGCTGTGCAGCATGATGGTCGCACCAACAGTTACAGTTTTATGTTCGAAGATACACGAATCATTTTGGTTCCTAAAGGGCGTCAACAGAGTGAAAACAAATTGGAGGAAATCGAGGAGCTAAAGACTTTGTTGTCTTTAAAGGAATTTGTTGATGTGGAAGATGAAGTCGATTGTTTTCAATCACCAAAGTTTGACGGAGATGAAGTTGATGATTTTCAACCAACGAAATCTGATGAACATCAGGTTGAAAATTCACAATTAGCAAAGTTGGATGAGGGTGAAGAAAGTAAGTCAGGAGATGAAGAGGGTAAATTGTTGATGAAGGAAGTGGATTCGACTTGTCTACAATCTACGAGAGAGTTTGATAAAGAAGTGGAGGGTAGTGCAGAAGTATTCCTGTTGAATGAAATTGAACCCAGTAAAAGTGTTGAAATTATCGAAGAGGTTAAGCCAATGGTGAATGAATGTGAAGATGTAGTTCCTGCAGAACTGTCCAAAGAATTACTGCCACTGAGGGACGTACCTCATGTTAATCAAGTGTCAAGTGCTATTGTACCGTATATGCCACGTAATCATATGTGTCCGACATAGCAGGTAGAGTTGAGAAGATTGGCTGATGGGTTACTATTCAAAGAAAGACAGTTGTATACTCCTGATCGCAGTTGGCAAATAAAATTTATCAAAGACTTACATATAGAAAGATACGAGGACAGTTATCATACCATGCAGTTGGTTACAATGTTTTGTTTTGGGCCGTCAATAAAGAAAGGGGTTGAAAGGCTTGTTCAGAAGAGTCAGAGTTATCAAATTTCAAAAGAGACCGCGACGAAGTCAGGATTATGTATGTCATTACCTATACATACTAGTTCATGGGTGGACAAAAGTATGGACTTTGTATTGGATTTGATGAAGACACAAAGTGACAACGAATCTATCTACTTGATGGTTGAACGAACTCTTGTTGGTACATACAACAAGCTAGATGCCGGTGGAATGGGTCGTTTGGAAATTGTGAAGGAAATTTGTGAGAATGATTGTAAGTTGAGTTTGCCGGATCATCTTCCTATTGCTAATGTTGACAAAATCAAACACTTGGTTCTGTTTTACAAGGACGAGAATGGCGAAGTCGAAGAATTTTTAAATTCGAGGACGAATTTTTCTCAACCGGGAGAGGATGATGCAGCCTAGCCTGTTGAACTTTTAGGTTGCGAAGGACCTAACGAGCTAAAACTGTGGGATAGGAACGACCTAGCGAGCTAAATCAGGGGGATAGGTCGCTGGAACGACCTAGTGAATTAGGTCGCTCACGACCTAGTAAAGGTCGCTCACGAGTTAATGGACTCAGTGTTAAAGCATGCAAACCTCCAAGCGAGATAAGCAAGCCAGCATTAGGTCGCTCCGACATTTCGAGTACCGGCTTTGACGAGTTACGACCTAAGTTAGGTCACGGGATTGAATTACGACCTATATTAGGTCACGGAGAAGAGATACGACCTAAGTTAGGTCGCGGGAAGATAGGTCGCTCATCTTTAGGTCATTCGAAGATTTCCAGAAGCAATGTTCTTAGGTCGCTCGATCTTATGCCGCTTTCTTTAGGTCGCGAACGACCTACCATAAGTCGTGGGAAGATAGGTCGCTCGACCTAATTCCGCTGTGAAGATAGGTCGCGTAAAGAGTCCTGAAGCCGCATTTACTTCTTAGGTCGTTGTGCATGTTGTATCTGTTGTACTTGTACATATTAAGTCGTTGAGTCGTTTTGAAGTGTTGTATTTGTATTATTTTCTTAGGTCGTTTGTTGTTCTTGTATGTTATTGTTGTAAATATGTGTTGTAAATAAAGTCGCTACATTGTATGAAGTATTAGGTCGTTAACGACCTAGGTAAGGTCGTAGGTCGCGTGGGTGTGTTAGGTCGTTGCCGACCTATGTGTTGTGTCATGAAAGTGCGTGAGTTGTAACCCTATAAATAGTGAGTGTTGATCATTTGTAAGAGTTAGTTGATTTTGAATAAAAACTTGTCTGTGTGCTTTGTGCCACTTCTCAAATTGGTAGTTGAGTGTGATCTCCTATCTCCACTTTCGGTATTCGAGTGCGCTCGAATCAACGACTGCTGAAGCCGATTCACGGAATCTAGTGCGCTAAATCAACGTACGAAGAATCGTAGATCTTTAAACACGGTATCGTGCGCGATCAACGTGTTTGAGATAGCTAGAATCCGGCATCTTTGGATCAACGGATTTGGGCCTTTGGTATTCTTCAATTCACCGATTGCTACTTTCACCGTTTCATCATTTTCGTTATCCGCTGTTGCGTCAAGGAGGAAACAGTGTTCAAGCTGTTTGGAGAAGCAGGATCACCGACAGATACGAAAGAATCGGTGGAAGGACACTTAGCCTCAATTTTGTAACGATGAAGGAAGGAAGAAATCAGATCTTGTATCGATCCAGAATGGGAAGTTTGCATCGATCCATAACTGATAGGTGAAAGGAGGGGTTTCGTATCGATTTAGTGTGGTGGAACTTCGTATCGATCTGAAGCGATCGATACAAAGTCGAGGAGCCGATGATCGATACGAAATCCCATTGTAGGCGACCGATACGAAATCCCTTGTTAGAGATCGATACGAAATCCTCGGTCGATGATCGATACGAAGCCAAGGATCGATGATCGATACGAAACCTGTTTTATCTTGATCGATACAAAATGGGGCTTCTATGAAACGATCCATGTTTGAATTTCTGCCTCTCATTATTGAATAATGGATACGAACTTTTTTGCACATTCGAATATTTGACTCCGACGAGCTTCTACTATTCAATGACTAATTTTCTATCGGTTTAGAAAATAGTCGAAAAATTTCAAATTAAAATAACCGCAAGCGCACGGCGTACAATTGTTAGTACGTGGCGAGTACGGGTCGATCCGCAGGGAATTGTTAAAGTTTAAAAATCTATTCAGTCAAATTAGACCAAATGGAGGAGAATTAGTTAACTTGAAATAAAATGAAGCTAAAACTAGAATTAAAATTTGATTTAAAAACAATTGAACTAGAGAACAATTTAGAGGAAAATCCACTCTCATGTTTTTGTAAATCAACAAACAAACAATTTGTGATCTCTAGCTTTGATATTAAGTGAAATATTGTTGTATGTATCATAAGTATGGTTTGTTTATGTTATTAATTAACATAACTCAAACCGTCAAACTATAATACAACAAATAAACCACTTATAATTCTGATGAAAATGAAGCCAAAGCAAAAGCTATTTTAAGTATGATCTATTTACTATTGTAACTAGTAATACAGATCATCAAATTTCATTTTTACTTTAATTTCACAATCAAAAATGGATTAGCAAATGATGATGCAAATTGTGTTTATGTTGAATAAGAATAGCTCATTTGCATAAGCAATATAAGCTATCAAACCCACTTGTATAAACTTGCATCAAAATTCACTTCATGAAGCATAAGCCAAATGAGATCATAAATCATAAAATGTTGAAATTACATGATATTTGAGAGCTTCATTAACCCTAAATTGAAGGGGTTTAGCTACTCATTTGTGTTATCAAATCAACACATGTAAGTTTCAACATTGAAAATGAAAGAAAGTAGAGAATAAAAAAAGAAGATTAACTACTAGAAGAAAATTGATTAGACTAGTGCATAAATGTAAATCTAAGCTATGAACATTAAGAGAAAGAGAGCATAGAAATAAACATTAACAATAAAACAAAGAAAAGCATGTAGAAAAGAGAGAAGAAAGAAGCTTGGAAGCCATTTTTATTTCATTGAACATTGAGCTTACAATTTGATCTCTTAATTTCCTAAGTAAAATGAAAGAGTATAAGATGTTTACATGTACACAAGAGGGCTATTTAAACATGCATAAAACCCTAATTCCATTTTTAAGGTGCTTCCGAAAATACCCTTTAGGAAGTGTTGCCACCAAGTAACCATTAGCCACTAATTAATCCATCATTTGATGTGCATGAAGCTTTAACCTCCACTTAGTTGTCCATTAGCTCCTAATTGTACATTTAGGCAAGTGGGTGGGGTCCTCCATGATCTTGAACTTGAATTATTTCCTCTTCATTCCTTTGTATTTCCTTGTGCATGCATATATCATCATGAATCCCACTTCCATATGCATCAAAATATCCTATAAAAATTGTCCAAGTAAAAATTCTTAAATTGACACATGCACAAAATGACCATTTTTCCCATGAATGAAGATGATAATATGATGGTTTGAAAATAATTGAATTTTGATTTTAAAATGTAAAAATGCCCAAATATGATGTTTATTTAAATAAAAAGAGATAAAATATGGATGTAAATATTTGCACATTTTCTTGCACATCAAGTACCCCCACACTTATCTTCTTATTCGTCCTCGAATAAAGGAATACTAAGATAAATCTGTTTTCGTAGGGAGCACGATTGCATTGAGCGTATGTAACAAGTCGTTAAATCTCTTAGTGTCCCCAATAGGACGAGTGTTGTCTCGTGAGGGTTTTAAGTGGATACTACCCACAAAATCCAGATGCAAAGTGAAAATATTTACAATGTGCAAGATTTATTTACAATGGGATGAATGCATGTTTTTGAAAATATTTACAAATGAAGGATTTACTCTTAAATCGACACAAATAAGTTAAATATAAGTCTTGGTCATTATCTTGAAAATTTAAGTCATTTACTCATCAAAATTTCCAACAAAAATCAAGTTATGATAGCAAATAGACAATAGTTTAACTCCTTGTTTTGGTTGATGACAAAGTGTAACTATGAAATAAATCCTTAGTTGATTACCAAAGTTTTTCAAAGTGGTATTCTCATTTCTTTTCAATAACAAGTTAAATCAAACAAGTTAAAATGGTTCTTGGATTTCAATTGCTTACTCTCTCTTACTTGAAAATTTCATTGATATTAACAATATTTACATATGCTTAACTCAGGTAAACTGAGGCCAAATATACTACCCGTGCACTGCCTTGCGGACTGATGTGAGGGGAATATAGAGTGTGGCGAGTGAACACACAAGTGTGAACACTTATCGACTGTAGGCGTTATTAAAAAGAATTTTTATATACACACACCTAACTAAGATAAACTGAGGCCAGATATACCGATCGTGCACCGCCTTTCGGGCTTACGTGAGAAGGGTACAGAGCATGGCGAGTGAACACACGAGTGTGAACACATGACTCTAGGTGTTAAAAATATATACAAATGTTTTTTTTCTTTTTTTTAGAAAGAGAGTTTTGCAAAATCATCTTAGCACCATTTAACTTAGAAGATAAAAATGTTATATCCTTTACTTTAAATTTACCACTTTTTTAAACAAAGATTTTCAATTAGAACATACTTCATAATTAACACATATGAACCTTCCTATATACTAGTTAAACCATTGTTATTTGTAATCAAACTTCATTTTTATTTTTGTTAAGATAAATAAATTTTCAAAAATTTCAATTAATTAACCCAAACTTATACTTATCCCATAGTGTTTCTTCAAAAATAAATCAAAATGCTAAAAGAAAATGTTTTTGAGATTTTGAAATTTTGAGATTTTTTTTAAGTTAAAAGAAAAATGAAAATTCAAAAATGCCATGAAACTAAAAAAAATGAAAATGAGACTCCCCCACACTTAATTTTTATTGTGTCCCCACAGTCAATGCATAATATAATGAGTGTAACGGGGAAAACTATGTACATATTTACAAAAGAGGGTTAACATTCTTACTAGATGTAGCTTGGCTCATGAAGAATCATGAGCTCCTCCTCTTGGTTATTTGGCAATTCCAAGAAAGGATTCAGACGATGACCGTTGACTTTGAAAACCGATCCATCCTTGGGGTTTTCTATTTCTACGGCACCATGTGGAAAAACAGTTCGTGAAACATCCCGAAATTTTCGACTTTCAAAAATTCGACATCGATACTCACTTTATCGACTGCCGAGCCATCGAATGCCGGAAACCCGAAAAGTTATGGTTTTAAAAAGAAGAAAAAGGTAGAAGAAGAAGAAAAGAGTAGAAGAAGAAGAGAAGAACAACATAACAACAATAGAAACAGAAAACAATATCAGAATCTCACATATTGCAGCGGAACAATATATAATAGATAAACACTAGTCTTTAAAAACAAAGAACTATATCAGTTTATACATACATCAACCAGAGTCAATATACAACTCAATACAACAATGGACAGTTATATAAACTTGTCCTCATACAGAATACACAGCGGAATAAATAATATCAGATACAAATACTACGTCACGTCATCCAACTTATCTCCAAAGCTCCAGAATATCCTGATAACATAACTCTAGGCTGCCCGTGTGGAAATCGGTGGGCACCCAGAGTTTAGAAGGGAAACAATAAACTCCGAGTCAGTCATGGTGACTGGTGTGAGATCGTAAAACAGTTTATCTTTAAAACAAACAACAAGAAAATTTTAAAGTCAATTTCGCAATGCTTTTGAAAATGAAACTACCATAAGACCTCCCACCACACACACAATGCAAACGCAGACTTGGAGGAGATTTCTTCTTATGTTAGTCAAAGATGCTTACTACGCAAAATCAAATCATTTTTGATATTATTATTAGTGCATAGTGGAAAACATTTCGAAAGTAGAATATAAATCTTAGCCAGCATAGGTACCATTATATTATGGCTGCTATAGCTGCCTCCTGAGGAGACTGGTTATACAATTGAAATCGTAAAGGCTCGTATTGTTTCTTTGGATTTCCAACGAATGGTCAGGCTAAGGAACTTCCTATGCCACGATGGGTACGTCCCTGGAATGACGTCCCGAGAACCTAACCGGATCTCTGCCAACACAAGGCCGGGTTACCTCTGCAAAAATAGGTAACTACTGACACGCGTATGCCATCCCCCGATCGTAACCGATCTTCCCGAGGATCCTCGATTTCCAACAAACCACATAATAATAATGCAGCAACCACATAGGTTAAGTATCTAGGCTCCATACCATGATACCACCTCTATCCAGAAGGAATGACATACACTAAGGGGCGCTACTCCCTAGAACCTTGCCGCATCCTTCCTGTTTTGACCATTTCCGGGGTGTGAGGCTCGACGAAGTCTCGTCCACAAAGCTACGCTTTCTACAAAGCCATGCTTCGGGTCAAACAAATGATCAACCTATGATCACAAAGATATAAGATCAAACAAATGATCATATCGCAAATGATCAAACACTGATCATTTCACAGCAACACTCAGTATGCCACGTTACCAAATTGGGAATATATCGCTGATAAATTTCAACTACATAACCTCTGAGCTCGTACGTCTCAGAGAAGGGTGTTAAGCTAAGAGAATAAATTCTCCGCCACCAACAGATATGTATTTGAAAGAAATCAGCTCAATATCTCAATTTGTAACGTCAGACACACAATCCATACAAGTCTGTTCCGGGATCGAACAGAACCGAAGGCACTTCTCACGAAGCCCTTGCATATCCGGATAATTTTCTAATCACGTCCGGACTTCCCGTCACTAAGGGTGATAAAACCTCTAAATCGGAGATCAGCCGATGTAGAGTAACTCGACGGTAATCCTTCCGTTTTCAAAAATATCCGGTCTTCAACACCGGTCTTCGAATGCAATTCATAACGACGTATCACATATTCGAAATGGGTTATACGACCCCATGGTCCTTTCCCGGCTAACCCGAATAGTGAGCGCTTATTTAAAAATAAGTGTGGCATTCAAATTCATCCAATTCACAACGAGTAACCATTCAAGGTAATTATTGATAGTCAGTTATTTAACTATCAATAAAGATGCGCAACATCATCAGATTCCAAATAATTTTCCAAATTATTTCATCTTCAAAAATATCTTTACTAGATATAAAATTTCCACACTTCAAAAATAAATCAACATTTATTTTTAAACATCTTCCCTTTCTTTTATAAATTCCATAGTGAATTTATATTTTCAAAATATCTACTGATATACGATTTTCAAAATCGATTTCAATATTCAATTTCAATTTATCTTTAAGAAGATAAATTCTCAAAAACATTTCATTTCATATTGGAAAAGCATTTCCATACTTATTTAATAATAAGTAATTCACAAATCTATTTATTTTCAACATTTGAAAATATTCAATATACTTAAATCAGTATTAAGTATACATTTCATTCTTTAAGGAAAACATTTACTATAACAACATTTATTTGAGTCAAAACGAATGTTACGTAAAACATCGTTACGACGACTCAAAATCACTAGTATAAGGATTCAGATTTTGATAGATATTTAAATCCCAATACTACATCAAAACATTTCCTTTCGGAAATCATTTACTATAACAACAGTGTTATAGTCCATCATTTCCTTATTCCTCGAAAACGTCTATTTCAACAATGAATGTTGAAATCTATGATTTCGATATTCATTATATTTGAAAACATCTTTAAAACAATTAACTTCATTTCAAATATCACTTTCCCAAAACCATATCCATTTTACTTAAAAATATATTCACTGTCCAAAATCGTGAATATACTTCACTAACCACATTTCACTATTTTCTACACATTTCATTTCAAGAATTATCCACTATCCAAAATCGTGGATAAAATTCCCTTAATAACCTTCTATATTAAATTCATCAAATTTGATTGATTTTCGAATTTATAAAACAACGTTTATAAATTCTATTTCTATTGTCTAACAACTTCAATTTAATAAATCTCCTTTATTAACAATTCGATTCATAACTCAAATCTTATACCAACAATCCATATTATAAGTTAAATACTTATAATTCCTTTATTTTACAAAATCATTTCCATTTATAAGTTCACAATTTATAAATTCCATTTATTTATAAATTCTTAAAAATTCATTTTAACGCTTATAAAAACTCGTTTTATAATACCAACATTTTAAAGTTATAAATATCAATCTTGTACATCTTTTACATACATCGTTTTAATAATTCAAAAATTCCAATTAAAACCATTTTTATAAATTTCTTAACTATTTATTTCAAAAAAATTACCTTTTTGTTATAATTCACAAATCTTAACTTTTATAACTTTAAAGTTTGAACGTTTATTTATTAATTCAAAAATTAAATAAAACGTCTACTTCCAAAAATCACTTTAAAATCCTTTTAAAGTAAAAGTCGTTATTTTTAAACTTCAAAACTGAATCCAATGATGCCACAACACCAATTAGTCAATCACAACAACAAACATCATATATCAATATGATAACAGAATATACATCAATATCTGTAAATAAATAAATACTGGTGAGGAATCCAGTTGGATCCCTCCAACCTGTTTCCCTGCATCCAAAGATGTTAGCACAATACCAATTCCACTTCGAGGTGGAATATAGCGGTATATGGGTTTTATAAAAATATCCGCTTACTAACGGCGCAATAGGGTCTCATCCGCTATACGAGGCGGGAAATCAACAATCCAATATATACATATGCCAATATGTATATATTGCTATATATATAGATATATCCTATCATATCTAATATCACATCCAATAGCAAACATATCAATCAATAACTGCAATTCAAAATTTATTTTGAGTGAGAAAAATCTCACCTTAGCTTTTATTAGCAATCCATTCTCCATCTTGACTTGTTTTCTCGATTTATAGCCCTTGTATAAATATTATACAAATTATTAATATTCGTATTAAATCGAACTATAAGTTTTTCGTTTGGTAATTTTAATTATTCAATGATGTTATTTTAAACCAATTACTTTTAAATAGATTTGATTTAACTAAAAATTAAATTTAAAGCTAAATCCCCTTTAATAACCCTCTATATTTATTAAAATTTTACAGTCAGTTAAATATTGATTTATTTTGTTTTTCTTTTATAAAACCATAGTTTCTTTACTGTACATAAAAAAAAACATGTTAATTATATTTAATTTTAACGATATCAACTTAAGTGATATTGAATTTTGAAATGCTAGATTTAAATATATATATATATTTTTTATTACCTCAAATCGGCAGGAATGAAAACGACGAGCTGCTGCTCGAATGCTCAGCACGAGGTGACCATCTTCGTTGCCTCGATCATCACTGCGACCACGACATCGCCTCCCCTCCAGTCAAACGCAAACCTCGCGAGTCCTCCAACAGTCGACAATCCCCCAAATCGATCACCAATCTTTGCCATTGACAACCGAGGCTGCTTCTAATTCCAATCGTGATTCTTTTGATTCGCCTGGAAAGATGCTCGAAGCTAGGAACGCAGGCGACTCCAATCCATCATTGCGAAAATGTCGAAGCCACCACGTGTTCGCGTACGCCGAGATCGAATCGCGATGCCTTCGACTGCCCCTTCCATCGCACGAGTTCGCGTCGCCGTGCCTTGCAGTTGACCTAGATGATAAATTTTGTGCTTTGTGGATGAAAAGGTTGAATCTTGTAAGTGAAGAATGAAAGGGCTAAGTTCAATTTCCTTCCAGTTCACATTTTTGGAGATTTGTTTTTCTTTTACGCGAGAATGAATTTGAAGAGGAAAATCTCCTTTATAAATCAGCGGCCATTTTATTTTTACTGAACGAGATTGTGGGGAAGAAAACGTCTTTCATTCGATCTTGAAAGAGGAGGAGCTCCTGAAAACTCGGTTTGATTTCGAGTTGAGGAATTTCAAATTTTCGAACGAGAATTCTCAAACGCGGCCATTTTTGTTTTCTTCGTTTTGATTTCTTCGAACTGATTGAAAGAGGGAAGAACGAGATATTTAAAAACGAACGAACATGCTCAGCACGATTTTCTTCGTGATGCTCGGCTGAAACAACGGGGCATGTTTTCAGGCGTGATTAAAGGGGGAAAGTAGCTGATGTGACCAGATTTTAAATTTTAAGTTTAAATTGAATTCGATAAAGATTCAATGCGTTTACACGTCGTGTGCTCACATATAAACACCGAAAAATACGATATTTGAAATCCGACAATAATACAATATTACGGACCCAATGGAACTGGTTTTGTCGAATTCCGAGACTGTTTGAAAAATGACTATTTTTAAATATCGGTTCTAATAATTAAATTCAAAACTGATCAAAACAGTTTAAATTTCAATTCTGAAGCTGCTGTTATCTTCAGTGTTATCAATATAAATTTTACAAGCGTTTGAAATATTTTTCTTCAGCTTAAAATCGAAGATTCATATTTCTATTCAACATTCAATAGATTAAATTTTATAATTTAATCGCCAAATTCCAAGTTATATTCGGGGTTCAAATTAAATCATCGTTCAAATATTTAAAATTAATTAAATATTTTCAATTTAATCTGTTCAAAATTCTGGGTCGTTACAAACTTCCCTCCTTAAAAGAATTTCGTCCCGAAATTACAAGTCAAGAAAAATGGTCCTTAACTCGTCTACTATTTTTCTCAAATTCAATAATTTTATCAATTTTTCAAAACAAATCTTTCTACTAAAGATTCGTTATTAACTCAACTAACTTTCCAACTCTAATTATAAGTTTCAAAACAATACTGTTTACTTTAACAATTCAAATTTAAGTTTAAATTCAAATTTAAACTTCCAAATTTTCTCAAAAATTTTCTAACACTCGAAATTTTCAAAAAATTTCGCCAGCGTCTCCTTTGCGCGGCTAATATGGCACGACTACAAAACGTCCCTACGGACTCTCAGATTTCAAAAAGAAAAAGAAAAAGCCAAGCGGCTAGACCAGAAATCAGCAAATCTCATATTAAAATTCAAATTCATACCTTTTGTCGAGCAATTCAAATTCATCTTTGAAATCAAAATTCCAATTTCCTTTATAAACCTGTATATCCTACTAGCAGTAATTTCTAGTTACAACATTCAAACCATTTTGCAAATTCTATTACAAAATTTTTCATATATACTTCTTATATCATCGCTAATTCACTATTGAAGTTACATCATTCAATTTCGTTCAATCTTGCATTTCAAATTTCTTTTGAACTCAATTTTATCTTCCATTCTGAATATTGAATTTTTATCGATTATCTTTCATTCACTAATTCATATCACTCTTTATATTAGTTTCATTAACTAATTCATTTAAAATTTCAATTTCCAATATTCAGCTTGAATTACATTTACTAACAAATTCAAAACAAAGTTTAACATTCATCTTTAATTTTATTTACTAGCAACTGTAAATTCCATTCATTCAGGAATTTATTTCTACTTACTTGAATATATTTGCAAATTCGAATCATTCTTTTATTTAGTCACAATTCAAGTTTTAATTTATTTATTTACAAATGTTATCCCATTTGTTCATTTACAAACACAATTTAGTTTCATTTAACTTAATTCCAATCAGATTTCAAATATGTGATAAGTTATCAACTTGATAATATTTCATAAATATTTTATATAGTATTCCAAATTCTTTTAAATCTTTTCAAAACCATTTTTGAAAACAATTCAAATCATCCTTTGAATTTCCAAAACAAAACTCCAATTTTTTTCAAACAACTTCCATTTAAAATAATTTGGCAGCAATTCCTCTTTTGGAAACCCGAAAATGAACACCGGTGATGCTGCAGTCATTACCGAAGTTATTTTCCAGCGACCGAAAAGAGTTTAGAGCTTTCATCTCTCCAAAATACTTTTCAAAACCTTCGAAATTCATTTTCAACTCCAAAAAGATTTAAACTTCCCAAATCTCCAAAATTTTCAAATTCTTTTCAAAACATTTCCAAATACTTCTCTGGAATTCCGTTTCAAATTACAAATCACATTTATAATTTACATTCTTAAATTTCATTTGTACATGGATTTATTTCTTAACTTTGGAGTTATGATTTCAATTTCTTATTCAATTTCATTGATAATAATTTAATATTATTATTTCCTAACAACCAAACATCCAAATACTATGATAATTCATAAAAAATTATTTCTTTTATATACAAAAATAGTTTTGGGCAAAATTATCTCATTCACCCTATTCAAAAACAATACTGTGCCGAATTGTTCTATTCAAGTGTTTAGAAACCCCTTCGATACAGTTTTGCAGACTGTGCCGACGAAGGTTCATATACCACTCAATAAACCAATCATCACAATACAAAACAATTTTATATTCAATAACAAATACGCGCTCATATCTATTATTACACTCAACTCATTCTAGAGTACTACTGACTCTATCTCTAATGAGTAACACCCAACAGAGCAGGGTTGTCGCTTAACCATATGCTCTGATACCAAATGTAACATCCCGAAATTTTCGCGGAGAAGCGGCCACCGGTAGGCTTTGCAACCATCCCAGTCCCACCGTGGCTTACACTGGTACCCCAAACTTGCTTTTACGGCCAGCCTCTCGACTGTCACGGCCTCTGCCTAACCAACCCATCCCTCTCAGGGACATGTAGGGGTAAGAGTCTCCTGTTCGCCACCAAACCGCGAAGCGAGAATCCCCTATCAAGCTGTAATATAGCAAGACTGGTGTGAGATCGTAAAACAGTTTATCTTTAAAACAAACAACAAGAAAATTTTAAAGTCAATTTCGCAATGCTTTTGAAAATGAAACTACCATAAGACCTCCCACCACACACACAATGCAAACGCAGACTTGGAGGAGATTTCTTCTTATGTTAGTCAAAGATGCTTAATACGCAAAATCAAATCATTTTTGATATTATTATTAGTGCATAGTTGAAAACATTTCGAAAGTAGAATATAAATCTTAGCCAGCATAGGTACCATTATATTATGCCTGCTATAGCTGCCTCCTGAGGAGACAGGTTATACAATTGAAATCGTAAAGGCTCGTATTGTTTCTTTGGATTTCCAACGAATGGTCAGGCTAAGGAACTTCCTATGCCACGATGGGTACGTCCCTGGAATGACGTCCCGAGAACCTAACCGGATCTCTGCCAACACAAGGCCGGGTTACCTCTGCAAAAATAGGTAACTACTGACACGCGTATGCCATCCCCCGATCGTAACCGATCTTCCCGAGGATCCCCAATTTCCAACAAACCACATAATAATAATGCAGCAACCACATAGGTTAAGTATCTGGGCTCCATACCATGATACCACCTCTATCCAGAAGGAATGACATACACTAAGGGGCGCTACTCCCTAGAACCTTGCCGCATCCTTCCTGTTTTGACCATTTCCGGGGTGTGAGGCTCGACGAAGTCTCGTCCACAAAGCTACGCTTTCTACAAAGCCATGCTTCGGGTCAAACAAATGATCAACCTATGATCACAAAGATATAAGATCAAACAAATGATCATATCGCAAATGATCAAACACTGATCATTTCACAGCAACACTCAGTATGCCACGTTACCAAATTGGGAATATATCGCTGATAAATTTCAACTACATAACCTCTGAGCTCGTACGTCTCAGAGAAGGGTGTTAAGCTAAGAGAATAAATTCTCCACCACCAACAGATATGTATTTGAAAGAAATCAGCTCAATATCTCAATTTGTAACGTCAGACCCACAATCCATACAAGTCTGTTCCGGGATCGAACAGAACCGAAGGCACTTCTCACGAAGCCCTTGCATATCCGGATAATTTTCTAATCACGTCCGGACTTCCCGTCACTAAGGGTGATAAAACCTCTAAATCAAAGATCAGCCGATGTAGAGTAACTCGACGGTAATCCTTCCGTTTTCAAAAATATCCGGTCTTCAACACCGGTCTTCGAATGCAATTCATAACGACGTATCACATATTCGGAATGGGTTATACGACCCCATGGTCCTTTCCCGGCTAACCCGAATAGTGAGCGCTTATTTAAAAATAAGTGTGGCATTCAAATTCATCCAATTCACAACGAGTAACCATACAAGGTAATTATTGATAGTCGGTTATTTAACTATCAATAAAGATGCGCAACATCATCAGATTCCAAATAATTTTCCAAATTATTTCATCTTCAAAAATATCTTTACTAGATATAAAATTTCCACACTTCAAAAATAAATCAACATTTATTTTTAAACATCTTCCCTTTCTTTTATAAATTCCATAGTGAATTTATATTTTCAAAATATCTACTGATATACGATTTTCAAAATCGATTTCAATATTCAATTTCAATTTATCTTTAAGAAGATAAATTCTCAAAAACATTTCATTTCATATTGGAAAAGCATTTCCATACTTATTTAATAATAAGTAATTCACAAATCTATTTATTTTCAACATTTGAAAATATTCAATATACTTAAATCAGTATTAAGTATACATTTCATTCTTTAAGGAAAACATTTACTATAACAACATTTATTTGAGTCAAAACGAATGTTACGTAAAACATCGTTACAACGACTCAAAATCACTAGTATAAGGATTCGGATTTTGATAGATATTTTGTGACGCCCCACCTCTATGCTCATAATAACAAAGAGTATTAAAGTAAATACTGTCTATTATTACGAAGAATAAGGCTGGATAGGAGCGACCATTCGTAATTGGCCTTACACTAATATTGGTTGTCTTGATAGGAGTGGTACATACTTTTTCTTTTTCTTTTATTATTTGTTTACTCCAATCGACACACCCAATACTAGTATAAAACGAACTACGACGGTTCATAATAGTTTAGGACATTAGATATAGCAATAACACAGATAATATAAATGCGAAACACAGATAAAAACGAAAGTCTCATATATATATGACTGATGTCAGTTAATACATAGTTGACACGATACATATGATACAACTACAACTGTCGACTCTAGAAGTTATATATACAAGTACATTATCGACTAATATACATGAATACATATCGTTCTATACAACGACACGACTACTACACAATGACACTGACAACTTCAGAAGATGTGAAAAGTCTTCAAATCCTGAACAGCAACTCAAAGAAGAAAATCTACAACCTGAAATAACTCGGGTCTGACCCGAGTATTATATTCAAAAGAAAATAATACACGGGTCAGTCTAATTCAAACTCAGTTATTAGTGCATAGAAGCAATAATAATCTCAAATAGATGACAGTCACAGAAATCACGTATATCCAACTCTCAATACGAGAATTGGATAACGGTAGATATAACACTAAACAGTGTTAAACAACAATTCAACAATCCAAGTCAGAATACAACTCCAAAACATTGAAATTAACCAACGAAACAATTTAACAAATCGAAACATCAATTTAAACTGTTAAATCTGATAGGGCTGCAGTACACGCACGCGTGCACTGCCTCGCCACTATCGCAGGAGATACACAAAAGCTCGGTGAAAGTCACAATGATCGCAAGGTCAAACCCCGAAATCGGGTTCAACTCAAGTGAATTTGAAAACAGATCCAAATGCATTAATGTAATGCCAAACAACAAGGACCAAAACGGCATATAAAACCAAACTGCAGTCACCACAAGTGTTCAAGGGCAACTGTAAACAAGAAACTGCAACTACCCTAACCATTCAAGTGCAAGATTACAACAAAACTACAGCCCCCACGTGAATACAAGGGCAACAAAGAATGTCTCGAAGCAATTTGTCGAGACTATCTAAGTTCAGTGAAATCAGAAGCAAGCTGAAATCAATACATCAAGAAACCAAAACAAGAGAGTGATAATAAGGCACTGCAAATACAAGGCAGTGACACAAACTCGAGAAACCAATACATAGCAGTGTTAATGGATAATGCAGTAATTAACGACTACAGGTACAGGTACACAAAATGCAGACCCAACTCCTCAAATGACCCAGCTCGATAAATTTCAAGTGCAGGCAATATAAATTCGAACCTGCATATGTACAAGACTCAAGTCAATGCACATTGCCTAATTGAACTAGATCCTATTGAACAAGTGGAAATGGCCACAGCTTCAAGGAACAGAGAACATATCCGCAAGTAGTACAAAATTGAACTAAACAAATGCAACTGAATTCAAGTGTATGGAACAACATGAACACGATGCAGTGCAACTACATGATGGCTATCAGACTAGGGTGACAACATGTACTAGCTCCATCAAATCAAGTGGATAACCAGAGTGGCAATGAATACTACAGGTCAGAGTAACACGAACGTACAATCACATATGTAATGCCCATATAACTATGTGTATCTACAAACCAAAGTGTGACACAAGAACGAGCAGTGAAACAATTCAGCACTAACATCAAAAATGTGCCTGTATACCCAAGTACAACTGCACATGAGATGGCGTACACATGAAAAACAGACCACAAAATGTGATCAAATAGAGATACAACATGAACAGCAATTGTTACATAAATATAGAGTCAAATTAACAAAGTCGAACGTGCCACCCAAAAGCAGTGGATAGTATGGCAAAATCGAACAGAATCGACAACACAAAATCACGTTTTTAGTCGAAGGTAACTGTAGGTCAAATTCAATGCCGAAGTCACTGAAAATCAATACTGTGATAGCCAAGTATATAAACCTACTCAAAACAAAACTGAGAGCATCTAGTATCAATCAATTTTTTTTTCAAATTTTGTTAAATAAGAGAAAACACCATTCTCGAATTAAAATCGAGTACCGAAGTATAATTAAGCGAAATCTCAACCAAAGCCGAGGCCAGCAACTCACGAACCAAAGAGTGAAGTAAAAACCATCAAACACAAAATCAGATTGAATACCCATCAAAATTATACTTCCCAAACTCATGTTAGCATATTTCAAACAAATTAAGTGTCGTGGTGTACAGAAATCGAACCAAGACAGCAAGACAAGCATTAACATCTTACGAAATCGAGCACCTAAGATTGAAAGAGATGTGAGTGATAATTCACTCACCTGTGTTTTCGAAGCAAATGATAACCATGAAAACGAACGGCTCAAATCACCACAAGCCTCTATCACGACGCGAATTGAAGTAGCCTCGACCAGTTAACTCGAGCGAAAATCGAAGCTCCAGGAATCCCTTGGATACAACGGCACTCTATTTGCAAACCCTAACTTGAACAAGCGAACGAACGAAGAAAATCGAGACCGCCATTTTTCTTTTCCTTCGTTTCGTTTTTGATTAGGGTTTTCGAATGAGAGAAAAATGAATTGGGGGAACGGGTTAAACCCTTATCACGGCATCAAGGCAATGCAAACGTGGGCCAGATTCAAATGTAAAGCCCACTTCAACACTTAACATATTGTTTAAAAGAATACCAACCGCTTTAAAATTCCAAACAGCGATTAAAAAACTTTATTAATGAATTATAAAAGTGATTTAACTCTATGAATTCCACTTGTAATTTTTTATTAACCGTTTTATCATAGGATTCCAATCGATCAAAAAACTAAATCGAGCAATTAACTAACATTCTAATCGTTTAAGGACGATATTAAATTCTCACAAAAGCTCGGGTTGTTACAGACTCCCCTCCTTATAAAAATTGTGTCCCCGCAATTTTCATAATGAAAGCTGTCTATAACGTTTATTCTTCTAACATAAGCTGGTTAAGCTAGAAAATACAGATCGGGAACACAAATACCAAAGTAATCTTTTAATTCCAATAAAAGAATTTCACAAATTCTCAACAAAATCTAATCATCAAATAGATAATCAGAAGCAATCAAAACTTAATAATTACAATTATCCGCAATATTCAATTATCAACAAAGATACTTATGAAACACCAATCACAATCGCAAACTGCAAATATATAGTTATCCAACAATTAACTAGAAAACATAAATTCCATGATCAACAAACTCTAACTATTACCAGAAATAGATAGAAGATAGCGATTCAATAAAATCAGCATACCCTAGAATCAATTGGAGACTAGAAAATCTCATAATCAGCGAAATTAGCAATCAACCAATAGTCGATTATCAAAGACGAAAATCAAATCTCAAATCAACAAATATTCGATTATCTAAAACGATAATCAAACCACAAATCAACAATTATTCAATTATCAAAAACGATAATCGAATTTCAAATCAACAAATATTCGATTATCAAAAGCGATAATCAAATCCCAAATCAACAAATATTTAATTATCAAAAGCGATAATTAAATCTCAAATCAGCAAATATTTAATTATCAAAAGCGATAATTAAATCTTAAATCAGCAAATATTTAATTATCTAAAGCGATAATTAAATTCGAAATCAGCAAATATTTAATTATCTAGAGCGATAATTAAATCTCAAATCAGCAAATATTTAATTATCAAAAGCGATAATTAAATCTCAAATCAGCAAATATTTAATTATCTAAAGCGATAATTAAATTCGAAATCAGCAAATATTTAATTATCTAAAGCGATAATTAAATCTAAAATCAACAAATATTTAATTATCTCAGGCGATAATTAAATCTAAAATCAACAAATATTTAATTATCTGAAGCGATAATTAAATCTCAAATCAACAATTATTTAATTATCTGAAGCGATAATTAAATCTCAAATCAACAAATATTTAATTATCAAAAACGATAATTAAAAGCAACAATTATCCGATTATCGAAAACGATAATCAGAACCCATATCAACAAATATCTAATTATCACAAGCGATAATTAGAAACAACAAATATCCGATTATCAAAAACGATAATCAGAACTCATATCAACAAATATTTAATTATCACAAGCGATAATTAGAAACAACAAATATCCGATTATCAAAAACGATAATCAGAACTCATATCAACAAATATTTAATTATCACAAGCGATAATTAGAAACAACAAATATCTGATTATCAAAAACGATAATCAGAACTCATATCAGCAAATATCTAATTATCACAAGCGATAATTAGAAACAACAAATATCTGATTATCAAAAACGATAATCAGAACTCATATCAACAAATATCCAATTACCTGCAGATAATTGGAAGCAACAAATATCTAGAAATCAATTAAGAAGACTAGAAAATCAACATAAAAGCTTGGATCGATCCCATCAGATGGCGAGTTTTTAATTCGCCGCACGTGCATCTCAGAGTGGCCGAAGCCTACCAAGTACTCAACATAATTTTGGCGCCCATCAGATTGACCCGGAGGTCCGCAGAGTGACCCGAAGGTCTAGTACTGGTATTTGACCCGAAGGTCCGCAGAGTGGCCCGAAAGCCCAACAAATGACCCGAAGGTCCAACAAATGACCCGAAGGTCCAACCTAGTGGCTCGAAAGCACACGAAATCATCAAATATTTCAATTAACGAGTCCGGAATTAACCGAAATAGTAAAAGTGTGGTTCCATACTCCGCACTTTTGCTAAATCGTTTAAATCTCTTCATCGTTTCCTTGAAAGTGCAAAATTGTGTATTTTGTAAAAATACACTTTACATTCTCAAACGGACAAGTCCGGAATTAAGTGAATCAGTAAAAGAAAGGGGTCATAGTCCTCGATTTTGCTGAAACGTTTAAATCGCTTCCTCATTCTTTTGAAAGCGTAAACTGTTAAATTTCTGAAAACAATTTTATTTATTTTGTAAAAATAACAATTCACCTCCTCAACTGGACAAGTCCGGAGTTAAACGAAACAGTAAAAGAAAGGGGTCATAATCCTCGATTTTGCTGAATCGTTTAAGTCGCTTTCTCATTCTTTTGAAAACGCAAACTGCTAAAAAATTTTATAAAACAATTTTCTAACCACGTGATTAAAACAGCAAATTAGTAACAATTTCGATAAGGAAATTGTACTTCTCAAAATACCGTAAAAACGGTCACAAATCAGTATTGTGGAATAACCGCTTGAAAACCCACTTTTAAAAATATGGCGGTTACTGAAGCCAAAGCGACAGTAGTTTTAAAGCATCAAAATCTCATCAAAATAATTCACATCGAAATGTGACATCAGTGAATCTTCATTCATTAAAATTGTCAACAAAACATCGTGCTTCAAATATAGCATTGGTGTAAAATCCCGTTATAAAATAACGGCAACAAAATACGTTTCATAACCAAGCATCGGTTCGACGTAAAATAAATGCAATAACGTGCAATTTAAATTTTTGCACGTACTACAAAATGGACAAAGAATCATTTAAATGTATCTTCAATGAAGATAATTTAAAACAGCAAAAATCTAATCAATAGATGATTAGTACAAAAGAAAGCCAGCGGAAATTTCAACAAAAATCACATATCTGCAATTTCTTCGAATCCTCAATTCGGATTCGAAGTTCTCAAAAATAATTACAGCTATGTAAACAACAAATGAAATTCATATCAATTTCGTGTTTTGATTTTTAAATCAAAAAGATTATCAGTTGTACTCAGCGAAGACAGTTTCACTATTTCCGCTGCGCACTCTGATAAACAGAACACAAATCAATCAAATCATCAGAACACAATTTCACTATTATTTTTAAATAAAGTTATTTAAAAATTTCATCCAAATTTCAAAACTTTAGTTTTGACTCAAGCACAAATAAAACATCGACCAATAGTTGTAACATATGTTCCTTCCGAGTTAAGTTTTATATTATGTCCATAAACCCCAAGCTCTGATACCAACTGTGACGCCCCACCTCTATGCTCATAATAACAAAGAGTATTAAAGTAAATACTGTCTATTATTACGAAGAATAAGGCTGGATAGGAGCGACCATTCGTAATTGGCCTTACACTAATATTGGTTATCTCGATAGGAGTGGTACATACTTTTTCTTTTTCTTTTATTATTTGTTTACTCCAATCGACACACCCAATACTAGTATAAAACGAACTACGACGGTTCATAATAGTTTAGGACATTAGATATAGCAATAACACATATAATATAAATGCGGAACACAGATATAAACGAAAGTCTCATATATATATGACTGATGTCAGTTAATACATAGTTGACACGATACATATGATACAACTACAACTGTCGACTCTAGAAGTTATATATACAAGTACATTATCGACTAATATACATGAATACATATCGTTCTATACAACGACACGACTACTACACAATGACACTGACAACTTCAGAAGATGTGAAAAGTCTTCAAATCCTGAACAGCAACTCAAAGAAGAAAATCTACAACCTGAAATAACTCGGGTCTGACCCGAGTATTATATTCAAAAGAAAATAATACACGGGTCAGTCTAATTCAAACTCAGTTATTAGTGCATAGAAGCAATAATAATCTCAAATAGATGACAGTCACAGAAATCACGTATATCCAACTCTCAATACGAGAATTGGATAACGGTAGATATAACACTAAACAGTGTTAAACAACAATTCAACAATCCAAGTCAGAATACAACTCCAAAACATTGAAATTAACCAACGAAACAATTTAACAAATCGAAACATCAATTTAAACTGTTAAATCTGATAGGGCTGCAGTACACGCACGCGTGCACTGCCTCGCCACTATCGCAGGAGATACACAAAAGCTCGGTGAAAGTCACAATGATCGCAAGGTCAAACCCCGAAATCGGGTTCAACTCAAGTGAATTTGAAAACAGATCCAAATGCATTAATGTAATGCCAAACAACAAGGACCAAAACGGCATATAAAACCAAACTGCAGTCACCACAAGTGTTCAAGGGCAACTGTAAACAAGAAACTGCAACTACCCTAACCATTCAAGTGCAAGATTACAACAAAACTACAGCCCCCACGTGAATACAATGGCAACAAAGACTGTCTCGAAGCAATTTGTCGAGACTATCTAAGTTCAGTGAAATCAATACATCAAGAAACCAAAACAAGAGAGTGATAATAAGGCACTGCAAATACAAGGCAGTGACACAAACTCGAGAAACCAATACATAGCAGTGTTAATGGATAATGCAGTAATTAACGACTACAGGTACAGGTACACAAAATGCAGACCCAACTCCTCAAATGACCCAGCTCGATAAATTTCAAGTGCAGGCAATATAAATTCGAACCTGCATATGTACAAGACTCAAGTCAATGCACATTGCCTAATTGAACTAGATCCTATTGAACAAGTGGAAATGGCCACAGCTTCAAGGAACAGAGAACATATCCGCAAGTAGTACAAAAGTGAACTAAACAAATGCAACTGAATTCAAGTGTATGGAACAACATGAACACGATGCAGTGCAACTACATGATGGCTATCAGACTAGGGTGACAACATGTACTAGCTCCATCAAATCAAGTGGATAACCAGAGTGGCAATGAATACTACAGGTCAGAGTAACACGAACGTACAATCACATATGTAATGCCCATATAACTATGTGTATCTACAAACCAAAGTGTGACACAAGAACGAGCAGTGAAACAATTCAGCACTAACATCAAAAATGTGCCTGTATACCCAAGTACAACTGCACATGAGATGGCGTACACATGAAAAACAGACCACAAAATGTGATCAAATAGAGATACAACATGAACAGCAATTGTTACATAAATATAGAGTCAAATTAACAAAGTCGAACGTGCCACCCAAAAGCAGTGGATAGTATGGCAAAATCGAACAGAATCGACAACACAAAATCACGTTTTTAGTCGAAGGTAACTGTAGGTCAAATTCAATGCCGAAGTCACTGAAAATCAATACTGTGATAGCCAAGTATATAAACCTACTCAAAACAAAACTGAGAGCATCTAGTATCAATCAATTTTTTTTTCAAATTTTGTTAAATAAGAGAAAACACCATTCTCGAATTAAAATCGAGTACCGAAGTATAATTAAGCGAAATCTCAACCAAAGCCGAGGCCAGCAACTCACGAACCAAAGAGTGAAGTAAAAACCATCAAACACAAAATCAGATTGAATACCCATCAAAATTATACTTCCCAAACTCATGTTAGCATATTTCAAACAAATTAAGTGTCGTGGTGTACAGAAATCGAACCAAGACAGCAAGACAAGCATTAACATCTTACGAAATCGAGCACCTAAGATTGAAAGAGATGTGAGTGATAATTCACTCACCTGTGTTTTCGAAGCAAATGATAACCATGAAAACGAACGGCTCAAATCACCACAAGCCTCTATCACGACGCGAATTGAAGTAGCCTCGACCAGTTAACTCGAGCGAAAATCGAAGCTCCAGGAATCCCTTGGATACAACGGCACTCTATTTGCAAACCCTAACTTGAACAAGCGAACGAACGAAGAAAATCGAGACCGCCATTTTTCTTTTCCTTCGTTTCGTTTTTGATTAGGGTTTTCGAATGAGAGAAAAATGAATTGGGGGAACGGGTTAAACCCTTATCACGGCATCAAGGCAATGCAAACGTGGGCCAGATTCAAATGTAAAGCCCACTTCAACACTTAACATATTGTTTAAAAGAATACCAACCGCTTTAAAATTCCAAACAGCGATTAACAAACTTTATTAATGAATTATAAAAGTGATTTAACTCTATGAATTCCACTTGTAATTTTTTATTAACCGTTTTATCATAGGATTCCAATCGATCAAAAAACTAAATCGAGCAATTAACTAACATTCTAATCGTTTAAGGACGATATTAAATTCTCACAAAAGCTCGGGTTGTTACAGATTTAAATCCCAATACTACATCAAAACATTTCCTTTCGGAAATCATTTACTATAACAACAGTGTTATAGTCCATCATTTCCTTATTCCTCGAAAACGTCTATTTCAACAATGAATGTTGAAATCTATGATTTCGATATTCATTATATTTGAAAACATCTTTAAAACAATTAACTTCATTTCAAATATCACTTTCCCAAAACCATATCCATTTTACTTAAAAATATATTCACTGTCCAAAATCGTGAATATACTTCACTAACCACATTTCACTATTTTCTACACATTTCATTTCAAGAATTATCCACTATCCAAAATCGTGGATAAAATTCCCTTAATAACCTTCTATATTAAATTCATCAAATTTGATTGATTTTCGAATTTATAAAACAACGTTTATAAATTCTATTTCTATTGTCTAACAACTTCAATTTAATAAATCTCCTTTATTAACAATTCGATTCATAACTCAAATCTTATACCAACAATCCATATTATAAGTTAAATACTTATAATTCCTTTATTTTACAAAATCATTTCCATTTATAATTTCACAATTTATAAATTCCATTTATTTATAAATTCTTAAAAATTCATTTTAACGCTTATAAAAACTCGTTTTATAATACCAACATTTTAAAGTTATAAATATCAATCTTGTACATCTTTTACATACATCGTTTTAATAATTCAAAAATTCCAATTAAAACCATTTTTATAAATTTCTTCACTATTTATTTCAAAAAAATTACCTTTTTGTTATAATTCACAAATCTTAACTTTTATAACTTTAAAGTTTGAACGTTTATTTATTAATTCAAATATTAAATAAAACGTCTACTTCCAAAAATCACTTTAAAATCCTTTTAAAGTAAAAGTCGTTATTTTTAAACTTCAAAACTGAATCCAATGATGCCACAACACCAATTAGTCAATCACAACAACAAACATCATATATCAATATGATAACAGAATATACATCAATATCTGTAAATAAATAAATACTGGTGAGGAATCCAGTTGGATCCCTCCAATCTGTTTCCCTGCATCCAAAGATGTTAGCACAATACCAATTCCACTTCGAGGTGGAATATCGCGGTATATGGGTTTTATAAAAATATCCGCTTACTAACGGCGCAATAGGGTCTCATCCGCTATACGAGGCGGGAAATCAACAATCTAATATATACATATGCCAATATGTATATATTGCTATATATATAGATATATCCTATCATATCTAATATCACATCCAATAGCAAACATATCAATCAATAACTGCAATTCAAAATTTATTTTGAGTGAGAAAAATCTCACCTTAGCTTTTATTAGCAATCCATTCTCCATCTTGACTTGTTTTCTCGATTTATAGCCCTTGTATAAATATTATACAAATTATTAATATTCGTATTAAATCGAACTATAAATTTTTCGTTTGGTAATTTTAATTATTCAATGATGTTATTTTAAACCAATTACTTTTAAATAGATTTGATTTAACTAAAAATTAAATTTAAAGCTAAATCCCCTTTAATAACCCTCTATATTTATTAAAATTTTACAGTCAGTTAAATATTGATTTATTTTGTTTTTCTTTTATAAAACCATAGTTTCTTTACTGTACATAAAAAAAACATGTTAATTATATTTAATTTTAACGATATCAACTTAAGTGATATTGAATTTTGAAATGCTAGATTTAAATATATATATTTTTTTTTATTACCTCAAATCGGCAGGAATGAAAACGACGAGCTGCTGCTCGAATGCTCAGCACGAGGTGACCATCTTCGTTGCCTCGATCATCACTGCGACCACGACATCGCCTCCCCTCCAGTCAAACGCAAACCTCGCGAGTCCTCCAACAGTCGACAATCCCCTAAATCGATCACCAATCTTTGCCATTGACAACCGAGGCTGCTTCTAATTCCAATCGTGATTCTTTTGATTCGCCTAGAAAGATGCTCGAAGCTAGGAACGCAGGCGACTCCAATCCATCATTGCGAAAATGTCGAAGCCACCACGTGTTCGCGTACGCCGAGATCGAATCGCGATGCCTTCGACTGCCCCTTCCATCGCACGAGTTCGCGTCGCCGTGCCTTGCGGTTGACCTAGATGATAAATTTTGTGCTTTGTGGATGAAAAGGTTGAATCTTGTAAGTGAAGAATGAAAGGGCGAAGTTCAATTTCCTTCCAGTTCACATTTTTGGAGATTTGTTTTTCTTTTACGCGAGAATGAATTTGAAGAGGAAAATCTCCTTTATAAATCAGCGGCCATTTTATTTTTACTGAACGAGATTGTGGGGAAGAAAACGTCTTTCATTCGATCTTGAAAGAGGAGGAGCTCCTTAAAACTCGGTTTGATTTCGAGCTGAGGAATTTCAAATTTTCGAACGAAAATTCTCAAATGCGGCCATTTTTGTTTTCTTCGTTTTGATTTCTTCGAACTGATTGAAAGAGGGAAGAACGAGATATTTAAAAACGAACGAACATGCTCAGCACGATTTTCTTCGTGATGCTCGGCTGAAACAACGGGGCATGTTTTCAGGCGTGATTAAAGGGGGAAAGTAGCTGATGTGACCAGATTTTAAATTTTAAGTTTAAATTGAATTCGATAAAGATTCAATGCGTTTACACGTCGTGTGCTCACATATAAACACCGAAAAATACGATATTTGAAATCCGACAATAATACAATATTACGGACCCAATGGAACTGGTTTCGTCGAATTCCGAGACTGTTTGAAAAATGACTATTTTTAAATATCGGTTCAAATAATTAAATTCAAAACTGATCAAAACAGTTTAAATTTCAATTCTTAAGCTGTTGTTATCTTCAGTGTTATCAATATAAATTTTACAAGCGTTTGAAATATTTTTCTTCAGCTTAAAATCGAAGATTCATATTTCTATTCAACATTTAATAGATTAAATTTTATAATTTAATCGCCAAATTCCAAGTTATATTCGGGGTTCAAATTAAATCATCGTTCAAATATTTAAAATTAATTAAATATTTTCAATTTAATCTGTTCAAAATTCTGGGTCGTTACAGTTCCTACCACAAATGGTCCGGTCCATCTCGATTTAAGTTTCCCAAGGAATAAATGAAGACTTGAGTCATATAAAGAACTTTTTGGTTATGCAAAAACGTTTTCCTTAGGATTGACTTGTCATGAAAAACTTTGGTTCTTTCTTTGTAAATTTTCTCGTTTTCATAAGCGTCGTTCCTAACTTCTTCTAGTTCGTTGAGTTGTAGTTTCAGTTTTCGCCAGCTTTCTCAAGATCAAAGTTTAAGTTATTAATTGCCCACAGCGCTTTGTGTTCGATTTCAACGGGTAAATGGCAAGCTTTACCGTAAACCAAACAAAATGGGGACATCCCAAGGATAGTTTTAAAAGCAGTACGGTAAGCCCAAAGCGTGTCAGTCAATTTCTAAGACCAATCTTTTCTACTTTTGTTAACAGTTTTTTCCAAAATTTGTTTTATTTGTCGATTTGAAACTTCAACTTGGCCACAAGTCTTAGGATGATATGGAGTGGATAACTTGTGGGTTATCAAGTATTTTTTCATTAAAGTTTCAAAAAAACGGTTGCAAAAATGGGTCTCGTTATCACTGATTATTGTGCGAGGCGTGCTGAACCTTGAAAAGATGTTTTCTTTGAGAAATTTCACATCAATTCTATGGTCATTGGTTTTGCAAGGAATGATTTTAGCCCATTTTGAGACGTAATCGACAGCGAGAAGGATATACACGTTTCCAAAAGAGTTGGGAAAAGGTCCCATAAAGTCGATACCCCAAACATTAAAGATATCGATCGTAGGAATGGGATTTAGAGGCATCATATCTCGTCGAGAAATTCATCCAAGCATTTGTCATCGATCGCAAGTTTAGCAAAATTCGAATGAGTCTTTGAAAAGAGAAGGCCAATAGAATCCACACTGAAGCACTTTTTCTGCAGTTTTTTGAGGACCGAAATGTCCACCGCATGCTTGATCGTGGCAAAACGAAAGAACACTTCTTATCTCATTATCCGGAATGCAACGTCGGATGATATGGTCGGGACAATATTTGAACAAGTATGGATCGTCCCAATAGAAATACTTCACTTGGGACATGAATTTGAATTTGTCCTGTTTGGACCAAGATGAGGGAGTTTCTTTAGTGACTAAGTAGTTCACGATGTCAGCGTACCATGGGTCGATAGAAATTGAAAGAAGTTGTTCATCGGGGAAGTTTTCATTGATTGGCAGAGAAGATGGTGCGTTCGGAAGACGAGACAAGTGATCGGCTATGACGTTATCGGATCCTTTTTTGCTCTTTAATTGTAAGGTCAAATTATTGAAGTAAAAGGATCCAACGAATCAAGCAGGATTTGGCATCCTTTTTAGCGAAGAGATACCGAAGCGCAGAGTGGTCCGTTTACACAGTAATCTGTGACCCGATCAAGTAAGGTCGAAACTATTCGAGCACAAAAATGACAGCTAGAAGCTCTTTTTCAGTTGTTGTGTAGTTGAGTTGAGCGTCGTTCAAAGTCATACTCGCGTAGTAAATGACGTGAAGGATCTTGTTGATGCGTTGTCCTAGGATAGCACAAACGGCAAAGTTCAAAGCATCACACATTATTTCGAATGGAAGATCCCAATTGGGTGCGCAAATGATTGGAGCAGAAATGAGTTCGTTCTTAAGACGTTCAAAAGAAGAGATACAATCAGAGTTAAAATTGAAAGGAACGTCTTTTCCAAGAAGAGTCGTCAAAGGACGAGCGATTTTGCTAAAGTCTTTCACAAAGCGTCGGTAAAAGCCAGCGTGTCCTAGAAATGATCGAATGTCCTTAACAGTTTTGGGAATGGGTAGATTTGCAATGACATCGATTTTCGCTTTGTTTACCTCAATGCCTTTATTTGAGATGATATGTCCAAGGCCTATGCCTTGTTTGACCATAAAGTGGCATTTTTTCCAATTCAAAGTCAAATGTTTTTCTTTACATCGATTAAAAACCAATTCGAGATGATGTAAACATTGGGAAAAAGAATCGCCAAAGATTGAGAAATTGTCCATATAAACTTCTAGAAGCGTTCAATCATGTCGGAAAAGATTCCAACCATGCATCGTTGGAAAGTCGTAGGAGCGTTACAAAGTCCGAATGGCATACGTCGATAAGCAAAGGTACCAAATGGACACATGAAAGTCGTTTTATCTTGATCTTCGGGAGCGATGGGAATTTGGTTATAGCCGGAATAACCATCAAGGAAGCAGTAAAATTCATGGCCGGCTAAACATTTGAGCATTTGGTCAATGAAAGGAAGAGGGAAGTGATCTTTTCATGTTGCGGCATTTAGTTTTCGATAATCAATGCAAACACACCAACCTGTTTGAGTACGAGTTGGAATAAGTTCGTTTGAATCGTTCTTGACAATGGTTAGCCTGGACTTTTTTGGTACAACGTGAATTGGGCTAACCCATGAACTATAAGAGATTGGGTAAATGATTCAATTGTCGAGAAGTTTAAGAATTTCATCACGCACCGCATCTTTCATTTTTGGATTAAGCCTTCGTTGCGCGTCACGAATAGGCTTAGCATCGTCGATTAAATGGATGCGATGTTAAACAATAGCAGGGCTAATTCCCTTTATATCGGAGATCGACCATCCCATTGCTTCTTTGTTTTTCGAAAGAATAGAAAGTAAGGAAGTTTCTTGATCAAGAGAGAGAGTTGCAGAAATTATGACGGGTAGCGTTTCATTATCACCTAAGTATGCGTACTTAAGGTGATCGGGAAGTGGTTTGAGGTCTAACTTCAGGAGTTTGTCAATCAAAGAGTTGGATTGAGATTCGGACTCAACAGGAAGCGATTCTAAGGGAAGAGTGTATTCAATTTCATTAGGGATTTCATGAAGCAATTTTTCGTATTCAGCTTCGCGTTCGTCGTCAAGATCAAGTGTCTCGTTTTCAAAGTTTTCGTGAATGGCACTAACTTCGAATGTTTGGTCATGAGGTTCATTCGATTGGCTTTCAAGATTGAAAATGCTGAGATCCAAAGTCATGTTTCCAAAAGTGATTTTCATCGAACCGTTACTACAATTGATTGAGGCATTTGAGGTGGCTAAGAATGGTCGGCCTAAAATCAATGGAATTTGACTTGCGGGATTTGACACGGGTTGTGTTTCGAGAACGATAAAATACATGGGGAATATGAATTGCCCTACTCGAATGAACACGTCCTTGATTTCTCCCACGGGCTTTTTAATCGAGCGATCGGCAAATTGAAGCATGACTTTTGTGGGTTTGAGCTCACCTAAGCCTAATTGTTCGTACACGGAGTATGGAATCAAGTTGACAATCGTACCTAAGTCTATCAAGCATTTGTTAATCGTCTTGTCTCCAATTGTACACGAAATCGTAGGGCAGCCATGATCTTTGTATTTTACGGGCATGGATTGGGACAAGACTTCACTCAAACTGCCAGCTAAGAAGACTTTTTTGGGCACTTGATTGTGTCGCTTTTGGGTGCACAAGTCCTTAAGAAATTTCACGTAAGTGGGGACTTGCTGAACGATGTCAAGAAGCGGGATGTTAACTTTCACTTGTTTAAAAATTTCCAACATCTTTTCCATTTGGTCCGAATGTTTCTTTGGTCGAAGACGATGTGGAAATGGGACATGATACTCGGTAGGCGGGTCTACTCGAGTAGAAGAAGAAGAGTTTTGATTAGCATTCGATTCAACGTTTGGCTCCACGTTCTGTTCAGATTCGTTCGTTGTTTCAGAAGTATTGAGAGAGGTTTCTGGTAAATCGTTTGGATTAACGACTTGATTATCGATTTGTTTACCGGAACAGAGTGTTGTGATAACATTCAATTGGGTGACGTTTCTATCTTGAACAACATGGGCTTGATTTGAATTTGCGTTTTGATTTCTGGGATTTGAAATGGGTTGGCTTGGGAATGTTCCTCGTTCACGTTCGCTCACAGACGTGGCTAATTGACTCATTTGCATTTCGAGTTTTGCAATTGATTGGTTCGTGTTTTGCATATATGAAATAAATAAATTTTGCAAATTGCTGGTTGATTAAAGGCTTTGAGTAGTTGCCTTAGCCAACGTTTCAAGAGTTTTCTCAAGCGAAGTTAAACGTTTATCGTCTTGGGGAGGATGAGCAGAATTTGGTTGAAAATTTGATTGTTGCGGTTGATTATGAGACGGACCTGCAAAGTTTGGTTGAAAATTGTTGGGCTGAAAGGGAGGATTCGAAGCATTATTCGGAAATGCTTGAAAATTGGGACGAATCGTATTCGTGTTGGGATTGTTTTGGTTCCACGTAAAATTCGAATGATTTATCCAACCAGGGTTGTACGTTGGAGAAAACGGGTCATTTTGGCTTTATTGAAAGCATTGATTTGTTCGACAGAATTGGGACATTGATAGGTTATATGATTAGGATCGTCGCATTTATAACACATCGGTTAGGAAGCATGGTTCATTTGATTCGATGAGAAAATGTTATCGAATTTTTTAATCATTGCGTCGATCTTAGCTTCCAAAGCAAAAGAAGATCCTATCGACTGTGCACTCGATCGTGAGTAAATTGATTTTTCGTTTGAACGTTCCTATTGGGATGATTTTTCAGCGAGGTTTTCAAGAAATTGCCAAGCATCGTCGTGATGTTGAGCAAGAAAGTTGCCTTGGCACATTGATTCGAGCATAGTTCGTGACCTATTTTTGAGTCCATCGTATAAAATTTGGCAAATCGTCCATTTTTCGAAGTTATGGTGTGGACATTTTATCAAAAGCTCTTTGAATCTTTCAAAATATTTTCCGAATGGTTCTCCCTTGAATTGATGAAAATTTACAATTACGTTTCGAATTCTACTCGTTTTTTCCAAGGGGTAGAACTTTTTTAAGAAAGCTTTTACGAATTCTTCCCACGTTTTAATCGAGTTTGATGGTAAGTAGTACAACCATTTTTCAATGTAATCTGTAAGAGCGAATGGGATTAATCGAAGTTTGATTCCGTCATCGAAAAGTTGTTGGAGTTTAATGGTTGCACAATCTTGTTCGAATTTCGTCAAAAAGATGTAGGGGTCATCGTGCTCGAAACTGCCAAATTTCGGAAGCGTGGCAATATGGTTCGAGTGAATTTCGAAATGGTTACCCGTAGGGGCGGGTAACGTGATGCAAGATGGAATAGAAACTCTATCGAGAAATATTCTATCCATAAGAGTTCGAGGGGCGTTTTCGTTCGCCATTTCGGGAGGATCGTCAGTTCGAGTTAAACGATTTGTAGAAGGGTTGCGAATTCAAGTATTCGTTGTTGTGTCACGAGTCCAAGTACTCATGCATAAGTAAAAGTCGAGAAGAGAAAGAAGTTAGAATCGAGTTTAGAGAATGAAAGAAGATTCGAAAAACAAATTGAAAATTTGTTTGTTTTTGTTTTTTTTACAAGGAAGAAAACTATCTACTAAGTGAAATTTATTTTCAAAAGAGAAGTTTGATTTTTGATTTGTTTTTGGTTTTTGAAAAAAAAATTTATATGTTTTTTTTTTAATTTTCAAATATTTACCAAAAGGATTTTTTCAAAAAAAAATTTCTTTTTAGAAAATGGTAATTTGATTTTTGGTTTTTGTTTTTGAATTCTCAAAAAAAAAATTTTGAATTTTTTTTTTCTTTTTGAAAAGATTTTATATTTTTTTGGATTTTTGTTTTTGATAGAAAATTTTCAAAGGAAAGGAAAGAAGGAATTTTTTTTTGGATTAAAAACTAAGTTAAGTAAAATTTACAAATTTTTTTGGATTTTGGAATTTTTTTAATTTTTTTTGTTTTTTTAAATATGCATGAACTAATGCAACTAAATGAATGCAAAGGACTTAATTACAATTTTCTGTCCTTAGTAGCTCCTAATACAAAATTGTATAATCACACTTTGTTTTAAATCAACAAAAATATTTCTCAGCTAGGTAACGGGCAGGGGTTATCAGTGCACCACGAATCACCGTTGCAATGCAACCGAAGGTTTAAGTACCTTTAGAGGAACAACCAGTATAATATTTACGTATCACCGTAATTTTTATAACTGGTTATTACTCTGCCCTAGCCTAGACACCAATAAGTAAAATTGTTCAAAGAAAACAATTGTGAAGATACAATTAAGCCCTAAGTGAGCTCGCGACACCCTTAGGTCCAACGTCTAACCTTTATTATTAGTCAAATTCTATGATGAAATGCGTTTGTGGGCTAAGGAAAGGGTGATGAAATCCCTCACCTTATGTGAATTCGGGTATTGCCCTTAGAAAAGAAAATAAGATGAGATGAATGCAAAACAAAAATTAAACGTGAATTTACAATGGAACTAAAATGAAGTTTTTTTTTTTGGATTTTGAAATTTTTTTTAATATATAAATGCAAATGCAAGTAGCCAACAATGCAATTCAAAATAAAACTAGAGATGAAAGTACGATACCAGAGAGTGTAGATTTTATTAGCAATTATTTTAAAGCGGCAGTTTTTTTAGCAAGCAAGCAAAGCGGTTTATTTTTAGTCAAGCACTTCTGCCTTTGAATTTCTACTTTGGCAACCTAAAAATAAGATATATATATACAGTTTTTTTATTGTTTCTTTTTTAGGAGAAAGAAAGAAAACAAAGCAATTGAAAATACCACAAAACAAAAGAAAAGAAAAGAAAACAATTGAAACTTTTTTTTTCAAGGAAAAGCTAAAACAACTTTAAAATGAAACAAATGAAAATCTTTATTAAGAAATAAAACAAACAAAGCAAAAAACAATAATTTTTTTAAGAAGGGAATTAAGAAAAATTTTGAAACAAAATAAACTATTTTTGTTTTTTTTAAATCAAACGATGAAAGAACAAATTGCTAAGCTAAACAAAATTAAAAATAACTACAAAAACAAAAACAGAAAGCTATCTACAATTTAAACAACCCACCCGGCCCACTGAATTGAATAAAACCATGAAATAAAACTGAATAGCACACCCAAAATTTTCAATTCACAAAATTCCGCAACTAGTTTCTTCTTTCAATTTCGCAAATCATCACTTGAGCAAGTAAGCACGTTGAGGATGATTCAAATCAAATTAGCAGTTTAGGGATTTGGGTGTTGCTTGTCGTGGTTTTGTTCGATAGCTGTTCGATTTGGCAGAGAAAGGTGTATACTTGGTTGTAGTACTATTGTTAGAAGTTTGCAAGTTGAAGTGCTGCAAGTTGACAGGTGCAGAGCAAGTGATCTTTAGAAGTTTGTTTGTATGGCAGAGAGGTCGTGAGTGGCTGCAGGAGATGGTTTTGCGATTGTAATGCGGAGATTGTGCATACGATTTGGAGGGAGGCAGTGGTGTAATTTTCTGGGTTCGATTGTCGAATTGGTTGAGGTTGGAGGAGTTGGGAGCATTGATTGCTCGAGTTGCGTGATGAGGTAGTTTGTTGAATGTATGGCAATTGAGTTGTTAGTCAGATGTAGTGGAGCTACAGTTCGATAGAGGAGAGGATGGTCAGTAGTTGACTGTGGTGAGTGATACTGATGGTTGAACCAGCAGTTGCTTGAGTTGTCTGTAGTGCTTTGTGTGCAAACAGATGAGTGATGAATTGACAGCAGTGGTGGGTGATGTGTAATGCAGTTAGCAAGGGCAGTTCGACAGAGATGAAAGAAATGCACTGGGATGAAGTATGTATGACAGTGGGACTGTGAGGCAGTTTGATGGTGAGATGGTGGTTTTTGTAGCAATGAACTGTAGTGGTTGTGTAGATGAGAATGAAATGTTTTAGCAGTTGCTTGGTTGATAGAGGAAAGAAAATTTATTTTGTTGTATGAAAGGGTTAAAGTGGTGGAGCAGTTTTGAGTGCACTATGTGAAGTAGACACACTGTGTGCAGGCAGAGGCACTGAAGTTTGTAGTGAATAGATGGAAATGGATGTGAATTGAAATGTGCAGGTTATGGTGAATAGTGATGTGGTAGTTGTGCAAGTAGTTGGGTATGTATGCTGCGGCGGGTTGTAGGTGATGTAGGAGAACTTGAATGGTTATTGGATGTAGATGAGAGTGGATTGTTGTTGGCAGTGGCAAATGTTGGAGGGTGGACTGGTTTGTAGTTAAAGCAGTGGTGAGGTGTTTTGTGATAAGGGGTTGTTTGAGTTAATGAATGCAAGAAGTCTGTGCAGAGTTGTGATAGGCAAAAGTGTTTTGATCTGAACTTTTGGGGAAAGATGTTTGACAATGGGTTTATGGCAAGCAGGAGTTTCAGGAGGAAGTTGTGTTTGAGAGGTGTAGTGCATGACAGAGAATGCAAGTATATAGTGGTCAGTGGGGAGATTGTTCTATGTTTGTTGAGTGCAATTGTATGTCGTGTATTTTAGTTTGTATGCTTGGTGATAGAGGGTTGTTGGTGGTAGGAAGTTTGATAGGGGCAGTGGTGTGGATGGGTGATAGGTTAGAGGTGATTGTTGATGAAGTGATCAGGAAGAAGGGTGATAATTGCAATTGAGTTGGTATAGAAATTGCAGTTTGAGGTGGTGAATGAACAAAGAGGTGATATAGGGTTTGGTAGTAGTGCAATCTGTTTGCATAGATAAAGAGAGGAACAGGGGAGATGAGTTGTAAAGTTGATCAGAGGAAGTGTTTTGGTTGTCTGGTGGTAGTACTGGTTGTGGATGTGTGAAGTTGTTGAAGGTATTTAGCAGTGGGAGTGGGAGGTGAGGTGAATTGAGTGATATGTGAGTGTGGAGAAGTGGGCTGTAATGAATTGTGCACCGTTAGAAGAACAGGCAAACATAGAAGGGGGAATTTGCAGAGAACAGTTTTTTTTGGCAATCAAGTTTGTAAAAGAAATTGAATTGTAAATTGAAATGTAAATTGAAAAATGCAATGAATTTTGTTTTCTTTTCAAATGAGATTGTGTATACATACATATATATATATATATATATTTTAATATGAAATGCAAATGAAAATTGTAAACATAACACTAGAGAACAATAACACACAAACAAATGCAAGCACAATTCAAACACACACAATTTATTTTTAAATGTACTCAACACGCTAAACAAATACACAATATAATTAAAAGAAAATAATTCGAAGAATAGAAAATCAAAATCAAAACAAATTCCCCGGCAACGGCGCCAAAAACTTGTTCAACAGCTAAATTTCTATCAGTTTAGAAAATAGTCGAAAAAATTTCAAATTAAAATAACCGCAAGCGCACGGCGTACAATTGTTAGTACGTGGCGAGTACGGGTCGATCCGTAAGGAATTGTTAGAGTTTAAAAATCTATTCAATCAAATTAGACCAAACGGAGGAGAAATTGTTAACTAGAAATAAAATGAAGCTAAAACTAGAATTAAAATTTGATTTAAAAACAATTGAACTAGAGAACAATTTAGAGGAAAATCCACTCTCATGTTTTTGTAAATCAACAAACAAACAATTTGTGATCTCTAGCTTTGATATTAAGTGAAATATTGTTGTATTTATCATAAGTATGGTTTGTTTATGTTATTAATTAACATAACTCAAACCGTCAAACTATAATACAACAAATAAACCACTTATAATTCTCATGAAAATGAAGCCAAAGCAAAAGCTATTTTAAGTATGATCTATTTACTATTGTAACTAGTAATACAGATCATCAAATTTAATTTTTACTTTAATTTCACAATAAAAAATGGATTAGCAAATGATGATGCAAATTGTGTTTATGTTGAATAAGAATAGCTTATTTGCATAAGCAATATAAGCTATCAAACCCACTTGTATAAACTTGCATCAAAATTCACTTCATGAAGCATAAGCCAAATGAGATCATAAATCATAAAATGTTGAAATTACATGATATTTGAGAGCTTCATTACCCCTAAATTGAAGGGGTTTAACTACTCATTTGTGTTATCAAATCAACACATGTAAGTTTCAACATTGAAAATGAAAGAAAGTAGAGAATAAAAAAGGAAGATTAACTACTAGAAGAAAATTGATTAGACTAGTGCATAAATGTAAATCTAAGCTATGAACATTAAGAGAAAGAGAGCATAGAAATAAACATTAACAATAAAACAAAGAAAAACATGTAGAAAAGAGAGAAGAAAGAGGCTTGGAAGCCATTTTTATTTCATTGAACATTGAGCTTACAATTTGATCTCTTAATTTCCTAAATAAAATGAAAGAGTAGAAGATGTTTACATGTACACAAGAGGGCTATTTAAACATGCATAAAACCCTAATTCCATTTTTAGGGTTCTTCCCCAAATGCCCTTTAGGAAGTGTGGCCACCAAGTAACCATTAGCCACTAATTAATCCATCATTTGATGTGCATGAAGCTTTAACCTCCACTTAGTTGTCCATTAGCTCCTAATTGTACATTTAGGCAAGTGGGTGGGGTCCTCCATTGTAACGACCCAGAATTTTGAACAAATTAAATTGAGAATATTTAATTTATTTTAAATATTTGAACGGTAATTTAATTTGAATCCCCGATATAACTTTGAAATTTGCGATTAAACTTTAAAATTTAATCGATTGAAAGTTGAATAAAAATTTGAATCTTCAATTTTAAGCAGAAGAAAAATATTTCGAAAGCTCTAAAAATTCGTATTGATAATACTGAAGATAATAGAAGCTTCAGAATCGAATTTGAAATTGAATTGTTCAGTTTTGAAATTTTATCGTTTAAATTAAATTTAAAATATAGCGTTCCGGGGCACAGTCTCGGAATTCGACGAAACCAGTTCCATTGGGTTCGAAATATTGAATTATTACTGGATTTCCAATTTCATATTTTTCGGAGTGGATATGTGACCGCACGGTAGGTAAACGCTTTGAAATTTAATCGAGTTCAATTTGAATTTAAAATTTTAATTTGTCAATATCAATACACGTTTTCTTCCCTTTGTTTCAGCCTTTAATCAAGCCGAGAATCACGAAAACAAACTCGTGTAGACCATACTTCATTCACTTTTATACATCTCGTTCCCATTACTTCGTTCAAGTTTGCGCTGAAATAAAATTCAAAACAATGGCGTCCTCTTTCGTTCTTAACAAGGAAAAAAAATCAAATTCCTTATTCAAATAAAATCGCGCTGCTTATCCCAAAAATGGAAGCCGCGTATTCCTCATTTCCTCTAATCAAATTCGATTTGCTCGAAGTCATGGCCGAGCATCTTCAGTTAACTCGCGAGCGCGAGATGGAGGTAGCGGCGGCGTCGACATCAACTAGGGCATGGGTTCGATGTTTTTGGGGATGGCGCTCGCGTTCGAATTGGTGAAGCAGTGGTGGCCTAGGGCAATGAGATTGAGGGATTGCTGTGGGGGTTTCGCGTTGAGGCGTGCGCGTCGTTCTGGGAGATGCTCGAGGCAGGCGTCTTCGATTGGTGTTCATGAGGCGCAGTGGTGTTGGAGGTCGGAAATCGATGGCGAGCGTGGTTAAGGGCACGGTGGCTTCTGGCGATTCGTTGGACTCGGCGATCGTATTGGGGGTCGCAGTTCATGGCAAAGCTGGTCGGCATCGCGAAAGGGGTTGTCGATGGCTGTAGTTTTTGTGAGTAAGGTAATGTGTCGAATTTTTATAGATTGGGAAATTTAATTTAACCTATTTCGTTTGAAATCGATTCGACAGTGAGGTATAGCTATTTAGTTAATTCTGTACATACATATAAAAGTATATATGGATTAGAAAATATACATTGGTTTGCTATTTAAGATTTGAAATAAATGTATATACGGTTTTGAGATATATGTAAAGTTTAAAACAGAAAAAAAAAATATAAAGGAAGGTTTTGGGAAAATCAATATACATTTGCGCATTTTAACTTAATGGATTATTTCAAAATAATTTATAAGAAAAGGAAATTTAGTTTGAAAATCAAATTTGTTAGTTAATTAAATTTATCAAAGGGAAAATTTTTAGTTCAAAATAAATTACTAGTTGATTGAATTATAAAATGGAAAATGGATTATTCGATTTGTTCGAATATTAATAAAATTTTATAATGTTTATTCAAGGTCTTAAATAGAGAAATCAAAGCAGAAATGGAAATGGGATTGCAAAATAAATGCAAGGTGAGATCTTCTCACTCAAAATAAATTTTGTATTGCAGTTATTTATTGATTGATTTGATTGCTATTGGATGTGATATTAGATATAGTAGGATATATCTATATATATATATATAGCAATATATACATATTGGCATATGTATATATTGGATTGATTGATTTTCCGCCTCGTATAGCGGATGAGACCCTATTGCGCCGTTAGTAAGCGGATAATATTTATTAAACCCATATACCGCGATAATTCCGTACTGGAGCGGAATTGGTATTGTGCTAACATCTGTGGATGCAGGGAAACAGGTTGGAGGGATCCAACTGGATTCCTCACCGTATTGATTATTTACATATATTTTGATATATTCTGTTATCATATGATGATATATGATATTTGATTGTTGTGATTGATTGTTTGGTGTTGTTGCATCATCGGATCCATTTTTGAAGTTTAAAAATAACGATATTATTTTTAAAAGGATTTCAAAGTGATTTTTGAAAATATATGTTTTATTGAATTTTGGAATTAATTCATTTTAAATAAATAAATGTTATAATTTTCGTGTTATAAAAATTATGAGATTTGTGAAATATAAGCGAAAAGTGGTTTTTGAAATATAAGTTGATTAAATTGTAATTGGTTCAGATTGAAGTTTTTGACTTATTACAAATGGATTTTATTTATAGAAGATGTATGAAATTGTTATTTTATAAATAAAAATAAGGAGATTTTTTAGGAGTTCTATAAATGTTAAAATGAACTTATAAACGGATTTTATAAATAAGTAGTATTAATAGATATACAATTTGTGACGTTATAAGATGAAGGGTTTTGAAACTAAATGAATTATAAGTTATCAACTTATGAATTGGATTTTGTTATATAAATGAGTCAAATGGAATTGTTTAAGTAAGGTATTTCATAACTTGAAATCGTTATAAAATATAAAATTGTGATTTATAAACGTTGTTTATAAATCCGAAATCACTTATTTTGATAAGTGAATTGTAGAAGTTAATTAAAGGAATTATGTCCACGATTTTGGACAGTGGATAAGCCTTTAAATAAATCGTGTAGAAATGTTGAATTTGGATAATGAACTATATTCATGATTTTGACCAGTGAATATATTATTTAATAAAATGGTTATGTTTTGGGAAGATAATATTATGAAATGAAGTAATTGTTTTAAAAGAAGTTTTAAAACGTGTTAAAATATCGAAATCATAGATTTCAACATTTATTGTTGAAATAGACGTTTTCGAGAAAATAAGGAAATGATGGACTATAACACTGTTGTTATAGTAAATGATTTTCGAAAGGAAATATTTTGTATAGTATTGGGATTTATATATCTATCTAAATTTCGAATCCCTATACTAGTGATTTTGAGTCGTCGTAACGATGTTTTACGTAACATTCGTTTTGACTCAAATAAAATTTGTGAAAGAGAATGATTTCCTTAAAGGATGAAATATATACTTAATTATAATTTAAGTATATCGAATATTTTCCAAGTGTTGAAAATAAATGATTTGTGAATTACTTATTATTTAAATAAGTATGGAAATGCTTTTCCAATATGAAATGAACTGTTTTGAGATTTTATCTTTTAAAGATAAATTGAAATGTGGAAGTTGATTTGAAATTGTTTTCAAATGATTGAAGCGTGGAAATAATATATCTAGTAAAGATATTTTTGGAAAATAAATAATTTGGAAAATTATTTGGAATCTGATGATGTTGCGCATCTTTATTGATAGTTAAATAACCGACTATCAATAATTACCTTGAATATGGTATTTGTTGTGAATTGGATGAATTTGAATGCCACACTTATTTTTGAATAATCGCTCATTATTCGGGTTAGCCGGGAAAGGACCATGGGGTCGTATAACCCATTCCGAATATGTGATACGTCGTTATGAATTGCATTTGAAGACCGGTGTTGAAGACCGGATATTTTTGAAAACGGAAGGATTACTGTCGAGTTACTCTACATCGGCTGATCTCCGATTTAGAGGTTTTATCACCCTTAGTGATGGGAAGTCCGGACGTGATTAGAAAATTATCCGGATATGCAAGGGCTTCGTGAGAAGTGCCTTCGGTTCTGTTCGATCCCGGAACAGACTTGTATGGATTGTATGTCTGACATTACAATTTGAGATATAAAGCTGATTTCTTTCAAATACATTTCTGTTGGTGGTGGAGAATTTATTCTCTTAGCTTAACACCCTTCTCTGAGACGTACGAGCTCAGAGGTTATGTAGTTGAAATTTATCAACGATATACTTCCAATTTGGTAACGTGGCATACTGAGTGTTGCTGTGAAATGATTAGTGTTTGATCATTTGCGATATGATCATTTGTTTGATCTTATATCTTTGTGATCATAGGTTGATTATTTTTGTTTGACCCGAAGCATGGCTTTGTAGAAAGCGTAGCTTTGTGGACGAGACTTCGTCAAGCCTCACACCCCGGAAATGGTCGAAACAGGAAGGATGCAGCAAGTTTCTAGGGAGTAGCGCCCCTTAGTGTATGTCATTCCTTCTGGATAGAGGTGGTATCATGGTATGGAGCCCAGATACTTAACCTATGTTGATACTGCTTATTATGTAGTTTGTTGCGAATCGGGGATCCTCGGGAAGATCGGTTACGATCGGGGGATGGCATACGCGTGTCAGTAGTTACCTATTTTTGCAGAGGTAACCCGGCCTTGTGTTGGCAGAGATCCGGTTAGGTTCTCGGGTCGTCTATTCCAGGGACGTACCCATCGTGGAAAAGGAAGTTCCTTAGCCTGACCATTTGTTGGAAATCCAAAGAAACAATACGAGCCTTTACGATTTCAATTGTATAACCTGTCTCCTCAGGAGGCAGCTATAGCAGGCATAATATAATGGTACCTATGCTGGCTAAGATTTATATTCTACTTTCGAAATGGTTTTTCTACACTATGCACTAATAATATTATGAAAAATGATTTGATTTTGCGTAGTAAGCATCTTTGACTATCATAAGAAGAAATCTCCTCCAATTCTACGTTTGCATTGTGTGTGTGGCGGGAGGTCTTATGGTAGTTTCATTTTCCAAAAGCATTGCGAATTTGTTTTATTTTCTTTGTGAAAAATAACTGTTTTACGATCTCACACCAGTCACCATGACTGACTCGGAGTTTATTGTTTCCCTTCTGAACTCTTCCACACGGGCAGTCTAGAGTTAGATTATCAGGATATTCTGGATATTCTAGAGCTTTGGAGATGAGCTGGATGACGAGACGTAGTATTTGTATCTGATAGTATTTATTCCGCTGTGTATTCTGTATGAGGACAAGTTTATATAACTGTCCATTGTTGTATATGACTCTGATGATTGATGTATGTATAAACTGATATAGCTCTTTGTTTTAAAAGACTAGTGTTTATTTATTATATATTGTTCCGCTGCGATATGTGAGATTCTGATATTGTTTTTCTGTTTCTGTTCTGATGTGTTGTTCTTCTTTTCTTTTTCTACTCTCTTCCTTCTATCTTTTTCTTCTTCTGCCTTTTTCTTCTTTCTTAAACCCTCACTATTGGAGTTTCCGGCACTCGATTGCTCGATAGTCGATAAAGGGAGTATCGATGTCGAATTTTTCGAAAGTCGAAAATTTCGGTATGTGACATCCATGATCTTGAACTTGAATTATTTCCTCTTCATTCCTTTGTATTTCCTTGTGCATGCATATATCATCATGAATCCCACTTCCATATGCATCAAAATATCCTATAAAAATCATAAAAATTGTCTAAGTAAAAATTCTTAAATTGACACATGCACAAAAATGACCATTTTGCCCCTGAATGAAGATGAAAATATGATGGTTTGAAAATAATTGAATTTTGGTTTTAACATGTAAAAATGCCCAAATATGATGTTTATTTAAATAAAAAGAGATAAAATATGGATGTAAATATATGCACATTTACGTGCACATCATCTACCTTGCATGATTGGACTTAACAGTTTCACTGCATATTTGACTACCTTTCGAAGCTCATCGATGGAACTGTAACTTGAAAAATTTCATGAACTCTAACATGGATCGTTCTCTGAAGTTAGGATGGCATGGTTGTGACGTTCAGTGATGACGGTCACTCTGGTTGAAACCCGAAGTCTCGTCGTTTGAACGCTCTTCAAGTTTTGTAGAATTTTAAGTATTATGTAGCACTACACTGCACAACACATTCACGCACTTCACACCAGGGGGAACATGGGTTTATTGCCATCTAATGACAATTTTTACTGAGTTCAATAGCCATGGAACCTGGAAGTTCAGAGCCGCATGATGTTGAAAGTCCTTCTCTTCCAATAATCGAAATGCCAGCCATTGCAGCTAAAGTAATAAGTCCCGCTTCGGACGAGATGTCGGGTGCTACTTTTATTATGAACCCGCGGGATTTTCCTAAGGCACGAGTTGTCTCTAAATGATATCTTATTGCCGGTGCCGGAAGATAGAGCTCACAACCCCCCGGAGGGATACACGGCTTGCAATAGATTCATGTGTGTAGCTGGAACACTTCCTCCCTTCAATCAATTTATTCGGGAAGTGCTGCTTTTCTTGAGGATTGCTCCATCCCAGTTGCATCCGAATGGGTATGCTTTGCTCAATAGCCTATTCATCATCTTCATGGAGTATCTCTTTCGACCTTCGACTGTCGAGGAGATCAGGTTTCTTTTCAACATTAAAAGTTGCGGGGACAATCCTTCTTTCACCTTCCTGGAAGCGGTTAGAAATTGCCAGGTAGTGGCCGGAGTTTGGAGCAAGCTTAGCTACTTCAAAACCAAATGGTTTTTCATTCGGTGTCCACTGGGATTCGCCAGACGGTGGCTAGTCAGACGTAAATACTCCAACCTCTTTATTGATTAACAGTACAATATCAATTGTTCCCTAGTTTAACACTTTGCTTCTTAGACAGCTTCGATTCCGCGACCCGAAGGGTCTCAGTTTAAAGAAATAGTAAGGGTTCTTCAAGCGGTGCCAGCCGCACATAGAGAAATTGATGAAGTCCTCACAGATGAAAATTTGATTGCCGTGGGGCTGATAGATAGAGACCAGAGCATCGGATCTGCGGGAGTTCTCAGAATGGCCCCCGCGAGGCATGGAGGGAGAAGAGCTCTCAGTGTCGTGATTACAGAATAGGGCGGTGATGAGAATGTGCCCACTGGAGACGAGCCCACAGCTGGGCCCTCGCAAAGTCTTCGATCTTTAGAGCTGAAAAGAAGAGGCAAGTCTATTGCCCAGAAAGCCATGAGACGCAAAACTGTCATGCTATCTCCGCCCGTTATAACTGGTGTAAGCGCGGAGACTTCTCCTCCATGAATGGAGAGTTCTTTTGAGGGACTGGCAGATATTCCCATTCTGGATGACTTGTCCTTACATCAAGATATCGAACTAAAGGGGCTTCAAAGTGCTTTAGATATAGGGGAGCGAACTCCTTCAAGCACGGCTGCCACAACCGGTTGGTTGGGGGGTTTGCACATGCACGCACACACTTCACGGCTCCACCCAACCTTTGATCACATGTTTCTCAATTTTTGAAGATAACTGACTCTGTTTCTCTTTTCATTTTACAGATACGATGTCGAAGCGAGGATCTATGCTCGATAGTCTTTGTGCTGCATGCCATTCTTCTAGTTCATATTTCGAATCTTGCAGGTGTGAGTCTAAATGAGAACATGATCGCGGGTGCTCCAGCCAAGAGAGGGAGCATTATGAAAGGGATAGGGAGAGGGTGTAGCAGTATCAAAGTAGGCGCCATTCTCGGTCGCGTTCTCCACCACTTAGAGGTCCATCGTAACCCTCCGGCTTCGAAAAACAAAGTGCTGAAACTTCACGTCACATAGTGCCTCCCCAAACTTCGAGCCCTGCCGAGCAATGCCGTAGATCTGATGTAGAAACTCCCGTTGTCACCACATCGACTGCTATGGTGCCTACGGGAGAAGGGGCCATCATAATAGCTAAGTTAAAGATGGATTTTCCGAACATCTGCTTCGATGGCTTCCATTTCCTCCCAAACTTAAAGCAGATCCCAAATGAGGCAGAGCGGACGGTACATGATTATGTATATAATGTCTACAATCAGTACCGAGAATGGGTGAAGACGGTATAGAAAGTTTCAGCGGTGGCCTTCGGTCGGGCGAAAACAGTCGAGAAACTGGAGAAAGATCTTACCTAGAAGGACCGTATAGTGCAAGTGCTTACCAACGAAAATGAAACTTTAAGGAACTTAGAAACGGAGGCCAATAAGAGAGCCAACGAGACGATGAAGTCTATGGAAAAGATGCGGAAGGAGCACTTGGCCTTGGTTGAAGAGATGGGCCACAGGACCACCACTGTTGTGGCGGAAAGGGATGCTGCGCTCAAAGAACTTGAGGAGCTAAAGGCGAAGTTTACTGAGGCCGTCAAAGAAAAAGATGACGCTAATAAAGCTGCCTAAGAAGCGTGTGAGTAGATGGTGGCTCTTAGGAGCGAAAGGGATGTGGCAATCTTAAAGGCACAAGAAGCTGAAGCCAGAAATGAAACTGAGGTAAAAGCGGTGGAGACCAGGATGGAAAGTGATATTAAGGATCTCCTGGTCACATATAATGTCAATGTCTTAAAACACAATAACCTGGGCTAGCTCGAAGACTACCCATTCCATCTATACAATGCATGGTGCTGCCTGGTAGAGGACGAGAAGGTGGACCATGACACTTCAACTTTTGACGACTTCGAGCTTGAAAACCGGATATTAGTTGGAGATGAGCCAAAGGTTCTTCATGACGCCATCGTCACTTCCAAAAAGGAAAAAACTTGCTGCCATGTATCGGGACGTTGGAGAAGGGTCTCGAATCGAGCATCATGAAGTAAGCATTGAGATGCCTGCTGTAACAATCCGAAATTTTGGACCCCGAAAATTCAACATTAATACGTTCACTGTAGAAATGCCGAGCAATCGAACGCCGAAAATTTCATATTATTAGGGTAAAGAAGAAAAGAGGTAGAAGAAGAAATAGAAAACAAAACACAGAATCTCACATTCGCAGCGGATCAAAATATAATATCAAATAATAGCATTTATACAAAGAAAAGCTGTACTTGCCAATTCATATACAATACATCAAAGTTACAACCATTCACAAATAAACTAGACAGTTATAAATAACTTGTCCCAGTCTACAACAATATAACACCAATACACAGCAGAAAATACTCCATACGTTCCTGCCATCCAGCTCGCCACCTGAACTCCAGAACGTCCTTACCTGAAAATCTGTAAGACTCCTGCAGCTACCCAACCTGTGCTTACATTTGCAATTGAACCTCTAGATGTTCTAGCGTACGACCCTGACCAAAACCACCTATCCCTAGTACCTGAACATGTCTCTAAAGGCGCTTCGGCTTGACATGTGAGCCAATCTGAGGAAGGTACTCTGAACACTTTTTCCGTTTGCCTAAGTGTAGGAGCATTGTCGGAAGACGACACTAATATATCTTCCTATCTTTATTCAGTTATAGACGTGGCATCAGTGGATCCTCCTACAACCCAAGAATTGCATCATGAAAAGGAGGCTATTATGACGGAGGCAACAACCACAATAGCCGCTACATTAACCGAGGAAGTGCACGAGAGCAGTTTCGTTCTTGATGAATAAATGATGGAAGCACTCCTCGGCCACCAAAATTACTCAATCACTGATCTGCCTTTCAATATAGGTGAAGATGTGTTTACAGCTAGCTCCTCGGGTCCGACTAGTGGTATTCCAGTGAGTGATAGCACGAGACGGGCTAATGAGATAAGGGTAGAAATCACAGCCGAAATAGAGCAAGACCAGCGAGCTAGTAGTATTGGAGGTGGTATGGCGGGTCACGGCCCGGTCCCTATGCGTATTATTTCTCCTGGTGGCACAATCGTCGATACTGGCGTGCCTCCTTCGTCTTCCTATACTAAATGTGCCACCATTCCTCCAGCTTCGCATTTAGAAAGTATCCCAATCCCTATGAGTTCGGAGGAAGAGGCCATTGTAATTCCCTCGACCGAAGACCAACCGGCAAAAGGAGGCCGGGAAGGCAAAGGCTCGAAGAGGCATCCGAGCGGTAGTTCTAGTGGGTCAATGCCGAGGAAGAAGAATTCGAAGGAGTAGATGTGTCCTTCTATTCCTTCTTTTGGTAGATAGATAGGACAGGATTTTATTTTGCTTTTTGCAGGCCGTGTATAGTTGTGGGATCGGCCCCCGCTTATAGGAATTCTTAAGTTTTTGTACTTGTCTTTTTTCCAAAGAATAGTAGAAACAAAATTTACTTTTGTCTTCAACATAACTCTATGTTTATTTGTTTAAGTGTTTTAGCGCTCGAATTTCCATTCAATGTACTTATGAGGCTTTAGTCTCCGAATCGGAATTGAGTTCAGTTGCTAAGTCCTGAAGTCATGGCTTCGGGTCATAACCAAACATTAAGTCGAGTCCCAGCATTGCGCTGTCTCGATTAGCGGCTTGTACTTGAGTTATGCCCACAGTTCTGGGGAGAATTGAAGTAGTTGGTCGGTAGTTGTTCTTCGCCTTCAATAATTTTAGCTTAATTTAGTCAGAACATAGTTAAAGTGAAATGAGTTTGAGTGGTCGGATCACACTCGCTCAATTGTTGGTATTCGCATCCACACTTTGGGGATTAAACTTGTATGCCGGCGGTCGGTCATGCCTGCTTAATGTTTGAAGTCATATCCACGCTCCGGGGACTTGAGTTATTTACGGGCGGTCAATCACACCCGTTTAATACTTAGAATTATATCCACACTCTGGGGAGATAAGTTAATCAGCGGGTGGTCAGTCACACCCGTTTTGTGTTTATACTCCAGTCCGCGCTCTGGGGACTTAGAATCAGTAGATGGGTGGTCGGTCAGACCCATTTGGTGTTTATACTCCGGCCCGCGCTCTCGGGACCAGTGTTAGTCGATGGGTGGTCGATCACACCCGTTTAATGATTATACTCCAGTTCGCACTCCAGGAATCTAGAGTTGGTTGATAGATGGTCAATCACATCTCTTTAAGTATTAGGATTTCGTTCGCACTCTAGGAATGAGGAATGTATCAGGGTTGTGGACGGTCGGATCACATCCACACTGAGTAGGCAAGCGAAGTCGTAGATGGATAGATCCATCCTACTCGAGCTTGTAAAAATGAAGGGGAGGTCATGGATGGACGGATCCATCCTCCTCGAGCCCATGTTTTGGAGTTCGTACTTCTGTTCACACTCTAGTAGCCGGAGTTCGTTAGAGGATTGTCGTGAATTAATCCTTTTGGCTTTAGCATGGTTGCTTGCCCCTAAGCTCGGGGTTTCACTTAGCGAGTGACCGGTTGGATCACGGTCACTCCCTATTTGAATAAGTCCCACCGTAAGATGGAACTTCTCTTTGTGTATCATGATGGTCGCATGACGCATTTCAAGAACCGCCACTCTGGCTTGACGAGTTTGTATTTTATTGCAGAAATAAGAAAGTATGGCAAAGTCAGTTGCCTTATTACAATTTCAAATTTCGAAATGCATAAACAAATTTCAAAGGAAAAGCAGACTAAATGAATAAATAAAGCTTGTTATGTGTAATAGCGACAGAGACTCTCGCTGTTCCATGCACTTGGTAAAATAAGACCATCAACAATTGATAGTTTGAATGTGCCGTCTCCAAGTCTCCGCTTGATTACATACGGTCCTTCCCATGTTGGTTTTATATGTGAAGGGACCGGATAGATTCTCTTGAGTACGAGATCGCCAAGTTCAAAGGTTCTGGGATGGACCTTAGCATTGTATAATCGAGCGACTCGACTTCGGTATACGACTGCCCTCAAATCAGCCTCTTCACGCTTCTCATCCAATAAATCCAGAGATTCAGCAAGTAAGATGGTGTTCGTCTTTGGATCATAATAGGTCACACGATGAGAAGGTACTTCCAACTCAACTAGAATAATGGCTTCAGAGCCGTAGGAAAGTGAAAATGGAGTGTGGCCAGTCGTGGACTTGTGGGTAGTCAATATGCCTATAGGGCCATGGGAAGTTCATCGACCCATCTGCCTCCAGCCTTCTCCAGTCGTTTCTTTAGGATGGACTTAATAACTTTGTTAACAGCTATAACCTGTCCATTTTCTTAAGGGTGAACGACAGCCAAGAATTTCTTCTGGACGTGGAAACGTTGACAGAAATTCTTGAACTCGACACTATCGAATTGGGCTCCATTGTCAGTGATAATTATTTGTGGGAGGCCAAAATGACAGATGATGTTGCATACAACAAAGTTGATCACTTTCTTCATCGTGATGGTAGCAAGGGGCTTAGCTTCCGCCCATTTTGTAGTCAACTGCAACGATGGCATACTTCGCAGCACCTTTAGCCAGAGGTAAAGATCCTATTATATCGATTCCCCAATGGCGAACAGCCACGGGCTGACCATCTAAATGATTTCGGTAGGCGGGGCGCTTGGAAATCGGGCATGCTTTTGGCATCTATCATATTTTTTGGCATATTCCGATGCATCTCGATTCACAGTCAGCCAATAATATCTGTATCGGAGTATCTTCTTAGCGAGAGCTTGCCCTTTAGTGTGATCACCACATTCTCCCTCGTGCACATCATGTAACACTCGTTTGATTTCGTCGTGGATGATACACCGGAGTAAAGGAAAAAAGTATCCTCTCATGTACATGACTCCATTTTGGATAATGAATCGCGAAGCTTTTCAGAGAACCTATCTTTTCTCGCTTCAGCGCTCAGGCAAAGCTCCATGCTTAAGATAATTCCTTAACGGGGTCATCCATGACTCCTTCTCGGGTGTTGCCTCATACACCCAGTCTGTCTCTATTTGATCGATACTCGAAGAGGTAAGTGTCTCGACGGGGACGAGTCCCATTTGTTGCGCTTCGCCAATGCTGGACAACTTTGCTAAAGAATCGGCCTTTTGATTTTGTTCTCGGGGTATACAATGGATGGCTTAGTAGTCGAACTGATGCAACACTTCCTAAACCCAAGCACGATATGTGGCCAACCTCCGGCCTCTAGATTGATATTCTCCCCGAACTTGGCATACGATCAGTTGCGAGTCACAATGAACTTCCACAGCAATAATCCCCAAGTCTCTGGCAAGTCTAAGTCCAGCGAGTAAAGCTTCGTACTCGGCCTCGTTGTTAGTTGCGTGGAAATAAAAGTTCAAAGCATAGCATATGGATCGACCTTCGGGAGTTTCGAGTACTACTCCAGCACCTGAGCAGCGGTCATTTGATGCACCATCAGTGTACAGCTTCCATATGCGTCTGGGAGATTCACTGGTTTTAGGTAAGTCCTCTGGTATAGTGAATTCGGCCATAAAGTCTGCCAAAATTTTCCTTGAATGGTTCTCCTTGGTGTGTAAGTAACATCAAATTGACTCAACTCGATGTTCCACTTGAGCAATCTACCAGACATCTCAGGTCGTGTGAGGACCTACCGTAACGGCTAGTCAGTGTAGACTGTGATCGGGTGAGCCTGGAAATAAGGACGGAGCTTTCTCGAGACAATGATGAGGCAATAAGCCAGCTTTTCCAACTTCGGGTAGTTTCTCTCCGCCCCAGTTAGTCACTTGTTGATGTAATAGACTGGTCACTGGATCGATCCTCTTCCTGAATCAATGCAGCGCTGATCGCGTTCACCAAAACTGCTAGATATATGTACAATCTTTCATGATCAACCGGCTTTGACAGAATAGGAATTACCCAACCGAATCAATGCAGCGCCTTCACACTGCTCAGCCCATTCAAAATTACCCATTCCTTTTCTGATCAAATCGAAGAAGGGAATTCACTTGTCTGTGGATTTAGAGACGAATCTGCTCAAGGCTACCACCTTCCCGTTGAGGCTTTGTACTTGCTTTATGGTTCTGGTGGTTTCGGGATTTGGAATTGCCTAAATTTTGTCAGGATTGGCTTCAATTCCTCTGGCGTTGACGAAGAATCCAAGGAACTCTCCGGATGCAACTCTAAAGTGGCACTTCAACGGGTTGAGCTTCATTTGGTATTGTCGGAGGATGTTGAACATTGTTTCCAAGTCTTTGACATGATTGGTGGACAATCGCGACTTCACGAGCATATCGTCTGCATACACCTCCATGGTTTTCCCTATCTAGTTAGAAAACATTCGATTTATGAGCCTCTGATAAGTTGCCCCAGCGTTCTTAAGTCCGAACGGCATCACTTTGTAGCAATAGAGTCCCAGATCGATAACGAAGCTAGTATGTTCCTGATCAGGTAGGTGCATCAGTATTTGATTATAGCCGGAATATGCATCCATAAAAGATAAGAGCTCGTGCCCGGCCGTTGAACCCACAAGTTGATCAATTCTGGGAAGTGGAAAATTTTCTTTAGGGCAGTCTTTATTCAGATCTAAGTAGTCCACAAAAGTTCTCCATTTCCCGTTGGATTTCCTGAGAAGCACTGGGTTGGATACCCACTCCGGGTATAATGCATCTCGAATAAACCCCGACTTGAGTTTATTTACCTCTTCCTTCAGGGCGGCAGATCTCTCTGGGTCCATACCGTGCCTTTTCTGTTTGATCGGGATATGCCACGGGTCAATATTCAATGCATGGCTCGCGATGTCCGGCGAGATACCACACATATCTGAGGATTAATATGAAAGTTTCACACTTGGATCGATACAAAAGTGGTATTTGAGGATCGATACGAAAGTTGCACAGCTGGATCGATACGAAAGTGGTATCTGGGGATCGATACGAAAATCGCACACCTAGATCAATACGAAAGTGGTATCTGCAGATCGATATGAAAGTTGCACTACTGGATCGATACAAAAGTGGTATCTGGGGATCGATACGAAAGTCACACAACTGGATCGATATAAAAGTTTGGATACGAAAATAGTCATCCTTTCTAGATAGGAAGACATGGGTACGAAAATCATCATGTTTTCTGGATACGAAGACATGGATACGAAAATTATCATGTTTTCTGGATACGAAAACATGGATATGAAAATCATCATATTTTCTAGATACGAAAATCATTTTGAATGTAATTCTTCTTAGATATGGAGAAATTTGAATAGAATATAAGGAACCACTGGAAGCTTGATCTAGACCTCCTCCTTAGATTTTAGCAATCCAACAACGGTAGGGGATCCACAAAATCGGAGATTTCTCAGTGAAACCACCAAAGTGTTTGTACCAAAATTGGGCACAGCACTCTTCGGACGTATTCGACACGATTGGAATGAAGAATTTAAATGTAAAAAGAGGCTAATCTAGCAAACACGTCAAAATAATCAAACAGAAATGTAAGAAGACAGAAATTTATAGTGGTTCGGCACTGCAGCCTACGTCCACTTTGGAAGATTTGTTGTTTTATTGATGTTTACTAACTGATTACAATAGAGAATAATTCAAACACTCAAGTTACAATGGATTTTCGGCAGAGTAACGGCGTAATGGCGTCCAAAGTCCCTTTTCTGAAAGCATAGGGCTACTATTGATAGGTGCAATCTGAAAATATCTGGCTTAGATCTAGGAATACCTCTACTCCCACGTGGGTGGGCCCACTTGATCGATCCGAGGTTATTTAGGATCGATCCCTGATCGATCACCACCTTGTTCGTATCGATCAAAACTACATCCATTTGAGCCGAGATCGATCATAGACAATGTTGAGGTGGTAATTAAGCTCTTGTGAAAATTTGGTAGCATTTGGACTTGTGGATTTTGAGTTATGATCGATCCAAGGTTGTATTTGTAGTAGGCTAAACTATTCGTATCGATCACAGCTCGTATCGATAGCCTTTCTTATCGATCTTGTGCGTACCGACCAGACGTGTATCGATGACGTGAAGCGATGACTCATGATAGATCCACTTTTCATGCCGAGTGACTGTTTCCTCTTTTTGACCACGTTTCTTCGTATCGACCTAATGTAACTTTATTCGTATCGATGCTTTTAGATGCTGCTTCGTATCGATGTAACATGACTCTTTTCGTATCGATCATTGCATGTGTTCTTCATATCGATCATTCGGTGGTATGTTTCGTATCGATCGTTGGCCGATCGATACAACTGTGTAGACGGGAAGATCGATACGAAGTGCACATGAATGGAACCAATACGAAATGTCGACCGTTGATGGATACGAACGGGAACGGGCATGATGGATACGAAGAAGAGTGGTCTTTGATGGATACGAACCGAGTCCTTCTCTCTTAATTTTGATCGATCCATAACTTGAGCATACGAACTCCGATTGACCTGTAATTTGGAACGTTGGCTTTCGTAGCTTCACTTGTTGTGTCATGTTAATTGTAGCTTGATCCGGACTTGAACCAAATTTGCTAGTACCATAGTGAACCTTTGTACAACCGATCTTCGGGACGGATTGTCCTTAGTTTCTAGTCAAGTTCTTAGTGTCATGGCCTTGCCAAAAGGCGGGATAACAACTGTCTTCCAACATGTCGTACGCTACCCCCTTTTATGTCTTCCCATACCTCTCTCCCTCTCATTTCCAATTTGTAGTTCGAAAGAGATAGAAATAAAATAAAGCAAATGAAGTGTCGCAATTTCTGCCTAGAGGAGGTGGCGCGTGGCACGTGTACGCGCTGGTGGAAGCGGCCGCAGGTGCGGGGTGGAGAAGCTCAGGCGACGGTTAGGGTTTTGTGTTTGGGCGCGTTGATTTTCACGAGCACGATGGCTGGAGGAGTATGGCGCGCGAGTGCTGGGTGGTCGTCGATGTTAGCGGGAGGGTGGCGATCATTCGTTTGTAGAAAAAGAATGAAGCCGCGTTCGCTGGGGAAGAAGAAGAACGAGAAGTCACGATGTTTAAACAGCAGCAAGCCTAAGCGGGAGAGAAAGGCGAGGTAGTTTGGTTTTTTTATTTATTTAATTTTTGTTAATTTAATTTTAATTACCTCGTTATATTAATAAATTCGTATATTGTTCGTCGAGGTCGGTTTCGAGTGTCGTCTTTCGCATTGGATTCGTATCAAACCGTCTACGCTATGTAGGTGAATTCGTTTCTATTCGCTTCATTCAAATTTTCAGATTCGAACAAAGGTGAGCGTTTTAAACACTCACGAATGACTAGAGTATTTTTATGTTATTTAAATAGACAACCATGAAGAAATTTAATTTTATTGACTGTTGTTTGGTAATTTAATTGACATCTAAATTGACATATGATTGGATTTGATAGAAATTTAAATTGACAAAAAAAATTTAATTGAAATTAAATTGTCAGTTAGACACCCAATATTGATAACTAGTTAATGATTGTGAAATTTTGACTGACTTAGATGTTGATTTGAATTGGATGCTATTGGCTGATATTTTGGATGATTTGGATGTTTATTTATTTTTATATATTCCTGTTATCACCCTGTATATTATTGACATCATATAAACTGTTATCTGAATTATATTCAAATAAATTAAGAAATAGGTTAAAATGATAGATACATATGACACTTTGATTTGGATTGAAATGATATATATCCATCCCTGAAATTAAAATTAAAATAACTGACCACTTGGTCTTAGGATAGAAAATTATATATTGACACCGGATTGGTTAAATTAAATAATTTTAAAATTTTTGGTTTGAATTATCTAAATGATTTTGATTTAAAGAATTAAAAATCGAATTTATGGAAATTGAATTATTTTTACACTCGAGCTTGAAATGTTGAAATTGAAATTTGTTAACAAGAATTGTTTAAATAATTAAATTTGAAATTTGAAGTTATAATTGAAATATGATTTAAATTATGGAAATTGATTTGTTTAAAGATTAGAACTTTTATTCAAACTTTGAAATAAATCCAAGCAAAAGTAATTTAATGGATATTTCAAATTTGAACTCGGAATTGAATTATTTTAAAAGATTTGAACATTAAATTGAACATCGAAGTTAAGTTTAATTAAAATGATTTAAATCGATATTCTAAAATGGAACACGAATTTATATAATATGAAATGGTTTAAAATTGAGAATTGAATTTGAATTCAAACCATTGAATCGAATAGTTGAATCAAATTTGAAATTGAAATTGAAATTAATTTGAAATTGAAATTGAAATTGAAATTAATTTGAAATTGAAATTAATTTGGAATTGAAATTGATTTGAATTGAAATCAAAATTGAGTCGATTTGAATTGAATTGATATTGAATTGGAATAATTGAAATTGAATCAGTAAATTGAATTTGGACTTGGGTCTAAAGTTGTTGAAATGGAAAGAGATAGTTTGATTTGAAACTATTTTTCAAAATAAATTGTTTAATATAAACTGTTTAAAAATGTATTTTTTTTAATATTCATATTTTTCTTATTTTCCAAACTATTTTTCTATATAAACCATTTTCAATACTAAAACTTATTTATACTAAACTATTTAAAATTTTCAAACTATTTAAAATATTTCAAATAATTTTCTACAAAAATTCAAACTGGTCAAGGTTGGAATGTTTATATTTAAATCGTTGATTTATGCGAATTGGGTTAAAATGAAGTTATAACCTAAATTGAAATTCGAAAAGATTTTGGAAGGGAAATTGAGAAATTCGAATGAAATGATATTTTTCAAGTGAAATTGATTATATCTAAAGTAAATATGATTGTGAAGCGAATATGATATTTTGATATCAATTATGAATCGTTTTTGAAATGTAAAAGTACCAACCGGTGTGTAAAATGACGTTTGGTTGTTAAAGAGACTGGGGCCTCTTATTGGCATACTCTCTGTCAATATTGGAATCACTTTAACAACTATGTACGTGGAGTAGACTCCAGAAAGAAGTGGTTGGATTTGGCGTACATTTTCTAGATTTGAAGAAAGAGAACGATGATGGATAGACCCTAACACTTGTGCCAATTTGAAATGACTAAAATAGGACGGCTTGATAGGGCCAAGCGGGCTAGCTACCCCTAGCAGACATCCGTTCTTCGATTTCTTCTTAGACTTGGTCCATACTGTTACTCTTGCTGTTGGTTTCGATTGGTGCACTTGATTTTCGGATAGTCTCCATTTGAATCGATATGGGATGGATGGACGCGATTGGCGATCATGGCTACGATGCGTTACCACCAGCCCTGCAACAACCCGCATATTTTACGATTTTATACTTAAATATTTTATTTAAATATAGCATCGTTAGTCGGATTTAAGTCCGAAATGTTACTTTTTGCAAACAGTCGAATTAGGACTCGAGACCACTTCCGTTGAGTCCAAAATGGCGTTTGCGACCATTTTGAGTATAAACATCGATATGTTTGGAGTTGAGTAAAATATTGATATTTTCATTTAGGGCTTTGGGTTTGGGTTTCAGCCCACCAACCTAACAAATAACCCAACTCCACTCCTCTTCATCCATTCACTCATTCTATTTCCTAACACTCAAGCTTTTAAGAAAAATGGGGGAAAGAAAGGGAAATGGAAATTCCTAAACCCTAGTTTTGTTTAGGAAACTAAAATTCAAGTCCAAAAAAAGGTGAAGCTTAGGTAAGCATCCTCTTCATCCTCTCCATCTCTATCTCTCTTCAATTTCAGAAATTCCTAAACCCTAACTTAGGAAATATTTTCTTATTAGCTTAGATTGGAGCTTCTTGAGTTGAAGTTGAAAAGGAATTGGCCTTTCCTTTGTTTTAAAGCTTCTCGTTCGTGTCTTTGAGTTTTAAAGGTGAGTTTTTGAACTCACATCTATGTCTATATCTTTGGTAGTTGTTAGGTAGTAATTCCTAACATCTATTCCTTGTCCATTTGCCTTTGAATTGAATTTGGTTTGATGAATATTCTAATTTTTGGTGTTTTGAAGTCAAATCTTTAAAAATCCTGTCTTTGATGTTTGAACATATTGTTGGGGTGTATCGAAGAGCCTATAAGGCTGGGTTGTCGCTTGTCATAAATCCCTAGTCTTTGTTGCTCGTCCGATCACTTCCGTTGGATTTTTGCCCTTCTTAGGCTAGATTGAAAATACGGCAAATGACAGTTCAGTCGACTGAACTGTAAGATCAGTCGACTGAATCTGGGAACAGAAAATTTTCTGGTTTTGTATCAGTCGGCTAACCATACAGTTCAGTCGACTAAACCTGGAAACAGAAAACTTATGTCCATCTATCAGTCGACTGACGTATATGGCCAGTCGACTGAACCTGGAAACCGAGAGTTTCTAGGCATGTATCAGTCGACTGAATCTGGGAAATGTGCATTTTGCCTATTTTAGGCAGTTTTGTGTGGGTTTTCGATTTTTAATCGATTCTTGATGATCCGATTTGTTGTTATCATTTATCGACTTTGATGACTTCTTTCTCGGTATTTTTTTTGGGAATATCCATTTTGATGGATTTGGTATCGATTTCTATGGATTTAATTCACACTGTCGTATGTGAATTTTTGGTGATTGATTGTTTTTACAATCAATTTTGTGATTTGTCACTTTAAAATTCAAAGGTTTCTATACTAGTAGTAACTATTCAAACTCTTTCACAGAGATGATTTCAACTCTATTTTTAATACAAAGCTCGTTTATTAAACCGTTTTCCAACCTATTAGTATATACAAACCCTTACCTCATTCGTATGAGAAATCTAATTAAAGGGCTTAGCAAAACAAGTGGTATGAAACGCTTGCGTTTACTTTGTCGGTTGATTTTTGGACTTGTTCGATTGAAAATCTTGTGACAATTTTCGAGTGGAAATCTACAATTTGTTCGTAAATATTTAAGTTAAGCCAGTGGTTATGGGACATGAAGCTAAACTCATTTATTTACTAACTTATTGTAATCGACACTTCTTATTGATCAATGATGATCATTTTATGGTTTAGACTAGCGATGTGCGATGTCTCTTTGTCCACGTGGGGGACAGTACCTCGTTTTATGGAGCCTCGTCTCAATTTTTATAGGCTAGCGACCTATGGTTTTTATGGAGTTTGGTTCATCGGGCGTTCGCTGTACTACGTCATTGTTCCGGATTATTTGAGTTAGGTTCATCGGGCGTTTGCTGTACTACGTCGTTGTTCCGACTTATTGGAGTTTGGTTCATCAGACGTAACGATGTACTACATCGATGTTCTGGATTATTTGAGTTTCAGGTTCCTCGGGCGTTCGCTGTACTACGTCGTGGCACCGGCTCTATGGTTAGCGACCATGGGATAGCAACCCATTTGTGATACACGTGTTGGTGAGTTTTCATGCTCCCGTTTGTGATAGGCCTTCCCCCTTTTGTGATTTTTGGATTTCTATTTGATGATTTCTAGAATTGTGTTTCACTGATTTTTTCGATTGGTATTGATAGGTTTTGTCAATGTTTGTCTTTTGGTGAATAATTTAAAGAATGCGATTATCTATGGATGTTTGAGATGATTTGGGATATTGTATGATTTTTGTTGTTATTTGATGTATACTTGTCGCAGTATGGCATTATTGTTATCATACGTTTTTGTGATATCTCTTATACTATCTCATTTTATATGATATTTATAGCTATACTGATCCGTTTATTATTTCCTTCTTAAATAATACTCGTGTCAGACTGAGGTATTTCAGGTGCTTCTGCTTGACTTCTTATCTGGGTCTGTCACCTAACTTTTGGCTAACTACTTTAGCATAGTAGTTTTTGTTAGTATACATTTGAGATAGAGACTCCTTGATGTATGCTTATTCTTTTGTCTAGCACTTGTATATATTCTTTTGTGATGTAGTGGATCTAGTTTGACCACTACTTTGATGTACACTTCTATGTGTTATATTCATATCTGTTTCCGCCTTTGTGATACGAATATCTGTGACTCATTTGTGTTATGTTTATTTCTATATTTGTTTTCGAAGCCCACATAGCCACTATGTGGTAGCTTTGAGTTTGTATTTGACATGTCGGATTTCCTCTTGAAATGAAATGTAAGTTATATTATCTGACATATCGGTACTCGCACAAAGCAATTACACAGATGGTCGCTCCTCAACAGCCTTATTCTTCGTGCTAATCGACGGCATTACCCCGTAGTGTCCTTGGCTAGTGTGAGTATAGAGGTGGGGCGTCACAGCTTGGTATTAGAGCTAAACTTCGGAACGATATGCAATAATCTAGCAAGGACCATTGTCCTAAGTCTTTCTTAGGAGTCTTGCCTTAGGATTTATCCGAGTCTTAGGACCCGTTCTATCCTATTTTCTTTTATGATGCCTTGTTTTATCAATCAAGTTTGTTTGATATTCATTCTGAGAATAACCTTTTTCCTTTTCTTTCTTTGTTTCTTAAAGAAGAGAAATGGTTAGACCAGGCCGTCCCAGTGCCGGTCAATCCAGTACTACTCCTTAGGATGGAGTATTTATGTCCGCCCAGCAGCTCTTAGATCTTGTGAAGAATGCTCAAGCTGTCAGACCCATTCCAGAGCCTACTCACCCTAAATCCGGGTTTGCACGCTTGTGCAAAGATTATACCGTTTTGGGTGGAGGGCCATTCAAGGGTTCCGAAAACGTTATAGAAATCAAAGCTTTGCTTAGATCATGCGATCGCATCTTTTCCCACATGAATCTTATTGATCCACTTCGAGTCCAAGTGGCTTCTAGCATGCTCCAAGAAAGAGCATTAGATTGGTATGAGCTTTTAATTTCGGAAATTATTGAAGCGGACCTTACCTGGGAGCGATTCCGGGAAAGGTTCGAATTGAAGTTTGTGCCGAAAGCTGAAAAAGTAACTTTAGCTCGGCGCTTTATTGACCTTGTTCAAAGTGAATCTTCTGTGACCGACTACGTCGCATCTTTTGAATCTCTCTCTAAACATGGGCTTGAATATATTAATACCCCATTGAAGAAAAATCAGAGATTTGTTTACGGGTTGAATAAGAACCTCAAAAAGCCTTTACTTCTGAAACTAGAAGTTTCTTTCGATCAGCTTGTAGATATCGCTCTTCGGCTTGAAGAGGCCGATAGAGAAAGTGATGTTGAAGTTGTGCGTGCCAAACAGAACTTCAACAATAACATGAAGAGGCCTATTAAGTTCAAAGGCCCCAATTCCAACAAGAAAGGGAAGAAAGAAACTTCGGTAGCAAAGACTCCTACCTCTAGTCGTGGACGATGCTACAATTGTGGTTCTACGGACCACTATGCAAATGAGTGCCCAAAACCATTTTTTTCTCGTTATTGCAAAAGTTCAGGTCATCTTATATCTACATGTCCCATACTCCAAAGTAGGAGAGAGGGAGAGTTGAATGTTGTGCAAGCTCCTAGTGACACTTATCTTGGCCAAGGTAATTCTCCTTCTATCCTTAATGACATTAATTTGTTTTGTGATTATCATATTCGAGTTCTTTTTGATACGGGTTCATCTCATTATTTTATATCAAAAGAACTTGTTGATTCTTTCTCTTTAAGTATTATGGATTTGATGACTTCACTGAAAATTGCGAATCCGGTTGGTGGATCCGCAACACTCAGTTTGCTTTGTAAAGATGTCGAGATTATTTTATGTATCATTCTTTTCGAGCCGATTTGCATGTTATGCGTTACTTAGGCTTCAAAATTTATTTTTGGGAAAGGATTGGCTTAATCATTATAAAGCCCATATCCTATGTCCTGATAGGACTATCCATCTTCGACATTCTCAATCTGTTAAGCAGATTTCTATTGTTTTTAATGATTTTGATTTCCAAATTCGGTGGCATCATTTTATTCTTTAAACCCACTTGATGAGGAAAGTGTTATTTCTCTCATTCAAGTAGTTTGTGAATTTTCCAGTATATTTGAGCTTGTCTTAGGATTACCACCTAAGCAATCTATTGAGTGGTGCTAAGGTCTTTTCAGCTCGACCTTGCCACCGGTTTTCATCAGCTACGAATTGCGGAGGGTAGCATTCCACTTACCGCATTCCGTACTCATTATGGTTCTTATGAGTGGTTCGTTATGTCATTCGGTTTGACGAACCTTCTACCTTATTTCATCCATCTTATGAATCGAGTATTCTACGAATATCTCGATAAGTTTATCCTTGTATTTATTGATTATGGATGAAAACAACAATTTAAAATTTGCAAATCTTTTTAATAAGATATTTATAAGTATGATTGGATTTTGTTCTTAAAACGAGCAAAGAATATTCATAAAATTTTTAAGAGACATGTTTATCATATAGAAGATGATTTTGTGTTGTTTTGCCCATTGAGTGCTTTAAGAATTCTGGTCAATGCGCTTGATCAACATTATCGATAGGAATCTCCTAAACGCTATGATGAGACAGTCAAACACAGTAAATTGACTTGTAATAAGTAATTTTTTCTAAAAAGATGATTACATAAAGTTAATTGTAATTTAGAATGTCTTAGCTTTTCGGGAAAGAGGATAAGAACTCTTTTCCGATGCTTTTATTCTTGCGATTCTCGAAGGGAACCAAGAATTGATTGTTTATACGGATACTAGTCGTATTGGTTTGAATGTCGTTCTCATGCAAAAGGAAATGTGTTATCACATATGCTTCTTGACAATTAAAGCTTGCCGAGACTAGATATGCCACTCATGATCTGGAGATCACGGCTATTGTTTTCGCTCTTAGAATTTGGTGTCATTATCTTTTGGGAGAGAAATTTGTTCTCTACACCGATCATAAATCTTTGAAATATTTATTTTCTCAAAAGGAACTTAATTTGCGTCAACAACGTTGGCTCGAGTTCCTTTTATCTTATGATCCTGATATTCTTTATACTCCCGGAAAGGGAAATCGTGTTGCCGATGCTCTTAGTCGTAAGCAACAAGCGTTTGTTTCCATGATGATATCCGAATGCAATGATCTCGAGACTCTATCCACTTGTGAGATTCGAGATCGTGAATCCAATTCGTGTTCATCTCTTGTTTTATATAGCCGTGAGGCTCATCCTTCTCTTTTATCACCGCTTATTGTCCTCAATTCGATGGACAAATAGAGCGTGTGAATCAAACTCTTAAAGATTTCCTTCGTGTATGTGTTCTTGATTTTGGTGGAAGTTGGGAAGATCATATTTCTCTTGTTGAGTCTTCCTATAATAATAGCTTCCAATCTAGTATTAGTACGATACTTTTTGAGGCACTCTACGAAAGGCCGTGCTGATCTCCTTCATGTTGGCTTGAAGCCGGTGAGAAGCTGGTTTTAGGTCCAGATTTTATTCGTGTTTCACCTATGAAGGGTGTTGTGAGTTTCAGTCGATCGGGAAAATTAGCACCTCGATATGTTGGTCCATTTCCCATCACCGAAAGTATTGGTTTCGTGGTTTATCGTCTCTTTTATAAACGGCTCAATTTTTTGCTATTCATGACGTTTTCCACATCTCTCAACTACGGAAATACCTTAGGGATTCCGATTCTATTCTTGAGCCCGGTGTTATTGAAGAAATTGAAGTTTCGCCTAATTTGACTTATGAGCAACATCCTATTTGTATCATTGCTACGGAGGTTAAACGCCTTCGAAATAAAGATGTTCCTCTTGTGAAAGTTCAATGGTCCACAAATCCTAAGGATTGCTCTTGGGAATCCAGAGAATTCATCGAGCGAACACATCCGGACTTACTCTCTCGTGCTCCTTAGGTGAACTTCTCATTTCAAAATTTCTTCGTTTTGTGTTGTTATGCCTTTGTATAGTTGTTACTTTTTATTTCTTTTTCTTAAGTATTGCGAGGACCCAATTTCTTTAAGGAGGGGATTCTGTAATAACCCGCATATTTTACGATTGTATATTTAAATGTTTTATTTAAATATAGCATCTATAGTCGGATTTATGTCCGAAATGTCACTTTTTGCAAACAGTCGAATTAGGACTCGAGACCACTTCCGTTGAGTCCAAAATGGCGTTTGCGACCACTTTGAGTATAAACATCGATATGTTTGGAGTTGAGTAAAATTTTGATATTTTCATTTAGGGCTTTGGGTTTGGGTTTCAACCCACCAACCTAACAAATAACCCAACTACACTCCTCTTCATCCATTCACTCATTCTATTTCCTAACACTCAAGCTTTTAAGAAAAATGGGGGAAAGAAAGGGAAATGGAAATTCCTAAACCCTAGTTTTGTTTAGGAAACTCAAATTCAAGTCCAAAAAAAAGGTGAAGCTTAGGTAAGCATCCTCTTCATCTTCTCCATCTCTTTCTCTCTTCAATTTCAGAAATTCCTAAACTCTAACTTAGGAAATATTTGCTTATTAGCTTAGATTGGAGCTTCTTGAGTTGAAGTTGAAAAGGAATTGGCCTTTCCTTTGTTTTAAAGCTTCTCGTTCGTGTCTTTGAGTTTTAAAGGTGAGTTTTTGAACTCACATCTATGTCTATATCTTTGGTAGTTGTTAGGTAGTAATTCCTAACATCTATTCCTTGTCCATTTTCCTTTGAATTGAATTTGGTTTGATGAATATTCCAACTTTTGGTGTTTTGAAGTTAAATCTTTAAAAATCCTATATTGATGTTTGAACATGTTGTTGGGGTGTATCGAAGAGCATATAAGGATGGGCTGTCGCTTGGCATAAATCCCTAGTCTCCGTTGCTCGTCCGATCACTTCCATTGGATTTTTGCCCTTCTTGGGCTAGACTGAAAATACTGCAAATGACAGTTCAGTCGACTGAACTGTAAGATCAGTCGACTAAATCCGGGAACAGAAAATTTTCTAGCCTTGTATCAATCGACTGACCATACAGTTCAGTCGACTGAACCTGGAAATAGAAAACTTCTGTCCATCTATCAGTCGACTGACATATATGGCCAGTCGACAGAACCTGGAAACCCAGAGTTTCTAGGCATGTATCAGTCAACTGACCATATAGTCCAGTCGACTGAATCTGGGAAATGGGCATTTTTGCCTATTTTAGGCAGTTTTGTGTAGGTTTCCGATTTTTAATCGATTCTTGATGATCCGAGTTGTTGTTATCATTTATCAACTTTGATGACTTCTTTCTCGGGATTTTGTATTTTGGAATTATCCATTTTGATGGATTTTGTATCGATTTCTATGGATTTAATTCACAGTGTCATATGTGAATTTTTGGTGATTGATTGTTTTTACAATCAATTTTGTTATTTGTCACTTTAAAATTCAAAGGTTTCTATACTAGTAGTAACTATTCAAACTCTTTCACAAAGATGATTTCAACTCTATTTTTAATACAAAGCTCGTTTATAAAACCGTTTTCCAACCTATTAGTATATATAAACCTTTACCTCATTCGTATGAGAAATCTAATTAAACGGCTTAGCAAAACAAGTGGTATGAAACGCTTGCGTTTACTTCGTCGGTTAATTTTTGGACTTGTTCGATTGAAAATCTTGTGACAATTTTCGAGTGGAAATCTACAATTTGTTCGTAAATATTTAATTTAAGCCAGTGGTTATGGGACATGAAGCTAAACTCATTTATTTACTAACTTAGTGTAATCGACACTTCTTATTGATCAATGATGATCATTTTATGGTTTAGACTAGCGATGTGCGATGTCTCTTTGTCCACGTGGGGGACAGTACCTCGTTTTATGGAGCCTCGTCTCAATTTTTATAGGCTAGCGACCTCTGGTTTTTATGGAGTTTGGTTCATCGGGCGTTCACTGTACTACGTCGTTGTTCCAGATTATTTGAGTTAGGTTCATCGGGCGTTCGTTGTACTACGTCGTTGTTCCGACTTACTGGAGTTTGGTTCATCGGGCGTAACACTGTACTACGTCGATGTTTTGGATTATTTGAGTTTCAGGTTCCTCGGGCGTTCGCTGTACTACGTCGTGGCACCGGCTCTATGGTTAGCGACCATGGGATAGCGGCCCATTTGTGATACACATGTTGGTGAGTTTTCATGGTCTCGTTTGTGATAGGCCTTCCCCCTTTTGTGATTTCTGGATTTCTATTTGATGATTTCTAGAATTTGTGTTTCACCGACTTTTGCGATTGGCATTGATATGTTTTGTCAATGTTTGTGTTTTGGTGAATAATTTAAAGAATGCGATTCTTTTTGGATGTTTGTGATGATTTGGGATATTGTATGATTTTTGTTGTTATTTGATGTATACTTGTCGCAGTATGGCATTATTGTTATCGTACGTTTTTGTGATATCTCTTATCATATCTCATTTTATATGATATTTATAGCTAGACTGATCCATTTATTATTTCCTTCTTAAATAATACTTGGGTCAGACCGAGGTATTTCAGGTACTTCTGCTTGACTTATTATCTGGGTCCGTCACCTGACTTTTGGCTAACTACTTTAGCATAGTAGTTTTTGTTAGTATACATTTGAGATAGAGACTCCTTGATGTATACTTATTCTTTTGTCTAGCACTGGTATCTATTCTTTTGTGATGTAGTGGATCTAGTTTGACCACTACTTTGATGTACACTTCTATGTGTTATATTCATATCCGTTTCCGCCTTTCTGATATGAATATCTGTGAATGATTTGTGTTATGTTTATTTCTATATTTGTTTCCGAAGCCCACATAGCCACTGTGTGGTAGCTTTGAGTTTGTATTTGACATGTCGGATTTCCTCTTGAAATGAAATGTAAGTTATATTATCTGACATATCGGTACTTGCACAAAGCAATTACACAGATGGTCGCTCCTCAACGGCCTTATTCTTCGTGCTAGTCGACGGTATTACCCCGTAGTGTCCTTGGTTAGTGTGAATATAGAGGTGGGGTGTCACAACAGCCCTGTGATGCGAACTGGTAGTATCCTACCTTGGGCATTGCCTCACATGCCTTGTCATACTTTTATAACTATATGAGACCACTACGATTTTGGTTTATTGTTGTCGTATCAAGGCGCATCCCTATCCCCCAATGTGCTACTGGGGCGTTATATGCAAATTGTACGACGATGCTTAAAAACGCTTTAAGGGGGATTAATGTAAAGCCTTAATGCTAAGAAAAAAAATTATTTTATTGATTAGACATTTCATATATAGCGTATTCTACTATATATAAATATTTTGACGAATCCTTAAGAGATGGAAAATCCTGTAACATCTCTTGAGTTATTGCATGCACGTTATACACTGGATAGGAGTTGTAAAATCCCATAAACATCTCTAACGCTATTACACTCATGTTATATTGATTTGACTCACATAAGGATATTTTAGTTTTGACTCGAGTGTTTTTTCTTTTCATTACGCTCGGGTCAGCCCTTAGTTTTCAGCGCATTTAAGATTATTTTCTGGAGGGCGAAGACGAAATTTTGATATATTATATTACTAGTATTATTCCATCACAATATTTTTCTACTGCATTATTCCATTGTTCTATTGTATATATAACTCTGATAAATGTTCTATAAATTATAATCAAATGTATAGTGTAAACAGCTTCATGAACTATTTATTTGATTATTATATTTTGTCATTCCGCTGCAAGATTCTGTATTTGTTTTCTTCTTTTCTTGTTCTTCTTAATTAACTCCATTGATTATCCGTGTTTCAGATTGTTTGAGTTGGACATGTGTGGATTATTGGCGATTTAACCTTCCAAAATGTGGGTCGTCATAGTTGGTATCAAAGCTTCGGTTTAACGGTAATCTTAGCTTTGTGGGGTTTGACTCATTAGAGATAGGGTAGCAATACCCTAAAATGAGTTGTTTGAGTGTATATATATGAGAGCGCATACTTGTTAGTGTTATAAAATGTTTTATATTGTGTTTACTTATCCATTGAGTTGTTTACGAATCTTGGTCGGTGCGTGGGATGCCATGTTATCGATAGGGGTTTCTAAACACTTAAACGAGGCAAGTCAGCATAATATTGTTTTAAAATAGGGTAAATGAAATAAATTTTAACTTAATAATGATTAAATAAATTGAATTGGATTTGAATTGGACTAGATGAATTAATAAAGTAAATTAATTCCATTTAAGCTATAAAATAAATTAATAAGATGAATATGAACTTGAATTATAAAATGAAATGCAAATTGGATGTAAATAAATTGAATGCAAATTGAATGAGTTTTAATGAATTGAAGGTTAAATAAAGGAATGTTGATGCACTTAAGTATAGGTGGTAAGAAATACTTTAAGTTTAAACTATGAAATGGATAGATTTATAAAATAAATTGAATTTGAAGTAAATAGGTTATAAAAACCAAGTTTGGAAATATTAACTTAACTAACTTGAGTTACGATTGTTTATAAACTTAAGTAATGAGTTATGAAATAAAAATCTAATCTTAATTTAAGTTAAAAGAATGAATTTAAGCTGAGAATTTGAGAACTTGAATCCCGGTGCTTTTGAAATTGTTTCTAAGATTTTAAAAATAATATTAGTATTATTTAAAAATATTTTTGAATAGAAATTGTTTCAAAGGGAATTAAGAGGAAATGAGTCCTGTAGTCCCCTCTCCCGTCGCTGGAAAATAGTTTCGGTGATGACGGCCACATCATCGACATTCACTATCGAGCCTCTAAGTGGAGGAGACCACTTAGTAGCTTTGCTACGCATTTGATTCAACAAATAGATTTTGATTTAAAATTTCGTAATATGATTTGATATATATAAAAGATATTGGTATATATATTATTTCAAAATGATTTAAAATGAACCTGGTATTTGAATTCTTAAGTTCTTGTTAATTAATGATTTTCAATTGTTGAAATAAAGTGAATTTTTGAATAGTTGGAAATTTCTAAAATGAGAAATAAGAAATATAAGCTAAGTATTTAAATGAAATATGAGAAGTTAAATTATAACTCTTAAATTTCAAGACAATGGAAATTTAAACTTGTGTAAATTATTGAACGTTATTGTTAACTAAAAAGAATAAGTTAAATTTGTATAACACTGAATTACATTCTAAAAACATATATAAAACTTACCAAAAATGTTTAAAAAGTTAAAATGTTAAATATGAATATATAATTGAATATTATACAAGCTTGAACTTAAAGTAATAAAAATATTTCAAATTGGAATTGTGTTTAAAGAAATGTTTATAAATTAAATTAAGTTGTTATAAAAAATGTTATACACTTAGTTAATGTTCTAAGAAATGTTAAATGAATAATTTAAGTAGTAAAAAGAAAATACTATTTAGATATGAACTTAAGAGAAGGTAAATAAAACAATAAATTAAAACATATCTTTGTAAATTGTTGTAAAATAAAAATTTAAATTTGCAAAGATTGTTTTAAAATTTAGTTGTAGCTTTCTGAGATAATTATAATTTGAATAATATTATGTAAAGGAAGGTACATCTTTATAAAATAGTTATAAACTTAAGAAATGATTAATGAAATATGAAAGTTGAAATTTGAATTATGAAATAAATTTTTACTTAAATCAAGTTGAATGGAATGAATTAATAAGTTAATGAAATAAATTATAAGATGAAAGTTAACTTAAGAAAAGTTGAATAAAAACTGATTGTGATAAAAAGAAAATTTATTAATATGAATTTGAGTAATAAAATAAAATTTACTTAAGTAAAATTATTAATATAAATTTGAATTAATGAATGAACTAATGAAATGAATCAATGAATTAATATGAACTTAAGTTATGAAGTAATGAATAAACATGAGTTGCATTTTATAAATGTTTATAATAAACTTAAATGGTTTGTAAAATGGTTTATAAATGAATTTATATGAAATATGTTAAACAAAAAGTGAAATAATTGGAATTTTAACAAACTGGAATTTGAATAAATTGAATGTAAATAAAATAGATTTAAATAAATTGGAAGTAAACCAATTAAATGTTGATAAAAATTGAATGTTAATAAAAATGAAGTGTATAAATTAAATACTGACACTGAAAATATAAATTGTGATAGTTTGAATTAATTAGATGTACATTAATTGTTGAATGGTTTCTTTTGTTGCAAATTATTGTTATAACTGTTTTTGGTTGCATATGATTGTCATGTTGTGTATTTATGATTTGGATTGAGGATTCATGTTATATAGTCTATTAAACTCATACATGCTTCTATATCCTTTTATATGCAACGAATATTTCAAATTTTAGTTGAGATAGGTACATACAAAGACCATTTAGACATATACGCGGATTTTATTTGCTTTTGCTTGCTTAATATGAGCGAACTCGCTCATATTAATAATAATAAGGTACATATCTCGGATTACATACCGCATTTTTATGTTTTCCCTATGGGATGCCTCATCATTGAGATTAGATGTATATTTGGTATATATTTGTGTTATATATGGTATTGTAAAAAATTTACGATTGAGCAACGCAAAGGAGACACTGCTGAAATTTTCCGTCAATCCAGATGTTAGAAAATTTTTGAGATTTTAAAATTTTATAACTTGTTTTTATATATAGGTTGTACTTTCCGTAAAACCGGTATCGGATTGGTGTAATAGAAACGTGGTAATGGTTTTCAAATAAATTTTTAATGATTATAAGTTAATTATTTTAAGAAATATATATCAAATGTTAAATTCTATACTTAACCCCTTTTCGAGGACGAAAATTTTGAGTGGGGGAGAGTGTAACGACCCGCATTTTTAAATTATTAAATTTAATGTGATTATTGAATAAAAGTTAGTTAGGAATAAAATTTAATGATTTATTAATGTAGTTATTGAATACAAACTTGAATAAAATTTTGAAATAGTCAATTTTGAAGATTTGGGTAATAACAAGCATTGAAATGAAATTTCATATATGAAATGTGTTTATAAGCAATAGCAAGAATTGAATAATAAATGTTGAATTATTTAGATGAAAATAAAATAATTGTTGATAACTAAAATTCATTTGAAATTTAATGATTTATTAATATCTATTTATTAGATAATTAAATTATTTAAATTTAATATTGGAGTTATTTAAATAATTGAATCCTAAATTAAATATGAATGAAAATGATTTCAAAAGTTGATCTAAATTTATTTAGACAAGAATGAAAATTGTTAACTACTAAAATTGAATTTAAAAGTGAATAAATAGAAATTGGAAAATTTATATTTTAATTAGCGAGTAAAAATAGCCATTTTGGCCACTGTCTCGGGTTTCGACGAAACCAGTTTCATCGGATCCGTAATAGTGAATTATTATAGGATTTCAAGTTTCTTAGCGATCAGACTTATTGTTTGGCCGTGCGAGCTTGAAACATGTAGAATTTAATTTCAAAATTTAATCAAAATAATTTGATTTGGAAAGCGATCCTCTTCATACGATCGAACTAGGCCTGGAGACAAGTTCTATTGCATTCGAAATAGGGGTATAACATATAGAACGTCTGGCGGCATGCTTCATTTGGAGTTCGAGAATTTCGGACGTTCAAAAGGCGAGATATTTCCTAATTTGAATAAAATATATATATATTTACTATCAACACGTCGTACGCTCAGCTCCTTTTATGTCTGCCTGTACCTCTCTCCCTCTCATTTCTAATTTGTAGTTTGAAAGAGACAGAAAAAAATAAAGCGAATGGAGTGTCACGATTTCTTCTGGAGAAGGTGGCGCATGGCACGCGTATGCGCTGGTGGTGGCGGCCGCAGGCGCGAGGTGGAGAAGCTAAGGCGACAGTTAGGGTTTTGAATTTGAGCGCATTGATTTTCGCATGCGCGATAGCTAGAGGAGTACATTGCGCAGGTGCTGGGTGGTCGTCGATGTTAGCTGGAGGGTTGTGATCATTCATTTTTTTTTTAAAATGAAGCCGTGTTCGCTGGGGAAGAAGAAGAACGAGAAGTCGCGATGTTTAACCTGAAGTGGGCCTGAGTGGGAGAGAAAGATGAGGTAGTTTTGTTTTTTTATTTATTTAAATTTTGTTAATTTAATTTTAGTTACCTTGTTATATTAATAAATTCGTATGTTATTCGTACGAGGTTAGTTTCGAGTGCCTCTTTCGCGTTGGATTCGTATCAGAGCCATCTTCGCTATGGTAGTGAATTCGTTTCTATTCGCTTCATTATAATTTTTAGATTCGAACGAAGATGTGTTTTAAATGCTCACGAATGACTAGAATATTTTTATGTTAGTTAAATTGATAATCATGAAGAAATTTAGTTTTATTGAGTGTTGTTTGGTAATTTAATTGACATCTAAATTGATATATGATTGGAATTAATAGAAATTTAAATTGACAGAAAAATTTGTAATTGAAATTAAATTGCCAGTTAGACACCCAATATTGATAACTAGTTAATGATTGTGAAATTTTGACTGACTTGGATGTTGATTTGAATTGGATGCTATTGGCTGATATTTTGGATGATTTGGATGTTTATTTATTTTTATATATTCCTGTTATCACCCTGTATATTATTGACATCATATAAACTGTTATCTGAATTATATTCGAATAAATTAAGAAATAGGTTAAAATGATAGATACATATGACACTTTGATTTGGATTGAAATGATATATATCCATCCCTGAAATTAAAATTAAAATAACTGACCACTTGGTCATAGGATAGAAAATTATATATTGACACCGGATTGGTTAAATTAAATAATTTTAAAAAAAATTTGGTTTGAAATTATTTAAATGATTTTGTTTTATAGAATTAAAAATTGAATTTATGGAAATTGAATTATTTTCGAACTTGAGCTCGAAATGTTGAAATTGAAATTTGTTAACAGGAATTGTTTAAATAATTGAATTCGAAATTAGAAGTTATAATTGAAATATGATTTAAATTATTAAAGTTGATTTGTTTAAAGATTAGAACTTTTATTCAAACTTTGAAATAAATCAAAGCAAAAGTAATTTTAATGGATATTTCAAATTTGAACTTCGGAATTGAATTGTTTTAAAAGATTTGAACAATAAATTGAACATCGAAGTTAAGTTTAATTTAAATGATTTAAATCGATATTCTAAAATTGAGCTTGAATTTATATTAATTGAAATGGTTACAAATTGAGAATTGAATTTTAATTTAAACCATTGAATCGAATAGTTGAATCGAATTTGAAATTGAATTTGAAATTGAAATTGGAATTGATTTGGAATCGAAATTGATTTGAATTGAAATCGAAATTGAGCCGATTTGAATTGAATTGATATTGAAATTGATTTGAATTGGAATAATTGAAATTAATTCGGTAAATTGAAATTTGACTTGGGTCCAGATTTGTTGATATGGAAAGAGATAGTTTGATTTGAAACTATTTTCAAAATAAATTATTTAATATAAACTGTTTAAAAATCTATTTTTTTTAATATTCAAAATATTCTTATTTTCCAAACTATTTTCCTATATAAACCATTTTCAATACTAAAATTATTTTATATCAAACTATTTAAAATTTGCAAACTATTTAAAATATTACAAACTATTTTCTAAAAAAATTCAGACTGATCAAGGTTGGAATGTTTATATTTAAATCGTTGATTAAAATGCAAATTGGGTTAAAATGAAGTTATAACCTAAATTGAAATTCGAAACAATTTTGGAAGTAAAATTGAGAAATTCGAATGAAATGACATGTGAAATTGATTATATCTTAAGTAAATATGATTGTGAAGCGAATATGATATTTTGATATCAAGTATGAATCGTTTTCGAAATGTAAAAGTACCAACCGGTATGTAAAACGAAGTTTGGTTGTTAAAGAGACCGGGGCCTCTTATTGGCATACTCTCTGTCAATATTGGAACCACTTTAACAAATTTTGTACACGGAGGAGACTCCGGAATGAAGTGGTTGGATTTGGCATACGTTTGCTGGATTTGAAGAAAGAGAATGATGATGGATAGACCCCGGCACTTGTGCCAATTTGAAATGACTAAAATAAGACGGCTTGATAGGGCCAAGTGGGCTAGCTACCCCTAGCGGTTATCCATTCTTTGGTTTCTTCTTGGACTTGGTCCATATTATTACTCTTGTTATTGGTTTCGATTGGTGCACCTTGATTTTGGGATAACCTCCCTTTGACTCGATATAGGATAGATGGAGGCGGTGTGCAATCGTGGCTACGATGCGTTACCCCCAGCTCTGCGACCTGAACTGGTAGTATCCTATAGTGGGCATTGCCTCACGTGCATTATCATACTTTTATCCCTATACGAGACCACTACGATTTTGGTTTAGTGTTGTCGTATCACGGCACATCCTTATCCCCCGACGTGCTACTGGGGCGTTATATGCAAACTGTACGACAATGCATAAAAACGGATTAAGGAGGATTAAAGTAAAGCCTTAACGCTAAGAAAAATATTTATTTTACTAATTAGACATTTCATATATAGCGTATTCTACTATATATAAATATTTTGACGGATCCTTAAGAGATGGAAAATCCCGTAACATCCCTTGAGTTATTGCATGCATGTTATACACTGGATAGGAGATGTAAAGTCCTATAAGCATCTCTAAAGCTATTACACTCATGTTATATGTTATATTGATTTGACTCACATAAAGATATTTTAGTCCTGACTCGAGTGTTTTGTCTTTTCATTACGCTCGGGTCAGCCCTGAGTTTTCAGTGCATTTTAGATTATTTTCTAGAGGGCGAAGACGAAGATTTGATATATTATATTACTAGTATTATTCCATCACAATATTTTTCTGCTGCATTATTCCATTGTTTTGTTGGATATATAACTTTGATAAATGTTCTATAAATTATAATCAAATGTATAGTAGAAACAGCTTGATGAACTGTTTATTTGATTATTATATTTTGTCATTCCGCTGCAAGATTCTGTATTTGTTTTCTTCTATTCTTATTCTTCTTAATTAACCTCATTGATTATCTGTGTTTCGGATTGTTTGAGTTGGGCATGTGTTGATTATTGGCGATTTAAACCTTCTGAAATGTGGGTCGTGACAATTAGATTCATAGTGAGCCTTGCAAAATTATGAGATTGACAAACAATCAAGTTAACACTAAGATGACTGTGTTTAGACGGACAGTCCAGTTTCCTCCTAACAGTAAGTTGGAGAATTTTTGTATATCTGATAGGCCCGAGTCTTCCGTATAGGTTTGTAGTAACCTTGGGAAAACTATAAAGTAGAGACAGACAGTTAATTAATTGGGATAGATTGGTCAGTTTTACCCAGTTAGCATGCATGCATATTATTGTTTATGTTTATTTAGCCATTGTGTATGCAGGAGCATGATTGTGATTGACATATTTTCAGAAGATACTAGTGAGTTATAAATAATAAATTGATTTATAAAAGGAATCTCATTTAATAAAAGAGATTTATTAAAGAGTTTATAAATGAAAATAAGGTTTGAGTTTATAAGAATTTTCAAAAAGGCTATATAAATGATTTTCTATAAAGGGGTTTTAGCAAGAATTTTTATAAAGGATCTTTATAAAAGACTTTTATAAAAGAACAAAGTTTTATAAATGGGTTTATAGATTTCTAAAAGAAGTTTTATAAATAGTTTTATGGATTTATAAAAGAGCTTTATAAATAGTTTTAGAAATTTATAAAAAGAGTTTTATCAATGGTTTTAGAGGTTAATAAAAAGAATTTTATAAATTATTTTGAAGATTTATAAAAGAGGTTTATAAATGGTTATAGAATTGATAAAAGAAGGTTTATAAACGATTTTTGAGTTCTACAAATACATTTCCTAAGTAGCGAAAGGGTAGTGATTTTGTGAATATATTTATATGTTGAGATAAGTGTATGGATATTTTTCTAAGTATAAAAAGGGAGTATGAAAGGTTTGTGAATATATCTTTGTATAGATATTTTGATTCAAGTATTTACAAACCGATTTTAATTCATGAAAGAATTTATTAAAGAGGTTAGTGGCTGCTTATATGCTTAACCAAAGTTGGTTTCCATATGGAAATAAATCCCAATTTAATTGATGCTTGTTTGTTTATTTGATAGTTAAATGACCGATTATCAAAACTTGGCCAAATTTAAACTATCATTGTTAGTTCGGTGAGACCGAGACCGGATGTATTATTCGAAAACCACTTCGAATCAGCATAAACGTTCGAATTGGAACATCTTGAAGATGATTGAAGATGGAGTTCTTGAAGTGTAAGGGCTACTTGCTACTAATCATGATGGTGATTCCATAATGGATATAATAAAGGTAGTGCCCTCGGTTTTGTTCAGACCTAGAATGAACTTGTATGGATAATTACTGGCATTACATTTTGGCCTGGAAGGCAATGTTAACATTCTAAGTGGAATTGCTATATAAAGGTAATTGTAGCCTTAAGCTTCATAACCCAGGAATGGCTAAAAAAACGGGGAATGCTTCAGGGCTATGTGGGTCGCACTCATTACACTATTGTCATCAACTTTTCTAGACATGTATATTTATGGATTTGGTTATGCATGAGAGCTCTCGGAAAAGGTTGCAAAAGCAACCGAAGTGATGAAATATTCGGAAGTATCCAGTAAGGAGGAGGGTCGGTCCTGATTCGCAAAGGGTCCATATAAGGCCCTTGGTACATTATTTAGAGATATACTTTACCGAAGGTAGTCACTTACCTTGTCATTGTTTGGAATCCATTCTCCAATAAGTGCCTTTCGAACTTAGTTGTATACATATTATGCCAGAATTTAATTAATATAACAATTTCAGCTATGATTCAATATTTATTTTAAACCCTAGACATTATTATAATATTAAAAGATCTCATATCAAATGTTTTTGGTTATCGTAAGGTAAAAACCCATCCATTTTTATGTGCGGCATGGTCTTACGAGATATCTTTATTTTTGAAGGGTTTTATAACATAAAAATTTAATTAAGGTGTGTTTCTCACGTTGATTCACTAGACCGATCCCGGTGTTATTTATTATAATGCTCGGGTCAGACTGAGCATATTACCGATTTAGTTTGGATAATTGGAGCTTCAGGAGATGAGCTGGATGCCTCCAACTCCTATTCATGTATGTTCTACTTCCACTACATTGGTTATTTACATTTATCAGCAATTGTGAGGACAAGTTGTTATAACTATCCAGGCTGATGATTAGTGATTAGTGTACTCTGATTTGATGCATGTATATTATATTTTTGTTTTGGTAAAGATCCGTTGTATATTATATATTACTCGTTAAGTTGTGAGATTCTTTTCTATCTTTTCTTTCTTTCTCCCCAATAATCTGTCTTCCCAACATTCAGATGCACGACATATGAATACCATGGATGTATTAGTGTTGATTTCTAAAGGTCGATAAATGATTTTAGAGTTCTATAACTACATTTCCTAAGTAGTGAAAGTGTAGTGCTTTTGTGAATATACTTATATGTTGAGATAAGTGTCTAGATATTTTTCCAAGTATAAAAATAGAGTATGAAGGGTTTGTGAATATATCTTCATAAAAGTATCCTGATACAAGTATTTATAAAGAAATTTTAATTCATGAAAGGATTTATTAAAGAGGTTAGATGGTGCTTATCTGCTTAACCAATGTTGGTTTCCTTATAGAAATAAATCCCCTATTTAATTGGCGCTTTTTTGTTTATTTGATAGTTAAATAACCGACTATCAAAACTTGGCCAGTTTTAAACTATCATTGTTAGTTCGGAGAGACCAAGATCGGATATATTATCTGAAAATCACTTCAAACTGGCATAAGCATTGAAATTGGAACATCTTGAAGATGATTGAAAATGGAGTTCTTGAAGGGTAAGGGATACTTGCTACTAATCCTGAGGGTGATTCCATAATGGACGTAGTAGAGGTATTGCCTTCGATTTCGTTCAGAACCAGAGCGAACTTGTATGGATGAACGCTAGCATTGGATTTTGAACGAGGGCAGTGTTAATATTTGTAATATCCCGGAAATTTTAACAATATCAATTTAATAATCTGTTGAATAATTAAATTGATATGGATAATCTTTGATAATAAAATTTGAATTTAATGTAATAATCTGATTAAATTAGTATTAATTGATGATTTTATCTTTTAAAAAGTTAATAAGATATTTTCTATTTGAATATATACATATTTATTTGTATATATTGTAAATAGAAGCTTTGCGCAAATTGGAAATTTAGATTTAATTTAATTTGAATTTGAATTTAAGTTTTGAAATTCAAAAGAATAGATATTTAAATTATTTTGGATATTATAATATTTGTATAAACTTATATTTATAAAATATAATTAGTTTTTGGTTTCTCTTTAAAAAGATATATATATATATAGATAAGTGATTAAATAAATAAGAAAAGGGCTTTTTAATTACTTTTTAAAATAAATAAAAATATGAATAATTACTTAAGAGACATGTGTTATATCCTAAAAGCTTCATTATAACATGTGTAATTTAAATAACAAATGTAATGACAAGTGTCTTAATTATGTTCATTTTCTTTTATTTTTATAAAAATCAAAATTTACTTATATAAACATATACATTTCCTTCACTTCATTTCTTTCTATTCTTTTTCAAAAACAAGAAACTCAAAACCTTTTTCTCTAATAAAAATCTGAAAACCAAATCAGTACCACTTCTCAAAACATTCTCTAGTCTAAAATCTGAGATTAAAATCTGATTTTCAAACTCCTCTCAAAACCACAATTTCAATTCATTTTCAAAGCCTGTAACAAACCAATTCTCTAATACAAAATCTGAAAATCAGTAATCCAAACTCCTCACAAAAACCAGATTCACAACCTATAATCTCATCCTTCAAATTCAAGAGAAATCAATCCCTGTAATCTCAATTTTTAAATACCAAAACAAGGCCAGTCTGCATTCATTTTCAATCTGGAATCATCTCAAGCCTGCTTGCATTCATCTCTTCAACTCTGGAAACCAGCATGCATGTGGTTCAAAGCAGTTTTAAGCTCAACAACTAAAGTTTAGAATCAAATTAAAAGAAGCATGCAAGTTTCTCAGTTTCAAGTTTTTAAAATGCAAAAGCTATTTCAAAGTTAAACTACCTCTGTTCATACAAATCAGGTGAGTAACTTTTATACTTAAAAGTAAAATAGGATTGCATGTTAAATCTCTGTCATATATATATGTTTTGGTGTATGAATAAGTGCATTTTCCTGTTTGTATATATATATATATATATATGGTGTATGCATGTATGTATATGAATTCTGTTCTGCTTTGTTGCCAGACTCAAGAATTCCTTTTAAATCTTTTACCACTTGATTTAGTTCTTGTTAGTATTTAACTTACAAACAAAATTTGTTGATTTATCATAGAGGAGTGTTTAAAAATCTTAATTAAGTCAACTTTAAAACCAAATGTATCTGTAAACCAAAAGAAAAGAATATATCTGTGCATATACATAAAAGTGAAAAACTCAAATCTTGTAATTCGTAAAACCAGGAGTATAAGTTGATTACTTATACTAAAACTCGATTTTTAAAACATAAATCAAAATTTTTAGTTTCGAATTGAAGGAGAAGTTCTGGTTTAAGTTAGAAATGAATTTTTGGTAATCTTGATGATCTCAGTGAAATTGGGATGTTGAAATCTTCAGTAGTGATGGTGGAATGATCGAGGATATAGGGAAAATTACTGGAAATCGAATTAAAACATCGAGGAAGATATGATTTAGGATTTGAATTTTTAAACCTAGTTATTACCAGTCTAGAGAAATCGAGCATCACGACGTCTAGGATGGATCGAGTTCAACTGTTCTCTGGGAAATGGTAGCTATGACGTGGACGAAGTCGTCGCTGGAATCGCTGGCGTTCTGGTGGTCGAGGTTGCTGAGGCGAGACAGTTTCCAGACTTTGGTTGAAGGAGGTTCCAGTTGTTCCAGGTTTGGTTGAAGGCCTCGAATTTGATTTCGAGAATTATAGAGTGATCTGATGATCGTAGTTGAGTGTGAAGGAGGTTGCCGATGAGGGAAGACCATCGGAGATGGTCGGAGGGGATTAAAGTCTCCGTGCATGTGTACGGTGCACTGCTATTTCTGGTGAAGTCTGGGTTTTTAACAGAGGGGTGCTCGAGTTTTTCTCGAGTTTTGTTCGAGTGATGCTCGAAGTTTTTAGGTGTGCGACTCGAAGTATTTTTGAGTGGTCTCGGGTAAATTGATGTTGCCAGGCTTTTAAAACTGTCTGTTTAAAACTTTAAACTAAATTTAAAACTGTAAAGAAATATTTAAACAGGAATTGGAATCAAAGTTTTATTTCAAGTTTGGTTTTGAACCCTAGATTTGAGATAAATAAGTTTATAAATTTAAATGTTTTAAATAAGTTTAAGTGTTAGTTATATTTAAATGTTTTGAAATTTTTAAAGGGAAGTTGATTTAAGTTCTTTTTAAAAATTCCTTTAGAAGATATAAGATTTCTTTAACATGTAAAAGTTTTTAAATTGGATTTAAACTTTGTTAAAGACAAATTGTTATTCATTTAAATCCGGAATTTAAAATGAAATTTAAAAGTAAATTTGAAAATGGATGTTTCAAATGTTTTGTGAATAAGGAATTTTAAACTTGGATAAGTAAATATTTTATCTTAAAGTTAAAAACATTATTAAATCTTTAAGGTAAATTAAAATGGTTTAAATAATCAAATTAATTAATCATTTGGATTAATTAAATAGATAATTAAAGGTTTAAACTAATTAATTTATGATTAAAATAAATTAATTAGGAATGATTAATTTATAATTAAGGATTATAAATTAGGGTATTAATTAATGATTAAGAATTAATTAATAAAGTAATTAAAGATTAATTAAGTTATGGTTAATACTTAATTAATTAAATAATTAATGTTTAATTAATTGGTTATTAAGATTTATTAATTTGAAATTAATAATAATTAATATAAGTTAATTATTTAAGAAAAGTAATTAAATAATTGTTAATGAAGGTCATTAACTATGGATTATTAAATAATTAATTTATGTAATTAATTTTAATAATTAATTAGATTAATTAATTTAAAGATAATCATTTGTGAAATTGTTTAAATGGAATTACTTAATGGAAGTAATTAAGAATTAATTACTTATTGTAATTAATTGAAGTTAATTTGACTAGTTAAGTTAATTAATTAAGTTTAATTAATTTAGAATAATCAAGAGTTGATTTGATAAATAATTACTTAATGTAATTATTAAGGTAAGATTATTTAGAGAAGTAAATAATAAGATAATTACTGGAAGTAATTAGTTGCATAATGATTTTATTAATAGAAGTAATTTGAGTTAATTACTTTGAATAATTAATCAAGGGATTAATTAAGGAATTAATTAAGGAGTAATTAATTTAGTTAGTGAAAGTAATTAAGGGTAGTTAATTACTGATTGAAGATTAATCAAGGTGATTAATAAATATTAAGTTGTAATTAAGGATCTTAATTGATATAGTTAATGATGTAATTAAGATTGATTAATTAAGTAATAATTAATAAATGAAGTGATTAATCAATGTAATTAATTAAGGATTAATGTAATTAATTATAGTTGATTAACTTAATTAATTTTAGTTAATTAATTAATGATGTAATAAAAGGTTAATTACAATAAGTGGTTAAGGATAATTAATTTGAGTAATTAATTAAGGATAAATTACTTGAAGGTAATTAAAAGATAATTAATCAAAGATGATTAATTGAAAAAGGTAATTAGAGGATAATTAATTAATTTGTAATTAATTAATGGTTATGTAAGAAGGATTTATAAAATGAAGTAATTAATTTAATTCACTTTAAATTAATTAGAGATGATATAAATCATTACTTATGGATGGATGATAATACTGAATACTTGGCATTGATTGATATCTCTGATGAGATATATGCTGTGTGATATGGATGTTAGTTGAATTGTATGGATTATCTGATAATGTTGATTATCTGTTGTGAATTATCTTTCTTTGTGTATAAAGATAATGAATTGAATTGTTTTAACCTTTAAAACAACTTGGCCTTAAAAGATACGCTTTGGATTTCGATGAGACCGGGATCGGGTTTCCGTATACCGGATTTCCAGGTCTGGAGACCCGAATACCACATTGATCCAAATTTACGATAGGTCGTGAATCAAGTGAAGATGAAGATTCAGAGTGCAAGGGTTATTGTCATTAACTCTGAGGGTGATTCCAAAACGAGTGTAACGAGATAATGCCTTCGGTTTCGTTCGAACCCGGAACGAACTTGTATGGATTGAATGCTTTCAGAACATCGTCAGGTGGACGATGAGCATTCTAAGTGATGTGTTCTTTTCTAAGGTAATCGTAACCTCAAGCCTCACAAACCGGGAATGGCTAAAACAGGGGAGGTGCAGCAAGGTTAGTGGGTAGCACCCAAGTAGGACAAGGTTACCTCTGTCTAGATGTCCCTTTCTATTTTCGACTTAGTGGTGCGGTTGCTGATCCCAACCGTGAGGTATCTTGTGCGGGAATTATCCAGTAAGGGATGTTCCGACCTTGTGTTGCAGGGGATTGGGAGTGATCCTCGGTACGGTGATCTAGGCCACGTACTGTGACGGGCGGTACCCCGGTAGCCCTGCCATTGTATGGAATCCAAAATCCAATAAGTGCCAACGGACTTGATTGTATAACCCACTTTGTGGCTAGTATGCTGGAATTTAATAATGTAACAATTTCAGCTATTTCATATTTATTTGAAAACCCTAGACCCTATTATAATACAATCGAATTTCCTATCAAATGTTTTGGTTAGCGTAAGGTAAAAACTTACCCATGTTTATGTGTGGGAAGTCTTACGTGATACCTTTTTCTTTCAAAAGGTTTTGAAGTTAAGCAAGTTTAACCTGTTACTCACACCAGACCCATGTCTGACCCAAGTTGTTTATTTCTGTTTTATAAACTCTTGGGTACTCAAATTTTTACGAGTAGCCAAGGGATTCAGGTTAGCCTTGACGAATTGTGGAGGAGCAATGGAGCAGGAGGCTTCGGCGTTATAGATAGATAGTAGTTTCCGCTGTGTTGATCTTGTTTAGATCTCTGTATTGTATTGAGAGGTAATAACTAGACAGATGTTTATAATTGTCTAGTATATGATATGTAATCTGTGTAACTCTGATAAGTGTTGTATATGATACTATGTAATATTTATGTGATATAATATATTTTGTTCGTTTCCGCTGTGAGTATTTGGGTTTGTTTCTTTTCTCTTCTTCTCTTTTCTACTTCTCACCGCTTTCTTTCTTATTAACGATGCGACTTTCTGTGGAGAGAAAGTCGTGGTCGTTACAATATTCTAAGTGGAATTGCTATATAATGGTAATCGTATCCTTAAGCCTCACAACCCTAGCTAAAATAGAGAATGCTTCAGGGCTATGTGGGTTGCACCCATTAGGCTATTGTCATCACCTTTTCTAGATATATATACATTTACGGATTTAGTTGTGCATGAGAGCTCTTAGAAAGGGTTGCAAAAGAAACTGGGGTAATGAAATATTCGGAACTTTACAGTAATGGGTAGAGCCAGTCCTGATTCGTAGAGTGTCCTATGGGGCCCTCGGTACATTATCTAGAGATGTACTATACGGGAGGTAGTCCCTTACATTGTCATTTTATGGAATCCATTCTCCAATAAGTGTCTTTCGAACTTAGTTGTATACCTATTATGATGGAATATGAAACGTAACAACTTCGGCTATAATTCAATATTTATTTTAAACCTTAGACATTATTATAATATTAGAAGATTTCATATGAAATGTTTTGGTTATCATAAGGTAAAAACCCGTCCTTGTTTATGTGCGGCGTGGTCTTACGAAATACCTTTATTTTGAAGGGTTTTTATAACATAATTTTTTTATTAAGGTGTGTTGCTCATGTCGGTTTACCAGACTGATCCGGGTGTTATTTTATTATAAAAGCAGGGTCATACCGAGCATTTTACAGACTTAGTTTGGATATTTGGAGCTTCAGAAGTAGAGCTGATGACTCCAAATCCTATTCACGTATAATCTATTTTCGCTACATTGGTTATTTATATTTATCAGCAATTGTGAGGACAGGTTGTTATAACCATCCAGGCTGATGATTAGTGATTAGTGTACTCTGATTTGATGTATTTATATTATAGTTTTCTTTTGGTAAAGATCTGTTGTATATTATATATTACTCGTTATGTTCTGAGATTCTGTTCTGTCTTTTCTTTCTTTCTCCCCAACAATTTGTCTTTCCAGCATTCGGACGCTCAGCACATAAATATCGCGGATGTATTAGTGTCGACTTTTTAAGGTCGATAAATGATTTTATTGTTTTATAAATACATTTCCTAGGTAGTGAAAGTGTAATGTTTTTTTGAATATACTTATATGTTGAGATAAGTGTCTATATATTATTCCAAGTATAAAAATGGAGTGTGAATGGTTTGTGAATATATCTTTGTAAAAGTATTCTGATACAAGTATTTACAAAGCAATTTTAATTCATGAAAGGATTTATTTAAGAGGTTAGTTGCTGCTTATATGCTTAACCAATGTTGGTTTCCCTATGGAAATAAATCCCGAATTTGATTGATGCTTGTTTGTTTATTTGATAGTTAAACAACCCTATGGATATATTAGTGTCGACTTCTGATGGTCGTAAAGGTGGGTCGTTACAGTACTCGATTGAGTAGTTTTGAAAGTTAGGTGCTTTAGGAATACGTTAGCCGGATGTGCAGCCGAAGCATTTTGGAGGCGTGGCATCGATATTTTGGATACGTGTACTTGATATTTATAGTAGTACATGACAAGCCTGCTATTTGTATATAATACTGTTGTATCAGATATTTATTCAGAACTCCATGTATTTTTGGAGTTGATGTGTTCTGACTTTTTGTACTGATACTTATTTATCAGTTGCTTCCGCTAGTGCGGTCTCTTATATATTGTTGTTCTATTTTGTTCATGTATATACAGTATATTATATATTATCATTTCGTTATGAGATCTTATAGATGTCTTGATTTAGTGTTTTGCTTTAATGTTACCATAACGATCCATCTTTTTGGGAATTCACGAAGTGTGGGTTGTTACATAAGATTTCCTACTCATTATTTAGAGCTAGCGTCTATAATCTTTACATTGAAGGTGCGAAGTTACTATCTTTTGGGAGAATGATTCAAATTGTTTACGAATGATAACTTCTCAAGGTATTTATTCTTTCGAAAAGAGTTGAATATGAGACTGTGATGAGGGCTGGAGTTTTTGGCTGCGTATGACTTTGGGATTGAGTATACATCAGGAAAGGAAATAAATTTGTTGATAAACTTAGTAGAAAACATCAGAATGTGGTATTAGAAATGTTAGCGGAAGGAACGATTTAGAGGCATTGGCTTCTTTTTGGAGTTAGAATGTGGTTGATGGCTAGTTCTAGTCAGAGTACTACCGTGATCTCTAGTTTAGAAGTTTGATCGGTATTGATTGAAAGAATTTCTACTAGGAAAAAAGATGATCAATTACTAGATGAACTGTAACAACCCGTAAATTTTGATAGTTTTATTTATTTAATTTATTGAAATCTTGTGAAATTTTAAAAATTAAAATTTGGAAATAAAATTTTAATATTTGGAATACGTCTATTTAAACATAGCAATTGGTAAATTTTCATCAGAAAATAGAATGTTTATTTTATTGTGTAATTTTATTTAAATCTGAATCAGTTAGAAATTGATGATAATAAAATATTTTCCAAACCTGAACATTTTACACAATAAATTTGTAAATCATCTTTTGAGTGAGACGTCATATTTCATTTCTCCAAATTAGGACTTCTATTGCTCTGTTCATCTTAATTCTGTCAAATTAGCAGCATTTTCGGTACCGATTATCGACTTTTGATCGGACGATCATACCACTGATATCTATATACAGTTTTGATCGTCTCGTCGTGCAGGTCTCCACAGTATAATTATTTCTGTATTTTGAGCCCCGGTACGAGACGAAAACGATGATATCAGTCTGTTGTAACGGTACCAAATGGTGATTTTCCTTTTCCTTTACTTTCAAAATTCGAAAACGTACTGCCTAAAACAAAAATTTATTGCTTTAATTATTTGCTCAATCCAAGGGTGACCGTTGCCATAACCATTTGAAAATCAAAACGTGTAAATTTGTATACGTTTGCATTCATTGTGGTCGGTTCATTTCTTCTGTTATAAAGTAATTTAATTTATTTCGTAAAAAAACTGCTTGCATTGAGAAACACGTCTCCTTCAAAGTTTTTTTTTATTTGGCTGCTCATTTGTCTGCCGTTCATTTTGCCTTCTCCTCTGTTCTTATTTGGCTCCGTCATTTTATTTGTCTAAAACCTCATATCTTTCTCTTGCCACTTCCTATCTTCTCTCCCATCATGAAACTTCAGACCTTCACACATCAACCGATCTACTCCATCCCTCTCTCTCTCTCATGCCGAAGTCTCCCATAACCAGAGACCGTGCATTCGCACCTCCTCTCCCCTAGCAGCCTCAGCCCGCCCTGGCTGTTTTTCCTTGCTTTCGTATAGCCTCTTCCACCCAGGCGAGGCATCCTCCAACCCTTCGTCTCGGCCACAGCCGGAAGCACACCACCGTAAGCTCGACACCTCCATCAAATCAAACTCACCCAGCCGTTCTTCCTCCGCATCCAAGCCGTGCGCCGTCAGCCGTGCCGCTTTCTCCACCAAGAACACCTCTCGTCTCCTTCTTGTTACAGCAGTTTTTCGAAAATTAGAAGGCATATATATATATATATGTACATATATATTGTTTAGAGGTATTTTATATATATTACATTCATAAATTTGTTTGTATATTACTTATAGGTTATAAACTAAGTGTCTTTGTGAAATGACCCTCTCTTTTATACCTTAATTTCTAAGGAATTTTTTTTACATATATATATATATATATTATATATATATTTCTAAAGCCTAGAGTCATTTTTCCTTTTATCAAATAAACAACTTATCCAGGATCAAAATCTTTACTAATATAGATATATCAGTGTATTCACAAAGATATGCACACACATATGAAGATGCATGTGCCTCTCTTGTTTAATCAGAGTTATGGTAAACAAAAGAATAATCTGATTGATTAAATTTAATCAATCCATCCATAGTTCAATTTAATTCATACTCTAAAATTCCATCCATATAGGTAACAATATGATTTTTAACCCTTGATTACTTGCTGTATTCTCAATGAAGTGTAATTCCTAAAAACATTATAATTGTGTTATGATTGCCTTTAAATTGATGGTGTAGTGTTTATGCTCTGAAAAATGATATAAGTTTATATCATTATTTATGTTTGATTTTCTTTAAAATCTGTCTAGAGTACAAACTCTTTTCTGGAATATTTTTGAGTGAGATATCATATTCCAAAAATTTATTCTTTGATGCCAGGATGCTATGCTAAATCAAATGCAACCATGAATGTGTTTCCTGAGAACCTGGGTATCCAAAACATGGTTCAGCCAGACTCTCTGTTCTGGTATAAGCCATAGGGTTTTAAAATGCACTTGAACATAGCTTAAGTAAAAGGAGTTCAGATTTTGTGTTAAAATGCAGAGGTAACTGATGTGCAATATTTGAACAAATCATGTTTAAACTTGCATATATACAAACTATCATGTACATGACTTTCAGCTTCTATAGATAGAGATTCTTCCTTTATTCAAGAGTGAAGTATAAAACATTTGCATAGTATAAAATTGCATTATCAAAATATGCTGACACATAACACATTTTCTCTGTGCCTTTAGACTCTTATATGCTTATATCATGATGAAAGAATAGACCATATTGTATATTGAGACTCACTATCCAGATTTCCAATACTTAATCTTTTTCAAAGACTTAAGATTGACTAATACATTTATAAAATATAACCGTCCCATTTACCATAGTATTCTTGCTCAGATTTACATACAAAAATCATAGATTAACTTCTTCAACTTTTCAGATAATATCCCAATTTTATAAACTCTGTTATAAGTCAATTCCTTAGCAAAATACTTAGCAAAATATCTATCCATCATTTAGTACTTAATACAAGTCATAATTTAAAAATAACAATACATGCAGATTTTATCTTTTAAGCTCTTATCTAACTAATTTTAGCATGCTATAATCTTCTTCTCAAAGCCTTGCTCCTACTCCTACTTAGTTGCTGCAGTCCCTGAAAATGCATTTGAAGCTGCCCCATATTAAATGAGACACCCCATATGCCATTAGCACACTAGGGTCAGACACATGTCTGGTATGAGAAAATCCACTAAAACAATTTGTAAATCAAGTTAAAGTTGAAACATGTATATATATATATATATCCTGCCTTTAGAAAACAAATAAATCATGGTGCGCATGTTCTGTGTCAGTGTGCAGGTGCACACTTAAGTCTTCCTTTCCAGAAACCTTAAAAAGATATGGTATAGTCATACATTCATACAACTCAGTCATAAATCAAATAAACATCCATGCAAAACAGGGAAATCACCAAAATGAATCAAATCATTTATTCCCTACTCAGATTTCATTCCAGGAAAACTCTAGTTCCTCCTTATATCAAATTTTCTTACATTGATATATTTATCTATCTTGGTCTCATCTGCAATTATATGAATCAGTGGACACATTGTAATGGACTAATTCACTCCATTACACAAAGATCTCAGGACTTAAACAAGCCATGTGTCAACTTGTATTGCTCAAGAACACAAGTCATTCCTGCAGTACTCTTGACCTCATTTCCTAATCAGTTTAAGTTAATAATAACTCTTTTGATTTTTCATGACTAAACCATTCAGTGAATCATTTCACTAAAACAAGCATTCATGTCATGGCATTCCATATCATTCATAACCAAACAAAGACAAACAGGCAATTACACATAGGTGTCTATTAAATAAGATTCTGCATATATATATACATATTCTTGCATTTTAAAAGGGGTATAGACAACTAACATTGGCTTATGGCTTTTTTGAGAGAGTTTTTCTTTTTTCAAATATCTGTGCTTAAGTTAAACTCAGAATGACCAAGTTTCACTGAATCACAAAATTTATTTGCTATGTATATGACTATTTATTGAATCAGGAGCATCAGCACATAGGCAACCCTATTGCACCCCTAATTCCTTTTTGTCTCAAGCCTCAGCACCTATACACAAGTATATTGCAGCTCAACATATTTATATTTTCTGGGTTGTGCCAAAACCAACACTACTTGCCTATATTCATCATTTGATTCTCTGGCTATTTACTTATTTTCCTAAATATTAACATATCAGAGAGATCTGGGTTTTTAAAACATGTATACTAATAATACTTAGAACTTTCATATAAGAAAAACAAGCAGAACAACCAACTAAAGATCAAAGCATTTTCATCTCTAAAATCAAAGAAAGACAACCACATATGAAAATACATTTTTAAGAAAAATCAACTTGTAAACTGGCTGCCTTCATTAGGACTTAGTGCCTTAGATTTTTTTGAGTGAGTTTTCTCACCTAGCTCTCTTTCACTTCTCAGTTGATTGATATGCTTCTGCCTTCAAACCCTTTTCTTCACTTGTTTTATATTTAGATGATATATATTTTTCTCAAGAGCTATCAGGGAAGAAGAGAAGGTTCCTCTTATCACTGCTTATTTATGCAGGGTTCTTCTTAGGGTTTAAGGTGCTAGCTAAAGTCATTTTTTCCCATCAGAAATCATGCCATTTGCATTTTGTTTAAACCCAAAATCTTACCCTCCCCGGCTCAAGTTTGTGAAGAGAAAAGTGGTTTTATCATTTTGGTTATTTTCAGAAATTTTACTTTTCCAGAAAATGCTTTTCCTCTTGTCTACTATCATGCTAAAAGTGTGACTTGATTTCCATTAGTTATTTTATATATCAAGTGTTCTTCCTAATTCTGCCTATACAAAGTATATCTCTGTTTTATCTTATTTTTTTCTATTTTTATCTTTCACTTAAATAGCATGTACTTCCCTTATTTATTTATAAAAGGATTACTCCTTTTATATCTTCATTCTTTTCTTTCTGCCTATAATTTAAAATATATTTGTATATTTTTATTTTACTGATTTGAACTCTGGTATTTGATTAGCATACATATATGTATATATAAGTCTTATAGAAATAATTAGTACACCTATATATATCTATACATTATTTTTACTAAACACATATGCACATGTACACTCAAATACAATCAGTAGCATCCATATATATATATATATTTATTTATGTATATAGCTTTTAAGGATTTAATCTATTTATCTATATATATATATATATATATATATTTCCATACACATCAACATGTGTTCATTCATATCATTCAGGAATTAAGCTTCTATTCATGTGTATTTCCTATGCACACATGTACACACATATAGTTACACCATATCAAGCCATATCAATTCCCCCCTTTTCTTTTTAAATTAGTTTAAAAATTATTTTAAACTTATTTATACTTTCAAAAATAAATTCCTAAAATCTTGGGTCATTACATACACCCCACCTTTTAGAAATTGTGTCCCACAATTTTCCTAAGCTTAAATCAATTTTAAACTTAATTCAGAGAACAAATACATTCTCAACCCAATAGATTTTTAGTTCTATCACAATAACTAAAAATACATGCATCCAAAAGGAAAGCAAATTAAAAATCAGAATTACCTTTAATCTGAAAATAGCTTAGGGTAGTTCATCCTAACTTTGTCTTCTAATTCCCATGTGCAATCACTAGGATCAAGACTCCACTGTACTTTCACAAGTTTCAGTGATTTATTCCTCAACTTCTTCACATCCTTTGCCAAAATTCCCACTGGATCCTTTTCATAAATCAAATTAGGATTTATTTGCACTTGGGTTGGGGTCTCAAGAATTTCTGCCTTGTCATGGACCCACCTTCTCAATTGTGATACATGAAAAACATCATGCATCCCTTGCATGTTTTCTGGTAATTCCAACTTATATGCCAAGGAACCAATTCTTTCTAGAATTTTGTATGGCCCAATATATCTTGGGGTTAACTTGCCTTGTTTCCCAAACCTCAGTACATTTTTCATAGGTGAGATTTTGATGAAAACAAAATTTCCTACTTCATATTCCACCTGCTTCCTTTTCATGTCTGCAAATTTCTTTTGCCTATCTTGAGCTACTTCCATTCTTCTCCTTACCAACTCAATTTTCTCTTTAGTTTCTTGTATGTACTCAGGTCCTAAAATAGCTCTTTCTCCTGCTTCTACCCAACATACTGGTGACAAACATGGCTTGCCATATAAGGCTTCAAATGGAGCCATCCCTATGGTGCTTTGATAGCTGTTATTGTATGTAAATTCAGCTAAATGGAGATTGTCTTCCCAGTTGCCTCCAAAATCCAGTGCACATGCCCTTAACAAGTCCTCTAGAACTTTGTTCACCACCTTAGTCTGCCCATCTGATTGTGGATGGTAGGCAGTGCTTAAGCATAATTCACTTCCCATGGCTTCTTAAAAACTTTTCCAGAACCTTGATGTAAAGATGGTATCCCTATCACTCACAATAGTTTTGGGAATGCCATGCAATTTTACCACCTCCTTCATAAATACTTGTGCTAATTTTGGTGCATTCCTTTTTGATTTGACTGGGATGAAATGTGCCACTTTAGTTAGCCTATCAACTATCACCCATATACTTGTGTTTCCTCTTTTAGATCTAGGCAGTCCATCTATGAAATCCATAGATATATCTTTCCATTTCCACTGTGGTATGCTAAGAGGTTGTAACAACCCTGATGGCTTTTGTGTTTCTGCCTTGACTTGTTGACAAGTCATACATCTTGCAATATATTTGGCTACACCTGATTTCATTCCCTTCCACCAAACATCTCTTTTTAAATTTTGATACATCTTTGTACTGCCTGGGTGTATGGAGTACTTACTTCTATGATATTCATTCAATATTTCCTCCTTCAACTCCATGTTTTCTGGAACACATATTCTATTCTGGTTTCTTAAATAACCATTTTTATCAATATGGTAATTTGTCACTTCCTCCCCTTTTGATATGAGAATTTTCTTCTCCAATAAGTTTGTGTCTTGTTCTTGCATTTTTCCTACCTTCAAAATTAAATCTGATTGCAGAGACATTAAACTCAATTTTCCTTTACTCTTATCTCCTTCTACTGGTACCATCTGTACCTTATTATTTGCTTCAATTTCCAAGTCAGTGAGTATAGACAAATCTTTAAATTCTTCCATCATCAACATAGCTAACTTAGCATGTTGTCTACTCAAGGCATCTGCAACTTTATTTGCTTTACCTGGTGTATAGAGTATGTCCAAGTCATAAGCAGCTAAGAACTCCACCCATCTATGTTGCCTCATGTTTAAATCTTTTTGTGAAAATAAATACTTTAAAGACTTGTGGTCAGTGTAAAGTTCAAACTTAGTTCCTAACAAATAATGTCTCCAAAGTTTCAAAGCATAGATCACAGTTGCTAATTCAAGATCATGTGTGGCATACCTTACTTCATGGGGTTTGAGTTGTCTGGATGCATATGCAATGACTTAGCCTTATTGCATCAACACTGCAACCAAGCCAAACCCACTAGCATCAGTGTATACAACTAATTCTTCATTTCCCTGGGGTACTTTCGAGATTGGAGCATTCACCAATGCCTCCTTCAACTGTTCAAAAGACTTCTCACACTTCTCTGACCAAACAAAAGCTTGATTTTTCCTGGTTAGGTTAGTGAGTGGTGCAGAAATTTTTGAAAAATCTTTTATAAATCTCCTATAATATCCCGCCATCCCCATAAATGATCTCAATTCACTCACAGTGCTAGGCCTCTTCCATGCTTGAATAGCTATTACTTTATTGGGGTTCACATAAATTCCTTTGGCAGAAATGACATGGCCAAGGAAATGTACTTCCTCTTTCCAAAATGCACATTTTGAAAATTTTGCCTTTAAATCTTTTTCCCTCAATCTAGACAAAACCAGATGCAAATGACTTTTATGTTCTTCCACTATTTTGGAATAAATTAAAATGTCATCTATAAAAATCAGCACGAATTTGTCTAAATAATCTCTAAAGGTTCTGTTCATTAAATCTACAAAGTATGATGGTGCATTAGTCAAGCCAGATGGCATAACCAGAAATTCATACAACCCATACGTAGTGTTAAAGGCAGTGTACTTGATACTTGACTCCTCCACCTTCATTTGATGAAAACCAGATGCTAAATCTAGTCTAGAAAACACTCTTTCCCCAGCTAACTGATCAAAAAGATCATCTATTCTTGGTAATGGGTATTTATTTTTAATAGTTACTTTGTTCAATTCTCTATAATCTATACAAAGTCTTAAGGAACCATCTTGTTTCTTAACAAATACCACTGGTGCTCCCCAGCAAGAATTACTTGGTCTTATAAAACCCTTTTCTTCTAATTCCTCTAACTGTTTCTTTAATTCTTTTAGTTCATTTGGCCCCATTCTAGTTGGCTTTTTAATCACTGGGCTTGCTCCTGGAACTAAATGAATTTGGAATTCCACTGGTCTATGGTTTGGAACACCCTTAACCTCCCCAAACACATCCAAGTATTCATTGACTATGGGAATTTCTTTAATAGTAAGTTCACTGAAATCTTTTTCCAAGCCAATTAAATGATACAATTTTCTTTCCTTAGCTACTTCACACAAAATTGTGATTCTCTGGCCTCTAAGGTTTTGCAATGATATGGTGGATGAATCCAAGTTAATTATGGCTTTAAATTGCCTTAACCAGTCTACCCCCAATATAACACCTATGTTTGGGTAGTTTAAAACATATAAATTGGAAATAAAAGTATCTCCTCCTATGTTTAATTCCACATCCACACAAATCATATTTAAAACACTAGAACTCCCCAGTGGACTTTGTATATGCAATGGGGTTTCAACCAATATGCAATTCAATTTTAGCATTTTAACTAGTTCATAAGAAATCAAAGAGTGAGTTGCCCCAGTATCATATACTACTGCTATGGGTATGGTACAAATAAATAGTGTACCTTCCACTTGACTGTGATTTTCAGCATTAATCTCCACTGTGGATTTGCCTTTTCCTTCCAAGTTTGCCAATTTTCCTTACTGTTTATACTCATGACAATTTCTCTTCATATGCCCCTCTTTCCCACATAGATAGCACTTGAAAGCTCCTCCTTTCAATTCTGGACATCTTGGTTTGATGTGTCCTTCCTTTCCACATTGATGACACACAATTTTCTTCTTGGTTTCCTTAGCTTTGATATCTCCAGTGCCTTTGTTACCGACCTCTTCTTTCTTCTTATCATAAGGGTGATATCTCCCCTTACCCTTCTTAATGTTATTATTCTTAAAATTTCTGAACTTCTCCCTTTCCTTGTCATGCTGCTCTAACCTCAAAGCCAAGTCTATTACTTGATCAAAAGTCCTGTCAGCATAAGGTAACATGGCTCTGCTAAGTCCTGGGTTCAAACCTTTAATGTATCTATCATTTTTGGATGCTTCATCTGCCACTAGCATTGCTCCATATGTGGAAAGCCCCTCAAACTTTTGAGTGTATTCAGTGACATTCAAAGTTCCTTGCCTGAGTCTAATAAATTCTTCTAGTAAAGTGGTCTTAGCTGATGCTGGTACAAATCTTGCTTCCAACATCTCCTTGAATTGATTCCAAGTGATTTCATTCTCATTTCTCCCTGTAATGATTACTTCCCACCAGCTTAAAGCTACTCCTTTCAGCTGTCTAGAAGCCACTTGCCTCTTCCTTTGATCATCAAGCTGCATGTCATTGAAAATCCTATCCAATGTTCTCAACCATGCTTGAATTTCCATAACACTTTCTGTCCCTTCAAAGCTTTTGCCTCCTAATTGAGTATAAGTCTTGAGTAATTTTGAGAGCTCTTCATGGGGATTTTCTTGCCTTTGTCCTGCCCCATCCCTAAATGCTCTCACAAAATCTTGTAGATTGACCATTGGTGGTGAATTGGAGGATCCTGCTCCCTGATTTGGTGGTCTTCCTACCATAGTTTGCTAATAATAATTTACATAGTTGGTTAGTTTTTTTTTAGCTCAAACTTGATCATCCAGTGATCAATCCCTACAAAATATTTTACTTATATTTTGTTTCTTAAGTTTTTAGTTTCAAAGAAGAATTTGATTTCAATTTTTCAACTATGTTTTAGTAACATGGCTCTGATACCAAATGAAATGACCCTCTCTTTTATACCTTAATTTGTAAGGATTTTTTTTACATATATATATATATATTATTATATATATATATATTTCTAAAGCCTAGAGTCATTTTTCCTTTTATCAAATAAACAACTTATCCATGATCAAAATCTTTACTAATATAGATATATCAGTGTATTCACAAAGATATGCACACACATATGAAGATGCATGTGCCTCTCTTGTTTAATCAGAGTTATGGTAAACAAAAGGACAATCTGATTGATTAAATTTAATCAATCCATCCATAGTTCAATTTAATTCACTCTAAAATTCCATCCATATAGGTAACAATATGATTTTTAACCCTTGATTACTTGATGTATTCTCAATGAAGTGTAATTCCTAAAAACATTATAATTGTGTTATGATTGCCTTTAAATTGATGGTGTAGTGTTTATGCTCTAAAAAATGATATAAGTTTATATCATTATCTATGTTTGATTTTCTTTAAAATCTGTCTAGAGTACAAACTCTTTTCTGGAATATTTTTGAGTGAGATATCATATTCCAAAAACTTAATTCTTTGATGCCAGGATGCTAAGCTAAATCAAATGCAACCATGAATGTGTTTCCTGAGAACCTGGGTATCCAAACCATGGTTCAACAGACTCTTTGTTCTGGTATAAGCCATAGGGTTTTAAAATGTACTTGAACATAGCTTGAGTAAAAGGAGTTCAGATTTTGTGTTAAAATGCATAGGTAACTGATGTGCAATATTTTAACAAATCATGTTTAAACTTGCATATATACAAACTATCCTGTACATGACTTTCAACTTCTATAGATAGAGATTCTTCCTTTATTCAAGAGTGAAGTATAAAACATTTGCATAGTACAAATTGCATTATCAAAATATGCTGACACATAACACATTTTCTCTGTGCCTTTAGACTCTTATATGCTTATATCATGATGAAAGAATAGACCGTATTGTATATTGAGACTCACTATCCAGATTTCCAATACTTAATCTTTTTCAAAGACTCAAGATTGACTAATACATTTATAAAATATAACCGTCCCATTTACCATAGTATTCTTGCTCAGATTTACATACAAAAATCATAGATTAACTTCTTCAACTTTTTAGATAATATCCAAATTTTATAAACTCAGTTACAAGTCAATACCTTAGCAAAATACTTAGCAAAATATCCATCCATCATTTAGTACTTAATACAAGTCATAATTTAAAAATAACAATACCTGCAGATTTTATCTTTTAAGCTCTTATCTAACTAATTTTAGCATGCTATAATCTTCTTCTCAAAGCCTTGCTCCTACTCCTACTTAGTTGCTGCAGTCCCTGAAAATGCATTTGAAGCTGCCCCATATTAAATGAGACACCCCATATTCCATTAGCACACTAGGGTCAGACACATGTCTGGTATGAGAAAATCCACTAAAACAATTTGTAAATCAAGTTAAAGTTGAAACATGTATATATATATATATATCCTGCCTTTAGAAAACAAATAAATCATGGGGTGCATGTTCTGTGTCAGTGTGCAGGTGCACACTTAAGTCTTCCTTTCCAGAAACCTTAAAAACATATGGTACAGTCATACATTCATACAACTCAGTCATAAATCAAATAAAAATCCATGCAAAACAGGGAAATCACCAAAATGAATCAAATCATTTATTCCCTACTCAGATTTCATTCCAGGAAAACTCTAGTTCCTCCTTATATCAAATTTTCTTACATTGATATATTTATCTATCTTGGTCTCATCTGCAATTATATGAATCAGTGGACACATTGTAATGGACTAATTCACTCCATTACACAAAGATCTCAGGATTTAACAAGCCATGTGTCAACTTGTATTGCTCAAGAACACAAGTCATTCCTGAAGTGCTCTTGACCCCATTTCCTAATCTGTTTAAGTTAATAATAACTCTTTTGATTTTTCATGACTAAACCATTCAGTGAATCATTTCACTAAAACAAGCATTCATGTCATGGCATTCCATATCATTCATAACCAAACAAAGACAAACAGGCAATTACACATAGGTGTCTATTAAATAAGATTCTGCATATATATATATATATATATATATATATTCTTGCATTTTAAAAGGGGTATAGACAACTAACATTGGCTTATGGCTTTTTTGAGAGTGTTTTTCTTTTTGCAAATATCTGTTCTTAAGTTAAACTCAGAATGACCAAGTTTCACTGAATCACAAAATTTATTTGCTATGTATATGACTATTTATTGAATCAGGAGCATCAGCACATAGGCAACCCTATTGCACCCCTAATTCCTTTTTGTCTCAAGCCTCAGCACCTATACACAAGTATATTGCAGCTCAACATATTTATATTTTCTGGGTTGTGCCAAAACCAACACTACTTGCCTATATTCATCATTTGATTCTCTAGTTATTTACTTATTTTCCTAAATATTAACATATCAGAGAGATCTGGGTTTTTAAAACATGTATACTAATAATACTTAGAACTTTCATATAAGAAAAACAAGCAGAACAACCAACTAAAGATCAAAGCATTTTCATCTCTAAAATCAAGAAAGACAACCACATATGAAAATACATTTTTAAGAAAAATCAACTTGTAAACTGGCTGCCTTCATTAGGACTTAGTGCCTTAGATTTATTTGAGTGAGTTTTCTCACCTAGCTCTCTTTCACTTCTCAGTTGATTGATATGCTTCTGCCTTCAAACCCTTTTCTTCAATTGTTTTATATTTAGATGATATATATATTTTTCTCAAGAGCTATCAGAGAAGAAGAGAAGGTTCCTCTTATCACTGCTTATTTATGCAGGGTTCTTCTTAGGGTTTAAGGTGCTAGCTAAAGTCATTTTTGCCCATCATAAATCATGCCATTTGCATGTTGTTTAAACCCAAAATCTTACCCTCCCCGGGTCAAGTTTGTGAAGAGAAAAGTGGTTTTATCATTTTGGTTATTTTCAGAAATTTTACTTTTCCAGAAAATGCTTTTCCTCTTGTCTACTATCATGCTAAAAGTGTGACTTGATTTCCATTAGTTATTATATATATATCAAGTGTTCTTCCTAATTCCGCCTATACAAAGTATATCTCTGTTTTATCTTATTTTTTTCTATTTTTATCTTTCACTTAAATAGCATGTACTTCCCTTATTTATTTATAAAAGGATTACTCCTTTTATATCTTCATTCTTTTCTTTCTGCCTATAATTTAAAATATATTTGTATATTTTTATTTTACTGATTTGAACTCTGGTATTTGATTAGCATACATATATGTATATATAAGTCTTACAGAAATAATTAGTACACCTATATATATCTATACATTATTTTTACTGAACACATATGCACATGTACACTCAAATACAATCAGTAGCATCCATATATATATATATATATATTTATTTATTTATGTATATATCTTTTAAGGATTTAATCTATTTATCAATATATATATATATATATACATATATATATATTTCCATACACATCAACATGTGTTCATTCATATCATTTAGGAATTAAGCTTCTATTCATGTGTATTTCCTGTGCACACATGTACACACATATAGTTACACCATATCAATCCATATCAATTCCCCCCTTTTCTTTTAAAATTAGTTTAAAAATTATTTTAAACTTATTTATATTTTCAAAAATAAATTCCTAAAATCTTGGGTCATTACACTGTGCTGCATTTGTTGTCTGCATAGCCTGGTTTACATTATCATAAGTATGCAAGTTTAAAGTGTTGTGGTTTATAATAAAATAGTCTATAAATATCGTATGATATGTATATACTATTGACTGAGTACAATAGTCTATATATATGTTTATATTTTATAATCTGTGTAAATCTATATATATTTATTTATTTATTTCTGAAATTCTTAATCTTACCTGGAGTGATTAAGTATATATATACTTCTGTTTTAAGTTTTGTCTGTTATAAGATAAATATGTCATGTTTCTTATATGTATATTATATATGATACGTTGATTTTGATTTATAAGCTCTGTTTATATAAAATTATATATATTGTAAGATTCTACATATATGTAAGTTTATAGGTTGGTTTATTTACATATATATTAGTATAAGAATGTGTGTGGTCTGCATATGTTATTGGTTTATAACCTTTGATTTGAAAAGATATATATATATATATATATAGCTAATATATGTCTTTCTTCCCAATATACAATGTCAATACATATTAGTATGTAGATAAGGTTGGGTTTTAAAACATATATACCATTTGGTTTAAAATTGTTTAATATATAATAGAGATATGTAAGTTTTGGTACAGCCTACATATATGTATAATGTAAGGTTGTAGTCTGTTGACTTTATGAATAATGTAAAGGTGGATTTGCTTGGTCTATATTATCTATTACAGTATGTATGATAGTTTAGATATGTAGTTGTTTATTTTATAATATGATGATATTTAATTTAATAGGTGTCCAAATTAGAATATGATTTTTGTATATATATAAATTTTAGGTTATATCTTTATCAGTTCACTTATACCATTTATCATCATCGATCCAGTTCTAATTTGATCTCGTCAATTCTGATTTATCAGCTTTGACCGTCGAATTCGTGCCAATCTCGCTTTGCTTTGAAATTCGTGCTTGGATTCGTAACTCAATTTCATTGTCTATCTTCTTCAGCTTTAAAAAGGTGAGTTTATCACCCTCGACAAACGTACTTTTATAATTGTAAAACAATGGCATGTGAATTGTAGAAAATTTATATGTTATGTTAATATGTTCATATATGCCTGTGATATGATTATATGATGTTAAATTCTGTTTATATATCTGTTACACCATCTGATATGATATTATATGTTCTACTGTTCATTTATTTACTATTTCTCACACTGTCAGTTCCTTATCACTATGGGTTGAAATGATACATACCTGAATGGACTTTAGAATAAATAAAAATCATTATGAGCCGAAATGATAGGCTCGAGTGATTTTTATTGTATTTTATTTGACTTGGGATTACGGGTTTAAAATGATAGAACCCAGATTTTTCTTTTAAATTACGGATTGAAATGATACATATCCGTATCGCTTGACCTAGGTTAGAAAATATTATACAGGCCCACGGTTATATTTTTTAATTAATATTTTCCTAAAATTTATTAAGTATTTTTAAATAATATTTTCCTAAAAGATTATTAAGTATTTTGAGTTTATAGATATATGAAATTTTAACTTAAATTTTGATTTAATGATTTAAATTATAAAGGTGTATTGGTTTTTCTATAAGTTTAATTTTTATAAGTTAATAATTGGTTTTAAGTTAAATTAAGGATCTTTATTGATGATAAATAACTTAATAATTGAATTTGACTTAATATGGAAGTTTTAAATCTAACCAAGTAATTGTTATGAATTTTACTTTATGAAACGGACATGGTTTGTGTAATAAATAATGTATTTTGAACTGATAAAATGGAATACAGTTTAATTGGACATTTTGTAATAAAATTTATTTAACTAGAAAATCATAGTTAATTGATGTCTAAATGAATAGATCTAAAAGAAAAAAATTGATTGTTATATTAACTATGATAAAATATTCTTTTGTGAAATGTTATGTTTCGTAAAATAAATAATATGATTTTTAAATGGAAAATGTAACTTTAATTATGACCTAACTTGATAATTGGAAATTTGGTTTTTCAAATGGAAAATTTAAGTTAAGTAAATAAATAGAAATTTGGTTTTATTTATGAAATGGGTATTTTAAAATAAAGTGTTAGGTTAGTGGTTGAAAATAAAAGTTAAGTAAATTAGTGTATTTGGACTTAATAAATGAATTATGGTTTAAATGGGATATTTATTTATAAAATTTTATTTTATTTAATCATAAGTTAAATGATATCCAAATGAATATTGTTGAAATGTAAGATATGGTTTTATAAGTTAAAATGGCTAAATATTGAAGTTTTAATGTTTCTGAAATGTTATAATAAAATCTGAAATTTTATTGGTAGCGTTTACTAAATGCTGTGGTTTTATAGATAGTATTTGCTAAATGCTATCAATTCTGAAATATAACTAAGTTATGAAGTAAACACCAATTACAGCACTTTATAAGTGCTGCTGTTTCTGAATTTGAACTATTTCTGAAAATAACTAAATAACTACTACAGCACTTTATAAGTGTTGTTGTTTTTAAAAACTGAACCGTTTTGTAATTCTAATACCTACCGTAGCACTTTATAAGTGCTGCTGTTTTGAATTTGACAATGTTTTTGAAATGTTAATATATTTACCGTGACACTTTATAAGTGCTGTTGTTGCTGAAATAACAATGAACTTTGGAAATGAATATTATTTTGGAAGATTTTGACATTGAATTTAAATGGTTTAAATGAACATGTTTTGAAGTGAAATATAAACCATTTTGAAATTTATAAGTTAATACAATGTTTTGGGAATTGTATAATTGAATGAATGAACTTATAAATGCTACAACTTTGAAATGAATATTATTTGATATTCAATTTAAATGGTTTAAAGGAATATGCTTTGAAGTGAAATATATACCATTTTTGAAATTTATAACCACGGGTTATAATAACGATTGGTTGGCAAGGAGACCGGGATCGGATATGGGCATACTCTCTGTCGATACCGAAAACTACTTTGACAACTGTGTACGCGGTGGAGATTCCAGAATGAAGTACGATGGTGGTGGTGTTCTGTTAAGGTATATACGTGGACCCGACTCACGTGAGTTGGCATAAGGTGGCTAAAACAGGAGCGATCGACGGGCTAAGGAGGTAGCACCTCTTATCAGACACACTTCTTCGTATGCCATTCTATTATTCTGTGATTGATTGGTGCGCACCTTTGATTTTGGGAGTGTGGTTCAGGTGGGTGGTAGTAGCTGTTACGCGCTACCACCGGTCTGGAAGCGTAATTGGTATATCTACCCTGGCATTGCCTAGTTGTGCTATGTCACCTACCCTAGCGAGCCTTGTACGATTTTGGTTTTCTCCCGTAGCTCATGGAGTATCCTCTGGTGGCTTCCCGATCAGGAGGGACCATGATATTAGATGGACTACTGGGACTATTATGTGTTAAGGGCTATATGGGTAACCCCTTAACGCTATTTAAAAGTAAGTTTATTTTACTATAGACATTATTATATTAGCGAAATATTACTACATAGTAGATAGTTTAACGGATCCTTAAAGGATGGGTGGTCCCAAGCATCCTTTAAGTTACTTGTGCATCTTTATTACAGTTCACTTGAGTTGGTTTACATTGTATAAGTATATAAGTCCTGACTCGAGTGTTTGTGTTTTGCTTTACGCTCGGGTCAGACTGAGTTGTACCAGTATTCGAGACTCACCTTTGGAGTTGGAGTTTCGCTTGGATCCATCCATTGATTCTGCTTTCAGTCATTCAGTTGATTCCAGTGATGTATCCAGATCTTGTATTTGACTATTGTATTGAGACATCTTTGTATTCATAAATTCTGCTGTATCTTGTTTAACTCTGATATATATATATATATAGTAGCTTCATGAACTACTATTTCTTTGCTTCCGCTGCATTGTTATATTACTCTGTGTCTATGATCTGTGATTTATTTACTGTATATTCTGAGTTTTGCCAAATTATATTTACAATCTATTGTTTTGAATTATTCAAGTCCGACATGTGTGGATTTATTGTCAATTTGAATGGTCCAAAATAGTGGGTCGTTATATGAACGGACTAAGTAACTAGAAGTAGGAAGTGAGACCGACGATTTGAAAGACTTTGCACTTTACCAAAGTGGATGGTTGAGAAAGAAAGGACAGTTATGTATTCCGAATGTGGATAATCTAAGAAGGAAGTTCTTCGAGAATGTCCCCGATCAAAGTTTACTATTCATCTCGGAGGTACGAAGATGTATCAATATATGAAGAGAAGTTCGGGAAGGAATGTATAGAGATGTATGCTTATGGGTGAATGTATCCACACTCCGGTGGGTTTTGATTTTTGCTAACCCAAAAACCCAAGTCCATTAAAATATGGATCGTTGGTTTGTATCTAGCAAAAGAGAAGCTATATCAGAGCACTAATGGTATTAACTCACAGCGGAAATAAGTAAATAAAATAGATCATATTAATCACTGACCTAGAATTGACACCTCAAATATTTAGTGCCTCAGCCAGAGCACCGTTCTAAAAAATACTAGTACATGCCCTTCTAAATCATATGGCTCGTAATGAGGAGGGGTCAGAACAACGTTTTGATGACTGGTAAATTATACATCTTATACATAACACTAGCTTATGCCGATTTCACAACATAAAGTTTATATATCAATTTTACATCTTATACATAACCTAAAATTTTATGTTGTGAAATCTTATAACAACTAATGCTTACAACCCACGAAAAGAAAAACTAATGCTAGAAGGAAACACAACACGATAACTACTACTACAAGAACGGACCTTTGTAACATATCATCCCTTTACAACAACCTCCATATCTTATCCTTGCTTTATTACTTACAATGAATAAGGTTTATTCATCTCTTCCATCCCATACCCAATTATGTAATTACTATGCCTCTTCTCACTGCCGTGGATAAGAAATACAACCTATAAAATCTCCATATTAAATGGAAACTAAGCTTGGGGAAATAACCTTCCAATTCTCCTCTTGCTTCCCCAACTTGAGTCTATAAATATCCTCCATGTGTGTTTACCATCTCATCACCATCTATTACTATCTTCTGTTAATCCCAATCTTTTGATAGTATTCTCAATCCTTGGTATTTACTTTATCCATAAGCCTCCTGCAAGCATTCCCAAAACTTATAGAAGTACTCTCAATACCCACTTTATGGCTTACACACATATCAAAATAACATTCCTAGGCTCTTCTAGTGTCCCTCATACTCTACGGGGATTTATTTTTACTATTCCAAAAGTAGTCATAGCTATCTCCTTCATAGCCTTATTCTTTTTCCCATCTCATCTAGGCATTAGTTCCTATCTTCTCCACATTTAAAATTCTTGTTTGGTTTTTATCATTTTTTTTCAAAAATTAAAACTTCAAATTTTTTGAAATATTTAATCCTAAAACTCTTATCTTCAACAGTGCTACTTAGAAACATTTAGTAAATCCAAAAATACTTGGCGCCTTAACCCCTTTCAAAACTTACATTTTAAGATTTTTGAATTTAACTTATTCACCAAACTTTAAAAGGGAACATTAACAATTCTAAGTTTAAAATCAAATTAGTTTTTTCTTTTAAAGACCATTCCAACTCTTGTTAAAAATTTGGGAATTTTAGTTCAATCTTTTGTTAAGTTTTCCTTTCAAAAAAACTTATTTATTTCTACCAAACCATTTCTTTCAAAAGTATACAAGTTTCTAAAACATCTTTCATACTTTTTAAATTATAAAAACTGGTGTAGGTAAGAACAACTCCCATCCTACCACTTTCCTTACATCTCATACTCTCCCTACATCTAATATTTGGAAGAGTTTCTAACATCATGAAAGGGGAACTTCTAACAGACATTTGCAATAAATGCGCATAACAACTAAAAATGCCCATTTTCCTTTGTTCTGCTTCTCTTATTAGATTACTAGCATTGTTTTAATTTAATTTACTAACACATTTATTGTACTTAAGGATCTTATATTCCAATATTTTAATTTATTGGAGCTGCTTTTTCCTCCAAGAGGAATTATTAATGCTGTAATTATCTATGAATCGCTTAAAAGAGGATTCGTGTCTTATGTGAAATTACAAGAAATTATATTTCATTTTCTTTATTGAAATAGATAGTACAAAATACAGTATTTTCGATATTTTGTACATTTCTTTCTTTGAATTTACATTCCTTCTTATTTTAAACAAAACACCTTTATTTGTAACTTGACATAGAAACTTATTTTGTTACCTCTTTCCATTCTAATGAATTAAAATATGTCAAATTCCAACCTAATTACAATAAGTCAAACCTCTCTTTCATTTTTACTTCCTAACTTCCTACCATTCAATTCTTCAGACCAAACTACACTAATTTCAATTTTTTCTCTTAATTTACCATCTATTTTCTTAAACTATTATAGTGCAGCCAATTACTGCTTAATTTTTAAGACCCTAAGTCTTCTTTTCTATAGCATTCACCCCAAGGTTTCAAATCTCGGATTTTGGCCAATATCTCGGGCAAATATCTCGGCTGTCTCGGGCGATATTTAAAAGACTTATAACTAACCAAGCTGCCAAATCTCGGATTTTGGCTAATATCTCGGATTTTCATCTCGGCTGATCTCGGGGAGATTTAAAACCTTGATTCACCCTATTCCGATTTTATACCACTCATATTGTCCATCCATACAAATATTTTTCATATCTTAAAAACTTCCATTACATAGTAAGATTCATGAGCTATATTGCTCTATCATTTCTTTTCAAAAGGAAACAACCTTTTATAAAATATCCTTTACTGAAATCAAATTAGCTAAATATATATATTTTATACAAGACCTTTATTATATATATATTTTTCCAAAATTCAACACTCTCTTAGTTTTTCAATTAAAGTCCTCTTAAAGTATACAATTTATATTTTTCCTCATTTTCCAAAAATTTATTATTGTTGGGCTGGGCTCAAAGTGGACTTCTAACTATTTTCTCAGGACATCCTTCTTTCCAAATCTAAAAATCCAATCATTATTTACGAGTGGCCATTTCACACCCTTTCTTTAGGAACTTCCATATCTTCCATTATTTATAACATATGGGTTCCTATTTCCCCTTTATCTGGACCTATTGTACATCATCAATCGGCAATCATACGTGGTACTACAATCATTGGGTTACAAATTCCCGACTACAGAGTCATGTACCATCCAACTTTAGGGATATTCCATATGTAACAATTTTATAGGGTGTGACGTGTATTATATTTATTGGAAAAATACAAATACGTTCACTCAACGTGTCCTAATTTTTTTCAACAATCGACTAACCTGGCTTTGATACCTAATGTAACAACCCGCACTCTAGTAGGCCCAGATTTTCTCTAATTCGAAAAACCAGGTCCACTAAAATATGGATCGTTAATTTGGTATCCTGCAAAAGGGAAGCTATATCAAATCAATAATGGTAATAACTCACAGTGGAAATATGTAATTATAATAGATCATAATAATCACTGATCCATAATTGACACCTCAAATGTCAAGTGCCTTAGCCGGACCACCGCTCCAAACAATACCAGTACCTGCCCTTCTAAATTATATGGGTTGTAATGAGGAGGGGGTCAGAATAACATTCTGGTGACTGGTAAATCATACATTTTATAAACAACACTAGCTTATGTCGATTGTTCATCAGTTCTTGTTATGTTAAATTTATCATTAGTCGCTACGACTCCATTGCTACGTACGAACCGTTCCCATCTACACCATGTGTGTGTGTGTATCACTTCATCCACTAATGGACCTAGATACTTTCCCCACTAGTATATATCGCTCAATACCTCATAAGGATTCATCACCTCACTACATCATGATCGTCTTATAACTCGAGGAAATCCTACAGTGCTCACCGATGACCTAAAGTCCATAAGGTCATGTATTCTTTGGGGATTTTCACCTTTGTCCACTTCATATATCGTGGATTTTTGACACCATGCACCTCAACCCCGTCCGTATTTTTGAAGGAATCTCTGATATGGGTTAACTAGCCTTGCCCTATCAAACAGACAACAACCAATTGTGCCGGTGTATTACCCAACTAAATCAATCCTGGTAGGCAAAAGAGATCAGTTAAGTGTAACCATATCCTTCTCGTTGACTGCAAGGGATAGATATCGAGCTTGCTAAATATGCAACTCCAACCGCTTGTTCCGGTAACTATGCACGACAGCCTTCACGTGCTCTATTGCATAATTCTGATCCCACCCATATTTCATTTAGATTGCCTAGTGAAACTAAGGCAATACCCTCCTCTAAAAAATTTGAAGCAGGCTATTAGTGCTAGTGCAGTCTCGCCATCCATGAAAGGTCCACCCATTGCCAGCAATTATGGAGGTTCCTTTCCAAGCACCCACAGACTTGAGGGTATCCCTTCATTTATACACAAGTGTATACTCTCCATGATTCCTATTGGTTATATATGTTTCCAGCATCCCAATCCCAACCCAGTCTAATAACCTTAAGTCATCTATTCTCTATAATTATAACAACAATTTATAATTATTCACACCCGTCATAAACGCATATCTAAGGCTACATATATACATATTTCATATTTATGTATATTTATTCTTCTTACATTTTCTTTACCGCCTCTACATATTTTATTTTTGACCCTAGGTCTACATTTTACTATGTGTTCAGCTTTTTACTTATCAAATTCATTTACCACTTCTCATTTTCTGCCATCAATACCACATTCATTAGTTCAACTTTGATTTCTATTCCATTTCATTTAATTATTAGAACGAACATCTTTCAATTTACTTGTTTTAAGCAAATTAATCCATTTCATTAGATTAACAGACTTAATCTAGACATCAATTTCATTTTTCAGTTTCTTTTTCTTGCCTATCACTCAAACTTCCTTTTTCATTAGTTTTCACAATTTTTTTAACTTTTTAGTTTCATTCTTATTTCAATATTACACCTTTGGGATTTAGAACATTTTAACAAATTGGAGTCTAAACTTTAACAATTAACCATTACATAGTAAATTTCCATATTTTCTCACGAAGAGGTGGTTTGTGCAATGTTTGTAATTATGAGGAGTTCTCTTTTTATTTATTGAAATATATAGTATAAAATATAGTAATTACCTTTTTTGTACATCTCTTTCTTTTATAGACATATATTTATTCCTTGTCATTTCAAACATCACACTTTTGCTAAATTTAAACTTGACAATATATGAAAAATCCACTTACAATAATATACATTCCAATGAATTAAAATATCATTAAAATCCCAAAGTCCAATTAACTTTGTTTTCTAATCTCAACAACCAATATCAAATAAAGTAAAATCCAATGGATTCATTATGTTTCAGTTAACTAATTCGATGTAAAATTGATAATTAAAATCATTTCGCAATTACCGAATTAAATCTAATCATTACGCTTATGTTATTGTAAATACAAACGTAAAAGCAAGTTTACAATCTTTAACATTTCATACATGTGAATTTATTGCAATTTAAGTTCAATTCTCAGACATATAGGAATAGATCTGCAACGATATAATCTAGTATTATATAAAAATATATAATATTCCCACTCACCTTTAATTAGCACTTTCAAATCTCTACATCTAATCCAGATCTAACCCGGCTATCTGTATTCTCCATTTTTGACTCCGAATTGGGGTCCACAGACAACATTTATATAGATCTCATTAGAAATTGGATTAGTGAAAAGAGATTTAGATTTATTAATTAGAACCAGATCTAAAAGTTTACCTTTGATGTAGCAAACTGATTTGAACCTGTTTCCTATCCTCTGTTCTTTTCTATTCTTCTCCAAAGTGTATCCTTGCAATCTAGATCTATTTCTATGTATTTATTGTTAACGCTGAAATAGGAACGCTAACACCTGGTGTGTGTAATGGAATTGTGAAAGCACCACCCGTGTGACGGGAACAGAAATTAAGCAGTAAAATAGCAATAAAGCAGTAAAAGACAGCAGTTTATAGTGGTTCGGCTCGAGATCGAGCCTACGTCCACTTTGAATCTCTTTATTATTGAATCTGGTTACAAGACGATACAATCCACTTATGACAACAATACAATTTGATCTTAAAGACAAACTCGACTACTAGCTCAAACTCCGGTGATGGAACTTGATGAATCCGTGTAGAATGCAAGAAATTCCTCTCGAAGCTTGTTGTAGTGTCACGAATGTACGAAGATCTTCAATTGTCGAGTGAGTTGAGAGTTCGGCAGGGTAACGATGCTTTTAGAAATGATCCGCCAAAAGTCCCCTTCATGTTGGAAGTGGTGGTATATTTATAGGGAAAAATCTGGGTGAGATTCTGTTCCTCAAGTCCTAGGTCGGAGCCGACTTATAGCAAGTCGTAGGTCTTAGGTCGGCGACGAGATAGGAGCACTTGTCTTTTAGTTACTCCTGAATACGAGCTATTCAACTGCAAGTCATAGGTCGGCAGCGACTTACCATAAGTTGTAGGTCGGAGATCCTTAAGCCATCAAGTTGGCAACAGCCTTAAGTCGTAGACTTTTTGAGTCGGAACACTTTAACTCGTACACTGTTAGGTCGATAGCCCTCCTTAACTCGGAGCATTCCATAACCCGGAGCATTTCTTAGGTCGGTAACCTACTTAAGTCGGTCTTAGCTCTTAAGTGGTAGATTATCTTAAGTCGTACGCTGTTAGGTCGGACCTGTAGCTTAGGTCGTATGCTGCTTTAAGTCGTGACCTGTTGAGTCGGCACACTTTATAAGTCGTACGTGCTTAGGTCGGAGACTACTTTAACTCGTACGCTGTTAGGTCGGACTCTTCCTTAACTAGTCTCCTGTTAAGTCGCGAATAAGAGGATTAACATTTTCCCCTCGAAGTGTGTGCCTAGGTTGTAGGTCATATACTTCGATTTTCTTAACTTGCTTTTTGGTTAGGTCAGAAGCGACTTAACATAAGTCTTAGGTCGTACACCATGTAAGTCGACTCACCTTCCAGCGTATAAATAGTTGAATCCTTCTTCCTCCTCCTCATCTGTTCTTCTTCTCGAATCAGCCATTGACGCAATTTAGAGCTTTCAGAGATAAACTCCAACCATCCAATCGCCGATCATCTTCCTGTTATACTTCGTAAGTCAATCCGATCTTCGTTCACCCATGTCCATTGTCGAATGGATAACCTCCCAATTTTCGACTTCCATTTGTTTTAGGCGCCGCGATTCATCATGAATAACCCTTCGATTGTCCAGCAATTGCCATCGACCATGTTGTAGTTGTGATAGGGTAGTAATACATCGGATTCGCAGCAAATCTGATTCGATTCGAATTGGCTCCTTGGGTGATCCAATGGTGTGGTGGAATGAGGATCGTCATTGACTGTGAGGTTATTGGGCTAACGGGTTAAGAGTTAGGGAAGAAAGTTGGTTGAGGTACTGACTCGGTCACGACTTAGTGATTTCACGCGATCCAGTGATTTCCATGATTTAAGTCAGAACCGACTTAGCAATTTCATGTGACCTAGGTTTTGAGTCGCTTCCGAGTTAGGACTTGGAGGATTTCTTGTTGCCTCGAACTAGAGTTTTTGCTTCTTTATCCGACCTAAGACTCGGGGACTGCTGACCTTGACCCATAGGGAATCTTTCTTAAGTCGTCACCGAGTTAGTACTTGAGTCTTCGGCGACTTAGCAGATGACTTTAAAACTTTGCCTGGACTTTGAACTGTTGAACTATGAACTGTGTTGCATGTATTTCTTTTTACAGATTGCTTCAATTTGCAAGTTAACAATCCTGCTTAATACAACATTCACAGAATACTGGGACGAATATACTGTCACTGACTGCCCACATCGAATGACAGATTAGTTGATAAAAAAAAGTTAAATTGAATGAATATGAATGAAATGCTGTACAATAACCAATTCAAGTGAAGTATTAAAACAAAATCGTAATGGTCAACTGAAACTGATTTGTCTGCATTAACACTGCACTTGAACATTAACAAGTTCTGAAATTTTGTAATCGATTGATTGTCAACTAGTTTAATTCCAGTTATGCTTGCCTTTTACTTCATTAGTTTTGCACAACACTTCACACTTTTTAAGAAACGTGCACCTTCACATTTGAACATCCAGTTGATTGTGTAGAATGTCTTCTACACAAGAAGAAATAGAGCAAGTTGAAGAGACTTTTCCAGCTGCTGTTCCGTTGAATGATCCTCCAGAAAGGGTCTCGACCACTCTAAACTACAGAACCTTTAACCAGTTGTGTATTCAATTCGGAATTGCCGAAGCAGACGCACAACTACCCGAGAAGCATGATAATGCTGATAGACCTCCTCGTGGTTTTGTTGCGGTAAATCGACAAATGTGCCAGAATGGAGCTATCCCTCCTTTTAATGACTTCTTGCGAACACTTCTTCTACGATTAACTATCTCCCCTTTCCAGCTGCATCCCAACGGATACGCCATCCTGATGGGACTTTGTGTGTTATTCAGGAGAACGCTGGATCGTCTCCCAAGTTTTGATGAAATTTGTTATCTGTGCACTTTCGCTAAAAACAAAGATCATCCTTCTATCACAGTCGTGAGGAGTGCTAGAAACCGTAAGTTGATCATCGGTCTCCCTGACAGTGTTCACAGTTTTCTAAGCCAGTTTTTCTATGTTCGCTGTCCCCCGGGGTTTTACGCTATCTGGAGAGTAGGAAGTAAGATCACTTGTCTCTGTTTCTTCTGTTCTTTCGAACTTGCCAAAGTCCGAGTTGTCAAGTGTTAACTTTGCCTTTTTTCTTTTCAGCACTTCCTCCTCCTTCTAGAGATCCCGGTCACAAGGTGACTTTTGAGAGGCTTATGGCGGTGCCGGTTGAGGAAAGGAGTATCCAGTTTCTATTGACAGACGAATTTTTACATCAATTCGGTCTTTTACACTCTTCTCACTTTACCCAGCCTCGTGAAGTTTCTAATCTTCCAGCATAGACATCAGATGCCCCAGCTTCAACGGAAGAGATGGCTTCAAAGGAGCCAACTGTAGACATTGCATTAGTAAAGTGTTCTACTTCTATTGGTGTTGCAGGAACGTCCAGCAAACCGGCACTTGCTCCAATTATTGAAGAGGAAGAAAATCCTCAAATTTCTGAAAAATCAGCCGATGTGGAAGTTGAAAAGGCGAATTCTGCTGAGTACCATGATGATGACACCTTTGATGACTTGAGTGACATAATGATAACTTCTCAAGAGCTTTTCAAGGATAATATTCCAAAAGCGAACTCTCCTGTCGTTGAAGCAACTTCCTCTTTGAAACAAACTTCGACGCCTTCTACACCTGTCGTCTCCGTTCCCGCACTAAAGCGTGGTTTGTAGTTTGACGCACGTAGTTCGCACGCCGCACACACTTAGGATTTTTTAGCACTTATAAGCATTTATCCTCTTTTTCTGGAAATTTCTAAACTTTACTTCTTTTTCGGTTTTCAGATTCTCCGATGGGGCGTACCGGCTCATACTATGACTCATTTCAGCGCTATGGAGGCCGTGGATCTTATGACTTTTGGAAATATCTTGGTGACCAGAGAGAGACAGATGAAGAAAGGGCTCGAAGGAAGGCTCAAGAAAAATGGGATTATGAGCAGCGGCAGAGAAGAAAAGACGCTGATCGATATGATTCTTCTCGCAGAAGTTACGATTCCCATAAGCGAAAGTCTTATGATGACAAGGGGAAGACTCATATTACTGACGAATCGAGCAAGCGGTCCAAGCCAAGTGACGCGTCTGTAATTTCTGAAAAGACTGATGCTCCTATCCCTTCTGATATTTCGGCCGGCTCTCCTCCTTTAAAGAAATCCGATATCCAAACGATCATCATCAGGCCCCAATATCAGGTTAAAGACGGCCCTCCAACACTTCAAAGCCGGTTTCCGAACTGGTGCTTAAAAGGAGTGCGTTTTGACCTGGATTTGGTCCCAATCGATAAGCAAGACATGCTTAAAAGTCTTGATGCAGTTAGGCTTAACATTGAGAGGATGTCGCAATGGCAGAAACTTGTTGATGAACTCCAGAGAGTCAACCATATGAATCTTGAAAACATGCTGACTTTGGAGAATGATAAAGCTGAATGGGATAAATAGTGCAAGCAGCATGACGCGGAGATGACGAACATCGCGGATGACAATGCAAGGCTTGAATCTGAAGTCAAGCAGCTTAAGGAAAATCTCGCCTCTTCTTCTGCATCACATACTCAAAAAGAAGAAGTCTTTCAGAAGCAAGTGCGGGATGCACATGGTGCACAAAGAGATGTCGAAATGAAGCTTGTAGCCGAACAGCACATTGCTGAGAAATATCGCACATAAAATGCTGAACTACGGGAAAAAGTTAACTCCCAGAACATGGAGATTGAATTACTGAAGTCTCAACTTGCTAACGCTGGGAAAGAGCGTGATGAGGCCGTTGCTGGTCGAGCTGCAGCTATCGCCGAAAAAGAGGCGGCCGAGCAATCACATGAGACAACAAAAGCTAACATCAGCTCCACCTTATTTGACTTTTATCTTCACAGCGTTCTGGGTCGTGGGAGCCTCGCTTTTCTGGGTCCTGATTATGAAATTACTCTGGCTGAAGTGTGGGAAGCCGCAGTTGATATGTTTAAAGGTGCCGGCTACGATGAAGCAGAACTTGAGGCACGCTATCTTGATGATGAGGCTCGTGCCGCTCTTGTTAAAGGGAAGGAGAAGCTTGCTAAAGCACGAGCTGAATCAACGGGAGAAGAGCTTCCAAAAGAGGAAGCTCCTTTAACTGCCCCTGTTCATACTTCAACTTCGTCCGATGTTAACATTATGGATTCCAGCTCCCATTCTTCACTTCCAGCTAAAATTGGCCAAGAAACTATGACCACTCTCACTGAGGATGAGGCACCGGACGATATTGAAGCCGAGAAATTTGAGATTGAGCTTGCAAAGCCAACTCCTCCAGGTAATTTTGGCGTCGTCTTGGGCCCAATGAACCAGTTATTTGATTTAACCGAGTTTGATGACCTTCTTACTTGTTACTTAAACTTTGGTGAACCGATACCTTCTCTTTTCTCGGAGAATACCGATTTTAACTTCTTTTCTTCTACAGCAGAGGTACCGAATACTGCACAAACTTCCACTCCTTTAATTGCCGCTCCTCCACCTTCCCAAGTTACTCCTCCTTCTGCTTCTCAGCCGGGATCACAGGCAGAGAAAATTGAAGCTCTTCAAGGCCTGGATGACCCGGCCGCTTCGCAGGAGCAGAAGGCGGAGGATCTTGATGACATCGAGAAGACCCCGGAGCGGTCTCTAGATGATGACACGAAGCTTTCGACATTGCTTGCTACTCCGGGGAGCGAATCTTCTTCAAAGAGGAAGGGGAAGCGTGCCATAAGGAAGAAGAAGAAGAATATTTCCGCTGGAGAGGAAGCAGAAGTTGCTCCAGTTGTGCCCCTTTCTCCTTCTGCCCCGACCCGTTCACAACGGCTTCAAAAACTAATCATTAGGCCGGGGAAAGGCTCCAAAGGTGGCGAGAAGAAGGAATAATAAGCTGGATTTTCTACTTCTTATTTTTGCTTTTTGCATGTATCGACCGGAGATTGTGCGGGTACCGGTCCCCGCTTCTTTTTTGCGATCTGTACAATGTAAAAAGTTTTCATAGTATTGAATAAAATAGCTATTCTACTTGTACAAATTCTTGTGTATGTGAGAATGCATTTGTTTCTCTTTTCAGTGTAGAATAAACAATTCTTCTTACTTGTACAAACTTTCTGGTCTTTGTTTGAGAATGCATTTATTCCACATCTATTTTTCATGATATTGCAATGAACTTGCGGTATGTTGCTTGCATATTCCTTTTATTAATGTAGTTGAATTGTATAGTGTTGCCCCCATACCGTAAGTGTATTGCAATATTTCTAGCTTTTTCAAGACTGATACTCTTATTTCAGAGAATAATTACTCCACTTTTAAGGGAAGAATCATTCTGCTTTTAATAGAGTATATCTCGTCTTTAGAGAAGTTTTTACTTTCTCTTTCTTTCTGAAGAACACTTCAACTTTTGGGGATGATCACTTTTATTTGTTAAAAAGTGAATTTTCCTATGCAGTGAAGTGAACTTTCTGAAGAAATTTTTGATTTGTTTAGCGCTTCCGAAGAAGGCTTTGTTTTTGTGCCTCTGAAGAGGGCTTATGTCTGGTACTTCAAGCATGGTGAAGTGTGCCTCCAAAGAGGTCTTTTGGTCTCCGAAGAGAAGCGATTTTGGTCTCCGAAGAGAAGCAATTTTGGTCTCCGAAGAGAAGCAATTTTGCATTTCATCTCTGGTGAAGTGGGCCTCCAAAGAGGAGCATTTTGCACTTCTACACTGGTGAAATGTGCCTCCGAAGAGGGCTTGTTAGCATTTCATCTCTGGCGAAGTGGGCCTCCGAAGAGGAGCATTTTGCACTTCTACACTGGTGAAATGTGCCTCCGAAGAGGGCTTGTTAGCATTTCATCTCTGGCGAAGTGGGCCTCCGAAGAGGAGCATTTTGCACTTCTACACTGGTGAAATGTGCCTCCGAAGAGGGCTTGTTAGCATTTCATCTCTGGCGAAGTGGGCCTCCGAAGAGGAGCATTTTGCACTTCTACACTGGTGAAATGTGCCTCCGAAGAGGGCTTTTGCCTCCGAAGAGGTCTTGTAATTGCCTGGAAGTTACTTTCTCATGGTTGAGTGGATCCACGGGGCGGACGCAAGTTGCTTGATTGGATGTTCATTTGCACAAACGATCGCAATTAACTAACAAGGGCCATGTTCCTTCAGCTTGGGAAGGTGCCCCTCCGGTGGTTCCACCAATCTTTTTTGATTGAGGAAAGCACTTTCATTTTTTGGCATGCCTCGTTAGAGGGCTTTGTTGACCTTTGAGAAGGAGCATCGGTTGGTTGGTGTGCCAGTAAGATTGCGTCTCAGGGGCGAGTATATCCATGGGACGGACGCAAGTTGCATGATCGGATGCATCACGATCAGTTAGCAAGGGCCTTGTTCCTTCTGCTTGGGAAGGTGTCCCTTCGGTGGTTCTACCGGCCCTTTTATCGAGAGGCATAATTCCTTTTGGCTGCTTCCGTGTTTGCTTGGCCATGTTCTCCCATCATCTGCTCATTAGCGATCTTTTATTATCATTTCCAAGCGTATCTTCTTTCCTTTTGCAAGTAAATTGCCTTATCCGAAGAAGTGGACTTCACTGTTGAATAACTTCACGGGACAAACGCGAGTTACCTAGTTGGATGTCTGTTCATATTGACAATCACAACCGGTTAACGAAGGCTTGCCACAGTGGAGTTGCCAACTTTTTATGTGCAGTTCTTCTTGTATAGGATTTGAATATGGAATTTTTTGTTGTTTAAATAAATGATTTGTAGGGCTCGCTTGGCTTTGCGATGGGTGAGCTTCGCTTTAATGACCTGCAATATTAGATCGACATTTTAGCAATACATTTAGAGTATTTATATATCGAAATATAACAGGCATTTTGTAATAGAAAACACAGAATGCATAGTTTTTCATTATTCAGTCACACTGATTTCTCAGCGGTTTACAATGCAGAAGTTACACATCCATTATCATTTTTACAAATTTAAGCAATGCTGTTTAGTAAAAAAAAATGGATGCTAGTGACTGTTGTTTCAGAATCTTCGGACTGATTTTCCATTTGCACTAGATTCGCAGCTTCGGATTTATATGCCAGAGAAAGTGAAAGATGCCCCAGTTGCAGTTTTGTGGACAATTAGCAGTCGTCCAAAATTCTGCCTGCTGGGTGTGGACCTCCTGTGACAACATTAATGACAAGCTTTTCTGAATCTTGCACTGCAGTGTTCTTGCGAGAATCGGATTGATGGGTAGGACGTTGTTGATCCCGAGTGGATGAGGTTAGATCGACTCCGCTTTTCTTAACGTATTGTTGGAGTTTACCCTGCCTCAGCAATTCTTCAATCACATCCTTTAATTGGCGACATTGGTCAGTGTCATGGCCAGGTTGATTGTGAAATTGGCAGAATTTTCCATTACGCATTGCACCTCTCTTCCTCTCAGGTGGCTTAGGATACCTGACAACGTCCTTTGTTGCAAAAAAGATATTTCTTGGTGTATCAGTTAAAGGAGTAAAATCTGAAAGATCGAAGCGGCGGAGTTTCTTCTCATTCCCCTGATTCTTTCCTCCGTCGTTTTCCCTTTTCTGATTCTCAGAATTTCTTCTTTTAGAAGCAAGTTCATTATTGTTGTCCTTGGCAACTAATACTTTTGTTGAGGCGGAAAGGTTTTCCAGGCGCATGAATTCATCGGCCTTTTTATAAAACTTCTCAAGGGAATTTGGTTCCTTCATTTTTGGCCATTTTCCAAATTCACTCGATTTATCGATGGCTCGCACCAAGTAGGTCAGGATCATACGCGGTTCTACATTATCCACTTCGGCTACAGCTATATTGAAACGGTTTAAGAAAGATTTGATTGATTCTCCGGGAGCTTGTTCAAGACTAGACAATGACATTATATCCTTGGCTTTTGAAGCATACAATCTGAACTGTTCTTTAAACTTTTGCGTCAAGTCGGAGAATTGATCTATTGACCGAATTGGAAGCTTTGTGAACCAAAGTAAGGCCACACCTTCCAAGTACACTGGAAAGTATCGACACTTAATCTCGTCTGACGCTCTTGCACCGGTCATATGCCAATCGTACTTGTATAGGAAATGATTAAGGTTACTCGTTCCCCTATAGGCTTGGATAGTAGGAGGTGCAAATTTCCTTGGAAATTCCGCTTTCAGGATCCTTTCCATAAACGGAGTTCTGCTCGGTGCAAATCCCCAGTCGTTCTCATTCTCTTCCCTTTGCATGCTCTCTTTCATGATGCGGCTAACCATTTCGGACAGGTACCCTTTATTGTTCAGAGACGTTTCCGGACAGGCATTAGTCCTTCTCTTGGAAGCTTGCCCGGGCACATGTTCACGATAAGTTGGCTGCGGCATAGAACCCTCAGCTTGGAAAGGTGGCATTTCTGGAAAGGTTGTTTGATGGTTTTCTGGTTGACGATTTGCCCCGAGCAGAGCAGTTAATCTATCCATCATTAAAGCGTTTTGAGCCTCAATTTGTTGGTATAATCCAGAAACTGCGTCATTCAATTCAGCCCTGGTGACTCCAACGGTAGGAGTTGTTTGGTCTGTTGCTGGGGAAGCGGAAGTCCCTTCATGAGCATTTCTGGATCTGATAGGTCTACCTCTTCTTCCAGGAGCCATTATTTCAGATGTACTTCTGGTTTTTGAGAGAGGTTCGTTTTATGAGTCTTTGCGAGGCAACGGTGGATGATTGCTTGAGTTGGGTTCTCAGTGAAAGCACCAAAATGTTAACGCTGAAATAGGAACGCTAACACCCGGTGTGTGTAATGGAATTGTGAAAGCACCACCCGTGTGACGGGAACATAAATTAAGCAGTAAAATAGCAATAAAGCAGTAAAAACAGCAGTTTATAGTGGTTCGGCTCGAGATCGAGCCTACGTCCACTTTGAATCTCTTTATTATTGAATCTGGTTACAAGACGATACAATCCACTTATGACAACAATACAATTTGATCTTAAAGACAAACTCGACTACTAGCTCAAACTCCAATGATGGAACTTGATGAATCCGTGTAGAATGCAAGAAATTCCTCTCGAAGCTTGTTGTAGTGTCACGAATGTATGAAGATCTTCAATTGTCGAGTGAGTTGAGAGTTCGGAAGGGTAACGATGCTTTTAGAAATGATCCGCCAAAAGTCCCCTTCATGTTGGAAGTGGTGGTCTATTTATAGGGAAAAATCTGGGTGAGATTCTGTTCCTCAAGTCCTAGGTCGGAGCCGACTTATAGCAAGTCGTAGGTCTTAGGTCGGCGACGAGATAGGAGCTCTTGTCTTTTAGTTACTCCTGAATACGAGCTATTCAACGGCAAGTCATAGGTCGGCAACGACTTACCATAAGTTGTAGGTCGGAGATCCTTAAATCATAAAGTTGGCAACAGCCTTAAGTCGTAGACTTTTTGAGTCGGAACACTTTAACTCGCACACTGTTAGGTCGGTAGCCCTCCTTAACTCGGAGCATTCCATAACCCGGAGCATTTCTTAGGTCGGTAACCTACTTAAGTCGGTCTTAGCTCTTAAGTGGTAGATTATCTTAAGTCGTACGCTGTTAGGTCGGACCTGTAGCTTAGGTCGTATGCTGCTTTAAGTCGTGACCTGTTGAGTCGGCACACTTTATAAGTGGTACGTGCTTAGGTCGGAGACTACTTTAACTCGTACGCTGTTAGGTCGGACTCTTCCTTAACTAGTCTCCTGTTAAGTCGCGAATAAGAGGATTAACATTTATAAATTTTGAAGGAGAAAAGAAAATGGCAGAGCTTCTGAGCTCATTAGAAAAATGATGAGTTGGAAGTGAAGCCCTAGGTCCTACTTTATAGAGGTTCAAATCTACGCCAGCCGTTAAATGGAAATAGATTAGATCTGGGCCACATGACCTTCAGTTACAGCCACCACCAAAACAAGGTAGGTCCATCACCCCATGATGCAGGTCGACTGCTCATGGTCGACCTTGCCTAGTCATGGTCGACCATACTAGGCCAAAATAGTGTATTTTTGAGCGTTAGTTGATTTAATTGATTTGTGGCCATTTATTCTCCAATTAACGTTAACCAGCGTTTTTTATACCTCAATTAATTTTCTTAAACTTTAAGCTACTGTTAACTTTAATGGTCTTAATCAATCATTAATTAATTTCAAATTATTTTCTTAATTACATATATAATTATTTCCATCTAAGAAAATTCAAATGCTGATAACTTTTTCGTTTAAACATCGATTTGAAATGTTTATATAAGAAAATTGATCAGCAAATCGCTAAGAATCCAATGGTATAAGTTTTGTAGCCACACTCTAACATTTACAATAAAAAAGTTAACTGTTTATTATTTATTAATTAATTTCTATTTTAATTAATTATCATAAAAACGTAGGGTGTTACGTTGAATCAATGTATGAATTTCTAGTTAGTAAAAGTCAAGCATCAAAAGCCAAGTGGATTACTTTAACATTTTGAAGTACTGCTATGGAAATGGGATTCTATATCTATTGATTTTATTGAGGTTTGTAAATGTCAAATAGTGGAAATGAATATGTTTTGGTCATGGTTGATAGACTAACCAAAAGTGCACATTTTATCCCTACTAAGTCGATAAGGATGAATCCTAGTTTGGCCAAATTATTCGTAAATAATATAGTAAGACTTTACATATGGTGAGTAGCATTGAAAGTGATGGAGATCCTTTGTTTACTAGTGAGTTCTGAATGAGCTTACATAATGTATTAGGTACCAAGCTGAATATGAATACCGCTTATCATTCATGGACTATTGAAAAAACGAAAAGGGCTATTAAGGTACTCGAAGGTTTACTGAGAGCTAGTGTATTAGACTTTGGAGGACCGTGAGAAGGCCACTGCACTTAGTTGAGTTTTCCTATAATAATAATTATTGGACTAGTGTAGGAATGATGCCTTTTGAAGCATTTTATAGAAGGCCATGCAAATCTCTAGCATGTTGGATGGAGACCGAAGATAGACAAATGCTTGTCCAAATTTGGTGAAAGAAGCAACATAAAAGATTGAGGTAATCCGAGCAAGGATGAAGGAAGCTCAATCAAAGTAGAAATGTTACTTAGAATACTCAGTTGGAGATAACGTTTTTGTGAAAATATCACTGATTAAGTGTGTTAGACGATTTGGGAAATTGAAAAGGTTGGAACCTATATATGTTGGTCCATTTCCTATTATAGAGAGGATAGACAAACTCGCATGCTGTAACAACCCGAAATTTTTAATATTTCGAATGAGAATATTCAATTTATTTAAATATTCATATTCGATTCAAATATAGTAAATAATAAGAAAATCAATTGTTAATATAATGAATTAATTTTTGATGACGTATTTTAAAATCAATTTATAGGATTTTTCCATAAATTTTAATTTGGAAAATATTTAGATTATCGTTTGATGTACTTTTCAGCAAACATTGGTATATTTGAAATTTCAAAAATAAGATAACTAGTGTATTTTATTATTGTTTTGAGATCGTGTCGCATTTTTGTACGAGATCGTATTTTTACTTCTATCGTTCGCGGTTCGTATAGAAACGAAATTCAATGTTACGAAGTGCCGATAATTGCAAAATATATAATATCCTACATAAGACTATTTTTCACTATTGACTTTTCCCTCTTCTTCTTCGTTTTATTTTCCTATAAAAGAAAATCATCGCCTCCTCCTTATAAAATCAAAACCAAATTAATTACTCATGTAAAAAATGTGAAATTGGATCCGTTGATCTCGTATAAGCAAGGGCTTTAAATCTATGTAGGGATTTGGGGTTGTAGTGAGGGTTGGGGTAATCGTCGTAGCCATTGCGTGAGCTTGGTTTTGGGATTGTGGGCGATTGAGGGGGAGATAGGTCCTGGGGTTGGTTGTGTTGAGTTTTTCGTGCAAAGGGGAGTCGGGGGTCGGAGTTTGGGATGGTGCGGCAGCTTGGGGATGGTCGCATCATTTCATTGTAGAGTGAGAGGCGGGATCATCCGTAATTTACATAGGGACATCGAGCTAGAATATTTTGGGTCCGACGAGTCGAGATTGTGGAGAGGAATTCATTGGCAAAGACCGTTCGTCGAACAATGGAGCGTAGCTCCGTGTCATGGTGTGTCATGTAGGATGGAGGGGTGTATATTTGAACGTGTATAGGAAGGGTAATTATCGATTTGGGGTAAAAGGATTAGGTGATTAATTATGTTATTAGTGAATTAACAAATGATTATTTAATCTCAAAATCTTATAAATCGAATAACTTTTGCATACGAGGTCCAATTGAAATGTGGTCTTTTGCGTTGCACTCATCACAGCATTATCTGCATAGTGGAAATTGATTTCGTCAAGTTTGGAGCAAGTGAAATTTTGGGCTAAAATCGACCGTCGTTCGATTTTAGATTGAGCCGGAACGCTTATGTGTCAATTGGAATTTTGGTGAGTTAACTCTACTCTGATTGAACAATAAATTATATACAGTAGATATAAATTATTGTTTTTATGTTTGAATGGTTTATTGGTTTGGTTGAATTTCCCTTTCAAATGGAATGACATATAAAATGAAATATAGGCAATTTTGTAGAGGAATCCGGATTCCTCGTTACTATTGATTTTAATTTTAGTTATATACCTCTTACATAAATTAATAAATGTCAAAACTTGGTAGTCTGACCATATTGGATATGACTTTGATATATGTTAAAAGTTGAACCCTTTTAGTAATAAAGGTAGTGGTAGTAGAGGTTAAGTGCTGTGATGGCTATTGGCCTCATTTTAGTATTTTGAAAATGGTTTTGATTCGAAGAATGATTTTAAATCTGACTTTTGGGATTTTTTGTGATATTTTATTCGAAAATGGTTTTTGAATTTCTCTATTTTACTTTAACCTTTTTGGAAAAGTTTTAAATATATTTCAGGATGTATTTATTTTTATAGAAAAGTTATTATAATAATGTATGTTTATTTTAAAGGAAAATAAAGGGGAATTTATCTTTAACAATAAAGTGATTTTGTTTTTAGAAGAAGGTAGAAATATTTTGGAATAAATATTTGTGAAATGTTTTATATAAAATATTGTATAGAAAGATTGATTTATAAATGGTATTTTATAAATAAAAGAATAGATTTATAAATGATATTTTTTAAAAAGGAAAATTGATATCATTTTGATAAACTGGAAAATAAATCATATTTGTGAATTTATAGTGATATATGAAATGATCGTTTTATGGAAAATATTTAGTCCTATCTTGAAATCGATGATTTGCGATAAGAATTATGAGATTTAAACGTATGAGATTTAAAATTATGAGATTTAAAAGTATGAGATTTAAAATTTTGATATTTAAAATTATGAGATTTAAAATTATGAGATTTAAGAGTAACAAAATTTATAAAAGAAATTTTATAAATATAAGTGAATTTATAAAAGAATTTTTATAAATAGAAATGAATTTATGGAAAAAGTTTTATAAATAGAAACGAAATTATATAGAATAAGTTTTATAAATAGAAATGAGTTTATAAAAGGGAGTTTATAAAAGGTATGAGATTTTCTTTCTCTAAATGACCATTTTGAATTATAGTGGTATGGAAAGTATTCTTTCCATACTTAACACCAAATTCCAAAGTATGGAAACTCGTCTCTGTCTTGAGAATTAAGAATGAATGTCGAGGAAAGAATAGTTTTCTATCATGTTTGATTTCATTGTTAATAAAGGGATAATAATATTTCAAATCGGGAAGTGGTGGTAAGTATATTTGGTCTAATATCCATACTATCGATTTACTTACACCAGAAAATGAGTTTGGCTTTATAGTGAATAATGTTTTTAAATGAGAGTTGCTTTTGACCCATTAAATATGATTTTTGAAAAGGGGAAATCTTCCCGAAGATTTGTGAATATACTTATACCATTGATATAAGTATATGGAGACTTTATTTAAGTATTAAAAGCGAAATGTTTTGGAAATATACTTATACTATTAAGATAAATGTATAAATATTTTTTCAAGTATTGAAAAGAGAAGAGAGTTTTCTAAATATATCTTTTGAAAAAGTTACTTTAATACAAATATTTGAAAAGATATTTTAATTAATGAACGGATTAGTTAAGGAGGCTTAATGGTCGCTTATGTGCTTAACCATGCTTGGTTTTCATATGAAATTAAATCTCTGATTGGATTGTTTGTTTATTTGATAGTTAAATAACCAACTTTCAAATCTTGACATGTTTTGAAACTATCGATTGTCGGTTCAAAGAGACCGGGATCAGATATGTTATTTGCAAACCACTTCGAACTGGCATAAGCGTTCGAAGTTGATGCATCTTGAAGATGATAGAATCGAAGACAAAGTTCTTTGAAGTGCAAGGGCTATTTGCAACTAATCCTAAGGATATCATAGAAGTAGTTGCCTTCGCTTTGTTCATATCTTGAACAACCTGTATAGATGAATGCTGCATTTCACTGTTGCCTGAGGGCAGTGTTAGCATTCCAAGTGGGATTTGCTAAAAAGGTAAAACGTAGCCTCGAGCCTCACACCCGAAAATGACCAAAACAGGAGTTATGCCATAAGGCTCAGTGGGTCGCTCCCATTAGGGTATAATCATCGCCTGATCTAGATCGATATTTATGGATTTATGTATGCTTCGGGCATAGTACGGTTTGTCAAGTTGGTAGCCGAGGGGTGATCGTATTTGGTACTATCCAAGAAGGGGTAGGCATTCCTGATTCGCAGAGGTGCAAATGTTTGGCAGCCACGATACATTTTATCTTGAGATGTACTATACAGAAGGTAGTCATTTACTTATCATTGTATGGATTCCATTCTCCAATAAGTGCCTTATGGACTTAGGTGTGCCCAAATATGTTGGAAAGTGAGATGTAAGCATTCCGGCTATGTCATATATTTATTTTAACCCCTAGACATTATTATAATCACTGGATTTTCTATTTGAACCGGTTTAGTTATTGTAAGGTAAAACCCGTCTATGTTTATGTGCAGCATGGTTGTTATCCCGCCTTTTGGCAAAGCCGTGATATCATCGATTCGACCAGGAACGGATGGGTGACAACCTAAAGAGCCAGTTACATACAGCACTATAGATGATAGTTTGGCAGATTCAAACCAGGATCCAATCGAAGTGTAGTTAGCATGAAGTAACCATCCTGGCCCCAAGAAGTTATATCTCAAGTTTGGAATTGATTGCAGTTCATATGCTCAAGCTATGGATGGAGCAAGTATTTGTCTGGATCGACAAGAGAACAATCCAGGAAACAGTTCAAGTCATCAGAGGATGTTCAATATCTCGAAATCCATGAAGCCAAATAATGTGAAACTTTTAGGACATAAATGGAATGAGGAAGAGGCATTACAAAAACTATCGCACATTACACAGAGAAAGATGGGAGATGGTCGATCATTCGTTACCGATTGTTTTGGATGATCTATCAAAACGATCGGTCTAATTCAGTGTGCATCCTAGCTTCGACCAAGATTGATCGATATTTCACGATCTACAACTCAGAATGATCCCATATTTTAGGAGCAACATCAAGAAGCCCGTGGGACCCTCCAATCACTACAACAAAATAGCCTTTTAACAGCGTTTCAAAACTGCTGTTAAATGATATAACAGCGTTGTGAAGAACGTTGTATAACGACATGCGGTTGTTGATATGTAATTTCAAACAGCGAAAAAAAAACGCTGTCAAAAATAATTTTCCACAACGTTATTTTATCGTTGTTTATTTTGTTTCTACAGCGTTTATATTTTGCTGTGGAAAAGTGTTTAAAGTGGTATTTTACATTTCCACAGCGTTTAAAATACCCTATCTAAAACAAACTCATTAGTTTTCAACAGCGACAGTAAAACGCTGTTACTAATTATTCATCAGCATTTCTAAAACGCTGTTGTATCGATGTGATTTATGTTTTTAAATAACTTACAGCAAGGATTTAACGCTATCGTATTATCATGAGTTATTTTTCCAAAATACTGACCGCACTTTTTAAACGCTGTCATTTATGACAAATCATACCACTACAATAATCACATATCCGTAATCTAATTGCATTTAATTATATTTCAATCGGATAATATACAAAACATATACAAATCAAAGTAAAAAATTATAAAATAAAAGCATAACAATTGATCATTTCCATAAAATAGCTATACAATATCCACGAACAAAGCTTGCTTACAAACAATGATGAAATTTATAAACCATCTTCATATAACATTAGACAAAGGCCCAACATCTACAAAGTTTTGCTTCAGATATTAATGACAAAACATGCACCCAAAAATCTAAAGAGTATCTTGTCCATTTTTTGCATCTAAAAACTTCACCTACCTGTAACAAAGAAATTCAAAAGTTAATGATCAAATACACATTTAAAATAACATATTTAATTTGCAACTATTAAAAAATTGCAACACATTTAAACACAAATATTTCAACTTCTTCAAACCTTCACCCTACTGCACTTCAATCTCCATTTCAATCATCGTCCACACTCACAAATCCACCCAACAAACACCCTGCAACTGCATCTACAAAACTGTGCAAAACATCGTCCAAGACTCATACTTCACCTTCTACAAACCACTACCATTCAAAACTCATAAATTTCAAAACCGTGCACAAACCACTGCACTTCAAAGCTTTCCACAATTCAAAACTTGCAAAACTGTGCACAAGCCACTCAATCACATCCATACCACACCACAGCCTGTGACTGCCTCAGCAACAATCAATATTTTTTTCTCCTGCAAACTTCTATACCACTGCCTCTTACAAACCCAAACTGCCGAGCCCCACTTCTTCAACCTGAATCAAAGCCGACCTCCAATATACACAACCTGCCATATCCACATCCAAATTCACCAATCACCCATCATCCACACTCCCCTCTACCAAAAAGGAACCAAGTACATCTTTACTGCCTTCCCTTACTTCACAACCTCCACAGTTTCTTCCATAACTTCACACCCATCATCCACCCAGTAACCAAATTATGTAAAGTTGACTAGTGGTTTTGTATCAGTGTTTATATAAGTGGACCACGAGACATCGGTGAGGACTCATGGTTTGAGGGTCTGATAGGTTTGGTCGAACCATCAAGAACCATGCATGTTTTTTAATAGTGAAAAGGTGAATGATATGCAAGCCCGATTGCAGGGGTAGAGAAGTAAGGCAAATGTCTAGAACAACCCAACGTACAAAGGCAACCATTTGAAACTGTCCCTACGTACATTCACTGTCCCTACACTCATATGCTTCATAACCTCCATTCACTGCCACTACACATAAACGACCAGACAACACAACACTTGCCCTGAACCTCTCAACCATCTCCCCATCATAACTAGAAGAAACTCAACAATTCCAAACAACCTTCCCACCGGATTTCAAAAAAAGAGGAGGTCAGCTCAGTTTTGTTTCAAAACTGAGTGAGCTCCTCAAAACTGAGAGCTGAGACCTCAGTTTTGTCATGCTCAGTTTTAACAAAACTGAGCTCCTCAAAAATGAGACCTCATTTGGCATTAGTTCAGTTGTTTCTCAAATCCAAATTTCAATCGTGCTTTCCTTACAAGATGAATTGTCAAGTGTATCATAATATCGAAAAATGAGGGTGGAAAATATCTTTCAAGTTCACACAATATTTTAACAATCTCGTCTTCAAGTTGCTGCAACTTCTCTCTATCAAGAACACGTTGACATAATTTGTTGAAAAATAAACATAGACGAGTAATTGCTTTTCTGGGTTTTATTGGCAACAAACCTCGTAATGCAACTGATAATACTTGTTGCATCAAAACATGATAATCGTGAGACTTCAAACCACTAACTTTACAATCCACCAATGATACGCATTTTTTGAAATTTGAGCAATAACCATCAGGGCCTTTGAAATTATACAACCTTTGGCAGAATATTTTTTTTCCAATTTTGACAATGTATACGGAGCCGGTGGAAGATATGTTTTGGTTCCACGAGGTTGTGCATAAAGAGCATGCCGAATTCCCCAATCCTCTAAATCATGTCTACAATTAATCCCATCCTTTGATTTGTTGTCATGCAACATTGTACCTAGTATGCTTTCAGAAACATTTTTCTCAACGTGCATTACGTCTAAATTATGACGTAATAGAAGTTCCTATAAAAAAATAAAAGTTGTGCATTACAATTTTATATTTTATATTTTTAACGGATTGATAATGAAAAATGTAACTTAAATACTAACCTCCCAATATGGCAAGTCAAAAAAGATTGATCTTTTTTTCCACCTTAATAGCTCTTTTTTAATAGGATCATTATCTTCATTATCATCATCTTCACTATTGTCGTCAATCTTCCTTTTTCTGCTTTTCCCCTTAATCTCTCTTTTATTAGTTTGTCTTGTATCATTTAACTTCACGCTCTTCTTTTCGCTTTCCGTTTATTTTCCAAAATCATTTGGAAAGTCCTTCAAAATAACAGAGATATTTTTGCCGGTTAGAATTCTAGGCATCTTTCCATCCTCCACGGTGTTATCAAACCAAGCCTTTTTTTCCCTCAATGGATTTGAAGAGGGTAAAAATCTTCTATGGCCCATATAAACATTTTTCCGACCATATTTCAACCATCGACGGTGAGTATTGACACCACATATTGGACAAGCTTTTTTACCCTTTACACAACATCCAACAAGATTTCCATAGGCTGGAAAATCATTTATCGTCCATAGTAAAATAGCTCTCATGTTAAAAAGTGTCTTACTTAATGCATCATATGTCTCAACTCCACTACTCCACAAGTAATGCAAATCTTCTACTAATGGCGCCAGATATACATCAATGTCATTTCCTGGTTGCTTTGTACCTGGAATTAAAAGTGTTAACATAATATTCTCTTTCTTCATGCACAACATAGGTGACAAATTATATGCCACAAGCATTACTGGCCAACAACTATACTTGGAGCTTAACCTAGAAAATGGATTGAACCCATCTGTAGCTAGACCAAGTCTAAGATTACGTGGATCGGCTGAAAATGTTTTCCAATTTTCATCAATCATGCTCCATGTTACAGAATCTACAGGGTGTCGCATCTTTCCATCACTACTTTTATTTTTGAAATGCCATCTTAATTCTTCGGCCATCTTTTCAGATCTGAACATTCTTCTAAATCTTGGGATTATTGGAAAATATCTCAACACTTTAACTGGGATACCCTACATAATCTCCTTTGTATCTTGATTTATCTTCCATCGCGACGAACCGCATTTAGGACAGTTATTTAAATTTTTGTAATCTTTACGGAAAAGACAACAATCATTCTCACAAGCATGAATTTTTTCAAACCCCATGTCAAATAGTCTGAGGAATTTCTTTACTTCATATAAAGTCTTTGGGAGTACGTTATTCTTTGGTAGAAACAAATGTTGGACGGTAAGAAGTTTATCAAAACCAGTATCAGATAATCCAGTTTCACATTTAAGATTATACAAAATAGTGATGGCGGATAACTTTGTATGGTCTGTGCAACCAGGATACAATGGGGTTTCTACATCCTCCAAATTTTTAAGTAAATCATCATGGCGTCTTTTTGCATCGTCCTTATCTTTGTCATCATCAAAAAAAGTATGATTAAAATAGTCTTCATCTTCATAGTGAATCATTTTGAGCAAGTCGTACATCTCGCCCATTTTAATCTTTTTTTCAACATTCACTTGCTCGCCATGATTATACCATGTATCGTCTTTATACTTAGGATTCATTCCCTTTATAATCAGGTGCTCAACAACGGTTTCACCACATTGACGACTAAGATTTCGACAGTCTAAACAAGGACACAATATTTTCTCCACATCTCCTAAATTTTTCGTCGCAACACGCACAAAATTCCGTGCTCCTTGGCCATACTCTCTGCTAGTTCTATGATTAAAATTGAAAACAAAAATATTAGCTTTTATTATCAAAATATTAATTCTAAAGTTAAATATAAATTAGTTACCATATGATTACCTATGTAGACGCAACCAATCTTTCTCCATCATCATATACAATATAAATTTGCAATCGGTTAATCTTCTTCCCTAGTTGTATGAAAAGTAACAGTATGAGTTGCTCTAAGTATTATAAGAGAAAAATAATGTTTGTTGAAATGTACACGTTGCTAAAACTAGTTTCTTTTACATGGCTTTTTATCCAAAATATTTTGGAATTGTTAATGGGTTCTTGGATTGTTCTTCCTTTCTTCTTTACTACACTAATTTCCCATTCAGGGCCTCAGGCTTCTCAAATCAAAAAATAAGTATAAAGCATGAGCATTACCAAAACTGAATTCCATTTTCAACCTCATTAATATTGGATACATTACGAGTGATACATATAAAAATTCATATATAACAGAACATGAGAGTTGCCCTTCAATGGGTCCTCGTTCCAATTGCTCGAAAAGAATATTTTTGAAAAATTCAAGTGGGAAATTATTGGAAATTTTTTGAATTGAAATGAATTATTAAAAATACGAGAAGAGCATATAAGCTCTTATTTGAGAATACTCCCACATTGTAAGGTAATGGTCATGTTTTCAGATGTGTGAAGTATATTGATATAGACTATTTTCTATAGTACTCTTAATTATAAAAATAGCATTTCTATAAGAGTTAACATTAGCACCAAACTGTTTCCAAAAAATTTGCCATTACAACGACGCTATTTTGTAGCATCGGAGTAATGTCTATGCATTACCCCTCTCCTGATACTTGGCTTGCACCATTAACAACAATTTTATTCACTTATACAACAATGCCAGAACCATATACAACAACGCCTGATATACTTAAAAGTTATATCCAATTGACAAAATTAGTTGAAGGGCAGACCTTCACACTTGTGAAAACAGAAGTCTGCAGAACCACCTGTACCTAAGATCTAAAGTCATGTGCATGCATGCACAAAGGAAATGACATTTTGAAATTAATTTTATCAGCAAACTCAACTACTGAAAATCTAAAGTCATGCGCATGCATGCAGAACCACCTGTACCAAGCGATGTTACATTCATTTAATATTTAAAAATTTAATTCACTTACCATAATACTAACGATAAAATAGGGTAAGAAGAGAAGGAAATTAAATTAAAATGTACTTGCTTATGGTGCATGGAGTGACGTAGAATACTATGCAAGTATGGTTAGGAGATACAACATGAACCAAAGCATGTGAGGTAGAATAGTGTTTTGATGACTGAACGGAATACATCGAAAACTCAAATTAAAAAGTGAAATTATTTAATATACTTTTATGTTTGTGTGTGGAAATGCTACTATGGAAAAATGGATTTTGTCAAAATATACATCGGAGATAAAATTTTAGACTGGACTACAAAACAAATCTTCAAATTGTACCTTGAATTCCTTCAAATACATTATAGAAATCTTTTTCTGTCTCGGTAGGATAATCCTTTTTTTGTGACTTGGTCTTTCCATGAATCATGTGTGTATATGTGCTTTTTCACATTTCAACTTCTAGCTTTGGAATATTGTTTTTGAGTGTGAATGAATAACTTTTTAAAGATGGTATCTACTAGATACGATCTTAAAACTATTATTTTCTAATCATCATATATTACAATTTCCAATTGATTTATTTTTACTTTTTTCAAAGAACCTGTTCTCGTTGACTCTATTGATTAACGATTTTCCTTTCGTAAGTAAAATATATTAAATGTGCTTATTTATCGATTTTAAAACAAAGAGAATTTCTATCTCAAATAATTTATGTTATTTGTCTCGTAGACTCTGTAAAAATACATGCTCATTGTTCCAAAATGCATGCTCATTTTGATGCGATATTAATATTATTCAGCATAGTATACTGTAAAATTGTTTATGTGGTTCATGAAAGTTCGGTAAAATTTAACGGTAAAGCATGGTATAAAAATCGAATGTAAAAAGGCAGTGGTAAAAGGATGCACAGAGACCTAGGTAAACAAAACGTATCCCTAAAATCTCGGGCGGTTTTAAGAGGAAAGCAAGGGAAAAAGGGAGAGAGAGAGAGAGGCAGGCACGAGAGCGTTAGAGCGGGCAGGGTATGGGGCTTCAAAACAACCCCAGATTTGTGTCTGCCCGTCATTCGCGGTCACGTCGTTTAATGGAGTTTTTTGACCCTTTTTGTTTGGATTGGAGGAGGAATTAAATGACAGCGACTACCCTTAGAATTGGGGACAGCTGCGTGCTGGTAACTTAATCGAAAGCAATAACTTACAACCGCGTTTTCCAGTCTGTTTTCCATCCAACATCATTTAAACCCCACTACTAGAGGAAAATAGTGAATCCGCCCCTGCTCATAGTAGTCACAATGAAATCTCTTTGCCCACTACTAGAGGTACCCATTCGCACATACCGAGGGCATATTTTGGGTCCGTCTATATACGTCTCATGCAAGCAATTCAAGTGAGTTGTTTTGACTTTATGAATATTCTCGATTAACTCTTTTCTATTAGTGTTGAACGTTATGCTGATTGTAGCAAGCATTTTCTTGCTCTTGTGCATGCTGAGATAGTCGGTTCCACCGATTAATTATACTTTATCAGCAACCTTATCTCTTTAATGATCTAAGGTCAGGCTAGCTAAACCAAGACTACCTAATTCTAAAGTACCTTTATTACTCAAAATCACTACGGGTATTCAAAATTTTTCAAAAACTTTACACACACCAAATTTTGTGGATCCAAACTTTGATGGCCCCTTTGACTGAAAACAAAATTTCCCAAAGTCAAGATTTAAAACTGTGTTCCAGTTGTCCAATTCTCGGTTGCGTTTATTATTTTGTGAGTGTCAGTTTTAGGTGTGAGTGTGAATTTCACTACAACTGGCCTGAGGTTATTTATTTACTTTTTATTTTTACTTTTACCATAAAACTGACACTTAAAGATCCTACAGCTGTGAGTGTGAATTTCATTACAACTGGCCTGAGTGTGAATTTTTACAACATTCTTGCCATTTAATTCAGACATCCTTCTTGACTCATCAAAACAAGCTGATATGAGTAAATTACTCGATTTATTTTCAAAAAGTTTTTACTATAAATGAAGCAGTGAAATCGAGTTAAACTCAGTCGGTTTTTTTATAGTTCTCCCCTATAAAAGCTAGAACGGTCTCATGTATTGCCATAAATGTAGCAAAATTACGATAGTAGTAGTTGCGGGAGAGCCTAGAAGTTGAAATGACAACAAGAAGATGGGCAGTTATGCAAATATACCTTGCCTCCTGACCAAAGTATGGTTAGCAAATATAAGCTGTTTAACACCATTTTGCTCTAAATTTTAAATTTTTATCCATTAACAGCTTTCATGCAAATTGAAAAACATAGCATAGCTGAAAAGAGAAACATACAGGCAAATCAATTATTAAAAGTTATTTGCCTTCATAGTATGAATTGTAGTAAGCAACATGGTATCCTATAAAACAATGTTAAGCCTACATACAAATCAATTATTAAAAAATACTTGATTGATACAAACTGCCATAGACTGTATAGACCAAGCAAATGACCTTTTTCCAAACATGAAACCTTATCAGTTCACTGTCTATGATTACGGAACAAAGCAAGTGCTTCAGGTTGATGGGTCAAAATGAAATCGTCATTAAGAACATGTTTCACTGCTGAAATAACATATATGAAAAAATCAATCATAAATAAGAAAGTAGGAAATACACAAGTAAAAAAACATTGACTTATTCAATAGTTATCATACAAAGTCATTTGGCATGCCATGACTAACGAGCAACTTCCATATATGAAGATGAATAATGATGGTGGTCAGGTTTAAAACTAGATGTAGCAAACATACATCACTAAATTGAAGTGACAATTTTAGCAATATCCTAGCTAGTTTAAAAGGCAACACATGCAAATCATATTTCTGTATTTATTTTCTCTTTTTGAATTACTAAGAGTATTGTACATTAGTTGAGTATGTACAACAATTAGTGGAGAAATTTATATCAGACTACATATTGTATCCTTACTGTTGAAAGCTTATCTACATTATACAACCATCTCAATCAATAAGTTTTAATCAAACTGTTGGATTCAGAACGACACATGAAGCGGTTTAGGATTCCTAATTAAAGTTCTGCTAAGTTGTTTAGTCCCAACACTAAAAGATCCAACCTCAATGATATATTATAAAATTGGAATGACACAGGAAGTAATATAAACTTCCAGTTTATATTTACAAACATTCTTCATAACAACAACAACAAAAAATTGTTATGGAAGATATTTGATAAAGTAGAAGATGAGTAGTTAAACAAGCTAGGAAGGTTTGTTGTCATGGAATACAAAACATTTTAATGAAAATCACGTGAACCCTACAAAATCCAAATCTAATAACTGAAACGCATCAAATAACTGAAACGAATCTAATATACCTCAACAGCGCACTATAATTACCGTTCGAATCTGAAGCGAAACTGAATCAAATCGCGTGAACCCTAAAAAATCCAAATTATGAGTTAGGGCTTGTCGACGAGCAACTCAATCGAATGGCAGAAGGAAGAAATGAGATGATGAGAAGGATCGCAATCAGAATCAAAATCTTACGGGAATTAATTTGGTACGTACCTCAAAACCTAGAATTTACGATGAGAAGAAATGAGATGACGAGAGTAGGAAGAGAGGAGAATTAATGGCAGGAAATTAACAGAAAGAAGGGGTAAAATTAAAATAGGGGACGAAGATGAAAATAGAGGGAAGAAGGCAATGACGGAGGGAAGAAAACGAAAAAAGAGGGAAGAAAAATAAAAAACGAGGGAAGGGATTTTTTTTACTAAGTACGCGGCAAATTTTTTTCTCACGTTTACACGTACAAAATTTTATCTCAGCGTTTACACAAATTGTCCATATCATCCAAAATTACTTTTGACCGCATTTGCTCCCTAAACGCTGATAGTAATTGCTGTTGAAACTGAATTTTGTTGTAGTGAATAATAATCGCAACTTGATTGGAGCAAATAAAAACGATCGGCTATCATTAGGCTGATCATTCCACACCATCGAGTTATCGTTGCCGATCGATATGATGGGCTCCACTGGACCTAGAGAGCCTTCTTGCAAAATTTCAACCCGATCCATGTGCGTCCTCTGCTATAAATACAGCAGGCACAGCTTCAGAAGGAGATCCTTCTTCCTGCTGCCGAGGCTCTGCCATTTTCATTATTTATTCTTGTATTAATGGATTCTAGCTGATCCAAACATCTTTGTAATTGTAATCAAATGAAAGATCAATAAAAATATGAAGTGGATGTAGGCCAAAATTGTCGAACCACTATAAAAATCTATGTGTTCATTTACTTTTTCCACTTTGCTTTTAATTCCATTCATTGTTTAATCTTCGTGAGATTCTATGGGTGTTGATGCCCCATTTTGGCTTCAACATTTTGGTGCTTTCACTGAGAAATGAATTCAAGGGTCGAATGGATCTCATTTTCTTTTGGTGAATTTTCATGTTCGTGAGATAGATCCAGCTTTTGATCGACAAGTTTCCTATTCTACTCAGATTTGAAAGAGATCTAGATGGAAACTATTTCCTTAGGCCAGAAAAGTCAGGTCCACTTCCTTTGCCAAAGAAGGAAATCATGAGATCTGTAACCAATTAGCAATGTTTTTCACGAGTGTCCATGTATTTTCAACTTTTAGAGCATGTAGGAATGATCGGTAGTCGGCCCTGACCCATACACACTCAACGAACGATCGTTCATCACAAATCCATACACCTCATCAACTTAAACGACTATTTCCCCATGGTGGTTCACATTGTTCGTTTCACCGGCTTTGATATGGCCAAATTGTTTCTCCACACGATTGTTTCTAACCGATCATTTTCATACGATCGTTCTTGTTAGTCCCTTACCAATTGATTCTATACGATAGTTTCTTGTACGATCGTTTCAGATCACTAAATACAACCGATCGTTTTCTATTAATATGTCCATCTTCGTGACCGATCATTCCACATTATCTTCCTAACCGATCATTTTTCCATTGACGTATCCACTTATAAACATTCGTCTATTCACCTCTACCTTTTGGGGACGATTCAACAAGTTTTAGCATCTTCTTGGGTAAAATATCTTGAGTTCTTCAGAGCAAGTATCATATGTTACTATGGAGAAGTATGGATAAATGAGATACAAAATTCATTAAAGCTGGGTGTTGCACGTTAATTTTGATAAGTATAAAACCGAGCAAAATTTTAGAACCCCTGCACCGGCCCAAAGCATGACTCGGGTAAGTCAAAGATTTTCCCAGAGCAAACACCAAAGTAGCTCCAAGCGTGAATCACCAGGCCTTCGAATTTAGTGACCCCAAGCAAACCAATGATCGACTCTAAACAAACTGATTATTGACTCCAAGCAACGGGTAGATATTCCCAGGTCCGGCTCCAAGTGATTTACCACTAACCCGTCAATACCGGTCCATCTCGCTTTGCACATATCTTGGACATGCATACGCTATTCACAAGCATAATAAGCAGCCATAACTTAAGAACATAACGGGTTAATGATGACAGAAACATCCTAATCCTACCGATAAAGGAATATGATGATTAATTGAACCACCCATGGTCGACTCCCAGTTGAGAATGCTTGGAAAGAGTGGAATAGCGAGCATACGACATCGCTTCATTTATTAATGAGATTTATTTCGATCTTTTGTGAATTATTTCCATTTCAATGTCAATTGTGTTGTGAACTACGATCATATTAAACTAATCAGAATAGCGAGCATACGACCATGATCGGACCTGTGGAGTTTCTTAAAGACGAGCGTGATTCGACCACTCATCAGAATAAACTTTATGCCCTGATTTGGGGCCAAGGACTAGAGATGGAAAAGTTCGATATGGTCAAAATCCAATGCAAAGCGGAAATGATTGACCGTCCATTCATTAACCTCCACAGTTGACTTTGAGACCTAGACAAGGCTTGGAATAAATGTGCCTCGATCATCCACTTCTCTGGTTATAAAATAAAGTTCAACAAAATAAATATGCCTCTCCTGAAGCTTAGTGATGTCGAGATCTAACTAGAGTTGACGTGATTTGATCATCTACACATCAACACCTACCCTGAACACAAGAGGCGGTTCGAAAGCCCGACTTGAAGTAGCCGTGATGGACTGCTTACTCATTAACCACCACTCTCAACACATGGACACGACCGCAGCATGAAACACATGCAAATTAGCTGTCCACTCAATAACTCTGTACCTCGTTTGCTAGGAAGAATACGAAGAAAATTATACTAGACTTGATTGCCCAACACAGGCATGGATGTGATCTAGCCATTCATCACTTACTCTCTTCCTCGACTTGATTGGAGGATCTACAACCACCAAGCTGATACAAATAGATCGTCTCACTTGCCAAGTTTTGTCCTTGATGTTGGGGGTAGAATTCCATTCCATGGATGAACGTGGTTCGACCGTTCATTCAACAACTCTTACCTCGACTTGACAACTAGGGTACAAATCAAAAATGGGTGTGACTGACCACCCAACAAGAAAACTCTAAGTTGCCAGAGTGCGAACTGGAGTATAAACAATTCGGGTGGAAACACAACTGCCCATGAGAAAACTCTAAGTCTCCGGAGTATGGACTGGAGTATAAACGATTCGGGCAGAAACACGACTGCCCACGAGAAAACTCTAAGCCCCGGAGTGCGGACTAGAGTATAAACGATTCAGGCTGAAACACGACTACCCACGAGAAAACTCAAAGTTGCGGAGTATAAACGATTCGGGTGGAAACACGACTGCCCGTGAGAATACTCCGAGTCCCCAGATTGCCGATTTGAGTATAAACGATTCGGGCGGAAACACGACTGCCCACGAGAAAACTCTGTCCCCGGAGTGAGGACTGGAGTATAAATGATTCAGGCAGAAACATGAATGCTCATGGAAAACTCTAAATCCCCAGAGTGCGGACTAGAGTATAAACAATTCAGGTGAAAACACGACTGCCCACGCGAAAACTCTAAGTCCCCGAAGTGCGAACTAGAGTATAATCAATTCGGGCGAAAACACAACTACCACAAGAAAAATTTAAGTCCCCGGAGTGCAGACTAGAGTATAAACGATTCGGGCGGAAACACGTCAACCCACGAGAAAAATCTAAGTCCCGGAGTGTAAATTAAAGCATGAACATAAATCGAGCATGAACCAGCCACTCACAGAATAACTCTAAGTCCCCAGAGTGCAGACTAAAATGCAAACTCCGTGAATAGATGAGTGGATTTTGACCTTTCTCTACTCCAGTAATTCCAACCTGAAATCGACAGGAGGAATACAAATTGCTAAAAACCAAAATACGCACGACTCAATTTTCTATTCACTAGCTTTATCCCACAATTTGGCGGGAAAGAGTATAAATCTAAAGCAAACATAACTTGCCTTCTTACTTATCAATGCATGCCCTCGACTAGAGGCACGAGAGAGAAAAAAGATGAATGTGAATCGACCATTCGTTGATCTATTTTAAGTCTTTTGGAGATAAGGTGGGAATATAAACACGACTGGGGCGAGACTCAACCATCCGCGTAGTGCATTTATCAACCCGAGACTAGGGGTAGAAGTGTGAACGTCCATGGAATGACCGTGATAGCTCAACTATGCGACTCACATCCAGTGTTTACAACAACTCGAGGCCATGACCGTAGGGGGGCCTTGAGATGGGTTAATAAAATCAGTGTTCAAATTAACAAGCTACAAGTGCATAAAATGGAATATACTACAGCTCGGACATTTAAACAAGTAAATGCAGAAATCATACATAGGAACAAAAGAATTTTTATTCACATGGAACTGGTTGTACATCACACAAGTCCACTCAAAATACAAGACAAAAGTAAGGGGCCACACCCAAACAAATACAACCTATCAAAAGAGAAATGGTTATCTAAATTATTTACGCGTCTGATGATTACTTTTTGGATTTTTATCCTTCTTTTGCTTCTTCGGAGTTGTTCCCTTTGAACTTCCGCTCGACTCCCTCTTTGACCCTTTGCCACCTCGACTTTTCTTTGAAGGAGTTCCCTCAGCTGTATGAACCAAGGCGGTATCGTCCTTGGAAGTAGGAGGGATGGGGGCATCTTCAGCACCGGAAGCATGGGGGACGTCATCCGGAGGAATCGTCCCACTAGAAGGGATCGTCTGAAGTGGAGAAGGTAACGGAACATCTGGGACCGACTCAATAGGCTCGCCCTTTACCTTCCTTTTTGAAAGCTCCTCTCGTTCAATTCGCTCTTTCATATTGAGCCCACCATTGGGATCGGAGGAACCTATAATCATGACTTCTGCGTCAAAAGGGATTTCTTGGTGCAGGTCGCTTCCCTCCTTGAATAATGCCTCCATGAATTGATCGTCAAAAACGAAGGCCTCTTTGTGCACACTCTGAATGGCGACCGAAGTTGTAACTGTAACAGACTCTTTCACGGTCATTTGCGACTCCAGCCGAGGCCCTTGCAAAGGGAGATGAGCAATGCTTGATGGATCCAAAGCTGAGAAAAAATAGGCGAAAAGATTAAAAATATCAATAGATAGCACCCTAACTTTTTGAGAAAAGGGAAAAGTCGACGAATACCTTCTTCGGTATGAACTCCAAGTTGAGCTGGAGTGTCTTTGGAACTACGTTCAAGAATTGGAGATAGATGTGGTTTGTCCGGATCATACCCCGGGATACTTGAGGAGCTCGCTCCAGAACTTGACATGACTTAGGACACTGGGGGAAATTCAACTTCGATACCAGAGTGTGCCGATCCAGATCCTTCACCTACTTCATGTGAAGGAGCAACCACGGATTCTTTCTGAAGAGAAGTCGGAATGTCATGCAATATTTTGGGTTCATCGCCCAATAGCACTTCGCTTTCAAGTTTGGCTGCATCGACGTTCTCTGAGCCATGAAACTTCTTCTCTTCCACGACAAGAAATTCTCAAGCACGATGAAGCTTGTAAGGATAGTCTTCGCCAAGCCCCACCAAATTCCCATGCTTGAGAACGTTGGCATTGTACAGAACGAGAAGAGGGTTGAGCTCATTTATTAAATCTTCTCTTACCTTGTCTTTGGCCATTTCTGTCTCACGTTGAATGAGCGTGTCGACATTTTTGGCCTTTTCAATGGCCGCATATCTCTCAAGCCTGAAGCAAAACAACTCTTCACAAGAATCTTGAGCGATCTTATGAGCGTCATCTTTTTCTTTCATTGCATATTCAAGTTTGGCCTTGAGCTCGGCTATTTCCTTCAAGACCGCAGACTAATTGTTCCGAGCCGCGTCTCGTTCGAGCGCTATCTCCTGGTTCCGGTGATGCCATACTTGAACTATATCGAGATGACTAGTTTTTATCTCCACTATAGACTTCAAGGCGGCGTCAGCTTTCCCTTCGGCTTCTATTAAGGCGGTTCTAGAGGCCTCCAGCTCATTCGTCAAAGTGTCGATAATTCTTTTGTCCTGGGCCTTTTATCGTTTTAGTTTTTCGATTTCTGCTGCACGCTCGAAGGAAACTTTTGACATTGTTTCCACTGCTTTCATCCATTCTCGGTATTGCATGTGGATATCGGTGACGCAATCGATGGTCATCTTCTGGACATCATCCGGAACCCTCTTCAAATTGGGAGGAAATTGTTGGGCATGTTTTCACCGAACCAAAGAGGGGAGGTAAGTCCTCGCCGAACCAGGGTAAACCAGACCATCCACCAAATCAACTCCACGGGTCCACCCACTACCGAATCAACCTACTTCCCATACCACCGAACCAACAACTTCGCCTACCTACCGAACCAGATCCCACCGAACCAACAACTTCGCCTACCTACCGAACCAGATCCCACCGAACCAACAACTTCGCCTACCTACCGAACCAGATCCCACCGGACCAAGACGTTCCGGACCAACTTTGCCAGGCCAGATTGTATCATCCCAGGCCCACCAACAGCTATATACATCCAAGACCCCTACCCCCAGCCTCACTCTATAAATAGAGGGGCAGGGGTACAACAATGGGGGACAAGTTGGAGAGCTCAAGCACGGACAGAACTTTCAAACAACTTTCATATACTTGTATCAAAGCTTTGTACTTGTAATTTGAATAGAAAAGGAGAATAACATATAAAGTGGACGTAGGCACATTCTGGCCGACCCACTATAAATCTGTGTGTCTTTTACAGTTTAGTCCCTGCTTTTCATATATTTGCATAAATCACCCAAATCACTAAGAACAACCTAAAATCAATTAAATCATACGACTTGGAGGTGTTTTTCCATTTTTTGTGCAAACATTTTTGGTGCTTTCACTGAGAACTAGAAGCTCGAAGCTTCAGCTTCTTCCACTTAACCTTCTTCCTAAAAGCATCGTTCATTGCTTGGAAAACATGCCTCCCAAGCAGAAGAAAGATGTTAACAAAGAAAAAAACATCGCAACCAGCAGTCTTCCAGATCCAGTGGTCACAGATCAAGTAAATCGTCCCACTCCAGCAGCATTACCAAATGAAGGTCAGGCAAATCCGACCACCCCTGTCGCAGAATAGCCGGCAGCAATTACTAGGGCAGATCTAGACAGGGTTGTGGCTAAAGTGACTAACCGCTTCACATCCCAGCAGGAAGCCTTGGTGGACCATCTCATGTCACACTTAAGGGATGCTGAAGAGTCCAACCGCAACACTGAATCATGGGGAGAGTCCCAGTCCGGAGGATCTTGGAGACAACAAAGATCTTCCTTCTTCGAAGGAGCTAACAACAGAAGCGGCCATGGTAGGAGCCGAGACCGAGCACAGTCCGAAGTTAGGCCTGAGGAGACGCTTGGAACCGAACCCAACGGGGGAGGTACCGGGCGGAGGTCAACTGTAGCTGAGCCTGTCATACTGCCTAACCACGGAAACGCCAGTGAACGGGGCCGAGCTAGAGTCCAGCCCAAAGTTGGACCCGAGGAAGTGCTTAGATCAGAACCCAGCAGGGGAAGATCGAGGCAAGGGCCAACTGTAGCTGATCCTAGCATGCTCCCAAAAGACCAAAGGCAGCCGCTGGAAAATATCAGGAATGATAAACGATACCATCCCTACAGGTCAGCCGGACGGGATCAGTCCCACAGAGCAGAACCGAACTCATTCCTATCTGCTCCAAATTATGATGAAAGGATGGCATGCTTGTTCAGAGAGTGCATCCAATGGGATCAAAGAGATCGAGGGATAGGCGCTAGGGTAACCAGCCCCTTCGCCCGCAATATCGAAATTGCCATCACCCCCCGAGAATGGAAAATGCCAACAATGGAACCTTACAAAGGAACCTCTGACCTCGTTGTACACTTACAGAGATACACACAGCATATGCTCATGAGTGGAGCAACAGAGGGAGTACTGTGCAAATGCTTTCCACTATTCTTAGCAGATCTAGCTACCTCCCGGTTCTGTTATTTACCCCAAGGATCCATCAGCTCGTGGGAAATGTTGAAAGAAAAGTTTATCAGCCAGTTTCACATTCATGTGGAACAACCCAAGGATGCTTATTCCTTATCCAGTATCAAACAGAAACTGGAGAGAAGCTGCAGCAATACCTAACCCGATTCAATGCCGCAGCGGCCGCAGTCCAAGATGCCGATGAGAAGCTTATCCTAATGGCCCTCTGTAGTGGTGTGTATCCGGATACTAAATTTGCTAGAAGATTGACAAAAGAAAAACCAGCTACTTTACCCGATTTCTTCCATGAAGTCGGGAAATATATGAGGCTTGAAGATGCTGCCACTGAGGGGCAGTCAGGGCAACAAAATAAGGCAGCTCATGGCAACACGCCCGCTGCAGCGAAGGACGTTCGAAGAAATGATTCTAGAGACAATGCTGGGGGCAAGAAGGGAGAAAAGCGCCTATATCGGCCAGGACCGAGATTCGACACTTACACTCCTTTGAATGAAACCATTGAAAACATCTTCCTTGCCACCCAAGACAAAGTTAGATACAAACGCCCACCATACACGAAGGAATCAGATAACGCACAAAAATCTGGAAAGTTCTGCCGCTTCTACGAATCTCATGGGCATGACACCAATGAATGCCATCATCCCGGGGACTTGATTGAAGAACACATCAGAAGGAAGAGACTGGAATGCTATGTAAAAGGTCAGAACAGGACTCCAGCTCTTGCCAATGAGAACCCAAGGCTACCCTCACCAGAGATAGGCAGAGGAAATCGCAACACTAGCGGCTCCAGTCAAGAGAAGATAGTGATCCATACCATCTCGGGAGGACCGCACATCGCCGATAGAAGCTGGGCAGAAATGGAAAGATATGGAAAGTCGTTTAGAAACAATGAAGACTGTGTTAATTCTGTTATAGAAGAACGCCACCCGAAGCGGAAAGAGAGTGATGACATCACATTCAGTAGGCGTGACCTAAAGGGAAGGCAGTACCCTCACATGGATCCCATGGTTATCTCTGCCCGGCTCGGTCCAGCCGAAGTTTTCCGAATTCTAGTAGACACTGGAAGCTCAGTAAATATCTTATTCAAGCATGCATTCGACAAAATGAAACTATCAATAAAGGACGTTTCTCCCTGCAATAAACCACTACACGGTTTCACTGGAGATGCGAAGATGGCCCTCGGGCAACTGGACCTCTTTGTTGAAATTGGAAGTCATCCCCGCTCCGTTGTGCGGAAACAGACATTTGTGCTGATAGAAAACCACTCGGCCTACAACGCCTTCTTAGGAAGGCCAGCCTTGTTTGACTTCCAAATTGTCCTGGCCCCATGGTGCCTAAAGATGAAATTTCCAACGGACAATGGAGTAGGGGAAGTAGAAGGAGACCAGGACGTTGCTCGAGACTGCTTTGTAACTGAACTTCGCAACAACCACAGGAAGGATAAAGGGAAGAGTGTAGAGGTTGCCCTCTGCACAAAGAGTTTGGAAGCATAGCAACTAAAGAAAGCCCCTCCTCTTCGATATACCAGCGACCCTTTCAATGAGTTAGACCCTAGGGACAAAGAGGAGGAGGCCACCGCCGAGCCTGTAGAGGCTATGGAATTTGTATCTGTAGACAAACATGACTCGAGTAGACTATTGAAAATCGGGTCCCAACTAAAAGCAGAGTTGAAGGAACAACTCATTGACTTTCTCCGCAACAACTTGAATGTATTTGCATGGTCACATGCTGACATGACCGGAATCTCCCCTGACATAGCATGCCACGTACTAAACATTGATCCTACCAAGGAGCCCATAAAACAAAGAAAGAGAAGCATGGGGGCAGAACGATCAGCAGCCCTCGATGAAGAAGTAAGGAATCTACTTGCCAATGACTTCATACGAGAAGCCATCTACCTAGAGTGGATCGCCAACCCGGTGCTGGTAAAGAAGGCTAATGGGAAGTGGCGAACATGCATTGACTTCTCCAACTTAAATGACGCCTGCCCGAAGGATTGCTTCCCACTTCCCCGAATCGATCAACTTGTAGACAGCACAGCCGGGCACGAACTCTTATCTTTCATGGACGCATACTCAGGATACAACCAAATTCCCATGCATGCTCCCGATCAAGACCACACTAGTTTCATCACTGACCGGGGATTGTACTGCTACAAGGTAATGCCTTTCGGACTTAAAAATGCAGGAGCCACCTACCAGCGCCTCGTCAACAAGATGTTTGCAGGGCTAATAGGACGAACTATGGAAGTGTATGTGGATGACATGCTGGTAAAGTCAAGGAAAGCCGACGATCACGTAAACCACCTGGGCGAGATGTTTCGAGTACTTCGCCAATATGGAATGAAACTTAATCCTCTAAAATGCTCCTTCGGAGTATCATCAGGAAAGTTCTTGGGATTCATCGTCCATGCCAGAAGGATTGAAGCAAACTCTGAACAGGTCCGAGCTTTAAAAGATATCAAAATACCCTCCACTCGAAAGGAAATGCAAAGCCTGAATGGGAAAGTGGCCGCCCTAAGCCGATTCATCTCCAAAGCAACGGACAAGTGCGTCCCCTTCTTCGAAGCTCTAAAGAAAGACAAAGGAAATTTCGAATGGACTGACGAATGCTTAACAGCTTTCCTTAACTTAATCGAACACCTCCAGAAACCGCCGGTACACTCGACTCCAAACGAAGGCGAAGAGTTATACCTATACGTTGCTGTATCATCTCATGCTCTAAGCACTGCTTTGGTAAGAGAAGACAACCGCACGCAGCGGCCAGTATACTTTGTAAGTAAGAGGTTTACAGGGGCAGAAGTCAGATATCCTAAACTTGAGAAGCTAGCATACTGTCTACTAATCGCATCACGAAAACTGCGACACTATTTTCAATCCCATTCCATCAGAGTTCTGACCGATCAACCGCTAAGGCAGGTACTCCATCGTCCCGACACTTCTGGGCGACTACTTAAGTGGTGCATTGAACTGAGTCAATATGATATTACCTACCATCCTTGCACCGCCATCAAGGGGCAAGCCATGGCCGATTTCATTGCCGAATTCACTACCAACGAAGGTAAGGAGCAATCAGAAATAGCAGAAGACATCAAGTGGAACCTCTTTGTGGATGGTGCATCAAACGAACAAGGCTCGGGGGCAGGTGTGGTAATAATCACTCCCAGGGGAAATAAGCTGCATTATGCTATAAGGTTGGAATTCGCTGCCACCAACAACGATGCAGAGTATGAGGCAGTGATAGCTGGATTAGAACTTGCCTTAGAAATCGGAGCCAATTCTTTGTGTCTTCATAGCGATTCTCAACTTATTGTTAATCAAATACTAGGAGAATTCCAGGCTCGAGAAGAACGACTCATAGCATATTTAAAGAAGACCAAGTTACTTCTCAGTCGATTGAACCACTACTTAGTCAAACACATCCCTCGGGAAGAGAACCAAGAGGCCGACGAATTGGCGAAGCAAGCTAGCATGAGAGACGACGCTATTTCCGGAGCGATAGCCATCTCAAAGCAATTGACCCCAAGTTTTGAACAAGTGAATCTGATAGCTGCAACTGAAGAAGCAACTTGGATGACTCCCATCCGAGACTACTTACAAAGTGGCACACTACCCAACGGGCGTAACGAAGTCAAGAAAATCTTGAGGAAAGCTTCCCGCTACACAATACAAGAGGACACCCTCTATCGGCGCGGTTTCTCTAACCCCTTATTAAGGTGTGTCGCTGGAAGGGAAGCCACGGAAATCTTATCCAACATTCATCAAGGAAGTTGTGCAGATCACACTGGAGGGCAGACTTTGGCAAAAAAGATACTCCGATATGGATATTTCTGGCCCACCTTAAGCAAGGATGCCTTAGAATTCGTCAGAAAATGTGACTGATGCCAGAAGTTTGCTAAGATTCCGCGGCTACCAACAACTGAAATTACTCAAATGACCAGCCCCTGGCCCTTTGTAGTATGGGGAATTGACTTAATCGGCGAACTGCCAATGGGCCGAGGCGGGGCCAAATATGCTATAGTAGCAGTCGACTATTTCACCAAATGGGTGGAAGCAGAACCCCTAAATAAAGTATCTTCAGCGAAAGTTATTAACTTCTTGATCAAAAATGTTCTATGCAGGTACGGAGTCCCATTCAAAATTATATCGGACAATGGGCTTCAGTTTGACAGCGAGGAGTTCGCCAACTGGTGCCAAGAGCACGGAATTCACAAAAGCTTCTCATCCGTAGCTTATCCCCAGGAAAACGGACAAGTCGAAGTCGTCAACAAAATTCTGAAAACTCTAATAAAAAGGAAACTCGAAAAGTCAAAGGGCGCTTGGGTGGATGAACTCCCTACAGCACTGTGGGCCTATCGCACATCTTTCAGAACATCAACGGGGCATACTCCTTTCTCTCTGGCATACGGATCGGAGGCTATGCTCCCGGTTGAAACTATCGTGCCTTCCCACCGTAGGATCCACTATAACCTAGAAGAGAACGAAGAACTCCTTCACATGTCTTTGGATCTAATTGAGGAGAGAAGAAATAATGCAGCCCTCAAAGCAGCAGCCCACAAGCAAAAAGTGGCAGCACAATACAACTCCAAAGTCAAGCGTCGTACCTTACAAGAAGGAGATCTTGTCCTCAAGCGGATCTTCCCTCGCCCCGGAGCACTAGACCCAATCTGGGATGGACCATATGTAATTCATAAAGATCTCCACAATGGAGGTTATATTTTGTCAATAGTGGACGGAGAGGTGTTCCAGAGGGCATGGAACATCCAATACCTCCGTCGATACTTTTCTTAACTTGTACTGCCCATATGAAGTGAATTAACAAAGAGAATCAGTGGACATAGGCATTTTCGTGCCGAACCACTTTAAAAAAAACCTTGTCTCTTTTTTAACTTGTTCCTTATGTCTTGGCTGCTTGTTAACTTTATCCTTTTCTGTTGAACAAAATCCTGTGCATATAGCGTTTCCATTCAAGGCACTCCACAACGCAACTTTACCTGGACAAGACCTAACAGGTACTATGCGAATCTATTCCCTCGCCAATGAGACACTTTTGCTCCGGCATCCCTCTGCTGCGGGTTAACTCATTGCTCGCGACGGCCCTTAAAGCCAACTGTAATGAGCCGATTATAAGCCACCGAGAAGGCCGATTATAGCCAAGGCAGCTCATTACGGCGTTTGGCTCGCCGGCAACTGTGAACCTACTTTAAGCCCCAACATAAGGTGTGGCCAGCCAGGGGTAGTTCACGGTTGACGATCGGCACCTACGCTAGCTGGCCACAGTAAATCGAATAATACCCACGATTACGGGCCATAATGGCCCGGGTAGTTACTGTGCGCGATCTTGGCTCCGATGTGTCTTAAGTACGGCTGTGGTAAAAAAGATTAACTCCCCGCGGAGGCGTAAGATGGGTGACAAATGTCTCCAAGACACACAGCTAGGGAAAGTGACTGCAAAGCCCGTTTGCCACGAACTAAAGCACATCGAAGGCCTTCCGTGATTGGAAGTTTTACTATTTCGCATATTTCAATTTTATTCAAGAAACTTTTCTCCTATCCTCTGTAACAATCCCTGAAGTACAGGACACAGAATAAGAGACATTCGCTAATGGAAGCGGATGCTCACAGCAAGACACTGGACCGCATTCCATACTCAGTCACGCAAGACATTCAAGGCTGCCATCTATAAGTAAAATATGAAGGGCAGTACTTTCTTCTTTCATGTATAAACACGTGGGTGTAATTTGTTCACACATCACACCAACATTGCAAAACATGAAATTATGTTTTAAACAAGAACTTGACATCAAACACAATTGAATTACAAGCATACGCATAGCTATATTTCTCATACAACATGTCAAAATAGCAAAAATATTCAAAAACGACAGAATCAGCTTAAGCTAAAAAGTTACACATCAAGAATAATGTTGTTTATTACAAGTAGCATAATTACAACCTAAAAGTTACGTTACTGTTTTGAGACTAACATATACAACAATGTCAAGTCCACAAAAAGATATCCAGGTCAAATCAAGGAGCCGGCTGCCTCGGAATTTTGTCCTTATCCTGTTGCCCACCTGTCCAGTCAAAGAAAGAATTCATTAGTGATAAGCAACCAAGTTAACGGAAAGACTAGGAAGGAAGACTTACCAGCACCAGCTTCCTGACCATCCCGGTCATCATCCTCTACTTGCACACCTGCCTCCTCAGCAGCAAGCAGCCGGATACCCTCCTTCACCGCCACCTTCTCCTCCTTGGTAAACTGGGCAGTGACCACATCCATTCTGAAGACCGCGCCACCCTCTTTATCCGCATCAGCCCTAGCCTCCTCTAGAGCCCGGAGATAGATCCTGGCCATAACTCGGGGGTAATTATCCATCCAGGATAAGTTACCCTGTTTCCAAGTACAGAAATACATATCCTGGAGCATCTCATCCATCATCCCCTCGTTTTCCTCAAGCTCCCTCATTCGGGCCTCAGAAGCACGCAACTTAGCAACGGCAACATCCCTCTCCGATCGGTATCGTGAGTGGTCCGCCTAAAGGGATATCCTCATCGCCTCCATCTCCTCCTTCAACTTGGACTGAGCAAGCTCCGCGGCCTCGAGTCTACCCGACAATTCCTGTGCCCGCTCGAGGTCCTCTTGTCGAACCTCATCCACCGTCACAATGGCCATGTCAATTCTCTCCTTGCAGGCGGCCTCCATTTTTCGCAACTCTGCCCTGCTGGCTTCTTCCATATTCTTCTTCAGTTGCCTGGATGCGGCCTCGTGCTGAGAAATTTGAATGGCTTGATCGGAAAGCTGCTTAGCCTGGTCGGTGACCATTAACCATAGCCAAATGTTGGCACTCCCAATTTCCTCCCCGGCCTTGACTAGTCGGGCATGATGCCCCATCAATTTCCTGGTCTCCTCAGCAACCCGGTCAATATTCGCCTTAGCTTCATCCCCCAGAGTTACAACCCGGGAAGTAAGCAAATCGAGGTCTAGGGACTTAGCTTCGTCAAGTACCCGTACCATGGGATTGCGAGGGAGAAGATGCTCACCAGTAACCTCATCGAAGGAGATGTCATGAGAGGCCGGGTCCAGGTCTGGATGACCCGCAAACGGTTATGAACCAAGCCAGGGTGATCTATCGGGATGAAGGTTGGATTCTCGGACGGATGTGGGGAAGGCATAAACTCAGTATCATCCTCCGTAATATCGTGAATAGGCTGGAGTGGGGCCGGAGGACCAGGAAGAGATTCAAACGTAGATCGACTCCTCTTCCTCTTCTGTATATCTTCTTCAATAACTCCAAGAAGAGGACGATAGCCGACTACGTCTCCAGGACGGTTAGTAGGAGGCTTCGGCTTGGCGGAAGCTTTGAGGAGTTTGTATTGTTCAAGCCTGTGCTGAAGATCTGAGGTCTTGGCCGTTTTGCCCGCTCCTGGAAAGAAAACCAAGTGTCACCAGCATGTATCGAGCCATCATTCAAGAATTAAAAAGAATAAAGAGAAATTCACCTTGAATCGCAGAAGTTGCCTCAGTAGAATCGCTCCCGGAAGATAAATTGGCACCGGTCCCGACCTTACCAGCTTTCTTGGACTTCTCCGTTTCCTCCAACTCTTCGAAGGCTTGGCGAAGAGCGTCATCTATCCACTCTTGAATCACGCCCGCCTGCCCAGGAGGCAAAGCCCTGGTGCCATCACCGCCCTGTCCTTCGCTACCATCATCACCGTGACGATCACCGTCACCTTCTCTACCACTTCCGCTCTCCGCCTCACCTCCTTCGTCCTTACCTTTTTCCTCCTCCTGAACATCCGGATGTGTGCTGGGAGAGGGTCCATCGGACTTCTTGAGTTTCTTCCCCCCGGCGACTGGATGCGGCGGGAAGGGTCTCCTTTTGCTGCTTTTCGTCGTGGCCCCTCCTGTAGCTTTAGCAGCTCTCTCCTCCGTCGTGTCTCTCTGCTTAACCACGGATTGATGCGGAAGGATTAGGTTGTGCCCCAGAAGTGTAGCATTCCTGATCAAGTAAGAAGCCGACCTGTCCCTTCCCGTAATGGCTTCTATTTCCACAGCCATCTGAATCAGGCGATCATTCTCCACGACCGCAAAGCCACCTGTCGCTAGCAAGAAATAAAAACACATAAGAAGAAGCATTGCAGTTATAATGGAAATTATAAATAAAGCTTCACACTTACAACCGGAGGTGAAGCGACGGATGGAAACAGAGTCATCCCTAATAAAAAACCATTCTTTCTTAAACATACTGAACTTCGAATATAAGTCCAGGACAGGCTTGAAAGATACAGCTGATTCCAAGCTGATGTATGGAGACCCCTTCTTATAGCCTCTCAAATTGTACAAGTATCGGATCTCCCGGTTGGAGGGAGGACGCCCGTATCTCCTCTAGAAAATGACAAACAGGCTCACTAGGATGGCGTAGGAATTAGGCTGAAGCTGAAATGGAGCTACCTTCAAGTAGGTGATGAAGCTGATTATCCAAGCATTGATCGGGGGAATGGCCCCACACATACAATGGTACCGGCTATAGGCGAAATACCCTTCGGGGGGATTATATGGCATCACTCCCTCCCCCGGCAATAGCATGCGCGCTCTGTCAATCCCAAAGGAGCAGGAGATAACATCAAGCTGCTCGCCTTTGAGAGAGCTTGGGAAACAGTCAGGAGGTGAGTTCAGAAGCTCCTGAGGGCCGTACCCATCTACTAGTGACCTTGGGGTGGGCCCATGACGTCTCGGTTCTGACTGAGCTGGGGGCACTGCGGAAGGATCATCTCTGTCCTGGGATTTTTTCTTCTCTGATCGGGTTTCAACTTTATGAGACATTATCTGCAACACGAGAAAACACATTATTAGAATAAGGAGATAGAGATATAAACGAACGAGTGTATGTTGTCCAGAGTTTCACTTATAAACACATAAACTCATTCAGTATAACAAAGTTCAAGTTTCATTCGGCCCTAGTCTCCTAAGTTCATTCGATAAAGCAAGGGGTCATTCGGCCTTAGTCTCCTAAACTCATTCGGTATAACAAAGTTCAAGTTTCATCGGCCCTAGTCTCCCAAGTTCATTCGGTAAAGTAAGGGGTCATTCGGCCTTAGTCTCCTAAACTCATTCGGTATAACAAAGTTCAAGGTCATTCGGTCTTAGACCCCCAAGCCCATTAGGTAGAGCATTTGAGTTCGTTCGATCATAAAAGAAAAACCATTCGGCAGAGGAAGACTCACCTGGTCCGGCAAATGAGTTGGTTCGTATACAATTGATTCGGCTGTCTCAAACGGTGAAGAATGAACAGAGATGCAAGGTCCATACTTATAGGCGAATAATGACGACCGAACCAACTGGCTCGTCACACAGGACCGGATGAAAGTGTCCAAGCTGAAACAAAGTGGGACATATGACTGGCATATGCCCCACTTTAGGGGGCAAATGTTGGGCATGTTTTCACCAAACCAAAGAGGGGAGGTAAGTCCTCGCCGAACCAGGGTAAACCAGACCATCCACCAAATCAACTCCACTGGTCCACCCACTACCGAATCAACCTACTTCCCATACCACCGAACCAACAACTTCGCCTACCTACCGAACCAGATCCCACCGAACCAACAACTTCGCTTACCTACCGAACCAGATCCCACCGAACCAACAACTTCGCTTACCTACCGAACCAGATCCCACTGAACCAACAAGTTCGCCAACCTACCGAACCAGATCCCACCAGACCAAGACGTTCCGGACCAACTTTGCCAGGCCAGATTGTATCAGCCCAGGCCCACCAGCAGCTATATACATCCAAGACCCCTACCCCCAGCCTCACTCTATAAATAGAGGGGCAGGGGTACAACAATGGGGGACAAGTTGGAGAGCTCAAGCACGGACAGAACTTTCAAACAACTTTCATATACTTGTATCAAAGCATTGTACTTGTAATTTGAATAGAAAAGGAGAATAACATATAAAGTGGACGTAGGCACATTCTGGCCGAACCACTATAAATCTGTGTGTCTTTTACAGTTTAGTCCCTGCTTTTCATATATTTGCATAAATCACCCAAATCACTAAGAACAACCTAAAATCAATTAAATCATATGACTTGGAGGTGTTTGTCCATTTTTTGTGCAAACAGAAATAGAATCATTCAATGCATAGGTTTGAAAATTCCTCTTGAAGTTGCGCCATACGAACATTTGGATCAATTGGAAGATCTTCAGAAGCAGCTTCAACCTCGGCACTTTCCTTTCCAGGCCTGTGAACGGCAGTATATTTGCTAATGCGGCGGCAATCGCACGGCCACTGAGAATGAGATGGATCAAAGGGTTTTCGAGGCATTGGAGCGGTAGAAGAGCCATGAGGGTGATCGATTGGTAGGTCCCTACGCTCAGCTGGTCTTTCAGGACCTTTTCAGGGGAGATCTCGATCTCAATCTATGTACATCATGAGCAAGCATGTCCCTATCATATCTCTCTTGATAACCCCGATCACGGTTGGGGCGATAACTAGAATCAGAATAATATCGACTGTCGCGGTAAGAGTCGGATCGTGATCCTGATGACTGATGCTGCACATCCCGCGGAGAATCAAAAATGCTCCTCTTCCTCATCATTGTTTCTGCAAAGAAAAGAGGATATAAATCAACTTTGAGTGTTAGAAAGTACAAATTAGGTACATTACAGTGTTGAGCGTGCAAGTGTGCATAAGTGTCCTAGTGTAACCCTCGACAGACCAGGTGCAGGAACTTTGCTCATCTGTGTAACCACCCCTCCAAAAGTAGGGATCTCCAAGCCAATTCTAGTAGGAGACTCTGACCCTCCAATGCTCACATTAGTGAAATGATATGCATCGAGATCATATGGAATTGGTAGATCGTACAGAGGGTCTAGTGGTAGATTTATCGATGACTTAGATCGGTTGGAGAGGCAAATTTTCAAAAGCCGGTGTGCGAATGCTTTCTTCTTTCTCTTAACCGCAGTCGTGGGTTGTGAAACTTGTGAGGTTCCAACACTAACCCAGGTTCAGATCTATCATCACCATGACCAAGTGCATCTTCACCGAGACCTGGAACCAGCACTTCCTCGAGATGAACCAGATAAGTCTCTAACCCCTAAGAAAGAAGAAGTCTTCTAACTTTACATGAAAACTAAAGTATGTCCTTTAAAAACTGAGGAGGAGCTGCAACAAGGAATCAACGAACAACAACAAGATCTTCAATCCATCTAGAGCCGTTATTACGAGCACTCGGAGCAACCTAAATCATTACAGGGTCGAAACCAACATTCCTTAAGAAAGAGGAGAACTCAGCAAGATAAGTCTCTTATACCCAACAAGGAAACTACTTTAATCGAAATGTGAACTAATTTCTCTTGAATCTTCTCCCAGATCTATACAAATCTAGGGCAAAACTGCAATCACAGCAGCAATCCAAATGGTAGAAACCTCCAGAGCAGACAAGATAGGTAAAAAACCTGAAAAAGTCCTTCATAATAAATCTCTTTACTCAGACTAAAGTTCTTTTTGTCCAGGACGAGATATCAAGCAATCGGAACAGCCTGCAAGACTTCAACCTTATAAACTAATTCAATAATTATTGTTAATTGAAAATTAATATGTAACTTAATAAGAGAGGAGGTGAGGATAACTGTAAATAATACAGGTTCGCAAAACCTAGAGCCAGGAAACAGAGAAGCAGAGGGATAGCAGTAGAGCAATACTTACGATAAAGCAGAAGGTACCCCAATTTAGCGTTGGGAGGTAAATCCCCATTTCAAAGCTATTACATCATTCATGCCAGTAATGTTCTTAAAGTGTTTTGATTTTGTCATTCTAATATTCATTATCTGGAAAATGTTGTTACATATCTACGACCTATTTGTGAAACGGTTCTGAAAAATCCTATCGTTCCTTTCTTTCCAAATATGCCAAACACAAACAGAAAGAGATAGTTGAAACAAGTCTGAATAGAGACTTTTAAAGCTTGAAATAGAAACAATTTTCTGTAAATAATTTTTCAAGGAGAAGGAAAAAAGACTTTTCGGTTTTTGGAAAAAAAATTTGTAGCTCCAAAGCCAAACACTCTCTGTAAAGTCACATTGAAAAAATAGATGGTCTATATTTTCAATGTGATTATTACAAAAGACGCAGTTAAGGTCCACGACTATCTGCTTCTAAAGTAATCTTTCTTTTGTCAATAGATAGTCATTAATGGCTTTAAACAGGCATACCGCCATTTTGGGAACGTGAATTTTGTTCCAGACCAAAGACGCCCAGAACTTAATTTCAAAACTGGATCTAACCATTTACCAAACTTTTTTAAATTGATACAAACCATTCTTAGAACACTTCCAAGACCAGAAATCCCTCTCCCTATTCTTGTGAATCTTGACACATTCAATTTATGCATGTATTTGAAATAAAAAACTAAACGAATCCCACTTCCACTCTCCATTTCTTAAAATCCTGCTAAGAGATAAATTTTCCATACCAGTTCTGAAAGCTGTGTCTCTACCAATACGTTCCATAATAGAACTTCCATTTAGCCATGGATCAAACCATAGCGAAGTAGTTTTACCGTCTGCAATATTAAGAGAAAGACAATTCAAAGCTACATGTCTATTTTTCAAAATGAATTTCCACACTCCCGAGTCGTCCAATCTCTGGTTAATTTCCCAAAAAAAAATTTGACCAATATATTTACAATGCACGAGTTTAGCCCAAATTCCTTCTAAATTGATAACTTTCCATATCAGTTTGATATATAACGCTCGGTTCATCTCTTCTAAATTTCTCAATCCCATACCTCCTTCTTCTTTTTGCCTACACAAAATCTCCCAAGGAATCTTACTGCTGCGACTTTTCCAAAGAAAGTTCAAAATCAAGTGTTTAATTTTATGAACTGTAGAGGCTGGGAGACAAAAGCATTGCATCCAGAATTGTATTGTGGGATAAATAGTAGACTTAATAAGTTCAAGTTGTTAGTCTATAGGATAATGGTTTTGATGACAACAACTATAGAAGTGTTATAAAATATATATGTGCAGGAAATCTATATGCAGGTATCAACAAAAGAAGACTGTATAGTAAAGAAGACAAAGATCAAGAGTTCAAGATTGAAGACTCATGAGATTCAAGATATTCAAGAGTTCAAGACAAATAATATAGTTAGGTTAGATATTTGTTAAAACTCCTTGAAAGCACTATCATTCTTTTTTATCCAATTTACTCGTGGAATGGAATCCACTTCGTTCTTGTTAAAGGGATGGAACCCTAGTGAGATGGAACTCACGAAATATCTAGTGGAACGGATAGTAGCCCTATTTTGTTATCCACTAATTTTGATTCAAAATGATTTTCAAAATTATCTCTTGTTTCATAAAATGATTTTCAAATATTCCTTTTCAAAAGAAAAACCTTCGTTCGTATTTCCAAAAATGTTTTAGCCTCAAAATCATATTTATCATTTTGTTATATTTTGATTTCAAAATTGTCCTTGATATTTTAGCCTCAAAATCTATTTTAATATTATATTTACTTTAGTTTTTTTACCTTGATTTTAAATATATTTTAGTATATATACATATATATATTCATAAGTATTTCTACTTCTAAATACCTTCTACAAATACATAGAGTCCATTTGAATAAAGTTGCATATGTTTTAAATCATCATTTTCAAAGAAAAGCAAATCATCATTTTTACTAGACCATGTCGACATCATAGTTACTCGTCATGTCGACATGCTTCCCGTTATAGCAAAGGTTGTTTTCAAAAGAAGTGTCTATTCGTTTAAATCTCTTTGAATGGACACATCCATTCATTCTCTATAAATAGAGACTGTTATGGACGTTTTCCAGTAACTACTTTCTTTATTTTCTCTCCTCTTTACTCTCTTATCTTATTTTCTAATCATCCTATCCATATTCTGCCGAAATCTTAAGTGAATCAAACCAGAATATCTCTAGTTTGATTCTCTGCCACTCTCTCCAAAGAATCTCAGTGCTTATCAGAGTTATAGATACATTTGTACTCAAAGAAACTTGTGTGAGGTTATAAAGGTGTGATCGTGTCCTTGGAAATCGATCGAGTGAACTTGTGTCCTGTGAATCAAGTGGTTCTACACAGAGACCTGAGAATCTGGAGGGTGTACCTCATTGCCTTGGAATCGAGGGATTGTAATCTAGATTATTGTTGAATAGAAAGCCGTACGGGTTGTGCGGGACTGGATGTAGGGTAACACCGAACCAGTATAAAATTCCTGGTGTGTTCTTTCCTTTACTTGCTTTTTATTTATATTTGCATCTGTTTGTGATTCTGTGATTTGATCTGTGATTGTGTATTTGCATTAAGTTAGTTAAATCAATTTAAATCAAAGAAGTTTTAAAGAAATTCTTAAAACACTATTCACCCCCCCTCTAGTGTTAAATAGCCTTAAGATCATCTTCCGCGTCCCTGTCACAAGTCTCCCAGCTAGGCTAAGCATTCTTGTTTCCCATCTACCAATCCTAAGCTTGATCTTCTCTATCAAAGGAGAACAATCCTTATCCCTCAAATTAGCACTAGACAAAGGAATACCTAAATACCTTATTGGAAGATCCATTTGCTGAATATTGAGAATCGTACTAATGTCAGTACAAAGTCCACCCCTTTCCCAAAGAAAACGTTAGATTTCTCAAAACTTAGCTCCAAGCCAGTAACCTTCTTCATGGTCTTAAAAACATCACTAATAGCAGTTGCAGTTTGGGCATTGGCTTTAGTGAAAACAATAATGTCGTCAGCGTAAATAAGGTGAGTCAGCTTATTGTCAAAATCTGTAACTGGGTAAATAAGACCATCCCTAACTTTACCATCCATCAATAGCGTAAAATATTCCATAACCAAGGTGAAAAGAATAGGGGAAAGCGGGTCACCTTGTCTAAGCCCATTAGAACTCTTAAAATAACCGTGCGCTTCTCCGTTTGCAATAATAGAAAAGACAGGAGTCTTAATAATGTTTTCGATAATTTTCACCCATTTGTCTGGGAAACCCAAGTTTATTAACATATGTATTACAAAAGATCGATTTATCGAATCATATGCTTTCTTTAAATCAACTTTGATACACATATATTTGTTATCCTTTCTTCCGAGACCCCTAATAATTTCATGAGCAAACAAAATTCCATCCCCTATTGATCTACCTTTGATAAATGCCGTCTGAATCGGGGACACCAACTTATCCAAAAAAGGACCCAGTCTATTACACAATATTTTAGAAAAAACCTTATATAAAGTATTACAACAGGCAATAGGTCTGAAATCTAGAATACTTGAGGAGTGGTCTTTTTTGGGATCAAGTGAATAAAAGTATGATTCCACTCATTAATTATAAGACCCTTTTGAAAAATATCGTTCAAGGCTTTGAAAATTAAATCTTTTGAAAGGTTCCAATGAGTCTTAAAAAATAACGAGTTAAAACCGTCCGGACCTGGAGAGACAGTGTCTTTGATATCCCACAAAGCATTTTTAATTTCTCCCAAAGATATACCCTCATTCAAAAAATTGGCACCGTATTCAGTAATGACCGTTTTACAAATAACTTCAGGGAAATGTTCACGTAAGGGAAGGTTAAAAATTCGTTTAAAGAAATCAATAGCCGATTCAACAATCTTATCTTCCGAGACCACCTTTCCATCGACAACAATGTTGGTCAAGCGCTTTCTATTTCTTCTACTAGACATTTTAGCATAGAAAAAAGAAGAGGCCTCGTCACCCATCATCAGCCATTCACATTTAGCCTTTTGTTTGGCAACCAGAAATTCTTTCTTAAGTGCGAAATCTAAATTTATCTTGGCATTTTGAAATTCCATAGCTAAATTGTGATCATGAGATTTTTCCAGAAGTTTCTGAAGTCTAGAACAATTCTCTCTCTGAACATTCACCTCTTGTTTGATATTACGGGATTTAGCACTCCATCTCTTAAGCTCTCTCTTGATATTTTTGAGAATACTGATGATTTGGTACAAAGGTCTATCTGTATGATTAGTAATCCAGTGTTTCTCGATCAAAGGAAAATATTGGTCACATAAAGACCAATGATTCATATATCTGAAAGGTCTATTCTTATCCCTAGACTTAGTGAAAAGTGAAACGAGGACGGCATTATGATCGCTCATAGAAGGAGGCAAAAATTCGGCTGATAAGTCTGAGAATAAGTTAATCCAATCTAGGTTTGCAAAAACCCTGTCAATTTTTGAAAATATATTTCGACTCGGACCAGACCACGAAGAAAATTCATATCCTTTGACATTGATCTCATTAAGACCAATGTGATTAGCCATTTCATCTAATTCAAACAAGTTACCAAATGTTAATGGGTTACCTCCCTTTCTTTCCGAGGGTCTGCGAATGCAATTAAAGTCCCCAAGAACTAGCCATGGTCTATAAATATTGATAGCATCCTCCTGTAAATTCTTCCATAATCTTTTCCTGAATTCAACAAAATTATGAGCATAAACAAAGGTTAGATTACATTTGAATTTCGAGGAATTGATCAATTCAATGGTTATGTGTTGATCACTCATGCTAATAAAATTGAAATCCCAAGAATTTCCGTCAATGAGGACCATTATCCTGCATTTGAAATAATAAGAGACGTTACTTATTATTTTCCATCTGTCATCCAGCGCTCTTTCCAACTTCATTATATCCGAAAACAACAACTTATTTTCCAGAACAATGAAACAACTTATGTTATACTTTGCAATGAGTCTTCTCACTTCTCCCATTCTGTTGGGGTTGTGAAACCCTCTAACATTCCAAGAAGCTATTGACATTAAGGAACCTTGTTATTGCGGGTCCTCAATGACCTACTGCTAGAAGACTCCCCTTTATCTTCCGCAGGAATGCCTAGCATCTAAACCCACTTAGGATTCTTACGAACAAGCTTATCCTTTTGAATATTCTCAAACTCTATATCTTGAGGCTTCGGAAGAAGTTGCTCCTCCATTACCTCCTGAACTGTGTCTGCATTATCATAAGTATTCTGTTCCTGTACCACTTCTGTCATTCCTATATCCTGATCCAGATTTTCTTGCACCTGTGAGTAAATACAAGGTTCAGAACCTCTCCTAAAATTAACATTATACAATCGTCAATAAATATATTGTTAGAAAACAAAGAGTTTGGAAAAGGAGGAGGATCCAATGATGACGAAGGGAGTTTATGAATAGTTATGTGAGTCGATGGTGACTTCAGAGGAGATGTTCTCGGATCTCTGGCTCCCGGGGTAGTTGGAGATACAGGAATGAATGGCTCACTAGTTCCTTGATCAGGAGGAACTTCCGACCTGGCCACAGGAACATTGAAGCAATCTTCACTGACTCCTATTTCGGTAAGAGAAACAGGTTCTGGCTCTGAAGCTTCTGAAATTACCCCCTCACCGCGCACTTCTGAGGATGCAGCTCTTTCCAAGATCTGATCCGAGGGAAAAACTTCAGTTTGCTTTTGTTCAGAAATAAATTTTCCCCTAACTTCTGACTCTAGCTCATTAGAAGCTAACTGGCCATTATCCCAAGATCCCTCAATAGGAAGACAGTCAACAATTAGGTTTTGATTTTCTTGATGCACTTCTGATTGTAAGATTCTGGACATATCATAACCACAAGGGACCTCCGTCTCAATATTCCTGATTACTCCATTATCATCGCATGGTAGTTCAGAGTTAATGGGAACAGTGGGACATCCATCATTCAACTGCTTTTCGAAATCCTTAGAGATCTCAGTTTCTCCTGCCTCCCTTACGATATCCACACGTCCAACAAGACCAAGATCCAAAGGGCTTTCCTTATCAGAGATGGCAGCTTGGGTCACTTTAGGAACCCAAGACTTAGTCATTGGGCATTCATCAGTTACGTGTCCGAAACACAAACACTTACCACATATGGGAGGAGGGTTCTCATATTCCACTTCCTGAATGAAACTCCTCCCATTGTCGTCCATACCTTCAATGGTGTTAGGAATACCATAAGTAGCATTAACCTCAACCAGAACTCTAGCGAAGGCTAATCTAGATTTGTTTTTCGTGGCCTCGTCCATCTTAATAGGAACTCCTAAGGTACTAGTTAATGCACTAATAGCCTTATTGCCCCATAATTTAAAACTTAAACCAGGAAGTGTGACCCACATAGGTAGGGATGTAAGTAGATCTCTATTAGTTCTCATGTCTGGGGACAATCGCTTCATAATGATCAAGTTCCGGTCCATAAACCAAGGACCTGATTTCAGAATCTTGTTACAATCCTCCTCAGAACCAAATCTCACTACAAAAAAACCATTATTCCTTGAGTGAACTGAAAACGGCTTCTTAGTAGCACAAACCTTGTTCGCATAACCCTCAAAAGTTCTAAGCCATGGTTTATACCCAACCACATACAATAGAATACATAAGTCCCAACCTCCCTCCGCTTCTTTGATAGCATCAGAAGATAGGGAACCGATCCTTTTACCATTCGCTACTTTAGGCTCAATAAACTCTAGATCTAGGTTACCTAAATCTCCAACCGCTCCTACTTTCACTGCCTCAATATATGAAAAAAAATTAGCGTTCTCTGAGACGGTAAATATAATCTTCGGATTACTTCCTGGCAACGAAACTTTCTGCTTTAAAGTTTTCGAATGTTTTGTAGAGGACCGCTCAGCAAGTTCCGCTTGCACCCTCCTCCCCGTGTTCCGATCTGGAATAACCCCGGATCTACTCGATCTTTGCCCTCCCAAATTGAGCCTTTGATCAGGACCCAAAGATGCTGGCGCCTTGCCCCTTTTCCTTCTCACCTCCTCCCAGCCTTCATCATCCCGAAGGGATCCCATGTTTTCCAGGTTTGAAGAGATAGAAGTGAAGATAGAAAACAGAAAATAGTACAGATAAGCAAGAATACTTGGAAGAAACGATAGAAAATAGGAGAAAAGGGAAAAACCCTAATCTCCGGATCTAGATCTGGATCTGGAAGCCATTAGCGTAAGTTTAGTAAATTGATTTATTGAATCAACTATTAACTTATCCTCTTATGGGTAATATTAACATTGGTTTATATACTAATACATTAGTAACTTCCCAATTCATCCAAATTTCAATTTACATAGTAATTAATTTCATTTACCTACAACAATCCACTTTATTATAGATTACATTCCAATTAAATAAAAATTGCTTCCAATAATTTGATTTGGTTTAATTGCCATCTTTATACTAGGTCCATTATTACCCTCTATACCTAGTTACATTAGTTTTATATTCCATTACACTATTCTACTCCTATTTTCATCTTAAATTTGTATTAAATGTTACATTTCTAAATGTGAAATCTTGTCAAATGTACACATTAATTAAGGTTTAAGACCAATTAATTAATTTAACATAGTTCCATTCCTATTACCAATTTATTACTTTATAAATAAATTTACGTTTCTATTTATTTCATACATTCACACCTCCCGTTACTGCATTAATTCTCATTAATGACATTAAAGATTTCTGATTTATTTTATAGACTAAATATGCAACTTATAATAGCTGTTACCATTACCCTTTAATTTACAGTTAAGTTTATTATATTCAACTAATTATAATAATTACCTACCTAATATTGAATTTACTCAATTACTATTAATTATACTAATTCATTTATTTACACACCACTTACCCTTATTTATTTATATTCAAATTTATACTCAAATATAACAGTTACAACTAAATTAATAGGCCAATTAAATAGTAACTTACAATCGTTACTATTACTTTAAGTCACATTAATGAATTCATTATTGTTTATAAATCAAATGTTACAATTACTTAATTAACACTGATTTACTTCAATTTATATTAATCATATATTATCTCATTGATGATTCAACATTCACACTTGTGATATCATTGTTCACAACAAATGTTACCATTCTTATATACCCAATCTTTATTCAAGAGTCATTTAATTCATATTATTCCTTTTATAAATTTAAATGTTTGCATTAGTTTTCTTACATTAATTTATAGCCAAGTATACCAATTTTCATTACTTCACTAATTTGTAATTTCATTTCAATTGTTAATAATTAGTTTTTAAATACATTGTTACATTTCATTTTGGCATTCATTTCATTATTAAATTACAAAGTTTTTTTTATTTCCTCCAAATTTATTTACCAAAATCTTATTAAATTGACAACTTTAATTATTGAAAATTTACGGGTCGCTACACTCTCCCCCACTCAAAACTTTTCGTCCCCGAAAAGGAAGAAGGTAGGAGAAAAGAAACAACCTGAAAGAAAAGAGATTGGAAAGCAAAGAAGATAATAAATCTAAAACCATGGAAATTTCAAATTACATTAATAATTAATTTCATCCATTTGATTTTCTTTCTTAAGTTAAACAGATTTTAATTATTTATAAATCTCATTATCTCATCATCAAATCAACAATTTATAAAGTCATGAATTTGAACAACCATTTATTATCTTTATTCATTAAATTTCATTCTTCTTTATTCCAATTTATTCTTAAATTTATTCCACTTAATATATCAAATCCTATATATATTAAGTTTATTTCACTTATTATAACTATTTCAATTTATTTATAATTTCTTTTAAATATCATTATATTGTACATTATTCAATTAACCCTTTTTCTCTATTTACCTCTATTGATCCTTTATAACTAAAATTTAAGTGTATAACATTTATTATGACCACTCAAATTTTATTTATAAAATATCCTTTATATTGTGTGTTCTCCAATTACATATTTAACTTTTAATAATTTAGGTAAGTTATATTGGAAGCAAGAGAATATTACACAAATAAAAATTTCTTAACTCAATTATCCAAGCTTCAATATTTATTCAAATTTTGATTTCCTTTTATAATTGAAATTATCCTTTAAGATAAAATTTAAGAATTAGATTTCCGATTAACTTCAAACTATTTTAGAGATAATTAAATATACACAATATATATCAAATCAACTCTTAAACCACATATATTATAAATCAAGTCATAATTAGAAAGCCAAATCAATTTAATTCTCCAAAGAAAAGCTGTAGCAAAACTACAGAATGGTTTCTTCGCTTCGAAACTCGAAAATGAATGTCGATGATGCTGCAGTCATCACCGAAATTATTTTTTAGCGACAAAGAAAAGAGCACTGATTTACAAATTAAAATCCTTTGAAACAATTTCTACTAGAAATACCTTTAAATAATATATCCGTTTAAAACTTTCAAAACAAAGTTCGAAATCATCGAAAATTAAATTCTCACATTCTTGATTTAAATCCATTTAAATTTCCAAATTAATTTATAACCATGTTTAATTATTTAGATATGAAACTAAAGCCAATGATTATAAAATACATACAAAGTTAAATATTATTTCTTAACACCCAATTCCATTAATTATCAAAATTCAAAAAAAAATTAACCTTATACATATTATAATTATACAAAATTTATCCATCTACTAAATTTAAAAACCATATTGTGTTAGTTTGCTCTGTTCAAGTGTTTTGGAGAACCTATCGATAGCGTTGATCAGACGAACCGATCGGAAACACAAATCAACATCAACAACTCAAACAACACAATATATAAAACATCTTTAAATATAAATTTTTTTTTTCAAATACAAGATTAATTTTCAAAATAAGGATATGGGTTCCGATTTGATGGACTCAAATTAAAGAAAATTCTGATTTGAAGATAAGTTGGAGACAAAAGATAAGATGATTAAACAAAAGAATAGGGAGTATGGATAAGCCTATATAAATCGCGGGTAACCTTAACCAGGTCAACCGTGACTTAACGAAAAATCGTTGTGGATTTTCTAGGGTAAATCTACCTTCGATCTCAAGAGATAGAATTCAGGCATAGCAAGAGATAGTAGCATTGTAAACCAAGGATACAGAAGTCTTCGGTGAATCAATGATTTTTGTAAAGAAGTTTCACCCCTTTACAAGTCATTAGAATATTGGCGGGACCGCTAATTCATTAGAAAGATTATTCGGAGTGGAGTTATGGGACACTCCAGAATCAAGAAGACACGAAAAGGGGATGACAAGAATGGACTTTGGAACCGAAGGGAACATTCCAAAATTCAAAGGAAACCGAATCGAAGAAGAATGAATTCAAGTTCGAATGAAAGTGATTTTGTAATTAAATTTACCCTATATGCTAAGTTTGCCTAAAACTAGAGCTCTGATACCAACTGTAACGACCCGGTATTTTCAACCATTCGCATCCACACATGTCGAACTTGAATTGCTCAAAATACCGCGTTGTAAATAAAAATTTGGCAAACTCATCATATACTGTAAATAAATAATCACAGATCATAGAAAAAGAGTAATATAATGCAGTGGAAGTGAAGAAATAGTAGTTCATGAAGCTACTATAAAAATACATCAGAGTTAAGTAAGATACAATAGGAATACCAAGATACAGCAGGAGTAACAGTATGAAAATCAGGTACAACTCAGACTACAACTGGAATCAACTGGATAACAAAATGAATAGATATCTGGATCTTCAAAGCAAAACTCCAGCTCCAAAGGTGAGTCTCAAATGTTGTATCACTCAGTCTGATCCGAGCGTAAAGCAAAACACAAAACACTCGAGTGAGGACATACATACTTATACAATGTAAACCAACTCAAGTGAACTATAATAAAGGTACAAGTAACTTAAAGAATGCTTGGGATCGCCCATTCTTTAAGGATCCGTTAAACTATTTACTATGTAGTAATATTGCGCTATTATAATAATGTCTAATATAAAATAAACATACTTTTAAATAGCATTAAGGCTTTACATTTTCCACCTAAACACGTAATAGTCCTAGTAGTCTATCCAGTATTAGCATACTCCCATAATGGGGGCTACCCTCGATACTCCACAGGCTACGGGAGAAATCACAACTCGTAGTAAAGCTCGATATGGTAGGTGACACGGCACACAAGGCAATGCCAGGGTAGATATACCAATTACGCATCCGGACTGGAGGTGACGCATAGCAGCCACTACCGCCCACCTCGAACATCACTCCCAAATCAAGGGGTGCACCCAATCAATCACAAGTAATAGAATGGTATCAAAGAAGTGTGTCCGATCAGAGGTGCTACCTCCTTGGCCCGTCGATCGCTCCTGTTTTAGCCACCTTATGCCAACTCACGGGAGTTGGGTCCACGTATATACCTTAGGATTGTCGCCACTATCCTACTTCATTCTGGAAACTCCACCACGTACACAATTGTCAAAGTGGTTTTCTGTATCGACAAAGAGTATGTCCATATCCGATCCCGCTCTCTTTAACAACCAATCGTTATTATAACCCATGGATATTTATTTTCAAAACAGTATATATACTTTCAAAAACAAAATATCATATCTATTTCAAACCATATCCTTTATTTTAAAATAGTATATACTTTCAAAACCAAATTATCATAACCACTTCCAAAATTTAACAATTTAATTATAACACTGTGAAACCATAATAATTTAAAACCCATAGCATTCTAAAATGTAACTTTTATAACCATAGCAATTTGAAACATTACATTTTAGAGATAATGACATTTCGAAAACATAACCTTAGGTCATTATAGCATTTTGGAAAACGATACTTAAGAAATCATAGCAAGTTGGAAATGTAACCTTAAGGGATCATAGCGATTTTGAAATGTAATATTTTAAGAAATCATAGCATTTTGGAATGTAATACTTTCCACTTTACCATTTTATATAATCCAAATGTTTATATACTTACAATTTTTTTCCACAGTTATTTTATCACTTCTATTTTATTACACTAATTAATTCATTTGGATATTAAATAAACCATGCTTTTTAAGTTAAATAAACTTAATTACTGTAATTTCCCATTTAAAGTTGAAATTACTTATGTTAAGTTAAAGTATATTATTAACTTGCATTTCATTATTATAGTAAGGAACATTTATTGTTTTAATCAATATTACATTAACTAAAATTACATGTCAAATGTTCATTTTTAACTTACATTTTATTTTCACAATAAACAGCATTTATTGTCTTAATCAATATCCCATTAATTAAAATTACATGTCAAATGTTCATTTTTAACTTACATTTTATTTTCACAATAAAGAGCGTTTATTGTCTTAATCAATATAACATTAATTAAAATTACATGTCAAATGTTCAATTTTAACATACATTTTATTTTCATAATAAAGAGCATTTATTGTCTTATTCAATCTCCCATTAATTAAAATTACATGTCAAATGTTCATTTTTAACTTACAGTTTATTTTCACAATAAAGAGCATTTATTGTCTTAATCAATATCACATTAATTAAAATTACATGTCAAATGTTCATTTTTAACATACATTTTATTTTCACAATAAAGAGCATTTATTGTCTTATTCAATCTCCCATTAATTAAAATTACAGGTCAAATGTATATATTTTTACTTACATTTATTTTCACAATAAAGAGCATTTATTGTCTTAATCAATATCACATATTTCCAAATTAGGTTATATTTCCAATCACAAATTTCCATTCATTTATTTAACATTTTTAATACATAGAAAATCATTTTTCACTTTATTAAATCATTTTAAAAAACCAAATTTAAATTAAAATACCAAAATTTACATTTTCAAAATACTTAAAACTTCCAGAAAAATATATAAAATAACCACGGGTTTGTATAATATTTTCTAACCTAGGTCAAGTGATACAGATAATATATCATTTCAATCCGTAATTTACAAAGAAAAATCCGGGTTCTATCATTTCAAACCCGCAATCCCAAGTTAAATAAAATAAATAAAAATCGCTCAGGCCTATCATTTCAGCCCATAACAATTTTTCTCTATTCTAAAGTTCGTTCGGGTATGTATCATTTCAACCCATAGTGATAGGGAACTTGCAGTGATGATAAGCAGGAAATAAATAACAGTTTACAAATAATATTATAACAGATGATATAACAGGCATAAAAACAGTATTTAACATCATATAAATATATCACAGGCATGTATGAACATAAAACATTATTATTTTATACAAATTAACTTGTCATCAATTCACAATTATAAAAGTACGTATGTCTAGAGTGAATAACTCACCTTTTAAAACTTAGAATTGAAATTCAAACCCAAATCTAGACTCCGCAAAGCACGAAAAAGCCCGACAAAGCACAATGCAAACTTGAGTGGATGAAGAGTCAGATCCAAATCTTGTATGCAAACAAATATTACATACATAAGAATATGATTCAATACAAAAGAATAGAGGTTAAAACAGTGGAAAAAATAACGAATCAAAGTGGCATAACTTCCCTTAATCAATCAATGGCTTGGCTATACCACATATGGGTTCAACCATCATCTTGGGTTGCTTGGTCATGATGGTTAGAGGTGTGCTTGGAGAAGATGGAGGTCGAGCCTAACTTGGAGAAAGACAAAGAAAACAAAATGAAAAAAAAAGATGAGAAGGAAGAAGGAAGCCATGACTTTAGATCTTGTATTTTTTTTCTTCATGCAAATGAATAAGATGAGGACATGAGAAACTTTGTACGTGAAATAAAAAGAGAGAGTGGCGGCTCGGTTAAAGGAATGAACAGCTAAGGTAAGAAATAAAGAGGCTAGGAAATAAAAGGTAGGAGTTTGAATGGTTTGGGAAATAAAAAGGCAACAAATAACTTGATGTATTTATTATTTTTTTTCCTTTGTTTGCATGCAATGAAAAGAGGAGTTTAAGGAACAACACATACATGAATTATGAGAAGAATTCACGGTAAAGGAATGTGGGAAGTAATTGGCTATGCAAATGGAAAGGCAAGGGAAAAGAAAAAGGCAAAAAATAAACAAAACAAGTAACCTATATCTCTTGCAATTTCTAAAAAAAATCAATCATAAATCAAATAAACATATTCAAAGTTTATACAAATAAAATAGAAAATAAAAATTAGAGAAACAAACATAGGGAAATAAAATATAGAAAGTCATTGCGTGTAAACACCGTATTTTATCTAATTTAAAAATTATAAGTTTAAATCCCCAATTAAATCCATATATTTGATTTCTCAATTTTGTTATTGAATCAACTATTAACTTATCCTCTTATGGGTAATATTAACATTGGTTTATATACTAATACATTAATAACTTCCCAATTCATCCAAATTTCAATTTACATAGTAATTAATTTCATTTACCTACAATAATCCATTTTATTATAGATTACATTCCAATTAAATAAAAATTGCTTCCAATAATTTGATTTGGTTTAATTGCCATCTTTATACTAGATCCATTATTACCCTCTATACCTAGTTACATTAGTTTTATATTCCATTACACTATTCTACTCCTATTTTCATCTTAAATTTGTATTAAATGTTACATTTCTAAATGTGAAATCTTGTCAAATGTACACATTAATTAAGGTTTAAAACCAATTAATTAATTTAACTTAGTTCCATTCCTTTTACCAATTTATGACTTTATAAATAAATTTACGTTTCTATTTAATTCATACATTCACACCTCCCGTTACTGCATTAATTCTCATTAATGACATTAAAGATTTCTGATTTATTTTATAGACTAAATAGGCAACTTATAATAGCTGTTACCATTACCCTTTAATTTACAGTCAAGTTTATTATATTCAACTAATTATAATAATTACCTACCTAATATTGAATTTACTCAATTACTATTAATTATACTAATTCATTTATTTACACACCACTTACCCTTATTTACTTATATTCAAATTTATACTCAAATATAACAGTTACAACTAAATTAATAGGCCAATTAAATAGTAACTTACAATCGTTACTATTACTTTAAGTCACATTAATGAATTCATTATTGTTTACAAATCAAATGTTACAATTACTTAATTAACACTGATTTACTTCAATTTATATTAATCATATATTATCTCATTGATGATTCAACATTCACACTTGTGATTTCATTGTTCACAACAAATGTTACCATTCTTATATACCCAATCTTTATTCAAGAGTCATTTAATTCATATTATTTCTTTTATAAATTTAAATGTTTGCATTAGTTTTCTTCCATTAATTTATAGCCAAGTATACCAATTTTCATTACTTCACTAATTTGTAATTTCATTTCAATTGTTAATAATTAGTTTTTAAATACATTGTTACATTTCATTTTAGCATTCATTTCATTATTAAATTACAAAGTTTTTTTTATTTCCTCCAAATTTATTTACCAAAATCTTATTAAATTGACAACTTTAATTATTGAAAATTTACGGGTCGTTACACTCTCCCCCACTCAAAACTTTTCATCCCCGAAAAGGAAGAAGGTAGGAGAAAAGAAACAACCTGAAAGAAAAGAGATTGGAAAGCAAAGAAGATAATAAATCTAAAACCATGGAAATTTCAACTTACATTAATAATTAATGTCATCCATTTGATTTTCTTTCTTAAGTTAAACAAATCTTAATTATTTATAAATCTCATTATCTCATCATCAAATCAACAATTTATAAAGTCATGAATTTGAACAATCATTTATTATATTCATCTTTATTCATTAAATTTCATTCTTCTTTATTCCAATTTATTCTTAAATTTATTCCACTTAATATATCAAATCCTATATATATTAAGTTTATTTCACTTATTATAACTATTTCAATTTATTTATAATTTCTTTTAAATATCATTATATTGTACATTATTCAATTAACCCTTTTTCTCTATTTACCTCTATTGATCCTTTATAACTAAAATTTAAGTGTATAACATTTATTATGACCACTCAAATTTTATTTATAAAATCTCCTTTATATTGTGTGTTCTCCAATTACATATTTAACTTTTAATAATTTAGGTAAGTTATATTGGAATGCAAGAGAATATTACACAAATAAAAATTTCTTAACTCAATTATCCAAGCTTCAATATTTATTCAAATTTTGATTTCCTTTTATAATTGAAATTATCCTTTAAGATAAAATTTAAGAATTAGATTTCCGATTAACTTCAAACTATTTTAGAGATAATTAAATATACACAATATATATCAAATCAACTCTTAAATCACATATATTATATGTGAAGAGTCCAAAACTCGGCCTTCGAAAATCGGCTCCCGTACTTCAGTTGTACTCAAATGCCGTATATTCAAATGCTGAATCTGGCTTCTCGGTGCTTATAACACAGTAAGTATAACAACATAGTGGAATAAAGAAATAGATGATATCATATACAACTCCAATGAATACAATATCCAGAATGATATACAACAATGACATCAATATGATACAACAATATCAGAGATAAATAATGATACAGCGGAAAATAAAAGTGATAACTCCGAATAATCCTCAAAGGAGAATGAGACCAATAACTCCAACATCCAGCTCGAACCACCGTCACATCTCACCAAGAGAAGAAAGTGCAGTCATGAATGAACTCCAACACTGAACTAGCTCTAGATAATCTACTAAACTTGACTATCTGAAAAATCCAACTCTAGACTGCCCGTGTGGAAAATTATGGGCACCCAGAGTTTAGGAAGGGAACAATAAACTCCGAGTCAGTCGTGGGAATGGTGTGAGTAACAAAAACAGTTTATCTTTAAAACAAACAACAAAGGAATTTTAAACATTGAAATCCGCAATGCTTTTGGAAAATGAAACTACCATAAGACCTCCCGCCACACACACAATGCAATCGCAGAATTGGAGGAGATTTCTTCTTATGATAGTCAAATATGCTTACTACGCAAAGAAAACTCTTTTGATATTATTACTAGTTCATAGTGTAGGAAAACCTTTCGAAAGTATAATATTAATCTTAGCCAACATACAACCATTATTGTATGCCTACTATAGCTACCATCTAAACAGTGGTGACCACCATAAGTAAATGGCAGGTTCTACAACTAAAACCGTACAAGGTTCGTATTGGAAATTGAATTTCCAACAAATGGTCGGGCTAAGGAACTTCCCATTATCAATGGGTACGCCTCTGGATGGACGTCCCGAGAACCTAACCGGATCTCTGCCAACACAAGGCCGGGTTACCTCTGTAACTAGGTAACTACTACACGAAGATGCCACCCCCCGGTCCTTTGGGACCTTTATCCGAGCGCTCGATAACCAACATCACATAGTAATAAATATAGTGTGTCCACATGAGTAAGTGTCTAGGCTCCATACCATGATACCACCCTTTTCCAGAAGGAAATGACATACCCTAAAGGGAGCGACCCTCATAACCTTGCCGCATCTTTTCTGTTTCGACCATTTCCGGTCAGTGAGGTTCGATGAGGTCTCGTCCACAAAGCTACGCTTTTTCACAAAGCCATGCTTTGATCAACAAATGATCAATAAATGATTAACACATAGCAACACTCAACATTCCACATTACCAAATTGGCAGTATATCGCTGATAACCTTCAACTACATAACCTTTGAGCTCGTACGTCTCAGAGAAGGGTGTTAAGCTAAGAGAATAAATTCTCCGCCACCAACAGAAATGTATTTGAAAGAAATCAGCTTTATATCTCAAAATGTAATGTTAGACATGTAACCATACAAGTCTGTTCTGGGTTCGAACAGAACAGAAGGCACTTCCAAAGAAGCCCTTGCAATCCGGGTATTCCCAATTCCGATCGGACTTCCCATCACTTAGGGAATCTCTATACCGGAGCAACTCAGTGCAGAGACAATCGATAGGTCATCCTATCGTTCTTGCAAATAGCAGGTCTTCAACACCGGTCTTCAAATGCTATCCATATACGACGTATCACTTATTCGGAATGGGTTATGTGACGCAAAGGTCCTCTCCCAGCTAAACCGAATAATGAGCGTAATATTTAAAAATATATGGATATTGGGATTTCAATTAAGTCATAACTTATTATCCAAAACTTTTCTTTCAAATGGTTTAAACAAATTACCATTTTAAATCTTTTACAAAAAGATTCATCTCACAAAGTTCACTCAGTTTCACAAAGATCTATTCATAGATTTGCAAATCGATTTCCATTTCAATTGGATTAACACATTAAATCTTTAAATCAAAGATTTAACTGATAGCTTTCAAAACAATTCCATTTTGACCTTTTATACAAAAGATACACCTTCCCAATTTCAAAACAAAGTTTAACAACCTTTCACAAAGATTCATTCATAATTCGGAAAACCATTTCCAATTCAAACTTGAAATTCCTTCAATTAAATTGGAATTTCATTTCTTATATGAAAGCTTTTATCATTTGAAAACAAATAGTTTTCATTTTGGAAAATCTGATTCATTTACACAAGTTAAAGCCTTTGGGTTAAATTCAAATTCTCAAACAATATTTTAAAAATGGTTCAAGCCCATATAAACACATTTATATATAAACACATTTATAACTTGTATAACACTCTTAAACCATAATTTTCAACATAGAATTCAATTCCTTATTTTGAATTCAAAATCAAATTGAATTATTTAAAATTTGAAAGCTTTACCAAGTTATTCAAAATAACTTTTCTCTTAAAAACTCATTTTCAAAAGCTTTAACATTTAATCCAAATTCATTTCCAAAATCAATTGAAATTAAAATTTCAATTTCAAGACATTAAATTTATATTATCTGTGACTTAACCGATTTCGATGTGAAATCCATATTTGTGTGTGATAGTGTGGTCCAGGGGTTTTACACAGCGGTGCAACATCATTCAATCATCACAGATCAGAATACAGAAATATAGTTGATAAGCGGTATAACTATAACGCTTATCTTTTATTCATATATCACAGATATATAAATTACATATAATATATTACATTCATCCCAGATAAATAAACTACAATATAGATCACACACAAATCAGAATATATCACACAGCATCACAGATCAGGGAATATAAACAATTCAATCATTCAGTCAAGTCCAAACATTCATAGGTAAGGTCAATTTATTTATCTGATTAAATTAAATTAGATTAGTTACTAATCCTGGTTAATTAACATTAACTAATTACAATTTTATTTTAATTAATTAACCTTTAATAATAAATAAATTAGCCTCAATTAATAAATTAATTATCATTTAATTAATTATCCTCAATTACAATAATTAATTTATTAATCCTTAATTAATAATCATCCCTTAATCACTTTCAGTTATTAATTAACCTTTAAATTTATTTAATTATTCTCAAATTAATTTCCTTAATTAATTTGTCACCTTAATTAATTACCTTTAATTAATTACAATAAGTGATTATTCTTAATTATCTTCATTGATATCAAAATCTTAAATTAATAACCTTACCAGTTATCATTATTAACACATTAATTTATTCAAGAAATTAAGGTTAATCAAAATATCAATTTATCTTAATTAATTTCATTATTTATTTAAAATAATTAATTAATAAATAATGTCATAAATTAATTAAATTAAAACTTAATTTCCTTCAAAATAATTAACTTAAACCTTTATTAATCTAAATAAAATTTAAAATAATTATTTTTAAAATACGAACTAAAAAGGTTTAAATTTTGAATTTATTTTAAAAGTTGAAAAAAACTGTTTTCTAACAATCCTGAGAACTCCCCGAGTGTTCCTCGAGACAAATGCATGATTACTTCGAGTTTCTTCCCAAACCAACCCGAGCCACTTTAAATTTTAAAAATTTGTTTAAGTTTAGAAATAAAACCCGGTGCCACTTAAATTACTACGAGTAAAAATTCGAGCCTGTGACTCATTTCCCCGAAGCCATCTTCGAGTCACAACCCAACCCAAACAATAGTGAGTCCCTTGACACAACCCAAGATTCGTGCACGTGCACAACGCCGCTGGCGAACTCCGATCGACACTGCAACGTCGAACAAGTCGACGATAAACCCCAGATCCACTTCCGACCGCCTGAACCACGTCATTGCCTCGAAAACGAAATCGAGTATTCGAATACAAACCTGGAACAAAAGGTCGGGAACTATTATCAACCTGTCAACGCCTCGCCTCCCTATCTCCGACCACTAGAGGCGAAACAACTCTGGCTACGTCCTCGTCAGCCCCCATACCATCATCTACCAAAGCAACGTGCCACTCGATGCACGAGCGTGGCCGCGGTGATTAAATTTTCCGACCATCAAAAAAATTAGGTTTAAAAACCAAAATCACCTCACCGCCGGCGCCACGACAATCATTCAACGCTTCCACCATTTTTCCCAACCTCCCTGATCACCAGCCTTGCTTCATACGAAACCCCAAGGCTTCGACACCCAATGATTGCCAGAAATTGCCCCAAAACCAATTTCTAGTCATCACCAAAATGCATACTCAATTCTCTATTAAAAATTGAGATTTTAATTTTAAAAATCCTAACTTTCGAAGTGGATTCGAGTTATAACCCTAAAACAACAAATTTTATTACTTGATTTTACTGAGATAAAATGATCTTACTAGAAATTACCCTTTTTACAATATTTATTTGATATTTCTGTTTGGAAATATTTTTTAAAAATAAGTTCACACTCATAACCTTATTTAATTTTCAATGATCTCGTCTTAATATTGATCATATAGAGAGCAGTTCAAATATTTGTTTTAATGGCCTTAATCTTGTACTTAAACAGAGAAATGAAAATATCTATTTACAGATATATATACACACAACCATTATCTAACTACATATATATAGATATGCAGACATATTTTCACTTAGACAAATAAAGCTCATAGTATGCACAGGCATCAATCACAAGTATCAATATATATGAACAAACCTAGATACCATAGGGTAGTTTACTCACCTTCCACATTTTAGGAAGAAGAACAGAGCTACTCAATTTGCACAGGCTTTGAAATTTGCTAGCTGGAACTTCTTTTTGATTCACTGGTTTTGAGTTGTTTTGTTTTAATTGAATTTTTGTTTAGATTTAAGATGATATTATTTACTTCAGGTCTTAGCTTGGATGAACGAACTAAAATGGGAAGACAGAGATATATAAAAAGGGAATATACAGGTGATATTATTTTTGTTGTACAATAGGCAGAGATTTTAATTAGCTTTGGAGGCTGATATGTTGTATATTGTGGTTGAAGTGATATTGTGGTGTACAAGCATTAATTAGTTTGTACAAATTCATTTTTCTTTTTTTTCATTTCGGCTGTAGGTACTTGTATTAATTAGGCTTGTACAAACTTGTTTGTATTTACACTGTCTTGTTTTTGTTTCTTGTTTACTTCCAGGTTTACATGTTTACATTTCAGCTTGTACATGAATATAATTTATTTGTTTTGTACCATACTTAAATGTATTTGACTTTACTTTGGCCTTATCACTTTAGAAAATAAAATGAACTTCTATTTAACATGTTATTTGAATTTTAACTATGTGTATTTATTTTATTCATTTTGTTTTAATATTTTGTAGTATACTTTGTTTGTATTTTTATTACGTTATAATTTAGCTAATTTGTTTACTTTCTATTTTACAAAATTCATCAATATGTTGTTTGCTTTTATTCTTTTGTTTGTTTTTAATTTGTCTTTATATTTGAATGTATTTCTATATTTACTATGTTCAATATTTGGTTATAATTTATTTATGTATTTATAATTTATTTTGTTTTATAATTTATAATGAATTTCTATATTTAATATAGATTGTTTAATTTATTTAATTTGTTTATTATATAAATTTTCTATAATTTATCTTATGTAATTTATTTATATTTATTTCTATCTCAATTATTTACTTCTAAATTTAATACTAATTGTTTTTACATTTATTTGGTAACACAAGTGAATCTCTATATTTTAATTTGTTATTAGATTTTATCCAATGTATTTACTTTATACTTTATAGCTTATATATTTTCATTTTTTTTATTTTTAAACCATTTATTTACAATTTAAATTCAAATCAAAAATATATATAAATATATATTATTTCAAATTTACTCATATATGCTCAAATACATATATATTCACATATATACAATATTTACAATATTTTTAAATTTAAATGATTTATACAAAATTTATTTTAATTCGGGGAAACTCGCATCACTTTAATCGATTAATTTTACAATTTTATTCACAAATTAAATTAACTATCAATTTAAATTTAATTAAAATCCGGGGTCGTTACAGACTTCCCTCCTTAAAAGAATTTCGTCCTCGAAATTGCCAAGGAGACACAAAGATAGATGAAGAATGTTTCATCAAATCAACTGAACATCTATTCTGCATTTGGCTTACCAAATCAGAATATCAATAATAGATACAAGAACGAATCTATTTAACACTTCACAAAATACTCGGGTTATCCAGATCTACGAAGTATGCAGTGGCATCGGTTAGTTCGAAGGGATAACTAACCACTCGTAGAATATATTGGGACCCAAAAGAATAGATAGATATATGGATACAATTTCAAAACTTTTAGTTTAGAACTAAAGTATACCTATCAACCATAGCAAACAAAGCAACCAATTCATCCAAACAAACAATTCTGGCCCATCTGGAGTTTATGTCCCATATTAATATATCGAATTTCTTTCCTGGATCTACCAGAAACTATCAAAGAATTGAGAAAAGATGACGAACAAAAGAATTGATAGAGAAAAGATTGCTTCCTTGTTGTTACAGGGTATTGACCAGTTATAGTCGTATTCCCCTGTCCCCTATCTCATCCTCTTCTTGCACTCATACTTACTATTAGTGGATAGTAAGAGAATTCACTGAGGTATACGGACAGATATCTTAGGGATACACTCATCCTAGGGTATACTTCACCCTATCTCTAATGAGCTACGTAATGTGTTATACTCCTGAGCTAAAGTTTTAACCTTCAGCTCTGATACCAAATGTGAAGATCCGAAGACAGTGGGGACCGGTAGGCTTTGCAACCATCCCAAACCCACCGTGGGATACAATGGCACCTCGCATTTACTTTTACGGCCAGCCTCTCGACTGTCACAACCAACCCCTCCCACTCAGGGACATGTAGGGGTAAGAGTCTCCCGTTCGCCACCAAACCGCGAAGCGAGAACCCCCCATCATGCTGTAATATAGCAAATGTGATCCATATACGACGTATGACTTATTCGGAATGGGTTATGTGACGCAAAGGTCCTCTCCCGGCTAAACCGAATAATGAGCGTAATATTTAAAAATATATGGATATTGGGATTTCAATTAAGTCACAACTTATTATCCAAAACTTTTCTTTCAAATGGTTTAAACAAATTACCATTTTAAATCTTTTACAAAAACATTCATCTCACAAAGTTCACTCAGTTTCACAAAGATCTATTCATAGATTTGCAAATCGATTTCCATTTCAATTGGATTAACACATTAAATCTTTAAATCAAAGATTTAACTGATAGCTTTCAAAACAATTCCATTTTGACCTTTTATACAAAAGATACACCTTCCCAATTTCAAAACAAAGTTTAACAACCTTTCACAAAGATTCATTCATAATTCGGAAAACCATTTCCAATTCAAACTTGAAATTCCTTCAATTAAATTGGAATTTCATTTCTTATATGAAAGCTTTTATCATTTGAAAACAAATAGTTTTCATTTTGGAAAATCTGATTCATTTACACAAGTTAAAGCCTTTGGGTTAAATTCAAATTCTCAAACAATATTTTAAAAATGGTTCAAGCCCATATAAACACATTTATATATAAACACATTTATAACTTGTATAACACTCTTAAACCATAATTTTCAACATAGAATTCAATTCCTTATTTTGAATTCAAAATCAAATTGAATTATTTAAAATTTGAAAACTTTACCAAGTTATTCAAAATAACTTTTCTCTTAAAAACTCATTTTCAAAAGCTTTAACATTTAATCAAAATTCATTTCCAAAATCAATTGAAATTAAAATTTCAATTTCAAGACATTAAATTTAAATTATCTGCGACTTAACCGATTTCCACGTGAAATCCATATTTGTGTGTGTATAGTGTGGTCCAGGGGTTTTACACAGCGGTGCAACATCATTCAATCATCACAGATCAGAATACAGAAATATAGTTGATAAGCGGTATAACTATAACACTTATCTTTTATTCACATATCACAGATATATAAATTACAGATAATATATTACATTCATCCCAGATAAATAAACTACAATACAGATCACACACAAATCAGAATATATCACACAGCATCACAGATCAGGGAATATCAACAATTCAATCATTCAGTCAAGTCCAAGCATTCATAGGTAAGGTCAATTTATTTATCTGATTAAATTAAATTAGATTAGTTACTAATCCTGGTTAATTAACATTAACTAATTACAATTTTATTTTAATTAATTAACCTTTAATAATAAATAAATTAGCCTCAATTAATAAATTAATTATCATTTAATTAATTATCCTCAATTACAATAATTAATTTATTAATCCTTAATTAATAATCATCCCTTAATCACTTTCAGTTATTAATTAACCTTTAAATTTATTTAATTATTCTCAAATTAATTTCCTTAATTAATTTGTCACCTTAATTAATTACCTTTAGTTAATTACAATAAGTGATTATTCTTAATTATCTTCATTGATATCAAAATCTTAAATTAATAACCTTACCAGTTATCATTATTAACACATTAATTTATTCAAGAAATTAAGGTTAATCAAAATATCAATTTATCTTAACAGGAAATTTTCCTCAAGGACAATTTTTAGGGCTTTTTTTACCGTAAGGACAGCCCGCTAATTATTTTCTCACAAGGACACACGCACGTATTTTCCTTCCAGCTCACTTTCACGCGCTTCTTCCTCTTCTTCTTCTTCGTTTCGATCAAATTTTTCTGTCGCGATCCAATTTACTCTCGCAATCAAAATATCGATCAACCTTGTTTGGTCATTTCAATTTCATTCTTCTGAAAATTATAGTTCATCTATTATATTTTAATCATGCGCGTTTGTCGACCTCTTTCTTTTCATATTTCTACCGTGATCTCGTTTTTTTTCAAAGTTTTGATACAAAGTTATTTGGGTTGTATATAAAGTTGTGATAGAGTGGAAAAATATCATATTTTATGTTCAGTTTTTGGGTTTCATTTTTATTTTTTTCTTTTTATCATTTTGTTTATTATCAGGAACTAGGTATCAGTTTTGTATACGGTAGGTATCAGTTTTGTGAAATTGAATAATTAATGTTCTACATTGAACATATTTTTACTAATGTTTATTTTTTATTTTCAGTGGGGATAACAGTCTTCTTTGTCTGTTTGTGTTGAATAATAACACTTTTAGCACTGGATGTCTATTGATTGCTTTTTGTATGATTTGAAGAATGAGATATAAGCTTGTGATGATTGGAAAAGTATCATTGATTGGGTTGTATATAAGCTTGTGATAGAGTGGAAAAGTATCATATCTTAGGATCAGTTTTCTGGTATCATTTTTATTTTTTCTTAGTATAAATTTTTTTAATTATCAGTAACTAGGTATCAGTTTTGTATACCTTAGGTATCATTTTTTTGAAATGGAAAAACTAATGTTCTAAACTGAACATGTTTTTACTACTGTTTTTTTTTTGGCATTGGTGATAATGTGGCGCAGGTAGACCATCAGCTAAGTCTAAAGGAGGATTTTCATATTTTCAGAACAAGCATAATAGATGTGGCGAGTGCAAAGCAGCTTGGTTATAATAAATGGAATTGTCAAGCTTCGAAGAGAATATGATTTAATTTTTCATTTTGAATTTGTTCACATTAATAAGTGGATGTGTGACTTGTTTTGGTGGTTTATTATAATTGGACCTTTTGTTATTAATTTGTATTCAATATAGCATGGAATTTGTTATAAATGGAATTTGTTATAAATGGAATTTGTTATTAATTTGTGTTCAGTTTATTGTAAGTGGATGTATTCAGTTTTAGTATCAGTTAAATGTTTTTACAGTATTAGTTCTGGTGTATGTTTTTACAACTAAGAGCAGCTTTGTTTTAAGAACATAACATCATTACTTCATAAGTATCAAATTGAAATAGAACATCATTACTTCACAAGTACAAATTTCAACAGAATTACATTACTTTACAACCATCAAATTTAATTATGAAACATCAAATTTAATGGTACAAGCATATAGTATGTTTTGAATTAAAATATTTAACAGTTTTTCTTTTATGTAGGTATCAGTTTTGTTTTTGTAGGTATCAGTTTCTCTTATGTGGGTATCAGTTTTGTTTCTGTAGGTATCAGTTTCTTTTATGTAGGTATCAATTTTCTTCCTGTAGTAACTGTTTATTTCTGAACTAACTGTTTTTGAAATTGAGAGAACATCAAATTTAATGGTACAAGCATATAGTATGTTTTGAATTAAAATATTTAACAGTTTTACTACCACACTTAGTATCGATTTGTGTATGAATTTTTGCGTTTGTAGCTATTACTTTAAGATATATTTGCTAAATATTTTGTTTTATTTTTTATTATGTAGTTATCTTTTTTGTTTTCGTAGATGTCAGTTTTGTTTCTGTAGGTACCAGTTTCTTTTATGTAGGTATCAGTTTTGTTTTTGTAGGTATCAGTTTCTTTTATGTGGGTATCAGTTTTATTTCTGTAGGTATCAGTTTTTTTTATGTAGGTATCAATTTTCTTCCTGTAGTAACTGTTTATTTCTGAACTAACTGTTTTGAAATTGAAAGATAATATTTTTCAATATTTTGTTATGAATCATTTTTTTTAAGTAGGTTGCTCAACCTTTCTGCATATACAACAAATTGCTTCTCTGGCTTCACTGCCCAAAAACCCAACTCATCTGCCATGGCCTGACTCTAATCCACCTTCCTCGACCAACACAATCAACGCCAACAACTCGCGACCTCAACCTTGACCAAACCGTGACCTAATCAAAATTTTCTCCTCACCGCCTCCTGCAAAACACCAACCACAACTGCGACATCAAACACAGACTCAAAGAAATTGTAAATTGTAATTTTGGTTTTGGGAAAGTGATTTTGGTTTTGGGGAGACTGTGGAAATTGATTTTGCTTCTGAGCAATTGAACGAGAAATCGATTTTTTTTGATTTAATTTTATTTTTAAAACAAAGTTCGTCGATTTTTGAGTGAAAGCGAGAAGGAGGAGACGAGCAGAATTCTTTGTTTTGTTTTAATTTGTATCTGGGCTTTGGGCTTTGTCCTTACGGTAAAAGTTTTTTGCGCGTGTCCTTTTGAACAATTATTTACTTTACTTTGTCCTTTAAAATTATTCCCCCTTTATCTTAATTAATTTCATTATTTATTTAAAATAATTAATTAATAAATAATGTCATAAATTAATTAAATTAAAACTTAATTTCCTTCAAAATAATTAACTTAAACCTTTATTAATCTAAATAAAATTTAAAACATTTATTTTTAAAATATGAACTAAAAAGGTTTAAATTTTGAATTTATTTTAAAAGTTGAAAAAAACTGTTTTCTAACAATCCTGAGAACTCCCCGAGTGTTCCCCGAGACAAATGCATGATTACTTCGAGTATCTTCCCAAACCAACGCAAGCCACTTTAAAATTTTAAAAATTTGTTTAAGTTTAGAAATAAAACCCGGTGCCACTTAAATTACTACGAGTAAAAACTCGAGCATGTGACTCATTTCCCCGAAGCCATCTTCGAGTCACAACCCAACCCAAACAACAACGAGTCCCCTGACACAACCCAAGATTCATGCACGTGCACAACGCCGTTGGCGAACTCCGATCGACGCTGCAACGTCGAACAAGTCGACGATCAAACCCAGATCCACATCCGACCACCTGAACCACGTCATCACCTCGAAAACGAAATCGAGTATTCGAATCCAAACCTAGAACAAAAGGTCAGGAACTATTATCAACCTCTCAACGCCTCGCCTCCCTATCTCCGACCACTAGAGGCGAAACAACTCCGGGTACGTCCTCGTCAGCCCCCATACCATCATCTACCAAAGCCACGTGCCACTCGATGCACGAGCGTGGGTGCGGTGATTAAATTTTCCGACCATCAAAAAAATTAGGTTTAAAAACCAAAATCACCTCACCGCCGATGCCACGACAATCATTCGACGCTTCCACCATTTTTCCCAACCTCCCTGATCACCAGGCTTGCTTCATACGAAACCCCAAGGCCTCGACACCCAATGATTGCCAGAAATTGCCCCAAAACCAATTTCCCGTCATCACCAAAATGCATACTCAATTCTCTATTAAAAATTGAGATTTTATTTTTAAAAATCCTAACTTTCGAAGTGGATTCGAGTTATAACCCTGAAACAACAAATTTTAATACTTGATTTTTCTGAGATAAAATGATCTTACTGGAAATTACTCTTTTTACAATACTTATTTGATATTTCTGTTTGGAAATATTTTTTAAAAATAAGTTCACACTCATACCCTTATTTAATTTTCAATGATCTCGTCTTAATATTGATCATATAGAGAGTAGTTCAAATATTTGTTTTAATGGCCTTAATCCTGTACTTAAACAGAGAAATGAAAATATCTATTTACAGATATATATACACACAACCATTATCTAACTACATATATATATATATAGATATTGTGACGCCCCACTCCGAGATCCTCATTAACAAAGAGTATTATATGGATAATACCGTCTGCTAATGCGGACAATAGAGTATAATGGAAGCGACCATGTGTAGTCTTACTTTAACTATCTACTGAACACGCCGAAAAGTGGTTTTTATCATCTCATGTGGTTCGACAAGTTCAATAAATAATTAAAGCAAAACTACAATGGCTATAGGATCTATCAGAACAAAATGTAACAACTCAATGTAATATACATCACAGAACAGCTGATCATCATAAACACATTTACTGATACAAAGCAGAGTATACAAAATGATACATGTCAAGTGGTATAGCAAACCACAATATACAGACGAGTTCACAGAATACATATCAGAGTTACAACAGATAAGGACTAAACAAAAAGCTAAGACAAAAAGGAGCGAGCGGAATAGTCCATGCGGAAGCAAAAGAGGCTAAGTCCAAAAGCACCTAACCTGAAACAACTCGGTCTGACCTGAGTAAAAATTACACGGGTCAGTCTAGCTAAACAAATCAGTTAGATAAACTGAACGATAATGAACCTGCAAGATCATATAGTATAACAATTATCTCTAAAGGAGATAATTCAATCATCTAACATAAGATGAATCATAACAAAACAAGCCTCATATCATCGGCATCTCAACAAGCAAAGGATATCATATCCCAAATCAAGCCAAAAGGAAAATAACAAATACCAATGAAGGTACACAAGTTCCACTAGATGATCGCTACATATCATGCGGCTCAAAAAGACCAACATCGAAAGGCGATGCACTAGGGAATATACATATCAATCAAAACAACAAAAGATGCTCGAGCTCAGTACTGTATAAACAAGGATCCATAAGCCCGAAGGCTCCAAACCCAATATCACCCATGCGGCTCAAAAAGACCAACATCGGAAGCGATACTATAGGGCAACAACAATCCCAAATATCTCTTGAGCCGGGGCAAAGGACCAACTCCAAAGCGATATTAAAGGCAACAAGCCAGAAGGAGACAGTCCGAAGACACTATCCCAAAGGCAACAAACCGTAGTGGTGAAGGTCCAGAGGCCCAGTACTGGACACCACTAACTGGCGGAATGTGTCACAACTCTTGAAAAGGAACCCGAAAAGTGTTAACGCGAGTCCCATAACCACTCGTTCGCACTAAACGGTTTACTATCCATTAGCCAATTTCACACTCAAAGCATTACAATGTTTACCTCATCTCATCGGTAAACTAGACACAAAGGTCAAAACGATCAATCGAATAGGTAGGGGATTAATCGGAAAGGTGAACGCGTGGATTAATGGTCCGTGTTTTACCTAACCATTTAATCTCCTTTCCACTTCGTTCGAAGTGCAAAATTGTGTGTGTTTAAATAGAAATTTATAAAGCGGAGAAGGGAGCTTTTAATATGATTTAGAGGGATTATTTATAAAAACCATGAATGAAGTCAAAGGTAAGTTATCAAAGCCAAAGATGCAATATTAAACAATAAGAACCAACTTGAATCGATAAAATTTGGAAAACCAATCAAAACGAGCAAAAATAGGCAAAACAGGGAAAACAGGAGCAGGTCGGTCGGCCGTTATCAGAGCTCGGTCGACCGGGCACTATTCTGAAAAATTCTCGGGGAAGCAGGTCGGTCGACCGGACTTCCTGGTCGGTCAGCCGGAGCCAAAATTCCTGCACTCCCAAAACAGAGGCAGGGAAGTGCTCAAGTAGCAGGACGGTCGACCGGACACTGCATTCGGTCGGCCGGAGCCTGATTTCCAGCACTTCTTGCCCTATCAATGAATACCAATTCTCTCCAAATCAAAAGCAATAGCGCATGAATATTTGTTAGGAATTCATACCCAACATCAATGATATCAAGAGAGGTAGATGTGAGTTCAAAACTCACCTTTTTACACACAAGCAAATAAGAAGAAGCTCAATTGCAAGGAGAAGACCAACCAATCTCCACTTCAACTCAACAAGCTTCAATCTAAGATCAAAACAAGTATTTCCTAAATTTAGGTTTAGGAATTTCTGAGATTGAAGAGAGAAATAGATAGAGAAGATGAAGAGGAGGCTTACCAATAGCTTCTACTTGATTTTGGAGCAAGGATTCAAGTTTGCAAGGAGAAACTAGGGCTTGGAATATCTAATTCCCTTTCCCTTCCACCATTTTCAGCTTTAGCTTGAGGAATGAAATGAAATGGAGATGAGTGGATGAAGAGTTAAGGAGATGGGGGGTTAAGTGGGGTTAAGGGCTGAACCCAAACCCAAGTCCAAAGTGAAAAAGGGTCAAAACTCCACAAACTCCAAACATATCGAAGCTTATACTCAAAAAGATCGCAAACGACATTTTGAACTCAATGGAAGTGGTTTCGAGCTCCAATTCGGCCGTTTGCAAAAAGTAGATTTTCGGACTATAATCCGACGAACGATGTCATATTTAAATAAAATATTTAAATATACAACCGATAAATATGCTGGTTGTTACAGATATGCAGACATATTTTCACATAGACAAATAAAGTTCATAGTATGCACAGGCATCAATCACAAGTATCAATATATATGAACAAACCTAGATACCATAGGGTAGTTTACTCACCTTCCACATTTTAGGAAGAAGAACAGAGCTACTCAATTTGCACAGGCTTTGAAATTTGCTAGCTGGAACTTCTTTTTGATTCTCTGGTTTTGAGTTGTTTTGTTTTAATTGAATTTTTGTTTCGATTTAAGTTGATATTATTTACTTCAGGTCTTAGCTTGGATGAACGAACTAAAATGGGAAGACAGAGATATATAAAAAGGGAATATACAGGTGATATTATTTTTGTTGTACAATAGGCAGAGATTTTTAGTAGCTTTGGAGGCTGATATGTTGTATATTGTGGCTGAAGTGATATTGTGGTGTACAAGCATTAATTAGTTTGTACAAATTCAATTTTCTTTTTCTTTCATTTCGGCTGTAGGTACTTGTATTAATTAGGCTTGTACAAACTTGTTTGTATTTACACTATCTTGTTTTTGTTTCTTGTTTACTTCCAGGTTTACATGCTTACATTTCATCTTCTACATGAATATAATTTATTTGTTTTGCACCATACTTAAATGTATTTGACTTTACTTTGGCCTTATCACTTTAGAAAATAAAATGAACTTCTATTTAACATGTTATTTGAATTTTAACTATGTGTATTTATTTTATTCATTTTGTTTTATTATTTTGTAGTATACTTTGTTTGTATTTTTATTACGTTATAATTTAGCTAATTTGTTTACTTTCTATTTTACAAAATTCATCAATATGTTGTTTGCTTTTATTCTTTTGTTTGTTTTTAATTTGTCTTTATATTTGAATGTATTTCTATATTTACTATGTTCAATATTTGGTTATAATTTATTTATGTATTTATAATTTATTTTGTTTTATAATTTATAATGAATTTCTATATTTAATATAGATTGTTTAATTTATTTAATTTGTTTATTATATAAATTTTCTATAATTTATCTTATGTAATTTATTTATATTTATTTCTATCTCAATTATTTACTTCTAAATTTAATACTAATTGTTTTTACATTTATTTGGTAACATAAGTGAATCTCTATATTTTAATTTGTTATTAGATTTTATCCAATGTATTTACTTTATACTCTATAGCTTATATATTTTCATTTTTTTTATTTTTAAACCATTTATTTACAATTTAAATTCAAATCAAAAATATATATACATATATATTATTTCAAATTTACTCATATATGCTCAAATACATATATATTCACATATATACAATATTTACAATATTTTTAAATTTAAATGATTTATTAAAAATTTATTTTAATTCTGGGAAACTCGCATCACTTTAATCGATTAATTTTACAATTTTTAGTCACAAATTAAATTAACTATCAATTTAAATTTAATTAAAGTCCGGGGTCGTTACAGACTTCCCCCCTTAAAAGAATTTCGTCCTCGAAATTGCCAAGGAGACACAAAGATAGATGAAGAATGTTTCATCAAATCAATTGAACATCTATTCTGCATTTGGCTTACCAAATCAGAATATCAATAATAGATACAAGAACAAATCTATTTAACACTTCACAAAATACTCGGGTTATCCGGATCTACGAAGTATGCAGTGGCATCGGTTAGTTCGAAGGGATAACTAACCACTCGTAGAATATATTGGGACCCAAAGGAATAGATAGATATATGGATACAATTTCAAAACTTTTAGTTTAGAACTAAAGTATACCTATCAACCATAGCAAACAAAGCAACCAATTCATCCAAACAAACAATTCTGGCCCATCTGGAGTTTATGTCCCATATTAATATATCGAATTTCCTTCCTGGATCTACCAGAAACTATCAAAGAATTGAGAAAAGATGACGAACAAAAGAGATTGATAGAGAAAAGATTGCTTCCTTGTTGTTACGGGGTATTGACCAGTTATAGTCGTATTCCCCTGTCCCCTATCTCATCATCTTCTTGCACTCATACTTACTATTAGTGGATAGTAAGAGAATTCACTGAGGTATACGGACAGATATCTTAGGGATACACTCATCCTAGGGTATACTTCACCCTATCTCTAATGAGCTACTTAATGTGTTATACTCCTGAGCTAAAGTTTTAACCTTCAGCTCTGATACCAAATGTGAAGATCCGAAGACAGTGGGGACCGGTAGGCTTTGCAACCATCCCAGACCCACCGTGGCATACAATGGCACCTCGCATTTACTTTTACGGCCAGCCTCTCGACTGTCACAACCAACCCCTCCCACTCAGGGACATGTAGGGGTAAGAGTCTCCCATTCGCCACCAAACCGCGAAGCGAGAACCCCCCATCATGCTGTAATCTAGCAAATGCGATCCATATACGATGTATCACTTATTCGGAATGGGTTATATGACGCAAAGGTCCTCTCCCGGCTAAACCGAATAATGAGCGTAATATTTAAAAATAAATGGATATTGGGATTTCAATTAAGTCACAACTTATTATCCAAAACTTTTCTTTCAAATGGTTTAAACAAATTACCATTTTAAATCTTTTACAAAAAGATTCATCTCACAAAGTTCACTCAGTTTCACAAAGATCTATTCATAGATTTCCAAATCGATTTCCATTTCAATTTGATTAACACATTAAATCTTTAAATCAAAGATTTAACTGATAGATTTCAAAACAATTCCATTTTGACCTTTTATACAAAAGATACACCTTCCCAATTTCAAAACAAAGTTTAACAACCTTTCACAAAGATTCATTCATAATTCAGAAAACCATTTCCAATTCAAACTTGAAATTCCTTCAATTAAATTGGAATTTCATTTCTTATATGAAAGCTTTTATCATTTGAAAACAAATAGTTTTCATTTTGGAAAATCTGATTCATTTACACAAGTTAAAGCCTTTAGGTTAAATTCAAATTCTCAAACAATATTTTAAAAATGGTTCAAGCCCATATAAACACATTTATATATAAACACATTTATAACTTGTATAACACTCTTAAACCATAATTTTCAACATAGAATTCAATTCCTTATTTTGAATTCAAATTCAAATTGAATTATTTAAAATTTGAAAGCTTTACCAAGTTATTCAAAATAACTTTTCTCTTAAAACTCATTTTCAAAAGCTTTAACATTTAATCCAAATTCATTTCCAAAATCAATTGAAATTAAAATTTCAATTTCAAGACATTAAATTTAAATTATCTGCGACTTAACCGATTTCCAGGTGAAATCCATATTTATGTGTGTATAGTGTGGTCCAGGGGTTTTACACAGCGGTGCAACATCATTCAATCATCACAGATCATAATACAGAAATATAGTTGATAAGCGGTATAACTATAACGTGTCACGTTCCAAATTACAGCGTTCGAAATCGACATCCGTACTCCAATTGTACCTGAATGCCGCAGAATTCAACCATTGAAATTTGAATCGTGCTGTAGCTTATAACACCATTAAGTATAACAACACAGCGGAATAAAGAAATAGATGATATCATATACAACTCAAATCAATACAATATCCAGAATGATATACAACAATGATATCAGTAATACATAACAATATCAGAGATGTGATACAATGCTACAGCGGAAATAATAATAATGGAAGAGATCACTCTAAATGATCTACAAAAGAGAATGACTCCAACAACTCCAACATCAGCTCGAACCACCATCACGATGCACAAAGATAAGCAACGCCAGTCGTCAGTGAACTCCAAACAACTGAACTAGCTCCAGCTAGCCTACTAAACCTGAATATCTGAAAACCCCAACTCTAGACTGCCCGTGTGGAAAATGGTGGGCACCTAGAGTTTAGGAAGGGAACAATAAACTCCGGGTCAATCACGGGACTGGTGTGAGCAACAAAAACAGTTTATCTTTAAAACAACAACAAAGTATTTTAAACATTGAAATCCGCAATGCTTTTGGAAAATGAGACTACCATAAGACCTCCCACCACACACACAATGCAAACGCAGAATTGGAGGAGATTTCTTCTTATGATAGTCAAACATGCTTACTACGCAAAATCATTGGATTATTATTATTAGTGCATAGTGCAGGAAAACATTTCAGAAGTATAATATTAATCTTAGCCAACATACAACCATTATTGTATGCCTACTATAGCTACCATCTAAACAGTGGTGACCACCATAAGTAAATGACAGGTTCTACAACTAAAACCGTACAAGGTTCGTATTGGAAGATGGATTTCCAACAAATAGTCGGGCTAAGGAACTTCCTATTCCACGTAGGAACGCCTCTGGCAGGACGCTCCGAGAGACAACCTGCTCTTTGCCAACACAAGGCCGGTTACCCCCTTCCCGGGTAGTAAACCTGAGATATGCAACCCCCGGTCCTTTGGGACCTTTATCCGAGCGCTCGGTAACCAACATCACACATAATAAATAAAGTGGGTCCACATGAGTAAGTATCTGGGCTCCATACCATGATACTACCCTTTTCCAGAAGGAATGGTCATACCCTAGGGAAGCTACCCCTGAAACCTTGCCGCATCTTTCCTGTTTCGACCATTTCCGGGTTGTGAGGTCTGATGAAGTCTCGTCCACAAAGCTACGCTTTTTCACAAAGCCACGCTTTGATCACAAATGATCAATAAATGATCATTACACAGCAACACTCAGCATGCCACATTACCAAATTGGGAGTATATCACTGATAAATTTCAACTACATAACCTCTGAGCTCGTACGTCTCAGAGAAGGGTGTTAAGCTAAGAGAATAAATTCTCCGCCACCAACAGAAATGTATTTGAAAGAAATCAGCTTTATATCTCAAAATGTAATGTCAGACATGTAACCATACAAGTCTGTTCCGGGTTCAAACAGAACCGAAGGCACTTCCGAAGAAGCCCTTGCAATCCGGCTATTCACAATCCCGATCGGAGTTTCCATCACTTAGGGAATCTCTATACCAGGAGCTACCCAGTGCAGAGACAATCGATAGGTTATCCTATCGTTCTCGCAAACACCCGGTCTTCAACACCGGTCTTCAAATGTTATCCATATACGACGTATCATTATTCGGAATGGGTTATGTGACACAAAGGTCCTCTCCCGGCTAAACCGAATAATGAGCACAATATTCAAAAACAAATGGATAATGGGATTTCAATTAAGTCACAACTTATTATCCAAAACTTTTTTTCCAAATGGTTTAACAAATTACCATTTTCAAATCTTTAAACAAAAAGATTCATTTTAACAACCTTCAACGGTTTAAACAATTTCCACACATTAATCTTTTAAATAAAAGATTTAATTCACAAAGTTCACCTAGTTTCACAAAGATTCATTTACAGATTTTCCAAATCAATTTTCCATTTTAATTTGGATTAACTCGTTAAATCTTTAAAACAAAGATTTAACTGATAGCTTTCAAAACAATTCCATTTCGAATGGTTTAAACAAATCACCATTTTAAATCTGTTAAAAATAAACAGATTCAATTCATAGCTTTCAAAAAGAATTCACTCATAACTTGGAAAACCATTTTTCAATTCAAACTTGAAATTCCTTTACTTAAATTGGAATTTCATTTCTTATATGAAAGCTTTTATCATTTGAAAACAAACAGTTTTCATTTCGGAAAATCTGATTCATTTATACGAGTTAAAGTCTTTGGGTTAGATTCAAATTCTCATACCAATATTTTAAAATGGTTTAAATTCATATAAACACATTTAAAACATCTTTAACCATAATTTCCAATTATGGAATTCAATTCCAACTCTTGAATTCAAATTCAAATTGAATTATTTAAATTGGAAGCTTTATTAAGTTATTTAAAATAACTTTTATCTTTGAAAACACCTTTTCAAAAGCTTTAACATTTAACCTAAATCCATCTCCAAAAATCAATTGAAATTAAAATTTCAATTTCAAAAATATTCAATTTAAATCATCTGTGACTTAACCGATTTCCATGTGAAATCCATATTTGTGTGTGTATGGTGTAGTCCAGGGGTTTCACACATAAATGCAACATCATTCAATCATCACAGATTCAAATACAGAAATATAGTTGATAAGCGGTATGAATTATAACGCTTATCTTTTATTCACAGATCACAGATAATAACTTACATTCACTCTAGATAAATAACTACATTACAGGTCACACACAAATCAGAATATATCACAAAGCATCATAGATCAGGGAATATCAACAATTCAATCATTCAGTCAAATCCAACATTCACCAGTAAATTTTATTAATCAACTGATTAAATTTTATCCGATGTATCAATTATTAACCCAGGTTAATTATCATAAGTTAATTACAATTTATTTGAAATAATTTCCCTTTCATCATTTATTAGTTAACTTTTACTTATTAACTAATCAATCTTAATTAATGAATCAATTAACTTTTAATTATTTAATAAATCTTAATTAATCACATTCATTAATTAATTCTTTAATTATTAACAAATAATTATCCTTGATTCCTAATCATCATTCAAGTTATTACATTCCGTAGTTATATATTAATTACTTCTCTAAGTAATTATACTTTTCAAATTATCAAGTGATTACTCTTGATTAACTTAAGAAATTTGACTTGAACTAATCAAATTAACTCAATTAATTACTCTGAATAATTAATGCTTTAATTACTGTCATTAAGTAATTATATTTAATAATTCCACAATTGATTATTATTATATCAATCAATCTAAATTTATTGTTAAAATTAATCACATTGATTAACTATTCAAAAATCTTAGTTAATGACCTTCATCAATGTATCTAAAAGAACTTAAATCAAATTCGCATCGTATTCACATATTTAATGTATAACTTTACACTCAAATTTATTTAAACATTTGAATTTATAAAACTTTATTTTATTCAAAATCTTAAATCCAGAGTTAGATTTAAATCCAAACTTCTTCTTTTTGTGAAATTTTGATTTTAACTTTGTTTAAATTCCTCATTTACAATCTCAAAGTCCATTTTTAAATTTAAATCTTGAAAATACACTTTTAATTTCTTAAACACTTTTATTTAAAAACAGTTCAAATTTAAAATTTTATTTATTTCTAAATTAAGTTCCAACCTAAGCTTGAATTGATATTTAAACTTTAAATTCTAAACTCAGTTTAAACCTGGATTTATAATTTAAATTTAGTTTTAAATTTTCAAAGTAGAAACTAGTCTTTGTTTAAACCTGGAAAACAGGTTTACCCAAGCCACACCTTCAATTTACTCGAGCCAATCTTGAGTTACCCCTCCTGCATCGTTACTTCGAGTCCACGCGAGAACATCCCGGAGACCAACCCGAGCACTTCCTTCTTCCACAACTTCGTAAACAACCCAGATACACATCTTCACGCGTGCACGTGCACGAGGCGCTGGAGCCACTCCGATCACCATCGTCGTTGCCAACAAATCGCCGTTGACCATCTCAACTCAGGCAAACACTCAGATCATCGAAACCACCACGAAATCGAAATCGAGCTATCCTACCGCTTCCTAGAACCCAACACGATCAACAAAACTCCCCGTGCCGACGATCGCAACCACCTGCAACCCCACCACCCTGACCGGAGAAGCTTCGTTCATCAATGCTTCGATTTCCCCCGGTGCGACAACACTCGATCCACCTACGACAGCGAACACGTCACATTTTCATCATCAACCAAATTAAGTTGTTAAACCCTAAATCTTCGCCTTATCATCATCACGGTGAATAATAAATTCACGCATGATTTTTCCAGTAATCACTGGTCCTACAGCGAGCCTCAGTTAGAATCCCGAAGCCACTCAATGATGCAATCATCCGAAATCGAATAAATGTTCCAATTTGATCAACTCCCAAAATCTTTTGATTTACTTAGTTAAAAATCCTGATATTTATTTCAAAAATCATGGTTTTTGACGTTAACACGGTGATGTGGATGAATCAAAAGAATATGATACTGGAATTTCGACATGATTCTTGAGTTTCACTGTAAATCTCATTCCAAACAAATTATCCTCATTTTTTTTAAACTTAAATATTTTTTTAAATTTAAATTATAAGGCTACAAAAAAATTTCATTTAAACATCATGATTTAAATCTTATCATTCGAAGAGGTATGAAATTTTTCTTTCTTCCTTCCCTGGTGGTTTAAGCCTGTTGTTATGCAGAGTATATACATCTACACACAGGCATGCATGCAAAATCTCTACATACTCAAACATGCACTCAACTTCATAAACAACCATTCAACACAGATCATATGCAAACCAAAGTATAAAGGAGTTTTAAGAGTTTGCTCACCTTTGAAAAATGCAAAGAGGTTTAAAACTGGATTGCTAAAACTGGAAACTTTGTGCATCGTTGAAGGAAATACTTTGAACAGAAATGCTTTGAGACTTTGATTGATGCAAGATGAAGATTCTTTGTTGGTGATTCCAGATTTGATTTGTTCAGGTTGTATTTAAGAATAGCCTTTGCTTAGTCTTTGATATAAGGAGGTTACAGGTTAAAGACAAAGTGTTTTTTCAGGGTTTTGATCTTGTGAATTTTTCTGTTTTTAGAGGAGATGAAATATAGGTTTGATGATTTTCTGGTATGCTATTGTTTTATGAACGAAAAGGAAAAGAGATTGATATATGAATAACAGGTTACAAGGTGAATATATTTTGTACAGGTGATCATGTTGTTTGTACAATAGAAACCAGAGATATTTTTCTTTTTATTGTTTGACTATGCAAATGTTTGGTGGCTGATGATGTTTTCCTCGTGTACTAAGGAGGCCAGCATTTATTATCATGTACAACTTGCTTATTTTATTTCTTTTGCTTTGCATTACTTTAACTCGGCTGTACATATATGAGATAGTTGATGTGGCTTGTACAAATTTACATATTTATAATTTTTTCTTCTTTTATTTCGGCTGAAATGATTTGTTGGGGCTTCCTATGCAAGCTTTCACACTTATACATATTTTTACTTTCTTGAATATGTTAGTTTTTCTTTCTTTTACAAGCTTATACATATATCCATTTACTTGTTTCCCTTTTACAAGTGTTCATACTTATGTATATATTTTATTTGTTCCCAGATCTGAATGACTTTTGTTTTCATACTTTGTTTGTTTATTACTTTATAATGTAAATAAATCTTTATTTTATTTCCTTTTATTATTTTTTCGTTGTCTACTTTACTCGTATCATTTTGTATTGATTTATCAAGATTTATATATTTACTTTATATTGAATAAAACTATATAATTTATTCATTTTATAATATAGGTGAATTTATAGATTTTAATTTGTTATTGGATTTTATCCAATGTATTTATTTTATATTTTATATCTTATATATTTTCATTTTTAAACCATTTATTTACACTTTAAATTCAAATCAAATATATATATATATATATATAATTTCAAATTTACTTATATATGCCCATATACATATATATTCACACATATATACGTATATATACAATATTTTAAATTTAAATGATTTATACAAAATTTATTTTAACTCGGGGAAACTCGCATCACTTTACAATTAATTTTACAAATTGTCTTCAAAAATTCAATTAATTATCAATTTAAATTTAATTAAAATCCATGGTCATTACAGATTTCCCCCCTTAAAAGAATTTCGTCCTCGAAATTTACAAGGAGACAAAAAGATAAATGAAAAATATTCATCAAATCAAATTGAATATTTATTCTGCATTTGGCTTACCAAATCAGAATATCGATAATAGATACAAGAACGAATCTATTTTAACACTTCACAAAATACTCGGGTTATCCAGATCTATGAAATATGCAGTGGCATTGGTTAGTCCGAAGGGATAACTAACCATTCGTAGAATATATCAGGACCCAAAGAATAGATAGATATATGGATACAATTTCAAAATTTCAGTTTAGAACTAAAGTATACCTATCAACCATAGCAAACAAAGCAACCAACACATCCAAACAAACAATTTTGGTCTATTTGGAGTTTATGTCCCATTTTAATATATCGAATCTTCTTCCTGAATCTACCAGGAGCTATCGAAGAATTGAGAAAAAATGCTGAACAAAAGAGATTGATAGAGGAAAAGTTTGCTTCCTTGTTGTTACATGGTATTGACCTTTATAGTCGTATTCCCCTGTCCCCTATCTCATCCTCTTCTTGCACCCATACTTACTATCAGTGGATAGTAAGAGAATTTACTGAGGCATACGGACGGATATCTCAGAAATACTCATTCTAGGGTATACTTCACCCTATCTCTAATGAGCTACTTAATGTGTTATACTCCTGAGCTAAAGTTCTACCCTCAGCTCTGATACCACTTTGTCACGTTCCAATTTTCAGCGTTCGAAAATCAACATCCGTACTCCAATTGTACCTGAATGCCACAGAATTCAACCGTTGAAATTCGAATCGTGCCGAAGCTTATAACACCATTAAGTATAACAACACAGCGGAATAAAGAAATATATGATATCATATACAACTCAAATGAATACAATATCCAGAATGATATACAACAATGATATCAATAATACATAACAATATCAGAGATGTGATACAATGCTACAGCGGAAATAACAATAATGGAAGAGATCACTCCAAATGATCTACAAATGAGCTACTCAATTTGCACAGGCTTTGAAATTTTCTAGCTGGAACTTCTTTTTGATTCTCTGGTTTTGAGTTGTTTTGTTTTAATTAAATTTTTGTTTAGATTTAAGTTGATATTATTTACTTCAGGTCTTAGCTTGGATGAACGAACTAAAATGGGAAGACAGAGATATATAAAAAGGGAATATACAGGTGATATTATTTTTGGTGTACAATAGGCAGAGATTTTTACTAGCTTTAGAGGCTGATATGTTGTATATTGTGGCTGAAGTGATATTATGGTGTACAAGCATTAATTAGTTTGTACAAATTCATTTTTCTTTTTCTTTCATTTCGGCTGTAGGTACTTGTATTAATTAGGCTTGTACACACTTGTTTGTATTTACACAGTCTTGTTTTTGTTTCTTGTTTACTTCCAGGTTTACATGTTTACATTTCAGCTTGTACATGAATATAATTTATTTGTTTTGCACCATACTTAAATGTATTTGACTTTACTTTGGCCTTATCACTTTAGAAAATAAAATGAACTTCTATTTAACATGTTATTTGAATTTTAACTATGTGTATTTATTTTATTCATTTTGTTTTATTATTTTGTAGTATACTTTGTTTGTATTTTTATTACGTTATAATTTAGCTAATTTGTTTACTTTCTATTTTACAAAATTCATCAATATGTTGTTTGCTTTTATTCTTTTGTTTGTTTTTAATTTTTCTTTATATTTGAATGTATTTCTGTATTTACTATGTTCAATATTTGGTTATAATTTATTTATGTATTTATAATTTATTTTGTTTTATAATTTATAATGAATTTCTATATTTAATATAGATTGTTTAATTTATTTAATTTGTTTATTATATAAATTTTCTATAATTTATCTTATGTAATTTATTTATATTTATTTCTATCTCAATTATTTACTTCTAAATTTAATACTAATTGTTTTTACATTTATTTGGTAACATAAGTGAATCTCTATATTTTAATTTGTTATTAGATTTTATCCAATGTATTTACTTTATACTCTATAGCTTATATATTTTCATTTTTTTGTTTTTAAACCATTTATTTACAATTTAAATTCAAATCAAAAATATATATACATATATATTATTTCGAATTTACTCATATATGCTCAAATACATATATATTCACATATATACAATATTTACAATATTTTTAAATTTAAATGATTTATACAAAATTTATTTTAATTCGGGGAAACTCGCATCACTTTAATCGATTAATTTTACAATTTTTATTCACAAATTAAATTAACTATCAATTTAAATTTAATTAAAATCCGGGGTCGTTACATTATAAATCAAGTCATAATTAGAAAGCCAAATCAATTTAATTCTCCAAAGAAAAACTGTAGCAAAACTACAGAATGGTTTCTTCACTTCGAAACTCGAAAATGAATGTCGATAATACTGCAGTCATCACCGAAATTATTTTCCAGCGACAAAGAAAAGGGCACTGATTTACAAATTAAAATCCTTTGAAACAATTTCTACTAAAAATACCTTTAAATAATATATCCCTTTAAAACTTTCAAAACAAAGTTCGAAATTATCAGAAATTAAATTCTCACATTCTTGATTTAAATCCATTTAAATTTCCAAATTAATTTATAACCATGTTTAATTATTTAGATATGAAACAAAAGCCAATGATTATAAAATACATACAAAGTTAAATATTATTTCTTAACACCCAATTCCATTAATTATCAAAATTCAAAAAAAATTAACCTTATACATATTATAATTATACAAAATGTATCCATCTACTAAATTTAAAAACCATATTGTGTCAGTTTGCTCTGTTCAAGTGTTTTGGAGATCCTATCGATAGCGTTGATCAGACGAACCGATCGGAAACCCAAATCAACAACTCAAACAACATAATATATAAAACATCTTTAAATATAATTTTTTTTTCAAGTATAATATTAATTTTCAAAATAAGGATAGGGGTTCCGATTTGATGGACTCAAATTAAAGAAAATTCTGATTTAAAGATAAGTTGGAGACAAAAGATAAGATGATTAAACAACAGAATAGGGAGTATGGATAAGCCTATATAAATCGCGGGTAACCTTAGACAGGTCAACCGTGACTTAACGAAAAATCGTTGCGGATTTTTCTAGGGTAAATCTACCTTCGATCTCAAGAGATAGAATTCAGGCATAGCAAGAGATAGTAGCATTGTAAACCATGGATACAGAAGTCTTCGGTGAATCAATGCTTTTTGTAAAGAAGTTTCACCCCTTTACAAGTCATTAGAATATTGGCGGGACCGCCAATTCATTAGAAAGATTATTCGAAGTGGAGTTATGGGACACTCCAGAATTAAGAAGACACGAATAGGGGAGGACAAGAATGGACTTTGGAACCGAAGGGAATGTTCCACAATTCAAAGGAAACCGAATCGAAGAAGAAGGAATTCAAGTTCGAATGAAAGTGATTTTGTAATTAAATTTACCCTATATGCTAAGTTTGCCTAAAACCAGAGCTCTGATACCAACTGTAACGACCCGGTATTTTCAACCATTCGCATCCACACATGTCGGACTTGAATTGCTCAAAATACCGCATTGTAAATAAAAATTTGGTGAACTCATCATATACAGTAAATAAATAATCACAGATCATAGACAAAGAGCAATATAATGCAGCGGAAGTGAAGAAATAGTAGTTCATGAAGCTACTATAAAAATACATTAAGGTTAAGTAAGATACAATAGGAATACCAAGATACAGCAGGAGTAATAGTATGAAAATCAGGTACAACTCAGACTACAACTGGAATCAACTGGATAACAAAACGAATAGATATCTGGATCTTCAAAGCAAAACTCCAGCTCCAAAGGTGAGTCTCAAATGTTGTATCACTCAGTCTGACCCAAGCGTAAAGAAAAACACAAAACACTCGAGTCAGGACATACATACTTATACAATGTAAACCAACTCAAGTGAACTGTAATAAAGGTACAAGTAACTTAAAGAATGCTTGGGATCACCCATTCTTTAAGGATCCGTTAAACTATTTACTATGTAGTAATATTGCGCTATTATAATAATGTCTAATATAAAATAAACATACTTTTAAATAGCATTAAGGCTTTACATTTTCCACCTTAACACGTAATAGTCCCAGTAGTCTATCCAGTATTAGCATACTCCCATAATGGGGGCTACCCTCGATACTCCACAGGCTACGGGAGAAATCACAACTCGTAGTAAAGCTCGATATGGTAGGTGACACGGCACACAAGGCAATGCCAGGGTAGATATACCAATTACGCATCTGGACTGGTGGTGACGCATAACAGCCACTACCGCCCACCTCGAACATCACTTCCAAATCAAGGGGTGCACCCGATCAATCACAAGTAATAGAATGGTATCGAAGAAGTGTGTCCGATCAGAGGTGCTACCTCCTTGGCCCGTCGATCGCTCCTGTTTTAGCTACCTTATGCCAACTCACGAGAGTTGGGTCCACGTATATACCTTAGGATCGTCGCCACCATCCTACTTCATTCTGGAAACTCCACCGCGTACATAGTTGTCAAAGTGGTTTTTGGTATCAACAGAGAGTATGTCCATATCTGATCCCAGTCTCTTTAACAAACAATCGTTATTATAACCCATGGATATTTATTTTCAAAACGGTATATATACTTTCAAAACCAAAATATCATATCTATTTCAAACCATATCCTTTATTTTAAAATAGTATATACTTTCAAAAACAAATTATCATATCCACTTCCAAAATTTAACAATTTAATTATAACACTGTGAAACCATAATAATTTAAAACCCATAGCACTCTAAAATGTAACTTTTATAACCATAGCAATTTGAAACATTACATTTTAGAGATAATGACATTTTGAAAACATAACCTTAGGTCATCATAGCATTTTGGAAAACGATACTTAAGAAATCATAGCAAGTTGGAAATGTAACCTTAAGGGATCATAGCGTTTTTGAAATGTAATATTTTAAGAAATCATAGCATTCTGGAATGTAATACTTTCCACTTTACCATTTTATATAATCCAAATGTTTATATACTTACAATTTTTTTCCACAGTTATTTAATCACTTCTATTTTATTACACTAATTAATTCATTTGGATATTAAATAAACCATGCTTTTTAAGTTAAATAAACTTAATTACTATAATTTCCCATTTAAAGTTGAAATTCCTTATGTTAAGTTAAAGTATATTATTAACTTGCATTTCATTATTACAGTAAGGAACATTTATTGTTTTAATCAATATTACATTAACTAAAATTACATGTCAAATGTTTGTTTTTAACTTAAATTTTATTTTCACAATAAACATCATTTATTGTCTTAATCAATATCCCAATAATTAAAATTACATGTCAAATGTTCATTTTTAACTTACATTTTATTTTCACAATAAAGAGCGTTTATTGTCTTAATCAATATTACATTAATTAAAATTACATGTCAAATGTTCATTTTTAACATACATTTTATTTTCACAATAAAGAGCATTTATTGTCTTAATCAATATCACATTAATTAAAATTACATGTCAAATGTTCATTTTTAACATACATTTTATTTTCACAATAAAGAGCATTTATTGTCTTATTCAATCTCCCATTAATTAAAATTACATGTCAAATGTTCATTTTTAACTTACATTTTATTTTCACAATAAAGAGCATTTATTGTCTTAATCAATATCACATTAATTAAAATTACATGTCAAATGTTCATTTTTAACATACATTTTATTTTCACAATAAAGAGCATTTATTGTCTTATTCAATCTCCCAGTAATTAAAATTACAGGTCAAATATATATATTTTAACTTACATTTTATTTTCACAATAAAGAGCATTTATTGTCTTAATCAATATCACATATTTCCAAATTAGGTTATATTTCCAATCACAAATTTCCATTCATTTATTTAACATTTTTAATACATAGAAAATCATTTTTCACTTTATTAAATCATTTTAAAAAACCAAATTTAAATTAAAATACCAAAATTTACATTTTCAAAATACTTAAAACTTCCAGAAAAATATATAAAATAACCACGGGTTTGTATAATATTTTCTAACCTAGGTCAAGTGATACAGATAATATATCATTTCAATCCGTAATTTACAAAGAAAAATCCGGGTTCTATCATTTCAAACCCGCAATCCCAAGTTAAATAAAATAAATAAAAATCGCTCAGGCCTATTATTTCAGCCCATAACGATTTTTCTCTATTCTAAAGTCCGTTCGGGTATGTATCATTTCAACCCATAGTGATAGGGAACTTGCAGTGATGATAAGTAGGATATAAATAACAGTATACAAATAATATTATAACAGATGATATACCAGGCATAAAAACAGTATTTAACATCATATAAATATATCACATGCATGTATGAACATAACACATTATTATTTTATACAAATTAACTTGTCATCAATTCACAATTATAAAAGTACGTATGTCTAGAGTGAATAACTCACCTTTTAAAAGCTAGAATTGAAATTCAAACCCAAATCTAAACTCCGCAAAGCACGAAAAAGCATGATAAAGCATAATGCAACTTGAGTGGATGAAGAGTTAGATCCAAATCTTGTATGCAAACAAATATTACATACATAAGAATATGATTCAATACAAAAGAGTAGAGGTTAAAACAGTGGAAAAAATAACGAATCAAAGTGGCATAACTTGCCTTAATCAGTCAATGGCTTGGCTACACCACATATGGGTTCAACCATCATCTTGGGTTGCTTGGTCATGATGGTTAGAGGTGTGCTTGGAGAAGATGGAGCCCGAGCCTAAATTGGAGAAAGACAAAGAAAACAAAATGAAAAAAAAGGAGAAGGAAGAAGGAAGCCATGACTTTAGATCTTGTATTTTTTTCTTCTTCACGCAAATGAATAAGATGAGGACATGAGAAACTTTGTACGTGAAATAAAAAGAGAGAGTGGCGGCTAGGTTAAAGGAATGAACAACTAAGGTAAGAAATAAAGAGGCTAGACAATAAAAGGTAGGAGTTTGAATGGTTTGGGAAATAAAAAGGCAACAAATAACTTGATGTATTTATTATTATTTTTTTCTTTGTTTGCATGCAATGAAAAGAGGAGTTTAAGGAACAATACGTACGTGAATTATGAGAAGAATTCACGGTTAATGAATGTGGGAAGTAATTGGCTATGCAAATGGAAAGGCAAGGGAAAAGAAAAAGGCAAAAAAAAACAAAACAAGTAACCTATATCTCTTGCAATTTCTAAAAAAAATCAATCATAAATCAAATAAACATATTCAAAGTTTATACAAATAAAATAGAAAATAAAAATTAGAGAAACAAACATAGGGAAATAAAATATAGAAAGTCATTGCGTGTAAACACCGTATTTTATCTAATTTAAAAATTATAAGTTTAAATCCCCAATTAAATCCATATATTTGATTTCTCAATTTTGTTATTGAATCAACTATTAACTTATCCTCTTATGGGTAATATTAACATTGGTTTATATACTAATACATTAATAACTTCCCAATTCATCCAAATTTCAATTTACATAGTAATTAATTTCATTTACCTACAATAATCCATTTTATTATAGATTACATTCCAATTAAATAAAAATTGCTTCCGATAATTTGATTTGGTTTAATTGCCATCTTTATACTAGGTCCATTATTACCCTCTATACCTAGTTACATTAGTTTTATATTCCATTACACTATTCTACTCCTATTTTCATCTTAAATTTGTATTAATGTTATATTTCTAAATGTGAAATCTTGTCAAATGTACACATTAATTAAGGTTTAAACCAATTAATTAATTTAACTTAGTTCCATTCCTTTTACCAATTTATTACTTTATTAATAAATTTACGTTTCTATTTAATTCATACATTCATACCTCTTGTTACTGCATTAATTCTCATTAATGACATTAAAGATTTCTGATTTATTTTATAGACTAAATAGGCAACTTATAATAGCTGTTACCATTACCCTTTAATTTACAGTTAAGTTTATTATATTCAACTAATTATAATAATTACCTACCTAATATTGAATTTACTCAATTACTATTAATTATACTAATTCATTTATTTACACGCTCAAATATAACAGTTACAACTAAATTAATAGGCCAATTAAATAGTAACTTACAATCGTTACTATTACTTTAAGTCACATTAATGAATTCATTATTGTTTACAAATCAAATGTTACAATTACTTAATTAACACTGATTTACTTCAATTTATATTAATCATATATTATCTCATTGATGATTCAACATTCACACTTGTGATTTCATTGTTCACAACAAATGTTACCATTCTTATATACCCAATCTTTATTCAAGAGTCATTTAATTCATATTATTCCTTTTATAAATTTAAATGTTTGCATTAGTTTTCTTACATTAATTTATAGCCAAGTATACCAATTTTCATTACTTCACTAATTTGTAATTTCATTTCAATTGTTAATAATTAGTTTTTAAATACATTGTTACATTTCATTTTGGCATTCATTTCATTATTAAATTACAAAGTTTTTTTTTATTTCCTCCAAATTTATTTACCAAAATCTTATTAAATTGACAACTTTAATTATTGAAAATTTACAGGTCGTTACAATTGATATAAAAAAATTTATGCTGTGGAGTCATGCATTTTGGTTGGATAGGATAATCATTCAGAATAAACAGAAAACCTTTTGTTTCTATATATCATATGCTTGTTTTTGATTGTCATCTATTTTGCTCATCTCAGTAGCAGTACTATTTATACCAAAAATCAAAAACGGATTTATTTACATAACCTAGCCATGTATACAAAAATAAACTTTAACCTGATATGATGTAGTTAATGGTTAATGTTGACTGTTTTAAATACACCATAAAATTAATCACATGTTAATATGGTAATGATTCGAAAAATTACTAAAAAATTTGAGATTTCAATAGTTAATCAATGTTTGTTTTTATTTGATTTAAATTTATCAAAATTAAGGAACCAATTCTCTTATGAGATAGTAAGGTAAAAGTTTATGGAAGAAAGGCCTATCGAAAGCTCTATCACCCAAAATCAAAAAATCAGATCGTGATTGGCTGATTAAAAGAGGGTTGCTAAACATCGCAATAGGTTAAATCGACGGCGGAGTTGTGGCTCGAGTTGCGATGCACGTATTCTGGAGATCGATGGTGGAAGGTCGATGTTGAGCAACATTGGAAGAGGTTGATTTTTAATTAAATTTGGGATAAGTATATGTGGGAGGGAGGGAGGTCGATTAACTGATTTATGAGAGGCAGAAAATTTAATTTTCCCCACACTTATGTTTTCACGGAGACCCCGCTTCCTATAAGAAGCCTTTTTATAATCCATCATATAATCGCAGCCTATTTATTAAAATGATATGCATTCATGCTGCGAAAAATATACTTTCTTGTATTGATTTGGCTAAGATTATTAAAGAAAAAAAGAGGTTTTTTAATGAATTAAGGGTAAATGGAGGTTTGGAATTCTTTTGGTAAAGTAGAAAATGAATCATGTCAGTTCCATCACTCCAAATTAGGTGCAATTCCCAAATTTAATAGTGGGCCTAAGTATAGACTTATGTTAATTGTCCACTAATCTGTCCAATAGAAAAAAAAATTAAAATGGTCATATCTCCTAAACGGTAAGTCTATTTTCTGTTATGATCACTCTACGAGAAGATAAACCACAAGCTCAATCTAACAAAAGTGGTTTAGACCCTAATTCTGCTTCTTTCAAAATTTATAGGCTTTCCAATTATTTCTAGGTTCAAGGCATTCAATAAAAATTCTAAGTGTGGAAAATGTCCGCATTGGTCATTTCCTAAAGTTTTAAAGATATGATAAAAATTCTAAGTATGGAAAATGTCCCTAATAGTCATTTCCCAAAGATTTAGACTCATGTGACCTTATATGATTTAAATAATGATATTATAGGATCCTTCGATATGTAAAATACGGGTTGTTATAGATCAACACTGTTTGAAAATGCCGATGGTCGTCTTCTTGGAAGGAACAAGTCAATTCAATTGGAATAGTGAAATGCAGAGTTTGCGAGATACTTAGAGACTCAAGAAAAAATTGTTTCTGAAACAAGAGATAGCAGGCAAACTCTTAAGAATAATGGATGCAGTCACGTATTGAGTTTCAGCAAATGCATATGCAAGATTGCTATTTGAATGCCGAAAAGGAAGCTAGATACATGGAGAAGAACATGATTAAACTTATCACCTGTGATTTTAGCAAGTTTTCCCCTCTGTGATAAGAAATGGTCAACGGAGAACTAGAATCGTACAGGAGAGAAAGAGGAACTGAAAGTGGCACTTCTTGGGATTGTTATTCAGTATAAGTTATTATTTATTATTTTCTTTTAATCAATGATGTATTTGTATGGTTAATGGTTTTGGGATGTAATGTGTAATTGTAATGCATGATTTTTAATTCAAGCTAAGTATCTTTGTTTGCTAAAGTTTGATTGGTAAGAAATAAATGTACAACTCAATATACTATTACTTGCAAAGCATTATACAACCATGAAAACACATTATTCAAGCATTGTTCAATCAACAACTTAGCAAACAACTTCAGAAGGAACTCAACAAACACTTCCATAAACAACTTAGTAAATAAACTCACAAACAACTTCACAGTGAACTCAACAAACACTTCTAAACAACTTATTAGTAAGCAAAGTACATAGACACGTTTTACTTAGACACAAACAAGTTGACACAAAACCTAATAGGAACATAGCTAACAAACTACATAGACACATATTACAAAGTAGTCCCAACATTCCTTTCCTTATGCGCCCACAAGTGGCCGACTAGTTGATTACATGATTCAAAATGTCCTCCTTAATCCTCAATATGCTTTACTATTGCAATGTATTCTTCCATCGAGTTAATGTTCCTTTGGGGTCTAGTATCTGAACCCTTGAACATGTTTGGATAATTTTTTCTTTGATTTTTATACCCGCCTCTTTCAGAATCCATAATCATGCTATGAATTATGACACAAGTATACATAATCTCTGAAAGAACTCATGCACCACAAGGATTTCATAAAATCTAAAACCTTGCTTGCAAAACACTGAATTTACGTTCGATGTCCTTTCTATAGCTTGCCACTTTCTCTATAAAATACTTTTCCTTATCATTGCTAGGGACCATATATCCTTGGATTAATGTTCTCCACTTCAGGTATATTCTATCTATAAGGTAGTATCTCATTTAGTGCATGACATTACCCACTTTGTTCTCAACATTCGATGACAATTCATTAGCCACTTCCAAGAAAAAGTAAGGTTAGCTGTAACAGCCCCACCACTATGCCCAGTTTAGCAAAGAACATTACAAGTAATGTCGTCTGCTAATCCGGAGAATACAGCTGGTTAAGGGTGATCGAATGGGAATATATCTTTATACTAACACTGACACGTCTTATTTACCTTTTTGAGGATCTGAACTGAAAATTTGACGTGTGCAGTATTAATTCAAAGTAATAAACACAGTAATTAAAAATATTAAAAATAGTATATAATATAGATAAATCAGAATCAGAGTTACAGATTGCAGCGGACTAATATATAACATATTTCATAAGAAGATGTGAGTCTACATAATGTCAATACTTGATTCACTTTAATATACATCATATCTCATTGACTCTTGGATTTTGGGTTAGCTTTGGAATAGGCTATTTTGATAGTTTTAGTTTACTTCATCATTACGTATATTGACATTTAGTAGTTATGTCATGTATATTATTCAGTAATCATTTTGTACCTGAATTTTATAACATCAATATCATTTAATGAACCTAGTACTCTAAAAAAATGCATGCTAAATCCATAAGTCATTAGATGCTACATGTTAACTATAAAATCCACTTAAGAACAAAGGTATGAAAGAAGGTTAATGGAAACGCCAGTCTCTACTGAAATAATAGGCATGGGTTTCGACAAGGTTCAAGAAAGAACGTTTCGAAGTCATTGAGAAGGCTTTCGAAGGAGTCACTAACACTAGGCATCCTCCCAAGAGATAAACAGTCCAAAAACTTTTGAAAATGATGAAAAAGAAAGTGGGGCTATCTTTCAGCCTCATTCAAGCCTTTCGATGCTGATGGGTTCGTGTATATAGAAAAAGCAAGAACGTGCTCGGAACCCCTTTCGAAGGCAATGAATGGTAACCTTTGGTATGCGCGCCAAACCTTTCGAAACCAAAGGTTTCTCCTTCATTCAAATTACTTAAGATAACTCTTTCGAAAGCATAGCCGAGCCTTTCAAACCGGTCGAAGCCAATAACATCAGAAGAAGGTTTCACATCAATCCATAAGCAAGCAATCAGAACCTACCTACCGCATCGAAACCATTGATACTTCAGCATCTTCGAAGCCCTAGTAAACAACCTATCAATAGAATCGAAAGCTCATATATTTACTTCTGATGACAGCAAACCAACATGAAGGAAAAAGCGCATTTGTGGCCCTTTCGACAATGTCGAAAGCAATTCAGGGAAAAGCAGAGAGAAGGGACGCTCAAAGCTTGACGATAACGAAAGGTGGACAAAAGATCTTTTCGACAAGGTTGAATGGTCTGGAATGAGATGAAGAGAGGCACAAGGATGAGTTAGAAGACTCGAAGGAGAAGCCTTTCGGCTGCTTCAAAGGCAGGCGAGGCCATTCGACCGTGTCGAAAGGAATGATGCGGAAGATAAAAGGACCTTTCGACTAGGTCGAAAGCATTGCTGTAGAAGGGGGCCGACCTGCATCTTTAAATAAGACCCATAGGGTCCGATTTGGGGGACTGGATTTTGGAATCCAAAGCTCATTTCTTTTACTTCTACTTCTTTGCAACAACAAATTCTTTGTAACCCTAAATCAATTTGGGGAAAAGCTCTCGAAATTGTAAGTCACTTTGGATTAATAGAAAAAGAGAAATGCGCGAATTCATTAAGGATTTCGATGCTGAGGAAGATCATTACGATCATTAGCAAGACTAATGATCAATTGCACATGATGTTATCTTATTCTCTTAATTTCTTTTTGTATATGCAAATCAATAGGATCAACTTGGACAAGGTTCAGGAAAAACACATCATCATCGTGACAAACACTATATAGTGACAAATAAGGATGGTGATGACGTTTCGACACTGATGAGTTCATGGAACTTATAAATATCTAAGATGATCTTATATTGAGTATACTAAATGAAGCTTGAACAATTGCTGATTAGATCAGTTTCGAAAGGACAAAATCCCTTTCGACCTTGTCGAAAGGGATATCATGAAGAATCTGGTTTGTAATTGGCCAGCAACCGTGAATGGAGGAGTTCATTCGAAAGGGAATTGCACTCAATTCCACCAGCAACCCGTTCGAAGGGGTTCCCCAATAGAAGAGTCGAAACCAAAGAAGTCGAAAGCAGTTATTTCTTTCCAAAAGGCCGAACATACCTTCCGACATGGTCAAAAGGGTTAGAATTGACCTTTCAATATAATCGAAGGAGATGGATATTCCGAACGAATAGCTGTTTTTGACTCATTCGAAAGAGGGGTTTAAAGTAAGATGCTTCTTCCCTTGCCTTCATTTCTAAGATATCTTCCAAAACTGTTTCGACCAAGTCAACCTAGCCGAGAGGAAGGTTTTGAAGGAAGCAATCTTGTTCGATATCTTTATTTTATATAACCTTATTTGTCTTTCACATAGTTTTGGGGATGTTAACAAGTTTTCTTGTTAACACTACAACTTCTAGAATCATGGTTGGCACTTTTTTATATCTGATAAACATTCCTTTTCAGCCGGTTAGACCGTTTTTCCATGCCAATGCATGAAATCCAAACTACCCAACATACAAGGAAACCCTCTTGCTTCTTCTCTAGCTAGCAACCTAGCTACATCATTTGGACCTGGCGTACAAAGGTATTCATTACCAAACTCTGCAATTATAGTTTCACAAAATTCCTTCATGCATTATATTGCTGTTGATGATGCAAGCCTAAAATATTCATCTAATTGATCACTGGCCATTCCATAGCTCAACATTCACAATGCAGTCGAGATTTTTATATGTAGTGAAATTCCTGGTTCTAACACCCCATTTAACCTAAATATTAATTATAGGTTATTTTCATGGAGTTTTAAATAAATCCTATTGAAAATATCTAGAACCATGCAAAATTGATGATGGAACAATGTAATATCATAGGTTGGATTTTCGATAAAGTAGTCTTTCATCGGCCTTCCATGTCCATCTTTATAGTCTCTCTTGCATCATTGGCCAATTAATCTAGGAATTCTACCATAGTGGTTGTTAGAAGATCCTTCACTAAAAAATAATATCCTTGCAAGAATTGTTGTGTAGCAAACTCGACGGTTTGAGTGTGCACTCTTCCTTCTCATCGTTCATTTATTCAATGTTTTGATTGAAGTATTAAAGATAAGAATCAATTTTCATTTGGATTGTTTTATAATTTTGTTTGTGCTTTACTTGTTTTTTTATAGTGTTGCTCAAAGTATTTACACAATAGAGTATACATAGGTATGGGAGATAACACAAGCCATTTTAGGGAATTAGAGTGCACGATATGTCTATAGTGTGAGAAAGGACAAGCAATTGAATGAAACCAAAGTGCACAACATGATTACAATGTAAGATTTGATAACCATTGAGTGGAATCAAAGTGCATAACAGGGCTATAGTGTGAGATGGGACAAGCTATTGAATGAAATCAGAGTGCACGACATGGCTACACTGTGAGATGGAACAAACCATTGAATGGAATCAAAGTGCCAGGAGTGGCTATGGTGTGAGACGAGAAAAGTGATTGAATGAAATCAGAGTGCATGGCATGTCTATACTGTGAGATGGTATGAGTCATTGAATGAAATCAAAGTGCACAACGTAGCTATAGTATGAGATGGGACAAGCCATTGAATGAAATTAGAGTGCATGGTATGGCTGCAATGTGAGATGGTACGAGTCATTGAATGGAATAAAAGTTTACAGCATAGCTACAGTTTGGATGTGATAAACCAATGAATGAAATCAGAGTGCACCACATGACTACAGTGTGAGATAATATGAGTCATTGATAAAAGATGCACAACGTGGCTGCACTATGAGGTGCATAGCAAGTCATGTGGATCATAGACTTACAACAAACACAAGTATGTTTCTTTTAGAAATGCGGATAGTTGACATGTGTATTTTCTAAATTAGTTGTTGCAAGTCACACGGATTATGTAATTACTATTTACAATGCAGGGTTGGTATAGGAAGTTCATAGAATTACAAATGGAAAATTAGACGTGGACTCCCCATGTTTATTCGGTGTTGATTAAAGCTTATATAGAAGCCACTCGTAGACGTATGGAAGAGGAGATTGATGAAGATTTCTAGGTCATCGTTAATGAAGCTTATAATAACCATCCAGATTGTAGGTTAAGAAGACTAAACTTGGATATTAGGAGTACTAGAGTATACAAAAGATACTAAAAAATTATTGCCGAAGTGGAGCAGGAAGATGTGTTGGAGATGTCTTAATCAACCACCACGGACACAAAAGATGGGAGGAGAATCAATCTCTTGTTCTCTTTCAGTCCTTTGATTATGGAGTTCATGTCCACTTTGCCTACTTCTACATTGGCTTCTACATAGTTCTTCAAGTCTACTTCCCTCCTTTCTTAACTAAAACTCTTGTCCCTCTCTCTAATCATGCTCCCTTAAATCTTCATAATGCCTTTCCTGCATTCATTTCGGCTTACCACTCCATCGGTGGTTGAAGAGATGAAGGGTTTAGAGGAAGGCCATGACTTAAAGGACCTTCGTATGAGTATGAAGAAAGCAATGAAATTGGATGTAGTCCACAATTTTGATATACTATATATGAATTGGAAGAAAAGTTTATGTATAACCCAATAGAAGGAAGATGCTATTTAGAATACTATGGTGCATAAAAAAGTAAATACCAGATAAACACGATCACAGCGTGATGTAAGATAAGACAAGTCGTTTGACAAAATATATACAACATGGCTACAGTGGATGATGTGACAAGTCACTGAATGAAATCTGTCAAAATTACTACAGTGTGAGATAAGATAACTCAATGAATTATAAACAATGAAGCAGAGTGCATAATCCATGAATAACTTTAAATATAATTATCAAGTAGCATTGAATATAAATAATGAAGCAGAGTCCATAAACCATGATTAACATTGATTATAACATGAATCAAAGTATATAAACGATGAATAACATCTAAAATAACATGAACTAGAGTGAAAAGCATGAATAACAATGAATATAACATCAATAATAGTCCATAAAGTACGAATAACACTTAATATAAATTAATCACGGTGCATAAACCATGAATAAAACTAAGTATAACACAAATTGGAATAAAGTATGAAAATAACGACCGAAATTTACGTCATGGGAACATAAATCAAGGTACATAAAACATGGCTCTAGTCATCCCTACATGGACGGGACGTACGGCGGCAACGTGACTCATCTTTATTGTCTCTCCAAGATAAGTGCTCAAAGTACAGACTATATTCAGAGAATCTCTTTCACGCTACCTCTAGCTTAGCATGTAAATGGGCCTGTACCTATGCAGATGTCTCTGACTGAGACCGATAAAACTGCTCTTATGCTTAGGCCTATGCCATCTACTCAGCCTATCAGTGCAATGCATCCTCATAATAATCAATGATGTGCATTTTCTCTATATATTCAATATGGCGGAGTCCCATCTGCAAGTCAAATAGGTCACCATATGATATCTAGGTGGGATTCGGATACTAGTCGTGTGTAGGAGGGTAAAACACATCAACATAACGATCAACTCCAGAAGATGTAGGCGCTGCCACCAAAATGACTAGTAACGATAGGTTATCGGGTATGCGATACTCCTGACTAGGCTGTGTAAGATCTTGGATAGCCTTTCATCGAGATACCAATAAGAACTAAACACTACAGAATACGTTCATCTCTCCAAGCTGAGCATCCTAGCTAATTGGACAAACTCAAGCTCGATTGAGTACCTACTATCAAATGGATGCCATATTAACTGCCTGCTATGCATCTTCAAGTTAATCTGGCTATATGAAACTGAATATACATGATGGGATTTTCTATCCCTAGTCTTTCTATTATTCACACATTAAAATAATAAATGAGGAAAGAAACTTGAAACATCTGAAGTCACTACGATGAAATGAAATTTTCTGGAATTCTCAAAATACTGATACTATATCAACTATTAGAAACCAAACAACGAAACATGTGAATCAGAAACAACGCACTATGCATCCATATAGCTATAAAGGTAGGCAAGTATGGGAGTACCACGGTCGTACATGATAGTGCAGTTAAAGTCCAAACTTACCACGGTCTCAATATAAACGACCTGCATACTACTGCTAGTGGTACTAAAAAATAAGTTTCCAATAAGATATAGTCCAAACAATCGAGCAAGTTCCAAATCATGCTCTGGTCTATACTATGTCAGTATGTCGTCCATGGCAGTTGTAATTGCACTGACTCTGATAGTAGTGGTGGTCTGATAAGATGTCGGTAAAGTGTCTAAACGTGGTAAAAGGTCATGAACAAGTATAGGATCACGCCACATATCATCATATGAAAGTGATGGAAAACCAACCACTCCAATGCTAATACTAGTGAGCATAGTAAAGTCTAACGATGTAATCCCTACCGTAAGGAAAATAAAAAGTAAAGGTGGTTTTATAACATTGAAGAGCAATAGCACCACACAATTGAGCATCGCCTTTGATAATATTATAGATGCCCTAAATGTTAAGTTATATAACAAGTTAATCTAAACTAAACTATAGTAAATTAGGGAAATGTTTTTAAAATTAAATGAATGATTAAATTACCTAAAAATGATGAAATCCAAGCCCTTGTAGAAATGCTACAACTCTAGGAATATTTGCCAAATACTTGTAGAAATATTTTAAGGTATTAATCAACGAATCTCGGAAAGGATTATTATGTGACAGTTTTTTAAAAAATAATATTAAATATATGTAACAAAATGATATTTTACTTTAAATGTAATAGCTAAAAGGATACTTATAACTAAGCTAGTCTGTGTACTATCATGCACTTCCCCTTTTGGAAGTACCCGAAAACCTATAAGAACCTTCTCCGCACTTAAGTTCGGATCCTCAAAACTACTTAGCTCGGTAACTCTAACAGACGCCTGCCACACTCCCTTTACAACTCCTTCCTGCTTGACCACCTCGGCAGCCTCCACGATCCCTTCGACTTGCACGACTATTGAAAATGGGCCAGCAAGGAGTAGGATAATGGGTAAATTTAAAAAAAATTCCATTATTAAATCTTTAATTGGCCTATGTAGTCTAATTCATTTAGAACTTTTCTAAATTTTTTGTTAAATAAAATCAATATTTTACTTGAATTTACGATCAAGGTTTTATATTATATAATTTATAATACACACACACATACATACATACACATACATACACACACATACATACATATGCATACATACACACACACACACATATACATATACATATACGTATACATACATACATACATATATATATATAAGATACATATGTGTGTGTGCAAGTGCAACGTAGTAATGTGTACATGGTTTGGCATGCTCGTGCATAGATGTTGAGATTTACACCGCAATGAACATGTTAGCCCCTCTTATATTCGATTTGTGGCCTAAATGTGTACAAATTTACATCATAAAAATATCTGTAAGCGAATATAATATATATATGTGTGTGTGTATTAAATGTTAGTTATAAATGTTTTATATAAAACATTTTAAAATTATGTATACATATATATATGTAATTATATATATATATATATATATATATAAATCATGAAATCATTAAATTAATTTATAAAATAATTTTTTTATTTTTTAATATACGCATATATGTGTAATTTAATATGAAAGTCATAAATAATTTAATAAAATATTATTTTATTTTGTTTTAAATTTTTTTATACAATGCTTGTATAAATATATAGAATTAGATATATATGTATGTCAAAACAAATAATAAAATTAATCTTTTTTAATATTGCTACAAATATTGCTCTCGGCTATGGATACAATTTTTTATAATTATCTTCTTGGTTTTACATTTAAATTATTTTAAAATTTTAGATCTGTATAAATATATATATATATATATATATATAATATTATTTTCAAGAGTGTTATGTAGAATATATATTATGTAATGTTTTTACACAAAATTTTATTATTATTAATAAATATATACACACACAAATACTTAAATTACATAACCAATTTTATGTTAAATAAATATTAGATATATTTATACAGAAAAGAACTTTTTTGTTTGCTGCCGATTGCATTTTATGCATGAATAAAATTTTCAAAATACATTTCTTTGGCAAGGCCAATGGGGTTGAATGTTCCTCTACAACTTTATTATTAACTTAAAATAGATTACAAGCAAATAATAAAGGAGAAAAGGAAATACAGTGGAAACAAGGGAAGGAAAACAAAACAAAAATCTAAAGGAACAAAATTATGCATGCTCCATCTCTCCACCATCTCAACGAAAAACTGATAAGGTGAATCCCGCAAGGCAATAGGGATCCCATTTGAAATTTCATAATAAAGCTCCATTTTGTTCTTGCATTTCCCAAAGAAAAATCTAACATTTCTCTCCTTTCAAATGCTATAGGCAAAAACCTTTAGGATCATTAATAGTCCATAGGAAGAAGGGACCATCCATTTAATTTGATTAAATAAAATTTCCCATTCCATCTTGCTACCATGAAGTAGAACAGTATATTCAGCTCTCGGTTTTATTTTCATCCAGAGAAAGAAGATGAATGAACAATGGAAGAACAAGTGATGATTGTCTTCAGGATAGCTCTTGCAAAAGAGACAGGTAGTAGTGATAGGAATGCTTCTATGTGCAAGGTTATAGAGAGTATGTATAACATTCTTTATAATCTTCCAAAGGAAAAGGTTAACCTTCTCTGAAGTAAAGTTGTTCCAAACTCTTCTAAACTAAGAAAATTTAGTGAGATCTTGTTGTTCTGGGAGAGGATTATATACTAAACTGGTAGAGTAGCTTTTCATAGTAGGTGTCCATACATATTCATCCTTTTCAGCGAAATATAGAGAAGTGTTAGGGTATTTATTCCATAGAGCATTGACATTGGAGCAGCTTGATCTAGGAAGCTTAATAATGCTATCTCTAATGTAATAAACAACTTTAGCCTGAATAGGTATTCCAGTTTGCATCATCTCAGCATAAGACATGTAGTTCTATAGTATTATTCCTTCAGCAACCCAAGGCACTATCCAAAACTTGGCACTACTATTGCTGACAAACCTCATGGTGACATGAGGAAGAAGAACATTCCTCATCCTTTGGAGTGCTTTGCAGATCCAACTAGAGGAAGGCTTGGGATTCATTTGCCAAAGATCCTCTGATTTATGTTTATGGTTTTTAGACCAGGAAACCAAAACAAAGTTGGAGTTGTTTACTAAGTTATCAACATGCTTGGTGAATGTAGAGGTATTCCAAAATCTTAGGTTCTTGATGTGAAGGCCACTAAACTGTTTAGGAAATTCTAGCTTACTGAAGGCAATTGGAGCTAGTTTTCTTGTGAATATGGAGCCAGTCCATAAGAATCTGATCATAGCACTCCTTATCATGGTTATGAGTTTATCTATTAGGAGAAAGGATCCACTCCAATATACAGACATTGAGAAGATGATGGAGTTGAGGATGGTAAGCCTGTTAGCATGACTTAAGAATCTGTTTTGCCATCTATTCAATATGGAAGTGATTTTTTCATAAAAAGGTAAACACTGAACTGTAGAATTAGATTTTAATGCTTGGGTAATACCTGTATAACTCATATCATTTTGCAGCAGTTGTATTTTAGTAATAGAGAGGTAGTGATCAATAAGAGGATCAGCTAGCCTAGCCAAAAAAATGTGTGATTTGAAGTAATTGATGTGCAAGCCAGTAAAATCAGCAAAGGAGTTCAAAGTGTTCATAACGCAAGTAAGGGAGTCGTGAGATGGTTTATTAAAGATGAAGAGGTCATCAACAAAGGCAAGAGAAGTGATTAAAGGACTTCTGCATTTAGGGTGGAGAGAGAATTTCTTCTGTTTAACCTAATAAAGTAATGTTTGAGTAAGAGACTCCATGATAATGACAAATAGATATGCAGATATGGGGTCATATTGTCTTAACCCTCTTTTCCCTTGAAATATCCAGTTGAATGAGAATTAATAAGGAGCGAATATCAGACAGTAGAGATACATTCAAATATCCAAGCAGTGAAGGAGGAGGAAAAATTCATATCAAAGGCTTTTCTTATGTCAATGTTGAGCATAGCTCTAGGAGATGAGGAGGCATAAGAGTAACTATTAAGTAGTTCACGAGCTAACAAGACATTGTCATGTATATTCCTATGAGGGAGGAAGGTAGATTGCTTTATGGAGATGATGAAGTTTAATACAAGCTTCATTCGAGAGGCAAGAATTTTAGATATGCATTTGTAAATGATATTACAATAGGCAATAAGCCTGAATTAGGTGACATCAGAAGGATTACTCACTTTGGGAATTAAAAGCTATGTTTGTAGGATTAGTGGAATTGAAAGGCCTGCACTTGTTATAGAAATTGTGTATGGCTTTAAGAACATCCCTTCCTATGATGTGTCGGCAGTGAGTAAAGAAGTAGGCATTAAACCCATTAGGCCCACCATAAGCTATTTTCCTTATGCTAAAGATAGAGTTTTTAATTTTAGCATCAATGACAGAAGAGGGTAGAACGGTATGCTATGAAGAGTTTAGCTTTGGTAGGTTGAGAGAGGATAGGATGGAGTTATCAGATTGAACTTCTTCTTGACAGCCAAGGAGAGAAGTTTAATATTTAAGAAAAGCTTGTTGAATCCCTTTAGGTGAAGAGTGAGCATTAACATATCGATTATCTATCCTGGAGATATCAGTTTTAGATTGCTATAATTTGAGAGTTGCATGAAATTTTTTGGTGTTCCTATCATCCTCCTTAGACCGGTTTCTCTACTCTTTTGCTTCATTGTGTCAAGTTTAGTGCTTAGACCTTCAACAAGTAAGATTGATAGTCACTTTCAAGAAGACTAAGGGTAGGGTCATTAGAGTTATGCATGATTTGGTGCTTAACCTTCTCAAGATTTTCCTTGATATAGGATGAAAGTTCCAAGCCATCATCATATTTGTTTCTAGCCCAGCTCTTTTAATGCATTTTTTGTATTCTTTAGTTCTCCTATAGACTGAGCATAGGGTTCCCAATGGTTCTAATGCTCCATGCTTCCTAAATAGGCTGCAAGAAATCAGAGTTATTAGTCCACGTATCTAAAAATTTAAAATTTAGTTTAATTGTGTTGGCACTGTCCCCAAAGGAAAGAATTAGAGGGTAATGATCATAGCGGTTTGGCATGGGGATATAAGTTTGAATGTTAGGCCAACTGATAGAGTTTTAAAATTTGAAAAGGCATGATCTATTTTGGTTAGGGTTCTCACTCCATTCCTGCATTTGTTTGACCAAGTAAAAAGATAGCCATGAAGGAACATTAATGATTGAGGCATTGAGCATAGCTTTACTTAGAGGAGATGACTCTCTAATGGAAAGAGGGAGACCTCCAGATTAGTGAGATGATAGGTAGGAACGGTTGAAATCACTAATCAGAATCCATGGATGTGAGTCTTATCTTAAGTGAGGGAGGAAACTAAGCATGTTAAGTCTTTGAGAAAGAGAGTTGGCAACATAAATGAAGGAGAAGTACATTGATGTTGAAGTAAGAAGATGGGTAGCATGAGTGTGAATGAGCTGATTAATAGAAAGGATAGGGGAACGATGGAAAATTGAAGGGTCGTAGAGAATTAACAGTTTACAGTAAGGGGTACCAACCGGGTTATCAATTGAGGAACAAAAAGGATTAATGTATAAGGAAGCTCTCCTATTTAACCTTTCATTCAACTGAGTTTCAGAGATTGAGATAAGTGATAATTTGTGTTCTTAAATTAGTAACTTGATTTGATCTAACTTTATATCCTTGAGAGCACCCCTAATATTCCAAGCACCAAGTTTTTGTATCATTGGGAAACCAATGTGGTTTTTTATAGAGGAGTTTCTAGTACTTCTAGCAGAAGTTATTGAAGTGTTCTCAGGGATGATGTTTTATGGTAGAAGAGAAGAGTCGTCATCTGAGTTGTAGGAAGACAGGATGTTGTGGATTTGATTTTGGACTTGAGTTTGTTTCTATTTTTCTTTTATGTATCTTGCTATTGGGAGATTTTGTGCAGGAGGTCATATGCTTTGATGATGCGGAAGTATGTTTTAGTAGCAAGGATAAAGGATTGGTATAAGTGTTTAAGACTGATGGAGATATCAAATTTGTAGAAGCAGATGATGTGAAATCAAAGAGTGAGGATTTGCCAATTGAAAGAAGAGTTTTAGGAAAGGATGTGCACATATCATTGTGCACATGCACAAGAGGAGCAGTTTGAATTTTTCATGAAGGTTAAAGTCCATAGAGAAGGGAGCAGATTTAATGGAATTAGAGTGATTGTGAATGGAAATGTCATCAGAAACATGGTTGAGAGGATTTGAATGATCTGTTTTAGTGAAATAAGGCTGTTTAGGATCCAAATGAATTGGATTGATCAAGAACAGTTTCAGCACATGCTAAGGAAGCTTTTGTCATGGTTGAAAAGTTCAAACTAGAAGTTGCATGTGTTTGGTGCACCAAGCCCGAAGGTGGCTCAGTTAATAGTCCCTTATCACCTTTTTGAATCAATTCCAAAGAGTGATTTCTTATATCTCCAAAGGCATCAGATTCAGCAACATTATCTTCTACATCTTCATCATCAAGTTCTATAATAACTTTAAGAACAACAAAACTATTGTTTGTAAGAATCTTTTGATTTGCAGTTTTTTCTTTCTCTAACATATCAAATTGACTATCTGTGTTACCATCCTCATTTAAATTTATCTATTCTTCATTTCTGCCTGGAACAGCAATGACAGGGTTTGCATTTTTGTGATTTCCTTCAGAAATGGTCTGCTTCTTGGTATATTTCTTGGTGCTAACAACATTTTTCCATACATTGGCTTGGTTAGGAACAACAACATACTTGTTAGTTTTTTGCTTCCCTAATTAATTAGCTTCCCTTGTAGAAGTCTGAGTAGGATCAGAGGTGTGATATCCCGGGTTTTTGGGCAATTTAAATTTAATAATCTGTATTGATAATTTAATTGGATTGATAATTTTCTTTATAATTTTAATTTAATTTGGTAATTTAATCTTTTAAAGGATAATAAATATTTAATCTGGCAATATTTAATTTGGTAATATTTATTTATATCTTTAAAATTGATAAGATTTATTTCCAAAACTAATAAAAATAGATTCTATTTATAATATATATATTGATATATATATATATATATATTGTGAATAGAGACTTTTTTGTTTAAATAAAAGATGTGTTTTCAAATTATAATATATATGTATATATAGTGTGATTTGGAGTTATATTTTAAAATTCAATATAATAATTCTCAAATTAATGTTAAAAATATTTTCTATTTAAATATATGTGTATATTTGTATATATTGGAATTTTGGTTTGAATTTAATAAAAGTTTTTCAAATTTTAATATATAAAGTGTAATTTGGAAGGTATAATTTAATATAATACTTTTCAAGAGATATTTGGTATTTTAAATTTATATTCCTTAAACAATAAAGATAAATGTTTTGGATTTAAAAATATATGTATAAGATTTTATTTGTTTTATAATATTTTCCCTAAAGTAATTATATATACATATATACTAAGATAAGTATTTATTAATTAGTAAATTAAGTATGAAAAGTTTTATATTAACATTTAAATTAAATAAAATTTATTTAAAATTTACTTAGGACATGTGTTAATATCTTAACACATGGTAATAACAAGTGTAAGCTTGATAATCAATCTAATAACATGTGGCAACATTTCTATTTTTATTTTTAAATATATGTTTTAAGAAGAAAACTAGTTTTTACATAACACATTCATTCCTTGTCTTCTTTTCTTAACTCAAACCAGAAAATTTTCTTCAACCTGAAATTGAAAACTAAAAGTAAATCGAAACCTGAAACTTGATATCCAAATTACAAATCAACCTGTATTTCAAATGAGCAAATGAGAAGATCAACATCAGTTTTAATTTTCAACCTGAGCAAGGAACAACTCAACAAGTAAACCAACCTGCAACAATTCAAGTTACAGATTCAACATAAATAAGGCATGCAAAGGATTTCAACAACAAAGTGAAATTAAAAGCTTTTTTTGCCAGAATTCAAAAATCTAAAGCCTGGAAAATATGCTCTGTTTTGGTCTCTGGAATTAAAAGGTGAGTAAATTTTCTTTTAAAAACAGTTTTAATCAATCTCATGTGATAAATCTATATGGAAATGTTGAATTTATATTTGCATGAATGTTTTCTGGAATGTGATTTATCTGTTATGAATGTGCATGTCTCTGTGAATATTTATACATACATACACTTCTCTGTTGATTTCTCAGATTTCATTTTTCATTTGAAAATTTATATCTCTCTCAACAATCATATTCAAACCTTCATCTTTGAATGGAAGATGATCATTACCGTGTAATATCAAAATTAAAAATAGTTTAAAGATTTAACATTTATAAATGTTTACAGAAATATAAATATACAGAGATAATTCAAATATAACTTAAAAATTCATCATCTTAATTTCTGAATTAAATTACAAATCTAGATTGGCCTTAGAAAATGATGAATTTAGGCAGTGAAATCATAATTTTTAAGATTGAAATTTGTGGGAAATGGTGAGTTGAACGGAATCGCCTTTTTCACCAAATTCTGGTGATCGGCGTGATCGAATGGGATGGTGTTTGGCCTGGGGGTGGTCTGAGTGATGGAGAGTAAGGGAAAAATGCCGATGAATTTTTCTAATGGCCGTAGTAGCCAGGGAAGGATGATCTAGGGTTCGAAGAGCTGTTGGGGACGACGAGAGAAAAGAGTACATGCATCGTCGTTGGATCATCGGAGATGATCGCGATAGGTGGATAAGCTTGCTGGAGTCGTGGCGAAGTTTGGGTGAAAGGGAAAGATGTTCTCGAGGTCGGAGGCAATGGGAAGGCAGCAGTTTCTGGCCATGGCAGTTTTCCAGTTTTGATCGAGATGGTCTAATTTCGATTTGATGGAGTTACGTTCGATCTGGATTCGCATTTGGGTTCGCATGGGTTCGCGTAACTGTGGACTGGCGCCGCGATGATCATCGGAGGACGAAATCGTTGGTGGACGTGCACCATGTGCACGTGTACGCTGTTCGTTCTGGTATGTTGTGGATAGCATGGGAGAAGAAGGCGACTCAGGATTTGTCTCGTGTGGGTCTCGTGTGCGACTCGAAGCAGGCATGCGTGGGAAAGACTCGGGGAAGACGCAGGGGTTTTAGTGGGTTTACTCGGGTTTTCTTTTGTTTAGACTCGAGTTGTTTTTGTTTTAAAAATCTGGTTTAAATTTAAAAGTATTCCAGGTTTTAAAATCTAAAGAAAGACATTACCAGGTTATTAAAGAAAGTAAACAAGCTTTTCAAAAAGTTTCAAAGTCTAAAGGCAAAGTAAAAACAAGTTTCAAGTTAATGTTATATTCAAAGTAATTATAAAGGAATGTTAAATTAGATTTAAATTATATTTAAATAAATAAGTTTAAAATATATGAAATTTGGAATTTCCAAAGTTAAATTGTTGTTTTATTTAATCTATTTAAGCATGTTTGAATGGATATTCAAGATTTTAAGTGTATATAAAATTATGGGTTTAAATTGTTTTGTTTAAAGATAAAATTTTATTCAAATATAAAATTATTTCTAAATGTTTAAATGGAGTTTAATGGTAGAATTTAATATGTGATTTAAATGAAAAGTTTATTTTTAAAGATGGAAATTTTATTAAGGTAATTAATAAATAAATGAATTAGAGATTGAGAGATTAATTTAAGATAATCAATTTATAATTCAGTGAGAAAATTTCTTAATAAAGTAATTAATGGATAATTACTTAAGTAATTAGGAGGAGTAAATTACTCATGGGAGCAATTAGCTAAGGTGATTAATGGGTAATCACTTAATGTTATCAATTAAGGAATTAATTAATATAATTATTTTGAAGTTAATTAATTATGAAGTAATTAATTAATTAAGAATTATTTAATGATGGAATTAATTGTTGGTTAAGTAATTAATTAAGAAAGTAATCAAAGTTTTTAATGGAAGTAATTAGAAGATAATTACTTATGTAAGTAATTAAGAGTTAATTACTTAATTATTTTAGTTAATTAATTAATGTGATTAATTAAATGTGTTTAATTTAAGATTAATTACTAAGGGTAATTAATTAAAGAGTAATTAATTAATAAAGTAATTAATTAAGGATTATTTGTTAATTTAAATTGATTAATAATTACTTAATGAAGTAATTAAAGATTAATTAATTAGATTAATTAATCAAGGTTAATATAATTAATTAAGAAGTAATTAATTAAGATAAGTAATTACAAATTGTTAATTACTGTTTAAGACTAATTAATGGATGAAGTGGTTGATTAAAATTAATTATTTAATTAATTAAAAGGTTAATTAATAAATAAGGATTATTTAATTAATGAATTAATCAAGGTTGATTAATAAAAGTAATTAATTTAAGTATGATTAATTAATTGTAATTAATTGAAGATTAATAAAATTAATTATAGTTAATTGATTAATGAAGGTTAATTAATTATTGTAATTAATGATAGTAATTAAATGTTAATTACTGAATATGGTTAAGGATAATTACTTGAATGTAATTAAAGTATAATTAATCAAGGAAGATTAATTAAAGAAGATCATTAAGAGATGTTTAATTAATTAATTTGTAATTAATTAATGATAATAAGCTGGATTAAGATAATCCAAGTAATTAAAGGATAATAATTAATTTAATTAAAGGTTAATTAAATTGATTTGGAGTTAATCAATTCTGCTTATGGATGATTGATTGATATTGGGTGATTGATTGATACTGGATGATTTGGATATGATATCTATGATATGTGATATGTTGTTTTGTGAGATAAATGTTGATATGAATTATCTATTGTGATAATGTGATTTATCTATCTGTTTATATCATCCTGAATATAAGTTTAAATGTTTAAACCTTTAAACAACTTGGCCTTAAAAGATACGTTTTGGATTTCGATGAGACCGGGATCGGGTTTCCGTATACCGGAATTCCAGGTCTGGAGACCCGAATACCACATCGATCCAAATTAACGATAGGTCGTGAATCTCAAGTGAAGATGAAGATTTAGAGTGCAAGGGTTATTGTCGTTAACTCTGAGGGTGATTCCAAAACGAGTGTAACGAGATAATGCCTTCGGTTTCGTTCGAACCCGGAACGAACTTATATGGATTGAATGCTTTCAGCACATCGTCAGGCGGACGATGAGCATTCTAAGTGATATGTTCTGATTAAAGGTAATCGTAACCTCAAGCCTCATCAACCGGGAATGGCTAAAACAGGGGAGGTGCAGCAAGGCTTCGTGGGTAGCACCCACTGAGAGCAAGATAGATCCCTGTCTAGAGGTCCCTTTTCTTTTTATTCGGCTTAGTGTGTGGTTGGTCGCGCCAACCACGGGGTTATCTTGTTCGGAATTATCCAGTAAGGGATGGTTCCGGCTTTGTGTTGCAGGGGAGCGGGCGTACTCCTCGGTACGGTGATCTAGGCCACGTACTGTGACGGGCGGTACCCCAGTAGCCCTGCCATTGTATGGAATCCAAACTCCAATAAGTGCCGTACGTATTAGTTGTGCCCAACTATGTTGGAATGTGAGATGTAAGCATTTCAGCTATTTCTGTATTTTACTTGAAAACCCTAGACCCTATTATAATACAATCATATTTCCTATCAAACGTTTTAGTTAGCGTAAGGTAAAAACTTACCCATGTTTATTTGTGGGGAGTCTTACGTGATACTTTTGTTTTCAAAAGTTTTCAAAGTTAAGCAATCTAACCGTTTACTCACACCAGACCCATGTCTGACCCAAGTGTTTATTTTCTGTTTTATTAAACTCTTGGGTACTCAATATTGTATTGAGTAGTCAAGGGATTCAGGTTAGCTTTGACGAATTCTGGAGGAGATTTGGAGCAGGAGGCTTCACCGTGTAGATATATGATGATTCCGCTGTGTATATGTTGTGTCTGTATCTGTGATACTTGAGTTGTATGAATTAGACAGATGTTTATAACTGTCTAATATGTGTTGTATAAGTTGTGTAACTCTGATGTATATGATACTATGTAATATTTTATATGATATATTATATTTCATTCGTTCCGCTGTGAGTTTCTGATGTTGTTGTTCTTTCTTCTTTTCTTTCTTTTCTTCTTCTATCCCTTTCTTTCTTATTAACGATGCGACTTTCTGTGGAGAGAAAGTCGTGGTCGTTACAAGAGGTATTCATCAAATCATCATTCATTTTATCAACATTGTAGTTAAGACAAGTTTCAATGCTATATCCAAAAACTGTGCAAAAACAACATATATTTGGTCTCCTTTGATAGAATACTTAAATGTGCTGAGAACTACCATCAGATAGTTGAAAAGGAAAGGAATCTACAAGTTGCTCATTTGGTTTGATTTCAATAAGGCACTTAGCAGACTAAATTCTTTCAAGCTTCTTAGTATTATCATCCACATAGATTAACTTCCCCAATAAATTAGCAAGCCAATTTATTCCAATCTGAGACCAAGAAACAGAGGGATAATTGAGAGCTGCACCCATACAAGAACAGCTTTAATAAATCCACAAACATTGCTAACTAAAGGATCCCATTGCTTTAAAATGAAATTCTTGTTATTCATTAATATTGGATCACCTTCTATAAGTTTTCTTCTATCATCCTCATCAAATAGAAGGAAAAGGAAACTATTTCCATCGGATTTAACCTTGATATTACCTCTAAGCTTCTAGATTTTCTTTAAGTGCTGGATGACAGTAGCGCTAGATAGTGGCTTGTCCAAAAACATATGATATATATAATATTAGTCTTTTAAATGTGGATTTTAATTAACTAAGTTATCTAATAATATTATTTTTAAATATTATTTTTTTTGCAGGCCATGAGCATTTAATAAGTGAGCATAAATCTTTTATATAGACATAATAATATACACACCCAACCAATTGATGATAGCATTTCGATATACAAGATTCATAATATAATCTTACATCCTATTATATAAATAAGATATATAAATATGATATAACTAAATAAAACCAAGAATTACCGTGCACCAAAGCCCTTGTGTACACGTTGAAATGCTAAATTGGTCCCCTTGAATCCGTTTACAAATCAAAAGTTCCTAGCTCTCGAACTACATTACCGTCGATGATCAAAACGAAGCGTTTTGATGTAAATTTATACTTGGATATTTAGGCATTGGAGAAGGATTTTGTTGGTTGAAAACTTTAGAGAGGAAGGAGAGCAAAAGTCTTAAAGAAATGATGTAAAGAGGTGACATATAAATAGGAAGTGAAGAGAGTGAAAAGTGGATCTTATTCTCATATCTCTCTCTTACTATTTCCACTCTTTTAATCATTCAAAATCCTCTCATATTGCCCTCATATGGCCACCCAAATCAAGCCTTGTGCTGCTGAAAATATCAAGCCCATATGGGCCTCAAATCTAGTACGAGTTCGAAAGGTATTCAATGCAATTTTATATAATATTTAAATGCATACCGATATCGTATATGGAGCGATATATTTATAACTTTTATAAACACTCTGTTTAACATTGTTTAATATACATCAAATAAAATGTTGTAATTAATATTTCATAAACATTAATTAATTTAATTAATCTACAACAATTTATAAATTATTTAAATCAGGTGGTAAAAGGAATACTCAAAGTTTCGGTTGTGTGACTGTTATGTATAAATTTAGTCAGCAATTAATATTGAACATTTTAAATATTAATGTTCACACGTCACTTAGCAGGTGATGTGACATTATGGCCAAATTTATTGCATACTTGATTTTGGTAAAATACAATTTTTCTTTGTTAAGCGTTACCCAATGTGACAATTATTTACATGAATTCTCTTCGTAAAAACTAAAACACTTTGGATTTATGAAATTCGGTAATGGTCAAATTTCCAATATCGTCCATATTCAACTCTACAGTCCAAACATAAAATCCTTGGTTTAATAATAACAATTATTATCAATTGAACCGCTATGGCCAAAGACTTTGACTTTGAGTTGACTTAAATTGACCGTGATATTAACCTCATACAACCGAGGAGACGAATCCTCTCTTGAATAATATTTCACTTTCAATGCTCCGACTCGACCCTTTTATAATCAGTCAATGGACATCATGCCATGATTAACCATAATCAAAGCGGAGCTTCCACATTTAAGATCAATAGTATTCTCAATTCAAGAGAAATGCATAATTTTTTTATATTGATATTTTTTGTTTCACCTTATTCTTGTTAACCGACAGAAAACTATCAAGGGATTTGTTTCATAGTTATCCAATTACTATCAGTAATCTATTCTCAAGCCAAGAGTAATATAGTGCTCAACTTTTGGAGAGCTTTGCATACTGTAGTCTCAACGGATGTATCGATATTCAGTCTTGATACGTTTTGACTAGGAATATTTATTTTCATTGTGACAAATTACTCATGGTTACAATACTATGTAACCACTATCACAAAACATATCATTTATGTATTTTATATTAAATACGTTTAATTAAATTAATTAATCAAAATAAAACATTGTATCAACTATATAATATAAAGAAAACACCTTTTATTTCGATCAAGATTGGTTATCGAGTTAGATATATATAACAAATCACATAATTGCCCATAAGGCATACCCCTAAATATATCAATCTCCCACCTATACTTGGGGCCAATTATGGAATCTCTACTCCATCCTTTCAATTAATTTGATGAGAAATGGTTGAGTTAGATCCTTCGTGAATGGACCTGCTTTGTTGTTATAATCATCTACTATATCAATCAACTATGTTCGTTGCTGATCAACTACATTTATCATGTGGGAATATTCATAGTATGTTTCTTAACTTCTATTGAACTCTTATTACTATATTTTTACCATATAACGATGATATAGTATTCTTAATACTTGGAATCTCTTATAGCTCAGTTATAAATTTGTGCATTTCTATTTATACATTGCTTTTATTGCGGTGTTGTTCAAGGTGATGTACTTAGTCTTTGGTTGAATCAGCCATAACCTATCGTTTGGAATATTTCCAACTTAAAGCTTCTTAGTTAAGGTTTGAATGTGAATTTAATATTGACATATTATACTCAATAACACTTATGACGTTAAATCCCGAACACTCCTTCCTAAGGAGTTCGTTGTTTCTGTAAAAATTTCTCTAGTATTTCATAAATACTCAAGAATACTCTAAACTATAATTTAGTGATCTTAATTGGGATTTGATATTTTTCATGCATCAAACACATAAGAAAATGACAATATTGTAGTCAACGCAACATATATGATAATTCCCATTGCCAATGCATAAAGAATCCATCTTACATGTTCCATATTAAACATTTTAATAAGGTGTCTTTGCATATCGTTTTTGACATTTCCAACATCCTTTATACTTATTATAAAAGGTATCATTTACAAGTCCAATATCAAGTATTAAACAACTAAACTATTACTGATTTTAAGATAAGTACATCATTAACAATTAGCAGTATGTTGTTTACCTTTTAGAAATATTTTAATACCTTAAATAGTTTTTTCTTAAGGACAAATGCTTCCTCTACATTATGATTGAAAATCTAACTTTTTGATATTTCTATCGAAATAATTATTCAATTCTGATGCTTATAGAATGGCATCTTCATATCTTTTCATGGATCATATCCTAAAACCCATAGGCTCATTACCACTCCCACTGACTTCGAAACACTTTGGTGGTTATGTGCAAACAGTCTACTCTAAATCATTGTTTATAGTTTTTTCATATCAGCACATGTGTTCCAAAACACAAAGTCATACTAAGCGATAATTTTGTGAGTAAATCCGAATTAATTTAAGCATATTAAACAATGAATATGTAACGATCTGGAATTTCGCTGCTTTGATTTGCGAATATTTAATTAATTTTAAATATTCAAATAAATGGTTTTATAATGAAAATAAAAATATTTTTAATAATAAATAATAATGGTGAAATAGTTTTTTAAATTTGTTTACAAAAATATATAGTTCGATGAAAAACAGAAAATGTGACCGGAAACTGTTTTCCGAATTTTCGATGTTTCATCGTATAAAGTTGTTTGTAATGTTGTGTACACTTTTGTATATATATGCACACATATACTAAGTATATAGTGTGAGATTAATATTATATATTAAGGTTAACAAACTTAATTAAGTTAAGATAATCATCGATGTGACACATTGGCAACTAAAATATTAAAAGTCATGTCATTAGAGACATGAAATGACATAATGGCAACTTCAAGTACTTATATTCATAAATGCATGTAGTGTTAGGAGGAGACATGGATGCATGCATGGATGGGGTGGCGTGTAATGAGAGGAGGGTACAATATAAGGGTATTTTGGTAATCTCACTATTTTACATATTATAAAAAATATTTTTTTTAAATCCTTTTTCCATTTTCTCATTTCTCTCTTCCATTTACTAATTTCATAAGCTCTAAGGTAATTTTAATGGCTTCCTTAGCATTCTAAAGTTTTATATTTTCAAGATTAAACTTTTTATAACATTTTAAACTTAGCTTCAAAACACCTTCTTTTCCATTCAAATTCCTCTATTTTACCCGAAATGGTTTCGATCGTAACTTCTTACAAAAAACACCAAAACTAGGTTTTTCTTTTTCTAAACTATGTATATTTCCAGTGGATACAACTTTTTAGTTTACCACTTTTACAGATCTTGAGCTTAGATGCCCCAAAATTTCATTTTTTGCAAGAGTGTTTTTGAACCTAGATTTTGATGTCCGAAAATACCTCTCACTGTTTTGGCTATAACTTCCTCAAAAAATAACAATTTTGAGTAATTCTTTTGTCTAAATGGTAGAGGAAAGAATTATCTAAAACTTTCTTTCTGACCACTTTTCTAAATTCCGAGAGGAAAGGGTCTGAAAGTCGAGTGCAAAATGACCCTTTTTGAGAAGAATTTGTGGTTTTCCAAGCTTCCCGAATTTCAAAGTGTGACAAGTTTTCAAATGATTTCCGGTGAGTAAACTATGAATTTTTAGGAAAGTTTTTACTTTTATGTTAGCTAATATATTGTGTGATGTGATGGTTAGTACTGGTTAATTTAACATGTGATGGACACACACACACACACTTGTTGCTTGGATATGTAAGGACATTAGACTTTAATGTGAAGTCTAAATGGTTAAAGATTAGATCTTGCTTATGTTTGTGGCATGATGTTATCCTGGATGTTATGGTTGTGTATGGACTTGGGTATGTAATGTATAATCTAAGAAGAAGTTGGTACCTTTATAGGGTATTGGAGAATTGGAATCTTGTGTAAGAAAGTTATAGTTTTAGTTTTTAAAAATCGAATATTTGGTTAGATTTAAACTTGTTTTAGTTTTAAAAACTTAATTTTTTTTTAGAAAGTTACTGAGCTTTAAGGTAAAGTTTTCAAAAGAAGGATAGAAACAAGTTAAAGTTTACGGGTATCCATAGCGATAGTCGCTATAGATGCAGTTCAATTTCGATTTTTGCAAAGTTTGGTTTTTATACTTCAAATTGTTTTGTGAATATTTTATAAACTAAATAATAATGTTTTTAAAATTTAGTTAAATAAAGATTAGTTCTTAATTAATTATCTTTTAAAGTTAAGATTTATTTTAATTAATTATGGGTTAAGTAAATTATTTATATTTAATTTATTATTAATTAAATATAGGATTAATTATTAATTAAGGGTTTAATTATTTGATTAAAGATTTAATTTGTAATAAATTATTTATTAAAGGTTTAATTTATTGTTCAAGTTTAATTAAATATTATTTAATTAATTAATTAAGATTAATTAACATTTAATTATTAATAAAGGTTTAATTAATTATTTAATAATTAATAAAGGATTAATTTGGGTTTAATTAATAGTTAATTATTGTTTAACCATTTAATTAAATTAAGTTAAGATTCAATTAAAATTAATCATGATTTAAATAAGGATTTAACTTATAATTAATTATTATTTAAAAATAAAAGGTCTTCTCCTTTGGTTTCCAAAAGTAAAATTGTTTAAAGGTACTTCTTTTCAAAGATGGATTTGAAAACAAGTGAAAGTGTTGATACCATTAAGAAACCATATAACTGTGATTGAGTTATAATGTAGATTGTTTGTTTGTTTATTTGTGTGGACATGTGTTAGCAGAATAAATCCTCGTTCTGCTATAAATTGTTTATTTGCTTGTTTATTTGTGTGGACATGTGTTACCAGAATAAACCGTTCTACTATAAATTGATTGAACTATTTGGACATCTGTTTAGCAGGACAAATCACCATCCTGCAATTATGTTATTTGAATATGTATATGCTAGTTAGTTCATATTGACATGTTATTCTTTGATTTATATATGAGTGTATTACATATATGTTGACCTATGTAAATAACTGTTAAGTGAATTGAAATTTAAATTGATTGGTAACTTAAATTAGTACCATTGGGATTGCTATACCTCTTTTCGAATTAATAAAGTATGTTTTTGAATTAACTTTAATTCTTAAATCAATTTTGGTTTAAAGGTTATAAATGGTTTTTAAATTTTATTATTATTTTATAAAGTTATTTTTAAATAATATCTTGTTTTTAAAAAGGGGTTTATTAAATAAAAGGTTTTACCTAAAGTGATTTACAAATGATATCTTGAAAATGATATTTTATAAAGGAGATTCTATAAAGGAATCATGAAGGGATATTTTTAAATAGTTGTAAAAATAGAAAGTTTATAAACCATTTTAGAGATTTTTGAAAGACGTTTTAAATCAAGTTTGAAAATTTGTAAAGAGGTTTGAAATGTGAAGTGAACTTATAAAAGAATTTTTATAAGGAATAAATGAATAGGTTTTATAAAGTGAAAGAGTTTTATAGTAGGTGATGTTTTGAAAGGGAATGGTTTCGCCATTTAATATGGAATGTGAGAAGAGAGAATTTTCCTAATGTTTTTTATAAATGTTTATATTGATTTCCAAGTAAAAGGGATGTAAGTGGTTTGGGAAAAGTGTTTTAGATAAGATCCTTTGATGAAGTTTTATAAAGTGAATTTATTAATTAAAGATTAATTAAATAAGGCTTACAGTCAAGAATTTTCATTTAATATAGGTTATTTATTTCATTTACTATAACTGGTTTACAGTCGAGAATTTTCAAATCAAATACTTTAAATTCAAAGAAATAAATCTCAAAGAAAATGATTTTCTATGTGAAATTACATTTTGGAATAAAAATCATATTTCTCTTTCCAATTTTAAGTTTCAATTATTATTTTACAATTCTCGTTTCCAATGTTTCTTTATGAAACAGAAGTGAACATTCACCCTCTTCATCACAACCGTGCCTTAGGTTACATCTACTCTTATACATTCGATTTCCTCATCAAATGGGCGAACCATTCAAAGGAAATCCTTACTACAATATCATAACAAACTCTTTACAAAAGTGCATTTTGTCATCCTTAACTTTTAAAGATATCAAGTATATTGCACTTTACGTAAACTAATCAAACTGACATTTCAGTGATCAAATTTTTAGACCTATTTTGTAGCCTTCAGTCTAGTGTTACATTTAACACAACAAGATCATTATTGTAATCAATCATACTAAATTCATGATCTCACACTATAATTTACTTCCTTATTTCAATGAACTAATTTCATTTTCGTTTTGTACATTACGAATTTTGACTGTTCACCATATAACATTTATATATAATTGTACATGGATCAAATATCCATATTCTTGTATTGCTTTTAGAGTTCTAAACTCATTGAAGACAACACAGTCTTGGAAAAGTAAACTCATAAGTGTCTTGGTTATGAACGTATTTAGTGGTTGTATAATTAGGCACTTACGTGGGTCAACATGTCAAAAATTTATTGATAAGTATATTTAATATTTCTTTGCCAATATTTAATGTAGTTCATTTGTATATTTTAATTGATAAACATTTTATTAATTGTATTTAATACACAAATTTATCAAAGTAGAATATTTTAACTATACATAGAAGATGTTCTTATAGTATTAGAACTGTTAAATATTACCATTTTATTTTTCTAATAAGGTTCCCACTAGTCTTTTATATTTCTTCAAACCCTAATACGAAACGTAAAAGTCTTTTGATTTCGCTAATGGGTGTTAGGACTCGTATATCTTGGGATTCTAACCCTGAGGAAAGCACAACAAATCATGCTCCCATATACAATGGATAACTCCTATATCGATTATATCATATACAATTCATAGCTCGTGGCTCCTTTTCCTAATCTAATTTTACCTTAAGGAAAGCTCAACAAGTTAAAAGATATTATTCACTCGTACCCACCATTTCGCGATACCCTAAGAATACTATACATACCTTGAGGAAAGCTCAACAAATATGTATATGTATCTTACCTTGTCTAGTTTATACATTTATAATACTAGACATACCATCTCTAGCTTGAGGAAAGCTCAAAAACTACAGAGTATTAAGTAATTTACTAATGTATAAATGGTGGAGGACAACTTTATATTAAAGATTCATGATCTTCAATATATTATATCGAGTGATATTGACATATGGAATAATATATTTCTTATGAAATACCCTAATGAGTCAAGTGTCGGACATATCAGAAATCACAGTATACATACATTACATATTTATTTATTCCTTAAGTATATTTGGAGTTTCTTTAAAATTCCACCACATGCATACAAAGTTTCAAACACCAACAGGTAACATATATGCTTATCCTAGTATGCGTGATATTAAACTAAACTACACTTTATGATATCAAGAAGTGAAAGTTAATACGACAGACATGAAGTTTTACCAAGTAAAGAGCTCCGGATAAGTTAGTTATACATTTGTATTATATAAGTTTTATTATTATATAACTTTTATACTTTATTTAACTTATATGATATTTTATGCATAACATTATACTAATTAAATCTTATCTAATTAATTTAATTCATTAAACTTTAATTAATTATTATATTATTCAATTATAACATATTATATTAAATATATGGTATAACCTTTATAGTAATACACATATATCTTATATATGTATTTTAATTCATTAATTAAATTTTAATTTATTTATTTAATTAAATAAGTTTAATTAAATTTTAATAATTTCAAAATTTTCTTTGTACACACATATATATCATGTTGTCTTAACCAATTCAAGACCCCATAACATATATCATTATATATAATATACATACATACGTACATATGTACATACATATATATATAATTAATTAACTGATTTAAATAATTCATTTATTTTATTAATCTTATTAATATATAATGTTTTCAAAATTAATTTTATAACATTTTGAAAAATTATATTATAACTTTTATAATATGTGTTTTATTTAAAATTCAGCTTATAACTTTTAAAACTTTTCTTCTAATTTTTAAAATAGTTTGAAAATCTATATTATAATATCTATAATATATTTCTTATTTTAAATTTAAATTTTAAATTTAAAACTTTTATTTTACTTTCAAAACAGATTTTGAAAACTAGCTTTAGGCTCAAATCAGTTTGGGCCTTATTATTAGGGATGCCATTTGGGCTTACCTCATCATTTCGGGCCAGGCTACTAGCCAGATAGGTTAGAGTACTTAATTACCCAAACCCAACCTTAGACACTATTTTTTTGGACACCCTAGTATATGTACACGCTTTAATAAGTTAGCCTATTATTGTTAATTTAGACCACATAGGCTATTCACTTTGATACTTGATGTGCACGTAAATGTGCATATATTTACATCCATATTCTATCTCTTTTTATTTAAATAAACATCATATTTGGGCATTTTTACATGTTAAAATCAAAATTCAATTATTTTCAAACCATCATATTTTCATCTTCATTCAAGGGCAAAATGGTCATTTGTATGCATGTGTTAATTTAAGAATTTTTACTTGGACATTTTTTGATGATTTTTATAGGAATTTGGATACATATGGAAGAGGCTTATATGAAGATACATGCATGCACAAATGAATACAAAGGAAAGAAGAGGGAAATAATTCAAGACCATGAACATGGAGGACCCCACCCACTTGCCTAAATCTACAATTAGAAACTAATGGACAACTAAGTGAAGGTTAAAGCTTCATGCACTTCTAATGAGGGATTAATTAGTGGCTAATGGTTACTTGGTGGCCACACTTCCTAAAGGGCATTTTGGGAATCTTCCTAAAAATAGAATTAGGGTTTTATGTATGTATAAATAGCCCTCTTATGTACATGTAAATCATCTCTACTCTTTCATTTTACTTAGGAAATTGAGAGATCAAATTGAAAGCTCAATGTTACATGAAATAAAAATGGCTTCCAAGCCTCTTTCTTCTCTCTTTTCTACATGCTTTTCTTTGTTTAATTATTAATGTTTATTTCTATGCTCTCTTTCTCTTAATGTTCATAGCTTAGATTTACATTTTCGCACTAGTCTAATCAATTTTCTTCTATTAGATCTTCTTTTTCTTTGTTTATTCTCTACTTTCTTTCATTTTCAATATTGAAACTTACATGTATTGATTTGATAACACAAATGAGCAGCTAAACCCCTTCAATTTAGGGGTAATGAAGCTCTCAAATATTATGTAATTTCAATATTTTTTATGACTTATGATCTCTTTGTTTGTGCTTCATGAAAGCGAATTTTGATGCAAGTTTATATAAGTGGGTTTGATAGCTTATATTGCTTATGCAAATGAGCTATTCTTATTCAACATAAACACAATTTGCATCATCGTTTGTTAATCCATTTTTGATTGTGAAATTAAAGTAAAAATGAAATTTGATGATCTATATTACTAGTTACAATAGTAAATAGATCATACTTAAAATAGCTTTTGCTTTGGCTTCATTTTCATGAGAATTATAAGTGGTTTATTTGTTGTATTATAGTTTGATAATTTGAGTTATGTTAATTAATAATATAAACAAACCATACTTATGATAAATACAACAATATTTCACTTAATATCAAAGCTAGAGATCACAAATTGTTTGTTTGTTGATTTACAAAAATATGAGAGTGGATTTGCCTCTAAATTGTTCTCTAGTTCAATAGTTTTTAAATCAAATTTTAATTCTAGTTTTAGCTTCATTTTATTTCTAGTTAACAATTTCTCCTCCATTTGGTCTAATTTGATTGGATTGATTTTTAAACTCTAACAATTCCCTGCGGATCGAACCGTATTCGTCACGTACTACAAAGTGTACGCCGTGCACTTGCGGTTATTTTAATTTGAAATTTTTTCGGCAAATTTCTAAACCGATAGAAATTTTGTCGATTAACAAGTTTTTGGCGCCGTTGCCGTGGATTTATTTCGATTTTATTTTCTATTCTTCGAATTATTTTAGATTGACTTTTGTGTGATTTTTATTTTGTGTGTGTGTTTGCATATAAAAATAAATAAACAGTGTGTTTGTGTGATTTTTATTTTCAATTTGTTTGTATTTGCATTTGCATTTCTCTATATTAAAAAAAATTGCATACACAATTTTAAAAAATAATAATAATAGTTTAATGCATTTTAACTTTTTGCATTTACATCTTCCATTTTCTTCTTTGTTTACATCCACATAAAAAAACAGAAAAATTTGCACAGTGCACTGTGCACAGTTTCCCAGCCTTCACTGCCTTCTACAACCAATTGCCTCACTTCTGCAACCATAATATCAGTTCACAAACCTCCCTCACTTCTGCTGCATAATCTGAAAAACTCTTCCTTGATAACCACTCACCCTTCTTGCAAGACAACCACAACTTCGTACTTTACTGCCTGTCAAACTTCAACCCACAACAGCTACATCACAGTTGTCATTCCACAAACCAAACGCAACCATCACTGAACTTCTAGACCAAACATACATCAACCCAACCACATACTTCACTTCGGCCACCTAAACAACTGTAACTTCTGTTGCTCACCATCCCTGTCCTTACAACACCCCATACGAGCATACTACCTTACTGCCGAAACTCCACCAACATCATTCGCTCCTTCCTCCACAAAATTTTACCCAGTTCATCTGCTGCCACACTTCATCGTCTTACCCACTGCAGACTGCCAAACAACCCCTTCCATCTACCTCAACTTGCATCATTTCAATTCAACACTTCTTCTTTGTCACCAATCACCATCCACCTTCAAACACAACTGCCAAAACTGCTGTTCGAACACCTCTGCCATATACATACATCCACATCCACCCATATTTACAAATCAATACAACCACCATAGTGTGAACACTTGCTACAACCTGACCACCCTTTACCCTCCTCTCCATCGAACCAGACCTTCTCCAGCCATCATCTACTACTTGTTCTTCAAACTGTCATCACCACTAACTCCTGTCCACAACACTGCAACTCCTCGACCCCCTCCCAAACTTCTGCAGTCAGCATACCTTGCAGCAACTTCCCTGTCACACATCCTCTTCATTACTTCAACCTCACTGTGCAACTGCATCTTTGTGCATATCCACAGTCCCCACGGTGCATTACAAAACTCTACCCACTGACTATACAAACCCACTGCTATCCTTCCATCTCTTCCACACCCATCGACCACCCTGTACTGTCATTTCCAGCCATCTACATCGCTTCCAATATAAATACCTGACTCTTACAGCTGCCCCATCAAACAAACCACTACATATCAATGCCTTCACAATCCTAAACAGCCCATTACTGCTGCACACAACTTCACCAAATACAGACATCGACAACACCACTTCCTCCAACACTACAGCTCCAACAACAATGCATCACCTGAATAACAAACTTCCTCTGAACATTCACAACTTTACAAATCCACAAATTTCCAGTCATACAAATACATCTCTCTGACCATCGTACAAATACATTACGACCACACAAGACTACTGCCACTTGCATCAACATTTTTCACCACCCTGATTTCTGCACTCTGTCTTACCCACTGTCTTCAACAACTTGACAGCCATCTTCCAGTCATCCTCTAAGCATCACATCCCCTTAGATCAACAACTGACCGTACTATCACAACTATGCCCACTTCCGGCACGTAATCATCTTTCCACTTGCATTTGCACTATCTACTTGCAACCCTGTTCTGTTGCTGCTGCTTATAATACTGTCACATACAAGCTTCATCCACAAAACCAAGCAAACAACACTTCTCACCAGCCTTCCTCTCTTGCCTTCACCAACCAGCGACCACCACCTCCTTCCCATTTCAAAAAAAAAAGTGCACAGCTACGCTACAACCATTACAGCATCATAGTTGTCGAAGAATCCTATACGATTTCACCTCACTCCCCAAAGTCGTCCAACCACTGTCAGTTCGCAACCACCACGCCACGACCATCCTCAACCAAAATCTCGATCCACTGTAGCCAACAACTCTCACCGGCTTTTCACTAACCTTGCTAATCATCCATCCTTCCAGTCGCCTCTTCAACAATCGCGACAACCCTAATCGCGCTTCCCCTAAATAGCCAGCATACTCCAATCACCACGACTCTAATCATCAGTCGAAAGTTTATGGAATTGAATTCGAACTTGAACTCGTGCCACTAGTAGTCGAACAAATTTTGGAATTGAATTGAAGATTTTGCTTTGGATTTCAAACAGAATAATCTCTGGCATTTTATTCTATTTTGAACGAACAAGTTTTGAACGAATGAAAAAAAAACAGTGAATCTCCTTTGTTGATTTTGGGAGGATAAGTTTTTTTTTTGGTTGAGTATTGGGCTCGTGGATTATTGTGATTGTGGGCCGAGTAAATTAGTCTGTTGAATCTGTTATAAGTTTTACTTTGTTTTTGTTTTAAAACCATTTTTGTTTTCTTTTGATCCAAGTATCTTCTTGTTTCCTTTAAAAAAAATGGGAAAATAAATAGGTTGTTTAGTTTTGTGTTGTAAATTGCTTAGTTTTCTCTTGTAAAAATATCTTCCCATTTGAAAAAAAAGTGCTTTCAATTGTGTTTGTTTTTCATTTGATTTAGTCTCTTCTAAAATAAATAAAAAATGTCTTGTTTGTCTTTGTTCATTTGACCCTTGCTTATCTCTAAAAAAAGGTTGCTTTCTTTTAATTTTATTTTGTTATATCACTAAAAAAAGGGACCTTTCATTCTCACTTGAATAAAAAAAAAATTTGCTTTCGTTTTCTTTTTAACAATTTTTTTTTATATATCTTGTTTTTTGTTTCAGGTTGCCCAAGCAGAAAATAAAGAAGAATCACTTTGCCTTGCTTTGCTAAAAAAAACTACCGCTAAAAAAAATGCTAATAAACTGCACGCTCTGGTATCATGCCCTTTTCCCTTGTTTTTATTTGAATTGCATTGTTGGTTGCTTGCATTTGCATTATATATATATATATATAAATTCAAAAAAGAAAAAACAAAAAAAAAACTTTATTTTAGTTGCATTGTAAATTCACGTTTAATTTCTATTTTGCATTCATCTCATCTTATTTTCTTTTCTAAGGGCAATACCCCAATTTACATAAGGTGAGGGATTTTATCACCCTTTCCTTAGCCCACAAAAGCATTACATCGTAGAATTTGACTAATAATAAAGATTAGACATTCGACTTAAGGGTGTCACGAGCTCATCTAGGGCTTAATTGTATCTTCACAATTGTTTTCTTTGAATAATTTTATTTCTTGGTGTCTAGGCTACGACAGAGTAATAACCATTTATAAATATTACAGTGATTCGTAAATATTATAGTGGTTGTTGGTCCTCTGAAGGTACTTAAACCTTCTGCTGCATTGCTACGGTGATTCATGGTGCACCGATAACCCCTGCCCGTTACTGGCTGAGAAATTTTTCTGTTGATTTAAGACAAAGTGTGATTATACAATTTTGGGTTAGGAGCTACTAAGGACAGAAAATTTGTAATTAAGTCTTTTGCATTCATTTAGTTGCATTAGTTCATGCATATTTAAAAAAACAAAAAAAATCCAAAATCCAAAATCCAAAAAAAAATTGTAAATTTTACTTAACTTAGTTTTTAATCCAAAAAAAAATATTTTTTTTCCTTCCCTTGAAAATTTTCAATCAAAAAAAAAATCCTTTCAAAAACAAAAAAAATTCAAAAATTCAAAAACAAAAACAAAAATCAAATTTCCATTTTCTAAAAACAAAAAAATTATTTGAAATAAATCCTTTTAATAAAAATTTGAAAATTCAAAAAACAAAATAAAAATTTTACAAAAACAAAAAAAATATAAAAATTTGAAAAACCAAAAACAAAACAAAAATCAAACTTCTCTTTTGAAAATAAATTTCACTTGGTAAATATTTTTCTTCCTCTAAAAAAAGCAAAAACAAAATCAAAAACAATTTTTCACTTTGTTTTTCAAATCTTCATTCATTCACTAAACTTGATTCTAATTTCTTTCTCTTCTCGGCTTTCACTTGTGCATGAGTACTTGGACTCGTGACACAACAACAAATCGTTGGACTCGCGACTCAACAACTAACCGTTTAACTCGAACAAATGACACTCCCGAAATGGCGAACGAGAACACCCCTCGAACTCTTATGGATATAATCTTTCCCAATAGAGTTTCTATTCCATCTTGCATCATGTTACCTACCCCTACGGGTAACCATTTCGAAATTCACTCGAACCATATTGCCACGCTTTCGAAATTTGGCAATTTCGAGCACGATGATCCATACATCTTTTTGACTAAATTCGAACAAGTTTGCGCAACCATTAAACTCCAACAACTTTCCGATGACGGAATCAAACTTCGATTAATCTCATTCGCTCTTACAGATTACGCTGAAAAATGTTTGTACAGCTTACCATCGAACTCGATTAAAACGTGGGAAGAATTTGTAAAAGCTTTCTTGAAAAAATTCTACCCCTTGGAAAAAACGAGTAGAATCCGAAACGAAATTGTAAATTTTCATCAATTCAAGGGAGAACCATTCGGAAAATATTTTGAAAGATTCAAAGAGCTTTTGATAAAATGTCCACACCATAACTTTGAAAAATGGACGATTTGCCAAATCTTATACGATGGACTCGAAAACAGCTCACGAACCATGCTCGAATCAATGTGCCAAGGCAACTTTCTTGCCCAACATCACGATGATGCTTGGCAATTTCTTGAAAACCTCGCCGAAAAATCATCCTAATGGGAACGTTCGAACGAAAAATCAATTTACTCACGATCGAGTGCACACTCGATAGGATATTATGTTGCTTTGGAAGCTAAGATCGACCAATGATTAAAAAATTCGATAACATTTTCTCATCGAATCAAATAAGCCAATCTTCCCAACCGATGTGTTATAAATGCAACGATCCTAATCATATAGCCGATCAGTGTCCCAATTCTGTCGAACAAATCAATGCTTTCAATAAAGCCAAAAATGACCCGTTTTCTCCAACGTACAACCCTGGTTGGAGAAATCATCCGAATTTTGGGTGGAACCAAAACAAACCCAATACAAATACGATTCGTCCCAATTTTCAAGCATTTCTGAATAATGCTTCGAATCCTCCCTTTCAGCTCAACAATTTTCAACCAAACTTTGCGGGTCCATCGCATAATCAACCGCAACAATTAAATTTTCAACCAAATTCTGCTCATCCTTCCCAAAACGATAAACGTTTAACTTCGCTTGAGAAAACTCTTGAAACGTTCGCCAAAGCAACTACTCAAAGCCTTCAATCAAACAGCAATTTGCAAAATTTATTGACCTCATATATGCAAAACAAAAACCAATCGATTGCAAAACTTGAAATGCAAATGAGTTAATTAGCCACGTCTGTAAGCGAACGTGAACGAGGAACATTCCCAAGCCAACTCATTTCAAATCCCAGAAATCAAAACACAAATTCAAATCAAGCCCATGTTGTTCAAGATAGCAACGTCACCCAATTTAATGCTATCACAACTCTCCGTTCCAGTAAAAAAATCGATAATCAAGTCGTTAATCCAAACTATTTACTGGAAACCTCTCTCGACACTTCTAAAACAACAAACGAATCTGGACAGAACGTGGAGCCAAACGTTGAATCAAATGCCATTCAAAACTCTTCTTCTTCTACTTAAGTAGACCCGCCTACCGAGTATCGTGTTCCATTTCCACATTGTCTTCGACCAAAGAAACACTCGGACCAAATGGAAAAGATGTTGGAAATTTTTAAACAAGTCAAAGTTAACATTCCGCTTCTTGACATCGTTTAACAAGTCCCCACTTACGCGAAATTTCTTAAGGACTTGTGTACCCAAAAGCGACACACTCAAGTGCCCGAAAAAGTCTTCTTAGCAACTAGTTTGAGTGAAGTCTTGTCCCAATCCATGCCCATTAAATACAAAGATCCTGGCTGCCCTACGATTTCATGCACAATTGGAGATAAGACGATTAACAAATGCTTGATAGACTTAGGTGCGAGTGTCAACTTGATTCCATACTCCGTGTACAAATAATTAGGCTTAGGTGAGCTCAAACCTACAAAAGTAACGCTTCAATTCTCCGATCGTTCCATTAAGAAGCCCGTAGGAGAAATCGAAGACGTGCTCATTCGAGTAGGGCAATTCATATTCCCCATTGATTTTATCGTTCTCGAAACACAACCAGTGTCAAATTCCGCGAGTCAAATTACATTGATTTTAGGCCGACCATTCTTAGCTACCTCGAATGCCTTAATCAATTGTCGTAATGGATCGATGAAAATTTCTTTTGGAAACATGACTTTGGATCTCAACATTTTCAATCTTGAAAGCCAATCGAACGAACCTCGTGACCAAACGTTGGAAGTTAGTGCCATTCACGAAAACTTTGAAAATGAAACACTTGATCTTAACGATGAACGCGAGGCCGAATACGAAAAATTGTTTCACGAAATCCCCGACGAGATTGAATACACTCTTCCTTTTGAATCACTTCCATTTGAGTCCAAATATCAACCCAATTCCTTGATCGAAAAACTCCCGAAGTTGGACCTCAAACCACTTCCCGATCACCTTAAGTACGCATACTTAGGTGATAACGAAACGTTGCCCGTCATAATTTCCGCAACTCTCTCTCTTGATCAAGAAACTTCTCTTCTCTCTATTCTTTCAAAAAGCAAGGAAGCGATTGGATGGTCGATCTCCGATATAAAGGGGATTAGCCCTGCTATTGTTCAACATCGCATCCATTTAATCGACGATGCCAAGCCTGTTCGTGATGCGCAACGAAGACTTAATCCAAAAATGAAAGATGTGGTGCGTGATGAAATTCTTAAACTTCTCGACAACAGAATCATTTACCCAATCTCTGATAGTTCATGGGTTAGCCTAATTCATGTTGTACCGAAAAAGTCTGGGCTAACCGTTGTTAAGAATGATTCAAACGAACTTCTTCCAACTCGTATCAAACGGTTTGGCGTGTTTACATTGACTATCGAAAACTAAATGCCGCAACACGAAAATATAACTTCCCTCTTCCTTTCATTGACCAAATGCTCGAACGTTTAGCCGGCTATGAATTTTACTGCTTCCTTGATGGTTATTTCGGCTATAACCAAATTCTTATCGCTCCCAAAGATCAAGAGAAAACGACTTTCACATGTCCATTCGGTACCTTTGCTTATCGACGTATGCCATTCGGATATTGTAACGCTCCTACGACTTTCCAATGATGCATGGTTGGAATCTTTTCCGACATGATTGAATGCTTTCTAGAAGTTTTTATGGACGATTTCTTAATCTTTGGCGATTCTTTTTCCCAATGTTTACATCATCTCGAATTGGTTCTAAATCGATGTAAAGAAAAACATTTGACTTTGAATTAGGAAAAATGCCACTTTATGGTCAAACAAGGCATAGTCTTTGGACATATCATCTCAAATAAAGGCATTGAGGTAGACAAAGCGAAAATCAATGTGTAACGACCCGATATTTTGGGCCATTCGCATCCATTATAAGTGTATAAGTAGACACTCATGCCGGAATTGAATTGCATAAAGTACCGCGTTGTTAATTTAAATTTGGCAAAACTGAACATATACAGTAAATAAATAATCACAGATCACAGACACAGAGTAATAATTGCAGCGGAAATAAAAGAGATAGTAGTTCATGAAGCTACTATATAAATATATAAGTTACATCAGAGTAAGAACAGATACAATGGAAGAGTAATACGATACATCAAATACAAATCAGAATACATCACTGGAATCATCGAATACTGAAAGCAGAATAGATGGCTGGATCTTCAAGCAAGCTCCAACTTCAAAGGTGAGTCTCGAATACTGGTACACTAAGTCTGACCCGAGCGTAAAGAAAACACAAAACACTCGAGTCAGGATTAACATTCTTGTATCAATAAATCCAACTCAAGTGAAATAGCAATTGAAATACAAATAACTCAAAGGTTGTTTGGAATAACCATCCTTTAAGGATCCGTTAAACTATCTACTAGGTAGTAATGTACGCTAAGTAGATAATGTCTATCAGTAATATAAGGTATCAAAATAGTGTTAAGGCGTTACCATTATCCCCCTTAACACATTTTATATAAGCGTTATAGTCTATACAGCACTGTAAACTCCACCGTAAACTAGTGGGATATCAGGGAGTACTCCATAGTTATAACACAAAACAAATTCGTAGTGGTCGCGTATAAAGGGATACAAGTATGACAAGGCACATGAGGCAATACCCAAGGTAGCGATACTACCATTTGCCTGATCCGGACTGGTGTGAACGAATCGCCGCAGCGATCGCAACACCGTGAAACAACACTCCCAAAATCAAGGGTGCACCAATCGACAACAAGTAATGAGTAGTTCGAAGAAGTGTGTTCACTTGAGGTAGCTGACCTCCATTGGCCCGGCACGGCTCCTGTTTTAGTCATTTCCAATTTGACACAAGTGTCAAGGCTATCCATCATCGTTCTCTTTCTTCAATCATCACATACATCATTCCAACCACTTCATTCTGGTTCACACTCCACGTATAGTTATTAAAGTGGTTTCGGTTTAGATAGAGAGTATATCCATAACCGATTCCGGTCTCTTTAATAACTTTCGTAATTATTACACCGATTGGTCGTTTATATAATTCAAAACCAAATCAATTACAATTTCAATTAGAATTTGTAAACCAACATTTCATTTCTCTTTCGAAATCAATTTCCATAATTTACGTCCAAAACTTCCAAATTACCATTTCAAAATCTTATGATTTAATTTCAATCTTTATTTAAACAATTCAAATATCGATTTAAATTCGTATATAAGTTTCATTTCGAAATCATTTAAATTAATGTAATTTAACATTCAAAACAATTTAACTTCATTAATCGATTTCATTCAATATTCATTAAGTAAATTTGTCATTCAAAAACAATTTCTATTAAATTCCCAATTCATTAAATCGATTACTTAAGTTCAACTTCCTTATATCAAACTTACAAATTGAATTAAATTAAATTCATCAAATCAAATTCTTTAGATTTCAAGTCTTACATTAATTCAATAAATCACATTTTATTTCTTGTTAAAGAAATTCAATTTCACTTATTAACTTACTTAAATAATTTTCCAAGAACTTAATTAATAAAGAAACTCAATTTCAATTTTTTACGAAGAAAAATTCACTTATTCAAAAGTTCAATTTTACTTATTAAAGAATTCAATTCAATTTAATCATTAAATAATTCAATCTTATTTAATTATTAAATAATTCAATCTTATTTAATTATTAAATAATTCAAAACTTAATTATTAAATATTTCAATGTTTAATAATTTCAACTTAATTATTAAATCATTTCAAACTTAATTCAATCATTTCTCTAGTTAAACAACATTCTTTTATCAATTACATTGTTAATATTTTGTTTCAGATTATTACATATTAACATTTTCCTTTCATTAAAATTCAAATTTCAACTTCATTTCAAAACCATATTATTTATTCAAATAAAATCTTCATTTATTTTTAAATCAAATTATTGACCAATCGGGTTTTTATTTAATTCTCTATCCTAGGTTAAAGTTCAATTTGGGTATTTATCATTTCAACCCGATTCCAATTTAATTCAAAATCAAAACATAGCAAAGGGAACTTGCAGTGTGATAACTGGGATGGTGTCAAAGTAAATAAACAAGCAATAACAACAACCAATATCAATCCAAAAATCAAATCAATAATCCCGAAATAATCGTATTAATTCGCATTGTTGTTTGTGCGAATTAATATAATTATTTCTAGAATCTACACTATCATTTCATGTAGATTAAAGATTATTACATTACGGTTTTTCACTTGTCATTCAATTTCATACATCATCAATTTAACAACATACATTCCGTGGTTCAAAGTGTAATTAAACAAATCCTACGTGTCAATAAATTTAACAGTTAAAGGGGTCATATTATACAAAAGTCATTTAATCAAATTTAACACATATATCAAATCTAACTATCCTACGTCAAATTCGATTACATATTATCTATCACTTCAACATTAACAATTTAACATCCAATGTCAATCATCAATAACCAATCATTTAACAACCAAACTGGATTATCATTGTATAAATAACAAATAAGGGTGTCAGGTGTCACAGGTGAACTGATACAGGTAATAACATATATAACAGTGTAAATAACCAACAGCAGCATATTTCAAATGTCGTTTCAATTGAAATCAAATTTAACAAATAAAAGAACGTTAATCATGAGTGATTGCTCACCTTTCGAGGCTAGAGAGAGATGACACTGAATTTGAGTTACGAAATCTAGATACGAATCCAAAGCCGAGCTAGGTTGGTACAAATTTGACGAACAAGCTGATAAATAGGGATCGATGAGAAAAGATCAAATCAGTTCGGCACAATCGGCAAAATGTATATATATCATTATTATTTTAATATCTCGATATTTTAATTTGAAGGAAAATATTAAATAAATATAATCCAAACTCATTATTTCTAAACTCCTATACTAAAATCAAACTGTTTTAACAACCCGAACATATACCTACTTAAAAACAACCCGAACATATACCTATATATATACTGCAACATGTATAAACTGATATATATATTATAATAACTATACATAGAATAATATATAAGTAGGCTTGTCATATAAACTAAAAATACGCGGACCCAAAATTTGTTATATAATTACATGTTTTTTTTTTAATTTATATATAAACATATATTATCATACATTCACATCTCAATAAATTAAAATAGACGCCAACTGTTTTAAATCCAGTAACTTATATATATAACTTATAAAATCAGATATATTAAACAAATCGATATATATATATATATATATAAATATAATATAAATATAATATACCTTATACAAGTATGTACGCCAGGAAGATGGGAAGGCTGTGGTTGCTAGCGAGACCGAGCCTGGGGAGTGCAAGGCCAGGATGAGCGTTAGGGGAGTGGAGCCATGCACGGTTGGTGAGGTGGCCGAGGCCGGAGGTGATGTGAGGCTCGCTTTTCTCAGAGGACCAGAGGAGAAGGAGGCGGTGGAGAAGGAGGGAGGACTTGCCGCTGCCGCGGGGCCGTGGAGGAGGAGGAGCTGAGGGACGCGGTGGTGCGGCGCGTAATTGTTCAGGATCATTTCGAAGACTGGACGGTGTTGGAGAGTTTGTTGCGGCTGTAGTGTTTGGCGGAGCGGTGGTGGTGTTAGAAGGTGGCTCGGGTGAGGTGGCTGCACGCACGAGGAGGGTGGTGGCTGTGCGTGGTTGCGGTGAGGGTGGATGTAGGAGGAAGAGGGATGTTCGTGCATGAATATACATTATGCTGAAGCGAAAGAAAAATGAGGTGGAGTGATAAAGAAAAGGAATGAGAAGATGGAGCTTCAGCTTGCAAAAATAAATAGGCTCACGTTTCATATATTAGTATATTTCCTATGTGATAGCACGTTAACCAAAACTGGAATTTGAAGGGAATATATTGGGAACAAATAAATGGCAAAAGTCGTATGAATTCAAAGATTCATTAAATGTGAATAACTGTTGGTATGAAACAGTGAGCAAGTGGGTAAATGAATAAAATAAAAAAACAAAAGTCTCAAAATGCAGAACTGATACAAAGTCGTTTCGCAGATTCCACTATCACTGGGACTTCGAAACATGCAAACGAATATACCACTGAGATCAGTATTACGAGACGATCAAAACGGTATATGGATATCAGTAATACGATTTAATTATAAAATTCGAATTTTCTAATAGCGGAAAAATGCAAGAAAAACACTGAAAAATAAGATCGACAGAGTCAAAGATGTCCGAATTTGGAAAAACGACAAACTGACATCTTGCTCAGAAGATGGTTTAGAATTTTTCTATGTAAAAATATTTAGGTTCCGAAAACATTTTATTTTCATCGTTTTTTAACTAATTAAATTTGAAGTAAATTTACGCGCGAAATAAACTTTCATATTTTCGGACGAAAATTTACCAGTTGCTATGTTTAACTAGACGTATTCCAAATATTAAATTTATATTTCAAAATTTTATCGTTTAAAATTTCATAAAATTTTAACTAACTACGTTATTAAAACAGTTAAAATTTACGGGTCGTTACACTCTCCCCCACTCAAAACTTTTCGTCCCCGAAAAGGAACGAGGTAGGAGAATAGAAACAAACAGAAAGAAAACAGATTTGAAATACAAAATAACAATCAATTTAAACCATATAAATTCAAATTTAAATTAATTGATATTCAATAATTGATTTAATCCATTTGATTTCACTAAAATCAACTATTTCTAAATTCATTATCTTATTATCCAATTATCCTCAATTTACAATTTCTAAAACCATAAATTTGAATAATCTTTTATTATAATCATATTTTATTTTCAACAATTTAAATTCTTTTTTATTCCAAATTATTGTTAAATTTATTCTACTTAATATATCTAATCACATATATTTAAACCATATAAATTAATTTAAACCATATAAATTTAATTTAAATTAATTTATATTCAATAATTGATTTTAAATTCAAAGTATTTCCATAAATTGATCTAATTTCAATTTATTAATTCCTTCAAGCAAATTTATTTATCTCATCTATTATTCAATTAACTTATTATTCTATCATCCTGATTAGCATTTTTATATAATCAAAATCTAAGTGTATAACATTTATTATATCCACTAAAATTTTATTTATAAAATCATTTTATATTGTATATTATCCAATTGCATTGTAACTTCTGAATAATTTAGTTAAGTTATATTGAAATGCAATTTAGTACCATACAAATAAATTTTCAAATTCAATTATTTCAAGTTTAAATACTTATTCAAATTTTAGCTTTATTTATACTTGAAAACATCTTTTAACATGATTTAATAATTAGATTTCCGATTAACTTTAACAATTTAGAGATATATATAATATATTTATATCAAATCAAATTAAATTTTAAAATAAGATACCTATATATATTTATAAATCAAATTATACTGAAGAAATTCAAATCAAAATATTTTCCAAAACAAAACCGTAGCAAAGCTACAGAATAGTATCTCCACTTCGAGACTCGAAAATGAATGTCGATGATGCGGCCGCCATCACCGAAATTATTTTCCAGCGACAAAGAGAAGAGCACTGATTTCAACATTTTAAAATTCTTTGAAAACGGTTTCTATTTGAAAATACTTTCAATAATATACATTTTAAAATTTAAAAACCAAGGCTTGAAATCACTGGAAATTAAATTCTCCAATTCTAAATTTTAAATTCATTTAAATTTCAAATCAGTTTATAACCCATGTTTACAAATTCATTTATAGAACAATAAGTGATAATCAATTATTATCATTTCAACAACCAATTTAATTAACTTATCAAATTTCAGAAAATTTTACTTATATATATTTATAATATATTCATACAAATTTATTTCATTTACCAAATTTGAAAATAATATTGTGTCAGTTTGCTCTGTTCAAGTGTTTTGGAAATCCTATCGATAGCGTTGATCAGACGAATCGATCGGAAACCCAAATCAACATCAACAACTCAAATAACACAATATATAAAACATTTTAAAATACTAATTTACAAATACACTTTCTCGCTCGACGATACAAGAATGGATTCAAAGCAAGGATAGGGATTCAAATTTGATGGACTCAAATCAAAGAGAATTCTGATTCGAAGACGAATTCGAAAGAAAAGATAAGGTGATTAAATAACAGAATCGGGAGATGTGTAAGCTTATTTAATTCACGGGCAACCTTAACCGGGTCGACCGTGACTTTAAAAATAAGATCGATGTAGAATTTCGAGGTAAACCAACATTCGATCTTAAGAAATAGAATTCAAGTATAGTAAGAGATAGATAGCATCGAAAACCGAGGATACAGAAATCTCCGGTAAATCGATGTCTATTATAAAGGAGTTTTTCTCCTTTACGATTCATTCGAAGATTGGCGAGACCATCGATTCATTATAAAGATCGTTCGAGGTGGAGTTATGGGATACTCCGGAATGAGAAGGCGAATAGTGAGGGACACGAATGGATTTTGGAACCGCAGGGAACGTTCCAAAATTCAAAGGAATCGAGTCAAAGGAAGAGATTGAAACTCGAATGAGAGTGATTCTGTAAATACATTTACCCTATATGTTAAGTTTTGCCTAGAGCTACCAAAGCTCTGATACCAACTGTAACGACCCGATATTTTGGGCCATTCGCATCCATTATAAGTGTATAGGTAGACACTCATGCCGGAATTGAATTGCTCAAAGTACCGCGTTGTTAATTTAAATTTGGCAAAACTGAACATATACAGTAAATAAATAATCACAGATCACAGACACAGAGTAATAATTGCAGCAGAAATAAAAGAGATAGTAGTTCATGAAGCTACTATATAAATATATAAGTTACATCAGAGTAAGAACAGATACAACGGAAGAGTAATACGATACATCAAATACAAATCAGAATACATCACTGGAATCATCGAATACTGAAAGCAGAATAGATGGCTGGATCTTCAAGCAAGCTCCAACTTCAAAGGTGAGTCTCGAATACTGGTACACTCAGTCTGACCCGAGCGTAAAGAAAACACAAAACACTCGAGTCAGGATTAACATTCTTGTATCAATAAATCCAACTCAAGTGAAATAGCAATTGAAATACAAATAACTCAAAGGTTGTTTGGAATAACCATCCTTTAAGGATCCGTTAAACTATCTACTAGGTAGTAATGTACGCTAAGTAGATAATGTCTATCAGTAATATAAGGTATCAAAATAGTGTTAAGGCGTTACCATTATCCCCCTTAACACATTTTATATAAGCGTTATAGTCTATACAGCACTGTAAACTCCACCGTAAACTAGTGGGATATCAGGGAGTACTCCATAGTTATAACACAAAACAAATTCGTAGTGGTCGCGTATAAAGGGATACAAGTATGACAAGGCACATGAGGCAATACCCAAGGTAGTGATACTACCGTTTGCCTGATCCAGACTGGTGAGAACGCATCGCCGCAGCGATCGCAACACCGTGAAACAACACTCCCAAAATCAAGGGTGCACCAATCGACAACAAGTAATGAGTAGTTCGAAGAAGTGTGTTCACTTGAGGTAGCTGACCTCCATTGGCCCGGCACGGCTCCTGTTTTAGTCAGTTCCAATTTGACACAAGTGTCAAGGCTATCCATCATCGTTCTCTTTCTTAAATCATCACGTACATCATTCCAACCACTTCATTCTGGATCACACTCCGCGTATAGTTATTAAAGTGGTTTCGGTTTAGATAGAGAGTATATCCATAACCGATTCCGGTCTCTTTAATAACTTTCGTAACTATTACACCGATTGGTCGTTTATATAATTCAAAACCAAATCAATTACAATTTCAATTAGAATTTGTAAACCAACATTTCATTTCTCTTCGAAATCAATTTCCATAATTTACGTCCAAAACTTCCAAATTACCATTTCAAAATCTTATGATTCAATTTCAATCTTTATTTAAACAATTCAAATATCGATTTAAATTCGTATATAAGTTTCATTTCGAAATCATTTAAATTAATGTAATTTAACATTCAAAACAATTTAACTTCATTAATCGATTTCATTCAATATTCATTAAGTAAATTTGTCATTCAAAAACAATTTCTATTAAATTCCCAATTCATTAAATCGATTACTTAAGTTCAACTTCCTTATATCAAACTTACAAATTGAATTAAATTAAATTCATCAAATCAAATTCTTTAGATTTCAAGTCTTACATTAATTCAATAAATCACATTTTATTTCTTGTTAAAGAAATTCAATTTCACTTATTAACTTACTTAAATAATTTTCCAAGAACTTAATTAATAAAGAAACACAATTTCAATTTTTTACGAAGAAAAATTCACTTATTCAAAAGTTCAATTTTACTTATTAAAGAATTCAATTCAATTTAATCATTAATTAATTCAATCTTATTTAATTATTAAATAATTCAAAACTTAATTATTAAATATTTCAAGGTTTAATAATTTCAACTTAATTATTAAATCATTTCAAACTTAATTCAATCATTTCTCAAGTTAAACAACATTCTTTTATCAATTACATTGTTAATATTTTGTTTCAGATTATTACATATTAACATTTTCCTTTCATTAAAATTCAAATTTCAACTTCATTTCAAAACCATATTATTTATTCAAATAAAATCTTCGTTTATTTTTAAATCAAATTATTGACCAATCGGGTTTTTATTTAATCCTCTATCCTAGGTTAAAGTTCAATTTGGGTATTTATCATTTCAACCTGATTCCAATTTAATTCAAAATCAAAACATAGCAAAGGGAACTTGCAGTGTGATAACTGGGATGGTGTCAAAGTAAATAAACAAGCAATAACAACAACCAATATCAATCCAAAAATCAAATCAATAATCCCGAAATAATCATATTAATTCGCATTGTTATTTGTGCGAATTAATATAATTATTTCTAGAATCTACACTATCATTTCATGTAGATTAAAGATTATTACATTACGGTTTTTCACTTGTCATTCAATTTCATACATCATCAATTTAACAATATACATTCAGTGGTTCAAAGTGTAATTAAACAAATCCTACGTGTGAATAAATTTAACAGTTAAAGGGGTCATATTATACAAATGTCATTTAATCAAATTTAACACATATATCAAATCTAACTATCCTACGTCAAATTCGATTACATATTATCTATCACTTCAACATTAACAATTTAACATCCAATGTCAATCATCAACAACCAATCATTTATCAACCAAACTGGATTATCATTGTATAAATAACAAATAAGGGTGTCAGGTGTCACAGGTGAACTGATATAGGTAATAACATATATAACAGTGTAAATAACCAACAGCAGCATATTTCAATTGTCGTTTCAATTGAAATCAAATTTAACAAATAAAAAAACGTTAATCATGAGTGATTGCTCACCTTTCGAGGCTAGAGAGAGATGACACTGAATTTGAGTTACGAAATCTAGATACAAATCCAAAGCCGAGCTAGGTTGGTACAAATTTGACGAACAAGCTGATAAATAGGGATCGATGAGAAAAGATCAAATCAGTTCGGCACAATCGGCAAAATGTATATATATCATTATTATTTTAATATCTCGATATTTTAATTTGAAGGCAAATAATAAATAAATATAATCCAAACTCATTATTTCTAAACTCCTACACTAAAATCAAACTGTTTTAACAACCCGAACATATACCTACTTAACAACAACCCGAACATATACCTATATATATACTGCAACATGTATAAACTGATATATATTATAATAACTATACATAGAATAATATATAAGTAGGCTTGTCATATAAACTAAAAATACGCGGACCCAAAATTTGTTATATAATTACATGTTTTTTTTAATTTATATATAAACATATATTATCATACATTCACATCTCAATAAATTAAAATAGACGCCAACTGTTTTAAATCCAGTAACTTATATATATAACTTATAAAATCAGATATATTAAACAAACCGATATATATATATATATATATATAAATATAATATAAATATAATATACCTTATACAAGTATGTACGCCAGGAAGATGGGAAGGCTGTGGTTGCTAGCGAGACCGAGCCTGGGGAGTGCAAGGCCAGGATGAGCGTTAGGGGAGTGGAGCCATGCACGGTTGGTGAGGTGGCCGAAGCCGGAGGTGATGTGAGGCCCGCTTTTCTCAGAGGACCAGAGGAGAAGGAGGCGGTGGAGAAGGAGGGAGGACTTGCCGCTGCCGCGGGGCCATGGAGGAGGAGGGGCTGAGGGACGCGGTGGTGCGGCGTGTAATTGTTCAGGATCGTTTCGAAGACTGGACGGTGTTGGAGAGTTTGTTGCGGCTGTAGTGTTTGGCGGAGCGGTGGTGGTGTTAGAAGGTGGCTCGGGTGAGGTGGCTGCACGCGCGAGGAGGGTGGTGGCTGTGCGTGGTTGCGGTGAGGGTGGATGTAGGAGGAAGAGGGATGTTCGTGCATGAATATACATTATGCTGAAGCGAAAGAAAAATGAGGTGGAGTGATAAAGAAAAGGAATGAGAAGATGGAGCTTCAGCTTGCAAAAATGAATAGGCTCACGTTTCATATATTAGTATATTTCCTATGTGATAGCACGTTAACCAAAACTGGAATTTGAAGGGAATATATTGGGAACAAATGGCAAAAGTCGTATGAATTCAAAAATTCATTAAATGTGAATAACTGTTGGTATGAAACAGTGAGAAAGTGGGTAAATGAATAAAATAAAAAAACAAAAGTCTCAAAATGCAGAACTGATACAAAGTCGTTTCGCAGATTTCCACTATCACTGGGACTTCGAAACATGCAAACGAATATACCACTGAGATCAGTATTACGAGACGATCAAAATGGTATATGGATATCAGTAATACGATTTAATTATAAAATTCGAATTTTCTAATAGCGGAAAAATGCAAGAAAAACACTGAAAAATAAGATCGACGGAGCCAAAGATGTCCGAATTTGGAAAAACGACAAACTGACATCTTGCTCAGAAGATGGTTTAGAATTTTTCTACGTAAAAATATTTAGGTTCCGAAAACATTTTATTTTCATCGCTTTTTAACTGATTAAATTTGAAGTAAATTTACGCGCGAAATAAACTTTCATATTTTCGGACGAAAATTTACCAGTTGCTATGTTTAACTAGACGTATTCCAAATATTAAATTTATATTTCAAAATTTTATCGTTTAAAATTTCATAAAATCTTAACTAACTACGTTATTAAAACAGTTAAAATTTACGGGTCGTTACACAATGTCATTGCAAATCTACCCATTCCCAAAACTGTTAAGGACATTCGACCATTTCTAGGACACACTGGCTTTTACCGACGCTTTGTGAAAGACTTCAGTAAAATCGCTCGTCCCTTGACAACTCTACTCGGAAAAGACGTTCCATTCGATTTCAACTCTGAGTGTATCTCCTCTTTCAAACGTCTTAAGAAGGAACTCATTTCTGTTCCAATCATTTGCGCACCCAATTGGGATCTTCCTTTCGAAAATCACATGTGATGCTTCGAACTTTGCCGTTGGTGCTGTCTTAGGACAACGCATCCACAAGATCCTCCATGTCATTTACTACGCGAGTATGACTTTGAACGAAGCTCAACTCAACTACACAACAATCGAAAAGGAGCTTCTAGCTATCATTTTTGCTCTCGAAAAATTCCGACAATACTTGATAGGTTCACACATTACTGTGTACACAGACCACTCTGCGCTTCGATATCTCTTCGCTAAAAATGATGCTAAATCTCGTTTGATACGTTGGATCCTTTTACTTCAAGAATTTGACCTTACAATTAAAGACAAAAAAGGATCCGATAACGTCATAGCCGATCACTTGTCTCGTCTTTCGAACGCACCATCTGCTTTGCCAATTAATGAAAACTTCCCCGATGAACAACTTCTTTCAATTTCGATCGATCCATGGTACGCAGATATAGTGAACTACTTAGTCACTAAAAAAACTCCCTCATCTTGGTCCAAACATGATAAATACAAATTCATGTCCCAAGTGAAATATTTCTATTGGGACGATCCATACTTGTTCAAATATTGTCCCGACCAAATCATGTGACGTTGCATTCCGGATAATGAGATAAGGAGTGTTCTTTCGTTTTGCCACGATCAAACGTGCGGTGGACATTTCGGTCCTTGAAAAACTGCAGAAAAAGTGCTTCACTGTGGATTCTATTGGCCTTCTCTTTTCATAGACTCGTTCGAATTTTGCCAAACTTACGATCGATGTCAAATGCTTGGACGAATTTCTCGACGAGATATGATGCCTCTAAACCCCATTCTTACAATCAAAATCTTTGATGTTTGGAGTATCGACTTTATGGGACCTTTTCCCAATTCTTTTGGAAACTTGTATATCCTTCTCACCATCGATTACGTTCCAAAATGGGTCGAAGCTGTTCCTTGCAAAACCAACGACCATAAAATTGTTGTGGAATTTCTCAAAGAAAACATCATTTCAAGGTTCGGCACACCTCGCACAATAATCAGTGATAACGGGACCCATTTTTGCAACCGTTCTTTTGAAACTTTAATGAAAAAATACTCGATAACCCACAAGTTATCCACTCCGTATCATCCTCAGACTTGTGGGCAAGTTGAAGTTTCAAATCGATAAATAAAAAAAATCTTGGAGAAAACTGTTAAAAAAATCGAAAAGATTGGTTACAGAAATTGACCGACGCGCTTTGGGCTTACTGTACAGCTTTTAAAACTAACCTTGGGATGTCCCCATTTCATTTAGTTTACGGTAAAGCTTGCCATTTACCCATTGAAATCGAACACAAAGTGTTGTGGGTAATTAAGAACTTAAACTTTGATCTTGAGAAAGCTGGTGAAAACCGAAAACTACAAATCAACGAACTAGAACTTAGGAACGACGCGTATGAAAACGAGAAAATTTACAAAGAAAGAACCAAAGTTTTTCATGACAAGTCAATCCTAAGGAAAACGTTTTCGCCTAATCAAAAAGTTCTTTTATATGACTCAAGACTTCATTTATTCCTTGGGAAACTTAAATCGAGATGGACCAGACCATTTGTGGTACGAACTGTTTTTCCACATGGTGCCGTAGAAATAGAAAACCCCAGGGATGGATCAATTTGCAAATTCAACGGTCATCGTTTGAAACCTTTCTTGGCATTGCCAAGTAACCAAGAGGAGGAGCTCATGATCCTTCATGAGCCAAGCTACGTCTAGTAAGAATGTTAACCCTTTTTTGTAAATATGTACATAGTTTTTGTAACGACCCACTATTTTGGACCATTCAAATCGACAATAAATCCACACATGTCGGACTTGAATAATACAAAACAATAGATTGTAAATAAATTTGGAGCAAATAAAAACCACTCAGAGAATCACAGATACATAATATCAGAATAACTCGCAGCGGAAGAATAAAATAAATAGTGGTTCATGAAGCCACTATAATTACATAGTCTCAAAACAGATACATAGTCTGAAAAACAAATACAATTCTGAAACAAGTATAGTAGAAATCCCAAATACATATGTCTCTAATACATAAACTGACATAGAAATACTGAATGGAAATAGATAGCAACTAGATAAATGACGATCTCCAGTAGTCCTAGCTCCAGAAGGTGAGATCCAAAGCTGATACTCAGGCTGACCCGAGCGTAAAGCAAAACACAAACACTCGAGTCAGGACATACATACTTATACAATGTAAACCAACTCAAGTGAACTGTAATAAAAGGTACAAGTAACTTAAAGAATGCTTGGGATCGCCCATTCTTTAAGGATCCGTTAAACTATCTACTATGTAGTAATATTCGCTATTATAATAATGTCTAATAATAAAATAAACTTACTTTTAAATAGCATTAAGGCTTTACATTTTCCACCTTAACACGTAATAGTCCCAGTAGTCTATCCAGTATTAGAATACACCCAGATCGGGTCTACCCTCAATACTCCACAGGCTACGGAACAAATCCCAACTCGTAGTAAAGTTCGATATGGTAGGTGACACGGCACAACAAGGCAATGCCATGGTAGATATACCAATTATGCATCTGGGCTAGTGGAAACGCATAGCAGCCACTGTCGCCCACCTCGAGCCACACTCCCAAATCAAAGGGTGCACCCAGTTAATCACAAAAGTAATAGAATGGTATCGAAGAAGTGTGTCTGATCAGAGGTGCTACCTCATTGGCCCGAGAATCGCTCCTGTTTTAGCCACCTTATGCCAACTCACGGGAGTTGGGTCCACGTAAATATACCTTTAGGATCGTCATCACCATCCTACTTCATTCTGGAATCTCCACTGCGTACACAGTTGTTAAAGTGGTTTTCGGTATCGACAAAGAGTATGTCCATATTCGATCCCGGTCTCTTTAGCAACCAATCGTTATTATAACCCGTGGTTATACTTTTCAAATGGTTTATATTTCCAATCAAAATAATTCATTTAAACCATTTAAAAATAAAGTCAATATTCTTTCAAATCAAATATTCAATTCCCAAAAATTTAGCACTTTTGAAGCTTGTTTATTTAGTTAAATACTTCAAAACATTGAAATTTCAGCATTCGTAGCACTTAGAAAATGCTGCGGTAAGTTATATTTGAAAATAGTTCATTTCAGCAAAGACAGCATTTATAAACTGCTACAGTAGTTTAGGGTTCAATTTGAAAAATTAGTTCAATTCAGCAAAAAACAGCATTTACAAAACTGCTGCAGTAGTTCAATTACATTTGAAAATCTCATTTCAGCAAACTGCAGCACTTATCAAGTGCTAATGTAGCTCTTTTAATTAATTTCAGATTTTCTTTCTGCAACCACAGCACTTACCAAGTGCTGCAGTAGTCCTTAGTTAATTTAGCATTTAGTTCATTTGCATCAATCACAGCACTTACAAAGTGCTGCAGTATCTATTAGTTTAGATTTTAAGTTAATTCCAGAAATGATAGCATTTCTGAAGTGCTACTAAATAAATTTCCAGATTTATACAAAAATTCCAGAAACAATTTAAACTTCAATTTTAACCATTTTAACTTATAAAATCATATTTTCCCACTTCAAAAATGTTCATTTAAATACCCTTTAACTCATGATTTTATAAAGTAAAATTTCATAAATAAAATCCAATTTTCAGTAATTCACTTATTCAATCCAAGTGTACAATTTTATTATTCTTTGCATTTTTACCAATTAACTTAACACTTAAATTTAAATTTCCATTTCATAAATAAAACTTAATTTCCATATTTTTTTCTTTACTTAAACTTCCATTTTTAAAACAATCTCACATTTTCAAATTAAGTTCTATTTAAAATTACAATTTTTTTACCATTTATTTATTTAACCTTTTAAATCATAGAAAAATCACTAACACTTTATTAAATTATTTTAAATTCAATTTAAATCAAAATATCATTTTTACATTTTAAAATACTTAAAAATTTCCAGAAAAATATATAAAATAACCACGGGTCTGTATAATATTTTCTAACCTAAGTCAAGTGATACAGATAATATATCATTTCAATCCGTAATTTACAAAGAAAAATCCGGGTTCTATCATTTCAAACCCGCAATCCCAAGTCAATAAAATAAATAAAAATCGCCTAGGCCTATCATTTCAGCCCGTAATGATTTTTCCCTATTCTAAAGTCCATTTGGGTATGTATTCTACATGGAACTTGCAGTGTGAGAAACAGAATAAAATAAACAATATAATAGAATATAACATATTAGATGATGTGACGGGTTATAACCAGGGTTTAACATCATATAATTCATATCACAGGAAGGTTTAACATGATATAACAATTCTACACATTCACTTGTTATCACTTCACAATTTTATAAGTATGAATGTCAAGCGTGAATAACTCACCTTTTCAGCTGGAGTTATCAAATCAAAACACGAATAAATTTCAGAAAGCACGATACAGCACGACTTTATGCTTTATTATTCACGTGACTTACATTTTTTTCAGAAATGAAATGGACATGAATTGTGAAAAAAATGAGGAGTTTCTCATATGAATAACAAAGCATATACACGGCTAGACAAAAGAAAAAGAACAGCCAAAAAAATGAAAAGACTAGAAATGAAAAGTCACAAGTTAAACTGTAAAGCTTGTCTCTTTGAATTTCCAATTCATTTATTCAAAATAAACCAATCAAAAATCAATTAAATAAACTAAAAGTTAAAACAAAATAATGTAGAACTGAAAATAAATAAATAGTCTTAGGAAAATAGGAAAATAATAAAGAAAATAGTTTGTTATATTGAAACTAGAATTAAAAATTGTAAACAAAAATACAACTAATATTGGAAAATTACAACTACACTTTTTAAAAATGTTTAAAAAATAAAATTTTGAAATAAAATCTAATTTAAAAATATTTGCAAAATCTTGGGTTGTTACAGTTTTCCCCGTTACACTCATTATATCATGCATTGATTGTGGGGACACAATCAAAAGTAAGTGTGGGGGGGGGGGAGTCTCATTTCCATTTTCATTTTTTTAGTTTTTCATGGCATTTTTGAATTTTCATATTCTTTTCACTTAAAAAAAATATCTCAAAATTTCTAAATCTCAAAAACATTTTCTTTTTAGCATTTTGATTTATTTTTGAAGAAACACTATAGGATAAGTATAAGTTTTGGTTAATAAATTGAAATTTTTGAAAACATATTTTTGTTAACAAAAATAAAAATGAAGTTTGTTTACAAATAACAATGGTTTAACAAGTATATAGGAAGGTTCATATGTGTTAATTATGAAGTATGTTCTAATTGAAAATCTTTGTTTTAAAAAGTTGTAAATTTAAAGTAAAGGATATAACAATTTTATCTCCCAAGTTAAATAGTGCTAAGATGATTTTGCAAAACTCTCTCTTTCAATATATATATATATATATATATATATATATATTTAACACCTAGAGTCATGTGTTCACACTCGCGTGTTCACTCGCCATGCTCTGTACCCTTCTCACGTAAGCCCGAAAGGTAGTGCATGATCGGTATATCTTGCCTCAGTTTATCTGAGTTAGGTGTATGTATATAAAAATTCTTTTTAATAACGCCTACAGTCGATAAGTGTTCACTCGCCACGCTCTATATTTCCCTCACATAAGTCCGCAAGGCAGTGCACGGGTAATATATCTGGCCTCAGTTTACTCGAGTTAGGCATTTGTAAATATTGTTAATATCAATTAAATTTTCAAGTAAGAGAGAGTAATCAATTGAAATCCAAGCACCATTTTAACTTGTTTGATTTAACTTGTTATTGAAAAGAAATGAGAATATCACTTTGGCAAACTTTGATAATCAACTAAGGATCATTTCAAAATTACATTGTGTTATCAACCGAAACAAAGGGTTAAACTATTGTCTATTTGCTATGATAACTTGATTTTTGTTAGAAGTTTTGACGAGTAAATGACTTAAATTTTCAAGACAATGACCAAAACCTATATTTAACTTATGAGTGTCGAATTGAAAGTGAATCCTTCATTTGTAAATATTTTCAAAAACTTGCATTCATCCCATTGTAAATAAATCTTGCAGTTTGTAAATATTTTCACTTTGCATTTGGATTTTGTGGGTAGTATCCGCTGAAAACCCTCATCAGACAACACTCGTCCTACTGGGACACCCAGAGGTTTAACAGCTTGTTGCATACGCTCAATGCAATCGTGCTCTGTACGAAAACAAATTTATCTTAGTTTTCCTTTATTCGAGGACGAATAAAAAGATAAGTGTGGGGGTATTTGATGTGCACGTAAATGTGCATATATTTACATCCATATTTTATCTCTTTTTATTTAAATAAACATCATATTTGGGCATTTTTACATGTTAAAACCAAAATTCAATTATTTTCAAACCATCATATTTTCATATTCATTCAAGGGCAAAATAGTCATTTGTGTGCATGTGTTAATTTAAGAATTTTTACTTGGACATTTTTTGATGATTTTTATAGAAATTTGGATATATATGGAAGAGGCTTATATGAAGATACATGCATGCACAAATGAATACAAAGGAAAGAAGAGGGAAATAATTCAAGACCATGAACATGAAGGACCCCACCCACTTGCCTAAATCTACAATTAAAAACTAATGGACAACTAAGTGGAGGTTAAAGCTTCATGCACTTTAATGAGGGATTAATTAGTGGCTAATGGTTACTTGATGGCCACACTTCCTAAAGGGCATTTTGGGAAGCTCCCTAAAAATAGAATTAGGGTTTTATGTATGTATAAATAGCCCTCTTATGTACATGTAAATCATCTTCTACTCTTTCATTTTACTTAGGAAATTGAGAGATCAAATTGTAAGCTAAACGTTACATGCAATAAAAATGGCTTCCAAGCCTCTTTCTTCTCTCTTTTCTACATGCTTTTCTTTGTTTAATTGTTAATGTTTATTTCTATGCTCACTTTCTCTTAATGTTCATAGCTTAGATTTACATTTTTGCACTAGTCTAATCAATTTTGTTCTAGTAGTTAATCTTCTTTTTCTTTGTTTATTCTCTACTTTCTTTCATTTTCAATGTTGAAACTTACATGTGTTGATTTGATAAGACAAATGAGTAGCTAAACCCCTTAAATTTAGGGGTAATGAAGCTCTCAAATATTATGTAATTTCAACATTTTTTATGATTTATGATCTCTTTGTTTGTAATTCATGAAAGTGAATTTTGATGCAAGTTTATATAAGTGGGTTTGATAGCTTATATTGCTTATGCAAATGAGCTATTCTTATTCAACATAAACACAATTTGCATCATCATTTGCTAATCCATCTTTGATTGTGAAATTAAAGTAAAAATGAAATTTGATGATCTATATTACTAGTTACAATAGTAAATAGATCATACTTAAAATAGCTTTTGCTTTGGCTTCATTTTTATGAGAATTATAAGTAGTTTATTTGTTGTATTATAGTTTGATGGTTTGAGTTATGTTAATTAATAACATAAAAAACCATACTTATTATAAATACAACAATATTTCACTTAATATCAAAGCTAGAGATAACAAATTGTTTGTTTGTTGATTTACAAAAATATGAGAGTGGATTTGCCTCTAAATTGTTCTCTAGTTCAATAGTTTTGAAATAAAATTTTAATTCTAGTTTTAGCTTCATTTTATTTCTGGTTAACAATTTCTCCTCCATTTGGTCTAATTTGATTGAATAGATTTTTAAACTCTAACAATTCCCTGCGGATCGACCCGTATGCGCCACGTACTACAAAGTGTATGCCATGCGCTTGCGGTTATTTTAATTTGACATTTTTTTGACAAATTTCTAAACCGATAGAAATTTTGTCGATTAACACCATGGTTGGAACTAGGCTAGCACACAGTAGAGTAAATGGGTAAATTTCAATAAAAACAACCATTATTGCATCTTTAATTGGCCTATGCAATCTAATTAATTTAGAGCTTGTTCTAGATTTTCTGTTGAATTAAATCAATATTTTATTTTAATTTATAAATAAGGTTTTATATTATATAATTTATATTATAGTATATATTTGTATACCGTATACATATATGTATGTGCGTGCACGTGCAACAAAATATTTTGTACATGGTTTAACATACCCGTATATAGATGTAGGATTAACATCGCAACCGACATGTTAGCCCCTCCTGTATTCGATTTGCAGTCCAAATGTATATATATGTACATTATAATAATATATACATAATTAAATATATATATATATATATTAAATGTTAGTTATAAGAAATTTATATATAAAACATTTAAAAATTATATATGTAACAACCCTGGTTTTGGTGATTACCTGTGAAAAATAAATTATAACGATGGCTATAATTTAAAATGGAGAAAATAAAATAAATTTGGAGGTGTAAAATTTGGAAATTTGTTTATTTTGGATAAACAATTTGTTTTCGCAAAATAAAATGGAATTAAGTTGATATGGTGGTGTATTAATTAAATAAATGAAATTATGTTGGTTTGGTGGTTAATTATATTAAATAAAGGATAAAAGAAATTAATTCAACATTTATTTGTTGAAAAAGAAATATAAAATGAAGAAAGTAAAGTTCTGAAAACTTTATTATGTTATGTTGGGGTAATAATGAACATTGGATGGTTTTATTTTGATAAAACGCAATAATTGTGGAATTAATGGTCAAATAGTGATTTTTGTTAATTTCAATGATGTGCTAAAATTAAATATGGTAAATATTGTGAATAAAAAAGTGGAATTTTGTTTAGAAACAATATTTGAGTGTAAAAATAATTTTAACATGGTTTGTTCTGTTAATATAAACAAAGAAATGATTTTTGTGTAATTTTTGTTGTCAAAAATAACGATTTGTGTAATTATGATGTAAATTAAAGTATTTAAATAAAAATAGAATTTTTACAATGGAAATTAGTTTTAATAGCTAAAATAATTTTTATATGTTGATTAAACATCTTTATAAAGTTTGAAACATGAATTATGTTTGATGTTTTGTTAAATAATGTAAATTGGTGATAAAAATAGTGGAAATATGTTAATATAGTGTAATATAACAAAAATTTGTCTAAGTATTATAACACTTAAGCTTATTGGATCCATGCCAAGCCCAAAACCCACTTAGCCTACAAAGGATTTTCCGGATAGCAAGCAGAGAGATGTTTGTACGTACAATCTCTCATCTCATCTTCCTTCTCAAAGAAACCAGAAACACCAAAATGACATCCTCTTCTCAATAATCAAATTCCTCCAAAAATCAAATAAAAAATAATAGAAAGTATTGCAAAATTAAGTCTCTAACAGGTAATCTATACAAAACCAGAAAGTATTTCATCAATTTCTTCCTTTTGAGAATTTGAGTTATTGTAATTTCATGTTTTTGCTTTGCATGTCTATTCTTCTTTCTCTAGCAGGTTTCTAGCTTCAATCCAAGGTCTAAAGTCTCAATCTTGCTTGCTAAATTCACTAAATTCGCTGCAAATAATCTAAGGTGAGTTTAAATACTCACTTTTCTAGTTTATTCAAGTTTCCATGTTTGTTTTTGGTTGTATTAGATGAATCTTTGGTTGAATTTGTGAACTTGAAAGATGATTTGTAAACATTCACATCAGATTCTCACTTATACATGCAATACTTATTCATTTGAACCATTCTAGCATGTAATATTTTAAAAAGAAATAAAACAAACCTTTTATTTAAATTTAAACTTAAACTTAAATCTATTTAAACAATTAAACATTTATTTTATGTATTTTAAAATATTACATGCTAGTATGGTTGAAATGAATAAGTATTGCATGTATAAGTGAGAATCTGATGTGAATGTTTACAGTGGTATCAGAGCTTTGAAATAGAAGCTTGAAAACTGGAATTTAATAAAAATGCTTGAGCCTGGAAATTTGAATTGTTGAAGAATGCATGCTACTGGAACTTTAAGTTGTTGAGATGATTTCAGATTTTATTTCCAGGTTGAAAAGAAAATGCAGGCAGACTTTTGAATTTCTGGTTTGAGGAGTTTTTGGATTACTGATTATCAGATTTGTATTAGAGAATTTGTTCTATGCTTGCTGAAAATGCATTAGAAAAATGCACAGAACTAAATAGTGATATCATATATGTTTTTAACCCGTTTGAGCTCATTCTTTTTGGGTTAGAAACTAGACTCAATGAGAAACAATTTCTCTTTTGGTTACATTTCGATATATGGAAGTTTGATTGACCTGAAACAGAATTGAAAGTAAAAGTGCAATTCTGTCTTTAAAGAAAAATTTCTTGAGATTATACCTGAAATAAATTTCAGCATATCTTTTATATTACTTATCCAAATTCGATAATTTTTAATGTTCTGGAAAGCTTAGACATTTTTCTACAAGTTTCATGTTTTGATTTTTATGAAATTTTGAAGATAAGTTAGTCAAAATTGCACTTCTTTCTTACTATTCCGAGAGCAAAATGACAGCGACGGTAATTTTAGACCTGAGAATTGAAATTACCATAACATTTGACTCGAACGTTTGAATTAGGTGATCCATTTTCTGATTTCTAGCTATGGAAATGCTCTTAAACTTTCATGTTTTATGATTTATCAAATTCTATGACCTACAGGGTCAAATTGGCTCTTTAAGCCGCAGCCCTGTCGTTATTTTTATTCACAGTTTTGTAATTTTAGACCTGGGAATTGAAATTGCCGTAACTTTTGACTCGAATATCTGAATTAGGTGATTCATTTTCTAACTTCAAGCTATGGAAATCATCTTCAACTTTTATGTTTTATATTTTCACAAATTTTGAGTTTAAAAGGGGCGAACTGGCAAAAAGCCGCAGGCCTGAGTTCTTTTGCAAATTTGGGCATTTTCCGTTGAATTGTTTTTGGATTCGATGATTTCGAGCATTTTTTTTTTGAGTTGGTTCTAAAAGGCTAACTCCTACTAATAGAAAAGCCGACATTAACGTTGATTCGCACTACGAATTGACGGTTTCATTTGGGTTTTGTCGTATGTTAATTTTATTGAATTTTCATCGATTTTTGCTGTTTCTGTGCATGTGTTTTCTAAACCGTTTTCGAAATGATTTTTAAAATGGAAAAGCTTTCAAAATAAATGTTTTACAAAAATTTATAATTATTTTTAAAATCTATTTATATATATATGTATTCTCTATAATAAAGAGAATTTCAGAGCAACAATTTCAAAATAATTTCCAAAATCGTTTAAAAACCCGTTTTCTTGAAGTAAGTATTTTCTATATAAAAACACATATTTTTGCACTCTTCGAGAGAACGAGGAAGCGACTTAAACGATATAATAAACCACATGGTAGGGGACACGTAGGTTTGCTATACTGGTTAATTCCGGACTTGTTCCTTTGAAGCTACACACATTTGGAAGTTGGTAACACATTCTGTTGTTGTTGCCAATACTAGGCCGGGGGGGCCAAGGCCGGGGTGCCACTAGCGCTAGGTCGGTGGGGCTACATATATACATCAGGCCGGGGGGGGGCAACGTTGATAAGCGCACTATTATAGTACTTGGCAAGGCCGGGGGGGGGGCGACTTATTATATGCACGTGCAGTTGTTGTTGTTATGGATCCATACCATTGTTGTTGCTATTTCTTGATTTCATTCTTATTGACTTTTAGATTTTGTTGTTTTCCATATGTTCACCATAATGTTGTTCTTGGAGTTATATATATAGCCTACGTGCTATTCGAAGATTTTCATATGGTGAAAACATTATGTGGTTGTTGGGACCTTACGTGTCTTATTTGATGCTATGATGCGGTTTCCATTTTGTTGTTTTGATGTTGATTGAGATTTTATATATGGCTTAGCCATGGAGCCTAGCTTCCCATTGTTGATGGAAGCCTTTTATTATGTAGATGTTGAAGCCGATGATATGAGTCATTTATACGTGATTTAATCGATGTTGTTTTTGTTGTTTCCCTTTTCATGAGAATTTCATATGATATTCTAGTTATTATCATCCCATGAATTATGAGATGACATATGTTGTTGTTGCTTCTTATCTATTTAGAAGGATTTTTATTTACTATCCTTATACTTCACCTATCATTCTCTAATCAGTTTATTTAAGCTAGACTGACCCATGTATTTTATGTACTCGGGTCAGACCGAGTTGTTTCAGGTTAACCACCTGTTGTAGATTCCCGTTTAGCTGCTTCCGCTATGGTCCACTTTGCTATCTTTTGGATGCTAGTCCACCTTTTGTGTTTTCGTTTAGCTATCTTTTTGTGTACTCTGATCTATGTATATTCTTTTGGGACATGATGTATATATATGTGGTCCATGTTACCACTCACTTATGTATCACTATGTAGTGTACTGACGATGTATATGTATATATGTGTGTCTGCTGTTCTGTGATATGTTGTATATTTGTTGTTGTATTTTGTTCTAAATAGATCCATTAGCCACCGTAGTTTTGTGTTAAACATTTATTGGGTAAGTCGATCCACAAGAAAAAGGTAAAGAGAAAAAAAATTAGTGCACCCAATCGACGTATCCAATACTTGTTTAAGACAAAGCTTACGGATGGTCGCTCCTATAGAGAATAGGGCTAGATAGAAGCGACCATCTATAGTCTTGTCTTAAATATCTATTGAATACGTCGAAAAATGCCATACTTTTTTTTCTCAAGTGGATCGACATATCCAATAAATACTTAATACAAAGCTATATATGGTTGCTCCTATCCAGCCCTATTCTCTGCACTAGCAGACAGTATTACCTAGTAATACTGTTTGTTAATGTAGGTCTCGGGGTGGGGCGTCACAGCTTGTCTTTCTATTTTCAAAATACGATTCTCGCTTGGTGTGCGAGAGGTATGGGAATCAGATTTGCTTGATTATGTTCAACATGATAGGGGGTTCTCGCTTTGTGAATAGTGACAAAGCTTGGACTCTTACCCCTACATGTCCCTAGTGTGAAAGGGTTGGTTGATAGTCGAGAGGCTTGCCATTAAAGCAGATCCGAGGTACCACTTGTGGTCACCTCCATGTTGAAAAGCAGGAGAGCCCCATGTTGAAAAGCAGAAAGGTAGCGGGATGGTTGAAAAGCCTACCGGAGCGGGTGTAGGAGTTGCCCGTTCGTCACAATATATGTATGTATGAATGTATGTATAGAATTATATATATATATAATTAAATCGTTAAATTAATTTATAAAATAATTTTTTTATTTTTTAACATATACATATAAGTTTTATTTAATATGAAAGCTGTGAATATTTAATAAAATAATATTTTATTTTAAGTAAATTTATACAATGCATATAAATATATATAATTATATATATATATTAATATAAATAATAAAAAAATAGTTCGTAGCTCAAGTGGAGTTGGAAGGGGTTCCCAGCTCCCTAGTAGAGGGAGAGGGATTGAGCCCTAGCAGCCACACTATAGCAGCTTGTAATTTGCGGAGGCATGTAATAATCCCTTTCAATGAGTTGAAAATCTCAGAATCAAAACGTGCCTCTGCGAGACCACGGCTAAAATGTCGGTTCGGTTAAGGCGGGCCTACCGAAATTCCCTAGCTCTACTCTCCATAGTAGGGTTTTCATAAGAAATAAATAAAAAGATACATAAATTAAAAATTAAATTCATTTAATATCTCTACAAATATAACTCTCGTCCATACGTACAATTTTTTTTATAATTTTCTTTTCAGTTTTGCATTTTAAATCATTTTAAAATTTAAGATCCATATAAAATTAAAAGTACATATATAAAAAATATTATTTTTGAAAGTGTTATATATAATATATATTATGTAATATTTTTGTACAAAATTTTATTATTTGTAATAAATATATGTACAAGTAAATATTTAAATTACATAAACCATTTTAGGTTAAATAAATATTTAATATATTTATATGAAAACAACTTTTTTTATTTGCTACCGAATGCATTTTATTAATGAATTTTTTTTCCAGAAGAACTTATGATATATATATGACATTAATTTTTTAAACATGGATTTTGATTAATTAAATCATTTATTAATATTACTTATATATATAAAAAATTGCAGGCTATGAGCATCTAATAAGTTAGCATAAATTTTTTGTATTCACAACCAACCAATTTGTGATATCGATATACAAGATTCGCAATATAATCTAAAATAAAATTAATTAAATAATATATGTATGTATATATAATATATAATTAAATAAAATAGAGAATTACCTTTCACCAAAGACCTTGTGTACATGTTGAAATGCTGAGTTGATCCCCCTGAATATGTTCACAAATCAGAAGTTGCTAGCTCCTAAACTGCCTTACCACCGATGATCAAATCAAAGTGTTTTGATGTAATTTTGTACATAAATTTTTAGGACAGGGACAAGGGGTTTGCTGGCTAAAAAATGTTTAGAGGAAGGAGAGAAAAAGTTTAAAGAAATGATGTAAAGAGGTAGCATATAAATAGGAAGTCAAGAGAGTGAAAAGTGGATCTTATCCTCATATCTCTCTCTTACTATTTCCACTTTTTAGTCACACAAAATTCTCACTAATTGCCATTGTATGGCCACCCAAATCAAGCCTCCTACGATTGAAAATATCATGCCCATATGGGCCTCAACTCTGGTCTAAGTCCAAACAATATTCAATGTGATTTTAAAACTTACCGAAAAGTATACCGATATCATATATCGATCGGTATATTTATAACTAATAAACACATGTTTAATATTGTTAAATATACATCAAATAGAATTTTACAATTAATATTTCATAGATATTATTTAATTTATTAATTTACAATAATTTACAAATTAATTAAATAAAACAGTACAAGGAATATTCAATGTTTCTGTTGTATGATTCTAATAAGTAAATTTGGTTAGCGGTTAATATTGAACAATTTAAATATTAATGTTCACACATCACTTAGCAGGAGCTATCACATTATAGCCAAATTTATTGTTTACTTGGTTTCAATAAAATCCAAATTACTTTGTTAAGCGTTATCCAATAGTAACGATTATTTACACCAATTCTCGTCGTTAAAACTATATCACTTTGGACTTATGAGATTTCATAATGGTCAAAATTCCAATATTATCCATTTCAACTCTATTGTCTAAATACAAAGTCCTTGGTTCAATAATAACAATTATTAATCAAAATGCTATAGTCAGAGACTTTGACTTGTAGTTGGCTTCAGGTGACCATGATATTAACCTCATATAACTAAGGAGACGAATCCTCTTTTGAATAGTATTTCACTTCCAATGCTTCCACTCGACCTAGCTATAGTCATTCGATGGATGCCTATCATAATTTAACTATAATTAAAGTGGAGTTTCTATATTGAAGATTAATGGTATTCAAAGGTCAGAACTGAGTAATTTTATCACATCGATATTTCGGTTTGACCTTAGTTATATTAATAGACAGAAAAGTATCGAGCGAGTCATTCCATAGTTATCCATATGTAATCCCTTAGTGACCCCAGCAACCATGAGTAATATGCTACCCAACATTTGGAGAGCGTTACCTACTCTAGTCTCAATGAATGAATTGATATCTACTTCGATACATCTTGACTAGGAATATTTAAAATGGTATGTTTATTTTCATTGTGATAAATTATTCTTGGTTACAAAACTTTATAACTACTATCACAAAATATACCATTTATGGATTTTCTATTAATATATTTTTAATTTAATTAATTAATTAATTTAATACACTATATCAAGTATATAATAAAACGAAAACGCCTTTTATTTCAAACAAGGTTGGTTATCGAGTTATATATATGTAACAAAATACATAATTGCCCTTAGAGCATACTCTAACTCTATCAGTGACCACCTCCGCCCTTCTTACCGGCATCTTCGGCAGCTTTAAGTAACTCTTATATGCTGTGCTTATATTTGATCGGAACAATCACATTCTTTTCTCTATGACCATCGCCACCGCCGCCCCCCGCAACCACCGCTACTTTCCCCATGCATGAACTTTTTCACCAAATTTTTGGTCATTCTAGACATTTCATGATGTGTTGATAACAAAAACAAGGTTTAATTTGTGAGTTTTTACTTTGATTTACATGTTTGGGTGAAAAAATGGGGGTTGTGTTTCATTTTACGTGTTTGAAGATGAAATAAGGAGGAAGAAGAAGAAAACGAGTTGTGGTGGCTGATATAGAGGGGAAATAAAATGACAAAGCATTCTCTGTTTTAATTTAAAACCGCGTATGCTTCGTTGTTTTAATTAAAATGGCGAAAGCTTCACCGTTTTTTATTTCCTCCTTTTTTTTAAAATTGGTCCGATGGCTAGTTTTGAGCATTTTAGGTCAAACCTAGTTCATTCAATGTAACAGCAGGAGAGGGGTGTAAACTGAACTGGTTCATTGTTGGTAATGGTCGTATATTAGTTGTGTGCAAATAATTTGATTTGAAAAAATAGACGAAACAAAAGAATTTGATTAAAGGTAAAGAATTATTTTTAGGGTTTGGTTAGTTGTCAGGATGAAATAAATAATAAAAACTATAGCCACGAAAACGCTTTTTGTTCCCGCCTTTGAAATTTGGTAAGAATCAGTACATAGCGTTTTAGTCTTATATTTATTTATTAAAAAGAAAAATAATAGTAGTTTAATTCGAAACACTATTACATAGTTCTATTAGTTGTACCTTTTCTTGTAATAACTCTTATGATATAGCGTGTATTACATTTATATTTTTTTTTTCAGAAAAAATATATATATAGCAAAAGGAGGAGAAAGCCTTCCTCCGGAGGCGCACACATAAAGGCGAAGCATATGGAGAACATATACCTCCCAAGACAACTACAGAAACATAATACAGACACAAAGAAACGAAACAGAGAAAACAACCCCATAGACACAAAGAAACCTGGATGAAACAAGCGAAAGGCCAAAAAAAAAACAGAACCATCACAAAGAACCACCTCTCCCGCCACAACCGAAAGGTGTAGGCCAGTCCACCCAAGACGCTACCAACGAACATCAAGCCTAGAGAAACAGAAAAAAGCAGCAACACCCAATCCGAGTAGCAAAAACCACGGTATAAACAGCACAACCTCCGCGGCTAGAAAGAAGTCATCCCGGAAGGGGCCAAAGAGACCGTCAACCTGACATCACCATCGAGCTCTGGCAAGGCAACCGCCCAAATGTGGTGACAGAAAACACCAAAGATGAAGCAAAAGCTCTCTGAGACTACGGAGAAAACCACGTAGAATGGCCGAAACAGAATAACGGGATCCAACCCAAGAAACACAAGTGCTAACCAAGCACAGAAGGATAAGCTCGACGGCTGGATAAGGCGGAAGAGGACCCGAACGCGAAACCCAAGAGGACAGCCACAGAAATCACTAGCCTAACCATCCGAAGCGAATTCCAGGCCAAAGAAACACCAAAGACACCTGAAACAAGAAAACTAGCAACCAAAATAAGATAAAAAAGGGGGTGGGGGAGAGAGTGGTGGGGGAAGGCCACCACCCGCCAGCATAGGGTCAACCAACTCCAAGTCTAACAAAAGTTGAAGAACAGGAAATCGAAAGAAGTGCCACTAGCCGCATAGAACGGTGGCTCATGGATCCCCTGAAGGGTCTTCCACGGAAATCTAGGAAGACGTCATTCCTCACACGATGAATAATGGATCGAGGGTCCATAGGAGTACTGTCGAAGGTAGCCTTATTCCGCGCGCACCAGACGTGCCAACAGATGAGACAAGGAATCAAGCGGAACAGGATAGACCGAAGCGATTTTCCAGAGCTTCCAGCCCACCAGGAACTCTGAAGTTCTAAAGGCGATGTCGCAATACTATGAACCCCAACCAGGTTACCGAAGTAATTCCAGCAAGCTCTGGCCGAGAAACCACCAAAAAACAAATGGTTTAAGGATTCTGTTTCGCCGTTGCCACAACATCTACAACGGGAAACAGATGGGATGCCGATCTTTTGGATATTCTCATCAAGTGGCAACCCATCATGAAGGATACGCCACATCAAAAGTGAGACCTTAGGGGGAATACGAGAATCCCAAATGAACGAATTAAAAGACAGGTCGAATGGGGTTGGGAATTCTGATGGAGGACCAGGCTTTCAGAATTGAAAACGACGCGCCATCCCAGCCTGACAAGCCGCCGTGAGAGTCAGTGAAAGGCTTCACCGATTGCATGTGCTTCCAGGTCTCACTAGCATAGGAGGGAGAGCCCATAAAATTGGAGCCCGCAAGTCTTCGGTACTTAGCATGGAGGAACGTCGCCCATAAGGAGTTGTTTGCCCCAAACATGTACCACAACTTACAAGCAAAAGCCACACAAAGGTCTTTAGGGTTGCGCAATCCCAGCCCACCTTCATTTTTGGGACGACAGACCGCTTCCCACGACACCCAGTGGTGACGACGGTCGTTGTCCCTGTTTCCCCAGAAGAAAGACGATGCCAAAGACGGATAAGACCGAAAAGAGGAGGAGGTAGGGGTCATAGTCGCGAAAATATGAGATCCCATCGAATCTAAAATAGACTTGATAAGAACAAGTCTGCCAGCCTGGGAAAGAAGGGACGCATTCCAGCGCACAATCTTACCCCTCACTTTATCTGTTAAGGGATCGAAAAGAGCGTTGAGCTTTCTACCCCGGTACAGGACAATACCTAGGTAAGGAAGAGAAGGGAAGTTTCCTTGAAACCAGAGATAGTCTCAATCCAGGAAGCACGAGAGGGAGACATGTCCTTCGAATGGACGAAGCAACATTTGGAAGGGTTAACGAGTTGGCCCGAAGACCTCTCGTATTGATGGATAAAGCTAAGAAGCCGCCGAACAGAGGAACGACTGCCATTAGAGAAAATGACAATGTCATCTGCAAAGGATAAAGAGGATATAAGGGGGCAACCCCTCGGAATCCCAAAGCGTTGGATTTGACCGTATATGGTTAAGGATTGGAGACCCCGAATAAAAGCTTCCGCCGCGATCATAAAAAGAGAAGGCGAGAGCGGGTCTCCCTGACGCAAGCCCCTTCCAGCTCGGAAGTACCCATGGGTCGAACCGTTAATGAGGACAGAGAACCAGCAGTTGGAGATGAACCTCCACACCAAGTCAATCAAGGGTTCTGGAAAACCGAAGGTCCTTAAAACCTTGATGACGAAAAACCAGGACATGCGATCGTAGGCCTTAGCCATGTCCAGTTTAAAGACAACATTAGAGCCCCTAACTTTCCGATCAATCTGGGAGATCAGCTCCTGGGCGAGAAGGACGTTATCAGAGATAAGATGCCCCTTGACAAACCCCGCTTGAGACAGAGAAATAATACGCTCAAGGAACGGAGCCAAGCGATTGGCCAGGATTTTAGAGATAACTTTATTCGAAAAGTTGCAAAGGCTTATAGGCCGAAAATTCGCACAAGACCTAGGGTTTTCGCACTTAGGAATGAGAATCGGGTTGGTGGAAGTCCATCCAGCTGGAAGAGTCCCCCCAGAGAAGAAGGACTGAATAGCAAGACAAAAATCAGCCTGGATAATAGGCCAGGAACACCTGTAAAAGACACCATTGAAACCATCTGGGCCACTGGCACTATCCTTGCTCAGTGCAAAAACACAAGCATAGATTTCCTCAGGGGACGGGAGATCCGCGAGAATCGCACTTTCCGTAGAAAGGACCACACGGGGAATGAAAGCTAACAGGGCCGAATCTGAAACCGAGGCAGATGGAGAGCCCAGAAATGATTGGAAGTGGGATAGGATGATATCTTTGACTTCTTCCTGCGAAGAAGCCGAAGATAGATCCGGCCGTAAAATCTCTCGAATCGAGAGCAGGTTATTCTTCTTCCGAATAGATGAATGGAAGAATTTGGAGTTCGCATCTCCGTCAACAGCCCACTTGACCCTCGCCTTTTGGCGGAGGTAGTCATTCTCAACACGAAGTTCCGAGGAGAAGGACGAATGGGCTAAGGCCCACGCCTCCTTGTTGGCAACAGTCGGTTCCTCGTCTAACAAGGATTCGGCTACGATAAGAGACTCTTCGGCCATACGAACGCGATCGAAAATGTTCTTGAAAACTTGAATGTTCCACAACTTAAGGCAAGCCTTGAGACGTGAAAGCTTACGCCCGAAAGCTGCACAGGGAGAGGCAGTGATAGGATAGCTCCAAGAGTTAGAAACCACTTGAAGGAAAGAGTGGTGGGATCTCCACATGCTCTGGAACCGAAAGGAAGAGGGGTCCGAAAGGGATAGAGGTGAGCAGTGGACAATCATAGGAGCATGGTCCGAGAAGGACCGATGAAGATGAGCGATTGAGAAGGAGAAGGGAAGGCGAAACCATTCCTCCGACCCGAAGACACGGTCAAGTCTAGAGAGGATACGATTCGGGCCTTCTTGGTTGTTGGACCAGGTGAAAGCAGAGCCGACAAAGGGGAGCTCCGAGAGGCCAGAGGAGGCAATGAACGAGTTGAAATCCGCCATCGCCCCTCGGTTGATGGCCGCTCCTCCCCGTTTTTCTGCTTAGCAAGCGACGATGTTAAAATCGCCGCCTACCACTGAAGCAGAGATGCCCAAAGAATCGAGAGCAAGAATGTCAAACCAAAGAACAAGTCTTTCCGAGCGCTCGCATTTGGCGTAGACGGCCGAGAAAAGAAAAGGAGTGACAATGGAAGGAGACATACACGTCACCGAAAAGAGTTGAGCGGAATCGAAAGCGGGTCGAACCGTAAGAGATTTGGACCATAAAATCCAAATCTTACCCGAGACATTAGCGAAGCCACCGCCAAATCCTAAGGATAAGGCGATTTTGGTAATGCCTTCCCGGGCAATAAGAGGTTCCAGGAGAGCGACCAAACCAACAGAGTGCTTCCTGACAATGCGTTTTAGCCTGGCCAAAGATGCATCATTGCCAATACCACGGACATTCCAGAATAGAAAGTTCGCCATGAAAAGAGAAGGTGGAGGACGAGGAGAAAGAGGCGAAAGCAAGGAACAAGCTCATCCTCAGACAAGATACAGCGAGAAATGAGTAGATCGATCGATCTGCTCGGACGCCGCTATAGAGCGTGTGCGAATTGTGCGAGGGGTAGAAGGGACTCTTCGCGGCCTGCGACGAGTCGATCGTGGAGGAGGGTCGGACGGCTCAAAAGACACCTCACCCTCGGTCCCAAGCAAAGGGGAACCAACCGAAGAAGACGAAGGCGAGGAGTTCCTAGCTAAGCAATCAAGGCGCTCATTAAGGAGCACAATCTCTGCCTTACTCATAAGCGGAATGGAGATGGACAAAGGACACGCAGAGAAGGGACGGGAGCACTCCGAAGAACAGTGCAGAGGCGAGAGGATCGACCGATCCGAGTGATCATAAGGAGATCGTAAAAAAGTAGGGATGCGGTCCAAACGCGATCCATACTGCCTTAAGAACCAGTCAGCAGAAGGAAGGAAATGAACCACGATGGGGGATGAGGAAACGATGAAGGAGCAACCAACAGAAGAAAAATCCGAAACAACCGACGAGGGACAAAGACACAAAGAGAGAGACGAGGGGACGGGAGGCGCAAAGAAGGGAATAACTGACAGAAGGTAGAAAAGTGTGGGGGAACAAGCAAGTTGCTTCCCATGTTGCTGTGGGAGTCATACCAATGCCGGACTGTCACTAATCAAACAGTCCCGCTCAATGGGTAAGACACGTGACTCGGACCAAACAGGGGCAACAATAGAGCGGAACGAAGCTGGATGGCAATAACCCAGGCTGTCCGTATAGCGGTCAGAGCTGATCGCTATACAACCAGAGCTGGGAGATCGCCCTAACCAACTGCTCCATGCTCGAGGCATCCACCGAATGGGCCGATGGCTTACCGACCAAAAGGAAACACAATAAAATGAGTGAGTCACTGACGACACATAACAGGCCTCGTCATGACTCAACACTAGAAACCAGCACACGGATTCCAATCGATAGCTCCATAATAGCGTACTGGTATGGACACAACCGGGATGGCAGTGGAACAACTACAAAGCAGCCAGCGACTAAAAACTCTGCTGCATGCAGCAGGGTAAGAGATCACGGCCGAATGAGACAAAGCGGAATGAGCAGACGGGACCTGACATAGTACAAGACAGAGGCGAGATGACAATGACAGGGAGCACACAAAAACATGTGTCAAGGCTCAAGCATGCACAATCAGTCACAACCGCCAACAAACAGTAAAAAACAGGGATAACATCAACATCTAAGATAAAGGAACAAGAAAGAAAAACGCTCACCTACCTGCACAATGTAGCACAAACCACCCGAAAAGAAGACAGAGCCAAAAACAGTAAAGAACTGGGCAATTCCAATTCGTTCAAGGCCCTATCAAAAGGCAATCCACCGCCTACATCAGCAGAACAATCGGCCAAGAGCAAAGACGATCTGCCAGATAACTCAAATCCCTCATCAGCCACACAATACCGATCTGATCGTGGGGGTAAGGTGGTCAATTCCTTATCCCCGATAACACCGACATTGCCACCAACACCAAAAAACCCAAAGTCGCAAGAAGTCACAAGCGGATTGACAGTAACCTCTGCCCCAAGAATAGACAGACGAGGAACAAATCGAGGTGTATTACATTTATAGTTTTAGATTTAAACATGATATTGAGTTTTTTTTCATTATATTAGTGATGATGATGATGCTTATATGGTTTTACTTTGCTAGTAATGACGTCCATCAATGTAGTTCATGCGATTTGAAAAATTAGTTGAATCTATGCTAAGTAACCACTAAATTATAAACCTTAAAAATATTTAATCAACCTAGTATTTTCAATAAAGCTAAACTATATTGCATTTGATTATAGATTAGAACTCTTCATGTTAATAGAAGTATCCAAAAAAATAGAGCTCAATAGATAATAAAATAAGTTTTGGTTTAAGGTAGAGCTAGAGAAAATGTGGTCATTTATTTATTTTCATTACACACATTGTTTGCTCAGCATATGATGATTTCCAGAGTACATCACACCATGAATTCCTATTTTGCATGTTAGATTCTATTATATTATTTATTAATGTCTTTACAGTTGCATGTGCTTGTGCGTTGGTTATCATTGTTATTAAGAATATTAGGTTACCTTTAGAATTGTCTTCAACTCATACAGGTGAGGTCAAGTCTTCATTTTGGATGCCTTGGTGACCGTGAAGGTGAAAATATAGTGAAATGAGTAACGTCTCGTCTCTAATAGACAAATTATGCAGTTTTCCGATTTGCCAGCAGTTAGATTATAGAATTTTCTTCAACAAGTAAGCAATTGATGGTTGAAATTTAGCTCGTGAAACCAAAAGTTGTTAGCTAGCCCTATGTAGAAAGGAACATTCATGTGAGCTCTAAGACCTATGCGGTTGCACTTCCATATCTCAATTTTTTCTCTATTATGTTGAAATTTAGAAGCTTCTTTACTTATAAGCAAGGTTTTAAAACTCCCCGAGATCAACCGAGATGAAAATCCGAGATATTAGCCAAAATCCGAGATTTGGCAGCTTGGTTAGTTATAAGTCTTTTAAATATCGCCCGAGACAGCCGAGATATTTTCCCGAGATATTGGCCAAAATCCGAGATTTGAAACCTTGCTTATAAGTGTAGTAATGTGAACATTTAATAATAACTTTTCCCAATTAACTATTTATGATATTACTTAATTATTGTAGCAAGTTTCTGTTTTCAACAGTAGACAACTTTTATACCTCATTTATTTGTATATACAGTATAGGTATTACAGGTTTAACAACATATTGTCCGCGGGTGCGGCGCAGTGGAAAGGAGGCTTGAGTTCTGGTAAAAAGACCATGCTTTGATTCCTACCATGCGCTTCCCTATCCTATATAAATTTACCCGAGGGTATGAGGGCTTAGATCAGCGGACGGCTTTACTATACCCTCCTCAGGAGTTTACCGATTCGCCGGGTTCTCCTGGGTTTTCAAAAAAAACAAAAAAAACAAAAAATAATAATAATTAACAGCATATGTTTGATCTTATGAGATATGTTCTCCATAGAAAGGAGATCATGTCTTGTACCGGCAGCATCGGGTATAGTTGGGCAACTTGTTGGATAATTTGATAAACTAATGGATTGTTATGTTGTTGGAAGTGCAAGATCCGATGAAAAGGTACTTATAAGCAACAAACTATAATAAGTGCTTTCTTTGTACTAAGAATTTGTGTATTAATAATAACGACTTCAGGTTGATCTAATGAAGAACAAATCTGGGTTTGATGAAGCTTTCGACAATAAGAAGGATACAGACCTTAATCTAGCATTAAAAAGGCATGTTATATTAAAATTTAAGTGTTGTATATCACTTTGCAAATATATTTTTAACAAAAACAAAATAATATAGGTATTTTTCAAAGGGAGTAGACATATATTTTGAGAGTGTGGAAGGAGCAATGCTAGATGCATTTCTCCTAAACATGGAAAGTAAAGGAAGAATTGCAGCACACGGCATGATTTCTTAGTATAACCTTGAGAATCAAAAAGGCATACATAACTTCATGTGTATTGTGAAAAAGCACATAAGGATGGAAGGATTCACGGTCTTTGTTTACTTTCGTGTGTATATGTAACGACCCTAATTTTCGATAATTAAAAATAGTTAATTAAATAAGGTTTTGTGATTTAATGTTGGAAGAAATAAAAATTTATGATTTAATAATAAGATTATAACTAGAATGAAATGTAATAACATTAATTTAGGGTAATTAATAACTGCTTTAAATGTAATTTCAATAAATTGAAATGGTTAAAAAGTTAAAATTAGTTATAGATTGTAAATTTATTGTAATAATGTGTGTATTAATTGATGATTGGATTTAAAAGAGTAATTGATAATTTAAATGTTGTATTAATTAATGAAATAGTATGTAAAAATTTGTAATTGCACAAAAGCAGTGTTGTGATAATAGTTATAACATTTGTGTGTAGATAACAAACTTATAATTGCGATTAAATTAAGAAAATGTAACGATTGTCATTTGTTACCAATTTACTTAATCTGTTGAATTAAATTTGAAATCAGTTGAAATTGAATATAATTAATTATTACATTTTTAAGACAATAACTGTAAATGTGAATGCAATAAAATGTACAGAAATGTCAATTTTTGTCATAAAGCAATAATTGGTTTAATAAAAAGATTGAAACCAAATTAAATCAATTTATTGAAATTAAATTATATAAATTGGATTTAATTACAGTTGAAACTGAACACTGTAATTAGTGTAAGATCTAACACTGAATTGATAGGTAAGTTTGTTTTGAATTATTGTAAATGTCTAAGTGATCAAAAATGATAAGTTTGCTTGTAATTAAATTTGAAATTAAAAAAGTGATAAATTAATTTAATAATAATTTATTTATTAACGTGAAAATAGCAATTTTGTCACTGTCTCGGATTTCGACGAAACTAGTTTCATCGGATCCGTAACGATGAATTATTATAGGATTTCAAATTTCGTAGCGATCGGACTTGTCGTTTGATCGTACGGGCTCGAAACGCGCAGAAATCAATTTAATTGAAATTAATTTGGAATAAGTTGATTTTTAAGCTAACTTCTGCATACGATGGGTTAGGACTTGAAGTCTATTCCATTGAGTTTATAAATATCGAAAACATATATTTTGATATATGCGATAACACACTTTCGTTTTGGAGGCAGAACGGGCTTTTGGGTCGTTATTCGTCGTTCGTACAAATTCGATATGTGTCTATTTTCTTATCGGGCTTTGTTAATATAAATAGTCTTGTTTTCCAAACCCTAGCAGTCATTTTCTTATTCTGTACGTACATCAACTTCTGTCTGTTCCTTCTTCTCAAATGGAAACCCAAACACTACGCCATAGATGACCTTCTGCAACATTTTTGCAAGGTGTTGCCAGCTAAAATATTGCGACAGCTATAAAATTTTGGTCCTACTGCAACGTTGTATTTTTGGTGTTACCTTAGCCATAAAAATGTGTTGCTCTAGCTAAACAAGTGTAACACGATGCAACATTTTTATATAGTGTTGCTATAGATATATTCTAATTAAAACAATTAAAAAAATACACCTCGGCGATCCACACCATTAGTTAAAAAAAAATCTCAACCATTCATCCACTGTCTACTACGTTTCCTTTATTTCCCGCTGACATTTTCATTCATGCGCTTCCTTTTCATTTCGTTCTCCCCAAATCGCAGAAATAAAAAATTAGGGTTTCTCCCCCAAACTAGTACGAATATTTGGTTTGTGCCCTAATTTTTGTTCTTGAATCCACAGGAATATTCAAAATCAGGAGACTCGGCATACGCTGCCTTGAAATCCGTTCTCGAAAAGCTCGAGAATCCTTCGACCAGATCCGATGCTCGAATCTTTCTCGCCAATGTTCAGAAGAAGTTCGATTCTGATGAAGCTTTGCTCGATTGCTTCAAAAAGTACCATTTTCGAATTCATGACGTCGTCTTCACAAAGGCGAGAGCAGAGAACTTTTTTCAATTTGTATACAAATGTATGCATTGAAGCGTATACTGCTACAAGGGTTATGGCTTAAAAGAGAGGTGGGGATTGGATTCCTGGTAGCTTGCTCCTTCGTTCTCCTTGATTGATTGCTCGAATTGCTTTGACTTCGTGTCGGGTGCAATGTGATATTATTTGGTATGTTTTCTGCCTTTTGGTTTACTTGATTATTCTCGATTTTGGTTACACTCGCACGCTTTTGCCGATGATGAATTGGGATTTATTTATAGGCTTTATTTCCTATAATCTCGAGTTTAATCTTTCTGTTGGACTTTGAGAAATCTGGTATGTTGGATTGCAATGATGTATTGGTATGTTGGATTTTGGTTCACTGGCTTGATTTTGCTTTGCCGATGATGAATTGCGATGTGATATTATTTGGTATGTTGGATTTTGGTTCACTGGCTTGTTTTTGATTTCTGATCTGAGCTTGTTAGCTCCTTTCTGCTGCATTTGTTAAACCAGAACTTGAACCTTTGTTAAACTTGTTCACATACCTTTGTACCTTGCTGCATTTGTTAAACCAGAACTTGAAGTATTTGTATTCTGCTGTCCTTTTGAAAACTACTTCACTTGAAAACTTCTGCATTTTTGAAAATCAGAACTTTGAAAGTGATCTTTGGTTTTCTAAATCTGTTGACTAATCTGAACATTGAGTTTTGATTTCCACGATATATACAAACATATGTGTGTTGAGCTTTGTTGGTTTTGCTTGGTCTGGACTGAACTGGTACCATGCTAACCTTGTTCATTAACATGAACTGATGCTCCAAGTCCTTTGTATATCATATTAATGCCTATGTTTCTCTTGTACATGCCTGATGCATTCACTGTTTTTGCTTGATGGGCTGCCTATGTGTACTGCTGTGTTTCTTGCACTGGCTTGTCTACATTTTGCTGAACCTGGTTCTTGTTTGTTTTGTTGGTTGCTTGGCCCTGAGTTGAATCTAGTCGATGACTCGGGTTTGACCTTGTGCCGTGTCCATTTTTTTGGCTTGTCTACATATCTGGCTGCACTTGAGTATGAACTTGCACTTGAGTAGTTGCACTTGAGTAGTTTCTTGTACCAAGCCTTATGATGCATGTATGTTCATCCATGTACATGCATTTCTTGGTCATGTTATGTTGCTAGCTGTGTTGAGTACTACTTTGTGCACTTGGCTTCTCCTTATTACCTGAGGCAAATAATATAACAAAAATATTTTCATTTTCTGTTCGAGTTAAATATTATTTTCCAGATTACTGCTTTTGAATTATATGTGACAGGTATTGAAGACTGGACAGCTGGATACAAGCTTGAAGACAGAGTCAAATCAAATGTGCATGAGTGTATGAGTGCATGAGCTTAAAGACAGGTTTCAAAGAAGGTCGATCCCCGCCGGGACTGCGGGGCCCCGGACCCCCGCCGGCGCTGCACCCGGACCCGCTACTCGGCTCGCCTTCGGCTCGGCACTCGGCTCGTCATATATTTATCAGTGTCGGTGTCTGTATAAATTGAAACTGCATATGTAATGAGTGAACTGAGTGATGTAGTGAGGAATATCTATATATGTGAATATCAGTGTTATATATCATTGAATTGTAAAATAGTGGAGTCAGGAATTTGTACTATTTTAAATGTTGAAATAAAATATTTATTTAAATAAATTACTGTTTGAATATCAAATTCTGTGCAATAGCATTTTATTAAATAAATATTTATTTCTATTAAAAAATCAAATATGCTCTACATTGTGGGCCCCACAACTTCAGAAAGTTAATATCTATAGCAATATTTTTGGAATGTTGCTACAGATACCTATGGGTGTTGCCATAGACCCAAATAGGATTCTATTGCAACAATATTACTTATGTTGCCTTAGATAGTCAAAATGTTGCCTTTGAGGTCTAAGGCAACGACAAAAATTGCATCACCCTAAAAGTGTTGCCATAGACCTATGGCAACATTTTTCGGGCCTGAGCCAACATTTTTTTTGTGTTGCAGAAGGCCATTTATGGCGTAGTGAAAATTCTAAATTCAATTGCAAATCAAAATCAAATGGAAAAATTAAAACTCCTCCAAACCCTATCATATTATATACTGTTTCAACGCTCTCGACGAGCGTAACCCAGATCTGCAATTTGTTTTTCAACTGGATGCTCCATTTGACCTAAAATCGAGGATGAACTTCGGTCGTCCATTTCTAGGTTTTGACGATCCAACGGCGGATCGTCGTCCGATCAACGATCGGGAGGCGGCGTTGGGAAGTGGAGGTCGAGTAGGTTAGGGCGGTGGTGTTCGTTCATCTCGGCAGTGCATAGTTTCGCCAGAATTGATCGGAGTTTACGGCGGCGGTGGAGTTCGCCTGAGACAGTGGTGGTGGCCAGGCAAGTGGCGGTCGGAGGAGCCGGAGATGGGGGTGCCAACATCGATGTCTAGTCAAGGAGATGGTGCATGGTTCGGCGTGCGTTCGTTGGTGTTTGATGGCGGCTATGTGATACCTGGATTCCAAGGAACGAAGCGCGTTAGGGTTCGTGATTGCTAGGTGATGTGGCCAGGTATAGAGCAAAAGTTTTATTTTTCCTTTTATTTTATATAAATTTTAATTTCGAATGTTCTAATCTCAATATCTTTTACATACGAACTCGAATTCATACGCGGTTTATTCCACTGGGATCGTATTAAAATTTCAGACATTATGGAACTAGTTTGGACGAATTTTGAGACTGTTCAAATTTGGGCCTTATTTTAGATTTCAAATCGATTTGACATCAAAGGTGAGTGTTTTGACTCACTCACAACTACTAAATTTACCGATGTTAGTTAAATTAAATTTATGATGTGATTAGAAATTAATCGATTGATGTTTGGTATATTTAAATTGTCATTTTAGTTAAATTTGACTTTTGTTGCATTTAATCATCGTTTAATTTAATATTGAATTCAATTGTCAATTTAATACCTGTTAATGACAATCAATTATCATTGATGTTTATTGGTTGATTTGGATGATGATTGTAATGGATGTTTGATTTGTTGATATTGAATGACTGGATGTTATATTTTATATTGTTATAACACTGCAAGTTCCCTATGGGTTGAAATGATACATACCCGAACGATCATATAGAATATGGGAAAATCATTATGGGTTGAAATGATAAACCCAAGAGATTTTCATCGAAATAAATTTAGGATTGCGGGTTGAAATGATATATACCCGTAAATTTAAATATTTGCGGATTGAAATGATAAATATCCGTATCACTTGACCATAGGGTAGAAAATTATATACGGACAACGGACTGGTTAAATTAAATGATTTTTATCTTTAAATTTTGAATTCAGCTAAATGATATTTTGGAATAGAATTTGGTTTACATAAACTGAATTGTTTAAATGAATTGTTTAAAGGATTAAATTTGAAATTTTGGAATTATGTTAAGTAAATTGTTTAGAGGGTTTAAATTGGAATTCTAAAGTTGAATTTGAAGTATAAACGATGTGATATCCCGGAATTTTGGGCAATATAAATTTAATAATCTATGTTAAAATTTAAATTGATTTGATAATCTTTGTTAATAATTTGAATTGATTTGATAATCTTCTTTTAAAATAAATATTAAATTGGTAGATTTTATCTTTTAAAAGTTAATAAATTGGTTTCTATTTATAATGTATATATATTTGTATATATTGTAAATATAAATCTTTGATTTTCTTTGGTTTGAATTTAATAAATAACTATATGGTTTTAAAATACTCAAGATAAATGTTAATTGTTTAAATTGATTTTAGCTTAAGTTTAAATTTAAATTAATTAACAAAAAGGTTGTTTTATTTTATTTTTGAATATTGCTTGTAAATATGATTTGAATATATATATATAAAGTTTAAAATACAAATTAATATATGAAACATTAATTCATATAATAAGGTAAGTAATTTATTTATAAAAAGATAATTTCTTTTATAATTATTTTAATTTGATAAATGAGTTATTTTTAAACAATAATAATAATGTATTGTTTTATTTCTTTTAAAATTATCTATATATATATATATACTCATTAACTAATTAAATAAGCATAACCTTTATTAACATTTAAAATATAACTAATTAACTTAAGATGACATGTGTTATTTTCCTAAGCTTCCTATAACATGTGTAATTTAAATAATTAGTGTGTGTGACAAGTGTCATTTAATTTTGATTTCCTTTTATTTTTATTTTTAAATAATTTCAGCTTATATAAACAATTGCCTTCTTCCCTTCCATTCTTTTTCTTATTCTTTTTCTAAATCTAAAACTAAGAAAACAAAATCTGTAATCACTTCCTCAAATCCTTGTAATACATTTCCAAATCAAAAAAATAAACCTATAGTTCATTTTCTTCAATCTAATCAAAGCCTGTAATCATTTTTCCAAATTTTCAAATGCAATCTGGAAATTGTCTACTGCATGCAACTGCAGTTATAAATCAAGCCTGCATTTTCTTTTTAATCTGGGAGCATGCATGTAGTTTGTAAATCAAGGAGCAAAAGCATTTCAGCAAAACAAGTTTAAAGTTTTCAAATCAAAGCAAGCACTCAGGTTTTTAAAATTCAAAAGCTTTTCAAATCTGGAAGCTCTATTCTTCATCATTCAATCAGGTGAGTAACATTACAATTTAAATAGTTTAAGCATAATTATGTTGCATGTTTACCTCTGAAAACAAATATGTTTGTGAATGCATTTATAAGTATATCTCTGTATATTTATATGGATGTATTGATGTGCATATGTGATTGTGTGCTCTGTTCTTATTTTGTTTTCCCAGGCTCAAGATTTCATTTTAAAACCCCTTACCACTTGACCTAGTTTTTGTTAGGACTTAGTTTACAAACAAAAGTTGTTTGTTTTATCATAGATTATTGTTTAAAAATTTAATTGAGTCAAAATTAAGCCCGAGTGTCTCTGAAAAATTAACAAACATCAGTGCATGTTAAAATAAAGTAAAACTCAAACTTTTTAATTTATAAATTCAGGGTTATAAATTAAACACTTTAACTAAAACATGATTTTTAAAATAAGAATCATAGTTTTTAGTTTGGGAATGAGTGTACAGTTCTTGTTTGAACTGGAAATGAAATATTGGGATTTTTTGGTGATCGATAGTGTTTGGAGAGTTCGGGATTTTGGGAAATGATGGAGGAGTGATTGTAGTTGATGGTAAAATTGCCTGTCTGTGATGCAATTCATCGAGGAGGCAGCGGTGGTGAATTCTTTTCTGTAACCCTAGTTTTTAACTAGGCTAATTGATTTGGATGGCACGGCTTCTATGATTGATCGAGTGTAGTGGGGTTTGGATAGATGAAAGTGTGGACATTGATGAGATTATGGCCGGAGTTGCAGCACTTCTGATGGTTAGAGTTTCTGGGTCGTGGCGGTTACAGGTTTGAAGATGGTTCCAGGTTATTGTTCGAGGTTTGGGTTGAAGGCCTCGAATTCGATTTCGAGATTTGTAGAGTGATCTGATGATCGTAGTTGAGTGTGAAGGAGGTTGCCGATGAGGGAAGACCATCGGAGATGGTCGGAGGTGATTGAAGTCACCGTGCATGTGCATGGTGCACTTTCTATTTTCTGGTGAAGTTGATTTGGTTTATACTCGAGTTAATTTATGTTTGACTTGAAGTAATCTGATAGTTTTCTCGAGGGAGTTGGGTTTTGACTCGAAGCATTGTGGTTTGGCACGGGTTAAAATGATATTACAGGTTTTACAGAAACATGTTTGTTCTGTTTTTAAATTTTAAAATGAAATTTAAAACTGAAGTTTAAATGTAAAGTAAAGTTTTAAATAAGTTTTAAATTAAAGTTTAAATATGGGATTCAAGTTAGTGAATCTCAGTTTAAAAATAAATAAAGTATTTGAATAGGCTTTTAAACTTTGTTTGAGTTAATTTGTATTTATTTTAAATCTTAAACTTAAAATGAAATTTTAAAGTAAATTTAAAGTAAATTGTTATTAATTGATTTGTTAATGAAAATTTGTTCATTAATAAGGAAAATGTTTTTACCTTTAAATAAATAAAGATTTAATGGTTTGAATTATTAAGATAATTAAAATGGATAATTAATTTACTTAATTAATTAATGATTTGAATTAATTAAATAAGTAATTAAAGGTTTAAATTAATTAATTAAGGTTTAAGATTAATTAATTAGGAATAATTAATTTGTAATTAAGGATTATTAATTAGGTTTTAATTAATGATTAAGAGTTAATTAATCAAGTAATTAAGGATTAATTAAGTTACAGTTAACACTTAATTAATTAAATAATTAAAGGTTAATTAATTGGTTATTAAGATTTATTAATTTGAAATTAATAATGGTTAATCTAAGTTAATTACTTAAGAAAAGTAATTAAATAATTATTAATGAAGGTCATTAACTTAGGATTATTTAATAATTAATTAATGTGATTAATTTTAATAATTAATTAGATTAATTAATTAATGATAATCATTTGTGAAAATGTTTTAGAATAATTACTTAATGGAAGTAATTAAGGAATTAATTACTTAATGTAATTAATTGAGTTTAATGTGATTAGTTTAAATTAATTAATTAAGTTTAATTAATTTAACTGGATGATTTGATAATAATTACTTAATGTAATTAATGGGTTGTAATTACTTAGTGAAGTAATTAATTGATAATTACTGGATGTAATTAATGGAAGATGATTTAAGAATGAAAGTAATTTAGATTAAATTACTTTTTATAAATTAATCAAGGGATTAATTAAGAAATTTATTAAGGAGTAATTAATTTATTTAAAAAAGTAATTAAGGGTAGTTAATTACTGAATGAGAGTAATCAAGAGTGATTAATAATTATGGTTTAATTAAGATTAATTACTCAATGTAATTAATTTAAATAGGATAATTAATTAAAATATAATTAGGGATCATTAATTAGTATAATTAATGATGTAATTAAGGATTGATAAGTTAAGATTAATTAATCAATAATGATAAGTGATTAAAAGGTAATTAATTAATGAAATTAATTAAGGATTAATGTAATTAATTATGTTTAATAAATTAATAAAGTAATTAAAGGATAATTACTGTATTTGATTAAGAGTAATTAATTTGTGAAATTAATTAAGGATAATTACTTAAATGTAATTAAAGGATAATTAATCAGGGTGATTAATTAAAGTGGATAATTAGAGAATGATTAATTAATCTATTTGTAATTAATTAATGGTTATGTAAGCAAGATTTATAATGATGAAGTAATTAATTTAATTTACTTTAAATTAACTAGAGATGAAGTAATTAATTTAATTCATTTTAAATTAATTATATTGTGATTAATCATTGCTTATGTATGAATGGATGATATTGGTTGCCTTGAATGGTTTGAGATCTCAGATATGAGATAAGTGATGCTGTGAGATATGGATGCTTTGGTTGCATTGTGATGATAATATGAATTATCTAATTGTGATGATAAAGTGGATTATCTGTTTAGGATGATAATGTTGATTATCTATTGTGAATTATCTATCTGTGTAAATATAGATAATAGAATTGAATTGTTTTAACCTTAAAACAACTTGGCCTTTAAGATACGTTTTGGATTTCGATGAGACCGGGATCGGGTTTCCAGATTTGGATATCCAAATACCACATCGATCCAAATTAACGATAGGTCGTGAATCTCAAGTGAAGATGAAGATTCAAAGTGCAAGGGTTATTGTTGTTAACTCTGAGGGTGATTCCAAAATGAGTGTAACGAGATAATGCCTTCGGTTTCGTTCGAACCTAGAACGAACTTGTATGGATTGAATGCTTTCAGCACATCGTCAGGTGGACGATGAGCATTCTAAGTGATGTGTTCTGATGAGGTAATCGTAGCCTCAAGCCTCATCAACCGGGAATGGCTAAAACAAGGGAGGTGCAGCAAGGCTATGTGAGTCGCGCTCAAGTAGGACAAGATTTTCCCCTGTCTAGAGGTCCCTTTTTATTCGGCTTAGTGGGCAGTAGGAAAGCGCGCCAACTGCGGGGTTGTCTTGTTCGGGACTATCCAGTAAGGGATGGTTCCGGCTTTGTGTTGCAGGGGATTAGGAGTGATCCTCGGTACGTTGATCTAGGCTACGTACTGTGATGGGCAGTACCCCAGTAGCCCTGCCATTGTATGAAATCCAATTTCCAATAAGTGATAACGGACTTGATTGTATAAACCACTTTGTTGGCTAGTATGCTGGAATTTAATAATGTAACAATTTCAGCTATTTCATATTTATTTGAAAACCCTAGACCTATTATAATATAACTGGATTTTCTATCAAATGTTTTGGTTAGCGTAAGGTAAAAACTTACCCATGTTTATGTGTGGGGAGTCTTACGTGATACCTTTTGTTTTCAAAGGATTTTCAAAGTTAAGCAACTTTAACCTGTTACTCACACCAGACCCATGTCTGACCCAAGTGTTTATTTTCTGTTTATAAACTCTTGGGTACTCAAATTTTTATGAGTAGCCAAGGGATTCTGGTTAGCTTTGACGAATTGTGGAGGAGCAATGAAGCAGGAGGCTTCAGCGTTGTAGATTTATATAGTAGTTCCGCTGTGTTGATCTTTGTATTGATCTCTGTATTGTATTGAGTTGTAATAACTAGACAGGTGTTTATAACTGTCTAGTATGTGATGTATAAGCTGTGTAACTCTGATGGATGTTGTATATTATGTAATACTTATGTGATTAATATAATTTATTCGTTCCGCTGTTGAGACTCTGTTGTTGTTCTTTCTTTCTTCTCTTCTTTTCTCTTTTCTATCCCTTTCTTTCTTATTAATGATGCGTCATTCTATGGAATGAATGGCGGGTTGTCATAGTTGGTATCAAAGCATAGGATAATACCTAGGCTCTGGAGTGGTGTCTATCTTGAGAGAGCGTACTTGTAATTTTGATATATATATATATATATATATATTTCTACCTATTTGTTGGGTTACCTGTTCGGGTTTTCCAATATAAGTTATAAAGGTAGATAGGGTAGTGGTGTGTGTAACACGACTATCAATGGTTGGAGTTTGAATGTTTGAGGTTGGAAGTGTATTTGTCAAGATTGTAGACCTAATACCGTCTCGAGTGAGCTTTGCTATGGTGTAAGGATTTCACCAATCTCTGAAGGAAACCTGTTAAAGTCCAGAGTCTATCTTTGAAGTTAGATGAGTTGAGTTTGGATCTGTCGGTTAGGCAGAAGTGTGTGATGGTATCTCAGGAAATTTGTAGTTGTGTGATGAGATGCAGTGACTATGGATGTTTCCAAAGATGCTTCTTTGGAAAAAGATAAGGAAGTGTGTCTGCATCAGTAATGAGGTTAAGTTCAGCAGGGTGTTTGTGTTTGGCTTTGAGATCCGAGTTTCTCAAAGAGCTTTGGATAAGGAAGTTTCTTTGGCATCTGTGTCAGCAGTGCAGCTCGGAGTGTTCTGTGTGTCGGCAGAAGGACTTCTGGCTAAGCAGTTTTCTAGAAGTGGAGTTCAGAAGCAGCAGAGTGGATCCATTTCTTCGATGGATGGTTAGATAAGCGTAAGTTGTTCTGATTGGTAAAGACAGAACAATATCTTTGGATATTGGTCTTGGTTGATCGCAAAAGTGACTTGCGATAGTTGAGTGTTCTCTTGAATATTAAAGAGTTTTTCCGGATATCTTCAGGGAAGTTAGAGGTTTGTCCACATCTGGAGATTGAGTTTTCTTATCGACTAGGATTCCAAGAGTAATACCGGTGGTTCAGCTTAGTAGAAGGATGGTTCCTAGAGAGATAGTTTGGTGAAGCAGCTCAGGTTTTGGTGGAACTTCTGAGTTTTCTTTTATGGATCTATTGAACTATTTTTCTAGGATGTGTTGTCCAGTCTGTGCTTGTGTTCTTCATCAGCATTTTCATTCAACTCCAGATCAGAGTTGTGCAGCGAAAGCAGTTTGGCGAGTGCTCCTGTTTGTCTTTTCCGGATAGGAGAAGTTAGTTCAGTCTTTTGATGTTTGTGAGTAGAGTTTGTTCTTGGTCTTGGTTGATCTTGAGGAGATCATTGTGTTGGGTTGTTTTTGGTCTAGTTTGTTTCTAGAAGCATCAGCGAAGGTTGAGCTGATCAGGAAGGATGTAGGCAGCCCAGGATCGTCCGAAGAGTTTTGAGGATAAGAGACGGAGGAATTTGGATTCCGGAGTCGAAGATTTGATTTTGGATAAGTTTTCTCCGATCTAAGGGAACTATAAGATTGGGTAAGACTGGGAAGCTAGCTCCGAGGTGTTTTGGATCTCTTCTGTATTTTTGTAAGGATAAGAGTTTTGGTCTACAGGGTTGAATTGCTAGTTTGGATAACTGGAATTCAATGTGTTTCACATATCTCTGAGGGAGTACGTGTATGATCTATCTCTGGTTTTGGAACCAGCAGTTCAGAGAGATTTGGTTGTTGAGTCAGACTTGTCTGTAGTCTGGTATCCTGTCTAGTTTTGTAGATCTAGCTAAGTAGGAGCTCTGTAGCTTAGTATTGATTGTTTGGGTTCTATAGAGCAAGTATCATGGTATTTATACTTGGGAAACTAGGAAATTCTATCCAGAATTTTGTTTGGATAGTTAGATTTGATTGTTAGAATAAATTGGTTGCTATGGTTGTTAGCATATGATTGATAATATATGCTTGTGGTTTAAAATTAAAATCTTTAATGAGATTATTAAATTGCCTTTGTTTTAAATTTCGGGGACGAAATTCTTTTTAAGGGGGGAGGAATGTGATATCCCGGAATTTTGGGCAATATAAATTTAATAATCTATGTTAAAATTTAAATTGATTTGATAATCTTTGTTAATAATTTGAATTGATTTGATAATCTTCTTTTAAAATAAATATTAAATTGGTAGATTTTATCTTTTAAAAGTTAATAAATTGGTTTCTATTTATAATGTATATATATTTTTATATATTGTAAATATAAATCTTTGATTTTCTTTGGTTTGAATTTAATAAATAACTATATGGTTTTAAAATACTCAAGATAAATGTTAATTGTTTAAATTGATTTTAGCTTAAGTTTAAATTTAAATTAATTAACAAAAAGGTTGTTTTATTTTATTTTTGAATATTGCTTGTAAATATGATTTGAATATATATATATATAAAGTTTAAAATACAAATTAATATATGAAACATTAATTCATATAATAAGGTAAGTAATTTATTTATAAAAAGATAATTTCTTTTATAATTATTTTAATTTGATAAATGAGTTATTTTTAAACAATAATAATAATGTATGTTTTTATTTCTTTTAAAATTATCTATATATATACTCATTAACTAATTAAATAAGCATAACCTTTATTAAAATTTAAAATATAACTAATTAACTTAAGATGACATGTGTTATTTTCCTAAGCTTCCTATAACATGTGTAATTTAAATAATTAGTGTGTGTGACAAGTGTCATTTAATTTTGTTTTCCTTTTATTTTTATTTTTAAATAATTTCAGCTTATATAAACAATTGCCTTCTTCCCTTCCATTCTTTTTCTTATTCTTTTTCTAAATCTAAAACTAAGAAAACAAAATCTGTAATCACTTCCTCAAATCCCTGTAATACATTTCCAAATCAAAAAAATAAACCTGTAGTTCATTTTCTTCAATCTAATCAAAGCCTGTAATCATTTTTCCAAATTTTCAAATGCAATCTGGAAATTGTCTACTGCATGCAACTGCAGTTATAAATCAAGCCTGCATTTTCTTTTTAATCTGGGAGCATGCATGTAGTTTGTAAATCAAGGAGCAAAAGCATTTCAGCAAAACAAGTTTAAAGTTTTCAAATCAAAGCAAGCACTCAAGTTTTTAAAATTCAAAAGCTTTTCAAATCTGGAAGCTTTGTTCTTCATCATTCAATCAGGTGAGTAACATCACAATTTAAATAGTTTAAGCATAATTATGTTGCATGTTTACCTCTGAAAACAAATATGTTTGTGAATGCATTTATAAGTATATCTCTATATATTTATATGGATGTATTGATGTGTATATGTGATTGTGTGCTCTGTTCTTATTTTGTTTTCCCAGGCTCAAGATTTCATTTTAAAATCCCTTACCACTTGACCTAGTTTTTGTTAGGACTTAGTTTACAAACAAAAGTTGTTTGTTTTATCATAGACTATTGTTTAAAAATTTAATTGAGTCAAAATTAAGCCCGAGTGTCTTTGAAAAATTAACAAACATCAGTGCATGTTAAAACAAAGTAAAACTCAAACTTTTTAATTTATAAATTCAGGGTTATAAATTAAACACTTTAACTAAAACATGAATTTTAAAATAAGAATCATAGTTTTTAGTTTGGGAATGAGTGTACAGTTCTTGTTTGAACTGGAAATGAAATATTGGGATTTTCTGGTGATCCATAGTGTTTGGAGAGTTCGGGATTTTGGGAAATGATGGAGGAGTGATTGTAGTTGATGGTAAAATTGCCTGTCTGTGATGCAATTCATCGAGGAGGCAGCGGTGGTGAATTCTTTTCTGCAACCCTAGTTTTTAACTAGGCTAATTGATTTGGATGGCGCGGCTTCTATGATTGATCGAATGCAGTGGGGTTTGGAGAGATTAAAGTGTGGACATTGACGAGATTATGGCCGGAGTTGCAGCACTTCTGATGGTCGGAGTTTCTAGGTCGTGGCGGTTACAGGTTTGAAGATGGTTCTAGGTTATTGTTCGAGGTTTGGGTTGAAGGCCTCGAATTCGATTTCGAGATTTGTAGAGTGATCTGATGATCGTAGTTGAGTGTGAAGGAGGTTGCCGATGAGGGAAGACCATCGGAGATGGTCAGAGGTGATTAAAGTCACCGTGCATGTGCACGGTGCACTTTCTATTTTCTGGTGAAGTTGATTTGGTTTATACTCGAGTTAATTTATGTTTAACTCGAAGTAATCTGATAGTTTTCTCGAGGGAGTTGGGTTTTGACTCAAAGCATTGTGGTTTGGCTCGGGTTAAAATGATATTACAGGTTTTACAGAAACATGTTTGTTCTATTTTTAAATTTTAAAATGAAATTTAAAACTGAAGTTTAAATGTAAAGTAAAGTTTTAAATAAGTTTTAAATTAAAGTTTAAATATGGGATTCAAGTTAGTGAATCTCAGTTTAAAAATAAATAAAGTTTTTGAATAGGCTTTTAAACTTTGTTTGAGTTAATTTGTATTTATTTTAAATCTTAAACTTAAAATGAAATTTTAAAGTAAATTTAAAGTAAATTGTTATTAAATGATTTGTTAATGAAAATTTGTTCATTAATAAGGAAAATGTTTTTACCTTTAAATAAATAAAGATTTAATGGTTTGAATTATTAAGATAATTAAAATGGATAATTAATTTACTTAATTAATTAATGATTTGAATTAATTAAATAAGTAATTAAAGGTTTAAATTAATTAATTAAGGTTTAAGATTAATTAATTAGGAATAATTAATTTGTAATTAAGGATTATTAATTAGGTTTTAATTAATGATTAAGAGTTAATTAATCAAGTAATTAAGGATTAATTAAGTTACAGTTAACACTTAATTAATCAAATAATTAAAGGTTAATTAATTGGTTATTAAGATTTATTAATTTGAAATTAATAATGGTTAATCTAAGTTAATTACTTAAGAAAAGTAATTAAATAATTATTAATGAAGGTCATTAACTTAGGATTATTTAATAATTAATTAATGTGATTAATTTTAATAATTAATTAGATTAATTAATTAATGATAATCATTTGTGAAAATGTATTAGAATAATTACTTAATGGAAGTAATTAAGGAATTAATTACTTAATGTAATTAATTGAGTTTAATGTGATTAGTTTAAATTAATTAATTAAGTTTAATTAATTTAACTGGATGATTTGATAATAATTACTTAATGTAATTAATGGGTTGTAATTACTTAGTGAAGTAATTAATTGATAATTACTGGATGTAATTAATGGAAGATGATTTAAGAATGAAAGTAATTTGGATTCAATTACTTTTTATAAATTAATCAAGGGATTAATTAAGAAATTTATTAAGGAGTAATTAATTTATTTAAAAAAGTAATTAAGGGTAGTTAATTAATGAATGAGATTAATCAAGAGTGATTAATAATTATGGTTTAATTAAGATTAATTACTCAATGTAATTAATTTAAATAGGATAATTAATTAAAATATAATTAGGGATTATTAATTAGTATAATTAATGATGTAATTAAGGATTGATAAATTAAGATTAATTAATCAATAATGATAAGTGATTAAAAGGTAATTAATTAATGAAATTAATTAAGGATTAATGTAATTAATTATGGTTAATAAATTAATAAAGTAATTAAAGGATAATTACTGTATTTGATTAAGAGTAATTAATTTGTGAAATAAATTAAGGATAATTACTCAAATGTAATTAAAGGATAATTAATCAGGATGATTAATTAAAGTGGATAATTAGAGAATGATTAATTAATCTATTTGTAATTAATTAATGGTTATGTAAGCAAGATTTATAATGATGAAGTAATTAATTTAATTTACTTTAAATTAACTAGAGATGAAGTAATTAATTTAATTCATTTTAAATTAATTATATTGTGATTAATCATTGCTTATGTATGAATGGATGATATTGGTTTCCTTGAATGGTTTGAGATCTCAGATATGAGATAAGTGATGCTGTGAGATATGGATGCTTTGGTTGCATTGTGATGATAATATGAATTATCTAATTGTGATGATAATGTGGATTATCTGTTTAGGATGATAATGTTGATTATCTATTGTGAATTATCTATCTGTGTAAATATAGATAATAAAATTGAATTGTTTTAACCTTAAAACAACTTGGCCTTTAAGATACGTTTTGGATTTCGATGAGACCGGGATCGGGTATCCAGATTTGGATATCCGAATACCACATCGATCCAAATTAACGATAGGTCGTGAATCTCAAGTGAAGATGAAGATTCAGAGTGCAAGGGTTATTGTCGTTAACTCTGAGGGTGATTCCAAAATGAGTGTAACGAGATAATGCCTTCGGTTTCGTTCGTATCCGGAACGAACTTGTATGGATTGAATGCTTTCAGCACATCGTCAGGTGGACGATGAGCATTCTAAGTGATGTGTTCTGATAAGGTAATCGTAGCCTCAAGCCTCATCAACCGGGAATGGATAAAACAGGGGAGGTGCAGCAAGGCTAAGTGAGTCGCGCTCATGTAGGACAAGATTTTCCCCTGTCTAGAGGTCCCTTTTTATTCTGCTTAGTGGGCAGTTGGAAAGCGCGCCAACTGCGGGGTTGTCTTGTTCGGGACTATCCAGTAAGGGATGGTTCCGGCTTTGTGTTGCAGGGGATTGGGAGTGATCCTCGTTACGTTGATCTAGGCCACGTACTGTGATTGTAACAGCCTGATATTTTAAACGAAATTTTTATTTAAAAATAAAACATTTTGAAATATTAATTTGAAATTAAAAGTGTAATAACTAGCATAAAACTAAAAAAAATATAATATTTAAAGCGTTACATTTCGTTACGTATATTTATGTCCGTTCTTAACTTTATATTAGAATCAAATTTTATTTATGATGATAATAGCTATTTTAATTTGGTTTAAAAAGATACGTTATATTTTAAGAAACCGTTAACATTTTTAAATTTATTAAATAAAAGAAATAGGTAACAAATTGTACGTTACTTCGGGCGTTACACTGTACGTGCATTGTTCCATTGTCCATTAATTTCAGTTTGAAAATTTCAAATCTTGCCTTAATTTCACGTGAGAAATAGTCCACTTACCCCTTTATCTCCCTTACATTTCGTTCAACATTTATTTTTGCCTTAAATTCCTCTAACTGACCAAAACCTTGCTTTTGCCTTCTCTCTGTACTTGTGAGCAGCTTTTCTTTTCAGTCCTCGTACACAAACAGACAAAAAAAAAATTTTTTTTATACCACAAATCATATTCTATTCTGCAAATCGCTTGGGAAATCTCGTGAGCAACTCGAAAAGGGTAAAACGCATGTCTTCTCCTTTTACATTTTGTATACTGTATTTTTCAAATTGTGTTTCCCTGTTTGCTGTTCGCTAATCCACCAAGGCAAACCCATGTTTCCCTCCGCGTCAGTTCCTCCACCGTGAGAACTTTCCTGTCCTCCACCACGTCAACTACCGGACCCACTGACACACGCCAGACCAGCACCCAGACTCGTCACCACCTCCACCCCAACGCCATGACACCACCACCGAACCCCACGTCTCCACCATCATGTCCCAGGCAACCACGAGACCAGCTCCAGGTCGAGACCACCCCATCCCGTGCTCCGCCATGCGAACCACCCGAACCGTGACCAGACAACTCCGTACCCCAGCCACGAACGCCACGTCACTGACCCAGTCACCTGACCTACCCGAGACCACGCCTAAGCCAGTCGCCATCATTTCACCACCCCACGCGAAACCCCAGACCGTGACCTGCCCTCCTCCACGAACCCACTACAGCCACCACCACGGCCAGGAACCCACGGCAGACCGAGAACCAACCCTACTCCAAGCCGAGACCTGATCCATGCCGAGACCAAGTTTTGTTGGTCACCTTCGCATTTCATTTTGTGGATTGCCAGGCCAAACTTTGTTTTAATTTTTAATTTTTGTTGCCTCTGACCTTGTATGAGAACCAAAGAAGTGAAAAAGGAAATTGTTTGGTCCCCCTTTGTTTTGGTAGCCGAGCCTATTTTCTACTAGCTTTTGTTTAAAAAAAAATTAAATGTATAAGTTTATGTTGTCACCTCTGTTTGTTGTTGTTTGTTTTGAATCTTGGTTATACCTTGCCTTTGACCTTTGTAAAGAAAAAAATTTTTGTTTTTCCACTTTGCAAATTTAAAAGTTATAATCGGTATTTCAAAGTGGTAGTGCTATTGCTTTCGATTTTAACCTGTTACTTTTTCGTTGTTTGCTTCATTGAAAATTCGTTATTCGTGCAATCTTAGATTTGATTATTTATTGTGCTTTTGGTTTGAATCTTGTTGGCGCATCCGCTAACGACTGATCGTGCTATCCGCGTGCTTTCGATTGACATCGTACTTCTTTCTTTCTGAATCTCCAGCTCCGTAGAGGTGAGTAAATATCACACGAATATCCATACTTATATGATTGTGAAACGACCGCAACTGAATGTGTAGAAATAAATAAACAAATAAATGATGTTATAACTACCTGTGATTTATTTATAGTTGATGTTAATTGTTAAAACTGCATATCGTATCATCTGTTATATTTTGTTCTTATTTTACTGTTATTCTGTTCTGTTAAATCACACTGCAAGTTCCCTGTAGAATAGAATCACTATAGGTTGAAATGATACATACCCGAACGGACTTTAGAATAAGGGAAGTTCGTTATGGGCTGAAATGATAGGCCTGAACGATTTTCAATAAATTTTTATTTACTTGGGATTGCGGGTTTGAAATGATAAAACCCGGATTTTTTTTGTAAATTACGGATTGAAATGATATAGTATCCGTATCACTTGAATTAGGCTAGAAAATATTATACAGACCCGTGGTTATTTTTCTGTATTTTCTGAATATTTTTAAATAATTTAAAAATTGTAATAATATTAAATTGATTTAAACCGAATTTTTAAGTGATTTATTTAAAATAGAAATGATTTTTCTATGTGATAAATATAAATAAATGGAGGAATATTGATTTTAAAACGAAACTTAAATTTGAAATTTTGATTAAAAGAAAGATGGAAACTTAAGTTAATTTAATTGAAATGAAATTTAGTTTTAAATTGGTGGAAAAATGGAGTTTAAGTTTAAATGTTGAAATGAATGTAATAAGCAAATTTGTAAGTTTTGGTTTTAACTTGTAAAATTTCTCTTTAAATAAATTAGTTAAAGGATTGAAAATGAACATTTTTAATGTATGATTTTATAAGTTTTAACTAGGTAGAATCTGTAGCACTTGTTAAGTGTTGTGGATTGTATAAATGAACCAAAAAACTAAAATGAACTAAGGCTATGATAGTACTTGGTAAGTGATGTTGTAGCAGAAACTAAAATTTGAACCTGAACTAATAAAAGGGTTACTGTAGCACTTGTTAAGGACTGCAGTAGGCTGAAATATGATTTTTGTTTAAAACTGAATTGTTATAGCAGTTTATAAATGTTGTTTGTTGAATAAAATTGTTTTCAAATATAACTTACCGCACACCTTTAAATGCCGTGGAAGCTGAAAATTTAATGCTATTGTTTTGAGTGAATAAGTGAACTCCGAAAGGGTTAGATTTTGGAAATTTAATATTTGATTTTAAAAGAATAATGTCTTTGTTTTTAAGGGTTTAATTCGAAGTACATTTGATATAAATTGTTTTAAATTTATAACCACGGGTTATAATAACGATTGGTTGGCAAAGAGACCGGGATCGGATATGGACATACTCTCTGTCGATACCGAAAACCACTTTGACAATTGTGTACGCGGTGGAGATTCCAGAATGAAGTAGGATGGTGGCGACGTTCTTAAGGTATGTTACGTGGACCCAACTCCCGTGAGTTGGCATAAGGTGGCTAAAACAGGAGCGATCTCGGACCAGTGAGGTAGCACCTCTTCTCGAACACATTTCTTCGACATTATACTCTTACTTGTGATTTGACTAGATGGCCATCCTCCGATTTGGGAATGTTGTTCGAGGTGGAACGGTAGTGGCTGCTATGCGTATCCATCAGTCCGTGTGCGTAATTGGTATATCTACCCTGGCATTGTCTAGTTGTGCCGTGTCACCTACCATATCGAGCTTTACTACGATTATGATTTTAAGATCCGACCGCGTTAAGGTTCTCCATCCCCTTAACGCTATTTTCCGATATGATTATACTTTACTTATTTAGACACTATTATAATAGCGAATATTACTACATAGTAGATAGTTTAACGGATCCTTAGAGGATGAGCGGTCCCAAGCATCTTCTAAGTTACTTGTACCTTTACTACAGTTCACTTGAGTTGGTTTACACTGTATAAGTATGTATATCCTGACTCGAGTGTTTATGTTTTATTTTACGCTCGGATCAGCCTGAGTATTCACAGCTTTGGATTCACTTTTCTGGAGCTCGAAATCACTGGAGATTCTGCTTATCTAGTTATCTTCCTATTTCAGTTTCAGTTGCCTTATTTCAGCTTTTGTTTTAGAGACTTGTGTATTTGGGATTTCTATTGTACTTGTTTCAGAACTGTATTGGGTTTCAGACTATGTACTTTGTATTTGATTTGAGACTATGTATTTTAGTGGCATCATGAACCACTATGGTTATTTTTAAAAATTCCACTGCGAGTTATTCTGATATTTCTGTGTCTGTGATTCTGTGAATGGTTTTATTTGCTCCAAATTTTATTACAATCTGTTATTTTGCATTATTCAAGTCTGACATGTGTGGATTATTGTCGATTTGAATGGTCCAAAATACCGGGTCGTTACATTTGGTATCAGAGCCAGGTTTAGGCAAACCTTAGCCTATGGAGCAAAAACTCATTAGAGATAGGGTAGAAATACCCTAGAATGAGTGAAATCAAACTCAGAATCATTTCCTTGTGAGTGAACGTATTTTCAAAGTATAAAATGATTTTTAAATGATTTCTCAAATGATTTTTCAAAGATTATTTTGATATAAAGCTTTCTTGTTTTAAGAAGAAAATTTTCTAAACTTCCTTCTTTCCGTATCTACCTTGTTAGGAATTTTGTTATTAGGATATTCATCCAAGTGATCTTATCGTGTTTTTATCTTAACTTATCTTTGTCTTCTCTGTACCTTGTCCTAAATTTATTCTTGATATTTCCAGGATGAATCGTGGAAATGCTAGAGGTAGGGGTCGTGGTATTGCCCTAGTTCCTCCACCTGTTGCACCCGTTAAGTTTACGGTTCTTTGCAAAGAATTCTCTCAGCTCGGTGGCACTAGATTCACTGGTTCAGAGAGTATCATCGAAGCCCAGCAATGGCTAAGAAGTTTGGAAAGAATCTTTACTGGTTTAGAGATCACTGATGCCCAGAAGCGTCTGTTAGCAGCATGGCAGCTGCAAGAGTCAGCCCTAGATTGGTGGGAGTCTGTTACGACTCACACTAACGAAGGTGATCTTTCATGGGAGCAGTTCAGGTATCCTTTGAGTTAACTTGAATTTTTCCCATTTCCTTTCCTTTTGAATTCATCTTAAGTTCAGTTACTGTATCTTCTTTCCAGGGAGGCTTTTGTGGCAAAATGGATGCCCGAAGCCGGGAAATCTCAGCTTTACAGTGAATTCATGGACCTCAAGCAGGGTACCATGTCCTTCTCAGAGTATGAACGGAAGTTCAATGAACTTTCCAAATTCGGTCCTGGTCTTATCGACACTCAGCTAAAGAAGAATGAGAAGTTCATTTCTGGAGCTCGCCCAGAGTTCTACGATCGTCTTATTTCACATGTTCATGGCACATTTACTGAGCTCATGGATATGGCTATTCGCTATGAGAACCCTACTTCCAAGGGTCCTGCTGCTTCTGGTGCTCATGTCTCACAATCTTCCTCTGCAAATTCCAAGAAGAGAAAGCCCAACTTCCACCAGCAGAAGAAGAATTGGATCAAGCATGCAGGCTTGGGATCTTCAGCATCAGCTCCTTCCCAGAGACAACCTATAGACCTTTCCTCCATTACTTGCTTCAAATGTGACCAGAAGGGACACTATGCCAATAGTTGCCCTAATCCGTCCAGTGCTGCTATTCCTCCACCCCAGGTTACCAGGAACGATCTTTGTCATGTTTGTCTTCAGCCGGGTCATTTTAGGAAGGACTGTCCTTTATATTAGAAGGGAAAGCCATCTGGCGTATTTGCTGTCACATCTGCTTCATCACCTGCACCTGCTCCTGCTCCTAGCGATGGTCAAGGTACTCTTCAAGGCACCTTTACTTTATTTCATCATCCAGTTCGTGTTTTATTTGATACTGGGGCTTCGCATAGTTTTATTTCTGATGACCTGTGTAATAAGTTTGAACATCTCCTTTCTCCTGAGTATGCTTCTGTTCCTCTATGTGTTTCTAATCCTATTGGTGGTCCCGCAAATCTTAATAAGATTTGTAAACATGTGAAACTCCTCCATTCTGATCATAGTTTTAGTGGTGATTTCTATATTCTTGGTTTCGATGCTTTTGATTTGCTGCTTGGAAGTGATTGGCTTGATGGACACGATGCCCGTATCTCGTGTAAATCCCGAATTGTTTCTCTTAAGGATGATCGAGGAAATTCTTTGATTATTCAGAGCCGTATGCCTCATGATTATGCTGGTAGCTTTATCTTTTCTCTGGATGCTTCTATTGATGATCTTCAGTCGACCCATGTAGTCAATCACTACCCGGATGTATTTGGTGAAGTTACTGCTTTACCTCCCAAGCGGGAAATTGATTTCCGCATTGATCTCATTCCTGGAGCTCGACCTATAGTTCTTCCTCCTAGAAGAATGGCACCCCGCGAGAAGGTTGAGTTAAGGAAACAAATTGAAGACCTATCTTCCAAGGGTCTGATCAGACCTAGTTTTTCTGAATGGGGAGCTGCGGTGGTTTTCGTCACCAAGTCCGATGGTTCTCTTCGGATGTGTGTTGATTATAGGGAATTGAACAAACTCACTATGAAAAATAGATATCCAATGCCTCGCATCAATGACATGTTTGATCAGCTTTATGGTGCTACTGTTTTCTCTCAGCTTGATCTTGCCACAGGTTTTCACCAACTCAGAGTTGCCGAGGAAAGTATTCCTAAGACCGCTTTCCGTACTGAAAATGGATTCTTCGAATGGTTAGTCATGCCTTTTGGTTTGACTAATGCTCCCGCTTTCTTTGTTGACTTGATGAATCGTGTTTTCCGTGAGGTGCTTAATAAATTTGTTCTAGTCTTTGTGGATGATATCCTCATATTCTCTAAGTCTGAAGAAGAACATGAGTCACATTTGAAATCTGTTCTTGAGACTCTTCGAAAGCATGAAGCATCAGTTAAAAGCTAAATTTTCTAAATGCCATTTCTGGAAGGATGAAGTCCGTTTCCTCGGGCATATTGTTTCTAGTAATGGAGTTTCAGTTGATCCAGTCAAGATCGCTACGATCAATGTAAGTCTTTCTTTCTTTCTCTTTCATTGTTTCATTTCAATTTACTCTATCTTTCCTATTATCCTTCTTTTTCCCTATTCTGTACAGGATTGGGAAACTCCTAAGACTCCTACTGATATCCGTAGTTTTCTGGGCCTCGCCGGTTATTACCGGAGATTCATTGAGAATTTCGCTCGGATTGCTGCACCTCTCACGGCTTTAACTCGGAAGAATGCTAAGTTTATTTGGAGTAATAAGTGTGAAGCCGCGTTCAATGAGTTAAAAGACAATCTTACTTCCACACCTGTTCTTACCGTTCCAAATGGAAATGAGGGATTAACGGTATACACTGATGCTTGTCGAGAAGGTTTGGGAGCTGTTCTGATGCAGGATGGTAGAGTGATTGCTTATGCTAGTAGACAGTTGAAGAATCATGAAGTAAATTATGCTGCCCATGATCTTGAGTTGCTTGCTGTTGTTTTCGCTTTGAAGCTTTGGAGACATCATCTGTTGGGTACCAAGTTCGAGCTTTTCACAGATCATCGTCTTTGAGGTATATTTTCTCTCAGAAGGACTTGAATCAGAGACAAGTTAGGTGGTTAGAGTTCCTTGCTTCTTATGACCTCGACATCAACTATACACCGGGAAAGGCTAATGTAGTGGCAGATGCTTTGAGTAGGAAGAAAGCTTTGTTGTGTCAGATTGTTGTTTCTTCACCTCTTGTGGATCGTATTATGGCTAGACAGAATGAGGATCAGATGCTTAGATTGATTAAGGAGAGTGTTCGAAGCAGAGTTGTAGGTAGTAGTCTTGATGGTAATGGAGCTCAGATTGACGATAAGGGTGTATTGAGGATCAATAATAGGATTTGTGTCCCGAATGTTGATGGATTGAGACAGGAGTTACTTCGGGAGAATCATCAGTCCAGACTTTCTATTCATCCAGGCGTAACCAAGATGTATCAGGACATGAAGAAGTTATATTGGTGGAAAGGTATGAAGCGAGATATTTCCATTTTCGTTAATAGGTGTGCGACTTGTCAGCAAGTCAAGGCAGATCAGCAGAAGACTCCTGGTTTATTGCAGCCTATTGAGATTCCCAATTGGAAGTGGGAACAAGTTTCTATGGATTTCATTGATGGTTTACCGAGGACTAGGAAGGGTAACGAGAGTATCTGGGTTATTGTGGATAGATTGACCAAATCAGCTCATTTCATTCCGGTCAAGTCTACCCGTTCAGCTTCTAGTTTATCTGAGATTTACATGAGGGAGATTGTTCGTCTCCATGGTGTTCCTCTCAGTATCGTTTGTGATCGTGATCCTATCTTTACTAGTAGGTTTTGGAAAGCCTTTCAGGATTCTTTCGGTACTCATCTAAATCTGAGCACTGCTTACCATCCACAGACCGACGGTCAAACGGAAAGGGTGAATCAGATTTTAGAAGATCTTCTTCGTGCTTGTGTGCTTGATTATGGAGGATCTTAGGAAGATCATCTCCATCTTGTCGAATTCACTTATAACAATAGTTATCAGGCCAGTATTGAGACATCTCCATTTTCTGCTCTTTACGGACGACCTTGTAGATCTCCTTCTTGTTGGATTGAATCCGGTAATCGTTTGGTTCTTGGTCCTGAGATGGTTTTGGAAGCTTCAGAGAGAGTCGAAGAGATTAAGAGGAAGATGAGGATTGCTCAGGATAGACAGAAGAAGTACGCCGATCGTCGAAAACAGAGTTTAGAGTTTGCTGTTGGTGATTTGGTTTTCCTTAAGGTCTCTCCCTTAAGGAATGTTATTCGTTTTGGTCGTAGAGGAAAGCTATCTCCTATATTTGTTGGTCCTTTCCGCATTTTGGAAAGAATTGGCTCTCTTGCTTATCGTTTGGATTTACCCGAGAAATTTTCTGGAATACACAATGTCTTTCATGTATCTCATCTTCGTCGCTATCTGCATGATCCATCTCTTCTTATTCAGCCTTCTGCTCTTGATAGTTTGGATATTGAACCAAATCTGACTGTTGAGAGGAAGCCACTTCGTATCATCGATCGAGGTACGAAGCAGCTAAGAAGAAAATCTATCAACTTGGTCAAAGTGCAGTGGAGCACTGATGAACGGGATTGCACCTGGGAGACGGAGGAGAGCATTCATGCTTCGAATCCGGAATTGTTTATTTCAGTTACTTTTACTATTCTGTCTTATCTTTCTTTGTTTTCCTTGTTCGTTCCTTTTCGAGGACGAAAAGTTTTGAGTGGGGGAGAGTGTAACAGCCTGATATTTTAAACGAAATTTTTATTTAAAAATAAAACATTTTGAAATATTAATTTGAAATTAAAAGTGTAATAACTAGCATAAAACTAAAAAAAAAAATATAATATTTAAAGCGTTACATTTCGTTACGTATATTTATGTCCGTTCTTAACTTTATATTAGAATCAAATTTTATTTATGATGATAATAGCTATTTTAATTTGGTTTAAAAAGATACGTTATATTTTAAGAAACCGTTAACATTTTTAAATTTATTAAATAAAAGAAATAGGTAACAAACTGTACGTTACTTCGGGCGTTACACTGTACGTGCATTGTTCCATTGTCCATTAATTTCAGTTTGAAAATTTCAAATCTTGCCTTACTTTCACGTGAGAAATAGTCCACTTACCCCTTTATCTCCCTTACGTTTCGTTCAACATTTATTTTTGCCTTAAATTCCTCTAACTGACCAAAACCTTGCTTTTGCCTTCTCTCTGTACTTGTGAGCAGCTTTTCTTTTCAGTCCTCGTTCACAAACAAACAAAAAAAAAAATTTATACCACAAATCATATTCTATTCTGCAAATCGCTTGGGAAATCTCGTGAGCAACTCGAAAAGGGTAAAACGCATGTCTTCTCCTTTTACATTTTGTATACTGTATTTTTCAAATTGTGTTTCCCTGTTTGCTGTTCGCTAATCCACCAAGGCAAACCCATGTTTCCCTCCGCGTCAGTTCCTCCACCGTGAGAACTTTCCTGTCCTCCACCATGTCAACTACCGAACCCACTGACACACGCCAGACCAGCACCCAGACTCGTCACCACCTCCACCCCAACGCCATGACACCACCACCGAACCCCACGTCTCCACCATCACGTCCCAGGCAACCACGAGACCAGCTCCAGGTCGAGACCATCCCATCCCATGCTCCGCCATGCGAACCACCCGAATCGTGACCAGACAACTCCGTACCCCAGCCATGAACTCCACGTCACTGACCCAGTCACCTGACCTACCCGAGACCACGCCTAAGCCAGTCGCCACCATTTCACCACCCCACGCGAAACCCCAGACCGTGACCTGCCCTCCTCCACGAACCCACTGCAGCCACTACCACGGCCAGGAACCCACGGCAGACCGAGAACCAACCCTACTCCAAGCCGAGACCTGATCCATGCCGAGACCAAGTTTTGTTGGTCACCTTTGCATTTCATTTTGTGGATTGCCAGGCCAAACTTTGTTTTAATTTTTAATTTTTGTTGCCTCTGACCTTGTATGAGAACCAGAGAAGTGAAAAAGGAAATTGTTTGGTCCCCCTTTGTTTTGGTAGCCGAGCCTATTTTCTACTAGCTTTTGTTTAAAAAAAAATTAAATGTATAAGTTTATGTTGTCACCTCTGTTTGTTGTTGTTTGTTTTGAATCTTGGTTATACCTTGCCTTTGACCTTTGTAAAGAAAAAAAATTTTGTTTTGTCACTTTGCAAATTTAAAAGTTATAATCGGTATTTCAAAGTGGTAGTGCTATTGCTTTCGATTTTAACCTGTTACTTTTTCATTGTTTGCTTCATTGAAAATTCGTCATTCGTGCAATCTTAGATTTGATTATTTATTGTGCTTTTGGTTTGAATCTAGTTGGCGCATCCGCTAACGACTGATCGTGCTATCCGCGTGCTTTCGATTGACATCGTACTTCTTTCTTTCTGAATCTCCAGCTCCGTAGAGGTGAGTAAATCTCACACGAATATCCATACTTATATGATTGTGAAACGACCGCAACTGAATGTGTAGAAATAAATAAACAAATAAATGATGTTATAACTACCTGTGATTTATTTATAGTTGATGTTAATTGTTAAAACTGCATATCGTATCATCTGTTATATTTTGTTCTTATTTTACTGTTATTCTGTTCTGTTAAATCACACTGCAAGTTCCCTGTAGAATAGAATCACTATGGGTTGAAATGATACATACCCGAACGGACTTTAGAATAAGGGAAGTTCGTTATGGGCTGAAATGATAGGCCTGAACGATTTTCAATAAAATTTTATTTACTTGGGATTGCGGGTTTGAAATGATAAAACCCGGATTTTTTTTGTAAATTACGGATTGAAATGATATAGTATCTGTATCACTTGAATTAGGCTAGAAAATATTATACAGACCCGTGGTTATTTTTTTGTATTTTCTGAATATTTTTAAATAATTTAAAAAATTGTAATAATATTAAATTGATTTAAACCGAATTTTTAAGTGATTTATTTAAAATAGAAATGATTTTTCTATGTGATAAATATAAATAAATGGAGGAATATTGATTTTAAAACGAAACTTAAATTTGAAATTTTGATTAAAAGAAAGATGGAAACTTAAGTTAATTTAATTGAAATGAAATTTAGTTTTAAATTGGTGGAAAAATGGAGTTTAAGTTTAAATGTTGAAATGAATGTAATAAGCAAATTTGTAAGTTTTGGTTTTAACTTGTAAAATTTCTCTTTAAATAAATTAGTTAAAGGATTGAAAATGAACATTTTTAATGTATGATTTTATAAGTTTTAACTAGGTAGAATCTGTAGCACTTGTTAAGTGTTGTGGATTGTATAAATGAACCAAAAAACTAAAATGAACTAAGGCTATGATAGTACTTGGTAAGTGCTGTTGTAGCAGAAACTAAAATTTGAATCTGAACTAATAAAAGGGTTACTGTAGCACTTGTTAAGGACTGCAGTAGGCTGAAATATGATTTTTGTTTAAAACTGAATTGTTATAGCAGTTTATAAATGTTGTTTGTTGAATAAAATTGTTTTCAAATATAACTTACCGCCACACCTTTAAATGCCGTGGAAGCTGAAAATTTAATGCTATTGTTTTGAGTGAATAAGTGAACTCCGAAAGGGTTAGATTTTGGAAATTTAATATTTGATTTTAAAAGAATAATGTCTTTGTTTTTAAGGGTTTAATTCGAAGTACATTTGATATAAATTGTTTTAAATTTATAACCACGGGTTATAATAACGATTGGTTGGCAAAGAGACCGGGATCGAATATGGACATACTCTCTGTCGATACCGAAAACCACTTTGACAACTGTGTACGCGGTGGAGATTCCAGAATGAAGTAGGATGGTGGCGACGTTCTTAAGGTATGTTACGTGGACCCAACTCCCGTGAGTTGGCATAAGGTGGCTAAAACAGGAGCGATCTCGGACCAGTGAGGTAGCACCTCTTCTCGGACACTTTTCTTTGACATTATACTCTTACTTGTGATTTGACTAGATGGCCATCCTCCGATTTGGGAATGTTGTTCGAGGTGGAACGGTAGTGGCTGCTATGCGTATCCATCAGTCCGTGTGCGTAATTGGTATATCTACCCTGGCATTGCGTAGTTGTGCCGTGTCACCTACCATATCGAGCTTTACTACGATTATGATTTTAAGATCCGACCGCATTAAGGTTCTCCATCCCCTTAACGCTATTTTCCGATATGATTATACTTTACTTATTTAGACACTATTATAATAGCGAATATTACTACATAGTAGATAGTTTAACGGATCCTTAGAGGATGAGCGGTCCCAAGCATCTTCTAAGTTACTTGTACCTTTACTACAGTTCACTTGAGTTGGTTTACACTGTATAAGTATGTATATCCTGACTCGAGTGTTTATGTTTTATTTTACGCTCGGGTCAGCCTGAGTATTCACAGCTTTGGATTCACTTTTCTGGAGCTCGGAATCACTGGAGATTCTGCTTATCTAGTTATCTTCCTATTTCAGTTTCAGTTGCCTTATTTCAGCTTTTGTTTTAGAGACTTGTGTATTTGGGATTTCTATTGTACTTGTTTCAGAACTGTATTGGGTTTCAGACTATGTACTTTGTATTTGATTTGAGACTATGTATTTTAGTGGCATCATGAACCACTATGGTTATTTTTAAAAATTCCGCTGCGAGTTATTCTGATATTTCTGTGTCTGTGATTCTGTGAATGGTTTTATTTGCTCCAAATTTTATTACAATCTGTTATTTTGCATTATTCAAGTCTGACATGTGTGGATTATTGTCGATTTGAATGGTCCAAAATACCGGGTCGTTACAGTGATGGGAGGTACCCCAGTAGCCCTGACATTGTATGGAATCCAATTTCCAATAAGTGATAACGGACTTGATTGTATAAACCACTTTGTTGGCTAGTATGCTGGAATTTAATAATGTAACAATTTCAGCTATTTCATATTTATTTGAAAACCCTAGACCTATTATAATATAACTGGATTTCCTATCAAATGTTTTGGTTAGCGTAAGGTAAAAACTTACCCATGTTTATGTGTGGGGAGTCTTACGTGATACCTTTTGTTTTCAAAGGATTTTCAAAGTTAAGCAACTTTAACCTGTTACTCACACCAGATCCATGTCTGACCCAAGTGTTTATTTACTATTTATAAACTCTTGGGTACTCAAATTTTTACGAGTAGCCAAGGGATTCAGGTTAGCTTTGACAAATTGTGGAGGAGCAATGAAGCAGGAGGCTTCAGCGTTGTAGATATATATAGTAGTTCCGCTGTGTTGATCTTTGTATTGATCTCTATATTGTATTGAGTTGTAATAACTAGACAGGTGTTTATAACTGTCTAGTATGTGATGTATAAGCTATGTAACTCTGATGGATGTTGTATATTATGTAATATTTTGTGATTAATATAATTTATTCGTTCTGCTGTTGAGACTCTGTTGTTGTTCTTTCTTTCTTCTCTTCTTTTCTCTTTTCTATCCCTTTCTTTCTTATTAATGATGCGTCATTCAATGGAATGAATGGCGGGTCGTCACAAACGAAGTTTATCGAAATTGAGTTATTGAAATGTTGGAAACTGTATCTTTGAAATTCTATTAAAATTGGAATAGTTAAATTTGACATTTCTAGATTTGAAATTGGGTTTTGATTTGAAATCTGGATACGATCCAGATTTGTTGAAATGGAAGAAATAGGTTATTTGATGTTAATTTCAAATTTATTATCTCAATATAAACTGTAAATGTTCTTTTAAATTCTAATTTTTAATATTTTCAACTATTAAAATAAGTTAATATATTTTAAAACAACTTAATCAATTTAAACTATTTAATTTATTTTAATCTAATTTAACCTATTTTAAACTAATTAACCTATTTAACCTATCTTAATCTATTTTAATTTATTTAATCTATTTTAATATATTTTAATCTATTTTAAAATCATTTAAACTCAATTAAACTATATTAAACTATTTTAATCTATTCAAAACTATTTTAATTTATTTTAAATTATATTTTAATCTATTTTAATTCTATTTAATCTATTTTAGATTCATTTAATCTATTTTAAATCTAATTAATCCATAATAAACCTATTTAATCTATTTTAAACCATTTAAACTATTTTAAATCTAATTAAAGTTTAATCTATTTTAAATATATTTAATCTATTTTAAACCTATTCAACCTAATTTATCTTCATTTAAAACTATGTAACAAATATAAACTATTTATAACTATCTAAATTAATTTCTAAATTTCAAATGGTGTAAAGTGGAAATGTTTATAATTAAAGCCTTGATTTTAAAGCGAATAAGGTTTAATGATGTTATAACATAAGTAGGGATTTAAATGACCTATTTGAGAAATATGATGATTTTAAATGAGGATTTAATCTATTTTGGAAATATGAATTCGAAAGTGATATGATTTCAAATGTGACATAATTTCGGAAGTAAATGTGATTTCGAAAATGATATGGTTCCGAGAATATGATATTCTGATATCAATTATAAATTGACTTTTGAAATGAAAAAGAACCATCCGGTGTGAAATAAGCGTTTGGTTGTTAAAGAGACTGGGATCAAATATTGTCATACTCTCTTCTAATACCGAAGACCACTTTAACAACTGTGTACGTGAGGGAGATTCCAGAAATGAAGTAGGATGGTTTGGCGAACGATTCTATATGAGGTGTTTATGTGACCCTGACTCCCGTAAGTCAGCTTAGATGTGACTAAAACATGAGCTATACCGGGCCAAGTGAGGTCGCATCTCCGATCGGGCACATTTCTTCGATACCATACTATTACTTTGTGATTGACTCGATAGCCACCCACGATTTTGATTATGGGAGTGTGCCCGAGGTGGGCGGTAGTAACTGCTATGTGTTACCACCAGTCCGGGAGTGCAATTGGTATATCTACCCTGGCATTTCCTCGAGTGTCGTGTTCACATGTTGTATCGCGCCTTCTACGAGTTTGTTTTGTACCATACTTATGGAGTGCCCTTTGGGTAAACCTCACGGAGGAGCTTACGGTACTGTATAGACTATGAGAATATATAAAATGTGTTAAGGGGGGTATGGGTAATGCCTTAACGCTATTTTAATACTTTACTGTTGACACTATTATAATAGTGTATTGTACTACATAGTAGATAGTTTAATGGATCCTTAGGAGATGGAAATCCCGAACATCTCTTAAGTTATTGCACTCACGTTAAACATTGGATAGGAGATGTCAAACCCCGTAGACATCTCTGACGCCGTTACACTCATATTTATTCACTGTTGATTTAACTTACATAAGATCTTTTAGTTCTGACTCAAGTGTTTTGTCATTTCAATTCGCTCGGGTCAATCTGAGCTTTTCAGTTTATCGAAGACTACTTTCAAGAGGATGAAGACGAAGATTTTGTACTATTATTATTTATTATAGTTATTCGACTGCATCATATTGTTCTGCTGCATTTATTTATTATTTATTCTTGTTGTATGTAACTCTGATCTATATTGTAATAGTATAATCAAGGATTATTTGTAAAAAGCTTCATGAACTGTTTATTTGATTATAATATTTTTTCATTCTGCTGCGAGATTCTGTATTTGTTTTCTTTCTTTCCTTGCTTTTTCTTATTTACCCCATAACAATCTGCCCTTTTAGTGGTTTAAGTCTGAAGTGTGTGGTTTATCACTGATTTAAATCGTTCAAAAAGGAAGGTCGTTATAGTTGGTATTAGAGCTTTGGTTTAGCGATAATCTTAGCTTTGTAGGGTCTGACTCATATAGAATAGGGTAGTAATACCCTAGAATGAGTCGTTGTGCGTATATATATGAGAGAGCGTATTTGTTAGTGTTATAAAAGTTTTTATATTGTGTTAATTTGTTCCATTTAGTATTTATAAATTCTGGTCGGTAAATAGGACGCTATGGCATCGATAGGAATTTCTAAACACTTAATAGGACAGACCGATACAATATTGTTTTGAAATATAGGTAAATGAAATAATTTTGCCTATTATATATTTTGTATATAAAATAATAAATTTTATAAATGATATAGTTGGATGTAATATGTTGTTTGTTAGGTAGAGAAATTTTATAAATATTGATTGAAAATAAGATTTACAAATAAAGTAAATATCAATTGGAAGTTTAGAACTAAAGTTCTGGGATTTTTGAAAATTGCTTTCGAAAGATTTCAGAATATAATATTAGTAGTATTTAGAAGTATTTTCTAATAAATATTTCAAGATAATTTGAAAGAAATGTTTTAAAGGAAATTTAATGGGAATAAGTTCTATACTCCCCTCTCTATCGCTGGAAAATAATTTCGGTGATGAGTGCACGCATCATCGACGTTCATTTTCGAGTTTCAAAGGGGGAAGACCGTTGTAGTAGTTTACTACAATTTGTTTTGATAAACAAGTCTTAATTTTAATTTCCAAATATGATTTGATATATATAAAAGATATGATTATAGATTCTAAGTGATTAATGAAATTATAAGAAATTGGAATTTTGTAAACTGTAAATTAAAAGGATATGGAAATAAGAAATGGTAACTATTGAACATTTTGTTAACTAAATAAATAAAATAAACTTGTGTAACATTCATTCTAAAAGACATATATATATATTTATATAAAACTTACCAAAATATCATAAGTTGAAATGTTAAATAGAAATATGTGATAGAATATTATACAAGTAAAACTTAGAAAATGAAGGTGTTCAATGGAATTTTTTCTATAAATAAGAATTATGATATTATAAATTGTTATAGACTTAGGTTAATAGTTTGAAATGTTACTAAACAAATGTAATAAAAAGTGAATAATGTGAGAAAAATGATTTTAAACTGAAGTTAACATTTTAAGCTATTCATAATCAAATTGAATAGTAAAAGGTGAATATTGTAAGTAAATAATTATAAACTTAAATTAATGCTGAAGCCATTTATAATTAAAGTAACTACTATATTAATTGAATGATTATAACTTCAGAAAACATTAAAATGACATAGAAACGGGTTTAATATTCAAAAATACTATATATGGAAGAATGAATGTGAAAAAGAAATAATTCATTAACGGTGAATTAAATTGTAAAGAAACTTACCTAATAATGGATAATCCAATAATTGAAATAGAAATAACTTATTTAAGCAATAAATGTAAAGTACTAAAATGAAAGAAAATGGCATTGTATGAATAAATGAGAAATGAACTTTTGTAAGTAAGAATGAATGCAAATTAACAAAAATAAGCATTATATCAATGAGAAAAGAACAGTAAATGATGTGAAACAAACTTAAATAACATTGAAATTATTGTTTATCTGGCTTATGGATTGGTTGGGAAAGGATACTTCTATTTTGTACAGAGATGTATAAATAATCTATAAAGTTTTATCTATGACTATTGAGTGTATTGTTTACTTCATAGTTTATTTATCATTTTATATGATTAGAAGTTCTGAACCCGAACAAACCATTTGTTTTGGTTGTTACAGAAGGATAATTGTTTTCTTTGTTAAAAACAATGTTTGTACTGTTTGTTTGCAAAATGATTATTGTTATGTTGTGTTAATTTGTTGTTATTGATTGAAACAACGTAGATATTTCTCTTTGCATAATTCTAACTCTTTTGGATTATATAAGTGAAATACATGTTTATGGAAGCAATAGCTATTTCTTTTAGTTTCATGAATTAAGCGTTGTTTGCCCGACAAATAGGTATGTTTTCGGATTATGGTTTTATAGCGATATTTTTTTTCCATGTTTGGGATATATTATTTTGAAATATGATATATATATATATATGTTATTATTAATATTATTATTTATCCTAGACCTCTCCATACAAAGGAGACTCTACCGAAATTTTCTGTGAATTTTGGACCTAGAAAAAACTTTGTGAAATGTTTTCAATTTTTTATTAACTTGAATGTAAAAGGATTTAATTGTTTATAAATCGATATATTTTATTTAAATTATTTAATTATGTAATTTAATTGTTTATAAATTTAATATTTTGAATAAGATATATTGATTACTTAATTCCTCCTTTTCTTTCTTTTCCCTTTTTGAGGACGAAAAGTTTTGAGTGGGGAGAGTGTAACGACCCGTAATTTTCGATAATTAAAAATAGTTAATTAAATAAGGTTTTGTGATTTAATATTGGAAGAAATAAAAATTTGTTATTTAATAATAAGATTATAACTGGAATGAAATGTAAGAGTATTAATTTAGGGTAATTGATAACTGTTTTAAATGTAATTCCAATAAATTGAAATGATTAAAAAGTTATAATGGTTATAGATTGTAAATTTATTGTAATAATGTGTGTATTAATTGATGATTGGATTTAAAAGAGTAATTGATAATTTAAATGTTGTATTAATTATTGAAATAGCATGTAAAAATTTGTAATTCCATAAAAATAGTGTTGTGATAGTAGTTATAACATTTGTGTGTAGATAACAAACTTATAATTGCGAATAAATTAAGAAAAGGTAACGATTGTCATTTGTTACCAATTTACTTAATCTGTTGAATTAAATTTGAAATCAGTTGAAAATGAATATAATTAATTATTACATTTTATGAGTTAAGACGATAACTATAAACGCGAATGCAATAAAATGTACAGAAATGTCAATTTTTGTCATAAGGCAATAATTGATTTAATAAAAAGATTGAAACCAAATTAAATCAATTTATTGAAATTAAATTATATAAATTGGATTTAATTACAGTTGAAACTGAACACTATAATTAGTGTAATATCTAACACTGAATTGATAGGTAAGTTTATTTTGAATTATTGTAAATGTCCAAGTGATAAAAAAGATAAGTTTGTTAGTTATTAAATTTGAAATTAAAAAAATGATAAACTAATTTAATAATAATTTATTTAATTAACGTGAAAATAGCAATTTTGGCCACGGTCTTGGATTTCGATGAAACTAGTTTCATCGGATCCGTAACGATGAATTATTATAGGATTTCAAGTTTCGTAGCGATCGGACATGTCGTTTGATCGTACGGTCTCGGAACGTGCAAAAATCAATTCGGAATAAGCTGATTTTTATGCTAACTTCTTCATATGATGTGATTAGGACTTGAAACCTATTTCATTGAGTTTAAAAACATCGGAAACATCTATGTTGATATATGGGATGAACCCCTTTCGTTTTGGAGGCAGAACGGGCGTTTGGGTCGTTATTCGTCGTTCATACAAATTCGATATGTGTCTATTTTCTTATCGGGCTTTGTTAATTTAAATAGTCTTGTTTCCCAAACCCTAGCAGTCATTTTCTTATTCTGTACGTACATCAACTTCTGTCTGTTCCTTCTTTTCAAAAGGCAGAAACCCAAAATTCTAGATTCAATTGCAAATCAAAATCAAATCGAAAAATTAAAACTCCTCCAAACCTTATCATATTATATACTGTTTCGAAGCTCTCGATGAGCGTAACCCAGATCTGGAATTTTTTTTTCAACTAGATGCACCGTTTGACCTGAAATTGAGGTTGAACCTCGACCGTCCATTTCTAGGTTTTGACGATCCAACGGCGGATCATCGTCCTACCAATGATCGGGAGGCGGCGTTGGGAAGAGGAGGTCGAGTAGGTTAGGGCGGTGGTGTTCGTTCATCTCGGCAGTGCATAGTTTCGCCAGAATTGATCGGAGTTTGGGGGCGGCGGCGGAGTTCACCTGAGGCAGTGGTGGTGGCCACGTAAGTGGCGGCTGGTGCGGCCGGATATGGATGGCCAACGGAGATGTCTGATCACGGAGATGATGCGTGGTTCGACGTGCGTTCTTTTGTGTTTGATGGCGGCTGCCTGATACCTGGTTTCGAAGGAATGAAGCGCGTTAGGGTTCGTGATTACTGGGTGACGTGGCCATGTATAGAGTGAACGTTTTATTTTTCTTTTTATTTTATTTAAATTTTAATTTCGAATGTTCTAATATCAATATCTTTTACATACAAACTCGAATTCACGCGCGGTTTGTTCCACTGGGATCGTATTAAAATTTCGGACATTATGGAACTGGTTCAGACGAATTTTGAGATTGTTCAACTTTAGGCCTTATTTTGGATTTCAAATAAATTTGAAAATAAAGGTGAGTGTTTTGACCCACTCACAACTACTAAATTTTCTGATGTTTGTTAAATTAAATTTATGATGTGATTAGAAATTAATTGTATTTAAATTGTCATTTTAGTAAATTTGACTGTTATTGCATTTAATCATCGTTTAGTTTAATATTGAATTCAGTTGTCAATTTAATACCTGTTAATGACAATCAGTTTTCTATTGATGTTTATTGGTTGATTTGGATGAAAATTGTGATGGATGTTTGATTTGTTGATATTGAATGACTGGATATCATATTTTATATTGTTATAACACTACAAGTTCCCTATGGGTTGAAATGATACATACCCGAACGATCATATAGAATAGGGGAAAATTGTTATGGGTTGAAATGATAAACCCAAGCGATTTTCATCAAAATAAATTTGGAATTGCGGGTTGAAATGATATATACCCGTAAATTTAAATATTTGCGGTTTGAAACGATAAATATCTGTATCGCTTGACCATAGGGTAGAAAATTATATACGAACACCAGATTGGTTAAATTAAATGAATTTTATATTTAAATTTTGAATTCAGCTAAATGATATTTTAAAATAGAATATGGTTTAATTAAACTGAATTATTTAAATGAATTGTTTAAAGGATTAAATTTGAAATTTTGGAATTGTGTTAAGTAAATTGCTTAGAAGGTTTAAATTGGAATTCTAAAGTTGAATTTGAAGTATAAAGGAAGTTTATCAAAATTGAGTTATTGAAATGTTGGAAACTGTAACTATGAAAATCTATTAAAATTGGAATAGTTAAATTTGACAGTTCAAGATTTGAAATTGGGTTTTGATTGGAAATCTGGATACGATCTGGATTTGTTGAAATGGGAGAAATAGTTGATTTGATGTTAAATTCAAATTTATTATCTCAAAATAAAGTGTAAATGTTCTTTTGAATTCTAATTTTTAAGATTTTCAACTATTAAAATAAGTTAATCTATTTTAAACCAACTTAATCAATTTAAACTATTTAATTTATTTTAATCTAATTTAACCTATTTTAAACTAATTAACCTATTTAACCTATCTTAATCTATTTTAATTTATGTACTCTATTTTAATATATTTTAATCTATTTTAAAATCATTTAAACTTTATTAAATTATATTAAACAATTTTAATCTATTTAAAACTATTTTAATTTATTTCGAACTATTCAATTTATTTTTATTCTATTTAATCTATTTTAAATTCATTTAATCTATTTTAAATCTAATTAATCCATAATAAACCTATTTATTCTATTTTAAACCATTAAAACTATTTTAAATCTAATTAAAGTTTAATCTATTTTGATCTATTTTAAATCTATTTAATCTATTTTAAACCTATTCAGCCTAATTTATCTCCATTTAAAACTATGTAACTAATTTAAACTATTTATAACTATCTAAATTAATTTCTAAATTTCAGATGGTGTAAAGTGGAAATATTTATAATTAAAGCCTTGATTTTAAAGCGAATAATGTTTAATGATGTTATAACATAAGTAGGGATTTAAATGGCCTATTTGAGAAATATGATGATTTTAAATGTGGATTTAATCTATTTTAGAAATACGAATTCGAAAGTTATATGATTTCAAACGTGACATAATTTCGGAAGTAAATGTGATTTCGAAAATGATATGGTTTTGAGAATATGATATTCTGATATCAATTATGAATTGACTTTTGAAATGAAAAAGAACCATCCGGTGTGAAATAAGTGTTTGGTTGTTAAAGAGACCGGGATCAGATATTTTCATACTCACTGCCAATACCGAAAACCACTTTAACAACTGTGTACGTGGGGGAGATTCCAAAAATGAAGTAGGATGGTTTGGCGAACGATTCTGTATGAGGTATTTACGTGACCCCGACTCCCGTGAGTGTGCTCAAATGTGACTAAAACATAGCTATACCGAGCCAAGTGAGGTCACACCACCGATCAGGCACATTTCTTCGATATCATACTATTACTTTGTGGTTGATTCGGTGCCATCCTCGATTTTGATTATGGGAGTGTGTTCGAGGTGGGCGGTAGTAGCTGCTATGCGGTACCACCAGTCCGGGAGTGCAATTGGTATATCTACCATGTCATTGCCTCGAGTGCCGTGTTCACATTCCGTATCGCATCTTCTATGAGTTTGTTTTGTACAATACCTATGAAGTGCCCTCTGGGTAAACCTCACGGAGGAGCTTACGTTACTGTATAAACTATGGGAATATATAAAATGTGTTAAGGGGGATATGGGTAACGCCTTAACGTTATTTTAATACTTTACTTTACTGTAGACACTATTATAATAGCGTATTGTACTACATAGTAGATAGTTTAACGGCTCCTTAGGAGATGGAAATCCCGAACATCTCTTAAGTTATTGCACTCATGTTAGACACTGGATAGGAGATGTCAAACCCCGTAAACATCTCTTACGCTGTTACACTTATATTTATTTACTGTTGATTTAACTTACATTAGATCTTTTAGTTCTGACTCGAGTGTTTTGTCTTTTCAATTTGCTCGGGTCAGTCTAAGCTTTTCAGTTTGTTGAAGACTGCTTTCTGGAGGATGAAGACGAAGATTTTTTACTACTATTATTTATTATATTTATTCCACTGCATCACGTTGTTCCACTGCATTTATTTATTATTTATTCTTATTGTATGTAACTCTAATCTATATTGTAATAGTATAATCAAAGATTATTTGTAAACAGCTTCATGAACTGTTTATTTGATTATTATATTTTGTCAATCCGCTGCGAGATTCTGTATTTGTTTTCTTTCTTTCCTTGCTTTTTCTTATTTACCCTATAATAATCTGCCCTTTTAGTGGTTTGAGTATGACGAGTGTGGTTTATCATCGATTTAAATCGTCCATAAAGGCAGGTCAATACAGTATACTACGTTTTTGGAGGAGGTGTCATAATATTTGCATGTTATGTAAGTCAACAACCAGTAATTTAGAACACTTCGTATTTCAAGATTTGAATTATTTAAATATTTGAATCTTGGTTTAATCTGACAAAATTTGTTTTATAACCTTATTAGACCCATTTTAATTAATAACACATCATGTTTAACCTTTTTTTGAAAAGTATTCACCAAAATAATCAGTATAAAGAAATATCGATAATGTGACCGAAAATCGTTTTATCGATAAACGCCTAATTATTCGATATAAGTTGTTCGAAATTTTTTGGCATTTCTAATATATTAATGTGTCATCAATTAGCGACTAAAAAATATTTTTGGTGTTATGGCTAACTAACTGTAATTAGTAATGTCATGGGTAATGTCATGAGGTGGAAGATTTGAAAAGAAGAATAAAAGGCTAAGTTAAAGGGAGTGGGGTGGAAAGTGGAGCACATGGAGGGTAGCATGATTTTGCTGGCAGACCAAGAAGGTTTGGGAGGTGGTTTTGACCTCATAAATAATCCTATAAGTACACTTCATTAGTTCACAAAGTGGGTTTGTAAAATTAAAACATAAAAACAATCTCTTCTTCATCTTCTTTCTCTTTTCTTTAACTTTCTAAAACAATAGCAAATGAACCCCAAAATTCACCAAACTTTTCCAAAGGGCCTAGCACAACATTGGAGGATGGAATAACATCTCAAATGTTGAAGGAAGGAGGCACAAATAGGAGAATCATGTGAGACCGTGAGCATTGAAGTTAAGGAGGAGGTGGTCCTGAGCACTTTGGAGGCAAGGGTGGCCTTTGGTTGCTTTTGGATGATCATAAGAAGTGTTCTTATGTTATAGTGGCTTATGCTTGATGTTAGCAAGGGTTTAGATGAGTTAACTCACCATTGAAAAGTTAATATTTTGTTTATAACCGTGTGTTAATATAAAGTTAAGAAATTAACTAATGAAGTTGTAACTTTCGACCCCTCTTGCTTTTGAAAGCAAATATTAACTTTATATATACTATATTTACTTCTATTATCCTCTACGACAAGTAACGTGACATTGACTTCGTGTATACATGTTTGGTTTGGCTGTATGTGATGTGGAAGAGTGTGTGCAAATGTTTGTAGTGAAAGAGTCGCTATAAGTTCACTTCCAAATCCATTATGTTTAACTTGTGTAAAGTGGAGATTTGAAAGTATATTATGAAAGGATATTTTTTTTTGTGCTCTACACTTATATTAGTGTATGAGAAATCAAGGAAATGGTTTGGAAATTATATAACTTGTAGAATAAAGTTTGAAAATTTAGGAGACGAGAAAGGTAGCTATTTGGACACTTCTATATGTCTTGTTTTTGGGAATTTTTGATATGGTTTCAAAAGAAATCCTTATGGGTTTATTTATATGGTTTTTAAGTACTCTAAATATAGTAATTACTGTAAAAAATAATCAAAGTTTAAAACATTTGTTTTGATTGTGAAAACTGGTCAAACTTTCATGCTTTTTCCAATTTACTTTGTCTAGGTATCTTTTACAGCATTTGACAACAAAAGTTTTGAGTTTTTATAGCATTGACTGTGTTGTGTTGTTTTTATTGATTTAAATGTGATTAAAAATTAGTTTGTGAGATCTTCTTTGGGATGACTAATCGCAGGTTTTAGAGTATTTTATAAGTGGTTTCAAGTTGGAATATATTTTTAGTAATTATTTATGAATTTTTAAAGTAAAAGGGTTTTCTTTGTAATATATTATTTAAAATGGTTTTTCTAGAGGTTCTAAACTAGTTACTTTTATACCATATTTTATAAGATATTTAAAACATATTTATAAGTACTTTTATGCATATATAAGTTTGGGAAAGTAAGTTAAGTATTTTTAAAATATTATAAATATATGTAGTTCAGAAAAGTGAGTTAAGTATTTTATAAAAGGATAAGTGAGTTTTGGTTATAACACTTAGTTATAATGATGGTTTTAAGAACTTATTTAAAAAGTATATTAGCTTGTTAAGTAAATGTAGATATAATTAGATCTTTAAAAAATGTTTTAAAGATAATGATAACTATAAAATATTTAATTTATAAAAGAGAGATGGGTTCATAGTAACAGCGTTTTACCAACATTTTTTAACCTATTTGATTATATTTCAAAATGGAAAAACTTGTTAAGTGATTTGTGAATATTTTTATACCTTTGAGCTAAGTATATGAACATATTTTGAAGAATGAAAAGAGTAGAATGAATAGTGAAGTAGTAGTATATATGTATATATCTTTGGTAAAGGTATTTTAAATGTTTATACAAGTATTGACCAATAAGTGTTATTTGAACAAGGGAATTAGAAGTTGCTTATGTGATTCGATCATGTTTGTGTGCTTAATCATCCATGGAAAGTATTATAACTATACTTAGCAATTAAAGTCGACAAAGTAGACTTGTTCTATTTGTGAGAGTTAAGAATGAGGTGTCTAGGTAGAGCTTGGATCCAACCAGTGCTCTAACCTACCCGGCTTTACTCTTGATTGAGTGATAACATAAGTTGAGAAGGTCGAAAATGATGATGAGCATATGACATTTGATTTCCATATGCGATCATTTTATTTCTATTGAATTTGACTAAAATTAACTTAGGAAATATATAGAAGAAACACACGAGATGTATACAGTACGGTTTTCCTCTCTGTGATGCTATATCCTAGGTATAAAGTTGTCTTGCGCTTTTAGGATAAGAGATAAGGGAATTTGTCCAGATAAGAGATGATCTCTACCTTATGCATTCTTTGATTATTTCCAAAAGACTCGTAGTTAATTTATCCATGAATTCATCGATTTGGTTTTGAAAAGTCCGATAAGCGAAGGAGTGTACATATATTAGATGATTCAAAACTGTAACCACTTCTAAATCAGTATACGAACTCTATTTTTGAAAGCAATTGTGAAGGGAAATGTTATAGTGTTGAATTATCAATCCTAAGGGTAAGTCCTAGGGAGAGGTTAGTATTAACATTTCAAATGATGCTAGCGAGGGTACTATCTACCTTGAGGATGATTCCAAGAGAGAGGACAGAGTTGGCATTCGTCGGACGACTTAGGGTAGAATCTATGGAGAGATTCATGAAATTTTCGAGTGATGATGGCTTATGTGTTGAGTTCTTGGAATCCATGGAAAGATTTGATATATGATTGAGTGATGAAGACTCGTGTGTTGAGATGTTGAACGAGACCTTTCCATAGGAAATGATAGAAAACAGAGTAGGAGCACAACTAGTGGTTTAGCTAAACCAAGTTTATATCAACTTCATATCTAGAGATGCTTATCGATGTTGCATGTGGGAGTTGATGATATTCGACATTACATATTCGGACATAGTCCAGTTGTGTTTACCTTCATGGTATATTTTATCTAGAAATATATATCACTTCAAAAGTTTATTTTTGACCCTTGTCAGAAGGCTGGCCTCGGTATATCTACGGATGTCTCCAATGGAACCCATTATACGAATGCATCTAAGCGGTTTTGATTATATGTCCAATATTGTTGTGATGTGAGATGCAAGCGGCGTAACTATCTTTTGAATTGAAGTCTACACCCTATACCTTATCTATTATATTGCCTTATTTACTTGTTAGATGGTTTTGATTCTTTTAAGGGGGAAAACCATTCTGCTGATTCGGTTGACCTCAAAAGTTACTATTATATGTCGCTCATATTTCTTAAGTTTCTCATACCATAATTATGTCTAACTCATGGTTTTATTTCCTCCTTAGTTCCTAGGGTGCTCTTTTGGACAGTTTAAGAAAGGCAGGTTTTCGTTGATATTCTTTGGAGCTTCAAAAGACAAGCTAGATGCTATCGCCTATCTATATATTTTACTTCCACTACACTGCTAGTATGTATATACCGGTAGTTGTGAAGGCCTGCAGTTATAACTGTCCAAGCTGATGATAGTACATAGGTTAGTAACTATGAAGTTACATCGTTTCTTAGAGTAACCCTTTGTACTGTTTTGATATTATATATTATTGTTCCATTATGAGATTTAGATGTTCTTAACGTTTTCTTTCTGCTTTCCTTTTTATCCTAACAATATGTCTTTCTAACACTTCGGTCTTAAGCAAGTGAATACCGTGGATGTATTAGAGTAGACATTTTAGGGGTCGAGAAGGTGGGTCATTACATCTGGTGTCAAAGCCGAAGGTAAAGCGAGAACCTTGGATTTAGTTGGATATAACTCGTTAGAGATAGAGTAAGCGATACCTTAAAATGAATTGAGTGTATTATATAAATCAGTGCGCATTTGTATTTGTTATAAACGTATACCATAAAGGTATTCCAACTACAAAAAAAAATCTTACATATTGGAAATTTATATAAATATGATTTGTAAGTGTAGTTTAATTAATGTAGTGATTAATGATATTTGTTTATTATCCCTCATTGATTAGTTTAGTCATTCTTGACCAATTTATGAGCATTGTTGTCATTTGTAGATTGATTAGTCATGCTTGACCAATTTATGAGCATTGTTGTCATTTGTGGATTGATTAGTTATGCTCGACCAATTTATGAGCATTGTTATCACTTGTAGGTTGATTAGTCATGCTTGATCAGTTTATGAGCATTTATTAACTATTATTGATTGTTTATTTGTGTTCAACCAGTTTATTAGTAATTTATCTTTTGAGCACATGTGTTGGGTAAACAGTAATTATAGGTGCATTGAAACGAACACCTTGTGAATTGAATTTCACAGTTTGACTATAAGGCGTTCGGTGATAATATGGATTGAATAATTTTTTGTAGTAAAAGATGTTTATTATAATTTAAAGGAAAGATAAAATATTTTAGGAATAAATATTTGTGAAACGATTATATAAGAAAGTGATTTTATATAAGTACCACTTATTAAATATGGTTAATAAACGAAGAGGATTTAAACTGGTATTTTGAGAACCTAAATCCCGATGTCTTGAAAATGGTTTCTAAGATTTTGGAAAAAATAATAGCAGTATTATTTGAAAGTATTTGTGGATATTAACATTTTGAAAAGAGTTTTAAGATTCGTTCGAGTTTGAGGTTTCTCTCAAAATTAGCAAGTCAATTTGGGAATAAAGTATTTTTATGTTCGTTATTTCGAGTGGCTCAAAAGTGATTGAATATGGGTGAGAGATGTGTTTAATTAGTAAGAACTTCTCATGAGTATTACCTTCTTAGTAAGGGAATATATTGCACGACTTGGTAAGACAAGTTTAGTGTTACTCGATCTATATGTATATTTCCTATGGATGTTAAAGTAAATATTTGGGAATTGGTTTATAAATTAAGATCAGGAAAATTAGTATGATTATACAAAGTATTTGATGCAGCTTTGAAAATGATTTTGATTTCATCTCGAAAGTATGATTTGATATACAAAAGGTTTATGTATATATTATTATTTCAAATGATTTGGCTAAACCTGGATGTTTAGTTCTAATGTTTTTCTTTAAAGAAATTTAATATAAAATACAGAGTAGTTTTGGTATTAGTTTTCTATATTGAAAATATTGTATGTATGCTATGTATGGTGCTCGAGTGGTAGTGGCATAGGCCAGATAATTGTGAAACCTTTTCTTATTTTCCCTTTATAGTAAAGGGCTTCTAATAAATATGTGAAACTTTGATAAGTTATTTTATTGACCCATGTATCCTATACATTAGGATAATGTGGTGTATTCATCATGTTATGATGTGTTTGGTTGGAAGTTTTTATTTGTTAGAACGGAACGGATTTTTTGGCCATTTTGATAGTCTAAAACTTCTGGATCGTTAGAACTTGAAGTAATGTTTTTATGAAATGCTTGATAAATGATTTTAGTATCGAATGAGGTACTATTAGGGTAAATGAATGTGTTTTAAAAAGTAATTGGTATGGTTGAAGAAACCAATGGGGTAAAATACGTAAGTTGTATGTAGATCATTTTATTCATATGACGGTTCTTGATCCATGATTCGAGTGCATGGTTTTTAGGTGATTAGCACCAGTCCGAGAGAAACAGAGGTTTCTAATCAAGAAACCCGATCAGAGTCTGGACTAGAGTGGTCAGGTGATCTATACTAGTTTGGAAATGAAATTTATGTGATCGAGCAAGCGATCAGATCAGATATTGCACACAGAAGATCCATGTACATTGTACAGGCTTATATCCATGTATGATAAGTTTTTGTTAGCTTTAGAAAGTTCGGGGGATGACTTTTCGATTTGTTTAGAGGTAGCTTGAATAATCATCTGAGTAATAACCCGTGGTTAATGAGCGTAAAGTATGCTTAGTAAAATATTTATCATCCTTGTGCAATGAGCGGTTTTTTGAACCTAAGCAAACCTTGAGCTTTGTTTGCAAGTAATTTTAAATCCATTTGAGTGCTAGTATTTACTTATTTCTTTTGTTAATTAGTCGTGCTGGAATTTCAGGGATGAAATGTTTTAACTGGAGGAGAATGTAACGATCTGTAATTTTGAACACTTCGTATTAAAATATCTAAATTATTTAAATATTTGAAACTTAGTTTAATGAGATAAAAGCATTTTTATAACCTTGTTAAACCTCTTTTAATTAATAACACATAATGGTAAACTTGTTTTTGAAAAATGTTTACAAAAACAACTAGTTCGAAGAAATATTGATAATGTGTTGAAAAATCGTTTTATCGATAACCGGCTTTTTACTTGATATAAGTTGTTAGAAATTTTTGGACTTGTCTAGTATATTAATGTGTCATTAATTAGCAACTAAAAATATTTTTGGTTTTATGGTTAACTAATTGTAATTAGTGATGTCATGGGTGATATCATGGGGTAGAAGATTTTTTGGAGAGAAGACGTATGGGCTAAATTGAAATGACCTAGAATTTTAGTCATTTGAATATGAAATATTTAATAAATTTTAAATATGAAAACGCTAGTTTTATAAGCCTAATAGCTGAAATTTACAATATAGAGATTTATTTGAATTGTTAATTTAAATAATTATAGTATTTAAATAATGTAATCTTGGATTTAATATGAATAAAAATGATTTGGAAATCTTATTTAAATTCTGTTTAGATAAGGATGATAATACTGAACTTTTAATTTAGAATTAAAAGTGATTAAAATGGTTTTAATAATAATTTGTTTTAATTAATGTGGGAAAATAGCCTTTCGGGACACTACCTCGGATTTTAACGAAACCAGTGCCATTGGATCTATTATAATGAATTAGTATACGTTAATGAATTTCGTGACGATCGGACGCATCATTTGGTCGTGCGAGTTCAAAACGCGTAGAAATTAATTTAGAGAACTAAATATAATATAATTAAATTTTGAAAAGATAACTTCTGTATACTTTGGAACTAGGTCCCGATAATAATTCCATTGAGTTTGGAATAGGGGTATTTAGTATAGAACGCTAGTGAGCACGTCTCGATAGGAGTTTGAGATTTTTCGAACGTGTATATCAGATTTTATTGAATATAATAATATATAATCTCACGATACCCTTTTGCTAGCCCATACCACTAGCCCCATACCCCAACTATCAACCATGCCCCTATATGTTGTGACCATACTATTCTTCCCTATATAACTCGTGTCCATCCAGATATAACGAGTTCATTTTTCTCACATTCATAACTTCCCCTCATCCGACGATCCACGTCGATCGAAGCTTATCCAAGCCTTTTCAGGCCTCGACATTTACTATAGAAATGATTGCGACGTCGAGGTGAAGTAGTTCAACAGTGGAGATCAAAAATGGTGGAGCGAGGCATTGGCGATACCTAGTTGAATGGTGGATCTACTTAGGATTTTTCCAGGGAATCAGTTGCACGTGGGATGATGGACTATGAAAGGAAGGTGGAGTGGGACGTCGGGCAACGACGTGGTGAAGTTTTGTGGCTAATGGTGGACTGTGGAGGCGGCAGTTTTGAGATGAACATGGCTGTGTTGTTTGGTTCTATGGCGAGATTTAGTAGATGGTAGGGGTCGGGGATAATGGCTTTAGGAAGCTCGTCATCGGGGATACCTAGGGCAGTGGAGCAGAAATGAATGGATGCCTTGGGAAGCGATGAAGGGTAAGTGAAGGAGGCAGCCAAGCTGGATTTGAACGAGAGTGCAGGAGGAAGAGGGATTTAGTTTTAATCAGGGTAATTAATTGTTAATGAAGGATTAGTGGAATATTTATTGTTATCCTGTTTTTTGGCAAGGCCGTAACACTAAGGAGTCGACTGGAGATCAAAGGCAGTTCATCCTGAAGAACAGTTATACCAAGGTTCGTTATGGATGCTGGTAAATTTAGCCTGAGCCCAGATCGAGCTACAATTAACATGACATGACAAACAAAGCCATGAAAGGCAACATTCCAAGTTTCAAGTCAATCGGAGTTTGTATGCTCAAGTTACGATCGGTGCAAATTAGGGAAACCCACTCATTCATATCGATCGTTCCGCCTCTGTTCGCAACGGTCCACTTCGTATCCATCGACAGGCAGTCCCACTTCGTATCCATCCAAGCTCGCCTACTTCGCATCCATCTGCAGTAACACATGAGTCCATTTCGTATCGATCCACTGTCGAAGATGCTTTGTATTGATCGACCATAGATCGATACAAAATCAACACCCCAATCAATGAGCGATAAGAAATGGCCTCAGGACTATCGATACAAAGAACGTGAGTTCGTATCGATGCAAAGCAAGTTGTAAAGGATCGATGCGAGGGATCAATGCAATGTTGAACGCTATAAAGTGATACGAAGGAAATGTCCTGGATCGATACGAAGAAAGCACAGTCAAGTGGAAGACTCGGTCACTCGGCATAAAAAGTGGATCGATCCTAAAGGTTAGTGCCACATCAACTAACATCACGTGCATAACCATCGATACGAAGCAATCTATACAAAAGTAGTAGTGTTTTGCAAATCTGAACTTGCATCGATCATAACTCAAAATCTACAAGTCCAAATGCCACAAAATTTTCACAGGAGCTTGCGTACATCTTCAGGAATGTTCATGCTCGATCCCAACTCGATTGGACTAAATCCAAATCGATATGAATTGCGTTCGTATCAATCACGGATAAACCCCAAACGGTCAGGGATCGATTACGTGGGCCCGCCCACGTGAGAGAAGAGGTCTTCCGAGATCCGAGTGGGATATTTGTAGCCTTCGCCTATAAATAGCAGCCCAGGACCTACTAAAAAAGGACTTTTTGCTCCTCTACGTCCAGACTCTACCAAAATCACCATTGTACTCGAATTTTACTATTGTAATTCGTTGTAACCAGCAAGCAAAAATCAATAAAGTCAATCATTTCTTAGTGGACGTAGGCCATACGCCGAACCACTCTAAATCCGTGTGTTTTTGTGTGTTTTTCTTACTTATTATTGGTGTGTTTGTTAGATTTTCCTCTTTTTCCATTTATATTCTTCATTTTGTCTCTTCAAACACATCCGAAGAGTGTTATGCCCAATTTTGGTACAAACACTTTGGTGCTTTCACTGAGAAAACCCAGTTTTTCTCCTGCTCATTGGATCTAATGCCGATATCGGATTGCAAGAATCCAAGGAGAAGATGCAGATTTCAAGTCTAAAGTTCATCCATCCTATTCAGATTTGCATCAAGTCTAGGAAAGAGCTTCACTATCCACCATGGTTAAGACTAGGACTACTTCAACAACTGCAGATCCAGGAGGACGGGACATATAGAACCCCGCACAACTTCCTCCTGCCAATCAGAATGCTGCCGGACCTTCAGATCCGCAAGGCCTTGTCACCAGGGAAGAATTCCAACTGTTAAAGCAAGAGCTGACACAGAGTCGTCAACAGCTTACTCAACAACTCCGTGTCAACGCAGAATTGACCAATCAACTAAACCGTCAAAGACGAAGGAGATCCAGAAGGGATCAGGCTTCCTATTCATCCACTGAAAGTTCAGCCTCTTCTGACTTTAATCATAGATCCACGTGCCCTCGGCTAGACGGAAGTTACACACAAGCTACTAGGCATCAGCACACATTGAATCTTGGGCAACCTAGAGTTGGCACGTTAACCAGCCATTAGATTAGGCCCTCCTCCTGAGGAGATATTGCCCCATATCACGTTACCGACAACTGCGCTACCAGTGCTACTGAATTGGGAGTCTATGCTCGGAACCGAACGGATCCGACCCACCTCCAACGCAATCATACTCCTGAGCCTTATGTCCATGAAGACGTAGAACCAAGGAGGCGAGACATGGACCGTCGACCGCGACCGACCCCTCCTCGCATTGTGGAACCCGACCACACCTTGGCTCAGCATGCCCAGAACGTTCAGATGCCAGATATCCCGACAATGATCCGTCAAATGATCCACGAAAGTCAGGGCCTTACTAACGATGACTGGGGAATCTCCCAGATTCATACCCTTTTCACTGATGATATACTCTATGCTGAACCACCTCGGCGATTCAGGATGCCAACTCTACCCATTTATGAAGGGAGCTCTGATCCTAATCGGCATATCTTAAAGTACGAATGGTTAATGAACGCCGCACGGGCTGATGATGTAGTCAAGTGTCGAAGTTTCTCGGTTTCCCTAGGGGGCATAACAACTATGTGGTTTACCCGTTTACCACCTCGGTCTATCTCGTGTTTTGATTAGTTGGCCACAAAGTTTGTTGAACAGTTCTGCATGCATGTCACAAGGCCGAAAGATGTTAACACCTTGTCTAGCTTCACTCAAGCTCTTGGAGAGACATTTAGACATTATTTGGCGAGGTTTCACGCTGCATGCGCCGAGATTAGTATTCTCAATGATAACTCTATTCTGAAGGCATTAAATAAAGGGATCGATTCTGATTTTGAATTCGGCAACTGGTTGGCCGGGAAACCTCCTGCGTCATTGGACTGTTTCTATTCCAAGGCAGCCCAGTTCTTGAGAAGGGAGGATGCGAAACAGTCTAGGAAGAAGGATGATGTAGGACCTAGTGTGGAAGGAATCCAGTGCAATGTTGCTGTTAAACAAACCGAGGAGAATTCCGGAAAGGTACAATTGAATATACAGAACAAAAAGAATCAACAGAAAGGCAACGGAAATCAAAACAGGAAACAAGATTAGAACCATGGGCCGCGACGTAGGGCTCCTATGTTTGATAATTATACCCCTTTGAATACGTTATTGGAGAATGTGTACTTGTAGACCAGCAATACTATCCAGTATAAGAAACATTCTCTGAAGCAATCATCGGAAAAACAGATTCAGACAGGAAAGTTTTGCAGATTTCATGATAGCTATGGCCATAACAGGAATGATTGCCATCATTTGCAAGATATTATTGAGAGGTTGATACGAGAGAGAAAGTTGGAGCAATTTGTGCGGGCGCCGCAATCAGGAGGTGCGGGCCCATCGAATCAAAACCATATGCCGAATCAGGCAAGACAGGAGGAACCCGCTTGTACCGGCGGGAGGTTAGTGATTAATACTGTTAGTGGCGGTCCACATCCAACAGATTGGAGCTGGAGGGAAATGGAGTCGTATGACAACTCTATCAGGCATGCGAGCTTCGAATGTTGTAGTAATTTGGAAGGTGGGTCTTCGGCCAAACAATAGAAAACGATGACTGACGACATCGTGCTTCGAGATCGGGATGCCGACAGAGTCGAAGCCCCAACCATTGATCCACTTGTCATTTCAGCTCAAATAGGTCCTGCTTGGATGAAGAGGATCCTAGTGGACAGTGGAAGTTCAGTAAATATATTGTTTAAGCGAGCTTATGATCAGATGAAAATGGAAGCAAAAGATCTGAGGCCTTGTCAGTTCCGCATCCATGGCTTCAATGGAAGTGCGACTATACCCACTGGGATGGTGGAGCTACCAGTGGAATTGGGAATTGCAGAACGCCGGAGAGTCCGGATATTATAGTTGTTGTATTGGACGTAGACTCGCCATACAATGCTTTTTTGGGCTTACCGGCCCTAGCCGAGTTCAGGGCTGCCATTGCCCCTTGGTGTCTGACTTTAAAATTCTCTACCGACAATGGAGTCGCAATTTTTCAAGGAGACCAGGCTGTTGGACGAGCCTGTTATGTTGCTGAGCTACGGGAGGCGTAGCGAAAGGAAAAAGGAAAGAGCATAGAGGAATCTCTCTGCGTCCGCTTTGTAGAAAATTGACAGCTAACGCCTAGGCCTGGGCCCGGGCACCCCAACCAATTCCCAAGGGATCTTGACCCGAGAGATATTGAAAGTAAAGATGAAAGTAAAGACAGTCAAGCTTCCACGGCCGAGATGACAATCGATGTTCCGATCGACGATAGTGACGATTCTAAAATGATAAAGACTGGATCCCAGCTAAGCCAACAGGTGCAGAAGGAATTGGTTGAATTTCTCTGGGCAAACCTCAACGTGTTTGCTTGGACACATTCTGACATGTGTGGAATCTCCTCGGACATCGCGAGCCACACATTGAATATTGACCTGTGGCATATCCTGGTCAAGCAAAAAAGGCATGGTATGGATCCAAAGAGATCTGCCGCACTTAAGGAGGAGGTAGAAAAACTCAAATCGAATGGGTTTATCCGAGACTATATCCGGAATGGGTGTCAAATCGTGTACTTGTTCGAAAGCCAAACGGGAAATGGTGGACATGCGTTGATTACTCAGACTTGAATAAAGCTTGCCTTAAAGACAGTTTTCCACTCTCCCGGATCGATCAGCTCATAGACTCAACGGCTGGACATGAACTCTTATCCTTCATGGACGCGTATTCTGGCTACAATCAGATACCCATGCACTTACCTGACCAAGAGCATACGAGCTTCGTAACCAATATGGGACTTTACTGCTACAAAGTTATGCCTTTCGGACTCAAGAATGCCAGGGCAACTTACCAACGGTTAGTTAATCGAATGTTCGCTCACCAGATCGGAAAAACCATGGAGGTATATGTGAATGACATGCTAGTGAAGTCACGATTCTCCACTGATCATATCAAAGACCTGGAATCAATGTTTAACATCCTCCGAGAATATAGAATGAAGCTCAACGCGTTGAAATGTCACTTTGGGGTCGCATCCGGAAAATTCCTTGGGTTTATTGTCAACGCTCGGGGAATGGAAGCAAATCCCGAAAATATCTGGGCAATCAGAAATCTTGAGACCCTAAGAACTATAAACCAGGCCCAGAGCCTCAATGGGAAAGTAGCAGCATTGAGAAGGTTCATTTCAAAATCCACTGACAAATGCATTCCCTTCTTCGATCTTATTAGAAAAGGGAAACGAAACTTTGAATGGACTAGGAATGTGAGGGCGCATTCCATGCATTGGTTCAACATCTCTCCACACCGCCCATTCTATCAAAGCCTATTGATCACGAGAGACTGTACATCTACTTGGAGATGTCAGAAAACGCAATCAGTGCTGCCCTAATTCGGGAGGAAGACCAGATACAACATCCAGTATATTACATTAGCAAGAGACTGACCAGAGCAGAGAGAAATTACCCGAAGCTGGAAAAGTTGGCTTATTGTCTTATCATTGCCTCAATGAAGCTCCGTCTGTATTTCCAGCCTCATCCTAACACCGTCTACACCGACCAGCCATTACGACAGGTCCTTACGCGGCCTGAGACGTCTGGTAGTTTACTTAAGTGGAATATCGAGCTAAGTTAGTTTGACATTACCTACACTCCAGGGCGAGCCATCCAAGGACAAGTCCTAGCAGACTTCATCGCTGAGTTCACTATCCCGGAGGACTTGCCTGAAACCAGTGAATCTCCCAAATATATCTGGAAGCTACATACTGATGGTTCATTAAACGACCGCTGTTCAGGCACTGGAGTTGTGCTTGAAACTCCTGAATGGCGACCTATATGCTATGCTTTAAAGTTCAATTTCCATGCGACCAACAACGAAGCCGAATATGAAGCCCTACTTGCTGGATTGAGGCTTTCCAGATATTTAAGAATCATTGTAGTGGAGATTTATTATGATTCACAATTGGTCATGTGTTAGGTTCGGGGGGAGTACCAGGCCAAAGACAAAAGGATGGCTGCTTACTTAGCTCGGGTCCAGGAGATATTGAATCAGTTCGATTATTATGCCATTTATTGCATACCCCGAGAGCACAATCAAAAAGCAGATTCATTAGGAAAATTAGCCGGTACAGATGAGGCACAACAAATGGGAATCGTTCCCGTGGAAACATTATCTTCCCCGAGCATTGATCAGATGGAAACATATTGGTTATTTGAGATCATTCCCGATAAGGAGTCATGGATAACCTCGTTCAGAAACTATCTCGAGCATGGGACCTTGCCGGAGCACAGGAGTGAAAAGAGACATGTTCTTCGAAAAGCTTCGCGGTTCACTATTCAGAATGGGGTCATGTATATAACAGGGTACTCTGTTTCTTTACTCCGGTGTATCACTCACGATGAAATCAAACGAGTATTGCATGATGTGCATGAAGGAGAATGTGGCGATCACACCAGGGGGCAAGCTCTTACCAAGAAAGTGCTCCGATACGGATACTATTGGCCGATCGTAAATCGCGATGCATCGGATTATGCCAAAAAATGTGACAAATTTCAAAAACATGCTCGAATTCCTAGAGCCCCACCTACCGAAATAACTCAGATGGTCAGTCCATGGACGTTTGCAGTATGGGGGGTTGATATTATTGGTTCTCTACCTCTAGCCAAGGGTGGTGCGAATTACACCATCGTTGCGGTTGATTACTTTACCAAGTGGGCGGAAGCGGAACCCTTTGCTACCATCACAACGAAAAAAGTGATAAACTTTGTTGTACGCAACATTAACTGTCGATTTGGTCTCCCACATACCATCATCACCGACAATGGAACCCAATTCGATAGTGTTGAATTTAAGAACTTCTGTCAACGATTCCACATCCAGAATAAGTTCTCCACAGTTGCACACCCTCAAGCAAATGGACAGGTTGAGGATGTTAATAAATTTATAAAGTCTATTTTGAAGAAACGACTGGAAAAGGTCGGGGGAAATGGGTCGATGAACTTCCTATGGCTTTATGGGCCTATCGAACAACCCACAAATCCGCAACCGGCCACACTCCATTCTCTCTATCCTACGGTTCAGAAGCCGTTATTCCAGTCGAGATGGAGGTGCCTTCTCATCATGTGACATATTATGATCCGAAGACAAATGCTATATTACTTGCCGAATCTCTGGATTTATTGGATGGGAAGTGTGAAGAGGCTGATTTGATAGCAGCCGCATACCGAAGTCGAGTCGCTCGGTTATACAATGCCAAGGTCCGACCCCGAACCTTTGAACTTGGCGATCTCGTCCTCAAGAGAGTTTACCCGGTTCCTTCACATATGAAACCAACATGGGAAGGACCGTATGTCATTGAACGAAAGCTCGGAGATAGTACATTCAAATTATCGACCGTTGACGATCTTACTCTGCCGAGAGCCTGGAATAGCGAAAGTCTACATCACTATTACACATCATAGGCTCTGTTTATTTATTCAGTTTACTTTTCATTTGCAATCTATTTATGCATTTCAAAATTTGAATTTGTAATAAGGCAACTGACATTGCCGTATTTTCTTATTTTAGCAATAAAATGCAATCTCTTCGAGCCAGAGCTGTGAATTTTTGAAATGTGTCATACGACCATCACTATGCACGGAGAGCTAAGTTCCATCATACGGTGGGATTTATTCAAATAGGAAGTGACTGTTATATGACCAGTCACTCACTAACTAAAACCCGAGCTCGGGGAAAAGTCATCACACTGAAGCCAAAAAAGGATTGATACATAACAATCCTCTAACTAACTCCAGATTCCCAGAGTGCGAACTGGAGTATAAACCTATAAATGCGGTTTCGAAGAGGGTGGATCCATCCACCTAACGACTTCGCCCGTATTTAACCAAGTTTGAGGAGGATGGATCCACCCATCTAACGACCTCGCTTGTTAACTCAGGGTGGATGTGAGCCGACCATCCACGATCCCGATAGATTCGTCGTTCTCGGAGTGCGAAATGGAGTATAAACATAAATACCAAGCGATTGTAATTGACCACCCATCAACTAACCTCAGATTCCCAGAGTGCGAATCAGAGTATAAACATTAAATAACTCCGGATTCCCAGAATGTGAACTGGAGTATAAACATCGACTAACACTAAATCCCCAGAGTGCGGATTGGAGTATAAACGCAAGTCGGGTGTGACTGACCACCCGCGAATCAATCTAAGTCCCCAAAGTGCGGACGAAGTCCTGAAAATCAAATGGGCGTGACTGACCGCCCATAAAATAACTTAAGTCCCCGTAGCGTGGACGTATCGAAAACCTTGTGCGGGTGTGACAGACCACCGATCTACAAGTACAATCCCCAGAGTGTGGATACGATCGCCAATAGACGAGCAAGTGCGTTTTGACCGTCTGAGCCCGTCTAGTTTCAATTCTACTTCAGCAAAGTTAAGCTCGATGTATTAAAGGCAATCAACGATTGTTAACCAATCTTTTCAACTTATCCTCGGAACTGGGGGCAGAACTTAAGTACCAACCACTGATTGAAACAGTGCAATATCGAGATTCGACTTATTGCTCGATCGCGACCCGAAACCATGACTCTGAAACTTAGCAACTAAACCTGGGTCCAATTTAAAGACCAAAACTCCACAAAGTATATTGAATGGAAGTTCAAGCGCCGAAGTACTTTAACAAATGAACGCAAACTGAGCTACAGACAAAATGAAATTTTATTTCAACTATACTTTGGAAAAGAAGGATAAGTACAAAATTATTCTATAAATTCTACTAACGGGGGCCGAACAGGCATCTATACACGGCCTACAGAAAGCAAAAGTAGATTCCTATCTATCTACCAAAAATAAGCCAAAAAGACAAATATATTCTTTTTTTCTCGGCTTCTTCTTCGGCGTTGACCCGTTGGATTCACCGCTTGGTTTTCTCTTCAAGCCCTTTCCTTTTGGCAGCTGTTCTCCAGTCGGGGGAATTATGTTAACGTCCTCCTCCGAACTCACGTGGATTGGAATGCTTCCTGAAGGCAAAGTCGGAGGGATAGGATCAGTGTTAACATGTGGAGGAGGCACACTTGTATCAACGACCGTTCTTCCCGGGGAGATCATCCACAAAGGAGCTGGGCCAGGACCCGCCATTCCACCTCCAATGCTACTGGCCTATGCAGCTGCTTCCATCTCGGCATTAATTTCGGATATTATCTCCTCCTCACTAATTGTTTGAGCCTCGCCGGGAACGCTAGCAGTTGGGTCCAAAGAGCTAGCCGCAGGTACGCCCCCACTCATGACAAACGGCAGATCAGCAAAGGGGTCACTGTGATGACCTAGAAGTTCCTCCATCATTTGTTCATCGAAAGTAAGTGTGCTCCCTTGTACCCCATCCGTAGGTGCAGTAGCGGTTGTCATGGTCGCTTCCGTTATGATAGCCTCATGCTCATGATGTAACTCTTGGGTTGCATGAGGCATAGCAAATGTAGCTCCTATCACTGAATAGAGACAAAGAAAAAGTTATTAGTGATAGCTTCAAATAACGCTTCTCACACCGAATGAGCACCAAGAATGTTTAGAATACCTTCCTTAGTTTGGCTCGCGGGTGGCGAAACAACTTTAGAGACATTAGACATACTCATGAACTGGAGATAACTGCGGTTGATCAGGATTATATGCGGGAACAGACCCGAGGATCAACCGCAGATGTAGATTCAGGCTGAGTTGGCACAATTAATTTCAGAACCCGCATCGTGGTGCTCAACACCAGAACCCTCTTCAGCTTTCGAATGTTGAGCGCCAAGTTTCTCCTTTTCATATGTGATCGTGATATCATGGGGAACTTTTCTTTCATCTTCACTCAACACCCGGTTCTCAAGCTCGAACTCATCGACTGATTCCGCTTGTCGTTCAGCTTTTTCATCTTCAACCAATCGGCCCCAAGCATTATACAAGTGAGAGGGATAGCTATCAAGCCAGGTCAGGTTTCGTTGTTTCAGGACGTTAGCATTATATGTGACGAGAAGATCTTCAATGTCAGTCTCTAACCTGGCCTCCACTGCTTTTACTTCATCCTCAATCCTGGCCTCAGCCTCCTGAATCTTAAGTGGTGCCGCGTCTCTCTCATCCTGGAGCGCTACAGCTTATTCACATGCCTCCTAGGCGGCTTTGTTCGCATCATCTTTTTCCTTGATGATTTCAGAAAATTTGGCCTTAAGATCCTCAAGCTCCTTCAGCGCGGCATCCCTTTCGGCCATAACAGTTGTGTTTCGATGGCCTGTCTCCTCAACTAAAACAAAATGCATCTGTCGCATCCTTTCCATGGACCGATTTGCCCCATCGGCTTTCTTAGTGGCCTCTATTTTTGACTTCCTGGAAGATTCGGGCTCATTGTTAAGCCCTTGTATTATACGGTCCTTTTGAGCGATATCGGTTTCTAACTTCTTGATTACTTTTGCCCGCTCAAAGGCCACCACTGATGCTTTATCCACAGTCTTCATCCACTCCCTATATTGGTTGTAAACATCATGGATATAATCATGCATAGTTTGTTCCGCCTCAACTGGGATTCTCATTAAATGCGGAGGGAAGATGAAGCCGTCAAAATAGTTGTTTGGGAAGTCTTTTTTCAACTAGGCGATTCTGATCGCTCCTTCTCCAGTGGGCTCGCTGACCGCTTGTTCAATGATAGCGGGAGTTTCAGCCTCGGTTCTACGGCGCTGTGAATCGAACCTGGGAGCTTGAGAAGACGGTTTCTGGCATGGAAGCTCTAAGAGTTGTTTCCCGTGATCGGAGGGTAGTGTTGGAGCTCGAGGAGGTGGAGAACGTGATCGGGATCGATGTCTGTATTCTCTATCTCTATCCCTCTCCCTCTCCCTCTCATAACTTTCCTTGCTAGAATAACCGTGATTGCGGTCTCTATCAGCTTCCCTTCTGCGGGACTTGTAGTATGAACTGGATGACTGGCGTGCAGAGAGAAGGCTTCCTAGCATATATTCTCGCCTAGTCATCATATCTATAAAATAGAAAGAAAAGCAGAATCAGTAATCTCCAGAAGCAGATAACTAATGATTAGAAATCAGTTAGTGCCGTGAAGTGTATGTATGCATGTGTTAAACCCCCCGACCAACCGGATATGTCAGCCACACTTGTAGGAAGTGGCTCGCTTAAATCTATGGCACTTTGAAGCCCTTCCAATCCGGTGTCGTGTTACAGCGACACATAGTCCGGAATTGGAATGTCGGCAAGCCCTTCAAAAGGATTTTCTATTTGTGAGGGAGGAGCCTCCGAAATTCTAACACCGGAGGTTTGTAGGGACACGACTATGGATTTCCATCTCAAAGACTTATGACGCTTATGTGCTACGGCCTTGCCTTTCCTCCTGTCCCTCTAAATCCTGAAGACTATAAGGAGGCCCGACTATGGGTTCATCGTCAATGGGTGTGTTTTCTTCATCGCCCTCCTCAGCTATTACAACCCCCGGCGCTTTATGCTTCACCTGTCTCGCCGAGGCTGCCCTAAGCGGTCCCTTAAGTCTTATGCTCTGGTTTTGATCGATTAGCCCAACAATTCTCAATTTCTATCGGTAAGCATCGAGTCAATTTCTATCATCTCACCCGGCACTTCCTGAAGAGTCCACACTATTTCTTTATAGTAAGCACCTTCGGGATGCGGAATTGCAGCTGTAAAGGAAGGAAGATATTAGTTTCAACATCAATTATGACTATCTCGTTAACTACTAGAAAAATTGCAGTACTTACGTCTGACTAACCATCGACTAGCAAACCCTGGAGGACATCAGACGTAGAACCACTCCGTCTTAATGTAGCTGAGCCTGGTCCAGGATCCCGACACCACTTGGCAATTCCTGACTGCCTCTAGAAACGTGAATGAAGGATTGTCTCCCCGACTCTTGACATTAAACAAGTATCTGACTTCTTCCGGAGTCGGGGGCTGAAAGAGATGTTCCATGAAAACAATAAATAGGCTATTCAGCAGTGCTTATCCATTTGGATGTAATTGCGACGGAGCGATTCTAAAGAAAGCCAACACTTCGAATATACTAGTTGAATGGAGGAAGTGTTCCCGCTGTGCACGAATGTCGATTAAAGGCTGTGAATCCTTCTGGGGGAGCGTGTGGCATGTCATTTGGCCCAGGAAGTAGAATGTCGTCTAATGGTAGAACGTGTCTTAGGCATATTCTCCCCAACATATCTTCGGAGATATTGGATGGCATAGAATCTTGGGGATTCACGATAAAAGTTGCTCCTGGCAGCTCGTCCGGAGCTAGACCTATTACTTCGGTGGTAATGGTTGGCATCTCTATTACCGGAGAAGACGAACTTTGAGTTTCCTATTGCTGAGAACTCCCAGATTCCATAACTAATCAACTCAGTAAAAACCATCATTAGATGATAATAAGCCCGTGTGTTCGCCAGTGTGAAGTGTGTGAATGCGCTGTGCAGTGCGGTGTAGTATAATACTTAAAAGATTCTACAGAATTTGAGAAATGTTCAAATGATAAGACTTCAAGGTTCGATCGGAGTGACTGTCATCGCTGACCGTCACAACCATGCCATCCAGACTTTAGAGGCCAATCTGAGTTAAAGTTTGTTAAATTTTGTCAAGTTATTGTTCCATCGACGTGCTTCAAAAGGAAGTCAAATATGTAGTTTAACAGTTAAGTCCAGATATGCGAAGCTGAAGCTCGTCGGAGTCAGATTCGAATATGAACAGGATTTCGTATCCATCAAGGTTTAAACTTGGATTGTTCAACAAAAGCTCAATTTCGTATTGGTCAGGTAAGACTGGGCTTCGTATCGATCTGAAACCTTCGACTTCGCATCGATCATCGGCCTAGTCTTCGTATCGATCACCAGGGCTAGGACTTCGTATCGATCACACGGCCTAAGTATTCGTATCGATCACTCCAGATCGATACAAACTCCTACCATCTTCAATCGATACGAACCTCAACCTTATATTCAACACTTCCAGATCGATGTGAACTTCCAATGTTCCCAGATCGATACAAGCTACTTCCCAATGAAGCAACCTCTTCGTATCCATTAGTCGGCCTTCTTCCCCAAGCCGCTTGAACACCATTACTCCTTCCTGAACCTTGCTCTGACCCAACTCCAGACACGACTTTGAACGAATTGGCATTGAAACTCGAGTCTCATCATTTTAGAATGGAATGGATTGGTTAATTACCTAAGTTGAACAATCTGTTTGAAGGAATAAACAGTTAGTCAATTTGAGACGAAGGCAGTTCTCGTTTCTCGAGTGCTCTATCGATACGAAGGCAGAAAATAAAATGATGGCAAGTGAAATTTTTTCTAAGTCCTAAAAGTATTTATATGGGTACGAAACCTAAGGAAACTATTCGCCTCCCGGTTATGTTAGCCGATAAAGAGCGATACCCAATACCATCGATGCGAATGGTGCTTCGTATCCATCTACCACCGAACTACATCCGCAATTGTTCGTAACCATCGACTAAAATCAGTTCTAAGCAGGCTTTTCGTAATCATCAATGTGAAGCCCGTCGATATGAAAGTCACAACAGGATCATATTTGGACCACTACACTCCATCGATACGAAACATAATTTTCATATCCATTAATTCAAGAACACACGTGTTATATCGGTCGATATGGAGTGTTAGCACCAAAATTGGTCACTAACCTCGTTGAGAAAGATTGTGTAGAGATATAAGTGATGAAGATAAATTAAACAAGGAAGAATATGCTAATTTAAATGCAGAAAGTAAGAACACCGGATTTATAGTGGTTCAGCGTAATTGCCTACATCCACTTTGAGGTTAAACTTTATTGATCTTCTTACTGATTGATTACAGATACAATTCGTAGATCAAATGCTTGAATGCAACTGCTAAGTAAAGAAGACGAGTCTTGAAAATGGCAGAGTCTCCCCAGTGTTCCCCAAAAAAGGTCCCTTTTCACTATGCCCCTGCCCCTCTATTTATAAACATAGGTGGGTTGGACTTCCCAGGTGGGCTTGGTAGCCGAACACCTTGGCCCAAATGGAGTGGTCGTTGTAGGCCGAACCAAACAGGCCGAACGGTTGGATGCCGAACCGCTCTCTCTACGCCGAACGAGATGCCTATTGCGTGGGAAGAGTAGATCGAATGTCAATCGAAGCCGATCATGCCTCTGGCCGAACGAAGCGTCTGGCCGAATGCTATCTTTGACCGAATGAAACCCTTAACCGAACAATGTTTCTGGCCGAACGATGGCTTTGGACGAACGTTGTCTTTAGCCGACCAACGCCTCTGGATGAACGATATCTCTGGCCGAACGATGGCTCTAGCCGAACGTTGCCTCTAGCCGACCAATGCCTTTGGCCGAACGATAGCTCTGGCTGAACGTTGCCTTTAGCCGACCAATGCCTTTGGCCGAATGATGGTTCTGGCCGAACGATAGCTTATGTCGAACAATACAGCCATGCCGAGCAATTGTACATGTCGAACGTCTTCTGATGCCGAGCGCTCATGGATGCCGAGTACTTCTGGATGCCGAGCGCTCATGGACGTCGAGTACTTCCTGGATGCCGAGTACCTAGTTTCCTGGTCAAATCTCCAGGAAACACTTGATCCCCAAAGTGTATTACATGACTGAATCGTGATACGCTTTGAAGTGTGTATCTTTCATGTCTCATTTCAAATCCTTGACTAAATTCTAATAGAGATGTCTTCTTGAGAGTATCAGTGGTTGTGATGTGCGTCTGATGTGGTATAAATGCCGAACGATACGTTCAAAGCCGAACGTTCTTCATATGCCGAGCAACCCTACGTTTTGAAGCCGAACGCTACGGCTTTGACCGGTTCCACCGGATGTAGCCTTTTCGACTTCGTCTTCTTCCCTATAAATGTTGGCACCTTCTTCCTTCTTCCCTTTTCACACTTCTAACTACTCTGGCTTGCACCTGCTGACGCTTCCAGTTAACATTCTCCAATCTATTCATCGATCCTTTCCAAGTCTTCAACCAACCAACTAGGTATCGATTCTTCCACCTAAATACGATCTTTACGCTCGAACTCCCTAATTGATGGCGTAAATCGAGCCTTGACTAAAGTATCTAAAAAGTTGCCAGAGTCACACGATGAGGGTGGAAGGAAGAGTGAGTAGGGGTGAGCTTTCTAGGAAGCTGTAGGTAGACGTATTGTGGTTCGGCGTAAATCTTTTGTGCCGAACGAGATTGGAGGAAGAAAGAGCATAGGAGAAGTAGGAGATGGTTTGGGGCGTCGAATGGTAAGGTCTGGCATGACTTGCCGAATGATACGCCCTCGTAGTTCGGTGTGGATGGAGGAAGAAGATGGGAATGAGTTCGCTGCTAAGGGAAGTGTGTCGAGCATTGTCTCGGCCGAACAAGATTTTGGTCGAACGATGCTTTGCCGAACAGTCACAAACGCCGTACTACACTTAGGCCGAACAAACATAAATGCCGAACCACACTTAGGCCGAACAATACAAATGCCGAACCAAACTTAGGCCGATCAAACATAAATGCCGAACCACACTAAGGCCGAACAATACAAATGCCAAACCACACTTAGGCCAAACTATACAAATGCCGAACTACACTTAGGCCGAACAATACAAATGCCGAACCAAACTTAACTGCCGAACCAATATATGTCGAAAAACATAAATGCCGAACAACGCAAATGCCGAACAATACAAATGCCAACAACATAAAGGCCGAACAACACAAATGCCGAACCACAATTCACTTTGGCCGGACAAAACTTAGCCGTACGTGCCGAATGATACCTTTAGCCGAGCAGGAATTAGGCCGAACACTTATTAACCATGCCTATCCATATAGCAAAACAAGGACCAGGACCTAAGCATACTAGCATATATGAAATTGACCCGGATCATTAACTCCGTAGCTCTAGTAGACATAAATCTGAACTTAGATTAACATTCGTTTTCTGAATCTGAAATGGTAATCTCCACAAGGTGGGCTTTTTGAGACGGTCAGCGATGACGGTCTCCGAAAGCGACGATTCGGGGCTCACTTTTATATCTTTAGATTCTCAATGCTTATACACGATTGCTTGCACTAGTTTTACACACCACGTGGGGGGAATTCTCATGCTGTTAATTCTAACGTTGAATGTTTTTTCAAGTATAGTTTTCACAGGCGCTTAGATAGATTCATTATTTATTGGGGATGTCTAAAAAGTCTAGCTCCGCCACTATATTTGATAGGCTTGGCCCGTCATCAAGGCAAGAAGTCGCTGACACTTCAAATCCGTCGACTTCCCCTGCTCATAACTTAGCTCCTGATGCCCTGGAGTCAACAATTCTCCTAGACAATCCGATCGACTCACAGGCTTCGAAGATTAATGAAGTCGCACTTCGGTGAATAAGCTCCATCCATGGGATCACCTTTGCCGATGTGTTGGTCCCGTCGCGACACGATCGTCCTCACTTGCCCCTAGTCGGATATACTGCTTGTAACAAGTTCATGTGCTAGATGGGCAACGTGCCTCCATTTAATTTATTCCTTCGGGACGTGTTGCAGTACATAGATATCGCCCCGACGCAGCTGCACCCAAACGGCCATGCGTTCATATACGGGACCTACCTACTATTCATGGCCGTCTTCTCTAGGTCTCCTACTTCTGGCGACATCAGATATATTTATATGATCAAGAAGCGAAAAGATAGCCCTTCTTTCATGTTCCTCGAGCCGTACCATAAGTGCCAGATCTTAACCGGAGCATGCAGTAAATTTTCCCTGTATAAACAACAATGGTTCTATGTGCGTTGCCCTCCTGGTTTTGCGAGGAGATGGGTCGAAGGCAGTAAGTCTCTTCGCTGAGCTATCATTCATGTTCAATCAGAGTTATGCTTTTTCTAACACCTTGTTTCATCTTTTCTGGTATTAACCCGCGTCCGGAGGGCCGATGATATTTTGAGACTGTTGAAGCCATTAGAGCTCTTCCTGCCGAGGAACGAGACATCCGAACCCTCCTTTCAAATGAATCACTATCGAGGTTCGGACTGTTAGCAAGTGGTCGCCGGATTAGTCTCCCGGAGGGTGTTTCCATTCCCAAGCATGCATCCGGTAAAGGGAAAAAACACGCTGGATCGTCATCACGCCATACTCCCGATGTGCACGAAGAGGGTGAACACAAGGAGGATGAAGCTCCTGAGACTCAAGGCGAGAATATGGGTCCCGCTTGGAACCCGGCGGTCGAAGTGCACGATATTGAAACATCGTCCTCCCCTTCGAAGGGAAAGAAGAAATTGACGTACAAGATACGGAAGGAGAAAGTTGGCGGAACTTTGAAAGTTACACTCATCCCGTCAGAGAAAGAGGCTTCTTCACAACATATGGAAAGTTCTTTAAAGGGTCTGCCGAACCTTTCCATCCCCGACGATATACTCAATTATGGTTTCGATGATCCGGAAGCCCTTAAGTTTCATTCGTCGGCTAGAGGCAACGCGGGAGTTCAACCCCCATCCCAGGGAGATAATACTCCAATCATTAAAGATAGAGGAACCGGTCCGTCGGGGAGAACACTAGGACACACACGCACACACGCACGTCACCAAACACTTCACGTTTTTTCATTACCCCGATTTTTCTTAACCCGTTGTTATTTTTATTCTTTGCAGGTGACATGGGGCGCTCTCACAGACTCGATCGCCTCCACGGCTCTTTCATATTTCATCATCCCGGACGGGATTCAGGTTCGGGTAGGCGCAGGGACAGAGACGATTACGAGGATCGAGACAACCGTCCTCGCGAATCGTCTTATCGAAAGAAAACATATTCTCAATCTTCACATTCTCGTGATCCTCTTCCTCAAACTGAGGCAGATAGAGAGAAGCTTTCACAGAAGGGGTCCCTACCCGATGTCTCCCGAGAACAACATTCCAGTTCGTCAAGCACAAGGCAAACTCGGGAGCATCGGAAAAGAGCAGAACTTTCAAAGCCTCCTCCCCCTATTCCTACGGCTGACCCCACTATAGTAGAGAAGATGGTCGAACTCAAGGCCAAATTCCCAAAAATCTGTTTCGATGGCCTGAAATTTCTCCCAGCTATTCATCACATCCCCGGGCATGTCAAAAAGAGCGCTCTTTCCTGCAACAACGATGTCTATGTTCAACATGACGCGTTTGCACATTTGGTCGAGAAAGTCTCGGAGGTATCTGTTGAGCGAAGACATGAAATTGATCGTTTGAGGTTGGAGGCTGGCTTCGACAAGGACATCATCAAGAGTCAAGATGAAGAGCTTGCTTCATATAAGTCGAAACTTGAAGCCATAGAGCAAAGCGCAAAAGACACTACCGAGGCAGTCACTCGTTTGGAGATGACCCATAAGAAGGAACTCGATGAAGCAGTCCAGCGCAGCGGAGCCCTTGCCTTAGAAAAAGATTCTATCCAAAAAGAAAGGGATGCGCTTGCCATACAAGTTAAAGAGTTGAAAGAATTACTCTCTAAGGAGAAAGAGGATAAAATAGCTGCTCAAGAAGAGTCACAACGATATTGCGATGAAATCGTTGCTACACGGCTCTTGAAAACGAAGCTCGACGACGAACTTGCTAGGGTTGAGATAGCGAAAAACGAAGCCTGTGAGGAGGGCAAGAGGAAAGCTTCTGAGGAGATTGACTCTCGCCTCGAAGCAGCTGCAGAGGCCGGCAGGGAAGAGGTCAAGTGCATGTTTGACCCGCTGATTGCTGAGTACGGCGCCCGCGTCCTTATGCATCGCGACTTGGCATTCCTAGGCGAGGGCTATCTTGAATCCCTAGCTGAGGCCTAGGAAACTTTAGTGAAGATCAGAAAAATCGAGTCGGGCTCTGAAGAAGTCGATGAGGATGCTCTGGTGAAGGAATTTCTTAGAGGGAACGAGCCAGCGGACTTATCTACAGCTTTGGCGCTTTATAGCAAAGGCTCTCCCCTACCAAAAGAGAAAAATGATGAAGCTGGTCCATCTGGGGCTAAGACTATGGCTCCTCATACTACTGCTCCTCCCACTGCTCAACCGGCTGGTCGGTCGACACTTGACCCATTCGAGCAGCATGCCGGCTACGATCCTGAAGATCCCGGGCTTGGCGTTCATGTGCTATCCCCTATTCTAGAGGGTGAAACTCCACGCGCAACTGATAGCCAGCCAGAACCCGGTAGGAAATTCTTCTTTTAGAAGTTAAAAGATCTGTCACTTTCTAGTAGCGGTTATTCGTCCTAATGTTCATTCTTTATGTTTTCATGCAGGCTGCTCCGATCCTGAGCCAACTCCGAGGAGCGATGACGCCAAGGAGGAGGTAGAGAAAACAAGTGATGTTGCTCATGCGGGAGTAACTCCTGGCCCTGATGCTCAAGTTATTGGGGCGCTAGATGATGATAAGTTTGACACTTCGTCTCCCGTCGAAGGGAGTTATGAAATCGAGATCACTGGCGCCTCCGAACATACTTCGAAGATGAGCATGAAAGAGCGTCTCGCCGAAGAGGAGAAAAAGAAAGTCGAGATCAAAGTTGAGCCTAAATTACTGGAACTTACCGACCCGCGGAATAGACCTTTGAAGATCATTCTCCCTGGCAAATCCAAACCGCTGGATGTTCCTTCTCCCACTCCTGACTCCGCTTCTTTAGCAAGCAAGAAATCCAAGAAGAAGCGTGAGGGAGAGGAATCGTCTGAGAAAACAAAGGAAGACAAGAAGAAGAAACCAAAGAAATAGTCGCTACACTCGTTCAACGAGATTTTTCTTAAGTCTTGTAACTGCTTTCATCTTTTGTTTCCGAAGTTTATGTAGATAGGTTCTTGACTCCAAGTTTTGGAGGAATAACTGTGTAACCCCATTTTGGACTATTAAATAAAGTTTAGTTTCTTTTTCACTCGAATAATTCTTTTGCTTTTTTGGTTTGCTGGCTAACTGTGGTGATAACTCAAGTTCTTATGAGTTGCATAATTTCTCGATCCATTCTTACGTCGTTCGAACGTTCTTTGGAGTGGCATATTTCTTGTTCAACATTTTTGAGTACTTAGAATATTTTCTAAACCAACGCTCCAGGGATTTTGGGTAATTCGGTCCGCATTCAGGGGACTCGGAGATTGAGATAGCTTATACCCTAGTCCGCGCTCTGGGACTTATAGTTCTCCGGTCCGCATTCAAGGGACTCGGAGATTGAAATCGTCTATACTCTAGTTCGCGCTCTGGGGACTTAGAGTACTCCGATCCGCACTTTGGGGACTCGGAGATTGAAATCGTTTATACTCTAGTCCGCGCTCTGGGGACTTAGAGTACTCCAGTCCGCACTCTGAGGATTCGGAGATTGAAATCGTTTATACTCTAGTCCGTGCTCCGGGGACATAGAGTACTCCGGTCCGCACTCTGGGGACTTGCAGATCGAAATCGTTTATACTCTAGTCCGCGCTCTGGGGACTTAGAGTATTCCAGTCCGAACTCTGGGGACTCGGAGATTGAAATCGTTTATACTCTAGTCCGCGCTCCGGGGAATTAGAGTACTCCGGTCCGCACTCTGGGGACTCGGAGATTGAAATCGTTTATACTCTAGTCCGCGCTCCGGGGACTTAGAGTACTCCGGTCCGCACTCAGGGGATTCAGAGATTGAAATCGTTTATACTCTAGTCCGCGATCTGGGGGCTTAGAGTATTCCGGTCCGCACTCTGGGGACTCGGTGATCAAAATCGTTTATACTCTAGTCCGCGCTTCGGGGACTTAGAGTACTCCGGTCCGCACTCTGGGGACTCGGAGATTGAAATCGTTTATACTCTAGTCCGCGCTCTAGGGGCTTAGAGTACTCCGGTCTGCACTCAGGGGATTCGGAGATTGAAATAGTTTATACTCTAGTCCGCGCTCTGGGGACTTAGAGTACTCCGGTCCGCACTCAGGGGACTCGGAGATTGAAGTCGTTTATGCGAGTTCGTACATCGTACTGAATAATGTAGTTCTAGTAATTCATCACCCGACTGTGGGATATGGAAACATTAGTAATTTATGGGAAAGACGGCTTCAAGCCTTTATTAATGAAAACCAACTAACTACCTGATTACATGGTTAAAAAGAAACTAAGTAACGACTGAATGAAAACATACAGGAAATAACTGTGCCTAAAACAGGAAAGAAACATACTAAATGTAATAATGTCGCAAATGTTCACTGTTCCACGCTCGGGGGAGTGTCACGCCATCAACGGTCGTTAGCTTGAATGTTCCCTCTCCAAGCTTCCGTTCAACGACGTATAGACCTTCCCAATTGGGATTCATACGTGATGGTACAGGGAAAACTCGTTTCAAAACGAGATCACCCACATCAAAAATCCTTGGGCGGACTCTGCCGTCATAGTAACGCTTGACTCGGTGCCTATGTGCTACCGCCCTTAATTCGACCTCTTCACGTTTTTCATCAATGCAGTCCAGTGATTCTAACAAGAGATCCTGATTCGTCTTGGGATTATAATATGTCACTCGATGTGATGGAACTTCAAGTTCCACGGGTATAACGGCTTCCGAGCCGTATGCCAAGGCGAATGGAGTGTGGCCGGTCGCGGACTTATGGGTAGTTCTATAAGCCCATAATGCTGTCGGGAGTTCATCTACCCACTTGCCTCCGACTTTCTCCAAACGCTTCTTCGGGATGGACTTGATTATTTTGTTTACGGCCTCGACTTGTCCGTTAGCTTTTGGATGCGCAATGGCGGCGAATTTCTTCTCAATGCCATACTTTAAACAGAACTCTTTGAACTCTCTGCTTTCAAACTGCGTCCCGTTGTCTGTAATGATGGTTCGAGGGAGGCCAAAGCGGCATATAATGTTTTGTACAACGAAGTTAATGACCTTCTTAGAGGTTATTGTGGCCAAAGGTTCTGCCTCAGCCCATTTTGTGAAATAGTCGACTGCAACTATCGCGTATTTCGCACCACCTTTGGATATAGGCAAAGAGTCGATTATGTCGATTCCCCAGATTGCAAATGGCCAGGGACTAACCATCTGTGTGAGTTCTGTTGGTGGAGTCCTCGGGATTTACGCATATCTTTGACACTTGTCACATTTCCTTGCGTAGTCTGCAGCGTCCCGATTTACGGTTGGCCAATAGTATCCATAGCGGAGGATCTTTTTTGCTAGTGTTTGCCCCCCAGTATGATCACCACATTCTCCTTCGTGTACCTCCTTCAAGACCCGCTTTGTCTCATCATTTGCGATGCATCGTAATAAGGGGACCGAGAACCCCTTTCGATACATTAGTCCATCCTGCATCACATATCGCGCGGCCTTTCGAAATACCTGTCGTCTTTCGCTCCTTTTTTCTAGTAAAACCCCGGTCGTTAGGTATAGTTTGAAGGGGGTTATCCACGATTCCCTCTCAATTCCGATTTCCAACACAAAATCAACTTTCATCGCGTCTATGCTTGGAGCATGCAAGGCCTCAATGGGAAACAATCCCATTTGCTGCGCATCGCCAGTGCTTGCGAATTTTGCCAATGAGTCGGCTTCTTTGTTCTGTTCACGTGGGACGTGCGAAATATCATAACACTCAAGGTTCGACCGTAGTTCTTGAGCCAGAACAAGGTACGGAGCAAGCTTCTGTCCCTTTGCTTGGTAATCTCCCCGCACTTGGTAGACCACCAACTGTGAGTCACAAAAGATTTCAACTGATTTGATCCCGAGTTCTCCAATGAGTTTCAAGCCAGCAATCAGTGCTTCATATTCTGCTTCATTATTCGTGGTTGGGAAATCGAGCTTCAAAGCGTAACAAATTAATCGATTTTCCGGAGTTACAAGAACTATGCCAGCGCCGGAGCAACGGTCGTTTGATGCCCCATCGGTGTAAAATTTCCATCGAACGGGGGGAATGACATTGTGATTATCTGGTTCGTCGGATACAGTAACAGCGATGAAATTTGCTAATGCTTGCCCTTGTATAGTTCTACGTGGCAAGTAGGCGATATTGAATTGGCTCAACTCGATATTCCATTTTAACAATCTCCCAGAAGTTTCTGGTCGTTGGAGTACCTGCCGTAGGGGTTGATCGGTATAGACACTGACTGAGTGTGCTTGAAAGTATGGGCGTAGCTTACGTGATGCAATCACCAAGCAATAGGCCAATTTCTCAATTTTAGGGTAATTTCTTTCTGCCCCTGTTAAACGCTTACTAACATAATATACCGGCCTTTGGACTCAGTTCTCCTCGCGAACCAAAGCTGCACTTATAGCATGTGGGGATACGGCCAAGTATACGTACAACATCTAGTGGTCTACTGGTTTTGACAACACCGGAGGACTTTCCAGATGCCTCACCAGATCTCAGAATGCTTCTTCACAATTAGATGTCCATTCGAAATTCCTCTTCCCTTTCTTTATTATATCAAAGAAAGGAATGCACTTGTCTGTGGCTCTGGATATGAATCGACTCGGTGCAGCCACTTTTCCATTCAAGCTTTGCACCTGTTTTATAGTTCTAGGCACTTGCACATCTCGAATGGCTTGGATCTTTTCTGGGTTAGCTTCAATTCCCCTAGCATTGACAATGAATCCCAAAACTTCCCCGACGCAACGCCGAAGGAACACTTCAGAGGGTTGATCTTCATCCCATAATATCTGAGTATATCGAACATCTCCACTAAGTCTCGAATGTGGTCGTTTGACTGTCGTGACTTCACGAGCATGTCATCCACATAGACTTCCATCGTTCTACCAAGCTGGTCTTTGAAAATTCGATTCACTAAACGCTGATAAGTCGCTCCTGCGTATTACAGTCCAAAGGGCATTACTACATAGCAATATAGCCCAATGTTTATGACGAAACTGGTGTGCTCTTGGTCCGGGATATGCATCGGGATTTGAATGTAGCCCGAGTATGCATCCATGAATGATAACAGCTCGTGTCCTGCTGTGGAGTCAACCAATTGATCAATCCTAGGCAACGGAGAACTGTCCTTGGGGCATGCCTTGTTCAAATCGGAATAGTCTACGCAAGTTCTCCATTTCCCATTCGCCTTTTTCACCAGCACGGGGTTTGATACCCATTCAGGGTAGCGGGCGTCATGAACGAACCCATTGGCTTTGAGTTTGTCCACCTCCTCTCTAAGAGCAGCGGACCTCTCCGGGTCCATTCCTCTCCTCTTTTGTTTAACCGGGACGTATTTCGGGTCTATGTTCAACATGTGACTCGTAATGGCGGGAGAAATCCCACACATATTAGAATGCATCCAGGCGAAAACATCAAGATTCGCCCGGAGGAAATCACTAAGGTCTTCAGTCATTGCGGGGCCGAGTTGTGATCCGATCTTCAGTATTCGCGATGGGTCGTCTCGGCTGACTGAAATGTCAATTGTTAATTCGGCCGGCGCTGCCTTTTCTTCCCTAGGTTTCTTATCGTCGTCTCTCGGATCTATATCTCTGAAGATCCAAGAATTATGCCCGAGCCAGGGCTCGGGCACTACTTGTCAATTATCTGTATTAAGGATGCGGACGGTATTGTCCGCAACCTTTCCTTTCTCCCTCGATGGGCCTCTCGGAGCTCAGCCACATAATAGGCACGACCAGTTGCTTGGTCGCCATGAACAACACCTACTCCTTTGTCAATTGGGAACTTCAAAGTTAGGCACCACGGGGCTAATGCTGCCCTAAACTCAGCCAGGGCCGGTCAACCCAAGAAAACATTATACGGAGAATCCACATCCAAAACTACGAAGGGTAGGATTCGCACCCTCCGACGTTCTCCTTGTCCCAGTTCAACTGGTAACTCAACATACCCCACTGCATCGGTCGTTGCGCCATTAAAGCCGTGTATACGAGCTTTGGACGGTTTCAAGTCCTTTGTTTCCATTTTCATCTGGTCATAAGCCTTCTTGAAGATGATGTTGACATAACTTCCACAATCAATCAGAATTCTTTTCACATAAGCCGGTCTGATCGTCGCAGATATGACCATCGGGTCGATGGTTGGAGCCTCTACTTGGTCAGCATCTCTGTTTCTGAACACTATATCGTCTGTCATCATGCGCAGCTGCTTAGCAGGGGTCCCATCCTCCACGTTGGAACAACACTCGAAATCTGCATGCTTCAGGGAACTAGCATACCTCTCCATCTCCTGCCAATTCTTATCCGCGGGGTGAGGCCCGCCGATGATCGTGTTTATGACCAGTCTACCAACAGTCCGGGCAAGTTCCTCGGGATGGCGCGGAGCTGGTGCACGTCCTGGGTTGGATGTTCCTTGTCCTCCTTCCTGTGGATCCTTCACAAATTCCTACAACTTTTTCTGCCTAATCAACTTTTCTATAGCGTCGTATAGGTGTCTGCACTCTTCCGTATTGTGCCCATAAGTCTCATGGAAGCGGCAATATTTCCCAGTTCGCTTCTGTTCCTCGGTGGACTCTTTTGGACGTGGCTTTCTGTACTGAAAGGTATTGCAGGTTGATAGGTAAATGTTTTCAAGAGATGCATTCAGCGGGGTATACTCGTTGTAGCTTGGAATTCTCGGCTTCCACTTCCCCGCTTCTCTCTTCTTCCCTTGATTTCTTCCTCCGGACTCCTTAGGCTGCCCAGGCTTGTTCTGGACATAGACTTGGACTTTTCCCGAGTTGTCTCCAGACTGCTTCACAACAATGTTGCTTTTCACGGACTCCTGGATAGGTCCCGGTGCCTTATCTCGCCTTACCCACCTAGCTTCCTCTCTTTTTATGAACTGGTGTGCCTTTGAGTAAAAATGCTCTAGCGTAGTCGGGGGTTTTCCTGCCAACCAGTCTCCAAATTCAGAATCCGGATCCACACCTCGCATCACAGCCATTAGAATTGCATGATCATTGGGATTACTGACTTCAGTCGCCGCAACATGGAATCTTTGTAAATACTCCTTCAGTGACTCCCCAGGATTTTGGATTACACTTGATAGAGACATCACGTCCTTTGGACGAGTAGTGTGTATCCTGAACTGCTCAATAAACTTCTTTGCCAACTCCTCGAAACTGGATACGGACCGCGGAGGAAGTCGGGTGAACCAGATAGTAGCTATCCCAGATAGAGTAATTGGGAAGCATCTACACTTGGTTGCATCATTTGCTCTAGCTGAATCCATCATCCACTCGTACCTCATGACATGCTGTCTGGGATCAGTCTTTCCCTCATAAGCAGGGATAGTTGGCATACTAAACTTTCTGGGGTATGCTTCCTATAGGACAATGTCTATGAATGGAGTATGACTTCTTGACACTCCCCAATCGTGATTCGATAAGCCTTGATTCTCTTTCATTAATTGCCTGATCATGGTTGTCAGGTCAGGTGTTTGTATAGAAGGTGGGAGGCTGGAGTCTGTTCTACGTGACTGATCATGCTGATGCCTCCTCTGTTGGTGAACTGCCAAATACGCATCTTGAGGTTCGACATTGTTAGCGTTTTGATGGTCTGGGCCTCTAGCCTCCACCTGCACTCCAGCTCCTAAGTTTCCAGCTCCGACTTGGTCATGGTCTCCAGTTGTTCGGACAGCAGCACCTGCCCGCGCAGTTTCAGTCTTACGGCGCCTACGCCTAGGAGGTTCATTGGATGAAGTTGAGCTGTCGGATGAGGAGTAAGGAGCGGTATTGCCCCCAGCATTTTGTTGCTGTTGTTTAGTGAGTTGTGCCATCAGGTTGGCGTTAGCTTGCATCTGCTCTCCTAGTTGTCTCCTGCTTTCCCTGAGTTCTCTCATCAAGTCATTGAACTCTATTCTGGTGACAACCGGAGTCTGGTCCTCGGCGGTAATTCCTACACCCGGAATCACTGGCTGATTGCTAGGTCCTGCTTGTTGCACGCTAGCAGTCTCGTGGGCGTCCGCATTATGAGAAGCTGACCTAGTATGCGGTCTTGCCATTGTAGAGTTATTGGTATGAACTCTGAGTAGAATCAACGGACATCCTATCTATGAGTCGGATCTTCATTAGGGGATTTATTCAATCCAGTAGCTTCAAAGTAGATCCTTGAGGTCTGAGAATTCATTTCTCAGTGAAAGCACCAAAGTGTAGCACCAAAATTGGTCACTAACCTCGTTGAGAAAGATTGTGTAGAGATATAAGTGATGAAGATAAATTAAACAAGGAAGAATATGCTAATTTAAATGCAGAAAGTAAGAACACCAGATTTATAGTGGTTCAGCGTAATTGCCTACGTCCACTTTGAGGTTAAACTTTATTGATCTTCTTACTGATTGATTACAGATACAATTCGTAGATCAAATGCTTGAATGCAATTGCTAAGTAAAGAAGATGAGTCTTGAAAATGGCAGAGTCTCCCAAGTGTTCCCCAAAAAAGGTCCCTTTTCACTATGCCCCTGCCCCTCTATTTATAGACATAGGTGGGTTGGACTTCCCAAGTGGGCTTGGTAGCTGAACACCTTGGCCCAAATGGAGTGGTCGCTGTAGGCCGAACCAAACAGGCCAAACTGTTGGATGCCAAACCGCTCTCTCTACGCCGAACGAGACACCTGTTGCGTGGGAAGAGTAGATCGAACGTCAATCGAAGCCGATCGTGCCTCTGGCCGAACGAAGCGTCTGGCCGAACGCTATCTTTGGCCGAATGAAACCCTTAACCGAACAATGTTTCTGGCCGAACGATGGCTTTGGCTGAACGTTGTCTTTAGCCGACCAACGCCTCTAGCTGAACGATGTCTCTGGCCGAACGATGGCTCTAGCCGAACGTTGCCTCTAACCGACCAATGCCTTTGGCCGAACGATAGCTCTGGCTGAACATTGCCTTTAGCCGACCAATGCCTTTGGCCGAACGATGGTTCTGGCCGAACGATAGCTTATGTCGAACAATACAGCTATGCCGAGCAATTGTACATGCCGAACGTCTTCTGATGCCGAGCGCTCATGGACGCCGAGTACTTCTAGATGCCGAGCGCTCATGGACGCCGAGTACTTCCTGGATGCCGAGTACCTAGTTGCCTGGTCAAATCTCCAGGAAACACGCAGAATGCCATACTTGATCTATTTCGTATAAATAACCATCAGTAAGAAATCCACATCCAGACATCTTAGATCGATCCAGGAGAGGATCGATAGGAAGGAGTGGATTAAAACAACCATCAAGCATTGTTACAACTCGAATTTCACATTGATTCAGGAGAGGATCGATACAAAATTCGATACAAAAAAAACTAACAACGACTCATGAACGTACGAACGTTAATGAGAGTCAGGTTAACATACATGCATGTATATCGGACTAATATTCAATTTTCAAAATTCACAGAAGTTGAATGCTTACCTGGTGACAATTACAAAGATGGGCAACAGTTTGCTATCATCCAATACTCAGTTACAACAGTGCACAGTACAACAATTAGCAGTCATAAATTCATTATTTATGTTACTGGAGATCAATCAAAGGTTACATCTTTCAACGATAAGACGACAGCCGTTCAAACAAGTCAGATAAAACTGTTTAGAATGAAGATTGCAGCATTTCAAAGCACGTCATGTTCTCACAAGACAACTTTGGGGGGCAAATGTTATCCCGCCTTTTGGCAATGCCATGACACCAAGGAATTGACTGGAGATCAAAGGCAGTTCATCCCGAAGAACGGTTATACCAAGGTTCGTTATGGATGCTGGTAAATTTTGCCTGAGCCCGGATCAAGCTACAATTAACATGACATGACAAACAAAGCCATGAAAGCCAACGTTCCAAGTTTCAAGTTAATCGGAATTTGTATGCTCAAGTTATGATCGGTGCAAATCAGGGAAACCCACTCATTCGTATCGATCGTTCCGCCTCTATTCGCATCAGTCCACTTCGTATCCATCGCTAGGTAGACCCACTTTATATCCATCCAAGCTCGCCTACTTCGCATCCATCTGCAGTAACACATGAGTCCATTTCGTATCGATACCCTGTCGAAGATGCTTCGTATCGATTGGCCACAGATCGATACGAAATCAACACCCCAATCAATGAGAGATACCAAATGGCCTCGGGACTATCGATACGAAGAACGTGAGTTCGTATCGATGCGAAGCAAGCTGTAAAGGATCGATGTGAAGTTTGATGCGAGGGATCGATGCGATGTTGAACGCTATAAAGCAATACGAAGGAAATGTCCTGGATCGATACGAAGAAAGCACAGTCAAGTGGAAGACTCGGTCACTCGGCATAAAAAGTGGATCTATCCTAAAGGTTAGCGCAACGTCAACTAACATCACGTGTAGAACCATGGATACGAAGCGATCGATACGAACAGTATCGATACAAAAGCAGTAGTGTTTTGCAAATCTGAACTTGCATCGATCATAACTCAAAATCTACAAGTCCAAATGCCACCAAATTTTCACAGGAGCTTGCGTACCTCTTCAAGAATGTTTACGATCGATCCCGACTCGATAGGACTAAATCCTGATCGATACGTACTGTGTTCGTATCGATCACGGATCGACTCCAAACGGTCAGGGATCGATCGCGTGGGCCCGCCCACGTGAGAGAAGAGGTCTTCCGAGATCTGAACGGGATATTTGCAGCCTACGCCTATAAATAGCAGCCCAGGACCTACTGAAAAAGGACCTTTGGCTCCTCTACGTCCAGACCTTGCCGAAATCACCATTGTACTCGAATTTTACTGTTGTAATTCGTTGTAACCAGCAAGCAAAAATAAATAAAGTCAATCATTTCTTAGTGGACGTAGGCCATACGCCGAACCACTCCAAATCCGTGTGTTTCTACGCATTTTTCTTACTTATTATTGGTGTGTTTGTTAGATTTTCCTCCTTTTCCATTTATATTCTTCATTTTATCTCTTTAAACACATCCGAAGAGTGTTGTGCCTAATTTTGGTACAAACATTTATATTAATCTAATAATAGAATTTTGTAAAATCTATATATTATTCGTTCTAGGTCCAAATCGAGCGCGATGAGTTATGTTGTACTCGTATCAGCAAATACTAGTTTTGGAATTTAATTGGTGACATTTAGAGGTAGATGAATTTTCACCCTGAATACGAACGTTGTTCAGATTCAGATGAAACCAGAATGCCACGGCGACAACAGGAAGTTCGGTGTGTTAAACTCACCTTTTTGGTTAACCAGTAATGTTATATAGCTGATAAAAATTATTGATTGGATGTTTGAATGATTTACTATTTTAATAGTTGGTTTGGATTTATTCCCGCCCTTGAGCGGAAGACCTTTATATATATATCCCTGCCTAGTAGCGGATGACCTATAATATATGATTATATATTATATGTGATGCGGGGGAAAAGTTGAAGGAATCCAATAGGATTCCTCACCACCTTAATTTTAATTACATATATATGTGTTGATATATATGAACTGTGATGCAATGGGATAGGTTGGAGGGATCTAATGGGATTCCTCGCCATTGTTGAATTGTTTTCAATAATATTCTTGTTATATGAATCATTAAATATAAAACCTGATTATTTGACCCTATTAGTTATGACACTGTTATATGTTCAAAATTTAACCTAGTAGTGATAGAAAATCAATATCGATATTGATTAAATGTTGGGTAGCTATTGGCCTTAAATTAGTATTTTAAAAATACTATAAATTGTCATTTGAGTTGGAATTGGATTTTGATGCAGGAAATGATTTTAAATCTGAAATTGGGTTTCGAAAATATTTTGTTTTAAACGATTTAATTTCTATTTTACTCCAACCCTAATTATTTGTCTTTTCTAAGTCATTTAGAAATGGTTAAAAGGATTATTTATTTATATTTAATATTGTTTTAAAGTTATTTATCAATATTTTGAAATTCTGAGAAGCTAATTATTTAAATAATTAATATGGTTTGAAATTAATAGTAATGATTTATTAATAAGGTTTTGGAAATAAATTATTATTATTTATGATATTGTTGAATATTTATTTATTATTATTAATAATGTTCTAAAATTATTAATTATTATTTTTAAGATGTTTTAAAGTTAATAATTATTATTTATTTATAATGTTTATTATTAATAATTATTATATAATAATGTTTTGAAGTAAGTGATCCTTTTTTATTAATAAATGTTTTCGAGATTTATAAATAGAGTTTTATAAATGGTTTCAAAGATTTATAAAATAGTTTTATAAATGGTTTTTATAGATTTATAAAAGAGTAAATAATTGTTCTTAGATATTTATAAAGGGATTTTATAAAGGGGTTTATGATTTATAAAATGAGTTTTATAAATAGTTTTATGGATTTACAATGAGTTTGTAAAGGATTTTTAGAAAAGTATACAAAGAATTTATATATGATTCAAAATTATAAAAGAGATTATAAATGAATTATAAAATGGTTTTAGAGATTTATAAGGAGTTTATAAATGATTTCAGAATTGAATAAAAAGAATATCTTTCTCAGTTTTGTAAATATACTTATACCATTGAGATAAGTATATGAGTACATTTTCTAAGTTGTGAAGTGTAATGTTTGTAAATATTCTAATATCGTTGAGATAAGTATATGGATATTTTTCCAAGTATTGAAAATATAAGGATTTATGGGTATATCTTTGTAAAGGAATTTTTATACAAGTAATTTACAATTTGATTTTAATTAATGAAAAGATTAATTTAAGAGGTTAGTGGTTGCTCATGTGCTTAACCAATGTCGGTTTTCCCTATGGAATTAAATCCCTGTTGAATGTGTGTTTGTTGATAGTTAAACAAACGACTATCAAATATTGACCAAAAACCTATCTTTGGAAATATATGGGAGAAACATCTGAGTTATATGGCACAGTCATCTCTGATGATGTTGTACCGTGCTTATAAATTTCATTTCATTCTCCTAGGAAAAATGATAAGAAAATCCGTCCACTAATGGTTAGGAGGTGATCTCCACTCTAATCTTTGACTATTTATTTCCTAAAGAACCGGGGTTGATTTTACCAAGAACTATCGAAAGTTGTTTCGAAGAAACTAGGATGGGATATGTTGTCTGAAACCACTTCGATCCAACTCAAGCGTTTCAAAGTGAAGACATCTTGAAGATGATGGAATTAAAGATGGAGCCCTATGAAGTGCAAGGGCTGCTTGGTACTAATCCTTAGGGTGATTCCAAAATGGATGTAGTAGAAGTAGTGCCTTTAGTTTGTTCATCTTTTGGACAACTTGTATGGATGAATGTTGGCATTGCATTGCTGCCTGGATTGTAGTATTTGCATTTTAAGTGGTAAGTGCTATATAAAAAGGTAAACCATAGCCTCAAGCCTCATCAATTGAGAATGACTAAAACATGAGAGATGCAATAGAGGTAAGTGGGTCGCTTCCATTAGGGTATGATCATCCCTATCCGGAGTCACTATTATCTCTCATTTGTATTCTTAGGGGCCCATTAACCAAAGGGTGATTATATTCGATACTATCCATTAAAGGGTAGGCCGGTTGTTGGTAAGGGATCCCGGTGAGGTGCTCGGTGTTATTTTATCTATAGATGCACCGTGATGGGCGACAACCCAGTAACCCAGTCATTGTATGGAATCCATTCTCCAATAAGCACCGTACGGATTTAGTTATGCCCAATTATGCTGAAACATGAGATGCAAGCATTTTGGCTATATTCACATTTTACTTTGACCCTTAGACACTATTATAATATTATTGCATGTTCTATAGAAAATGTTTTGTTTGCTGTAAGGTAAAAACTCATCCGTGTTTATGTGCGGTGTGGTCTTACGAGATATTTTTATTTTAAAAGGTTTGATAAAGTGTACAAATTCATGTTGGTGTGTTTCTTATGCTAGTTTACCAGACTGATCTGGGCGTTCTTCCCTTTCAATGCTTGGGTCAGGTAGAGCATATTTACAGATTGCTTTGGATGCATTTGAGCTCAGGGGATGAGCTGGATATCCAAGACGTATCTAGGTATTTCTTGTATTCCACTGCATTGTCTGTTGGTTGTATTTATCAGCAAATTGTAAAGACAGGTTGTTATAACTGTCCAGGCTGAAATAGGCTCTGATTGATGTATGTATATTATAGTTTTTTCTTTATGTATAGATTTGTTGTATATTATAGATTATTCATTCCGCTGTGAGATTCTATGTTGTTTAGTTTTCTTCTTTCTCTTTCTTTCTTTCACCCCTAACGATCGGGTTTCCCGGCATTCGATTGCTCGGCATGAAATACAGTGGACGTATTAGTGTCGATTTTCGAGTGTCGAAATTCTCTTTTGTTACACTTGGTATCAGAGCACAAGGTTAAGAAAGAACGTTTGCTTTGGTGGGGATTACACATTAGAGATAAGATCAGTCGCACCCTAGAATGAGTTTAAGTGTATTATAGATATAAGCGCGTATTTGTTAGTGATATAAAAATATTTTATATTGTGTTAATTGATCCGTTGAGTGGCTTATAGATTCTGGTCAATTCGAGTAGCTAATGTTATTGATAAGGATCCTTAAACACTTGAACTGTGCAATCGTTATAGTATTATTTTGAAAATTAGGTAAATGAAATAATTTTACCTAAATTTTATTTTATATATCAAAATAATAATTTCCAGAACTTATTATATTTATATATTATGTGCTTGGGTTACTAGTGAAATGGTAATATTCAGTTATTATCATTTATTGTTGATTAGTCATGCTCACCCTGTTAGGAGCGTTGACTATTGTTTTTTGATTGAGTAGTCATGCCTGACCAGTTTATGGGCATTGACTATTGTGCTAGGTTAGGAACAGTTTTATCCTTTTACCGCATGGGTTGGATGGATTAGTGATCATGGGAACATTAAAAACGAACACCTAGTGAATTCAGTTTCACAATATGACTATAAGGCATTCGAAGATAATGTTGGGTTAGAATTTGGTTTTTAAATAAAAGATGTTTGTTATAATTCAACAAAGTAACATTTGTGAAATGATTGTATATAAGAAAGTGAAATTATATAAATTTGGTTTATAAAATGTAATTTATAAATAAAAAAGATTTAAGTTGAGGATTTGAGAAATAAAAACCCTGGTGTTGGCGGAAATGAATTTTCAAAGTTTTGGAAATTGTTTTTCAAAGGTTTTTGGAAAATTAATAATAATATTATTTTGAAATATTTTCAATATAAATATTATAAATGATATTGAAACAAATTTTTAAGGGGATGAAAACACTGAACTTACTTCGGTAGCTAGAAAATAATTTTAATGATGACTGCAGCATCATCGGCGTTCATTTTCGAGTTTTCGAATGAGGAATTGCTACCATGGTTGATTTTGTTACAATTGTTTGGAAACAAAATTTTGATTTCAAATTCCAAAATATGATTTGTTATACAAAACGAGATATATTATATATAATATTTTAAAATAGGGTTGAGATAAATCCGAGTGGTTAATTCTAAAATTTTCAATTAAGTATTATATGGATGCAGGTAGCTAATGCATTAGAGTAGATTGGTTTGGATCTCATTTTGATATGTTTGTTATTTTTCATTTATTGAAATGAATTGGAATTTCCGACAATTTTAGACAGTCGAAACTTCTAAATTGCATATAGAAATTATGCTATGAAGTGAAATTTAAACTTAAGTAAAAAAATTATGAAATGGCACATAAATAATTTTAATATTAAAATTGAACGTGAATAAAGGAAATTGGTATAGTTAAAGAAATCAATTAGAATAGATATGTAGGATGTACGTAGATCATTTTATTCGCTGAACTATTGATCCAGATTCGGGTACATGATTTTGAGATGATTTACATCGGTCCGAACAAGGATTTTTCACTCGATTCTTGACTGCGAATATTTGATACAGATTTTTGATTGATTCTGTAGTTCTCTATCATAGTATATGGTTATGCAAGGAGAATAGGGGTTTTTAATCAAGGAACTGGATCGGAGTCCGCACTAGAGAAGTCGATTAGACAATACTAGATTGGAAGCGAAATTATGTGATCGAGCGAGTGATCAGATGGATATTGCGCATGGATGGTATATGTACATCTTACGGGCCTTATCGTAATTATGTGTTGACATTGGAAATTGCAAAATGATATGGTTAGAAATTATATGGTTGGATGTTTTGTGTAAATAGAATGCAGGTATATAGAAGCAAGGGACTAGTTGATGCCTTTGATTTCAGAAGTATGATTTGGTTGCCCGACTAAATAGGTACATCTTTATATTGTTTTTGGTTTGATGATTTAATGACTAGCCACTTGGCTTTTGGTTTTTTTGTTGGTTTGGACCCGCAGTGATGATTAGTAGTTGTTCTAATCTAGCCGTGTAAAGGAGACGTTGTCGATATTTTCCATAATTTAAAGACTTAGAAAATTTGATAATAAGTTTCCATTAATTATTTTTGAAAAGTTTAAGGGTTTTGAGACATTTTTTACCTTGAAAATTTCGAGGATGAAATTATTTTAAGGGGCAAGAATGTAACGACCCAGAATTTTAGTCATTTAAATTTGAAATATTTAACAAAATTTAAATATGAAAATGTTAGTTTTATAAGCCTAATAGCTGAAATTTATAATATGGAGATTTATTTGAATTGTTTATTCAAATAATTTAAATATTTAAATAATATAATATTGGATTTAATATGAATAAAAATGATTTGGAAATCTTATTTAAATTCTTTTTAGATAAGGATGATAATTGTAAACTTTTAATTTAGAAGTAAAAGTGATTAAAATGGTTTAAATAATAATTTGTTTTAGTGAATATTAGGCTCAGGTCCCTTATAAGTTTCAAAATACACAAAACCCCAGTAAAAAAAGTATGTAAATTAGGTCCCTAGAATTATGTTACTAAGTAATTGCATATAGTTATGCAATTATTCACAGAATAATTGCAGACATTTATGCAATTATATCCAAAAGTTGCATAAATTTATGCAATTTTTTCGGTGATAATTGTGGAAATTTTCGCAATTTTTTTGGTGAATAATTGCGGAATTTTCTGCAAATTTTTGAAAAAATTGGTGAATAATTGCGGAATTTTCCGCAAATGTTTGAAAAAATCGCAGAAATTTCTGCAATTTTTCATTGAATAATTGTGGAAATGTCTGCAATTTTTTGATATAATTACATAAATGTCTGCAATTATTCACTGAATAATTACATAAGTGTATGCCATTATTCGGTAACTTAATTCTAGGGACCTAATTTACAAACTTTTTTTTACTGGGGTTTTTGTGTATTTTGAAACTTACTAGGGACCTGTGCCAAACTGTCCCTTTGTTTTAATTAACGTGTGAAAATAACCTTTTGGGACACTATCTTGGATTTTGACGAAACCAGCGCTATTGGATCCGTAATAGTGAATTATTATATGTTAATGAATTTCGTGGCGATCAAACATGTCGTTTAGTTGTGCGAGTTCAAAACGCATAGAAATTAATTTACAGAATTAAATATAAAATAATTCGATTTTGAAAAACTAATTTCTGTATACTTTGGAATTAGGTCTCGATAATATGTCCATTAAGTTTGGAATAGGGGTATTTAGTATAGAACGCCAATGAGCACGTCTCGATAGGAGTTCGAGATTGTTTGGATGTGTAATATCGGATTTTATTGAATATAATAATATGTAATCTCACCACACCCTTTTGCTAGCCCATATCACTTGCCCCACCCCAACTGTAACCCATGCCCCTACACGTCATGACCATACCGTTCTTCCCCATATAACTTGTGTCCATCAAGATATAACAAGTTCATTTTTCTCAAATTCAAAACTTCCCCTCATCCGACGATCCACGTTGATCGAAGCCTATCCAAGCCATTTCCAATGAATCAGTTGGTTGTGGGATGATGAACAAACTAAAGGCGCTACTTCTACTTTGGATCTACTTTGGATTTTTTCGGTGAATCAGTTGCTCGTGAGATGATGGAGTCTGAAAGGAAGATGGAGTGGGATGTCGGGGCTACGACATGGTGAAGTTTGGTGGCTAATGGTGGACTATGGAGGCAGCAGTTTCGAGATGAACGTATCCGCGTTCTTGGGTTCTATGGCAAGATTTAGGCGATGGTAGGGGTCAGGGATAATGGTGTTGCGAAGCTCATCGTCGGGGCTATCTACGGCAGTGGAGCTCTAGTGAAGGGTTGGTGAAGGAGGTGGCCAAGCTGGATTTGAACGAGAGTGAAGGAGGAAGAGGGATTTAGTTTCAGGGTAATTAATTTGTTAATGAAGGATTAGTGGAATATTTATATTAATTTAATTATAGAATTTTGTAAAATCAATATCCTGTAATTTAATTGGTGACATTTGGAGCAAGATGAATTTTAATGCTAAATTCGAACATCGTTCGGATTCAGTGAAACCAGAATGCCTCGGCGACAACATGGATTTTGGTGAGTTAAACTCACCTTTTTGGTTAACCAATAATGTTATATAGCTGATAAAAATTATTGATTTGATGTTTGGATAATTTACTATTTTATCGGTTGGTTTGGATTTATTCCCATCCTTGAAGCGGATGACCATTACATATATATACCTGCCTAGTAGCGGATGACCCATAACTTATGATTATATACTACATGTTATGTAGGGGGGACAAGTTGGAGGAATCCAACAGGATTCCTCCAACTTTTGATTTTAATTACATATATATGTGTGTGTTGATATATATGAGCTATGATGCAGAGGGACAGGTTGGAGGGATCCAACGCTGTGCAGTTAAAGTGCTTGGCAGATTCAATGCGGTGGAGGTGCAAAAAGTCATAGCAGGGATAAAACAAAGATATAGAGGGATATAGCGGATGATTCTAAAATATCATATAAAACTCATACGTAATGTTTTTACAAATATATAAATGGTAATTAAATGAAAAATTAACATTTAATTGAATTATAATTGATACATAAATAATTTTAAATAAAAACATGTGCGAATATACTTTAAATAAACATAAAACTGTTATATAACATAATTGAATTTACTAGAATATTAGAAAATTTTCATTTTTGAAAATATATTAAAAATTCAATTAAATAAATTAATATCATAATTTTTATAATTTATAAATGTCATTTTTCAATTCATTTCTTTTAAAGAAAATATAGCGGAAATAGCGGAATATAGCGGGAATAACGGGATATAGCGGAAATAGCCAGGCTCAAAGCGGAAAGGCTATATTTGGGGCTATATGAAAAAATCGTAGCGGGAGAAATCCGCTATGAGATATAGCAAGGTTATAGCGGGGTAATAGCGGGGCATTAACTGCACAGATCCAAAGTTATTCCTTACCATTGTTGAATAGTTTTCAATAATATTCCCTATTATATGAATCATTGAATATCAAACCTGATTATTTGACCCTATTGGTTATGGCATTTTTATATGTTCAAAACTTAAATCTTGTAGTGGTAGGTAGAAAATCTGTAACGACCCGGATTTTCCGTCATTTGATTTTGAATATTTAAATGGTTTTAAATATTGATTTGGAATATAATTGATTTTTGAATACAAAGGTTTTGGTTGAAATTATAGAATGAATTTAAATTTCAAATATAACGATTTATCGTAATACAGAAATGGTGGATAATTGAAATTGAGTTGCATATGAATCGAAATTATTTTTAATGGTGACATAAATTCAATTTGAATTAGAATTTAGTTAGTAAGTTTTTAAAACTGGAATTTCAAGTGATTTCGCCAATTTTTGAAATCGTCGATTTAGTCGACGAGTTAAAATAGCCTTACGGGGCACAATCTCGGAATTTGATAAAACAAGTTTCTTTGGATCTGTAATAGTGTATTATTATCGGATTTCAAATTTTGTAGTGTTTGGAGTTACCGTTTGGTCGAACGGGATAAAACGCATTGAAATTAATATCGAAAATTTAATATTATAATTATGTTCAAAAAACTATCTTCTTCATACGATAAAATTAGGTCTCGAGACTTGTTCCATTGTGTTTGGAATATGGGTATAACATTAGGAACGCCGGGCGGCATGCCTCGATTGGAGTACGTAATTATTTATCTAGATATTTTGAAAATTTAAATAATTAATTTTTATTCATAGCCACATTTCCTTCTAATCGACCGACCTATACTGAGCAGCCACCCTACCCTTCTTAACATACTCAGCCATTTCTCTTTAAATCGCGTTTTCCCTCTTTTTCCCTTGGAGTTTACAAAAGAAAATATAAAAAAAAGCCAAAAAATTTAAAAACAAATATTTTTGAAATCTCGAGGGATAGAGTTTCAAGCTGAGGGGCTTTTGAGTGATGCGATCGTGATTTTGGAGGAGACCAACTGTTCGACGTGGGTTAGGAAATTTAGGGTTTTGGTTGTGGAAATTGGAGATCAAGTTAGGCAATTTGGAGGATATAGGGTTGTTTCTCAGGTCGAGTAGATTCTAGTGCTTGGATTTGAAGGGCAGCGGTTCATCATGGAATGTCGCGACATTCAAGGTGTCGCATTTGGGTTGACAGGTTGCATTCATAGGGAGGGAATCAAGCTTGTTCTAGTGGGGTTAGGTGGTTAGAAGCTTCGATGACGCTCTTGGTTGAGGGGTTGGAGTTGGATTTTATCTAGCAATAGGATGAGGGAGGTGTGTGTGCACGCGTGCACAGTAATGGGCGTTGTTGGAAAAGGAGGAAGATGAAGGGTGTTGTGTCGGGTGTGTTCGATGATGGGCCGAGTTGTTTTTAGGGGAGAATAGTTTAAACTTTATAGTCTGTTTTAATTTATGTGTAAAATTAAAAAAAATTGAAATATTATAACTCGATCATACAAGGTCTGATTGAGACACCGTCAGTCGCGTTGGGATCGTGTCGCCGTCCTCTTTGCAATGAAAGTGAATTGGATAAAATTATAGCTTGTAGAATTTTAAGCTAAATTCGAATACTGTCCGAATTTAGTCGAAATCAGAACGCGGAAGCGACAACAGAAATTTAGGTGAGTAAATCTCACTTAATTTGGTTTACTGGTTAATTTATAGCAATTAAAAATTAACTATTGGATGATTGGTTGAATTGATATATTATTATCAGTTGAATATTATATTATATATGGTAGTATTTATATACATTAGTAGTTGGATATATTCCCACCATTGAAGCGAATGAGACACTATGCGCCCCGCATAATAGTGGATGACCCTATATTACCGGGATATTCCGCTTCGAAGCGGGATTGGTATTTATGTTAGATAACATCTATGGATGAAGGGAACCAGGTTGGAGGGATCCAACTAGATTCCTCAAAAATATATTGACTGTTTTATATATAGTGATATATGGTGTGATTGAATAATGTGTTATGGATTGTTGTGTGATTTGATATATTGGATGCTATAGTAGCACTGGCCCTAATTTTTGTATTTTAAATACCACAAATAATATTTTTTAATTTTAAAAAGAAATTCAAAGGTGATTTTTGGAAATAAAAATATTTATATGGAAATTGGAATATTGAATAAGAAATGGGTTTGGATTAAATAAATAATTTGATTTGGAATTCACTTACTATTTCGTAAAGTGGTTCAGGTAAATATTTTGAAATTTATTTATACAAGGAATTTGGAACAATAGATTTTAATAATATATCATAAATTATAAATGGAAGTTGAAATTGAGTTTTGTATAGATTTGGAATTATAATTTTATTTAATTTAGAAATAAATTTCCAAGTGGAATTTTTAATAGAAGCGACTTATAAATAAAGTTTGCTTAATATAAATCTGTTGTTAACAGAGAAAAACTGGAAATGAGTTTATAAATTTATAAACGATGTTTATGAATAAAGTGAAATGATTATCAATTGATAAATTGGAAATATAAATTCATAGTGAGAATTTATAATGAGATATGGAAATCAGTTTAGAAAGAAATAATGGATTCTATTTTGGAATTTGGAAATAGTTGTGAAATTGGAAATGTAAATTGATTTGTGCCAAATCGAGAGAGATTTATAAGTTTAAAATCGGCTATGTTGAATTTTAAAAATAGTTTTTTTTCTCAAGAAGTAAGTTTTGTTTTCAGTAAAGGATTTTTATTTATTAAACTATGTAGTTTAAAAACTATTATTTAGATTAAAATATTTCAGAAAGTTAATTATTCAAATATTTAAATTTGTTGAAATAAATTCCATGTTTATAAACAAGTTTTGTGAATCAATTAGTATTATTTATAAATGAATTGGAAATTAGTTATCGTTGTTTATTAAAAATGGGGTTTTGATATTTTAAATAATTACTTAAATGTGTTTGAAAATTTATTATTTTTCTTTAAAATACTTATTTTTATAATATAGGACTTTGGAAATTGGTTGAAGTTATTTATAAATACTCTCGAGATTTGTAAATTGGGTTTTATTTAAAGAATAAGATTTTATAAAATAAATCTTATAATGGAATTCCGGTGACTTAAGAAAATTTCCGAAATGTTAGATACGGGAACTTCGAAAATGAATCTGAATTCATAAAAGAAGTTATAAATTGGCGAATGATATTTTAAATAAGTAAAATCGATTTGGAAATTGTTGGAGGGATTACGAAAATTCTGGAGATTTATGAAATGAGTTATAATGAGTTGGGACTTTACAAAAAAATAAGGTTGTAAATGGTTTTATGAAGTTGGAAAATGGGGAGATTTCCTCGCTTGTGAATATACATATAAAATCGATAAGTTATGAATATTTTCTAAGTGTTGAGAAGTAAGAGATTTTGGAAAATATATTTATAAATATTTTTCTAAGTATTGGAATAAAATGATTTGGAAATGTTTTGACTATGGGGGGGTTATACAGAAATATTTCTAAGTGTTGATATAGGTTGAAATTCCTGTTATGGATATAATTATGTGAAATTGTTTCCAAATATTGAATTATTGGAAGAGATTGAATATATACACCTTTGTAAAGATATTTTGAAATAAATGTTTTGAAAAGATTTAACAAAATATGGGAGTAGTGACTGCTTTTGTTTGTAAATTGATAGTTAAATAACCGACTATCAAATTTGGCTAAATTCATTGATCGTTTCAAAGAGACCGGGATCAGATTTAATTATCCAAAAACCACTTCGATCCGATTTGTGCGTTCGAATTATGATACCTTGAAGAAAATTGAGATGATGATCTTGAAGGAGTTTCGGTTTTTTCAGACCAAGAACATTTTGTATGGATGAATGCTATCATTGCATCATTGCCTGGAAGGCAGTGTTAGCATTCTAAGTATGAATGCTATTCTTAAGGTAAACGTAGCCTCAAGCCTCATCAACATGAAATGACTAAAACAGAGGAGATGCAGCAAGGCTATGTTGGTCGCCCCATTAGGGTATGATCATCACTCATCTAGAGTGGACATTTATCATCATCACTATCTATTGTTCATTTGCGTTTCGGGCCCATTAGTGGTGATCATATTCGGTACTATCCAGTAAGGGGTAGACCGGTCTTGTATTGGCAGGGACCGATAGGTTCAATCTTGATACATTTTTCTAGAGGTGTATTGTGGGGGCGGTACCCCAGTAGCCATGTCATTGTATGGAATCCAATATCCACTACGAGCCTGTACGGTTTTAGTTGTATACCAAATATGCTGAAACGTGAGATGCAAGCATTTCAGCTATTTTTTAGTTTATTTCCTATAGACACCATTATAATATCCGATGATTTTGATATAAAAAAGTTTTGGTTATCGTATGGTGAAAACTCATCGTATTTATATGTGGCGCGGTCTTACGAAATACCTTTGTTTCCAAAGGATTTTGATAACAGTAATAATTCAAATTGAGTGTGTTTTCTAACGTTGGTTTCCCAGACTGACTCGGGTGTTATTTTATTATAATCCTCGGGTCAGACCGAATATTACAGATTTAGGTTAGGATGTTATGGGCCTAGGAGACAAGCTGGAGGAGTCAGGCGTATTCCACGTACTTGATTATATCTTTCTGTGTGTGTATACTGTGTATTCAACACTTGTGAGGACAAGTTATTATAACCGTCCAGATTGATATTGTTGACTGTTGTACTCTAAAGATTGTATGAATATTAATTGTTACAGTTTCTTTTGTATAAAGATCATTTATTATATATTATATATTGTTCCGCTATGATCTATGAGATTATATGTGTTGTTTCAGTTTTCTTCTATCCTTTTTCTTCTTCACACCTAATGATCTGGTATTTTTGGCACTTGATTGCTCGGTATGCTATACAGTGAATGTATTGATGTCGATTTTCGAGGGTCGAAAATCCCCAGTTCATTACAGTGGTATCAGGGCTTAGGTTGAGTGAATACCAAGGCTTTGGTGAGGATTACTCATTAGAGATTGGGTCGGTAGTACCCTAGAATGAGTTGAGTGTATTAACAGATATGAGCACGTATTTGTTATTGAATATAAATTGTTTTATATTGTGTTGACTTATCGGTTGAGTGTTTATGAATTCTGGTTGGTACGGTCTGGACAACTGTATCGATAGGGATTTCTAAACTCTTAAACTAGGCAAACCGACACAATATTGTTTTAAAGTGGGTAAATGAAATAATTTTACCCAAATTATATTTTGATATAAAGAAATAATTTTCTTAAATTATTATAGTATATTGATGTGTTTGGTTGTTATTATTATAATTAAAACAAGATTTCAAATTGGAATGGTTATATATATAACCAAATTAAAAGGTATAAGTATGAATTATACAAATGAGTTAAAACTAAAATTTGATTTAAACCAGAATTTGGAAATTTAAAATCCCGGAAAGTTTGGAAAATATTTTCCAAATTGTTGCGAAAATAAAAATGGTATAATTTGAAATATTTTTGGAATAAAAATTGTTCTAAATGGATTTTGGAAGTGATGAGGCACTGAACTCACTTCCATCATTAGAAAATAATCCTGGTGATGACTGCAGCATCATCAGTATTCATTTTCGAGTTTCTAAGTTATGGACTGCTACATAGTAATTTGATATAGAGATTTTTGTTTGATAAACAGGTGTTGTTTTGGAAATTCCGAAGGAATTGTTTTCAAGTTGATTTTGAAAATTCCAAAGAAGTGTTTTATTAAACCAAAAGAGCTATATATATTTATGACTACAAAATGATTTGAAGTAAAAAAAAACCGGGTGTTTGAATTTTTGAATCCTTATTTAAATGTTTTAGAAAAATATCAGGAAATAAGTTTTGAACTTATAAATTGAGAATGATGTTAATAAGGAAAGGAAGTGTGAACAATTGAATTTGGAATTGAATTTTAACTTAAGTAAGTTAAAAAGAACTGTATGAATTGGAATTTAACTTAAGCTAAGTTAAATAAAGTTGAATTCGATTGGAAACGATATCAAATTGAAGTGAATAAAATTTTGAATAGTAAAGTGGTTATATAACTATAAGTTATAATTATTGAATGGAATGAACTCCAGCATGGAATTAATGAAATTGTGAATAATAAGCTGTATAACTTATATACCTGGGGAAATGAAAAGTGGAATCCAAGTTAGAATGGTTTGTAGGATCTAGATTAACCCTAGAGGGGGGGGTGAATAGGGTTATCGCAAGTTTTCTCAAATTAAACGCGGAAGAAAACAGCAGATAAATAAATATGCAGTAAAGTAAATCACACACAGAATTTACCCAGCTTCGGCAACCCCTGCCTACTGCTGCATTCCCAGATTTCTATTAGAGTTAAACAGTATCCCGCTTACAAACACTCTGACAGACTCGCAGACACTCGCTCCCGCTCACAAACACTCCTACAGACTCGCACACCCTGCTCCGCCTATAGAGTTTCGTTTACTCGCAAACTCTGCTCCCGCCTATAGAGCTTTGCAAACTCGCAGCCTCCCTGCTCACTGAACTAACCCTAACTAGACAATCTGACAACACCTAAACCCTAGGTGGTGATTCACTCTGACTGGACTTTGAAAATACAGACTGAAAAACAAAATACAGTTTAAACCTGGAGCAAAATTGAAATTTAAACTTGATAACTGATTTTGCTCTAGAAAATAATCCCGGCCTAAAAATAACTAAAAAATTAAAACTTTAAAACCCTAAAAACTAGACCGGCCCCTTTTAAAAAATCAACGGCCCGTTTCACTTTTTATTTCGATTAAAATGTTGGCCTGGTATTATCTCTTCGATCCCTTTTGTTATTTCACTAGCCCGATCCCCTGAGAAATGGCGATTCACAAATTAAGACTTCGGCGATGTTGCGCTTCTCTGGCGATTACGAGCTTCAGCTCCTCGAATCTCTGTCACTGGCGAATTTGAGCTTTGGGTCCTCTTTGTTTGATTCTTGAATTAGGGCTTTGATTGTTCTCTGGCGATTCTGGAATTGGGGCTTGTATTCGAAGATGCCGACTTTATACTGGTCGATCGAGTTTGATTTCGAACTACGTTGCTTAGTCGATCGATTGATTTCTTTGTCTTGCACACGGCTGCTCTTCGATTTGTGATCGAATTCGTCACCTGACTTCGGTATGTAATTTGTGCCTTTTTGTTCTGTAGTTTGATTGCTTGAATTCGATGTGATTCGAGTTATTGGTTTATTGTTTTTTCTGTTAGCTTGAACTCGAATAAATATTTTGCCGATGATGTTCATCCTTTTATAGGGTTCGAATCGCTGAATATTCGTTCGTCTATATGTATTTGAATTTGTCAAATTCTTTTCTCTGGTGTTGATTTTCGTATGGATGCTCGAGATGATTGTTGACCTTTTCAAAAATGCGTATATACGTGATTCTTGGTATCGTGGTCACCACGGTGTTGAAATTTGACTTGTTCGATCTTTCCCTGGTCATCACGTTTCTGACTAGTTGACTTTGTAGACTTTGATTTTGTGATTTACTTGCTTCGTGTTGCTCACGACTTCGACTCTCTGACACTCAGTATGATTCTATTTTGAAACTGCTACTACAGTGTTTATCCCTGACTTTGATCATTACTGTGATATGTTTGCACTTCTCTGATCTCTGATGTTTCTTGATGGCACTTTGATCATTGTAGTCTGGATCCTTTTTTTATGTTGGTGGCATTTGTTGGTCTACTGATTATTTGAAGTTGTAGACTGCATGATGGCTTGTGTAAAGTTCACTGATGTATGTCTGCATCCACACTGGATATTTGTTTGTTCATTTCTGAAGTCACTGCACTGTTGTAGCTGGTCTGGTGGCATAGTCTTGTATGTATGCTCGAGTCTGGTCATTTGAACTGTGCTTGTGCTCTTCTTGAATTTGTGCAGTCCTTCACTGTCATTGTGTTGGTTGTTGTGCTTTGGCATCGCAGTATCTTGTGCATTTGTGATACTTGTAGTCTGATTATTTCACTTGCATGTGGTCTGGATTTGCTGCCTTGTACTGGTTCACTTGCTTTGTTCACTGCCATGATCATTGGTTCAAGTACTTGAGTTGAATCTAGAAATTTGGATTTGACCTTGTGACATCATTTTATTGCACTTGAGTTGAATTCTGTATTTGGGTTTGACCTGTGCTCACTTGTCCCTGTAAATATATCAAGTGTATATACATATATCGGTGTGCACGGCCTTGTGGCATGTACAGTGATACACTGTGCATGTCACATTGTTCGCGTGTGATGAATTCAAATATAAATGATGACGAACAACCCAAATAACTGAGGCAAATAATATTTTCAAAATCCACATTTTGTTTTATACTGCAAAAACATTTCATTTTCAATTTTACTGCGTCAATGAATATTTTTGCAGATTGCTCAGATGCTGGATTCAAACTGGAATGAAGTTGAAGATAAATACGAGTGTGAGTGATATATAGTGAGGAACTGATGTATCTATGAAATCGTGATGTAATTGTATTGTGATCAAAAATGATGTATATAGCGAGAGCTTGAAATTGTACTATCAAAGTTGTAATAAATATTTGTTTGAATAAAATATTCGTTTGAATTCAAATTCTGTGTTATTTATTTTATTCAGCAAATATATATTTAATCTGTGTAAAATAAAATAGTACAATATCAAATACATTTAAATGAATGTATATATGTTTATTATCATCAAACAAAAGGCATATACATGCATATTCCACAATCTCCCCCTTTTGATGATAACAAACATATATTTAAGATTTTGACTATATTAAATGTATTTGATTATTCAGTTTGCTCCCCCTATTTGAATGCTCTCTTTCTACACAATACTCCCCCTACATATATGCATGAGAATAAAGAATTCAAATGAGCCTTAATGCAATTAGAAAATCTTTGACCTTTATCTTTAAAATCTTAACTTTTCTCTCCCCCTTTTGTTATCAGCAAAAGAATAATAGTAATAGAAAAGTAGAGATATAGTGGTAGACATTAATACAATATTAAAGCTCAATCGAGTATAAATATTAATTTCAATAAGAAAATCAAACAAAAATCATAAATACTTTAATTGATGCATATTCCACTTTAGAATGATATGAATGATTTCATCAAATAAAACCATATAGTTGTGTCTATTTGTGGTATATTTATTTCAGGAGATTTGAATATCTACTAACCATGCATAACCGTTAGGACTTTTAAATGAGATTAGTAGTATTCCAAATTTTTAAAAAATGAATTCAAGTATCTTCTAACCACGCATAACCGTGAGGACTTTTAAATGGGATTAGAATCAACTTGTCTATTTAATCAATTAATTTTGATATGCGTTCCATACATGCATAACCGTGAGGACTTTTAAATGAGCATGAAAGCACAAAATCAAAAATCCAAGTAATTCACCCATGCATAACCGTGAGGACTTTTAAATGAGAGTGAATATTTTGGATTTTATTGTTAGAAATATAATAAAATTGAAGCACAAATGATTCCCTGTTTAAACTACCACAAATTAACATACTATATTGATTTTTGATGAGTGATGGTCGATAGACGGATGATAGAAATAGAAATGATCATGGAATAGTTATCAACAAAAAGTTTTTATAACTCTTGTTTAAATTTCTAAAGAAATTTTCTAAATATACTTTCTCAAGTTATAATATATGATTAATATCAACACTCATCTTATTTTCAATCACTATTTATCTTTTTAGATAATTATTAGGGGGTCAGATCAGTTAATCAATTTCAATAAAATCAAGTTTTCTTAAATAACAAATCTGATACAAGGTCAAAAGAAATTATTTTCTAGAAGGGATATTTAAGAAAAATTCTGCTAAAATGAAAAATATTTCAAGTGAAAGATATGCAGATATTTTCTTTGAAAAAATGATGCAGCAAATGAATGTCTCAAAATGTAATCACGTTCCACTAGTAATTTTTCTATCAACTACATTACCAGTGTAATTTGCATCTGACTCAATATCACTCGTTTGGATGTTATAGACCAGATTGTGAAATTTCAACAAATTATCTCAGAGTCATTTTCAACAAACTTGACTTTAAATTGAAGTCGTGTTAACCATCAAAAAAAATCTCAGTGTCAGATTAAGAAACCATAGGATCAACAGTCATTAAACAATCATCATTATTTCAAAAACAATTTCTTGAAGTTTCACCAAACAGTTTCAACAGTTTCAAAATCCTTTGAGAAATCAATAATCAATCAACATCATAATTTGACCAAAAACAGATTAAGTTCAATGAAAAATGGTTGGTCAACTTTTAAGCATAAATCAAAGTCATAGATAAGAACAAGTCATGTAAGATCATCTCAAGTAAGTTAGAATCTGTCAACCATCATAATTACTTCGAAAAGATCAGAATTAACATCATCAATCATTTCACATAACTGGCTGATTTAATTCAGACTATGGTGCAGATTTTCACATTTTATCTATCGTTTGAAAATAAATACAATTACCTGTTTTACCTGTACGATAATCTTTCGTTGTTTGCCCATTGTGAATCTGTCACCTTTATACTAGGCTAAGGAACGTTGATTTGTCGCCCGTTGTGTATCTGGAACAGCCAGAATCCAAATGACACTAATGTTGTTCCTTAGCCTGCCACCACACCTACACAGTTAAAGATTTATGTGACCTATTTGTTTTTATAGGTCCATGGTTGTTAGTGGCAGAATAATTGTGAATAAACAATCCCTTTGGAACCCAAATTTGTTTTGTCCTTTTATTCTTGTTCCAATAGACATGAAATTTATTTGTAGAATTTTTAGGAACCCAAACTTGTATAAATTTTGTGTTCTTGTTCCTATGACTATGATGCCCATTTATTTGACATCCAGTAAAGACACTCTTTCCTTTAGCACTATCAACTTGTGTTTTTCCAAATCCTAGTCCTTTTCTATTGTTGGCAAACAATTGATTTCCAAATAACATATTGAATGATTTTTCTCCTCTTGAAAAGTTACTCAGTGATTTCTCAAGATCTTGGACTTTGGTTTTTAGTGTTGTGTTTTCAGTCACAAGTGAGGTGCATCTATTTATAAAATCCTTTCTCCTAGTGTCAATGATTTCCTTAAGACTCAAGTTTTCTTTTTCAAGATTCTCAAAGTTAATTTTAAGCTTTGATAATTCTGAATCTAAAATTTTGCATTTTTTACAGTCTAGGTTTTGAATATTTTCAAGTTCAGTTTCTAACCTAGAATTTTCACGGGCAAGTTCTCTCCTATCAGATTTCAGTTTTTCAATTTTAGAATCTAGAGCATCAACTGTTTTAGTAAGATCAAGGCACAAATAAACAAGTTCTTTATAAGAATAGTTTTTTACCTCATTAGATTCCTCTGAGCTTGATTCTGAATCTGATCTTGCCGTAAGACACAAGTTAGCCTCCTTTGAGCTATCAGTCGAAGCTTCCTCTCCTTCCTCATCATCCTAAGTTGCTGCGAAGGCCTTCTTCTTTTTCTTTCCTTTGTTGATTTTGAGAAGTGGGCAGTTTGGTTTGATGTGGCCAGGCTTGTTGCAGTTATAACAGATTAGTTCATTTTCAGAGTTGTCAGAATCTTTAGATGTATTACTACTGGTCTTCTTCTTTCGTGGCTTGTATTTCGACCACCTTCTGAAATTATTGACAGCCACTGCAAGTCCTTCAATTGGATCAACTTCTTCTTCATCGCTCTCTTCTCTACTCTTTAAGGCAATCGTCTTCTTCTTTGGTTCGGAATTGATGCGTTCCTCCTTTGCTTTCAACTCAAGCTCATACGTCATCAAATTTCCGATCAAATCCTCCATGCGTAGTTTACTCAAATCTTTTGATTCTTGTATTGCCGTGACTTTTGCCTCAAAGTTCATTGGTAAGACTCGTAGAATCTTCCTCACCATCTCTACTTCAGAGAATACCTTTCCAAGCGCTCTAGCATTGTATACCAAGGTTGAGAAGCGTCCAAACATGTCCTTTATGCTCTCGCCTTTGTCCATTACAAAGTTCTCGTATTCATTGCTGAACAGGGCTAGACGAGACTCCTTGACTTGAGAAGTTCCTTCGTGTGTCACCTCCAAAGTATGCCAGATTTCCTGCGCAGTTGTACAATGAGAAATTCTATTAAATTCATTCTTATCAAGAGCACAGATCAAAGCATTCATAGCTTTAGCATTAGTAGTTTTTAACTTCTTATCATTAGCGTCCCACCTATCCTTAGGTTTAAGAATCTCAGTATCACCAACAGTTATAATGGGAGCTCTATAGCCAGTTTCAATAATATCCCAAACATCGTAATCAACAGAGCTAAGATAGATACTCATCCTAACTTTCCAGTAAGCATAATCATTACCATTAAACATTGGTGGCCTAGCAATAGATTGCCCCTCAGAAAAAGCATTATTTGATAGATTCATGACTCTAGAGTTAAAGAAAAATTTACCTCGCTCTGATACCACTTGTAGGATCTAGATTAACCCTAGAGGGGGGGTGAATAGGGTTATCGCAAGTTTTCTCAAATTAAACGCGGAAGAAAACAGCAGATAAATAAATATGCAGTAAAGTAAATCACACACAGAATTTACCCAGCTTCGGCAACCCCTGCCTACTGCTGCATTCCCAGATTTCTATTAGAGTTAAACAGTATCCCGCTTACAAACACTCTGACAGACTCGCAGACACTCGCTCCCGCTCACAAACACTCCTACAGACTCGCACACCCTGCTCCGCCTATAGAGTTTCGTTTACTCGCAAACTCTGCTCCCGCCTATAGAGCTTTGCAAACTCGCAGCCTCCCTGCTCACTGAACTAACCCTAACTAGACAATCTGACAACACCTAAACCCTAGGTGGTGATTCACTCTGACTGGACTTTGAAAATACAGACTGAAAAACAAAATACAGTTTAAACCTGGAGCAAAATTGAAATTTAAACTTGATAACTGATTTTGCTCTAGAAAATAATCCCGGCCTAAAAATAACTAAAAAATTAAAACTTTAAAACCCTAAAAACTAGACCGGCCCCTTTTAAAAAATCAACGGCCCGTTTCACTTTTTATTTCGATTAAAATGTTGGCCTGGTATTATCTCTTCGATCCCTTTTGTTATTTCACTAGCCCGATCCCCTGAGAAATGGCGATTCACAAATTAAGACTTCGGCGATGTTGCGCTTCTCTGGCGATTACGAGCTTCAGCTCCTCGAATCTCTGTCACTGGCGAATTTGAGCTTTGGGTCCTCTTTGTTTGATTCTTGAATTAGGGCTTTGATTGTTCTCTGGCGATTCTGGAATTGGGGCTTGTATTCGAAGATGCCGACTTTATACTGGTCGATCGAGTTTGATTTCGAACTACGTTGCTTAGTCGATCGATTGATTTCTTTGTCTTGCACACGGCTGCTCTTCGATTTGTGATCGAATTCGTCACCTGACTTCGGTATGTAATTTGTGCCTTTTTGTTCTGTAGTTTGATTGCTTGAATTCGATGTGATTCGAGTTATTGGTTTATTGTTTTTTCTGTTAGCTTGAACTCGAATAAATATTTTGCCGATGATGTTCATCCTTTTATAGGGTTCGAATCCCTGAATATTCGTTCGTCTATATGTATTTGAATTTGTCAAATTCTTTTCTCTGGTGTTGATTTTCGTATGGATGCTCGAGATGATTGTTGACCTTTTCAAAAATGCGTATATACGTGATTCTTGGTATCGTGGTCACCACGGTGTTGAAATTTGACTTGTTCGATCTTTCCCTGGTCATCACGTTTCTGACTAGTTGACTTTGTAGACTTTGATTTTGTGATTTACTTGCTTCGTGTTGCTCACGACTTCGACTCTCTGACACTCAGTATGATTCTATTTTGAAACTGCTACTACAGTGTTTATCCCTGACTTTGATCATTACTGTGATATGTTTGCACTTCTCTGATCTCTGATGTTTCTTGATGGCACTTTGATCATTGTAGTCTGGATCCTTTTTTTATGTTGGTGGCATTTGTTGGTCTACTGATTATTTGAAGTTGTAGACTGCATGATGGCTTGTGTAAAGTTCACTGATGTATGTCTGCATCCACACTGGATATTTGTTTGTTCATTTCTGAAGTCACTGCACTGTTGTAGTTGGTCTGGTGGCATAGTCTTGTATGTATGCTCGAGTCTGGTCATTTGAACTGTGCTTGTGCTCTTCTTGAATTTGTGCAGTCCTTCACTGTCATTGTGTTGGTTGTTGTGCTTTGGCATCGCAGTATCTTGTGCATTTGTGATACTTGTAGTCTGATTATTTCACTTGCATGTGGTCTGGATTTGCTGCCTTGTACTGGTTCACTTGCTTTGTTCACTGCCATGATCATTGGTTCAAGTACTTGAGTTGAATCTAGAAATTTGGATTTGACCTTGTGACATCATTTTATTGCACTTGAGTTGAATTCTGTATTTGGGTTTGACCTGTGCTCACTTGTCCCTGTAAATATATCAAGTGTATATACATATATCGGTGTGCACGGCCTTGTGGCATGTACAGTGATACACTGTGCATGTCACATTGTTCGCGTGTGATGAATTCAAATATAAATGATGACGAACAACCCAAATAACTGAGGCAAATAATATTTTCAAAATCCACATTTTGTTTTATACTGCAAAAACATTTCATTTTCAATTTTACTGCGTCAATGAATATTTTTGCAGATTGCTCAGATGCTGGATTCAAACTGGAATGAAGTTGAAGATAAATACGAGTGTGAGTGATATGTAGTGAGGAACTGATGTATCTATGAAATCGTGATGTAATTGTATTGTGATCAAAAATGATGTATATAGCGAGAGCTTGAAATTGTACTATCAAAGTTGTAATAAATATTTGTTTGAATAAAATATTCGTTTGAATTCAAATTCTGTGTTATTTATTTTATTCAGCAAATATCTATTTAATCTGTGTAAAATAAAATAGTACAATATCAAATACATTTAAATGAATGTATATATGTTTATTATCATCAAACAAAAGGCATATACATGCATATTCCACATGGTTAAATATTTGGTTTGGAAGAAATGAAAATCTGAATTTGAATTATGAAAATGAAGTTAACTCGGGTCGAGTTAAATAAGATGATTTTTGAATTGAAACTTAACTTTAGTTAAGTAAAATGGAAGTAAACTAATTAGATAAATTAATTTATAGATTTGATATTGAAATATAAATTGGTTTTTGAAAAAAGGGGCTTGAGTTATAAATAAATTCAACTTAAGTGATAAGATTGGAAATTCAACCTAAGTGTGAACAAATTGAATATGGTTTAAAGGATTGATTGATAAAATTTGGATTTTAAGTACGTGCAAATGAATTAAATTATGTTTTGAAGTATTGCTTGATTCAAATCAAGTAGGAATTTAAGTTATAAGCTGAATATGAACTTAAGTAATGGTACGAATGTTTATAATAAACCTTAAGTGATAATTTTAATAAATGGTTTATTATTGAATTAACATGGAATGAAATGTCGTTCAATATAAAATGGATTGTTTGTAATTTATTTGAAATTGGATAAATGGAATTCAATGTATATGTAAGCGAATTGAATATATTTTGGAATGTTGTCGAATAAATAGAAATGGATTAAAATGGTGATGACTTAAGTTATAAATGAATTCAATTTTAGTGTAAATTGAATATGGGTGGGAATATTGTTGATATGAATGAAATTCAACTTAAGTAACTAATTTTTGAGATGATTCATAAATAAATTGGCATGGATTAATTAGTTTTTGAATATAAAATTAAGAAAACAAGATTTTGCGAATAGATTGAATATGGATTAATAAAAAGTTGATAAATTGATTCAGAATCAATTTAAAATAGCTATTAACTGGAATGGTTATTTTGTTAAATGAATATCACCAAATAGCATGAATTGAATTGTCATTGGACATATATAGAAGTAAACAAAATTTGTGAATCAATAGAAAGTGAATAAATTGATTTAGAATCAATTGGGAATGGATATGAATATATTGGATATGAATATGAAATGAATACAAATTAATTGTTCGTGAATCGCTTGGAATTGAATAAAATGGTATGTAAATCGATTGAAATGAATAATCGAATGTTGGAACCTTGTGATTATTGATAAATTCATGCTATAACATGTTTGGTTATGGAATTTATGTGATTAACTAGTTAAATGAATGAAATGTTATTAAATTTCATGTTTTTGGTACTTATGGGTTTTATTTGAGTAAGTACAGGTACATGGAGCCGTTCGGCTTGATTTTGGGTTGCACGATTGCATATAAATTGAGCTCGCTCGCTTAATAATGCTAAAATAAGGTACGCTTACGAATTTAGCGTGCGAAAAATAAAATATTGTTATATATTGCATTTTTCGGCCATGAGAGCCAATGTATATCTTTTTATCATATTTGTCATATTGCAAAGGGCTCTCCGTACAAGGGAGATTCTGCAAAAAAATTCCGAAAATTTAGGGTGTTAGAAAATATTTGAAATTTTTAGAAAATTGTTGTTAACTAAAAATTGATTTAGAATCATAACTTGAAATAAAGGGTTTTGATGAATGTTTGGAAACTAGTTATTAAATGTAGGTCTAAAGATTTAGGAAAGTGAAATATCGAATTTTAACTAAGTGGGTTTTGAAAAGTTAATGGGTTTGGAGCATTTTTACTACCTTAGCAATTTCGCGGACGAAATTCTTTTAAATGGGAAGAAATGTAACGACCCGGATTTTCCGTCATTTGATTTTGAATTTTTAAATGGTTTTAAATATTGATTTGGAATATAATTGATTTTTGAATATGAAGGTTTTGGTTGAAATTATAGAATTAAATTTCAAATATAACGATTTATCGTAATACAGAAATTGTAACAACGTGTAATTTTTCGATAATTAAAATATTAATTTAAATAAGATTTTGTAATTTAATATTGGAAGAAATTAAAATTTGTGATTTATTAATGAGAATAATAACTAAAATGAAATTAATAATGTTAATTTAATGAAATTTCAATTAATTGAAACGATTGTAAATATAAAATTTGGTTATAAATTGAAAATTAAGAAATAAACCAAATGTTGTATTAAACGATGAAATTGTATGTTACTAACTGAAATTGATATGGAAATCAACTGAAATCAAGGTAGTTAATTTTGCGGTTAATATAAATTAGAAGTCGGCAACTGTAGAATATTGATGCAATAAATGGTAAATAAGGAAATAAATTGAATATTATAATCAATTGGTGAAATAATACATAATTAATTGTAATTGGATAAAATCAGTGTTGTGTAAGTGGTCATAACATTTATTTGTAGAAAATAAACTTATAAATGTGATTAAATTAAGTTAAAGGTAACAATTGTTAATCGTTACCCATTTATTTAATCTATTGAATTAAATTGGAAATCAATTGCAATAAGTATAATTAAATATTATGTTAATATGAATTAAGATGATAATCGTAGAATATTAATGCAATAAGATGTAAACCAATGTTAACTATGTCCATAAAGTAATGATTGATTGAATAAAAAGGTTGAAACCAAATTTAATCAGTTTATTGGGGTTTAAATTATAATTAATGAATATATTGCAATTGAAATTGGAACGTTGTAACTAGACCAATATTAATAATTGAAATTGACCTGGGAAAATTGTTTTAAAGGATTATAAGTTATATGTAGTCAAAGCGATAAAAATTGCTGACTTCTAAATATAAAATTTAAAATATGATTTAATTAATTTAATAATAATTTATTTAGTTAACGTGAAAATAGCCATTTTGGCCACTCTCTCGGATTTCGACGAAACTGGTTTCATTGGATTCGTAATAGTGAATTATTGCAGGATTTCAAGTTTCGTAGCGATTAGACTTGTCGTTTATCGTGCGGACTCGAAACGCGTAGAAATCAATTTAATTGAATTCAATTGAAATAAGCTGATTTTAAAAGCTAAATTCTTCATACGATGGAATTAGGACTTGAAATCAGTTCCATTGAGTTTAAAAATATCGAAAACATCTATTTTGATATATGGGATGACCCACTTTCATTTCGGAAACAGAATGGGCTTTTCCGGTCATTACTGTCGTTTCGAACCAATTCGATATGACGTTTATTCTTATCGGGCCTTGTACATATAAATAGATCTTTATTAAAACCTAGCAGCCTTTTTATTTCTTATCTTAGTACGTATCTGTCTATTCCACCTATCTGTTTCTTCTTCATTCAAATGGTTGCAGATCCAAACCCAAATTCAATTTCAAAACCAAAATCGAAATTTAAAACTCCTCAAACTATGTCAAATTATATACCGTTCTGAAGCTCTTGACCATACGAATCTACGACAAGTGTTCGTTTTCTATAACAGTGACCAGATCTATCAGAAATCGCGGTCAAAGTCAATTTTAGGCATTTAGATTTCGGCATCAATCCGTGAAATTGATTTATGGGTTTTTTCCTACTCGATGCCTGGAGTTGTTTGGAGGTGGTCGCATGACCTGAAAGTGCTTTAGTGGCCGTAATTGGCGACTTAGGGTTTCAAAACCCTAAAAGTAGGCAGCGGCGTCGGATGTCAGGGTGGAGGCTGGAGGGTTCATTGTAGGTACTGGGGGAGCGGCTTAGAGAGAACTTCAAGATGGAGGTATTCGATCGAAGCATTGGCATTCATGTGGGCGGCAATTGGCGATCAAAGGGTGATGTTGACTGGGGCATGGGTTTGTTTATGCATGAGCACGATAGCAGGGAAACGTGTATCAGAGGTGATGTGTACTATTCCATTTATTTATTTTATTTATTTTAATTTTAAGTCGTGTAAATTCATGTTAATAACTTTTGCATACGAGGTAGGATTTACGCGTGCTTTGTTCCATTGGGATTGTATCGAAATTCCGGACATAATGGAAAAGTTTGGCCGAATTCTGAGACTGTTGAATTTTGGGCCTTTATTTGGATTTCAAATCGATTTGAAATCAAAAGTGAGTGTTTTAACCCACTCACGACTACTAAATTGTCTAATGTTAGTTAAATTAAATTTATGATGTAATTAGAAATTGATTGGTTGATGTTTGGTCGATTTAAATTGTCATTCCAGTTAAATCTGACTTTTATTGAGTTTTATCGCCATTTAATTTAATACCAATTTCTAAATTGCCAGTTAATTCCTGTTATTGATAATCAGGCCCTTGTTATTGTTTATTGATTGGTTTGAATGGTGATTGTGGTGGATGTTGATTATTGATATTGGATGACTGGATGTTATATTTTTATATTGTTATAACACTGCAAGTTCCCTTAGTTATTGCTAGAAAAATCACTATAGGTTGAAATGATACATACCCGAATGAAGGTTAGGGAAAATCGTTATGGGTTGAAATGATAAGCCTAAGCGATTTTATGGATTTTATTTTAATTCGGGATGGCGGGTTGAAATGATATATACCCGTAAATTTAAAATATTTATGGATTGAAATGATATATATCTGTATCATTTCACCATAGGGTAGAAATATATATATGGACACTAGATTGGTTAAATTAAATGATTTTAAATCCTAAATTTTTGAATTCAGATAAATGATATTTTGAAATAAAACTTGATTTATATAAACTGAATTATTTTCGGAAATCAAGCTTTAAATGTTGAAATTTGAATTGGTTTAAATGAATTGTTTAAAGGATTTAAATTGAAATTTTAAAGTTGGATTTGAAGTATCAATGGAATTTATCGAAATTGAGTTATTGAAATATTTGAATATTTAAACTTTGAATCTACTAAATTTGAAATAGTTTAAGTTTATATTTCATTTATGGATTTGAATCTATGTTGATTAAATGGTTTTAAATGAGAATCTGAATTGAAAGACAAAATTTAGTTTGTTGATTTGAAAGCTGGACATGGTCCAGATGTGTTGAAATGAAAGAAATAATTTAATTAGATATAAATTTCAAATTTATTATTTTATATAAATTGGTTAAAAATATCTTATTTTAAAAATTCTGATTATTAAGATTTCAAAACCATTAAACTACGTTAATCTATTTTAAACTATTTTAAACCATTTTAATCAATTTAAACTATTTTAGTTTATTTTGATCTATTCAATCTAGTTTAATCTATTTTAACCTATTTTAAACTAATTAACCCATTTTAATCTATTTTAAATCTATTTAAACCACTTTAAATCTATTTAATCTATTTTAAATTTATTTAATCTGTTTAATCTATTTAAACTATCTTAAATCTATTTAAACTATTTTATTCTATTTTAAAACTATTTTGAAGTATTTTGAACTATTTAAAAATTTATTTTAATCTATGCTAAACTATTTAAACTATTTATAACTATCTAAACTATTTTCTGAATTTCAGACTGCGAAAAGTGGAAGTGTTTATTTTTAAATCCTTAATTTAAAAGCGAATATGGTTAAATGATGTTATAACCTAAGCTGGGATTTGAAATGATATTTTCTAGTGAAATGACATATTTGAGTAAATATGATGATTTTGAAATGAGGATTTAACCTATTTTGTCGATGTGACTTCGAAAGTGATATGATTTTGAAAGTGATTATGATTTCAAAAGCGATATGTCATTTGAGAATATGATATTTCGATATCAATTATGAATCGGCTTTGGAAATGTAAAAGAACCATCCGGTGTGAAATAAGCGTTTGGTTGTTAAAGAGACCGGGATCAGATATTGTCATACTCTCTGCTAATACCGAAAACCACTTTAACAAATGTGTACGTGGTGGAGATTCCAGAATGAGATAGGATGGTTTCGCGAACGATTATGTATGAGGCATTATCGCAGCCCTGACTCCCGTGAGTCAGCTTTATGCGGCTAAAATAGGAGCCATGCCGGGCCAAGTGAGGTTGCACCTCCGATCGGACACTTTTCTTCGATACCATTTTATGACTTTGTGATTGATTTGGTGACCACCCCTCGATTTTATTTGGGAGTGTGTTCCGAGTTGGGCAGTAGTAGCTGCTATGTGTTACCACCAGTCCGGATCCGCAAACGGTAGTATCCTACCTGGGGTATTGCCTCGCGTGCCTTGTCACATGCCTTATCGCGAACACTACGAGTTTTTTTGCACCGTACCTATGGAGTGCCCTCTGGGTAAGCTACCGGTTTGGTGGACCTTACGGTACCATATAGACTACGGGAATATATAAAATGTGTTAAGGGGGATATGTGTAACGCCTTAACGCTATTTTAATACTTTACTTTACTGTAGACATATTATAATAGCGTACTGTACTACATAGTAGATAGTTTAACGGATCCTTAGGAGATGGAAATCCTGAACATCTCTTAAGTTATTACACGCACGTTAGACACTGGACAAGAGATATCAAATCCCATAAACATCCCTGAAGCCGTCACACTCATATTTATTTTATTGCTAATTTAACTGACATAAGATCTTTTAGTTCTGACTCGAGTGTTTTGTCTTTTCAATTCGCTCGAGTCAGTCTGAGATTTTCAGTGTATCGAAGAGTGCTTTCGGAGGACGAAGACAAAGATTAGTACTATTATTATTTATTATATTTTTTCCACTGCATTATGTTGTTCCGCTGCATTATTTATCCATTCCTACTGTATGTACTCTGATTTTGTGTTGTAAAAGTGTAATCAAATGTTATTTGTAAAATAGCTTCATGAACTGTTTATTTGATTATTATATTTTGTTATTCAACTATGAGATTCTGTGTTTTGTTTTTCTTTCTTTCTCTACTTTTCTTATCTACCCCATAACAATCCTCCCTTTTGAATGGTGTGGGTCTGACATGTGTGGTTTTTGTCGAATTAAACCGTTCAAAAAAGTGGATCATTACAGAAATGGTGAATAATTGAAATTGAGTTGAATATGAATCGAAACATTTCTAATGGTGATATAAATTCCATTTGAATTAGAATTTAGTTAGTCAGTTTTTAAAACTGGAATTTCAAGTGATTTAACCAATTTTGAAATAGTTGATTTAATCGACGAGTTAAATTAGCCTTCCGGAGCATAATCTCGGAATTCGACGAAACTAGTTTCATTGGATCCATAATAGTGTATTATTATCGGATTTCAAATTTCGTAGCGTTTGGATTTACCATTTGGTCGGACGGAATAGAAACGCGTTGAAATTAATATCGAAAATTTAATATTATAATTGGGTTCAAAAAGCTATCTTATCCATACGATCAAATTAGGTCTCGAGACTTGTTCCTTTGTGTTCGAAATAGGGGTATAACATTAGGAACGCCAGGCGGCATGCCTTGATTGGAGTCCGTAATTATATATCTATATACTTTGAAAATTAAATAATAAATTTTTATTCACAGCCACATTTCCTTCAAATCAGCCAACCTATACTGAGCAACCACCCTACCCATCTTAATCGTGCTCAGCACTTTCTCTTTAAATCGCGTGTCCCCTCCTTTTCCCTTGGAGTTACAGAAGAAAATATAAACAAAAAGCCTAAAAATTTTAAAACAAATATTTTTGAAATCTCGAGGGATAGAGTTCAATTTGAGGGGCTTTTGAGTGATGCGATCGAGATTTTGGAGGAGACCGATTATTCGATGTGGGTTAGGAAATTAGGGTTTTGGTTTGTGGAAATTGGAGATCGAGTTAGGTGATTTGGAGGATATATGTTGTTTCTCAGGTAGAGTAGATTCTAGTTCTTGGATTTGAAGGGGAGCAGTTCATCATGGCAGGTCATGACATTCAAGATGTCGCGTTGGGGTTGCCAGGTCGCATTCGTAGGGAGGGCATCGAGCTTGTTCTAGTAGGGTTCGGTCATTAGAAGCTTCGATGAAGCGCTAGGTTGAGGGGTTGGAGTTGGATTTTGTCGAGCAATGGGATGGGGGGGTGTGCATGCACGCGTGCACAGTAATAGGCGTTGTTCATAAAGGAGGAAGATGAAGGGTGTTGGCCCGGGTGTGTTCGATGATGGGCCGAGTTGTTTTTAGGTGACAATAGTTTAAACTTTATAGTTTGTTTTAATTTATGTGTAAAATAAAAAAAGAATTTGAAATATTATAACTCGATCATACAAGGTCCGATTGAGACACCGTCAGTCGCATTGGGTTCCTATCGCCGTCCTCTACGCGATGAAAGTGAATTGGTTAAAATTAGAGCTTGTGGAATTTTAAACTAAATTTGAACACCGTTCGAATTTAGTCGAAATCAGAACGCGGAAGCAACAACAGAAATTTAGGTGAGTAAATCTCACTCAATTTGGTTTACTAGTTAATTTATAGCAATTAAAAATTAATTATTGGATGATTGATTGAATTGATATATTATTATTAGTTGAATATTATATTATATATGGTAGTATTTATATATAATAGTAGTTGGATATATTCCCGCCGTTGGAGCAGATGAGACACTATGTGCACCGCATAATAGCGGATGGCCCTATATTATCGCGATATCCCGCCTCAAAGTGAGATTGGTATTTATGTTAGATAACTTCTATGGATGCAGGGAAATAGGTTGGAGGGATCCAACTGGATTCCTCAAAAATATATTGATTGTTTCATATATAGTGATATATGATGTGATTGAATAATCTGTTATGTATTATTGTGTGATTTGATATATTGATGCTATAGTAGTACTGACCCTAATTTTGGTATTTTAAATACCATAAATAATATTTTTGAATTTTAAAACGAAATTCAAAGGTGATTTTTGGAAATAAAAATATTTATATGGAAATTGGAATATTGAATAAGAAATGGGTTTTGACTAAATAAAAGATTTGATTTGGAATTCACTTGCTATTTTGTAAAGTGGTTCAAGTAAATATTTTTGAAATTTATTTATAAAAGGAATTTTGAACAACATATTTTAATAATATGTCGTAAATTATAAATGTACGTTGAAATTAAGTTTTGAATAGATTTGGAATTATAATTTGATTTATTTAAGAAATAAATTTCCAAGTGGATCTGAAGCGATTTATAAATGAAGTTTGTTTATTATAAATCTGTTGTTAACAGAGAAAAACTGGAAATGAGTTTATAAATTTATAAACGATGTTTATGAATAAAGTGAAATGATTATCAATTGATAAATTGGAAATATAAATTCACAGTGAGAATTTATAATGAGATATGGAAATCGATTTAGAAATAAAGAGTTGATTTATTTTGGAATTTGGAAATAGTTGTGAAGTTGGAAATGTAAATTGATTAGCGATAAATCGAGAGAGATTTATAAGTATAAAATCGGCTATGTTGAATTTTAAAAATAGTTTTTTTTCAAGAAGTAGGTTTTGTTTTCGGAAAAAGATTTTTATTTATTAAACTATGTAGTTTAAAAACTATTATTTAGATTGAAATATTTCGGAAAGTTAACTATTCAAATATTTAAATTTGTTGAAATAAATTCTAAGTTTATAAACAAGCTTTTTGAATTGATTAGTATTATTTATAAATGAATTGGAAATTAGTTATCGTTGTTTATCAAAAAGGGGTTTTGATATTTTAAATAATTACTTAAATGTGTTTGAAAATTTATTATTTTTCTTTAAAATACTTTTTTTATAATATAGGATTTTGGAAATTGGTTGAAGTTATTTATAAATACTCTCAAGATTTGTAAATCGGGTTTTATTTAATGAATGAGGTTTTATAAGAGAAATCTTATAATGGAATTCAGGAGACTTAATAAAATTTCCATAATGTTAGATACGGGAACTTCAAAAATGAATATGAATTCATAAAAGAAGTTATAAATTGGTGAATGAGGTTTTAAATAAGTAAAATCGATTTTGGAAATTGTAGGAGGGATTATGAAAATTCCAGAGATTTATGAAATGAGTTATAATGAGTTGTGACTTTACAAAAAAAAGGTTGTAAATGGTTTTATGAAGTTAGAAAAAGGTGAGATTTCCTCATTTGTGAATATACCTATAAAATCGATAAGTTATGAATATTATCTAATTATTGAGAAGTAAGGGATTTTGGAAAATATATTTATAAATATTTTTCTAAGTATTGGAATAAAATGATTTGGAAATGTTTTGACTATGGTAGGGTTATACGGAAATATTTCTAAGTGTAGATATAGGTTGAAATTCCTGTTATGGATATAATTATGTGAAATTGTTTCCAAATATTGAATTATTGAAAGAGTTTGAATATATACACCTTCGTAAAGATATTTTGAAATAAATGTTTTGAAAAGATTTAATAAAATATGGGACAAGTGACTGCTTTTGTGTGTAAATTGATAGTTAAATAACCGACTATCAAATCTGCCTGAGTTCATTGATCGTTTCGAAGAGACTGGGATCAGATTTAATTATCCAAAAACCACTTTGATCTGATTTGTGCGTTACTAATTATGATATCTCGAAGAAAATGGAGATGGTGATCTTGAAGGAGTTTCGGTTTGTTCAGACCCTGAATAACTTGTATGGATGAATGCTATCATTGCATCGTTGCCTGAAAGGCAGTGTTAGCATTCCAAGTATGAATACTACTCTTAAGGTAAACGTATCCTCAAGCCTCATCAACCGAAAATGACTAAAACAGGGAGATGCAGCAAGGCTATGTGGGTCACTCCTATTAGAGTATGATCATCACTCATCTAAAGTGGACATTTATCATCATCACTGTCTATTGTTTGTTTGCATTTCAGGCCCATTAGTGGTGATCATATTCGATACTATCCAGTAAGGGGTAGGCCGGTCTTGTGTTGGCAGGGTTCGATAGGTTCGATCTCGGTACAGTTTTCTAGAGGTGTACTGTAGCGGGCGGTACCCTAGTATCCCTATCATTGTATGGAATCCAATATCCACTACGAGCCTATGCGGTTTTAGTTGTATACCAAATATGCTGAAACATGAGATGAAAGCATTTTAGCTATTTTATAGTTTATTTCCTATAGACACTCTTATACTATCAGATGATTTTGATATAAAAAGGTTTTGACAATCATAAGGTAAAAACCCGTCGTATTTATTTGTGGCGCGGTCTTACGAGATACCTTTGTTTCCAAAGGATTTTGATAACAATAATAATTCAATTTGAGTGTGTTTTCTCATGCTGGTTTCCTAGACTAACTCGGGTGTTATTTTATTATAATACTCAGGTCAGACTGAGTATTACAGATTCAGGTTAGGATGCTATGGGCCTAGGAGACAAGCTGGAGGAGTCAGACGTATTCCACGTACTTGATTATATCCCGCTGTTTTTGTATGCTGTATATTTAGCTCTTGTAAGGACAGGTTATTATAACTGTCTGAATTGATATTATTGACTGTTGTACTCTAATGATTGTATGAATATTAATTTTTACAGTTTCTTTTGTATAAAGATCAATTATTATATATTATATATTGTTCCTCTACGATCTATGATATTCTTTGTGTTGTTTCAGTTTTCTTCTATCCTTTTCCTTCTTCAGCCCTAATGATCTGGTATTTTCGACACATGATTGCTCGGCATGCTATACAATAAACGTACCGATGTCGATTTTCGAGGGTCGAAAATCCCCTGTTCGTTACAAAATCAATATCGATTTGGTTAAACATTTGGTAGCTATTGGCCTGAAATTAGTATTTTAAAAATACTATAAATTGCCATTTGACTTGGAATTGGTTTTTGAGACAGGAAATGATTTTAAATCTGAAATCGGGTTTTGAAAATATTTTGTTTTAAAGGATTTAATATCTATTTTACTCCAACCATATTATTTGTCTTTTCTAAGTCATTTAGAAATAGCTTAAAGGATTATTTATTTATATTTAGTATTGTTTTAAAGTTATTTATAAATATTTTGAAATTTTGAAAAGATAATTATTTGAATAATTAATATGGTTTGAAATTAATAGTAATGATTTATTAATAAGGTTTTGGAAATTAATATTATTATTTGTAATAATATTGAAGATTTATTTATTTATTATTATTCTATTAATGATGTTTTGAAATTATTAATTATTATTTTTAAGATGTTCTAAAGTTAATAATAATTATTTATTTATAATGTTTATTATTAATAATTATTATATAATAGTGTTTTGAAGTAAATGATTATTATTTGTTAATAAATGTTTTTGAGATTTATAAATAGAGTTTTATAAATGGTTTCAAAGATTTATAAAATAGTTTTATAAATGGTTTTTATAGATTTATAAAAGAGTTGATAATTTTTCTTAGATTTTTATAAAGGGATTTTATAAAGGGGTTTATAGATCTATAAAAGGAGTTTTATAAATAGTTTTACGGATTTACAATGAGTTAGTAAATGATTTTTAGAAATGTATAAAAACAATTTATAAGTGATTGAAATTTATAAAAGAGATTATAAATGATTTTCAAAGATTTATAAAATGGTTTATAAATGGTTTTAGAGATTTATAAGGAATTTATAAATGATTTTAGAATTGAATAAAAAGAAAATCTTTCTCAGCTTTGTAAATACGTATACCATTGCGATAAGTATATTAGTACATTTTCTAAGTTCTGAATTGTAATGTTTGTGAATATACTTATACCGTTAAGATAAGTATATGGATACTTTTCCAAGTATTGAAAATATAGGGATTTGTGGGTGTATCTTTGTAAAGGTATTTTTATACAAGAAATTTACAAAGTGATTTTAATTAATGAAAAGGTTAATTTAAGAGGTTATTAGTTGCTTATGTGCTTAACCAATGTTGGTTTTTCCTAAGGAATTAAATCACTGATTTGAATGAGTGTTTGTTGATAGTTAAACAACCAACTATCAAATATGGAACAAAAACGTAACTTTGGAAATATCTAGGAGAAACATGTGAGTTATATGGCACACTCATCTCCGATGATGTTGTACTGTGCATATAAATCTCATTTCGTTCTCCCAGGATAAATGATAAGAAAATCCGTTCACTAACGGTTAGGAGGTGATCTCCGCTCTTATTTTTGAATGTTTATTTCCTAAAGAACCGAGGTTGAGTTTACTGGAAACTATCGAATTTTGTTTCGAAGAGACCGAAATCAGATATGCTATCCTAAAACCACTTCGATCTAACTCAATCGTTTTGAAGTGAATACATCTTGAAGATGATGGAATTGAAGACGGAGCTCTTTGAAGTGCAAGGGCTACTTGGTACTAATTCTAAGGGTGATTCCAAAATAGATGTAGTAGAAGTAATGCCTTTGGTTTTTCCATCTCCTAGACAACTTGTATGGATGAATGTTGGCATTGCATTACTGCCTGTAGGGCAGTGTTAGCATTCCAAGTGGGAAGTGCTATATAAAAAGGTAAACCGTAGCCTCAACCTCATCAACCAGGAATGACTAAAACATGGAAGATGCAGCAGTGCTAAGTGAGTTTCTCTCATTAGGGTATGATCATCCCAATAAATAGTCAATATTATCTCTCATTTGTATGCTCCAGGGCCCATTAACCAAGGGGTAATCATATTCCATACTATTTAGTAAGGGGTAGGTCGGTTCTATGTTGGCAGGGGATCCTGGCAAGGTCCTGGGCGTTATTTTATCTAGAGATGCACCGTGGCGGGCGATACCTCTATAGCCAGGTCATTGTATGGAATCCATTCTCCAAGAAGCGCCATACAGACATAGTTGTGCACAATTATGCCAAAACGTGAGATAAAAGCATTTCGGTAATATTCATATTTTACTTGGACCCTTAGACAATATTATAATATCAATGGATTTTCTATAGAAAATATTTTGGTTATCATAAGGTAAAAACCCGTCCGTGTTTATGTGCGGCATGGTCTTACGAGACACCTTTGTTTTGAAAGGTTTGATAAACTGTACAAATTCATATGGGTGTGTTTTCTCACGTTGGTTTACCAGACTGATCTGAGCATTCTTTTCTTTTAATGCTCAGGTCCGACCGAGCATATATACAGATTGTTTTGGATGCATTGGAGCTCAAGGGACAAGCTGGAGGTCCAAGACGTATCTACATATTTCTTATGTTCTGCTGTGTTGTCTGTTGGTTGTATTTATCGGCAAATTGTAAGAACGGCCTGTTATAACTGTCCAGGCTGAAATAGGTTAGTGTAATCTCATTGATGTATGTATATTACAGTTTTTCTTTATGTAAATATTTGTTGTTTATTATAGATTATTTGTTCCACCATGAGATTCTATGTTGTTTAGTTTTCTTCTTTCTCTTTCTTTCTTTCACCCCTAACGATTGAGTTTTGCAGCATTTGATTGCTCAGCACGCAATACAGTGGACGTATTAGTGTTGATTTTCGAGGGTTGAAAATCTCGTTTGTTACATAAATTAAAGGGAGTGAGGTGGAAAGTAGAACATATGGAGGTAGCATGCTTTTGTGGTTAACCAAGAATGTTTAGGAGGTGGTTTTGACCTCTAAAATAATCCTATAAGTACACTTCATTAATTCACAAAGTGGGTTTGAAAAATTAAAACATAAACACAATATCTTCTTTCTATTCTCTTTAACTTTCTAAAACAATATCAAATGAATCACAAACTTCACCAAACATTGGTAAAGGCCCTAGCACAACATAAGAGCAAGGAATAGCACCCAAATGTTGAAGGGAGGAGGTACAAAGGGGGAACCTAGTGAGGCCGTGAGCATTGAAGTGAAGGAGGAGGTTGCCGTGAGCACTTTTGAGGCAATGGTGGTGATTTTTTGCTTTTGGGTGATGGTAGGAAGTGTTCTTGTGTTCTAGATTCTTATGCATGGTGTTAGCACGGTTTTGAGTGAGTTAACTCACCTTTGAAAAGTTAATACTGTGTTTATAATTGTGTGTTAATATAAAGTTAAGAAGTTAACTAATGAAGTTATAACTTTGGACTCCTCCTGCTCTTGAAAGAAAATGATAACTTTATATGTAATATATTCACTTATATTTTCCTATACAACACGTAATGTGGCCTTGACTTTGTTTTTACATGTTTGGTTTGGTTGTATATGATGTGTAAGTGTGCGCGCAAATGTTTGTAGCGAAAAAGTCGCTATAAGTGCATTTCAAAATCCCTTGTGTTTGACTTATTTAAAGTGGTGATTTGAAAGTATATTATGAAAAGATATACTTTGGTTGTTCTCTACACTTATAGTAAAGCATGGGATAGCAAGGAAATAGCTTGGAAAATAATAGAAATTGTAGAACAAAGTTTGAAAAATTAGGAGTCAAGAAAGGTAGCTATACGGACACTTCTACATGCCTTGTTTTTAGGAATTTTTGATATAGTTTTGAAAGACACTCGTAAGGATTTCTTTACATGGTTATTAAATATTCTAACTATAGTACATATTGCAAAAAAAATTAGAGTTTAAAATATTTTTTTGGGTTGAGAAAACTGGTTAAACTTTCATGCCTTTTCTAGTGTTCTTTGTCCAGGTATCTTTTACAGAAAGCAGTTTTGAGTTTTTATAGCATTGGCCATGTTGTGTTGTTTTTAGAGGTTTTAGTGATTTAAATGTGTTTAAAACAATAGTTAAATTTAGTATTTTTACGAAATCTTCTTAGGGATGATTAAAACGAAGTTCTAGACTATTTTAAAAGTGGTTTCAAGTTTAAATATATTTATAATACTTATTTATGAATTTTTAAAGTAAAAGTGTTTTATTTGTAACATTTATTTAAATGGTTTTTCTAGTAATTCCTGAATTAGTTATTTTTACATAATATTTTATATAGATAGTTAAATCATATTTATAATTACTTTTATGTGTATATATAAGTTTGGGAAAGTAAGTTAAGTATTTTTAAAATATTATGTATATATAAGTTTGGAAAAGTGAGTTAAGTATTTTACAAAAGGATAAGTGAATTTTGGTTATAACACTAAGTTATAATCAATGGTTTTAGAAATTATTTAAAAAGTACATTAGCTTGTTAAATAATTGTAAATATAATTAGATCTTGAAAATTATGTTTTAAAGATACTGATAAGATATAAAAGGTTAGTTTACAAAAGAGAGAAATGGTTCATAGTAGCAACGTTTTAGCGGTATCACGTGTTCAGGCGTGGTCCAGCTGTGTTTACCTTTGTGGTATATTTTATCTAGAGATATACATGCATCAGAAGGTACTTTCCGAACTTTGTCAAGAGGTTGGCCTCAGTGTATCTGGGATGTTTTTAATGGAACCGATTATATGAACTCACCTTGGCGGTTTTGGTTGTATACCTAGTATTGTTGTGATGTGAGATTCAAGTAGCACAACTATTTTCTGATTCATATTCTACACCCTAAACATTATCTACTATATCGCCTTATTTACTTATTAGATGGTTTTGATTCTTCTGAAGGGAAAACCATTTCAGCGATTTGGTTGGTCTCAAAAGTCAGTGTTATATGTCACTCATATTTCTTGAGTTTCTTATATTTGGCTCATGGTTTTATCTTTCGCTCAATTCCTTGGGTGCTCTTTCGACCAATCCGAGAAAGGCAGGTTTTCCTTGATATTCTTTGGAGCTTTAGGAGACAAGTTGTATGCGTTCTCCTCTTTGTGTATTTTATTTCCACTACGCTACTAGTATGTATATATCAGCAATTGTGAGAGCATGTAACTGTCTAGGCTGATGATAATACTTAGGTTAGTAACTCCAAAGTTACAGTATATCTTGAAGTAACTTTTTGCACCGTTTTGATATTTTATACTATCGTTGCATTATTAGATTCAAATGTTTTTGTAATCTGACATTTTGACCCGGCTATATCCAGACCGACTGAACAGGTTAGACTCTATTATTGCCATGGCCATTAAGCCCGAAGCGATGATTGTGTGGTCCAAAAATCAAGTATAGATGATAATATGAAGCCGTGATCGAACGAAATTGAGAGATATGCAATGCTGAATGTTCAAAGTATGGAATATAATTTAATCTAGAAAAGGGATCGGCTATAATCCCTCTCAACCAAAGGGATCGCTCTACTTCAGCCAAACAAGTGCAAGTCAATGGAAAACAATAGATATCTCAAGGTCCATACGTCCAAAGCATATGAAACTTTGGGAAAAAGATGTGGGGACCCTAGGGATCGCATCGCAAAAGTAGCAAGCAAGAGGGATCGGCCCTCTTCCCTCTATAGGGATTGGCTAGAATCAGGATGCACAACATGTTCCAATAAGGATTGATCAATAACTTAAGTTATACTAATCAAATTGACATGAAACTTGGAGGCTAAGCATAATACAACATGGAGAATCACCCATAGGGATCGCAGCCCCAACTCCTCCAAAATAGGGATTAGCCCGATCCCTATTGCTTAGGATTTAGGCCTTGTGATCCATCCCGTGGGCCTCTATGGATCTGGAGAGCCTTCTGCCGAATTTTCAGGGAGATTTTTTATAGTCTTCCTCTATAAATATAGGCTTGATTGTTTATTTTTAGGATCTTTACACTGCTGGTTACTTTGTACTCTTTTGTAAGTAAGGATTTTTATTCAATCCCCATTGTACTCAGTTTGCAAAGTGATTAATAAAGTTATCTCTTCAAAGTGGACGTAGGCAAATAACGCCGAACCACTATAAATTGCCATGTCTATATTATTTGCTTATTTCTTATTGCTTTATTGCTATATTCTCTCTATTTACATTTAATATTCTTCATTCTTTACTCTACACAATCCCTAGTGGGTGTTTGTGCCAATTTTGGTGCAAACATTTTGGTGCTTTCACTGAGAAAAAGATTTAAAGCTCTATTTGGATCCCTTTGGTGCTACTGGATTGCATAATCCCCAGAAGAGATCCAGAATTATCTTTTAGTAGTTTATCCATTCTATTCAGATTTGCAAAAGTCTAAGGAAAACTATCAACAATGGTTTAGAACCCCAGATCTACCCCTCAGATAGAAGAAAACGAGAATGCTAGAATCCAACAAGGAGGCCAGGCCAATCTACTAGTAGATGTTAATGCTAATAATCTAGTTGATGTTCAGAATCCAGCTGATTCCATTACAAGTGCTGATTTTCAGAATCTGATGAGAGAGCTCATGGATAGTCGCTGACAGTTGAACCAGTAGATTCAAACCAATATCGATCTAATGAATAAACTCAGAGAGCAACAGCGTGGGAAAACAAGGAGGGAGCCAGTCCTTTATACTACATCAGAGAGTTTTAGTTCATCAAATGATTATCAAAAATGCAGTCATCGTAGAACTGACAGATATCATGCAAAAGCATCTGGACATTAACAGGAAAACCAACCTGCGTTGCCCGGACCGATCGGGCCCAATCCCTTCCCCAAAGGAGGAAGTTTGCCTTTTCATGTTGGAGCACAAGCTGAAGCCCCTGCGATGGATTCTGATGCTAGGGTTCAGGTGGATGCAAACCAGTTACCTCCCTGGAATGATGATGAAGTAAACGCACGTGATATGCATTGAAAGGATGTTGAGCCACTAAGGCGTGGAAAGGCTCGTAGACATCAACCAGACTATCCACGTGATGTGGAGCATGACTACCGCTTGGCTCCAACTATCCAAACGTGGGACTTAACAACCATGATCAATCATCTAGTAAGGGAGAGCCAAGGCCTGACCAATGATGATTAGGGGATCTCGAGATGCCAAACCCCATTCACTAACAATATCCTGCACACAGAGTATCCAAGGAGGTTCAACATGCTGTCGATGCCTTCTTATGAGGGAAAAACCGACCCCAGGCAACACATCATGAGATATGAATGGTTGATGGATTCCACATGAGCAGACGATGCCACAAAATGTAGATGTTTTCCTATTACTCTCTTTAGCATAGTAATGATGGGCTTTACAAGATTACCCCCACGGTCAATCTCTACATTTGATGATTTAGCAATAAAATTTATGGAGCAGTTCCATGTGCATGCAACTCGCCCCAAAGATGTAATGTCCCTATCAGGCGTTATCCAAGCTCCAGGAGAATCATTGAAAGAATATTTGGAGAGATTGGCCATCACAGAAGTCATTAATCTGAATAACCATTCAATACTGATGGCAGTAACAAGAGGGATTGACCCAGAATCTGACTTTGGTGATTGTTTAGCTGGCAAACCACCTGCAATGTTGGAGCATTTCTATGCAAAGCATCTTAATGTTTGAGGAAAGAGGAAGTTAGATGCCCTAGGAAGAAGAATGTTGTGGGACTGAGTGGAGGGGGAGTGTAGAATAACATTGCAGTGAAACAGTCCGGGGAGAATTTCGGAAAAGCTCAAGTGAATGTCCAAAATAAACTGAACCAACAAAATAAAGGAGGTGATCGAAACCGTGAGTGAAAGAGGGATTCTATGAGAGGAAAGTCAAGAATTCCAATGCATGATACCTACACACCACTGAATACAACCTTAGAGAACGTCTACTTGTCTACATGCAACACCATGCAATATAGGAAGCCACCTCCAAAAGAATCGATGGGGAAGCAAAAGCAGACTAGAAAATACTGTCGGTTCCATGAATGCTATGGTCATAACTCGAATGAATGTTGGCATCTCTAGTATGTTATCGAGAAACTGATTCAGGAAAGAAAACTAAAAAGTTTGTTAAAGCCTCGCAGGATGGCGAGCAAGGGCCATCCGACCCCAACCGAGGACAAGCGCACAAAGGGTCGAGGAGCCTGCACAGACTAGTGGAAGATTAGTGATCAATACAATAGTCGGAGGACCACATCCAATTGATAAGAGCTGGCACGAGATGGAGCGCTATGCTAGCACAATCAAGCATATGAATTTTGAGTGTTGTTCAAGTACGGATGATGGGGCTCCGGCAAAACAGCGGCGTACAATGGCAAACAACATTGTATTTAGAAACAGAAATGCAAACAAGGTGGAGGCACCAACGATCGACCTAATGCTCATTTCAACCATGATTGGCCCCACCTTAGGGAGGAGGATCTTGGTTGACTGTGGAAGTTTCGTAAATATAATTTTCAAAAAGGATTACGATCATATGAGGATGGAAGCTAAGGACTTGAAATCGTCCAAAGCCCGCATTCATGGCTTTAATGGTGTTGAGACCGAAGCTGTCGGTTATGTCAAATTGCCCATGGAATTGGGAGAAGGTGACTGTAGAAGAGTGCATATGTTGCCATTTTTTGTTTTGGATATTGACTCTTCATACAATGCTTTTCTAGGCCGACCGATCCTAGCTAAATTTCAGGCAACTCTTGCCCCGTGGTGTTTGACTTTGAAGTTCTCAACTGATAATAGTGTTAGAGTTGTGCACTATAATCTAGCGTCCGGACATGCCTTCTATGTGGCTGAGGGATGCTCAATGAAAGGAGAAAGGTAATTGTGTGGAAAATTCCCTCCGTATCCAAGCTGCTGAAGATTGACAACAATCGCCTGAGCCTTGGCTCGGGTGCCACAGTAGGTTTTATAAAGACATAGATCTGAGGGATGACGAGGAGGAGCCCAAAGAGACCAAGGCTGCACTGGCTGAGCTGACAATCGATATCACGGTCAGCCACGATGACCCATCACGGGTCCTAAAGATCGGATCACAGCTCGGCCCTATGAGGATGAAAGAACTTGCTGGTTTTCTCCGAGCGAATCTTGATGTGTTCGCTTGGACTCATTCGAATATGTGTGGGATCTCACCTACCATTATGAGCCACGCATTAAGTATTGACCCTAGGCTTGTTTCGGTGAAATAGAAAAGGCATGGTATGGGTCCGAAGAGATCTACCGCCCTTAAAGACGAGGTGGATAGGCTCAAAAGCAATGGGTTTATTTGCAACGCCCTCTACCCTAAATGGATATCTAATCCTGTACTTGTGAGAAAGGTGAATGAAAAGTGGTGGACATGTGTTGACTATTCGGATTTGGCCAAAGCATGCCCAAAAGACAGTTTTCCCCTTTTGAGAATTGACCAACCGGTGGACTCTACCATAGGACACGAGTTGATTTCTTTAATGGATGCGTACTGTAACATCCCCTATCTGGAGGCCCAAAGGTAAGCGCTACAGATGCTGTAGGCATCTATAGTATTAACTTCTGGTGACCAAATACGGTAATGTTAATGGTCTTCATAATATTAGCATCACATGAATATGAAAAAAAAATCATAGATTTCAGAAAAAACATCTTTTCACATTACATTTTTAAAACATGTTCAATATTCATAAATACGCCAAGAGCGACATATGACGATGCCCCCTTGGTTGACCAGAATACTAAATAGTCATAACTGACTTATTACAAACACAGCGGAAATACATCAAAATGAAACAAACTGCAACTCCTAAATAGCTATCCGCCAACCACCTGCTTGTCTCCGGAAGCTTTATTCGCAAACCTACTAAAACCTGTAAATCCTCAACCATCAGCCTACTCAAATTAATTTGAGCATCCTAGAGTTTAAGGGGAAAACAAAAATTTTGAGTCAGTCGTAAAGCATGGTGTTAATAATACTATACATCTCGGATATACGATATTAAGTGAGACCACGCCACTTAGCGGAACGGGCTTCCCCTCACTAATATCCTTATAAAACATATATTTTGCAAATCAAAATCATGCAATCAAAGCTGGTTAAAAACTGTAAAACATTTTATGTAAACATACATATCAGGTAACAGATGCATTATCCATCCGAACACTATAGTTTTGTTTGGCTTACTAATAACCTTTGGTTGACTCGGGCCTACTAGACAAATACAATAAAAATGGTCTAACATCTGTTAAACAAGTCTTCTGTCCCTAACTTACTCTCTCCTAGGATCCACTGATCCTAATGGTTTTGCGGGCTCATAAATAATCTACACTGCACAAATATATTCCTTTCTATGTGTACCATAATTTTAGTCTTACCTATGACAAAGCCCTACACACTGGAATTTTGGACTAAATTAGCTAGGGGCTAATAGCTAATGTATAGGGCGCGACCCTATACTAGTCCCATCTGGTATTCTAATAACCTAGTCATTTTACTTAAATTTTCCTTGGAAACTTTTTCTTCTCAAATTGATTTAAAACCTTTAAATCAAACTTAAACAAGGAAAATATATAATCTATGCTTTACTCAAAATCTCCTTGCCATGGTATATATACTTTACCCAAATCTTTGTTGACGAAAACATTTAAACCTTTGAAACTAACCCTTTCGATCCTATTGAAAGTATCCCTTCTGTAACCAAATAAACCCTTTCTTTCATCTAGGCTAAAAGGCCAAAACCTTCCTTTTGAAACCATTTACATAAACCTTTCGAAACTATTGAAATACCTTTTCCTTCGAAAGATAAAAACGTTAGACATCCTATCTTTAAAACATTTGGACATAACCTTTCGAAACCATTGGAAAAAACCTTTCCTTTAAACCTTTCAAAACCATTGGTTAAACCTTTCAAAACCATTAGGCAACCACCCCTTAGAAACATTCCATAAAAACCTTTCGAAAGCATCAAAACCTTAAACCTTTCGAAAGCATTTGGGTTCAATTTTTAAAACATGTGAAAGCACCTTTCAAAACCATTCAAAACCATCTCTTTCGATACCTTTGAGTTAATCCTTTAAAAATCCCTAAGGGTCACAAAAAACAAGGTCAAAAGCAACTCTTTCGAAAGCCAAAACCTAAGTAAATAAATGATGGTGTCGAAACCATTCTTCCGAAAGCATTGGAGAAGCGGAAGGGTTTTTATAAAATAAAATCAACGCTTTCGAAGGCATTGCTTTGAAAGGTAGAAAGCGGCATCTAAGGCTTCGATCTAGTCGAAAGTGGTTATTTAAAAACAAAGGCGCAACTTCTTAAAACCATTTCTTTAAACTGTTTGACCCAATCAGAAGCCAACTAAGCGAAAGAAAAGTAGGCGCATTTTTAATTTAAAGCAAAGTAATGGTTCGACCTCCTTCGGAACCCCTGGTTTCGACCCAGTTTATTATGCTTTTGTCCAATTCACTATGTACCAGGTTAATGATACTATGTGCATTGGTTTCAATGGCAGAGGCGGAACTACTAAGTCGAAAGCTACCCAATCGAAAGCAGGGTGCCGAAAGTGGCGAAACATGCATTTGGCGTGAAAAACTGGTTTTTAACCTTTTTTAAATAATCTTTTTAACTAACCTGCCTTGTTTGTCAAAATCTTATTGGTTGCTAATTTTTCTTTTCTAAAAGCACTGCCATAATTTCATAATTAATTAATTTAAATCATTTACAAAATACCCTTCTTCTTTTTCAAAATATATAAAACATTTAAGTCCCATACCTTAAATAATTTTATATATTCATTATAACACTTTGAAAAATTCTAAAAAAATTCCAGAAAATCCTTTTTAATATGTTTTCTGACATATATAAATTTTAGATCCAAATTATTTATAATTTAACTGTAAATTATTTATAACCCAATAAATCATTTTCTTCACTAGAAAATTAATATAAAATCCACATTAATTTAGAAAATAATGAAAATTGAAATCCATCTCTAAAATATCATTTTTGATCTATATCTAAAATCGCGAGGTAGTTGGATGTAATTAATAGGGTTTTTACATCAAAACATATCATAAAATCTATTGAATAAGCATAAGTTATCAACAAGCATATATAAACATGTTGTCCTTCAAAATCATGGCTAAACTATGCAAGATAATTCGGATTTCCTTAAAACCAAAAACATTTAAGAAATAAGTGATTTAGTGATTATTCACCTTAGCTTTATGATTTCGGATGTGAGATTTAATCTTGATTAAGTGATTTAATTCTTCCTCTTGAATCCTAGCTTTTTCTTCTTCCACTTTGCTAATGGTGGCCGGCCTTAGACTTATAATTTTTTTGCTTGTGAATGTATAAATGAAAGTATGGAAGTAAATTCCTAAGGGTTTAGGGTATTACAATGTTCTATTTCCTATTTTACCCCTTCCCTATTTGCCTTAACACTTCATTCTTTAGTTCATTTGTTTATTGATTAACATGGCACGAATACCACTTAATTAAATTACAAACTCAATCCATTAATCAGCCTACATTATTTAATTTAATTTAACTAATTAAATTCCCTAAATAATGTTACTAAAAATATGGGGTGTTACAGACTTCCCTCCTTAAAGAATTTTGTCCTCTAAATTAAGATAAGGTACACCTCAAAAAAATCTAAGGTAAAACAAACCATCAAACAAATTAGGATAACTGTCTCTAACCCTGCTCTCAGTCTCCCAAGTACGGTCTCTATCATCGTCACTCCACTGGACCTTCACTAATCCGACTGTCTTGTTTCGCAGCTTCTTCTCATCTCTCGTGACTATCCAGACAGGCTTCCTAACTATAGTCAGGTTGGGTTCCACTACTAAATCCTCTAACACAGTCGGTGCTAAGTAGTGTTTGGATCCCTAACACACTTCCTCAGATGAGATACATGGAAAACATCATGAACTCATACCAAACTACTTTGTACGCAAGTTTCTCGATCCTCTCTAAAATAGGAAACAGTCCTACAAATCTCGATGCTAACTTCCCTGTCCTCCCGAACCTGATAACAGCTTTCATCGGCGATACTTTGACGAAAACATGATCTCCAATAGAGAACTCTAAATCTTTCCATCATCTATCTGCATAGCTCTTCTGCCTAGACTGAGCTTCCTTCATTCTCGCCCTTATCAGCTCAATCTTCTCTGCAGCTTCTCTTACTAAATTGGGACCAAGGACTAATCTATCTTCAGTCTCTAAACAACATGCGGGAGATTTACATGGTCTTCCATACAAAGCTTAAACGGTGCCATACCTATACTGGTTTAATAACTATTGTTATACGAAAATTCGACTAGGTGTAGATGGTCTTGCCATGATCCCCAGAAGTCTAATACACAAGCTCTTAACAAGTCTTCCAAGATTTGTTAACTCTTTCCGTTTTCCCATCTATCTGCAGATGGCAAGCGGTACTCATCTTGAGCTTGGTTCCTAAACTCACCTGTAGACTCTTCCAGGACTCGCTAGTGAATAAGGAATCTCTATCACTAACAATACTACTAGGAATTTCGTGCGGTCTGACCACATTCTTCATAAATAACATAGCCAATACATGTGCCATCCTATTTGACTTAACGGGGATGAAATGGGCACTCTTGGTCAATCTGTCTACTATGACCCATATGTTTTCATTTCCTCTATTAGATCTCGGTAACCCGTTTATGAAATCAATAAAAGTAGAATCCCTCTTCCATACCGGAATATCCAATGGCTGAAGCAACCTACTTGGCTTCTGATGCTTGGCTTTCACCTGCCGACAGTTCAAACACTGTTTCACCCATAAGCCTACATTCCTCTTCATTCCTTCCCAGAAGAAACTTCTCTTCATATCATGATACATCTTCGTTCCTTCTGGATGAATAGTGATCTTCGAATGATGGAATTCCTCCAAAAATTCATCCCGTATGTCTCCTACATCTGGAACACATAATCTACTCTCCTTTCTCAACCATCCGTTTTGGTCAAGAACGAAATCCGTCAAGTTATCGCTCTCCGTTCCATCCCTTAACTTCCTGATCCTTTCGGCTAATACTGGATCCTCTTCTTGTTTAGAGGCAATCTTCTTGATCAATACCAGTCGGAATTCTAAACAAGATAACATAGAAGATTCTCCATTAGACCCAGCCTTAGATCTCCACTGCACTCTGCAAGTCGACAATGCTTCCAAGTCTTTCCATTCTGCTATCATAGCCAACGCTGCATTTTGATGCTTCCTACTAGACGCATCTGCAACCTAGTTGCCTTTCCCTAGTGTGTACTCAATTCCAAAGTCATAAGCATCAATAAACTCTAACCATATCTGATGTCTCATGTTTAGCTCCCTCTTAGAGAACAAGTACTTCAACGACTTATGATCCGTATAAAGCTCTAACCTCTCTCCCAAAAGGTAATGTCTCCACACCTTAAAAGAAAAAATAACTACAACTAACTCCAATTCATGAATCGGGTATCTAACCTCATGTGGTCTAAGCTGTCTAGAAGCATAGGGAGTCACTTTGCCACTTTGCATTAACACTGCTCCTAATCCAGTTCCACATGCATCTGTATAAACTACCAAATCTTGATTCCCTTCCGGAACAACTAATACAGGTACATGGGTCAATACGTGTTTCAAGCTCTAGATTGCTTCCTTACACTTATTGTTCCAAACAAACTTCACATCCTTTTGCATTAGCTTGGTCATCGGCACTGCTATCCGCCAAAAATCCTTTATAAACCTCTGATAATATCCAGCCAATCCAAGAAAACTTCTTATCTTAGTCATTGTTTCTGGTCTCCTCCAACTATTAACTGCTTCGATCTTAGTTGGATCTACTGCCAATCCTCTTTCTGAAACTACATGATCAAGAAACTTCACCTCCTTCTTCCAGAAATGACAATTCGGAAACTTTGCATTCAGTTGATGTTCTCTCAAAGTCTCAAGAACCACTCTAAGATGGACTTCATGCTCTTTCTCATCCTTAGATTATGTCAAAATATCATCTATGAACACTATCACGAATCTATCCAAGTGCTCTCTGATAATTCAATTCATCAAGTCTACAAAGAACGACAGCGCATTAGTTAGTCCGAACTGCATAACTAACCGTTCATACGATCCATATCTGGTCCTAAACGCCGTCAAAGCTATACTATCTTCTACTACTCTAAGATGATGGAAACATGTAGCAAAATCCAACTGAGAAAATATCTTGGCTCCACTCAACTGATCGAACAAATCGTCAATTCTAGGCAATAGCTATTGATTCTTATCATCTTCTCATTCAGCTTACAATAATCGATGCATAACCTTAACGATCCATCCGGCTTCTTAGAAAACACTGCGACTGCTCCCCAAGGTGAACTACTAGGTCTGATAAAATTCTTCCCTTCCAAATCCATCAACTGCACCTTCAGCTCTCTCATCTCTGTAGGTGCCATCCTACTTGGCAACCTAATAACTGGTTCTGCTCCAAGCACCAAATCTATTCGAAACTCAATAGCTCGATTCAGTGGCAATCATACTACCAGCTCGAAGACATCCACGAATTCTCTAACAACAAAAACTCGATTCAACTCGTCTACTTACTCCATAACACACAAAAAAGCATTCACCTCATAGCTAGGGCTTTCTACGGTATATACAACCTGATCACTACAGTCAGGGTGTCTAATTGATATTTTTCTATCGTGGAAAAATATCCGAGCATCGTACTTACTTAATCAATCCATGCCCAATATAATTCCGAATCCTACAAAGTCAAGTATATGCAAACTGCAAACAAAGGTGTAACCTAGCAAGTCAAACTCTAAGTGGTCACACTTCATCCCAAGTGTCGCATACCCTCCTATCGGATTTGCAACTCTTAAGGAAGTAACTAAATATGTGGGTTTTAGGTTAAGATTATCTTCCAAACATCGAGATATAAAAGAATGTGATGTACCAGTATCAAACAAAACGCTAACAGACATACCATGAATCTGAAGTGTACCTCCCAATACTGATTTCCCTTTCTCCTGTACCGTTGGCCTCGAGGTAGCTGGTTCCAATGCAAGTACTTTTCCTCTCCCTTCCTTTGTTGGTTCCTTGCATTGGTTCTTATAGTGGCCAATCTGATCGCAATTGAAGCACTTGATGTTCTTCTTCCTGATCACTTCCTTCGCCTTTCCTGTGCGGCATTCATTAGCAAAGTGCCTCTTCTTGTCGCACTTATAACAAACCACTTCAGACTTTCCTTTCTTCGTGGCTCCACCTTTCTGAGCACCCTTCTTATGAAAGAATTTTTTCCTCCGACTCTGCCCCACCTCGACTTCCTTTACCTTACTCTTCTCCAACAAATTAAGCATTTCCTCGTTCCTCAAAGTCATCTCCACTGCAACATCATAAGGGTCTCTAATATGTGGTAACATAGCCCTTGCTAACTTAGGCTTCAACACCCTAATGAACTTCTCATTTCTCTTCAGCACAATATCAACAATGGCATATCCATATCTAGCCAACTCCTCGAATCTTCTGGCATACTACAACACAGTCATATCTCCTTGTTCCAGTTAAACAAACTTTCTAATTAGGGTACTTCACCATAACTGACATGAATCTCTCTTCGAACCTCCTCCTGAACTCAGCCAATGTCATCGTCTCTTCATTCACTACCACAGTCACACTATTCCACCAAAATAAAGCTGCTCCCCAAAGCTGTCTTGATGCCAACCTCCTCTTCTGCTCATAATTGAGCCTCAAGTCTGCAAATAATCTCTCACAATACAGCAACCAGTTCTCCACCTTAATAGCATCTTCAGTTCCAATAAATGGCTTCCCTCCCAGCCTGACATAGTCTATGTTCAGACCAGCATAATTGTTGTCTACCGGAGCTTCCTAAACTCCTCCTTCCATTACTCCAGCAGCAACACCTGCTTGCATCATATTCAAAAAAAACTCATACATAGCTTCCATTCCAACCTGCAGGACTCCAACACCCATACTAACAGCTTGTGCTTGACCTTGGTTCCTTCTCGTATTCGGTCTAGCATTGCCATATTTTGTGGTGCTCCCTCCAAGGTTTACTCTTCTCGAATCCAAATCTGTATTCATACCTCATGAGATACAGAGCCTAATAAAGATAGGAGACTAGAGATATAGCGTATATTTATATATAGTAAATACAAGTACATTACTATAGCGTTATCCTATGCCCCATCTTTTCTCTAATTCCTTAGGATTATGTTTTCAAAAATCATTTTAGTTAAAGTTTTTCATAAACTATGTTCTGATACCAAGTTGTAACATCCCCTATCTAGAGGCCCGAAGCTAAGCGCTACAGATGCTGCAGTCATCCATAGTATTAACTTCCAGTGACCAAATATGGTAATGTTAATGGTATTCATAATATCAGTATCACATGAATATGAAACAAAATCACAAATTTAATAAAAAAACATCTTTTCACATTACATTTTCAAAACATGTTCCATATTAAAATTACATAATCTCATCTCTTTCCCAAGTTCAGGTAAAATATAACTATTACATAAATACACCAAGAGCGACATACGGTGATGCCCCCTTGGTTGACCAGAGTACTAAATATTCATAACTGACTTATTACAAACACAACGAAAATACATCAAAATGAAACAAACTACAACTCCTAAATAGCTATCCGCCAGCCAACTGTTCGTCTCTGGAAGCTTTATTCGCAAACCTACTAAAACCTGAAAATCCTCAACCCTCAGCCTACTCAAATCAGTTTTGAGCACCCGAGAGTTTAAGGGGAAAACATAAACTTCGAGTCATTCATAAAGCCATGTGTGAATAATATTGTACATCTCAGATATACGATATTAAATGAGACCCTCCCGCTTAGTGGAACGGGCTTCCCCTCACTAATATCTTTTTAAAGCATATCTTTTGCAAATCAAAATACTACAATCAAAAATGGTTAGAAACTGTAAAGTATTTTACATAAACATACATATCAAGTAACAAAGGGGTTTTCCATCCGAACACTATAGTTTTGTTTGGCTTACTACTAACCTTTCGCTGACTCGAGCCTACCAGACAGATATAATAAAAATGGCCTAACATCTGTTAGACAAGTCTTCTGGATGGTCTGTTCTTAACTTACTTTCTCCCAGGGTCCACTGATCCTAATGGTTTTGCGGGCTCACCAATAACCTACACTGCGCAAATATATTCCTTTTGTGCGTACCATAATTTTAGTCTTACCTGTGACAAAGCCCTACATATTGGAATTTTGGACTAAATTAGCTAGGGGCTAATAGCTAATGGATAGGGCGCGACCCTATACCAGTCCCATCTGGTATTCTAATATCTGAGCCATTTTACTTAAATTTTCCTTGAAAACCTTTTCTTCTCTAATTGATTTAAAACCTTTAAATCAAACTTAAACAAGGAAAATATATACTCTATGCTTTACTCAAAATCTCCTTCCAGCTATATATACTTTATCGAAATCTTTGTTGATGAAAACATTCAGACCTTTGAAAGTACCCCTTTTGATCCCATTGAAAGTATCCGTTTCATAACCAAATAAACCCTTTCTTTCATCTAGGCTGTTATCCCGCCTTTTGGCAAGGCCGTGACACCAAGAACTTGACTAGAAACCAATGACAGTTCGTCTTGGAGATCGGTTATACGCAGTCTCACTATGGATATCGATGAATTTTTTTTCCTAGTCCAGATTGAGATAAAATTGATATGACATGACAAGCAAAGCTATGAGAGCCAATGTTCCGAATTTCAAGTCAATTGGAGTTCGTATGCTCAAGATATTGATCGATCACGGTTGAGAAATCCAAACTTGCATCGATCATAACTCGAGATCTACAAGTCCAAATGCCACCAAATTTTCATAGGAGCTTACGTATGACCTAAAGAATGTTCCTGCAAAATTTCAACTCGATTGGAGCAAGTCTTGATCGATACGAAATTCGTTCGTATCGATCGCGGATGAAAAACTCCAACTTGTATCGGTCATATCTCTTGATCGACAAGTCCAAATGCTATGAAATTTTCACAGCAACTTACGTATGACATAAAGAATGTTCCTGCCAAATTTCAACTCGATCGGAGCAAGTCTCGATCGATACGAAATTCGTTCGTATCGATCGCGGATGGAAAAACTCCAACTTGCATCGATCATATCTCATGATCTACAAGTCCAAATGCTATTAAATTTTCACAGGAGCTTACGTGCATGCTGAAGAATGTCCACACCGAATTTCGACTCCATCGGACGCAATCTTGATTGATACGAAATTCATTCGTATCGATCGCGGATCGGGCCGAAACTTCATGGGCTTGGTTGCGTGGGCCCGCTCACGTGCCAGAAGAAGTCTCCCGAGATCTGAGGGAAATACCAGCCTCCTACACCTATAAATAGACCTCCAGAGCCTACAGAAGAAGGACTTTTGGCTTCTCTATGCCGATATTCTGCCGAAATGATTATCAAACTTCAGTCGTACTGTTGTAATCTTTTGTAAACAGCGAGTGAAATTCAATAATCATCAATCATTTCATAGTGGACGTAGGCAATTCGCCGAACCACTCTAAATCCGTGTGTTTCTATGCATTTTCTTATCTGTTTATTGGTGTGTTTGTTAGATCTACTTCATTTTACATATGTTTTCTTCATTCTATCTCTTCAAACACATCCGAAGAGTGTTGTGCCCAATTTTGGTACAAACACTTTGGTGCTTTCACTGAGAAAAAACCCAGTTTTCTCCTTCTGCTCATTGGATCTACTGTCGATACCAGATTGCAAAAATCCAAGGGGAAGATCCAGATCTGTCGTCAAGTGGTTCCTGCTATTCTATTCAGATTGCTCCAGATCTAAGAGGAACTGCATTCATCTATATTTTCGTATCCATGTTCTCGAATCTAGAGAAAATGGTGATATTCGTATCCATGTTCTCGAATCCAGAGAATATGGTGATTTTCGTATCCATGTTCTCGAATCCATAGAATATGATCATTTTCGTATCCATCATTTCATATCAAGAAAATATGATCATTTTTGCATCCATCATTTCATATCAAGAGAATATGGTCATTTTCGTATCCATCATTTTGTATCCAGACAATATGCCCATTTTCGTATCCATCATTTCGTATCTAGAAAATATGATTATTTTTGTATCCATCATTTCGTATCCAGAAAATATGATCAATTTTGTATCCATCATTTCGTATCCAGAAAATATGGTCATTTTCGTATGCATCATTTCGTATCAAGAAAATATGGTGATTTTCGTATCCATGTATTCACATCGAGAAAATATGACAACATTCGTATCGATCGAACTTCGTATCGATCAACATTCGTATTGATCGACTACTCGTATCGATCAGTTTTCGTATCAATCAACATTCGTATCGATCGACTTTCGTATCGATCACTTTTCGTATCGATTGGTTTTCGTATCGATCAACTTCGTATTGATCCAGCCATGTGCATTTCGAATCGATACTCACACGCAGTTCGTATCGATCCATCTGCGTCCAATTCGTATCGATACTCACTGCTTTGTTCGTATTGATCGCAACTGCTCTATTCGTATCGATCGAAAATGCTCTGTTCGTATCGATCGAAAATGCTCTGTTCGTATCGATCGAAAATGCTCTGTTCGTATCGATCGAAAATGCTCTGGTCGTATCGATCACAACTGCTCTGTTCGTATCGATTGCAACTGCTCTGTTCGTATCGATCGCAACTGCTCTGTTCGTATCGATTTTCACACGATGTTCGTATCGATCCATCTGTGCCCAATTCGTATCGATACTCACATGCTGTTCGTATCGATCCATCTGCGTCCAATTCGTATCGATACTCACATCCACTTCGTATCGGTCCAGCTGTACGCCTTTCGTACGATACGAAATTTCAAAAAAAAATATTTTCGGGTACGACCCAAATTTCCAAAAAAGAGGCTAGTCGCAGCGCAGAGCACCCGCATAGTTAATTCAAAACTCAACTTAATAAAGGAACATTTGGATCATTCCATGACTGGGCGGGGCATAGGGGATTACAGTAGCAATTGTTGAGTTGCAATCAAGGAATGGGTAAAGAAATACTACTGAACCGTACTCCTAGAGGCTGGAGAACCTAGCTAATATGCCAAGAACTGGAGTTGATTAATATATCATGCTTTTAAGGTGGAATGCAACTTCCTCCAATTGACCAGCTTTTAAACTCCTGAATTGACAACTATGGTACGATGGCTAATATGACGACTCCCCTACACTGTCTACTCTGCCAACTCAAAACATAGTCGGTCACCGCTGAACCATCTTCAAATGCCCGCATCTTAATCATTCCACGTCCACATGACTAAAAGCATGGCATATAACCTCAAGAGGACTTCCTTAATACCCTATATAGGTCTCCTATCTGGATGAAAGTTTGGGATAAACACCAATCTATTAGCCCATTTTAACCAACTCGTCGTCCAATCGGCGTTACCAACCACTCAAACGTTGGACAATCATGCACGCATCATTCGCCAGTATTACAAGACCCCGTAGCCATAAAATGGACCTAGTCATAATGATAATCGGAGAATCTTCCCCAGTGGAGACCTATTCATTGAAACCATCCTACATGCAGAACTTTCAGCGAAAATACAACATGCTAACTATGTCGGTGTACTATGGAAATACAACCCCCGACGCTACCTTATGAAGTGGGAATGGCGCGTGGATTTCTCCAAGGGTGATGAATGCCATCAAACGCAGATGTCTTCCCTCATTCCTCAGAGAAGGCCATCAATCACAGTTAGACATACCAGTTCTACTTCTCATATTGTTGAAGTGAATGAAGAAGCTGGCAGCCAATGAATTTATCCAAAGCCCACAACCAGTTGCTACCAATAACCATAAATGAATTCATCACCAGAGCTTATTTCCAGACTTTGATAAGAGAACTGGTGGGTAGTCGCCGACGAGTACACCAACATATCCATGCCAATATTGAGTTGATGAACCAGATGAAGGATCAACATGGCGAGATAAGGAGGGGACCTACTCCATACTCTAGATCGAAAAACTCCTCTTCTTTAGATGGCTACCGTGAACGCCAATGCCATAAGGCTGCTTCGGAAAGGATAGCTTCGACAATATGTGCAAGTCCTATAAAATGAAGGACCGGGAACATCCGACCCCTATCGATCAAGGACTTTGATCAAATTGAACCATTTGCGTTAGACTTCCAACTGTAAAGAGCTGGACTGAAGTGCAATAGCGAGCATACGACGCCGCTTCACTTATCAATGAGATTTAATCCGATCTCTTGAATTATTTCTATTTCAATTTTGTTTACGTTGCGAAATATGACCTACTTGAATTAAACTACTTGCAAATGATGCAGGTAACCGAGTACTTAAGATTGGGTCAAAACAACCTCCGCGGACTATGATCAAATCATTGAGGTATCATCGTGACAAGCATGATTCAACCACTCATCGCCTACTATATGCCCCTGATTGGGGACAAGGCATCAAAGCGAAAGAGACCGACAATGTCAGGACTCTAGTACAAAGTGGATGCAACCGACCATCCACTCATCCACCTATGTAATTTAATTGGAGATCTGGAAAAGAATTAGAGTGATGTGTCCCAACAACGTACTCTCCATCTCGTACTTGAAGCTCGCCAAAATACTTATGCTTCTTCTGATGCCCAATAAAATTGGAATAACACCAAAGGTGGACGTGACGTCACCATCCATGCATCCAATCCTGCATTAGACACTTGGGGTTATTTGACAACACATGTTTAAAGTGGATATGATTTGACCATTCACTCTCCAGTTTGCATTTGTAATTTGGCAAAACAATCATGCCTTAAACCGACTTCATCAGTGGCCAACCCTCAATTTAAAGTCATCAACGACTGACTACCTACTCGCTAACCCTCACGAGCTATCATTTCAACTCTCTTCCTCGGCTCGATCGGAAGAATGCAAAGTATAAATTGGACGTGACTCGACCATCCGCTCTCTAATTCTTGCACCCGACTTAAGGGAAAATGCACAACTCAAAGTGGATGAATTTCGACCATCCTTTCCTATGCTCGAGCACAAAGCTTGCCAGAACACTAATCTTACTCCTTAGGCTTGGCAAAAGCGGAATCCAAATGAACTTAGACGCGATCCAACCGTCCATAAACCAAATCTCATCCTTCATTGAGGGCAGATAAATGGAAAGTAATCGGGATCCCACCGATCACTCGCAAAGTGAAATCCCGAGCTCGGGGGAAAGCCATCACACCAAAGTCAAAAAAGGATTGATACACGACAATCCTTCACTTAACTCCAGATTCCCAGAGTGTGAACTGGAGTATAAGTTTACAAATACGAGGAGGGTGGATCCGTCCACATAACGACCTTGTCCGTATCTAAACCAAGTTTGAGGAGGATGGACCCGTCCATCCAACGACCTCGCTTGTTAACTCAGGGTGGATGTGATCCGACCATCCACGATCCTGACACACCTTTGGCTCCCAGAGTGCGAGCGAAATCCAAAAACATGCAACAGATGTGACTGATCGTCTGTTTACCAACTCCAAATTCCCAGAGTGCAAATTGGAGTATAAACATCAACTCCGGATTCCCAAATTGCGAAACGGAGTATAAACATCAACTCCGGATTCCCAGAGTGCGAAACGGAGTATAAACATCAACTTCGGATTCCCAGTGTGAAACGGAGTATAAACATTAACAAAACTCCAGATTCCCAGAGTGGGAACTGGAGTATAAACATCACCAAACTCCAGGTTCCCAGAGTGCGAACTGGAGTATAAACATCACCAAACTCCAGATTCCCAGAGTGCGAACTGGAGTATAAACAGCAAATAACTCTAAGTCCCCAGAGCGTGGACTGGAGTAGAAACACTAAAATGGGTGTGACTGACCACACATCAACTAACTCCAGATTCCCAGAGTGTGAACTAGAGTATAAACATCAACTAACTCAAGATTACCAGAGTGCGAACTAGAGTATAAACATCAAATAGCTCTAAATCCCCAGAGTGTGGACTGGAGTATAAACACCTACAGGGTGCGAATGACCACCCATCAACTTACTTTGGTCACGAGAGCGCAGGCTAGAGTATAAACACCAAATGGGTGTGAATAACAACCCATCAACCAACTCCAGTCCTCAAAGCATGGTTTGGAATATGAATACCAAAAGGGATGTGATTCGACTATCCATCTATTGGTTATGGTTCCTCATCAAGTTCTGTAGTACAAAAAGCGGATGTGGTTCGACCGTCTACTGTCCAATCTTCCCCTGACATGGGGGCACACTTAACACACAAAATTGGATGCGATCCGACCATCCAGCACTAAGCAGGCATGACACAACCGTCCATGCATCAACTCTTGTCTTCGGCATGGGACCCATAACGTAAATTTATAGGGATGCACTCCAACCCTACAAGACAAAATTTCTTCCTTGATTCGACAGGGAGGCGTAGATTCGAAAAACGAACCTAGCTGGATGTCCTATTATGAATTGATATTACTACCATCCAACCGCAAATGAACGTGGCATGACTGTTCATCTGCTAACTCTCGCCTATGATCCGATGGGTTGTGCGTGCAAGATGGACGGATGTGACCTAACCATTCGCCAATCAATTCCTTCCTATAGTTCAGTGGGAGAAGCATCAAACTAAAGTTGTTGTAATTTGACCGACCACACTTTGACTTTTGCCCTTGACCGGGGGAAAGGGAATTGACCAAGGAAAACGTGGTCTGACCATTTTCTACAAAAAACTTAGTCCCCAGAGTGTGGACAGGGGTATAAACATCAAATAGGTGTGATGAATGGCCCTTCAGGCTTCAACTGACTCTGATCCCCAAAGTGTGACTACAAGAATAGACAAACGAATGAATGTGATTCGACCATTCATTCACCAACTCTGACCTGAACTCGACGTGAGGAGTGCAAACTCACTACAGGTGCAATTAGACCATCCACGAACTAACTCCACTAACCCAAGACTGGGGGCAGAAGTACAAATCACCGGAAGAAGAGAAAGGTGACTCGCTACATCTCTAGCTTAGCGTCCTTTACAACTTAAGGCAACGACTACAAGGAGACCTAATGCTAACCAATCAGAATGATACCCGAAGTCCTGGGCAACCAATTATATCATACCACTGGATCGATGGGCAATATCGATATGCACCTTTCATATCATACCATTGGATCGATGGGAAATGAGGTCCGAACATTATACATCGCGTCGTTAAATCAACGGTCAATATCGATCCTCTTCGACTACAAATCGATGTGACTCGAACGTCCATCGAATACCTTTAACCAACAGAGCGTGGATAGAAGAATAAACCACAAGTGAGTGTGACTTGACCATTCGTCCTCCGTTGCCTTCCTTCGATCTGTTTGGAAAAGCGTGAAACCAGATGGGCATGACCTGACTACGTTTGAGCTGACATTATCCTAAGTTCCGACGGGAGAATGTAAACCGAAATGGATGTAGTTAATTTCCTAACTCCCAGAGAATGCAATGTGACCATTTATTCTCTGACTTTTACCATGATTCAATTAAAAGAAAAATTCAAAACAAGTGCAACCTAAACATTTGCACACTGACTCTTACCCTGGATTCGACAAGGGAAGCATCAATCCTGCATTGGATCTGACTGGACGATTCACTCTTCAGTTTTTGCCCAAAGTATGGGGACATAAGCAGCGAAGTGAATGTCATTGACCGTCCAGAGTCTAGCTTATGTCTGAATGTCGGCAAAGTAACAATGTATTCCGCCTAGAGGAAAGAACTAGAACATGATGCAGGATAGGCATGAGTCAGCCTTCCATCGGTTTACTCAATCCCATGGTTCAATGGGATAGAATACATAATTGAAGTGGACATTATCTACCCTGTCACTTATCGAGATATTCCCCAGACTTGGTGGCACGAGCAAGAAGATAAGATTATTATGATTCAATCGTTCATCAAACAACTCTGGCTCTTATAGCTTGGACTACAGTATAAACACAGCAGAAGCTAGGCTCGATCATTTGCACAATACATCCATCAACCCAAGACTGGGGGCATGAGTGTGATCATCCAAGAGCTGGATACGACTATTCAATCCTATAGCTCGTGCCTAGTATTTATAACAACTTGAAGTTACGAATGAAAGGATGCTTAGAGATAGAATCATCAGATCAATACCCGGACTTATGGGCAACTGATCATCATTCTGACCCTTCCGATGAGCAATGGATCACGAGTACATTGAATGAAAAGCGCATCATTTAGAAACACAAGTAAATTCAATCTCAAAGCTGGAGCCAGATATGTAGCAGCATGCAGTACAAGGCTAAGTTCTACTAATCCTTTGATTCAACATCCTTATAAGCCTGATCATTTACCATTGCAAATAAACACATGAAGCGCCTACAACCCATCACGAGTATTGTAGATCAGATCACAACTCTACACAATGATGACGAAAGAGTAAACTGCATTGCTCTGGCTTAATCTTGATGTGTTCGCTTGGAATCAACATCATATATACATATGGACTCTCACTAGCCATGAAGAACCCTATATTAAATGTCGACCCGAGGCATGTCTCGGTGAACAAAAACGATGCGGCATGGATCCGGAGAGATCTGTTGCACTTAAAGAGGAGGTGATTCTGCTCAAAACCAGTGGGTTTATCCATGATACCCTCCAACAAAAATGAGTATCCAGTCCTTTACTTATAAGAAAAACGAACAAAGAGTGGAGGACATACATCAACTACTCAGATTTGCATGGGGTATGACAAAGCACAGCTTTCCACTTCCAATGATCAACCAACTAATGGGCCCGACCATCAGACATGAATTACTATCATCCATGGATGCAAACTCTAGATACAATCGGATACTGAAGCATGTCCCAGACCAGGAATACAACTGTTTCATTATTGACCTGGGCCTATAGTGCTATGGTGAAATCCCTGGATTCAAACTTGAGAACGCTTATGCTACTTACCAAAGGACGATTAACAGATCATTCAAAAATCGGGTCGGCCGATCGATGAAAGTATATGTGGTTAATATGCTCGTGAGATCACGACTATCAAATGACCATATCGATGACTTGATAGAGGTATTCAGCGCTCTCCAAAAAATGCAGGAGGAAACTCGATCCTTTGAAATGCTCTTTCACCATTACATCAGAAAGATTCTTTGTTTTCATCATCAATTCTCATTGAATCAAGACTAATTTCTAGAAAATTCCGACAATTAGAGACACCCATGTACCGAGGACAACCAAGCAGGTACAGAGCCTAAGTTGAAAGATTACCGTCCTAAGTTGATTTGACTCTAGGACCATCTACAAGTGAATTCTTTTCTTCAACCTAACCAAGAGAGGGAAGAGAACTTTTGAATGAACTAACAACTGCGTTGATGCACTTCCAGCTTTGATAGATCGCTTAAATAGACCTCACATTTTACCCAAACCATTGGATCGTGAAGATTTATACATCAATTGGGCTGTGTCAATACACGCCATAAGCGTCACAATGCTATGTGAAGAGAAACGAATCCAAAGACCAGTATATGATGAAGGCTGGCTATTGACAAGCTCACCCCGTTAACGTCCATATCGACCAACCGTTACGATATGTCCAATAGAAACCTTAGATGTCATTGGAGTATCAAGCTAAGCCAATTTGATATCACTTAACTCCCTCGGAGAGCTCTCTATGGTCAAACATTAGCATACTTCATATCTGAATCCACCACATCAGACGAATATCCAAAGAACAGTGGAGAACCGTCCAACCGATGGAGAACGTACACCGATGGAACTTCCAATAATCGGCTTTCTAACATCGAAGTTGCGTTAATGACTCCTGAGGAACGAACGATCTGCTACGCCCTGAAACTCAATGACCCTGCAACAAATAACGAAGCTAAGTATGAAGCCTTGGCCCTCAAACTTGCAAGAAAACTACGAGTGGAAACTTTACATGTCTTATGTGATTACTGGTTAGTAGTATGCCAAGTTAGGGAAGATTATCTGACTAGGGGGCAACGTCTTGCTCCTTATCTCAACCGGGTCCAAAAGCTACTAGGCGGCTTCGACTATTACACCAGTACACAAATCCTCAGAGAACTAAACGAAAAGGTCGAATCACTTGCCAAGCTAGCCAGTTCTGGGGATGCACGACAAATAGACTTTGTCCCAGTTGAAATGCTTATTATTCCAGGCATTGACATATGAAGATCAACTAGATCTTGGAGAGGGATCTAGAAAAAGAGTCATGGATGACTCCTATCAAAGATTATCCACAATCGGGGATTCTTATTGACTAAAGGAATAAGAAATGGCATATCCTCCGTGAAGCATCACTACATGATTATGTCTGGATCGCTCGACTCCATCGATACAAAGCATTACTTTTGCAGCCATCGATCCGAGACCCAATGTTATGTATCCATCGATACGAAGCATACATTCCAACATCTTAGATCGATCCAGGAGAGGATCGATACAAAGGAAGGGTATAAAACAACCATCGAACGTTGTTACAACTCGAATTTCACATCGATCGAGGAGAGGATCGTTACAAAACTCGATAAAAAAAACTTGACAACGACCCGTGAACGTGCAAATGTTGACGGGAGTTAGGTTAACATACGTACATGTATGACAAACTAATATTCAATTTTCAAAATTTACAGGAATTGAATGCTCACCTGATGGCAATTACAACAGTGAACAACAAATCGCTAGCACTCGACACTCAGTTACAACAATGCACTACGTAATCATTGGCAGTCAACAAATCAACATTTATATTACCGGAAATCAATCGAAGGTTACATCTTTTGATGAAAAGATAGCAACTACTCAACGAATCAGATAGAACTTTTTCAAAATGAAGGGTGCAGCATTTCAAAGCACGTCATGTTCACACAAGACGTACTTTGGGGGGGGGGGGCAAATGTTATCCCGCCTTTTGGCAAGGCCGAGACACCAAGAACTTGACTAGAAACCATTGACAGTTCGTCTTGGAGATCGATTATACGCAGTCTCACTATGGATATCGACGAATTTTTTTCTGAGTCCGGATCGAGCTAAAATTGATATGACACGACAAGCAAAGCTATGAGAGCCAACGTTCCGAATTTAAAGTCAATCGGAGTTTGTATGCTTAAGATATTGATCGATCACGGTTGAGAAATCCAAACTTGCATCGATCATAACTTGAGATATACAAGTCCAAATGCCACCAAATTTTCACAGGAGCTTACGTATAACCTGAGGAATGTTCCTGCCAAATTTCAACTCGATTGGAGGAAGTCTTGATCGATACGAAATTCGTTCGTATCGATCGCGGATGGAAAAACTCCAACTTGCATCGGTCATATCTCTTGATCGACAAGTCCAAATGATATGAAATTTTCATAGCAACTTACGTATGACATAAAGAATGTTCCTGCAAAATTTCAACTCGATCGGAGCAAGTCTCGATTGATACGAAATTCATTCGTATCGATCGCGGATGGAAAAACTCCAACTTGCATCGATCATATCTCATGATCTACAAGTCCAAATGCTATGAAATTTCCATAGGAGCTTACGTGCATGCTGAAGAATGTCCACACCAAATTTCGACTCCATCGGACGCAATCTTGATTGATATGAAATTCGTTCGTATCGATCGCGGATCGGGCCGAAACTTCACGGGCTTGGTCGCGTAGGCCCGCTCACGTGCCAGAAGAAGTCTCCCGAGATCTGTGGGAAATATCAACCTCCTACACATATAAATAGACCTCCAGAGCCTACAGAAGAAGGACTTTTGGCTTCTCTACGCCGATATTCTGCCAAAATGATTATCAAACTTCAGTCGTACTGTTGTAATCTTTTGTAAACAGCGAGTGAAGTTCAATAAACATCAATCATTTCATAGTGGACGTAGGCAATTCGCCGAACCACTCTAAATCCGTGTGTTTCTATGCATTTTCTTATCTGTTTATTGGTGTGTTTGTTAGATCTGCTTCATTTTACATATGTTTTCTTCATTTTATCTCTTCAAACACATCTGAAGAGTGTTGTGCCCAATTTTGGTACAAACATAGGCCAAAAGGCCAAAACCTTCCTTTCGAAACCATTTACATAGACCTTTCGAAACCATTGAAATATCTTTTCCTTTGAAAGCCAAAATCCATAGACATCCTATCTTTAAAACCTTTAAACGCAGCCTTTCGAAACCATTGGAAAAACCTTTTCTTTAAACTTTCGAAACCATTGGTTAAACCTTTCGAAACCATTGGGGAACCATCCCTTAGAAACCTTCCCTAAAAAGCTATCGAAAGCATCAAAACCTTAAACCTTTCGAAAGAATTTGGGTTCAATTTTTAAAACATGTGGAAACCCCTTTCGAAACCATTCAAAACCATCTCTTTCGAAACCTTTGGGTAAATCCTTTAAAAACCTCTAAGGGTCACAAACAACAGGGTCAAAAGCAACTCTTTCGAAAGACAAAACCTAAGTAAAGAAATGATGATGTCGAAACCATCCTTCCGAAAGCATTGGAGAAGCGATAGGGATTTTATAAAACAAAATCAACCCTTTCGAAGGCATTGCTTCGAAAGGTAGAAAGCGGTAGCTAAGGCTTCGACCTAGTCGAAAGTTGTTATTTAAAAACAAAGGCGCAACCTCTCAAAACCATTTCTTTAAACTATTTGACCCAGTCGGAAGCCAACCAAGTTGAAAGAAAAGCAGGCGCATTTTTAATTTAAAGCAAAGTAATGCTTCGACCTCCTTTGGAACCCCTGGTTTTGACCAAGTTCCTTCCGCTTTTGTCCAATTCACTATGTACCAGGTTAATGATACTATGTGCATTGGTTTTGATGGCAGAGGCAGAACTATTAAGTCGAAAGCTACCCAATCGAAAGCAGGGCGCCGAAAGTGGCGAAACATGCATTTGGCATGAAAAAATGGTTTTTAACCTTTTTAAGTAATCTTTTTAACTAACCTGCCTTGTTTGTCTAAATCTTATTGGTTGCTAAATTTTTTTTCTAATAGCACTTCCATAATTTCAGAATTAATTAATTTAAATCATTTACAAAATACCGCTTCTCCTTTTTATAAATATATAAAACATTTAAGTTCCATACCTTAAATAATTTTATATATTCATCATAACACTTTGGAAAATACTTCAAAAATTCTAGAAAATCCTTTTTAAAATGTTTTCTAACATATATAAATTTTAGACCCAAATTATTTACAATTTAACCGTAAATTATTTATAACCCAATAAACCATTTTCTTCACTAGAAAATTAATATAAAGTCCACATTAATTCAGAAAATAATGAAAATTGAAGCTCGTCTCTAAAATATCATTTTTGATCTATATCTAAAATCGCAAGGTATTTGGATGTCATTAAATTGGGCTTTCACATCAAAACATATCATAAAATCTATATGAATAAGCATAAATCATCAACAAGCATGTATAAACATTTTGTCCTTTAAAATCATGGCTAAACTATGCAAGGTAAATTCGGATTTCCTTAAACCGAAAACATTTAAAAAATAAGAGATGTGGTGATTATTCACTTCAGCTTTGTGTTTTAGGATGTGAGATATAATCTTGATTAAGTTATTTGATTCTTCCTCTTGAATCCTAGCTTTTTTTCCTTTTTGCTAATGGTGGCCTGCCTTAGAGTTATAATTCTTTTCCTTGTAAATGTATGAATGAACATATGGAAGTAAATTACTAAGGGTTTAGGGTATTAGAATGTTCTATTTCCTATTTTACCCCTCCTATATTTGCCTTAACACTTCATTCTTTAGTTCGTTTGTTTATTCATTAACATGGCACAGCTACTCCTTAATTAAATAAAAAATCTCAATCCATTAATCAACCTACATTATTTAATTTAAATTTAGCTAATTAAATTCCCTAAATAATGTTATGAAAAGTATAGGGTGTTACACATACTCTGGATATAATCAAACCCCAATGTACATTCCCTACCAGGAGCACACAAGCTTCATTATCGACGTTGGATTGTATTGCTATGTGGTAATGCCATTTGGATTGAAAAATGCTGGAGCAACTTATCAACGCCTAGTCAACCGAATGTTTAACGGTCAAACTGGAAAGATGATGGAGGTATACATGGATCATAGCTCGTAAAGTCATGACGATCAAGCGACCACATTAAAGACTTAGCATAAATGTTCGATATCCTCCAATATTAAAAAATTAAGATTAATCCTATGAAATCTTCGTTTGGAGTTGCATAAGGAAAGTTCTTGGATTTCATCATCAATGCTCATGGAATCAAAGCTAATCCCAAAAAGATTCGAGCAATTCGCAACATCCAAGCGCCAAAGACCATCAAAGGAGTATCGAGCCTAAACGGGAAGGTTGTCGCCCTAAGTCGATTTATTTCCAAAACCACTGATAAATGCATTCCTTTCTTCGACTTGATTAGAAGAGGGAAAAGAAACTTTGAATAAACATAGGATTATGAAGATGCATTCCAAGCTTTGGTGAACCACTTAGAGAGGTCTCCCATCTTGCCAAACCCGGTGGATCATGAAGACTTGTGTATCTACTTAGTAGTGTCGATACACGCTATAAGTGCCGCACTACTTCACGAGGAGAATCGAATCAAGGGACTGGTCTATTATATTAGCAAGTGATTAATAGGAGTTGAAAGGAACTATCGGAAGATAGAGAAATTGGCGTACTGCTTATTGATTACTTCACGAAAGCTCCGCCCCTATTTTCAGGCTCATACCATCAACGCTTACACCGATCAGCCGTTACGATAGGTCTTACAACGACCTGAGATGTCTATAAGGTTACTAAAGTGGAACATTGAAATGAGCCAATTTAATATCACTTATCCCCTTCGGTGAGCCATCCAAGGATAGGCACTAGCGGACTTTATAGCAAAATTCACTGCACAGGATGACCTCCCAAAGAGCGATGAGCCCCTACCCTTTGGTGGAAAATTCATACAGATGGAGCATCTAATGATCGTTGTTCTGGAGCTGGAATCATGATAGTAACTCCAGAAGGTCGATCAATTTGCTATGCTTTGAAGCTTGAGTTCCCTACAATGAATAAAGAAGCTGAGTATGAAGCTCTGATTGCTGGACTTAAACTTTCCAGAGAACTGGGAACAAAATCTCTTAAAATCTTTTGCGATTCCCAGTTGGTGGTATATCAAGTCAGGGGAGATTACCAGGCTAAAGGACAATGACTTTCCCCATACCTTATCCAAGTCCAAGGGCTATTCACTGACTTTGAGTATTATGACATCATGCACATTCTCTGAGATAAAAAACAAAGATGTCGACTCATTGGCAAAGTTTGTTACCACCGAAGATGCACAACAAATGGGCTTTGTTCTAGTCAAAGTACTAGACGCTCTGAGCATAAACTATATGGAAGTCAACTGGGTACTAGAGATGGAGCCTGAGAAGTAGTTGTGGAGGACTTCGATTAAAGACTATTTGCTATAGGGGGTCCTCCCCGAATGAAGGAATGAAATGCGACACGTCCTCCGTAAAGCCTCATGATATATCATTCAGGAAGGAGTTATGTATAGGAAGGGTTTTTCTGTTCCCCTGTTGTGGTGTTACGCTCATGATGAAATAAACGAGTCCTAAAGGAAGCTCATGAAGGGGAATATGGCGATCACATTGTGGGGTAAACCCTAGCAAAGAAAACACTCCGTTATGGGTATTACTCCCCAATTGTCAACCGAGATGCTGCTTATTACGCTAAGCATTGAGACAAGTACCAGATGTATGCAAAAGTTACGAGATCTCATCTGATAAAAATCACACAAATGGTCATCCCATGGCCATTTTCCACATGGGGCATAGATATTACTGATTCCTTACCAATCTCAAAAGGTGGTGTGAAGTATGCCATCGTAGCAGTTGATTACTTCACTAAATGGGCCGAAGCAGAACCTTTAACCATGATCACAATGAAGAAAGTAATCAAATTCATTGTTTAGAAAATCATCTATCATTTTAGCCTTCCATGAACCATTATAACTGATAATGGGACTGAATTTGACAGTGTTGAATTCAAAGACTTCTGCCATCGACATCAAATTGAAAAGAGATTTGCGGTAGTTGCTCACCCTCAAGAAAATGGAAAGTTGAAACTGTGAACAAAATTATAAAGTCCATTCTGAAGAAACATTTAGAAAATGCTAGAGGCAATTGGTGGATGAACTCCCAACAGTATTATGGGTTTACAGAGCCACGCATAAGTCCACGACTGGCCATACTCTATTCGCCCTTGCTTACGGCTCCGAAGCCACCATTCTTGTTGAACTTGAAGTCTATTCTCATCGAGTGACCTACTATAACCCCATAATGATTAGAGATCTCCTCTTAGAATCTCTAGACTCTGTAGATGAGAAGCACGAAGAATCTGATTTAAGGGAAGTTGCACATTGACACCGAATCGCTTGATACTACAACACTAAAGTCCGACCTAGAACCTTTCAAATCGGCGATCTCGTCTTGAAATGGGTTTTTCCTATCCAATCACATATGAAACCCACTTGGAAAGGACCGTATGTCATTGAACAAAAGCTTGAAGTGGGAACTTTCAAGCTAGCAACTGTTGATGGGATCACATTCCCAAGAGCATGGAATAGAAAGCATTTATGATGATATTTCACTTAATTTATTCTTTTTCATTCAGTTGTATTCAATTTTCGAATTTGCTTTAGCATTTGATTTTCCAGATATGTAATAAGACAAATTATGTCATTTCTTTCCATTTTGTGCAAATAAAGTTTTAAATTTATTTCATGTCTGTGATAGCTGTAGCATTGCATATTAGTTACGATACCTGACTAACTAATATTAACATATCCGAGCAAGTTCCTAGATTTTGGAGCTAGCCGTTTACCTAAGTTTATGATTGAACTAAACAAAATGAACACGTTTCAACCATTCATTCGACGATTCTCACTCACAACCCAATGCACGAAGTACCTAACGAGGAATGGATGTGACTTGACCATCCGATAATCAAATTAATCATACCGAGCGATGGGGGCATGAATCCGAAGTAATCATGACACGAATAATTGCTCGCTAAGTCACTCACCGGACTTGGAGGCAAATCGATCAATTAAGGAAAGTATGGTCCGACTATTTTTCGAAATAACTCTACGTCCCCAGAGTGTGGACTGGAGTATAAATAGAAATTGGGTGTGATCTGATCAACCGTCAACTAACTCTTAATCCCCAGAGTGCGGATATGAGTATTAACAAATAGATGAGGGCGGTTCAACCACTCACTATTCCATAAATTCCGACCTGAAACCGACGGGAGGAGTATAAACTCACTATGGATAGAGTTCGACCATCCACTATCTAACTCCGCTAACCTAAGACTGGGGGCAGGAGTATAATCACTTAAACCGCTAAGCAGATTATGTAACACTAGGGCTCGAGTCTAGTGTTTGGTACAACTTGAGGCCATGACCACTTGGAGGCCTTGAGTAAAAATTAATGGATGATTATCTGAATTAACGAGCTATGAATTACAAGTACATGAATAGAAAAGTAATAGCTCGACTACTTAAAAAAGTTCACATAGTAGTTTAATAGAAAATAAAGAACTTTTATTTACGCATTAAGATTGGAAATCATATTATAAGTTTATCCTAAAGCGGGGGTCGTACCCATACATACACGTCTAATAAAAAAGAAAAACAGCTACATAAGCTATATACAAACTAAGCCGAAGTGACGGCTACTTCTTTTGCCTCTTCTCTCTTTTGAATTTCTTGGGACTGGATCCACCCAAGCCTACCCGTCCCTCTCTTCGATTCTTTACCACCCTTGGTAGGAGAGCTTTCATAGGTCGGAGGGAGTTCTCCAGGAACCGACCTACCGGGTGGAATGACTTGCAGTAGGACGAGATTTGGATCATTGACGTCCACATCAAAGGGTCCGACTTTAGATTTTTTCTTCAGTGACTCCTCTCTCTCGATGTGCTCCTTTAAGCTGAGCTCATTAGTGTGTTCGGAGGCACCTTTAATCACAACATCTTAATATTCATCCGGCAGCAGCTAGTCATTGGCATTTTCATTAGCAAGAGCTCCAATAACTTGAACATTGGGCCCTATAATGTCTGTTGCCACCAGAATTTCATTGAGTGTCGGTTGTTTCTCCATAGCGAGACCGCTTCCTAGAGTTTGACTGGAAGTTGAAAGACTTGCAAATTCACGATATCAAGCAAATAAGCCCGGAACTATTGGGCATGAAGAATGAAACCTCTCGAATAATGGAGAATAAAGGGGGGTCCTTGTGTTCAGTTGGCTTTCAGTCGTCGCTGAACTGCTCCCTTCTTGAATAGGAATCAACACCTTTGATTTATAACCAGGTTTATCTAGATCATAGCTCAGATCCTGCCCCGAGCCAAGTGAAACTAATGCTCTGGCCATTTGAAGTGAAAGGGGACCTTTGGGATCGGACACTAAACCTTCAGCGATGTTTTTCCCTTTGCCATAGGGTACTAGAATATCAAAGTATCGGAGCCTTGCAGTGGCATGACCTATAGGTTCATTCCCATGAAGGATCTCTCATACCAGTTTCTCCTCATCCAAATCAACTTCACTAAGGGCTTTCTTCTTCATTTCAACGATATATTCCCAAGCCACGGCAAGCGATTTGAGGTAGCCCTTTCCAAGAAAATTCAAGTCATAATGGATAGGACTTTAGCATTGTATTCAACAATCAAATGATCAAACATGTCCTTAATCTCATTCCGGCCAGCCTCTCTAGCATCCTCCAACTGGGCCTCAATTTGCTCTCTAACTTCATTATGGCAAGCTTCCCTTGCCTCTTCCTTGAGGACTTCGGTTTGAGCGAGTTGCTTGTCAAGTTTAATTTTTATTTCCCGAGCCTCAATAGCCTCTTCACAATACCTTTGAAAGTTTTCCTGAGTCTCAAGTTTTTCTTCCTTCTCTTTCTTTAAAAGTTCTTCAAGTTCCTTGACACGGCAGGCTAGAGTGTTTTTCTCTTTATGAAGTGTGTCTTTCTTCAGTGCAAGCACACCGCTGCATTTAAGGGCAGACCAACTCCTTTTTGTGAGCCATTTCTATAGACTAAATGCTTCAGATGTTTCTTTAGCGCTCTTCTCTACCGCGACTAGCTTCGTTGTTAACTCCGTGATCTCATCATCTTGGTGTTTTATTATGTCTTTATCATGGATCGCCACCAGCTTAAGGCGATCGATTTCATGTTGGCTTTCAGTAGATACCTCACAGATTTTCTCAGCTAAGTGTTGGAACCCCTCTTGCTATACAAAAACAACATCGTTGACACATGCAAGTGAACTCGCTTTAGCACTCCTTTGAATTGTATGGATAGAAGGAAGAAACTTTAGCCCATCAAAAAAGATTTTTGGAAAATTAACCTTAAGTTCGACCAATCTTTCTGTCGTAGAGGCCTCGGGATCTATGGTAGCTAAAGTTGGATCAGAAGTAATAATAGGACGTTTACTCGACCAACAATCGTGGGGCTGTCTAGAACCAGATGAACTCGAATGTTGTTCGGGTGACACAACGGTTTGGGGAATGTGAGATGAGGTCTGATCATTGCTATATACAAGAGGATTAGACTGAACTTCTTGATCAGGTGATTGAGATTTGGACTTTTGTTTAGAGGGTGAGGACTCCCTTAAATGATGAGTTCTTTCTGGGTTGTCATCCCTTTCTTGATGCATGCCCGAGTCTGGACCACGACTGGATCCATACTGTGCCGAGGAGCCCCTCAAGTGATCAATGGCACATGAATGAGACATAGCACCTACAAACCAAACAAGAGCATGTAAGTAACCATCAAATAAGAGATAGACGAAAATCGTGCAGTGAAGTGTGTGTGATTGTGAGTGTCCCCTCGACGGACCAATTACTATAGCCTTGCTCATAGGAGTGTTTTCCTTTTTACTAGTGGGAGGAATGTCATCACCAGTCCTGGTGGGAGAATTAAGCCCACACACTAACGTGGGGAAAGTCAAAGGTCATGATATCATCAGGGATTGGGAGACTCGAGAATCCTTCCATTAAACTTTCTAAAGGCTGAGAGGAAGACTTTTATTTAACAGAGGTGATGATGAGCTCGGGCTTTCTATTAGTTTTTCTCCTATGGATTTTGTACGCTAGCTTTTTCCCTTCTTGTTGGCATATTAGATTTCGAGCCTTGTGAAGATTCGACTACAGGCGTGTGGCCCGGACCTACATCATTGCCAGGCATGTTGGCTTCACCAATCTAATTTCACCTTCTTCAACATCATCTTGAGATTCCTCGACTGGGGGCTCGACTGGGCTATCAGTGCGGCCTTCTTGTTCCACAACGTTTCTTTGCAACACAATGCTCCTGGAATCCCGATGTTATGACCTTCTTCTAACATCCAAAAAGATATAACCACTCACCGGTTACAAGGGATCTGATGTCCCTGTCCTCAAATGGGATGGCACGAATTGTAGAAACCCCCCTTGAATAACTATCACCTTCATGTCATACATGGAAACCCATAAATTTTTAAAATATTTTTTAGTTCAGGATATGGCTCGGGCTAAAGAATTTGAAATAAAGTGAAGGCAACAATTACATCCTTCTATTCACCACCTCATGTAGCCAAGCGGACAACGAATACAAAACCATTCGTGTTTAAAGATACTGAGCTTGTTCCAAGCATCAGTCAGGACTTGACAGTTGGGAGAAGGCTTGAGGAAAGTATTAGAAAGGTTTCCCATCTGTTGTTTGAAATTGTAGATAAACCAGATGTCTTCAGGAGATGGAGGCGGAACAGAACATCCATAAAAAGCAAGAAAGTGCCATGAAGAAAAGCGTAGCTGTTCGTATGCAGCTGAGCACATCTCCAAATGGGATTCCATGCTTAGAGCATACCTGCGGAGAGCAACCTCACGAATTCTAGAGGCCTGGGAATCCATTGGGTTATATAGAAATATAGCACCCACTATAGTGTCAAGGGCAAGATTTATCTCTTCAACCGGAAGGATGGGAACATCAGAGAAAAGGTCAACCAATGGACTAGAAATCTCCGATTACTCAGTTTGATGTTTAGAAGAGAGTCTACTGGATATAGTCACAGAACTTGACTCGGCACCAGGATTGTTATGTTGTGAAGGTTGTCCAAAAGAAATTGCGGCCAAAAGCCCTGAACGTCCGGAGCCCATATCAACTAAACTTAGTAGACAATCAAGGGTAGAAAACTTAACCTATCCTCCCATGTTAGGTGTAAACTAGTGTGGTGCAGTGTTATGCAGCAAAAAAATAAGAAGTTCAAAATTAAAAGAAAAAGTAAGCGACGATACTTTGAATTTCGACCAAAGTGACCGTCATCGCTGGTCGTCTCAACTGGCGTTTAGATTAATTAATTGTGTAAGATTTTGCATCGACTATCGACTTGCTGAAGTATAAAATTCATTATTGAAGTACATATGTTGAGTTTTAATTCATGTTCAAGTCCCCGAAGTTTAGTTGTTTAATTTCAAATTCAAAGTTGGATAAGTAAGTCTTGTTGTCCATTATCGTCATATGTTCAAGTTCATTAAGACAGGACTGGATCTGATTGTTCATGCAAGTTAATATGGATTAGTTTGCTCAAGTGTTCAAGCTCAATTTAAAGGTTAGAATCAGCTAAGTCCCCACAGCCGATCCTTTTCTCTTCACACAACCGGTTCCTCTCACAAAGTCTATGATCAATCTCGTAACTGAGCACTCCACTACTGATCCCTTCTCAAACACTCCACCATCGATCCCTATACTTAGCCAACTTAACCGACCCCTATAACATGCCTCTACACTGATCCCTTTACTTAGCCATTCTCACACTCAACATACGAGTTTGATCCCTCTTCTCCACATACATTAGCCTTCGGTTCCTCCATGCTCCACAAACAACCGACTCCTCGTCCAACAATGCGGCCGATCCTTTCTTTCTCATATTCACACTGATCCCTATAGTGGGATCCCCTCTTCTCTCCATTGACTCCTTCCTCTGGTCCTTATTTGCAGAATTAAACCATCAATTCCTTCTTTCTTCCCTTATAACACCTCATTGAGCCCTATATTGCCAATGTTCGTCATTATCCATCTCGTATCCTCCCAATTCAACCCATGCTCGAAACAAGAAGTTCAACCAAACCCATCATCTCATCACAAATTAGAGTTAAATGCAAGAAAACCTACCTAAATGTATAAATTATGAGTTACTTAAAGGGAGATGTTGGATTTCGATTCAAATAGAAGATGAAGTGGCGGTCTATAGTAAAAGAGAATGATGGGTCAAGGAATGGAGGCAGCAATTTGTTTGAAGGGAAGGGTTAAGAGTCGGATCGGAGGATAAGGGTTCAGAGGTGAGCTCAAAGGAAATGAAAATGAGAAAAAAATGAGGAAAAGTGAAGAATGGATAGTGAAATGTTAGTTTATATACGAGCCTAGAGGGATCAGCTCGCTTAAGCTTCTCCTTGAAGCTGAAATATTAAGTCCCCACCGATTGGAAGGGATCGGGTACGTTCCCTTCCCAAGAAGGATCCATCTAATCCCTATATATTATTAAAAAAAGGAAGGAAGAAAAGAGCGAAAAGGGATGGGTTGGAAAAATTCTGATCCCTATTATAGCAAAAAAAAAGAAAATGGGAAAGAAGGGGATTGGCTAAAAGGATTCTGATCCTTATAAATATAGGGAAAAAAGGGAGGAAATGGATCGGGTACGACCCCTATATGCATGTAAACATTTATATAAAGAATATCTAAAGTAAATAAATATAAAATGCAATTAAATTGCATCTAATTCAATGGAAATTGGTGACAACTCGTGAGCATGCTAACGCATCCGGGAGCCAATAACAAGAATGTGTACCTGATCGTGCACGTATATATTTAAAAAAATTCAAACTTTGAAATGAACAAAAATTGGATTCTCACTTGAATCTTTCAAGGTCGAGACTAAATCAGATAGCTATAGCTTACTAGCCCCATAGAACTGGACATAAATAGCAACTGACAGAATATAATCCAGAATTTATACTATTAGAAATTGACCAAGCATCCTGATGATCAAAGAGAGATACAACACTTTAGGAAAATAATTCAACGAAAGGATAGCAACTATTGAGAAATCTGGGTGGATTTCTTTCCAGCGATTCTAATTTGCTTCGATTTAAAGCACGTCTTATTCAACACACGACGTACTTTGGAGGGCAAGTGTTATCCGACGTTTTGACCCGACTATATCCGGACTGATTGAACAAGTTAGACTCGACTGTCTTCAAGGCCAGTCTGCCCACGGCGATGATTGTGGGGTCTAAAAATCAAGTACATATGATAAATATGAAGCTGTGATTGAACGGAATCGAGAGATATGCAATACATAATGTTCAAAGTATGGAATATAATTTAATCTAGAAAATGGATGTGCTATAATCCCTCTTAACCAAAGGGATCGGTCTACTTCAGCCAAACAACCGCAACTCAATGGAAAACAATCGATATCTCGAGATCCATAAGTTCAATGCATATGAAACTTTGGGAAGAAGATGGAGGCAGCCTAGGGAGTCCAGTCTACTGATAGCAACTCAAAAGGAGAAAGCAAGATGGAGAAGCCCTCTTCCCTCTAGAGGGATCAGCCAGAATCAGGATGCACAACATGTTGCAACATGGATTGATCAATAACTTAAGTTCTACTAATCCAATTGGCAGGAAACTTGGTGGCTAATCATAATACAACATGGAGAAGGTCCTATAGGGATCGCAGCCCCCAAATCCTCAAAAATAGGAATCGGCCCCGATCCCTATTTCTTGGGATTTGGCCATGTGATCCCTCATGTGGGCCCATTGGATCTGGAGAGCCTTCTACCAAATTTTCAGGGAGATATTTCATAGTCTTCCTCTATAAATACAGACTTGATTGTTCATTTTTTGGATTTTTACACCGTTGGCGGTTTTGTACTCTTTTGTAACTAAGGATTTTCATCTGATCCCTATTGTACTCGGTTTAGAAAGTGATTAATAAAGCTATCTCTTCAGAGTGGATGTGGCAAACAAGCCGAACCACTATAAATTACCTTTTCTCTTTTATTTGCTTATTTCTTATTGATTTATTACTATATTCTCTCTGTTTACATTTAATATTCTTGATTTATTAATCTACACAATCTCTAATGGGTGTTTGTGCCAATTTTTGTTGCAAACAGTTTGTTCTCTTCTTGCTTGTTCCTTTTCTTTCTACCTTTTCCTTTTACCCAAACAATATGTCTTTCATCACTTGTATGTTTGGCTTGTGAATACCATGGATGTATCAGTGTCGACATTTGGGGATCAAAAAGTTGGGTCATTACATCTGGTACCAAAGCTGAAAGCTAACGAAGAACCCTGGTTTTGGTTGTGTATAGCTCATTAGAGATCGAATAAGCGATGCCCTAGAATGAGTTGAGTGTATTATATATATGTGAGCATATTTGTATTTGTTATAAACATATGCCTTAATGGTATTCCTACTATGAAAATTAAAAACTCTTATATATACATAATTTCTGTAAGTATGACTTGTAAGTTTAGGTTAAATAATGTAGGGATTAATGATATTTATTTATTATCCTTTGTTGATTAGTTCAGTTATACTCGACCAGTTTATGAACAATGTTATCATTTGTAAATTGATTAGTTATGCTCAACTAGTCTACGAGCATTGTTATTATTTATAGATTAATTAATCTTGCTCAACCAGTTTATGAGCATTATTATCATTATTAGGTTGACTAGCCATGCTCGACTAGTTTATAAACATTTATTATCAAGTATTGATTGTTGATTTGTGTTCAACTAGTTTATGAGTAACTTACTTTTTTACTGCATGGGTTCGGTAAACAATAATTATAGGTGCATTGAAATAAACACCTTATAAATTGAATTTCACAGTTTGACTATAAGACGTTCGGTGATAATATGGTTAAAGAGTTTATTATAGTAAAAGAGGTTTATTATAATTTAAAGGAAAGATAAACTATTTTGGGAATAAATATTTATGAATTGATTGTATAAGAAAGTGATTTTATATAAGTATGGTTTATAAAATATGGTTTATAAATGAAGAGGATTTAAACTGGTATTTTGAGAACATAAATCCTGGTGCCTTTGAAAATTATTTCCAAGATTTTGGAGAAAATAATAGCAGTATTATTTCAAAGTATTTGTAGATATTAACATTTTGAAAGGAGTTTTAAGATTTGTTCGAGTTCGAGGTTGCTCTCGAAATCCGCGAGCCAATTCAGAAATATAGTATTTTTATGTTAACTAGTTCGAGTGGCTTAAAAGTGACTAAAAATGGACAAGAGATTTGTTCGATTGATAAGCACTTATCATGAGTATTACCCTTCTTAGTAAGGGAATATATGGTACGACTTGGTAGGACCCATTTCCTTGGTATCATTTTGGTGTTACTCGATCCATGTGTATATTTTATATGGATTTTAAAACAAATATTCAGGAAATTCATTTATAATCTGAGATCATGATGCTTAGTATGATTACACGAAGTATTTGATGAAACTTTGAAAATAATTTTGATTTAATTTCGAAAGTATGATTTGATATACTAAAGGTATATATTACTATTTCAAATGATTTGAGATAAAACCCTATTGTTTAGTTCAAAAGTTTTTCTTTAAATAAATTTAATATAAAATATAGAGAAATTTAATATAGAGTAGTTGTGGTAGTGTAGGTTTTGATACGAGTTTCTATATAGAAATTTTTTGTATGCATGCTATGTAGGGTGCCCAAGTGGTAGTGGCATAGGGCAGATGATTAGGAAACCTTTTCTTATTTTCCATTTATAATAAAAGGCATCTAATAAATAAGTGAAACCTTGATAAACTATTTTATTGACGCATTTATCTTATATATTAGGACAGTGTGGTGTGTTTATCATGTTATAATGTGTACAGTTGGAAGTTTTCATTTGTTAGAATGAAATGGATTTTTCGGCAATTTTGACAACCTAAAACTTCCGGATCGCTGTAGAACTTGATGTAATTTTTTTGTGAAATGTTTTATAAATAAAAGTGATGTTTTATAAAATGCTTTATAAATGGTTTTAGCATTGAATGAGATACTATTTGGGTAAATGAATGCGGTTTGAAAAGTAATTGGTATAGTTGAAGAAACCAATGGGATAAAATACGTAAATTGTACGTCGATCATTTTGTCCGCATGATAGTGCTTGATTCAGGGTTCAAGTACATGAATTTTAGGAGATTACACTGGTCCATGCTATAATTTTTTACTTCATTCATGACGACGAACACTTGAAATGGATTTTTGATTTGATCACAAGGTTTTATATCATAGTATATGACTTGGGGCATTTCACTAGAAGGACAAACTTTGTAGTCCAATTAGTTTCTAGGACACACATCCACAGAAATTAATTTCAAGGCCAAAGTCAGCAGAATAATTCAGCAGTCCAATTACTTTCAAGGACATAATTCCATAGGTTTTTAGGCCTTAGAAACTAATTATTTTGCATTTTGTCCTTAAAAGTAATTATTTCAGTTGTGTGTCCTAGAAACTAATTGCACTTGCTAAAGAGGCCTTTGTGGCTAATTTCCACATATGACTATGTAAGGGAAATAGAGGTTTTTAATCAAGAAACCTAATCGGAGTCTACAATAGAGAGGTTAGGTAATCTCTACTTGTTTGGAAATGAAATTTATGTGATCGAGCAAGTGATCAGATCGGATATGGAATGCGGATGACACATGTACACAGTATGTGCTTAAGTTTATGTGTGCTAAGTTTTTGTTTGGTTTAGGAAAGTTTGGGGATGAATTTTCGATTTGTTCTGAGGTAGCTTGAATAATCATCTAAGTAATAAGTTGAAGCTGATGAGCGTAAGGTACGCTTAGCAAATTATTTATCATCCTTATGCGATGAGAGGGTTGATAAACCTGAGCAAACCTTGAGCTTTGTTTGCTAGTAATTTTAAACATAGTTGAGTATTGGTATGTACTTATTTCTTTTGTTAATTGATCGTGTTGGAATTTTGGGGATGAAATAATTTAAGTGGGGAAGAATGTAGGGATCCGTAATTTTGAACACTTCGTATTTAAATATCTGAATTATTTAAATATTTGAATCTTGGTTTAATGTGATTAAAGCGATTTTATAACCTTGTTAAACATTATTTAACTAATAACACATGATGTTAAACTTGTTTTTGAAAAGTGTTACAGAGATAATTAGTTCAAAAATATCGATAATGCCACCAAAAAAACGTTTTATCGATAAATAACCTTTTACTTAATATAAGTTGTTCGAACTTTTTGGGCATGTCTAATATTTTAATATGTCATTAATTAGCAACTAAATTTTTTTTAGTGTTATGGCTAACTAATTGTAATTAGTGGTGTCATGGGTGATGTCATTGGGTAGAAGATATTTTGAAAAGAAGAATTAAAGGCTAAGATAAAAGGAGTGAGATGGAAAGTGGAGCATATAGAGGCAAGCATGCTTTTATGGCTATCCAAGGAGGTTTGGGAGGTGGTTCTGACCTCTTACATAATCCTATAAGTACACTTCATTAGTTCACAAGGTTTGTTTGCAAAATTAAAACATAAAAACAATGTCTTCTTCATCTTCTTTCTCTTCTCTTCATCTTTCTAAAACAATAGCAAAGGAACCCGAAACTTCACCAATCTTTGGCAAAGACCTTAGCACAACATAGAAGCATCTAATAGCATCTCGAATGTTGAAGAAAGGAGGCACAAAGAAGGGAACCTTGTAAGGCCATGAGCACTGAAGTGAAGGAGGAGGTGGCCATGAGCACTTTGGAGGCAAGGATGGTGTTTGCTTACTTTTTTTAATGAAAAGAAGCATTCTTGTGTTCGAGTGGTTTGTGCATGATGTTAGCAAGGGTTTGGATGAGTTGACTCACCATTGAAAAGTTAATATTATGTTTATAATTGTGTGTTAATATAAAGTCAAGAAGTCAACTAATGAAGTTATAACTTTGGACCCCTCTTACTATTGAAAGGAAATAATAAATTTATATGTAATATATTCACTCATATTATCCTTTACAACATGTAAGGTAGCCTTGAATTTGTGTTTACATGTTTGGTTTGGTTATATCTGATGTGGAAGTGTGTGCGCAAATGTTTGTAGCGAAAGAGTCGCTATAAGTTCACTTCAAAATCTCTTATGTTTAACTTATTTAAAGTGGTGATTTGAAAGTATATTGTGAAGGGATATATTTTGATTATGCTCTACACTTATAGTAGTGTATGGGACAATAAGAAAATGATTATAAAAATTATAGAACTTGTAGAACAAAGTTTGAAATTTTAGGAGGTGAAAAAGATAGCTATATGGACATCTCTACATGCCTTGTTTTGGGGAATTTTTGATATAGTTTCGAAAGGCATCCTTATGGGTTTATTTGCATGGATATTACGTATTCTAAATATAGTACTTACTGTAAAAAATCAGAATTTAAAACATTTGTTTGAGTGGAGTAAACTGGTCAACTTTCATTATTTTTCTAGTGTTCTCTATTCAGGTGTATTTTACACCATTTAACAACACCAGTTTTGAGTTTTTATAGCGCAGGCTTTACTGTGTTGTTTTTAATGATTTTATTGATTTAAATGTGCTTAAAAAGATAGTTAAAATTATTTTTATGAGATCTTCTTTGGGATGATTAATAGAAAGTCTTAGAGTATTTTAAAAGTGGTTTCAAGTTTAATTATATTTTTAATAATTATTTGTGAATTTATAAAATAAAAGGGTTTTCGTTATAACATTTAAAATGGTTTTCTAGAGTTCTAAATTAGTTATTTTATATAGATATTTAAAACATATTTATAAGTAATTTTTAAGTATTTTTATGTATATATAAATTTGGGAGAGTAAGTTGAGTATTTTTAAAATATTATATACATATATATAAGTTTGGAAAAGTGAATTTAAGTATTTTATAAAAGGATAAGTGGGTTTCAGTTATAACACTTAGTTATAATAATGGCTTTAAGAATTCATTTAAAAAGTATATTTGCTTGTTAAATAAGTGTGTAAATAATTAGATCTTTAAAAGAATGTTTTAAAGATAATGATAAGTATAAAAGGTTTAATTTAAAAAAGAGAGAAGGGGTTCACAGTAATATTGTTTTAGTGACATTTGTTTTTAACCTATTTGATTATATTTCAAAATGGGAAATCTTGTTAAGTGATTTGTGAATATTCTTATACCTTTGAGCTAAGTATGTGAACACATTTTAAAGAATGAAAAGAGTAGAATGAATAGTGAAGTAGTAATATATATGTATATATCTTTTGTAAAGGTAAATATATATATATATACATACAAGTATTGAAAAATAAGTATTATTTAAATAAGGGGATTAGAAGTCGCTTATGTTGATTTGATCATGTTTGTGTGCTTATTCGTCCAAGGAAAGTATTTACTCCTTTGCACTAAAAATCGACAAAGTAGACTTGTTATATTTGTGAGAGTTAAGAATGAGGTGGTCTAGGTATGGCTTGGATGCAACTAGTGCTCTAACCTACCTAGCTTCACTCTTGACCGAATGAGAGCATAAGTTGAGAAGGTAAGAAACGAGTATAAGTATACGACACTTGATTTCCATATGCGATCATTTTATTTCTATTGAATTTGACAAAATTAACTTAAGAAATACTAGAAGAAATGAGGGATTTATATGTTATGGTTATCCTCTTAATGATGTTATATCCAACCTATAAACTTGTCTTGCTCTTCTAGGACAAGAGATAAGGGAATTCGTTTGGATAATAGATGATCCATACCTTATGCATTGTTTGACTATTTCTAAAAGAACCGAAGTTAAGTTAACTAAGAATTCATCGATTTGGTTTTGAAGAGTCTGGTAAGCAAGGGACTCTGCTTATATAAAATGACTTGAAACTGTAACCACTTCAAAACCAATATACGAGTTCTATATTTTTGAAGCAGTTGTGGAGTGAAATTTTATAGAGTTGAAGTATCTATACTAAGGTTAAGTCCAAATGAGAAGTCATCATTAGCATTTCAATCGATGCTAGCGAGGGTACTGTTTATCTTATGGATGATTCCAAGAGGTAGGATAGAGTTGGCATTCATTGGATGACTTATGTTGGAACCCATGGAGAGATTCGTGAACTATTCGAATGGTGATGGCTTGTGTGTTGAGATGCTGGAATCCAAGGAGAGATTCAAGATATGTTCAAGTGATGAAGACTCGTCTGTTGAGATTTTCATTGTGACTTCACCATCGGAAATGACAGAAAACAAAATAGGAGCATAGCCAATGGGTTTAGCTAACCGAAGTGTATATCAACTCCATATCTTGAGATGATTATCGGTGTTGCGCATGCGAGTTCATGATAATCAACATCATGTGTTTAGACATGGTCTGGTTGTGTTTACCTTTGTGGTATATTTTATCTATAGATATATTTCGCTTCAGAAGTTAGTTTCTTATCCTTGGTAGGAGGTTGGGCTTAGTATATCTGGAAATATCTCCAATGGAACCCATTATGTGAACGCACCATAGCGGTTTTGATTGTATACTTAATATTATTGTGATGTGAGATGCTAGCAGCATAGCTATATTTTAATTGATATTTTAAACCATAGACATTATCTATTATATCGCCTTATTTACTTATTAGATGGTTTTGATTCTTTTGCGGGTAAAATCATTCCGACGATTCAGTTGGTTTCAAAAGTTACTATTATATGTCATTCATACTTCTTGAGTTTATTACACTAGACTTATGTCTGACTAGTGGTTTTATCTTTCCCTTAATTCCTTAGGTGCTCATTCAGGAAATTTGAGAATGGGAGGTTTTTGTTGATATTCTTTGGAGCTTCAAGAGATGAGTTGGATGCAGTTATAACTACCTAGGTTGATGATAATACTTAGGTTACTCACTTCGAAATTACACTATATCTTGGAGAAACCCTTTGTACTGTTTTGATATTATATATTATCATTCCATTGTGAGATTCAGATGTTTTGTTCTCTCTTCTTTCATGTTCCTTTCTTTCAGCTTTTCTTTTTATCCAAACAATCTGTCTTTCCAGTTGACTGTTCGAGATGTGAATACCGTGGACGTATTAGTGTCGATATTTGAGGGTCAAAAAGGCAGGTCGTTATAGTAAGTTTACATTACTCTAAAATACAGTATTTGTATTTACTTGGTTGAATATAAAATACATAGGCTAGAGTTCTTTATGCCATCAGACACTGGTCGGATGCTTTTGAATCAGCATAATTTGGATTGCACTACCGTGTGTAAATTCATAAAAGACCTTTCTCCTTGTAGCTATTTTAGTTTGTGCGAAATTATGAATTAAAATAGCATTACTTAGCATGTTGTGTGTCCATTGTCCAAGCTCTACCGCATTTACTTCTATCTGCCTACTTGCTAGTGCATGTCCATTGTCCATGCTCAATTTGTCTGTGGTATACATCTGAACAGTCTACACTGGCTTATCCACTCAATAATTCATGTTGCAATATACATCACATTATTGCACTACTTTCGTTATTCCAACCTGTCAATGGGAAACATCGCTACCTACGCATTTTTTTGGCTTGTCTCAGCGTTGCATTACCACAAGCTTTTGCATTATCTTTCACTTACAGCTTACCTGTCCATGTAGCTCTTCATGATGCATTGCCCATTGCATTACATGTTGCATCACATGCCTGCATGTCCACTTTTGTTTATCCATGCAACTCCTTCTGGATTAACTCGTTGTTCACATGCATAACACCACACCTTCGGACCCGCATGTTGCTACTGCAAAATTGTTTAGCTTTCGCATGGTTCTCCTTACATCTCTTTCATGGTTCGATCTTGGTTTAGCTTGCGTTGTGTCAGCAACTGCTTCTTGTTGGATACAACCTTGGGCATTTTCCTACATTCTTGGCAGTCCTGTTAGGCATCACCAAGCAGTTCATACATCATCTTCAATTGCACCTCTTATTGCACAACAACTCAACCCAGTTTCTACCAATCTCGTGATGTAGCTCTCAATTCCTCATGCAGCATACACTCATATCATCTCGTTTAGTATCATCCTGTAGCTATCCACATAGCAGTCTCCTCTTAGTCTTGAACTCTTGCAGCATTCATTATTGCAGTTCATCCTACAATAGTTCACACATTCACGTGCAAGTCCATTGTAGGATTCACGTGCACCAGTTGTTACTACATCATGTTGTGCAAAATTTTAATTAATTTGCACCAACTCCAAAACTGCAGCGGGATACTAAGGCACATAAGCAACCAAAAGAAGGATCTAGCTTGTTAATTAGTTATCAACCACCAATTCAATCAAAAATAATCACCAAAAAAGAAAAATAGAAGAGTAGAGACCACAAAGATTTAACGTTGTTCGGCTAGATTGCCTACTTCCACAGACCCAAAAACTATTCTTTATTTTACTGAAGAAAGAGAGTACAAAAGAGAGAGATTACAAAATTATAGGTAGTAAAGTGGAGAGACTAACCTACAATTAAAAATTAAATAATCAATTTTTTCAAAGACTTGTTTACACTCAAAAACCCTAATTTGATTTGACTATAGATATTAGGGTTTACTGAAGAAGAGGACAATGGTGGATGCTCTCTTGCATACATATATGAAGATGAACTTCCTTCATTTAAATAGGCTTGAGAATGAAGGATTACTTGGATTTTAAGAAAAATTAATTGCCCAATTGTCTTGGAACCTTTCCAAATATCCATGATTTGATTTCTACGCAAATGGATAATGATGATCTTGATTTCCATAATTTAGCTCAATTGATTGAATCTCCATATATAGACTTTTCTATCTCCATATAACAAATCTTTTGACTAATTAATTAATTAGCTAATTAATTAGTTTCCTTTCTTCAAAAGCAATCACACATAACTTTCCTCTTTTTCTTTCCACCTATAACCTAATTGATTGATAAGGTCAATTAGCTAAATTCTTTTCTTCTTTGGCAAATATTTGAATCACCTAAATTCAACACTCCACCTTGATTCAAATATAACAATCTCTCCTCATGACCACATCTTAACAAATTGTTGGGTCTATGCCACATGGCGTCGAACTCAAGATGAACAAGTTTGGGCATTGTTGCCCAAACAGAACTTGAAAATCTTTCCCAAGCATAAGAAAGATAGTATGCATATCAACAAACAAAATGCATATGAGAAAATACCAAAATTCTTCAACAAATCCGACCTTGGAGACGAACATGTATATACTAAGCTTCGAGAGACCAATGTAGATTTAATAGTGCGCTTCACCTTCTCCATTCCAAATTGAGTGAGGACATACTCAACATTATCAACTCCAATCTCCTCCATAAGAATTTTGCTAGACTTTCCTAATTCAACGCCAAAAGACTCACCAACAAACTCCGCAACATTCAAAGCATATGATGAAGAATCATTGTTACAAATATGCTTACAAATAGGGCCAACTAAACCAAAAGGCCTTTCCTGCAACTGAGCTCCACCTAGAGTCTGAACCTCTATGATCTTCTCATCAACCATGGTATCATCGGCAATACCAATATCTCTTCGAATATGGAAGCAATCTGATGACTCCAAATGTGTTTGGCAATTTTCTATCCTCCTAATGTCATCACTTAATAGAGGCTCCACCTTCAACAAAGACCTCTCATCAACCATCGCATGCCTGCTAGTCACAATTATCCTAGTTGTTTTACGCCACAACCTATAACTCTTTACTCCTTCTGTATAGCCTAAAAAAATATGCTTGCTTTCCCTAGGCTTCAACTTATTATCTCTCATCTTCTAAATAAACCGAACAACCAAACACTTGAAGGAATGAATAATCAACAGGCTCTTTTTTCCATATCTCTTCTGGGATCTTCATGTCTATGGAAATAAAAGGTGTATTGTTGATGAGAAATACTACCATAGATATTGCTTCTGCCTAAAATCCCTCTTCTAGAGCAACACTCGTTCTCTAGCTCATAGCTCTTTCCCATAATATACGACACATGCTCTCCACTACTCCATAATAATGTGACTCAACAGAAATTGAAAAATCTCTAACTACATGCTCGAATGGACTATAATTGGTGAAGTCTTGTGACATAAATTCACTACTATTTCCAACTTTGAGAACCTTCAAATGCTTCTTTGACTACTTCTCTATCAAGGTCTTCCACTTACAAAACTGGGCAAATATTTCGTCTTTGGCCTTTAAGAAATAGACCAAGACTTTATGTGAGAAATCACCACAAATAAGACGAAGTAACTAGCTCCACCAAAAGATGCAACTGGGGTGGGTCCGCGCATATAAGAATGAACATACTCTATAAACTCTGTATCTCTAGGTCTCTAAACATCAAATGTAATGCGCTTCTTCTTTCCAAAAAAACAATCTCCACAAGAGCTAGGCTTGATTGACAAACACCATCAATCAATCCCCGCTTCTTTAATACTTCAAGACTATCCTCATCAACATAACCTAACTGAAGATTCCATAATTGAGCAGAATCTACAACACTAGAATCAGTAGAAACTACCGACTCTCCTAAGACTGTCTCTCTATGAAGCACATAAATATCATTAATCGCACTCCTTTCATCTCTACAAAGGAACCCTTCGCCACTCTCAAATTCTCTCCATCTATTGTTATCCTTATACCAAGTCTACTCAAATCTCTAACTGACAACACACTTCTACACAGCATTGGAACATGTCTAACATCCGTGATAGTCCTAATGACGCCATCATGCATCTTAAACCTCACACTTCTGATGCCCACAACATGAAAAGATGTGTAATACTGGCTAAAAATAATGATATATCTCTATCGCATCTATCTGCATCTGATCTAACTGGTGTCGTAACTGAAGCTTTTTCCTTCTTCTCTCTCTTCTTTCTAAGAGCTGGAAAATCTCATATGAAATGCTCATTCTTCTTACAATAATAGCAAGCACCCCTCTAGAACCCTTGAAGTGGGACCTATGCATATCTCTTATACCTCCAAGGTGCTTTTGGTTTTTATCTCTTCCTCTAAATGAACAAAATTATTGCTGAAGAACACCATCATTAGTCTTCACCTTCCATGTCCCAAAAACTCCTTTTCTAACAAATTTGGTAACGCCATAATTTTTCATACCACTACTAAAAGAATTTTCCATTGATAACTAATCTAGAACATGACAACTAGCTCTGATACCAACCTGTTGTGCGAAATAATTTGCACTAACTCCAAAACTACAGTGGAATTCTAAGGCGTAAAAGCAACCAAAAGAAGGATCTAGCTTGTCGAGTAATTATCAACCGCCAATTCAATGAAAAAAATAATCACCAAACAAAGAAGAACATAAGAATAGAGAACACAAAGATTTAACGTGGTTCGACTAGATTGCCTACGTCCACGGACCCAACAACTATTCTTTATTTTATAGAAGAAAGAGAGTACAAAAGAGAGAGATTACAAAATTATAGGTAGTAAAGTGGAGAGACTAACCTACAATTACAAATTGAATAATCAATTTTTTCAATGACTTGTTTACGCTCAAAAAGCCTAATTTGATTTGACTACAAAAATTAGGGTTTACTGAAGAAGAGGACAATGGTGGATGCTTTCTTACACACATATATGAAGATGAACTTCCTTCATTTGAATAAGCTTGAGAATGAATAATTACTTATGGATTAAAAAAATTAATTTCCCAATTGTCTTGAAACCTTTCCAAATATCCATGATTTGATTTCTACGTAAATGGATAATGATGATCTTGATTTCCATAATTTAGCTCAATTGATTGAATCTCCATATATAAACTTTTCTATCTCCATATAACAAATCTTTTGACTAATTAATTGATTAGTTAATTTAATTAGTTTCCTTTCTTCAAAAGCAATCACACATAACTTTCCTCTTTTTCTTTCCACCTATAACCTAATTGATTGATAAGATCAATTAGCTAAATTCTTTTCTTCTTTGGCAAATATTTGAATCACCTAAATTTAACACATCATGCAACAATAGTTCATGAATCTGTCCTCATTCCTATTTTGTATAGCCATGTAAGCCACCATAATTGCAATTACCCATGTCCTCTACATCTCACTTGCTCCATATTGTTGCACTGAGGCATGCACACACATATCCTAGTGCATTCTCAAATCGCTTCTCATAGCTTCACACACATAAAAGCATGCAACTAAATAATATAGCTTAATTTACTAGTGACTTAAGCCCGTACGAATCACTGTATGTATTTTTATTTTCTTATTCTTCCCTATTTTCTTGATCATTTATAGGATGATCTTATAATTGTATGTGTTAATACACACATACATATGTACTGTTTTTGGTTAATATTTTAATAAAATTACAAGTGCTCTTCTATTTTAAGGATCGTTATTTCATAAAAAAATTAACCAACATATGCCAAAATCAGGATCATTGCCACTATAACATGCAAATAAGCATTTTAAATATGTTTGTATACTGATTTTAATAGTTATATTATCTAGGAAGACCTTGCAAATATGGGAATAATGATATGACACTACAACAGTAAAGAGCAAAAGGCTATGTTTGGATCTATGTTGGCATTGCTATATGGAAGATTGCTTGCTAAAATTTTCCTATACAAGGTATGTTTTTATGCTTTTAAATGTATATCTAGATGACATACAGACGTACATTATATTGTAATACACAAACACACACATATTATGGTATCATGGAGTATTTATTGTGATATATGATATGAACCCGATCATGTTTTGATCATTTACACACACATACACATACACATACATATACACACACACACATCATGGAGTATTTGTTTTGATGTATGATGTGAACCTGATCATGTTTTGATCGTGTACACACACACATACATACATATATAAATACATATATATGTACAAACACATACACAAACAGACATATGTATATATATACAACATACACACACAGAAACATATGTACATACATACACACAGACATACATACACACACACACATATACAGACACACACACATACATATACATAATGCAAAGATACATACATATGTATATTGAATAGGAGTATGCGGGAAATGGCAGGAAAGCGAAGTGAAGCGAACAACTACATTAGGGAAACAACCATCTCCCTCCTCAGGGCTACATGTAACTGAGCAAAGGAGGTGTTTTCGGATTTTCCCAAAGTTCGGTAATATTAAAATGGCATTAAAAATTTATCCATAATAAAGTAATTAATATATGTTGTAACATCTTATAGTTTCATATATATTCAATTAAAATATAGTTGTAACATATACATATATATATTTATTATACAGTAACTCAGTTTTTTTAAAAAATAACTAAGTTAACCATGTTTCAAAAAAACTAAATTAGTTTATAAAAATTTAGTAAGTTGACGAGGTTTTATAAACATTAACCAAATTTATAAAAATTGACTAATTTTTACAAAAATAATAATTATGCTGACAAAATGTAATAAAAGATAAACGAGTTTATAAAATTTATAAATTTTTAACCAAATTAAATAAGTTTTATAAGAAATAATCAAGGTTATAAAAATTAGTTAAGTTTTATAAAAAATTAACTAAGTTCACCAAATTTAAAGAAATTAACTAATTTTTGTAAAATTTAATTCGGTTAATTAAGTTGTATAAAAACTAACTATGTTAATCAAGTGTTATAAGAACTAGATAAGTTTCTAAAATATATATAAGTTTTATATAAATTAGATGAATTTATAAAAATTAACTAAGTTAGCTAAGCTTTATTAAAATTAACCAACTTAACTAAGTTTTATAAAAATCAACTAAGTTAACTAAGTTTTATCAAATTAATTTTTTTTTATTAAAATTAACCAAGTTTTATAAAAATTTAACTAAATTGATTAATTTTTATAATAATTAGTTGATTTTTATAAAAAAAACTAATTTACTAAATTATATAAAAATTAAGCAGGTTTATAAAAATACCAAGTTTATTAAAATAATTTGAGTTCCAAAAAATTAACTAAGTTTTATAAAAGTTAAATAAGCTTTATAAATAGTTACCTAACTTTGTAAAATTTAACCAAGTTTTTTAAAATTAACCGAGTTAACTAATTTTTATAAAAATTATATCAATTCAAATAAAGTAACTATGTTTTATAAAAGATTAACTAAGCTTTTAAAAATTTAGTATGTTTTATAATTATTTAACTATGTTTCTAAAAATTAACAAAGGTTTATGAAAATTAAAAAAGTTTATAAAAATCAATAGTAGAAGTAATAGCATGAATAACAAATACTACTACTATTATAACCAATACACGAAAAATCTTAGTTTGTGGATCAGTTTCTGCAAGATAATAATAATCAATCATATTTCTATTGGAATCGGGTCGGCATATAACGGGTTAAATGGGTAGGTCTCAAAAAATTTGTTCCATTTTAGATCTTTTGGGCCTATGAATTCTAAATTTATTTAGATCTTACCTAAATTTATTTTAAATAAAATCAATATTTTATACAATTTGCAAATAAAGTTTTTATTTTGATATTATAATTATATTTTATAATATGAACATGCATATCATATACATATGTATGTACGTGCACGTGCACGTGCAACATATATAGTGTGCATGGTTAACATATCTGTATATAGATGCTAGGATTTACACCGCAACATTTATGTCATCCCCTTTGTATACATTTACGTTGTCTAATACACACACACAATGTGATATAAAATATATTTATAACAGTGTAAATATTAATGTGTATATATACATATATTTATAATAATGTAAAATAATTATATTTAAAAATTCAAATATTAATAATTAAAAGGGGTTTTTAGGCTTAAGAAAAAAGTTGGAGAAAAATTTAGTTTTAGGACATGAAGTTTGCTTTTTAGGTTGATGGAAACTTTTTAGTGTAAATCATAGAATGGTAGTTGTAACTATCACTCTCAGTTTACACTAAAAGGTGTCCTTCGGACTAAAAAGCAAACTTGTTGTCCTTGAGACTAATTTTTTTGCAACTGCTTCCTTGTGTCTATTTTCCTGTAATTAAAATTTTATAATTAAATTCAAATTTTAAATTTCAGATATAGATTTAGACTTTAAACAATTTTCTGGTTTCCAATTTAAATAAAAATAATATTTTTATAAAATTAAAAATATATATATAAATATAAAGAATTAAAAGATATATATATATATATATATAATTATTTGGAAATATATATATACACACATAAATATATATAAATTAATATTTAAATTTCAAATATATTTTTAGCCTATAATATGTTTGACAAAATCCATTTTTAAAAAAAAAATCCTATATGGTTTTGCAAAATTGTGTTTTATAATATTCACATATATACGATTTAACAAAATTTTACAAGTATTTTATATACACATTTATATGTTAAAAAATTAAACTTTTTTTAAAATCCCTTTCAAAATTATTATTTAATTTGAAAAAAATTATTTTCTTTGTTGGCCAAGAGCTATATATGCACATGTATATATAATTTTTTTAAATCACAACACATATCAATAAACAATGTTGACAGCACACACATATTGGGATTCATAATATTAAGATCTAATCTAAGCAAATATGATTCAAGATAACTATCAAATAAATATGTATAGTTGTAAATAAATAAGTTAGCTTGACTATAGCATAATCAGTACACGTTGAATGCATAATCGGTCAACTCCGTTTGAATATTAATTCGAATTTTTCCAAAGAGAGCTACCAGACTGAAAGCACTACGGATTATTATCTTGATTTTACTTGAATTTGGGGTTTCAATGCTTGAATCAATAGTGGAAGGTGTAGAAAATGCGGATTACGGACCTTAAGGCAGAATTAACACTGAGGGGTGAATAGTGTTTAATTAATTTTATGAATCGTTTTGAAATCTTTTCAAATTAAATCCAAACAGATGCAATTCACAAACATAGAAACAATCACAGAATTAGACACAGATGCAAATAGTAAATAAAAGCAGTAAAGGAAAGAACACACCGGAATTTTATACTGCTTCAGAGTTACCCTACATCCAGTCCCACACAATTTCTTGTGCATATTTCTTTTCAAATATAATGTCGATATTACAACCTTGATTTCAAGGCCACAAGATACACCCTCCTATCTCCAAGTCCATGCCAAACTCTCTTGATTTAACCAGGCTACAAGATCACCTGGTTGATTTACGGGCTATAATCATACCCAATTGATTTACGGGCCATAATCACATCGTTTCCAATCACACTTTGACAGAGAGAAACTCGATGCACTTCGATCTTTCGATCTTTGATTACAAATGATCCTATAACTCTGAATAGCGTTGAGATTTTTGAGAGAGAGTGGCAGAGAATCAAACTAGAGGCAATCGAGTTTGATTCACTTAGAATTTCGGCAGAGTTTTGTTAAGATATAAGAGAATATTTGAGTGGAGAAGAAGGAGTGAAGAAATGAAGAAAATTAACTGAAAATTCGTTGAAAACAACTGATATATATAGGAGAACAACGGTCATGTCCATTCACGAAAGGTTATCACGAGTAGACACTTCTTTTGAAAATTTGAAATTTAAAATCTACGGCTACCATGTCGACATTAGGGGTATAGTGATGTTGACATGCCTATGTTATTTTGAAAATTGATTTTGCTTTAAAATGATTTCTATTCTAAAACTTGTCAAAACAATTTCTAAACTTTGTAAACCATTTTGAATGCAATTTAAACTTATAAAAGAGTTTTAGAAAGTAATCTTAAAATATATAATCTATAATATAGAAGTAATATTAAAAACTAAATATAGATTTCTTTAAAATATATTAAATCTAAAATATTAAAATCAAGAGATAGTTTAAAAAACAAGAGATGATTTTGAAATTAATATGATTTAAAATAGTTTTTGAATTAAGGCTAAAAAAATTTAATTGATAGAGATGACTATAAAAAGATAGTTTTGAAAAAATAAATCATTTTGAAATTTCATGAATTCCATTCCACTGGAGAAGGTCGTGGGTTCCATCCCACTAAAGAGGTCATGGGATCCATCCCACTATTAAAGCGAGAAGGTGTATTTCATTCCACAATTAAAATCCAAATAAAGATTTTAGTGCTATTATGAAGTTTTAACATAAATCTAGACTCTATTACTTATCTTGATATCTTGAACTATTGAAAATCTTGAAACTCATGAGTCTTCAGTCTTGATTTCTACAGTCTTGAATTCGTCTGTCTTGAATCTCTATACTCAGTCTTGAATCTTTATACTGTACAGTCCTCAATATATATATATATATATATCCTGCATATACGTATATATCTTGACAAGAATATTAGTATTTATATTTTATAACAAGTCCTAAGGTTGTTGTCATCAAAACCATCATCTCAGGAACTAACAGAAGGAGGCTGCCATTTTCAACCGGATATGGATGTATCAGAGGCTCAAAACGAGAGCAACAATTAAGGGGTTAAGTTTGTTTAAATAATAGACAAATTACTACAAGGAACAGCAGGAATTTCGATGGAAGCTTCCGACGGACGCCGACGGCCCCGTCGTATAGCTTCTGAATTTAATTTATCATACTATTTTAACTTATTATTTATAGAAGTTAGAAATTTGTTTAAAATAGTAATTTAAATCCTAAAAATTCAAGAATATATTCTATTTAATTCTGCAATTTTTGACAATTTGCGGTTACTTAAATTAGTGTTTTTGATAATTTTTTGTTGTATAATTGGATATTTAACTTTAATGAAAATCAAACTCAAACGATCAATTTATGAAACTTTCAATCTGCCTATTATACAATTCGGTGAAATTTATGATGTGTAACTATTTTATGAATTTAAATATATTTTTTAACTATTACGTAAGTAGCTACAAATTTTTAAATATATTTAACAATAAATTTCATGTAAAAGAAAATATTCAGTGGAAAAATACTTTTTTTTGAATCTTATGTCGATCCAAAGTATTTTGGACCTACTTCCAAAATATAGTAAAAAAGTAAATAAATTTAGGGTGCCGATCTTGAATTTTAAATTTATAGTCGTTCATCTACATTCAGAATAATAACCTTGCTTTCAAAGGCCAAACGATCTTCAAACGAGACCAAATTCAAGTCACATATACTCTGTAATTTATTTATCCAATCCATACGGCTAGAATCGAGAAAAAATGAAAGGAGAACAATAAGACACAAAATATATCATTTTCCAAAGAGTTGTATAACACTTGATTTGTATTATTATGACAACTTCTATGAAAATGACATGTTTGAAGTCTTAATTTTTTCTGTATGCTTTTTAAATCCAACCGTACTGATTAGAGAAATATATAATATAGTATATATGGTTTGAATTTCGTCTTCTTTGACCTTCAAACGAAAAGTTTAAGTCTGAATGTCGATGAACAGCTATAAATTTGTAAAAACAAGTTTGATACCTTAAACCTGTTTGTTTTCCTTTCATATTTCGACCGTATGCCCAAAATACCTTGCGTGAATATAAAATTCAACAATTTTTTTACTAAATATTTTATATTATATGAATTTACTATGTTAAATACATTTAAAATTCACAATTAATTATCAAATCATTAAAAAAAATTATTACATAACAAATAAAGATAACCTTTTTAATAATTAGAAACAAAAACCCGTTATTGTAAACTTTTTAAAAAATTTATAACAAATTAAATTTTGATAATAAAGTAAAATAAACTTATTTTATTTTAATTAGGGAGAAAAGATAAATTATTTTATTCAACATTAATCGAAAGCCGTCGAAAAGTTAGCCGCCGATGGCCGTCGAAATCCGTAGGAATATTGCATATGCAGTAGCAGCCAAACCCATTTTCTTCCTCATTCCACAATCCCAAATCTAAAACTAAAAATCCTAAACCCCCAAATCTACTCAAATCCATCCTTAATGGTCGTGAGCCGCCACAATCCATCAAATTCTTCATCAATTTGCAATCTCCAACTGTTTGCGCCTTCTATTCATCAAAAATCAGGTTTATTTTTCCCCTAAACTAATTGATTCGAATTATGATAAAATTAAAGTTAATTTGTGCGTATATTTGTTGATGATATCTCATTGATTGGTTATAATTGTGTATACTGGTTGATTTGAGAAATGTTAATTAGGGTTATTAGTATTTAAAGCCAATAATTAATGTATACTTAGGGCTAATTTGGATTGATTAGTGTAACATAATTTAGTGTTAATTAGTGTATGTGTTATCTAAAATGTCGACAAAAACAATTTATTTACATAATCCTTTATTAGTTTATGTATCATTAATTATATATAAAGTTAGTTTGCGTGTATGTGGTAATATATATGAACAAATTAGTGTGTAAATTTAATTTTTTATTTCCATGTAATAAATTGAAATTAGCGTTAGCTAAAATATTTCAAAAAAAACATGTTTTTATTAGTTATTAATCATTAAGAAATTTAAATATGAATTAATGTTAATGCTAATATAAATAAATTGTTGTATAATGTACTTTATTTTTCAAATCCCTTGGAGATTTTTTGGTCCCGTCTGAAAAGTATTGTATATGATCATTATATAGATATTCGTTTTTATTGCAAAACAGACTTCAATATTCAATACAATATTTGTCGGATTTGTCCTTGTATTGGACAGTTACAAAAATAATAAAGTAATTACATTTTGTAAATCATTTCATCTTAAATGTTTCATGAAATTTTGACAGCATTTCCTTTTTGTTCCTTATGTACATGCATTTGTGTACGATATAGAGAACAAAGGGGAAGTGCGGTCGAAATTTTGTTGAATCATTTAAAATGAAATGATTTACATAATGTAATTATTATTGTGTTTGTAATGGAAAGTAGGATGACCGACCATCAAAGTAGAAAATAATAAAGTGAAAATATAATATTATATTCATAATTTGTTAAAATTGAAAATATATAAGATTTTATATAAAAGTTAAAAGAATCAAATATTATATATTCAATAAAACATTAAAATATAAAAAAATTAGTGTATAATAATAACATACTATATAATGAATAAAACATTAAAATGTATAAATGAATTGAAAAATTAAATGTCAATCCATAAAATGATCAATATGTTTTTGAATTTCTATCATACTTTTTGAAATAGAAAAAAATGGTCAATTATTTTGTTGATCAAAGGAGCTAGATGTATCAATGAAAGGGAATGAGGGGCTCGATAAAGGAACGTTTTTATAATGGTGTACACGTATTTATTAAATTCGCTTTAATTAATAATGGAAATGATGAAAAAATTCGTTACCCATGTCGTAACCGCAAACATTCGAAGCACTTGAAACCTGATATGCTTAAATTCCATTTGTGTTAAAACATTTTCGTGCCTGATTATTTTGTGTGGGATCGTCATGGAGAACTTGTTGCACCTATGTGATGACTCGATTTTTCATACCCGAAAAATCGAACCATCAGGGTTAAAGAAGAAAGAGGTAGAAGAAGAAAATAGAAACAATATCAGAATCTTACCAACGCAGCGGAATAAAATATAATAGATAATAAATGATCTTTACATAAAAGAAAATACATCTGTTTATACATTACATCATCTGAGTACAGAATCAGAGTATAATACAATCAACATCACGATTCAGGACAGTATAATAACTTGTCCCACATACAGAATACACAACATACACAACACAGCGGAATATACATCATATACGTGTGATACGTCTCGCCATCCAGCTCGTCTCCTGAGCTCCACAGCATCCTATCCTGTATCTTTAATACTCGGTCTGACCCGAGCATTATAATAAAATAACACCCGAGTCAGTCTGGAAAACCAGTGTGAGAAAACACACTTAATTGGATTATTAAAGTTTTCCAAACCCTTTGAAATCAAAAGCATCTCGTAAGACCACGCCACAAATAAACATGTCGGGTTTTTACCTTACGATAGCCAAAACACTTTCTTATCAAATCCTCTGATATTATAATAGTGTCTATATACAAATACTTATTCAAATAGCTGAAATTGTTACCTGATTAAATTCCAGCATACTAGCCACAAAGTGGGTAATACAAACAAAAATCGTAAAGGCACGTAGGGAGAATGGATTTCCAACTAATGACTAGGCACTGGGGTACCACCTGTCATAGTACCTGGTCTAGATTAGTGTACCGAGGATCACGCCCGATCCCCTGCAACACAAAGCCGGAACTACCTAAGGGTAATTCCGAGTAAGATCACCCCACGGTTTGCGCGACCAACCGCCACACACACTACGCCATAAATGGCCTACTGCAACATTTTTGCAAGGTGTTGCCAGCTCAAATGTTGCGATAGATATAAAAATTTGGTCCTACTACAACATTGTATTTATGGTGTTACCTTAGCCATAAAAATGTGTTGCTCTAGCTAAACAGGTGTAACACGATGCAACATTTTTATACAGTGTTGCTATAGATGTATACAAATTAAAAAATTAATAAAATTAGCAATCCGCATGAATACGATCCAACGGTCTACATTTAATCCGACTGTTAAAATGGATCACCGCTGCACTTTTTACCAAATTTTCGTTTTCCCGCTTATGTTGGTGTAGATCCCCTTTCAGTTTACCATATTCACGAATTCCCCAAATTCATACTTCCAACAAATTCACGAAATCCCCAAATTCATACTTCCAGCAAATTCACGAAATCCCCAAATCAAAAAACAAATTCACGAAATCCAGCAAATTCATACTTCCAATTCGCTGTTGCTAACAAAATAAAAAAGGCACTGTAACTAGAAGCTGCCTTCAATGCTAGGTCAGATCTAAATTTCCTATGCCTGAATCTTGTAGTTGCTGATTCCACCTAATGCCTGATGAGTTTTGTTGTTTACTGCCGCCCATTTGATCTTTGCTCGCTGTTGGATCTGGATCTAAGCAGAAGTTCGTCGTTGTTCGATGCAGCCGCCTTGAAGAAACGCGATGCCTCGTTGTTCTGATGGAGTCGCTTAAGTCGCAATGAAGTTTTTGCCTCTGACTTCGCTTGAATTGAAGACGTTTCCTCAGCTTGCATTTTTATCAGTGTTCGTGCTCTGACTGCGGCTCTATTGATGATGTTTGTGGTTCTTTGACACTTAGGGTTGAACTTGAAAATGTTGGTGTTCAGATAATGGTTTGCCAAACTTTGGATTGCAATGGTGTTGGTCTTAAACGTGGAGAAGGTTGTGTGCTAATTGCCCACTATCCAGATTTTGGTCTTATTGGTGATTGCTGATGTGTTGAGCACTGTCGTGATGATGATCTCTTGCTGCTGATGCTGAAATCGATTGTGTAGTTCAATGCTTGCCGTAGTTGATAGCCTGATGTCTTGAATCTGGAAGCGATTCCTAAGGTTGATGTAAGACTTTCGTTACACGAACACAGCGATCGGATTGAGGTGAAGTTGAAAAACTTTTGGAATATTTTGAATAATGTTTGTTAACATGAAATGGTGCTCCAAGTCATGCTAACCTTATATATTTGGTCTGGACTGAACTGGCACCATGCTAACCTTGTTCTTTAACATGAACTGCTCCAAGTCCTTTGTATATCATATTACTGCCTATGTTTCTCTTGTACATGCCTGATGCATTCACTGTTTTTGCTTGATAGGCTGCCTATGTGTTGATGATGTAATTTGATGAGGCAGTGAGTGGGTGTTTTGTGAAAGAGGTTGGGAGTGTGGTCAGTGTTTGGTAGATGGTCAGTGTTTCAGGCAATTGTGTTTCAAGTAAGTGGTAGATGGGCAGTAGTTCCGATGGGTGATGAAGTTGCTGAGGATGGGGTTTGCTAAGTTCAGTCTTCCTTTGTGCATCATTTTACGTCGTTTCAAAGAAGGCTCGATCTTCCAAAATCGGATGAATCGGGCGGTGCCCACTTGTTCGACCTAACTGGGACTGCGGTGCCCCGGACCCCCGCCGGCGCTGCGCCTGGACCCGCTTCGCCTCGCCTTCGGCTCGGCACTCGGCTCGCCTTCGGCTCGGCACTCGGCTCGCCTTCGGCTCGGCACTCGGCTCGCCTTCGGCTCGGCACTCGGCTCGCCTTCGGCTCGGCATATATTTGTCAGTGTCGATGTCTGTATAAATTGAAACTGCATATGTAATGAGTGAACTGAGTGATGTAGTGAGGAATATCTGTATATGTGAATATCAGTGTTATATATCATTGAATTGTAAAATAGTGGAGTCAGGAATTTAGACTATTTCAAATGTTGAAATAAAATATTTATTTAAATAAATTACTGTTTAAATATCAAATTCTGTGCAATAGCATTTTATTAAATAAATATTTATTTTTATTAAAAAATCAAATATGCTCTACATTGTGGGCCCCACAAATTCAAAAAGTTCATATCTATAGCAACATTTTGGAATGTTGCTACAGATACCTATGGGTGTTGCCATAGACCCAAATAGGGTTCTACTGCAACAATATTACTTATGTTGCCTTAGATAGTCAAAATGTTGCCTTTGAGGTCTAATGCAACGGCAAAAATTGCATCACCCTAAAAGGGTTGCCATAGACCTATGGCAACATTTTTCGGGCCTGAGCCAACATTTTTTTTGTGTTGCAGTAGGCCATTTATGGCGTAGTGACAGCCGAAATAAAAAGGGACATCTAGACAGGGATGACCTCACCCTAACGGGCGCTACCCACATAGCCTTCCTACATAACCCCTGATTTTCAGTCATTCTCGGTTGATAAGGGTAGAGGCTAAGCATTACCTTTAGAACATATCCCTTAGAATGCCCATCGTCCACCTGACGATGTTTCGAAAGCATTCATCCATACAAGTCCGTTCCGGGTTCGAACAGAACCGAAGGCACTATTCCTACTACATCTATTTTGGAATCACCCTCAGTATTAGTAGAGATTAGCCCTTGCACTTCACTGCTCCATCTTCGATTCCAACTCGTTTCCCCCACGAAATGTACAAACCGGATCGAAGTGGTTTTCGAGAAATTAATCCCGATCTCGGTCTCTTCGAAACGATCAGCGCATTGGCTAATATTGATAGTCGGTTATTTAACTATCAATTAACATCCACAAACAACCATCAAACATAAATAATTTTCCAAATTATTTATTTACCTCACAACTATCTTCGCAAGATATATTTTCACTTTCAAACCTTTTTGAAAACAGTTTCAAATCACACTCTTCTCATGGAATAAATTCCCAAATACTTATATCCACTGAAAACACCAAGTACAATTACTTTAGATTTTTAAAATAATTTAAAAACACTTTATTATAAAATACACTTTAAAACATTTAAATTAAAACTACTTTAATACTTTATTTAAAAATATATACCTTAAGAATATTTAAAATAAACTACTTTATACAATATAAAACTACATTTTTATCCTTTTTAACACAATACCAAGTTACTTTTAAATAATTACTACTAAATTAAATTTGAGAAATACTTACTTTTAAACTCTAAACATTTAAAAATAATAAATTTCTAAAACATACTTTAAAACAACTTTAAAACCTTTAACTCATACTTAAAAGTTTGCTTTGGAAACGTACTTGGCTACCCAGGGAAATACACTTCTCTTTCACATCTTTAAAAATAAATCACTATTTATTTTTAACAAATTTACCCATTTCTTTAATAAATTCCCACCTTGAATTTATCCTTCCAAATATTCATTGATATATTACTTTCACTTTCATAAACCCAGTTTATAAATTTCATAATCCCATCTTCCTTTCAAGACACGGTTTCAAATACTAAATCAATTTCCAAATTGGTTTTCAGATTTTGTTCCATTTTGAAATAAATTCCTTTACTCACTCAAATTCATTTCAAAACCCATTAACTTCATATTTTACTTCTCCATTATGATTTAAAATCTTGTTTAACTGGAAATATCAATTTCATACTTTTCCAAATTCCTCCCTTATCCTTCCCACTAAATTTAAACTTTGGATTACAATGAATTCCTTATTCCTTTAAGTAATATCAGTTAAGTTTAAAATTCATTATTTCTCTGTTTATTCAAAATCCCCTTTTTCATACTTGGAATTTATCAATTAAAATTTTAAAATCACTTTTATTCTTTCCCAATTCATTCTTAAATTTTATTCAAATTCTCTATAATTATTTCACTTACAAATTCTCTCCTTTTATTTTCTTTCCCAAAAATCCAATTTATATATTTTTGTAACTCATTATACCAAATAAATTCAATCAATCCATAACATCCAATACTCCAATTATCAATATAATTCATCCTAGGATATCAAATAATCATATCATAGAATATTTAAACTAAACTAAATATTTGAGGAATCCAGTTGGATCCCTCCAACCGGTTTCCCTTCATCCACGGACGTTGGCACAATACCAATTCAACTTCGAGGTGGAATATCGCGGTATATGGGTTTATATAATATCATCCGCTATTATGCGGCGCATAAGGTCTCATCCGCTGTAAAATGCGGGAAATCAATCACTCTAATATATACTATATACTACTATATAATATATTTCACATCCAATCAATTCAATCAATCAGCCAAAATTTAAATTTAACTATTTAAATTCATTAATAACCCAGATGTTTGAAATTCCATTTCCAATCCGGCTTGCTTCTTTCCAGATTTTGACCTTGTATAAATACTTATATAGTTTATTAATATTCGAAACAATTTGAACAACCTAACTATCATTTTATAATTTTATTTAATATAATAGTTTAAATTTTAAACTAATCCTTTTTATAAAATCTTTTAGTATCTAAAATAATTAGATAAGTTAATTTTTAACTGGTTAACCTCCTTAATCCATTATTTTAAAATAAACTAGTAAGTGAAAAATATGTATATATATTTTTATATAGATAGTTTATATTTATATTTTTTTTTTGAAATACATACCCTTATAAAAATATATTTATATGGATTCAAAAATCTAATTTTATATAAACTCTACAACACTTAAAATTCCCATATATTTCTTTCAACAACTTTCCTATATATAATTCTTCCTATAGATAAAAGTTTCTGTTATTATTATATATTTTTTCTTCTAAATTGCATATAAAAGTAATTTATATAGGCTTAAAAATCTAACTTTATATAAACTCCCTTATATTCCAAAATCTTATGCATGTATGTATATATATATATATAATTGAAAAACTACACACATATATATATATATATATTTCTTTTTCAAGTAAACCTCAAAAATAAGCATTTACTTTACTGTTAACAATTTATTTTTATTTTTTTTGAATCAAAACATGTTTAAAACTTCTGTAAAAATCTTCATATCATATATACTTCTCTGTTAACCTAAAATATGTATATGTTTAATAAAACAAGTAGAAAATACCCTCACCTCGCCGCCGAGCAACTGCCGTCATCGACGAATCCAAATACTACAACATCATCAATCGTAAATTCAAACGCCCACATCTCGACTTCGACGAACTCCATCTCGACAAAACCCCACGCACGCGAATGCTCAGCAAATCGAAATCGATCAATCACCACGAAAGCCACTAGCTCCAAATCAAAGCCTCGAACTGGAGACTCCACGACCGATAACCCACGCCTTCTCCACTACATCGCCACGAGTTCGCAACCCTCCGATTCGCCTTCGACCCAACTTAGTGTCGCTCGCGACTCCTTCCCTACAGCGATTTTGATAGTGGAGAGGGGAAGACATTCAATTTCCCTTTCTTTTGAACTATCGAGTCGACTTGAAAGAAGGCAGAGGGAAAAACTTATGCACGATTTTTATTTGAGGATCGGTTTTATTTTATTTTATTTTCAGCTGAATTTGAATTCGTGAAAGGATGAAAGGGAGGAGATAAGGTACGGGTATCAGTGTGTTGTCTTTCCTATTTAATTTTGAGTTGATTTCATATTCATCCAGAAATATAATATAATAACCAAAATATCTCGTGGTCCATAATTCTAAACCCCGAACTCCAATTTAAATGCAACAACCGGCGTTCCTAACGTTATATCGTTATTCTAAACACGTTGGAGCAGTTTTCAAGGTCTAGTTCGACCATATGGAGAAGATTTTAATTTAAATCGACGATTTAAATTAAATTAAAACGGTTTATTTCTAGGCTTTTCTGATCGTACAACCAAATGGTAACTCCAATTGATACGATATTTTAAATATCACAATAACTAACTAATACGGATCCAATGGCACTAGTTTCGTCGCAATCCGAGACTGTGCCTCGGAAGGCTATTTTTAAATATTAATTTAAACAATATATTTTCAAAACTGAACAAAACACTTTTAATTCCAATTTTAAAAGTTCTATTATCTTCAGTATCATTAATATGAATTTTCCAAGCTTTCAAATTATTTTTAACTGGCTTAAAATCCCAAATTCAATATTTTACCCAATTTTTAATTATTAAATTCAAGAATCAAATTATCCAACGAATATTGATATTTAAAATTCGAGTTAGAAATTCACTATTGAATATTTAAAATCAACTAAATATTCCAATTTCAAATATCCAAAATTCCGGGTCGTCACAACCTAATCCTATAGTGTTAGAGGAAAAGGTGCGTAATGACAATATTACGGCGAATCCTATAGAAGATATGTTTGAATATGCAGCACGATCAATGTTTCCTATGGTTGAAGTTGATGATGACGACTTAAATGTTGAAGAAGAACCAAATATTAGAGTAAAGAAAATATATGATTTAATGGATGCTGCTAAGAAATCCCTTTGGGATAGTTAAAAGCGAGACCCAATTATCAGTAACTACAAAATACATTGCTATGAAATCTAAATTCAACTTCACAGAAGCCGAACTTATAACTATTGTATAAGCTGCAAAACGACAAATGCCACCCGATAATTTAATGTGCAAAAATCATTATGAAGTGAAAAACCAATGTCTGCTTTCGATTTGCTGTACCAAAAGATAGATACATGTTTAAATGGTTTCATATTGTTTTGAAAAGAAGACATCAATCTTAGGAACTGTAGAATATGGAATGAGGAAAGATACAATTCAAGAAAACAGAAGGGAATGGAAGTTTCATACAAGAGAATGCATTACTTGCCTATCACTTCTAGACTTTAAAGGTTATATGCATATTCTATAATCATACCACATATGAGATGGCACTGTGTGAGAACATAGAAAGAAGGTATTCTAAAACACCCAGTCGATGGCGAAGCATAGAAACATTTTGATAAGACTTATCCTGCTTTTGCAGTAGAGAGTCATAATGTTAGACTTGGTTTGTGTATGGATGAATTTTCACTATTCTCTCAATTTGGTTCTAAATATTCATCTTGGCTTGTTATTGTTACACCATATAATTTACGTCCATGGATGTATATGAAAACTCCATATATGTTTCTCTTTATCGTCATCCTTGGCCTTGATGATTTGAATAAGGAATCGATGTTTATTTACAACCATTGATTGAAGAGTTGAAAACACTGTGGTATGAAGGAGTTGAAACATATGACATTTCGAAAAAAAGAATTTTCTTATGTTCGTTTCTTTGTTATGGACTATTAGTCTACATATGCAATGCTTTCGGGTTGGAGTACGGTCGGTCGTCTAGCTTATCCTTATTCCATAGAAGAAACCCGAGCATTTTCTTTATCGCATGGAAAGAAAATCTCATGGTTTGATTGTCATCGGTATTTTCTCCATGTTAATCATCCCTTTAGAAAAGATAGAAAAAACTTTCTTGCTAATCGAGTAGAAACTATATAACCACCAATGATTTGGTTAAGCGAAGAAATATGAACTTATAAAAGAATATCCAAAGATACATGAAACTAGAGTAAAAATTGAAATTTCAGATAAATCGCGGTTCATAATTGGTGCAAACAAAGTATATATTGGGAGTTACCTTATTGAAAAGATCTCTTACTTTATCATAATATTGACATGATGCACAATGAGATAAACGTATTTCATAATGTGTTTAATACAATTTTGAATGTTAAGGGAATACAAAAGACGATTTGAAATCAAGACATGATATAGAAGAATTATGTAAGCATCTCGAGCTTTGTATCAAGCCAAACGACGGTAAAAAAACCCAAAGCATGCTATGAGTTAGACAAACCAAGTAAAACTTATGTTAAAATGGGTGGAAGGATTAAGATTTACTGATGAGATTTCTTCTAACCTTTGTGGATGTGTCAACTTTAAAAATAATAAACAAAGTGGAATGAAAAATCATGATTGCCACGTAATGATGGAAATTTTGTCACCCGTCGTATTTAAAGACCGTTACCCATTAAAGTTTGGATGGTTATAACATAACTCGGATTTATTTATATAGAGCTTTGTTCGACACGTTAAAAGTGAATGTCTACATAAACTGGAAGTAGATATCCCTATACTACTATGCAAACTGGAGAAAATATTTCCTTCAAGTTTCTTTAGTGTAATGGAGCATTTACCTGTTTATCTTCCATCTGAAGCACATCCTTAAGGTCCTGTGTAATATGAATGGATGTATCTATTTGACAGTTAATAATATTAAGTATGCTAAATACTAGTTCAATAACATAATTAAAATTTAATTTGAAATAATTTTTTAATAGGTACTTAAATCACTAAAGAAAAATTTAAATAAAAAACACGAGTTGAATGTTCGATTTGCAAATCATATATTGACGAAGAAGCTTCATTCTTCTTCTCTCATTATTTTAGTGACCATGTGAACTTATTGTTTGAAATTGTTCTGCGTAATGATGAAGGCGTTGAACAAGATTCTTCTGAAGGATTGTTATCTATTTTTAGACAACATGGCCAACCTGATGGAAAGTGTGTGAAGTATGGTTAGACGATAAAGATTACCATGTAGCACATACATATGTTCCTCTTAATTCTGCTAAATTTGTATCATTTGTTAAGTAACAATAAATAATAATTCTAGATATATGCATTTCCAAATTCATATTTATTTTAATTATACTTATAGATTATAATGCAATTTATTATATATATATATATCTAAAGTATTTACGAATCACAACATCCATAAGGCGATCTCAGTAATGCATTCGCTTATTGGTTTTCAAAGAACGTATATGAACCATGAAATTGTGTAGCCGATGAAGGATTGAAACATCTTACGTTGGCACCAAAAAGAAATGTCAAGACATATCCAATATTCTTTGTCAATGGATTTAAATTCAACACCAAAGAACAAGATGCTGAAAAATTAACTAACAATACCGGTGTATATGTTAAAGGCAGCGATGATTCAGATAATCATATAACTGATTACTTAGGCGTGTTAACCCAGGTTTTGGAATTGATATATTTCACACAACCTGCAGAGAAAGTTTTTTATATTTAGATGTAATTTGTTTAGCAATGTTCTAGGTTCTGGAATCGAGGTGCACAAAGATCATAATCTTTTTGAAATAAAACTTACATAGCATTACCATAAGTATGATCCTTTTGTACTAGGCAAACAAGCACTACAAGTTTATTATGCTTTATGTTCATCTCTAAAAAAGATAAAGCAGATTGGTCGGTAATTTTTTAAACAAAGGCAAGATTTACATTTGATGGTAAGAATATTCCAAACGAATAAGCTTATCGGGTAGATCTTGAGAAAAATAATGAAATAATTTTAACCGACGATCATACTGATTTTGGGCATTTAAACGATGAATCAAATGTTTTAGTAGAAGCATTTGAAACTACATAGGAAAATGATATAGAGTACGAGACTGAGTCTGAATCAAAAAATGCCGATGACTGATTATTAATGTACATTTTGATTGAAGGTAATTTATATGGCTATTAATGTTCCTATTTTCTCAAAAAAAATGATATGTTTTTCCATAATTAAATGATATATTCTAGCTTAATAAAATGAAATGTCTATAACAGATATTTTGTGGCATCGTCATAGATCTTCACAGTCAAGTTCCACCACTTCTAGTCAAAGAGGGACTGATGTGGATGACGGTAGTCCATCACAACAAGCAGAGCTTCCCGCATGACACTGACTATTAAAGTGATTGGATAAGTATCAAATTTATTGCAACATCATAATTTTGTGTATGATATATTATTCATGATTTATTAAAGATCTATATTGCAACGACCCGTAAATTCATCGCTTCAGAAATTTTTTAAAATATTCAAAAATAAGGTTTTGAAACATAAGCGATGATGTTTTGAATAAGAAATAATACTGGTGATCTTATTTTGAAGGAATATTATAAAAGAAATATATAGACTGTGTTAATTATCGATAAAATAACCGAAAATCGTCTTATCGATAAACAACTCTTCAGCCATCCCACATCATGCACCAAGCTGGATACATACACTCATTTGTATATATGAATGCAAATATGAAATAAAATAATTTATTTATTTATGGAAAAATTAAATGTATTTATGACATCATTAATGATGTTATCATTTCCAATTAATTGATTTTTTAATTTAAATTTAGTTTAAATGATTTAATAATTATTTTAATTATTATGTAAGCTCTTTAATTTCTTGTATAATGATAGAAATATTATTTTTAAACTTTTTTTACGAATATCTGTTTATTAACTAAAAAGTAAAAATATGATCGGAAACCAAAATTGGAATTTGTAACGATTCGATGCGTAGGATTTATGCAACGTTGTAAGGATATGTAAGATACATAAACACACACACATGTATATATACAAAACATGTTCATAGGCACATACACAACATAAATATACACATGACATGCATGCATACATACATACGTACATACATACATACATATATATATTTAAATTAAATATCAAAGATATTATCGATTCCTTACCAACTAAGCTAACCAAAAGTCCACCCTTTTTCACCATGGTACAAGCATCATTGAAAGCACATGGAGGGGAGTCATTTCAGCCATAAATGTAATGGAGATGGTGCATGTTGAAGTGATGGATAATGATGCATATGTGTAAAAGATCTAAGATATTTTTCTTCTCCTTTTCACCTATAAATACCACCCCTCCTCCCTCTCATTTCCTCATTTCCTGTCCTTCCATTTCCTAATCTTTCTCTCTTCTTTTCATGTCTTCCAACTTAAAGAAAATAATGCCAAAATATTCCTCAAAAGAAATTCAAATTATAATATATACATATATATATATACTTAAGCACCTCAAACTATTCCAAAATTCCACCTTTACCTCTCTACCATCCACGGCCTCCACTTCCTCCACCATAGGCCGTGCCTTCCTCCTCCCTAACCCTAGGCCATGAGCTCCTCTTGCCATTCCAAGCCAAGGCCGAGCTATCTAGGAGCAGTAATCCAAGTGATCGTGAGCTAGAAGTTCGAGTTAGCAAAGCTATAGCCAATTTTTAGTTAGTCGTTTGAACCCAAGGTGAGAAACTCCTAAACTATAGTATTATATGCTAGTAGATATTATATGTGTTTTATTATGATTGTTGATGAAGGTTGTTTAATAAGAATGTTGAATATATATGCAAGTCACGGAAATACACGACGATAACCACAAAGGAAGATGAATTGATGTATATGGAATGTTTAAACCTCTTAAAAATGGTTTAATATGATTTAGAAGTGTTTTATAAACATTTAAAAGTGTTTTGGAAAAGTTTAAATGAATATTGACAATTTAGTCAAAATTAGGCGCGTCGTGTAACGATAGTTCGCGATTTCACGCCATAAAAGTCAAATGAGTATATAGAATGGAATTTAGCTCGGAATTCTTCGAGATAAGAATTTTCCAAACTATTATATCTATAGTTTTCAAACAAAAAAAGAAAATTGAGAATTCGATAAGTAGGTATTGAAATACGAGTAAAACAAGTTTTTGGAAAAATTGCGGTTTTGCAGTTCGGAATCCATAAAAGGATTTCTTTGAAAATGATATTTTAAAATTGTTTAAAAATATGAAATAAATTCTAAAAATATTTTAAAATGTTTTAAAAGTGACTAGAGTTATAAAAATTAATTTCCAAATGTAGAAAAGTCGTTTGGATCAGTATAGCTTAAAAAAATATTTTCCGCAGCACTTTTCTACAGCGCTTTTCTATAACTTTTGAAATGTAGTTTTAAACGCAACCATTCTTTTCCAAATCTTTTGTAACTTTTTTCAAATGATTAATAAATTATTTTAAAGATGATTTGAAGGATGTATGGAATGGTTAAATATTAAATGATTTAGAGTCGATCAAATTACTTGACCGCCTTATGGTTGTCAAAGAGATAGTGTCTAGGCTTGGGTTTGGAAAACCAGTTTCCTGCTCTCCTTGGCTATCCGGACTAGCTCGATGGATGAGACGGTAAATTTGATTTACTCGGATCAAAATTTTCCATAGTATAAAGATATAATTCTCCAAATATAAATAACTTGGATTTTATAGGGATAACCTTATTGTACTCAATGTTAAAGTCCAAAGAGGGAACTATACTATTCATGGAATTTAAAAGGTGCTTTCATTGTTATTTCGCCCATAGTATTTGTTGAATATTGGAATTGATATTGAGTAGAATTATATGATTTCTATAGATTCTTCTCATTTAATATTTACTGGTTTTGGATTAACATCCTAGATAACATGGTTTTTGAGAAAAATGTGTGATCCTCTAAAATAGAGGAGAGCACACATGTAAATGTGTATATAACACAGAAGACAAGATGTTGCCAACATGCTTGGCAGGTAGCTAATCAAAGTACAAATACAATGCAAATAACTAAGGTTCTCTTAGAATGAGCTCCAACAAGGCCACCACCCATTACACCCCAATATCGAGCTCTGGCAATGCTACTGCCCTGTATTGAGGTGTTAGAAGTACCTGCTGAACAAAGGAACATCTCAGCGCCAGTGATACTAGAAGCCAGCTCCATCTGAGAAGGAACGCCACTCTCTAGACTCGAAAGAAATGAAAATGCTAATGATCTGGACTAGAAAGTGCCACCCTGTAGACTCGACAGAACCGAAGAGAGCGCCTCGCTGAACTAGATAACATGGTTTTAACCCAATTAAACTTATTAGTTTTGAATTAAGAAATCTTTGTTATGTTTTAAATGGAATGAATTGGAAATGTTTTCCTAAGTGGAAAAATGAAATGATTTTGAATTTATTTCCAGTTCAAAAAGTGTTTAAAGTAATCAAAGGATTTGATAAGAGAGGTTTAATGATTTTGTATTTAACGAAAAGAATGGTTTAGAAATATATATCTCCAAAAGAAATTTTGATAAAAAGAACTTAATCGATTAAAGAGTGATTCCCTATTCACATAACATCTTTTTATTGATGATTGGATTCGAAGGAACTAGGGTTGGATTTGGGTAATTCCTATTCGAAGACCACTTCGAACCAACTTACGTGTTCGAAGTGAAAACATGGATATGATATTTGGGATTTTCGTAATAAAGAACTGCTTGTTGATCATTTGGGGATAAACTCCCAATATACATATAGTAGCAGTAGTCTATTCGTTATGAAATATCCCATGCAAGGACTAATCGCTACTAATCCTAGGAGTAACATTCGACATGATGTTGTAGGAGAGTGCCGATGGGATGTGGTAGGAGAGTGTCTTCGGTTTGTTTTGTTCCTTGCGAACTTGCATGGACGAATGTTTGACGTCACAATTGTAATTACATTGGTTGATCTCTATGAATGTATCATCTGATTGGTGGTGGAGAAGGCAACTTCTCTTAGCTTAACACCTTTTCTGAGACATATGAGCTCAGGAGTTATACGTTTGTAGAAATCGGTTGTGTGATTATGGATTGGCAATGTGGCATTCAAAGTGGAATGTGCTATGGGTAAGGTAATCATTACCTTGAGCCTCATCAGTCAGAAATGACATAAACAGGGTAGACGCGGTAGAGCTAAGTGGGTTGCTCCCATTAGGATATAGTTATTACTTTTCTAGATATATTTATTCCCGCTATGATGTCAGATTTTAAATTAATTTTGCGTATGCTAAGAGAGCGCTCGGATAAGTTAGGAACGACCGAGGTGATGGCATATTCGGTACTATCTATGGTAAAGGCAGGCCGGTTTTGTGTTGGTAGAGGTTGGAGCCTCAGGTACATTTTTCTAGAGATGTACTGTAAGAAGGTAGTCCCTTACCTTGTCATTATATGGAAATCCATCCTCCAATAAGTGCCTTCGGATTTGATTGTAGAGCCTAGTATGTTGAAATTTAATAATGTAACAATTTCGGCTAAGATTATGTATATTTACTTGAAAGTGTTTTTAAAAAGGATGTCATTAAAAATAATATCCCAATACTCTGTGTAGCAAATGTTTTGGTTATCATAAGATAAAAACTCGTTAAGTGTTTATGTGTGGCGTGATCTTATGAGATACCTTTTGTTTTCAAACATGGTATTTTGTGTTTCTTACACCAGTCTCATGACTAACCCGGAGTTTATTTTATTTTCCCCTTAAACTCTAGGTGCCCTATTTTCCCGAGCAGCCAACTTGTTAGGTAAGCTTGGAGAATTTTGGAATGGAGCATGGAGCATTTTGGTTCTTTTTTTGAAGCCATCTATCACTTTCTGCTATGCCAGTATTATGTATTAGTATCTACCAGCACTGTAAGGATAGGCCGTTATAACTATCCTAGCTGGGTTAGTACCTATCGTAACTTTGATGGAACAATTTGGAGTAATTGCATGTACTAATCATATGTATAATTATGTGTTGAATATGATGTGAGATTCTACTATTATCTTATCTTCTATCTTTATTTCTTTACCCCATGATAATATGACTCTCCGACACTTGGATTTATGATACATGAATAACGAGGATGTATTATTGTCAATTTCTGAGGGCCGAGGAGGTGGGTCGCCACATTGGGTATCAGAGCTATGGTTGAGCGAAACCTAAGCTTAGATGGAGTCAACTCATTAGGGATAGGGTTAGTATTACCCTAGAATTAGTTTAGTCTGAGAGAGCGCATATTTGAAATTTTATCCCAATAAGTTTAGTAGAGTTTATACCCATTCCCTAAAATAATTCCGTTTATATTTCTAAAGATGTTCCCTTACTATATGCAGGTAGTAGATGATGAGTAAAAGAAGGGGACGAAGGGGAGGTAGCAACACTACGACCACTAACGGTCGATCAAATGCTACAGTAATGGAGGAAGTGGTAATTCCTATGCCACCTTAAGTTAACTTTGCCGCTCTTTGCAAAGATTATACCAGCTTGAGAGGAAAGCCTTTCCAAGGCACATAATGTGTTATTGAAGTTCAAGCTTCGCTCAGATCCTGCGAAAAAAACTTTAAAGGATTGGACATCGATGATAATCGAAAGAGATTCTTGGCCTCCTGGCAATTGAAGGATGGGGATCTAGCTTGGTGGGAGTCCATTACTCTTAATGAATCTAAAGATAATATCTCTTGGGAAAGGTTTTAATAAGTTTTTGAAGAACAATACATACCCGCCGCTGGAAAATCCTGCCCCCGTAGAAGTTTCATGGAACTAAAACAAGAAGCGACGTCTGTAGAAGAGTATTTGCACAAATTTAATGAATTGTCTCGCTTTGGGCCTGGATAGATACACGCCTCTGAAGAAAAATGAGATGTTCATTTCTGGGATGAAGGAGCAGTATCAGGATAGGATGACCGCCCATGTTAAAGGAACCTTTGTGGATTTAATAGATATGGGTTTCAATTATGAAGCTTTGGATAGGAGGAATGCAGTCACAACCCAAAACGACAACAACAAGAAGAAGTTCAATAACAATGACAAGAAGCCATGGCAAGGCAAGCCCGGAGGAGGATCTTAGGAAAACTGTTTTAAAGATGTTGAATGTTTTAACCGTGGAAAGAAAGGCCATTATTCAAAGTACTGCAGGTGTCCCAAGGTTCAAAGGCAGTAGCAAGGAACCATCTCTCCTATGATGTAGAAAAATCTCTTCCATAACTGCCATCAACCCGGCCATTGGAAGAACAAGTGCCCATTAATGAAGAAAGGAGAGCAGGTTAACGTCTATGCTATCAAAGACGAGCCTTCAACCTCTACTGATGTAAAAGGCAAGGGAGTTCTTGAAGGTAATATTTATGTCACCGATGATTTAGTTAAAGTTTTATTTGATACCGGGGCTTCCCATAGTTTTATTGCTAAAAGGATTGGTTGATAGATTAAAACTGATCAAAAAAATAATAGATACCCCTATTAGTGTGTCAAATCCCATAGGCGGTATAATTAATCTTTATATGATTTGTGTAAATGTCCGAGTTACCCACCTCTCCCAAAAAATTTCATGTAACATATTTGTTCTTGACTTCAATGGGCTTGTTGTTTTGCTCGATATGGATTGGTTATCCAAGAATAAAGCTATTCTTGATTGCCTTAAAAGGACGGTAACTTTGTGGACCATCTTAAGGAAATTTATAGAAGTATCTTGTGAAGAACCTAGTCCGTTAAGGGATAGTTTCATGTATGCACTAGAATCATCTCAAAAAGGTTTGGAGACAATACCAATTGTTAAGGAATTTCAGGATGTTTTCGAGGAAGTTAATAGTTTGCTCTAGCATTGGGAAATTAAGTTCCAAATTGACTTAATTCCTGGTGAAATTAAGACCCGTTATTCACCCTATTCGAAGGATGGCCCCGAAGGAAAAGACTGAGTTGGCAAACCAAACTAATGAATTGTTAAAAAAAGGACTATTTAGACCTAGTCGCTCAAGTTAGGGCACAACGGTAGTTTTCGTAGCATAGTCCGATGGCTCCTTAGGGCTTTGTGTAGAATATCGAGATCTAAATAAGAAAACGATTAAAAACAAGCATCCTCTACCCCACATAGATGACTTGTTTGATTAACTTTATGGTGCCCGAGTATTCTCGCAAATGGATTTAGCCACAGGATTCCGTCAACTAAGAAAGCTGAGGATAGCATTCCATTAACTGCATTTAGGGGTCCCGATTGCTTTTACGAATGGTTAGTTATGCCTTTGGGTTGACTAATGCACCCACATATTTCGTAGACCTTATGAATAGAGTATTCAGAGATGTGCCAAACAAATTTGTGTTGGTTTTTATTGATGATATTCTTATCTATTCCAAAACCGAGGAAGAACACGAAAGGCGTTTGGAGATTGTGTTGGAAATATTGCGGAGAAAGGTATTTAAAGCTAAATTCTCGAAATGTCACTTTTAGGAGAAAGAAGTAAGATTCCTTGGGCATATTGTGTCAGGAGAAGGAATCTCAGTAGAACTAGAAAAGATTTCAGCTATACAAGATTGGAAGCAACCATAAACCCCGAAGGACATCCGTAGCTTCTTAGGATTGGCAGGATATTACCGGATATTCATTCAAGACTTCTCCAAAATTTCCTCCCATCTAACAAAGTTGACTATGAAGGATGTTAAATTTGAATGGATACCAAAATGTGAAGAAGCATTCAAGGAACTCAAGTGAAAGGTTAGCTACCGCTCTAGTCCTAGCTATTGCTGATGAAGGTGGCAGTTTAACTGTATATACCGATGCTTGTAAAGAAGGAGTATGTGCTGTTCTTATGCAGCATGGAAAAGTCATCGCTTATTCAAGCAAACAACTAAATATTGATGAGAGGAATTATGCAACACATGACTTAGAATTATTAGCCACTGTGTTCGCATTAAAAATATGGAGACATTATCTACTGGGTCAGAATTCCTCATAGTTTATTATAAATAAACTTTGATTGACCTTAGTAAATAACGTTCCTTCTTTAAATATGTGAAAATTTTGAGCTCTTCACGGATCATAAATCTTTGAAGTATCTTTTTACTTAGAAGGACTTAAATATGAGACAGCAATGTTGGTTAGAATTTCTCGCATCATATGATCTTGATATCTTATAAACACCCAGGAAAGCTAATGTAGTGGCGGATGCGCTAAGTAGAAAGCATGTCGTTATAGCTTATTTAGTGGTACGTGCAACCTTGATTAATCGTATAAAAGAAAGTCAGCTCAAGGATCCAATCATTTCAAGACTAGCCAGTGAAGTAGAGAAGAATATAACACCGAGAAGCTGGATGGGATTCAAAGTAGATGGGCAAGGAATCTTAAGAATGAATGAAAGGATATGTGTTCCCAATGTCGATGGGATAAGGCAAGAAGTTTTGATAGAATGTCATAATTCTTGACTTATTGTACATCCCGGAGTTACTAAAATGTATCGAGATACGAAGAAGACTTTTTGGTGGGATGGCATGAAGAGGGATATCTCTATCCATATTAGCAGATGTGCAAATTGTCAACAGATCAAAAGTGATCAGCAAAAGACCGCTAGATTACACCAACCTCTTGAAATTCCGACTTGGAAATAGGACCAAATATCGATGGAATTCATCGATGGCTTACCACGATCAAGAAAGGAAAATGAAGGCATTTAGGTTATCATAGAGCGATTAACCAAGAGCACACATTTTATCTTAGGAAAACCAACGAGAACTGCTGCATGTATGGAAGAAATATACATAAGGGAAATAATTCAATTGCATGGTATCCCATGCAATATAGTCAGTGATCGAGACACTATCTTTACCAGTAAGTTCTGGAAGGCATTGCAAACAACTTTAGGAACTAAGCTAAACATAAGTACCGCATATTACCCCCCAAACCGATGGGCAAACTGAGAGAGTAAAACGGGTGTTGAAGGATCTTCTAAGAAATTGCATCTTAGATTTCGAAGGTTCATGGGAAAGCTACCTTCATCTGATAGAATTCTCTTATAATAACAGTTATCAGACTAGTATTGGCATGGCCCCGTATGAAGCTTTGTATGGTCGTCCGTGTAGATCCCTAGCATGTTGGATCGAGACCCAAGATCAATTAGCACTAGGTCCTGACATGATTAGAGAAGCTTCAGAAAAGGTTGACATGATTAGAAAAAAGATGAAAGAAGCCCAGAGTAGGCAGAAGAGCTATGCTGATCAAAGCCGAAGGAATTTAGGGTTCTCAGTTGGAGATTACGTATTCCTAAAAGTTTCTCCAATGAGAGGAGTGGTAGGATTTGGTGGGGCAACGAAGTTAGCACCTCGATTTATTGGACCTTTTCCCATTTTTGAAAGGATTGGCCCATTAGCTTATCGTGTGGAATGGCTCGAAGGTTATCTGGTGTGCAAAATGTCTTTCACGTATCTCACATACGAAAATATGTGCATGATTCAGAGCAAATTATTGAAATAGCTGCCCAAGAAGATTAAGAAGTTGAACCTACTTTGGCAGTTATCAAGCGACCAATGCGAATCATTGATCATGACGAGAAGCGATTAAGGAGGAAAGTTGTAAGATTGGTTAAAGTCCAATGGAGTGGTGACACAGTAGATTGCACATGGGAGACAGAAGAAAGAATGCGTGAAGCCTATCCTGAGTTTAGAATTGATACATAGTTGTATGTGTATGGTGTACTCACTGGCTTATGGTGATGTCACTTGCTATATCTTATACATATTTATCACTTCGTTTATATATATATATATATTTGTCTTTGAGTTTTCTTCTTTTTATCCTTAATTATGAGGACGAAATTTTTCTAAGGAGGGAAGTATGTAACGACCCATAAATTCATCGCTTTAGAAAAATTTCAAATTATTCAAAAATAAGATTTTTAAACATAAGTAATGATGTTTTGAATAAAAAATAATATTGGTGGTCTTAATTTGAAGAAATGTTTATAAAAGAAATATATACATTATGTTAAATATTGATAAAATAACCAAAAATCATTTTATAGATAAAAAGCACTTCGGCCATCCAACATCGCGTGCCAAGCTAGATACATACACTCATTTGTATATATGAATGCAAATATGAAATAAAATAATTTATTTATTTATGGAAAAATTAAATGTATTTTTGACATCATTAATGATGTTATCATTTCCAATTAATTGATTTTTGAATTTAAATTTAGTTTAAATGATTTAATAGTTATTTTAATTATTAAGTAAGCTCCTTAATGATTTAATAGTTAATAGTTATTTTAATACATTAAATGTATTAAATGTATTTATGACATCATTAATGATGTTATCTATTATAATGACAGAAATATTATTTTTAAACTTTGTTTACCAATATATGTCTATTAACTGAAAAGTAAAAATATGACCGGAAATCAAAATTGGAATTTGTAACGATTCGACGCGTAGGAGTTGTGCAACGTTGTAAGGATATGTAAGATACATAAACACACACACATGTACATATACAAGACATGTTCATAGGCACATACACAACATAAACATACACATCACATACATACATACATACATATTTAAACAAAATATTAAAGATATTATCAATTCCTTACCAACTAAGGTAACCAAAAGTCCACCCTCTTACGCCATGGTACAAGCATCATTGCAAGCACATGGGGGGGAGTCATTTCAACCATAAAAGTGATGGAGATGGTGCATGTTGAAGCGGTGGATAATGATGCATATGTGTAAAAGATCTAAGATATTTTTCTCCTCCTTTTCACCTATAAATACCACCCCTCTTCCCTCTCATTTCCTCTTCTTTCATTTCCTAAGCTTTCTCTTTTTTATGTCTTCTAACCTAAAGAAAATAATGCCAATATATCTCTCACAAGAAATTTAAATTATAATACATACACACATACACACACATAGATATATATATATACACACACACACACACACACACTCTTAAGCACCTCAAACTATTCCAAAATTCTACCTTTTCCTCTCTACCATCCACGACCTCCACTTCCTCCACCATAGGTCGAGCCTTCCTCCTCTCGAACCCTAGGCCGTGAGCTCCTTTAGCCATTCCAAGCCTAGGTCGAGCCATCTATGAGCAATAATCCAAATGATCGTGAGCTAGAAGTTCGAGTTAGCAAAGCTATAGACAATTTTTAGTTAGTCGTTTAAACCCGAGGTGAGAAACTCCTAAACTATAGTATTATATGCTATTAGATGTTATATGTGTTTAATTATGATTGTTGATGATGCTTGTTTAATATGAATGTTGAATATATATGCAAGTCACGGAAATACACGTCGATAAGCACAAATGAAATCACTTTCCTTTATTTAATGAATTGGTGTATGTGGAATGTTTAAATCTCTTAAAAATGTTTTAATATGATTTAGAAATGTTTAATAAACATTTAAAAGTGTTTTGGCAAAGTTCAAATGAATATTGAAAATTTAGTCAAAATTAGGCGCATCGCATAACGATAGTTTGCGATTTCGCGCCATAAAAGTCAAATGAGTATATAGAATGAAATTTAGCTCGGAATTCTTCAAGATAATAATTTTCTGAACTATTATATCCATAGTTTTCAAACAATGAAAAAAAATCGAGATTTCGATAAGTAGATTCTAAAATATGAGTAAAACAACTTTTTGGAAAAATCGCGGTTTTGTAGTTCGGAATCCATAAAAGGATTTCTTGGAAAATGATATTTTAAAATTGTTTAAAAATATAAGATGAATTCTAAAAATCTTTAAATTTTTTTGAAAGTAATTTAATTTATAAAAATGAATTTCCAAATGTAGAAAAGTCGTTTTGATCAATATAGCTTCAAAAAGCACTTCCCATGACACTTTTCTATAACTTTTGAAATGTAGTTTTAAACGCAACCGTTCTTTTCCAAATCTTTTGTAAATGTTTTCAAATGATTAATAAAGTATTTTAAAGATGATTTGAAGGTTGTATGGAATGGTTAAATGTTAAATGATTTAGAGTCGATCAAATTACTTGACCGCCTTATGGGTGTCAAAGAGATATTGTTTATGCTTGGGTTTGGAAAACCAATTTTCTGCTCTCCCTGGCTATCCGGACTGGCCCGACGGATGGGATAGTAAATTTGATTTACTTAGATCAAAATTTTCCAAAGTATAAATGATATAATTTTCCAAATATAAATAACTTGGTGTTAACCCGCCTTTGGCAAGGCAATATACCGGCGATTTAACCTAATCAACTTCACAAGACATAGCATAGTCGACAAACAAACACCGCAAGATACTTAAAATATCGTTTCAACAAAGATCAAATTGCTCCAAGTTGCCTAGAGTTTGCTTCGAGTCATCCCTGGGTTTACTTCGGGTTTTCAGGTAGGTTACTTCGGGTCAGAGAAGGGCTTACTTCGAGTCTTTGATGGATTAGCACATTTACGAATTACTTCGAGTCACCACAGCACTCGCTCCGAGTCAATGGCATGTCTGCTTCGGGTCAAGGAGGCAGCCGCTTCGAGTCATGGCCACAAATTAATCAAAAACCATCCACTTCGTATCCATCAACGTCATGCCCCTCAAGTTCGTATCCATGAGCTCCAGATACATCCCCTTTATGCACCTCGTATCGATCCATTTATTTCCACACTCACCAGCTTCATATCGATCAAGCGCCCACATGTTTCATATCGATCAATCAATTGATTGATACGAAGCAATAAACCATTGATCGATACGAAGCCACAAACCGAGCATCGATGCAAAGTGCAAAGGGGATCATTGCTTTCGTATCGATCCTTTTTATGCATGTTTCATGATCGGTCAAACGATCGATACGAACTAATGACCATTCGATCGATACGAAAGCAAGAACACATGATCGATATGAAAAGAGGCGGGGATTAATAAGAAGAACATAGCAACTGATGGATACAAATGAGGAAGTAGTCAACTAGGCATAAAATTTGGATCTCGCCTAAACAATCGCTCCACGTTACATCTTGATCGATACGAATCTGAATCGATACGGGGCTATCGATACAAATGCTCCAACATGCCTACAATATTAACCTTGGATCGATCATAACTCGAGATCTACAACTCCAAATGCCTTCAAATTTTCACCATAGCTTGCACACCACCAGAGGAACATTCGTGATATATTCCGTCACCAATGGATCGTTTTTTGATCGATACAAAATGTATGGGGATCGATCAGGTATCGATCCAAAACGAGCCCGGATCGATCACTTGGGCCCACCAACGTGTGAGAAGGAGTATTCCGAATTCAAAGTCGGATATTTCCATGCCACACCTATAAATAGCAGCCCGGTGCCTCTAAAAAAGGGGATTTTAGGCTCTTCTATGCCGCTACTCTGCTGAAATCCATTGTAACTCGGTTACTATCAATTATACTCTTGTAAATCAGTAGAAGATCATGAATAAAACAACAACTCTACAAAGTGGACGTAGGCTACAACGCCAAACCACTATAAATCTTGTGTTTTTTACTGCTTTCCTTTTAAAATTTTGAGCGTTCTTCACATTTATATTCTCTACATATTGTCTATCTTTGATCGGTGATTGTGATTTGGTGCTTTCATCTGCAATTGGGTGTTTATGACCAATTTTGGCGCAAACACTTGGATTTTATGGAGATAATCTTCTTGTACTCGGTGATAAAGCCCGAAGAGGGAACTCATACTATTCGTGGAATTTAAAAGGTGCTTTCATCGTTGTTCCACTCATAGTATTTGTTGAACATGGAAATTGATATTGAGTAGAATTAGATGATTTCTATAGATTCTGCTCACTTAATATTTACTGGTTTTGGACTAACATCCTAGATAACATGATTTGAACCCAATTAAATTTATGAGTTTTGAATTAAGAAATCTTTGTTAAGATTTAAATGAAATGAATTAGAAATGGATTCCTAAGTGGAAAAATGAAATGATTTCGAATTTATTTCTAGTTCAAAAAGTGTTTAAAGTAATCAAAGGATTTGATAAGAGAGGTTTAATGATTCTGTATGTACCGAGAAGAATGTTTTAGAAATATATATCTCCAAAAGAAATCTTGATAAAAAGAATTTAATCAGTTAAAGAGTGATTCCTTATTCATAGAACATCTTTTTATCGATGATTGGATTCGAAGGAACCGGGGTCTGATTTGGGTAATTCCTATCCGAAGACCACTTCGAACCAATTTACATATTCAAAGTAAAGACGTGGATATGATATTTGGGATTTTCGTAATGAAGGACTGCTTGTTGATCACTTGGCGATAAATTCCCAATATACATATAGTAGCAGTAGTCTCTTCATTATGAAATATCCAATGCAAGGACTAGTTGCTACTAATCCTAAGAGTAACTCCTGACAGGATGTGGTAGGTGAGTGCATTCGGTTTGTCCTATTCCAAGACAACTTGCATGGACGAATGTCTGACGTCGCAATTGTAATTACATTGGTTGATCTCTATGAATGTATCATCCGATTGGTAGTAGAGAAAGCAACTTCTCTTAGCTTAACACCCTTTCCTGAGACATATAAGCTCAGGAGTTATACGTTTGTAGAAATCAGTTGTGTGATTATGGATTGGCAATGTGGCATTCAAAGTGGAATGTACTATGAGTAAGGTAATCGTTACCTCGAGACTCATCATTTGAAAATGACATAAATAGGGTAGATACGGTAGAGCTAAGTGGGTCGCTTCCATTAGGATATAGTCATCACCTTTTTAGATATATTTATTCCCGCTATGGCATCGAGTTATAAATTAATGTGGCATACGCAAAGAGTGCTCTTGGATAGATTAAGAACGACCAGGGTAATGGCATATTCGGTACTATCTATGGTATAGGTAGGCCGGTTCTGTGTTGGTAGAGGTTGGAGCCCCAGGTACATTTTTCTAGAGATGTACTATCGGAAGGTAGTCCCTTACCTTGTCATTGTATGGAAATCCATTCTCCAATAAGTGCCTTTAGATTTGATTGTAGAGCCTAGTATGCTGGGAATTTAATAATGTAACAATATCGGCTAAGATTACGTATATTTATTTGAAATGTGTTTTCAAAAAGGGTGTCATTAAAAATAATATCCCCTTACTCTGTGTAGCAAATATTTTGGTTATCATATAATAAAAACTCGTTCAGTGTTTATGTGCGGCATGGTCTTATGAGATACTTATTGTTTTCAAAGATCCTATTTTAAGTTTCTCACACCGGTCCCATGACTGACCTGGAGTTTATTTTATTTTCCCCTTAAACTCTGGGTGCCCTATTTTGCCGGGCAGCTAACTAGTTAGGTAAGCTTGGAGCATTTTGGAATGGAGCATGGAGCATTTTAGGACTTTTGTTGAAGTCATCTATCACTTTCCGTTGTGTCAGTATTATGTATTAGTATCTACCAACACTGTAAGGATAGGCCGTTATAACCATCCTAGCTGGGTTAGTACCTGCCGTAACTTTGATGGAACAATTTGGAGTAATTACATGTACTAATCATATGTATAATTATGTGTTGAATACGATGTGAGATTCTATTATTGTCTTATCTTCTATCTTTATTTCTTTATCCCATGATAATCTGCCTCTCCGACACTTGGATTTACGACACGTGAATACTGAGGATTTATTAGTGTCAATTTCTAAGGGTCGAGGAGGTGGGTCATCACATATATCATATTTAATACATGGGCTTTAAGCTGGAGCCTTCATAAGTTGTTATGGATATTTCTAAGGCTGCTTACAAGAGCGAATAACCAAGTGCTGGACTAGGTAAGACCAGATTCTACCTTACATCTTAGAGTGTATCTAGCAGGATTTCATAGTAAGTGTAAATATGTATTTCATTTTATATATAACTACTTTGCAGTTTTTTAGCTAAGTATAAATGTATAACTTATTTTTTTTCAATGTGCGGGGGCGGTAGAGCTACTGGAAACTGACCTTCTCCTATGCATAAATTATTAGATAGAGAAGATGCGGAAAAACTATCGCGATAAGATATCGAGCATCAGAAAAGGGGAAAAAGCCGGACTAGATGAGTGCAAGCGTTTGCCAAGTCTGGATTGCTTTTTAGGGCAGTGACGAAGTGAAGGTTAGTTTATTAGTTTCATATAATTAATAAAAATTTAGTAGAATTAGCATAATAATTACATCAATTTACAAATCTCAAATATAATGTTAATTTTAAATTTACAAGCAAAGTCACAGAGGAACTTCGCGAATAGAAATAAAAAAGCAATCCACGTATCGCGGGGGTTAGAAATCATTCCAACGTCACCGTTAGAAGTTGGTAAATTTTTAGTTGTGATTGTAAATAGTTATTACATTGTATAACTATATATATAATAATAATATATAATAATTATTTTAGGAAAGAGAGCGTGGTCAACCAATTTAGTACATGGTCATGTTTGCTCGTACTCATGCTATCGAGCATGAAAATAAAGATGGCACGGTAACATACACATGACACGACTCGAAATCACAATAGGCTGTAGTAAGCATATATTAAATTATGTTTATTAATAATCACTTTAAATAATAAGTTATAAATAATTAAAAGTATGAATTTTAATTATAATTTTGTTTCGAATCGTAGGAAAAATTCAAGGGAAAATAGGAGAAAAAGCTTGAGGGATCAGAATGAGAAGAGCTAATTGCTGACAAGGAGGATGCAACCTTTAACGCAGTTATGGAGCCGGCATCACAGAATAGGCTTTATGGTTTGGGAATCAAGAGGCAATCTCTATGTATATTATATTTATGAATAATGTATAACATATTCATTTTACTAATCACAATATATGAAACTTATACACTTTGTTAAATAATGTTATAGGGTAGACGTAAGCAAAGCGCTTATAAAAAAAGCCATCACAACATGGAGATTCAAGAGTTGAAAGCTAAGATTGTGGAGCTGGAGGAACGAGAAAGGCGTCGGGCTACGTGGCTGGCCTTGTTGGACGAGCGCCTTGCTGCATATGTGCAGGAGCATGACACATTTCCCTCATCTGGTGGATTCAGGGACGACGAGTAGGATTGATAGGTATGATTTTTTTTGGTTATGTTGGAACATTATACATATATGCACTTTGAGAGGGATGAGGTAGTTTGACTTTATTGATATGGTGTTTGTGAGTTGGATATGTTTGGATACGTTTGATAAGGGTGAGGTTGATTTGAGTTATTTGATACATTTTGAGATGTTGGTTGTGTGTGGGGTTGGTTTGATTTGTTTTGAGATGTTGGTTGTGTGTGGGGTTGGTTTGATTTGTTTTGAGATGTTGTCGGACTTGTTTGATACATTTTGGGATGTAGTTTGAGATGTTGTTGGATGTTTGAGTATGTTGTGTGTTTTTTAAGTTTGATTTTTTGTAAATATTGATGTTTTGTTATTGTTGATGTTATATATGTGATTTGGGCTTTGATATATATGAGTTATATATGTGAAATTGAGTTGCGATATATATATATATCTGTGTGTGTGTGTTGGTTGAGGTTGAAAGGCCGTTGAAACTAAAAAAGCTTTTAGATTTCCAACGGCTACCGACTTCTTATTTCCAGGTATTTTGATGGCTAACCGACGGCTTATGTTCCAAGTATTCCGGCGGCTTAGGACGGCTTCCGACACCAATTTGGACAAGTCGTCTTCTTCCACGTGTACATGACGGGGTAATGGAAGCCATCAGTAAAGCTATCATCAACCATCAAATTTAAATTGGTGGGGCCATCGAAAAGTTGTCGAAAAGAACATTCTTTGATGTCCTACACATTGACGGCATTTACCGACGGCTACCGATGACCACCAACGGTTCTGAGCCGTCGGGAAAACCGTTGTTTCTTGTAGTAATTATAGAGAAGAGCAAAAAGTGGATTCGGATCAACAACTATCTCTATTAATTCAAACCCCTTTTTTAAATCAAATCCAACCTCTCCACCTACACCTATGGCCGGAAAAAGCAGGTCTCTTCATGTGCCACCCAATAACTTCAAGCCCGATCAAATAAAATACATTTAAATCTAATTTAAATAGACATCGACTTTCATACACACACTATTTTCAACCATATTTTATAATTAATATTTCATAATTATTACTTAATTTAATTAGTTTATAATAATTGTAATAATTAAATCAGGCGGTAGTCGGAGTATTCAACATTATGGTTATGTGACTCTTGGGTGTAAATTCGGTTAGCGATTAATATTGACAATTCAAATATTAACGTCCATATGTCACTTAGCAGGTGGTCTGACCTTATGGCCAGATCCATTATTACATTGCTTTATTAAAATCTAGTTTTACCTAATGAAGTGTTACTCGGTAGTGATAAATATTTACGTCAATTCTCTTGTCAAAACTATCACTTTGGACATACGAAATTTGGTAATGGTCAAAATTCCAATGTCGTCTATATTCAACTTTACAGTCCAAACACAAATTCTTGGATCAATAATAACAATTATTACTTATTGAAATGCTCTAGCTAGAGACTTTGACTTTGAGTTGACTTCAGGTTACTGTGATATTAACCTCATATAACTAAGGAGATGAAAACTCTCTTGAATAATGTTTCACTTCTAACCTTTCCACTCGACTAAATTATAGTCGTTCGATGGATGCATGTCATGATTTAACTATAATCAAAGCAGAGCTTCCATATTGAAGAGCGATAGTATTCTTAAGTCAAGAGAACCGTGTAATTTTGTCATATCGATATTTTATATTTGACCTTAGTGATATTAAACAACATAAAACTATCGACTAAGTCATTCCTTAATTATCCAATAACTATCAGTACATAACCCCTTGGTGCCCCCAACAGTCGTGAGTAACACACTGCCAAATATTTGGAGAGCATTATGCACTCTGGTCTGGAAGAATGCATCGATATCCTATCTTGATACATCTTGACTAGAAATACTTAAAATGGTATGTTTATTTTCATTGTGATAAATTACTCTTGGTTATAACACTTTATAACTACTTCCACAAAACATACCATTTATAAATGTTCAATTAAATATACTTTTAATTAAATTAATTAAGTTACATAACACATTATATCAAATATATAATAGAAAGAAAACATCATTTATTTCGAACAAGATTAGTTATCGAGTTAGATATATGTAACAAATTACATAACTGCTCCTAGGGCGTACCCCTAAATCTATCGATCTCCCACTTTCACTTGGGGTCAATTTTTGAATCTATATCCTATCCCTTTGATAAGTTTTATAGGAACTTATGGAGTTAGACCGTTTATGAATGGATCTGCTATGTTGTTTCAATTATCTACTCTGTCAATCAACTCTCTTTGGTACTAATAAACTATCTTAGAATGTGAAACTAGTCAGAGTATGTTCCTTGACTTGTAGTGAGCTCTTATCATTGCATGGTTATCATATAAAAATAAGGTAGTATTCTCAATACTTGGAATTACCCTTAGCTCGATTATAAATTTATGCATTTATATTTATCCATTGCTTTTATTGCAGTGGTGTTTAACCCGATCCTTAGCCTATCATTGAATCATCCATAACCTTTCATTTGAAACATTTCTAACTTAAATCTTCTCAGTTAAGGTTTAAACATGAATTTTTTATTGACATGTTATACTCAATAGTACTTATGAATTTGGAGTCTAAACACTCCTTTATATGGAGTTCATTGTTTCCGTTAACAATTCTCTAGTATTTTGTAAATACTTGAGAATACTCTAAACTACCATTTATTGATTCTAATTTGGATTTGATATTTTCTTCATGCATCAAATACATAAACAAATTATGATATTGAAGACAATACAACATGTATGGTAATGCCTATTCCTAAAGCATAAGGAATCCATCTTACATGCTCCTTATTAAACATTTTAATAAGGTGTCTTTGCATATCATTTGGGACATTCCCAACATTCTTTATACTTAGTATAAAACATATAATTTTAAAATCCAATATCGAGTATTAAACAATTAAACTATTACTAATTTTAACATAAGTACATCATTAACAATGAACAGTATGTTGTTTACTTATAGTCTAGAAATATCTATGTATCTTTTAGTGGTTCCTTCTTATAGACACAAGCTTCCTCTTCATTTTGACTGAAAATCAAACTATTTGATATTTCTATCAAAATACTTATTTAATTCCGATGCTTATAAAATGATACTTTTGTATCTTTTCCTAGATCATATCCTGAAACCCACAAACTCAATATTGCTACCACTAACTTTGAGACACTTTGGTTATTATGTGCAAACAATCCATTCTAAATCATTATTTAGAATTTTCCATTTCAACACATATGTACCAAACACAAAGTCAAATCATGCAATAATTTTGTAAGTTGATCCAAATTAATTTGAGCCCGTTGAATAATGAATCTATTATGCAAATTTCAGTAATTGAAATTTACGATGTTATTGTTATTAACGTTGCTCATTATATTTTAATTGCATTAGTCTTTCTCTTGAAGCCTCATTCGTAGCCGATGGATCATATCCCTTCAAGTACAACTACCAAAATCATATTTTGATGACGTACTTGGAATCCTTTTTGGATTTATGCATCGTTCCATATCCTAAAGTCAGTACTCTTAATGGCTTGATTGACAACTGAGAAATATATACTCTTGACATTTTTAAGAAACTCATAGTTTCTCTTTAACGGGTGAGAATGCTTATTAGAAATTCTATTGAGATGTATTCATTTAGGTTAGGTTAATTTTATTTCATCCCATGTAACCAGTTTTATCTTTGGATCGTATTCAAATCCATTTACTACCAATAATTTCTCAAAGAAATTCCTTCGCTACGAAGTTGGTATTTCTTGAAACAACAGTTATTTCTCAATGCAAAGAAATATATATTCATAAACACTATGAATTGCCTTATATATAAACTGATTTGGTTTTAGTTTACAACACTTATGTTCAAAAAATAAATTGGCCATCCAATGAAGATCATTCCCAAACTCCTTTTTGGGCGATTCGTACAAGATCCCTCACGAACAATTATTATGTGTAGTCTTTCGACTCACCAAACCTGCCAACTCCTTAGCCGGAAGATGTTGGGGTTTCTTACACATATTTTGTATGATTTTGTGAACTATTCTATAGACGAAATTAATTTTAACCTTGTGTACTATTCTTAAGTACACGACATTACTGAAAGAAGTTAACTCAACTTCACTTACAATTAATCATGCATTGTTTAACAAGGTTTGATTACTCTTTATCGATGCATCATTATGTATTATAAGGAGGATTGACTTTTGAAATTGAACCTTTATTCAATTTAGGTATGTCTAGACACTTTCCAATATTATTTGTTCAATCAAATCGAATTATTTTTACTTACTATTGCATGTTATTTTATTTTCTTTGATTTTATACACTATGAGATTATCATAGACATACTACATGTTTATCAAATAACATATTCACCGTTGATAACTCATCGGTAAATATAATGAAGTATGTGGAACCGTTTTGGTATTAATAGACTTGCAATTGCATACATTTATATATATCAATCCGAAGAGTTCATCAACTCTTATCACGCTCCCACTGAATGGATGCTTTGCCCTTAATTATTTGAGACATAATTAGCTGGTATAATGCAATTTATAATCATATAATCAAATTATTTCTCAAAACAATAGCTTAGTCTATAATTCCAAAATAATTTCATGTACTTTTGTATTTTCTGATGAATCACATTTGTTATGAAAACAAATACAACATTATAATTTTATTTTATAATGAATATTCATAATATTCATATTGAAATAAAACTATGAATATTTTTCAATCAACATTATAAAATAATAATTATTTCATAAATAATGTTTGGTACATTTTATGAGAACAATTTTCATAACTTGGTGGGACCAATATTTGTTATATCCCACGCTCCCGCTATTTATACCATTACTATAATAGCGTATGAAATATGAAGCTTCATTAAACCACTTAATATAATCTGTTTTTTCAATCTACCGTAACTAGTTTACAGTCAAGAGCTTTCAGATCAAATATCTTGAACTCAAAAAAATAAATCTCTTAGAAAATAATTTTCTATACGAATATATTTTTGGAATAGAAATCACATTTCTCATTCCAATGTTATGTGTCTATTATTATTTTTCAATCCTTTTTTGATGTTTCTTTATAAAACAGAAGAGATTATTCACTCTCTTCATCCCAACTATGCCATAGGTTACTTCAACTCTTATACATTCGATTTTCTTTATAAAGATCGAACCATTCAAAGGAAATCCTTTCTACAATATCATAATGTACTCTTTAGAAAAGTGCATTTAGTTATCCTTAACTTTTAACTATAACAAATAAACTACAACTTACGTAAACTGATCAAACTGACATTTTAGTGATTAAATTTTTAGATCTGTCTTGTAGTCTTTGCTCCAGTGTTACGTCTAACACAACAAGATCATTATTATAATCAATTATAAAATACACGATCTCACACTACAATTTACATGCTTATTTTAATTAACTAATTTCATTGAGGTTCCATACATTACGAATTGTGAGCATTCACGGTATAACATTTATATATGATCATATATAGACCAGATATCCATATTCTTGTATTAATTTTAGAGTTCGAAACTCATTGAAAACAATACACAGTTTTGACAAGTAAATAGTAAGTGACCAAATTACGAATGTGTTTAGTGGTTGTATAATTAGGCACTTGTATGGGTCAATATGTAAAAATTTATTGGTAAGTATACTTAATATTTCTATTTGTCAATCTCAATTTAGTTCATTAGTATATTTTAATTGATAAACAATTTATCAATTATATTAATTGCACAAATTTATCGATGTAGGTTATTTTAACTATACATAGTAGATGTTCCTAGAATATTAGTAAGGTTAAACATACGTTTCATTTTACTAATAAGGCTCCTACTAGTCTTTTATATTTATCTAAATCCTAAAATGAAACGTAGAAGTCTTTCGACTTCGCTAGTGAGTGTTAGGACTCGTCTGTCTTGGTATTTTGGCATTGAGTTTGCTCAAAAAGTCATATCCCGACAAATGATAGATAACTCCTTATCGGTTGTATCATATACAACTCCTTACCCATGATTACTTGTCCTAATCTCATTTTGATCTTGAGTTTGTTCAAAAAATTGAAAGAAATTATTCTCTCGTACCTACCATTTCACAGAGGCCTAAGTGTAGTATATGTACCTTGAGTTTTCTCAGAAAATACATATAGTTATCTTACCTCGTCTAATCAATATATTAATAATACTACACATAACATCTCTAGCTTGAGTTTGCTCAACAACTAGAGAGTATGCAAGTAATTTATTAATATATAAATGGTAGTGGACAACACTTGTATTAAAGATTCATAATCTTTAATATATTTAATTGAGTGATAACGACTTATGGAATAATGTATTTCTTATGAAATACCCTCGTTATTTAAGTGTCAAACACATCAAAAATCATGAAAAACATACTTTTAATTGTGTATTCATTCCTTAAGTTTATTTAAGGTTTCATTAATTTTCCACATTTAGTTTGTACATTTATATCATATAAGGTTTATTATTATATAACTTTTATTGTTTATTTAACTTGTATAATATTTTATGTATAACATTATATTAATCAAAGCTTATTTAATTTATTTAATTAATTAACACTTTAATTAATAATTATATTATTCAATATAACAGGTTATTTTGAATATATATATTATAACCTTTATAGCAATATATGTATACCTTACATATATGTATATATATATATATGTATGTATGTGTGTGTGTATGTGTGTGTGTATTTTAATTTATTAATTAACTTTTAGTTCATTTATTTAATTAAAAAAAATTAACTAAAATTTATTTATTTGGAAAATTCTTTTATACACACATGTATACTCATATTGTCTTAAACAATTCAAGGCAATATAACATATACCATTATATATATTAAACATGCATATATATTTAATTTAGAAACTTATTTAATTAATTCATTTATTTTATTAATCTTATTGATAAATATTATTTTCAAAATTAATTTCATAAGGTTTTCAAACATTTTGAAAAATTATATTATAACTTTCAAAATATGTGTTCAATTTTAAATTTAAAACATTTATTTTAATTTTCAAAACAATTTATAAATCTAAAACTTTTATTTTTATTTCAAAATAATTTTAACGTTAGCCCAAGGTCCAATTTAAATTAGGCCTTTTCTATTAGGTATAACCATCAGACTTACCTCATCCTTTCGGGCCAGGTCGGTAGCCAGGTACAGAGTACTTGATTACCCAAACTCAACTTTAGATACTACTTTTCTAAAAACCCTACTATATGGGTAGGCTTAAATAAGTTAGTCCCAATACTTCTAATTTAGACCGTATATGCTATTTTGCTATGATACCATTGTTGGAACTAAGCCAGCACGCAACGGGGTAAATGGGTAAATTTCAAAATTTTATTTCATTTTGGATCTTTTCAGCCTATGAAATCTAAATTTATTTAGATCTAATCCAAATTTATTTTAATAAAATCAATATTTTATTTTATTTATAAATAAATTTTTATTTGGTTATTATAATTATATTTTATAATATGAGCATGCATATCATATACACCCAACATACATAGTGTGCATAGTTTAACATATTCGTATAGAGATGTAGAGATTTACATCGCAACAGATATATTAGCCCCTTCATGTACATATGTGTTGTCTAATACACACACACATACCTTTAAATGTTATATAAAATATATGTATAAGAGTATAAATATTAATAGATATACACATATATATTTATAATAATGTAAAATAATTATATTTGAATATGCAAATATTAATAATTACAAATTTAAATTTAAATTCAAATTTCAAATTTCAGATATAGATTTAGACATTAAAATATTTTCTAATTTCCAATTTAAATAAAAATAATATTTTAATAAAATAGAATAAATAAATATAAATATATGGAATTGAAAAACATAAATATATATATAAATTTTGGAGATATACAAATATATATACCTATTTATATATACAAATTAATATTTAAATTTCAAATACAAATTACTAATATATATTTAATTATAAATGGATAAAATTATATATATTCGCATTCATTTTGGGCCTATAATATGTTTGAAGAATCCATTTTTAAAAATCCTTTATGGTTTTAAAAAAATTCCTTTTTTAAATAAACATTTTCGTATGAAAATGTTTAAAAAAATTAAAAAAAAATTTCATAATCGTTGGTATAATTCATGTGCATTAAAATACACACACACACACATATACATATAATATATTTATTATATTAATGTAACATCTTGTATTTTAAAGTAAATGTACACATATACATATTTATTTATTTAATGTTTTAAATAATAAATATATATAGATATATATAAATTTTAATTTTTGAAAATTATTACATGTATATGATGTAACAAAATTTTACACGTAATTTATACATACATTTATACCGAATTTTTTAAAATATCCCTTTTAAAATTAATAATTAATTTGAATTTTATAATTTTCTTTGTTGGCCAAGAGTTATATAAGCACATACAATTTTTTAACAATGCACATATATAGGGATTCATGGTATTGAGATCTAATCTAAGCACATATAATTGAAGATAATTATCAAATAAATATGTATAATTGTAAATAAATAAATTACCTTGACTATAGCCAAAATAGTACATGTTGAAGCTGAATCAATCGACTCCATTTGAATTTGAATTCAAATCCTTCCGGAGAGAGCTACCAGACTGAAAGCACTACACACTATTGTCTTGATTTTACTTGAATTTGTGTTTTTAATGCTCGAATCAATGGAAGAAGAGGGATGCTATTTTCGGCTAGATATGGATGTGATGGAGGCTCAAAAAAAGAGCAACAAATGAGGGGTTAAGGGTGTTTAAATCATAGAGAAAGAGAGGAGAAAAAGGTGGATTCAAATACACGAATATCTCTACTAATTCAAAACCCATTTTTGAATCAAATCCAAACCCTCTGCCTACACCTATGACTGATCAAATTAGGTCACTTCACGGGCCTCCCAATCACTACAAGACCAATCAAATAAAATACATTTAAATCTAATTTAAACGTACATCAATATCGTATATCGATACGTGTGTATACAACTTTTATGTACATAATATTTTTAATCACAAATCAAATAACATTTTATAATTAACATTTCATAAGTGTTAATTAATTTAAATAATTTATAATAATTATAATCAATTGAATCAGGTGGTAGTCGGAGTATTAAACATTACGGTTGAGTGACTCTTAGGTGTGAATTTGGTCAGCGATTAATATCGAATAATTCGAATATTAACGTTCATACGTCACTTAATAGATGATGTTTCATTATGGCCAAATTTATCGTTTACATAGCTTTGGTAAAATCCAATATTACTTCTTTAAGTGTTGCTCAGTAATGATGATTATTTACACCAATTCTCTTTGTCAAAACTATATCACTTTGGACTTATGGAATTTGGTAATCGTCAAAATTCCAATATTGTCCATATTCAACTCTATAGTCCAAACACAAAGTCCTTGGTTTAAAATAACAATCATTTTTAACCGAATTGCTCTGGCCAGAGATTTTGACTTGAGTTGACTTCAATTGACCTTGATATTAAACTCATATAACTGAGGAGATTAATCCTTTGTTAAACAGTGTTTGACTTCCATGATTTAACTATAATTAAAGTAGACCTTCCACATTGAAAATCAATAGTATTCTCAAGTCAAGAGAATTGTGTAATTTGGTTATATCGATATTTTTTGTTTGACTTTAGTTATATTAATCAACAGAAAACTATTGAATGGATCATATCTTAGTTATCCAATACTATTAATACATAACCCCTTAGTTCCCTAGCGGTCAGGAGTAATATATTGCCTAACATTTAGAAAGCGTTACTTACTCTAGTCTCAATGGATGAATCAATATCAGTCTAGATACATCTTGACTAGGAATATTTAAAAATGGTATGTTTATTTTTATTGTGATAAATTACTCATAGTTACAACACTTTGTAACTACTATCACAAAACATACCATTTATGGACTTTATATTAAATATACTTTTAATTAAGTTAATTAATATAACACATTATGTAAAGTATATAATAGAAAGAGAACACCTTTTATTTTGAACATGATTGGTTATCGAGTTAGATATATGTAACAAATTACACAATTGGCCCTAGGGCATACCCCTATCTCTATTAATTTCTCCAACTATATATGTATCCTTACTACAAACAAACCATGAGTCCAATCAGATTTAAAGTCATATGAGGTACAATGTACTAGAAGGTATAACACGAATGAATTCATAGCCTTAGCTCTGAACCGTCACTGTAAAGTAAAAATACACATAGTTCTTTATATCTTGAGTGAGGAATCGAAATAAATGTTGAATTTACTAATCCTTAACAGTAGTTTTAGAGAAGCCTGCTTAATAAAATTAGTATTTGTAGGGAATTACAGTACTATTGAAATACTCATAATGGTAATTTATATAACTTCTAATAGGTATTTTATATTTAAATGAATATAATAAATACGTATTAAGATATGCTTAAATATTTTCTCTCCATAATACATCATTAAGCAATTGTCCATCATGGAAGAATCCTTCATTAACAAAAATTCATTTATTGTATATAATAGTATAATAAACATAAGTAAATTCGAAACACAAAAAAGGTATGAAAAATTTAGAATTAGGACTTGAACATATGAGTTCGCTTATAAATTATTTTTTCCAACTGTAAATAAAATATAACTTTTTTTTGGATTAGTATTCAAACCCATGACTCTGTTAGTATACCAAAGTTTATTTAGAAAAATTGCATTTATGTCAAAAAGATTTAACATTAAAATGTAGTTTGAATAAAAAATTATTTTTCTTTAATGTATTGTGCCAGTTCTTTTTGATTCATAATGAATTATGCCTAAAATCAATTAGTTCGTAATATTATTACATGATGTTAAAAAAGCCTTTAATTTAGATAATTTGCTAAGAAAAAGTTAGTTTTGTGGCTAATGTTCAGTTAAAAGGATGCGTACCAAAAAATGAGATATAACCAATCATTTATAAAGAAATGGAATCTAGAATACTATAGTAAATGATGGTCCATTCTAGCCACTACACTAATTTTGCTATAACTCCAGCTTTCAAATTGTCCCACTATCAAATTTGTAAGCTAACTCTTCAATTGTATTCATATGTCTTTTCACATTTTAACTCATATAAAATGGATCATTTAACTATTAAACAACCCCACCTTCTATATTATGTTTACCTTCTACATTATCTTTGACGGATTAATTGTCAGAAACATTAGTGATCAATGTAATGTATAATTTGGCCTTGATAATGATATAGCTTAAAATTAGTACTTTGCTACAACCACAAATTGTTTATTACTTCTAGTTTAACTCGATAACTAAACATGTTTCAGTAAATAGCTTTGTTTGGCGAAACTTATAGATACTGAAACTATTTCATAAAAAGATTCATCCCGAGAATGATATAGCTATGTGAAAGAAAACATGCCATGTCTACCTAATACAAAAGCAAATGTGCCAATGCAAATCACTCATATTGGAAACAATTGCTTATTGAAGGATTCTTCTATGAATTCTTCAAACTTTTTTACAACCAATGCTCAAATAATTTAAATTTGTATTTGATCACTAACTTTTAAATTTCTTTACTATATGTAATCGAAGACTTTTGGGTGTGAAAATGTACAAGATGACACATTGTTCTGGGTTTTGAAGCTTGTTTTGGTTTAGTAAGCATATGAAATTTATTCGTTGTGCATTTTGTTGTTAGTATTTGGTGTGAACTTGCTTTATGTATATTGTTTTTTTGTCCATAGATTTTGTGTCTTTGTTTATGGATATGGTGTGAAGTTGGTTTATGGATGTTATCTTTGTTTATAAATATAATGTAGATATAGTTTATGAAAGTTGTATGAATATTGTGTTAAATTCATTTTTTGGAAATGACTAATAATTACGCGTTTATATGAAAGTTTTTGAGTTTGATTCGAATATGTTTTATGCATTAGCTAGTTGAAATACATTTAGATGAGTTAACTTATGTGTGTGTGTCAATATTGTCACAGTACATCAAAAATTATTTTTGTAAAATCAAAATAATAAAAGATAGCGGTTAAGCCTTCTTGTCATTACTCTAAGAGTTAATGCTTATTAATATGACAACATAATATAACACTGTGACAAGTTAATAACATCATATATCAATAGATGAAAAATTAAATATTTTTGGCACCAAATTGTAAATGCTATAAAAAGTTAATAATAGCATTTATCAACTGCTGGTGAAAATGTAAAAACACTTGTATACATCATTTATAGTAAAATGTAAAAGCTATAAGATGTTTAAAACATCAAGCTAGTAAAGGATGTAAAAAGCTATTAACAGCTCAATATAAACGCCATCAAATTGAATTTTTAATAATGCTTATTATTTGTGGTTACAAGTTATGTATCTACGAAATAATGTTGTCATATAACTTTTCTAATGATGCTTTTCTATCCTATTACAATGTTTTAGGAATGTTGTAAAAGCTTTTTCTAGTATAGTGAAATGAGCAAACTAGATAGTAGGTGTAGACGGTACATGGAGTTATGTAGATGGACTAGAAGGAGGTGATGCTTTCTTATATTTGTATTTTGGGCTTATTATTGCTTATTCCACTATACGACAATATGGAGCCTTGATAGTGTTTTCATTTTATTTAGAGATAGTTTATCATCTGAGTTTATTTATTAGCTGTATAAACTCTATTTATTTTTTGTATAACTGTATGAACCTATGAATTCTAGTTCTATGGTTTATTTAGTTATTACCGATCCATATGTTTTATAGCTATGAAGATTATTATATTCTATTCGATGCACTGCGAGATATACGATAGGTTCAGCGATTATTTTATCTATTTTACACCTCTACATTATCACTCGGTGCATTATACAAGTACATTGGGTGTCGGAGGTGTAGGTCGGTCGTCATAGATAATATTATACACACACACATAGATATATATATATATATATATAATTGTCTTTCTACCATAAATGTATTTATTAATATATAAATTATTTTACTTATTTATATAAAATATTATTGTTAACAAGATTTCTCGTCAAACCACCAAGGCTGTGCTAAGGAATGGATATTATTCTTTTGGAAAATAGTGTGGAAAGGAAGGAATGTATCCTTCTTGAATTTCCTTTCAAATAGGCTTTGGTAGACAAAATTTAACCAGATTATCCTTTCGACCCGGTCGAAGGTCGAAAGGGTTGGCTTCAATGCTTAATAACCTTTGGACCCTATCGAGTTAGTGTAGATTCTCTTTTAAAAGCTTTCCCTTTTGAAATAAATGAAATACCTTGGATAAGATTTCTCTTAATTGGATTCGACCCTGTCGAAAGCATTGGTTATTGGTTGCTGGGATTCTATCCTTGAATCTAAGACAGAGGTTACGACTCTATCAAATGCGAGGGTGTTTAGGTGTTAAAACTTGATCCAGGAATCTAAGATAGGGGTTTCGAATCTGTCGAAAGCTGTGAGCTTAACCTTCTTGGGCTTGAACTAGTAATCTCAAGCTATAGTGTTTTGGTGAAGGATTTCGACCTTGTCGAAAGTTGATCCTCGAGCTCTTTGTACTAGTTGAAGGTTTAAGAAAGCTGTGACTTGGTTTCGACCTTGTCGAAAGCTAAAACTCAGAGGTAGGTTACTTGAAGTATGAACTTAAAGTTTTTTAAATCTTGATTGGTTTCGTCTGTGTCGACGGTAGCCTTTCAATGAAGGCGAAACTTGAAACACAAGAGTGAAACTAACAAGAACTTTTATAAAATGATAAGTGCTTCCGACTTTGTTGATAGGTATTGTTCAATGGTTTCGATGATGTTGGTTACACCTGAGCACTTGTTTCTGATCTGATGTAGAACCCTTTTAGATCACACTGGTTTCGACCAGTTCGAAAGGCTTACCATAGCTTTCGAAGGGGTCGTCCTGGACAATCTTTACTTTCGCATAGTTTAAACAAAGGCGAAACCTTTGGTGTTGAAAGGTTTGGTGCATATGAAAGTAGCTATTCTCATTGTCTTCGAAAGGTGCTGCTTTGACTCAATTGAGAGGTCATCATGCATATGAAATGACCTAGTCGAAAGGTGGCTATTGAAGGCGAAAAGGTGCTTTTGACTCATTTGTCTCCTTCGAAAGGTATGAACTAAATGGACCGTTGTTGTAGAGACCTTCCGAAGCGTTTGAAAGGTTTTGAAGCTTCCATACTTTGACGGTAGCATCCCTTCGACTCCTTCGAAATGTTTAGTTGGAACCTTCTTCACTTGTCCTTCTTTGACTTCTGCTCATAACGATTTCGAAAAAGTCGAAAGGCTGATTTTTGGTGTAACATTTGCCCTCCTCCTTGAGAAGGGATGCTCATGACTTTCCAAGTCATCTATGTCAAAACCTAAAGTTTCCTGCCTCTTGGTCTTCCTACGTGAATCTGGGCCATTTATTTGAATTTGATCTAACGATTGGTGGCTTTTGGTAGACTTTTCTTATAAGTACGTTGTTTCTTCTTCTTCCTCACTTACTTGTAATCAAACTTTCAAGCAAAAGTAAAAGAATTCCCAAATTTTCTCAAATTTCTATCCGCTTTCGGAAAACAAAGTAAACACCAAATCTAATTCGTAAGTTTAATTTCATCTCAATTTTTGCTAGTTTCCTTCTCTGTTATTCGTATATTAGTCGAATTTGGCTTTTTCAGATTTCAAAATCGAGATTCGACCTTGAAATGCTCCAATTTTGATTTTTTGAGAGTGGGTTTATTTTGATTTGCTGAGAAACTTTTATAATTCAATAAAATTTGTTTCTTGTTTTGGATTTTTATTCCATTATTTACGATTTTTGTTTCTCCTTACAAAATATGTATTTTCAGTTTGATAATAATTTTCTTACTTTTGAAATCGTAAAAGTTTGATCTTAGTTAAAATTCTTTTTCTTAATTAGCTTAATTTATTTATTTTAAGAAAAATTTAAAACCCTGGATTTTGCAATCAGGTTTGGGGAAGACAGTGGAACCAGCTTTCTTTGCCCGGAAGTTTCAAATGTACGAATTGGAAAATTAGCGCCACAAAATGACCTTTCTACCCCTTCTAAAGAGATTGAAGCGGCAATATTGGTTTTGCTTCCTTAGCCCCTTTCGATTGGGTCGAAAGGTGTTGTAGTGCCAATTTGATCAACCTTGTCGAAAGGATATGTAGTTAAGTAAAGTGTATCAACCCCTTCAATAGCAAAACGTTTCGGCTTAGTCGAAAACTTTTTTGTCGATTGCAATCCATTCTCTTTAGTTAACCTTCTGAACCTTCATACCCCTTCGACCCTTTTGACACCACTTAAATCTAAAGAGTTGAAACCCTCTAGAGTTATCTTTCTCCAGCATTGTCGAAAGGTTATAAGTGTACATAAATTTAACTTAGGACCTTTTGACCCAATGAATATGTAAGGTTTCCACAACATTTGTATTTTTCTTAGGAAACCTAAGTTATTGGTTTTGACAGTGTCGAAGGGTTTTGTTACTTTGTTTATGCAATGTTTGCAGCGTACATTTTTTTTATGTTTTAAGTTAACTTGGACTACCTCCTTTTAACAACTTAGTTACTATGGAGCTTTCGACAAAGTACCACTTTACGTTCTCATATTTTCTTTCAACTATGTCGGAAGCTTGTAATTGTTCATATTTGTGCTTTCAACATTGTCGAAAGGTTATGGTTAAATGTTTACTTCCTTAGACTTTTCACCTTGTCGTTAGGTATTTACTAAATGTTATTGTTGCTTTCCCATTGACCTTGTCGAAAGCCTAACACCTTTTATTTTTAACTTAAACCTTTTTTTTAAAATTTAAAGTTTTATTTATGTCTTTTTGTTTAAGTTATTCAAGTACGTCCTTGACTAATTCTGAAATGAATACTATGTTCATATAAACTTGGAAATTTTAACTAAAACATTTTCACCTGGTAGAATCATGAGCTCTCCAAAGAAACTTGATGCCATCTCGAAGCATTCTTTGGTATCTTCCCAGAACGAGGTTGATGCCATCCTTAAGGACTTTGGAATTTCTGGCGTGGAAGCTATTCCACTCAGGGAGAGAGACACTATCAACAACCCTCCTGAAGGGTTCTTCGCTTACACCGCTGTCCATATATGGCACGGAGGATTTCCGTCCTTTCATGAATTCTTGTCCAGATTCATTTCTCACCTTGGGGTTGCTCCAATCCAGCTATCCCCTAATGTTTACACCTACCTTCTATCTCTGGAGCTGATGGCACTGGAGTCCGGACTTCCTTCTTTAAGGGCTGAATTGTTGAACTACTTAACCCAACTGGTCAAGCTTAGCAACCTTAACTGTCATATATACAGAGCCAACCCCCAGAAGAAGTTGATATCGGATGGGGTCAACAAGTTTAAAGACTATGAGGACCAGTTTTTCTTTGTTTGATGTTTCCCAAACATCAGTGGAATTTTCTCTACTCCTCGGAAGTTCAAATTTTCGTTGTTTTCTTTCTATTCTATTACTTCTCTTGTCTAATCTTTATCTTTATTAGGTTCTCCTATCAAAGAACTTAACGAAGCTAACAACAGGACGATGGAGTCTCTAACCGCGGCTTCTGCTAAGATAGGAAATCGACTGAAGCTGTTGATACCATCGAACTTGAGGAAACATTCTCTTCTTCTCCCTGGCCAAAGGGCTTTGGGACTACCACCCTTGATCCAGCATAATTCAAAAGGAAAATGTTTCCTCTCCTTGGGAGATGCTGAACACTTTTCTCCCATGCCACCCATCTGCTCAGACCACTCTGGTAAATTATAGGCACAATATTTGCTTTCTATCCCTATTGTTTTTTTGAATTATTTTGCTAACTTTTAATCTGATTGAACTCTTTTCAACTGCTTCTCAAGTCGAAAAGTCTGTTAGTGTTGCCACTCCCCCTTCTACAACCTTTGGAGCGCCATCTATCACTGATTCTCTTACTAAATACAAGAAGGCTTTCCATAGGAAATTGGTGGAATCATCATAAATTGAGCCACCTAAGAAGGTTGCTAAAGTTGTTCATGTAGAGGAGGAGGATGACTCATTTCTTGATAAAGCTGCGAAAAGCCTAATCGTTGAAGCTTTTAAAGAAAAACCGAAGTAAACTCCAACTGCGATCGACCCTCTTTCTCGCATCTCTATTTCTGATTCTCCAACTGCACTTGAGCAGATGCAATTGGCTTTGTTGACGACTCCCTCCTTAAAGTAAATTCCTTCGAAGCCATCGTCTTCTTCTCCTCCTTCCATTAATTTTGAAGAGATAGCCGAGTCTATCTTACAGTTTGAGTTCTTCATTTCCAGTCATCCGCCTTCTTCCATTCCAGATTTGGCAGGGCACTATCGCTCTTTAATAGAGCAACAATTTCTGGTAAGTCCACTTCAATTGATCTTATCATTATTGGTTTTCTATAAATCACTAACTTGTGTTACATTTCTTCCTTTAGATTTCCAAGAGTTGGTTGACCCTTCACGAGCACGCATCAAGATCTTCTCTTAAATCATCTAAGTCCCAAGAGGAAATCTAGGCTCTTAAGAATCTAGTGTCTTCGTTTTCTACAACCAAAAATGAAGAAACTTTAGAATTAAAACGACAAAGAGCTTCTCTTGCTCGAGCACAAACTGATCTCTTGGCAGAAAGAAAGGCTCGTCAACTCCTTACTGACGAAAAATTCGCTATGGAGCTTATTTTAAAAGATTCCAACGATGAGAAAGCTCTTTTAACTGCCAAGAATGTTTCTTTGAAGGAAAAGTTCAAGAAGAACAGGGTTTCATTGAAACTCGCTGTCAATACCATTTCTGACTCTAAGTAACGAGTGTCTCAATTTATTGGTACAACTTTTGGGCAAATATTGTTGAACTCTTATGAAGAAACCCTCATGCTCGCCTATGCTGACAACTTTAAGAAGTGTCCTGACTTTGGTTTCACCTCGCTTTACTCTGCCCTAGTTGATAGAGTAATGGGCAAGATCAACCAAATGAAGTAGGAGATTGAACCTACAAAAGAGGAGGAAATCGATGCCTCCAGGATTCTTTCCTTCGACGTCCCCTCCTTTGAAATTGAAATCGATTTTGAGGATGAGGGTGATAATGATGATGCCGCCGATGAAGAAGGTGATGACAAAAATGATGATGATGACCACAACGAAGATAAGGATGATAACATTGATGGTGGTCAGGGCATAAGTTGTGATGGCAGAGATCATGATGAAACCTCTAATAAGGATGGGGATGACAACACCAAAGCATCGAAGAAAGAGCCAACCCCTCCCACAACTACCCCGCCTGCATCTGTTAGGCCTTCTGCTACCCAAGAGGATGAGCCTACTCCTATTAATGTTGAAGAGCCTAAAGGGAAATAGTAGGCTTCCCAGACCTATGTCCCAATATCACAGGTATGGGATTCTCTGTTTAAATATTTTTCACTTCAAAGATAATAATAGGAGTGATAATCATTCATTTTAGATAAGAAAGAAGTCTATCCTCCCTTATAAAACAAAGCTTGAGAGAAAACAAGATGAAATAAACAAATTATGTAGGAAGTTAGATAAGCAGACAAGGGAGTGTAATGTACTCTCTGAATAGTATCATAGGCTTGACATGAGTGCCTCGATGCTGGCATCTTCTAAACATCAGAAGGCTGCTCCCTTACTAAAGAGAGCGCGCCTCCAATATGACACTCTATTAAAGTAAAATCGGGAGTTAATTACTTTATTTTGGATGCTAATTGGAAAGAGAGACATTTTAGTCAACTATTTATATAAAGCTTGCTATAGACACTCAATAATTGACTTCTCATGCTTAGGTCAATTTAGCGGGGGTTTACTAAGATGCTTTCATAAGAGATACTTGGATGAATTCAGATCTGACCCGCACCCTAGAGCTTGTTGGAACTTACCACGGGTTAGATCGGTTCCCCAAGATCTCCCTCCAGAAAAGCTTAAGTATTACAAGAACAAATTTGTATCTGAATTATTTTCTAAATCTGTATTGTATGAACCAGATGAGTAGTTGTAAACATGTAACATTGTATTGTTTTATAAATATTTGTTTTAGTCTTACTTTTATGCTTAGCTTCATTTTATTATATTATCACAGAGTGACTTTTCATTAGGTCGTCTTGTTTCTAGAGACCATTTAAGCCAGTATGTTAAACTGAGAAGATTTTATCTTGGAAAGGCATCACTTTTAAAGTCCTCGAAATTAGAAAGATATTATTTTCTTAAAGATTTACAAAAACTCTACTTGGAATATCCTCACCTTCGCTTTGACTTCCTTGGTGATGAAAATAGGGCATTCCTTAAAGATATCAGAACACTCCATACAAAATTAATTTGCGGCTGTGATAGTCCTCTAGCTGGGTGTAACGACCCGTAAATTTCGACCATTTAAATATGTTGATTTAAATTGATTTTTGTAATTTAATGTAAAAAGAAATGAAAATCTTATAATGTATATTGGAGCGAATGTTGGAAATTAAGTGTTGCATAGGTAAATATAATAAATTCTTGACAAATTGGAATGAAATCCAATTGAAGGAATAGTAGAAACCATTATAATTTGTTAATTAAATTGATTTATGCAATAAAACATTTTAACAGTAATTGTTCGTAAATTTAGGTAATAAGGTAGTACGTTATTTGGAAATAGAATTAATGGTAGAATAACAACTATTATAAATTACCAAATTAATTGGTCAATGAATATATTTGGAATTAAAATTCATATAAATATTAAGTAATTATGATATTATTGATAATAAGCGTTACTAATTATTAATATAGTAACGGAAGAGTAAATGAAATGCAAGCGTAGAAACTTAAGCTAAGGATTAACAATTGAAATGAAATGTCTTTTAAATGGAGTACTATAAATTGTCATACTAAGCTAAGAATTGAATATAAGGAAACAAAGGCAAATAGTAAATCAATCAATGAATTTATATAGATTGTAAAGTTATAATGATAAATAGTAATTATATGTCTTGTACGAAGTTATAATATTGTGTGAATTTTTAATAAAGAATAACTAGAATGGGATTCAAATTTGTATATTAATGGAAAGTTCAATAAAATTCTAATGAATGATAATAATGAAAAACGTATACAATCAATGTAGGTAAGTTATTACAATGTTGTTGTAATTAATAAACGTTTCTTTAATGGTGATTAATAACATAACGAAAGTGTGAATGTTAAGTAATTTATGAATATATATTTGGTGATTAAATCAAATCAATCTATAGAATTAAATTTAAAATTAATTGGAAGGAAATATGTAATAATTGCATTTATTTGTAAGTGGATGAAATTTATTTCTATATAAATTGAATATTAGAATAAGATGATAATTGTTAATGTAATAAGAGTAGGCCAATAATAATTCTTCCCATAAATTGATAATCGACTCAATAATGTAATACTGTCCATAATAAGGCAATTAGATTGATGATAGAATGGAAAGTCTATTAAATGGAAATATTGAAAATAAAATTTGTAATTTCTAAATTTTGGAAATTTGAAGCAATGGTAGTAATTATTGTAATAATTAAATGGGAGTCAACTAGAACTTAATAAACCTTAATGCATATTAATGAAATTGTGGCAATAGTGCAAAACTTTAATCATTTACCCATTCATTTATGCATTAAATTAGGTCTCAATCAAATAGCAACATTGGGCTGGTTATTAATAGCTTTTAAGTGAAATTAAAACGTTAATGATAACAAGTATTTTAAGAATTAACCATCTATTTAGTATATTAAATTATAACTGATAACCAATTGCAATAAATAAAAATAATTATTATATTTACGTTAATTGAAGTAATATTTGAAATTTATGTAAATTCCATTTATAATATAACTATTGGTTGATATAGCATTTGTAAATCAAGATATATTAATATGTAAATTTTAGTAATTGGGTTTATTTCAAATAGATGAAATTTAATATTTAGATTATGTAAATATAAATTTAGATGGAATTTAGAGATACTTACGTAATAAAGTATGAATCCAATGGTAGTCTCATCTATTGGATACTAATAGATTGAGAAATTGAATGAAAATAAAATAAAAAGAAATTTTTGCAAATTTAATTTATAATTTGCGAATATAATGAAAATTGAAATTTAACGCTGAAATGAATAAAATTGTTAACTCTAAATTTACATCTAGATTTGGTTTAAATTAATGTGAAGGATTAAGAAAGTAAAAGTGATAAAGATTGTCAATTTCAGAATTTAAATAGGAAATTTGATTTAATTAATTTATTTTAAATTTATTTAATTAATATAAAAATAGCCATTTTGGCCACTGACTCGGATTTCGACGAAACCAGTTTCATCGGATCCGTAACGCTGAATTATAATAATGTTTCAAGTTTTGTAGCAATCGGACTTGTCGTTTGATCGTACGGACTCGAAACGCCTTGAAATTTATGCAATTGAAATCAATTTGAAAATATTGATTTTTGCATAACTTCTTCATACGACACAATTTGAACCTGAAACCTTTTCCATTACGTTTAAAATATTTTAAACATCTATTTTGATATATGGGTTGACCCAATTTCGTTCCGGAGTCGAAACGGGCTTTTGGGCCATTCATCGTTCAGCGCATTTATAGATCGGGTCCATCTATCCTATTTCGACTTTGCCTATATATATCCAGTTATAAACCCTAGCAGCCTCCATTCCTCATTTCTATACGTGCTATTTCATTTGCTCTTTCTCATTTCCAATGGCTGCAAACCCTAATCTTCCCAATCCAATTTCAATTTATTTTTATTTATTTTTTTAAAAAGAAAAAGAGAAAAAAAATTTGCGGATCTGCAGCAACTTCGGGTCGCGATTCGAGTTTCAGAGGCAAAAACGCTGCATCTACTTCGAGTCAGGAAGAAAACTACTCGGGTCTTCGGGTCGTTTAGGCGCCGGACCAGAGTTAAACCCGAAGTCGACTCAGCACCAGAATTTTCCAATCTTCAAATTTTCATAACTTTTGCATACGGACTCGGTTTCATGCGCGGTTTGTTTTGCTGGGATCGTATTGAAATTCCGGACCTGATGACACTGGTTTGGAAGAATTCTGAGATGGTAAAATTTTTGGGTTTAAATTGAATTTAAATTGAATTTAAATTCAAAAGGTGAGTGTTTTAACCCACTCACAACTTCTAAGATTTCTTATGTTTGTTAAATTAAATTTTGATGTGATTTAAAATTTATCTATGATTGTTTAGGCATATATTTAATCATCATCTCAGTTAGATAGCATTTATTTAAATTAAATTGTTACTTAATTTTATCATTGCATAAAATTTGACAGTTAAATTTATTTATTATTTCATATAAACTGCCAGTTAAACAGTTATTAATTTTTATTGAATATAAACTATTCGTTGATGCCTGTTATATTTTATATGCTTTATATTAATGTTTTGTTTAAATTGGATAATGATTGTAATAAATGGTTGTTTATTGATATTTGGATGAATGAATGCTATATTTTATATAAACTGGAAGTTATTATGCATTTTCATTCCATTCGGGATTGCGGTTTGAAATGATACATAACCGTAAACTTTTATTTTTAAAATTACGGATTGAAATGATAAATATCTATATCACTTGACCATAGGATAGAAAATTATATACAGGCACCGTGGTCTATATATAAAATATTTTAAAGTGATTTTCTATGGGTTTTGGAAAATAAGGGTTTATATATATACTAATTTTGATATTATATAAATATTATTTTTATATATGGTTAAATTATAAAATTTAAGCTAAGTAAAATTTGATGATGTTTTAAGTTTGATTTACGAATATTTCAAGTTTGAGCTTTATTTAAGTGATATTGAATTTATTAAATAAATATTTCTAAACTAAATAATAGAAAATTGAATTAAGGTATATATAAGATTATCAGATTTGGTTGGGAATTTTGGAATATTTAAAGTCTTGAAATATATCAAAATTGAAATGTTTTATTGAAATTAAGGTATTATTGTTTTCAAAGTATTGGTTTTCGAAATTGTTATAACTTTGAAAGTAATATGGTTTGGAAAATGAATTTATTTGAAATAGAATTTATTTAAGAATTATCTGTGAATATATGGATTTGAAACCTATTGAAATTGAAAGTTTCGAAATATCACTTCAAAATGTGGTTTGGGTTTAAGACGTTTTAAAAGAATATTTCAAGTTATCTAAATTTGAGAAAGATTAGTGATTGGAAATTTGGTTTTATTTAATGAGATATTATTGAATTGTTTTGGAAATGGAAATGATATCTTATTGAATTGGGTTTTGAATGGAAATAATACATTGATAATTTGGGTTTGAAATAGTAATAATATTTTGGTTTAAAGTATATACTATTTTGAAGTAAAGGATATGTTTTGAAATGGCAATAATATTTTGGTTTTTGAAGTATATACTATTTTGAAATAAAGAATATGTTTTGAAAGAGCAATGATTGTGTTTTTAAAAGTATATATATTTTTAAATGACCACGGTGTTATAATAACGTTTGGTTGTTAAAGAGACCGGGATCGGATATGGACATACTCTCTGTCGATACCGAAAACCACTTTGACAACTGTGTACGCGGTGGAGTTTCCCGAATGAAGTAGGATGGTGGCGACGATCCTAAGGTATATATGTGGACCCAACTCCCGTGAGTTGGCATAAGGTGGCTAAAACAGGAGCGATCGACGGGCCAAGGAGGTAGCACCTCTGATCAAACACACTTCTTCGATACCATTCTATTACTTGTGGTTGATTTGGTGGCCACCCTTAATTTGGGAGTGTTGTTCGAGGTGGGCGGTAGTGGCTGCTATGCGTCACCACCAGTCCGGATGCGTAATTGGTACATCTACCCTGGCATTGCCTTGTGTGCCGTGTCACCTACCATATCGAGCTTTACTACGATTTGTGATTTCTCCCGTAGCCTGTAGAGTATCGAGGGTAGCCCCCATTTTTGGGAGTATGCTAATACTGGATAGACTACTGGGACTATTACGTGTTAAGGGCTATATGGGTAACCCCTTGACGCTATTAAAAAGTATGTTTATTTTATATTAGACATTATTATAATAGCGAATATTACTACATAGTAAATAGTTTAACGGATCCTTAGGGGATGTGAATCCCGAGCATCTCTTATGTTACTGCACTCACGTTAGACACTGGATAGGAGATGTCAAATTCCGTAAACATCTCTGACGCTGTTCCACTCATATATTTATCATTGATTTAACTTACATAAGATCTTTTAGTTCTGACTCGAGTGTTTTGTCTTTTCAATTCGCTCGGGTCAGCCTGAGCATTTCAGGATTTGAAGGCCTTAATTCTGGAGGACGAAGACGAAGAATTATTATTACTATTTGTTATATATTCCACTACACCATTGTATTCCGCTGCATTAATTATCATTCTCTGGTATGTGTAACTCTGATATGTATTGTATAAGTATAATCAAATGTTTTGTAAAACAGCTTCATGAACTGTTATTTGATTATTATATTTTATCGTTCCGCTGCAAGATTCTATTTTGTTTCTTTTATTTCTCCATTTTTTTCTTATTTACCCCATAACAATCCGCCCTTCTGTATGGTTTAAGTTGGCACGTGTGTCTGCTTAAGCGTACAAAAAGGTGGGTCGTTACACTGGGAAATGGGACTATAGCAAATGTTCCCCAATGTTAACCACGGAGGGGCTAAATATTCCTTTTGATTCTGCAGTTAATCTTTTTGCGAGTTCATTAGACAAAGCTAAAAATGTGGTTTCTAGGCTATAAATGTCAACCAATTTGTTTATTGTATCTTTTGACTTTGTTGTTGTTCGAATTGTAATTTTCTATCGTAATAATAAAGAAATTCTTCATTCTGATTTTAACTTTGTTTTGTTTCTTTCCATTTAAATAGGAGCTTCAATTATCTACAGTTTCTCTCCCTTTTAACCTATCATCACGCGTCGCTTCTCTTAGGGAGAAACTATTAAAATCAAGCAGAAGGACTGAGCTTAGCGATAGTATCTTATTGAAACACTTTGGTGGCAACATTGAAGCTTTGAAATTGCACAAAAGATACTTTCTTTAAAAGACCATTACTGGTAATCTGAAAGATAATGTCATCTATCTCGAAGCCAAAGTCAAAAGTAAGGATGAAACAATTTCTCCACTTAAACGATAGGTGAAGATGAATCCCTCAATTGACTTTGATCACAAGGTGTCAGAGTTTATTCAACAAATTAGTGACTTGGAGTTGAAATTTAAAGATAGTCAGGTGTAGTGCGAATCACTGGAATTCATTATGGGAGAGAAGATTTCAAGCATTGATTTACCAGTTCCCCACACTGCTCCTTCGACTATTAAACTCACATGATCGTCACACCTCGCGGCTCAAAAATTCCCTACTATAATCAACCCTCCCCCGGGCTTAGAGGAGAATGTTGTGGGAAATTGGTGCCGAAAAGTTAAATTTGAAATAGCCAAGTACTTTGACGAGCAACAGAAAGAGAAATATTCTCAGACTATCAATAAGTATGTTGCTAAGAATCAAAAGCTCGAGCACAATTATTACTTACTTTAAAAGCGCACTTTAGAGTTAGAGAGGGATAATAAGACCTTAAGGGTTGCCAACAGAGCTTTCAATCGTGCTATAAAAACAAATATTGACGTGATCAATGACACAAACATCATAAGAAAGAAAGAAAAGAAATTGAAAGAAGTTCTCTACATCGCGATTCGTCATGTAATTGATCCATCAGTTGTAGAGAATCTTGACAAAGCAGCCCAAGACTTATGATATATCTGTATCTTTGAAATGTGTAAACTCATTTTGTATATATGTGAACAACTTCATAGTTTTGTAAATTATTTCATAACTTGTGTAAATCATATAAATTTTGTAAATATCACCTGATTTGTAACCCCTTTCTATAATGTCACTTCTGAAATGCTTTTCGATAGCTCATTCATTACTTCCGTATTTGCTGAATTTTCCATTTCTCTTTGTTGTGCTGATTTTCCTATAAAGTATGAAGCAAAAAATATCCCTAATTGTTAGCTTAAAATGGTCATACAAGTCTATGTATATCATTTGTTTAGGTTAACAGATCATCTTGTTAATTGCATGAAAAGTAATTTGTAGTAAACATCTAAATCCCATCTTTTAACAATGATGAGAGATAATCAAAAATTTAACTTTGTCCATTTGGCTGGAATATATGAAATTTGTTGATAGGAAATCCCGCCTTATCACAAGGGAATAAATATTAGATAGTAATTCTTCAAGAGATAGTTAATAAGGGATTGAATCCAGAAACCATTGCCAGAATATTTGTAATAGAATCCCGATGACCAATTCTCAGGCCTTAGTGAAATTTGAAAAATTATAAATCCGAGACCCGAATTCGGGTATCAACGGAAACTTATAGCAGTGATTCTCTTGAGAATATTTTTGACCCAGATTCGGGCATTTTTGGTGGATAAATAAAATTCCATTATTGAAACTTCACACCCAGATTAGGGCTCAAATAAGTAATTAGCTCGATACCCAGATTCAGGTATATTAAGATAATCAGTGATCGCAAGAGACCCAAATCCAGATTCGGGTATTAATAAATGAAGTTCTGAAATGAATATCCTAAAACCTAGATTCGGGTATTAACTGACGATACTTAGATATGAAAGACCCGAAACCCAGATTCGGGTATTAATAGATGAAATTCCAATATGAGAGACCCGAGACCCTGATTCGGGTATTAATAGATGATGTTTAGAAATGAAAGTCCCGAAACCCAGATTCGAGTATTTATAAGTGGAGCTCTGTTCTACTCCTTTGATGTGTGAACCCTTCAAGTCTTGTATAGAAGTAATTTGTCTAGTTGCCTCTTGAGCTTAGACATCTTAGTCCACAATTGGAAATGCCTTTTCTCAGGCTTGAACATCTTAGTTCATGATTTGGTGAGCACCTTCTCGGGCTTAGACATCATAGTCTATTGTTGAATGTGCCTACTCTTGGGATTGGACGTCTTAGTCCATTATAGAATGAGCCTCTTCTTAGGCTTGGACATCTTAGTCCATTGTTTAATGGGCCTCTTCTTGGGCCTAGACGTCTTAGTACATTGTTGTCCAGTGCTCTTTGTTAGCTCATCTTAGAGACTGGAACCAAGGACTTACCGACCACCTTCCAGGAGACGCCCTGCCCTGGCCCTTTTGCGGCACGGACATGGGCTTGTTCGATGCTTTACCCTGGCCATATTATGGTGCAGATAAAGGCTTACTCCGTCCTCCCTTCAGGAGGTGCCTTACCCTGGCCATAGCATGGCGTGGATAAGGGCTTGTTTGGTGCTTTAACCTGGCCATCTTATGGCATGGCTAAAGGCTTACTCCGTTTTCCCTCCAGGAGGTGCCATGACCTGACCAGAGGCGTGGCCAAGGGCTTGTCTAGTGCTTTAACCTGTCCATCTTATGGCACGGCTAAAGGCTTACCCACCCTCCCTCCAAAAGGTGCTCTGCCCTAGCCAACTCAACGCGAACAGAGGCTATTCTACCATCTTAGGTGGTATCCAAATATAAGGAGCATTTCATTCCATACCATGTAGATTTTCTTTTTATGAAATATAGCTCTTTATTGATTTTTGTCTCAAATTCTTTTTACAAACTCTTGAATTTTTCCTTGTTGGAAGAACTTTATGATCATCCCCTCCAGGGCTCTGCAATGGTTGGTTTCATGACCATTCATTATATGGTAGTGGCAATAGGATCCTCCCAAATTCCTTTCATATTTTGGTTTTTTCTTTTGTGATGGCCAATAGTTAAGCTCATCCTTAGTAAGCAAGTAGACATTTTCTATAGATGTTGTTAAGTTGCATTCCTTTAGAAGTCTAAACTAGAAACTTGATTCTTACGGATGGCTTTTTGACTTTTTGTTCCTTGGCCTTATTATTTCATGCTCTTCGATTGTATTCTTTTTTATCACCCTTTAAATTTCTTGAGTTGGAAGTGTTCTTACTATAGTTGGTTGCCACTTATGTACAAAGGCATTGTAATCATCCATTATCTCTTTCTCAAAGGTTGTGCCTTTTGAACAGTGTTGGATTGTTCTTCTCGTTTGATTAAAGACATTGTCACTTCCATTTGTTTTCCTTACTAGTGCAAAGATCGGAGTGGGGCCAACATGAAAAGGATTTAAACTCCATTTCTCAAGATCATAAGACTCTGCTTTTTTCTTGTTTATAATTCTAAGAGCTTCTAGACTTAATCTTTGCTCTTCATCTTGGTTGGAATCCTTGATGATTGCTGGGGAGAATCTTTTCAAGTGGGGTTCAGATGACCCTTGTTCAGATCTTTTAATCCTTCTGGCCATGATCAAACCAAAGCAGATGAACTTGAGATAAAGTTAAGTGGGGTTAGAGAATAGTAGTGTTGGGGTTTAACCAAATCGGAGGTTCGAGTCCTCCTTTTAGTGCCAAAAATGTTAACAAGATTTATCGTCAACACCCCAAGGTTGTGCTAAGGAATGAAGATTATTCATTAGACAAATAGTGTGGAAAGGAAGGAATGTATCCTTCTTGAATTTCCTTTCAAATAGGCTTCGGTAGACAAAAGTTAACCAGATTAACCTTTCGACTCGGTCGAAAGGGTTGGCTTCAACGCTTAATGACCTTTGGACCCTGTCGAGTTAGTGTAGATTCTCTTTTAAAAGCTTTCCTTTTTGAAATAGATGAAATACCCTGGATAAGGTTTCTCTTAATTGGATTCAACCATGTCGAATGCTTTGGTTATTTGTTTGCTGGAATTCTATCCTGGGATATGAGATAGAGGTTTCGACTTCGTCGAATGCGATGATGTTTAGGTGTTAAAACTTGATCCAGGAATCTAAGATAGGGGTTTCGACTCCGTCGAAAGCTGTAAGATTAACCTTCTTGGGTTTGAACTAGTAATCTCAAGCTATAGTGTTTTGGTGAAGGATTTCGATCTTGTCGAAAGCTTGATTCTCGAGCTCCTTGTACAAGTTGAAGATTTAAGTAAGCTATGACTTGGTTTTGACCTTGTCGAAAGCTAAAACCCAGAGGTAGGTTACTTGAAGTATGAACTTGAAGTTGTTTAAATCTTGCTTGGTTTAATCTGTGTCGACAGTGGCCTTTCGATAAAGGAAAAATGTGAAACACAAGAGTGAAACTGACAAGGACTTTTATAAAATGATAAGTGATCTAAAATACTTGAAACTTCCCTTTTATAGGCAAAGATGGCTTTATTGCTTTAAATCCCCAAATTATTCTTGTAATTAGGGTTACAACATTTTTGATTAAAGAAATACAAGTTTGGAATGTGAGGGATCAGATACCCAAAACGTGACACCTTGGGTCTTATTTATAGATGCGGGTCAGCACCTTTCGATCTTGATGCTTCTGACTTGGTAGAAAGGTGGTTGTCGAATGACTTAAGTATGCTTCGTCTTCGTCGAAAGGAAGGGATGTGACTCTCTACTTCGTATTGCCTTGTAAGTGCTTCCGACTCTGTTGATAAGTATTGTTCAGTGGTTTCGATGATGTTGGTTAAGCCTGAGCACTTGTTTCTAATTTGATGTGGAACCCTCCTAGATCACACTGGTTTCGACCGGTTCGAAAGGCTTACCATAGCATTCGAAGGGATTGTCTAGAATAATGTTTGCTTTTGCATAGTTTAAAAAAAGGAAAAATCTTTGGTGTCGAAAGGTTTGGCGCATATGCAAGTATTTGTTCTGATTGTCTTCGAAAGGTGCTGTTTGACTCAATTAAGAGGTCATCATGCATATGAAATGACCCAGTCAAAAGGTGCCTATTGAAGGCAGAAGGGTGCTTTTGACTCCTTTGTCTCCTTCGAAAGGTATGAACTCAGTGAACCTTTGTTGTAGAGACCTTCCAATGCCTTAGAAAGCTTTTGAATCTTCCATATTTGACGGTAGCATCCCTTCGACTCCTTCGAATGGTTTAGCTGGAACCTTCTTCACTTGTCCTTCTTTGACTTCTGCTCATAACGGTTTCGACAAAGTCGAAAGGCTGATTTTTGGTGTAACAGTTATTATTTTCTCAATATTATAAAAATAAATTTTCTATTTAATGTAATTCATATTATATACATATAAAGGCTGAATAATATAATATTTTATTTAAAAAATATATATTTAGAACTATGTATTTAAAATTCAAATTTAAATCAAGTTGGACTAAATCAAATTTATTTATTTATTTTATAATAAACCAAGAATAAAAAAACCTTTTTAATTTAAAAAAATTAACTAATAAATATAAATTTAAATAAAAAAATAAAAAGTTACTTTAATAAACTGAGAATAATTAAAACAAATTGTTTAAAACCCGACAGCAATAAAATAATTTTATTAAATGAAAACTAATTTTCATTATATATATATATATATATGTAAAATCTATGGCCGTGAGCAAAAATATATTAATATTATTATATTAAACTGCTAATAGTTATAACTAAATGATTTTATCTCTAGAAACCAATCTTTTTTTGATCAAAAATAAGATACGACAAAAACACAGAAACACAGATATATATATATATATATTTGAATTATATATTAAAGTAAGAGTATACCTTTAGATCAGCCCATTATTGATATGTTAGATGTTACATGTTTCCTCTTGGAATCCCTTGTTCAATGTCCTTAAATCCGATGTGCAGATCTCGGCTTATAAGTTTTCACCATTTCTTCAATGGAGGTTATATTTTTATGTGTTTAGAGCAAGAGGGAGTGGGAATATTTATAGTCATCTTGATATTAAATATGTAGCACCTTTCTCTCTAGATCTAACAACAAAATCTCTTGCCCCTTTTAGCGATTAGCATGGCCGACCATAGCCCTAGTAGGCTTATGGACGTCGGGCTTAGTTAATACATCATATATATTAATTACTTAATTAACTAGTCAAGCCTATATATTTTATTAAATTAATATATAATAATTATATATTATTTTAGTTAATTTTAAGGATTTTAATAAATACTAAAATGCCATAAATATTTGGTACAATATTTGCACTAATTTTATTATTAATTTATATCATTTATAAATTAATTTTGAACTACTTGAACTAGGAAATTTACTTACAAAGCAATTGTATTGACTCCCTGGTGTGAACTCGGACCTTCATAAATATTTAAAAATTTTAAATATTGAAGCTTGTACGGACTTTAGTAAAGTACAATATTGAGCATAAGTGTAGTCGCATATGGATCATTTAGGTCAAATACAATTTCTATCATTAATAAGCCACATATTATAACAACATTTTATGCATGTTTTCTTCTTGTCATCACTTTATCACTAAGATATCTCGAGTTTGGTTAATGGTCAAAAAATATAATAATATTTGTATTTAATTACACATACCACTTTAAAGTCCTTGGTTCAATCCGATAGCACTTATCGATTAACCATTTTACTTTGGCCGGAGCTTGTGACTTTAAGTTGACTACCAATTCAGGTGATACTCGTAACGACCCAACTTTTCGGCCCTCAAATATTGACACTAAATACATCCATGGTATTCATGTGTCGTGCACCAAAGTGCCGAAAAGACAGAAAGTTAGGGTAAATTTAAAGAAAACGAATATAATAAGAAAAGAAAAACATAATGTTAGAATCTCATAACGGAACGGTAATAAATAATATTAAAGTAATAGTACAAAGGGTTACTCTAAATACTGAAATATCAGAGTTACAAAAACTTAAGTATTATCATCAACCTGGATAGTTATAACTGTTTGTCTTTACAATGCTGATATATACAATACAGAAATTGCATTGGAAATAAGAATACTATGGAAGATAATCATCTAGCTCTTCTTCATAAGCTCCAAGCGTCTAAAGTTAAATCTGGAAACATACATGGGGCTAACTCAAGCATTATAAGAAAATAACACTCGGATCAGTTCGGTAAACCAGCGTGAGAAACTCACGAAATAAAAGTGACATATAATAGCAACTTTTTGAGACCGTATGAATTACCGCAATGGTTTTCCCCTCAAATGAAACCAACCATCCATTAAGTTTAACATATAGTGATATGAAAGATAATGTCTAGTGTGTAGCACATAAATCATATCAAATAGCTGTTGTCTGAACGCCATAATAGTAATAGGTATACAATCAATAATGCTAAGACATGTTCGCATATGGATTGTCCATTGAGATGCCTCTAGTAAACTGAAGCAGATCTCCATGATAAGGAAAAAAGAATATCATATATCTCCAAATAGGATATACTCTAAGGTAAACATAACTGGCCCACCCTTGGAGTGTGTTCCGAGTCATATCAACTCCCACTAGCAACAGTCGATAAGCATCTCTAGATATGGAGGTGATATACCCTTAAGTTTAGCTAACCCCCTCCATGCCCCTTTTCTGTTTTCTATCATTTTCCCAATGTTGAGGCTATATTCGGCATCTCTTACATGAGTCTTCTTCACTCGAACAGAACATGAATCCCCAAATGGACTCCATTATCTTGAACAGATTATAAATCACTACATGGATTCGAGCATCTCAAACCTCTACATAGGTTCCCTGTAAAAGTCCTTCGACGAATGCTAACGCTATCCTCTCTCTTGGAATGCTCCATAAGATAGAGAGTCCCACACAATAGCATCTTTTGAACTGTAAATGCTGACCTTTCCCACGGACTTATCCTTAGGATAGATAGTTCAACTCTATAACATACCACTTCACAACTGCTTTCAGAACATAGATCGCGTATATGGTTTTGAAGTGATTACGGGTTTGATTCATCTTATATAAGTACATTCTTCATGCTTACTGGACTCTCCAAAACCAATCGATGAACTTTCGGATAACTCAATTTTGGTTCTCTCAGAAGTAAGTGAAAGCTAGAGATGTTTCGTACCAATTCTCCTCCCGGGGTTTCTTATTGGTATGAAATCGCGAAGCCTTTCGATAACTTCTTAAGTCAATATTAGGTCATCTTCGATACTCGACTAATTGATTATCTAGTCAAAACAATTTTGCTTATACAAATCAATATTCATACGCTTAAATCATTTTCGACATTCCAACTTAACTATTCCACATCCAACGGTGATGCCAGGTAAGTTAGAGCACCGCTTGCATCAAAACCTTAATTAGACATTTCATTCCTGATTCTCACAAATAGATAAGTCTACCTCATTGATTTTTTTTGTTTTTTGGCAAAGCCAGCGGGGTTAACTGGACCCTTACCAGTATTGTTGTAGTTCTAGAAAAAGAAAATACAAACAAGAAAACAAGAATACAGACCTAACTAACTAAAAAACAAAAAAAGCAGCTAAGACCAAAACAAAGTAAGGCCAACAGCTGAAAACAAGGGAAAGACCAGTGGAACAGGCACAACAATAAAGAAGAAAAAATAAAAAGGGAAAAAAGAACAAAGGACAAAGAGAATCAAAAGAGGATAGATAACACTCAAGCAAAGCATTGAATGATACAGTCAGGGAAATCAAAAGGACTAAGCTCCATTCCTACCCTGATTTCGTGCATTAAATAATGCTTCATTTGTATTGGATTCATTAATTTCCTATGAAACAGTGCTTGATTTCTTTTAAACCACATCAATTTAAAAAATAAAATTAATACAAAAGGAAGAACATATGTCTGCATACTCCTCCATCTTATTGCTTTATGAATTATGCACCATTCTTACGCACTGTCTCTAGAACAATTTGTTCTACCTATCTTGGACATGAGGCATAAACAAGTCTCTAGAACATATAACACTCATCGGCATTTAGTGTTAAGTATAGTATTAATGATTTCCTTAAACAAGTAATAAATAATCGCAATTAACATGTTTTCGACATTTTCCGACTTACTATTCCTCGATCAAGAGGGAAGCCGGTAGGTTAGAGCTCTATTGCTCCATCCTTACTTGAACATCAGTCTTAACTCTCAGAAATAGATAAGCCTTACTTCATCGGCTTTTAGTGTTAAACATAGTTAATTACTTTTCAAACAAGTAATTAAATAATTAACCATTTGGCCATTTCAGCAATTCCAACCCCTTTTGAATTCATTTGTATATACTTTTAAAATACTTAAAAATACTAATACTAGGATGTAAAACATTTATCTAAAATATTACTTTAAAGTAACAAGTTTGTAAAATCTACAAAACTTAGAAAAGAACATGTTTTATTATAAAAATCTCTTCTTTAAAAATTCACAATTAATTCTTAGAAATTCATAAAGACCTCAAACCACATTTAAAATGCTCTAATAATAGTTAGTAAATGCTTATAAAAAGAATGAAACAAAATACTTAAATTTAAATATCTTTTCAAACCTTTAATGTCCAAAAATCAAGTCTAAACGGAGCAGTTTTGCATAAGTGAAGTTTTGGCCGTTTTCGAGATGTTACTTAACTTTTTATTATTCAAGCTTTTAGCAGTAATAAAAATACATATAAAACATTATGAATACGCCGAGAAACCCTTAAGGATCTCTATACAAACTTCTATAAACATCGCCGAAAACAAGGTAAATTCAAACTGCATCTATAGCGACTATCGCTATAAGTGCACTTTCAAATCCGAGTCCGATCTAAACCAAAGTCCATATATAACCTATGTGCTTTGTTCAAGGTCTTTTCATAATTCATACAAGTTCATTCAAGTCCCTTCCAAGTTTGTTCAAGTCCGTATACATGGATCACATATGTCATTTACTTTTAAAGTAAGAATCCAAACCAATGTTTTAACATAAGTTAACAACAATTCAAACAACTTAAACACCATTCAACACAAAGAAATATGTGTTATATTTTCATTCAAAGTGAAGTGTTAACTCACTTTTAACCTAGCAAACAACCAAGTCCAAGAACCTAAGTCCCAATCCATGCTAGCAACCCCCTTTCCTTCCCTTCCTCTCTTGCTTTTGCCTTGCTTCTCCCTCCTCCTTTTTCAAACTCACGGCTATTGGGTAGGGTAAGAGTTTGGCTTTGCTTTCTTAAATTCTAACTAGGTGGAAGGTGTTATAATGTGGTGTTAAGGCTTGTGGGAAAGTTTGAAGTGATTTGAAGTTGATTTGGAACTATTTAATTTAGAACATTAGAGAGAAAGAAGAAGATGAAGCCATTAGAAAAGCTTGGTTTTTGCTTTATAAATTTGTGATTTATTCCTAAGAGTATGCCCCTCCTTTTATAGTCTACATAAGGTGTTCTTTTAGGTTACACTCAACCTCCCCCCCCCACCATGTTATGGAAGCTTCACCTCCCATCATTTCTCCTTTACATCACTTCTCCTTTATGCTAATTACCATTATACACTTCTCATGTGTTTGCACAAAAAATGGACAAACACCTCAAAGTTGTATGATTTAGTATATCTTATTAGTGATTTGGGTGATTTATGCAAATATATGAAAAGCAGGGGCTGAACTGTAAAAAGACACGCAGATTTATAGTGGTTCAGCCAGAATATGCCTACGTCCACTTTATATGTTATTTCTCTTCTCTTGTTCAGATTACAAGTACAAAGCTTTGATACAAGTAAAAGAAAGTTGTTTGAAAATTCTCTTCGTGCTTGAGCTCTCAAACTTGTCCCCATGGTTGTACCCCTGCCCCTCTATTTATAGAGTGAGGTTGGGAGCAGGGGTCTTGAGTGTATATAGCTGCTGGTGGGCCTGGGCTGATGTGATCTGGCCTGGCACGTCTTGGTCCGGTGATGATTGGTCCGGCATGGAGTTGGCATCGAGTTGGTCCGGCATTTGGTTGGTCCGGCATTGGGTTGGTATCGAGTTGGTCTGGCATCTAGTTGGTCCGGTATTGGGTTGGAGGCAGGTTGGTTCGGTAGTGTTGAAGGCAGGTTGGCTCGGCAGTGTTGAAATCAGGTTGGTTCGGCAGTGTTGAAGGCAGGTTGGTTCGGCAGTGTTGATTTGGTTCGTCTAGCTTTGGACCGGTGGTGAGAATTCACCCAACATTTGCCCCCCAAAGTAGGGTATATGCTGGCATATGGCCTACTTTGTTTTAGGTTATCCAATTTTTACATTCCCATTCGATTTTTAGTACCGAACCGGTTGGTCCGGAGGTTTACTCTCGCCTATAAGTACGGAACTAGGGCCTCCGCTATTGCCCACCGAACGAGATTGCCGAACTAATTTCAAAACAAAACTTCCTGCCGAATCAATTGTGTTGTCGAATCAGGTGAGTGCCGAATGGCTTCTTCGATTCATTTCGCTTTACCGAATGAGCTTAATATAGGATGGTCTTGATGCCGGATGGACTTTATACCGGATCGGTTTTATACCGGATGGGCTTTATACCAGATGGATTTTATCCCGGATGGGTTTTATACCGGATCGGTTTTATACCAGATGGACTTTATACCGGATGGAATTTATCCCGGATGGGTTTTGATATAAACTTGCTTGTTTTACACTTCTGCATCCTTCGTTTTAACGGCGTACTTTTTCGTGTTACAGATAATGTCTCACAGAGTTGAAACTCGATCAGATAAAAAGAAGTCCTAGGGCGAAGGAGAATCTTCCGCATTGCCCCCTGCTCAGCTAGGACCGGAACGTCACGGAACTGCCTCGAGATCACTGGTGGACGGGTACGGCCCTCAGGAGCTTCTGAACTCCCCGTACGATTGATGGTTTCGGACCAGGCCAAGCAGCTTGCCGATCAGGCCATTCAGATTTCTCAGCACGAGGCTGCCTCCAGGCGGTTGAGGAAGGCTATGGAGGAGGCTAGTAAGGCGGAATTGCGGAAGATGGAGGCTGCCTGCAAGGAGCAGATAGATATGGCCATCTCGACAGTGGACGAGGTTCGGAGGGCGGATCTTGAGCAGGTAGAGGAGCTGTCGGGGAGGCTTGAAGCCGCAGGGCTTGCTCTGGTCAGGCTAAAGGAGGAGATGGAGGCGACGAGGAGGTCCCTTCAGGCTGACTGCTCGCGATACCGACTGGAGAGGGATGCTGCCATTGCAAGGCTATCGGTCTCTGAGGCTCGTATGAGGGAGTTTGAGGAAAATGAGGGGATGATGGATGATATGCTGCAGGATATGTACTTTCGCACTTGGAAGCAGGGCGGCTTATCTTGGATGGACAACTACCCCCAGGTTATGGCTAGGATTTACCTCAGGGCTTTAGAGGAGGCCAAGGATGAGGCGGACAAGGAGGGTGGAGCGGCCTTTAGGATGGATGTGGTTACCGCTCAGTTCACCAAGGAGGAGAAGATAGCGGTGAAGGAGGGGATGCGGTTGTTTGCAACTGAGGAGGCAGGTGTGGAAGTAGGGGATGACGACCAAGATGATCAAGGGGAAGTTGCTGGTAACCTCTTCTTCTTTAGTTTCTTCTTTTGTCAACTCTGTTGCTTATCACTAATGATTTCTTTTTCTGACCGGATAGGTGAGCAACAGGACAAGGGCAAGACTCCGACGCAGCCGGCTCCTTGATTAGGCCTGGAAAATTCTTTTTGTGGGCTTGACATGGTTGTATATGTTAGTCTTAAATTAGTAAAGTAACTCTTAGGTGGTAATTTTTTAACTTAAGCTAATTTTGTCGTCTTTTGAATGTTTGTTTCTATTTTAACATGTTGTATGAGAAATATAGCTATGCATATTCTTGTAATCAAATTGTGTTTGATGTCAGGTTCTTGTTTAAAACATAATTTTATGACTTGCAATGTTAGCGTGAGGTGCGAATAAACTATAGCTACGTTTTTAGGCACACAAAAATAAAATACCGTCCCTCCTGCTTTAGTTGTAGACGGCGGCATTAGCGTGACTGAGTGTGAAAATGTGGTCGAGTGCCCGGCCATCCGGTCTCATTTGCGAATGCCTCCTATTCTGTGACCTGTGCTTTAGGGATCGTTATAGAGTATAGGAGAAAAGTTGCTTAAGTAAAATTGAAATATGTGAAAAAGTAAAACTTCCAATCACGGAAGGCCTTCGATGTGCTTAAGTTCGTGGCAAACGGGCTTTGTAGTCACTTTCCCTAGCTGTGGGTCTTGGAGACATTTGTCACCCATCTTACGCCTCCGCGGGAAGTTAATTCTTTTTTACCACAGCCGCACTTAAGACACATCGGAGCCGAGATCGCGCATAGTAACTACCCGGGCCATTATGGCCCGTAATCGTGGGTATTATTCGATTTACTATAGTCGGCTAGCGTGGGTGCCGATCGTCAACCGTGAACTGCCCCTGGCTGGCCACACCTTATGTTGGGGCTTATAGTAGGTTCACAGTTGCCGGCGAGTCGAACGCCGTAATGAGCTGCCTCGGCTATAGTCGGCCTTCTCGGTGGCTTATAATCGGCTCATTACAGTTGGCTTTAAGGGCCGTCGCGAGCAATGAGGTAACCCGCAGCAGAGGGATGCCGGAGCAAAAGTGTCTCATTGGCGAGGGCATAGATTCGCGTAGTACCTGTTAGGTCTTGTCCAGGTGAAGTTGCGCTGTGGAGTGCTTTGGGTGGAAATGCTATATGCATAGGATTTTGTTCAACAGAAAAGGATAAAGTTAACAAGCAGCCAAGATATAAAGGAACAAGTTAAAAAAGAGACAAGGTTTTTTAAAGTGGTTTGGCACAAAAAGGCCTACGTCCACTGATTCTCTTTGTTAATTCACTTCATATGGGCAGTACAAGTTAAGAAAAGTATCGACGGAGGTGTTGGATGTTCCATGCCCTCTGGAACACCTCTCCGTCCACTATTGACAAAATATAAGCTCCATTGTGGAGATCTTTATGAATTACATATGGTCTATCCCAGATTGGATCTAGTGCTCCGGGGCGAGGGAAGATTCGCTTGAGGACAAGATCTCCTTCTTGTAAGGTACGATGCTTGACTTTGGAGTTGTATTGTGCTGCCACTTTTTGCTTATGGGCCGCTGCTTTAAGGACTGCATCATTTCTTCTCTCCTCAACTAGATCCAAAGACATGTGAAGCAGTTCTTCGTTCTCTTCCGGGTTATAGTGGATCCTACGGTGGGAAGGCACAATGGTTTCAACTGGGAGCATAGCCTCCGATCTGTATGCCAAAGAGAAAGGAGTATGCCCCGTTGATGTTCTGAAAGATGTGCGATAGGCCCACAGTGCCGTAGGGAGTTCATCCACCCAAGCGCCCTTTGACTTTTCGAGCTTCTTTTTTATTAGAGTTTTCAGAATTTTGTTGATGGCTTCGACTTGTCCGTTTGCCTGGGGATACGCTACGGATGAGAAGCTTTTGTGAATTCCGTGCTCTTGGCACCAGTTGGCGAATTCCTCGTTGTCAAACTGAAGTCCATTGTCTGATATGATTTTGAGTGGGACTCCATGCCTGCACAGAACATTTTTGATCAAGAAGTTAATAACTTTTGCTGAAGATACTTTATTCAGAGGTTCCGCTTCCACCCATTTGGTGAAATAGTCGACTGCCACTATAGCATATCTGGCCCCGCCTCGGCTCATTGGTAGCTCGCCGATTAAGTCAATTCCCCATATTGCGAAGGGCCAAGGGCTGGTCATTTGAGTAATCTCAGTTGTTGGTAGCCATGGAATCTTAGCAAACTTCTGGCATCTCACACTTTTTGACAAAATCTAAGGCGTCCTTGCTTAAGGTGGGCGAGAAATATCCATACCGGAGTATCTTTTTTGCTAATGTTTGCCCTCTGGTGTGATCTCCGCAGCTTCCTTGATGAATGTTGAATTAGATTTCCTTGGCTTCCCTCCCAGCGACACACCTTAATAACGGGTTAGAGAATCCGCGCCGATAGAGGATGTCTTCTTGTATTGTGTAGCGGGAAGCTTTCCTCAAGATTTTCTTGACTTCGTTATGCCCGTTGGGTAGTGTGCCACTTTATAGGTAGTCTCGGATGGGAGTCATCCAAGTTGCTTCTTCGGTTGCAGCTATCAGATTTACTTGCTCAAAACTTGGGGTCAGTTGCTTTGAGATGGTTACTGCTCCGAAGATGGTGATGTCTCTCATACTTGCTTGCTTTGCCAATTCGTCGGCCTCTTGGTTCTCTTCCCGAGGGATGTGTTTGACTAAGTAGTGGTCCAATCAGCTGAGAAGTAACTTGGTCTTCTTTAAATATGCTATGAGTCATTCTTCTCGAGCTTGGAATTCTCCTAGTATTTGATTAACAATAAGTTGAGAATCGCTATGAAGTCACAAAGAATTGGCTCCGATTTCTATGGCAAGTTCTAATCCAGCCATCACTGCTTCATATTCTGCATCGTTGTTGGTGGCAGCGAATTCCAACCTTATAGCATAGTGCAGCTTATTTCCCCTGGGAGTGATTATTACCACACCTGCCCCCGAGCCTTGTTCGTTTGATGCACCATCCACAAAGAGATTCCACTTGATGTCTTCTGCTATTTCCAATTGCTCCTTATCTTCGTTGGTAGTGAATTCGGCAATGAAATCAGCCATGGCTTGTCCCTTGATGGCGGTGCGAGGGTGATAGGCGATATCATACTGACTTAGTTCAATACACCATTTAAGTAGTCGCCCAGAAGTGTCGGGACGATGGAGTACCTGCCTCAGTGGTTGATCGGTCAGAACTTTGATGGAATGGGACTGGAAGTAGTGACGCAGTTTCCGCGATGTGAATAGTAAACAGTATGCTAGCTTCTCAAGTTTAGGATATCTGACTTCTGCCCCCGTAAACCTCTTATTGACGAAGTAAACTGGCCACTGCGTGCGGTTGTCTTCCCTTACCAAGGCAGCGCTTAGGGCGTGAGATGACACAGCAAGGTATAGGTATAACTCTTCGCCTTTGCTTGGGGTCGAGAGTACCGGTGGTTTCTGGAGGTGTTCGATTAAGTTAAGGAAAGCGGTTAAGCATTCGTCGGTCCATTCGAACTTTCCTTTGTCTTTCTTTAGAGCTTCGAAAAAGGGGACACACTTGTCCGTTGCTTTGGAGATGAATCGGCTTAGGGCGGCCACTTTTCCATTCAGGCTTTGCATTTCCTTTCGATTGGAAGGTATCTTGATATCCCTTAGCGCTCGGACTTGTTCCGGGTTTGCTTCAATCCCTCTGGCATGGACGATGAATCCTAAGAACTTTCCTGATGACACTCTGAAAGAGCATTTTAGAGGATTCAACTTCATTCCATACTGGCGAAGTACTTGAAACATCTTGCCTAGGTGGCTTACGTGATCGTCGGCTTTCCTTGACTTTACCAGCATGTCATCCACGTATACTTCCATAGTTTGCCCTATTAGCCCTGCAAACATCTTGTTGACGAGGCGCTGGTAGGTGGCTCCTGCATTTTTAAGTCCGAAAGGCATTACCTTATAGCAGTATAAACCCCGGTCGGTGATGAAACTAGTGTGGTCTTGGTCGGGAGCATGCATAGGAATTTGGTTATACCCTGAGTATGCTTCCATAAAAGATAAGAGCTCATGCCCGGCTGTGCTGTCTACAAGTTGGTCGATTCGGGGAAGTGGGAAGCAATCCTTTGGGCAGGCGTCATTTAGGTTGGAGAAGTCAATGCATGTTCGCCACTTCCTATTAGCCTTCTTCACCAGTAACGGGTTAGCGATCCATTCCGGGTAGATGGCTTCTCGTATGAAGTCATTGGCGAGTAGATTCTTTACTTCTTCATCGAGGGCTGCCGATCGCTCTGCCCCCATACTTCTCTTTCTTTGTTTTACGGGCGCCTTGGTAGGATCAATGTTTAGTACGTGGCATGCTATGTCGGGGGAGATTCCGGTCATATCGGCGTGTGACCATGCGAATACATCCAAGTTGTGGCAGAGAAAGTCAATGAGTTGCTCCTTCAACTCTGCTTTTAGTTGGGACCCAATTTTTAATAGTCTACTTGAGTCATGCTTGTCTACAGATACAAACTCCATAGCCTCTGCAGGCTCGGCGATGGCCTCCTCCTCTTTGTCCCTAGGGTCTAATTCATTGAAAGGGTCGCTGGTATATCGAAGAGGAGGAGCTTTCTTTAGTTTCTATGCTTCTAGACTTTTTGTGCAGAGGGCAACCTCTACACCCTTCCCTTTATCCTTCCTGTGATTGTTGCGAAGTTCAGTCACATAGCAGTCTCGAGCAACATCCTGGTCTCCTTCTACTTCCCCTACTCCATTGTCCGTTGGAAATTTCATCTTTAGGCACCATGGGGCTAGGACAATTTGGAAGTCAGACAAGGATGGCCTTCCTAAGAAGGCGTTGTAGGCCGAATGGTTTTCTATTAGCACAAACGTCTGTTTCCGTACAACGGAGCGGGGATGGCTTCCAATCTCGACGAAGAGGTCCAGTTGCCCGAGGGGCATCTTTGCATCTCCAGTGAAACCGTGTAGTGGCTTATCGCAGGGATATACATCCTTCATTTATAGTTTCATTTTGTCGAATGCATGTTTGAACAGGATATTTACTGAGCTTCCAGTGTCCACTAAGATTCGGTAAACTTCGGCGGGTCCGAGCCAGGCAGAGATAACCATGGGATCCATGTGAGGGTATTGCCTTCCTTCTAGGTCACGCTTACCGAATGTGATGTCATCACTTTCTTTCCTTTTTGGGTGGCGTTCTTCTATAACTGAATTGACGCTGTCTTTATTGTCTCTGAGCGACTTTCCATATCTTTCCATCTCTTTCCAGCTCCTGTCTGCGATGTGCGGTCCTCCCAAGATGGTATGGACCACTATCTTCTCTTAACTAGAGCCGCTAGTGTTGTGGTTTCCTCTGCCGATCTCCGGTGAGGGTAGCCTTGGGTTCTCATTGGCAGGAGCTGGAGCCCTGTCTTGACCTTTTACATAGCGTTCCAGTTTCTTTCTTCTGATATGTTCCTCGATCAAGTCTCGGAGATGATGACATTCATTGGTATCATGCCCATGAGATTCGTGGAAGCGGCAGAACTTTCAAGACTTCTGCGTGTTATCTGATTCCTTCTTGTATGGTGGGCGTTTGTATCTAACTTCGCCTTGGGTGGCAAGGAAGATATTTTCGACGATCTCGTTCAAAGGAGTGTAAGTGTCGAATCTCGGTCCTGACCGATATAGGCGCTTTTCTCCCTTCTTGCCCCTAGCATTGTCTCTGGAATCATTTCTTCGAACGTCCCTTGCCACAGCAGGGGCGTTGCTGTGAGTTGCCTTATTTTGCTGTCCTGGCTGCCCCTCAACGGCAGCATCCTCAAGCCTCATATATTTCCCGGCTTCATGGAAGAAATCGGTTAAAGTAGCTGGTTTTTCTTTTGTCAACCTTCTAGCAAATTTAGTGTCCGGATGCACACCACTACAAAGGGCCATTAGAATAAGCTTCTCATCGGCATCTTGGACTGCGGCTGCTGCGGCATTGAATCGGGTTAGGTATTGCTGCAGTTTCTCTCCTGGCTTCTGTTTGACGCTGGATAAGGAATAAGCATCCTTAGGTTGTTCCACATGAATGCGGAACAGACTGATAAACTTTTCTTTCAACATTTCCCACGAGCTGATGGATCCCTGAGGTAGATGACAGAACCAGGAGGTAGCGAGATCCGCTAAGAAGAGTGGAAAGCATTTGCACAGTACTCCCTCTGTCGCTCCACTCATGAGCATATGTTGTGTGTATCTCTGCAAGTGTACGACGGGGTCGGAGGTTCCTTTGTAAGGTTCCATTGTTGGCATCTTCCATTCCCGGGGGGTGATACCAATTTCGATGTTGCGGGCGAAAGGGCTGGTTACCCTAGCGCCTATCCCTCGATCTCTTTGCTTCCGTTGGACGCACTCTCTGAATAAGCGTGCCATCCTTTCATCAGAATTTGGAGCAGATAGAAACGAATTTGGCTCTGTTCTGTGGGATTGATCCCGTCCAGATGATCTGTAGGGATGGTATCGTCTATCATTCCTCATACTCTTCGGTGGCTGCCTTTGGTCTTCTGGGAGCATGCTAGGGTCAGCCATAGTTGGCCCTTGCCTTGATCTTCCCCTGTTGGGTTCTGATCTAAGCACTTCCTCGGGTCCAACTTCGGGCTGGACTCTAGCTTGGCCCCGTTCACTAGCGTTTCCGTGGTTAGGCAGTATGACAGGCTCAGCTACAGTTGACCTTCGCCATGCACCTCCCCCGTGGGGTTCGGTTCCAAGCGTTTCTTCAGGCCTAACTTCGGGCTGTGCTCGATCTCGATTCCTACCATGGCTGCTTCTGCCGTTAGCTCCTTCGAAGAAGGAAGATCTTTGTTGTCTCTGAGACCCTCCAGACTAGGACTCGCCCCATGATTCAGTGTTGCGGTTGGCTCTTCAGCATCCCTTAAGCGTGACATGAGATGGTCCACCAAGGCTTCCTGCTGGGACGTGAAGCGATTAGTTACTTCAACCACAACCCTATCTAGATCTGCCCTAGTAATTGCTGCGGTCTGTTCTACGGTAGGAGTGGTCGGATTAGCCTGTCCTTCATTCGATACTGCCGCTAGAGGAGGACGATTTACTTGATCCGTGACTGCTGGATCTGGAAGACTGCTGGAAGCGATGTTTTTTCCTTTGTTAACATCTTTTTTCTGCTTGGGAGGCATGTTTCCAGATGATGGATGATGTTGTTAGGAAAAAGGTTAAGTGGAAGAAGCTGAAGCTTCGAGCTTCAAGTTCTCAGTGAAAGCACCAAAAATGTTTGCACAAAAAATGGACAAATACCTCAAAGTTGTATGATTTAGTATATCTTATTAGTGATTTGGGTGATTTATGCAAATATATGAAAAGCATGGGCTGAACTGTAAAAAGACATGCAGATTTATAGTGGTTCAGCCAGAATATGCCTACGTCCACTTTATATGTTATTTCTCTTCTCTTGTTTAGATTACAAGTACAAAGCTTTGATACAAGTAAAAGAAAGTTGTTTGAAAGTTCTCTCCATGCTTGAGCTCTCAAACTTGTCCCCATGGTTGTACCCCTGCCCCTCTATTTATAGAGTGAGGTTGGGAGCAGGGGTCTTGAGTGTATATAGCTGCTGGTGGGCCTGGGCTGATGTGATCTGGCCTGGCACGTCTTGGTCCGGTGATGATTGGTCCGGCATGGAGTTGGCATCAAGTTGGTCCGGCATTTGGTTGGTCCGGCATTGGGTTGGTATCGAGTTGGTTCGGCATCGAGTTGGTCCGGTATTGGGTTGGAGGCAGGTTGGTTCGGCAGTGTTGAAGGCAGGTTGGTTCGGCAGTGTTGAAGGCAGGTTGGTTCGGCAGTGTTGAAGGCAGGTTGGTTTGGCAGTGTTGAAGGCAGGTTGGCTCGGCAGTGTTGAAGGCAGGTTGGTTCGGCAGTGCTGAAGGCAGGTTGGTTCGGCAGTGTTGATTTGGTTCGTCTAGCTTTGGACCGGTGGTGAGAATTCACCCAACATCATGATAATATCTCTTATCCATATGGAAGTTTGTACAAAATTCCAAGATTTATGAAGATATATGTGTGTCAATTAGATGCTAATGTGTTCATTTAACCATTAGACAAGTGCACAAGAGTTCGAACAACTTATATCAATAGAAAAGCTTCTGGTAAACCGATTTTCGGTCACATTATCGATTTTTCCTCGAAGAATATATCTTTTGTAAACAAATTTAAAAATAAAGATTCTTTTCATTATTCATTAATTAAATGATGTCTAATAAGATTTTAAAATCATATTTATACCACTTAATCATATTTCAAAATGTTTTGATATTTGAAGACGAAGTGTTTGAATTTTCGGGTCACTACAATACTAACCTTCTACATCCAAGAAGATGAATACTCTCTTGTGTAGTGTTTGCTTTTAATTAATTCAATGTATACCCAACTATGGTCACAACATGTGTGATGTCATGTGATTTTCCTTAATCAAAGTATGAATTAGTTACTTAGGATCCACAGTACTCACAAGTGTGATGGCTACTACACATCGTTGCATGAGATCTTCTATTTTGACTCAATTGTATTAACCTATAGAAGACTCTAGTTGACTCATTCAATGATTGTTCCAAATAGCCATAGGTATGTAATAATTTGTATCCCCAATGGTCATAAGTAATTCACTGTCCATTGTATGAGTAATGTCACGTACACTAGTCTAAACAGATGTATCAATATTCTTTTTTTAATACATCTTGATTAGGAACATTTAAGGAATACATATTTGAAAATTATTTCAAAAATCATGGTCAGAACTCATTCACAGCTTCAATCGACATTCCTAAAAGATTTTCGACATATACATGTATATGAATATAATGTATACAAAAATATATCCAACATACCAATATATATATATATATAAATGAAAACAAAACCAAAAGAACACTTAATTTCGAACAAGATTCTTCCACAACAATTAACTAACTGTTTACATAATTGCCTCTAGGGCACATCCTTAACTCTATTAGGGGTGAGTATTATTTGGTAGGACCGATTAACCGATCGAATTGGTTCATTTCGATCAGTTCATTTCGATTAGTTCAGTCGTTTATGAAACCAAATCATTTTGAAATGATTTATAAAATATATTTTTCTAGTTAACATTTTAATCAAATTAACCAAACTTTTACTGTTTTATCCAAATTTATGGTATTATAATACTTTTAATAATTGGTTTGGTGATTATACAAAATTTACCTATCGAAATATGTCAAATACTCATATAACATAAGGAATAACCAATAAAATCTCTTCAAATGTACTTTTTTCTATTTGAGTATATCAATCATATGATTATTAACATATTATTTAATTTGGTTAAGTCGTTTACGGAATGAATTACCCAAAATTAATTCGGTTCGGTTCGGTTTTGACGTTCTTTGTTCCAATTCGGTTGACATTTGTTACCTAAAAACCGAGCGAACCAACCGAATCCTCACCTATAAGTTTCGAAATCCAACATCTGATTACTAAAATAATGTAAGGAACCAAATCCTTAAAATCTTAAAGTTTGAATTGGCATTCAGATGTTTGAATGCAAGTTATGGCCAAGAATTAGTTTTGCTAGAGAATTTCCATTTGTGGAAATTCATCCCATCTTCTCTTTCTCTCGTGCATCTTTCGTTTCTTTTTTTCTATGTTTTTGTGACAACCCGGATTTTTAACGCCTATTAGTTGGGTGATTAACTAATTTAAATCATTAGGATATTTATTTTGATAGTCGAATAAATGAGTTTTCTTTTAGAAGATTAAAAAATTTGTATATATAAATCGATTTGAAAACTACAATATATAATGAATTATAGAACCTCTGGATATGATAAATCTTATAGGAAATAAATAACAATATGTATAGCGACTCTCGATTTAAATTAAGGTAAAATACATATAAATAAAACTCCATCATTGAAATTCAAGGTAGAATATATTTATATATGAATAGAAATACATACGGGCTTAGGATGATTAATATATATAAGTATATGAGTGAATATGTATGTGTATATATGATGACTAATACAAGAAATGTATGTATGCATATTTAAATAGTGAAAATGTGAGCATATACATATATAATGACAACAACATATATGAATAGATATATGTATATGTTTACAAAAGTGTTGTGTCGGTGAATACATGTATAGATGCCTATATGAAGTAAAATATAGGAAGTTGCATAAATATGAAAACATATATATGTCAATGATAACATATGCAAGAAAAGCATGTAAACATAAATAAGTGTAAACAAATGAACATATTCATGGCATATATATAAGTATATATGTGAAGTATGTGTGTATGGATGTATGCAAGGTTAACTGTATGAATATATATATATATAGGACAAGGCAGGACAAAATTAGGTTGTAGACATATGTACATATGAGAGCATATGTAAACATCATAGGGAGACAAGCATTTAAAGCCTAGCACATAAAATCTTTAATCAAAGTCACACAAAAATCAAATCAGGTCAAGCAAGTTTTGACCAAAGAAAATTAAATAAAAAATGAATGAAGCTTGCCGTGTACAAGATAATGCAGCCTGTCTTCTATTATATACCTCTGCTTTGTTTTATATTTTTGGGTTCGAATTAGCTAATGTATAGAAAAAAAATATATATCTATGAACATAGATAAAATGGGATAAGGATGTAAACGTGAAGGACATTTGCATTTAATGCTAGCACAACATTAGGTCATTTCAAAATTTGTTCAAAATCATTTCAATGTTCACAAAATTTTTGCCTGGTCAAAGAAGAAAGAACAAAAATCTCTGACTAAGTATTGGTACAAGCAATACATATTCCTGTGTAAACTTTCTATATATCAATCTTCTTCTTATTTTATTTCATTGATCAAAACTGAGCAAACAAGAAGTAAGCACCGCCATTTACAAACTTAAACAACCATTTCATCAAACAAGCAAGAAGATCAAAAACAAAAACTAAGACCAGAGACAGTATCAGCTTCCAGATATTGATTCTTTGTTTAAATTTTCTAAGGTGAGTAAACATTTTAAACTTAAAACTGGTAGGATAACTGGATGCATGTGATGAAATGTTGAAGTAATGCTTTATGTTGTATGTGCGAAATTTGAATGCATGTATGTATATATACTATGATGTGCAAAAATCTGTATTTATGAATGTATATCACCTCTGTTCTATGTTCCAGGCTAATTTCCCTTCAAATTAAATTCATTTTCTTACCAAACATTCAATTGTAGGCTTAGATCTCTTGATGAAAATGATTATAGGAATGTAAGTTTAAATTTAAAAATAGTTTCAAATAAATATATAAAGTATTTTATTTAAATTTGGAATTTACAGGTCTGTTCATATTATAGGCTAAAAATCAAATGTCAAGAATTCTTGAAATAATTCTATAATATGATTCTAAATTGTAAATGATGAATTTAGGAAGAAATATCATAATTTTTAGTTTTCTATAAGTCGAGATATGCAGAATTGTTCGAATTTGGGTTTATCATCGATCGCCGTTGATCGACGGCAAGTGGTGTTTCGGGGTTAAGTCTGGAGGTGGCTTAATGGTTTATGATCATTGGAAAAATGATCGGAGAGTTTGTAGTGCATCGTGGTAGCCATAGGGTGGCGTACTAGGGTTTTTCGAGTTATTTTGACGAAGAGGTTATTGAGGCTTTTGCGAAGCCTTGGGAAGTCTGGTGACGATCGCGCTAGGGGGAAAACGTTGCTGGGGTCGTGACGAGTTGTGGTCGGAAGGACGAGGGTTCAAGTGGTAGTTTCGTCTTCGGCGAAGGGGTATTGATCGAAGTATTTTTGGGTTCCAGGCACTCTTTTAGCTCGTTTTCGATTTGCCGTGGTTTGCGCCGATCTAAGGGATTGAGAGGCTTGACTGAGTCGTTGATGACTTGAGGGAGGAGGCATGAGTGACTGTAGGTGGTCGGAGCCACCATGCACGTGCATGGTGTACGTTCGAACCTGTTATCGTTGTTAGTTTGGGGAAGAACAAGGAAGCTCGGGTCGTTCTCGTGTATTTTTGTGAGTTGACTCGAAGCAGGAACGAATGCGAGAGACTCGGGTTTACATGGGAGAGTGATCGTGTTTGGGCTCGGGTTTCAGAGGGTTCGAGTTACCTGGTTTTTATAAGAAATTAAGTGTACTAGATTTATTTAATGCAGAGAAATTTTAGAAGTTTAAAGCAAACAAAAATCAAGTTTTCAAAGAAAAATATTATCAAAAATTCCAAGCAAAGTGTTTAAAATTTATATGTTAATTTAGTAGTTAATAAAGATAAATGGTTTATCTTAAAGTTAATTAAGGCCTTGGATAATTAATGATTAATAAAATTAATAAAGTAATTAAAGAGAAATTAATTAATTAATGATTTAGGATTAATTAATTAAAAATTAAGGTTTATAAATTAATTAATTGGAGATTAATTAATTGGAAATTAGAGATTAATTAATTTGTAATTAGAGAATAATTATTGTAAGTAATTACTTAAATGACAATTACTTAATGTAAGTAATTAGGGATTAATTTGTTGAGGGTTAATTAATTTAATTAATTATTATAGGATAATTAATTAATAATTAAAGGTTAATTAATTAAGGATAATTAACCAATGAGATAATTACTTAATGAAAGTAATTATGGACAATTAATTTAGATAGATAATTAAAGGATGATTAATTAATGGTTGTAATTAATTAATGTTAAGTAAGCAGGATTTAAAAGCAATTAAATTAATTAGAAATGGTACAATTAATTTATCTTGCTTATAGATGATTAAGATATATTGTATGTCTTAGAATTATTTTATATCTCTGATATGTGATTTGTGATGCTTTGTGAGATGAGATACTTTGGTTGGATTATGATATTATGGGTTATCTATCTGAGATGAGTTGTTGTGTGAATATGAGATCCTGAATATAAATTGTATTGTTTAAACTTAAACATTTGGCTTAAAGAATAACATTGGATTCGAAGAGACCGGGGTCGGGTATCAGTAAATACCCGAAACCACTTCAATTCTTTATAAAGTGTGAGTTAGAACCAAACAGGCTGGAATTGGAATAAATTAAGTAACTGGGCCTTTAACTGAGCAATAGTTCTTGGATATTGTTTGTATAAGTGATGGACTTTGAGAACTCGTAGGAAGGTACGAGTACCCTGGTTTGCAAATAAGTTTTATAACTTAGTATTTCATGTTATTTGGGTTTACTCACGCTGGTTTCCAGCCTGACCCGGGTGTTACTTTGATGTAATGCTCGGGTCAGACCGAGTATTACAGATTTCCAGGTAAGGACGTTTTGGAGCTCAGGAGACGAGCTGGATGGCAGGAACGTATGGAGTGTTTCCACTGTGATATTATTTCTGTTTATCTGAGACATTTGATTTGTATATGTCCAGTGTTTAGGTATGAGAGAAACTCTGATGTATTATAAATGTATTTGACTGTTATAGTATTCTTTGTAAACTGATATTATTTGATATTATATTTTGATCCGCTGCGATTTGTGAGAATCAATGATGTGTTTCTGTTTCTTCTTCTTCTATCTCTTTCTTCTTTCCTAACTATCTGGAATTTTCGCAATCGAAAATTCCGGGTCGTTACACTTGGTATCAGAGCTGGAAGGTTAAGCGAGAACCTTGGCTCTGGTGGGTTCACTCATTAAGGATAGGGTCAACAGTATCCTAGGATGAGTTGAGTATGTATATGTATATATATATATATGAGAGCGTATTTGTTATTTTCTTATATAAAGGTTTTAAAAATAATTTTAAAATGGATGATTTTATAAAAGCTTATATCATATTTATAAAGCAATAATTGGTTATAAAATAAGAAATTAAGTAATATATATATATATATATATATATACATATCCAAATAAGGATTGGATCAAATGAACTATACAAATAAGATGAATTAAAATGGATTCAAACTGAAATTAAATCTTGAATTTGGGGAAAAGTTTCAGAATAAGATAATAATGAATTGGTTTCCAAATATGATAATCTTGGTTATTATCATAAATGATTGTTGTGTTTAATAATAAGATGTGTATTAATGAGTAAGCAAAATGAAATGTTTTAGATAAGTATGACTTATAAATTGGAACTGAAGGTGATCTAGATTGTGAAGTTTTAAATCTAAGCCAGGAAATTTGGAATTTGTTTCAAAGTGTTAAAAGAAATAATAAATAAGTATTATTTGAATAAAAGGGACTTGTTGCAAACGAGGGTTGTTTGAAAATTTGTTTTGAATTAAAAAACCAAAAGCGGGTTAAAATTTAAGGATAACTTAGTGTGTAAAGGAAATAATATGTATATATGAGGAATATACATAATATCAAAGATGGTTTGAAATAAACTCTAAATGTTGAGTTCTAAATTTAGAATGAGATATGATACCCAAAGTGATAAGTTTTGAACTTATAAGTGGGAAGATTATTAATGTAAAGTATAAAATTTGTAATGGAGAATTCAAATTTGAGTAAGGTTAACGGAATTAAATTGAATTTAACTTTAGGAAAGTTAAATAAGTTAATAAACAACCTGAATTGAAAATTTCATGATGAAATTGGGAGTTTGTGTGATCTCAAAATGGGTTTGAGATCCAGAAATTGGAAATGGATGGATGTTTTAAAATAATTTGAATGATACCATCCTGTTTTTATTAATAATCTTTAAGCTGAAATTGGATTTGTTAAATTAAAGAAGAAATGGCGTGTGGTAATGTATCCATTATTAAGATAAAATGGAATCATTCCGGACTTAAGATTTGAATGTTTAAGGTAAAACTTCAAAGGTTTGGTTTCAAAATTGAAATTGGATATATCTATTTTTATGAAGAAAATTTAAAATGGGGTTTTGAAATTTGGACTCAGAATTAAATTGTGTAAAGATTTTGATTGTTGATTTAAAAATAAAGGGTTAATTTGATTTAAGGGGTTAAATCAACATTTAATTTAACTCGAATTTATATAATTCGAGATGGTTTAAAGTTGAGATTCAGATTTCATTAGTTCAAATTGAATTTAGTTTGAATTAACTAGAATTGAAGATGGATAAGTATAAAATTCAAATGGAAAATTTGAATTGGATTAATTTGAAATAAAATTTAAGATTGAATGAGTTCAAATTCAAATGGGAATTGGGATTAATTCATATAGAAATTGAAATGATTTGAAATTAAAGTGGATTCAATTTGAAATTTGTCTAAATTAATTTGAATAATTTGAAATTGTAATTAAAGTAAATATGTTTAAAATCAAATGGAATTTGATTTGAATTTGGAAAGAAATTGAGGTTAATTCAACTTGAATTGGGGATAAATCAAGTTCAAGGGAAATTGAAGTTATCCAAATTAGAAGTGAGTCAATTTAAATGGAAGTGGAAATTTAAATTGAATTGATAGGGAATTGAACAGTTTTGCCCTGGACTACTTTTAAATAAATCATTTTGATATAAACTATTTTAAATCTATTTTCCTAACTATTTACTATACAACTTTTCTTTTTAAATCCCAAGACTATCTTATATTTATTTAACAACTACTTTTGGAACTATTTAACTATTTTATAACTATTTTATCAATACATAATTATTTTACAGCTATTTTACAAATTAATAATTATTTTTCAACTACTTATCTATTTTTAAAATTTTCAAGCTATTTTCTAAATATAAGCTGGACAGAGTTCAAACTGTTTATGATTAAATACCCAACTGAGATAAGAATTGAAGTGATAATCCAAATGGGGATTAAGGCAAATATGAATAAGTGAATAAAATCAAAGTAATGGTGAAATGAAAGGAAATCGATTTAACTGATAATCAATGAAGATAAATACGTAGGATGTACGTATATTATTCTATTCGCTTAGTAATTTGATCCAGATTCGTGCACAGAATTCCGAGATAGGTATATCGATCCGAGTTGGGATTTTTCGCTCGATTTTCGACGGCGAACCTGGATATGGATTTTTGATTGGTTCTGGATATTCTATATCATAGTTGTGACTATGCAAGGAGGATGACGGTTTCTGATCAAGAAACCAACTCTGAGTCCGCACTAGGAAGTCGGGTGGACGATACTAGTTCGGAAGTGAAATTGTGTGATCGAGTGAGCGATCAGATTGATATAGCGTACGGATGATATGTGTACATCGTACGGGTTTGAATGAAATTGATATTGAAAATTTATGGATAAGAACTGTAAATGGTCTTTGAAATGAAAAGTACATTTTGTGGAATATATGATGAGGTAAAATGGGAATTGGACATTTCTATGATTAAAGAATCACTTTATGAAGAAAAGTAATGTGGTTAATAACTTTATAAAAGATTTTGAATATTTGATTTGGACTAAACAAAGTTATATATGGAAAACTCCCATAGCTGAATCTATTGCCAAAAGAGAAGGGTTTTGAAGATATTTAAATTATAAAAAGGAAATTTATACAAGTATGAATTGAACCGAAGATTTTCCAAGATTATTATATATATATATGTATATATAAAAAGGATTTGTGAAAATGATTTTGAGGAAAGGTTTTGGGAACCTATGGCATTTGGAAAGGCTTTTGATTTTTGGGTAAAATCAATATTGGAATTTGGAAAAGCCTAATATGAGAATTATCGATTTTGGGAATCGATTTTGTAAAGGAGCTTTATATGAATTCATACTAGGTGTATGATTTGGAAAATACTATTTGTGTATAGTACAAAGTGTTTGAGATTGTCTCTGGGAAAAAAGGCGCTCCCTTGAAATGAACTTCTCAGGAGTGCCACAGGGTGGTACTGCCTTGAGCCTCTAAGAGGGAGGTTCTAAAGTTAATCCTGTGAGGAGTCCAAACAAAACTAGTTCCTGAGGATTATTTGGTAGCGAAAGTCGAGGGCGCTGATGCCTACAGAGGCATTTGAGTTATGCTGTGACGACAGTGTAATTCGATGTCACTGCGATCTACTGCAGACCATAGCGAAAGTCGTGTGTGCCGCTGAGAGCCAACAGTCTACGTTTGATTTTATATCGGTAGACTGCGACACTATGGTAACATAGCGGAAGTCGTGTGTGCTGCTGAGAGCCAACAGTCTGCGTTTGATTTTACATCGGTAGACTGCGACCTATGTGGGAGTGGAGAAGTTTCATTTTTGGCAGCGAAAATCGAGGGCGCTGATGCCTACAGTTACATGGACTTTTGCTGCGATGGCAACATAACCCTGGAATGTAACTGCGATCTGTTGTGGGTTCCATGGCGTAATCGAGGGGCATGGAGTGCCTACAGTTACATGGACTTTTGCTGCGATGGCAACGTAACCCAGGATGTAACTGCAACCATGGATGGGGGTGATGATTTCCAGAGCATTCTCACCAAAGAAGTTTCCTCGATTTCAAAAATGTTTTCTATCTTTTCAATAAAATTATTTTCCAAAGTAATTTCACTGGGTGTTGGAAACGGGTTTACCAAGTACTTATAGATTTTCAGTCCTATGCTTGATCAAATTATGACTGAATTTCTATGAGAACAAGGATGGACTTGTCGAAACATCGAGTTATAAAAGTATTTTTATAAAAACTATTTTAGTAATATTATATTGATTTTTAAAGTATTTTAAAAATGATCAAAGAAACTTTATCTGATTTTAAGCATTATAATAATTCTGGCTTCGTTCCTTTTCGAGGACGAAAAGATTCAAAGGGGGGAGGAATGTGACAACCCGGATTTTTAACGCCTATTAGTTGGGTGATTAACTAATTTAAATCACTAGGATATTAATTTTGATAGTCAAATAAATGAGTTTTTTTTAGAAGATAAAAATATTTGTATCTATAAATTGATTTGAAAACTATAATATATAATGAATTATAGAACCTCTGGATATGATAAATCTTATAGGAAATAAATAACAATATGTATAGAGACTCCCGATTTAAATTAAGGTAAAATACATATAAATAAAACTCCATCATTGAAATTCAAGGTAGAATATATTTATATATGAATAGAAACACATACGGGCTTAGGATGATTAATATATATAAGTATATGAGTGAATATGTATGTGTATATATGATGACTAATATAAGAAATGTATGTATACATATTTAAATAGTGAAAATGTGAGCATATACATATATAATGACAACAACATATATGAATAGATATATGTATATGTTTACAAAAGTGTTGTGTGATGCCCTACCTCTATACCCACGCTAGCCAAGAACACAATGGTGTAATGCTGTCAACTAGCACGGAGAATAAGGCTGTTGAGGAGCGACCATCTATGTAATTGCTTTGTGCGAGCACCGATATGTCAGATAGTATAACGTGCATTTCATTTTTGGAGGAAATCCGACATACCGATACAAACTCAAAGCTACTACACAGTGGCTATAATAGTTTAGGACAATAAATATAAAAATAACACAGATAACATAAATGCGGAATACAGAAGGAACAAAAAGTCTCATATATAAATCACAACTGATATCAGTTACAATACATTTGACACAATACATATGATACAACTATAACTGTCGACTTTGGAAGTTATATACACAAATACATTATCAACTAATGTACATGAATACATGTCATCCTAATCAATAAATTGATTACTACAAAAAGACAAAGACAACTTCAGAAGATGTGAAAAGTCTTCATAGTCCGAACAGCAACTCAAATAAGGAAATCTACAACCTGAAATAACTCGGGTCTGACCTGAGTATTGTATTCAAAAGAAAATAATACCCGGGTCAGTCTAATTCAAACTCAGCTATTAGTGCAAAGAAGCAATAATAATCAAATATCAAAATAGACGACAGTCACATAAATCTCGTATCTCCAACTCTTCAATAAGAGAATCGGATAACGGTAAATATAACACCTAACTGTGTTAAACGACAAATCAGCAGATTCAAAATATCAACAAAGATAGATGAGATGATTATCAATAAAGATAATTTAGAAAACGTCCGAATTGCCAAAAACGACAATTAATAACAGAATCATCAAATTAAACCAAATTAATTCAAACAATTGAAACAACAATTTAAATTAAAACGTCACTTTTGGCAGGGCTGTAGTACACGCACGCGTGTACTGCCTCGCCACTGCAGAGATGAATTACCGAAAGCCCAATGAAAGTCCCAAATGATCACAAGGTCAAACCCAAAATACTGGGTCCAACACAAGGGAATTTGAAACAAATCCAATTGTATTTATGCAATGCAAACTAACAAGGGCCAAAACTGCATATAAAATGAAACTGCAGTCCTAAATGAATAAAAGGGCAATCTGCAATAAAACTGCAGTCACCACAAGATCGCAAAGGTAAAACTGCCACAAAAGGAAGCAAGAAACAACTGCTCAATAAAACTGCAGTTGAACAAACAATTAACCAGGAATCTAACCAGCCAAACAACGACAACTCAAGTGTCGAACTCAACTGGATAGCACAACCTGGTCCAATTGTGTAAAACAGTGGCATACCAAACAAGAACAGAGTAGTTCAAGCTGGAAGCATATATGAACAAAAGAGTTCGATGACTCAAATATCATGAAATGCAGCAATAAGGGTCAGGGGATAAAGGCTACAAGTTGATCCAAAGCAGTAAAACCAAAACAGAAGTGATAGTGCAAGCAAGTGATGAAGCATAGCAAAATCCAGTGCCAACATGAATATAAAAGGAATCATCAAAACAGACAAGTAATGTAGCACTATATCAACGGTGCATCATAATACAACAGCAATAAAGGCAACATGGATCAATGATCACAAGTACCACAGACCAAAATTCAGATAGACATAGCAATGAACCCAAGACCAGAAACATGCTACAAATGACCAGCCTACTGAATGCAACAGTGGGTAAAGAATTCAAGTGAGGGCAGTGGCAACTGCAACAATATGCAGTGAAGTCATAGAAGTGGAGCTGGACAACAAGCAAAATAAAACAAAGGTGCAACATGGAAATGCAAACATATATACCAACTGATATGAGCACACATATAGGCAGTAAATATGTGAAACTCAAGCTACTAGTACAAACCAACTCGGAATATAAAGGAATATCAACAAGGCACAAAGGCAAGTCAACGCCACATGTACAAGTGAATGTAAAAGAGGATCAAGTGATCGATGAGAAAGGCTGCACAGTGAAAATGGTATGCAAACCAAATGCCACAATGAAAAGTGAGTAAATACAATTTTACATGTATGCATATCTATTCGTAAACACATACATGTCAATATCAAATGAAACAGTACCCAAGTCAAGATAGTACAAGTGGCCGGAGCCATGAAACGGCACTAAAAGTTCACAAACAAGTCTGGTTATAGGTTGCAAATGGTTCGAGGCAGTGAACAGGGAAGCCAAAGCATCGAATCACAAATTTGGTCACAGGTGAAAGTCACACATGCTATAGAGATGAACAGAAGTGACATTGTCACAAATGACCGATGTAAAAAAGAACTACTGTGATGAACAAGTCATCATAAAATCATGCCAATACAAAAATTATCTCGACCATATAATACAGATGAAGTCAAAGTCGAAAATGAACAAATCAAATAAAATGTATAAGTGTCGAATTCAAATAGTCATGAACGAACGAAGATCAAAGCATCAGCCAAAATCACAGAGACGAAATCAGTGTCGTCAAACTCAAACTTGTAATAGTGATTATCCACGAAAACGAACATCTTAAAACAATTCAAGCACAAAAAAAACAGAATTCAAACCCTAATACTCGAGTATGAATTAGATGTGAGCAGAACTCACCTTTTTCCCCGAAGCGAAAGGAAGAGCTCGACCAAAAATCGAATCAGCCGAAGCAAGCTTCAACGAGACGAACGATCGATCAAAGTCACACGCGAGTTCATCTACACAATCGATCAACAGAAGTCGGTTGCTCCGACAAAGCAAAGCACTAATTCCAGTCTCGACAAAAAGGGAATCGCAAACCAGAGCTACAAAGATTGACAGAGCTGAAGCTCCTAATTTGCCAGTGGAACGAACAAGGACAAAGCCCGAATTTTGGAAGCGACGAGGCCAAAGCCCTAATTCCAGACGAGCCACCATTTTTCACAAGCCAAAAGGAAGTAAAGCCGAAGATAATATTGAATAGGGGATCGGGTTTGTCTTGGTTAGTTATCACGGCAACCAAAAAGACTTAACCATTTTTCAAAAGAAAATTTCAAATTGATTTTAAATTTCAATAGCAATTTTAATCATCTAATTTCGATAATCAATTGATGCAAAATACTGGGTTGTTACAGACTTCCCTCCTTAAAGAAATTGCGTCCTCGCAATCATAAAGAATAAATGGACAAAAGGTAACAACCATAAGAGCATGGCAATGACGAATGCATAAGAAAAGCAAATGTCAACAGGGAAGTATTGAAATCATGGAAGTATCAGATATAAAATCAAAAGGTTCGACTGCTTCAAATCAAAAGAATCAACATCGTGAGGATCAAGGAATCAAAATCAGACGACTATATAAACAACCCCAAACATCAACATCGACTAACAAAAGCAAGAACAATCGAGTTCCAACAATTAAAATAAAGGAATCAGAGCAAAAATCACATACTGAGCACGAATTGAATGTGAGTAAATCAAATTACTCACCTGAATCGCCAGAGAAAAAGACGAAGCTCAAATCTCAAGATCGCAAATATTCAATCATCAAAAACGATAATCGAATTTTCAAATCGCAAATATTTAATTATCAAAACGACAATTAGAATCTCAAATATCGAATTATCACAAGCGATAATCAGAAATTACAAATATCCGATTATCAAAAACGATAAATCAGAAATCACAAATATCCGATTATCAAAAACGATAATCAGAAATCACAAATATTCGATTATCAAAAACGATAATCAGAAATCACAAATATTCGATTATCAAAAACGATAATCAGAAATCACAAATATCTGATTATCAAAAACGATAATCAAATCTCAAATATCTAATTATCTCAAGCAATAATCAGAAACACAAATATTTAATTATCACAATTGATAATCAAATTTCATAAATATCTGATTATCAAAAACGATAATCAGAAACACAAACATCTGATTATCAAAAACGATAATCAGAAGTCATAAATATTCAATTAACGAGTCCGGAATTAACCGAAGTAGTAAAAGTATGGTTCCATACTCCGTACTTTTGCTAAATCGTTTAAATTTCTTTATCGTTTCCTTGAAAGTGCAAAATTGTGTGTTTTAAAAATAACATTTCACATTCTCAAACGGACAAGTCCAGAATTAAGTGAATCAGTAAAAGAAAGGGGTCATAGTCCTCGATTTTGCTAAAACGTTTAAATCGCTTCCTTGTTCTTTTGAAAATGTAAACTGTAAAAATTTTGAAAACAATTTTTAATTTATATTTTTGAAACAACTTTAAAAAATAAAGAATTTTGAAAACACGTGATTAAATTAGCAATATCAGTAGTAACTTTGATAAGGAAGTTGCACTTCTCAAAGTACCGTAAAAACGGACAACAAAATCAGCATTGCGGGGGAACCGCATGTAAATCCATTTCAAAATTGACGGTTAATGAAGTTAACACGTCAAAACCTTATCAAAATAACTGGCATCAAAATATAATACCAATGAATTTTCATTCATAAAAAATGTTACAAGAATCTTCTCAAAGATAGAAAGGGATACTATACCCTAAGCTTGTATTCATAACAAGTCAATGACACAGGAAATCCAGAAATCACAAAAAAGGGGGAAAGGCCTATTATAAAACGGGAGTATGAAAACTCCAAAACATCGGTATCACAAAATGAGACGCTATCTCATGGTCTAGTCTAACCGTGCAACAAAGAAATATGTGTGAGACGAAATCACACAAATGGTGTCTAGACAGTCCTCAAAGCCCAAGAGATATGTGTGAGACGGAATCACACCGATGAGGCCTAGTCTAACCGTGCAATAAATAAATATGTGTGAGACGGAATCACACAAATGGTGTCTAGACAATCCTCAAAGCCCAAGAGATATGTGTGAGACCGAATCACACCGATGAGGCCTAGTCTAACCGTGCAATAAAGAAATATGTGTGAGACGGAATCACACAAATGGTGTCTAGACAATCCTCAAAGCCCAAGAGATATGTGTGAGACGGAATCACACAAATGGTGTCTAGACAATCCTCAAAGCCCAAGAGATATGTGTGAGATGGAATCACACCGATGAGGCCTAGTCTAACCGTGCAATATGTGTGAGACGAAATCACACAAATGGTGTCTAGACAATCCTCAAAGCCCAAGAGATATGTGTGAGACGGAATCACACCAATGAGGCCTAGTCTAACCGTGCGATAAAAAAATATGTGTGAGACAGAATCACACAAATGGTGTCTAGACAATCCTCAAAGCCCAAGAGATATGTGTGAGACGGAATCACACCGATGAGGCCTAGTCTAACCGTGCAATAAAGAAATATGTGTGAGACGAAATCACACAAATGGTGTCTAGACAATCCTCAAAGCCCAAGAGATATGTGTGAGACGGAATCACACCGATGAGGCCTAGTCTAACCGTGTAATAAAGAAATATGTGTGAGACAGAATCACACAAATGGTGTCTAGACAATCCTCAAAGCCCAAGAGATATGTGTGAGACGGAATCACACCGATGAGGCCTAGTCTAACCGTGCAATAAAGAAATATGTATGAGACGGAATCACACAAATGGTGTCTAGACAATCCTCAAAGCCCAAGAGATATGTGTGAGACGGAATCACACCGATGAGGCCTAGTCTAACCGTGCAATAAAGAAATATGTGTGAGACGGAATCACACAAATGGTGTCTCGACAATCCTCAAAGCCCAAGAGATATGTGTGAGACAGAATCACACCGATGAGGCCTAGTCTAACTGTGCAATATGTGTGAGACGAAATCACACAAATGGTGTCTAGACAATCCTCAAAGCCCAAGAGATATGTGTGAGACGGAATCACACCGACGAGGTCTAGTCTAACCGTGCAACAAAGAAATATGTGTGAGACGGAATCACACAAATGGTGGCTAGACAATCCTCAAAGCCAAAGAGATATGTGTGAGACGGAATCACACCGATGAGGTCTAGTCTAACCGTACAGAGAAAGAGACATCGCACATTTGCTAGTCTAAATCACAAAAATGATCGTCATGATCATTAAGAAGTGTCAATTACACTAAGTTAGTGAATATAAGAGTTAAGCTTCATGTCCCATAACCACTTGCTTAACTCAAATATTTACGAACAAACTGTAGATCTTCACTTAGAAAATTATCACAAAAGATTCAATCGAACAAGTCCAGGAGTTAACCGACGAAGTAAACGCAAGCGTTTCATACCACTTGTTTTACTAAGCCGTTTAATTCAATTTCTCATACGAGTGAAATAAAGGGTTGTATATACTAATAGATTGGAAAACGGTTTAAGAAAAGGAGCTTTGTAGTATAATAGTTTTGAAATTGTTTGGAGAAAAGGATTTTAATATTTACTACTAGTATAGAAAACCTTTATATTTTTAAAGTGACAAATCACAAAAATGATTGTAGAAACAATCAATCACAAGAATTCACATACAAAGATGTGAATAGATCCAAAGAAATCGATACCGAATCCATCAAAAAGTATGTTCACAAAAATCCCAAAGAAAATGTCATCAAAGTTGCTAATAAATGATAGCAACAAATCGGGGAAATAATCAAGAACCGATTAAATTTGGAAACCAAGTCAATTCACTAAAATTTCACATTCGAAGATGTGAATAAAATCCAAAGAATTCGATTCCAAGTTCATCAAAGTAGAAATACCCAAAAATTCCGGAAGTAGAAGTTATCAAAGTCGGCAAAAGTGATAACAACCAATTGGAAAAGAAGAATCGATTAACACTTGGAAAAACGAAGCAAAACAAGCATAAATGCATAAATGACTTCAACAAAAAAATAAAAATCAAGTCAATGTCGAAGTCAACAATTAATGGCCGTAGTCGAGTACAAAATGAATTAATCATTATCATCAAAGAATCCAACGGCAAACAAAATCAGAGTCTTGGAAATCAAGAAATCAGCAATTTCTCAAAAACAAAGTGACCGAAGTCGAATGGAAACCAAGCCGCGGAAAACACAAAATATCAAGTTCAAAATCGCTGAGATTCGAACAAAATCAACATCGGCTAAATCAATTCAGAGCCGAAAACACAAGAACAAAATCCTCATCTTCAAAAAACCAACTTGAGTTCGCAAAGCAAACGGAGGCAGAAGCCAAAATACTTTCACGAAATCAAAATCAAATGCACATGGATAATCGTTAGGAATTCATACCAAACAATCAAAGATAATCATATATAAAGATGAGAGATAAAACATCGACAAATAATTGTAACACATGTTCCATCTAAGTTATGTTTTATAATTGTCTTAAACCCCAGGCTTTGATACCAAGCTGTGACGCCCCACCACTATACCCGCGCTAGCCAAGAACACTACGGTGTAATGCTGTCAATTAGCACGGAGAATAAGGCTGTTGAGGAGCGACCATCTATGTAATTGCTTTGTGCGAGCACCGATATGTCAGATAGTATAACGTGCATTTCATTTTTGGAGGAAATCCGACATACCGATACAAACTCAAAGCTACTACACAGTGGCTATAATAGTTTAGGACAATAAATATAAAAATAACACAGATAACATAAATGCGGAATACAGATGGAACAAAAAGTCTCATACATAAATCACAACTGATATCAGTTACAATACATTTGACACAATACATATGATACAACTATAACTGTCGACTTTGGAAGTTATATACACAAATACATTATCAACTAATGTACATGAATACATGTCATCCTAATCAATACACTGATTACTACAAAAAGACAAAGACAACTTCAGAAGATGTGAAAAGTCTTCATAGTCCGAACAACAACTCAAAGAAGGAAATCTACAACCTGAAATAACTCGGGTTTGACCCGAGTATTACATTCAAAAGAAAATAATACCCGGGTCAGTCTAATTCAAACTCAGCTATTAGTGCAAAGAAGCAATAATAATCAAATATCAAAATAGACGACAGTCACAGAAATCTCGTATCTCCAACTCTTCAATAAGAGAATCGGATAACGGTAAATATAACACCTAACAGTGTTAAACGACAAATCAGCAGATTCAAAATATCAACAAAGATAGATGAGATGATTATCAATAAAGATAATTTAGAAAACGTCTGAATTGCCAAAAACGGCAATTAATAACAGAATCATCAAATTAAACCAAATTAATTCAAACAATTGAAACAACAATTTAAATTAAAACATCACTTTTGGCAGGGGTGCAGTACACGCACGCGTGTACTGCCTCGCCACTGTAGAGATGAATTACCGAAAGCCCAATGAAAGTCACAAATGATCACAAGGTCAAACCCAAAATACTGGGTCCAACACAAGGGAATTTGAAACAAATCCAATTGTATTTATGCAATGCAAACTAACAAGGGCCAAAACTGCATATAAAATGAAACTGCAGTCCTAAATGAATACAAGGGCAATCTCCAATAAAACTGCAGTCACCACAAGAGCGCAGAGGTAAAACTGCCACAAAAGGAAGCAAGAAACAACTGCTCAATAAAACTGCAGTTGAACAAACAATTAACCAGGAATCTAACCAGCCAAACAACGACAACTCAAGTGTCGAACTCAACTGGATAGCACAACCTGGTCCAATTATGTAAAACAGTGGCATACCAAACAAGAACAGAGTAGTTCAAGCTGGAAGCATATATGAACAAAAGAGTTCGATGACTCAAATATCACGAAATGCAGCAATAAGGGTCAGGGGATAAAGGCTACAAGTTGATCCAAAGCAGTAAAACCAAAACAGAAGTGACAGTGCAAGCAAGTGATGAAGCACAGCAAAATCCAGTGCCAACATGAATATAAAAGGAATCATCAAAACAGACAAGTAATGTAGCACTATATCAACGGTGCATCATAATACAACAGCAATAAAGGCAACATGGATCAATGATCACAAGTACAAGTACCACAGACCAAAATTCAGATAGACATAGCAATGAACACAAGACCAGAAACATGCTACAAATGACCAGACTACTGAATGCAACAGTGGGTAAAGAATTCAAGTGAGGGCAGTGGCAACTGCAACAATATGCAGTGAAGTTGTCACGACCCGCCCTTCTCGTCCCTCGAAAATCGACACAAAATACTCAACAGTATAATATGCCGACGATCGAACGCCGGAAAAAGACAGATTGTAGGAAAAGAAAGAAGGTAGAAGAAGAAGAATGAACTAAACAACATCAAAACCTCACAGTCGCAGCGGAATAAAATATAATATATAGAACAGAGCTTTACACAAATCAAAACTATATCTGTTTATATACAATACATCATTATCAGAGTATATCAATACAACCAACCATAGCCAGTCAAACAATCCCAACAATCACAGCAACGGAATAATACAAGTACGAGAAATACGTCTCGGACTCCAGCTCCTCTCCTGAGCTCCATAGCAACCTATCCTGAAATATACTCGGTCTGACCCGAGCATTATAATAAAATAACACCCGAGTCAGTCTGGAATACCAGCGCATCATAAATACATCCAAACTGATTATTAAAGTTCAAAAATCCTTTGAAACAAAAGCATCTCGTAAGACCACGCCACAAATAAACATGTCGGGTTTTTACCTTACGATAGCTAAAACACTTTTTATAAAAATCCTCTGATATTATAATAGTGTCTATTCACAAATACTTATTAAAATAGCTGAAATTGTTACATGATTAAATTCCAGCATACTAGGTATACAAACAAATACCGTACAAGGCACGTAGGGAAAATGGATTTCCAACGAATGACTAGGCACTAGGGTACCACCTGTCACAGTACGTGGCCTAGATCACAGTACCGAGGAGTACGCCCGCTCCCCTGCAACACAAGACCGGAATCATCCCTTACTGGATAATTCCAAGTAAAATCACCCCACGGTTGTGATCAGCAACCGCACCACTAAGCCGAAATAAAAGGGACATCTAGACAGGGATGACCTTACTCTCAAGTGGGGGCTACCCACGAAGCCTTGCTGCATATCCCCTGATTTTCAGTCATTCCCGGTTGATGAGGCTTGAGGCTTAGCGTTACCTTTACAGAACATTTCACTTTGAATTCCCATCGTCCACCTGACGATGTCACGAAAGCATTCGTCCATACAAGTCCGTCCCGGGTCCGAACGGAACCGAAGGCACTACTCCTACTACATCCATTTTGGAAATATCCTCAGGATTAGTAGCGACTAGCCCTTGCACTTCACTGCTCCATCTTCGACTTCGAAATCGTTTTCGCGAAACGTACAAACCGGATCGAAGTGGTTTTCGAGTCTCCAGACCTAGAATCCCGGTATACGGAAACTCGATCCCGGTCTCTTCGAAACGATCAGCGCATTTGGCCAATATTGATAGTCGGTGATTTAACTATCAATTAATGTTCACAAACATCCATACACATCCATCACACAATAAATAATCTCCATATTATTTATTTCCTTCTAATATCTTTCAAAGATATATTTTCACATTTTCAAAACTCGTTTGAAAATAATTTTCCACTCTTCCTTTACAAGGTAAATCTTTTACCCTTTATTCCCATCGGGAATAACCAAGTATAAAACAATTTGCATTTAAAACAGTAAAAAATACTTTATACTGAAATATACTTTAAAATATGAAAATTTCTTCTATTTATTTACTCAAAATATAAATTTAAAATATGTGAAGAAAACTAGTTATTAACACATAAACTTTGATTTAAAAATAAGGGTTTTAGTTTAACTAAATTCAAAATAGCGCTATAAGAAGAAAAATGCTAATTTTAACAACTTAAGCTAAAACCAACTTTTAAATAAATCCATTTGTAAAAATAATTGCTAATATACTCCCAAATTATTACGGTATTAAAAATTATTAATTTATTTCTTTAAAAATAACGATTTCTTAAAAATACTTTTAAAACAATTTAAAACTTAACCTTAGTTAAATAAAATCTTTTTATAAACATTTACTTGGTTTTCCCAGGGAAACACTTTCCCGTTTCAAACATTTCAAAGTACTCTTTCATATAAATCCACTGATTTATTTCAAGTCAATTTATGATTTCAACATAAATTTCCAATTCCATACTTAACTATAACTTCCTCCGAAGTTAAATCACAATTTTTCATTTTTGGAAATTCATTTTTAACTATAGTTTAAACATTTTGGTGAATTTTCAATGGAAGCCAAATTTCCAATTCACTTAATTAAATTCCAATGAAATACGGCATTTCAAAACATTCATTTGAACTTGTTAATTTATAGTCGGAAACTCCATTTTAACATATTTTTAATTTCTGGATAACATTAGTCATTATTAAAATAAACACCGTTATTTTAAACAATTTATAATTTCATAAATTTAATTTCTAGAAAACTATACTTTCCATTTACCCATTTCATACACTTCCCATTATATTCAAAATCCCAATTTGGCCCAATTTACATTTTCTTTTCAAATCCGATTTCAAATTTTATTCTTTGAAATTCTAAATTTAACAATTCATTTTATTTCGTAAAAACACAATTTAGCCATTTATAATTTAATTCTGTGATTACAATTTATACCACAATGTCACAGAACAACTAAATTTCCAGATTTATCAATCACATCATATAAACAGATATCACTATCAATTATAAAATAATTGCTACATTGTGAGGAATCCAGTTGGATCCCTCCAACCTGTTTCTCCCTGCATCACAGATATTAGCACATCGCAATATAAATATCAACCAGACTGATGATAACAATTATATTCAGCCATCCACACAGATATTTAAATATCAACTATTTATAATGTCTAGCATCCAGATGTGAGTGAGAAAAACTCACTTTGAGTTTCGGCGAGCGTTCGAAATTTTAAATTAAACCGGACGGTGTCCGATTTAACCCAAATTCCTACTTGCCCGGAATGACTCCGGATCTGCACCATCACGTAGTACGTCTCTCTGCGATTCTGGCGTCGCAAATCTCGTTAAAATCTGATAACATACAAGCGAGATATTAAATTTTAAAGTTTTGAACATTATTTAAAACAATTATATTTCTATTTTTTTTACCAGAACTCATCCTGGCCGTTCATCCCAAAGAAAAGATCAAGGCTGCATACATCTTCTTCATCACGCAAGGCTACAGGCGTTCACGAACCCAAACGAGCAAATTAGGGTTGGAAATCGCACCCTCTCCGGTCAACTCGAGGTCGATCGAGTACCACCCCTACGTCGCTCTCCCCATCCTCTTCGCTCGCCCCAGATTTCATAGAACTCGACCTCCCCTACTCACCAGAAAACAAGCACGAACACTCCACGAACGCAGCTCCCATCCTCCTCCCTTGGTCGACGAAACGAGATCTCAACCGTATAGATCTGACGAGCTCGACCCGCTCTATATTTTCGTAGTTGAAAGTTTGAGGTGAAAGTCGATGGTCTACAAGATAAATGAGGGAGAAGCGTGAGCATTTCCAGCCATTAAATACAAAAGTGGCGGCCGGTGAAAGTTTGCTAGGGTTTTGAGAATTATAAACGTGTATATATATAATATTATTTAATATTAATTTAATCTCGTTCCACTCAATGTATCACTTACGCAAACGAACTCCAATTTTCACGTTCCAATAGGCAATCCTAAGGTTTTTCCGTGTTCCGGACACAATGGAACAGGTCTCGTAAGCTAATTTGATCGTATACGCGAGATACGGAATTTAACGATCAATTTAAAATTAAATCGGTTAAATCGATTTCTATGCGTTTCGAGCTGCCACGGTCAAACGACGACTCCGATTGCTACGAAAATTGAAATCCGATAATAACTATCTATTACGGATCCAATGGAACTGGTTTCGTCGAATTCCGAGACTGTACCCCGGAAGGCTATTTTAACTCGTCTATTAAATCGAGCGATTTTCAAAATTGACGAAAACGTTTAAAATTTCACTTTTAAAATTTTATTAACTTAACAATAAATCATATAAAATTTATAAACACATTAAAAATCATTCTGGCTCAGGCCAGACCCAAATCTGCTTAAATTGCATTTTAATAATATTAAATTCATTATTAAATTAATATAAAATTCCAAATAATAATTTATTGACTTTTAAATTCATCTAAAAATCCAACAATATTATTTATACCCAATTGAGCTTAAAAATACATTTAAACACCATTTTTATAATCATTTATCCCAAATTCACCTTTTATCCCAATTTCGAATATTTAATTATTATTATCCAATCTCAAATTAAACCTCCACATTAGAAATTATCACTTGTTGTTTTAGTTTAAACCAATTCTTTTTAGTTCAAAATAAATCTTAAACCCATATTAAACATTTAAAATGAATTAAATGTTCAAATTCAATGGCTTAAAAATACGGGATGTTACATTCCTCCCACCTTATAAAAATTTCGTCCTCGAAATTTGCTAGGGTAGAAAATACTCTCCAATCCATTTACTTTCCAATTTGTTTAGTTAAAAGCTTATATTCACTTTCCCAAAAAGTTTCAGCTCCATTTCCAAACCATTTGCTTTATTTACTCTAAAGCCTTCATTTTAACATTCGCTTCCAAAATAACTTTACTAGTTATTAAAAATTTTCCCAAAACCCCAAAAATTTTCTAACTCCCAAAATTTCTGAAAAGTTTTGGCAGAGTCTCCTTTGCACGGAGGAGCTTCTGCGATATCGCAGGATACACAAATATATATACATCGGCTCACACGGCCGGAAACCAAAATATATCACAATATATATATCATTCTCCCAATTATATTTGCGTAGGCGTACCTTTTTAGCAAATTTTAAAAGCGAGCGGCTAATATAACGCATATACGCGCTCCAACTCTCTCGAACGCCTCCCGTACCTGTACTATACTCAACAAACTCATCAGTTTCAATGATATGAGCATTTTAATAACATTTCCAACACAAATGCAAGCCAAACATATCCATTTCATAACCAAACCAAGCAAATTCATAATGTAACAATGTTAATCATATTTTATCAACAATTTAAAGGTTTCAATCACATTCGAATTACTTATTCAAGTCTACTTCATTTTATTTCACTTGAATGCTTTAAATTCAAGTTCACTAGATACAATTCATATTTATCTCAACGAATTCATTTCCTCTTCAATATGATTACATATGCCTTTCTTACCCTTTTAATTTTACTTACATTCCAAATTTGATTTACAATCAAATTTCATTTTAAACTTGAAACATTTGCATTTCAATTATGATCCATTTCCATTCATATGCAAACATTACTCATTAAGAGGTCAATTCATTCCTATTGATTCAAAATCAATTTCATTTGCTATTCTTAACCAATTCACTTGCATTCATATACAAAACTCTTTGAATTGGGTTCCCATTCATATCAATTTATTCAAAATTCAATTTCAATTGCCTGTTAAACAACTCAATTTCGATTACAAGCAATTTCATGTTATTCAAGCAAAAATAATTACCACTTAAGCTTATAGCCATTTAAAATTAATTTCAACTTAGACTTATATCAATTTTATTCAAATTTGCATGGTTCACAAACCAAGAAGTTTTATTCCAATGCAATTTGTTAATTAAATTAAACTTTCCTTACATTTTATTTCATCTCAATAATTAATTAATACCATTACACATGCATTTCCATTTTATTATTTAACAAATTTCATTCAGATTTACTTAATAAAGCTCATCCACAATCATTTTTTTTTCAAGTTGCTTAAGTTCTTTCACAAAATTTCCATCATCTTCTTATATCAATTTTATTTTATTTCCATTTGATTCTCATCCAATCAAATTCCAATTCATTTACAACTTTAATGCTCTTTGTTTACTTATTCAACCCATTTTAGATTTATTTTATCAACAAAGAGACCATTTAAATTATTTCTCTCATTTGAATTTTCTTACAATTCAAACCATCACTATTATAATCTAATCACATTATTCATTCTCACTTCCAACATTTGTTACCAAAATTAAATTCCATTCCAGAACTGGGTCTTATTCTTACTTTCCAAATTCTAACAACTATCAAAATTTCATCCATGCCAATACAAACTCTATTTAATTTAGCTTACACAAAATTTATTTCCAAACAATCATTTTGGATTTAGTTGAGTAAGCATTTACTTCATTCAACATCACTTCAACTAAATTAAATTTCCATTTAATTAAATTCTTATCCAAATTTAATTCAAGGTTAACTAGATTATATATGCATTTTCAATTTAATTCCTTTCCAGAATTAATTCAAGTTCATCTAAATTTTATTTAGCCCACCTGAATTTAAACCATTTCCTTTACTACTTTAAATAAGAATTTAATTACATTCATTCTTATTCATAACACAACAGAAATTTTAATATTCAGCTTAATTTCATCTTAGTCGAAGTTAAACCAAATTCAATTTAATCTTAATTCTCCATATCCAAGTTCAACTTATTTACTAACTTCAGTTCACTTACCTCTTTTATATTTTATAATTGTTTCACCTTACTTTGCATTCCATTTAAAATTAAGTTTGAATTCACCATTCCATTTATTATTTCCATTTGTGATTATAATTCCATTTTACTTGAGTTAAAATCAAATCTTCCATTCTCAAGTTCTCCAACTTATTTACTTGTAAGTTTATATTGCTCATTTCAAACCAATTCACATTTTTATAATCACAATGTCAAATTTTAACACTTAATAACTTAAGAATATGAATTCATTTGCACAATCATAAGCATTTACATTTCACCGTTATCTCAACTTCCATTTAATTCCAATTCATTTAGATTTAATTCAATTTCAAATTCTTAATTTTATTTAACTTATCATAAGTTAAATCCAGATATATTCCATTCACCTTCATTTATTCGAAGTAAATTTACATTCCATATATACTCAATTCTTTTTTTAAATCAACTTTCCTTTATAAGTTATGTAGTTGAATCATTTCAACTTTCACATTTTTATTTTAAAATAGAATTTCCAGAATTCAATTTACCCGGATTTATTTCAAAACCAATTCGAAATAAAAATCAACACATTCCTCTTTTGATATTCAAATCAAATACCAAATTCCAAAACAAACTGCTTTTACCAAACAATTTTCCTTTGAAAATTCCAAAATCACTTGTTTCCCAAACAAGTCCAAACAATGTCATAACCAACTATTTTGGTAGCAATCCATCACTTTAGAAACTCGAAAATGAATTCTAATGATGTGGTCAGCATCATCAGGATTATTTTCCAGCGACTGAAGTGAGTTCAATGCTTTCCACTTCCAAAATCCACCTCAAAACAATTTCTATTCAAAAATATTTCCCCATAATATACTCCATTCTTACAAATGCTTTTGAAAACATTTCTAACATTTCCACAAAGTCAAACTCCCAAAACTTTATTTAATTCCATTTGAAATCCCTTTCAAAATTTCCGGGGTCAAAATTCTTGTTTAAATCAAATTTTAATTTTTACTTTTCTTATTTAAAACATATTCAGTCAATTCCATTTGGTTATAAACCATTTTAATATTTTAACTTCTTATTTTCTTATATATATCATTTCAAATTTTAAATCATGTTTTAATTTCTTATTTGATTATAGAAGAAACAACCAAACAAGCATCCAATACATATAATAATTTAGAAAATTATTTCTTTTTATATTGTTGGGCGTGTTCTCACCCAGAAGACCTCGAGACCAAAAAGCAAGATACATCCACCCAGGATTACCTAAAAGTCATTCGGCATTGACATTCTCCAGGGCCCATTCGGCAGAACTTCATTCGGTTCCCATGCCCAATAGAAACCCATCCGGCATTCTCATCCAGCCACATCCGGATCCAAACCCAGAGCGATCCAATTCGGCACCGGACCAACTCCACACTTCACCGGACGAAGCTCAACCGGACCAGCTCCACACTTCACCGGACATAGCCCAACCGGACCAACTCCATACTTCACCGGACGAAGCCCAACCGGACCAGCTCCCCACTTCACCGGACGAAGCCCAACCGGACCAACTCCATACTTCACCGGACGAAGCCCAACCGGACCAACCCCATACTTCACCGAACCAAGAGAATGCCGAACCAGACTGCCAGGCCAGATCACTTCAGCCCAGGCCCACCAGCAGCTGTATACATCCAAGACCCCTGCCCCCAACCTCACTCTATAAATAGAGAGGTAGGGGTACAACAATGGGGGACAAGTTTGAGAGCTCAAGCACGGAAGGAACTTTCAAACAATTTTCTTTTACTTGTATCAAAGCTTTGTACTTGTAATCACAACAAAAGAAGAGAAATAACATATAAAGTGGACGTAGGCACATTCTGGCTGAACCACTATAAATCTGCGTGTCTTTTAACAATTTAGCCCCTGTTTTTCATATATTTGCATAAACCTCCAAAATCACTAAAAAAACAACGTAAGATCTACTAAATCATACAACTTTGAGGTGTTTGTCCATTTTTTGTGCAAACATTTTTGGTGCTTTCACTGAGAACTAGAAGCTTGAAGCTTCAGCTTCATCCGCTTAACAAGTTTTCCTAACAGCATCGTCCGCCACTTGGAAACATGCCTCCCAAACAGAGAAAAGATGTTAACAAAGGAAAAAACATCGCATCCAGCAGCCTTCCTGATCCAGCTGCCGCGAATCAAGTGAATCGTCCTCCTCCAGCAACGGCAACAAATGAAGGACAGGCTAACCCAGCCACTCCTGCCACAGAACAGCCTGCAGCAATTACTAGGGCAGATTTGGACAGAGTTGTTGTTGAAGTAACTAACCGCTTCACGTCCCAGCAGGAAGCCTTGGTGGACCATCTCATGTCACGCTTGAGGGACGCTGAAGAATCCAACCGCAACACTGAATCATGGGGCGAGTCCCAATCTGGAGGATCTCAGAGACAGCAAAGATCTTCCTTCTTCGAAGGAGCTAACGGCAGGAGTAGCCGTGGTAGGAGCCGAGACCGAGCTCAGCCCGAAGTTAGGCCTGAGGAAACGTTTGGTGCCGAACCCAACGGGGAAGGTACCGGGCGGAGGTCAACTGCAGCTGAGCCTGTCATGCTGCCTAACCACAGAAACACCAGTGAACGGGGCCGAGCTAGAGTTCAGCCCGAAGTTGGACCCGAGGAAGTGCTTAGATCAGAACCCAACAGGGGAAGATCAAGGCAAGGGCCAACTGTAGCTGATCCAAGCATGCTCCCAGAAGATCAAAGGCAGCCACTGGAAAATATGAGGAATGATAGACGATACCATCCCTACAGGTTGTCTGGTCGGAGTCAACCCCACAGAACGGAACCAAACTCATTTCTGTCCGCTCCAAATTCTGATGAAAGGATGGCACGCTTATTCAGAGAGTGTGTCCAACGGGAGCAAAGAGATCGAGGGATAGGCGCTAGGGTAACCAGCCCTTTCGCCCGCAATATCGAAATTGCTATCACCCCCCGAGAATGGAAGATGCCAACAATGGAACCCTACAAAGGAACCTCCGATCCCGTTGTACACTTACAGAGGTACACGCAGCATATGCTCATGAGTGGAGCAACAGAGGGAGTGCTGTGCAAATGCTTCCCGCTCTTCTTAGCAGATCTTGCTACCTCCTGGTTCTGTCATCTACCCCAAGGATCCATCAGCTCATGGGAAATGTTGAAAGAAAAATTCATCAGTCAGTTCCGCATTCGTGTGGAGCAACCTAAGGACGCTTATTCCTTATCCAGCGTCAAACAGAAACCTGGAGAAAAGCTGCAGCAATACCTAACCAGATTCAACGCCGCAGCAGCCGCAGTTCAAGATGCCGATGAGAAGCTTATCCTAATGGCCCTCTGCAGTGGGGTGCATCCGGACACTAAATTTGCTAGGAGATTGACAAAAGAAAAACCAGCTACTTTACCCGATTTCTTCCATGAAGCCGGGAAATACATGAGGCTTGAGGATGCCGCCATTGAGGGGCAGTCAGGACAGCAAAGTAAGACGACCCATGGCAACGCCCCTGCTGTGGCAAGGGACGTTCGAAGAAATGATTCCAGAGACAATGCTGGGGGCAAGAAAGTAGAGAAACGCCTATATCGGCCAGGACCAAGATTCGACTCTTACACCCCTTTGAACGAGACCGTCGAAAACATCTTCCTTGCCACCCAAGGCGAAGTTAGATACAAACGCCCACCATACAAGAAGGAATCAGATAGCGCACAGAAATCTGGAAAATTCTGCCGCTTCCACGAATCCCACGGACATGATACCAACGAATGCCATCATCTCCGAGATCTGATTGAGGAACACATCAGAAGAAAGAAACTGGAGCGCTATGTAAAAAGTCAAGACAGGACTCCAGCTCCTGCCAATGAAAACCCAAGGCTACCCTCACCAGGGACCGGCAGAGGCGACCGCAACGCTAGCAGCTCTAGTCAAGAGAAGATAGTGGTCCATACCATCTCAGGAGGTCCACACATCGCAGACAGAAGTTGGAAAGAGATGGAAAGATATGGGAAGTCGCTCAGAGACAATAGAGACTGTGTCAATACGGTTATAGAAGAGCGCCACCCAAAGCGGAAAGAAAGTGATGACATCACATTCAGTAAACGCGACCTAGAAGGAAGACAGTACCCTCACATGGATCCCATGGTTATCTCTGCCCGACTCGGTCCCGCCGAAGTTTACCGAATCCTGGTAGACACTGGAAGCTCTGTAAATATCCTGTTCAAACACGCATTCGACAAAATGAGGTTGTCAATGAAGGACGTATCTCCCTGCGATAAACCGCTACACGGTTTCACTGGAGATGCGAAAATGCCCATCGGGCAGCTGGACCTCTTCGTTGAAATTGGAAGCCATCCCCGCTCCGTTGTAAGGAAACAGACGTTTGTGCTGATAGAAAACCATTCGGCCTACAACGCCTTCCTAGGAAGACCAGCCCTATCTGACTTCCAGATTGTCCTAGCCCCGTGGTGCCTGAAAATGAAATTTCCAACAGACAATGGGGTAGGGGAAGTGGAAGGAGACCAAGATATTGCACGAGACTGCTATGTAACCGAACTTCGCAACAACCACAGGAGAGATAAAGGGAAAGGTGTAGAGATTGCCCTCTGCACAAAAAGCCTTGAAGCATAGCAACTAAGGAAAGCCCCTCCTCTTCGATACACCAGCGACCCTTTCAATGAATTAGACCCTAGGGACAAAGAGGAGGAGGCCACCGCCGAGCCTGCAGAGGCTATGGAGTTTATATCTGTAGACAAGCACGACTCAAGTAGGCTACTGAAAATTGGGTCGCAGCTGAAAACTGAATTGAAGGAACAACTCGTTGATTTTCTCCGCCACAACTTGGATGTATTCGCTTGGTCACACGCTGACATGACCGGAATCTCCCCCAACATAGCGTGCCACGTATTAAAAATTGATCCTACCAAGGCACCCGTAAAACAAAAAAAGAGAAGTATGGGGGCAGAGCGATCAGCAGCCCTCGATGAAGAAGTAAAGAATCTACTCGCCAATGACTTCATACGAGAAGCTATTTACCCAGAATGGATCGCCAACCCGGTACTAGTAAAGAAGGCTAATGGGAAGTGGCGGACCTGCATTGACTTCTCCAACCTAAATGACGCCTGCCCAAAGGATTGCTTCCCGCTTCCCAGAATCGACCAACTTGTAGACAGCACAGCCGGGCACGAACTCCTGTCTTTTATGGATGCATACTCAGGATATAACCAAATTCCTATGCATGCTCCCGACCAAGATCACACTAGTTTCATCACCGACCGGGGTTTGTACTGCTACAAAGTGATGCCCTTCGGACTTAAAAATGCAGGAGCCACCTACCAGCGCCTCGTCAACAAGATGTTCGCAGGGCTAATAGGACGAACAATGGAAGTATATGTAGACGACATGCTGGTAAAATCACGGAAAGCCAAAGATCACGTAAGCCACCTGGGCGAAATGTTCCAGGTACTTCGACAGTATGGAATGAAGTTGAATCCACTAAAGTGCTCCTTCGGAGTGTCATCAGGAAAATTCTTAGGATTCATCGTCCATGCCCGAGGGATAGAAGCAAACCCTGAACAAGTCCGAGCATTAAGAGACATCAAGATACCTTCCACCCGAAAGGAAATGCAAAGCCTAAATGGAAAAGTGGCTGCCCTAAGCCGATTCATCTCCAAAGCAACGGACAAGTGCGTCCCCTTTTTCGAAGCTCTAAAGAAAGATAAAGGAAAGTTCGAATGGACGGACGAATGCTTGACCGCTTTCCTTAACCTAATCGAACACCTCCAGAAACCACCGGTACTCTCGACCCCAAGCGAAGGCGAAGAATTATACCTATACCTTGCTGTGTCATCTCACGCTCTAAGCGCTGCCTTGGTAAGGGAAGATAACCGCACGCAACGACCAGTTTACTTCGTCAGTAAAAGGTTTACTGGGGCAGAAGTCAGATATCCTAAGCTTGAAAAGTTAGCATACTGTTTACTAATCACTTCACGAAAGCTACGTCATTACTTCCAATCCCATTCCATCAAGGTTCTAACCGATCAACCACTAAGGCAGGTACTCCATCGTCCCGACACTTCCGGGCGACTACTTAAATGGTGTATTGAGCTGAGTCAATATGATATCACCTATCGCCCTCGCACCGCCATCAAGGGACAAGCCATGGCTGATTTCATTGCAGAATTCACTACCAACGAGGATAAGGAGCACCTGGAAATAACAGAAGATATCAAGTGGAATCTCTTTGTGGACGGTGCATCTAACGAACAAGGCTCGGGGGCAGGTGTGGTAATCATCACTCCCAGGGGAAATAAACTGCACTATGCTATAAGGTTGGAGTTCACTGCCACCAACAACGATGCAGAATACGAAGCAGTAATAGCCGGATTGGAAATTGCTATCGAGATCGGAGCCAATTCTTTGTGTCTTCACAGCGATTCTCAGCTTATTGTTAATCAAATACTAGGGGAATTCCAAGCTCGAGAAGAACGACTCATAGCATATCTAAAGAAGACCAAGTTACTTCTCAGCCGATTAGACCACTACTTAGTCAAACACATCCCTCGGGAAGAGAACCGAGAGGCCGACGAATTGGCAAAGCAAGCAAGTATGAGAGACGTCGCCATCTTCGGGGCAGTAACTGTCTCAAAGCAAATGATCCCAAGTTTTGAGCAAGTGAATCTGATAGCTGCAACCGAAGAAGCAACTTGGATGACTCCCATCCGAGACTACCTACGGAATGGCACACTACCCGACAGGCGTAACGAAGTCAAGAAAATCTTAAGGAAAGCGTCCCGCTACACAATGCAAGGAGACATCCTCTATCGGCGCGGGTTCTCTAACCCATTATTAAGGTGTGTCGCCGGAAGGGAAGCCAAGGAAATCTTATCCAACATTCATCAAGGAAGCTGCGGAGATCACACCGGAGGGCAAACGTTAGCAAAAAAGATACTCCGATACGGATATTTCTGGCCCACCTTAAGCAAGGACGCCTTAGATTTCGTCAAGAAGTGTGACAGATGCCAAAAATTTGCTAAGATCCCTCGGCTACCAACAACCGAGATTACTCAGATGACCAGCCCTTGGCCCTTTGCAGTATGGGGAATTGACTTAATCGGTGAACTGCCAATGGGTCGAAGCGGCGCCAAATATGCCATGGTAGCAGTCGACTATTTCACCAAATGGGTGGAAGCAGAACCTCTAAGTAAAGTATCTTCAGCGAAAGTTATCAACTTCTTAATCAAAAATGTTCTGTGCAGGTACGGAGTCCCACTAAAAATCATATCAGACAATGGACTTCAGTTTGACAGCGAGGAATTCGCCAACTGGTGCCAAGAACACGGAATTCACAAAAGCTTCTCATCCGTAGCATATCCCCAAGCAAACGGACAAGTCGAAGCAGTCAACAAAATTCTGAAAACTCTGATCAAAAAGAAGCTCGAAAAGTCAAAGGGCGCTTGGGTGGATGAACTCCCTACGGCACTATGGGCCTACCGCACATCTTTCAGAACATCAACAGGGCACACTCCTTTCTCTTTGGCATACGGATCGGAGGCTATGCTCCCGGTTGAAACCATTGTGCCTTCCCACCGTAGGATCCACTATAACCCAGAAGAAAACGAAGAGCTCCTCAACATGTCTTTGGATCTAGTCGAAGAGAGAAGGAATGATGCAGTCCTAAAAACAGCAGCCCACAAGCAAAAGGTGGCAGCACAATACAACTCCAAAGTCAAGCATCGTACCTTACGAGAAGGGGATCTTGTCCTCAAGCGAATCTTCCCTCGCCCCGGAGCACTAGACCCAATCTGGGATGGACCATATGTAATTCATAAAGATCTCCACAACGGAGCCTATATTTTGTCAACAGTGGACGGAGAGGTGTTCCAGAGGGCATGGAACATCCAACATCTCCGTCGATACTTTTCTTAACTTGTATTGCCCATATGAAGTGAATTAACAAAGAGAGTCAGTGGACGTAGGCATTTTTTCGTGCCGAACCACTTTAAAAAAGCCTTGTCTCTTTTTTAACTTGTTCCTTTGTATCTTGGCTGCTTGTTAACTTTATCCTTTTCTGTCGAACAAAATCCTGAGCATATAGCATTTCTATTCAAAGCACTCCACAATGCAACTTCACGTGGACAAGCCTCAACAGGTACTATGCGAATCTATGCCCTCGCCAATGAGACACTTTTGCTCCAGCATCCCTCTGCTGCGGGTTAACTCATTGCTCGCGACGGCCCTTAAAGCCAACTGTAATGAGCCGATTATAAGCCACCGAGAAGGCCGACTATAGCCGAGGCAGCTCATTACGGCGTTAGGCTCGCCGGCGACTGTGAACCGATTATAAGCCCCAACATAAGGTGTGGCCAGCCAGGGGCAGTTCACAGTTGACGATCGGCACCCACGCTAGCCGGCCACAGTAAGTCGAATAATACCCATGAGTACGGGCCATAATGGCCCGGGTAGTTACTGTGCGCGATCTCGGCTCCGGTGTGTCTTAAGTACGGCTGTGGTAAAAAAGAATTAACTCCCCGCGGAGGCGTAAGATGGGTGACAAATGTCTCCAAGACCCACAGCTAGGGAAAGTGACTACAAAACCCGTTTGCCACGAACTTAAGCACATCGAAGGCCTTCCGTGACTGGAAGTTTTACTATTTCACATATTTCAATTTTACTTGAAAAACTTTCCTCCTATCCTCTATAACAAACCATAAAGTACAGGATGCAGGGTAAGGGATACCCGCCAATGGATGCAGAGATTCACAATCGGATGGCAGGGCAGTCAACTGCTTTCCATGCTTGGTCATACAAGATATTCGAAACTGCCATTTACAAACAGAACATGAAAGGCGGTATTTTCTTCCTTTATGTACAAATGCATGACTATAATTTGATTTTTTTCACACCACACGCTAACATTGCAAGTCATGAGATTATGATTTAAAACCAGAATCTGACATCAAACGCAATTTAATTACAAGAATACACATAGCTACATTTCTCGTACGATATGTCGAAATAGCAACAAATATTCAAGAAATGACAAAATCAACTTGAGCTAAAAAAAAAGTACACGTCAAGAATAATGTTATTACAAGTAGCAAGAATTACAACTTAGAGGTTACTCTACTGTCTTAAGACTAACAGATACAACAATGCCAAGCCTACAAAAAGAATTTTTCAGGTTCAGTCATGGAGCTGGTTGCGTCGAAGTCTTGTCCTTGTTCTTTTGCCCGCCTGTCCGGTCATAAAAAGGATTCATTAGTGATGAGTAACCAAGTTAACAGAAAGACTAGAAAGGAAGACTTACCAGTACTAGCTTCTTGACCATCCTGGTCGTCATCCTCTACCTGCACACCCGCCTCTTCAGCAGCAAGCAGCCGCATACCCTCCTTTACCGCCACTTTCTCCTCCTTGGTGAACTGGGCAGTGACCACATCCATACTGAAGACCGTTCCACCCTCTTTATCTGCATCAGCCTTAGCCTCCTCCAAAGCCCGAAGATATGTCTTGGCCATGACTCTGGGATAATCATCCATCCAAGAGAGGTTACCCTGCTTCCAAGTCCGGAAATACATGTCCTGGAGCATGTCATCCATCATTCCTTCGTTCTCCTCAAACTCCCTCATCCGGGCATCGGAGGCCGACAACCTTTCCACGGCAGCATCTCTCTCCAGTCTGTATCTCGAGCAATCAGCTTGAAGGGACCTCCGCATCACCTCCATCTCTTCCCTCAACTTAGCTTGAGCAAGCTCTGCAGCCTCAAGCTTCTCGGACAATTCCTCCACCTGCTCGAGATCCGCTCTCCGAACCTCATCCACCGTGGTAATAGCCATGTCAATCCGCTCTTTGCAAGCAGCTTCCATTTTTCGCAATTCGGCCCGACTGGCCTCTTCCATGGTTCTCCTCAATCGCCCAGTAGCAGCCTCATGCTGAGAAATCTGGATAGTCTGATCCGCAAGCTGCTTGGCCTGATCCGAGACCACCAATCGAAGTCGGATATTGGCGCTCCCTATCTCCTCTCCGGCCTTAACCAGCCGAGCGTGATGCCCCATCAGCTTCTTGGCCTCCTCTGCCACCCGATCAATATTAGCTTTGGCCTCGTCTCCCATAGTGACTATACGAGTGGTGAGTAGATCGAGGTCTAAGGACTTGGCTTCGTCAAGTACTCGTACCATGGGGTTACGGGGGAGAAGGTGTTCACCAGTAGCTTCGTCAAAAGTAATATCCTGAGAACCTGGATCCAGATCAGGATGACCCGCGAAGGGATTACGGGCCAAGTCGGGACGGTCGATATGAATAACAGAAGGGTTTCCGGACGGGTGTGGAGAGGGTACAAACTCGCTACCCTCCTCAGTAATGTCATGAATAGGCTGAGCCGGAGGCTGAGGACCGAGCGAAGTTTCGGATAAAGGGTGACTCCTCTTCCTCTGCTGAATACCCTCTTCGATGACCCCAAGAAGAGGACGGTACCCGACTACATCCCCGGAGCGTTGGGCTGAGGGCTTCGGCTTAGCAGAAATTTTGGAAAGTTTATATTGCTCGAGCCTGTGTCGAAGGTCTGAAGCTTTGGGCGTCTTGCCTGCTCCTGATATAAAGAACAAGTGTCATAATCTTACATTACTATATGATTCAAGAAACGCGGTAGGTTACAAGTTAGAAAAGGAAAAGAAACACAGCTGTGGTTGTACAAACCCTGGAGAGGAGTGGGATACTGCAATAAGTCCCGGATTTCATTCCAGGACGGGAGCGGGTCATAAAATATTCCTAAGTCCCTATCATTAGTGAAGCATGCAGGGGTCAAGAGTTCACCTTGAGTTGTCAGAGCCACCTTGGCCGGAATAGTCGGAGAAGACTCACTTGCACCAGTCCCGGTTTTGTCCGCCTCCCCGGTCTTCTCTACCAAAGCCGGATCATCACCCAACCCCTCAAAAGCTTGACGAAGAGCATCATCCGTCCACTCTTGCATCTCGCCTACTTGCCCAGAAGACAGAGCCCTGGAACCATCACCACCCTGTCCATCGCCACCCTCGTCACCAAGACGCTCAACGTCACTTCCGCCCTCCGCCTCACCTCTTTCCTCCTCCGCGTCTATCTCCCCCTGAGTAAGTGGACAATTGCTGGGAGAAGGACCGTCTGACCTCTTAAGTTTCTTACCTCCAACGGCTGGAGGTTTCGTGAATGGTTTTCTCTTTCCACCCTCTGCCGCAACGCCTCCCTTGGCCTGAGCAGCCGCCCTCTCTTCCGCCGTTTCCCTCAACTTAACTACAGACTGCTGCGGAAGGATCAAGTTGTATTCTAGAAGGATCGCATTTCTAATCAAGTAAGCAGATGATCTGTATTTCCCAAGAATGCCTTCTATCTCCGCCGCCGTCTGAACCAGGCGGTCAGTCTCCACAACAGGAAAGCCACCTGTCGCTAGCAAAAATGAGAAAGTATGAGAAGAAGCATCACAATCAGGATAGAAATTATAAGTAAAAGCATCAACTTACATCCAGAGGTAAAGCGCCGGATAGAGACGGAGTCGTCCCTAACAAAGAACCACTCTTTCTTGAACATGCTGAATTTGGAATAAAGGTCAAGGACCGGCTTGAAGGTCACAGCAGATTCCAAGTTAATATATGAGGACCCCTTCTTGTAGCCCCTTAAATTGTACAAGTACCGGATCTCCCGGTTGGAGGGAGCGCGACCATACTTCCTCCGAAAAATAACGAAAAGGCTCACCAGTATGGCGTAAGAGTTGGGCTGAAGCTGAAATGGGGCCACCTTCAGGTACGTGAGGAAGCTGACTATCCAAGCATTGAGAGGCGGGATAGCACCACACATGCAATGGTACCTGCTATAAGCAAAGTATCCTTCGGGAGGACTGTATGGCATGACTCCTGGACCCGGCAGCAGCATGAGGGCTCTATCAATCCCAAAGGAACGAGATATAACATCGAGTTGCTCCTCTTTGAGAAAGCTAGGAAAGCAGTCAGGCGGGGAATCCAGCAACTCCTGGGGACCATATCCATCCACTAATGACCTCGGGGCGGGCCCGTGACGCTCCGATCCTGATTGAGCTGGGGGCACGGCCGAGGACTCTCCTTCACCCCCGGATCTCCTCTTATCTGATCGAGTTTCAACTTTCCGAGACATTTTATCTGCAAACAGGGGAAAGGTATATCGTTAGAACATACAAGCAGCATAATCTGGAATTTCGCTTAAAAATTCGAAGTATAAAACACATGTTTACTCAGTCCAACAATTCAATAATCTCATTCGGTATAAAACGTTTATATGTCATTCGGTATCGGAGGACTAAGTCCATTCGGCATACAAACGCACGAACGCAAGATCATTCGGCATTCAGTGATACAATACGTAAACTCATTCGGCAGGACATTCACTCACGTGATTCGGCAAAGTAACTGATTCGGCGAAATGTTTGATTCGGCTACCAGATCTGATTCGGTTATCAGATGTGATTCGGCTACCACGTTTTGATTCGGCGAGGGTAAGAGTCTGATCCGTCAAAGACAAGTGTTTAGTACGGTAGGTAAGAAATAGCCAAGGCATATGGTCCTTACTTATAGACAAGAGGACAGGACCGGACCATCTGGATCGGTATCCAAGGGCCAAATGAAGGTATCGAACAAAGCACGCCATATTCGAGAATATGTCCCGCTTTGGGGGGCAAATGTTGGGCGTGTTCTCACCCAGAAGACCTCGAGACCAAAAAGCAAGATACATCCACCCAGGATTACCTAAAAGTCATTCGGCATTGACATTCTCCAGGGCCCATTCGGCAGAACTTCATTCGGTTCCCATGCCCAATAGAAACCCATCCGGCATTCTCATCCAGCCACATCCGGATCCAAACCCAGAGCGATCCAATTCGGCACCGGACCAACTCCACACTTCACCGGACGAAGCTCAACCGAACCAGCTCCACACTTCACCGGACGAAGCCCAACCGGACCAACTCCATACTTCACCGGACGAAGCCCAACCGGACCAGCTCCCCACTTCACCGGACGAAGCCCAACCGGACCAACTCCATACTTCACCGGACGAAGCCCAACCGGACCAACCCCATACTTCACCGAACCAAGAGAATGCCGAACCAGACTGCCAGGCCAGATCACTTCAGCCCAGGCCCACCAGCAGCTGTATACATCCAAGACCCCTGCCCCCAACCTCACTCTATAAATAGAGAGGCAGGGGTACAACAATGGGGGACAAGTTTGAGAGCTCAAGCACGGAAGGAACTTTCAAACAATTTTCTTTTACTTGTATCAAAGCTTTGTACTTGTAATCACAACAAAAGAAGAGAAATAACATATAAAGTGGACGTAGGCACATTCTGGCTGAACCACTATAAATCTGCGTGTCTTTTAACAATTTAGCCCCTGTTTTTCATATATTTGCATAAACCTCCAAAATCACTAAAAAACAACGTAAGATCTACTAAATCATACAACTTTGAGGTGTTTGTCCATTTTTTGTGCAAACATATATCAAAATACAATTTTGGGTAAAATTATTTCATTTACCCACCTTAAAAATAATACTATGTCGGTTTATCTTGTTTAAGAGTTTAGAAACCCCTATCGATACGGTTGTACTTCCCGCACCGACCAGAATTCATAAACACTCAACCGATAAGTCAACACAGTACAAAAACAATTTTATATCCACTAACAAGTACGCTCTCATAGCTATTATTACACTCAACTCATTATAGAGTACTTCCGACTCTATTTAAAATGAGTAATTTTCCCACCAAAGCCTAGGTTGTCGCCAACCTAAGCTCTGATACCAACTGTCACGACCCGCCCTTCTCGTCCCTCGAAAATCGACACAAAATACTCAACAGTATAATATGCCGACGATCGAACGCCGGAAAAAGACAGATTGTAGGAAAAGAAAGAAGGTAGAAGAAGAAGAATGAACTAAACAACATCAAAACCTCACAGTCGCAGCGGAATAAAATATAATATATAGAACAGAGCTTTACACAAATCAAAACTATATCTGTTTATATACAATACATCATTATCAGAGTATATCAATACAACCAACCATAGCCAGTCAAACAATCCCAACAATCACAGCAGCGGAATAATACAAGTACGAGAAATACGTCTCGGACTCCAGCTCCTCTCCTGAGCTCCATAGCAACCTATCCTGAAATATACTCGGTCTGACCCGAGCATTATAATAAAATAACACCCGAGTCAGTCTGGAATACCAGCGCATCATAAATACATCCAAACTGATTATTAAAGTTCAAAAATCCTTTGAAACAAAAGCATCTCGTAAGACCACGCAACAAATAAACATGTCGGGTTTTTACCTTACGATAGCTAAAACACTTTTTATAAAAATCCTCTGATATTATAATAGTGTCTATTCACAAATACTTATTAAAATAGCTGAAATTGTTACATGATTAAATTCCAGCATACTAGGTATACAAACAAATACCGTACAAGGCACGTAGGGAAAATGGATTTCCAACGAATGACTAGGCACTAGGGTACCACCTGTCACAGTACGTGGCCTAGATCACAGTACCGAGGAGTACGCCCGCTCCCCTGCAACACAAGACCGGAATCATCCCTTACTGGATAATTCCAAGTAAAATCACCCCACGGTTGTGATCAGCAACCGCACCACTAAGCCGAAATAAAAGGGACATCTAGACAGGGATGACCTTACTCTCAAGTGGGGGCTACCCACGAAGCCTTGCTGCATATCCCCTGATTTTCAGTCATTCCCGGTTGATGAGGCTTGAGGCTTAGCGTTACCTTTACAGAACATTTCACTTTGAATGCCCATCGTCCACCTGACGATGTCACGAAAGCATTCGTCCATTCAAGTCCGTCCCGGGTCCGAACGGAACCGAAGGCACTACTCCTACTACATCCATTTTGGAAATATCCTCAGGATTAGTAGCGACTAGCCCTTGCACTTCACTGCTCCATCTTCGACTTCGAAATCGTTTTCGCGAAACGTACAAACCGGATCGAAGTGGTTTTCGAGTCTCCAGACCTAGAATCCCGGTATACGGAAACTCGATCCCGGTCTCTTCGAAACGATCAGCGCATTTGGCCAATATTGATAGTCGGTGATTTAACTATCAATTAATGTTCACAAACATCCATACACATCCATCACACAATAAATAATCTCCATATTATTTATTTCCTTCTAATATCTTTCAAAGATATATTTTCACATTTTCAAAACTCGTTTGAAAATAATTTTCCACTCTTCCTTTACAAGGTAAATCTTTTACCCTTTATTCCCATCGGGAATAACCAAGTATAAAACAATTTGCATTTAAAACAGTAAAAAATACTTTATACTGAAATATACTTTAAAATATGAAAATTTCTTCTATTTATTTACTCAAAATATAAATTTAAAATATGTGAAGAAAACTAGTTATTAACACATAAACTTTGATTTAAAAATAAGGGTTTTAGTTTAACTAAATTCAAAATAGCGCTATAAGAAGAAAAATGCTAATTTTAACAACTTAAGCTAAAACCAACTTTTAAATAAATCCATTTGTAAAAATAATTGCTAATATACTCCCAAATTATTACGGTATTAAAAATTATTAATTTATTTCTTTAAAAATAACGATTTCTTAAAAATACTTTTAAAACAATTTAAAACTTAACCTTAGTTAAATAAAATCTTTTTATAAACATTTACTTGGTTTTCCCAGGGAAACACTTTCCCGTTTCAAACATTTCAAAGTACTCTTTCATATAAATCCACTGATTTATTTCAAGTCAATTTATGATTTCAACATAAATTTCCAATTCCATACTTAACTATAACTTCCTCCGAAGTTAAATCACAATTTTTCATTTCCGGAAATTCATTTTTAACTATAGTTTAAACATTTTGGTGAATTTTCAATGGAAGCCAAATTTCCAATTCACTTAATTAAATTCCAATGAAATACGGCATTTCAAAACATTCATTTGAACTTGTTAATTTATAGTCGGAAACTCCATTTTAACATATTTTTAATTTCCGGATAACATTAGTCATTATTAAAATAAACACCGTTATTTTAAACAATTTATAATTTCATAAATTTAATTTCCAGAAAACTATACTTTCCATTTACCCATTTCATACACTTCCCATTATATTCAAAATCCCAATTTGGCCCAATTTACATTTTCTTTTCAAATCCGATTTCAAATTTTATTCTTTGAAATTCTAAATTTAACAATTCATTTTATTTCGTAAAAACACAATTTAGCCATTTATAATTTAATTCTGTGATTACAATTTATACCACAATGTCACAGAACAACTAAATTTCCAGATTTATCAATCACATCATATAAACAGGTATCACTATCAATTATAAAATAATTGCTACATTGTGAGGAATCCAGTTGGATCCCTCCAACCTGTTTCTCCCTGCATCACAGATATTAGCACATCGCAATATAAATATCAACCAGACTGATGATAACAATTATATTCTGCCATCCACACAGATATTTAAATATCAACTATTTATAATGTCTAGCATCCAGATGTGAGTGAGAAAAACTCACTTTGAGTTTCGGCGAGCGTTCGAAATTTTAAATTAAACCGGACGGTGTCCGATTTAACCCAAATTCCTACTTGCCCGGAATGACTCCGGATCTGCACCATCACGTAGTACGTCTCTCTGCGATTCTGGCGTCGCAAATCTCGTTAAAATCTGATAACGTACAAGCGAGATATTAAATTTTAAAGTTTTGAACATTATTTAAAATAATTATATTTCTATTTTTTTTTTACCAGAACTCATCCTGGCCGTTCATCCCAAAGAAAAGATCAAGGCTGCATACATCTTCTTCATCACGCAAGGCTACAGGCATTCACGAACCCAAACGAGCAAATTAGGGTTGGAAATCGCACCCTCTCCGGTCAACTCGAGGTCGATCGAGTACCACCCCTACGTCGCTCTCCCCATCCTCTTCGCTCGCCCCAGATTTCATAGAACTCGGCCTCCCCTACTCACCAGAAAACGAGCACGAACACTCCACGAACGCAGCTCCCATCCTCCTCCCTTGGTCGACGAAACGAGATCTCAACCGTATAGATCTGACGAGCTCGACCCGCTCTATATTTTCGTAGTTGAAAGTTTGAGGTGAAAGTCGATGGTCTACAAGATAAATGAGGGAGAAGCGTGAGCATTTCCGGCCATTAACTACAAAAGTGGCGGCCGGTGAAAGTTTGCTAGGGTTTTGAGAATTATAAACGTGTATATATATAATATTATTTAATATTAATTTAATCTCGTTCCACTCAATGTATCACTTACGCAAACGAACTCCAATTTTCACGTTCCAATAGGCAATCCTAAGGTTTTTCCGCGTTTCGGACACAATGGAATAGGTCTCGTAAGCTAATTTGATCGTATACGCGAGATACAGAATTTAACGATCAATTTAAAATTAAATCGGTTAAATCGATTTCTATGCGTTTCAAGCTGCCACGGTCAAACGACGACTCCGATTGCTACGAAAATTGAAATCCGATAATAACTATCTATTACGGATCCAATGGAACTGGTTTCGTCGAATTCCGAGACTGTACCCCGGAAGGCTATTTTAACTCGTCTATTAAATCGAGCGATTTTCAAAATTGACGAAAACGTTTAAAATTTCACTTTTAAAATTTTATTAACTTAACAATAAATCATATAAAATTTATAAACACATTAAAAATCATTCTGGCTCAGGCCAGACCCAAATCTGCTTAAATTGCATTTTAATAATATTAAATTCATTATTAAATTAATATAAAATTCCAAATAATAATTTATTGACTTTTAAATTCATCTAAAAATCCAACAATATTATTTATACCCAATTGAGCTTAAAAATACATTTAAACACCATTTTTATAATCATTTATCCCAAATTCACCTTTTATCCCAATTTCGAATATTTAATTATTATTATCCAATCTCAAATTAAACCTCCACATTAGAAATTATCACTTGTTGTTTTAGTTTAAACCAATTCTTTTTAGTTCAAAATAAATCTTAAACCCATATTAAACATTTAAAATGAATTAAATGTTCAAATTCAATGGCTTAAAAATACGGGATGTTATAGAAGTCATAGAAGTGGAGCTGGACAACAAGCAAAATAAAACAGAGGTGCAACATGGAAATGCAAACATATATACCAACTGATATGAGCACACATATAGGCAGTAAATATGTGAAACTCAAGCTACTAGTACAAACCAACTCGGAATATAAAGGAATATCAACAAGGCACAAAGGCAAGTCAACGCCACATGTACAAGTGAATGTAAAAGAGGATCAAGTGATCGATGAGAAAGGCTGCACAGTGAAAATGGTATGCAAACCAAATGCCATAATGAAAAGTGAGTAAATACAATTTTACATGTATGCATATCTATTTGTAAACACATACATGTCAATATCAAATGAAACAGTACCCAAGTCAAGATAGTACAAGTGGCCGGAGTCATGAAACGGCACTGAAAGTTCACAAACAAGTCAGGTTACAGGTTGCAAATGGTTTGAGGCAGTGAACAGGGAAGCCAAAGCATCGAATCACAAATTTGGTCACATGTGAAAGTCACACATGCTACAGAGATGAACAGAAGTGACATTGTCACAAATGACCGATGTAAAAAAGAACTACTGTGACGAACAAGTCATCATAAAATCATGCCAATACAAAAATTATCTCGACCATATAATATAGATGAAGTCAAAGTCGAAAATGAACAAATCAAATAAAATGTATAAGTGTCGAATTCAAATAGTCATGAACGAACGAAGATCAAAGCATCAGCCAAAATCACAGAGACGAAATCAGTGTCATCAAACTCAAACTCGTAATAGTGATTATCCACGAGAACGAACATCTTAAAACAATTCGAGCACAAAAAAACAGAATTCAAACCCTAATACTCGAGTATGAATTAGATGTGAGCAGAACTCATCTTTTTCCCCGAAGCGAAAGGAAGAGCTCGACCAAAAATCGAATCAGCCGAAGCAAGCTTCAACGAGACGAACGATCGATCAAAGTCACACGCGAGTTCATCTACACAATCGATCAACAGAAGTCGGTTGCTCCGACAAAGCAAAGCCCTAATTCCAGTCTCGACACAAAGGGAATCGCAAACCAGAGCTACAAAGATTGACAGAGCTGAAGCTCCTAATTTGCCAGTGGAACGAACAAGGACAAAGCCCTAATTTTGGAAGCGACGAGGCCGAAGCCCTAATTCCAGACGAGCCACCATTTTTCACAAGCCAAAAGGAAGTAGGGCCGAAGATAATATTGAATAGGGGATCGGGTTTGTCTTGGTTAGTTATCACGGCAACCAAAAAGACTTAACCATTTTTCAAAAGAAAATTTCAAATTGATTTTAAATTTCAATAGCAATTTTAATCATCTAATTTCGATAATCAATTGATGCAAAATACTGGGTTGTTACATGTCGTGTGGGTGAATACATGTATAGATGCCTATATGAAGTAAAATATAGGAAGTTGCATAAATATGAAAACATATATATGTCAATGATAACATATGCACGAAAAGCATGTAAACATAAATAAGTGTAAACGAATGAACATATTCATGGCATATATATATAAGTATATATGTGAAGTATGTGTGTATGGATGTATGCAAGGTTAACTATATGAATAAATATATATATATAGGACAAGGCAGGACAAAATTAGGTTGTAGACATATGTACATATGAGAGTATATGTAAACATCATAGGGAGACAAGCATTTAAAGCCTAGCACATAAAATCTTTAATCAAAGTCACACAAAAATCAAATCAGGTCAAGCAAGTGCTGACCAAAGAAAATTAAATAAAAAATGAATGAAGCTTGCCGTGTACAAGATAATGCAGCCTGTCTTCTATTATATACATCTGCTTTGTTTTATATTTTTGGGTTCAAATTAGCTAAATTATAGAAGAAAAAAAAATATCTATGAACATAGATAAAATGGGATAAGGATGTAAACGTGAAGGACAATTGCATTTAATGTTAGCACAACATTAGGTCATTTCAAAATTTGTTCAAAATCATTTCAATGTTCACAAAATTTTTGCCTGGTCAAAGAAGAAAGAACAAAAATCTCCGACTAAGTATTGGTACCAGCAATACATATTCCTGTGTAATCTTTCTATATATCAATCTTCTTCTTATTTTATTTCATTGATCAAAACTGAGCAATCCAGAAGTAAGCACCGCCATTTACAAACTGAAACAACCATTTCATCAAACAAGCAAGAAGATCAAAACCAAAAACTAAGACCAGAGACAGTAGCAGCTTCCATATATTGATTCTTTATTTAAATTTTCTAAGGTGAGTAAACATTTTAGACTTAAAACTGGTAGGATAACTAGATGCATGTGATGAAATGTTGAATTAATGCTTTATGTTGTATGTGTGAAATATGAATGCATGTATGTAAATATACTATGATGTGCAAAAATCTGTATTTTATGAATGTATATCACCTCTGTTCTATGTTCCAGGCTAATTTCCCTTCAAATTAAATTCATTTTCGTACCAAACATTCAATTGTAGGTTTAGATCTCTTGATGAAAATGATTGTAGGAATGTAAGTTTAAATTTAAAAATAGTTTCAAATAAATATATAAAGTATTTTATTTAAATTTGGAATTTACAGGTCTGTTCATATTATAGGCTAAAAATCAAATGTCCAGAATTCTTGAAATAATTCTATAATATGATTCTAAATTGTAAATGATGAATTTAAGAAGAAATATCATAATTTTTAGTTTGCTATAAGTCGAGATATATAGAATTGTTCGAATTTGGGTTTATCATCGATCGACGTCGATCGGCGGCAAATGGTTCTTCGGGGTTAAGTCTGGAGGTGGCTTAATGGTTGATGATCATTGGAAAAATGATCAGAGAGTTTGTAGTGCATCGTGGTAGCCGTAGGGTGGCGTACTAGGGTTTTTCGAGTTATTTTGATGAAGAGGTTATCGAGGCTTTTGCGAAGCCGTGGGAAGTCTGGTGATGATCGCGCTAGGGGGAAAACGTTGCTGGGTCGTGGTGAAGTTGTGGTCGGAAGGACGAGGGTTCCGGTGGTAGTTTCGTCTTCGGCGAAGGGGTATTGGTCGAAGTATTTTTGGGTTCTAGGCACTCTTTTAGATCGTTTTCGATTTGCCGTGGTTTGCGCCGATCTGAGGGGTTGAGAGGCTTGACTGAGTCGTTGATGACTTGAGGGAGGAGGCATGAGTGACTGTAGGTGGTCGGAGCCACCGTGCACGTGCACGGTGTATGTACGAACCAGTTATCGTTGTTAGTTTGGGGAAGAACAGGAAGCTCAGGTTGTTCTCGTGTATTTTTGCGAGTGGACTCGAAGCAGGAACGAACTCGAGAGACTCGGGTTTACATGGGAGAGTGATCGTGTTTGGGCTCGGGTTTCAGGGGGTTCGAGTTACCTGGTTCTAATAAGAAATTAAGTGTACCAGGTTTATTTAATGTAGAGAAATTTCAGAAGTTTAAAGCAAACAAAAATCAAGTTTCAAAGCTAAATATTATCAAAAATTCCAAGCAAAGTGTTTAAAATTTATATGTTAATTTAGTAGTTAATAAAGATAAATGATTTATCTTAAAGTTAATTAAGGCCTTGGATAATTAATTAATTAAAGAGAAATTAATTAATTAATGATTTAGGATTAATTAATTAAAAATTAAGGTTTATAAATTAATTAATTGGTAATTAATTAATTGTAAATTAGAGATTAATTAATTTGTGATTAGAGAATAATTAATGTAAGTAATTACTTAAATGATAATTACTTAATGTAAGTAATTAAGGATTAATTTGTTGAGGGTTAATTAATTTAATTAATTATTAGAGGATAATTAATTAATAATTAAAGGTTAATTAATTAAGGATAATTAACAAATGGGATAATTACTTAATGAAAGTAATTATGGATAATTAATTTAGATAGATAATTAAAGGATGATTAATTAATGGTTGTAATTAATTAATGTTAAGTAAGCAGGATTTAAAAGCAATTAAATAATTAGAAATGGTACAATTAATTTATCTTGCTTATAGATGATTAAGATATATTGTATATCATAGAATTATTTGACATCTTTGATATGTGATTTGTGATGCTTTGTGAGATGAGATACTTTGGTTGGACTGTGATATTATGGGTTATCTATCTGAGATGAGTTGTTGTGTGAATATGAGATCCTGAATATAAATTGTATTGTTTAAACTTAAACATTTGGCTTAAAGAATAACATTGGATTCGAAGAGACCGGGGTCGGGTATCAGTAAATACCCGAAACCACTTCAATTCTGTATAAAGTGTGAGTTAGAACCAAACAGGCTGGAATCGGAATAAATTAAGTAACTGGGCCTTTAACTGAGCAATAGTTCTTGGATATTGTTTGTATAAGTGATGGACTTTGAGAACTCGTAGGAAGGTACGAGTACCCCGGTTTGCAAATAAGTTTTATTACTTAGTATTTCATGTTATTTGGGTTTACTCACGCTGGTTTCCAGCCTGACCCGGGTGTTACTTTGATGTAATGCTCGGGTCAGACCGAGTATTACAGATTTCCAGGTAAGGACGTTCTGGAGCTCAGGAGACAAGCTGGATGGCAGGAACGTATGGAGTGTTTCCGCTTTGATATTATTTCTGTTTATCTGAGACATTTGATTTGTATATGTCCAGTGTTTGGGTATGAGAGAAACTCTGATGTATTATAAATGTATTTGATTGTTACAGTATTCTTTGTAAACTGATATTATTTGATATTATATTTTGATCCACTGCGATTTGTGAGAATCAGTGTTGTGTTTCTGTTTCTTCTTCTTCTATCTCTTTCTTCTTTCCTAACTATCTGGAAATTTCGCAATCGAAAATTCAGGGTCGTTACAGTTTTGCTTTGTGTCATCGAGACATTTTGCACTTACGTCTCTTCACTTGGATTCACATCTTGTTACAAGTTGTTCTATATTCGGACAAGTATTGTTTAGTACTTGACGATAAATTTAGGGGTGCTGAATACCATTTTAAACAATCATTTGAGTATAACTATTCAATTTAATTCTAACTTTCACATACAGTCAACTATGTCATTCGCAAGAGTCGTAGCCCATTCTCTACTCGTTCTGTCATTTCTAAACAAAGCAACACTCAATACTATTAATAACTTATTTACCAATGTACTACATGCAACAATGTCATACTTAACCATTTCGGTACGTTTATTTTATAATTAGACATGTATAAATATTCACTCATTGTGATTATCATCTCCCAACTAAAGTTCATTTATCAAACCATAACTGATCATTTGATATTTAAAAAGCATACAGTATAAATAATGATCATAGAGTATAGAAAATGGATCCGACTCACCAAATCCAAAGGAATATCAACTTCAACATTTCCAAATCAATTCTTGAGGGTTAAACTTATAAATTTGAACTTAATCCTCACTAAGTTGCCAAGTTGAATTGGCAGATTTGTAGATAATCTTCTAACTTGAATTTAGAGCAATTATTTATAATTTTATATGGAGAAATTAAAAAGTTATGAAGATTGTAGGATTCGAAAACCTTTTTTCTCTTAAGAGAAGAAGAGGAAGAGGAAATAAGGAATGAATGAAAATATAGCTTATTTCAAAAATATAAAAGCTAACCATATGACATAATTACCAGTTTACTTCTAACTACTCTTGTTGTCACATTATCTAATCCTCACAAAGTTGCCAACTTGAATAGCTAGAATTGTAGATAATCTTCTAACTTGAATTTAGAGTATTTATTTTTAATTTTATATGGAGAAATTAAAGAGTTATGAAGATTATAAGATTTGAAAACCTATATTGCCTTTAGAGAAGAAGAGTAAGAGGAAATGAGGAATGAATAATGATATAGCTTATTTCCAAAATATAAAAGCTAACTTATGACATAATTACCAGTTTACCCTAACTCTCCTTTTATCAAATTATTTGCTTTTAATTGACTTTATATATTTTTCACATATAAATGACATTATGAACAAAATGGAATGAATACTAAATTCAAATTTAATTTAAAAAAAAATCACTTTTTAAGCCAATTATTTGATTAAGTCATTAAATTCAATGAAACTGGTTCATTATATTAATTACTAAGTGTGGAAAAAATTGTTTATTTCAAGTAGAAAAGCCAAATAGAGGAATAAACAACCACATGTCACACACAAAAGCATCAGAACATCTCCCATGATCGGAATGAACAACATCTGATGTAAGATTTGCTAATACCCTAAGTATTCATTTTGATAATAACAACTGTATAAATACTACTACTAATGTTTCTTTGAGTTATGCAGTATTTTCAGATTTACTATGGAGAGATCTTATAGAGACATACAAGAAACTCGATATAAGAAAATGATACACACACTGAAATAGCAAAAATTACTCAAGATGAATGGAACACAAATGCTTCAAGGACAAAGATATTTGAAGTGTTTAGTAAGTCTGTTTGAGTACGGCATTATGTTAAAGAACCTATAGAAAATATCATTAATATTTCTCTTTATTTAACTCTATTTATAATCCCTAACATATTCATAGAAACAGACAATATGTGTTTTTAAAACGTGGAAGTCAAAATTGAATTTTAGATAAAGAATATCAAATTTTACTAGAGTATGTCAACCGCCCGACATGGATATGTTGACACATAGACAGTTATTTTGAAACCAAATATTAAGTGAAAGGATTTTGGCATCATCTATTCACCAATGGACATAACCTTTCATCTCCTATTTAAAGGATTTTGGAAAAGAACTTTTAACAACAATTCTCAGTTACTCCTTTACTCCATTTCTATAATTTTGTGAGAAAGATCCTTTAATATACTTCCACTCTCTTTGCAAATCCATTCTCTTGCACTCCTATTCTTCAAGATTCTACAAGTCAAACAAGATTAGATTGTTTCTACATAAACTCTCAATCATTCTCTCTCTGGTCTTATCTTACTCGTTATTTATTTTAAAGATATACTAATATTAGAGGTCTATAAGGTCATTGTACTGAAATTTTAAGCATCCATATTAGAGATACAACTACTTGTCGAACACTACTGCTATTTGTAAAGAAAGGCGTTCTTACAACCTGTGGAAAGTTAAGAGGAAAGCGGTATCTTACCACCTATTGAATTGTAAGATTGTAAAGGTTTTTTGACACGCACTAAAAGTAAGGAAGTGATAATGGAAATTCTATACGGGAAGTACAAGACTGGATGTAAGATTGAATATCCGAACCTGTATAAAAATTCTTACTGTCATTTACTTAATTTTTTTTACTTTACTTTATATTTACGCTCTTGTTATTTGCCTTTGTTTGTAATTTGATAACTTTCGATAACTGGTCTAAGTAGATAGACTTTAATTTCACAAGTTAACTTTTAAATAATTGATATACACATCCCTTCAGTGTGTTAGTGACCTTAAATTCCATTATGCATCTGTGTGTTTGGGTATCACATACCACATTTGGTAACAGAGCAGATGGCTTCAAATTCATATTTTGAATTTTGAAACAGATAAATGGCCTAAAAATACTAGTAGTGCAATTTTAAACACTTTTTTAAAGGGTCAATTCACTACTTAACCACAACTTTAAATAGTTATAATTATGCATACTAGTCGTGTAGAATGAAAATTTATACGGTTAAATGGATTATATATTTAAATGTTATACAATCTGAGTACGTTAAGCCTCACACAAATTATGCACAATGCATCAATGATGAAAAGGCATAAACACTCAGTAATTCAAATGATATGGATATTATACTATGTGGCTTGGATAAAAATAAGTTTAACATAGTGTCGGTCTATGTAAGTGCTTGTAAATTTTAGAGGACACTTTAAGTCACACACGAAGGGACTAGTAAAGTAAAACAGATCAGAATATCAATGTTGACAAAATAATCAACTTTTTAAAATAAAACAAAATGAATCCATATTTGACATATATTTTAGATTTCAAGATATTTTGCATGCATCATTAGAAAAGACTTTTCTGATGATGACCAAGTCAAAAGGATCATAAATTCAATCATTAGTGAATGAGATCAAAATACTTTAGCCATCAAAGAAGTCAATGATATCAATACATGAAAGTAGAAGAATTAGTAGGGATCTTATATCATATGAAGTGTGAACTATAGTTATATTCTAGAAAAGGAAGTCAAGGGAATAAGAAGAAATCGCCAGCATTCAACATTACAAATAAAAATCATGGATCAGATGATGATAATGATGATGGAATTGCTTTCTTGACCAAGAATTGAAAGAAATTCTTGAAATGCAAAAAAAAAGAATAAATGTCGGATAACTAATGACAACATAGATAATTATAGAAACGAAAATGTCATCAAGAGTTTTGAATATGATAAAAAATTTCATTTGAAAGAGATTGTTTTAGTCTAAAGAAATCAAAGCACTCTTCTAGTACTGACACATTGATTAAGAAGAGCAAACATGATTTCAATGCAATATGGGATGATTCTGATACATAAATTGACGGTGATCAAAAAACCTAAAATGCCTGTATGTGCTTCATGGCTGATGATGACTAGGTATATGATGACCATGCTATAAAAATAAAGATGTAGAAATGAACACTAGACAGCAGATTTTTGAAATATATATTAGGAAATTCATAGTTACCCAGCGACATTATATACAAAGATGGTAGAACTGTAACAACCCGCATATTTTATGACTGAGTCTTCAAATGTTTTATTTAAATATAGCATCGTTTGTCGGATTTAAGTCCAAAAAAAATCACTATTCGAAGAAGAACAGTCGAATTAGTGAAAGTCTATATGGATAGTGCTATTTGGAAGTGCCTATTTGAAATCACATTTTTCCAGAAATTCAGACATTTGAAATGTCTAATTCGGACGTTTGAAATTGTTCGAATCGATCCAGAAAGGGAACAGGCTAAAATAGCCATTTTCAGACGTCTAAAATCCCCGAGTCAGACGTCTGAATATTGTTCTGGAACAACATTTATTTTTCCAGATTCAGACGTCTGAATCGTGCATTTCAGACGTCTGAATGAAGATGGAAAATTCTTGTTTTTCCAGATTCAGACGTCTGATTTGCAGATTTCAGACGTCTGAATGATGAATGAATTTGAGAATCAACATTTTGGACTCGAGACTTATTCCATTGAGTTCAAAATGGTGTTTGCGACTTTTTTAAGTATAAATGTCGATATGTTTTGAGTTGGGTAAAATCTTGAAGTTTTCAACTAGGGCTTTGGGGTTTGGGGTTGCAGCCCATTAACCCAACATATCAACCCAACTCCACTCCACTCCTCTTCACTCCTTCATAATATTTCCTAACACTCAAGCTTTAGAAAAATGGGGGAAGAGAACAAGAATTAGAATTCCTAAGCCCTAATCTTCTTTGCAAATTCAAGTTCTAGCTCCAAAATTCAAAGAGAAGCTTAGGTGAGCATCTCCTTCTTCTTCTCCAACTCATTCTTTCTTTAATTTCAGAAATTTCCTAAACCTAATGTAATGACCCGCCACTCATTGCACAGAATGACGCATCATTAATAAGAAAGAAAGGGATAGAAAAAGAGAAAAGAAGAGAAAAGAGAAAGAAACAACAACAGATACTCACAACGGAAACGGAACAAAATTTAATATATCACATAACTATTACATAGTACACTTATCAGAGTTACACAGCATATACACATCACATACTAGACAGTTATAAACACCTGTCTAGTTATTACATCTCAATACAATACAAAGATCATATCACAGAGATTAACACACCGGAACTACTAACTGTATCTACAACGCTGAAGCCTCCTGCTCCATTGCTCCTCCACAATTCGTCAAAGCTAACCTGAATCCCTTGGCTACTCGTAAAAATTTGAGTACCCAAGAGTTTATATAAAACAGAGAATAAACACTTGGGTCAGACATGAGTCTGGTGTGAGTAACAGGTTAAACTTGCTTAACTTCAAAATCTTTTGAAAGAAAAGGTATCACGTAAGACTTCCCACAAATAAACATGGGTAAGTTTTTACCTTACACTAACCAAAACATTTGATAGGAAATTCGATTGTATTATAATAGGTCTAGGGTTTTCAAATAAATATGAAATAGCTGAAATTGTTACATTATTAAATTCCAGCATACTAGCCAACAAAGTGGGTTATACAATCAAATCCGTTGTTACTTATTGGAGTTTGGATTCCATACAATGGCAGGGCTACCGGGGTACCGCCCGTCACAGTACGTGGCCTAGATCACCGTACCGAGGATCACGCCCAATCCCCTGCAACACAAGGCTGGAACATCCCTTACTGGATAATTCCCGCACAAGACATCCCAGCAGTTGGAGCTCACAACTGCCCACACAGCCGAATAATAAGAAGGGACCTCTAGATAGGGATAATCTTGTCCTACTTGGGTGCTACCCACTAACCTTGCTGCACCTCCCCTGTTTTAGCCATTCCCGGTTGATGAGGCTTGAGGCTACGATTACCTTTAATCAGAACACATCACTTAGAATGCTCATCGTCCTCCTGACGATGTTCTGAAAGCATTCAATCCATACAAGTTCGTTCCGGGTTCGAACAAAACCGAAGGCATTATCTCGTTACACTCATTTTGGAATCACCCTCAGAGTTAACGACAATAACCCTTGCACTCTGAATCTTTATCTCGAATCTGTAAGTACTATTTCCATCAAACTCATTACGGAATCACCCACAGAGTTATACTGACAAAGAATAGTTCTTACACCTCGAGTCTTCACTTGCTCCACTTGTATTAACGACCAACGTTTAATTTGGATCGATGTGGTTTTCGGATATCCAAATCTGGAAACCCGATCCCGGTCTCATCGAAATCCAAAACGTATCTTTTAAGGCCAAGTTGTTTTAAAGTTAAAACAGTTCAATTCAATTATCTTTATACACATAGAAAGATAATTCACAATATCATAATAGATAATCAACATTATCAATATAACAGATAATCCATATTATCATCACAATTCAACTAGACATCCATATCACGGATCAGCATATATCTCATCAGAGATAGCAAACAATGCAAAGCATTCAATATCATCATACATCCATAAGTAATGATTTATACTATCTTTAATTAATTTAAAGTGAATTAAATTAATTACTTCATTTTATAAATCCTGCTTACTTAATCATTAATTAAGTTCAACTCAATTAATTAATTATCCCCTAATTACCCTTTAATTACATTCAGGTAATTTATCCTTTAATTAATTACTCAAATTAATTATCCTTAACCATTTATAGTAATTAACCTTTAATTACTTCATTAATTAATTATCTATAATTAATTAAATTAATCAACTATAATTAATTACATTAATCCTTAATTAATTACATTAAGTAATCACTTCATTTACTAATTAATTCTTAATTAATCCATTTTTTTAATTACATCATTAATTATATTAATTAATGATCCTTAATTACATTTTTATTTAATTACTCTAATTAAACTAATTACATTAAGTAATTAACCTTTAATTAAACCATAATTATTAATCATCTTTGATTAATCTCATCTAGTAATTAACTCCCCTTAATTACTTTTATTAACTAAATTAATTATTCCTTAATTAATTTCTTAATTAATCCCTTGATTAATTCACAAGTAATAAATCTTAAATTACTTCCATAAATACATCACCATTCAATTAATTACTTCCAGTAATTATTTATTATTTACTTCCCTAAATAATCATACCTTAATAATTACATTAAGTAATTATTTATCAAATCAATCCATTTGATTATTCTAAATTAATTAAACTTAATTAATTAACTTAACTAATCAAATTAACTTAATTAATTACAAATGAGTAATTTATTTCTTAATTTCTTTCATTAAGTAATTACACTTTAAACAATTCCATAATGATTATCCTTAATTAATTAATCTAATTAATAATCAAAATTAATCCCATTAATTAATTATTTAATAATCCATAGTTAATGACCTTCATTAACAATTATTTAATTACTTTTCTTAAGTAATTAACTTAGATTAATTATTATTAATTTCAAATTAATAAATCTTAAAAACCAATTAATTAATCTAATTTATTTAATTAATTAATTGTTAACCATAACTTAATTAATATTTAATTACTATATAAATTAATTCTTAATCATTAATTAATATTCTAATTTATAATCCTTAATTACAAATTAATTATTCTAATTAATTAATCTTAATCATTAATTAATTAGTTTAAACCTTTAATTACCTATTTAATTAATCCAAATGATTAATTAATCAATTAAATTAATTATCCATTAAATTTCCTAATTAATTTAATGAACACAAATCTCTAATTACTTTAAGATAAAACTTTGTTCATATTAATAATCAAGTTATCATTTACAAAGTATCTTAAATTAATTTACTTTAATTTTACCTTCAAAATTTCATTTTAAATTTAAAGATTTAAAATGAAAACAAATTATCTTTAACAATGTTTTAAACAACATTTCTAAAACTCTTTTATTTACAAGTTAAAGAAATACTCATCTTATAAAAGAACTTAAAGAATTTAAATTATATTTACTTTTAAATTCTAACCATTTAATATACATTTTAAACAATTAAAATTATTAAAACAATTTAATTTAAAAACTGCTTTTATTTCAAATCTGAGATACAGATTTAAACTTAGATTTAAGACTTGTTTAAATTTCACTTAACCATTTAAATTCAGTTTTGAATTTATAAAACAGATCAGAGTTTTTAAATCTGGCAACACAAATTTGTACTCGAGCCTATCTAAGTTTACTTCGAGTCGCCTCTCCCACAACTTCGAACATCTCACGAAACAACTCGAGAAAATCTCGAGCACTTCCCACTGCTATAATCCTAGACTTCACCCAGACATATCACGATCGCGTGCACGTGCACGGTCAACCTCATCAACTCCGACCATCGACGACGACTCCACCATATCGACGATCCTCCCTACACCAGAATCCCATCACTCGATCAACGAAACTAAGACGAATTCAAGATCGAGCCTAAATCCAAAACTGGAACAGGAACTACCCATTTCTCCCAAACCTGTCAACATCTCCTCGTTTTCAAAATCCCGACCACCAGAACGCCAGCGACTCCAGCGACGACTTCGTCCACATCATAACTTCAATTACCTAGAGTCCTATTGAACTCGATCGACCAGAGACGTTGTGACGATCGATTTTTCTAACCTAGTTAAAACTAGGGTTAAAATCTTAAATCCTAAATCATTTCTTCCTCACTGCTTTAATTCAAATTCTAGTAATTTTCCCTACATTTCCGATCATTACTCAATCACCAATGACGATCATAACTTCCCAGACCACTGAGATCATCAGATATTACCTAAAACTCATATTTTGCTTAAACCAAAACTGCACCTTTATTAACAAACTAAAAATTATGATTTTAATGTTAAAAATCATATTATAACTTACCTATTCAATTTATAAACCTGAATTTATAAATTACAAAGTTTGAATTTTTACTTTTATATAACATTGCTCTGTTATTTTAGTTTACAGAGACACTCAGGTTTTAAGTTGGGCTTAATTACCTTTTAAACTTTAGCTTATGATGAAACAAATTAATTTTGTTTAAAGCCTAAGTCTATTAGAGATCAGATAAGAAGATGAGGAATTTTTGATCAAGATCTAGGCTTAAAAGAAATATAAAACAGGGATATCACACAATAACAGACATGCAAATATATATATCTATACATCCATATATCTATCTATAGAAACTCACATATATACACAAGAACATACTTCTTTCAGAGTTAACATGCAAACAGATTCTTATATTTAAACTCTAAAAATGTTACTCACCTGATTAAAAATGAACAGAGCCTTATTAAATTTTGAAAAGCTTTTGAAACTGAGAAACTTGAATGCTTTTGCTTTTGCTTTGCTTATTTGATTTAAAACTTGAATGATTGCCACTGAATCTTGCATGCATGCTGGCTTCCAGGTTGAAAATTGAATGCAAGCAGGCTACAGACTTGATTTGATTCCAGTTTGAAAAGAATGTTGCAGACTGGTTTTTGAATTTATTTCAGAGATGAAAAGAAATTCATGTTGAAGACTTCAAGTTTGCAAACTGGGTTACAAGCTTTGGTTTGAATTTTTGAAAATGAGACTACAGGGATTCGTTTTTGAAAACTTCTGGTTTTGAGGAGAAATGGTTACTGATTCCAGATTTTTGCATTTGAGAAAGAGATTTGAGAAATATTGATTACTAAATATTTTCAGATTTGAACATGATCATATTTTGTTTGAGAAAAAGGTTACTGATCAGATTTGTTCTAGAGGAAAGCTTTTGAGTTTATCTTGGTTTTGGAAAGAAAAATAGAAAGAATGAAGTGAGAAAATGCATATGTTTATATAAGTGAATTTGTGATTTTATAAAAAAAATAAACGAAAAATAAAAATAAATAAGACACTTGTCACATTGTTTAATCCATTGCTTAACACATGTTAATTTAAGCCTAATATGATGACATTTGTATTTTACTTATTTTTATTTATTTAAAAAGTAAATAAAAGCCCTTTTTCTTTATTTATTTAATACTTATCTATATATATTACTTTTTAAAGAAACAAAACTAATTATATTTATAAATAAAAGCAAATATTCTAAAATCCAAAACAATTTAAATATCTATCTTTGAATTTCAAACTATAAATTCAAATTTAAATCAAATTAAATCCTAAGATTTAATTTAAAAATTAAGTTATATATACATATACAATTTCTCATTCAATTTAAAAATAACAATTCTATAGTCTTTAAAATTCATTTCTATTTATAAAATAATACATTATACTTATTATTTAAAAATAACATATTTGATAATTTAAATAATTTATATAAGAGATTTTATTATCAAGTAATATTTTAAAAAGAAATAAGACAACCTTTTTGTTAAATCTTATTTATATTTAATCTTAAGAATATATCTTAAACAATTTAACATTTACCTAAAGTATTTTTAAAACTATAAGGTTATTTATTTAAATAACTTTGAAAAGCTCATATTAAATTAAATCTAAATTTCCAATTTACCAAAGCTTTTCTATTTACAATATATACAAATAAATATATATATTATAAATAGAAAATATCTTATTAGCTTTTAAAAGATAAAATTCAGCAATTAAAATACTTATTTAATCAGATTATTAAATTAAATTCAAATTTTATTATCAAAGAATTATCAATATCAATTTAATTATTTAACAGATTATTAAATTGATATTGCTCAAATTTCTGGGATATCACACCTAACTTAGGAAATGTTCTTCTTTTAAGCTTAGATTCAAGCTTCTAGAGTTGAAGTTGAGGAGTAGTTGATCCTCCTTTGCTTTCAAGCTTCTCCTTCATCATTTTTGGGTTTAAAGGTGAGATTTTTATCTCACATCTAAGTCTATATCGACCTTTGATGTTAGGTATGAATTCCTAATACTTATTTATGTTCATTGCTTACCATTTGAATTGGTTTAATAAATATTCCAATTTTTGGCGTTGGAGTCAAAATCTATGAAATTCTTATATGGTTGTTTGGACATATTTGTTGGAATGTATTGATGAGTCTTTAAGGTTGGGTAGTCGTTTGGCGTAAACCCCTAGCTATCATCACTCGTCTGATTGCTTCCGATATGATTTGGCCATTTTTGGCCCAGGCAAAGTATTGTCTGAACACCAGTTTCAGACGTCTGAAACGTACAATTCAGACGTCTGAATATGTTTGTCTCAGCCCAATTTGCCTATTTTGTATGGGATTCCAATTTTTACCGATTCGTGATTGTCCGATTTATTGTTATCATTTATTATTGACCTTGATGACTTCTTTTTCAGGACATTTGAGAATATCCATTTTGATGGATTCGGTATCAATTTCTTTGGATTTAATTCACGTCTTCGGATGTGGATTTTTGTGATTGATTGTTTCTACAATCATTTTGTGATTTGTCACTTCTAAATACAAAGGTTTCTATACTAGTAGTAAATATTCAATCTCTTTCATCAAAATGATTTCAACTCTATTTTTAATACAAAGCTCTTTATAAAACCGTTTTCTAATCTATTAGTATATACAAACCTTTACCTCATTCGTATGAGAAGATCTTATTAAACGGCTTAGCAAAACAAGTGGTATGAAACGCTTGCGTTTACTTCGTCGGTTAATTTTTGGACTTGTTCGATTGAAAATCTTGTGACAATTTTCGAGTGGGAATCTACAATTTGTTCGTAAATATTTAAGTTAAGCTAGTGGTTATGGGACATGAAGCTAAACTCATATATTTACTAGCTTAGTGTAATCGACACTTTTTATTGATCGATGATGACCATTTTGTGATTTAGACTAGCGATGTGCGATGTCTATTTGTTTGTGTGGGGATTACAATCCCCCTTTGTGGAACTTCGGTTCAATTTGGCGGGGTAGCGACTCGTGGTCTTCGGGCCGTTTGTGGAGCCTCGGCTCAAATTTTATGGTTAGCGACCATGGAATAGCGTTCTGTTTGGGATACACGTGTTGGTGAGTTTTCATGCTCCCGTTTATGATAGGCCTCCCCCTTTGTGATTTCTAGATTTCTAATTTATGATTTCTAGAATTTGTGATTCACCTCTTTTGCGATTGGCAACGATATGTTTGTCAATATTTGTGGTTTGGTGAATAAAATAAAGAATATGATATTCTTTTTGGTGCTTTGAGATTTTTGAGATATTGTATGAATTTGTTGTTGTTTAAATCACACTTGTCCTGGTATGACATTATTGTTATCATACGTTTTTATTATATCTCTACTTATATCTCATTTCTTTATGATAATTATAGCTAGACTGATCCATTTATTATTTTCCTATTAAATAATACTCGGGTCAGACCGAGATGTTACAGGTGCTTCTGCTTGACTCCTTATCTGGGATCATCTTCTGATTTTTGACTAACTACACAGCTTTGTAGTTTTTGTTATTATACATTAGAGATAGAGACTCCTTGATGTATACTTATTCTTTTGTCTAGCACTTGTATCTATTCCTTTGTGATACTGTGGATCTTGTTTGACAACTACTCTGATGTACACTTTTATGTGTTATATTCATATCTGTTTCCGCCTTTGAGATATGAACATCTGTGACTGATTTGTGTTATGCTTATTTCTATATTTGTTTCTGAGGCCCACTTAGCCACTGTGTGGTAGCTTTGAGATGTATCGGTATGTCGGATTTCCTCTTGAAATGAAATGCATGTTATTCTATCTGACATATCGCTACTCGCACAAAGCAATTACACGGATGGTCGCTCCTCAACAGCCTTATTCTTCGTGATAGTTGACGGCATTACTCCATAGTGTCCTTGGCTAGCGTGAGTATAGAGGTGGGGCGTCACAGCTTGGTATCGGAGCAAAACTTCGGAACAATGTAGAATAATCTAGCAAGGATCATTGTCCTAAGTCTTTCTTAGGAATCGTGCCATAGGATTTAATTCGAGTCTTCGAACCGTTCTATCCTATTTCTTTTTATGATGCCTTGTTTTATCAATCAAGTTTGTTGATATTCATTCAGAGATTAACCTTTTTTCTCTTTTCTTTCTTTCTTAAAGAAGAGAAATGGTTAGGCCTGGCCGTCCCAGCGCCGGTCAATCTAGTGCTACTCCCTAGGATGGAGTATTTGTGTCTGCTCAGCAACTTCTTGATCTTGTGAGAAATGCTCAAGCTGTCGGACCTATTCCTAAGCCCACACATCCTAAATCTGGGTTTGCACGCTTGTGCAGTGATTACACCAATTTACGTGGAAAGCCATTCTAAGGTTCCGAGAGTATTATAGAAGTCCAAGCTTGGCTTCGAACATGCGACCGCATCTTTTCTTGCATGAATCTTATTGATCTACATCGAGTCCAAGTGGCTTCTAGCATGCTCCAAGAAAGAGCATTAGACTGGTACGAGCTTTTGATCTCTGAAATTATTGAAGCGGACCTTACTTGGGAGCAATTCCGGGAAAGGTTCGAGTTGAAATTCGTACCGGAAGTTGAAAAAGTATCTCTAGCTCGACGCTTCATTGACCTTGTTCAAGGTGAATCTTCTATGGCGGACTACGTCGCTTCTTTCGAATCTCTATCTAAATATGGGGTCGAGTATATTAATACCCCATTGAAGAAAAATCAGAGATTTGTCTACGGGTTGAATAAGAATCTCAAAAAGCCATTACTTCTGAAATTGGAAGTTTCTTTTGATTAGCTTGTTGATACCGCGCTTCGACTCGAAGAGGCCGATAAAGAAAGTGATGTTGAGGTCAAACAAAACATCAACAAGAAGAGACCTTTTAAATTCAAGCCTAATCCCAACAAGAAAGGAAAGCAAACAACTTCGGTAGAAAATACTCCCAACTCTCGTCGGGGAGAATGTTACAATTGTGGTTCTAAGGACCACTATGCAAACAAGTGTCCGAAGTCTATTTCTTGCCGCTATTGCAAGAGTTCGGGTCATACTATATCTTTGTGTCCCAAACATCAAAGTAAGAATGAGGGCAAGCTAAATGTAGTACATGCCCCTACTAACACTTCTCGTGGTCAAGGTATTTCTCATTCTATCCTTGATGGCATTATTATATTTCGTGATCTTCCTATTCGAGTTCTTTTTGATACGGGTGCATCTCACTCTTTTATATCAAAAGAACTTGTTGATGCTTTGTCTTTCAATGTTATTGGCCTGATGACTTCTTTGAGAATTGCGAATCCGGTTGGTGGATCCGCAACACTCAGTTTACTTTGTAAAGATGTTAAAATTATTTTATGTGATTACTCTTTCCATGCCGATTTGCATGTCATGCATTACTTAGGCTTCAGAATAATTTTGGGAATGGATTGGCTTAACCGTTATGAAGCCCATATCCTATGTCCTAAGCAGACTATATATCTTCGACATCCTCAATCTGTTAAGCAGATTTCTCTTGTTCTGAAAGATTCAGATTCCGATTTGAAAGCATCCTTGTATTCTCTAAATCCTCATGACGACGATAACGATGATGAGGAAGATGTCATTTCTCTAATTCACACTGTTTGTGAATTTCCCGACATACTTGAGCCTGTTCTAGGATTACCACCTAAGCGAGCAATTGAGTTCCGAATTAATCTAATCCCTGGAGCTCTGCCTATTACTCGTCCTCCTTATCGTATGTCCAATAAAGAAAATGAGGAGATGCGCAAACAATTATCCGAATTGGAAGCGAAGCAATTTATTCAATCTAGTTCCTCGCCATGGGGAGCTTCAGCTATTTTTGTGAAGAAATCTGATGGTACACTTAGGCTTTGCGTTGACTACCGCAAGCTTAATGATCTCACCATCAAGAATAAATACCCATTGCCTCAGATTGATGATTTATTCGATCAGCTTAGTGGTGCTAAAGTATTTTCACAGTTGGACTTGGCAACCGGTTTTCATCAACTCCGTATTGCATAGGATAGCATTCCTTTGACACCGTTCCGTACTCGTTATGGATCTTATGAATGGCTTGTTATGCCATTTGGTTTGACGAATGCTCCAGCTTATTTCATTGACCTTATGAATCGAGTTTTCAAAGACTTCCTCGATCGATTTGTTCTCATCTTTATAGATGATATTCTTATTTATTCTAAAACCGAGGAAGAGCATGAAAATCATCTTCGGATTGTGTTGGAAACTCTTAGGAGCAATCAATTGAAAACAAAATTTTCTAAATGCCACTTTTGGCAATCTCGTGTGAAATTTTTGGGGCATATTATTTCTGAATCTGGAATTTCCGTGGATCCTTCAAAGATTGAAGCGATTCAAAATTGGAAGAGACCGGAGAGTGTGACGGAAATTCATAGCTTTCTCGGATTGGCGGGTTATTACCGTCGTTTCATAAAAGACTTTTCTAAAATTTCCGTACCTCTTACTAGTTTGACAAAGAAGGGAGTTAAATACATTTGGTCAGACAAATGTGAAGCTTCGTTTCAAAAATTAAAAGAACTCCTTTCCGATGCTCCTATTCTTGTGATTCCCGATGGGAACCAAGATTTCATTGTTTATACCGATGCAAGTCGCGTTGGTTTGGGTGTCGTTCTCATGCAGCGGGAACGTGTTATTGCTTATGCTTCTAGGCAATTAAAGCCTGCCGAGACTAGATATGCCACTCATGATTTAGAGCTCGCGGCTATTGTTTTCGCTCTTAGAATTTGGCGTCATTATCTTTTGGGAGAGAAATTTGTTCTCTACACCGATCATAAATCTTTGAAGTATTTATTTTCTAAAAAGGAACTTAACTTGCGTCAACAACGTTGGCTCGATTTTCTTACATCTTATGATCTTGATATTCTTTATACTCCCGAAATGGGGAATCGTGTTGTCGATGCCCTTAGCCATAAGCAACAAGCGGTTGTTTCCATGATGGTATCCGAATGGAATGATCTCGAGACTTTGTCCACTTGTGAGATTCGAGATCGTGAATCCGATTTATGTTCATCTCTTGTTTTGTGTAGTCTTGAAGCTCATCCTTCCTTTTTAGACCGCATTCTTGAAGCTCAAATGCAGGATCCCAAATTGGTTCTTCTTAGCCAGAGTTGTAGGGATAAAATTGATATTGAAGGTTTGAAAGCCTTTGATATTGATGCTCATGGCGGTATTCGAAAATTTGGTAGACTTATTGTGCCAAATATTATTGATCTTCATAAAGATATATTAGAAGATTCTCATCGTTCTAAATTTACCATTCATCCCGGTAGTAGTAAAATGTACGCGGACATGAAGCGACTTTATTAATGGGATGGAATGAAATCCGATATTGCTAACTTTGTTAAGCGTTGCATGACTTGCCAACTTGTAAAGGCCGAGCATCAAAGGCCCTGTGGGTTATTGCAACCTTTGGAAATTCCAATATGGAAGTGGGATCAAATTTCCATGGATTTTATAGACGGTCTTCCCCGTTCTCGTTCAGGCCATGATAGCCTATGGGTGATAGTAGATAGACTTACAAAATCCGCCCATTTTCTTCCCGTTCGGTCCAATCGGACCGTACCTATTTTGGCCAAACTCTATGTCAAGGAAATTGTTAAACTGCATGGAGTTCCTACATCTATTGTTAGTGATTGTGATCCATTGTTTACTAGTGGATTTTGGAAAGGTCTTCAAAAAGCTTTGGGAACAAAGCTTAATTTTAGCACCGCTTATCATCCTCAGTCCGATGGACAAACCGAGCGTGTGAATCAAACTCTTGAAGATCTTCTTCGTGCATGTGTTCTTGATTTTGGTGGAAGTTGGGAAGATCATATTTCTCTTGTTGAATTTTCCTATAATAATAGCTTCCAATCTAGTATTGGTATTGTAACGACCCTAGATTTTAATTTAATTTATATTGATAATTAACTGAATTTTTGAATAAAGGTTTGTAAAATTTATTAGTAAATTGATCAAATTTTATAAAATACACCTATGTAATTCCTTTGACATGTATTTAATTTCAAACCCTTGTCTTTTAAATAATATGTATAAATACAAACCCAAAATGATATTAATAATATTTATGTGCAGATATGAAACAAACTAATAAAGTACAAATATAAAACAAGTATAAAACAAAATAAAATAGATATTCTCAGCCAAAACAAGAAGAAGGAAAATAGGCAGCCGAAATAACAAAATATCTACAAGCTTGCAAAATAAACAAAGTAAACATATGCATAGTCAACAAGTACAAACAAATAAAATTTTAAGTATGGCTGAAGTAAACAAATCTTTAGCACCATACCTCTAATACATCTTCAGCCATACCTATGTTAAAACAAAGCATTATAATATTTCCCTATTGTACATATATATCTCCTGTAAACTCTCTTATATTATCACCTTCCTCATTTTCAATTCGTTCCTCAAACCTAAGCAAAGAACTGAAGTAAGCATCATATACAAACTAAAACAAAAGGATTCAACTTTAACATACAAATCAACAAGCCAGAGATTAAAGAAGAATTTCAGTTTGCAGTTTAAACAAGTTTGTTTCAACTCTGTTCTTTCTCCTGAAAACTTTGAGTAAACAACTTTAAATTAAAACTGAATATATTTAGTTGTTGTTTGTTAAGTTTGAGATTTGGACTTGCTTTGATGTGCATATACATATATAAATCTCCTATGTTTCCTTGTTCTTCTTTCTTATTGACTGAGTTACAGGTTTAAACAAACAAGAAACTTCGATCTCTTATCATTAAACCAATATCAGACCTTGGTTTCAAAGACAAATGGGTGGGTTTAAGTTTCAGGGATTATTTAAAAATAGTTTTTAAATAAAACAAGGATATACAGTGTGAAAGAAAAAAAAACTTGATTCCACCGAGAAAACTTTAAATTTTAATAAATTCGATGGTAACGAATTTGAGATTCATTCACATAACATGAATCGGCATTAGAAGATAAGAATTTTAAGCCAAGATTTATGATTTTTAAGTGAAGGAGTTGAGAGTAGTTTGGTTTTGAACTAGAAATGATTTTTGATCAATTTCCGGCACTAGGTTGAACTGGGGGTGTCGGGGTTGTTCGTGGTGATGGAGGAGCCTATGGGGGTGAGTTGAAAAATGGTCGGAGGAGGTAATAACGGCGGTGGCATCAGCGGCGAGGGTTCGAAATTTCTAAACCTAGTTTTTGAACGGCGAGGAAATTCATGCACCACGGTTTCATTCGAGCATCGAGTTGCTCGAGGGTCTGGGAAATGGTAGCAATGGGTTTGATGAAGCGATAGCTAGAGTTGTAGGCTGTCCAGTGGCCGAGGCGATGAGATTGGGGCATTGACAGGTTCGGGGGTGATGGGTTCGAGCGGTTCCAAGTTTTGAATTTTTGCTCGAATTTTGATTTCGAGGTGGTGGGATGGTTCCAGTGGTCGGAGTACAATCGAGAGTTGATCGGTGATGTGTTCGACACCACGGCGATGGCCGGAGCTGGCCGGCGTCGTTGTACACGTGCACGAGGGCGAAAATGATCGCCTAGGTGTTGTCGTCTGGGAAAAGCAGGGGAACTCGAAGCGTACTCGGGGGATTCGAGTAGTTTACTCGAAGCGAATTTTAAACAAATACTCGGGTAATTTTTTGTTATCAGGTTTTCAAACCCGAACCTGTTTTCTGGGTTTGGATTTTAAATTAAATTTTAACTTATAAAGAAAGGTTTTGAACTGAGTTTAAATCAAGATATAAATATAATTCCTATTTGAATTAAGAATTTAGTATTGAACACAAACAAAGTTTAAATTCAAATTACTAAACCAACTCAAAAGTAACTAAATGTTTGAAGAAATTTGTAAAGAAAATAGATTTGAAATTGTAGATGGAAGATTTAAAAGAGCTGAAATTTAAAAGATTAAAACAGAAATAAATTTTAAAACCAGATTTCCAGAATTTGAAATCTAATTTAGTTTTAAAACTTAAGGGTTTAAAATAAGTTTAAGCGTGTTAAATCTAAAAAGAAAATTGATTTCAATTATATGGTAAATGAGAAAATAAAATCAAATCATAAAATATGGAAGAGTGACTTTAAGTAATATAGGTTTATGGTATCAAATTCACTAACAAATGAGTTCTAAATGGTGAATCGATTTATAATCAATATTGATTTATATAAGTGAATTTCTTTAGAAAGGTAATCAAAGGAACTCAATAGTTAATGAAGTCATGACTAAGATTATATTTGATAATTAATTAATTTAATAAAAATCAATCATGAAATTATTAAGTATAATTGCTTAATGACAGTAATTATTATGGGATTAAATTATAGTGTAATTAATTAAGTTAATTGGATTTGTTAAGTCAATTACTTAAGTTTAAATTTATTCAAAATAATCATTTAACCATTTGGAAAATATAATTACTTAGAAAAGGTAATTAATTGACAATTATCGGATGTAATTAATTGAATGACAATTAGTAATTTGGAAATAAATATTTGTTATTAATCAAGGGATTAATTAAATTTATTAATTAAAGAATTAATTAATACTTGAAATTAATTGAGATAAATTAAAGGTTAAATTGATTCATTAATTAGATTGATTTGTCAATAATTAAAAGTGAACTAATAAATGATAAAAAGGGATTTTATTCCAAATAAATTGTAATTAACTTACGATAATTAACCCAGATTTAAAATTAATACATCTGATTTAAATTTATCAGTCAAATAATGAATTTTACTTGTGAATGTTTGAACTTGACTGAATGATAAATTGTCCGATATCCCTGATCTGTGATACTACGTGATATATACTGATTTGTGTGTGATCTGTAATGTAGTTTATTTATCTATGATAAATGTAATTTTATCTGCTATATATATATATCTGTGATCTGTGAATGTAGGATGAGCGTTATAATTATACCGCTTATCAATTACATTTCTGTATTTTAAATCCGTGATGATGGAATGATGTTGCACTATTGTGTGAAACCCTTGGACTACACCATACACACAAATATGGATTTCACGTGGAAATCGGTTAAGTCACAGATGATTTGAATTTAATTTCAATTGATTTTGGAAATGAATTTGGGTTAAATATTAAAAGCTTTTGAAAAGGTGTTTTCAAAGATTAAAGCTATTTTGAATAACTTGGTAAAATTTCCAGTTTAAATAATTAAATTTGAATTTGAATTCAAAATAAGGAATTGAATTCCATGTTTGGAAATTTCGGTTAAAAATGCTATAAATGTGTTTATATGAAATTAAACTATTTTAAAAGTATAATTCTGAGAATTTGGATTTAACCCAAGAACCTTAACTCATATAAATGAATCAGATTTCCAAAATGAAAACTGTTTGTTTTAAGAGAATAAAAGCTTACAAATAAGAAATGAAATTCTAGTAAAATTGAAGGAATTTCAAGATTGAATTGAAAAATGGTTTTTCCAAGTTATGAATGAATTGTTTTTGAAAGCTATGAATTAAATCTGTTTATTTTTAACAGATTTAAAATTATGTTTTGTTTAACCCATTCGAATGAAATTGTTTTGAAAGCTATGAGTTAAATCTTTGATTTAAAAGATTTAACGAATTAATTAAATTCGTAATGGAAATTGTTTTGGAAAATCTGTGAATGAATCATTGTGAAAACTGAGTGAACTTTGTGAATTAAATCTTTTATTTAAAAGAATAAAATGGTAATGTGTTTAAACCATTTGGGGGAAAGTTTTGGGTAATAAATTGTGACTTAATTGAAATCCCATTATCCATTTGTTTTTGAATATTACGCTCACTATTCGGTCAGCCGGGAGAGGACCTTTGTGTAACATAACCCATTTCGAATAAGTGATACGTCGTATATGGATAGCATTTGAAGAGCGGGTATTTGTGAGAACGATAGGATAACTTATCGATTGTCTCTGCACTGAGTCGCGCCGTATAGAGATCTCCTAAGTGATGGGAAATCCGATCGGGATTGTGAATACCCGGATTGCAAGGGCTTCTTTGGAAGTGCCTTCAGTTCTGTTCGAACCCGGAACAGACTTGTATGGTTACGTGTCTGACATTACATTTTGAGATATAAAGCAAATTTCTTTCAAATACATTTCTGTTTGGTGGCAGAGAATTTATTCTCTTAGCTTAACACCCTTCTCTGAGACGTACGAGCTCAGAGGTTATGTAGTTGAAGGTTATCAGCGATATATTCCCAATTTGGTAATGTGACATGCTGAGTGTTGCTGTGTGATGATCATTGTTTGATCATTTGTGATATGATCATTTGTTTGATCATTTATCTTTGTGATCATTACTTTAATCATCTATTGACCCAAAGCATGGCTTTGTGACAAAGCGTAGCTTTGTGGACGAGACTTCGTCGGACCTCACACCCCGGAATGGTCAAAACAGGAAAGATGCGGCTAGGTTATTGGGGGTAGCACCCCTTAGGGTATGTTCATTTCCTTCTAGATAGAAGTGGTATCATGGTATGAAGCCCAGATACTTAACTTATGTGGATGTCGCAAATATATATATATATCTTACATTGTGATTTGTTGCTGGGGCCCCGGTTAAAGGTTGGTTACAACCGGGAGAGGGCATACTCGTGTCAGTAGTTACCCAGTTAGGGGTAACCCGGCCTTGTGTTGGTAGAGATCCGGTTAGGTTCTCGGGGCGTCCTTCCAGAGGCGTTTCCATGTGGCAATAGGAAGTTCCTTGGCCTGACCATTTGTTGGCAATCCATCTTCCAATACAAACTTTGTACGGTATTAGTTGTAGAACCTGCCATTTACGTACGGTGGTCACCACTGTTTAGATGGTAGCTACAGTAGGCATACGATAATGGTCGTATGTTGGCTAAGATTGATATTCTATTTTCGAAATACTTTTTGCACTATGCACTAATAATAATATCAAAAATAATTTGTTTTGCGTAGTAAGCATCTTTGACTATCATAAGAAGAAATCTCCTCCAATTCTGCGTTTGCATTGTGTGTGTGGCGGGAGGTCTTATGGTAGTTTCATTTTCCAAAAGCATTGCGAATTGACTTTAAATTCTTTTGTTGTTCGTTTTTAAAGATAAACTATTTTTGTTGCTCTCACTAGTCCCATGACTGTTCCGGAGTTTATTGTTTCTTTCCTAAACTCTGGATGCTCAAAATTTTCTACACGGGCAGTCTAGAGTTGGGTTATTCAGATATTCAGATTTAGTAGATTATCTGGAGCTAGTTCAGTCTTTGGATATGGACTGCACTTGCTTATCTTTGTGCATCGTTATTGGGAGTTCAAGCTATTTCTGGATTGGCGTTTTGAAGATGGAGATTATCCGATGTTGATGTTATCGTTTTCTTTTCCGCTGCTATTTGTTGTATCATATCTCTGATGTATATTGATATTCATTTTATCATTCTGTTGTATCAGTGTTGTATATCAATGTATTATTCTTTTTCTTCCGTTGTGTTATTTACTTAACTGTGTTATAAGCTCCGACGACTCGAATTTGAACGGTCGAATCTATGGCATTCGAGTACGATGTAAAGTATGGATGTCGATTTTCGAACGCAAAAAATCCGTATCGTCACATTTGGTATCAGAGCTAAGGTTGAACTTTAGCTCAGGGGTATAACACATTACGTAGCTCATTAGAGATAGGGTGAAATATCCCTAGAATGAGTATATCCCTAAGATATGCGTTTAAACGTCTTAGTAAATTCTCTTACTATCCACTGATAGTGAGTATGAGTGCAAGAAGAGGACGAGATAGGGGACAAGGGAATACGACTATAAATGGTCAATACCCTGCAATAGTGGAAATAATTTTCTTATCAATCTCCTTTGACTCGATTTCAAATTCTTTTGATTTCTTCGTACCAGCTACAAGAAGAAGTTTCGGTGTGATGATGATTCTACGAATCATTGTAGAAAATCCTTACTTTGTATCTTCATCGGTTTCTTATCAGTTTTTTGATTTAAACCTTAATGAATATGAATTGAAAATTTGGAATTAAAATTTTAAGTAAATTGGAAATTTTAAATTGAGTTAAATTGATTAATAGAATATTAGGATAAAATTTGAATTGTATCGATAAAACGATTTCGTTTAAAACCAAATTTTGAAATTCTATTGTAATTTCTTGTGAATACCAAAGTCCAAAGAGGGACAAATTGGTATGTATTCTGAGATACTCCGACTTGAGTTTGGAATTCATATCTTAAGTTTGAGGAATTATAGGAGATCGAATCTATCTATCTCTATGTTATTTTCGTGCCTGCGAATTTCGAGGACGAGATTCTTTTAAGGGGGGAAGTTTGTAACGACCCTAGATTTTAATTTAATTTATATTGATAATTAACTGAATTTTTGAATAAAAATTTGTAAAATTTATTGGTAAATTGATCAAATTTTATAAAATACACCTATGTAGTTCCTTTGACATGTTTTTAATTTCAAACCCTTGTCTTTTAAATAATATGTATAAATACAAACCCAAAATGATATTAATAAATATTTATGTGAAGATATGAAACAAACTAATAAAGTACAAATATAAAACAAGTATAAAACAAAATAAAATAGATATTCTCAGCTAAAATAAGAAGAAGGAAAATAGGCAGCCGAAATAACAAAATATCTACAAGCTTGCAAAATAAACAAAGTAAACATATGCATAGTCAACAAGTACAAACAAATAAAATTTTAAGTATGGCTGAAGTAAACAAATCTTTAGCACCATACCTCTAATACATCTTCAGCCATACCTATGTTAAAACAAAGCATTATAATATTTCCCTGTTGTACAGATATATCTCCTGTAAACTCTCTTATATTATCACCTTCCTCATTTTCAGTTCGTTCCTCAAACCTAAGCAAAGAACTGAAGTAAGCATCATATACAAACTAAAACAAAAGGATTCAACTTTAACATACAAATCAACAAGCCAGAGATTAAAGAAGAAGTTCACTTCGCAGTTTAAACAAGTTTGTTTCAACTCTGTTCTTTCTCCTGAAAACTGTGAGTAAACAACTTTAAATTAAAATTGAATATATTTAGTTGTTGTTTGTTAAGTTTGAGATCTGGAATTACTTTGATGTGCATATACATATATAAATCTCCTCTGTTTCCTTGTTCTTCTTTCTTATTGACTGAGTTACAGGTTTAAACAAACAAGAAACTTTGATCTCTTATCATTAAACCAATATCAGACCTCGGTTTCAAAGACAAATGGGTGGGTTTAAGTTTCAGGGATTATTTAAAAATAGTTTTTAAATAAAACAAGGATATATAGTGTGAAAGAAGAAAAAACTTGATTCCACCGAGCAAACTTTAAATTTTAATAAATTCGATGGTAACGAATTTGAGATTCATTCACATAACATGAATCGGCATTAGAAGATAAGAATTTTAAGCCAAGATTTATGATTTTTAAGTGAAGGAGTTGAGAGCAGTTTGGTTTTGAACTGGAAATGATTTTTGATCAATTTCCGGCACTAGGTTGAACTGGGGGTGTCGGGGTTGTTCGTGGTGATGGAGGAGCCTAGGGGGGTGAGTAGAAAAATGGTCGGAGGTGGTAATAACGGCGGTGGCATCGGCGGCGAGGGTTCGAAATTTCTAAACCTAGTTTTTGAACGGCGAGGAAATTCGTGCACCATGGTTTCGTTCAAGCATCGAGTTGCTCGAGGGTCTGGGAAATGGTAGCTATGGGTTTGATGAAGCGATCGCCGGAGTTGTAGGCTGGCCGGTGGCCGAGGCGACGAGATTGGGGCATTGACAGGTTCGGGGGTGATGGGTTCGAGCGGTTCCAAGTTTTGAATTTTTGCTCGAATTTTGATTTCGAGGTGGTGGGATGGTTCAAGTGGTCGGAGTACAATCGGGAGTTGATCGGTGACGTGTTCGACACCACGGCGATGGCCGAAGCTGGCCGGCGTCGTTGTACACGTGCACGAGGGCGAAAATGATCGCCTGGGTGTTGTCGTCTGGGAAAAGCAGGGGAACTCGAAGCGTACTCGGGGGATTCGAGTAGTTTACTCGAAGCGAATTTTAAACAAATACTCGGGTAAATTTTGGTTATCCAGTTTTCAAACCTGAACCTATTTTTTGGGTTGGGATTTTAAATTAAATTTTAACTTATAAAGAAAGGCTTTGAACTGAGTTTAAATCAAGATATAAATATAATTCCTATTTGAATTAAGAATTTAGTATTAAACACAAACAAAGTTTAAATTCAAATTGCTAAAACAACTCAAAAGTAACTAAATGTTTGAAGAAATTTGTAAAGAAAATAGATTTGAAATTGTAGATGGAAGATTTAAACGAGCTGAAATTTAAAAGTTTAAAACAGAAATAAATTTTAAAACCAGATTTCCAGAATTTGAAATCTAATTTAGTTTTAAAACTTAAGGGTTTAAAATAATTTTAAGCGTGTTAAATCTAAAAAGAAAATTGATTTCAATTATATGGTAAATGAGAAAAGAAAATCAAATCATAAAATATGGAAGAGTGACTTTAAGTAATATAGGTTTATGGTTTCAAATTCACTAACAAATGAGTGCTAAATGGTGAATCGATTTATAATCAATATTGATTTATATAAGTGAATTTCTTTAGAAAGGTAATCAAAGGAACTCAATAGTTAATGAAGTCATGACTAAGATTATATTTGATAATTAATTAATTTAATAAAAATCAATCATGAAATTATTAAGTATAATTGCTTAATGACAGTAATTATTATGGGATTAAATTATAGTGTAATTAATTAAGTTAATTGGATTTGTTAAGTCAATTACTTAAGTTTAAATTTATTCAAAATAATCATTTAACCATTTGGAAAATATAATTACTTAGAAAAAGTAATTAATTGACAATTATCGGATGTAATTAATTGAATGACAATCAGTAATTTGGATATAAATATTTGTTATTAATCAAGGGGTTAATTAAATTTATTAATTAAAGAATTAATTAATACTTGAAATTAATTGAGATAAATTAAAGGTTAAATAGATTCATTAATTAAGATTGATTTGTCAAGAATTAAAAGTGAACTAATAAATGATAAAAGGGATTTTATTCCAAATAAATTGTAATTAACTTACGATAATTAACCCAGATTTAAAATTAATACATCTGATTTAAATTTATCAGTCAACTAATGAATTTACTTGTGAATGTTTGAACTTGACTGAATGATAAATTGTCTGATATCCCTGATCTGTGATACTTCGTGATATATACTGATTTGTGTGTGATCTATAATGTAGTTTATTTATCTGTGATAAATGTAATTTTATCTGCTATATATATATCTGTGATCTGTGAATGTAGGATGAGCGTTATAATTATACCGCTTATCAATTACATTTCTGTATTTTAAATCTGTGATGATGGAATGATGTTGCACTATTGTGTGAAACCCCTGGACTACACCATACACACACAAATATGGATTTCACGTGGAAATCGGTTAAGTCACAGATGATTTGAATTTAATTTCAATTGATTTTGGAAATGAATTTGGGTTAAATATTAAAAGCTTTTGAAAAGGTGTTTTCAAAGATAAAAGCTATTTTGAATAACTTGGTAAAATTTCCAATTTAAATAATTAAATTTGAATTTGAATTCAAAATAAGGAATTGAATTCCATGTTTGGAAATTTTGGTTAAAATGCTATAAATGTTTTTATATGAAATTAAACCATTTTAAAAGTATAATTCTGAGAATTTGGATTTAACCCAAGAACCTTAACTCATATAAATGAATCAGATTTCCAAAATGAAAACTATTTGTTTTAAGAGAATAAAAGCTTTCAGATAAGAAATGAAATTCTAGTAAAATTGAAGGAATTTCAAGATTGAATTGAAAAATGGTTTTTCCAAGTTATGAATGAATTGTTTTTGAAAGCTATGAATTAAATCTGTTTATTTTTAACAGATTTAAAATGATGTTTTGTTTAACCCATTCGAAATGAAATTGTTTTGAAATCTATGAGTTAAATCTTTGATTTAAAAGATTTAACGAATTAATTAAATTCGTAATGGAAATTATTTTGGAAAATCTGTGAATGAATCTTTGTGAAAACTGAGTGAACTTTGTGAATTAAATCTTTTATTTAAAAGAATAAAATGGTAATGTGTTTAAACCATTTGGGGGAAAGTTTTGTGTTAACGGTAAAAAGTGAACGCTAACACCCAGTGTGTGTAATAGAATCGTGAAAGCACCACCCGTTGGTACGGGAACAGAATATGAGCTGAGAATAGCAGAAAAGCAGTAAATGAACAACAGATTTATAGTGGTTCGGCCCGTAATTGAGCTTACATCCACTTTATAGTCTTTTATTGCTGATTTGATTACAATTCAATACAATATCCCTCTAAATACAATACAATTTGATCATGAAATCATTCTTGACTACTAGCTCGATCTTTAATGATGAAACTCGACGAATCCGCGTTGGATGTTAGGAGCTCTTCTCGAAGATCGTTGTAGTGTCTCGAATGCTTGGAGATCTTTGATTGCTGAATGAGAGGAGGCTTCGACAGCGTAACGGCGCTTGGAGAAATGAATGACCAAAAAGTCCCTGTGATGTTGGAAGTGGTGGGGTATTTATAGGAGCTGATCTGAATTCAGAAAATTCGCCTAAGTCTTAGGTCGCGTACGACCTTAGTTAAGTCGTAGGTCGCGAGCGACCTAAGCTAGGTCGCAGTTTCCTCGCGGCTTGAGTTATAAGTGCGGTCTTAGGTCGGGGACGACCTTAATTGGGTCTTAGGTCGCAAGCGACCTAAGATAAGTTATGGACTTCAAATTGCTCTAGGTCGTAACACTGCTAAATCATGAAACCTTTAGGTCGTGACATTCCTGTAGCTTAGGTCGCAAACCTTTCCAAGTCCTTAGGTCGCTAGCTACCTTAGGTCGCAAACTGCTTAGGTCGCGAACTCTTAGGTCGCGAACTCTTCTGTAGTTAGGTCGCTGACTCCCTTAGTAGTTAGGTCGCTGACTCCCTTAGGTCGCAAAGCCTCTTAGGTCGCGGACTTCTTTAGGTCGCGAACTTCTTATGCCGTTAGGTCGCGAACTTCTTAGATCTTAGGTCGCAAGGCCTTTCCATCCTTAGGTCGCTGAAGACCTCTTAAGTCCTTAGGTCGCAATGCTTTCTTATAGTTAGGTCGTAGACTCCTCTAGGTCGCAGCAATGCTAAGTCGCGAAGTTCCCTTCAGCAGTTAGGTCGCGACATTCTTTAGGAGTTAGGTCGCAAGCTTCATTGACTCGTTCAAGATTTTAGGTCGCTTCTTAATAGGAGTTAACATTTGCCCCTCGAAGTACGGGCCGAAGTCATAGGTCGCGTGCTTCGACTTAACTCCGCTAGGTCGCGAGCGACCTAAAACACTAACTTGCTTGTCTATTCATCTTCCTTTCTTGGTTTCATATAAACCGGTTAGGTCGCTTCTTCCTCCCTACTCTACTACTTCGATCCCTTGCTGCCATTGACGAATTTTTCGAGTTTTCAAAGGCGAATTCAACCTATTCCAGTCATCGATTCTTCCTTTTCATTACATCCCGTAAGTGAGTTTGACATCCATCCTATCATAATCATCGTTTAATCTTGAATCCTTGCTTTTTCGACCTTAGCCCCATTCTATGAGTTGTGCACCGTTTCAAGTGGCTGTCGTGGTTGACTCTCGATAGTTGCTTTGGCTGATTCATGAGGGCATAGTAATGTGTTGGATCTGCGATGGATTAGGGATGTGTTGATTCGCTCTTGGTATCTTTCGATGAATTGAAGGGGTGAGGAAGGCGATGGGTTTATAGGTGTAATTGATAACGGGTTATAGGGTTTGGTGGTTTGCGGCGTGGAGAGGAAGTTAGCAGTAAGGGTTTTAGGTGACTTAAGACCATTTGCGACCTAAGGAAGACTGGAACCTGTGTTAGGTCGCTGAACGACCTAACTTTCCCGTGACATAAGCTTTAAATTGCAGCCGAGTTAGGACTTGATCAAATCTGCACTACTTTTAACCCTTCAGTTGCACTGTACGACCTAAAGGTGCTTCGACCAAGAATAGGTCGCCGAACGACTTAGAACTTAAACAATTCTGCATAGCCCTGAATGCTTTTATTTGCACTGCACGACTTAAAATCACTCCAACTTATGTTAGGTCGTGAACGACCTGGGACTTAGAAATTTAGGCAGAATTTGACTGATTTTTTGAATTGTTTTAGACTTTGTTGCACTTCTTTTCAGATTGCCTTAACTTTAATGCTGATAACCTGTTTAGAAGCAATATTCACAGAAAAAATGGGACGAATATACTGCCATTGATCGCCCACACCAAATGACAGATTAGTTGACAAAGAATATCAAACTTAAATGAACTTCGCAAATGAAATGTTGTGCACTAACAAATCTAAGTGAAGTATTAAAGCAAAATTGAAACGATCAACTAAAGCTGATTTATTTGCATCAACACAACACTGTTCTTGGACTTAAGATATCAAGCCCCGAAACTTTATAATCGACAAGTATCAATTAATTTAGTTTCATTTATATTTGCTTGTTATTGCGTTAGTTTTGCACAACACTTCACTCTTTTTTAGGAAACGTGCACCTTAATATTTGATCGTCCAGTTCCTTGTGTAGAATGGCATCCCAACAGGAAGACTTGGAAATAGCTGGAGAAGCTTTTCCAATTGCTACTCCACTGAATGACCCTCCGGAACGGACTTCTACTACCCTAAGCCACAAGGTCTTCAGACAATTGTGCATCCAGTTCGGCATTACCGAAGCAGATGCTTTACTTCCTGGGCCAAGCGACACTGCTGACAGGCCGCCTCTCGGCTTTGTTGCCGTGAATCGTCAGATGTGCTTGAGTGGAGCTATTCCACCCTTTAATGACTGTCTTCGAGAACTTCTCCTTCGGCTATCTATCTCCCCTTTTCAACTGCACCCTAATGGATACTCCATCCTGCTGGGACTGTGTGTGCTTTTCAGGAGAACGTTGGGCCGTTTTCCCAGTTTTGCCGAAATTCGCTTCTTGTGCACATTTGTAAAGAACAAAGATCATCCCTCTATTACACTTGTGAGAAGTGCCAGGAACCGAAAACTAATTCTGGACTTGTCTGAAAGTGCCCACGGATTTTTGACTCAATTCTTTTATGTCCGCTGTCCTCCGGGATTCTACGCCATTTGGAGAGTGGGAAGTACGATTATCTATCTTTCCGATTTGTTCTCAAAACTTTTCAGAATTCGAACTGCCAAATGCTTAACTCCATTCTTTCTTTTTTGCAGCACTTCCTCCCCCTCTTCGAGATGCCAGTCACAAGGTGACTTTTGAGAGGCTTATGGCCGTGCCAGTCGAGGAGAGAAGTGTTCAATTTTTATTGAGAGATGAGTTCCTCCACGAATTTGGACTCTTACATCCTTCCCGTTCCGCTCAGCCACATGAAGTCCCTGATTCTCCTGCTGAGGAGTCGGATGCCCCTGTTCCTGCTGAAGAACCTTTACTGCAAGAACTTACCGCTGAGACTTCATTGGTAAAGTGTTCTACTCATCCCGGCATTGCTGGGACGTCCAGTAAGTTAGCACTTGCCCCGGTTGTTGAAGAGGAGGAAAATCTTCATACTGTTGAAAAGACGGCTGAGATGGAAATTGAGAAAGATAATTCTCCCATGCACCGTGACGATGATACTTTCGATAGTCTGAGCGACATCATGATAACCTCTCAGGAGCTCTTTAAAGATGATGTTTCTAAAGTGGTTCCTCCTGTTATCGAAGCAACTTCTTCTTTGCAACAATCCACAACACCTTCTACACAACTTACTGCCATTTCTACACCCAAAAGTGGTTTGTAGTTTGACGCGCGTAGTTTACACTTCACACACACTTAGAATTTTGGTCCTTATATGCACTTAGCTTCTTCAACTTGAGGATTTCTAAAACTGGTCTTTTTCTTCAATTTCAGGTTCTCTGATGGGGCGAAGCGGCTCTTACTTCAACAAATTTCAGCGCTACGGAAGCCGTGAAGCTTACGACTTTAGGAGTTATATCAGTGCCGTGAAAGAAACTGATGAGGAGAGAGCTGCTCGGAGGGCTCATGAGAGGCGAGCACATGAAGAGCGTCGCCGGAGAGAAGATGAGGAATACTACGGGAGAAGGGACGAGCAACATGACTCTTCTCGCAGAAGCGACGATCCTTATAAAAGGAAATCTTACGACGATAAGGGGAAGAGTCACACTTCTGATGATTCCAGTAAACGTGCCAGACTTGGTAAGAAAGATACATCTACCATCTTGGAAAAGACAACCGCTTTTGTTCCTCCTAAAACATCTTCCGGTTCTCCTGCCCTTAAGGAATCTGACATCCAGACCATCATTAATAGGCCACAGTACCAAGCTGGAGATGGTCCTCCCACACTCCAGAGCCGATTTCCGAATTGGTGTCTGAAAGGAGTGCGTTTTGATTTGGACTTGGTCCCCATTGACAAGCAAGCGATGCTGAAAAATGTCGATGCCGTAAGGCTCGACATCGAAAGAATGTCTGGGTGGCAGAAGCTGGTTGACGAACTTCAAAGGGTCAACCATCTGAACCTTGAAGCGATGATGACAATGGAAAATGATAAGTCTGAGTGGGACAAATGGCGTAAACAGCATGACTTGGAGATGAAAAGCATTGGCGATGGTTATGTGAAGCTTGAAGCCGAAGTTGAAAGACTTAAAAAAGAGCTTGCTACTTCTTCCACTTCTTATTCTCAGAAAGAAGAAATGCTTCAAAAACAAGTTCGAGACGCCCACGCTGCTCAGAGAGATACTGAAGTCAAACTTGAAGCAGAACAACATGTTACTAGAAAATATCGTGATGACGCTGCTCAACTTCTGGAGAAACTCAACTCTCGAGACTTAGAAATTGCTAGGCTACAATCCCAGTTACTGAAGGCTGAAAGAGAACGTGATGAAGTTCTCTCTGGTAAAGCTGCAGCCGAAGAATCCCAAAAGGCGACCCTAGCCACCGTTGACGCGACCCTGTTCGACTTTTATATGCATTGTGTCCTGGGGCGTGGGAGCCTTTCATTTTTGGGACCAGAGTATGAAGTCACCCTAGCGGAGGTGTGGGAGGCAATCATTGACTTATTTGGTGGTGCCGGATACTCCGAAACAGATCTTCAAGCTACCTACTTAAGTGAGAGCGATCGCGATGCCCTTGCCAAAGGAAAAGAGCAGCTCGTCCGAGTGCGGGCCGAAGCGACGGGAGAGAAGCTTCCTGGGAAAGAAACACCCCCTATTGCTCCTGCTTATACTTCGACTTTAGCTCATGCGGATATTGCTGGCTCTAGTTCTCATTCCACGCCTCCCGCTAAGGTTGACACAGAAACTGCAACCACCCCTACAGAGGAAGAGGCAATGAAAGACTTCCAAGCTCGGGAATTTGAGATTGATCTCGCTAAACCGGCTTCTCCAGGTAACTTTGACAATTCACGGTTTTCTTTTTTCTCGGAGAATACTGATTTTGACATCTTTTATTATGCAGCAGACGCCCCAGAAACTGCCCCAACTCTTCCTTCTTCAGCTGCCGTTCCTCCTCCTTCTCAAGTTATACCTCTTCTGGCTTCCCAACCTGGTTCACAGGAAGAACCAATAGCGGCCCTTCAAGGTTTAGATGAATCATCTGCTTCCGAAGAACAGAAGGCAGAAGGTTTGGAAGATAGCGAGAAGACCCCGGAGCAGTCTTTTGATTATGAAACAAAGCTTTCTACATTTCTTGCCCCGGGGAGTGAGTCTTCTTCCAAGAAGAAGGGGAAGCGTGTGGTTTCAAAGAAAGGAAAGAAGAGTTCCTCTGCTGCTGGGGATGAGGCAGATATTGATCCGGCTGAGTCTCTTTCTCCTTCTTCTCCGATGCGGCCTACGAAGCTAATTACCAGGCCGGGTAAAAGCTCCAAGGGTGGGAAGAAGGAGAAATGAGTTTGATTTTGCATTTTCTGTTTTTTGTATTGACCGGGGATTGTGCGGATACCGGTCTCCGCTTCTTTTTGTAACCTGTACAATGTAAAAATTTCTCATAGTGTTGAAATAAAATAGATATTTTTCTTGTACAAATCCTTGTGTATGTAGGAATACATCTGCTTTTCATTTGAATTGTAGAGTAAACGATTCTTTTCGCTTGTACAAATTTTTTGTCCGTGTTTCAAGAACGCACTTACTCCACATCTTTATTACGTGATATTGCAATGAACTTGTGGTATGTTGCTTGTATATTACTTTTATTAATTTAACTGAATTGTATAATGTTGCCCCCATACCACAAGTATATTGTAATATTTCTTGATTTCACAAGACCGATACTCTTATTTTAGAGAATAACTTTCCACTTTTTTTTCAAGGAAGAATTATTCTGCTTTTAATAGAGTATATCTTGTCTTTGGAGAAATCTTTATTTTCTTTTTCTTCCTGAAGAACACTTCGACTTCTGGGGATGATCACTTTTATTTGTTTGAAAGTGAATTTTCCTGCACAGTGAAATGAACTTCTGAAGAAGGTTTTGATTTTTGTGCCCCAGTAAAGGGTTTATTTTTGGTACTTCAAGCAAGGTGAAGTACGCCTCTGAAGAGGTCTTTTGGTCTCCGAAGAGAAGCGATTTTGGTCTCCGAAGAGAAGCAGTTTTGGTCTCCGAAGAGAAGCAGTTTTGGTCTCCGAAGAGAAGCAGTTTTGGTCTCCGAAGAGAAGCAGTTTTGGTCTCCAAAGAGAAGCAGTTTTGGCATTTCATCTCTGGTGAAGTGGGTCTCCGAAGAGAAGCATTTTGCACTTCTACACGGGTGAAATGTGCCTCCGAAAAGGGCTTTTTAGCATTTCATCACTGGTGAAGTGGGTCTCCGAAGAGAAGCATTTTGCACTTCTACACGGGTGAAATGTGCCTCCGAAAAGGGCTTGTGCCTCCGAAGAGGGCTTGTGCCTCTGAAGAGGGCTTGTGCCTCCGAAGAGGGCTTGTGATTGCCTGGAAGTTACTTTCTCATGGTCGGAGGGGTCCACGGGACAAGCGTAAGTCGTTCAATTGGATGTTTGTTTGTACAAACGATCGCAATCGATTAACAAGGTGCCCCTTTTTGGTAGTCCCATCGATCTTTTTGATTGAGGAAAGCTCTCCATTTATTGGCGTGCCTTGTTAGAGGGCTTTGTTGATCCTTGGGAAGGAGCATCAGTTGGTTGGTGTGCCAGGAAGGTTGCGTCTTAGGGGCAAGTAGATCCATGGGATGGACACAAGCTGCCTGATCGGATGCATCACAATCAGCCAGCGAGGGTCTTATTCCTTCTGCTTGGGAAGTTATCCTTTTAGTGGATCTACCTGCTTTCCTGTTGAGAGGCATACCTTCCTTTGGCTGCTTCCATGTTTGCCTGCTCATGTTGTATCATCATCCACCAATCTGCGATCCTTTATCATCGTTTTCCAAGCGCATTTTTCTTTCTCTTGCAAGTAAATTGCTTTATTCGAAGAAGTAGACTTCACTGTTGAATGACTCCACAGAGTAAACGCAAGTTATTTGGTTGGATGCCTTTTTTACATCAGCGATCACAACCAGTTAACGAGGGCTTGACCTAGTGGAGCCGTCAACTTTTTATGTGAAGTTCCTCTTGTATGGGATTCGAGTTTGAAATTTTTGTTGCTTGAAATCTGCTAAATGATTTGTAAGGCTCGCTTAGCTTTGCGATGGGTGAGCTTTGCTTTAATGACCTGCAGTATTAGATCGATATTTTAGCAATACATTTAGAGTATTTACACATCGAAATATAACAGGCATTTTATAACAGAAAACACAATGCGTAGTTTTTTCATTATTGATTTACGCTGATTTCTCAGCGGTTTACAATGCAGAAGTTACACATCTATCATTATCTTTACAAATTCAAGCAATGCTGTTAAGTAAAAATGAATGCTAGTTATTGCTGTTCCAGAATCTCCAAGCTAGATTTCCATTTGTGCTTGATTCATAGCTTTTGGATTTTTCATGTCAGAGAAAGCGAGAGATGCTCCAGTCGCAGTTTTGTGAGTGATTAGTAGTCATCCCAACTTCTGCTTGCTGGGTATGGTCCCCCTGTGATAGCATTAATGACAAGCTTTTCTGAATCTTGCACTGCAGTGTTGCTGAGAGAATCGGATTGATGGGTAGGACGTTGTTGATCCCGAGCGGATGGGGTTGGATCGACTCCGGTTCTTTTAACGTATTGTTGGAGTTTACCCTGCTCTAGCAATTCTTCAATCACCTTCTTTAATTCGCGACACTGGTCAGTGTCATGGCCAGGTTGATTGTGAAATTGGCAGAACTTTCCGTTACGCTTTGCCCCTCTCGTCATCTCAGGCGGCTTAGGGTACCTGACAGCGTCCTTTGTTGCAAAAAAGATATTTCTTGGTGTATCAGTTAAAGGAGTAAAGTCCGAAGGATTAAAGCGGCGAGGTTTCTTTTCATTTCCCTGGCTTTTTCCTCCTTCATTCTCCCTTTTCTGACTTTCAGATTCTCTTTTCTTAGGTGCGACATTGTCATTGTTAGTCTGGGCGGTAACCACTTTCGATGTTGCAGAAAGGCTTTCAAGGCGAATGAACTCATCGGCCTTTTTATAAAATTTATCAAGTGAGTTTGGTTCTTTCATCTTTAACCATATCCCAAATTCACTCGATTTATCAATGGCTCTCATCAAATAAGTCAGGATCATGCGTGGTTCCGCATTTTCTACCTCGGCCAAAGCTATATTGAAACGACTCAAGAAAGATTTGATTGATTCTCCGGGCGCTTGTTCAAGGTTGGACAATGACATTATATCCTTAGCTTTTGAAGCATACAATCTGAACTGTTCTTTAAACTTTTGCGTTAAGTCGGAGAATTTATCTACAGACCGAACTGGAAGCTTTGTGAACCAAAGTAAAGCCACACCTTCTAGGTATACCGGAAAGTATCGGCACTTGATCTCGTCTGATGCTCTTGCACCAGTCATATGCCAATCGTACTTGTAGAGGAAATGATTAGGGTCACTGGTTCCCCTATAGGTTTGGATAGTAGGAGGTGCAAATTTCCTTGGAAACTCCGCTCTTAGGATCCTTTCAGTAAACGGAGTTCTGCTTGGCGCAAAACCCCAGTCAGCCTCATCCTCTTCCCTTTGCATGCTTTCTTTCATGATGCGGCCAACCATTTCAGACAGGTACTCTTTATTGTTCAAAGACACCTCCGGGCAAGCACCAGTTCTTCCCTCGGAAGTTTGCCCGGGCATATGTTCATGACAAGTTGGTTGCGGCCTAGAACCATCAGCTTGGAAAGGTGGCGTTTCAGGAAGGGTGGTTTGATGGTTTTCTGGCTGACGATTTGCCCCAAGTAAGGCAGTTATTCTATCCATCATCAAAGCGTTTTGAGTCTCAATTTGCTGGTATAATCCAGAAACTGCGTCATCCAATTCAGCCCTGGTGACCCCAACGGTTGGAGTTGCTTGGTCTGTTATCGGAGAAGCGGAAGTTCCTTCGTGAGCGTTTCCGGATCTGATAGGTCTGCCTCTTCTTCCAGGAGCCATTATTTCAGATCTGGTTTTTAAAGAGAGGTTCTTTTTATGAATCTTTGCGAAACAACGGTGGATGATCGCCTGAGTTGGTTTCTCAGTGAAAGCACCAAAATGTTAACGGTAAAAAGTGAACGCTAACACCCAGTGTGTGTAATAGAATCGTGAAAGCACCACCCGTTGGTACGGGAACAGAATATGAGCTGAGAATAGCAGAAAAGCAGTAAATGAACAACAGATTTATAGTGGTTCGGCCCGTAATTGAGCTTACATCCACTTTATAGTCTTTTATTGCTGATTTGATTACAATTCAATACAATATCCCTCTAAATACAATACAATTTGATCATGAAATCATTCTTGACTACTAGCTCGATCTTTAATGATGAAACTCGACGAATCCGCGTTGGATGTTAGGAGCTCTTCTCGAAGATCGTTGTAGTGTCTCGAATGCTTGGAGATCTTTGATTGCTGAATGAGAGGAGGCTTCGACAGCGTAACGGCGCTTGGAGAAATGAATGACCAAAAAGTCCCTGTGATGTTGGAAGTGGTGGGGTATTTATAGGAGCTGATCTGAATTCAGAAAATTCGCCTAAGTCTTAGGTCGCGTACGACCTTAGTTAAGTCGTAGGTCGCGAGCGACCTAAGCTAGGTCGCAGTTTCCTCGCGGCTTGAGTTATAAGTGCGGTCTTAGGTCGGGGACGACCTTAATTGGGTCTTAGGTCGCAAGCGACCTAAGATAAGTTATGGACTTCAAATTGCTCTAGGTCGTAACACTGCTAAATCATGAAACCTTTAGGTCGTGACATTCCTGTAGCTTAGGTCGCAAACCTTTCCAAGTCCTTAGGTCGCTAGCTACCTTAGGTCGCAAACTGCTTAGGTCGCGAACTCTTAGGTCGCGAACTCTTCTGTAGTTAGGTCGCTGACTCCCTTAGTAGTTAGGTCGCTGACTCCCTTAGGTCGCAAAGCCTCTTAGGTCGCGGACTTCTTTAGGTCGCGAACTTCTTATGCCGTTAGGTCGCGAACTTCTTAGATCTTAGGTCGCAAGGCCTTTCCATCCTTAGGTCGCTGAAGACCTCTTAAGTCCTTAGGTCGCAATGCTTTCTTATAGTTAGGTCGTAGACTCCTCTAGGTCGCAGCAATGCTAAGTCGCGAAGTTCCCTTCAGCAGTTAGGTCGCGACATTCTTTAGGAGTTAGGTCGCAAGCTTCATTGACTCGTTCAAGATTTTAGGTCGCTTCTTAATAGGAGTTAACATTTTGGGTAATAAATTGTGACTTAATTGAAATCCCATTATCCATTTGTTTTTGAATATTATGCTTACTATTCGGTTCAGCAGGGAGAGGACCTTTGTGTCACATAACCCATTCCGAATAAGTGATACGTCGTATATGGATAGCATTTGAAGACCTATGTTGAAGACTGGGTATTTGTGAGAACGATAGGATAACTTATCGATTGTCTCTGCACTGAGTCGCGCCGGTGTAGAGATCTCCTAAGTGATGGGAAATCCGATCAGGATTGTGAATACCCGGATTGCAAGGGCTTCTTTGGAAGTGCCTTTGGTTCTGTTTGAACCCGGAACAGACTTGTATGGTTACGTGTCTGACATTACATTTTGAGATATAAAGCTGATTTCTTTCAAATACATTTCTGTTTGGTGGCGGAGAATTTATTCTCTTAGCTTAACACCCTTCTCTGAGACGTACGAGCTCAGAGGTTATGTAGTTGAAGGTTATCAGTGATATATTCCCAATTTGGTAATGTGACATGCCGAGTGTTGTTGTGTGATGATCATTGTTTGATCATTTGTGATATGATCATTTGTTTGATCATTTATCTTTGTGATCATTACTTTGATCATCTGTTGACCCAAAGCATGGCTTTGTGACAAAGCGTAGCTTTGTGGACGAGACTTCGTCGGACCTCACACCCCGGAAAGGTCAAAACAGAAAAGATGCGGCAAGGTTATTGGGGGTAGCGCCCCTTAGGGTATGTTCATTTCCTTCTGGATAGAAGTGGTATCATGGTATGGAGCCCAGATACTTAACTTATGTGGATGTCGCAAATATATATATATATATCTTACATTGTGATTTGTTGCTGGGGCCCCGGTTAAAGGTTGGTTACAACCGGGAGATGGCATACTCGTGTCAGTAGTTACCCAGTTATGGGTAACCCGACTTTGTGTTGGCAGAGATCCGGTTAGGTTCTCGGGACGTCCTTTCAGAGGCGTTTCCATGTGGCAATGGGAAGTTCCTTGGCCTGACCATTTGTTGGAAATCCATCTTCCAATATGAACTTTCTACGGTATTAGTTGTAGAACCTGCCATTTACGTACGGTGGTCACCACTGTTTAGATGGTAGCTATAGTAGGCATACGATAATGGTCGTATGTTGGCTAAGATTGATATTCTATTTTCGAAATACTTTTTCCACTATGCACTAATAATAATATCAAAAATAATTTGTTTTGCGTAGTAAGCATCTTTGACTATCATAAGAAGAAATCTCGTCCAATTCTGCGTTTGCATTGTGTGTGTGGCGGGAAGTCTTATGGTAGTTTCATTTTCCAAAAGCATTGCGAATTGACTTTAAATTCTTTTGTTGTTCGTTTTTGAAGATAAACTGTTTTTCTTGCTCACACCAGTCCCATGACTGTTCCAGAGTTTATTGTTTCTTTCCTAAACTCTGGGTGCTCAAAATTTTCTACACGGGCAGTCTAGAGTTGGGTTTTTCAGATATTCGGATTTAGTAGATTATCTGGAGCTAGTTCAATCTTTGGATATGGACTGCACTTGCTTATCTTTGTGCATCGTTATTGGGAGTTCAAGCTATTTCTGGATTGGCGTTTTGAAGATGGAGATTATCCGCTGTTGATGTTATCGTTTTCTTTTCCGCTGCTATTTGTTTTATCATATCTCCGATGTATATTGATATTCATTTTATCATTCTGTTGTATCAGATATTGTATCAGTGTTGTATATCAATGTATTATTCTTTTTCTTCCACTGTGTTATTTACTTAACTGTGTTATAAGCTCCGGTGACTCGGATTTGAACGGTCGAATCTATGGCATTCGAGTACGATGTAAAGTATGGATGTCGATTTTCGAACGTGAAAAATACGTATCGTCACAGGTATGGCACCTTTCGAGGCACTATACGGAAGGCCATGTTGATCTCCTTCGTGTTGGCTTGAAGCCGGTGAGAAGCAGGTTTTAGGTCCAGATTTTATTCATGATGCCACAGAAAAGATTGACCTTATTCGTCATAGGATGAAAGATGCTCAAAGTAGACAAAAATCCTATGCCGATAACCGAAGAAGGAAATTAGAATTTTCTGTGGGAGATCTTGTGTTCATCCGTATTTCACCTATGAAGGGTGTTGTGCGTTTCAGTTGATCGGGAAAATTAGCACCTCGATATATTGGCCCATTTCCCATCACCGAACGCGTTGGTTCCGTGGCTTATCGCCTTTTGTTACCGGCTCAATTTTCTGCTATTCATGACTTATTCCACGTCTCTCAACTACGGAAATGCCTTCGAGATTCCGATTCTGTTCTTGAGCCCGGTGTTATTGAAGAAATTGAAGTTTCGCCTATTTTGACTTATGAACAACATCCTGTCCGTATCATTGCTTCGGAGGTTAAACGCCTTCGAAATAAAGATGCTCCTCTTGTGAAAGTTCAATGGTCCTCAAATCCTAAGGATTGCTCTTGGGAATCTAGAGAATTCATCGAGCGAACACATCCAGACTTACTCTCTCGTGCTCATTAAGGTGAACTTCTTATTTCAAATTTTCTTCTCTTTGTATTGATATGCTTTTTTAGTTGTTACTCTTTAATTTCTTCTTAATTATTGCGAGGACGCAACTTCTTTAAGGAGAGGAGTCTGTAACAACCCGCATATTTTACGATTGAATATTTAAATGTTTTATTTAAATATAGCATCGTTTGTCGGATTTAAGTCCGAAAAAAAATCACTACTCGAAGAAGAACAGACGAATTGGTGAAAAGTCTATATGGATAGTGCTATTTGGAAGTGCCTATTTGAAGAAAAATGACTTGTAATAATAACTGGTTAGGGAATTGACATGTAACGCTAGTTTAGGGCATAAAATCCGTGCGTCAGAACTTATTAAGCACGAATATTTGTTTACTTCTATTTATGTAATTAACGTATAACTATTACGTATATAGCTTTGTTAATTAGGCATTTATTTACATTTATTTTCCCCCAATAGGAAGGTAATTGATTTTGAGATGAGAATAAGAGGAAACTCTTACATAGCCTAATTATTATTTTAAGGCATAATTAAGAAGATTCCTTATAAAGAGTAATTAATTTATGGCTAAGTCATAGGGTTGCGAGGTCAATAGAATTACATGACAGCAGTCTACCCTTCACTTTGAGACAACCAGCAGTTGTGTACATTTTTATTGATGTGAGATATCCTTATGATAAATATTTGTAATGACATGAGGTTAGTTTCAAATTCTATAGGGGTGATCTTCCCAAGTAATCTGGCTACCAGTTCCTACGAATAAAGGACTAATGTAAGATGTCATTATGGGTATGGGCTATAAGATGAAGGGTCTGCTTTGAGGTTTGAAGTATTCGGTGGTTGGACCCACTTTTTCCATAGATGAAGTATTAAATGGCCAATGGTTTACGCTATGTGTTATCTTTACAGGGGTTCGCTTCTGGAATTTGGCCTTAAATGGTAGGGTATGCCTATTTTCCATTTAGAAGTATTAAGTAGCCTATGAGATTTCATATAATGTCGGCTAGATAGTACCATTGAGGAGCACGCTTCTGGAATTAGCCTTAAATGATAGGGTCTGCCTATTTTCCACTAGGAAGTATTAAGTGGCTTAGGTACCGTCTCTTACATTATTACCCATTTATGATGCATGACTGGGATATGTAATGGAAGGTATTACGTGGTTGGACCCGCCTCTTTTCCTTATAAAGAAGTATTAAATGATTTTATGTTCGTAGAAATATTCTAATTTTGAAATATACTGCCCAAGTGCTGAAAAGGGAAGACTTGAGGTTTTTATTCACCAAACACTTTTTGTTCTGACTCCCTCTTCACGTACAATATAGGTTAAGGGCGGAGTGATGGCGCTGACGATGATTAAAAATGAGGAAGCTTAGCAAGTGGCAGTATTTATTATAATTTGCTTTCATGTGTACCCGTGGATTTAAACAATTGTTGTAATATATATTATATTATGGTATTTATGGGATTTTGTGTTATGGAATTTTTCTGGTTTTGAAATAATTAGGTACACTTTACTATTATATTTTGTTCCATCCATTGTGAATTCTAAAAGTATAGTTATGGCTCTGTAATGTTATTTCCTTTTAATTTCAACAGCTTGCCTTAGAATATATCTAAGTTTCAATGGGCCTTTTTCTGGGTCGAAATTTAGGGATGTTCCAGGGTAGGTTGTTACATTTGGTATCAGAGCTCTAGGTTACCCGATCAATGGGGAAAAACTATACGTATGAGAGATGTATTTGTTATTTTGAAAAAGGTTTTTTTTTAAAAAAAAAGAATTCTTGCTATATATATATATATACACATATAACCCCTCTTCTTGAACATACGCATGTACACTAGGCAAACTTTTCTTTTCTTTCAGCATGTAAATACCATCTTAGGAAATCATCACCAAAGGTTTAACATATAGATAGTTGATATAGCTGATAATCAATCTTCTTCTGAATAAGGGAACCCTCTCCGTGAAAGACCATCCATTCGTAGAATGCCTGAATGGTTTAAACAATATCTTAGGACTGTCGAAAAATTGTTATTCCTCCAACTACAACGTAGCACCCACTACCCCGGCCGCGAATGCAGCACCCCATCATTCTGACATACCTAAGCTATGTAAGGACGTTCTCAATATCGGAGGGAAGACATACTATGGAACTGAAGGATATTTGGAAACTAAAGCATGGATTGGTAACTGCGAGAAGATAATTTAGAGAGCTTGGTTAGGATGATCAGTGAAGAAGAAGAATGGCAACTTGGCACCTCAGGGAAGAAGCTTTAAATTGGTGGAACTTTGTGACTGATGAACACCCTAGCAGGATATTCACTTGGGATGAATTCAAGGACAGATTCGAGATTAGATTCATGTCAGAGCAGAGGTTAGCTTGCAATTGAAAATTTTCATTCAGTTGCGACAAAGTGATTCTACCCTTAAGGAGTATATAGCTAAGTTTATAGAAATAGGTAAATTGGAGATGAACTAGATAGACACAACTATGAAAAAGGCCATGAAGTTTGTGAAGGGCATAAAATCACCACTAAGAGAAACGTTGTTGACCCAAGTACCTATGGGGGTGGTAGAAACTACGATGTTGCACGTGGCCAATAAGGAAGATAAGAGAGAGAAAGAGAAGTTTGCACATACCCAAAAGCAGGGATGGTCTAAGAAGGGGAGTTTTTGGGCCAACAAGAAGTCGAAGGGGAAGTTTAAGAAGGAAGTAAAGGTGTTTAAAAGACGCCAAAAGAGGGGTCACGAAGCTAAAGATTGTAGGGTAAGTCCGATAAAGGAAGCCTTTAAAGGAAATTGCTTTAACTGCCATGAGGAATGGCACTACAAGAATCAATGTCCCAAGATGGCCATGGAAGGACCAAGTGGATAGGCCTACTCTATTAAAGCTATCCCTATTGGCAATAAGCCACTAAGAGACCAAGGAAAAGCAGCTCTAAAAGGTATAGCTATTATTTTTGGGGTCATTATTCGTACTCTATTTGATTCAGGGGCATCACATTCGTTTATAGTTAGGGATGTAGTAAATTCCTTAAACCTTAAAACCCAGATGGTCAACAGTCCAATAGTGGTTTCCAATCCTATTGGGGGTTCGACCCATTTTTCTATTATTTGTAAAGACCCGGTGATAGACATATGCGACGTTGATTTCGTATGTACTGTGTACGTTCGAAATTTCAAGGGGTATAGACTTATCCTGGGTATGGATTGGTTGTCATATTATGGAGATATTCTTCATTATGACAAAAGGGTAGTACGATTAAGGAGTCGTGGAGGTCGTGACCTAGAAGTTCTTTTTACACCCAAAGCTTTAGTTGAGTTAAGCCATTTATACTCACTAAATCTATATGTTGATTGAGAGCCACTATCTGTACCCGTAGTTATTGAATTTCTAGATGTCGAGGAGGTCTCGGGTCTCCCACCTCATAGGGAGATTGAGTTCCAAATAGATTTGGAGAAGGATCCAAGACCCGATGCTTTGCCCTTGAGACATATGGGACCCAAAGAAAGAAGGGAGTTGGATAAGCAAATCTCAGAGCTATTGAAGAAAGGAGTCATCCATAGGAGTGCATTTGAGTAGGGAGCCCCTGTTTATTTTTGCTACTAAGGCAGATAGTTCTTTAAGACTTTGTGTCGATTTTAGGGAGTTGAACAAGTTGACAAGGAAAAATAGGCATCCTCTACCTAGAATAGATGACTTGTTCGACCAACTTGTAGGAGCTAAAGTCTTTATTAGACTTAGCAAAAGGATTCCATCAGTTAAGGATTGCAAAGGAAAGCAAGCTAAAGACCACATTCTGTATGCCAGATAGACTCTATGAGTGGAAAGTAATGCCTTTTGGAATGACAAATTCCCCAGCATACTTTGTGGATTAGATAAGAAGAATATTTAGAGGGCAACTTAATAAATTTTTCATGGTGTTTGTTGATGATATTTTGGTTTACTCCAAAGGCAAGAAGGAGCATGAGGACAACCTTAGGGAGGTATTGGAGTCCTTGACGGGAAACCAACTCAAAGCCAAGTTTTCTAAATTCCACTTTTGGAAAAATGAAGTTAGGTTCCTTGGGCATATTATTTCAGAGAAAGGATTGGTAGTGGACTATACTAAAGTAGAAGCTATCCCTGGATGGAAGGTTCCTAGTAATGCATCGAAGGTTAAAAGTTTTCTAGGGTTGGAAAGCTACTATAGGAAGTTCATCAAGAGCTTTGCACGAATAACAACCCCTTTAACCCGATTGACTAAGAAGAATCTAGTCTTTGTTTGGGATGATAAGTGCACCAAGGCATTTGAGAAGCTTAAGGAGTCATTGGATAGTGCACCCGTGCTCACTATTCTAGATGGAACCAAGCCATTTACGGTTTTCATGGATGCATGTGGCATAGGATTAGGAGCAGTTCTTATGCAAGAAGGGAAGGTAGTTGCCTTTGCTAGTAGACAACTGATAGATCATGAGAAGAGGTATCCAATGCATGATTTAGAGTTGGTAGCCATTATTTTTTCCTAAAAGATATGGAGGCATTATCTCTTGGAGGAAAGGTTTGAGTTATTCACGGATCATAAATCACTCAAATACCTATTTTACCAAAAAGATTTGAATCTTAGGCAATAGAGGTGGATGGAGTATATAGCATCCTTTGACTTTGGTATTCAATATACCCCTGGGAAAGGGAATATTTTCACCGACGCCCTTAACATGAGACATGCTACCCTAGGTGCTATATATGAATGGAGACAGTTGGAGTTTCTCTCGAATTTTAACCTCCAACTGTCAACATAACCCATCCAAGGTTTTTTATTAGGTATGGAGGTAGGCCAGCCTTGATGGATCATATAGGGCACGAGCAAGTAAAAGACATGGAGTTAGTAGAGATTTTGGAGAAAATAAGGAAAGCAGTGCATTTCCCCCATGCTAGGAGATACTCCATTGATGACAATGGATTTTTGAGAAGAGATGGACGTCTTTGCGTCCCCATTATTAATGACTTAATGAAAGATGTGCTTATGGAGTGTCGGCACTTAAGGATGACCATTCACCCCGGAGGAGATAAGATGTACAAGGACATGAAGAGAATTTTCTTTTAGAATGGAATAAAGAGGAGCGTAGCTGAGTTTATTGCTAAGTGTTTGACATGTCAAAAGATAAAAGCTGAGCAAGGGAAGCCTGGTGGATTATTATTAACTTCGAAATTCCGACTTGGAAGTGGGAGCATATTTCGATGGATTTTGTGGAAGGATTGCCTAAAAATCCGAAGGGCAATGAGGCTATTTGGGTTGTTGTAGATAGACTCACTAAGAGTGCTCATTTTGTTCCTATTAGGAGAAATAGGACTAGCGCCTCTCTCGTCCAAATTCATATTAAAGAGGTAGTTCATTTACAGGGAATTCCTATAAACGTAGTCAGTGATAGGGAACCCTTGTTCACTAGCGCGTTTTGAAGGAGCCTACAAGCATATTTGGGAACTTCTTTGAACCATAGGATGGCATATCACCCACAAATAGATGGACAAACAAAGAGGGTGAATAGAATTTTGGAAGACTTGTTCTGACCTTGTGTTTTAGATTTCGGAGGACATTGGGAGTAGCGTCTACTTTTGGTTGAGATTGAATATAATAATAGCTATCAAACTACGATTGGTATGGCCCCTTTTGAAGCACTTTATGGTGGCCATGCAAATTGCCTAGTTATTGGTGGGAAACCACCGATAAAGTGTTGCTCAGACCCGATTTGATCCATGATAATACAAAAAAACAGAGTTGATCAGGCAGAGGATGAAGGTAGCGCAAGACCGTAAGAAATCTTATGTAGATAAACGAAGGAAAGAGCTTGAATTTTAGGTTGGAGATATGGTATTTGTTAAATTCTCCCCTCTTAGGAAGTTGTTAGATTTGGCAAGTCTAGAAAATTGGCACCTAATATTATTGGACCATTCAGAATTCGGGAAAGAAAAAGAAAATTGGCATATTGTGTAGAGCTTCCTAACAAGTTAGCAGGAGTCCACAATGTTTTCTATGTTTCTCACCTTAGGAAATACCTTCATGACACCGCTAGCAGAGTATAGCCTGATCAGTTGGGGATTTTGAGATGGACCGATAGTGCCTCATGCTACTGCAAGCATTGTGGAGCATGGTACTAGGAGACTCCATAATAAAATAATTAAGTTGGTACGAGTACAATGGAGGGACAATCCGGCGGAAAGCACATGGGAGACCGAGGAGAAGATGACTAACACTCACCTAGAGCTTTTCACTGGATTTTGGTTGCATCGTGGTTGCTAGATTGGATGATAGGAAATGATTGTTACACTTTTCACAAACACTTTAAAGTGATGTAGAAATTTTTATGCATGTTTAGGGTATTTGCATACATACTTACATGACACGATTACACACTCACACTAGGATTGAGCTCATTTTAGCATGTCTGCAATACATAATCACAATGAACTAATGGTTGAGGAGATGGTGGTGAAGAGAACTAGGTTGTATAACTTGGGTGTATTGTGAGTTACGTTGCTCGCCTCTTAGAAGATTTTGGTACGAAATCCTTTTTAATGAGGGAAGAATGTAACACCCCGAAAAATGAACCATAAATAAAGTAAATTAAATAAAATATGATAAGTGTTGGATACGAGAATTTTATAAAAATTGGAATTTGACCATGAAAGTCATTTCATTGCATTCGTGGAGAAATTCTAATCCGTTTCCATATATAATATGCTGAAAACAGAGCTCAAACAAAGAAGTTATGAGCATTTGAAGTTCTCAGATTGAAATTAATTTAGTTTGAATTCAAATTCAAATGGGAAATCAAATTTAGGATTTAAAATTTAAAAATTAGCTCCGGGGCTAAGTAAAAGATTAATTAAGGCTTAACGTTAAAAATTTAATTAGGGAATAAAATAATTCAGTAATGGAAACAAAAGTAAACGCCCTAGAATAAAAGAGCGGTTAACCTGAATAGGACGACCGGTCGTCCAAGGGCGGTTGACTGCTTGGCAATGACATTTGCCAGTGGCGGCTAGGGTTTTATGTTATGTTCTATTCGGTTATGCGCCTGTTTCCTACCTACTTCCATCCTACGGTTCTGGTGCGTTTCAACTCCTATAAATAGAACCCTATCCTCTCCACTTTTATTCATATTATATTGGGGAATACGACGAAACTCTGCCATTGCTATCTCTCTAATAAGATTCAGAAACTCCTTAGAGAATTCAGGTAAGGATTCAACCTATTTTCTATTTCTTTCTTCTTCCTCCAATCTATTATTGTAATAATCAACTTTTCCGAACAGTTTAAGCGGACAATTAACCACACAATATCCACCCAAATTGAACGGAAAGGCAGATGGTTAAGGTAAAGAAAGAAAAACGAAGGAAGAAGAGAAGACACGGAATCTCACAGCAAAACGAGTAATTTATAAAATACAACAAATCTTTAAACAAAACAAACTGTAATGTATGTATATATAGACATCAATCAGAGTATACTAACCTATTTCAGTCAGGACAGTTATAAAAGCCTATCCTTACAATTACCGATACATACAACAATGAATGCAGCGGAAAATAACCATGCACGTGAATACGTCTCTGGGCCTTCAGCTCAACTCCTAAAGCTCCGAAGCATTCAAACTATTTATGTAATATGTTCGGTCTGACTTGAGCATTATAATAAAAAAACACCCGAGTCAGTCTGGAAAACTAGCATGAGAAAAACAAACACAACTGGATTTTAAATTTATTATAACCTTTGAAATCAAAAGTATCTCGTAAGACCACGTCGCACATAAACAAGGACGGGATTTTACCTTCCTATAACCAATACCTTTTCTATAGAAAATCCATTGATATTATAATAATGTCTAAGGGTGAAAATAATAATAATCAAGTAGCTACGATGCTTGTGAGTGAAAGTGACTAAGGATCGTAATATGGAATATTATATAAGTTATCTACTGGTGCGGAATATGAATATAAAAGTAAATAGTAAAGTAAATGACACCAAAGATTTTTATACTAGTTCGAACTTCCCGTTCTACGTCTAGTCCCAGACTCCTTCTAGAATTTAACAATCAACCCTCACTTAACTCGAAGGAACAAGTATTACACCGCCTGAGCAACCGAACAGGACTTCAACTGCCTAAGCAACAGACTAGGACTACAACCGCCTGAGCAACTGAACATGACTTCCAATACAGGTAGTATAATTGTTTCTAACCGAGTATGCTCTCGAATAGCACTGATAAGTCAATAACGTACACCCTTCCTATAATCTTCTCCTTTGCGGTATATAGTGTAATTCGTGAAGATAGGAAGTTTATTTAATCACTAATGAAATTTTGCTTGAATGTACAAGTGATTAGAATGAGAGTTTGAATGCAAATAGCAAGACTGTTTAGACAATAAGAATAAGAGAATAGAGTCAGAAAATTAAGTTATTAAAACAAATGATTTCAAGGCTATATATAGTGTTTAAGTGTTGTAATTATTCATGAAAAGTAGCGATCAAAAGATACGAAAACAACTCTTGAATCAAGGGTTGTTTCTATTCGATGAAGTGAAATGACTTTTCAGAAATATAACCATTATGCAATTTCAGTCAACTGAATAAAATAATTCAGCAAACTGAAATGTGTAAAATTCAAATCAAAGAAGAAACAGTGCAAAAGACAAGTCATTCAGCCGATTGAATCGTATGGTTTGGTCAACTAAATATTCATATGATATTGTGCATGAGCACAGGAATTCAGTCGACTGGGCTATGCATTTCAATCAGTTGAATTACCTATTTTATGCTATATTTATGATTTTTCAACAATTCTTTTGTGTGTGAACAAGTGTACTAAAAAACTTTGATAAATTAACTATGATTTGAAAGATTTTTTAAGTACATGTGCGTGCATATACCACTTTGGAGATATTTAACAAAAATTAACTACTAGACTTAGACCATAGACAAACCATAGACAATATTAATGCTTCTATATGGCATCTGGTCTGCAATCTATTTGTCGAGTAAAATAGTATCTTCTCCTGCAAATATGGTTAGTTCACATAATATTTTCTTATATAGTTGTCTTACGTAGTTAATGCCCCCGCTATTGCCCCGCTATAACCCCGCTATATCACATAGCGGATTTCTACCGCTATGATATTTCCATATAGCCCCAAATATAGCCTTTCCGCTTTAAGCCTCGCTATTTCTGCTATATCCCGTTATTCTCGCTATTTCCGCTATATCTTCTTTAAAAAAATAAATTGAAAAATGACATTTATACATTATAAAAATAATGAAATTAATTTATTTGATTTAATTTTTAATATAATGAAAATATTCTATTATTCTACTAAACTCAATTATGTTATATAACATTTTTACGTTTATTTAAAGTATATTCGCACATGTTTTTATTTAAAATTATTTATGTGTTAATTATAATTCAATTGAATGATAATTTTTCATTTAGTTACCATTTAAATATTTGTAAAAACATCAAGTATGAGTTTTATATGCTATTTTAGAGTCATCCGCTATATCCCGCTATATCCTCGTTGTATCCCTACTATGACTTTTTGCACCTCTGCCGCTTTGAATCCGCCGAGCGCTTTAACTGCACAGTAGTTGTCACAATCAAAACATCAAAATACAAGGTTCTAACATTCTCCCCCTTTTTGATGATGACAACTATGTATGTTTGTAAATTTATAAAACCAATTTACTCCCCCTAAATGAATATTCCCCTTATCAAACATTTCCTCCCTCTTTATCATCGACAAAAAAGAATACATAGATAATATGAGAAATATAAACATATAAGCATGAATTTAGTTTAGGGAAGCAAATAAACTTAGCATCATAGGTAGCGAACAAATAAACATGAACATATAAATACGAGAAACAGAGGACAATGAACAACATCAAAACACAAGAAGCACATCGATGAGAATGTCTTAAACATTATGATAAAATGATCATGAGTGAATAATAAAAAAAACTAGAAATCCTCACTGTCGTGGGCTTCTTCTTCCTCTTCTTCTTCGGAGGTTGACCAAGTAAATGGTGCGCCATTTTCAACAACACCCGTAGAAGTAGACCGGTACATGTGACCTTTTCCCAAATTTTGTTTAAAAAGCCTTTTATTGATTTAAGCTTTTTATTTGTTTTGGACACATTTTTCTCGACGGTAGCCAAACATCGTCCAAGCTTACTTTAATTTCGAGAAAGTTTAACAGGTGCTTGTTTTGGAGTCATGTCACCATGGAGTTCTTGAATCTCATCGTCGTCTTCTTCTTCTTCTTATCGGGGAGGTTGATATGATGAAGAGGAGACATTTATATCCATGGTTTAGGAATCCCTTGTTCGTGATTTGCGGCCCATTGTTGGAAGCTTATAATTTGTTGATGCTCGGGGCGTTTTGGAAGACCCATTAGACTTAGAATCTTCGAGTTGAGCTCGCCAATGGTCATGAGATCCGCATCGGGTAAAGGAACTCCGAAGTTTTGAAGAATACGCATGATATAGGCTCCATAGTGGACTGTTTTGTATTCTCTTGTGATTAACTGTGAGAAACTCGTCCAAAATAATTTTTGCCCAATTTCCTTATTAGGATGAGTAAATAGCATAGAGGGCTTGGAAATCCCTCTTATAGACCTTCTCATAGCTACCGGTCCAAGGTTGCAATAATCGAATGAGAGCTCGGTGAATAATTCGTGCCTTTGGACGTAAGGCACTAGATTTAAGAATAGTCAAATCATCTGAGAGAAAAAGATGTGAAACTTCATCTCTATTACACATATCTACTTCTACATCATCAATATCCAACCCTTCGGATGGACATCATAGTATGTGGACAATTCTTTAGAGAGGTAGATAAATTTTCACTCCTCAAACCAAGATCCAAATACAATCATCCTTGTTACGGGGATCTTGATGGTCTAGATTCATGTTAGCGAAGAATAACTTAATCAAAAGAGGGTATATTTTGATGTTGTTTGATCATACCCTCCCAGATGGTCAATACCGCTAGCTTTGGTTATTTCTCTTATAGTATAGCTATTGAAATCAGCGAATTTGACGAAAGCACATTCAAAAATTCTTGAGTTTTTCATTAAATTGAACCTAGTTACTGCTAACCCATTGTAAAGCCAAGAACAAATTTGGCTCTCATATGGACCAACAGTAGATTCACGAGCACGTTTGGATCTGGGTGCCATTTTAATTTGAATAGATTCAAAGGAAAAAAATTAATTTTTTGATGAGGGGCTAGGGTTTGAGTTGGTTTGATTTTGGAGTACGAGGGTTTATATGAGTGGAATATAAAGAAGAGAGGTGACTTAAGTAGTTTTAGGTTGAAAGGTTGTATTGGAAAGAGTGTAGTGTTATTTAAAAAACTGAAAATAATCGGGGTAGTCGACAGAAAAAGGGATGGGCAGTCGACTGATATGTAGGGATTCTTATCCCGCAACTTTATTATGCAATTTATCAAAATTCAGTCGACTGAAATTTGGGTGTCAGTCGACTAGATGCTGAGGTTATATTTAAAAAAAATTGAAGATTCAATCGACTAATTTGGTGTTTCAATCGACTGGTTTACAGAGAAAGCTAACCCGTAGATATAGTTCATTTTTGGTGCATTACAGTCAATTGGTGGGAATAGTTCAGTCGATTGTCTCCAGGTTAAAATTTTAAATGAGATTGAATATTAAGTCGACTGAGTGCCTTCTTCCAGTCGACTGAATCTATTGCTTGGTCTTGGTTAACCTTTCTTCAAGCTTTTTCTTAATTTAGTTATACACTATATACGTACATACATACATACATACATACATATACATATACATATATATCTGTGTGTTTTTGAGTTTTGATCTATTTTTAATCATAAATATATAATTATTATTACAAAAAACACAATACTTATTCAAATTACAATATTAAAATTTATAAACAAAAATAATTTAGTTTCCCTAATTTTTCGAATCATCTGAGAGCGGTTCATCCTTGGTGATTTCTTGTAATGAATGGATAGGAGACCATGGATTACTTTGAACACCTCTTTCCCAAGAGTTTGGAGATAAATGAGTACTTTGTGCTCCTTGTTCCTAAGAGTTTGAAGATACTAGAGGACGTTGCAGAGATGGTTGGTACACACTTACTAGGAAGATGATCCGCGGAACTTCAGAGCAAATTGCTCTAGGAATCTTAATCATTTTGCATTGACTTTTTGTTCATAGTACATTTCACGTTGAAGTTCTAACGGCTCTCATCGGTAGTGGTGCATATCGTCAATTTTTTCTTCGGTTGAAGGAGAACCAAAACCTAAGTTCCTTTTAGCTCTCTTTCCTTTTAGCGTATATCCAGTGTGATGATTCGGGGAAGGAGTTATTTTTACTGGAATATATACTAGAGTTGAATTATTTGAAGAATCCGAGGTACGAGTGCTAAATACAATTTAGGATTGGTTTGAGATTTCTTGTGATGACATTGTAATATTTGTATATTATTTGAAGACCAATTTATTTGAAAGTTTGTAAATGAGTTTTTAAGAAAATATGAAAGTTGATTGTATATATATACTGAACTATCTACTATTTTCGGTTTTGTGTTTGAGGTTACACAAAATATGAAAACTTTAGCCAGGTAAAATGAGAGGTTAGAAAAAGTAAGAAATAATGGTTGCAAGTGAAATTAAAGTGATGTATGGTCCGAATTCAAAAAACAAATTAGAACATTGGAAACACATGCAACTTCCTCCCATGAGTGCAGAGTTCGAGTACCATCAGCTCCAATCTTTTGGAAAAAAAAAATTTATACTTTTTAAAATTTTCTATACATTAATAGCGAAATATAACTCATGTAACGATGCAATTCCTAGTTCACGTCTTAATTTAATAAACTTATATCATTTATGGGTTTAGTAAATATCTCGGCTATTTGATTTTCTTATGGTACAAAATCTAGTGAAATATTTCGTTTTTCTATATTATCGCGAAGAAAATGATGTCTAATATCAATGTGTTTAGTTCTAGAGTGATTTATACGATTTTTTGATAAATTTATAGCGCTTGTATTATCACAGTAAATTGTAAATTTAGAAAGTTTTATTCCAAAATCTTGTAGTGTTTGCTGCATGTATATTACTTAAGCACATGCCAAAGCAACATAAATATATTCTACTTCACACGTCGAAAGTGAAACACAATTTGGTTTCTTACTAAACCAAGATACTAAAGATCATCCAATGAAACGACAAGTACCACTTATACTCTTTTGATCCGTTGGACATCCTCTAAAATCAGCAACACTATATGATACTAACTCAAAAGGACATTCTTTTTGATAAAAGAGACTGTAGTCTTTAGTCTTGCTTAAGTAACGCAAAATTTGTTTCACTGCCCGCAAATGTGATTCTTTGGATTTGCTTGAAATTGTGTACACAAGCATACACTCATCATCAAATCCAGTCGACTAGTAGTTAAATAAATTAATGATCCAATCATGCTACCATATAATTTTTGGTCAACACTTTTGCCATTTTCATCTTAATCGAGATGTACCGTAGTACTCGTAGGAGTCGGTTTAGCAGAAGTGTTTTCCATACCAAAAAGTTTTATAAGATTATACAATATTTTTCTTGATTAATCAAAATTCCATTACTTAATTGTTTAATTTGTAAACCAAGAAAATATAAAAGTTCTCCCATGTGAGACATTTCAAATTCTCTTGTCATAATATTTGAAAATTCTTGACATAATTTTTCGTTCGTGGAACAAAAAATATTGTCATCTACAGAAATCTGTATTATTCAAATATCATTTTTATTTTGTTTTATAAATAATGTTTGATCTACTTCTCCAATTTTAAAACAAGAATTTATTAAATAATTTTTAAGACGGTTATACCAAGCACGAGGTGATTGTTTTAAACCGTATAAAGCCATTTTTAATTTATAAACATGATCTGGAAATTTTTCATGTACGCATAAATGTGGTTGTTCTACATATACATTTTCTTTTATAAAGCCATTTAAAAATGCACTTTTTACGTCCATTTGATAGAGTTTAAAGTTATTAAAACACGCATAAGCAAATAAACTACATATAGCTTCTAGATGAGCTACAGGAGCAAATGTTTCATCATAGTCTATTCCTTCTTGATTATAACCTTGAGCAACTAACCTAGCTTTGTTTTGAATAATATTTCCTTGCTCATCGGATTTATTTTTGTAAACCCATTTGGTACTGATAACCGTTTGATTACTCGGTCTAGGAACTAAGTCCCAGACTTCATTTCGTTCAAATTGATTTAATTCTTCTTGCATAACTATAATCATGTAATCATCAGTTGAGGCTTTTTTAACATTTTTGGGTTCAATGTTTGAAAGAAAATCAACATGACCCATTTGATCTAGTTGATTTTGAGTTCTTACATTAGTATTTACTTCTCCAATTGTATCTTCAATAGGATGATTTCTTAGAAGTCTTGGTGGAGTTTGAATTTCATTATTATTTGGTAATTTTTTTTTTCAATTTCAACGTTATTTTCAATATTATCAATATTTTCAAAGTCATCTTCTGTGATATTTGATTTAGAAATAATTTCTTCGTCTTCATTTTTATGATTAATTTTGAAATTTTCATCGAATGACACATAAAGTGTTTCTTCGATTACTTTAGTTCTTTTCTTATAAATTCTCTAAGCTTTGCTTCATTTTGAATATCCAATGAATATTCCTTCATCAAAATTTGGATCGAATTTACCAAGTTTATCCTTTGTATTTAATAGAAAAAAAATTAAACCAAAAACTTTAAAATATGATATATTAGGTTTTCTTCCATTAAAAAGTTTATATGGAGTATGTTTTGTTAATGGTCTAATGGAAACTCTATTTAAAACATAACAAGCAGTTGCTATAGCTTCTGCCCAGAAGTGTTTAGGTAGAGTATTTCCATTTAATAAAGTCCTAGCGCATTCTTGAAGTATTCTATTTTTCCTTTCTACAACTCCATTTTTGTTGTAGAGTTCTAGGAAATGAAAAATTATGAACAATTCCTTTCTTATTGCAATATTTTTCAAAAGGTTCATAATCGAATTCGCCACCAGATCGCTCCAAATAATTTTAATTTTTAAATTTTTGATATTTTGAACTCTTTTAGCAAATATTTTAAAATTTTCAAAAGTATCACTTTTATTTTTCCAAAATACTGTCCAAGTGAATCTTGAGAAATCATCTACAATTACGAAAACATATCTATTATGGTTTGTAGATTAAACTTGAGTTGGTCCATAAAGATCTAAATGCAATAACTCAAGTGGTTGTAATGTAGAAATTATTCTCTTTGATTTAAAAGAAGATTTGGTTAATTTTCCTAACTAACAAGCATCACAAATACTTTTTACTTTAAAATTCATTTTTGGTAATCCTTTTACTAAATTATTCTTAGATAATTTGCTTATTGCTTTAAAATTTATATGACAAAATCTTTTGTGTCATAACCAAGGATCATTTTCTTTGGCTACTAGACACATATTTGTGTTATGATTAACTTTCATATTTAATATGTATATATTTCATTCTCTAGTTCCTTCAAATATAAGATTATTTTTTTGATCAAATATGTTGCATTTATTTTCCGAAAAAGTTATATTAAAACCTTTATTGAATAGTTGAATTATACTAAGGAAATTATGTTTTAAATTTTTAACTAGTAAAACATTTGTAATAAGAGGTAAGTTAGATGTACTGTCGTTGCTCACATCGCCTTTGCCGATGATATAGCCTTTGGAATTATCTCCAAATGTGACAGATCCTCCATCTGAGTTGATAATGTTAGTCAGCATATCTTTGTTTCCTGTCATATGTTTTGAGCAACCACTGTGAAGTATCCGCTTTCCTCTTTTCTTAGTTGGTACCTACAAAAAATATAGGAATGACATAGGTACCTACGTTTTATTAGGGTCCTAAGAGTTAGATCTTAGAAAACCAAACCCAAGTGGGTTTAGAATTCACTTTATAAGTAAAATTTTCATTTTTATGAACTGAATTCATAAAAGACTTAATATACTTATTTTTGATTAAATTATTATTAGTTGTTGGTACCCAAATCTTTATAGTATTTGTGTTGCAAACTTCTTTTTTTGAGTGAAAACGTTCGGTTTTGGTTTTTCTTTTACAAAATTCTTATGTAAATTGGAATTTTTACATGGTGGGTTATTCTTCTTTGAAATAGATTTTGAAGAATTTGTATATCCTAATCTTTTCTTATTAAAAGTAGCTTGAGAATTACTAATAATCTTAGAAAGATTTTTTCTACCTTTATTAAAATTAGATACATTTTTAATGATATTTTCTAGCTTAGTTTGAAGACTGGTATTGATTAATTCAAGAATTTTGATATTTGATTTTAAATCATGATTTTCTGAAGCTAATGTCAAATTCTTTTCTTTTTGAACTTATATTTCATTTGATAGCATAGTGAGTTCAGAAGAAACGTTAGACAAATATTTTTGTGTTTTAACAAGTTCTTCTTCTAAAATTTTCTTTTCATCTCTTAGCATAACAACTTCTATTTCATTTCTATTTAATTTTTTCAGAGCATCTTTATACTTTCTTTTAACTTCTTTTAGTTTATCTAATAGCTCTGATTTTATATCTATTAAGTCATTAAAAGTTAGATCACTTACATCGTTAGTCGAAGCCATTAAGCAGACATTGGCTTGTTCGATATCATTGTTAGTGTCACTATCCGATGATGAAGATGATTCTAAATCATCCCATGTAACAGAGAATGCTTGCTTCTTTTTGTACTTGTCCTTCTTATTCTTGTACCTATCTTTCTTTCGGTCAGGATAGTCTTTCTTTATGTGACCCTTCTTATGACATTCATAATACTCAAGATTTGATGCTGGCGTTTATTGTCTCTCTTGTTGTTTCTGAATTTCTTGTTCTTTCTAAATTTTTAAAACTTTTTGAAATTCTTTGTTATAAATGCCATGTCATCTTCATATAAATATGAATTTTTTTGTTCATCTTGGAAAGCAATATTCTTTCTATCTTGTGCTTGATCTCGCTTTGCCTGCAAATTTACTTCATACGAAATGAGATTTCCTATCAACTCTTCAAGTATGGTGGTGAAAATGTCATTAGCTTCTTCAATAACTAAGACTTTTCATTCCCATTCATCTGTTAAAGAGTTTAGGATTTTCGAGACAATATCAAAATCTGTATATTTTTCTCCTAATGCCAATAGTGAATGATATATGTCTTGGAATCTAGAATACATATCATTTATGGTCTCATCCGGTTTCATCCTGAAAATTTGGAACTGATTTTTGAGCATAGAAATTTTGCTTTGCCTAACTTTGTTTGTTCCTTCATGTGTGATTTTAAGAGTCCGCAAAATTTCATAAGTAGTTGTACATATGCTAACTCTATTAAATTCATTCTTATCGAAGGCACAAAATAGCATATTCATGGCTTTTGCATTCGATGTAGCATCTTTCTTTTGTGTATTTGACCACTGTGCATATGGTGTAGTAGGTATAGTGAATTCATTCTGAGTGGTATTCTAAGTATCATATCCATTTGCTTGCATATAAATTCTCATTCGAGTTGACCAATAATTGTAATTCAACCCGTTAAATAGTGGTGGTCATGCAGTGGATTGACCTTCAATAAAACTTGTGTTAGTGTTATTTTCCATATTAACTGAATGTCAAATAACTGTGTTATGGTTATGTGATGACCTTGCTCTAATACCAAATGAAAGTGACTAAGGATCGTTATATGGAACATTATCTAAGTTATTTACTAGCGCGGAATATGAATATAAAGTAAATAGTAAAGTAAATCGCACCAGAGATTTTTATATTGGTTCGAACTTCCCGTTCTACGTCCAGTCCTAGACTCCTTCTAGAATTTAACTATCAACCCTCACTTAACCGGAGGAACATGTATTACACCGCTTGAGCAACTGAACAAGACTTTAACCACCTAAGCAACAGAATAGGACTTCAACCGCCTAAGCAACCGAACAGGATTTCCAATACATGTAGTAAAATTGTTTCTGATTGAGTATGGTCTTGAATAGCACTAATAAGTCAATAACGTACACCCTTACTATAATCTTCTTCTTTGTAGTATATAGTGTAATTCATGAAGATAGGAAGTTTATTTAGTCACTAATGAATTTTTTCTTGAATGTACAAGTGATTAGAATGAGAGTTTGAATGCAAATGGCAAGATTATTTCAACAATAAGAATAAGAGAATAGAGTCAGAAAATTAAGTTATTATAACAAATAATTTCAAGGCAATATATAGTGTTTAAGAGTTGTAATTATTCGTGAAAAGTAGCGATCCAGAGATACAGAAACAACTCTTGAATCAAGGGTTGTTTCTGTTCGATGAAGTGAAGTGACTTTTCAGAAATATGGCCATTATGCAATCTCACTCGACTGAATAAAATAATTTAGCCAGCTGAAATGTGTAAAATTCGAATCAGAGAAGAAACAGTGCAGAAAACAACTCATTCAGCTGACTGAATCATATGGTTTAGTTGATTGAATATTCATATAATATTGCATGTGAACAAGAATTCAGTCAACTGACCTACGTGTTTCAGTCAGCTAAACTACTTATTGTGTCATATTTATGATTTTTCAACAATGCTTTTGTGTGTGAACAAGTGTACTAAAAAACTTTGATATATGAATTATGATTTGAAAGATTATTAAGTACGTGTGCGTTTATATACCACTTTGGAGAGATTTTAACAAAAACTAACTGCTAGACTTAGACCATATACAAACCATAGACAATATTGAAGCTTCTATCTAGCATCTGGTCTGCAGTATATTTGTCGAGTAAAATAGCATCTTCTCCTGCATATATGGTTAGTTCACATAATATTTACTTGTATAGTTATCACAATCAAAACATTAAAATACAAGGTTCTAACAGTGAGTGTTTATCACAACAATACTAGGTATACAATCAAAACCCGATAAGGCGCGTGCGATAATTGTGTAGGATTCCATGGAGGTGCCCTGAGTACTTCAAGAATGGTCCTCCTGCACAAGGATTAGAGATATCCTTTCGAAGCAACATACATCCCTAGTGATATATCATAGGAGAAACATAGCTGGTCTCGCTAAGACCGAGTGCGTAGCCCCATGCATGTATAACAATCGTAAGTAACGTCAAGGTGGAGCTGACTACACCCTACGGGTTTGCAAACCCTACTGGCCATGCCTCCTATCTCTTGTTTTAGTCATTACCGCTGATTAGGCTACGTCCGGCATTCCAGCTCATGCATCGGTAATAAAATAGATCACGGAATCCAACATGGATTCCAATACCCCAACGGGTCTCAGAACCACACATGAGTTCCAACATTTCAATATATCACGAAACTCGTCCATAGAACCGTATATGGTTTCAGAGTGGTTACAGTTTTTGAGTCATCTCTTATGAGTACATATTCCGCTTCCCGGGCGATCCAAAAACCAATCGTTGATTTTCGGAATTCTCAGTACCGGTTCATTAGGAAATAATCAAACAATACACAAGAGCGGGGATTGCCCCCTAATCATTTAAGTGGTCAGATCTTCTCATCATCTGTCCTAGAAGAACAAAACGATTTTATATATATAGTATAGCACCACCGATGGTAACTATACCTTATAATTCCCGTGTTTCTCCTAGATATTTCCATAGTTAAATTCCTTCGGTGTTAGGTAGGGAATATTTTCGTACCACCAAAATTAAGAAGGATTACATATTTAGGCGAAGGTTTGATAGTCGGTTATTTAACTATCAAATAAACAAGCATTCAAACAAAGATTTATTCCATAGCGAAAAACCCACATTGATTAAGCACGTAAGCAACCACTAACCTCTTTTGATGAATCTTTCATTCATTAAATTCACTTTGTAAATTACTTGTATAAAACTACTTTTACAATGGTATATCCACAAATCCCTATATGTCAATACTTAGTAAATATTCATATACTTATCCCAACAGTATAAGTATATTCACGCACATTACACCTCGAAGCTTAAAAAATGCACTCGTATACTTATCTCAATGGTATAAGTATATTTACAAAATTTGAGAAATAATTTTTTTTATTCTAAAATCATTAATAAATTCCTTGTAATTATCTAAAACCATTTATAAATCATTTAAGAATCTTTGAAAATCATTTATAATCCCTTTTATAAATTCAATCACTAATAAATTCTTTTTGTACATTACTAAATTCATTTATAAATCCTTTATAAATCCATGAATACCATTTATCAAACTCCATTTATAAATCCATAAACCCATTTCTTAAACTCATTTATAAATACCTAACCATTTATAAAACTCTTTCATCCTATAAAAAATCTTCCCTTAAGTCTTCAAACCATTTTATAACTCTTTTTCTAAAACTGAATATGTTTTTAAACTCTATTTATAGGTCTCGAAGACATTCATAGATAAATAAAAATCATTTACCTCAAAAGCATCATTATATAATAGTAATTATTTCAAATACCTTATAGATAAATAAATAATACTTATTAACCCTAAAAACATCTTTAAATAATAATAAATATTTTCAAAAACATTATTAGATAACAACAATAATAAATCTTTACTTTTATTATAAATAATAATAATTAAATTCCACATTATTTTTTATGAATCATTATTATTAATTTCAAAACACGTTAATTGTTTAAAATAAATAACTTTTCAAAATATTAGCATATTGATAAATTGTAACGGTTTGAAATTTTAGCGAATTCTATAACGAATTAACTAATTCTACATGAAATTTTGAAATAAAAATTTGATATTTGGAATGCGACTATTTAATCATACTAATTGGTAAAATTTTATTGGAAAATATTAAAGTTAATTTATTGGTGAAATTTCAAAATAAAAATTAATTAGTTAATTTGTTGAAAATTTAATATTTTCGAAATCTGAATATTTTTATATAATAAAAATGTAAATCGTTTTCTGAGAAAGACGTCGTAATTCTTTTCGTCAAACTTGGACTTCTATAGCCCCATTTATCTTATTTTCTGCGTTTTAGCAACATTTTCGGTAGCGGAAAATTTGGGTTTTTATAATTTGATCGTATCGTTGATATCTGTGTACCATTATATTCGCCTCATCGTGCTGACTTCCGCAGTATATTTATTTCTGTATTTTGAGGTCCGGTATACGATGGAAACTATAAACAGTTTGTCGTAACGGTACCATAATTGTGACCTTATACTTTCCTTTGCTTTTCAAATTTGAATCGTGCAGCCCAAAAAAACAATAAATTGCTTTAATTATTCAGCTAAATCAAAGGGATTGACCGTTGCAATTACATTTATTTTATATATATTCACTCAAGCCTCTTCATTTTTGCCTCACTATTCACTCAGAAAAAATGAGGCACGTTTTTTTTTTGTTTTTTTTGTGTTCTTCTTCTCCTCTATACTTTCTGCACTCCTCCTTCAATTGTTTCCATGAGCCTTCCCCTTCAAGCACACGCCCTCCCCATGAAACCATCACTAAAGCATTGTGTTTCACCCCGAGCCTTCCCCTCCAAACCCAGCGCCGAACCTCACCTCCCCATGCCTAAACCCTGACCAGCGTGCACCACTACTCGACCCGAAGCTGCCTCCTCCATTAACCCTGACCGACCCCAAGCATCTCCCACCGAAGTGCCACCCCAAGATCCAAAACCCAAAACCCGAAGCACCCACCACATCGCCAGATCCACTGCCTCAGCCCACGTCCACATCACCTCGCCACAAACCAGACCGAGCCTGCCATGGCCACCGCATCCCTAGCACCACTAACTCGAGCCCAAACAAAAGATCCACTCGCCACCAACTCTATGCATGCATGACGACCTGAATCTGGCCTCTGTCCATAGTTGCAACGTGTGTGTGTGTGTGTATATGCATGAGTCATATATATATGCTACGGCTAGTATATATATATATATGTTAAATGTATACACATAAAAATTTGAGCTTCAAGTGTTTATATCTGGAACCATATATGTGTCATGTATTAAACAGTGATGTGTATGTTGTGCAATCTGAAATATATCGCTCAGTTCATGCTTTACATTTTATACTACTGTTGCATGCATATATATGTTTTATCTTGGACAGTTTGAAGTTTTTCTTTTGCTCTGACATTATGTATGTTATATATATATGCGGCATATACTTATAATTATAGTTTAAATATATGTCGGTTACTCTTTGAATAGAAAGCCTATCTATGCTATCCAGAAGCTTTTACATGTTTCAATAGTGTATTGTACATGTTGGCAAAAGATTTCAATCGTTCAAATCCAATTTGTACACGTGATATACAATGCATATATATATATATATATATATTGTTGAAAAAAAATTATGTCACTTGAAATTGTCTACAAAATTTTACGTTGTATATATATATTTGTTCTTTCTAAAATTTATAAAACAAATATATATATATATATTGAGTATGTGTATATATTTGTTTCCTTAAATTTTCATTCTAAAATCCGCTCTTGTGTTTATGGCAGCTAATTGATTTGTCGTGCCTGATTCGTGCCATTGTCCGTTGCATCATTCTTTCTGTAGTTGTTTTCCATCGTTCTCTAGCCATGAAAGGTGAGCAATCACTCACAATTAATGTTCTTATGCTTATTAAATTGATTTCTTAGGAAATGACAATATAAATGTGCTGTTAAATTAGAATTGCTAATTTTTAACTATTAATTATGTTATGTTGATATTTTAAAAATTGACCACTTATGTAAATTGACACCACTATATGTTAACTGATTATTTATTTAAATTGTTATTGACCACGTACGCTAGAAATGGCCTGTTATTTTATTATTATTTATTTTTCTCACTCCGCAAGTTCTCTTAGTTTTAGAAATCACTATGGGTTGAAATGATACATACCATAACGGACTTTAGAATAGGAGAAAATTCGTTATGGGTTGAAATGATAAACCCAAGCGATTTTCAGTTATTATTGAAATTTGGGATTGCGGGTTTAATAATATAAACCCGTAAATTTAAACTATTATGGTTTGAAATGACAAATATCCGTCTCACAAGACCATAGGATAGAAAATTATATATGTACATCGTTGGTCAATTTTTGAAAAGATGATTTCCAAATATTTAAAAGGAAATGTATGAGTTTGAGTTTGAAATGTAATAATTATACTACTTTATTGTTGAAAAATTTATAAACTTAAATGTTGATTTTGGAAATAACAAATTTATGAGTTTAATTTAAAAATAATTTATAAAAATTTACTTATAGTTTTATTTTCTAAAATATATAAAATAAGATTTTTTTTATAACTTTAACAAATAAAAAGGTTGGAAAGGTACTTTGGAATTTTATTGGTAACTTAAACTGGTTATTAATTGAATTTAAATAAAGATTCATTCGGAACATAATGATTTTTTTTGAAATGATTTATAACTTGTTTTAATAAAAGGTGATTAAATGAATACTTTAAAATTTAAATAGAATTAAAATTGAATATTCGTTTTGATTTAAATTCGAATTTGAGATTTTATTTAAATATTTATAAAGAAATTTTATAAACGACCACGGTGTGAAATAAGCGTTTGGTTGTTAAAGAGACCGGGATCGGATATTGTCATACTCTCTTCCAATACCGAAAACCACTTTAAGAACTATGTACATGGTGGAGATTCCAGAATGAAGTAGGATGATTTGGCGAACAATTTTGTATGGTATTTACGTAGCCCTGACCCCCGTGAGTCAGTTTGATGTGGCTAAAACAAGAGCCATATTGGGCCAAGTGAGGTCATTCCTCGTAGCGGCCACATTTCTTCGAAACCATATATATTTCTTTGATGTGGCACACCTTTGATTTGGAGTGTGTCTCGAGGTGGGCGGTAGTAGCTTCTATGCGTTACCACCAGTCTGGATCCGCAAAACGGTAGAATCCTACCCTGGGCATTGCCTCGCGTGGCTTGTCACATGCCTTAGCGCTCCTTCTATGAGTTTGTTTTGTATGATACCAATGGAGTGTCCTCTGGGTAAACATCTAGTTTACGGAGGAGCGTACGGTACTGTATAGACTATGGAAACATATAAAATGTGTTAAGAGGGATATGGGTAACGCCTTAATGCTATTTTGATATTTTACTTTACTATAGACATTATATATGTAACGTATTGTACTATGTATGTATGTAGTTTATCAGATCCTTAAAGGGTGGAATCCCAACACCCTTTAAGTTATACTGCATTTACTAGACATTTCACTTGAACTTGATTTATTTGAATAAGAATGTTAATCCTAATTCGAGTGTTTTGTTTTGCTTTACGCTCGGGTCAGCTTGAGTGTCACAGTTTGAGATTCACCCTTTGGAGCTGGAGTTCATTGGAAGATCTAGCTTATCTATTTTAGCCTTTAGTTTATTTTTGTTATTTTTTCATTTGCTTTCTACTAGAAACTTCCGTGTATTAGGATTTCTTATGTGTTCTATTTTAGACTATGTTATTTCTATAGTAGCTACATGAAGTACAATTTATTTATCCCGCTGCTTTGTTGTAAACTCTGTGTTTGTGATTCTGTGATTGATTTATTTACTGTATATGCTAAGTTATGCCAAATAAATATATTAACAATCTGTTGCTTTGGGCGATTCAAGTTTGACATGAGTGGACTATTATCGAATTGAATGGTTCAAAATGGCGGGTCGTTATAGTTGGTATCAGAGCTCTGGTTTTGGCAAACATAGCATTTGGAGTGAAAACTCATTAGAGATAGGGTAGTAAAACCCTATAATGAGTTGAATTAATTTTAGAATCATATTCGTTCATACTTGAAATTCCTAGTTAAACATTCCCTTCGATTAGGATTTCTTTTGAAATTTTGGAACTTTGTCATTGTTTTAAAGTTTATTCTTGTCTTTTCCCAACGAGTAACCAAGGGTATGTCCGTGGTAGAGGTCGTGGCAATGCGCATGCACCACCAGTTGCCCAGGTACCACCTGTTGTTGCACCTATTCCACCTGATTAGCCTATTAGGTTCACTCAGCTTTGTAATGAGTACACTCAGCTTAGGGCTACTAAGTTCACTGGAGCAGAGAGTATTATTGAGGCTCAGCAATGGCTGAAGAGTCTTGAGAGGATTTTCACTGGACTTGAGATCACTGATGCTCAGATGCGTCATTTAGCTACTTGATAGTTACAGGAGTCCGCCCAGCACTGGTGGGAATCTGTTACCGCTCAGACTATTGAGGCTAATATCACTTGGCAGCAATTCAGGTGAGATTCTTAGTTGTTTCCTAGCTTATTTCTATCGAATCTATTTCTTTGAAATTTATCTCCTTTATCTTTTCCTTATCTTGGATCCCTTCTTTTCAAGGATGCTTTTGTGGAAAAATGGTTACCCGAAGTGGGGAAATCTCAGTTGTATAGGGCATTCATAGATCTTGAGCAGGGAGACATGACTTTTGCTGAGTATGAGAGGAGGTTCAATGAGCTTTCCAAGTTTGGTCCCAGTTTGATTGGCACTCAACTGAAGAAGAACGAGAAGTTCATTCATAGTGCTCGCCCAGAGTATTATGACCGCTTGATTAGTCATGTTAATGGTACCTTCACTTCTCTGACGGATATGGCCACCAGATTCGAGAATCCTACTTCCAAGGGTTAGCAGGTAGTTTCAGCATCTCAGGGTACTTCTAGTGGTTCTAAGAAGAGGAAGCCCAACTTCCAGCAGCAGAAGAAGAAATGGCAAGATACTCATGGTATTGGATATGCTCCTCAGAAGCAATCTCTTAACCTATCTTCGATCACTTGTTTCAAGTGCGACTAGCAGGGTCACTATGCCAACAGCTGTCCATCTTCTGCCGGTGCCGCTATTCCTCCACCTCAGGCAACCAGGAACAACCTTTGCCACATTTGTTTGCAGATTGGCCATTTCAAGAACGATTGTCCCTTGCGTCATAGAGGCAAAACATTTTGAGTCTTTGCCATGACTTCCTCCACTCCTCCTCCTCCTCCTTCCAGTGGTAACCAAGGTACCCTTCAAAGCTCATTTTCTTTGTATGGTTTTCCTGTTCGAGTTTTATTTGACACTGGTGCTTCCCATAGCTTTATATTTATTGATCTTTGTAATAAATTCGAGCATATTTTGCAACCTCAATTGGCGACTTCGTCATTATGCGTGATTAATCCCATCGGCGGTTCTGCCAATCTCAGTATGATTTGTAAAGAAGTGAAACTTCTTTATAGGAAGCGTCGATTCACTAGAGATTTCTATGTTTTGGGTTTTGATGCATTTGGTATTTTACTCGAAGGTGATTGGTTGAAACGATATGATATTGTCATTTCTTGCAAGGTCCGAACCATTTCTCTAGTAGACGACCAGGGATATTCCTTTGTAATTTATTGTCGAATGACTTAGGATTTTGTAGGCAGCTTTATCTTTTCTCTTGATGCTCAGCCTAGCGATCTGGACTCCACCCCGATAGTCAGGGACTATCCTGATGTTTTTGGTGAAGTCACTTCTCTTCCTCCCAAGCGGGAAATTGAATTACGCATTGATCTTAGTCCTGGTGCTTGACCAGTTGTTTTCCCTCCCAGACGGATGGCACCTAAAGAGAAAGTTGAGTTGAAGAAGCAGATTGAGGATTTGTTCTCCAAGGGTTTGATTAGGTAGAGTTTTTCTGAATAGGGTGCTGTTGTGGTCTTTGTCACCAAATCTAATGGTTCTCCGAGGATGTGTGTTGATTATAGAGAGCTGAACAAGCTTACTCTCAAGAACCAATATCTTATGCCTCGAATCAATGATATGTTTGATCAGCTCTACGGAGCTAAAGTATTCTCTCGGCTTGATCTTGCTACCGGTTTCCACCAGCTTCGTGTTGTTGAGGAGAGCATCCCAAGACTGCTTTTCGAACAGAGAATGGTTTCTATGAATGGTTAGTCATGCCTTTTGGATTAACCAATGCTCCTGCCTTCTTCGTCAATCTCATGAATCGTGTTTTCCGTGAGGTCCACAATAAGTTTGTTCTAGTTTTTGTTGATGATATCCTCATCTTTTCTAGGTCAAAGAAGGAGCATAGGGAACATTTGGATCATGTTCTCAAAACTCTTAGGAGTCATCAGTTGAAAGCAAAATTTTCTAAATGCCACTTCTAGAGATACAGAGTCTGATTCCTTGGGCACATTGTTTCAAAGAGTGGAGTCTCGGTTGACCCGGTTAAGGTCGCCGAGATTAATGTACGTCTATCCACCTGGTCTCTTTTGAATTCATTCATCTTATCTATCTTTGGACTTATCCGCCTTATCCTAATTCCAGGATTGGGAGACACCTAAGACTCCGACTGATATTTGTAGCTTTCTAGGCCTTGCCGGTTATTATCGAAGATTAATAGAGAATTTTTCCCGTATAGCTGCACCTCTTACCGCTTTGACTTATATGAATACCAAGTTTAATTGTAATGAGAAGTGTGAAGCTACATTTAATGATCTGAAGCAAAAGCTTACTTCTGCTCCTGTTCTCACTGTTCCAAATGGGAGTGAAGAATTATCGGTTTATACAGATGCTAGTAAAGAAGGTTTGGGTGCTGTGTTGATGCAAGGTGGGAAAGTCATTGCTTATGTGAATCGTCAGTTGAAGCCCCATGAAGCTAACTATGTCACCCATGATTTAGGATTGCTTGCTGTTGTGTTTGCTTTGATGTTGTGGAGGCATCACCTTTTGGTAACCAATTTCGAGCTTTTCACCAGTCACCAGTCTCTCAAGCATAGCTTCAACCAAAGGGGTTTAAACCTGAGGCAAGTTCGATGGCTTGAGATCTTATCATCTTATGACCTCGACATCAACTATACCCCCGGGAAAGCAAATGTTGTGGCTGATGCGTTGAGTCAAAAGAAAGCCTTGTTGTGTCAGATTAAAGTTACACCATCTCTTATGGATCGAATTGCAGCTAAGCAGGATGAGGATGTGATGCTTAAGCTTATGAAGGAGAATATTCGGGATAGGGAAGGTGATGATCAGAATGAGTTTGGAGCAAAGATTGATCAGAATGGAGTTTTGAGGATTAATGGCCGGATTTGTGTTCCGAATGTTGGTGGTTTGAGGCAAGAAGTTCTTAGGGAGAATCATCAGTCAGACTTGCCATCCATCCAAGTGTCACGAAGATGTTTCAGGATATGGAGAAGTTGTATTGGTGGAGTGGTATGAAGCGGGACATCTCCATCTTTGTCAGTAGATGTGACACTTGTCAGCAGGTTAAGGCTGATTACCAAAAGACCGATGGATTGCTGCAACCCCTTGAGATTCCCATTTGGAAGTCGGATCAACTTTCTATGGATTTTATTGATGGTTTACTGGGGACTAGAATGGGTAATGAGAGTATTTGGGTAGTTGTCGATCGATTGACCAAGTCCGCCCATTTTATTCCGGTCAAGTCGAATCGAATAGCTTCGAACTTAGCTGAGATCTATATGAGGGAGATTGTCTGTCTCCATGGTGTTCCTTCTAGCATTGTTTGTGATCGTGAACTTACCTTCACCAGTAAGTTCTGGAAAGCTTTTCAAGAAGCTTTGGGTACTCGTTTGAACCTTAGTACGACTTATCATCCTCGGACTGATGGTCAGACGGAAAGGGTGAATCAGATTCTGGAAGATCTCCTTCGTGCTTGTATTCTTGATTATGGAGGATCTTGGGAAGATCATCTCCATCTCGTCGAATTCACCTATAATAACAGTTATCAGGCGAGTATCGAGATATCTCCATTAGCCGCTCTTTACGGACGATCTTGCAAATCTCTATCTTGCTGGATTGAATCTGGTGATCGTTTAGTTCTTGGGCCTAAGATGATTCTTGAAGTAACTCAGAAGGGTTGAGGAGATTAGGAGGAAGATGAGGATTGCTCAGGACAGGCAGAAGAAGTATGTTGATCGGCGTAGAAGGGACTTGGAATTCGCAGTGGGTGATCAGGTCTTTCTTAAGATCTCGCAGCTGAAGAATGTGGTTCGTTTTGGTCGAAGAGGGAAGCTTGTTCCCAGGTTCATTGGTCCTTTTCGCATTCGGGAAAGAGTTGGTCCTTTGGCTTATAAAGGTGACTTACCGGAGAAACTGGTGGGTGTGCACAACGTGTTCCACGTATCTCACCTTCGCAAGTATCTCCATGATCCATCCTAGATAGTTCAGCTAGTTTTGTTGGAGAATTTGGACGTTGAGCCAAATCTCACCATCGAGAGAAAGCCACTTCGTATTGTCGATAGAGGTACCAAGCAGCTTCGAAGGAAATCTGTCAGTCTAGTCAAGGTATAGTGGAGTATGGATTATCGGGATTGCACTTGGGAAACCGAGGAATCCATACGTGCCTTGAATCCTAAATTATTCGACTCAGGCACTATTCGTTGAATTTATTCTATCTTCTTGTTTGTTTCTATTCTCCTATATCGCTCCTTTTCGGGGATGAAAAGTTGAGTGGGGGAGAGTGTAACGATTTGAAATTTTAGCGAATTCTATAACAAAATTAACTAATTCTACTTGAAATTTTAACAATGAAATTTTGAAATAAAAATTTGATATTTGAAATGCGTCTATTTAATCATAGTAATTGGTAAAATTTTATTGAAAAATATGAAAGTTAATTTATTGGTGAAATTTCAAAATAAAAATTTAATTAGTTTATTTGTTGAAAATTTAATATTTTCGAAATCTGAATATTTTTATATAATAAAAATGTAAATCATTTTCTGAGAAAGACGTCATAATTCATTTCGTCAAACTTGGACTTCTTTAGCCCCGTTTATCTTATTTTCTGCGTTTTAGGAGCATTTTCGGTCGCGGAAAATTCAAGTATTTATAATTTGATCGTATCAAGATATCTATGTACCATTCTATTCACCTCATTGTGATGACATCCACAGTATATTTATTTCTTTATTTTGAGGTCCGGTACGCGATGGAAACAATAAATAGTTCGTCATAACGGTACCATAATTGTGACCTTGTACTTTCCTTTGCTTTTCAAATTTGAAACGTGCAGCCCAAACAAACAATAAATTGCTTTAATTATTCAGCTAAATCAAAGGGATTGACCATCGCAATTACATTTTAATTTATATATATTCACTCAAGCCTCTTTAATTTTGTCTCACTATTCACTCAGAAAAAGAGAGGTACGTTTTATTTTTTTGTGTTCTTTTTCTCCTTTGTACTTTCTCCACTCCTCCTTCAATTGTTTCACCGAGCCTTCCCCTTCAAGCCCACGCCCTCCCGATGAAACCATCACCCATGTTTCACCCCGAGCCTTCCCCTTCAAACCTAGCGCCGAGCCTCACCTCCCCATGCCTAAACCCTGATCTGCGTGCACCCCTCCTCGACCCGAAGCTGCCTCCTCCATCAGCCCTGACCGACCCCAAGCATCTCCCACCGAAGTGCCACCCGAAGATCCAAAACCCAAAACCCAAAGCACCCACCACATCGCCAGATCCACTGCCTCGGCCCACGTCCACATCACCTCGCCACAAACCAGACCGAGCCTGCCATGGCCATCGCATCCCTAGCACCACTAACTCGAGCCCAAACAAAAGATCCACTCGCCGCCAAACTCTATCCTTGCGTGACGACCTGAATCTTGCCTCTGTCGATAGTTGCAACGCATATATATATATATATATGTATGTATGTATGTATGTATGTATGTATGTATATTTATGTGTGTGTGTGTGTGTGTGTGTATATATGCGTGAGTCATATATATATATATGATGCGGCTAGTATATATATGTTATATATATACACATAAAAATTTGAGCTTCAAGTGTTTATATCTGGAACCATATATGTGTCATGTATTAAACAGTGATGTGTATGTTGTGCAATCTGAAATATATTGCTCGGTTCATGCTTTACATTTTATACTATTGTAGCACGCATATATATGTTTTATCTTGGACAGTTTGAAGTTTTTCTTTTGCTCTAACATTATGTATGTTATATATATATGCGGCATGTACATATAATTATAGTTTAAATATATGCTGGGTACTCTTTGAATAGAAAGCCTATCTATGCTATCCAAAAGCTTTTACATGTTTCAATAGTGTATTGTACATGTTGGCAAAAGATTTCAATCATTCAAATCCAATTTGTACACGTTATATACAATGCATATATATTGTTGAAAGTGTTTTTTATGACATTTGAAATGGCCGACAAAATTTTGCGTTGTGTGTGTGTATATATATATATTTGTTCTTTTTAAAATTTATAAAACAAATATATATATATATATATTGCGTATGTGTATATATTTGTTTCGTTAAATTTTCGTGCTAAAATCCGCTCTCGTGTTTGTCGCAGCTAATTGATTTGTCGTGCCTGATTCGTGCTAATGTCCATCGCATCGTTCTTTCTGTAGTTGTTTTCCATCATTCTCTAGCCACGAAAGGTGAGCAATCACTCACGATTAATGTTCTTATGCTTATTAAATTGATTTCTTAGGAAATGACAATTTAAATGTGTTGTTAAATTAGAATTGTTAATTTTTAACTATTAATTATGTTATGTTGATATTTTAAAAATAGACCAATTATGTAAGTTGACACCACTATATGTTAACTGATTATTTATTTAAATTGTTATTGACCACGTACGCTAGAAATGGCTATGTTATGTTATTGTTATTTATTTTTCTCACTCTGCAAGTTCCCTTAGTTTTAGAAATCATTATGGGTTGAAATGATACATACCCAAATGGACTTTAGAATAGGAGAAAATTCATTATCGGTTGAAATGATAAACCCAAGCGATTTTCAGTTATTAATGAAATTTGGGATTGCGGTTTTAATAATATAAACCCATAAATTTAAACTATTATGGATTGAAATAAAAAATATCCATATCACTTGAGCATAAGATAGAAAATTATATACGGAAACCATTGGTCAATTTTTGAAAAGATGATTTCCAAATATTTGAAAGGAAATGTATGAGTTTGATTTTGAAATGTAATAAGTATTCTATTTTATTATTGAAAAATTTATAACCTGAAAATGTTGATTTTGGAAATATAAAATTTATGAGTTTAATTTAAAAGTAATTTATAAAAATTTACTTATAGATTTATTTTCTAAAATATATAAAATAAGATTTTTTTTACAACTTTAACAAATAAAAAGGTTGGAAGGTACATTCGAATTTTATTGGTAACTTAAATTGGTTATTAATTGAATTTATATAAAGATTCATTCGGAACTTAATGATTTTTTTTGAAATGATTTATAACTTGTTTTAATAAAAGGTGATTAAATGAATACTTTAAAATTTAAATAGAATTAAAATTGAATATTCGTTTTTGATTTAAATTTGTATTTGAGATTCTATTTAAATATTTATAAAGAAATTTTATAAATGACCACCGTGTGAAATAAGCGTTTGGTTGTTAAAGAGACCGGGATCGGATATTGTCATACTCTCTGCTAATACCGAAAACCACTTGAACAACTATGTACGTGGTGGAAATTCAAGAATGAAGTAGGATGGTTTGGCGAACGATTCTGTATGGTATTTATGTAGCCCTGACCCCCGTGAGTCAGTTTGATGTGGCTAAAACAGGAGCCATGCCGGGCCAAGTGAGGTCATTCCTCCTATCGGGCACATTTCTTCGAAACCATATCTATTGCTTTTGTGATTTGATTTTGGTGTGCACACCTTTGATTTGGAGTGTGTCTCGAGGTGGGCAGTAGTAGCTGCTATGCGCTACCACCGGTCCAGATCCGCAAAATGGTAGAATCCTACCCTGGGCATTGCCTCGCGTGCCTTGTCACATGCCTTAGTGCGCCTTCTACGAGTTTGTTTTGTACCAAACCTATGGAATGCTCTCTGGGTAAACCTTAAGTTTACGGAAGAGCGTACGGTACTGTATAGACTATAGGAATATATAAAATGTGTTAAGGGGGATATGGGTAACGCCTTAACGCTATTTTGATATTTTACTTTTACTGTAGACATTATATATGTAGCGTATTGTACTATGTATGTAGATAGTTTATCATATCCTTAAAGGATGGAATCCCAACATCCTTTAAGTTATATTGCATTTACTTGACATTTCACTTGAACTTGATTTGTCTGCATAAGAATGTTAATCCTGATTCGAGTGTTTTGTTTTGCTTTACGCTCGGGTCAGCTTGAGTGTCACGATTTGAGATTCATCCTTTGGAGCTGAAGTTCGTTGGAAGATCTAGCTTATCTATTTCAGCCTTTAGTTTATTTCTGTTATTTTGTAATTTTCTTTGTACTAGAGACTTCTGTGTATTGGGATTTCTTATGCGTTCTGTTTTAGACTATGTTATTTATGTAGTAGCTACAAGAACTACAATTTATTTATCTCGCTGCTTTGTTGTAAACTCTGTGTTTGTGATTCTATGATTGATTTATTTACTGTATATGCTAAGTTATGCCAAATAAATATATTAACAATCTGTTGCTTTGGGCGATTCAAGTCTGAGATGTGTGGATTATTGTCGATTTGAATGGTTCAAAATGGCGGGTCGTTACATAAATAACCTTAAACAATATTAATTATCAATAAATAACTTTACAACAATATTAAATATAAATAAATAACTTTAAAACAATATTAAATATACACAAATAACTTTAAAATAATATTAAATATAGATAGATAATATTTTTAAAAACAAAATATTTTCAAACCCAAATTTGGAATTAAAATCATTTCCTGTCTCTTCCAACTCAAATGGCAATTTATAGTATTTTAAAATACTAATCTGAGGCCAATAGCTAACAAACGCTCAACCGATATCGATATTATTTTCCTACCGCTACCAGGTTTCAGTTTTTAACATATAACCGATTAAATTCATATGAAGTATGTAGATTATTTCGTTGTATAATTTAATCTAAGATTTGAGTACGAAACTTGGAAGTGTTTACACCGATCAGAAAGAGGATTTACCACTCGATTCATGATGGCAAACATTGATGAGGGTTTGTGGTTGGATACTTGAGTTTTCTACCATAGTTGAGAGCTATGCAAGGAAAACTAAAGTTCTGATCAGAAAGCCTGGTCAGCGTCCGCACTAAAGGATCGGGGTATCACACTAGTTCGGAAATAAAGTTGTGAATTCGAATAAAAAATCGAATCAGATATTGCGTATGGATTTGTATACATTGTACGGGTGTAAGTTTAAAAATAAATATTTTGGGCAAAACCTTTAGGTTTTTGCTTTGGGTAATTTTAGGGATGAAATTCTTTTAAGGAGGGAAGTCTGTAACGACCCGCAAATTTATCACTTTGATAAATTTTATTTATTTTTAAATTTATTCAAGTAAAAGTTCAATAATATAAATAATATTGTTTTGAGTGATAATAAGTAATAGTAATTTATTTTGAATAGATATTTATAAAAATATTTTCCTTGGAATTTTAATCGATAAAATGGCCGAAAAATGTTTTATCGATAACCAGCTCTATAATCGTAAAACGTTGCGCGCGGAGCTGGATACATACACTTTTTTTTATAATAGAACAAGAGTATGAAATAAAATTAATTATTTTACTTTTGGAAATTAAATGTATTTATGTCATCACCAATAATGGCATCGTATTTAAATATAGATTTATGAATTTAAATTTAGATTTAATAATTTAATAATTGTTTTAATTATTCAAATAATTGTTTTAAATGGTTATAATTCATTTTGAATAGTTATAAAGTGATAATAAATCATTTATAAGAGTTTTATAAAGATGTATAGTTGATTTGTAAATATAAAGAAAAATCGATATCGCTTTATCGATATAATAGCAATTATTGTAAATAAATTTTAATATTAATTTATATGGTTTTCTAATTCAAATGGGATCGTTTTAATTCATTTAAAATGATAAGAAATTTGATTTCAAATTTTTTTTACAAATATATGTATATTAACTAAGAAGTGAAAATATGACCAGAAATCGAAATCGGAATTCGTAACGATTCAACGTGTAGAAGTTGTGCAACGTTGGGATTATATGCGACATACATATGCACATATACAACTTAATAACATATATGTTAACCACAAACTTAATAAACTAAACATGATTAATTAAATTAAAATAAAATGACAACATTCCATAAAGGAGCATGTTTTAAGGAACCTTGTTTTAAAAGATGGTAAGTGTTCTTTTTGGTGATGGTGATGGATAATGATGGTGTTAGGATATTTTGTTCCAAAATTTGCCTATAAATACACTACCCACTTTCATAAATTCCTAAGCCATTTGCACTTATTTTCAAGCTCTAATGGCTTCTCTTCATGTAAAAAAAAAAGTAAGAAAGTTACGCCGAAATAGTGCAAATATTATAAACCTATGAAATACATATTCATACATCTCAAAACCAAGCTAAAACCACTCCTCTTTACTCTCTTTACCCACGGCCACCACCACACACCACCATAGCCGAGCCTCCCCTCCCCTACAACTAAGGCCGTGAGCCCCCTAGCCAAGGCCGAGCCCTCCAAAGGCAATAGTGCTAGTGATCGTGAGCTTAGATTTCATGATAGCGACGCTATAGCCAATTTTATATTAGCTCGAAGGGAAAATGAAGATGAGAACTCCTAAATTATAGTATTATATGCTATTGGATGTTATATATGTTTGATTTTGATTGTTGATGATGGTTGTTTAATATGAATGTTGAATATATATGCATGTCACGAAAATACACGTCGATAAGCAAAAAGGAAATCACTTTCCTCTATTTTAATGAATTGGTGTATATGGAAAGTTAAACCTCTTTAAAAAGGTTTAAAAATGAATTTGAAATGTTTTACAAACATTAAGAAGTGTTTTGATGAAGTTTGAATGAGAATTGAAAATTTAGTCAAAAATAGGCGCGTTGCTTAACGGCAGTTCGCGATTTCGTGCCACAAAAGGCAAATGAGTGTATAGAATGGAATTTAGCTCAGAATTCTTCGAGATAAGAATTTTGTGAACTATTATATCCATAGTTTCAAATGAAGAAAGAAAATATAGATTTCTATAAATAGATTTTGAAATATGAGTAAAACAAGCTTTTTGAAAAATCGCGGTTTTGCAGTTCGGAATCCATAAAAGGATTTCTTTGAAAATGATATTTTATAATTGTTTAAAAATATAAAATAAATTCTAAAAATATTTTAAAATGTTTTAAAAGTGATTTGAATTATAAAAAATGAATTTTCAACTGATAAAAAGTCGTTTTGATCAATATAGCTTAAAAAGCACTTTTCCGCAGCACTATAAATATAGTTTTAAATGCAACCGTTCTTTTCCCAAATCTTTTATAAATGTTTTCAAATGATTAAATAAGTATTTTAAAGATGATTTTGAAGGATTTATGGAAAGGTTAAATTTTAAATGATTTAGAGTCGATCAAATAACTTGATCGCCTTATGGGTGTCAAAGAGAAAGTGTGTATGCTTGAGTTTGGAAAACCAGTTCCCTGCTCTCCCTGGCTGTCCGAACTAGCCCGTAGGAGAGAATGGTAAATTTGATTTATTTGGATCAAAAATTTTCCAAAGTATAAAAGATATGATTTTCCAAATTTAAACAACTTTGATCGTATAGAGATGATCTTCTTATACTTAGTGTAAAAGTCCGAAGAGGGAACTCGTACTATTCGTGGAATTCAAAAGGTGATTTCGCCATTATTCCACCCATAGTACTTGTTGAATACGGGAATTGATATTGAGTAGAATTAGATGATTTTTATAGATTCTGTTTATTCAATATTTACTGATTTTGGGATTAACATCCTAGATAACATGGTTTTACCTCAATCACAATTATGAGTTTTGAATTAAGAAATCATTATTAAGATTTAAATGAAAGGAATTTGAAATATTTTCCTAAGTGAAAAATGAAATGATTTTGAATTATTCCAAGTAAAATGGGTCTTAAGTAATCAAAGGATTTAATAAGAGAGGTTTAATGATTATGTATATACCGGAAAGAGTGGTTTAAAAATATATATCTCCATAAGAGATTTTGATAAAAAGAACTTAATCAATTAAAAAATGATTCCCTATCCATAGAACATCTTTTTATTGATGATTGGTTCGAAGGAACCGGGGTTGGATTTGGGTAATTCCTATCCGAAAACCACTTCGAACCAATGTATGCGTTCGAAAATTGAAACCTGATAAAGAAAATGAAGGATGAATACCAAAGATCTTCAAGGTGAAAGGACTGCTTGTTGATAATTCTGGTTAGCTCCCAAATACTAAAGTAGTCGTGGGCTCTTCATTTCTGAAACTCTTCGGGTTGCAAGGACTTCTCGCTACTAATCATATGGGCAACTCTCTAGAGGATGTGGTAGGAGAGTGCCTTCGGTTTCGTTCAATCCCAAAACGAACTTGTATGGACGAATGTCTGACGTTGCATTTCTAGTTACATAAGTGATCTCGATGAACGTATCATCTGTTTGGTGGTGGAGATGGCAACTTCTCTTAGCTTAACACCCTTTTTTGAGACGTACGAACTCAGGAGTAATACGTTTGTAGAAACAGTTGTGTAACCATGGAATGGCAGTGTGGCATTCAAAGTGAAATGTGCAGTGTGAAAGGTAATCGTTACCTCAAGCCTCATACCCGGAAATGGCCAAAACAGGGTAGATGCAGCAAGGATATGTTGTTCGCAACCATAAGGATATGATCATCCCCTTCTAAATATATTTATACCCGCTATGTCGTTCGGGTTTAAATTAATGTGGTGTATGGTAATCGAGCGCTCGGATAGGTCGGTAAGGACCGGGTTGATGACATATTCGGTACTATCTAGTGAGAAAGGTAGGTCGGTCTTGTGTTGGTAGAGGTGCAGATGTTCTGTTGACCTCGGTACATTCCTCTAGAGATGTACTACTGGAAGGTAGTCCCTTCACCTGGTCATTTGTATGGAAATACATTCTCCAATAAGTGCTTGCCATTTTGTTTGTAGAACCTACGTTTGTGGTTAGTATGCTGGAATTTAATCAATGTAACAATTTCAGCTAAGATTAATAAGTTTACTTGCAAATGTTTTCAAAGAAATGTCATTAAAAATAATATCCCTTATTTTTACGTAATAATGATTTGGTTATCATAAGGTAAAAACATGTTCCATGTTTATGTGCGGCGTGGTCTTTTGGGATAATCTTTTGTTTTCAAAACGCATATTTTGAGTTCTCACACCAGTCACATGATTGACCCAAAGTTTATTTTCTTTTTCCTTAAACTCTGGGTGCCCTAATTTTTCCGACCAACCTTGTAGTTAGGTTTAGTTTAGAAGAAATTTGGATGGAGCTCGAAGCATGGTGTTAGAAGATTCTTCTGAAGATTGTTATCTGTTTCCACCACATTCGTGTAATATTGTATTTCGCATTTGTAAGGATGGATATTTATAATTGTCCACGTTTAACTCTGATAAATGTATTTAAATTTCCGCTATAAAGATTATTTGTTGAAATAATATATGTTATTCCATTCGTGTGAGATTCTGTTCTGTCTTTATTTTCTTTCTTACCCTTGAGAATCCGCCTCTCCGGCACTTGGATTTGCGGCACGTGAATACTGAAGATGTATTAGTGTCGATTTTCGAGAGTCGAAGAAAGAGTCCTCCCATTAACTTATTATATGACATGTATGTGTGTGCGCATGTGTACACTAGTCTAAACAACGTTTCTCAACAACTTTTCGATGTCGAAATTTCGAAATTTCGGAAAACGTTTTTCGGTCACGTTTTCTATTTTTATTTGAACTAAATATTTTAGTAAACAAACTTTGAAAATGATTTTAACTTCATTAATTATTATTAAAATGATTTATATTTGGTTATTAAAATCCATTATTTAAATATTTAAAAATGGTTTAAATATTCAAATATAAAGTTATCAGTTTACAGGTCGTTACACTCTCCCCCTTAAAAGAATTTCATTCCCGAAATTATTACGAAGTGGAAGAAGTAATAACCAACCTAAGAAAATCAATTTACATACTTGGTTTTTAGTAAATCTGTTTAGTTAAATTTTCCTTAGTTATATTAGTTCTATCATAAACACATGCAATGTAAGCACCACAACAACCATATGCAATCAGGTAACATGATGTAACCAAAAGTAATGTAACAAACATACGCAACAAAAAAAAGCGAATATTCTATAATAAATGTTATGCATCCAATATTTTTCAAAATACTTCCAAAATTTAGAATTAAATGCCTGGGTTTTATATTCAAAATATTTTCAAATTTATTTTCAAATTCCTAAAAAAAAGTAAATCGAAACCAAAGTCAAAAATTTCAAGGAGGGGTCCTCCTAACAAAACATGTTAAACTCTAAAATCAAAACAATATGGAGCTTCCAGTGGGATTTTGGTTCCTCCTAAAGCAACAACTAGAGCAAACAATTTATTTATTTCTCAAATTTTCCCAAAAAACACTTTTCAAAATCACCAGGATTTACGTCCTAATAATAACAATTCAAAAACTTTGGTTTATAAATTTTAACTTTATAAACTATGGTATATATGATCACACAATCAATCAATAAAATTCAACTAAATCAAATAAATCAAATTCCGTAAAGGAATAAACTAACACTATCAATCAATCAAATTCCATAAGGAAAATCTAACACTTAACATTATTTTAAAATGTCAAATGATTAACAAACAAATCTTAGCTTAGGTTAAAACCTTTCTTGATTGCCTTATAATATAACTAATTTCCTAAGTGTATCGTTTTTCTCATCATCCTTTGGTTATTGCTTAGAGGATTACCTATGCTCCTTCAGTCAAAATTGAAAGTCACTCTCTAAAATTATTGGTTTCTTAACTATACCACTATTTCTAAATCACTTAAATTTACTTTTAGTATTTTTATTCAATACCAAAATTGTTTAAGAATTATTTCATAAATTTTCACCTAAGTTTAAAAATATTTTATAAAACACCAATAATAACTCATTCTACATTATTTACTTGTATAATACTCTTTTATATCATAAGAGTACACACAAATACAAATTTTATTTCATTTTCCACAATTTAGGTGGAGGTCTGATCAAAATTTTGGGTCTTTGAAATCAAGTCAACATTTCGACCTCTTTAACTTAGAGTGTTAAAATGGATGATGTTTATGGGTTGATCCAAAACAACAAATAGTTTACACCACTTACATGTTTTAAACAAAAGTTATGGTTTTAATAAACCAATGTCTATTAAAACCTGCCTACCCTTTTTACCTTAAGGTGTTATAATGGATGATGTTTGTGGACTGGTTCAATAATACCAATTAGTTTACACTACTTGAAGGCTTTAAATAAAATCTATGGTTTTGATGAAACAATGTTATCAAAACCTTCTTATCCAATCTAACCTACTGAAATCTGTGTTAACCTATCTCTTATCTTATCTAAGGGTAAAATTTTATTTATCCAAAACAATCTTTTACCAAAAATACTTTTTATTTCTTAATAAATCCCCTATTAAGGGAACTTAAAAATTAAATACCCGATTTTCAATTTCAAAAACTCAATTTTTTTGCAACTATACTACATATATTTCTTTTATGAAATAACTTCAAACAATTTTATTTACTAAAACTCACTTTGGGTTCGTTCAGATTTGAACTCATTTCGATCGTACAATGATAAAGAGAGTAATTTACTAAATACTCCACAACGTTCGCCTAAGCAAACATCTGATCGTCACTTAGAAGATTATTCAGATTACCACAATACTAATCGAAATGTTTTTCCTTGAACTATCCCAAAGAAAATGCATTCCTTTAAAATTTCTTTTCCAAAATATTTATAGTTTAGAAATATTTCCAAATAATACAACTATTGCTTTTCTCAAAATCTTCTGAAATCATTTCAAAAAATTCCAGGATCTAAATTTTTCCAAAAACTCATAAAAGACAAATTTATAATACTAAGTGTATTAAAACAAGGGTCAAAAACAAATATCATTTTAAACACCATTTTCTAAAATCCTAAAACAATTTACACTTAGCTTTATTTATAAACAATTCTATTTAAAAGTTCTCATTTAACAACCATCGTTATCAATTTTAAAACAATGTTTATTTTCCAAAGGATAATAAAATAATTTAAATACCTTTACAAATTAAAAACAATTTTAATCGTCCTAAGGGATGATTTATAATACTCTTTTATAAATCTAAAACAACATTAATTATCCCAAAAGATAATTAATCAAATTTACAATTTCCTTTGATAAACAAATCAATTATTGTGACGACCCGGAATTTTTGGTATTTGAAATTTGAATATTTAATTGATTTTAAATATTTAAATGTTAATTTTTGACTTGAATTTCAAATATCTCTATTTATTGGATAAATAAATATTGAATTTAATAATTGAAAATTGGGTAAAATAGTGAATCTGGGGTTTAAAGCTTGTTAAAAATAATTTAAAGGTTTAGAAAATTAACATTGATAATACTGAAGATAATAAAAGATTTTAAATTGAATTCGGGAGTGTTTTGTTCAGTTTTGAGAATATATCGTTTAAATTGAATTTAAAAATAGCTTTCCGAGGCACAGTCTCGGAATTTGACGAAACCAGTTCCATTGGATCCGTAATATTGTATTATTATCAGATTTCAATTTTTGTAGAATTTGGGGTTGTTGGGTGAACGTACGATATATAAACGCGATGGAATCTATATTGAAAATTTAATATAACAACTGGGTCCAAAAAGCTATCTTCTCCATACGATCGAATTTGGACTCGTAACCTTTTCCATTGCGTTTGACATAGGGGTATAACATTATAGATGCCTAGCGGCACGCCTCGATAGGAGGTCGGGATTTTTGGGTTGCTAATTCGGGATGATTTGAAATAATTTATATAATTAAGTTGACTGGTCAACTTCATAGCACATCAGAGCTTTATCCTTTCACCTCAAATCACCGAAGCCTTCTTGTGCACGCCACTTTCTTTCAAAATATCACATCCCCTCTTCTCTTTAACAGTGGAGCATTTCAAAGAGAAAAAAAGGGGGAAGGGCTGAAAGATTTTCGTTTGAAATCAAATTTATGGCAGATCGATTAAAGGAAGACAGATATAACAATCACTCCTTATTTCTTTCACTCCAATATCGTAATCACCTGTTCCCTCTCCCTTAATGAAACCAATTTCGTTTCTTAAAAAAAGGGGAAACAACATCGTGACGAAGTCGATCACGATTTCGCGAAGGATGGCGGCCACGCGGCTTCTACTGCTGCCGCGCTCGAGGAGAAGAAGGAGCCAGTGCCGCCTGGGTTAAGGCAGTTCGACGAAGATGACAGAAGGTAGTAGCGATGGCGGCCGTGACTAGGTCGGGGCGCGCTTGCGCAAGGGGGCTGAGATGGCAAGTGATGATGGCGGTGACTCGGGTGGAGCAATGGCAAGGTTTGGTGATTGGGCAGGAGCGGATTCGAGTTGGAGGTTGTGACGGCCGCCCATGACCCCTGCACTGAACATAGGAATAGTGCGCTGTAAAGTGTGCCAGGCAGCCATGGACGGTTGCCAAGGTTAAATTAAAACAACAGAATCTATCGTATAACTCACAGCGCATGGATAAAATACAATAGAAAGTATATATAGTGAAGCTTTACATAACAAAATCTCAGTTAAACTTCATAATAGTTTGGTACAAACATCAGAATAGTCAATACATCAAGCCTCACTACATATCACTCAGAGAATATACAAGCAGCGGAACATCCAGTACATATAGTAAGAAAATAATATGCAAGCCTCCAGCTCGTCTTCGTCATCAGCATCGTCGAAAACTAAGAACAGCACCTGTCACTTGTTACCTAGTCTGCCCATCCCAAAATGGATGAACAGCCCAAGGCAATAAGAGTTAAACATAAAGCCTTGAGTCAGACAACAGTCTTAGTGAGCGGTAAATTAACTAACAACATACCAAAAGAGCATAAAGGAAAAAGGAATAGGAATCCAACCCTCCCACTCCACCTCTTTCTACAGTGATAGCCCTCAGACACACACTAAGCAGAAGTAAACATAACAAAGCAACCATTTAAAGTAAAGTAATTATCACTCGAGTCAAGGGCGATGCTTTCCAAGTACAAACCCCCAAGGCCTAAACCAAGATCAGATAAGCACCCAGAAAATACCGCTCTTGAGACCGAATGACGATACAACCAAACATCCATGACTCTGGCTATCACTGTTATCATTGCTTCGATACCACCGTTAATTGAATGACCGGCACATTCTTTCAGCCGTCCGTCAAGGGCTAATGGAGACCCCGGTTCTAGACATAACTCTACACGTCGTCGCAGCCCGTGCCTAGGACTATCGAATCTGCCCAGAGTACTCGACTACCAATCAGTAGTCTTTAGGGACTATCGAATCTGCCCAGCGTACTCTAGCTTTGAGCATGCTAGAACCTTTAACAACGATGAAATCTCAGCCTTCTAGTCATCCTCCTCAACGACTATTTCCATACTAGCTCAAGCGCCTCTCGAGCAAACCATTATCCTCAACTCGAACCATTTCACCGAGTTATCAACATGCTTGGAATGACCCCGTCTGGATTAAACCAAGGCTATCTCATACCATGCCTCGCTTCATCTCATCATAGCAAAGCCTCATCTCAACATCAACATCATCAAAACTATCCATATGAGCTTCATCATCCGCCACATATGCCACGAGCAGCTTTTCCAATTCAAGGGCCTTTCCCTTAGCTTTTGAATCATCTTCGACCATCTTGTCTAAATCAAATCATAAATCAACTAATCCATAACAATTAATCAAGTCAATCATTAATCCATGTAATCAAACATTCAAATATGATCTAATACACAATTATAATAATAATGGCAATCTTGTAAATAAAGAGTCTAAATCTAGCAAGCATGAAACATGAGCAATATCTCTATAACTTGATGAATGAACTTGCATAGGTTAACATGTAGTAAAATGGATGTCAAATCATCATGAACAATGGATCTATACTTAAGTTTACGGAAATGTATGGAAATCACTATTTTAACACAAAATCAAGCCAACGATCCGATATACTCCTTTGGATCCGTGTGAGAGATAATCACCACTCACCAAATCACCTAAACACCTCAAAAGCAACACACTTCAGATCTGGACAGCGAAGGATCTAACTCGATCTATCACAATCCCGCTTCAAACGATGAAATCTCTCTTCGATGGATGAAGATCTTCAATCTAAGCTCTTGGATCTTCGATTTGGATGGAAGGAATCACAAGATTAGAGTGGAGAAAAGAAGTGAAGAAGTGTAGAACTCGAGCTCTCAAAATGGCAGCACTTCGTCGCTTCAAAATCCGGATCCCAAAAATGAAGAAGAACCCACCTATTTATAGGCTGATTTCCCTTAGGTCGTCCGCCCCCTTAGGTCGTCCACGACCTAACTATCCACGACCTACGACCTAAAAACACTACGACCTAACACATGAGCGCGACCTACCACATATGCGACCTAACATATGCGCGCGACCTACCACATATGCGACCTAACATATGCGCGCGACCTACGACCTAACACACTCAAGCGGCTTAGCAACAGTGCCGACCTAACGACTTAACAGAAGCCACGACCTAACTATGTCACGACCTAAAAATGTCACGACCTAACTGAGATGCTAACAGAAGTCGCGGCCTAACATACACGCGACCTAACAACTCACGACCTAACATTCTTAGGTCGTCTAGCGACCTAATTAACATGGCATAGACTCAACGACCTAATCACTTAACTTGTCCACGACCTAACAACCTTAGGTCGTTAACTCACTCAACCCTTAGGTCGCTAACCCCTTAAGTCGAACTCGCCTAGTTTCTTATACCGCTAACTCTTAGGTCGCCGTCTTCCTTAAGTCGCCTATTCCTTAGGTCGGTCAAATCCTATAGGTCGTCCCAAACTAGCATACGACCTAAACCAGTACGCTAACTACTAGGTCGTTAACTCTTAAGTCATTCACTCGACCTAAGCCACCACACGACTTATCTTCCAGACGACCTAAGCTACACATGGCTTGTCTTCTATACGACCCAATGACAACTGTTTTACGATGTTTCGATCCGTAAAAGTACGGGTCGTTACATTCTCTCCCCCTTAGGAATTTCTCCCCCGAAATTCCAAACAAACAAGAGCAATCAAAGACTATTCTGCACGCCTACCATCCATAGCAATCAACAAACCATGCATCCAATTCTAGCTTAGCATGCAGAATTCTAAAACTAGAACAAGTTACAATATCGTGAGATGACATGACACCTTATGGCCATACCTCGAAGAGTTCAGGATGAGCTGCCTTCATCCTCTCTTCCACCTCCCATGTACAGTCGTTATCATCACCACTCCATTGTACCTTGAGCAACCTAACTACCTTCCTCCTAAGTTGTTTCGTGTTAGTTTCCACAACACGAAGCGGCTTACGAGGTTTCTCAACAACTAGATCTACCTCAAAATCTTAACAGCTATCGGCAGAAACTACAGTATTCGAGTCGTGCACATACTTCCGTAGATACGATACATGAAAAACATTGTGCACACTCGACATCTTTTCTGGTAACTCCAATCTATAGGCGAGCTTTCCAATTCGCTCGATAATCGGGAATGGTCCAACAAATCTTGGAGTCAATTTTCCTTTCTTCCTGAATCGAATAACATTCTTCAGTGGAGAAATCTTCACAAAAACCATATCACCTACGTCGAATTCCAAATCCTTACGACGCTTATCGGCATAACTTTTCTGTCAGTCTTGGGCTGCCTTCATTCGTTGCCGAATGATCTCTATGAAATTCGAAGTCTGTCGAATCATCTCTGGCCCAAGTATCAGCTTTTCTCCTGTTTCTAACCAACATGTCGGAGTGTTACACGGTCTTCCATACAATGCTTCATACGGTGCCATACCAATGCTTGACTGGTAACTGTTATTATACGAAAATTCCACCAAATGAAGATGATCTTCCCATGATCCTCCGAAATCCAAACCACATGCTCTAAGGAGATCTTCCAAAACTCGATTGACTCTCTCGGTCTGACCATCTATTTGGGGATGATAAGCTGTACTCAAACACAACTCAGTTCCCAAAACTTCTTGGAAGCTCTTCCAAAATCCACTAGTGAACAATGGGTCTCGATCGCTTACTATACTCTTCGGAATACCATGGAATCAAACTATCCACTTAACATACAGCTCAGCCAATTTCGATGCAGTCCTGGTTGATCGAACAGGAATGAATCTTGCACTTTTAGTCAAAAGATCTACGATGACCCAAATCCCTTCATTTCCCGTTCTGGTTCTAGATAACCCATCGATAAAATCCATCGATATTTGCTCCCACTTCCATGTAGGAACTTCTAATGGCTGAAGCAATCCACTTGGCTTCTTCTGTTCGGCTTTTACCAACTGGCAGTTCATGTACTTGGAAATAAAATTTCCAACATCCTTCTTCATACCTTCCCAGTAATAGGTTCTCTTCATATCCTGATACATCTTATTTCCACCTGGATGAATTGTCAACTTCGAGTGATGACTTTCCTTCAGAACTTCATTTCTCAATTCATCTATATCGGGAACCACTAGTCGTCCTTGCTTCCGAAGCCAACCCTCTCGATCGACCTCGAATCCTTTATCCTTTTCTGGATCCAAATCAAATTCCAAATCACGGATAATCTTGACAAGCTTATCGTCTCGCTTTTGGCTCTCACCAATCCTTTCCACAAGGGTTGGTCTTATCGATAAGTTTGCCAACATCTTAGGTTCCAATTCACATCTAGGCCTGAAGTCAAATCCAGCTAAATACTCGAGATTCTTCCATTCTGAAAACATGACTCCCAATCCTGCATGTCTTCGACTTAACGCATCTGCTACTGCGTTACCCTTTCCCGGAGTATAGGCTATACCAAAATCATATGATGCCAAAAACTCTAGCCATCGTTGCTGCCGAAGATTCAAATCCTTTTGGGAGAAAAGACACTTCAACGACTTATGAACTGTAAACAACTCGAATAGGACTCCCAATAGGTAATGTCTCCACATCTTCAGAGCAAAAACAATCGCCGCTAACTCCAAATCATGAGTCGGATAATTCCTTTCATGCGGCTTCAGTTGTCGACTTGCATACGCAATAACTTTACCTTTCTACATCAGCACTGCTCCAAGTCCAGTACCACATGCGTCGGTGTAAACCACCATCTCATCATTTCCACTGGGAATAGTCAAAACAGGAGCACTTGTCAATCGCTCTTTCAGGATTCTGAAAGCTTGCTCACTCTTATCATCCCATCTGAACACTTGGTTCTTCTTCGTCAATCCTGTTAACGGTGCAGCCACCTTGGAAAAGTCTTTGATAAATCGACAATAGTATCCTGCTAATCCAAGAAAACTACTCACATCTGATGCATTCTTAGGTCTAACCCAATCCTGGATTGCTGCTATCTTGGTGGGATCAACCGCTATTCCGCTTCCAGAGATAATATGGCCTAAGAACCTCACTTCGTTCTTCCAGAAGTGACACTTCGAAAACTTAGCCTTCAGTTGATGTTTCCGTAAGATTTCCAAAACAATACGCAAGTGCGTCTTGTGCTCTTCTTCAGTTTTGGAATAAATCAAAATATCATCCACGAACACTAGTACGAACTTGTTCAACTGATCTCTGAACACTCTATTCATAAGATCCACAAAATATGCTGGCGCATTGGTCAATCCAAACGGCATTACCAGCCACTCAAAGAAACCGGATGGTGTCCTGAAAGCAGTCTTCGGCACACTATCCTTAGCCACTCTTAACTGGTGAAATCCCATAGCTAAATCCATCTGAGAAAACACCTTAGCTTCGTGAAGCTGATCAAACAAGTTATCTATTCTCGGTAATGGATACTTGTTCTTCTTAGTCACTTTATTCAGCTCACGATAATCCACACTCAACCTCAACAACCCATCTGCTTTGGTTGCGAACACAACTGGTGCACCCCATTCGGACACACTACGCCGAATGAATCCTTTCTGTAAAAGATCATCAACTTGCACCCTCAACTCTTGCTGTTCCCTAGGCGCCATCCGCCTAAGAGGCATCACAACAGGTCTGGCTCCTTCAACTAAATCGATACGAAACTCGATCTCTCTATGCGGCGGTAACCCTTTGACCTCATCAAAGACATCCTCAAATCCATTAGCGATTGCCATATATGACAGTCCATCCCGTGGAACAACCAGCGAATACACGAAGCTCATGAAGACGCCTTCTTCATGCTTACATCGTATCACAATCTTTCGCCCCTCCACATTCTCGACTGTCACCTCTAACCTATCACAATCAACCTTTGCCGCATACTTCCTAAGCCAGTCCATACCCAAAATAATTCCGAACCCCGCAAAGTTCAGAACAAAAAAATCACAAACAAAAGAGCAATCATGACTCGATACAATCAGACCACGGCATAACATACACAAACAAAACGAACCCCCAACTGGATTAGTCACAACCAATGGTCTATCAACAATATCCGGTTCTAAACCCAACCGGCCTACAAGTTCATTACAAACAAAATAATGCGACGCCCTAGTATCAAATAACACTCTAACTGGAACACCACAAATGGAGAGAGTACCCTGAACCACCACACTCTTTCCTTTCTCTTCAGCGGTAGGAGCTTTCGAAGATGATGGAATAGCCCCCAAAGCATAAGCTTGCACAATCTACTTGTCCTTCCGCGGTTCCGGACAATTCTTCCTGATATGCCCCGGCTTGTCACAATTGTGGCACTTCACCGGTACCTTCGGATTCTTGCAATCTCTGGAGAAATGGCCCTTCTGCTGACAATTGTAGCAGGTCACTTCGCCCTTCGGCTTCTTCTGGCCATCCTTACCTTTCTGCTGCTGCTGCTTCCTCTTCTTGTTTCCACCCTGCTGTGGTTTAAACTCTTCCTTGGTTACAGCAACAACAGATCCTTCCTTAGGAAACAGATTCTCGTGCTTGAGAGCTTTCTCCATAAGCTTCTCAAATGGATCGTCCAAATGATCCACCAACTGCCTCCCAAGATAACTGTCCAAGCCTGTCACAAACTTCTCGTTCTTCTAATAGGCAGATTCAATATACGATCGGGCATACTTGGATAAAGCTTCAAACTCAGAAACATACTCAAGAACTGGTCTTCCACCTTGCTTGAGCTCCACAAATTTCTTGAACAGAACAGACTTCAGAGCCGTAGAAATGAACTTAGCTTCAAATCTGGCTTGGAATTGCTCCCAAATAATTTCTTCAATCAGAAGCTCTTCCTTGAAGCTGTCTAGATGCTAGCTTCCTTTTAGTTGCATCCTCAATTCCCAAATCACCAAAGATCCTTCTACAAGCATCTATCCACCTCTGGACTTCAATGGTTGACTCTGTTCCCAAGAAAACCTTTCCTCCAAGAGCAGAATAATCCTTACACAGCTTAGCAAAATCCACCGGTTTGGAGTTTGAACTTGAACTCCAACATCTACCGATGGCCCCGGAGCTGGCATCCTTCTCATGATTGAGGTCATCATAGCCTCGAACATAGCAGCATAATCAGCAGCCCCCTCAGCAGCACGGCCTTCCCTAGCAGCTGGTCTCCCTCTTCGACTCATCCTTAATATCTATAAAAGGAATGATTAGCACACGTTGAGAAACATCTACATAAAGGACTCACATACTTCTAAGCTACTATATTATATATATAGTAATCATCCATCAAAATACAATTACGTCTCTCATACGTAATTACGTCAGCGAGCGTTGGGTAAAATCGATTAACCAAAGCTCCGATACCAAATGTGACGACCGCCCATGATCCCTGCACTGAACATAGGAATAGTGCGCTGTAAAGTGTGCCAGGCAGCCATGGACGGTTGCCAAGGTTAAATTAAAACAACAGAATCTATCGTATAACTCACAGCGCATGGATAAAATACAATAGAAAGTATATATAGTGAAGCTTTACATAACAAAATCTCAGTTAAACTTCATAATAGTTTGGTACAAACATCAGAATAGTCAATACATCAAGCCTCACTACATATCACTCAGAGAATATACAAGCAGCGGAACATCCAGTACATATAGTAAGAAAATAATATGCAAGCCTCCAGCTCGTCTTCGTCATCAGCATCGTCGGAAACTAAGAACAGCACCTGTCACTTGTTACCTAGTCTGCCCATCCCAAAATGGATGAACAGCCCAAGGCAATAAGAGTTAAACATAAAGCCTTGAGTCAGACAACAGTATTAGTGAGCGGTAAATTAACTAACAACATACCAAAAGAGCATAAAGGAAAAAGGAATAGGAATCCAACCCTCCCACTCCACCTCTTTCTACAGTGATAGCCCCCAGACACACACTAAGTAGAAGTAAACATAACAAAGCAACCATTTAAAGTAAAGTATTTATCACTCGAGTCAAGGGCGATGCTTTCCAAGTACAAACCCCCAAGGCCTAAACCAAGATCAGATAAGCACCCAGAAAATACCGCTCTTGAGACCGAATGACGATACAACCAAACATCCATGACTCTGGCTATCACTGTTATCATTGCTTCGATACCACCGTTAATTGAATGACCGGCACATTCTTTCAGCCGTCCGTCAAGGGCTAATGGAAACCCCGGTTCTAGACATAACTCCGCACGTCGTCGCAGCCCGTGCCTAGGACTATCGAATCTGCCCAGAGTACTCGACTACAAATCAGTAGTCTTTAGGGACTATCGAATCTGCCCAGCGTACTCTTGCTTTGAGCATGCTAGAACCTTCAACAACGATGAAATCTCAGCCTTCTAGTCATCCTCCTCGATGACTATTTCCATACTAGCTCAAGTGCCTCTCGAGCAAACCATTATCCTCAACTCGAACCATTTCACCGAGTTATCAACATGCTTGGAATGACCCCGTTTGGATTAAACCAAGGCTATCTCATACCATGCCTCGCTTCATCTCATCATAGCAAAGCCTCATCTCAACATCAACATCATCAAAACTATCCATATGAGCTTCATCATCCGCCACATATGCCACGAGCAGCTTTTCCAATTCAAGAGCCTTTCCCTTAGCTTTTGAATCATCTTCGACCATCTTGTCTAAATCAAATCATAAATCAACTAATCCATAACAATTAATCAAGTCAATCATTAATCCATGTAATCAAACATTCAAATATGATCTAATACACAATTATAACAATAATGGCAATCTTGTAAATAAAGAGTCTAAATCTAGCAAGCATGAAACATGAGCAATATCTCTATAACTTGATGAATGAACTTGCATAGGTTAACATGTAGTAAAATGGATGTCAAATCATCATGAACAATGGATCTATACTTAAGTTTACGGAAATGTATGGAAATCACTATTTTAACACAAAATCAAGCCAACGATCCGATATACTCCTTTGGATCCGTGTGAGAGATAATCACCACTCACCAAATCACCTAAACACCTCAAAAGCAACACACTTCAGATCTGGACAGCGAAGGATCTAACTCGATCTATCACAATCCCGCTTCAAACGATGAAATCTCTCTTCGATGGATGAAGATCTTCAATCTAAGCTCTTGGATCTTCGATTTGGATGGAAGGAATCACAAGATTAGAGTGGAGAAAAGAAGTGAAGAAGTGTAGAACTCGAGCTCTCAAAATGGCAGCACTTCGTCGCTTCAAAATCCGGATCCCAAAAATGAAGAAGAACCCGCCTATTTATAGGCTGATTTCCCTTAGGTCGTCCGCCCCCTTAGGTCGTCCACGACCTAACTATCCACGACCTACGACCTAAAAACACTACGACCTAACACATGCGCGCGACCTACCACATATGCGACCTAACATATGCGCGCGACCTACCACATATGCGACCTAACATATGCGCACGACCTACGACCTAACACACTCAAGAGGCTTAGCAACAGTGCCGACCTAACGACTTAATAGAAGCCACGACCTAACTATGTCACGACCAAAAAATGTCACGACCTAACTGAGATGCTAACAGAAGTCGCGGCCTAACATACACGCGACCTAACAACTCACGACCTAACATTCCTAGGTCGTCTAGCGACCTAACTAACATGGCATAGACTCAACGATCTAATCACTTAACTTGTCCACGACCTAACTACCTTAGGTCGTTAACTCACTCAACCCTTAGGTCGCTAACCCCTTAAGTCGCCAACTCGCCTAGTTTCTTATACCGCTAACTCTTAGGTCGCCGTCTTCCTTAAGTCGCATATTCCTTAGGTCGGTCAAATCCTATAGGTCGTTCCAAACTAGCATACGACCTAAACCAGTACGCTAACTACTAGGTCGTTAACTCTTAAGTCATTCACTCGACCTAAGCCACCACACGACTTATCTTCCAGACGACCTAAGCTACACATGGCTTGTCTTCTATACGACCCAATGACAACTGTTTTACGATGTTTCGATCCGTAAAAATACGGGTCGTTACAGAGGTTGTGAACGAGCTTGGTGAATAGTCGACATCAGGTGAGGGTTGTTTTCGATCCAGTATTCCAGTAATCTATTAGTTTTTTTTAGAAAAAAAGGGTTTTTAGGTTACTTAAAATTTAAATGCTGAAGCAGAAGAAATTTAAGGACGTTTTGTTTAATTAAATGTATACGTTAGAAAAGTAATATAGAAATTTTAAGGGGTTATATACAGAGAAGTTTATACAGATAAATATTGAAATTTTATACATATATAGGAATTTTTAAAAATATTGAAGGGTTTATAATGAAGTTAGAAAAAAATAGGAAATTTTAAAGTGTTTGGGAAGTTTATATAAATATAGATTTTTAAATCTATATAGATAATTTTATAAGAAAATGTATATATATATATATGTAATTCCAAAAGGAAAATAATAAAAATATAGATATATACATTTTTAAATTATTTGTTAGTTTAAATAATGGTTTTGATGATTTATTTGTTCAATTTACCTATTTAATTATTTTTAGTTACTAAAGGATTTTTTTTAAAGAATTAGTTTAAAATTTAATTTTTAGATTTAATAAAATTATTAAGGATAATCGGGTTGTTCGATTACTTCGAGTATTAAATAATTGTGTAAATATTTATACAAGGTCTAAATCGTGGAGAATCAAGCCGGTGTGGATCGGATTGCAAAACAAATTAAAGGTGAGTTAATCTCACTCATCTGGTTTTTATTTAAATTTAAATGGTTAAATTAAATAATTGGTTGCATGATTGGATTGTTGAATGTGCTATATTATATATAGTATATATATATATATATATTGGAGTGATTGATTTTCCCGCACTATATAGCGGATGAGACCCTATGCGCCGCATAATAGCGGATGACTTTATATAAATCCCATATACTACGATATTCCACCTCGAAGTGGAATTGGTATTGTGCTAACATCTGTGGATGCAGGGAAACAGGTTGGAGGGATCCAACTGGATTCCTCAAAATATTTAATGTTTGTTTAAATATTCTATGATATGATCTTTGATATCATGTGATATATTGTATGGATAGTTGGAAGTTATGGATTGATTGGATTTATTTGGGTACACTGAGCTATAAAATCTATAGAATTGGATTTTTCAAAAGAAATAAAAGTGTAAAATTTTAATAAAAATAAGTCTAGTGAATTAGAATAAATTAATAATGAATTGAAAAATAAAAATAAAAGTGTTTTCAAAATTCTAATAAATTTGGAAAACGGGATTTTGAATAAGCAGAGAAATAATGAATATTAAGCTTAAGCACTATTATTTAAAATAATAAAGAATTTATTTTAATTCATGGTTAAAATTTAATTAAAAAGAGAAAAGGAAAGAGATTTGGGAAATCTGAAATTGGTATCCTTAGTTTAAAGGGATTTTTAAATCAAAATAAAGAAATGAAATTTAAAGTTGAAGGTTCTGAATTAAATGGAGTAAGTAAAGAAATTTATTAAAGGTGAAGTAAATTGGAAATCAATTTTGGGAATTGATTTAAGTGTTAAAACAAGATTTTTAAAAAGTGAAGTGAGACTTTGGATTTATAAACTGGGTTTATAAAAGTGAAGAAATATATCAGTGGATATTTGGTAGAATAAATTCTCAATGGGAATTTATTATAGAAATGGGTAAATTTATTTAAAAATAAATTGTGATTTATTTTTGAAAGATGTGAAAGAAAAGTGTATTTCTCTCAATAGCCAAGTATGTTTCCAAAGTAACTTTTTAAGTATAAGCTAAAGGTTTAAAAGTTGATTTAAAGTATGTTTTGGAAAAACTATTATTTTTAAATGTTTAAACTTTAAAGTAAGTATTTTCATATCTATTTTAATAGTAATTATTTAAAGATGGTTTGGTATTATGTTTTAAATGATAAAAGAATCTAGTTTTATATTTTTGTAACGACCCGTAAATTTCAACTGTTTTAATAACGTAATTAGTTGAAATTTTGTGAAATTTTAAACGATAAAATTTTGAAATATAAATTTGATATTTGGAATACGTCTAGTTATACATAGCGACTGGTAAATTTTCGTCCGAAAATACGAAAGTTTATTTCGCGCGTAAATTCACTTCAATTTAATCAGTTAAAAAGCGATGAAAATAAAATATTTTCGAAACCTAAATAATTTTACATAGAAAAATTCTAAACCATCTTCTGAGCAAGATGTCAGTTTGTTGTTTTTCCAAATTAGGACTTCTTTAGCTCCGTCGATCTTATTTTCAGCAAATTAACAGCATTTCGGTACCGATATCGACTTTTGATCGGATGATCGTACCACTGATATCTGTATACCGTTTTGATCGTCTCATCATGCTGATTTCCACAGTATATTCATTTGTATAATTCGGGGTCTGTTACGCCATGAAATCAGTAAAACGATTACCGTATCGGTAACCGTTTTCGAACCTTTTTGAATTCTTTATTGACTCGTTATCCACTTTGGAAACCAATAGCCATTTGCATTTATTCTCCACTGAATTCAACCTTTTTATTTTTTTAACTGGAATTTTTTTTTTATACGAACCGTTTTCATAAAGGAAATTTAAAAAAAAAACAATACAAAGCGGTTCTCCTTCTTCTTTGCTGTGCTCACCCACCAAATTCGCTCCACCATTTTCACGCATGCTACCCTTCTTTTTCATTGCCTTCCATCCACTTTGCTATCTGGCCTTCCACCACTCTCAGCCACTCTTCACTTTTCCAGATCTCACTCCTCCTCCTCCACGTCAGTTCCCTTTGCCTGAGCCCACTACATTCAGCCTCGCACATGCAACCGCCTAAACCCCTCAACAATCAAACCTTCACATCCATAATCGAAACTCCATGCTCCCATGCTATCTCCGGCAAAGCATTTTCGCCCATCCCACGGCTGCCCTCTGACCACCAATCCTCCACCTATCACCACCTTTCGACCAAACTCCAAGCACGCCCATTGGCTCTTACCTTCCACCAGAGCACGTCGAACACCAAGTGCCGAACCCATCACCTCACGGCAGCCCTTTTTGGTATGTTTATATATATTAGTCATTATATATTCTATTGGGTATAGAAGTTTAAAATATAATATGCTATTAATAGATTTCTAACGTGTCAGTTTATACGTTTTGTAAGTTATATATTTAGAAGCTGTAGTTTATGGAAGTGTATAAAACTTATATTAGTTTATACATGGTTGTATTAGCTGTTTGAGTATATACATATTTTATAAATTATATGATGTTATATTATAAGCTTACCACTGTTACAAGTTATAACAGAAATTTAGATTAGTTAGTATATTAGCTTTGAAGTTATAAAAAAGTATAATAATTTATATATTGGGAGTTTGAGATTTTAAACTTTTTATACATAAGGTAAGAGAACTAAGTTATGCGAACGTGTTTCATGCAATATATGCGTATATGTTTTGTATTATATGACATATTAAGTTAATAATTTGAATATGTAAATATATGATTTCTGTTATGTACTGTTTATATGTATTAAGTATAAAGTTTATATATATAGAAACCTGTATATACCTTTGTATATGTATATTATAAGGTTAGGTTCTCTGGTTACGTATGTATTGAAACAATGGTTGTTATATATAAAGTTTAGGGTCTCTTTTTCCTTTTGGTTGCTGTTATAAATTTGTTATATAAGAGTATTGGTCTGTTATATTGTTATGGAAGTGTGAATTTTATAAAATATATGCTATTTCAAAGTATAAGTATATCATATATTTGTTCGGGTTTATAGATGTGATTTATACGTATACTAAGTTGTATAAATGTCGACTGTAGATCCCTTTTACAGATTAATATATATAAATATAGTAGTTAAGCTTTGGTTTGGTTCTTTTGTTTTATAAATTTGTATTACAGCATACATCGGTTTACAGCTTACGATTGATAGTTATATAATCATATATTGAATTCTATATATGGTTATAGTATACTATGTTAAAGGTTACAGTATATTTTTGTGTATATATATATATATATTATTTTATTCGCCTCAAACTTGATATTAACTTCATGGAGAATAACATTATATATTCTGTTTCTACCTAGATGATTCTGATTCGCTCTCATCAATTCAAAACCATCAGCTTTGTCGTCAATTCGTATCAATCTAGCTTTGCTCTGGGATTCGTGCTTGGATTTCGTAACTCAACCTTATTGTCTATCTCTCTAGCCTCGAAAGGTGAGCACTCACTCACGATTAACGTTCTTTTATTTATTAAATTTGATTTCAATTGAAACGACAATTGAAATATGCTGCTATTAGTAAATTACACTGTTATATATGCCATTACCTGTATCAGTTCACCTATGACATCTGACACCATTATCTGTTAATTATTTATGCGATGATAATACAGTTTGGCTGATAATTGATTGATTGTTGATATTTATATTCGACGTTAAATTGTTATTGTTAAAATGATAAATAGTATGCAATTGAACTTGATATAGGATAATTAAATGTTAAATTTGATTAACTGACATTTGTATAATATGACCCCTTTAATTGTTGAATTTATTGACACGTAGGATTTGTTTAATTACATTTTGAACCACTGAATGTATGTTGTTAAATTGATGATGTATGAAATTGTAATAGATGACAAGTGAAAACCATGATGTAATAATCTTTAATCCACATGAAATGATAGTGTAGATTCTAGAAATAATTATATTAATTCGCACAAACAACAATGCGAATTAATACGATTATTTCGGGATTATTTGAATTGATTATTGGATTGTTATTGTTTGTTGTTATTGCTTGTTTATTTACTTTGACACCATCCCAGTTATCACACTGCAAGTTCCCTTTGCTATGCTTTGATTTTGAATTGAATTGGAATCGGGTTGAAATGATAAATACCCAAATTGAACTTTGACCTAGGATAGGAAATTAAATAAAATCCGATTGGTCAATAATTTGATTTAAAAATAAAATGAAGATTATATTCGAATAAATAATATGGTTTTGAAATGAAGTTGAAATTTGAATTTTAATGAAGGGAAAATGTTAATATTTAATAATCTGATAACAAAATATAAAAATGAAATTGATAAATAATATGGTTTAATTTGAGAAATGATTGAATTAAGTTTGAAATGATTAAATAATTAAGTTTGAAATTATAATTAAGTTAAAATTATTGAACTTTGAAATTATTTAATAATTAAGTTTGAATTATTTAATAATTAGATAAGATTGAATTATTTAATGATTAAATTGAATTGAAATTCTTTAATAAGAAAAATTGAACCTTTGAATAAGTGAATTTTACTTCGTAAATAATTGAAATTGAGTTTTCTTTATAAAGTAAGTTTTTGGAAATTTATTTAAGAAAGTAAATAAGTGAAATGGATTTTCTTTAACAAGAAATGAAAATGTGAGATTTTTGGAATTAATGTAAGACTTGTAATTGAAAGAATTGATTTGATGAATTTAATTTAATTCAAAATTGTAAATTTTGATTTAATGAAGATGAACTTAAGAATTGATTTAATGAATTGGAAATTTAATGAAAATTATTTTGAATGAATAAGTAACTTAACGAATATTGAATAAAATCGATAAATGAAGTTAAATTGATTTGAATGTTAAATAAAATTTATTTAAATGATTTCGGAATGAAATTTATATAGGAACTTGAATCAATATTTGAATTGTTTTAAATAGAGATTGAAATTGAATTATAAGATTTTGAAATGATAATTTGGAAGTTTTGAACGTAAATTATTGGAAATTGATTTTGAAAGACAAATGAAATGTTGATTTACGAATTGAAATCGAAATCGAAATTGATTTGGTTTTGAAATAAATAAACGACCAATCGGTGAAATAATTACGGAAGTTTTTAAAGAGACCGGAATTCGGTTATGGATATACTCTCTATCTAAACCGAAAACCACTTTAATAACTATACGCGGAGTGATGATCCAGAATGAAGTGGTTGGAATGATGTACGTGATGACTGAAGAAAGAGAACGATAATGGATAGCCTTGACACTTGTGTCAAATTGGAAATGACTAAAACAGGAGCTGTGCCGGGCCAATGGAGGATTAGCTACCTCAAGTGGACACACTTCTTCGAACTACTTATACTTGTTGTCGATTGGTGCACCCTTGATTTTGGGAGTGTTGTTTCACGGTGTTGCGGGCGCTGCGGCGTTGCATTCTCACCAGTCCGGATCAGGCGAACGGTAGTATCACTACCTTGGGTATTGCCTCATGTGCCTTGTCATACTTGTATTCCATTTATGCGCGACCACTACGATTTTGATTTGTACCTTTAGTATATGGATTGCCCTCTGGTGACTTCCGATTTTGGGGAAACTACGGTCTTGTATATGCTTTTGGGAATAAAAATGTGTTAAGGGTGGAATGGGCCATGACTTAACACTATTTTGATATCTTATTATTACTGATAGACATTATCTACTTATCGTACACTACTACATAGTAGATAGTTTAACGGATCCTTAAAGAATGGTTATTCCAAACATCCTTTGAGTTACTTGTATTTCAATTGCTATTTCACTTGAGTTGGATTTATTAATATAAGAATGTTAATCCTGACTCGAGTATTTTGTATTTTGCTTTACGCTCAGGTCAGACTAAGTGTACCAGTATTCGAGACTCACCTTTAAAGTTGGAGCTTTGCTTGAAGATCCAGCCATCTATTCTGCTTCAGTATTCGATGATTCCAGTGATGTATTCTGATTTGTATCTGATGTATCATATTACTCTTCTGTTGTAAACTCTGATGTATTTTATATATTCATATAGTAGCTTCATGAACTACTATCTCTTTTATTTCCGCTGCATTTATTACTCTGTGTCTGTGATCTGTGATTATTTATTTACTGTATATGTTCAGTTTTTCCAAATTTAAATTAACAACGCGGTATTTTGAGCAATTCAACTCCGGCATGAGTGTCTACCTATACACTTATAATGGATGCGAATGGTCCAAAATGGCGGGTCGTTACAGTTGGTATCAGAGCTTTGGTAGCTCTAGGCAAAACTCAACATATAGGGTAAATGTATTTACAGAATCACTCTCATTCGAGTTTCAATCTCTTCCTTTTAACTCAATTCCTTTGAATTTTTGGAACGTCCCTCGGTTCCGAAATTCATTCTCGTCTCTCACTATTCGTCTTCTTTTAATTCCGAAGTATCCCATAAACTTCACTTCGAATGATATCTATAATAGATCGGCGGTCTCGCCAATCTTCGAATGATTCGTAAAGGAGAAAACTTCTATACAATTGGCATTGATTTACCGGAGATTTCCATATCCTCGGTTTACGATGCTATCTATCTCGTGCTATACCTAAATTCTATTTTTTTTAGATCAAGTGTCGATTTACCTCGGAATTCTACACCGATCTTATTTTTGAAGTCACGGTCGACCCAGTTAAGGTTGCCCGCAATTTATATAAACTTATCCATCGCCTTATTTTGTTATTTAATTATCTCGTCTTTGTTTCAAACCTACCTTCGAATCAGAATTCTCTTTGATTTGAGTCCATCAAAATTGAATCTCTATCCTTGCTTTGAATCCATTCTTGTATCGTCGAGCGAGGAAGTGTATTTGTAAATTTATATAAAATGTTTATGTATTCTGTTGTTTGAGTTGTTGATGTTGATTTGGGTTTCCGATCGATTCGTCTGATCAATGCTATCGATAGGATTTCCAAAACACTTGAGCAGAGCAAACTGACACAATATTATTTTCAAAATTGGAAAATGGAATAAATTTGTATGGATATATTATAGATATATATAAGTAAAATTTTCTGAAATTTAATAAGTTAATTAAATTGGTTGTTGAAATGGTAATAATTAATTATCACTTAATGTTCTATAAATGAATTTTAAACATGGGTTATAAACTGATTTGAAATTTAAATGAATTTAACATTTAGAATGTGAGAATTAAATTTCCAGTGTTTCAAACTTTGGGTTTAAATTTTAAAATGCATATTATAAAAAGTAATTTCGAATAGAAATCAATTTTAAAGAATTTTAAATGATTAAATCAGTGCTCTTCTCTTTTGTCACTGGAAAATAATTTCGGTGATGACGGTCGCATCATCGACATTCATTTTCGAGTTTCGAAGTGGAGATACTATTCTGTAGCTTTGCTACGGTTTTGTTTTGAAAATTATTTTGATTTGAATTTCTTCAGTATATTTGATATATATAAATATAGGTATCTTATTTTAAAATTTAATTTGATTTGATATAAATATATTATATATATATCTAAACTGTTTAAAGTTAATCGGAAATCTAATTCTTAAATTTTGTTAAAGGATGATTTTAATTATAAATAAAACCAAAATTCGAAATAAATATTTAAACTTGAATAATTTAATTGAGAAAATGTTATTTGTATATTGTTCAACTGCATTCTAATACAACTTACCTAAATTATTCAGAAGTTAAAATGTAATTAGATAATATACAATATAAAATGATTTTATAAATAAAAATTTGATTGTTTATAATAAATGTTATACACTAAATTTTGATTATAAAGATGTTAATAGAATTAGATAGGATAATAGGTAAACTCAGTTAATAATTAAATAAATTTGTTTTGAAAGAATTAATAAATTGAAATTTGATCAACCTATGAAAATACCTTGAATTTAAAAGCAATTAGTGAATATAAATTTATTTAAATCGAAACTTTTATGGTTTAAATTAATTTATATGGTTTAAATATATGTAATAAGATATATTAAGTGAAATAAACTTAATAAGAATTTGGAATAAAGAAGAATTTAAATTGCTGGAAAAAATATGATTATAATAAAAGACTATTCAAATTTATGGTTTTAGAAATTGTAAATTGAAGATAATTGCATAATAAGATAATGAATTTAGAAATAGTTGAGATTGATTTTAGTGAAATCAAATGGATTAAATCAATTATTGAATATCAATTAATTTAAATTCAAATTTATATGGTTTAAATTAATTGTTACTTTGTATTACAAATCTGTTTTCTTTCTGGTTGTTTCTATTCTCCTACCTCGTTCCTTTTCGGGGACGAAAAGTTTTGAGTGGGGGAGAGTGTAACGACCCGTAAATTTCAACTGTTTTAATAACGTAATTAGTTGAAATTTTGTGAAATTTTAAATGATAAAATTTTGAAATATAAATTTGATATTTGGAATACGTCTAGTTATACATAGCGACTGGTAAATTTTCGTTCGAAAATACGAAAGTTTATTTCGCGCGTAAATTCACTTCAATTTAATCAGTTAAAAAGCGATGAAAATAAAATGTTTTCGAAACCTAAATAATTTTACATAGAAAAATTCTAAACCATCTTCTGAGCAAGTTGTCAGTTTGTCGTTTTTCCAAATTAGGACTTCTTTAGCTCCGTCGATCTTATTTTCAGCAAATTAACAGCATTTCGGTACCGATATCGACTTTTGATCGGATGATCGTACCACTGATATCTGTATACCGTTTTGATCGTCTCGTCGTGCTGATTTCCACAGTATATTCATTTGTATAATTCGGGGTCTGTTACGCCATGAAATCAGTAAAACGATTACCGTATCGGTAACCGTTTTCGAACCTTTTTGAATTCTTTATTGACTCGTTATCCACTTTGGAAACCAATAGCCATTTGCATTTATTCTCCACTGAATTCAACCTTTTGATTTTTTTAACCGGAATTTTTTTTTATACGAACCGTTTTCATAAAGGAAATTTTTAGAAAAAAAAACAATACAAAGCGGTTCTCCTTCTTCTTTGCGGTGCTCACCCACCAAATTCGCTCCACCATTTTCACGCATGCTACCCTTCTTTTTCATTGCCTTCCATCCACTTTGCTATCCGGCCTTCCACCACTCTCAGCCACTCTTCACTTTTCCAGATCTCACTCCTCCTCCTCCACGTCAGTTCCCTTTGCTTGAGCCCACTACATTCAGCCTCGCACATGCAACCGCCTAAACCCCTCAACAATCAAACCTTCACATCCATAATCGAAACTCCATGCTCCCCTGCTATCTCCGGCAAAGCACTTTCGCCCATCCCACGGCTGCCCTCTGACCACCAATCCTCCTCCTATCACCACCTTTCGACCAAACTCCAAGCACGCCCATTGGCTCTTACCTTCCACCAGAGCACGTCGAACACCAAGTGCCGAACCCATCACCTCACGGCAGCCCTTTTTGGTATGTTTATATATATTAGTCATTATATATTCTATTGGGTATAGAAGTTTAAAATATAATATGCTATTAATAGATTTCTAACGTGTCAGTTTATACGTTTTGTAAGTTATATATTTAGAAGCTGTAGTTTATGGAAGTGTATAAAACTTATATTAGTTTATACATGGTTGTATTTGTTGTTTGAGTATATACATATTTTATAAATTATATGATGTTATATTATAAGCTTACCACTGTTACAAGTTATAACAGAAATTTAGATTAGTTAGTATATTAGCTTTGAAGTTATAAAAAAGTATAATAATTTATATATTGGGAGTTTGAGATTTTAAACTTTTTATACAAAAGGTAAGAGAACTAAGTTATGCGAACGTGTTTCATGCAATATATGCGTATATGTTTTGTATTATATGACATATTAAGTTAATAATTTGAATATGTAAATATATGATTTCTGTTATGTACTGTTTATATGTATTAAGTATAAAGTTTATATATATAGAAACCTGTATATACCTTTGTATATGTATATTATAAGGTTAGGTTCTCTGGTTACGTATGTATTGAAACAATGGTTGTTATATATAAAGTTTAGGGTCTCTTTTTCCTTTTGGTTGCTGTTATAAATTTGTTATATAAGAGTATTGGTCTGTTATATTGTTATGGAAGTGTGAATTTTATAAAATATATGCTATTTCAAAGTATAAGTATATCATATATTTGTTCGGGTTTATAGATGTGATTTATACGTATACTAAGTTGTATAAATGTCGATTGTAGATCCCTTTTACAGATTAATATATATAAATATAGTAGTTAAGCTTTGGTTTGGTTCTTTTGTTTTATAAATTTGTATTATAGCATACATCGGTTTACAGCTTACGATTGATAGTTATATAATCATATATTGAATTCTATATATGGTTATAGTATACTATGTTAAAGGTTACAGTATATTTTTGTGTATATATATATATATATTATTTTATTCGCCTCAAACTTGATATTAACTTCATGGAGAATAACATTATATATTCTGTTTCTACCTAGATGATTCTGATTCGCTCTCATCAATTCAAAACCATCAGCTTTGTCGTCAATTCGTATCAATCTAGCTTTGCTCTGGGATTCGTGCTTGGATTTCGTAACTCAACCTTATTGTCTATCTCTCTAGCCTCGAAAGGTGAGCACTCACTCACGATTAACGTTCTTTTATTTATTAAATTTGATTTCAATTGAAACGACAATTGAAATATGCTGATATTAGTAAATTACACTGTTATATATGCCATTACCTGTATCAGTTCACCTATGACATCTGACACCATTATCTGTTAATTATTTATGCGATGATAATACAGTTTGGCTGATAATTGATTGATTGTTGATATTTATATTGGACGTTAAATTGTTGATGTTAAAATGATAAATAGTATGCAATTGAACTTGATATAGGATAATTAAATGTTAAATTTGATTAACTGACATTTGTATAATATGACCCCTTTAACTGTTGAATTTATTGACACGTAGGATTTGTTTAATTACATTTTGAACCACTGAATGTATGTTGTTAAATTGATGATGTATGAAATTGTAATAGATGACAAGTGAAAACCGTGATGTAATAATCTTTAATCTACACGAAATGATAGTGTAGATTCTAGAAATAATTATATTAATTCGCACAAACAACAATGCGAATTAATACGATTATTTCGGGATTATTTGAATTGATTATTGGATTGTTATTGTTTGTTGTTATTGCTTGTTTATTTACTTTGACACCATCCCAGTTATCACACTGCAAGTTCCCTTTGCTATGCTTTGATTTTGAATTGAATTGGAATCGGGTTGAAATGATAAATACCCAAATTGAACTTTGACCTAGGATAGGAAATTAAATAAAACCCGATTGGTCAATAATTTGATTTAAAAATAAAATGAAGATTTTATTCGAATAAATAATATGGTTTTGAAATGAAGTTGAAATTTGAATTTTAATGAAGGGAAAATGTTAATATTTAATAATCTGAAAACAAAATATAAAAATGAAATTGATAAAGAATATGGTTTAATTTGAGAAATGATTGAATTAAGTTTGAAATGATTAAATAATTAAGTTTGAAATTATAATTAAGTTAAATTTATTGAACTTTGAAATTATTTAATAATTAAGTTTGAATTATTTAATAATTAGGTAAGATTGAATTATTTAATGATTAAATTGAATTGAAATTCTTTAATAAGAAAAATTGAACCTTTGAATAAGTGAATTTTACTTCGTAAATAATTGAAATTGAGTTTTCTTTATTAAGTAAGTTTTTGGAAATTTATTTAAGAAAGTAAATAAGTGAAATGGATTTTCTTTAACAAGAAATGAAAATGTGAGATTTTTGGAATTAATGTAAGACTTGTAATTGAAAGAATTGACTTGATGAATTTAATTTAATTCAAAATTGTAAATTTTGATTTAATGAAGATGAACTTAAGAATTGATTTAATGAATTGGAAATTTAATGAAAATTATTTTGAATGAATAAGTAACTTAACGAATATTGAATAAAATCGATAAATGAAGTTAAATTGATTTGAATGTTAAATAAAATTTATTTAAATGATTTCGGAATGAAATTTATATAGGAACTTGAATCAATATTTGAATTGTTTTAAATAGAGATTGAAATTGAATTATAAGATTTTGAAATGATAATTTGGAAGTTTTGAACGTAAATTATTGGAAATTGATTTTGAAAGACAAATGAAATGTTGATTTACGAATAGAAATTGAAATCGAAATTGATTTGGTTTTGAAATAAATAAACGACCAATCGGTGAAATAATTATGGAAGTTATTAAAGAGACCAGAATTCGGTTATGGATATACTCTCTATCTAAACCTAAAACCACTTTAATAACTATACGTGGAGTGATGATCCAGAATGAAGTGGTTGGAATGATGTACGTGATGACTGAAGAAAGAGAACGATAATGGATAGCCTTGACACTTGTGTCAAATTGGAAATGACTAAAACAGGAGCTGTGCCGGGCCAATGGAGGATTAGCTACCTCAAGTGGACACACTTCTTCGAACTACTTATACTTGTTGTCGATTGGTGCACCCTTGATTTTGGGAGTGTTGTTTCACGGTGTTGCGGGCGCTGCGGCGTTGCGTTCTCACCAGTCCGGATCAGGCGAACGGTAGTATCACTACCTTGGGTATTGCCTCATGTGCCTTGTCATACTTGTATTCCATTTATGCGCGACCACTACGATTTTGATTTGTACCTTTAGTATATGGATTGCCCTCTGGTGACTTCCGGTTTTGGGGAAACTACGGTCTTGTATATGCTTTTGGGAATAAAAATGTGTTAAGGGTGGAATGGGCCATGACTTAACACTATTTTGATATCTTATTATTACTAATAGACATTATCTACTTATCGTACACTACTACATAGTAGATAGTTTAACGGATCCTTAAAGGATGGTTATTCCAAACATCCTTTGAGTTACTTGTATTTCAATTGCTATTTCACTTGAGTTGGATTTATTAATATAAGAATGTTAATCCTGACTCGAGTGTTTTGTATTTTGCTTTACGCTCGGGTCAGACTGAGTGTACCAGTATTCGAGACTCACCTTTAAAGTTGGAGCTTTACTTGAAGATCCAGCCATCTATTCTACTTCAGTATTCGATGATTCCAGTGATGTATTCTGATTTGTATCTGATGTATCATATTACTCTTCTGTTGTAAACTCTAATGTATTTTATATATTCATATAGTAGCTTCATGAACTACTATCTCTTTTATTTCCGCTGCATTTATTACTTTGTGTTTGTGATCTGTGATTATTTATTTACTGTATATGTTCATTTTTGCCAAATTTAAATTAACAACGCGGTATTTTGAGCAATTCAACTCCGGCATGAGTGTCTACCTATACACTTATAATGGATGCGAATGGTCCAAAATGGCGGATCGTTACAATTTTAGTAAGTAGCTTTATTTTAAATATTCTTAAAGTATATATCTTTGGATAAAGTATTAAAGTAGTTTTAATTTAAATGTTTAAAAGTATATTTTATAATAAAGTGTTTCTGTTAACCCTTAATTCTCCACGACTTAAGAAGTACGCGACTCAAGAGTTAACGAGTTAAGGGATTGCAAGACTTAACGAGTTGAGACTTTGATGACCTACGACTCAACAGGCTCCGACCTAAGGAATGGTCCGACTCAACGACCTACGAGTTAAGAAGCTCAACGACTCACGACTTAGCGTGCTACGACTCATAAAGTTAACTCTTCAACTACTCAACGAGTTAAAGGCTCTATGACTTGAGAGGGTTTCGACTTAACATGATACGACTCATCAAGTTAACTCTTCTACGACTCAACGAGACAAGCTTTCAACGACTCATGGTCTTACGAGATAAGGAGTATACGACTCATGGTCTAGACGGTTCAGCGAGTCGGGTTCAACAAGTCATGGAGATTTACGACTCATGAGAACTAGCGACTCATGAGGTCCTACGACTCATCACTCCTACGACTCATAAGGTCGTACGACTCATAGGGCTTACGACTCATCAGACTTGGAAATGTACGACTCATAAGGTCGTACGACTCATAGGGCTTACGACTCATCAGACTTGGAAACGTACGACTCATAAGGTCTTACGACCCATCAGGTTTTACGACTCATGGTGCGTACGACTCATCAGGCTTACGACTTAAAGGCTATCGAAACTGGAATCCAAGGCCCTGGCCTGTGCTATTTTGATCTGATGAGTCGACTACGACTTAACACTTGTCTTCCAACTAAGCCGCACGATGGACCATAAGGCGCCCACGAGACATCATGAGTCGAATACGAGTCACGACTTACCATGAGTCGGGTACGACTCATGACTTGGTCGAATTGAAAGCTCAGGAATCTGCTCCTATAAATACCCCATCACTTCCAACATTGAGAGGACTTTTTGGCCATTCATTTCTCCAAGCGCCGTTACGCTGTCAAAGCCTTTTCTCATTCAGCAATCAAAGATCTTCAAGCATTCGAGAAACTACAACAATCTTCGAGAAGAGCTCCTTACATCCAACACGGATTCATCGAGTTTTATCATCAAAGATTGAGCTAGTAGTCAAGAGTGTTTTCATGATCAAGTTGCATTGTATTTTGAAGGATATTGTATCAAATTGTAACCGAATCAGCAATAAAAGACTATAAAGTGGATGTAGGCTCAATTACGGACCGAACCACTATAAATCTGTTGTTCATTTACCGCTTTTCTGCTATTTTCAGCTTATATTCTGTTCCCGTACCAACGGGTGGTGCTTTTACAATTCTATTACACACACCGGGTGTTAGCGTTCACTTTTTACCGTTAACATTTTGGTGCTTTCACTGAGAATTGAACTCAGGCGATCATCCACCGTTGCTTCGCAAAGATTCATAAAAAGAACCTCTCTTAAAAAACCAGATCCGAAATAATGGCTCCTGGAAGAAGAGGTAGACCTATCAGATCCGGAAATGCTCACGAAGGAACTTCCGCTTCCCCAATAACAGACCAAGCAACTCCAACCGTTGGAGTCACCAGGGCTGAATTGGATGATGCAGTTTCTGGATTATACCAACAAATTGAAACTCAAAACGCTTTGATGATGGACAGATTAACTGCTCTGCTCGGGGCAAATCGTCAACCAGAAAATCATCGAACTACTCTTCCTGAAATGCCACCTTTCCAAGCTGATGGTTCTATGCCGCAACCAACTTGTCATGAGCATATGCCCGGGCAAAATTCCGAGGGAAGAACTAATGCTTGCTCGGAGGTGTCTTTGAACAATAAAGAGTACCTGTCTGAAATGGTTGGCCGCATCATGAAAGAGAGCATGCAAAGGGAAGAGGATGAAGCTGACTGGGGATTTGCGCCAAGCAGAACTCCGTTTACTGAAAGGATCCTAAGAGCGGAGTTTCCAAGGAAATTTGCACCTCCTACTATCCAAGCCTATAGGGGAACCAGTGACCCTAATCATTTCCTCTACAAGTACGATTGGCATATGACCGGTGCAAGAGCATCAGACGAGATCAAGTGTCGATACTTCCCAGTATATCTGGAAGGTGTGGCTTTACTTTGGTTCACAAAGCTTCCAGTTCGATCTGTGGATAAATTCTCCGACTTAACGCAAAAGTTTAAAGAACAGTTCAGATTGTATGCTTCAAAAGCTAAGGATATAATGTCACTGTCTAACCTTGAACAAGCGCCCGGAGAATGAGTCAAATCTTTCTTGAGCCGTTTCAATATAGCTTTAGCCGAAGTAGAAAATGCGGAACCACGCATGATCCTGACTTATTTGATGCGAGCTATTGATAAATCGAGTAAATTTGGAGTATGGCTAAAGATGAAGGAACCGAACTCACTTGATAAATTTTATAAAAAGGCCGATGAGTTCATTCGCCTTGAAAGCCTTTCTGCAACATCGAAAGTGGTTACTGCCCAGACTGATAATGACAATGTCCCACCTAAGAAAAGAGAATCTGAAAGTCAGAAAAGGGAGAATGAAGGAGGAAAGAACCAGGGAAATGAAAAGAAACCTCGCCGCTTTAATTCTTCGGATTATACCCCTTTAACTGATACACCAAAGAATATCTATTTCGCAACAAAAGACGTTGTCCAGTATCCTAAGCCACCTGAGATGACGAAAGGTGCAAAGAGTAATGGAAAATTCTGCCAATTTCACAATCAACCTGGCCATGACACTGACCAATGTCGCCAGTTAAAGAAAGTGATTGAAGAATTGTTGGAACAAGGTAAACTCCAACAATACGTTAAGAAAAGCGAAATCAATCCAACCTCATCCACTCGGGATCAACAACATCCTACCCGTCAATCCGATTCTCACAACAACACTGCAGTGGAAGATTCAGAAAAGCTTGTCATTAATGCTATCACAGGGGGACCATACCCAGCAAGCAGAAGATGGGATGACTACTAATTACCCACTAAACTGCGGCTGGGGCATCTCTCACTTTCTTTGGCATAAAAATCCAAAAGCTATGAATCAAGCATAAATGGAAATCCAGCTTGGAGATTCTGAAACAATAATAACTAGCATTCATTTTTTACTTAACAGCATTGCTTGAATTTGTAAAGATAATGATGGATGTGTAACTTCTGCATTGTAAACCGCTGAGAAATCAGTGTGACTCAATAATGAAAAAACTATGCATTCTGTGTTTTCTAGTATAAAATGCCTGTTATATTTCGATGTGTAAATACTCTAAACGTATTGCTAAAATGTCGATCTAATACTGCAGGTCATTAAAGCAAAGCCCACCCATCGCAAAGCTAAGCGAGTCTTACAAATCATTTATTAAAGCAAAATCCCATACAAGAGGAACTTCACATAAAAAGTTGATGGCTCCACTATGTCAAGCCCTCGTTAACTGGTTGCGATCGTTGATATAAAAAGGCATCCAACCAAATAACTTGCGTTTACTCTGTGGAGTCATTCAACAGTAAAGTCTACTTCTTCGGATAAAGCAACTTACTTGCAAAAGAAAGGAAGACGCGCTTGGAAACGATGATAAAGGATTGCAGATTGGCGGATGATGATACAACATGGAAACAGCCAAAGGGACGTATGCCTCTCAACAAGAAGGCCGAGAGATCCACTAAAGGGACGCCTTCCCAATCGGAAGGAACAAGACCCTCGCTAACTGGTCGTGATGCATCCGACCAGATAGCGTATGTCCGCCCCGTGGATTCACTCGCCCCTGAGACGCAACCTACCTGGCACACCAACCAACCAAAGCCCTCTAACGAGGCAGGCCAATAAATGGGAGTGCTTTACTCAATCAAAAAGATCGGTGGAACTACCAAAGGGGCACCTCGTTAATTGATTGCGATCGTTTGTACAAACAAACATCCAATCAAGAAACTTGCGCCTGTCCCATGGACCCCTCCGACCATGAGAAAGTAACTTCCAGGCAATCACAAGCCCTTTTCGAAGGCACAAGCCCTTTTCGAAGGCACAAGCCCTCTTCGGAGGCACAAGCCCTCTTCGGAGGCACAAGCCCTCTTCGGAGGCACAAGCCCTCTTCGGAGGCAAAAGCCCTTTTTGGAGGCAAAAGCCCTTTTCGGAGGCACAAGCCTTCTTCGGAAGCACAAGCCCTCTTCGGAGGCACAAGCCATCTTCGGAGGCAAAAGCCCTTTTCGGAGGCACAAGCCTTCTTCGGAAGCACAAGCCCTCTTCGGAGGCACAAGCCCTCTTCGGAGGCACAAGCCATCTTCGGAGGCAAAAGCCCTTTTCGGAGGCACAAGCCTTCTTCGGAAGCACAAGCCCTCTTCGGAGGCACAAGCCATCTTCGGAGGCAAAAGCCCATTTCGGAGGCACATCTCACCCGTGTAGAAGTGCAAAATGCTTCTCTTTGGAGACCCACTTCACCAGAGATGAAATGCCAAAACTGCTTCTCTTCGGAGACCAAAAGACCTCTTCAGAGGCGTACTTCACCTTGCTTGAAGTACCAAAAATAAACCCTTTACTGGGGCACAAAAAAAAAATCGAAACCTTCTTCAGAAGCTCATTTCACTGTGCAGGGAAATTCACTTTCAAACAAATAAAAGTGACCATTCCCAGAAGTCGAAGTGTTCTTCAGGAAGAAAAAGAAAATAAAAATTTCTCCAAAGACAAGATATACTCTATTGAAAGCAGAATAATTCTTCCCTGAAAAAGTAGAAAGTTATTCCCTAAAATAAGAGTATCAGTCTTGTGAAAGCAAGAAATATTACAATATACTTGTGGTATGGGGGCAGCATTATACAATTCAGTTACAGTAATAAAAGTAATATACAAGCGACATACCACAAGTTCATTGCAATATCACGTAATAAAGATGTGGAGTAAATGCGTTCTTGAAACACAGACAAAAAGTTCGTACAAATAGAAAGAATTGTTTACTCTACACTTCAAATAAAAAACAGATGTATTCCTACATACACAAGAATTTGTACAAGAAAAATATCTATTTATTTCAACACTGTGAGAAATTTTTTACATTGTACAGGATGATACAAAAAGAAGCGGAGACCGGTATCCGCACAATCCACGGTCAATACAAAAAGCAGAAAAGACAAAATCAAACTCATTTCCCCTTCTTCCCACCCTTGGAACTTTTACCCGGCCTGGTAATTAGCTTCGTAGGCCGCATCGGAGAAGAAGGAGAAAGAGACTCAGCCGGATCAATCTCTGCCTCATCCCCAGCAGCAGAAAAACTCTTCTTTCCTTTCTTCGAAACCACACGTTTCCCCTTCTTCTTGGAAGAAGACTCACTCCCCGGAGCAAGAAATGTAGAAAGCTTCGTGTCATAATCAAAAGACTGCTCCGGGGTCTTCTCGCTATCCTCCAGACCTTCTGCCTTCTGTTCTTCGGAAGCAAGTGGTTCGTCTAAACCTTGAAGGGCTGCTATTGGTTCTTCCTGTGAACCTGGCTGAGAAGCTGGAAGAGATATAACTTGAGAAGGAGGAGGAACGACAGCTGAAGAAGGAAGAATTGGTGCAGTTTCCGGCACGACTGCTGCATAATAAAAGAAATCAAAATCAGTATTCTCCGAGAAAAAAGAAGACCGTGAATCGTCAAAGTTACCTGGAGAAGCCGGTTTAGCGAGATCAATCTCAAATTCCCGAGCTTGGAAGTCCTTCATTGCCTCTTCCTCTGTAGGGGTGGTTACAGTTTCTTTGTCAACCTTAGCGGGAGGCATGGAATGAGAACTGGAGCCAGTAATATCCGCATAAGCTAAAGCCGAAGTATAAGCAGGAGCAATAGGAGGTGTTTCTTTCTCAGGAAGCTTCTCTCCCGTCGCCTCGGCCCGCACTCGGATAAGCTGCTCTTTTCCTTTGGCAAGGGCAGCGCGATCGCTCTCACTTAAGTAGGTAGCTTGAAGATCTGTTTCAGAATATCCGGCACCACCAAATAAGTCAATAATTGCCTCCCATACTTCCGCTAGGGTGACTTCATATTCTGGTCCCAAAAATGAAAGGCTCCCACGCCCCAGGACACAATGCATATAAAAGTCGAACAGAGTCGCGTCAACGGTGGCTATGGTCGCCTTATGGGATTCTTCGGCTGCGGCTTTACCAGAAAGAACTTCATCACGATCTCTTTCAGCCTTCAGTAACTGGGATTGTAGCCTAGCAATTTCTAAGTCTCGAGAGCTGAGTTTCTCCTGAAGTTGAGCAGCGTCATCACGATATTTTCTAGTAACATGCTATTCTGCTTCAAGTTTGACTTCAGTATCTCGCTGAGCAGCATGGGCGTCTCGAACTTGTTTTTGAAGCATTTCTTCTTTCTGAGAATAAGAAGTGGAGGAAGTAGCAAGCTCATTTTTAAGTTTTTCAACTTCGGCTTCGAGCTTCACATAACCATCGCTAATGCTTTTCATCTCCGAGTCATGCTGCTTACGCCATTTGTCCCACTCAGATTTATCATTTTCCCTGGTCATCATCGCTTCAAGGTTCATATGGTTGACCCTTTGAAGTTCATCAACCAGCTTCTGCCATCCAGACATTCTTTCGATGTCAAGTTTCACAGCATCGACATTTTTCAGCATCGCCTGCTTATCAATGGGGACCAAGTCCAAATCAAAACGCACTCCTTTCAGACACCAATTCGGAAATCGGCTCTGAAGAGTGGGAGGACCATCTCCAGCTTGATACTGTGGCCTATTAATGATTGTCTAGATGTCAGACTCCTTAAGGGCAGGAGAACCGGAAGATGTGTTAGGAGGAACAGAAGCGGTAGTCTTTTCCGAGATGTTAGATGTGTCTTTCTCACCAAGTCTGGTCCGTTTACTGGAATCATCAGAAGTGTGACTCTTCCCCTTATCATCGTAGGATTTCCTTTTATAAGGATCGTCGCTTCTGCGGGAAGAGTCACGTCGCTCGTCCCTACTCCCATAGTATTCCTCGTCTTCTCTTCGGCGACGCTCTTCATAAGCTCGCCCCTCATGAGCCTTTCTGGCAGCCCTCTCCTCATCAGTTTCCTTCACAGCACTGATGTAACTCCTAAAGTCGTAAGCCTCACGGCTTCCGTAACGCTGAAATTTGTTGTAGTAAGAGCCGCTTCGCCCCATCAGAGAACCTGAAATTGAAGAAAAAGACCAGTTTTAGAAATCCTCAAGTTGAAGAGGCTAAGTGCATATAAGTGCCAAAATTCTAAGTGTGTGTGATGTGCAAACTACGCGCATCAGACTACAAACCACTTTTGGGTGTAGATATGGCAATAAGTTGTGCGGAAGGCATTGTGGTTTGTTGCAAAGAAGAAGTTGCTTCGACAACAGGAGGAACCACTTTAGAAACATCATCTTTAAAGAGCTCCTGAGAGGTTATCATGATGTCGCTCAGACTGTCAAAAGTATCATCGCCATTGTGCATGGGAGATTTCTCTTTTTCAACTTCCACCTCAGCCATCTTTTCAAGAGTGTGAAGATTTTCCTCCTCTTCAACAACCGGGGCAAGTGCTAACTTACTGGATGGTCCAGCAATGTCGATAGAAGTAGAACACTTTACCAATGAAGTCTCAGCGGTAAGATCTTGCGATAAAAGTTCTTTAGCAGGAACAGGGGCATCTGACTCCTCAGCAGGAGAATCAGGGACTTCATGTGGCTGAGTGGAATGGGAAGGATGTAAGAGTCCAAATTCGTGGAGGAACTCATCTCTCAATAGAAATTGAACACTCCTCTCCTCAACCGGCATGGCCATAAGCCTCTCAAAGGTAGTCTTGTGACGGGATTCCCTAGAGGGGGAAGGAAGCGCTGAAACAGTAGAAAAAGAAGTTAACACTTGACAATTTGGACTTCAAAGAATTTAGAAAAAACATAGGGAAAAGATAGATAATCGTACTTCCCACTCTCCAAATGGCGTAAAATCCCGGGGGACAACGAACAAAGAAAAACTGGCTCAGAAACCCAGGAACGCTTTCGGGAAGACCAATAATCAGTTTGCGATTCCTGGCACTCCTTACAACTGTGATAGAGGGATGGTCCTTGGTCCTTGTGAATGAGCATAGAAAGCAAATTTCTCCAAAACTGGGAAAACGGTCCAGCATTCTCCTAAAAAGCACACACAGTCCCAGCAGGATGGCGAAGCCATTAGGATGAAGTTGAAAAGGAGAGATAGATAATCGAAGGAGGAGTTCTCGGAGACAGTCATTAAACGGGGGAATCGCCCCACTCAAGCACATTTGGCGGTTCACTGCAATGAAGCCGTGGGGCGGCCTGTCAGCAGTGTCATTTACTCCAGGGAGCAAAGCGTCAGATTCAGCAATGCCAAACTGGGAGCATAGTTGACGGAAGACTTTACGACTCAGGGTGGTAGGAGTCTTTTCTGGGGGATCATTCAACGGAGTAGCAATTGGAAAAGCTTCTCCACTTGGTTCCAAGTCTTCTTGATGAGATGCCATTCTACACAATCAGCTGAATGTTCAAAAGTGAAGGTGCACGTTTCCTAAAAGTGTGAAGTGCTGTGCAAAACTAATGAAAATAAGAAAAAAGCAAGTATAACTGGAAATAAACTAGCTAACAATCAGTCGATTACGAGATTTCAGAACTTGTTAATGCTCAAGTGCAGTGTTAATGCAGACAAATCAGTTTTAGTTAACCATTACGATTTTGCTTTAATACTTCACTTGAGTTAGTTATTGTGTAACATTTCAATCATACAGTTCATTTAATTTTAATCTTTATCAACTAATCTGTCATCCGATATGGGTAGTCGGTGGCAGTATATTCGTCCCAGTTTTTTGCAAATGTTATAACAGGCAGTTAAAATTATTGACAATCTATAAAAGAGTGCAACAAAATTCAAGAGTCCAAAGTTCAAACAACTCAAGTCTTAGCATTCAAGGCAGTGGGAAATTTGCTCAAGTTCTAACTCGATCACAACTTAGCGAGGGGCAGATTTTCCTAAGTCCTAACTCGTTCACGGTCTAAAAGTTATGCCATGAATCAAGTTGAGTCGTAACTCTCCAATCGTACCACACATTCAAGCAAAGTGAACAAGTGCTAAGTCGCGAACGACTCAAATGGTTCCTACGAGCCAGGGTTAACTATTCTCTAAGTCATGAGTCGTGAGGAATAAAAAGAGGCTTCAAGTCGTAAGTCGTAAGTCGTAACATCAAAACTGCTGGATCACGCGAAATTACCAATCCATCTAACTCCTGACTCGCTTAATCCTTAACTCGTTAACCATCTATCCATCCAATTCCTAACCCATTTACCTCCTAACTCTTGAGCTTTGTCACTCCTAACCCGTTAACTATTCAACCCGTTAATCCATTAACCAGTTAGCCTCTCCATCAACCCTATTTCTAAATCACCGTAAATCACAAATCGTTGCAAGTCATACCGAACCACCTTAAGTTCATGGATATCCTGTATAACGGTATTCGCAAGGCCCAAAGGGAAAAAATCATGGATAAAGGTCGACGGCAATGATCGGCGATTGGGAAAAGGGAAAAGATGCTTACGCGGTGTAATTGGGAATGGCTGGAAGTAAATCAAGTCGAAATCGCCTTTGGAAGCTTGAAATTGCGTTAATAGCAGATACGGCTTAAAGAACGAGTAATAGGAAGACGGAGAAAAGAGGAACGACCTAAGCATTTTATACCCCGGGTCAAAGGAATTGGAATCGGCCCACACGAGTTAAGATGAGTCGAAACACACGACCTACGACTTAGGCGTGTATTTCGAGGGGCAAATGTTAACCCTTAATTCTCCACGACTTAAGAAGTACGCGACTCAAGAGTTAACGAGTTAAGGGATTGCAAGACTTAACGAGTTGAGACTTAGATGACCTACGACTCAACAGGCTCCGACCTAAGGAATGGTCCTACTCAACGACCTACGAGTTAAGAAGCTCAACGACTCACGACTTAGCGTGCTACGACTCATAAAGTTAACTCTTCAACTACTCAACGAGTTAAAGGCTCTATGACTTGAGAGGGTTTCGACTTAACATGATACGACTCATCAAGTTAACTCTTCTACGACTCAACGAGACAAGCTTTCAACGACTCATGGTCTTACGAGATAAGGAGTATACGACTCATGGTCTAGACGGTTCAGCGAGTCGGGTTCAACGAGTCATGGAGATTTACGACTCATGAGAACTAGCGACTCATGAGGTCCTACGACTCATTACTCCTACGACTCATAAGGTCGTACGACTCATAGGGCTTACGACTCATCAGACTTGGAAATGTACGACTCATAAGGTCGTACGACTCATAGGGCTTACGACTCATCAGACTTGGAAACGTACGACTCATAAGGTCTTACGACCCATCAGGTTTTACGACTCATGGTGCGTACGACTCATCAGGCTTACGACTTAAAGGCTATCGAAACTGGAATCCAAGGCCCTGGCCTGTGCTATTTTGATCTGATGAGTCGACTACGACTTAACACTTGTCTTCCAACTAAGCCGCAAGATGGACCATAAGGCGCCCACGAGACATCATGAGTCGAATACGAGTCACGACTTACCATGAGTCGGGTACGACTCATGACTTGGTCGAATTGAAAGCTCAGGAATCTGCTCCTATAAATACCCCATCACTTCCAACATTGAGAGGACTTTTTGGCCATTCATTTCTCCAAGCGCCGTTACGCTGTCAAAGCCTTTTCTCATTCAGCAATCAAAGATCTTCAAGCATTCGAGACACTACAACAATCTTCGAGAAGAGCTCCTTACACCCAACACGGATTCATCGAGTTTTATCATCAAAGATTGAGCTAGTAGTCAAGAGTGTTTTCATGATCAAGTTGCATTGTATTTTGAAGGATATTGTATCAAATTGTAACCGAATCAGCAATAAAAGACTATAAAGTGGATGTAGGCTCAATTACGGACCGAACCACTATAAATCTGTTGTTCATTTACCGCTTTTCTGCTATTTTCAGCTTATATTCTGTTCCCGTACCAACGGGTGGTGCTTTCACAATTCTATTACACACACCGGGTGTTAGCGTTCACTTTTTACCGTTAACAGTTTCTAAATTATTTTAAAAATCTAATGTTTTTTTGGTACTTGGTGATTTCAGTAGAAATAGGAATATTTGGAAAATTTATTCCATGAGAGAAGTACGGTTTGAATTTGATTTCAAAGGATTGAAAATGGAAATATATCTTGCGAAGATATTTTGAGGTTAATAAATAATTTGGAAAAAAATTATTTATGGTTGGATGGATGTTTGTGAATGTTAATTGATAGTTAAATAACCGACTATCAATATTGGCCAATGCGCTGATCGTTTCGAAGAGACCGGGATCGGCATTTATTTTCCGAAAAACCACTTCGATTCGGTTTGTACGTTTTCGTAGGGAAAACGAGTTTGGAATCGAAGATGGAGCAGTGAAGTGCAAGGGCTAGTCGCTACTAATCCTGAGGATATTTCCAAAATGGATGTAGTAGGAGTAGTGCCTTCGGTACCGTTCGGACCCGAGACGGACTTGTGTGGATGAGTGCTTTCGGAACATCGTCAGGTGGATGATGGGCATTCTAAGGGATATGTTCTAAAAAGGTAACGCTTAGCCTCGAGCCTCATCAACCGGGAATGACTGAAAATCAGGGGTTATGCAGCAAGGCTTCGTGGGTCGCACCCACTTGAGAGTAAGGTCATCCCTGTCTAGATGTCCCTTTTATTTCGGCTTAGTGGTGCGGTTGCAGATCACAACCGTGGGGTGATTTTATTCGGAATTATCCAGTAAGGGATGGTTCTGGTCTTGTGTTGCAGGGGATTGGGAGTAATCCTCGGTACGCTGATCTAGACCAGGTATTGTGACAGGTGGTACCCCAGTGCCTAGTCATTGATGGAAATCCATTCTCCCTACGTGCCTTTACGGTTTTGTTTGTATACCTATTAGCTGAAATTTAATCATGTAACAATTTCAGCTATTTGAATAAGTATTTGTATATAGACACTATTATAATATCAGAGGATTTTGATAAAAAGTGTTTTGGCTATCGTATGGTAAAAACCCGACATGTTTATTTGTGGCGTGGTCTTACGAGATGCTTTTGATTTCAAAGGATTTGGAAACTTTAATAATCCAATTGAGTGTGTTTTCTCACGCTGGTTTTCCAGACTGACTCGGGTGTTATTTTATTATAATACTCGGGTCAGACCGAGTATTATAGGATACATGATATGATGCTGTGGAGCTCAGGAGATGAGCTGGTTGGCGAGACGTATCTTCCGTATTTGTGTATGTATATTCCACTGTGTAGATTGCTGTACATTCAGTTGTATTGAGGACATGATATGATTGTTGTCCAGTTGTATGTTATGTGTACTCTGATGATGTATTGTGTAAAACAGATATAGTTTTATTTTGTGTAAAGATCAGTTGTTATCTATTATATTTTATTCCGCTGCGATGTGAGATTTTGATGTTGTTTTCTATTTTCTTCTTCTACCTCTTCTTCTTAACTCAAATGGTTCGTATTTCGGTTCTTCTTGAGTTCATTAATGGAGATTAATGTCAATTCAAGGGGTACGGATTTGCGGGCTGTTACAATTATCTTTAATAAAATAGTTAATTACTTCCAAAACACTTTCATCAAATCAGTTAATTTACTTTAAACTCGTTTACTAAACCAATTAACTAACTTAAAATATTATTTATCAAACGATATATTAAATTCAAATAATCATTAATTAAAAGGAATAATTAGTCTCAACTGTCATTAACTAAAATGATTTATAAAACTTACATACTATTAATTAAAACAATTAATTAGATTCAAATGATCATTAGTTAAAATGATTAATTACATTTTAAATATCATTAATTAAAATGATTTAGTTAAATTCAAGCATCATTAAGTAAGATGATTAACTCAATTTCAAAACACTATTATTTAAAACAATTAATTAAATTGAACCAATCATTAATTAAAATGATCAATTAAAGTTCAATATCAATACTTAAATTGATCTAATTAAATTAAAATCTCATTAATAAAAAAGATTAATTAATTTTAAACATCATTAGTTAAAATGATTAATTAAATTAAAATACCATTAATCAAAATGATTAATGAATTTTAATTAAAATATCATTAATCAAAAACACAAGCTCAAGTTCAATACACTCTCAAGGGTTTAGGGGATGATGTTCAATAAATGACGGTGTAATGGAAATTGCTATAACGACACTTAAATAGTTTAAACGGAATATCAAGATTACTTTCTATTAAACATCCATTTTTCAAATGGAAATTCAACAGAAAAATCAATCAAACAATTTAACTAACATCTAATCAATCAACAATAGTTTACAGCATCACCTATATGATATAGTAAATTTTGAATGTGAGTTAAACTCATATTTAAATAATTATCCTTTATTATAACTAAATCTTATCCTACATTTATCCTCTAAATGTATTATCCTACCATTCAAATTATATTAAACAACTTTTTATTAAAATTTTACTTTAAGCTTAACACTATTAAAAGATAACTTTTAACTTAAACCTTTCACTGAATACTTAATAGTCAAACTGTGAAACTGAATTTACAAGGGTTTCGTTCTCAAGGTTCCCAAATTCCTATTTACCTAACTTATACCTTACTAAGGAAAATTTCTTATAAACTTATTCAACAATAGTCAATGCTCAAACTAGACGATCGTAACTAAACAAATCCTAAATGATAACAATAAAATATTATCATCTCCTAATAATCAATTCATCAATGCAACTATATTAATTTTGTAAATAATTCTTGTGTATATAAAATATATTCCTAGGTAAAATTATTTCATTTACCATTTTAAAACAATACTATATTGGTAGGTCTGTTCAAGTGTTTAGGAATCCCTATCGATAACGCTGATCAGACGCATTGACCAGAATTCATATACTACTCAGCGGATCAAACATTATAATATAAAACATTTTTATAACACTAACAAATACGCACTCAATATATATTTATACTCCTAGACTTATCCTAGGACATTACTAATCCTATCCTTAGAGAATTTACCCCACCAGGGCTTAAGGGTTCGCTAAACCTAAGCTCTGATACTAACCGTGATGACCCACCTTTCTGACCCTTAGGAATGACACTTAATACATCGATAGTATTCATGTGTCATTGCCCAAGCATCCAAAAGACAAATTGTCATGGGGTAAAATAAAGAATAGAACATGACAGGATAGAAAAACCTCACAATGGAATGGTTGCATATAATATAAAATGATATAGTACAAAATGTTACTCCTTACATGGAGTTATCAAAGTTAAACAAAAGTAGTACATCTAACTGATTTGCAGCTATACATTTTGACTTTTCATTTTTAGATACAAAACACACATACGTAATCATACAGCAGAAATAAATAACTAGATAACTAAGGAGCAGCCTACTCGATCACCGTCTTCAAAGAGCTCCAAAGAAAAACCTACTATTCTAGGACTGCTCAAATATAATTGAGTACCCGATAGTTTAGGAAAATAAACAACCCGGGTCAGACAATATGTCTGGTATAAGTAAAATTCTAAAACAAAAGGGAGTGTAGTTAACAATAATATGTAGGACCACGCCGCTAGCGCGGAACGGGTTTTCTCCCACATAAACAACAACCAAACATAAGAATGGAAAAGAATAATAGGAAACAAATCCAAACATAAATGATGGGCAAAAATAGTATAAAGATCCAGACTTGAAAGAATGGAAATAGTCTGAACAAAATCCAAACTGGGCATAATGGATAAAACAAGATAACAGTCCAAACTTGATAGAATGGACAAAACCTATAATTAAACATCGTGAAGAGTGGTTGACTCTTCCTGTTGAAATTACAGAAAAACAATTCAATGGTTCGAATCAAATAAAGAAAGGAAATTTTCCAGCAATGACTAGGCGGGTGCACCCCCTTGAAGTATAACTCTAGAAATATACTTCTGAGAAGCTCATTTCTCTATGACACTTCTCGGAATACTTCAAGCCAAAACCCACCAAACCATACCGAGAATCCGAATATTTCATATCTAAAAGTGCTACCTAATTCAAACTTAGATGAGATGTGAAAGTATCCTGATGGGAGTAACCCCACATAGCTTGGCCTTCTTTTGCACTTTGGATTTAGTCATTTCCAATAAAGGATTTTAAAGCTCAATGGAGCAGCAAATCGTCTTAGATGATGAAAATAACTAAGCGAAGGTAATCGATAGCCGGAAAACCAACCATCAAGGATATAAAATGATGGTATATGGAAATTAAGTCTTGTATACCCATTACTACTCGTTGAATTCAAACTTGTACTATTTCTTGGTTAACAATAATACCGGACAAGTCAAGGTAGTGTTACCTCAAAGTCATGTCTCACAATTATTCTTAACTTTCGAAATAGCAACAAGTCTACTTCTTCGATGTATAGTGTTAAGCATACAAATAAATTATTTCCATATAAGTGATATCGCTTTATGGAAATTAACTCATTTCCATAAACGAGTCAAACTTTTTATTTTAAAAATCGAATTTGTGCTTGGCTTCACATTACAAGTATTAGCTTTTAAAACACTTTGTTAAAAGAGTTCACTAACTTTGAATCATTATTATAAAAAGGATTTAACAACTTAAAACATCCTTATTACATTGATTAGTTAACTTTAAAATTTTGTTAACTAAGTTAATTAATCAACTTCAATAACCTTTAAAGTAAATTACCTTTAAACATCATTAATTCAATTAATTAATAAATATAAATATAATTTATTAAATTAATAAATAATTAATTAAACATCATTATTTAAAAATGATTTATTAATTATAAACATCGTTAAAGGAGAGATGAGTTAAAGTTAAAACAAGTTGATTAACTATAAAAATCATTTATTAAAAAGATTTACTAACTTAAAAACATCATTAACAAATTGATTAATTAACTTTAATCCATCATTATTGAGTGATTAATTATCCTTAAACATCATTAAATAAAATGATTAATTAATTTAAAAAATCATTAACCAAGTAAATAGTTAAATTTAAAACACATCATTAACTATGTAATTAGTTAACCTTAAAACACATCATTAATAAGTTAATTAGTTAACCCTAATTTTTATTAATTGGATAATTAATTAAATTAATTAATCATTATTGTAATTAATTAAATTTGAAATTATTAATATTCCAAAAACTTACTTAACTTGTAAAACTAATCGAAGCGCGAAGATGAAACCAAATAGTTCCGATAAATGGTAATTTCCCGAAAATGCTGATATAGCGACTATCGTTTTACAAGCAGTTCGAAAAACAAGTTCAAGGCATTAACATTGCTACCAAACATCACATTGCAAGGGTATGAGAATATATACATGGTGAGTTACAATAATACAACATATATCAAACATTTGCTAACTATAATTAACTTTAGCCACTAACTTTTCATATCGCTTACTACATGCAAACTAACTTCCAAATGCGATAACTTTTTACAGCATGAACCAAACCTACTACCAAACCATCACTATACATATACAACAAGAATTCATAGGTCAATAATATGAGCACTAAAATAGTTTTAAAACTTTGGTTATAAGGGTGGAGTTTTACTCACAAAAATGTAACCAAACGAAGTCGAATCGCTACATGATCTTGCCAACACTCGAACTACACTTCCTAATCACCAAAGCTCGGACTTTTGAGCCATATGTAGATTGATTTTGGTTCAGCCATGGGCTTATTGGGCTCGGCCATGGATGAAAGTGGGAGAATTTGTGTCTTATTTGAATGCAAAATTATGTAAAGAGGGTATTAGCTAGTTTAAGAGGATGGAAGTGAAAATAACTTGCGTTTTCAAGCTATGAACTTCGCTATGGGGGCCATGGAAATGTAAATGAAGAGAGTGAAGATGAACTTAGGAAATGGTGATGTAAAGTGAAGAATAGTGAAGATATGGAGGTATTTATAAGCATGAAACAGGGGAAATTACTAAACTAACCTTGCTTTTTCTCCACCACTCTAACAATGCCACATGTTCCCCCCTAAAATCCTCCTCCCCCATCATATTACATGGCCATGGTGGTGTAACGACCCGACTTTTCATACCAGAAAAATCGAACAATCAGGATTAAAGAAGAAGAGGTAGAAGAAGAAAATAGAAAACAACAACAGAATCTCACATCGCAGCAGAATAAAATATAATAGACAATAACATATCTTTACACAAATTAAACTATATCTGTTTTATACAATACATCATCAGAGTATACAGAACATACAGCTGGACAATAATCATATATGTCCTCAATACAAAAAATACACAGCAAACCAACACAGCGGAATATATATAGACAAGTACGGAAGTACGTATCTCCATCCAGCTCGTCTCCTGAGCTCTACAGCATCATTTCCTATATCTGTAATACTCGGTCTGACCCGAGCATCATATAAAACAATACCCGAGTCAGTCTGGAATACCAGCGTGAGAAAATCACACCCAATTTGATTATTAAAGTTTCAAAAGTCTTTTGAAATAAAAGCATCTCGTAAGACCACGCCACAAATAAACATGTCGGGTTTTTCCCTTACGATAGCTAAAACACTTTTTATAAAAATTCTCTGATATTATAATAGTGTCTATATACAAATACTTATTAAAATAGCTGAAATTGTTACATCTATTAAATTCCAGCATACTAGCCACAATCGTGGGTAATAAAAACAAAAATCGTACAAGGCACGTAGGGAGAATGGAGTTCCAACCAATGACTAGGCACTGGGGTACCACCTGTCACAGTACCTGGTCTAGATCACAGTACCGAGGAGTACGCCCGCTCCCATGCAATACAAGGCCGGAATCATCCCTTACTGGATAATTCCAAATAAGATCACCCCACGGTTGTGATCAACAACCACACCACTAAGCCGAAATAAAAAGGGACATCTAGACAGGGATGACCTTACTCTCAAGTGAGGGCTACCCACGAAGCCTTGTTGCATATCCCCTGATTTTCAGTCATTCCCGGTTGATGAGGCTTGAGGCTAAGCGTTACCTTTATAGAACATATCCCTTAGAATGCCCATCGTCCACCTGACGATGTTCCGAAAGCATTCATCCATACAAGTCAGTCCCGGGTCCGAACGGAACCGAAGGAACTATTCCTACTACATCCATTTTGGAATCACCCTCGGGATTAGTAGCAACTAGCCCTTGCACTTCACTATACCATCTTCGATATCAACTCGTTTCTCACGAAACGTACAAACCGAATCAAAGTGGTTTTCGAGAAATAAATCTCGATCCTGGTCTCTTCGAAACGATCAGCGCATTTGGCTAAATATTGATAGTCGGTTATTTAACTATCAATTAACATTCACAACAACCATCAATCAATAAATAATTTTCCCAAATTATTTATTATTTCCAAAATATCTTCACAAGATATTATTTCTATTTCCAAACCCCTTTGAAAACGATTTCAAACATATTCCTCCACGGAATAATTTCCCAAATATTTATTTGCCCTGAAACACCAAGTACAAAAGCCCTTTTAGATTTTTAAAATAATTTTAAAAGCACTTTATTGCAAATATACTTGATAATATTGAAATTAAAACTACTTTAATACTCTATTTAAAATATATATTTTAAAAATATTTAAAATAAAACCACTTTGTAAATATAAACTAATTTCCCTTTTTAAAATATAATACCAAGTTACTTTATATATATTTACTACAATAATAGGATTGGAAACACTTACTTTCGAATTTAACATTTAAAAATAGTAAATTTCTAAAATATGTTTTTCAAAACAACATTTTAAAAACTTTTAACTCATATTTGAAATTTCTTTGAAACCGTACTTGGCTATCCAAGGAAAATACACTTCTCTTCCACTTCTTTATAAAATAAATCACTATTTATTTTTAAACAAATTCACATCCCTTTATAAATTCCCAGCTTGAATTTATATTTCCAAATATCCACTGATATTTTATTTTACTTTATAATCCCAATTAATAAATTCCAAAATCTCACTTTTCTTTAACATTCCAATTTCAAACACTTATATCAATTTACAATTGATTTCAAATTTTCTTCACTTTTGAAATAAATTTCCTTATTTACTTCATTTATCTCAAAACACATTAACTTTCAGATTTTATTTCTTAATTATGAGTTAAAATCATTTTAACTAAAATTTAAATTTTCAGATTTCCAAAATTCCTTATTTATCCTTTAATTAAATTTAATCCTTTACTTCAAAATAAATCCTTTATTCTTTAAAATAATATCACTTTAGTTTAAAATTTATTATCCTCTGTTAATTCAAAATCCCCCTTTTCCATATTTGTTAGAATTTTGAAATCACTTTTATTTTATTTTATTTTTCCATTCATTATTAAATTTATTCCAAATTCACTAGAGTTATTTTCTTAAAATTTTACTCTTTGATTTCTTTTCAAAAACCCAATTCTATAGATTTTTATAACTCAATATACCGAAGTATTCAATCCAACCCTATCATCCAACATTTAAATATCAATAAAGTTATCACAGGATATCAAATATTCAGAACAGAATATTAAATAATTTAAATAATTTTGAGGAATCCAGTTGGATCCCTCCAACCTGTTTCCGTGCATCCACGGATTTAGCACAATACCAATTCCACTTCGAGGTGGAATATCGCGGTATATGGGATTTATAAGATATCATCCGCTATTATGAGGCGCATAGGGTCTCATCCGCTATATAATGCGGGAAATCAATCACTCCAATATATATACTATATATACTACTATATATAATATAACACATCAAATCAATGCAATCATTCAATCAATTATTTAAATTTAACTATTTAAATTTAAATTAAAACCAGATGAGTGAGATTAACTCACCTTTGCTTTTTTTTGCAAATCGATCCAACCCAGCTTATTCTCTTCAGGATTTTAGACCTTGTACAAACATATATGGTTTATTAATATTTGGACAAATCGAATGATCAATTACCATTTAATAAATTTAATCATCTAATTATTTTATTTAAACAATTTTTTTTTCTAAACAAATATTTCAGTTACAAAATAATTCAATAAGTTAACTTTCCTAATACATTATTTTAAAGCAACAGGTAGGTTTAATATGTCTCTATATATTTTTATATGGATAATTTATATTCATATATATATTTCCTTCCTTCTTCTTTTGCAATTCCATACACACACACACACACACTTATCAGATAATCCACATAGAGTTAAAAATCTAAATTATATAAATTCAAACATTTAAAATCCTTATATATTTTTTTCCAAACCTTATCTATATATTTATACTTAATGTTTATAACTAATCATATTTATCTTTTGAAAACCACATACCTAGATAAAACCATCCATATAAATTTTCCAACACAAACATATATTACATATTAATCTAGAAAATAAAAACTACTTACCACCACGACTCGTCGACCGGCCACCCAGAACTCGCCATCGCAGCGAGCCTAGCTTACTCGCGAGTTTCCCCGTGCTCGTCTGACCCTAACACCAGATCGCGAACCCTCGTGAACCAACATAGACGTCGGCATCGAAACCCTTCATCCATCGCCGACCTGTCGAGTTCGCCTTTCTCCATCAGCGCATACGCCTGCGCACGCAACCCAGCATCACAGCCAATCGATTCGAGACGCACGAACACGAGCCCTAATCGATCGACTTCGACTCCTCGCATGCGTACAACACAGCCACCGCATCCCACTTCCGCGAACACACGATTAGATCGGGAGCTTCCTTCTTCCAGTTCGACATGATTTTGATTTCCTTATATATATTTTTTAGCTTCGATCTGAGGAAATCGGCAGATAAGGCGATTTTAAAACATAGATGAAGGCTCGATTTTTTTTAAAAACAATTTGATTTTGAGATATCGAAGGAGGCGGCCATTTCATTTTTATTTTGAGGTTTTGATTTATATTTCGAAGAAAATGGAAGTCTCCGTTCTTCTCTATTTTCTGCGTGATTTTTGAAAAGGAAACGGGAAGACAAGATGTGAACAGATAGAGAGGAAGCGTGTAAGGAAAGGTTAGCTACATTATTTATATGTGAAGAGTGATGTGAAACTTTATTTGACTGGTCAACGATTATATTGTTATATCATTTAAAATTTAATCGTCTCGAATTTTACAACTCAAAATCTTGACCACCTATCAAGGCATGCCGCTAGGCGTTCATAATGTTGTACTCCTATTCCGAACGCAATGGAAAAGGTTTCGAGTCCAAATTCAATCGTATGGAGAAAATAGCTTTTTGGACCAGTTATAATATTGAATTTTCAATTTAATTTCCGTGCGTTTGCCTATCGTACGACCAAACGATCACTCCAAACACTACGAAAATTGAAATCCGATAATAATACAATATTACGGATCCAATAGAACTAGTTTCGTCAAAATCCGAGACTGTGCCCCGGAAGGCTATTTTTAAATTCAATTTAAACGTTATAATTTCAAAACTGAACAAACCACTTTCAAATTCAATTTTAAAAGTTCCATCACCTTCAGTATTAACAATATAAATTTTTTGAGTCTTTAAATTATTATTAACAAGCTCAAAACTCAAGATTCTCTATTTTACCCTATTTTCAATTGTTTAATTCAATAATTAAATTATCCAATAAATATTGATATTTGAAATTCGAGTTAAAAATTTAACTTTTAAATATTTAAAACAATTAAATATTTCAATTTCGAAGGTCCAAAATTCCGGGTCATCACATTCCACCCCCCTTAAAAGAATTTCGTCCCCGAAATTACCAGTTAGGAAGAATGATTCAATCCCCGTTAACTATTTCCTCAATCCAAATAGTTTTTTTTATAACTATCCCCAACAATCTTTTTATTAAAGACACGCTATCAATTTTATTAACTTCCCAACCCTTCATAGTTCCCCAAACCTTTACTTATTTAATCATTAAAATTATGATTCAAATTTAAATTTAAATTCAAATTTTAAATTATCAAAATTTCTCGAAATTTTTCTAACCCCCTAAATTCCCGAAAATTTTTGCCAGCATCTCCTTTGCGCGGCTAGTTCGGTACTACTACAAAATGGCTCTACGGCCCCCAAATCTCAAAAAGAAAAACAAAAAGCCGAGTGGCTAGATCAAAACCCAATCAAATTTCATACAGAAATTTTAAATACATACCTTTTAAGTCGGCAATTCAAATTTATATTCTATCTTAACACCTATATATTCTATTTAGCAATGAAGTCCAATTACAACATTCAAAAATCATTTTGTATATTTCTTTACAGCATTCTCAATATCATTTTTACTTCACTACTAAAGTTTATATTCAAATTGAATTTCAATTCCATATAAATTCAATTTGCTTCAATTTGCAAATTAATTTCAAACCTCAATACTTTTTCTCAATTTCATCCAGATTCTCATTTTAAATTTTACTTGCATTCAATTTCCCTTACATTTTGAATACTGAATTCTATTCACATTATCACAATCCCTATTTAATTAACTACTTCTCCAATTGGTTTCACTTACTAATTTATTTAGAGTCTCAAATAAAAGTTTATTGCAAACTTTTTCTTCCTTTAATTTCTCCGATTTCATCTTACTTTACATATACCATTTAAATTAGATTTCACTATTCAGTTTCAATTCTAATTACTTACGAATTTTAAATCTTTTGTCGTTAGTGAAATTTTTTTTTCTAACTCTCAAAATTTTCGGAAATTTTTTGCAGAGTCTCCTTTGTACGAAGGAGCTTTTGCAATTTGACAAAAGAGATAAATATATATACATCGACCCACACGGTCGGAAAAACAAAAACAGTTCATATTTCCTATTTTTATTGTGTAGACGTACCTTATTTAGCATTTTAAGCAAGCAGCTTATTTCTTTAGCATATTGCGCAATCAAATTCAGCCAACCAGCTTCCCTGAACCTGTACTAACTCAATTTACATATGTAAGCGACAAATATAGGAAGTTCATAGCATTTTCTTATATTTAAATAGCTAAAACTTGGATTCTATAAACAATGCATGTTATATACTTCCATAAGCACATATAAAATGTTTCAACATTTATTTTAAATGCCTCCAATCAATACATATGCCATTTCATTCAACTTAAGGGTTTACAATTCACTTCCCTTCATCCAATTCATTTTTAAGTCCAAACAACTCATATTCATATTCATTTATATCAAAATCAATTTTATTTCACTTCTATCATTCAATTCCATTTTATTTTACTAATTTAATTCAATTAGTACTCATTCAATCCATTTTAAACTTATTTCACATTTCTATTCAGTTCCGAACTTATTATTTCAATAATAAAGCCACTTCAATTTTATTTCTATTCACTTGAATTTTATTTCACATTCAATAATTTATTCCTGAATTCTTTTTATTAATAACAGGGTCATTTCCAATTTATTTCTACTTACTTGGATTTTATTTACAAATTCAAACCATCGCTATTATAATCCAATTCTATTTTATTTGACTACACTTCCAATTATATTTAATTCACCAACAATTCAAGTTGAATTTATTTATAACCCAAGTTCATTCCCAATTTCATTATTAAATTACAATTCAACTTCCATTTAACCAATTTAAATTCCATTTCCATATTCCATTAAGTAATTAAGTAGTTTATTCCAATTTAATACCCAATATTTGACTTTATTTCAAAAATCACTTTAACTATTTACTTGAGTTCAATATATTTAATAAATCAAGTTTTGGACTTTTATCCATTTCTCAAAATACAAAACAATTTCATTTGGCTCATTTATCCTACTTCTAAATTTTACAAGTCACAACTTATTTATCCATACTTTCGTCTATTTAAAATCAAGCCCATTTCACATTTTACTTTCTAACTCGGGATTATACATTTTATTTTGCCAATATATATTTTTTATTATTCCATAAACATTTTAAATAAAATTCTAGAGTTTAAACAATTTCCAAAATACGAAATCACCTTTTAAATCGACTATATCCAAAATTCTTTGGCAATTCAATTATTCTTTTGAATTTCAAAACCGAACCCAGTTTGCAAACAATTCCAATTCAAAACAATTTGGTAGCAATTCCTCTCCTAGAAACTCGAAAATAGACATCAATGATGCTGCAGTCATCACCGAAGTTATTTTCCAGTGACCGAAGAGAGTTTAGTGCTATTATACCAATCAAAAGCATTTCGAATATTTTTAAATTCCAAACTTTACCGAATTTCAAATCCAATTCAAAATATTTCCCTAAATAATATCACTGCTATTTCTTCAAAACCTTTGAAAACCATTTTCAATTCCAAAGGAATTTAAACTTTTCCCAAAACTTCAAATTCGAAATCCATCCAATTTAATATTCAAGCATTACTCTAGAAATTTTCCTCATTTTTGATTATAAATCACATGTATAATTCACATTTATAGTTACATTTACAAATTCCATTTGTATTTGAATTTATTTCTTAGCTTTTAGTTATAATTTCAATTTCCTATTTAATTGTCCCCAAATGGTTGTAGTAATCACTCTCTAACATCCAAGCATCCATATAAACATATAACTAAAATACCTTACAGAAAACCATTTCTTATATATATAAAAAATAAATTTTGGGTAAAATTATTACATTTACCCTATTTTTAAAACCATACTGTGTCGGTTTACCTAGTTTAAGGGTTTAGAAATCCCTATCGATAGCATGGCGTCCCACGCATCGACCAGAATCCATAAACACTCAACCGATAAATCAACAGAATATAAAACAATTTTATATTCACTAATAAATACGGGCTCATATCTATTAATACTCTCAAAATCATTCTAGAGTACTATCGTCTCTATTTATGAGTAATTCCCACCAGAGCCAAGGTTATCGCCAACCTTCAGCTCTGGTACCAACTGTAACGACCAGACTTTTCATACTAGAAAAATTGAACCATCAGGATTAAAGAAGAAGAGGTAGAAGAAGAAAATAGAAAACAACAACAAAATCTCACATCGCAGCGGAATAAAATATAATAGATAATAACATATCTTTACACAAATTAAACTATATCTGTTTTATACAATACATCATCAGAGTATACAGAACATGCAGCTGGACAGTAATCATATATGTCCTCAATGCAACAAAATACACAGCAAACCAACACAGCAGAATATATGTAGACATGTATGGAAGTACATATCTCCATCCAGCTCGTCTCCTGAGCTCTACAGCATCATTTCATATATCTGTAATACTCGGTCTGACCCGAGCATCAAATAAAACAATACCCGAGTCAGTCTGGAATACCAGCGTGAGAAAATCACACCCAATTTGATTATTAAAGTTTCAAAAATCTTTTGAAATAAAAGCATCTCGTAAGACCACGCCATAAATAAACATGTCGGGTTTTTCCCTTACGATAGCTAAAACACTTTTTATAAAAATTCTCTGATATTATAATAGTGTCTATATACAAATACTTATTAAAATAGCTGAAATTGTTACATCTATTAAATTCTAGCATACTAGCCACAACCGTGGGTAATACAAACAAAAATCGTACAAGGCACGTAGGGAGAATGGAGTTCCAGCCAATGACTAGGCACTAGGGTACCACCTGTCACAGTACGTGGTCTAGATCACAGTACCGAGGAGTACGCCCGCTCACCTGCAACACAAGGCCGGAATCATCCCTTACTGGATAATTCCAAATAAGATCACCCCACGGTTGTGATCAGCAACCGCACCACTAAGCCGAAATAAAAAGGGACATCTAGACAGGGATGACCTTACTCTCAAGTGGGGGCTACCCACGAAGCCTTGCTGCAAATCCCCTGATTTTCAGTTATTCCTGGTTGATGAGGCTTGAGGCTAAGCGTTACCTTTATAGAATATATCCCTTAGAATGCCCATCGTCCACCTGACGATGTTCTGAAAGCATTCATCCATACAAGTCTGTCCCGGGTCCGAACGGAACCGAAGGCACTATTCCTACTACATCCATTTTGGAATCACCCTCGGGATTAGTAGCGACTAGCCCTTGCACTTCACTATACCATCTTCGATATCAACTCGTTTTCCACGAAACGTACAAACCTAATCGAAGTGGTTTTCGAGAAATAAATCTCGATCCCGGTCTCTTCGAAACGATCAGCGCATTTGGCCAAATATTGATAGTCGATTATTTAACTATCAATTAACATTCACAACAACCATCAATCAATAAATAATTTTCCCAAATTATTTATTATTTCCAAAATATCTTCACAAGATATTATTTCTATTTCCCAACCCCTTTGAAAACGATTTCAAACATATTCCTCCACGGAATAATTTCCCAAATATTTATTTCCACTGAAACACCAAGTACAAAAGCCCTTTTAGATTTTTAAAATAATTTTAAAAGCACTTTATTACAAATATACTTGATAATATTGAAATTAAAACTACTTTAATACTCTATTTAAAATATATATTTTAAAAATATTTAAAATAAAACAACTTTGTAAATATAAACTAATTTCCCTTTTTAAAACATAATACCAAGTTACTTTATATATATTTACTACAATAATAGGATTGGAAACACTTACTTTCGAATTTAACATTTAAAGTAGTAAATTTCTAAAATATGTTTTTCAAAACAACATTTTAAAAACTTTTAACTCATATTTGAAATTTCTTTGAAACCGTACTTGGCTATCCAGGGAAAATACACTTCTCTTCCACATCTTTATAAAATAAATCACTATTTATTTTTAAACAAATTCACATCCCTTTATAAATTCCCAGCTTGAATTTATATTTCCAAATATCCACTGATATTTTATTTTACTTTATAATCCCAATTAATAAATTCCAAAATCTCACTTTTCTTTAACATTCCAATTTCAAACACTTAAATCAATTTACAATTGATTTCAAATTTGCTTCACTTTTGAAATAAATTTCCTTATTTACTTCATTTATCTCAAAACACATTAACTTTCAGATTTTATTTCTTAATTATGAGTTAAAATCTTTTTAACTAAAATTTAAATTTTCAGATTTCCAAAATTCCTTATTTATCCTTTAATTAAATTTAATCCTTTACTTCAAAATAAATCTTTATTCTTTAAAATAATATCACTTTAGTTTAAAATTTATTTTCCCCTGTTAATTCAAAATCCCCCTTTTCCATATTTGTTAGAATTTTGAAATCGCTTTTATTTTATTTTATTTTTCCATTCATTATTAAATTGATTCCAAATTCACTAGAGTTATTTTCTTAAAATTTTACTCTTTGATTTCTTTTCAAAAACCCAATACTATAGATTTTTATAACTCAATATACCGAAGTATTCAATCCAACCCTATCATCCAACATTTAAATATCAATAAAGTTATCACAGGATATCAAATATTCAGAACACATAATATTAAATAATCTAAATAATTTTGAGGAATCCAGTTGGATCCCTCCAACCTGTTTCCCTGCATCCATAGATGTTAGCACAATACCAAATCCACTTCGAGGTGGAATATCGCGGTATATGGGATTTATCAGATATCATCCGCTATTATGAGGCGCATACGGTCTCACCGCTATATAATGCGGGAAATCAATCACTCCAATATATATACTATATATACTACTATATATAATATAACACATCAAATCAATGCAATCATTCAATCAGTTATTTAAATTTAACTATTTGAATTTAAATTAAAACCAGATGAGTGAGATTAACTCACCTTTGCTTTTGTTTGCAAATCGATCCAACCCAGCTTATTCTCTTCAGGATTTTAGACCTTGTACAAACATATATGGTTTATTAATATTTGGACAAATCGAATGATCAATTACCATTTAATAAATTTAATCATCTAATTATTTTATTTAAACAATTTTTTTTTTCTTAACAAATATTTCAGTCACAAAATAATTCGATAAGTTAACTTTCCTAATACATTATTTTAAAGCAACGAGTAGGTTTAATATGTCTCTATATATTTTTATATGCATAATTTATATTCATATATATATATATTTCCTTCCTTCTTCTTTTGAAATTCCATATATATACACACACACACACACACACTTATCAGATAATCCACATAGAGTTAAAAATCTAAATTATATAAATTCAAACATTTAAAATCCTTATATATATTTTTCCAAACCTTATCTATATATTTATACTTACTGTTTATAACTAATCATATTTATCTTTTGAAAACCACATACCTAGATAAAACCATCCATATAAATTTTCCAACACAAACATATATTACATATTAATCTAGAAAATAAAAACTACTTACCACAACGACTCGTCGACCGGCCACCCAGAACTCGCCATCGCAGCGAGCCTAGCTTACTCGCGAGTTTCCCCATGCTCGTCTGACCCTAACACCAGATCGCAAACCCTCGTGAACCAACATAGACGTCGGCATCGAAACCCTTCATCCATCGCCGACCTGTCGAGTTCGCCTTTCTCCACCAGCGCATACGCCTGCGCATGCAACCCACCATCACAGCCAATTGATTCGAGACGCACGAACACGAGCCCTAATCGATTGACTTTGACTCCTCGCATGCGTACAGCACAGCCGCCGCATCCCACTTCCGCAAACACACGATTAGATCGCGAGCTTCCTTCTTCCAGTTCAAGATGATTTCGATTTCCTTATGTATATTTTTTTAGCTTCGATCTGAGGATATTGGAAGATAAGGCGATTTTAAAACATAGAGGAAGGCTCGATTTTTTTTAAAACAATTTGATTTTGAGATATCGAAGGAGGCGGCCATTTCATTTTTATTTTGAGGTTTTGATTTATATTTCGAAGAAAATGGAAGTCTCCGTTCTTCTCTATTTTCTACGTGATTTTTGAAAAGGAAACGGGAAGACAAGATGTGAATAGATAGAGAGGAAGCGTGTAAGGAAAGGTTAGCTACAGTATTTAGATGTGAAGAGTGATGTGAAACTTTATTTGACTGGTCAACGATTATATTGTTATATCATTTAAAATTTAATCGTCTCGAATTTTACAACTCAAAATCTCCACCTCCTATCAAGGCATGCCGCTAGGTGTTCATAATGTTGTACTCCTATTCCGAACGCAATGGAAAAGTTTTCGAGTCCAAATTCAATCGTATGGAGAAAATAGCTTTTTGGACCAGTTATAATATTGAATTTTCGATTTAATTTCAGCGCGTTTGCTTATCGTACGACCAAACGATCACTCCAAACACTATGAAAATTGAAATCCGATAATAATACAATATTATGGATCCAATGGAACTGGTTTTGTCAAAATCCAAGACTGTGCCCCGGAAGGCTATTTTTAAATTCAATTTAAACGTTATAATTTCAAAACTGAACAAACCACTTTCAAATTTAATTTTAAAAGTTCCATCACCTTCATTATTAACAATATAAATTTTCTGAGTCTTTAAATTATTTTTAACAAGCTCAAAACTCAAGATTCTCTATTTTACCCTATTTTCAATTGTTTAATTTAATAATTAAATTATCCAATAAATATTGATAACAACTATACAATCATATACAAATATAGACCTTATCAAGATTGCAGATATATGCTCCAAGAAGGCACCATGCTCGAAGATATTAAGACTCAATGAGAAATGAATATTCATTGACCATACTGTAGCTAATAAGGTTATTCTATTGTAAAAGAGTCCTATAAAAAATATTATTAAGGTCTCCTTGAGTATATATGCATACATGATCACACACAATTTCATATACATCAAAATTAAGGTGAAAAACTATTTTTACACCTCATGGACGTCTAAGATAAAATCACAGATGTCTATGATAATTCTCGGGTTAAAATTTAAACAAGTCACAGACGTTTGAGGATTTTACCATAGACGTATGAGGATTTTACCACAGATGTCTGTCATAGGCAAAAACTGTTAATTCTAAATAGACACTTCTGTTTTGAAACAAAAGGAAATAACCTTTCAACGAAAGTGTGCATCCATTAAAATAAATAGACTTTCTCAAATAGTAACAACTCTTCATCTGCACCTTTTTGAATCTATAAATACCACTTTGATTGAGAAGTAGATCATCTAACTTGAATTAATCTATTCTTTACTCTCTTGATTTCTGAACACTCTCTTACATATACATTGTTCACATACTCTCAATCTATTATAACCAAAATAGTATTTTGGTTAAATCACTTCCTACAACTCAAAGCATTCATATTTATATACTCAAAGGAGATCATATAAAGATTTGTACTATAAGTCAAAAACTATGTTATTTGGAACACAAGATTGTCAGAGATACTTTTGTATTAGCCTATTCCTCCAAGCGAAGTGAGGGTAATTTGTTTTAAGGAAATACCGAAGGGGAGCTTCGGGACTGGATGTAGGACGGGAGGTCCGAACCAGTATAAAACCTCTGGTTTACACGCTTTTTATACTTTACTATTTATTGTCTACTATTGCGTTAACTTATACACTTGCATATTATACAGAAGTTAGATAATATATGATCCACAAGACTTTCAGTTGGTATCAGATTATGGTCACTTCAATCTATAGTAACACGTAATTGAAATCATTAAAATGGCAAGTACATTTCAAGAAGGTCAATCAACTACTCATCCCTCACTATTTATTGGTTCTAATTACGCTTATTGGTCAATGCGCATGTGAATTTTTATGGAAGCAAATGGATTAGAAATATGGCTAGCAACTCAAAATAAATATGAAGCACCTGACACTGATATTGGCACATGGGCTGATGCACAAAAAGCAAAGGCATCTAACAATGCCAAAGCTATGAATGTTTATTTTGCTCACTTGATAAAAATGAATTTTCACGATTCATGCTTTGCACTACTGCTTATGATATATGGCGTACATTACAAATTACCCATGAAGGCACAAACAAAGTTAAGCAAACAAAAATTTCTATTCTCCAAAATCAATTTTCATCTTTTAAAATAAAATCAAATGAGTCAATCATTGACATGTATGCTAGATTTCAAACTATACAACACGATCTTATGGCACTAAGAGTTAAATTCACTGATTTTGATTTAGTTACACGAATTTTGGACTCTTTGACAAACGAATGGAAAAGAAAAGTTTTAGCCATTGAAGAAGCTAACAATCTTTCCCAACTCAAAGTCGAAGAGTTAATAGGAAATCTAATGTCGTATGAAGCTAATTTACAAGCAAGAAAAAAATTCAAGAAAGGAAAAACATCGCATTTCAGGCAAGTAATGACAACTCTGACTTGGACGAAGATGAGATTGTTTTCATAGCGAAAAATTACAAGAAGTTCAAGAAGTTCAAAAAGATGACGAAATTTCAAAACAACACAAATTCCTCAAATCAAACATCAATGAAGTGCTTCAGGTGTGATAAATTTGACCATATGAAGAAAGATTGTCCACTATTCAACAATGATAAAAAGAAAAAAAATTCGAAAATTTCAAGAGAAAGAGAGGAGCATTTCAAGTAACTTAGGATGACTCTAACTCTTCATCATCATCCGACAGCGACAGTGACTCAGAATAAGCAAATGTTTGATTCATGGCTAACGCAAATGTTTGATTCATGGCTAGCACAAATGAGGTACATCATGAATTAACTAATGATGAAATTCTTGAAATTAGTATAGAATTAGATGACAAGTATAGAGAATTAAAAAATTAAGTAAAGAAAATATGGGAAAATTAAATACAGCTGAATTAGAAATTGGATTGTTAAAAGACGAGAAAACTATTTTATAAGAAGAATTAGAATTAACACAACAAGAATGTAGAAAATTATCATCTCAAAATGGTACTTTAACACATGATATAGAGCTGTGCAGTTAAAGCGCCCTGCCGCTCCATGGCGTTTGAGGTGCAAAAAGTTGTAGCGGAGATATATCGGGGATATAGCAAGATATAGCGGACGACTTTAAAAAGAGGAATGATGAACATTCTACATTAAAAAGTGGAACAATTATTACTTATTATTTCCCACCAAGCAAAACAAGTTATAATAAAGTAAAGATAAACAAAGTTGACACTTAAAAAGTTAGAACTAGTTATAATAACCAATAGCGTATATCATTGTTACATCAACTTTGAAGTTACCATAAAACTTAAAAGCAAGACATCAAGCAAAATGCTTGTTTATAGGAAAGGGGGATATAGCGGGGCAACAAAATCAGGGATATAGCAGATTATTGCCCCAATATCGGGGATAATAGTGGATCCGCTATATTGGGCTACTTTATAGGAATATCGTTGCCCCAAAAGTCCGCTACGGGATATATCGGGGCAATATCGGGGAATTGACTACATAGATATGGAGAATAACAAAATAGAGAATTATAAACTTGAAAAAGAAAAGTATGAATTAAAAAAATTAGAATTAGCTAATACAAAAATTTATGATCTTAAAAATAAATTAGATAAAATTACTAATAATGTTTCAAAATTTAATAAAGGAAAGCAAAATCTAGATAATTTGATAAAGATTTCAAAACCATCAGGAAATAGGAAGAGATTAGGATTTAACAAAAAAATTCATAAACATTCCAGAAATAATCTAGTTTCTAATAATAATCAAAGATTTAAGAAGTATAGTACATTATATACAAATTTTAGAAAAACAAAATCTAAATATGAAAATAAGGAAAAAATGATTAAAATATGGATTCCAAAAACAAATAACAAACTGATTAGACAAAAACACACATATGTATATGTAACGCCCCACCCCGAAACCCACATTAGTAAAGAGAATTATCAAGTAATTCCGTCTACTAATGCGGAGAATAGGGTTGGTTAAGGGCGACCGAATAGTAATGCATTAGCTAATGACTAAGTACGTCGAAATCTTACCAATTTTTTTTCGAATTCCATATAGTCGACATACTCAGTGATTCACTAATACGATACTATACGGCTAACGGATCTATTCAGAACAAAGCACAGTAACATCATAACATGTCACAGAAACAGCAGTCACAGATAATATATATATACTGATACAAAACCAAACATCTGATGTAATACCGTTCACCACATAATATAATACAACATCATCCCATAAAAGAATATATACATGAAGTGGTAAATAAAAGATCCATCAAAAGTGGAGATATCCAAGTCCATAGTCATGAGCCCACAAAAGATAGCAAAACGGATCCAAGCATAAAGGACAGTCAACCAACCTAACCTGCAACTCGGTCTGACCCGAGTGATAAACACACGGGTCAGGCAACTGAATCTTATCGTTAGAAAGGAAATACGATAAGGTATAAGGGAAACATACATCAAGGGATCAATAATTAATAAGAATGACTAAGGTTGATATCAAGGATTGTCTATCTCTAAGATGTTATATTTCTACACTTACTTGGGTTAATACTAGGGGATTCATGCATATAAAGAAAACATTCAAATATGATTCATGAATAAATAAACTTGTCAAAGTGGTAAATGAAACCCAAGTATAAAACCATAAAATTGAAATCACCAAAATCCTCAAGAACTCATATTTCGCCTTATTCATCTCTATAAGGCTAAGTAAACACATCAAAATATGGTGAAATCAAAATTCTCTTAACTCATAAAATAAATCTCAAATTGGCCAATAACTACATGCTAAAGCATGTTGCACGTGCTAAAGTTCTCAGACTAGTGCTAGTAATATAGTTAGGTACCCAACAGATATCTCAGAGGCGACCGAGGTCACCTTTTCCGGATTTCTCAGATTCTCAGATTCTCAGATGACCCGAAGGTCATAGCACTAGTAATTCTAGAATGTGTCGCTAACTTTCGGAGAGGAATCTGTAAAGTGTTAACTTGTGTCCCATACCACATGTTCGCACTAAACAGTTTACTAACCGTTAGTCAAATCCACATTAAAATAGAAACTCAGATGTTCTCAAAAGTCATATACCTTGCCTCATATCATCGGCATATGGTATAAAATACTAAGCTCAAACTATTCGCAAATCAAATGAAAAAAACAAATCATCGGAAAAATCATCAACCAAAGCAAATACAACACACAAGTCAACATGCAAGTGCTCAAGATAGCGATCTTGCATCAGCTATTTCAATCCTTTAATCACAGAATTTCATAGAGTGATACAAATGAAAGTTGTCACATTCTTTCTGCAGTTTCCAAAACTTTAAAAATTATAGGATTTGGATAAGAAACGCAAAAGTTATGTACAAAATACTAGCTCAGGTTTGCACAAAACACTGAGTACACTACAACAACAGGACAGCGAGTTTGCAAAAGGTTTTTCAACATTTTATTCAATGAATTTCAGAAAGTGATACAAATAAAAGTTGTCACACTCTTTCTGCAGTTTCCAAAACTTTAAAAATTATAGGATTTGGATAAGAAACGCAAAAGTTATGCACAAAATATTAGATCAGGTATGCACAAAACACTGAGTACACTACAACAACAGGACAACGAGTTTGCAAGAGGTGTTTCAACATTTTAATCAATGAATTTCAGAAAATGATACAAATAAAAGTTATCACACTCTTTCTGCAGTTTCCAAAACTTTAAAAATTATAGGATTTGAATAAGAAATGCAAAAGTTATGCACAAAGTACTAGCTCAGGTTTAAAATTACATAACTGAGAACAATATGCATAACAACAGGGCTGCGGCTTAAAGAGCCATTTTGACCCTGTAGATCATAGATTTTGACAAATCATAAAACATAAAAGTTGAAGACCATTTTCATAGCTAGAATTCAAAAAAAGAATCACCTGATTCAGACTTACAAGTCAAAAGATATACCTAAAACAATTATCAGGTATGGATTTATTGTCGCTGTCTTTTGCTCTCGGGACAGCGACAAAGAAGTGCATTTTTGACCAAATTAAACTCAAAAATTCATAAAACCCAAAACATGAAACTTTTAGCTTAAATCCTAAGCTTTCCAGAACATCAAAGATCATCCAATTTGGATAATAAAAGTGAGAGATATGATAAAATTAGTTTCAGCTTCAATCTCTGAAAAAAAATTCCAGCAAACAACAAAGAGGACAACATATGATTGACATACAAGTTTATTCAAGTTAGAAGTGTGAGTTAATACTCACTTTAGGATGTATTTGCAGAAAATTGAGGATTTAGCAAGCAAAGATTGGTGCTTTAGACCTAGATAAGCTTTAGAGACCTGCTAGAGAAAGAAGGATAAACATGCAGAACAAAACATGAAATTACAGTAACTCAAGTTCTCAAAAGGAAGAAATTGATGAAATACTTTCTGGTATTGCATAGATTACCTGTTAAAGACTTAATTTTGCAATACTTTCTATAATCTTTAGATAATTTTTTTGGAGGAAATTGATTATTGAGAGGAGGAGGCTAATTTGGTGTTTCTGGTTTCTTTTAGAAGGAAGAAAAATTGAGAGATTGTACGTACCAAAATCTCTCTGCTTTCTTTCCAAAAAAACCCTTTGTTGTCTAAGTGGGTTTTGGGCTTGGCATGGATCCAATAAGCTTAAGTGTTATAATACTTAGACAAATTCTTATTATGCTATACTATATTACACATATTTCCACTATTTACATCACTAATTTACACTATTTAACAAAACAACTTACATAATTCATGTTTCAAACTTTATAAAAATGTTTAATCAACATATAATAATTATTTTAGCTATTAACACTAATTTCCATTATAAAAATTCTATTTTTATCTAAATACTTTAATTTACATCATAATTACACAATTCATTATTTTTGACAACAAAAATTACATGAAATTATTTCTCTTGTTTATTTTATCCTAATAAAACATGTTAAAAATATTTTTACAAACAAATATTGATTTTAATCAATATTTTACATTTTACTTACAATATTATCCATATTTAATTTTAACACATCATTAAAATTAGCAAAAAAAAAATCACTAATTAACCACTATTTCTACAATTACTACATTCTACCAAAATAAAACCATTCAAAGTTCATTATTACCTCTAAAAATACTTAATAAAGTTTTTAAAACTTTATTCTCTCCATTTTATATTTATTTACAACAAATAAATGTTGAATTAATTTCTTTTATCTTTTATTTAATTAATTCACCACCAAATTAACTTAATTCCATTACCCAGATTTAATTTCCAACCAAACCATCTCATTACCATTTTATTTCATCAAGTACTCATTGTTTATTATAAAATAAACAATTTTAACAAAATTTTACATCTCCAAATTTATTTTATTCCTCCATTTTGAATTATAACCATCATTATAATTTATTTTCACAGGTAATCACAAAACCAGGGTTGTTACAGACTCTCCCCCTTATAAAAATTGCGTCCCCGCAATTTCTTAGAGAAGAGCCGTATTCAACACAATTTATTTCATCTACCAAAGGAAAATAGATAGGCTTGAGTTAAAATTCTCACCCTTCGCACGAGAAGATAGAAAGCTGGGATAGGATCGCTCGATATATTCTCTGGTTTCCCAAGTGCAATCTTTCGGATTCTCCGACCATTGAATCTTAACAAGAGGAACGTTCTTGCTTCGAAGGCGTCTCACCTCCGAATCAAGCACGCGAATAGGCTGCTGAGAAGTAGATAAACTCGGTGAAATCTCAAGCTCAAGCTGCTCGGAAGGATCAATGACTGAATCTGAATCTCGAATACATTTCCGAAGCTGAGAAATATGGAAGACATCATGAATACCCGATAAATGAGATGGCAGAGACAATCGATATGCTACAGGACCAATGCGCTCAATAATCGGAAATGGTCCTATAAAGCGAGGAGCTAATTTCCCAGTGGAGCTAAAGCGCATTACTCCCTTCATAGGAGATACACGAAGGAATACAAGATCACCCACTGCGAATTCCAAAGGCTTCCTACGGTTGTCCGCGTAGGATTTCTGACGATTCTGTGCCTCTCTCATCCGCTGTCTAATCAAAGATATCTTCTCAGAAGACTCACGAATTGAATCAGGACCGAGAATGAACTTCTCGCCCGATTCCAACCAACAAGAAGGCGAACGGCACGGTCAACCATAAAGAGCCTCAAATGGTGCCATACCGATACTGGATTGGAAGCTATTATTATAAGAGAATTCAACCAATGGAATGTGATCTTCCCAAGAACCACCGAAATCAAGAATACACGCACGGAGGAGGTCTACAAGCACACGATTCACCCTCTCAGTCTGCCCATCAGACTGGGGATGATAAGCTGTAGAGATATTTAGCTTTGTACCCAAAGCTTGTTGAAAGCTAGTCCAGAAGTGACTAGTGAACAAAGGATCACGATCACAAACTATCGAAGAAGGAACACCATGTAATCGAACATTTTCCTTAATATAAAGCTTCGCTAAAAGAGGAGCATTCCTATTAGATTTAATAGGAACAAAGTGTGCGGATTTAGAGAGACGATCCACAATAACCCAAATGCTCGAATGACCCAACCTCGAACGAGGTAGGCCATCAACGAAGTCCATCGAAACCTGGTCCCACTTCCATAGCGGAACCTCTAAAGGTTGAAGGAGACCGGATGGCCGCTGATGCTCGGCCTTGACAAGCTGACAAGTCACGCAATTACTTACATAACTTGCAATATCCCGCTTCATGCCTTCCCAATAATAAAGGCGATGCATATCCGCGTACATCTTACTACTGCCCGGATGAATGGTATACTTAGTGCGATGACAATCATCAAGTATGTCACGCCTAAGTGCTGAATCAGAAGGCACAACTATACGGCTCTTCAGACAAAGACAACCGTGAGAATCAATCGAATAATCCCGCAACTCCTCATTACGGGACTTGGATAAGCATGACTGAATGAGACGCATAATACCATCATCATGTCTCTGGGCCTCGGAGATACGATCAAGAAGAGATGGTCGAGCATCCATGCTAAATAAATAAGCTGGAGAATCAGAAGATGATGCTCGATCACGAATATCAAGACAAGATAGAGTCTCTAGAATATCCCATTCGGCTAACATCAAGGAAACTACCGCCGAATGCTTGCGACTAAGCGCATCAGCAACACGATTGCCCTTCCCAGGGGTATACTCAATGTCAAAGTCATATGAGGCGAGAAACTCTAACCATCGTTGTTGCCTCATATTAAGATCTTTCTGCGAAAAGAGATACTTGAGAGACTTATGATCAGTGTAAAGAATGAAGTGCTCTCCCAAAAGATAATGACGCCACATCTTCAAAGCGAAGACGATAGCTGCAAGTTCTAAGTCATGGGTAGCGTACCGAATCTCGTTCGGACGTAATTGCCTTGAAGCGTAGGCAACAACCCGATCCTTCTGCATAAGAACCGCACCAAGACCACTAAGGCTGGCATCGGTATAAACGATGAGATCCTGATTCCCCTCAGGAACTACAAGCACGGGAGCATGAGTAAGGAGTTCCTTCAATCGCCGGAAGGAAGTCTCACACTTATCAGACCAAATATAACGAACACCCTTCCTAGTAAGACTAGTAAGAGGAAGAGCGATACGAGAGAAATCCTTAATAAAGCGGCGGTAATAACCGGCTAATCCCAGAAAGCTACGAATCTCATGAACATTCTCAGGCCTCTTCCAATTCTGAATAGCCTCAATCTTAGATGGATCGACTGAGATGCCATTGGAAGATACAACATGACCTAAGAATTTCACTTGCTTCTCCCAGAAGTGACATTTAGAAAGCTTTGCCTTGAGTTGATGCTTGCGGAGAGTACTCAAGACAATTCTAAGATGTCGAGCATGATCTTCTTCGGATCTAGAATAAACTAAGATGTCGTCGATGAATACAAGGACGAACTTATCGAGATATTCCCTGAATACTCGATTCATGAGATCAACAAAGAAAGCAGGAGCGTTCGTCAATCCGAACGGCATGACGAGCCACTCATATGAACCATATCGAGTGCGGAAAGCTGTAAGTGGAATGCTATCTTCCGCAACACGAAGCTGATGAAAACCCGTGGCTAGGTCCAACTGAGAAAAGACCTTTGCACCACTCAACTGATCGAACATGTCATCAATACGAGGCAATGGGTAGCGATTCTTGATGGTTAACTCGTTAAGCTTGCGATAGTCGATGCAAAGCCTAAGAGTTCCATCAGACTTCTTCACGAATACCACCGCGGCACCCCACGGTGAAGAGCTAGAATGAATGAAATGTTTGGTTTCGAGCTCGAGGAGTTGCTTCTTAAGTTCCTCATTCTCCTTAGTAGACATCCTCGTGGGAGGACGACTAGCTGGTTGCACCCCAGGGATGAGATCAATATGAAACTCTATGGCCCGCTTGGGTGGCAAACCCGAAACAGGCTCAAACACATCAGTGAAGTCACAAACAATCGGAATACGAGACACATCATCATCACTGTCTCGCGAATCAAGAGCATACAAAAAGGCTAAGGAATCAACATCGGTATTCCGGAGAACCAGGGATAACTGAGAAGAGGAATCTGGATGTCGAAGATAAACGACTCTGTCTGAACAAAGAATCCTGGCATCGTATCGAACTAGCCAGTCCATACCAAAGATCATATCAAAACCAAGCGAAGGAATAACGTGCAGATTCGTACGGAAAGAAAATCCACAAAGCATAACCTCAACATCATCACAATATAAGCTAAGGGTTGCAAACCCCCCAACAGGATTTGCAATCCGCAAAGAAGTAAGCAAACATGAAACATCCAAAGAACAAGCATCCACGAGTTCCTTTGATACGAATGAGTGTGACGCACCCGTATCAAAGAGCACTCTAATCAATCGATCATGAAATAGAATGGAACCTTCAAGAATAGAAGGAAATATACCTTTCGGCTGAGATGCATCACTAGAAGCTGCTGCTATATTAAGATTTCCCGAACGAGAACCCTTGTTCTTCTTAGGACAAGAGAAAGCCATATGTCCTTCGACCTTGCAATAATTGCACTTCTTAGGCTTTGGACATTCACGGGCTGGATGGTTAGGAGAACCACAGTTGTAGCATGCGAAAGGCTTAGACTGAGAAGGAGCTTGGGATTGTGAAGAAGACGATCCACTTTGCTTCTTCTTCTTGGAATGAGGGAATCTAGGCTTGCGGAAAGGAAATCTCTTCTTCTTAGGATTAGACTGAATACCAACTTCTTCGTCACTCTCCTTCTCGTTCTCGACTGCCTCAAGATGGAGAGCGGAATCAACCAACTCTTCGAAGGAAAGCTTGAGTTGGAGCATTAAGGACTTCTTCAAATATTTCTTAAGTCCGGAAACAAACTTAAGATTCTTCTTGTATGGTGTACTAATGAATTCTAACCCATACTTAGAAAAAGCCTCGAAAGAAGAAACATAATCTGATACTGTGGAATTGCCTTGCTTCAACTCGATGAAGCGGCGAGTAAGAGAAGCTTTTTCAGACTCAGGTACGAACTTAAGCTCAAATCTATCTCGGAATTGCTGCCATGTGAGGGTAGTCTCATCCACCTCAGTAATAAGAAGCTCATACCAATCTAAAGCACGCTCTTGTAGCATACTAGATGCCACAAGAACTCGATGATGATCTGAAAGCTCCATGCGTAAGAATATACGCTCACAAGTACGAAGCCAGGCTTGGACATCAAGAACCGACTCGGAGCCTTTGAATGGCTTGCCTCCGAGGTGAGAGAAATCACTGCAAAGTCGTGCAAACACAGACTTACGAGGAGATGAAGATGGAACATGAGCGGGAGGTTGAGTGCTCCCAAGAAGCTCTCTAATCTGATCGGTAGTCATATAAATGCCTTCGGGTCGGGAACCACTGGACGGTCCCGCTGCCGAAGTGCGACCTCTACCTCTTCCAGACATAGCTGAAAGATAAGATAAGAAAAGATTATTCACAGGGTAGATATATATATATATATCGCAATAGAAATGCAATAGGTAAGGAATACTACGGAATAGTATTTAACATTCCTAGACGTATTCCCTCCTATCTACCCCGAAGGAATCGAAAGGATAAGGACATGACTAGGCTTGGCCACTTCTAAGGGATGAGATGTATAAAGGTGTTACACTAAATGTATGGTTCTTAGCGTCTGCTGTTCTGTATTTATTCTATTTTTTTCTGAAAGCTAGCTCTGATACCAAGCTGTAACGCCCCACCCCGAAACCCACATTAGTAAAGAGAATTATCAAGTAATTCCGTCTAATAATGCGGAGAATAGGGTTGGTTAAGGGCGACCGAATAGTAATGCATTAGCTAATGACTAAGTGCGTCGAAATCTTACCAATTTTTTTTCGAATTCCATATAGTCGACATACTCAGTGATTCACTAATACGATACTATACGGCTAACGGATCTATTCAGAACAAAGCACAATAACATCATAACATGTCACAGAAACAGCAGTCACAGATAATATATATATACTGATACAAAACCAAACATCTGATGTAATACCGTTCACCACATAATATAATACAACATCATCCCATAAAAGAATATATACATGAAGTGGTAAATAAAAGATCCATCAAAAGTGGAGATATCCAAGTCCATAGTCATGAGCCCACAAAAGATAGCAAAACGGATCCAAGCATAAAGGACAGTCAACCAACCTAACCTGCAACTCGGTCTGACCCGAGTGATAAACACACGGGTCAGGCAACTGAATCTTATCGTTAGAAAGGAAATACGATAAGGTATAAGGGAAACATACATCAAGGGATCAATAATTAATAAGAATGACTAAGGTTGATATCATGGATTGTCTATCTCTAAGATGTTATAATTCTACACTTACTTGGGTTAATACTAGGGGATTCATGCATATAAAGAAAACATTCAACTATGATTCATGAATAAATAAACTTGTCAAAGTGGTAAATGAAACCCAAGTATAAAACCATAAAATTGAAATCACCAAAATCCTCAAGAACTCATATTTCGCCTTATTCATCTCTATAAGGCTAAGTAAACACATCAAAATATGGTGAAATCAAAATTCTCTTAACTCATAAAATAAATCTCAGATTGGCCAATAACTACATGCTAAAGCATGTTGCACGTGCTAAAGTTCTCAGACTAGTGCTAGTAATATAGTTAGGTACCCAACAGAGATCTCAGAGGCGACCGAGGTCACCTTTTCCGGATTTCTCAGATTCTCAGATGACCCGAAGGTCATAGCACTAGTAATTCTAGAATGTGTCGCTAACTTTCGAAGAGGAATCTGTAAAGTGTTAACTTGTGTCACATACCACATGTTCGCACTAAACAGTTTACTAACCGTTAGTCAAATCCACATTAAAATAGAAACTCAGATGTTCCCAAAAGTCATATACCTTGCCTCATATCATCGGCATATGGTATAAAATACTAAGCTCAAACTATTCGCAAATCAAGTGAAAAAAACAAATCATCGGAAAAATCATCAACCAAAGCAAATACAACACACAAGTCAACATGCAAGTGCTCAAGACAGCGATCTTGCATCAGCTATTTCAATCCTTTAATCACAGAATTTCATAGAGTGATACAAATGAAAGTTGTCACATTCTTTCTGCAGTTTCCAAAACTTTAAAAATTATAGGATTTGGATAAGAAATGCAAAAGTTATGTACAAAATACTAGCTCAGGTTTGCACAAAACACTGAGTACACTACAACAACAGGACAGCGAGTTTGCAAAAGGTTTTTCAACATTTTATTCAATGAATTTCAGAAAGTGATACAAATAAAAGTTGTCACACTCTTTCTGCAGTTTCCAAAACTTTAAAAATTATAGGATTTGGATAAGAAACGCAAAAGTTATGCACAAAATATTAGATCAGGTATGCACAAAACACTGAGTACACTACAACAACAGGACAACGAGTTTGCAAGAGGTGTTTCAACATTTTAATCAATGAATTTCAGAAAATGATACAAATAAAAGTTATCACACTCTTTCTGCAGTTTCCAAAACTTTAAAAATTATAGGATTTGAATAAGAAATGCAAAAGTTATGCACAAAGTACTAGCTCAGGTTTAAAATTACATAACTGAGAACAATATGCATAACAACAGGGCTGCGGCTTAAAGAGCCATTTTGACCCTGTAGATCATAGATTTTGACAAATCATAAAACATAAAAGTTGAAGACCATTTTCATAGCTAGAATTCAAAAAAAGAATCACCTGATTCGGACTTACAAGTCAAAAGATATACCTAAAACAATTATCAGGTATGGATTTATTGTCGCTGTCTTTTGCTCTCGGGACAGCGACAAAGAAGTGCATTTTTGACCAAATTAAACTCAAAAATTCATAAAACCCAAAACATGAAACTTTTAGCTTAAATCCTAAGCTTTCCAGAACATCAAAGATCATCCAATTTGGATAATAAACGTGAGAGATATGATAAAATTAGTTTCAGCTTCAATCTCTGAAAAAAAATTCCAGCAAACAACAAAGAGGACAACATATGATTGACATACAAGTTTATTCAAGTTAGAAGTGTGAGTTAATACTCACTTTAGGATGTATTTGCAGAAAATTGAGGATTTAGCAAGCAAAGATTGGTGCTTTAGACCTGGATAAGCTTTAGAGACCTGCTAGAGAAAGAAGGATAAACATGCAGAACAAAACATGAAATTACAGTAACTCAAGTTCTCAAAAAGAAGAAATTGATGAAATACTTTCTGGTATTGCATATATTACCTGTTAAAGACTTAATTTTGCAATACTTTCTATAATCTTTAGATAATTTTTTTGGAGGAAATTGATTATTGAGAGGAGGAGGCTAATTTGGTGTTTCTGGTTTTTTTTAGAAGGAAGAAGAATTGAGAGATTGTACGTACCAAAATCTCTCTGCTTTCTTTCCAAAAAAAATCCTTTGTTGTCTAAGTGGGTTTTGGGCTTGGCATGGATCCAATAAGCTTAAGTGTTATAATACTTAGACAAATTCTTATTATGCTATACTATATTACACATATTTCCACTATTTACATCACTAATTTACACTATTTAACAAAACAACTTACATAATTCATGTTTCAAACTTTATAAAAATGTTTAATCAACATATAATAATTATTTTAGCTATTAACACTAATTTCCATTATAAAAATTCTATTTTTATCTAAATACTTTAATTTACATCATAATTACACAATTCATTATTTTTGACAACGAAAACTACATGAAATTATTTCTCTTGTTTATTTTATCCTAATAAAACATGTTAAAAGTATTTTTACAAACAAATATTGATTTTAATCAATATTTTACATTTTACTTACAATATTATCCATATTTAATTTTAACACATCATTAAAATTAGCAAAAAAAAATCACTAATTAACCACTATTTCTACAATTACTACATTCTACCAAAATAAAACCATTCAAAGTTCATTATTACCTCTAAAAATACTTAATAAAGTTTTTAAAACTTTATTCTCTCCATTTTATATTTGTTTACAACAAATAAATGTTGAATTAATTTCTTTTATCTTTTATTTAATTAATTCACCACCAAATTAACTTAATTCCATTACCCAGATTTAATTTCCAACCAAACCATCTCATTACCATTTTATTTCATCAAGTACTCATTGTTTATTATAAAATAAACAATTTTAACAAAATTTTACATCTCCAAATTTATTTTATTCCTCCATTTTGAATTATAACCATCATTATAATTTATTTTCACAGGTAATCACAAAACCAGGGTTGTTACAGTATATCTAAAAGATATAGTTCATAATGAAAATTACATCTCTAAAGGTTCCAAACCCTCATGGGTATGGCTACCTTTTCCTACTAACACATAGGACCCTAACGGAGAAATGAGTACCAATTAAAACTTTTTATTATTTTGTAGGTACCCAAAAACAAAATTAATAATAAGGAGAAATGGATACTCGATAGTGGATGCTCCAAACATATAACGGGGAATGCACCCATGCTATCAAACATAGCTTACATGGATGGTGGCACGGTCACTTTTGGGGATAATTCCCAAGGATATGTTATCGAAATCGGAAACGTCATCATGTCTGTATATCTACTTCTTCTATTATTTCAAATGTTTTATTAGTTAGAAACTTAAAACATAATTTACTTAGTATAAGCCAATTATGCGATAAGAGATTTTGAATCGATTTGAAAAAAGATAAGTGCAATATTTTGATCAAAATAAAACTTTAATTTTTGAAGGAACAATAAATCAAAATATTTATATTCTCAACATGAATATTAATCATATTAATGATTTATGCTTAACCGCAATCATGATGATCCATGAACATGGCATAAAAGATTTTGTCACGTAAATTTCAAATATATAAACAAATTATCTAAAAACAACTTGGTTAGAGGATTACCCAAAATAAATTTCAAAGTTAAAAATCTATGTGATGCATGTCAACTTGGAAAATTAAAGAAAAGCTCGTTTAAATCTAAAAAGGAAATCTCTACTAAACAACCTCTTGAATTACTTCATTTGGACTTATTTTGTCCAACTCAAGTAGGTTCGATAAATCACAATAAATATGTCTTTGTAATTGTAGATGATTTTTCAAGATATACTTGGACGTTATTTTTAAAACATAAAAGTGATACATTCGAAATGTTTAAAATTTTTGCTAAACGAATTAAGACTCTAATGGATTCAAAAATAAAAAGTATAAGAAGTGATCACGGTGGAGAATTTGAAAATGAATTATTTACAAACTTTTGTAATAAAAAGGGAATTACTCATAAATTTTCATTTCCACGAACACCACAACAAAACGGAGTAGTTGAAAGAAAAAATCGCACCTTGCAAGAATGTGCTCGAACTCTCCTAAATGGCACTGGCTTACCAAAGAATTTTGGGGCTGAAGCAGTTGCTACTGCATGTTACGTATTAAATCGGGTAACTCTTAAACCTATGACTAAAAATACATGTTATTAAATGTTCTACAAAAAGAAACCAAAAGTATCATATTTTCGATATTTGGATCAAAATGCTTTATTCTAAATACAAAAGATAATCTTGGTAAATTCGATTCAAAAGCAGATGAAGGAATTTTTGTTGGATATTCCGATCAAAGTAAAGCTTACAGAATTTTTAACAAACGAAAAAATATTATAGAGGAAAGTCTTCATGTCTCGTTTGATGAAAACTTTAAAAATATAAACAAAGACGATGAAGAAAATTTTAACACTAATCAAAATAAAGCCATTGAAATTATGATTGAAAATAATAATGATAATCAAAATAACAATGATTTGAAATCACCACCCCGTATTTTAAAAGATCATCCTATTGATAACATAATTGGAAATCTAGATAATAAAGTTTCGACTAGAAGACAAATAAATCAAATGAGTCATGTAGCATTTATATCTAATTTTAAACCAAAAAATTACAAGGAAGCATCAAATGATGATTTCTGGATTTTAGCAATGCAAGAAGAACTTAATCAATTTGAATGAAATAATGTTTGGGAACTAGTACCAAGGCCAAATGATCAATCGGTAATTGGAACAAAATGGGTTTTTAAAACAAATCTTACGAAAATGGAAATATTTTACATAATAAAGCAAGATTAGTGGCACAGGGATACAATCAAGAAGAAGGAATTGATTATGAAGAAACTTTGCACATGTGGCACGTCTTGAAGCCATAAGAATATTACTTGCTTTTGCATGTCATCATAGCTTTAAGCTGTTTCAAATGGATACTAAAAGTGCTTTCTTGAATGGTTTATAAAGAAAAATGTTACTTTGAATAACCACCACTATTTGTTCATGAAAAATATCTGGATCATGTTTTAAACTTAAAAAGGCATTATATGGTTTAAAACAAGCACCTCGAGCTTGGTATGATCGATTAAAATCACAGTTAATAAATTCCGGCTTTCAAATTGGTAAAATAGATACAACATTATTTATTAAAAGATAATAGAAGGATATATTATTTGTTCAAAATTTATGTTGATCATATTATATTTGGATATATTAATGGTTTAATTATAAATTCACTATTTAATCCGTTGAAATAAATTGGAAATAAATTGCAATTAATCTACTTAAATATTGTAGTTAATGTGAATTAAAATGATGACTGTAGAATATTGATGTAATAAAACGTAAACTAATGTTAATTATATCCATAAAGTAATAATTGATGGAATAATAAGATGTAAATCGAAATAAATGAATTTATTGGAATATAAATTTTAATTAATGAATTTACTGCAATTGAAGTTGAACACTGTAATTTGTGCAATATTCAACATTGGATTTGACATGGAATTATTTTTTGAAAAGATTATATATTCCTAGGTAATCAAAAATGATGAAAAATGGTTAACCATAAAATTTGAAATTAAAAGTTAATTAAATTAATTTAATAATAATTTATTTAATTAATATGAAAACAGCCATTTTGGCCACTGTGTCAAATTTCGATGAAACTAGTTTCATCGGATCCGTAACGGTGAATTATTTTAAGATTTTAAGTTTCGTAGCGATCGGACCTGTCGTTTGATCGTGCGGGCTTGAAACGTGTTGAAATTAATTTAATGAAATCAATTTGAAATAAGCTGATTTAAAAGCCAACTTCCGCATACTTTTGATTTAGGGTTTAAAACCTATTCCATTGAGTTTAAAAATATCAAAAACGTCTATTTTGATATATGGGGTGACCCACTTTCATTTCTGAAATGGAACGGGCTTTTCGGGTCGTTATTGTCATTTCGAACCAATTCGATATGTTCATTCTTTCTTATCGGGCCTTGTTAATATAAATAGATTTTTGTTTCTCAAACACTAGCAGCCATTCAGTTATTCTGTATGTACAATTCTATTTGTCTATTCCTTTCTTCTAATGGCAGAGAGCAAATTCCAATTACAACCCTAATATTCAAAATCAATTTCAACTCCTCAAAACTATATCGAATTATATATCGTTGGAAAGCTCTTGACGAGTTTAATCCACTACTGCTATTCATTTTTCGATTCGAGTCACAGTTTGGCTAGAAATTGTCGATCATTTCTGGTCGTTCGTATTAGGTTTTAGGATTTTAACAGTGGATCTTCGACGAGGGTTCGATCGAAGTGTTCGGGCATGTAGGGGCTGTCAAGAGAAGTCAATGCATAGGTTCGCCTGGGTCCTAGATGGTCGAAGTTACCTCGAACGGCGTGATATAGGTGGCAGTGGCGCAGCCATTTTGGCGAGTTTCGGGTGGCCGCTTGGACGTGGTGGGGTCGGCGTGAGGTGGTGATCGTGGTGGCGTTGCTGGATCGAAGCGCAGGCATTTTTCAAGGCGGCGTTGGAGGATTGGAGGTTGCGGCCGTATGAGATTGCTCGATCGCGATGCGGCGTGCTAGGGTTTCAATGCGTGATTTACGATGATGACGTGTCCCTTCTTCTATTTATTTATTTTAATTTTCAAATGTTCTAACTTACATATTTTTTTCGTACGAGGTCGGATTTACGCGCGGTTTGTTCCGCTGCGATAAATTCCGGGCATTGTGGAACTGGTTTGGTCGAATTTTGAGACTGTTGAATTTTGGGGCTATATTTGGATTTTAAATCGATTTGAAATCAAAGGTGAGTGTTTTAACCCACTCACGACTACTAAATTGTCTTATGTTACTTAAATTAAATTTATGATGTGATTAGAAGTTGATTGATCACTGTTTGAAATATTTAAATTGTCATTCCAGTTAAATTTGACTTTTATTGAATTTAATTGCCATTTAATTTAATATTGAAGTTTAAATTGCCAATTAAAGACCTGTTAATGATATTCAATTAATTGTTGTTGTTTATTGATTGATTTGAATGATGATTGTGATGGATGTTTGATTGTTGATAATTGGATGACTTGTTGTTATATTTATATATTGTTATCACACTGCAAGTTCCCTTAGTTTATTGTTTGGAAAAAATCACTATGGGTTGAAATGATAAATACCCGACCGATCTGATAGATTAGGGAAAATTCGTTACGGGTTGAAATGATAGACTCGAGCGATTTTATGGATTTTGAATTTTAATTCGAGATTGTGGGTTGAAATAATATATACCCGTAAATTTATATTTATTGCGAGTTGATATGATATATATCCGTATCACTTGACCATAGGGTAGAAAAATTTATACAGACACCGGATTAGTTAAATTAAATGATTTTTAAATTTTTAATTCAGTTAACGATATTTTGAAATAGAATTTGATTTATATAAACTGAATTATTTTCAAAAATCCAAGCTTTAAATGTTGAAATTGGAATTGGTTTCAAATGAATTGTTTAAAGGAATTTAAATTGAATTTCAAAGTTGAATTATGAATTATAAATGAAATTTACCGAAATTCAGTTATTGAAATGTTTGAATATTTAAACTTTGAGATCCATGAATTTGAAGTGCTTTAAAATTGTAATTCAAACATGGATTTGAAATCGATATAAATTGAAATGATTTTGAGAATTTGTACTGAAAGAAAAGGTAGTTTTGTTGAAATATGGATATGGTCCAGATTTATTAAAATGGAAGAAATAGTTTAATTTGAAATTAATTTCAAATTACTTATTTTTAATGTAAACTGTTTAAAGATATATTATTTTAGGTTCAGATTTATTTAGATTTTTCAAACTATTTACTATATAAACCATTTCCATTAATCAAACTATTTTATATTAAACTATTAAAACTTTATTAAATCTATTTTTATACTATTTTAATCTATTTTAAACTATTTTAAACCATTTAAACTATTTTAAAGTATTTTAACTATTTTAAACTATTTTTAAAAACTATTTTAAACTATTTTAAAACTATCTAAACTATTTTCTAAAAATAAAACGTTGCAAGATTGGACTATTATATTTAAATCCTTGATTTGAAAGTGAAATGGTTAAGCGGATGTTATAACTTACGTTGGAATTTGAAATGATAATTTCTGGTGAAATGACATATTTGAGTAAATATGATGATTTTGAAATGAGAGTTTAACCTATTTTGTGAATATGGTTTCGAAAGTGATATGATTTCAAAAGTGATATGATTTTGAAATTGAATATGATTCATGATTTCAAAAGTGATATGATTTCAAAAGTGAATATGATTTCGAAAGTGATATGATTTTGAGAATATGATATTTTGATATCAATTATGAATTTGTTTCGGAAATGTAGAAGAACCATCCGGTGTGAAATAAGTGTTTGGTTGTTAAAGAGACCGGATCGGATATTGTCATATTCTCCACCAATACCTAAAACCACTTTGCCAACTATGTAAGTGGTGGAGATTCCAGAATGAAGTAGGATGATTTGGAAAATGATTTTGTATGAGGTATTAACGTAGCCCTGACTCCCTCGAGTCAGCTTGATGTGACTTAAACAGGAGCCAGGCCGGGCCAAGTGAGGTCGCACCTCCGATCAGACATGCTTCTTCGATACCATATTATGAATTTGTGATTGATTTGGTGGCCACCCCTCGATTTGATTATGGGAGTGTATTCCAAGGTGGGCGGTAGTAGCTGCTGTGTGTTACCACCAGTCCGGATCTGCAAAACGGTAGTATCCTACCCTGGGCATTGCCTCGCATGCCTTGCCACATGCCTTATCACGCCCATTACGAGTTTGGTTTGTACCGTACCTATGGAGTGCCCTCTGATAGCCCTCTAATTTACTGAGGAATTACGGTACTGTATGGACTACGGGAATATATAAAATTTGTTAAGGGGGACATGGGTAACGCCTTAACGCTATTTTAATACTTTACTTTACTGTATACACTATTATAATAGCGTATTGTACTATGTATGTAGATAGTTTAATGGATCCTGAGGAGATGGAAATCCCGAACATCTCTTAAGTTATTGCACTCACGTTTGACACTGGATAGTAGATGTCAAATCTTATAAACATCTCCGATGTCGTTACACTCATAATTATTTACTGTTGATTTAACTTGCATAAGATCTTTTAGTTCTGACTCGAGTGTTTTGTCTTTTCATTACGCTCTGGTCAGTCTGATCTTTTCGGTGTATTGAAGACCATTTATCTCTGGAGGACGAAGATAAAGATTTGTATGCTATTTAGTATATTTATATTACTGCATCATGTTGCTCTGCTGCATTATTTATTTATTCTGGCTATATATAACTCTGATTCGTATTGTAAAAGTGTAATCAAATATTATTTGTAAAACAACTTCATGAACTGTTTATTTGATTATTATATTTTGTCATTCCGGTGTGAGATTCTATGTTATTTTTCTTTATTTTCTCCTCTTTCTCTTATTTATCCCATAACAATCCTCCCATTTGAATGGTTTAAGTTCGACATGTGTGGTTTATTATCGATTTGAACCGTCCAAAAAGGTGCATCATTACAATTTGGTATCAGATCTTTGGTTTAGCGATAACCTTAGATTTGTGGGGTCTGACTCATTAGAGATAGGGTAGTAATACCCTAGAATGAGTCGTTGAGTGTATATAAATGAGAGAGCGTATTTGTTAGTATTATAAAAATGTTTTATATTGTGTTAATTTGTTCTATTTAGTATTTAAAAATTTCGGTCGGTACATGGGACACTATGGCATCGATAGGGATTTCTAAATACTTAATAAGGCAGACCGACACAATATTGTTTTGGAAATATAGGTAAATGAAATAATTTTACCTAGTATTATATTTTGTATATAAAAGAATAATTTTTTTAAATGGATATAGTTGTATATGACATGTTTATTTGTTAGGAAGTGAAATTTTATAAATACTGGTTATAGAACAGAATTTACAAATAAAGTTAATATAAATTGGAAATTTGAGAACTTAAATTTCGGGGATTGAAATTGATTTTCAAAGGATTTTGGAATATAATAATAGTAGTATATGGAAGTTTTTTCGGATAAATATATTTTCAGCGTGATTTGAAAGAGATGCTTTAAAAAGGATTTTTAAAAGGAAATAAGTTCTGTACTCCCCTCTCTGTCATTGGAAAATAATTTCGGTGATGAATGCACGCATCATCGGCGTTCATTTTCGAGTTTCAATGTGGGAAGACCGCTATAGTAGTTTTACTACACATTTGTTTTGATAACCAAATCTTAATTTTTAATTTATAAATATGATTTGGATATATAAAAGATATGATTATATATATTTTATTTTAAATTGATCTGAAATGGAACCCTGTATTTAGTTCTTAAGTTTCTGTAAATTAGAAATTATAATTATTATAATGAATGAAATCTTGACTATATTAATAATTAGAAACTACTGATTTGATAAAAATAAGAATTGGAGGCTAAGTGATTAATGAAATATATAAAAAACTGGAAATTTGTAACCTGTAAATCAAAAAGATATCAAAAATTTTGAAGATGCAATTATTGAACATTTTGTTAACTAAAATGAATAAAATAAACTTTTGTAACATTCAATTTCATTCTATAAAACATATATATATATATATAACTTACCAGAAATGTTTAAAAGTTGTAATGTTAAATAGAAATATGTAATAGGATATTATACAAGTAAAACTTAAGTAATGAAAGTGTTCAAGTGGAATTATTTCCATAAATAAGAATTTTGATGTTATAAAAATGTTACGAACTTAAGTTAATAATTTGAAATGCTGGTAATTAAATTTAATAGAAAAGTGAATACTGTAAGTAAATGATTATAAACTTAAGTTAATATTTGAAGCTATTTGTAATTGAAGTGAATAGAAAAAGTGAATACTATATTAAGCAAATGATTACAACTTTAGAAATGTTGAAATGATTTAGAAATAGATTTAATATTCAATAATGCTATATATGAAGAAGATAAATATGAAAGAAAAAGAAAAGTGTTGGAATTATAAGTATGGGTTGAATCAAAAATGAATTTTGATATAAAAGGAAATCGAAGTAAATAATAACTATAAATTAAATTTGCAAAGAGACTTACATAATGTTTTAAGAACTGATTTTGGATGAACTAAATAATTGAAAGGAAATAACTTATGTAAGTAAATGAAAATTTAATAGAAAAATGTCATTGTATGAATGAAAGGGAAATGAATTTTGTAACTAATGAAATTAATTAAGAAAATAATCATTGTATGAATGAGTGGAAATAAATAAAAAGTAAACATTGATGTGAAAGGATATTAATAAGAATAAATTTAAATAATATTTGAAATTCTTGGTTGTTTTGGCTTATGGGAAGTTTGGGAAAAAATAGTTCTAACTGTATAAAGATGTATAAATAATCTATTAAGTTTTATCTAAGACTGTTGAGTGTATGGTATACTTAGTAGTGTTAACCCGCCTTTTGGCAAGGCCGTAGACAGGAGGATTCAACTAAATCGATTGCTCGGTTATCGAAGCTGGAATACGATAGGTTTGAGTCGACTAGATGGATAGACGATCAATCATGGATGATAAACATGATTATGAAGCCGAGATTCGGCATGGTCGGTAGACAAAAGGCGTGGGATACTTGTAATACGAGTTTCGGCAAAAGTCGAGACATTTCGGATTGCTTGGAGTTTGCTTCGAGTCACACTTTGATTTGCTTTGATTTTTCATAGTGTTTGCTTCGAGTCAAATTGGGCTTTACTTCGGGTCATTCGGATCGGCATATTTCAGAGGGATCAGTGCTTGCTCCGGGTCGGTAGGAATTAATGGATCGGCATCATGTTGGATCGGCATGTTTCGGTTTACTTCGGGTCGGTACCTCTTCCGCTTTGGGTTGGTAGCTTGGAAAGGGATCGACATGTTGGAGTCTTGGGATCGACATATTGAATGGGGTCAGTACCTCTTCCACTTCAGGTCGGTAGCTTGGAAATGGATCGGCATGTTGGAGTCTTGGGATCGACATATTGAATGGGGTCGGTACTTCTTCCACTTCAGGTCGGTAGCTTGGAAAAGGATTGGCATGTTGGAGTTTTGGGATCGTCATATTGAATGGGGTCGACTGCTTCAGGTCATAGAGCCATTAACTTTGGGTCGGTGCCTAAGTCTCAAGTTGAGGTCGGCAATAGGTTAAGGGGTCGGCGTAGGAGGTTGGGCATCAGGTCGCCATGCTTCGGGTCGGCATTGTGAAGACTCTGAGTCAGCTATGGTGATTCCATCATAGGGTCGGCATTGGAGGAAGCAAGAATTACTTTGGGTCGGCGATGGCCACGCTTCGGGTCGGCCATGAGGTCAGGTCGGTGTATGGGAAATTGGATCGGTGTGCCGTATCAAGTCGGCTACTTCGGTTCGTAGCTCACCTAACTTCGGGTCGCTGCCTAGGGCAACATTAGATCGGCATACTCTGAACTTGGTGTGACATCCCGGAATTTCGAGGAATTTAAAATGTGATAATCTCTTAATTAAAGTATTTAAAATTGATTTAAATTGTTATTTTCAAATATAAATAACCAATAAATTAATAATGTGATGTTTTAAATTATGATTATAGATTGATTTTAAATAAGAATAATTAGTTACAAATTTAATTTGTGTTATTTTATAAATAGATTTAAATAGTCCTATTAATTCTAATTTAATAAGTGTTATTTAAATGTGTATATATATGTGTGTAGTTTAGAAGAAAATTATAATTTGAGAATTTAATATAAAAGTGTTCCAATTTAATTACAATAAAAATCTATCTTAAATTTAAGTAAAGCTCTACTTATTACATTTTGATCTATGTAATAATTTGATGTAATTTTGGTAATAATGTTTAAACTAAAATAAATCTTGTCAATATTAAATATAAATATAAAACAAATATATGGTCATAAATGTAAGTATTAATATATATAAACATATTTAACATAAGTAAAAATAAAATAAAATAAATAAATAAATATAAATGTAGTGTTTGGTAAATTAAGGGTAAAATAGAAAAATATACATTAGTTAAATACATTAAGTTTATAAATAGAAATAAAAATAAGTAATCATGTAAAAATAGAAATAAAATGTAACAACCCGCATATTTGTCGATTTTATATTTAAATATTTTATCATTAGTCGGATTTTGGTCCGAAAAGCTACTTCTTGCATACGGTCAAATTAGGACTCGAGCCCACCCCCATCGAGTTCAAAATGACGTTTGCGATCTTTTTGAGTATAAACTTCGATATGTTTTGAGTTAGTGGAATTTTGTCACTTTTTCGCTTAGGGCTTTGGTTTGGGCTGAACCATTACTAACTCAATTCCAACCCATCTCCTCTTCATCACTGCCTTCTTCATAATCCTAATAGCAAAGCTTCATCAAAAATGATGGGAGGAATGGGAAGTTAAAATTCCTAGCTCAAGTTCATTTGCAAATTCAACATCTAACTCCAAATTCGAAGAGAAGACATTGATTCAAGCTTGGGACTGTTCTCACTTTGCTTTCAAGCTCGCTAGGTCGTGCCACAATGGGTCGTTCTACCCTGCTAAGTCGCTCATCCTTACCAACTCCTTAAGTCGCTCAGGCATGGAAAAGTCTCTGCCTGCTTATAGCTTGTTCAGGATTAGGTCGCTCGAGTTAGGTCGTTAACCCCGTTAGGTCGCAACACCTTTAGGTCGCACACCCTTAGGTCGCACCATGTTGGGCCTCGGCTAGCTCGTTCCTCCTTAGGTCGTTCGACCTATTTAACTCGCGCCTGTTTTGTACTTGAAACCCCTAGGTCGCGCAAGGCTTAGGTCGTTTGCATTCCTTTAGGTCGCTCGACCTTACCCACTTGTTAGGTCGCAACCCCTTCTCTTTAGTTCGATCGAGTTAGGTCGTTCATCCCTTAAGTCGCTAACCCTTAGGTCGTTCGACCTGTTTCTCTTAGGTCGCTTGACCCTATTTCCTTTTGGTCGCATGACCTCTTACATCGCTCGACCCCTAGGTCGTAACACGTTAGGTCGCACGGCCTTGTTAAGACGTTAGGTCGCTCGCCTTTTATACTTAGGTCGTTTGACCTGTATTTTGTTAGGTCGCTCGGCATGCTGGCCGCACTATCATTTCTACTTTGATGGTTTTGGGACTTATTTCCTTGGATTTCCTTCACGTCTTCGAATGTGAATTTTTATGACTGTTTGTTGCTGCAATTGTTTCGTGATTCGTCACTTTAAAAATATGAAGGTTTCAATACTAGTAGTAAATATCAAAACTCTTCCATCAAAGCGATTTCAACACTATTTTATTACAAGGCTCTTTTTCCTAAACCATTTTCCAATCTATTAGTATATACAAGCCTTTACTTCACTCGGATGAGAAATCTAATTAAACGGCTTAGTAAAACAGATGGTATGAAATGCTTGCGTTCACTTCGTCGGTTAATTCTTGGACTTGTTCGACTGAACCTTTTGTGACAATTTCTTAGTGAAGATCTACAGCTTGTTCGTAAATATTTAAGTTAAGCAAGTGGTTATGGGACATGAAGCTAAACTCATATATTTACTAGCTTGGTGTGATTGACACTTCTTGATGATCGTGACGATCATTTTTGTGATTTAGACTAGCAATTGTGCGATGTCTCTTTGTCTGCGAGGGAGACAAGACCCCGCTTGTGTGATGTTTCTACTCACATATATGGGGTAGCACCCCATGGTCTTCGGGCCTTTCGTGTGTTCAAAGGTCTTCGGGCCATTCGTGTGTTCGAAAACTTATATGGTTAGCTTCCATGAGATAGCTTCTCGTTCGTGTGATAGGCCTTCCCCCTTTTTGTGATTTCTTGATTTTGTGTGTTGATTTCTTTGATTTGTTCTAGATTTCGTGTGTTGATTTCTAGAATTTGTGCTTCACCAATTTTCATGATTTTCATTGATATGTTTTATCAATTTTTGTGCACTGGTGAATTCGTGTGTCATTACCTTTTTGTGGATTTGGATCTTTGAGAAGATTCTTGTGATATTGATTAATCTCTTGTTGATTATCATTTACATACTTATAGTAGTATGCCAGTATGGTTATTATATGTTTATGCCATATCTCTTATTCTATATAATGTCATCTGATATTTATAGCTAGACTGATCCGTTTATTATTTTCTTATGAAATAATACTCGGGTCAGACCGAGATGTTATAGGTGCTTCTGCTTGACTTCTCTCCAGGGATCTATTACTCTGACTTTTGGCAAACTACTTAGATTAGTAGTTTTTGTTGTATACATTTGAGATATCGACTCATAGATGTATTCTTTTGTGTAGCACATGTTGCTATTCTTTTGTATTATCGTGGATCTTTCATACCACTACTCTGATGTACACTTTCATGTGTTATATATTCATATCTTTTTCCGCCTTTGTGATATGGATGTTTGTGACTGATTTATGTTATGTTTATTTCTATGTTTGTTTCCGAAGATTATATATAGCCACTGTGTGATAGCTTTGAGTTTGTATCGGTATGTCGGATTTCCTCCTTAAATGAAGTACATGCTATACTATCTGACATATCGATGCTCGCACAAAGAAGTTACATGGATGGTCGCTCCTCAACAGCCTTATTCTCCATGCTAGTTGACAGCATTACACCGTAGTGTTCTTGGCTAGCGTGGGTATAGAGGTGGGGCGTCACAGCTTGGTATCAGTGCCAAACTTCGAAACAATGTAGAATAACTTAACAAGGATCATCGTCCTTAGTCCAACTTAGGAGTCGTGCCTTAGGATTTAATTCGAGTCTTCGTACCGATTCATCCTATTTCCCTCTTATGAATCCTTGTTTTGTCTATCAAGACTTGCTTGATATTTATTTGGAGAATAACTTTTCTTCTTTTCTCTTCCTTAAAGAAGAGAATGTCTAGACCAGGTCGTCCCAGAGTTGGACCATCTACTATTACTCCCTAGGATGGAGTTTTCATGACTGCTCAGTAGCTACTTGATTTAGTAAAGAATGCTCAAGCAGCTTGTCCTAATCAGGAACCTACTCATCCTAAGTCTGGATTTGCACGCTTATGCAATGATTATACCAACTTGGGTGGGAAACCATTCATAGGTTCCGAAACTATTATTGAAGTCCAGGCTTGGTTAAGAACATGCGATCGAATCTTTTCTCGCATGAATCTTATCGATCTTCACCGTGTTCAGGTGGCCTCCAGTATGCTCCAAGAGAGAGCATTGGATTGGTACGAACTTCTTATTTTTGAAATTAATGAAGTGGATATCACCTGGGAGCAATTCCGGGAATGCTTCGAATTAAAATTCATACCAGAAGCAGAGAAAGTGACTTTGGCTCGACGTTTCATAGACCTTGTTCAAGGTGAATCTTCTATGACAGATTATGTCGCATCCTTCGAGTCACTGTCTAAATATGGGGTTGAATACATCAACACCCCATTGAAGAAGAATCAAAGATTTGTCTATGGCTTAAACAAAAATCTCAAGAAGCCATTACTTCTAAAATTAGAAGTTTCTTTCGATCAACTCATTGATATTGCTCTTCGTCTTGAAGAGGCGGATAAGGAAAGTGATGTTGAAGTTGTGGGTGCCAAACCGAACTTCAACAAAAAGAAAAGGCCTAACAAGTTCAAAGGTCCATATCCCAACAAAAAGGGGAAGCAAGCAACTCCTGCTGCAAAGACTTTTTCCTCTAGTGATGGGAAATGCTACAACTGTGGTGCTAGGGGCCATTTCGCGAACAAGTGTTCAAAGCCCCGTTCTTGTCGCTACTGTAAAAGTCCGGATCATTATATGCATCTATGCCCTAAGCTTCCAAGCAAGAAGGAGGGAAAGTTAAACGTTGCTCAAGCCCCTGGCAACACATCTCGCGGTCAAGGTATGTCTCATTCTGTCCTTGATGGCATTATTATATTTCATGATCAACCTATTAGAGTTCTCTTTGATACGGGTGCATCCCATTCTTTTATATCAAAGGAACTTGTAGACACTCTTTCTTTAAGTGTTGTTGCTTTAATGACTTCTTTAAGAATTGCGAATCTGGTTGGTGGATCTGCAACTCTTAGTTTGCTTTGTAAAGATGTGGAGATTATTTTGTGTGATCTTTCTTTCCTAGCCGATTTGCATGTCATGCGTTATTTAGGCTTTGGAATGATTTTGGGTATGGATTGGCTTAACCGTTATGAAGCTCATATCCTATGTCCTGAGCGGACTATTTATCTCCGACATCCGCAATTTGTTAATCAGATTTCTATTATTCTTAAAGATTCGGATTCCGCTTTGGTTGCATCTTTTTATTCTTTAAATCCTCGTGATGATGACAATGACGATGAGGAGGATGTCATTTCTCTTATTCGCGACGTTCGTGAATTTTCCGACGTATTCGAGCCCGTTTTAGGATTACCACCTAAGCGAGCAATTGAGTTTAAAATTAATCTTATACCTGGAGCTCAACCTATTACCCATCCTCCTTATCGCATGTCCAATAAGGAGAATGAAGAGATGCGCAAACAATTATCCGAATTGGAGACGAAGCAACTTATTCGCTCTAGTTCCTCGCCTTGGGGTGCTTCAGCTATTTTCGTAAATAAGTCTGATGGTACACTTAGGCTTTGCGTCGACAACCGCAAACTTAATGATCTTACTATTAAGAATAAATATCCTTTACCTCGAATTGATGATCTGTTTGATCAACTTAGTGGTGCTAGAGTCTTTTCACAATTGGACTTGGCTACCAGTTTTCATCATCTTCGTATTGCAGAGGATATTATTCCTTTGACTTCATTCCGTACTCGTTATGGATCTTATGTATGGCTAGTTATGTCATTCGGTTTAACGAATGCTCCGGCTTATTTCGTTGACCTCATGAATCGAGTTTTCAAAGATTTCCTCGATCGGTTTGTTCTCATCTTTATTGATGATATTCTTGTGTATTCTAAAACCGAAGAGGAACATGAAAAGCATCTTCGGATTGTATTGGAAACTCTTAGGAGCAATCAATTGAAAGCAAAATTTTCTAAATGCCACTTTTGGTAATCTAGTGTGAAGTTTCTCGGTCATATTATTTCCGAATCCAGAATATCAGTGGATCCTTCAAAGATTGAAGCGATTCAAAATTGGAAGAGACCGGAGAGCGTGACTGAAATCTGTAGCTTTCTCGGATTGGCAGGTTATTACCGCCGTTTCATAAAAGACTTTTCTAAGATTGCCGTGCCTCTTACTGGCTTAACAAAGAAAGGTGTTAAATACATTTGGTCGGACAAATGTGAAACTTCTTTTCAGAAATTAAAAGAACTCCTTTCTGATGCTCCTATTCTTATTATTCCCGAAGGGAATCAAGATTTTGTCGTTTATACCAATGCTAGTCGCGTTGGTTTGGGTGCCGTTCTTATGCAAAAAGAACGTGTTATTGCTTATGCTTCTAGGCAATTGAAGCCGGCTGAGACTAGATATGCCACACATGATTTAGAACTCGCGGCTATCGTTTTCGCCCTTCGAATTTGGCGACATTATCTTTTGGGAGAGAAATTTATACTTTATACTGATCATAAGTCTTTGAAATATTTATTTTCTCAAAAGGAACTTAATTTGCATCAACAGCGTTGGCTCGAATTCCTTGCCTCTTATGATCTTGATATTCTTTATACTCCCGGAAAGGGAAATCGAGTTGCTGATGCTCTTAGTCGTAAACAACAAGCGGTTGTTTCTATGATGATATCTGAATGGCATGATCTCGAGGTTTTATCCACTTGTGAGATTAGAGATCGTGTATCCGAATTATGTTCATCTTTTGTTTTATGTAGCCTTGAGGCTCGTCCTTCTCTATTGGACCGCATTCTTGAATCTCAAAAGCTAGATCCTGAATTGGCTCTGCTTGGCCAAAATGTTAAGGATAAAATTGATATTGAAGGTTTGAAAGACTTTGATATTGATTCTCGTGGCGGCATTCGAAAATTTGGTAGACTTATCGTACCAAATATTAGTGATCTTCGTAAAGATATTTTAGAAGATTCTCATCGTTCCAAATTTTCCATTCATCCCGGTAGCAGTAAAATGTACGCAGATATGAAGCGACTTTATTACTGGGAGGGAATGAAATCTGATATTGCTAACTTTGTTAAGTGTTGCATGACTTGCCAACTTGTTAAGGCCGAACATCAAAGGCCCGGTGGGTTATTGCAACCATTGGAAATTCCAGTTTGGAAGTGGGATCAAATTTCCATGGATTTTATTGATGGACTTCCCCGTTCTCGTTCGGGTCATAATAGTTTATGGGTGATCGTTGATAGACTTACTAAATCTGCCCATTTTATTCTTGTTCTGTCGAACCGAACCGAACCGTTCCTATTCTGGCCAAACTCTTTATCAAAGAAATTGTTAAACTGCATGGAGTTCTGTAACGCCCCACCTTTATGCTCACAATAACAAAGAGTATTAAAAGAAATACTGTCTGTTATCGCGAAGAATAAGGCTGGATAGGAGCGGCCATCCGTAGTTGGCCTTACACTAGTATTGGTTACCTCGATAGGAGTGGTATATATTTTTCATTTTTCATTTCTTATTTATTTACTCCCATCGACATACCCAATTCTAGTATAAAACGAACTACGCCGTTCATAATAGTTTAGGACAATGTATATAATAATAACACAGATACAAAAGAATGCGGAACACAGATAAAACAAAAAGTCTCATATATATAATAACTGATGTCAGTTACAATACATTTGACACAATACATATGATACAACTACAACTGTCGACTCTGGAAGTTATATATACAAGTACATTATCAACTAATATACATGAATACATATCATCCTATACAATGACACGACTTCTACAAAACGACGAAACTACTTCAGAAGATATAAATAGTCTTCATAGCCCGAACAGCAACTCAAAGCAGGAAATCTATAACCTGAAATAACTCGGGTCTGACCCGAGTATTAAATTCAAAAGAAAATAATACACGGGTCAGTCTAATTCAAACTCAGTTATTAATGCACAGAAGCAATAATAATCAAATATCAAAATAGACGACAGTCACAGAAATCTCGTATATCCGACTCCTCGATAAAAGAATCGAATAACGGCAGATATAACACTAAACAGTGTTAAACAACAAATCAGCAATCCAAATCAATTTAAACAATTGAAATGTCAATTTAAAAAAAACAACAATGCTGATTGGCTGCAGTACACGCTAACGTGTACTGCCTCTCCAATACAGCCTACAAAATACTGAATCCAAAAAGCAAACGGATCCAACTCAAATCAAAATGAACCAACTCAAAATACCCTTCAAAATATTGAATCTAACCAACGAAACCATTTAACAATCGAAATATCAACTAAATTTGTCAATCCTGCTAGGGCTGCAGTACACGCACGCGTGTACTGCCTCGCCACTATAAAACAACCCAAAACAATACTAAACAAGATCAGAGGCAACAAGTGAAACTATCATGCGTGCCCAAGAATAGGCAACACAGTAACAAGCACAAAGGCTACAAGCAAAATGAAGGCAGTAAAGACAACTGAATTCAAGTGATAAATGATCAAGGCTACGAACCCAGATCCAAGTATACACACAAATGTGCACAGGGCAACCAGACCATCAAAGAGCAGACAAGATGTAGTCAGTGCCAACGGTAATGGCAGCAACTCCATCATGTCGTGATTCAAACCCCAAAACTGCCATCAGAGAAGTCAACAAGTATATAGACTATAAGTCAAAAATTGAATTCTAAAGTGATCAAGGACATCTGCAGCATTGAATATATATTATCTAGCCAATGCAACAGATAGAACCCGAGTATAAATCCAACTATGCATGCATGCACACATACAAAAGTATATATACATACATTTTTAATCCACACCTGTATATATATTGTACTTATAAATACAGGCATCTACAAAATCAGGTATAACAATCAAACTGCAATCATTGCAAGGGCACAAAGGCCTCACTAAAACAAAGATGAAACAGCAATGGTGCAACATTATGCATGTATGATCACTTATTACAATGCTGCAAACACATTCAAATACAGTTATGAATAAGACCAAGCTAAACACATGTATCAAAACCAGGCGCAAGTTTAAGTGTATTCATATATGCAGATAGTGCCGAAGCGAAAAGGAAATACTGGACAATGCAACTCGAGTATACTGTAGTTAAGTAAACAATGGACAAAGGTTGCAACTCCAAGTGAACTAATGCACAGTGATGTATAACATCAAGACCAATTGCAAATGTATAATGCAATGAATCGGTTTCAAATATATGCCCAAGTGCAAATGAAATATGGACCTGACAGTACACAGTGATACTGTCTCGAGGTAAATAACTTCCAACAACTCAACAAAGCATGGTGAAGCCCAACTATAATAAACAAGTTGACAACTGTCTCCAAGCTAACAGTTACAAAGTAAATTCATGAAAACAGGGACACTGCTATGTTCAAAGAAATGCAATATCCAAATACATGAAGTGTAGATTAACTTAAACAATGCAAGCAAAGCTACCACTACAGGGGTTGTTTCGAAGACCAGTGAACAATAAGGGAAACCAAAATTCGACAGATTACGTGTGTGAACAAATGAATGCAGTGAAACCCGAGATAACAACATATAAATGGAAAACTACCGACTTCAAATTTATGAAGCAGCAATGGTACGAGTTAAAAAATGCAACAACAAGTGATCTAACACTATCCCATAATCAAGACAGGGTTGAACTCAAAATAGCTTCGACTGACTGAGGTCATGGAGCAGCAAGTAGAAATCGAACAAGTCAAGTATGCTACTGGGGTGAACATACAAACAAAAGTCACTAGCAAAACCAAAGCCGTAAAAATGAACAAGCAGTATCACTTTCTATGAATTTTGCTTAAATCAGAGAAAACCCCCAACATCAAAACATAATTAACTGTCAATAAAATGCCAAGGCCGACAGTACGCAAGTCAATGCCAACGTCGAACTAGCAAATTCAAAACCATGACGAGTAAGGCAATTCAAAGCCATAAGTATCAAGGAAGCGAACAAAAAACAGAAGTCAAAACCGTGAGCATCATTTAATCCACCTCGAAAATCACAAGCTTAAACGAATCAGAAAAACATATGAATTCGAATAAAATCAGAAATCATCTAGTGAAGGATTTCAGACAAACAAAAATCAAGGCCTCAAATCAATATAACCGGTAGAACGAATTAGATGTGAGTAATCGAAATTACTCACCTTCGCCGAAGACCCAAACCCAACTCGCCGTTTAACTCTTCGAATTGACGAAGCCGGCATCGCGAGGTAGATTGGAGGAAACAAGGAAAGTTGCCCTAGCAGCCACCATCTTCGATTTTCCTGTAACCCTAACTTGATTGAAGAACGAACGAAGGTAGACGAGGCTGCCATTGATTTTTCTCGTTCGCTATGCTTTAGGTTTCGAATCGAATTGTAGATGAAAGAGAGGGGGTCGGTTTCTTCTCTTTATTTTGAAAAGAGGAACGAAGGAGAATGAATTAGTGCCGCCATTTATTCTCGTTTTTCATTTTTAGGGTTCGAATGAAATGATCCAAGAAAGAAAGGGGAATGGGTTATAATAAATATCACGGCAACACAATTATGGGCCACAATACTATTTCTTTAGGGCCCGCTTCAATATTTACAAAGTTTACAAAAGAATTTCAAAATTTATAAAGCCCGTATAAAATTTTACAAATTCAAAAAGAATTTCAATCCGATTTTAAAAGAGTATCGATTGGTTAAATGCCAAAAGCAATTAGCAACCAAATTAAATCGTCAAATGACGATAATAATAAAATTGTGAAATCCTGGGTTTTTACAAGTTCCTTCTTCCATTGTTAGTGATCGTGATCCATTGTTTACTAGTGGATTCTGGAAGAGTCTTCAAAAAGCTTTGGGAACGAAGCTTAATTTTAGCACCGCTTATCACCCCTAGTCCGATGGACAAACTGAGCGGGTGAATCAAACTCTTGAAGATCTTCTGCGTGCTTGATTTCGGTGGAAGTTGGGAAGATCATATTTCACTTGTTGAATTTTCCTATAATAAACAGCTTCCAATCTAGTATTGGTATGGCTCCTTTCGAGGCACTCTATGGAAGGCCATGCCGATCTCCTTCTTGTTGGCTTGAGGCCGGTGAGAAGCTGGTTTTAGGCCCAGATTTTATTCGTGATTCCATAGAGAAGATTGACCTTATTCGACATAGGATGAAAGAAGCCCAGAGTAGGCAAAAATCCTATGCCGATAACCGAAGAAAGAAATTAGAATTTTCTGTTGGAGATCTTGTATTCGTTCGTGTTTCACCTATGAAGGGTGTTGTACGCTTCATTCGATCGGGAAAATTAGTGCCTCGATATATTGGGCCATTTCCTATCACTGAACGTATTGCTTACATGGCTTATCGCCTTTTGTTACCGGCTCAGTTTTCTGCCATTCATGACGTGTTTCACGTTGCTCAATTACGGAAGTGCCTTCGGGATTCCGATTCTATTCTTGAGCCCGGTGTTGTGGAAGAGATTGAAGTTTCGCCTAATTTAACTTATGAGCAGCATCCTATTCGAATTATTGCTTCGGAGGTCAAACGACTTCGAAATAAAGATGTTCCGCTTGTTAAAGTTCAATGGTCCTCAAATCCTAAGGATTTTTCTTGGGAATCTAGAGAATTCATCGAGCGAACACATCCGGACTTAGTTCTCATGCTCTTTGAGGTAAACATCTTATTGTTCTTGGGTCAGCGTAGGAGCTTGGGCATCAAGTCGCCATGCTTCGGGTCGGCATTGTGAAGACTCCGAGTCAGCTATGGTGATTCCATCATGGGGTCGACATTGGAGGAAGCAAGAATTACTTTGGGTCGGCGATGGCCACGCTTCGGGTCGGCCATGAGGTCAGTTCGGTGTATGGGAAATTGGATCGGTGTGCCATATCAAGTCGGCTACTTCGGTTCGTAGCTCACCTAACTTTGGGTCGCTGCCTATGGCAACATTAGACCGGCATACTCTGAACTTGGTGTGACATCCCGTGTAACGACCCGCAAAATTTAATGGTTTTAAAAGTATATTTAACTGGGAATTAGTGGAATTTTAAACAGTAAAATTTGAAATTAATAATTTATTATTTGGAATACGTCTATTGTAATATAGCAACTGGTAAATTTTCATCTGATAATATTGAAGTTTATTTTCCTGTGAAATTTTCATTTCAAATCAAACCGGTTAATAACAGTGAATTTAAAAGTTTTCCGAAACCAAAATATGTCAACAGGAGAAAATTTATTCAGATCATTCTGAATCAGACTGCGGAATTCGTTTCGCGAAATTTTGACTTCTATTGCTCCGTTTATCTTATTCCTGGCAGAATAGCAGCTTTTTCTAGTACCGATTATCGACTTTTGATCGAATGATCATACCACCAATATATGTATACCATTTTGATCGTCTCGTCATCCTGATCTCTACAGTATATTCATTTCTGTATTTTGAGACCCGGTACGCGACAGAAGCAATAATCTATTCGTTGTAATGACACCGTTAACTGTGACCGTAAGTCTTCCTTCGGTTTCAAATATTGAAATGTGTTGCACAAGCAAAAATTTATTGCTTTTATTTGCCGGTTCAATATGTGGCCGTTAAAATTTCATTTATCTCTGCATATTGTTCATACGTTACTTTTGCTCTAATATTATGTGTTGTCTTTCTTTCTCTCCTTTGTTTCCTTTTATTTTGTATTCTTTAAATTGTTCCAACTGTATCACTTGAGACCATTGCCATTTCCCTTTTCCATTAATCCAATAATTTCACCTGAATTATAGCTGGACCATTGATTTCTTTCGTCAAATTAATTTCCCCTGACTTAAGATATAGTATATATTCGTTCAATCGAACATACTCTTCCTCTCCCCTCTGTTTTTTTTATCAAAAGCTTCTGCATGAGATCCTCTGCCTAGATCCCCTCAACTTTGAGCACTGTCCAACCAAACCCCACTCCAGATCCACTCACCGCCTTTAACCCCTTTCTACTTCGCCTCCCTCCACCGTGAACCACCACAACACAAGAACCCCTGACCATCAGACCCGCTCCACCTCGGCCGAACCACCATCCTCCGCGCCGAGAGCATCCACTCACCATCAACCCACAGCTCCGCCTTAAACCCATCCATCATCTTCATTGCCTTGCTCCAGTTCAACCACTTCACCACATGCAGCCGAGCGACCCACGGCATCCCTCCACCACAACAGAACCTCATAACCTCCACGTTCACCTCAACCCTCTTCCTCAGTTCCAGTCTCCATCGTCGTGCCACTCCTCCGTTCATCGGCCTGCCTTCCACCTCCCTACTTCGCCATTGTTCCCAAACCTTGTCTTCTCGCAGCTTCTCCTATCTCTTGTAAGTGCCTAAAATATATTAATTTATATTTATATGTATTGGTAAAAGTTTATATATAAGTTTAAGTTGTTTAGGTATATTCATATAATTGTATACTATATATATATATATATATAGATTCTTCATACTGATGGACAGCCTGCATGCCAGTTTTTTAAACCCGAGTGTATATATGTTATAGTTGTTGAAAAAAAATATTAGTTTATATATATTTATTTATAAAGGTTTATATAAACTATGTTTTAAAAGAAATTGTTGTGAGGTATGAGATTAAGTTGAAGACTATATTTATATCTAAGTCTGAGTGCGCATCTATCTAGATTTTGTATAATATATATACTATGTTTTATCTTTACTATTGCATATATTTTTAATGGCTGGAAGTATACCATTTTATATTATATTATACAAGTACAGTTGATTTTGGCAAATTCTTGTTCACTTGTATATATATGTTTATATTACCTGCTTCGTATTATTAAACAGATGGGTTTTAGTTCACAAATATGGGTATATATATTTAATTTTCAATTATAAAGAACTGTTGTGCATTTAATGAAATAGTGCTTACAGGATAAAGCTTTTAAAATTTGCTATAAGTATGTTTTCTGTCTGCATACATTGTAGTGTAGGCATTTATATATATATAGTTTATTTAGGATGGCTTATGAATAAAATTTTATGTAGGTTGTATGCTTTGTCTCTAAGTTATCATATTTATACATATCATGTAGTTTTCCTATCACATGTGTTGTTGAAATGTATACATATATCTAAGTTGCATTCATATTTGCCTGTTTGCAAATTTTCAGGTCTGCATGATTTGGGTAGATGCATAACATTGTTGCACAGAGATATAACATGCAATTTATACATTTAATTGTAATTTTATATACAGATATATATATGCTGTCTGCATATATATATTTCCACATATATATTTGGTTACATATAGTATTGATTCTTGTGTATGTATATATATATTAGGAGATCATATTTGTTCTATTGGGTTTATTATAAATATATTTATATATATAAATTTTTATAGTGTTTTATATTGAGTTGAAATTTTTAACTTATATTTTGTTTCAAGATAATTCTGATTCGTTTCCATCAATCTCTATCTTTCAACTTTGCCAGTCGAACCCACTTTCAGCTTACTTCGCTTTGGGATATTTGTTTGGATTTGCTTGATTGTCTAGATTGTGACCCAATCCATAGCTCAATTCTTTGCCAAATATATATAGCCTCGAAAGGTGAGCAATCACTCACGATTAACATTCTTGTATTTATTAAATTTGATTTCAATTGAAACGACAATTGAAATATGATGCTGTAGTTATTTAAATTTTTATATATGCTATTATCTGTATATGTTCACCTGTGACATCTGACACCAGTATCTAGTATTTATATGCATGTTATTACTATTATCTGTATATGTTCACCTGTGACATCTGACACCAGTATCTAGTATTTATATGCCTATTATTACTATTATCTGTATATGTTCACCTGTGACATCTGACACCAGTATCTAGTATTTATATGCCTGTTGTTATATTTTATATTATCTGTTATCACTCTGCAAGTTCCCTGTTAGTATAGAATTCACTATGGGTTGAAATGATACATACCCGAACGGACTTTAGAATAGGAGAATTTCGTTATGGGTTGAAATGATAAACCCAAGCGATTTTCATTTGAATTGAAATTGGGATTACGGGTCGAAATGATATCTACCCGTATATATTTAAATTTCGGATTGAAATGATAAATATCCGTATCACTTAACCATATGATAAATATATATACAGACACTGTTGGTCCATATATATAAATATTTAAAAAAAAATGAATTCTATGGTTTTGGAAAGAAATATATGGTTTTAATAAATGTTGAGCCTTAAATTATTATATATAAATGGGAATGATTGATTTAAATACATATAATATGTTGAGTATTTAAAATATATTTCAAAATAGATTTTGGTAATAATTTGAATAAGTTAAGGTTAGAAAGATAATTTGAATTTAGTTGAAATTGTATTCAATAAAGAATTTTATTTAATTAAACCGATTTGAAACTCATTGAAATTGAGATGTAAGATATGATTTATAACTTGAGTTTGATTTTATAGTAATCTAATGAATATTTCTTGTTTAAATAAAGTTTAAGGAAATATTTAGTAAAAATGTAATTTAAGGCTAGTTAAATGATATTGAATTTATTAAGTGAATATTCCCTGATTAAATAATAATGAAGTTAAATCAAGAGCTATATGAAACTGTTAAATTTAACTTTGAAAATGTTGAATATTAAAGCTTTGAAATATATTGAAAATTTAAATGATCTGTTTAGAAATGAATTAAATTGATGAATTGAGCTTTGAATAAATTTGAATTTGGAATTTGAAGTTGATTTGAATCGATTTGCTAGACTTGAGGAAATTAAATACTTTACTTTTCAAATCATTTAAGATATATATATATACTATTTTGGAAATAGATATATTTGAAATGAAATGATATTTGGGTTTTGAAGTATAAATTTAATTGAAATGACCACGGTGTTAAAATGTATATTTCCACCTTGTAGATAGTTCTGAAGATCCTTAGAGGATGGTTATCCCAACATTCTTTAAGTTACTTGTATTTCAGTTGATATTTCACTTGAGTTGGATTTATTGATATAAGAATGTTAATCCTGACTCGAGTGTTTTGTGTTTTGCTTTACGCTCGGGTCAGACCAAGTGATACAGCATTTGAGACTCACCTTTGGAGTTTGGAGCTTCCTCTGGAGATCCAACTTTTGATTCAGCTGCCAGCTTTCCAGTTGATTCGTTCACAGAAGTCATCTGTTTGGATTGGAGACTTCACTGTATTTGAGATATTCTGTTGTATTTTATTTCTAACTCTGATGTTTATATAGTAGCTTCATGAACTACTATTTTATCTATTCCGCTGCGTATTATTATATTACTCTGTGTCTGTGATTCTGTGATTGATTTATTTACTACATATGCTGAGTTTTGCCAAATTTAAATTAACAATCTGATATTTTGAATTATTCAAGTCAGACATGTGTGGATTTATTGTCGATTTGAATGGTCCAAAATACCGGGTCGTTACATCCCGGAATTTCGAGGAATTTAAAATGTGATAATCTCTTAATTAAAGTATTTAAAATTGATTTAAATTGTTATTTTCAAATATAAATAACCAATAAATTAATAATGTGATGTTTTAAATTATGATTATAGATTGATTTTAAATAAGAATAATTAGTTACAATTTAATTTGTGTTATTTTATAAATAGATTTAAATAGTCCTACTAATTCTAATTTAATAAGTGTTATTTAAATGTGTATATATGTGTGTGTAGTTTAGAAGAAAATTATAATTTGAGAATTTAATATAAAAGCGTTCCAATTTAATTACAATAAAAATCTATCTTAAATTTAAGTAAAGCTCTACTTATTACATTTTGATCTATATAATAATTTGATGTAATTTTGGTAATAATGTTTAAACTAAAATAAATCTTGTCAATATTAAATATAAATATAAAACAAATATATGGTCATAAATGTAAGTATTAATATATATATAAACATATTTAACATAAGTAAAAATAAAATAAAATAAATAAATAAATATAAATGTAGTGTTTGGTAAATTAAGGGTAAAATAGAAAAATATACATTAGTTAAATACATTAAGTTTATAAATAGAAATAAAAATAAGTAGTCATGTAAAAATAGAAATAAAATATCTCAAATAAAATTATGGTTAAGCAAAAATATAAAATGAGAACTTAAGTAAGTCTAGAATTTTATAGTATACATGTTTTGCAGGCAAGTAATATATACATACTATCACCTTATGTATATGCAAGTAGTAAGTCAAAACAAAATAAAAGATACACAAGATTTGTACCTGCAAAATGAAAAGATATATACATGATGTACAAAATTAAATATAGAAATTTATGTACTATAGCAATGAAGATTTGCAGGCAAAAAAAAAGTAAGATAACATACAAGTACCATACGAATAGGAATAAAGGGGATATGTATGTCATTGATAATAAATGCTTGTGTACAAAATGTCTTCATATCAGCCATGTATAAGAAAAATCTCTGATCATATGGTACTAGCTAGGATTTTTTTTTGTACAAATACAACTTAGCCTCTAGATTTGTTTTCTATATATCAAAGTTTCCTTTTCATTTCGATTCATTCAAACAATGCTAAGAAAAACAACAAACCCTGTAACCATTTTTAAATCAGAGAAAAATCAAAACTAAAACACTGTAAACATTTTCTACAAGCTGTAACCAGATTTCATCTTCAAATCAAAGCCTAGAATCAAGTCTTGAGTCATCATCATCATTTTGTTCCAATTAAACCTTCAAGTTTCCAGTTTTTAAAGCTTTTCAGTTTTAAGTCTCAAGCAAGGCATTGTTCTCTGGAAAACAAAAACAACAAAAGTATGCAAAGTTTCAAATCAAGTTTTAAATCTCTCTGCCTTTTCAAAAACAGGTGAGTAAACTCTTATTTTAAAAAGTTAAGTAAATACAGGATTGTTGCTTATAAAATTCTGAAACAAGTAATGCTTGCATATGTATATTTAAGTGTGCTATATGTTTGCTATGATTTAAATTGTGCATGTCTGCTGTTGTTATTACCTCTGTTCTTCATTTTTAGTAAACAGTTTTTTTTAAAGATTTAAATCTGTTAAAATTTAGATGCATGCATCATTTACATAAATGGAATATGATATGTGTTTGCTTGATTGTTTAAACAAGATTGCATGTGTATTTGTATGTGAAAGTTGTTGTGCATGTCTGGAACAAAAGTCTACTATGTTCCTTGTTCTCAGGTTCTAAATTTTAAAAGAAAATCAACTGCTCTTCCTCTGATCTGTTATGTGTTATAATGTTTCAATAAAGTTTGTTTAAAACAACAAGATTTAAACTTTAAAAATATTTAAAGTAAGAATTGATGATAATATCCAACAGGATATGTATTTTACAGTAAAACTTAGAAAGTGTCAAAATTTTATTTCAACAATTAAATGATTCATGTATATATCCAGAATCACCTCTGAAAGATAGGATTTATAAAATGAAATTCATGATTTTTAACATCTAATTGAATGAGAAATCTGAGGTTAACCAGAAATGGGTTTTTTTTAGTATTTTCCAATGACCAAGGTGATCGGGAAGGTCAGGGTTTACATTGGAGATAGTGGAGTGATCGGGGAGGTCAGGAAAATTATTTGGGGGAGCTCCAGATCACCGTGGCGGCGGCGGTGAGTGGTGGAAGTTTTTAACCCTAGTTTATGTTGAAGCTGGAATTTGGGGTCACTACATCGTCTAAGGGTGATCGAGTGGCTCGGGGCTTTGGGGAATGGTGGTGTAGAAGCTCGATAGGGTGTGGACGGCGTTGTAGGGATTCCGGTGGTTGGCATTGGGAGTTCGAGGCGATTTTCCAGGCGTTGGTTGCTGTACTTTTTGATCGAGGTAGCTCGATTTCGCCTTCGAGGTTGGTTGGCGATTCTGGGTGGTCAGATGGAAAGTATGGGTAGAAGGCGACGTGTCGTAGGTGAACTTGGTGGCTGGATGGTTGGCGGTGGCCGGTGCATGTGCACGAGGTGGCTCGTGTGTCAGTGGGTTTGGTCGTGGAAGTGACTCGAAGGGAACTCAGGATTTAAGGTGTTAGACTCGAGTTTATACTCGAGTGTTTGGTGGGTAATAAGCCTACTGTTTTAAAACTTTAAAAAAATTTAACTAAATTGTTGAAATGGGGAAGAAGGGAAGAAGACTCGGGTATGACTCGAGTTGTCTTCGGGTTTGACCCGAAGCAAGGGCTGAGCAGATTTATAACCTGTTTTAAAAAGCATATAAAAGTAAGTTTTTGAATTTAAATTGAAATTAGTTTCTAAAACTATTACTTGATAGTATTTTAAGTATTTAAAGGAAGTTTTGTTAACATTAATTTATCAAGTTAATGATATTTTTTTATATACTTAATTATTGATTTAATTAGGTATAGTTAATTATAAGTTATAATGATTACAAATGTAAATGGTGAATAAGGTATTATAAGATAATGTTTATCTTAAGTTAAGGAAGTTTTATTATCTTGGGATTAATTAAGTTAATTAGGAAATTAAGTATAATTAATTAATTTAATTAATTCAGGATAAAGGTTAATTAAGTAATTAATTTAAGAATAATTAATTAACTAATGATTATGATTGATTAATTAATAATTAAGAGATAATTAAAGGATAATTAATCTACAGTTAAGATTAATTAATTTGTTTAAGTTAATTAAGGAATGAATTATCCAATTGTAATAAATCAAATGAATGTGATTAATTCAAGATAATTAATTGTAATTAATTAAAGATATTCATGTGATGGTTGATTAAGTAAATACTTAATGAAATTGAATAGTGTAATTACTCAGCGAAGTAATTAATGTATAATTACGGAATGTAATTAATTAAAGGAAATTACTTAATGGGAAGTAAATTAAAGTATAATTACTTAGGAGAAGTAATTAAAGATTTATTACTTAGTGTAATTAATCAAAGGGTTTATATAATTAATTAAGAAGTTAATTAATTCACGTAAGTAATTTCAAGATGGGAATTCCTGTATATGATTTAGGTTGATAAATGGAAGTGAATAATTAAAGTTTAATTTATTAATGTAATTAATTAAGGATAAATGTAATTAATTGTAGTTAATTAATTAATGGAAGTAATTTATTAAGGATCATTAATTAATGTAATTAATGAAGTGATTAATGGTAAATTACTGTGAATGGTTAAGGATAATTAATCTGTGAAATTAACTAAAGGGTAATTGCTTGAATGTAATTAAAGGTTAGTAAATCAAGGATGATTAATTAATTGATTTGTAATTAATTAATGGTTAAGTAAGCAGGATTTATAGAATGAAGTGATTAATTTAATTTACTTTAAATTAATTAGAGATAAGGTAATTCATTTAATTCATTTTAAATTAATTATAAATGGTGTGATTATAAATCCTTGCTTATGTATGGATGGATGATATTGTTTGCCTTGAATGGTTTGAAATCTCAGATATGAGATAAGTGATGCTGTGTGATATGGATTATCTATTTATGATGATATTGTGAATTATCTATCTGTGATATTGTGAATTCTCTATCTCTGTATATATAGATAATAAAATGAATTGTTTTAACTTTAAAACAACTTGGCCTTAAAAGACACGGTTTGGATTTTGATGAGACCGGGATCGGGTTTCCAGATTTGGATATCCAAAAACCACATCGATCCAAATTAACGTTAGGTCGTGAATCTCAAGTGAAGATGAAGATTCAGAGTGCAAGGGTTATTGTCGTTAACTCTGAGGGTGATTCCAAAATGAGTGTAACGAGATAATGCCTTCGGTTTCGTTCGAACTCGGAACGAACTTGTATGGATTGAATGCTTTCAGCACATCGTTATGTGGACGATGAGCATTCTAAGAGATGTGTTCTCTAAAGGTAATCGTAGCCTCAAGCCTCATCAACCGGGAATGGATAAAACAGGGGAGGTGCAGCAAGGCTTCGTGGGTCGCACCCACTTGAGAGTAAGGTCATCCCTGTCTAGATGTCTCTTTTTATTTCGGCTTAGTGGTGCGGTTGCTGATCACAACCGTAGGGTGATTTTATTCGGAATTATCCAGTAAGGGATGGTTCCGGCTTTATGTTGCAGGGGACTTAGGGTGGGTCCTCGGTACGCTGATCTAGGCCAGGTACTGTGACGGGCGGTACCCCAGTAGCCCTGCCATTGTATGGAATCCAATCTCCAATAAGTGCCATCGGTTTTGATTGTATTACCCACATGTTGGCTAGTATGCTGGAATTTAATAGATGTAACAATTTCAGCTATTTCTTATTTACTTGAAAACCCTAGACCTATTATAATATCATAGAATTTCCTATCAAATGTTTGGTTAGCGTAAGGTAAAAACTTTTCCATGTTTATGTGTGGGAAGTCTTACGTGATACCTTTTGTTTTCAAAGGATTTTCAAAGTTAAGAAACTTTAACCGTTTACTCATACCAGACCCATGTCTGACCCGGAGTTTATTTCTGTTTTCTTAAACTCTCGGGTACTCAAATTTTTACAAGTAGCCAGGGGATTCAGGTTTAGCTTTGACGAATTCTGGAGGAGCAATGGAGTAGGAGGCTTCAGCGTATAAATATGTATTGGTTCCGCTGTGTTAGTGTTTATGTGTATTTCCACTGTGTTGTATCTCTGTGATGTTTTGATTTGTATCGAGTTGTATTAACTAGACAGGTGTTTATAACTGTTTAGTATATGTTGTATTATCTGCGTAACTCCGATGTATATGGGACTATGTAATCTCTGATGTGATATATTATATTTCATTCATTCCGTTGTTGAGATTCTGATGTTGTTTCTTCTTTCTTCTCTATCTTTTCTATTTCTCACCCCTTTCTTTCTTAAAGAATGATGCATCTTTCTGTGTGTAGAAGGGTGGGTCGTCACACTTGGTATCAGAGCATAGATTAAGCGAATACCTAAGCTTTGGAGTGGTGTCTATCTTGAGAGAGCGTACTTGTAATTTCTATATATATATATATATATATTTCTACCTATCTGTTGGGTTACCTGTTCGGGTTTTCCAATATAAGTTATAAAGGTAGATAGAGTAGTGGTGTGTGTAACACGACTACCAATGGTTGGAATTTGAATGTTTGAGGTTGGAAGTGTATATGTCGAGACTGTAGACCTAATACCGTCTCGAGTGAGCTTTGTTTTATGTAAGGATTTTATTGATCTCTGAAGGAAACCTGTTAAGGATTCGGAGTTCATCATTGAAGTACAAGTTTGATCGCGCTCGTGTGAGCGGATTTTTGAGAGTTTGGATCTGTCGGTTGGACAGAAGTAAGTCATGATATCTTGATACCTCGGGATGTAGTAGCTGTGTGATGGACACAATGACTATGGATGTCTCCGAAGATGTTTTCTTTGAATAAGTTAAGGAAGTGTGTCTGCTTCGGTGTTGTGGCTGTGTTCAGCGGGATGTTCTGTTTGGTTTGAGGTCCGAGTTCTCGAAGATCTTTGGATAATAAGTCTTTGGGCATCTGGGTCAGCAGTGTAGCTCGGAGTGTTCTATGTGCCGTCAAGGAAGTCTTCTGGCTTGGCAGATTTTCTCGATGTAATTTCAGAAGCATCAGAGTGGTTCCGTTTCTTCGTTGGATTGGCTAGTTAAGCGTAAGTTGTTCTGTTTGGTAAAGGGAGAGCAGTTTTTCTTTGGGATTAGGCCGGATTGATCGCAAAAGTGACTTGCGATAGTCTGAGTGTTCTCTTGGTAAGTTAGAGTTTTGTTAGCATCTGGAGATTGAGTTTGGTATGGACTGGATTCCAGAAGTGGTACCGGTGGTTCAGCTAAGGAGATTTGGTGGAGCATTTGATTTTTCTCTTCTGTATCTAGTTTCGAGTTTCTTCCAGCTAAGGGTAGCTGAAGACAGTACCCTTGACTGAGGACTCATCTGTTTCTTTGAGCAGTTCGTTTCCGATTGTAGTGGATCTGAGGAATGGTGTGTCCAGGAGGTGTTGGTTAAGATTTTTGCTCGAATTCATCGACATTCTCAACTACTTCAGATCAGAGTTGTGCAGCGGAAGCATGGTGGCAGCTGTTCTAGAGTGGAAGCAACCGGAAGTTGCAATGTTTTGGGATTAGAGAATTTCTACAGGAATTTTTCTGGATTTGAGGCCAGATTGGCAAGTGTTTTGTTTTGTCTTTTCCGGATAGGAGAAGTAAATTGTAATCTACTGATGATAGTGGAGTAGAGTTGTATTCTGGATTTTTGGGTAAATCTGGAGAGGATATTTTGTTGAGTTATTTTGATCCAGTTTGTTTATTGAAGCATCAGCGAAGATTGAGCTGATCAGGAAAGAGTGTAGGTAGTCCTGGATCGTCAAAGGAGTTTTGTGGATAAGAAACAGAAGAATTTGGATTTTGAAGTTGGAGACTTCGTTGTTGTTGAGATTTTCCCTGGTAAAGGGGGCAATAAGATTGGGTAAGACTGTGAGGTTAGCTCCGGAGTATATTGGATCTTTCTGTATTCTTTGTAAGGATAAGTGTTTTGGATTACAGGAGTGAGTTGACAGTTTGGAAGACTGGGATTCAATGTATTTCACGTATCTCTGAGGGAATACGTGTAAGATCTATCACTGGTTTTGGAACCAGCAGTTCAGAAGGGTTTGGTTGTTGATCAGATCTTGAGTGTGGTCAGATCTCTTGTGTAGATTATAGACCTAGTTGAGTAGGAGCTCAGTAGCTCAGTAATATAGCTAGTTTTGATTCAGTAGAGCGAGTATTCCAGTATCTGTATTTGGGAAACTCGGGAAATTTTTAGGAAGCTTATCCGGATCTGTGTCCGAATAGCTAGTGTTGTTTGTTTGTTTGATTGAATTGTTTGTTGGTTGAAATTGTTTGTTTGGTTGTGTATGACTGATATGTATGCCTGAATTGGTTAAAATAAAATAAAACTTTGGATTATCTTTTGTTTTAAATTTTGAGGATGAAATTCTTTTAAGGGGGAAGGAATGTGACATCCCGGAAATTCGAGGAATTTAAAATGTGATAATCTCTTAATTAAAGTATTTAAAATTGATTTAAATTGTTATTTTCACATATAAATAACCAATAAATTAATAATGTGATGTTTTAAATTATGATTATAGATTGATTTTAAATAAAAATAATTAGTTACAAATTTAATTTGTGTTATTTTATAAATAGATTTAAATAGTCCTATTAATTCTAATTTAATAAGTGTTATTTAAATGTGTATATATGTGTGTGTAGTTTAGAAGAAAATTATAATTTGAGAATTTAATATAAAAGTGTTCCAATTTAATTACAATAAAAATCTATCTTAAATTTAAGTAAAGCTCTACTTATTACATTTTGATCTATATAATAATTTGATGTAATTTTGGTAATAATGTTTAAACTAAAATAAATCTTGTCAATATTAAATATAAATATAAAACAAATATATGGTCATAAATGTAAGTATTAATATATATAAACATATTTAACATAAGTAAAAATAAAATAAAATAAATAAATAAATATAAATGTAGTGTTTGGTAAATTAAGGGTAAAATAGAAAAATATACATTAGTTAAATACATTAAGTTTATAAATAGAAATAAAAATAAGTAGTCATGTAAAAATAGAAATAAAATATCTCAAATAAAATTATGGTTAAGCAAAAATATAAAATGAGAACTTAAGTAAGTCTAGAATTTTATAGTATACATGTTTTGCAGGCAAGTAATATATACATACTATCACCTTATGTATATGCAAGTAGTAAGTCAAAACAAAATAAAAGATACACAAGATTTGTACCTGCAAAATGAAAAGATATATACATGATGTACAAAATTAAATATAGAAATTTATGTACTATAGCAATGAAGATTTGCAGGCAAAAAAAAAGTAAGATAACATACAAGTACCATACGAATAGGAATAAAGGGGATATGTATGTCATTGATAATAAATGCTTGTGTACAAAATGTCTTCATATCAGCCATGTATAAGAAAAATCTCTGATCATATGGTACTAGCTAGGATTTTTTTTTGTACAAATACAACTTAGCCTCTACATTTGTTTTCTATATATCAAAGTTTCCTTTTCATTTCGATTCATTCAAACAATGCTAAGAAAAACAACAAACCCTGTAACCATTTTTAAATCAGAGAAAAATCTAAACTAAAACCCTGTAAGCATTTTCTACAAGCTGTAACCAGATTTCATCTTCAAATCAAAGCCTGGAATCAAGTCTTGAGTCATCATCATCATTTTGTTCCAATTAAACCTTCAAGTTTCCAGTTTTTAAAGCTTTTCAGTTTTAAGTCTCAAGCAAGGCATTGTTCTCTGGAAAACAAAAACAACAAAAGTATGCAAAGTTTCAAATCAAGTTTTAAATCTCTCTGCCTTTTCAAAAACAGGTGAGTAAACTCTTATTTTAAAAAGTTAAGTAAATACAGGATTGTTGCTTATAAAATTCTGAAACAAGTAATGCTTGCATATGTATATTTAAGTGTGCTATATGTTTGTTATGATTTAAATTGTGCATGTCTGCTGTTGTTATTACCTCTGTTCTTCATTTTTAGTAAACAGTTTTTTTTAAAGATTTAAATCTGTTAAAATTTAGATGCATGCATCATTTACATAAATGGAATATGATATGTGTTTGCTTGATTGTTTAAACAAGATTGCATGTGTATTTGTATGTGAAAGTTGTTGTGCATGTCTGGAACAAAAGTCTACTATGTTCCTTGTTCTCAGGTTCTAAATTTTAAAAGAAAATCAACTGCTCTTCCTCTGATCTGTTATGTGTTATAATGTTTCAACAAAGTTGGTTTAAAACAACAAGATTTAAACTTTAAAAATATTTAAAGTAAGAATTGATGATAATATCCAACAGGATATGTATTTTACAGTAAAACTTAGAAAGTGTCAAAATTTTATTTCAACAATTAAATGATTCATGTATATATCCAGAATCACCTCTGAAAGATAGGATTTATAAAATGAAATTCATGATTTTTAACATCTAATTGAATGAGAAATCTGAGGTTAACCAGAAATGGGTTTTTTTAAGTATTTTCCAATGACCAAGGTGATCGGGAAGGTTAGGGTTTACACTGGAGATAGTGGAGTGATCGGGAAGGTCAGGAAAATTATCTGGGGGAGCTCCAGATCACCGTGGCGGCGGCGGTGAGTGGTGGAAGTTTTTAACCCTAGTTTATGTTGAAGCTGGAACTCGGGGTCACTACATCGTCTAAGGGTGATCGAGTGGCTCGGGGCTTTGGGGAATGGTGGTGTAGAAGCTCGATAGGGTGTGGACGGCGTTGTAGGGATTCCGGTGGTTGGCATTGGGAGTTCGAGGCGATTTTCCAGGCGTTGGTTGCTGTACTTTTTGATCGAGGTAGCTCGATTTCGCCTTCGAGGTTGGTTGGCGATTCTGGGTGGTCAGATGGAAAGTATGGGTAGAAGGCGACGTGTCGTAGGTGAACTTGGTGGCTGGATGGTCGGCGGTGGCCGGTGCATGTGCACGAGGTGGCTCGTGTGTCAGTGGGCTTGGTCGTGGAAGTGACTCGAAGGGAACTCGGGATTTATGGTGTTAGACTCGAGTTTATACTCGAGTGTTTGGTGGGTAATAAGCCTACTGTTTTAAAACTTTAAAAAAATTTAACTAAATTGTTGAAATGGGGAAGAAGGGAAGAAGACTCGGGTATGACTCGAGTTGTCTTCGGGTTTGACCCGAAGCAAGGGCTGAGCAGATTTATAACCTGTTTTAAAAAGCATATAAAAGTAAGTTTTTGAATTTAAATTGAAATTAGTTTCTAAAACTATTACTTGATAGTATTTTAAGTATTTAAAGGAAGTTTTGTTAACATTAATTTATCAAGTTAATGATATTTTTTTATATACTTAATTATTGATTTAATTAGGTATAGTTAATTATAAGTTATAATGATTACAAATGTAAATGGTGAATAAGGTATTATAAGATAATGTTTATCTTAAGTTAAAGAAGTTTTATTATCTTGGGATTAATTAAGTTAATTAGGAAATTAAGTATAATTAATTAATTTAATTAATTCAGGATAAAGGTTAATTAAGTAATTAATTTAAGAATAATTAATTAACTAATGATTATGATTGATTAATTAATAATTAAGAGATAATTAAAGGATAATTAATCTACAGTTAAGATTAATTAATTTGTTTAAGTTAATTAAGGAATGAATTATCCAATTGTAATAAATCAAATGAATGTGATTAATTCAAGATAATTAATTGTAATTAATTAAAGATATTCATGTGATGGTTGATTAAGTAAATACTTAATGAAATTGAATAGTGTAATTACTCAGCGAAGTAATTAATGTATAATTACGGAATGTAATTAATTAAAGGAAATTACTTAATGGGAAGTAAATTAAAGTATAATTACTTAGGAGAAGTAATTAAAGATTTATTACTTAGTGTAATTAATCAAAGGGTTTATATAATTAATTAAGAAGTTAATTAATTCAGGTAAGTAATTTCAAGATGGGAATTCCTGTATATGATTTAGGTTGATAAATGGAAGTGAATAATTAAAGTTTAATTTATTAATGTAATTAATTAAGGATAAATGTAATTAATTATAGTTAATTAATTAATGGAAGTAATTTATTAAGGATCAATAATTAATGTAATTAATGAAGTGATTAATGGTAAATTACTATGAATGGTTAAGGATAATTAATCTGTGAAATTAATTAAAGGGTAATTACTTGAATGTAATTAAAGGTTAGTAAATCAAGGATGATTAATTAATTGATTTCTAATTAATTAATGGTTAAGTAAGCAGGATTTATAGAATGAAGTAATTAATTTAATTTACTTTAAATTAATTAGAGATAAGGTAATTAATTTAATTCATTTTAAATTAATTAAAAATGGTGTGATTATAAATCCTTGCTTATGTATGGATGGATGATATTGTTTGCCTTGAATGGTTTGAAATCTCAGATATGAGATAAGTGATGCTGTGTGATATGGATTATCTATTTATGATGATATTCTGAATTATCTATCTGTGATATTGTGAATTATCTATCTCTGTATATATAGATAATAAAATGAATTGTTTTAACTTTAAAACAACTTGGCCTTAAAAGACACGGTTTGGATTTTGATGAGACCGGGATCGGGTTTCCAGATTTGGATATCCGAAAACCACATCGATCCAAATTAACGTTAGGTCGTGAATCTCAAGTGAAGATGAAGATTCAGAGTGCAAGGGTTATTGTCGTTAACTCTAAGGGTGATTCCAAAATGAGTGTAACGAGATAATGCCTTCGGTTTCGTTCGAACCCGGAACGAACTTGTATGGATTGAATGCTTTCAGCACATCGTCAGGTGGACGACGAGCATTCTAAGAGATGTGTTCTCTAAAGGTAATCATAGCCTCAAGCCTCATCAACCGGGAATGGATAAAACAGGGGAGGTGCAGCAAGGCTTCGTGGGTCGCACCCACTTGAGAGTAAGGTCATCCTTGTCTAGATGTCCCTTTTTATTTCGGCTTAGTGGTGCGGTTGCAGATCACAACCGTGGGGTGATTTTATTCGGAATTATCCAGTAAGGGATGGTTCGGGCTTTGTGTTGCAGGGGACTTTGGGTGGGTCCTCGGTACGCTGATCTAGGCCAAGTACTGTAACGGGCGGTACCCTAGTAGCCCTGCCATTGTATGGAATCCAATCTCCAATAAGTGCCATCGGTTTTGATTGTATTACCCACATGTTGGCTAGTATGCTGGAATTTAATAGATGTAACAATTTCAGCTATTTCTTATTTACTTGAAAACCCTAGACCTATTATAATATCATAGAATTTCCTATCAAATGTTTGGTTAGCGTAAGGTAAAAACTTTTCCATGTTTATGTGTGGGAAGTCTTACGTGATACCTTTTGTTTTCAAAGGATTTTCAAAGTTAAGCAACTTTAACCGTTTACTCATACCAGACCCATGTCCGACCCGGAGTTTATTTCTGTTTTCTTAAACTCTCGAGTACTCAAATTTTTACGATTAGCCAAGGGATTCAGGTTTAGCTTTGACGAATTCTGGAGGAGCAGGAGGCTTCAGCGTATAGATATGTATTGGTTCCGCTGTGTTAGTGTTTATGTGTATTTCCGCTGTGTTGTATCTCTGTGATGTTTTGAGTTGTATCGAGTTGTATTAACTAGACAGTTGTTTATAACTGTCTAGTATATGTTGTATTATCTGTGTAACTCCGATGTATATGTGACTATGTAATCTCTTATGTGATATATTATATTTCATTCGTTCCGCTGTTGAGATTCTGATGTTGTTTCTTCTTTCTTCTTTATCTTTTCTATTTCTCACCCCTTTCTTTCTTAAAGAATGATGCGTCTTTCTGTGTGTAGAAGGGTGGGTCGTCACACTTGGGGTCGGCAGTGATGATGGATTTGGGTTCGAATATGGTCTTGGTGGGCCCAGTTCACTCAGGAAGCCCAGTAACCCGGATTTTGCTTATAAATACAGCAGGCGGGGCTTCAGAAAAGGGATCTTCATTCTGTTTCCCTTCAACTTCTCCACTAAGGCTACTCTGCCATGATTGTTTTAGAAACTCCAGAATGTAACTGTAATTGATTCTTATATCAATAAAAAGGAAACTTTTGGAGTGGACGTAGGCCAGAGTCAGCCGAACCACTATAAATCCTCTGTTATTACTTCTTTCTTTTTAATTTTTACTGCTCTTCATATTTATTTCCTCTTCATATTAACTATCTATGAACTGTAACTGTGAATTGGTGCTTTCAATGGATTTTGGGTATTAGTGACCAATTTTGGCGCTAACATTTTGGTGCTTTCACTAAGGAAGCTAACACTCAAGGACTCTAAAGCTTGGATTTTGGATTTAAAGGCTTAGGAATTCGGATTCTTGGGAAACTATGGAAAAGCAATCAATCGAGAGATAGAGGGCAAGGACAAGATGGAAATAATAGGATGCTAAGGAATGAGGAGGAAATCCTGGATCAGAACCGGGAAAAGAAGCAAGTAGGATGCTGGAAGAAGCTATGGATTTTAGCATGGAACAGAACTTGGATGCACGTTTGGAACAGGATGATCTGGGATTCCCTCGTGGACTCGGGGGCAGGATGGAAATGATGATCGGAGATTGCTTATGGATACTGGAATAGTTGGAAGTTGGAACCCAAGACTTAGGACGGGAATTAACAGGCTTGGACATGGATTGGAATGACTGGGGGCAAGCCCCTAAACAAGGAAAATGGATCGACACCAATCACTCTTAATGATGGGCACTATTATCCACATGGAACTAGGGGAATGGATCTTATTGGCTTTTCAAGGAATTGAATAGCGATGATGGAACAGGAGCAACCGTCATCCACCTCAAACTGGAGCGAACCCGGCTTAAGGGCACAACTAGTCATCCTTTGATCGAGATGGAATGAGCTAAGTAACTAATGAACTCTACACTAAAATGGCTAAGTCACTTACTCATGTACGGGGATGGAGATAACCCTTAGGCATGCTCTGAGATGATGATAAACCGTGATGCTCTGGTTTGTGAAATCTGTTTTTTCTTTTTGGCTTGGATACTTGCTTTTTCTGGTTTAGTTTTGGAGTTTGGTTTGAACTCCTAGTTTTGTTTGTTTTCTGATTTGGATTCTAGTTTGAACGTCTGCCTTTTGGTTTGGATTTTGATGTGGATTTTTGGTTTTCTGGTTTGATCTGGATTTCAGATTGGATTTTGATTGACTTTCTATTTGGTTTTTAGCTAAAAGGTCTTTGGGTATGGATTATGCCTGGCAAGGGGTAAGTCAATTCGTTCGAACATGGAGGGTTGGCTTATTCAGGTCGTCGAGCGTGCACTATGCTCGGTAAGGGTCTGGTGAGACCAGGATTAGGCTTAGGACTTAGGCCACATATTATCTATCACTTGTTATTTTAGGTCGTCGAGCATGGGCTATGCTCGGCAAGGGTCCGGAGCGACTGAGATTCGGCTTAGGACTTAAGCCAAGGCATTACTTAGCGTTCAGGGACACTGAACCGGAAACACCAAAATGTTGCTTGACACAGGTGGTCAAGTGCAGGATGTGCTTGACAAAAATCCGGAGAGGTTACGGATTCAGATTTCGCCTTCGAATGGCTAAGGATTGGCTATGGTCCGAAGCGATCCCGAATTTGGATTTCGACCCAGAGAGGTCATGGATTTGGTTATTGGTTATTGGTTATTGGATATGGATGGGTTATAACTCGGTTATCGAGTTCAGATGGATGTGGAATTGGCTAAGGACTTGGTTACTGGATAAGGATCAGATATCGACTTTGAGTAGTCATGGATTTGGATAAGGATACGACAATGGCACTTGGATAAAATGGATTGGGTTAAGGATTGGATGATATGGCTATGGATAACATATGGACTTTGGATGATGGATTAACAATTATTCAAAACACGCCTTCCTACCGCAAGGCATGTTTTGGAGGGCAAATGTTAACCCGCCTTTTGGCAAGGTCGTAGACAGGCGGATTCAACTAAATCGATTGCTCGGTTAACGAAGATGGAATATGATAGGTTTGGGTCGACTGGATGGATAGACGATCAATTACGGATGATAAACATGATTATGAAGCCGGGATTCGGTATAGTTGGTGGACAAAAGGCGTGGGATACTTGAAATACGAGTTTCGACAAAAGTCAAGACGTTTCGAATTGCTTGGAGTTTGCTTCGAGTCACACTTTGATTTGCTTCGAGTTTTCATGGTGTTTTCTTCGGGTCAAATTGGGCTTTTCTTTGGGTCATTCGGATCGGCGCATTTCAGTGGGATCGGTGCTTGCTCCGGGTCGGCAGGAATTAAGGGATCGGCATCATGTTGGATCTACATGTTTTCGTTTACTCTGGATCGGTACCTCTTCCACTTCGGGTTGGTAGCTTGGAATGGGATCGGCATATTGGGGTCTTAGGATCGGCATATTGAATGGGGTCGGTACCTCTTCCACTTCAGGTTGGTAGCTTGGAAAGGTATCTGCATGTTGGAGTCTTGGGATCAGCATATTGAATGGGGTCGGCTGCTTCAAGTCATAGAGCCCTTAACTTTGGGTCGGTGCCTAAGTCTCAAGTGGGGTCGGCAATAGGTTAAGGGGTCGACGTAGGAGCTTAGGCATCAGGTCGACGTGCTTCGGGTCGGCATTGTGAAGACTCCGAGTCGGCAATGGTGATTCCGGCATGGGGTCAGCATTGGAGGAAGCAAGAATTACTCCGGGTCGGTGATGGCCACGCTTCGGGTCGGCCATGAGGTCAGGTCGGTGTATGGGAAATTGGATCGGTGTGTCGTATCAGGTCGGCTACTGCGGTTCGTAGCTGACCTAACTTCGGGTCGGTGCCTAAGGCAACATCGGATCGGCATACTCTGAACTTGGGGTCGGTAGTGATGATGGATTTGGGTTCGACTATGGTCTTGGTAGGCCCGGTTCACTCAGGAAGCCCGGTAACCTAGATTTTGCCTATAAATACAGCAAGCTGGGCTTCAGAAAAGGGATCTTCATTCTGTTTCCCTTCATCTTTTCCACTAAGGCTACTCTACCATTATTATTTTAAAAACTCCGAATTGTAACTGTAATTGATTATCATATCAATAAAAAGGAAATTTCTGGAGTGGACGTAGGCCAGAGTCAGCCGAACCACTATAAATGCTATGTTATTACTGCTTTCTTTTTAATTTTTACCGCTCTACATATTTATTTCCTCTTCATATTAAATATCTATGAAGATCCTGAACTCGACCTTCGAAAATCGGCACCCATACTTCACTTTTACTCAAAATGCCACAGATTCAAACGCCGAATGTAACGACCCAGAATTTTTGATAATTAAAATTCGAATATTTAATTGATTTTAAATATTAATAAATGAATTTAATAAGTCGAATAATTTATTTACAGGATATTGGATTTAATTTGGTCAATTAAATCGATAATTTAATGATTGAAATTCCAGAAATAATTGAAATCTGGATTTAATATGATTGAAATTGATTTGGAAAATTTTATTTAATCATACTGGAGTTATAAAAAGGTTATAGAACTTTTAAAATTGAATTTGAAGTTAAGCTGTGAAAATTGAATATTTTAATATTTAATTATCGACTGTAGAATAGCCATTTTTCGAACAGTCTCAGAATTAGACGAGACCAGTTCCATTAGATCCATAATAGTTAGTTATTATCGGATTTCAATTTTCGTAGCAAACGGAGTTGTCGTTTGACCGTGGCAACTCGAAACGCATCGATATCGTTTTAATTTTAAATCGTCGAGTTAAAATAGTCAATTTTCAAAAAGTCTCGGATTTCGACGAAACCAGTTTCATCGGATCCGTAATGTGATATTATTGCATGGTTTCAAATTTCATAATTTTTGGATGTACCGTTTGTCCGGGGCAAGCCAAAACGCCTCGAAATCGATTTAAATCGGTTTAATTTAAATTTATCGTTTATTGCCATATCTCACACATACGATCGAATTAGCTTTCGAAACCTGTTCCATTGTGTCCGGAACGCAGGGTAAACCCCAAAAACGCCAGTCACTGCGCGTAAATCGGAGTTTGAAAAACCCGGATGAATAGTGTTTGAGAAAACTCTACAAATATACCCATTTTTTTTCACAAAAATAAAGAAAATAAAAAAAACCTAGGGTTTAAAACCATAGCCGCCGTTCTAAAGTCCAATGGCCAGAATCTTCCGTTCATCTCCCTCAATTTCTGGCCAATCCATTGATTATTACGAGAATCGTTCAACATGGAAAATGAAGAGCACGTCGAGATCTTTAATCTCAACGGCTATGATCGAAATCAAGGCTACCAATCGCTGGAAATTTGCCTTCAAAGTCGTCGCGTTCAAGATCGTTTCTAGGGGGCATGGGACCACCGAGCTTGGCCGTACTCGCGGTGGAGGAAGGCGTGGCGATGGGCTTTCGATTGGCAGTGTTATGATGGGGTCTGGGGGTCGGTAGGTGGTGCGGCGATTAGGGTTTTGGGCGGCCTGATGGGTGCGTACGCGAGTTTGAACTGGGAGGGAAGAAGACGTGTGTGCCTGGAAGAAGAGAACGGCCGTGATCTGGGGTTTGCGAACGAACGGTGCAGATCTGCAGTGGGTTTAAAAATGTAAAATTAAATTGTAAATTTATATATTTTATATCGTGTAAAGTTAAATTGCAATATCTTGTTCATACATTATCAGAAAATGACGAAACGAAGTGCGTTGGAATCGCAGCGACGCGCTCTTCGCGATGCAACTAGATTGGAGTCGTTTGGGGCTAGTTTGAATTTCGGGTAAAATTAAACGCGTGTTTAATTTTATTCGAAATAAACGCTGAAATCAGAATTAAAATCATGGTGAGATCTTCTCACTCAAATGAAAGTGGATTTTCTTTTGCAGTTATTGATCTGATATGATTGCTATTTGGATGTGATATTAGATATAGTAGGATATATATCTATATATAGCAATATATACATATTGGCATATGTATATATTGGATTGATTGATTTCCCGCCTCGTATAGCGGATGAGACCCTATTGCGCCGTTAGTAAGCGGATTATTTTTATAAAACCCATATACCGCGATAATTCCATACTGGAGCGGAATTGGTATTGTGCTAACGTCTTTGGATGTAGGGAAACAGGTTGGAGGGATCCAACTGGATTCCTCAACTGTATTTACTTATTTACAGATATTGATGTATATTCTGTTATCATATTGATATATGATATTGACTGTTGTGATGGACTAATTGGTGTTGTCGCATCATCGGATTCAGTTTTGAAATGTAAAAATAACGACTTTTACTTTAAAAAGATTTTTAAAGTGATCTTTGAAATTATACGTTTTATTGAATTTTTGAAGTAATTTATTTTAAATAAATAAACGTTCAAATCCTAAAGTTATAAAAGTTAAGATCTTTGTGAAATATAATCGAAGAGTGATTTTTGGAAGAAAAAGTCGATTGATTTATAAAATGGTTTAAGTTGAAATTTTTAAAATATTATAAACGGTTTACTTAAAAAGGTTTATAAAGTTGACATTTTATAAATTAAAATGTTGGTATTATAAAACGAGTTTTTATAAGCGTTAAAATGAATTTTTAAGAATTTATAAATAAATGAAATTTATAAATTGTGAACTTACAAATGGAAATGATTTTGTAAAATAAAGGAATTATAAGTATTTAACTTATAATTACGGATTGTTGGTATAAGATTTGAGTTATGAATCGAATTGTTAATAAAGGAGATTTATTAAATTGAAGTTGTTAGAAAATAGAAATAGAATTTATAAACGTTGTTTTATAAATTCGAAGATCAATAAAATTTGATAAATTTAATATAGGAGGTTATTAAAGAAGATATATTCGCGATTTTGAATAGCGAATTATTATTGAAATAAATAGGTAGAAAAGATTGAAATTGAGTTAAGTGAAGTATATTCACGATTTTGGACAGTGAATATATTATTAAGTAAAATGGATTTATTTTTGAAGAAGTGATATTAAAAATGAGGTTAAACATTTTAAAGATGTTTTAAAATGTATTATGAATCGAAATCATAGATTTCAACATTCATTGTTGAAATAGGCGTTTTCGAGAAATAAGGAAATGGTGGACTATAACACTGTTGTTATAGTAAATGATTTCCGAAAGGAAATGCTTTTATATAGTATTGGGATTTACATATCTATCTTAAAAATTCGAATCCCTATACTAGTGATTTTGAGTCGTCGTAACGATGTTTTACGTAACATTCGTTTTGACTCAAATAAATGTTGTTATAGTAAACGATTTCCTTAGAGAATGAATATATACTTAATATTGATTTAAGTATATCGAATATTTTCAAATGTTGAAAAATAAATAGATTTGTGAAATACTTATTTTTAAATAAGTATGGAAATGCTTTTCCAATATGAAATGAACTGTTTTGAGATTTTATCTTTTAAAGATAAATTGAAATGTGGAAATTGATTTGAAATTGTTTTCAAATGGTTAAGTGTGGAAATTATATATCTGGTAAAGATATTTTTGGAAGATAAATAATTTGGAAAATTATTTGGAATCTGATGATGTTGCGCATCTTTATTGATAGTTAAATAACCGACTATCAATAATTACCTTGAATGACATTTGTTGTGATTGGATGAATTTGAATGCCACATTTATTTTTGAATAAGCGCTCACTATTCGGGTTAGCCGGGAAAGGACCATGGGGTCGTATAACCCATTCCGAATATGTGATACGTCGTTATGAATTGCATTCGAAGACCGGTGTTGAAGACCGGATATTTTTTGAAAACGGAAGGATTACCGTCGAGTTACTCTACATCGGCCGATCTCCGATTTAGAGGTTTTATCACCCTTAGTGACGGGAAGTCCGGACGTGATTAGAAAATTATCCGGGTATGCAAGGGCTTCGTGAGAAGTGCCTTCGGTTCTGTTCGATCCCAGAACAGACTTGTATGGATTGTGTGTCTGACGTTACAATTTGAGATATAAAGCTGATTTCTTTCAAATACATTTCTGTTGGTGGCGGAGAATTTATTCTCTTAGCTTAACACCCTTCTCTGAGACGTACGAGCTCAGAGGTTATGTAGTTGAAATTTATCAGCGATATACTCCCAATTTGGTAACGTGGCATACTGAGTGTTGCTGTGAAATGATCAGTGTTTGATCATTTGTGATATGATCATTTGTTTGATCTTATATCTTTGTGATCATAGGTTGATCATTTTTGTTTGACCCGAAGCAGGGCTTTTTGAGAAAGCGTAGCTTTGTGGACGAGACTTCGTCGAGCCTCACACCCCGGAAATGGTCGAAACAGGAAGGATGCGGCAAGGTTCTAGGGAGTAGCGCCCCTTAGTGTATGTCATTCCTTCTGGATAGAGATGGTATCATGGTATGGAGCCCAGATACTTAACCTATGTGGTTGCTGCATTATTATCTATGTGGTTTGTTGGAAATCGGGGATCCTCGGGAAGATCGGTTACGATCGGGGGATGGCATACGCGTGTCAGTAGTTACCTATTTTTGCAGAGGTAACCCGGCCTTGTGTTGGCAGAGATCTAACCGTAATGTTAAGTTATTTCTCGGGTCGTCTATTCCAGGGACGTACCCATCGTGGAAAAGGAAGTTCCTTAGCCTGACCATTTGTTGGAAATCCAAAGAAACAATACGAGCCTTGTACAGTTTTAGTTGTAGAACCTGCCATTTAATATGGTAGCTATAGCAAGCATACTATAATGGTACCTATGCTGGCTAAGATTTATATTGTACTTTCGAAATGTTTTCTACACTATGCACTAATAATAATATCAAAAAGAATTTGATTTTTGCGTAGTAAGCATCTTTGACTATCATAAGAAGAAATCTCCTCCAAGTCTGCGTTTGCATTGTGTGTGTGGCGGGAGGTCTTATGGTAGTTTCATTTTCCCAAAAGCATTGCGAATTGACTTTAAAACTTTTCTGTTGTTTATTTTAAAGATAAATAACTGTTTTACGATCTCACACCAGTCAACATGACTGACTCGGAGTTTATTGTTTCCCTTCTAAACTCTGGGTGCCCACCAATTTCCACACGGGCAGTCTAGAGTTAGATTATCAGGATATTCTGGATATTCTGGAGCTTTGGAGATAAGCTGGATGGCGAGACGTAGTATTTGTATCTGATAGTATTTATTCCGCTGTGTATTCTGTATGAGGACAAGTTATATAACTGTCCATTGTTGTATATGACTCTGATGATTGATGTATGTATAAAATGATATAGTTCTTTGTTTTAAAGCTTATTCGTTTATTTATTATATATTGTTCCGCTGCGATATGTGATATTCTGATATTGTTTTCTGTTTCTGTTCTGATGTGTTGTTCTTCTTTTCTTTTTCTACTCTCTTCCTTCTGCTTTCTTCTTCTTCTACTTTTTCTTTTTCTTAAAACCCTCACTATTGGAGTTTCCGGCACTCGATTGCTCGGCAGTCGATAAAGTGAGTATCGATGTCGAATTTTCGAAAGTCGAAAATTCTGGTACGTGACAGCGTGGTATCAGAGCATATGGTTAAGCGACAACCCTACTCTGTTGGGTGTTACTCATTAGAGATAGTGTCAGCAGTGCTCTAGAATGAGTTGAGTGTAATAATAGATATGAGTGCGTATTTGTTAGTGAATATAAAATTGTTTTATATTGTGATGATTGGTTTGTTGAGTGGTATATGGATTCTGGTCGGTATTGTCCGTACAACTCTATCGATAGGGATCTCTAAACACTTGTATAGAACAATTCGACACAATATTGTTTTAAATAGGGTAAATGAGATAATTTTGCCCAAAACTATTTTTGTATAGAAAAGAAATGTTTTTCTATAAAATACTATAGTATATGGTTGCATGGATGTTAGGAAGTAATAATAGTGAATTATCATCACTAAAATTGAATAAGAAATTGAAATCATAACTCCAAAGTTAAGAAATAAATTCACATGCAAATGAAATTTGAGAATGTAAATTATAAATGTGAATTGTAAATTAAAACGGGATTCCAGAGAAGTTTTTGGAAATGTTTTGAAAGGAATTTGAAAATTTTGGAGATTTGTAAAGTTTACACTCCTTTTAGAGTTGAAAATGAATTTCAAAGGTTTGAAAAGTATTTTAGAGAGATAAAAGCTCTAAACTCTTTTTGGTCGCTGGAAAATAACTTCGATGACGACCGCGGCATCGTTGGTGTTCATTTTCGGGTTTCCAAAAGAGAAATTGCTGCCTAATTGTTTTAAATGGAAGTTGTTTGAAAAATTTGGGTTTTGTTTTAGAAAATTCAAAGGATAATTTGAATTGTTTTCAAAAATGGTTTTGAAAAGATTGAAAAGACTCTGGAATACTATATAAAAATAATTGTGAAATATTATTAAGTTGATAACTTATACAGATTAAATTTTGATAGAATAAATTTAACTTAAAGATGAAGTTAAATAAATGTAAGTACAAGTGAATCAATTGTGATTTAATGAAAGCGAAATTGAAAGTTAAATTAGTGAAATTAAACCTTGAATTGTGAACTAAATAAAAGGGATGGTTCGAATTTAAAGATGAATTCAAGTAAGAATAAATAAATTTTCAATGAATGGAATTCACAATTGTACGTGAATAAGATTAAAACTGAATGTTAAACTTGTTTTGAATTTGGTAGTAAATGAAATTCAAACTAAATGTTGAAACCGAATTTGAATAAAGAGAATTGGATTTGTGATGAATTAGTAATTGAAACCAAGTTAAAATAAGCAGTTATAAATGAAAGTTAATTGATAATTCAATATTCAGAAGTTGAGTTGAATCCAAATTTGATTTAAATTGTGAATTAAATTCATATGAATATGAAATGTAAAATTGAACGAAAATAGATATGTAACTTCAACAGTGAAGTAAAAATGATATAAGTAGTTTATATTGAAAAATTTGTAATAGAATTTGCAAAATGGTTTGGATGGGTAACTAGATATTATGGCTAGTAGGACATACAGGTGTAAAGGAATTGGAATTTAATTTCAAAGATAAATTTGAATTGCTCGAAAAAGGTACGTATTTGAATTCCAATATGAGTTTTTGCTGATTTCTTCTCTAGCCACTTGGCTTTTTCTTTTTCTTTTTGAAATCTGAGAGTCCGTAGGGACGTTTTGTAGTCGTGCCGTATTAGCCGCGTAAAGGAGACGCTGGCGAAATTTTTCGAAAATTTAGAGTGTTAAAAAAAATTTGATAACTTTTTGAAAGTTAAATTTGAAATTTGAATTTAAATTTGAATTGAAGTAAAGCAATGTTGTTTGGAACCTATAATTGAAGATAGAAAGATAGTTGGAATGATAACGAATCTTTAGTAGGAAGATTTGTTTTGATAAGTTGATAAAACTATTGAATTGTGAAAAATAGTAGACGAGTTAAGAACCATTTTTCCTGACTTGTAATTTCGAGGACGAAATTCTTTTAAGGGGGGAAGTTTGTAACGACCCAGAATTTTTGATAATTAAAATTCGAATATTTAATTGATTTTAAATATTAATAAATGAATTTAATAAGTCGAATAATTTATTTACAGGATATTGGATTTAATTTGGTCAATTAAATCGATAATTTAATGATTGAAATTCCAAAAATAATTGAAATCTGGATTTAATATGATTGAAATTGATTTGGAAAATTTTATTTAATCATACTGGAGTTATAAAAAGGTTATAGAACTTTTAAAATTGAATTTGAAGTTAAGCTGTGAAAATTGAATATTTTAATATTTAATTATCGACTGTAGAATAGCCATTTTTCGAACAGTCTCAGAATTAGACGAGACCTGTTCCATTGGATCCATAATAGTTAGTTATTATCGGATTTCAATTTTCGTAGCAAACGGAGTTGTCGTTTGACCGTGGCAACTCGAAACGCATCGATATCGTTTTAATTTTAAATCGTCGAGTTAAAATAGTCATTTTTCAAAAAGTCTCGGATTTCGACGAAAACAGTTTCATCGGATCCGTAATGTGATATTATTGCATGGTTTCAAATTTCATAATTTTTGGATGTACCGTTTGTCCGGGGCAAGCCAAAACGCCTCGAAATCGATTTAAATCGGTTTAATTTAAATTTATCGTTTATTGCCATATCTCACACATACGATCGAATTAGCTTTCGAAACCTGTTCCATTGTGTCCGGAACGCAGGGTAAACCCCAAAAACGCCAGTCACTGCGCGTAAATCGGAGTTTGAAAAACCCGGATGAATAGTGTTTGAGAAAACTCTATAAATATACCCATTTTTTTTCCACAAAAATAAAGAAAATAAAAAAAACCTAGGGTTTAAAACCCTAGCCGCCGTTCTAAAGTCCAATGGCCAGAATCTTCCGTTCATCTCCCTCAATTTCTGGCCAATCCATTGATTATTACGATAATCGTTCAACATGGAAAATGAAGAGCACGTCGAGATCTTTAATCTCAACGGCTATGATCGAAATCAAGGCTACCAATCGCTGGAAATTTGCCTTCAAAGTCGTCGCGTTCAAGATCGTTTCTAGGGGGCATGGGACCACCGAGCTTGGCCGTACTCGCGGTGGAGGAAGGCGTGGCGATGGGCTTTCGATTGGCAGTGTTATGATGGGGTCTGGGGGTCGGTAGGTGGTGCGGCGATTAGGGTTTTGGGCGGCCTGATGGGTGCGTACGCGAGTTTGAATTGGGAGGGAAGAAGACGTGCGTGCCTGGAAGAAGAGAACGGCCGTGATCTGGGGTTTGCGAACGAACGGTGCAGATCTGCAGTGGGTTTAAAAATGTAAAATTAAATTGTAAATTTATATATTTTATATCGTGTAAAGTTAAATTGCAATATCTTGTTCATACATTATCAGAAAATGATGAAGCGAAGTGCGTTGGAATCGCAGCGACGCGCTCTTCGCGATGCAACTGGATTGGAGTCGTTTGGGGCTAGTTTGAATTTCAGGTAAAATTAAACGCGTGTTTAATTTTATTCGAAATAAACGCTGAAATCAGAATTAAAATCACGGTGAGATCTTCTCACTCAAATGAAAGTGGATTTTCTTTTGCAGTTATTGATCTGATATGATTGCTATTTGGATGTGATATTAGATATAGTAGGATATATATCTATATATAGCAATATATACATATTGGCATATGTATATATTGGATTGATTGATTTCCCGCCTCGTATAGCGGATGAGACCCTATTGCGCCGTTAGTAAGCGGATTATTTTTATAAAACCCATATACCGCGATAATTCCGTACTGGAGCGGAATTGGTATTGTGCTAACGTCTTTGGATGCAGGGAAACAGGTTGGAGGGATCCAACTGGATTCCTCAACTGTATTTACTTATTTACATATATTGATGTATATTCTGTTATCATATTGATATATGATATTGACTGTTGTGATGGACTAATTGGTGTTGTCGCATCATCGGATTCAGTTTTGAAATGTAAAAATAACGACTTTTACTTTAAAAAGATTTTTAAAGTGATCTTTGAAATTATACGTTTTATTGAATTTTTGAAGTAATTTATTTTAAATAAATAAACGTTCAAATCCTAAAGTTATAAAAGTTAAGATCTTTGTGAAATATAATCGAAGAGTGATTTTTGGAAGAAAAAGTCGATTGATTTATAAAATGGTTTAAGTTGAAAATTTTAAAATATTATAAACGGTTTACTTAAAAAGGTTTATAAAGTTGACATTTTATAAATTAAAATGTTGGTATTATAAAACGAGTTTTTATAAGCGTTAAAATGAATTTTTAAGAATTTATAAATAAATGAAATTTATAAATTGTGAACTTACAAATGGAAATGATTTTGTAAAATAAAGGAATTATAAGTATTTAACTTATAATTACGGATTGTTGGTATAAGATTTGAGTTATGAATCGAATTGTTAATAAAGGAGATTTATTAAATTGAAGTTGTTAGAAAATAGAAATAGAATTTATAAACGTTGTTTTATAAATTCGAAGATCAATAAAATTTGATAAATTTAATATAGGAGGTTATTAAAGAAGATATATTCGCGATTTTGAATAGCGAATTATTATTGAAATAAATGGGTAGAAAAGATTGAAATTGAGTTAAGTGAAGTATATTCACGATTTTGGACAGTGAATATATTATTAAGTAAAATGGATTTATTTTTGAAGAAGTGATATTAAAAATGAGGTTAAACATTTTAAAGATGTTTTAAAATGTATTATGAATCGAAATCATAGATTTCAACATTCATTGTTGAAATAGGCGTTTTCGAGAAATAAGGAAATGGTGGACTATAACACTGTTGTTATAGTAAATGATTTCCGAAAGGAAATGCTTTTATATAGTATTGGGATTTACATATCTATCTTAAAAATTCGAATCCCTATACTAGTGATTTTGAGTCGTCGTAACGATGTTTTACGTAACATTCGTTTTGACTCAAATAAATGTTGTTATAGTAAACGATTTCCTTAGAGAATGAATATATACTTAATATTGATTTAAGTATATCGAATATTTTCAAATGTTGAAAAATAAATAGATTTGTGAAATACTTATTTTTAAATAAGTATGGAAATGCTTTTCCAATATGAAATGAACTGTTTTGAGATTTTATCTTTTAAAGATAAATTGAAATGTGGAAATTGATTTGAAATTGTTTTCAAATGGTTAAGTGTGGAAATTATATATCTGGTAAAGATATTTTTGGAAGATAAATAATTTGGAAAATTATTTGGAATCTGATGATGTTGCGCATCTTTATTGATAGTTAAATAACCGACTATCAATAATTACCTTGAATGACATTTGTTGTGATTGGATGAATTTGAATGCCACATTTATTTTTGAATAAGCGCTCACTATTCGGGTTAGCCGGGAAAGGACCATGGGGTCGTATAACCCATTCCGAATATGTGATACGTCGTTATGAATTGCATTCGAAGACCGGTGTTGAAGACCGGATATTTTTTGAAAACGGAAGGATTACCGTCGAGTTACTCTACATCGGCCGATCTCCGATTTAGAGGTTTTATCACCCTTAGTGACGGGAAGTCCGGACGTGATTAGAAAATTATCCGGGTATGCAAGGGCTTCGTGAGAAGTGCCTTCGGTTCTGTTCGATCCCGGAGCAGACTTGTATGGATTGTGTGTCTGACGTTACAATTTGAGATATAAAGCTAATTTCTTTCAAATACATTTCTGTTGGTGGCGGAGAATTTATTCTCTTAGCTTAACACCCTTCTCTGAGACGTACGAGCTCAGAGGTTATGTAGTTGAAATTTATCAGCGACATACTCCCAATTTGGTAACGTGGCATACTGAGTGTTGCTGTGAAATGATCAGTGTTTGATCATTTGTGATATGATCATTTGTTTGATCTTATATCTTTGTGATCATAGGTTGATCATTTTTGTTTGACCCGAAGCAGGGGTTTTTGAGAAAGCGTAGCTTTGTGGACGAGACTTCGTCGAGCCTCACACCCCGGAAATGGTCGAAACAGGAAGGATGCGGCAAGGTTCTAGGGAGTAGCGCCCCTTAGTGTATGTCATTCCTTCTGGATAGAGGTGGTATCATGGTATGGATCCCAGATACTTAACCTATGTGGTTGCTGCATTATTATCTATGTGGTTTGTTGGAAATCGGGGATCCTCGGGAAGATCGGTTACGATCGGGGGATGGCATACGCGTGTCAGTAGTTACCTATTTTTGCAGAGGTAACCCGGCCTTGTGTTGGCAGAGATCTAACCGTAATGTTAGGTTATTTCTCGGGTCGTCTATTCCAGGGACGTACCCATCGTGGAAAAGGAAGTTCCTTAGCCTGACCATTTGTTGGAAATCCAAAGAAACAATACGAGCCTTGTACGGTTTTAGTTGTAGAACCTGCCATTTAATATGGTAGCTATAGCAAGCATACTATAATGGTACCTATGCTGGCTAAGATTTATATTGTACTTTCGAAATGTTTTCTACACTATGCACTAATAATAATATAAAAAAGAATTTGATTTTTGCGTAGTAAGCATCTTTGACTATCATAAGAAGAAATCTCCTCCAAGTCTGCATTTGCATTGTGTGTGTGGCGGGAGGTCTTATGGTAATTTCATTTTCCCAAAAGCATTGCGAATTGACTTTAAAATTTTTCTATTGTTTATTTTAAAGATAAATAACTGTTTTACGATCTCACACCAGTCACCATGACTGACTCGAAGTTTATTGTTTCCCTTCTAAACTCTGGGTGCCCACCAATTTCCACACGGGCAGTCTAGAGTTAGATTATCAGGATATTCTGGATATTCTGGAGCTTTGGAGATAAGCTGGATGGCGAGACGTAGTATTTGTATCTGATAGTATTTATTCCGCTGTGTATTCTGTATGAGGACAAGTTATATAACTGTCCATTGTTGTATATGACTCTGATGATTGATGTATGTATAAAATGATATAGTTCTTTGTTTTAAAGATTATTCGTTTATTTATTATATATTGTTCCGCTGCGATATGTGAGATTCTGTTATTGTTTTCTGTTTCTGTTCTGATGTGTTGTTCTTCTTTTCTTTTTCTACTCTCTTCCTTCTGCTTTCTTCTTCTTCTACCTTTTCTTTTTCTTAAAACCCTCACTATTGGAGTTTCCGGCACTCGATTGCTCGGCAGTCGATAAAGTGAGTATCGATGTCGAATTTTCGAAAGTCGAAAATTCCGGTACGTGACACCGAATCTGGCTCTCCGGAGCTTATAACACAGTAAGTATAACAACACAGCGGAATAAAGAAATGAATGATATCATATACAACTCCAACGAATACAATATCCAGAATGATATTACAACAATGATATCAATATGATACAACAATATCAGAGACAAATAATAATGCTACAGCGTAAAACAGCAGAACTGATAACTCCAAGTGATCCGATAAAGAGAATGAGACCAATAACTCCAACATCAAGCTCGAACCACCATCACGTCTCACTAAGATAAGCAAGTGCAGTCATCAACTCCGATGAAGTGTACTAGCTCAAGATAATCTACTAAACCTGACTATCTGAAAAGAAACCCAACTCTAGACTGCCCGTATGGAAAATTGTGGGCACCCAGAGTTTAGGAAGGGAACAATAAACTCCAGGTCAGTCATGGGACTGGTGTGAGTAACAAAAACAGTTTATCTTTAAAACAAACAACAATTTGATTTTAAACATTGAAATCTGCAATGCTCTTTGGAAAATGAAACTACCATAAGACCTCCCACCATACACACAATGCAATCACAGACTTGGAGGAGATTTCTTCTTATGATAGTCAAATATGCTTACTACGCAAAATTCTTTTGATATTATTATTAGTGCATAGTGTACAAAATCATTTCGAAAATACAATATTAATCTTAGCCAGCATAGGTACCATAATATTATGCCTGCTATAGCTGCCGCCTGAGGAGACAGGTTATACAACTACAACCGTAAAGGGCTCATATTATTTCTTTGGATTTTCCAACAAATGGTCAGGCTAAGGAACTTCCTATGCCACATGGGAATACCTCTGGAGGGACGCCTCGAGAACCACCTGGCTCTCTGCCAACACAAGGCTGGTTACCCCCTTCCCGGGTAGTAAACCTTGTTAGTCCATGAGATGATGGTTTTGATGACAACAACCTTAGAATAGATTATAAAATATAAATACTAACATTACAAGTTTAGATACATATATATATATATATATGCAGGATCTAACCATGCAGGTATCAAGAATGAAGACTGTACAGTATAGAGATTCAAGATATAGAGATAGAAGACTCATGAGTATCAAGATTATCAAGAGTTCAAGTTTCCAAGATAAGTTATATAGTTAGGAATATTGTTAAAACTCATAGAAAGGCACTGACATCTTAAAATCTATTTTATTCGTGGAATGGAATCCACTTTGTGCTCGTTAAAGGGATGGAACCCTAAGTAGGATGGAACCTACGAAAATCTAGTGGGACATTGTTTTGTATCCACTAATCTTAATTCAAATGATTTATCAAAATTATTTTGTTTTCGAAATGATTTCAAAACTTTTCTTTTAAAAAGATTCAAAACCCTCGATTCCGATTTTAAATAATTTTAGCCTCAAAACATCTTTATTTTCAGAGTCAAAATTACTCCTGATTTTAAACTGTCTTTTCAAATAATATATTTAACTTTTAAATTATTTACTTTGATTTAAATTATAGTTAAAATAATATATATATTGTTCTTTATATTCACTTATGAATTTCAACTATATTCAAGTATATTTATAAAGTTTTAAATAGTTTTTATATAAGATAAATATTATTTTTATAAAAATTCAAAACATCAAATTTGGCTGAGGGATGTCAACATGCCCATTGGCACCATGTCGACATAGTGATAGTTGAGTTCAAAATTCAAATTTCAAAAGAAGTGTCTATTCGCCATAACTCTTCACGAATGGACATGACTGTTGTTCTTCTATAAATAGGGGTCAGTTTCAACGAATTTTATAACACTTTTCTCTAATTTAACTTCTCTTCTTCTTCTCCACTTTCTTATTTACAAATTACACCATTACTCTACTGAAATCAATATCGAATCTAACTAAATAATTTTTGGTTTTGATTCTCTTCACTATCTCTACAAGATCCAAGTGCTAATCTGAGTTATAGACTTTTTGTAATCAATTGAGCGAGAGAAGGTGTGATTGTAGCCCTGGAAATCAATTGGGTGAACTTGTTGCCCCGGAAATCAAGTATCTCTACCCAGAGGATTGTTATTCTGGAGGGTGTACCTCGTAGCCTTGAAACCGAGGGTTGTAATTGTTGAATTGAGTTTGAAAGGAAATCTGTACTTGTGTTGCGGACTGGATGTAGGGTACCGAACCAGTATAAAATCCGGTGTGTTCTTTCCTTTACTGCTTTTACTTTATATTTGCATCTGTGTTTGATTCTGTGTTCATATCTTTGTTTGTTTAGTGTATACATTGTTAACAAAGTAAGATAAACTCAAAAAAAATAACAAATTTCTTTAAACACTATTCACCCCCCTCTAGTGTTAATTCTAGCCTTAAGATCCTTAATCCGCATTTCTCACATTTGGTATCAGAGCTTTGTTTTCAAAAGTTTCATAATCTGAATTTTGAAAAATTTTAAAATGGCTATTTTTGAAAAATCTGTTAAAACTAGTTTAGAATTGTTTAAATCATTATTGTTCCATGAGTCTGCATATGAATGTTATTTAAATTCTAGTTGTCTACCCAAATTCTATAATGTGCAGGAAAGATGCTTTATGGGTATTAAGGAATCAATCCACAATGGACAATCTGTGCAGATCAAAAGGAATAAGTGGATACTTGATAGTGGTTGCTCTAGATACATGACTGGTAATCCGGATATGCTGAATAATATTATATACAAAGACGGAGGACTGGTTAACTTTGGAGACAACTCGAAAGGATACGTGATTGGCATCGGCAATTTCGGTAACTCTAAAACTCCTATTATTACTAATGTTTTGCTAGTTAAGAATCTGAAACACAATCTGCTAAGTATAAGTCAACTATGTGATAAAGGATATAAAATTAAATTTGAAAAAGATAAATGTCATATTGAAGATAATAACTCAACCATAATATTTGAGGGAACTAGGAAAAAGAATATTATATTCTTAGTATGAAAGTTTCAAATGATAACCTATGTCTTTTGGCAGATACAAGTGACCCTTGGATTTGGCCTAAGAGATTTGGACATTTGAATTTCAAACTCTTATCTAGACTGTCAAAACATGATCTAGTAAGAGGTCTCCCTAAAATAAATTTTAAAGTAGATAGTTTATGTGATGCATGTCAATTAGGAAAGCTTAGAAAAAGTTCTTTTAAATTAAAAGATATGATTTCAACTTCAAAACCCTTTGAGTTACTTCATCTTGATTTATTTGGTCCATCTCAAATTCAGTCAATAAATCATAGTAAATATGTTTTTGTAATTGTAGATGATTATTCTAGATTTACATGGACAATATTTTTGAAACATAAAAGTGATACTTTTGAATGTTTTAAGAACTTTACAAAAAGGATTCAAAATCAATTATCTTTAAAAATTATAACTGTTCGTAGTGATCATGGCGGTGAATTTGAAAATGAAAAGTTTGAGGAATTCTACAATAAGAAGGGAACAACTCACAATTTCTCATTTCCAAGAACTCCACAACAAAACGGAGTAGTTGAACGTAAAAATAGAACGATACAAGAGTGTGCGAGAACTATGCTTTCAGATAGTAATTTACCAAAACACTTTTAGGCAGAAGCTGTTGCTACCGCCTGTTATATTTTGAATAGAATTTTAATTAGACCTTTAACTGATAAGACACCTTATGAACTTCATCATGGAAAGAAACCTAAGGTATCATACTTTAGATTTTTGGAAGTAAATGCTTTATTTTAAATACAAAAGATAATTTGGATAAATTTGATCCTAAATCCGACAATGGAATCTTTATCGGATATTCTAATAGAAGTAAAGCTTATAGAGTTTTTAATTTAAGATCTAACACTATCGAAGAAACAATGCATGTTTCGTTTGATGAAAATTTAAAAGATTTTGAAATTACAAATGATGAAGAAGATTTAATTACTCAAAATCAGGAATCAACCGAAATTAATAATGAAATTAATCATCCTAATAAAAGGATTAAACTTTTAAAAGATCATCCTGTTGAAAATATAATAGGAGATATGCAATCTATTGTTACAACTAGAAATCAACTAAGTAAAATGAGTAATGTAGCATTTATATCATCTATTGAACCCAAAAATCCTAAAGAAGCATCAACTAATGATTCATGGATTTTGGCTATGCAAGAAGAATTAAATCAATTCAATAGAAATGAAGTTTGGGAACTTATTCCTAGACCTGAAGATAAAGCTATAATTGGAACTAAATGGGTCTATAAAAATAAAATGAATGAACATGGTGAGGTCGTTAGAAATAAAGCACGATTAGTCGCCCAAGGTTATTGTCAAGAAGAAGGTATGGATTGTGACGAAACCTTTGCTCCTGTAGCAAGATTAGAAGCCATTAGGATTCTACTTGCTTTAGCAAATCATAACAATTTCAAATTATTTCAAATGGATGTTAAATGTGCATTTTTAAATGGATTTGTAAAAGAAGAAGTATATGTTGAACAACCACCACTTTTTGAAGATGAAAATTTACCAAACCATGTGTACAAACTTAAGAAAGCTTTATATGGTCTAAAACAAGCTCCTAGAGCCTGGTATGATAGACTAAGATCTTATTTATTACAATCAAATTTTGAAATTGGTAAAATAGATAATACTCTTTTTATTAAAAGAAATAAAAATGATATTCAACTAGTTCAAGTATACGTAGATGATATCATTTTTGGTTCAACTAACTTCGAAATGAATAAAGAATTTTCTGAAATAATGACAAAAGAGTTTGAGATGAGTCATATGGGTGAATTAAACTTCTTTCTAGGATTGCAAATAAAACATTTAGATAATGGTATTTTTATTAGTCAAGAAAAATATGCTAAAGACCTAGTTAATAAATTTGGTTTGACTACTGCGAGTGGAAAACCTACTCCCATGGCAACCAATGAATATCTAAGTAAAGAAGATTTCTCGAAAGATGTAGATCAAAAGTTGTATAGAGGAATGATTGGATCATTGCTCTATATCACTGCTAGTAGATCTGATATCATGCATAGTGTATGTCTCTATGCAAGATATCAATCTCATCCTAAAGAAACTCACTTAAAAGCTGTAAAACGTATCATAAGATATATTATACACACCTCTGATTATGGCTTATTTTATCCTAAAAATGATTCATTTGATTTAATATCATACTGTGATGCTGACTATGCTGGATGTAAATTAGACCGAAAAAGTACAAGTGGAACTTGTCACTTTTTGGGACATTCTCTGGTTTCCTGGTTTAGTAAAGAGCAAAATACAGTTTCTCTATCAACAACTGAAGCAGAGTATATTTCTACTGCTTTGGCTTGTTCTCAAGTAATATATATATGCAACAAACCTTAAGAGATTTTGGATTAAATATCTCATAATTGCCAATTTATTGTGATAATACTAGTGCAATAAATTTATCTAAAAATCCTACTCATCATGCTCGAACTAAACATATTGATATTCGACATCATTTTCTTAGAGATAATATAACTAAAGAAGTAATTACTCTCGAATATATAAACTCTGAGAATCAAATCATTGATATCTTAACAAAACCATTAAATGAATCTATATTTACTAAATTAAGAAGAGAATTAGGTATTTGTTCTATAACTGAAATATAAAATATAAATAACAAATATAATTAATAATTAATATTAAAATAAATCATAGAGTTAAAATATAAGGACCATGTCGACATCCCCTAGGAAGACATGTCGACATATAACGTTTTTATTTTTTAAAAAAAATTCCCACCAAATTTCAAAAAGTTAGTTATATATTCTTCTCTATTTCGAATTCTTATTCATTCTCTCTGTTTTTTCTTCATTTTCTATTCTAAAATATATAAAATAATGGCATCTTCCTCTAAATCAAACATAAAATCAACTTTCTCATTCCCCTCTCCTACTTCTGGTCCATTCCAATGCACTACTCTCGCACGTGTAACTAAATTAGAGGAGTCTATGAAGGATACTCTTCAGATGTTGATTGAAATTCAAGTGACTCAACTTTGTATGGCGAAAGAGCAAGAGAGGCAAGGGAATATTCTTAGGAATTTACAAAAATTCCTAATGGATAACCAGGCCAACCTTATCTTGATCGATGAAGATTCTTCACTCAATCAAGAACATGAGGTCAGCGACGAAGAAGAAGAAGAACCAATGGAAGAAGCACACGAGGAGGATGATGACCAAGTAGTATGCATCGGACAAAAATGGGAATCTTGTTGAACAACGTGGAAATTTCTGTTTCCACTATCCAAACTGTTCAATTCATAAATCTCCTATGTTCAGAAACACACATTAGTTTCTTCTCTTTCTTTCCATTATTATTTATGTTTTTATGTTTTAGTATTATAGACTCATGTTCTTATATGTGTTAGTATTATTGTGAATTCTTAATTAGGATAGTTAATTGTTTAGGATTATATTTTAGTTAAGTATTGATTATGTATGATAACACTATCATTATAATCACAAGTAATGTAGTCTTAGTTTCAGGGGGAGTTATATAGAGTTATATAGTTTGGAGTTATCTAGTTTAGAGTTATATAGAGTTATATAGTTTGGAGTTATCTAGTTTAGAGTTATATAGAGTTATATAGAGTTATCTAGTTTGGAGTTATCTAGGATAGTTTGGCATAGATTAAGGGGGAGTTATTAGAAGTATTAGGATAGAAGTGATATTTTATAAACAAAGGTTGTCATCATCAAAAAGGGGGAGATTGTTAGTCCATGAGATGATGGTTTTGATGACAACAACCTTAGAATAGATTATAAAATATAAATACTAACATTACAAGTTTAGATATATATATATATATATATATATATGCAGGATGTAACCATGCAGGTATCAAGAATGAAGACTGTACAGTATAGAGATTCAAGATATAGAGATAGAAGACTCATGAGTATCAAGATTATCAAGAGTTCAAGTTTCCAAGATAAGTTATATAGTTAGGAATATTATTAAAACTCATAAAAGGCACTGACATCTTAAAATCTATTTTATTCGTGGAATGGAATCCACTTCGTGCTCGTTTAAGGGATGGAACCCTAAGTAGGATGGAACCTACAAAAATCTAGTGGGACATTGTTTTGTATCCACTAATCTTAATTCAAATGATTTATCAAAATTATCTTCTTTTCGAAATGATTTCAAAAACTTTTCTTTTAAAAAGATTCAAAACCCTCAATTCCGATTTTAAATAATTTTACCCTCAAAACATCTTTATTTTTAGAGTCAAAATTACTCCTGATTTTAAACTGTCTTTCCAAATAATATATTTAACTTTTAAATTATTTACTTTGATTTAAATTATAGTTAAAATAATATATATATATATATATTGTTCTTTATATTCACTTATGAATTTCAACTATATTCAATTATATTTATAAAGTTTTAAATAGTTTTTATATAAGATAAATATTATTTTTATAAAAATTCAAAACATCAAATTTGGCTGAGGGATGTCGACATGCCCATTGGCACCATGTCAACATAGTGACAGTTGAGTTCAAAATTCAAATTTCAAAAGAAGTGTCTATTCGCCATAACTCTTCACGAATGGACATGACTGTTGTTCTTCTATAAATAGGGGTCAGTTTCAACGAATTTTATAACACTTTTCTCTGATTTAACTTCTCTTCTTCTTCTCCACTTTCTTATTTACAAATTACACCATTACTCTGCCGAAATCAATATCGAATCTATCTAGATAATTTCTGGTTTTGATTCTCATCACTATCTCTACAAGATCCAAGTGCTAATCTGAGTTATAGACTTTTTGTAATCAATTGAGCGAGAGAAGGTGTGATTGTAGCCCTGGAAATCAATTGGTTGAACTTGTTGCCCCGGAAATCAAGTATCTCTACCCAGAGGATTGTTATTCTGGAGGGTGTACCTCGTAGCCTTAAAACCGAGGCTTGTAATTGTTGAATTGAGTTTGAAAGGAAATCCATACTTGTGTTGCGGGACTGGATGTAGGGTAACTCCGAACCAGTATAAAATCCGGTGTGTTCTTTCCTTTACTGCTTTTACTTTATATTTGCATCTGTGTTTGATTCTGTGTTCATATTTGTGTCTGTTTAGTTTATACATTGTTAACAAAGTAAGATAAACTCAAAAAAATTAACAAATTTCTTTAAACACTATTCACCCCCCTCTAGTGTTAATTCTAGCCTTAAGATCCTTAATCCGCATTTCTCACAAACATGAGATATGCCACCCCCGGTCGTTTGCGACCTTTATCCGAGGGCCCTCGATCACAAAGCAACTATCACACAGTAAATGAGATTGGAGCAACCACAGGTAAATATCTGGGCTCCATACCACGATACCACCTTTTTCCAGAAGGAATGGACATACCCTAGGGGAGCTACCCCTGAAACCTTGCCGCATCTTTCCTTTTTCGACCATTTCCAGGTCGTGAGGCTCGATGAGGTCTCGTCCACAAAGCTACGCTTTTTCACAAATCCATGCTTTGATCAACAAATGATCAGCAACACTCAGCATGCCACACTACCAAATTGGGAGTATATCACTGATAACCTTCAACTACATAACCTCTGAGCTCGTACATCTCAGAGAATGATGCAGCGCAACCCATAATTGTCATAGGCCTAAGTCGTCCATGACATAACGAAGCTGAAGGCCTAAGTCGTCCATGACATAACAAAGCTGAAGGCCTAAGTCGTCCACAACATAACGAAGCTGAAGACCTAAGTCGTCCCCGACATAACGAAGCTGAAGGCCTAAGTCGTCCACGACATAACAAAGCTGAAGACCTAAGTCGTCCATGACATAACGAAGCGGTTATAAGTCGTCCACGACTTAACAAGAATGATAAAGGGGAGCAGCAGATTCAAGGCGCGTCAGAGCATGTTAGGTCGCGTACGACTTATATGGAATGACTTAATGAAAGACTAAAACAAGGCAGTGAAGCGAGTTATACGGAAGAAGAAAACCAACGACTTAAGATAAGTCGTCTACGACCTATGACTTAGTTAAGTCGTCTGAAATCCTTAAGTCGTGAACTGGGTTAAATCGTTGAAGTCTTATCTCGCGAATCACCATGTTATAAGTCGCATGCAGATAATCCTGAAGATGTTTCTTAACTCGTTACCGACCCAATCTAAGTCGTATGATGATTGCTTCTTGAGTCGTGTACTTTGTAAACAAGGTGTGTTGATTCTGTTAAGTCAGTAACGACCTAAGATAGGTCGTAAGTCGTTATCGAGATGTTGTGTTGTAATATGTTTGTATTTTTCTTAAGTCGTATGCCATTTGTTTCTTATGTCGTGAGTAGTTAGGTCGTATGCGACCTAAGTGTTGTAAACATTTGTGTTGTAACTCGTTGAGTCGCTATGTCGGTATGTTATGTTGTGTTGGGATGTTAAGTCGTTGACGACTTATACTAAGTCGTAGGTCGTGAGTCGTGGGACTGTTAGGTCGTCGCCGACTTAAGTGTTGTGCATTTTTGTATTGCGTGAGTTGTTACTTCTATAAATAGGCCGGTGGTGCCATTTGTAATAGTTTAGTTGATTTGAATAAAAACTTTTGTTTTGTAAGCTTTGTGCTTTCACCAAATTGGTAGTCGAGTGTAATCTCCTATCTCCTCTTTCGGCATTCGAGTGCGCTCGAATCAACGATCGTAGAAGCCAATTCACGGTATCTAGTGCGCTAGATCAACGTCTGAAGAATTGCAGATCTTCCTTCACGGTATCATGCGCGATCAACGTGACGAAGATAGCTAGAATTCGGTATCTTCGGATCAACGAATTTGAGCCATTCAGTATTCTTCATTCCATCGATTGCTACTTTCACCATATCACACATTTGTTATTCCGCTGCTGCACCATTTGGTATCAGAGCTAGACTTAGCCAATCATAGCTAAGCCGAGTCTTGGAGCCAATTTTTACTCGAAGAGTTCAAGTCGTATTCATCGCAAGTTGCAACAAGTTTGGAGTTTTCGATCCATAGCAATTTGGATCTAAGTTCGAATTGTGTTTGAATTTTAAAGTGTTGAAGAGCTTCGGCCGAGCTAAGCAAGTGAAGGCCGTGTAAATCATTTGGTATCATTTTGAAAGTCAAAGCCGAGAATTGAAGAGTATGTAAAGTTTCAAATCATGCCGCCGAGAAGAGCTAATCGCCATCAGAACGTAGAAGCTTTGTATAGAAGAGAAGAAGCTGATGAAATGGAGCAGAGAATAAACGAAAACTTTAGTGAGAAGCTTAATGAAGGGATTGGACGATTAGAGAAGATGATGTTAGAAATGAATCAAAATCGGAGAAGGGTTTCACCTGAATCCAACCATGGGGGAAATAGAGTCTCACCACATTCCAATCGAGAAAGAAGTGTTGATGATGATCAAAGACGTGGGAGGAATGTGAATGATCGAGAACGGAGGAATGTAGATAGAAGGGATGTTGGTGGAAGACGGGATGGTAGTAGAGATGTTGGTGGTCAGGATCGACATCGATATACATCAGAGTTTGAAGAAGAGTCTGATGGTGGTAGTGTTCATGGACGAGGACATGGTCAAGGAAGAAATCAGTCGGAGTATGATCACAAGTGGGAATCTGGGATGAAAACTGAAATTCCAGAATTCAAAGGTGGTATGCAAGCTGAGGAGTTTTTGGATTGGTTGTCTAATGTGGAAGAGATTTTTGACTTCAAGGAAGTTCCAGAACATCGTAGAGTGAAGTTGGTTGCTACAAGATTGAGGGGTAGAGCTTTGGCATGGTGGCAGCAAACCAAACTTAAACGTGAACGGATGGGGAAGTCAAAGGTTGAATCATGGGAAAAGATGAGGAAAATGATGAAAGCCACATTCTTACCCTATAATTACCAATCACTAATGTATCAGAGATTACAGAACTTGAGGCAAGGAACGAAGACGGTTGCTGATTATGCTGATGAGTTCTACCAACTAATTGCTCGAAATGATATCATGGAGAGAGAAGAACAATTGACTGTGAGGTTTGTCGGTGGACTTAGAGCACAGATCCAAGATATGGTGAACATGTTCGACCCCAAATCTGTGGCCGAAGCACATCAAAAGGCGTTGGCTTAGGAGAAACAAGGAAGGCGTGGGGGAGGTGTGTTTCCAAGTTTTACGGGGCAGAACAAAGGAGCGGGTAGTAGATCTAATCTTCCTAAAACATCGAATAAGCCAGTTGTTCATGAAGTGGCTAAACCTAAAGTCAATACCAATTTCAAATGTTATAATTGCCAGGAATTGGGTCATAAGAGCAGCGAATGTCCAAAACCGAAGAAGAGAACCATGATTGTTGAAGTGGAGGATGAGGATGTCGAAGAAGATCTCAATTCACAGCGTGATGAAGAAGAAGTGTCGGGAGACGAAGGTTGTAATTTGATGATGAGGAGGTCTTGTTTGACACCAAAACAAGAGGAGGATTGTAGTTGGTTGAGGAGCAATATTTTTCAGTCAACATGTACTATTCTGGGGAAAGTTTGCAAATTTGTTATTGATGCTAGAAGCTGTGATAATATAATTTCTTCAGAAGCTGTGAGGAAGTTGGCATTGAAGACTGAGAAACATCTGAAACCATACAAGCTGGCTTGGTTGAGGAAAGGCGGGGAGGTGAATGTTGGACGAAGGGCTCGAGTTAATTTTTCGATTGGGAAGAAATACAAGGATGAAATCTGGTGCGATGTGGTAGATATGGATGTCTGTCATTTGTTGCTGGGGAGACCGTGGCAGTATGATAGGGCGGTGCAACATGATGGGCGTACCAACAGTTACAGTTTCATGTTTGAAGACACGAAGATTACTCTAGTTCCAAAGAAGCAACAACAAGGAGAAAACAAACTGGAGGAGGTTGAAGAGCTGAAAACTTTATTATCCTTGAAGGAGTTTGTTAAGGAGGTTGAAGAGGAGCCTGAAGTGTTTTTGTTAATTGGGCGTGAAAGCAGTGAAGTGGTGGAGATACCTGAAGAAGTAAAACCAGTACTGGAAGAATTTGACGATGTATTTCCTGAAGAGCTACCAGCGGAGTTACCACCGTTGAGGGATATACAACACCAGATAGATCTTGTTCCAGGTGCTGTGTTGCCACATAAACCACACTATAGAATGAGTCCGAAAGAACATGAAGAGTTGCGTAGGCAGGTAGAGGAATTTCTTGAACAGGGACGAATACAGGAGAGTTTAAGTCTGTGTGCTGTACCAGCATTGCTCGTACCGAAGAAGGATGGGTCATGGAGAATGTGCATAGATAGTAGAGCATTGAACAAGATAACAGTCAGATACAGATTTCCGATGCCGAGGCTTGATGATCTGTTAGATCAAATCAGTGGGTCTGTGATCTTTTCAAAGATTGATCTTAAAAGTGGTTATCATCAGATTCGCATTAGACCAGGGGACGAATGGAAGACAGCATTCAAGACGAGGGAAGGATTGTATGAATGGCTGGTAATGCCGTTTGGTCTATCGAATGCACCCAGTACATTCATGAGGGTGATGAACCAAATTTTCAGGTCGTACATTGGGAAATTTGTGGTAGTTTACTTTGATGAAATTCTGATCTACAGTGCTAGTACAGAGGAGCATGTTCAGCATTTGAGGAAAGTGTTAATTATCCTTCGTGAAGAACAATTCTACGCTGCTACGAAGAAGTGTGTTTTTATGGCGAGGAGTGTTTTATTTCTGGGGTATGTTGTATCGAAAGAAGGAATACAGGTGAACCAAAGTAAAGTTGAAGCTATCAGAGATTGACCGCAACCCAAGACGATAACGGAAGTTCGTAGTTTTCACGGGTTGGCTTCATTTTATCGAAGGTTTATTCCGCACTTTAGTAGTGTGGCGCCTATGACTGATTGTATGAAGTGTAAACAGTTTGCATGGACGGAGGGAACAGGGGTTGCTTTTGAGCGAATCAAAGGACTCTTGACGTCAGCACCAATTCTAGTATTACCAGATTTTCAGTTGGTATTTGAACTACATACTGATGCATCCAAGGTTGGGATTGGAGGAGTGTTGAGTCAGAGGGGACGTCCGATTGCATATTTCAGTGAGAAGTTATCAGGAGCGAAGATGAGATATAGTACGTATGATGTGGAATTTTATGCTGTTGTACAAACTATTAAACACTGGAGACACTATCTATTTCAGAAAGAGTTTGTTCTTTACATTGATCATGAGGCGTTGAAGCATTTACAAGGGCAAGACAAGATTTCAGCGAGACATGCATCGTGGGTTGCGTACCTACAACAGTTTACGTTTTTGGTGAAGCATAAATCTGGAGTTATAAACCGTGTAGCAGATGCGTTGAGCCGAAGGAATCATTTGTTGACTACAATGAAAGTTGAGGTGACAGGGTTTGATGTGTTGCCAGAATTATTTGTCGATGATCCTTACTTTGCAAAGTTTGTTGATAAAGTCAAGGAGGGAGAGACGGATGAGTTTATGATGGTAGATGGTTTTCTGTTTAAGGGAAATCGATTATGTATTCCAAAGAGCAGTTTGAGAATGAAGATTATCAAGGAGTTGCACGAGGAAGGTCATGTGGGCCGTGATCGTACATTGTATTTGGTCTCTCAGTCTTACTTTTGGCCATCAATGAGGAAAGAGGTGGAAAGGTTTGTGGAGCGATGTCATATCTGTCAGGTGTCGAAAGGAACTGCGACCAATGCTGGATTATATATGTCGTTACCTGTGCCTACTAAACCGTGGGTGGATGTGAGCATGGATTTTGTTTTGGGTTTACCTAGAACTCAAAGGGGAAATGATTCTATATTCGTTGTGGTGGACAGGTTTTCTAAAATGGCTCATTTCATTGCATGCAAGAAGACAACGGATGCCGTCCGAGTTGCTCAGTTATTCTTTAAGGAGGTGTATCGATTGCATGGGTTACCTGAATCGATTGTTTCAGACAGGGATACTAGATTTCTAAACCATTTCTGGCTAAGTTTGTGGAAGATGGTGGGAACGAAGTTGAACTTTAGTAGCGCTTATCATCCGCAGACGGATGGACAGACCGAAGTTGTGAACAGATCATTGGGGAATTTGTTGAGATGTCTTGTACAAGACAATCTGAAGAGTTGGGATATGAAGCTATGTCAAGCAGAATTTGCTCATAACCATGCAGTGAACCGGAATACTGGATTCAGCCCATTTCAGGTTGTGTACTCTAGTTTGCCAAAGGGACCATTGGATTTAACAATCATACCACAAACAAAGAAGACAGTTAAAGGAGCGGTAGATTTTGTTGATGGATTGACTGAATGTCATAAAACCGTTTAGGAACGATTGGAGAAGGCAAATGAGAAGTATAAACGATCGGCAGATCTGAAGCGAAGAAATGTTGAGTTTAATGAAGGAGATATGGTATATGTTGTGTTAACAAAGGATCGTTTTCCAGTGGGCGCTTATAACAAGTTAAAAGCCAGAAAAATTGGTCATGTAGAAGTTGTGAAACGAATTAACGAAAATGCTTATAAATTGAAGCTACCGGAGGATGTGTACACTTCTAACGTGTTCAATGTTAAGCATCTCGTACCTTATTATGGGGATGAACAAGCTGATGTGGAAGAATTTACAAATTCGAGGACAAATTTTTCTCAACCTGGGGAGGATGATGCAGCGCAACCCATAATTGTCATAGGCCTGAGTCGTCCATGACATAACGAAGCTGAAGGCCTAAGTCATCCACGACATAACGAAGCTGAAGGCCTAAGTCGTCCACGACATAACGAAGCTGAAGGCCTAAGTCGTCCACGACATAACGAAGCTGAAGGCCTAAGTCGTCCCCGACATAACGAAGCTGAAGGCCTAAGTCGTCCACGACATAACGAAGCTGAAGACCTAAGTCGTCCACGACATAACGAAGGGCTATAAGTCGTCCACGACTTAACAAGAATGATAAAGAGGAGCAGCAGATTCAAGGCGCGTCGGAGCATGTTAGGTCGCGTACGACTTATATGGAACGACTTAACGAAAGACTAGAACAAGGCAGTGAAGCGAGTTATACGGAAGAAGAAAACCAACGACTTAAGATAAGTCGTCTACGACCTACGACTTAGTTAAGTCGTCTGAAATCCTTAAGTCGTGAACTAGGTTAAATCGTTGAAGTCTTATCTCGCGAATCACCATGTTATAAGTCGCATGCAGATAATCCTGAAGATGTCTCTTAACTCGTTACCGACCCAATCTAAGTCGTATGACGATTGCTTCTTGAGTCGTGTACTTTGTAAACAAGGTGTGTTGATTCTGTTAAGTCAGTAACGATCTAAGATAGGTCGTAAATCGTTATCGAGATGTTGTGTTGTAATATGTTTGTATTTTTCTTAAGTCGTATGCCATTTGTTTCTTATGTCGTGAGTAGTTAGGTCGTATGCGACCTAAGTGTTGTAAATATTTGTGTTGTAACTCATTGAGTCGCTATGTCGGTATGTCATGTTGTGTTGGGATGTTAAGTCGTTGACGACTTATACTAAGTCGTAGGTTGTGAGTCATGGGACTGTTAGGTCGTCGCCGACTTAAGTGTTGTGCATTTCTGTATTGCGTGAGTTGTAACTTCTATAAATAGGCCGGTGGTGCCATTTGAAATAGTTTAGTTGATTTGAATAAAAACTTTTGTTTTGTAAGCTTTGTGCTTTGACCAAATTGGTAGTCGAGTGTAATCTCCTATCTCCTCTTTCGGCATTCGAGTGCGCTCGAATCAACGATCGTAGAAGCCAATTCACGGTATCTAGTGTGCTAGATCAACGTCTGAAGAATTGCAGATCTTCCTTCACGGTATTGTGCGCGATCAACGTGACGAAGATAGCTAGAATTCGGTATCTTCGGATCAACGAATTTGAGCCATTCAGTATTCTTCATTCCATCGACTGCTACTTTCACCGTATCACACATTTTGTTATTCCGCTGCTGCACCGGAGAAGGGTGTTAAGCTAAGAGAATAAATTCTCCGCCACCAAACAGAAATGTATTTGCAAGAAATCAGCTTTATATCTCAAAGTGTAGTGTCAGACATACAACCACACAAGTCTGTTCCGGGTTCGAATAGAACCGAAGGCACTTCCAAAGAAGCCCTTGCAAATCAGGATAATTTCTAATCACGTCCGGACTTCCCATCACAAAGGATGCTAAAATCTCTATACCGGGGATCAGCCGATGCAGAGACAATCGATGGTAATCCTTTCGTTTTCGAAAGCATCCAGTCTTCACCACCGGTCTTCAAATGCTATCCATATACGTCATATCATTATTCGGAATGGGTTATATGACACAAAGTCCTCTCTCGGCTTAACCAAATAACGAGCGCATATTTAAAAACATATGGATAATGGGATTTCAGTTAAGTCACAACTTATTACCCAAACTTTTCTTTCAAATGGTTTAAACACATTACCATTTTAATCTTTTTAAACTAAAAGATTCCATTCACAAAGTTCACCCAGCCTTTCACACAGATCTATTCATAGATTTTCAAATCAATTCCCATTTCAATTGGATTAACTCGTCCAATCTTTAAAACAAAGATTTAACTGATAGCTTTCAAAATAATTCCATTTCGACTTTTACCTTTCCAATTTCAAAACAAAGTTCGACAAACTTTCTCAAAGATTTATTCATAACTCGGAAAATCATTTTCATTTCAAACTTGAAATTCTTTTAATTAAATTGGAATTTCACTTCTTATATGAAAGCTTTTATCATTTGAAAACAAATAGTTTTCATTTCGGAAACTCTGATTCATTTATACAAGTTAAAATCTTTGGGTTAATTTCAAATTCTCAGAACCATGCTTTTAAAATGGTTTAAATTTATATAAACACATTTATAACATCTTAACCATAATTTCCAAACATGGAATTCAATTCCAAATTTTGAATTCAAATTCAAATTAAATTATTTAAATTGGAAAACTTTGCCATGTTATTCAAAACAACTTTTATCTTAAAACTCCTTTTCAAAAGCTTTAACATTTAACCCAAATTCATTACCAAAAATCAATTGAAATTTCAATTTCAATTTCAAAAATATTAAATTTAAATCATCTGTGACTTAACCGATTTCCACGTGAAATCCATATTTGTGTGTGTAAAAGTGTAGTCCAGGGGTTTCACACAGTAGTGCAATATTATTCAATCATCACAGACTAAATACAACCATATATTTGATAAGCGGTATAAACTATAACGCTTATCGTTCATTCACAGATCATAGATATATAAATTACAGATAATATATTACATTCATCCCAGATAAATGAACTACAGTATAGATCACACACCAATCAGAATATATCACACAGCATCACATATGAGGATATCAAACAAATTCAACATCCAATAAAAATTCAAACATCCCTAGCTAGGATCAATTTTAATTATCTGATTAATTTAAACCAAATAAATTTCTATGAATAAATTTACCAGTTTTGGTAAATTAACAATAAATTAATTACAACATATTTAATAAATTATCCTTTAATTAACAATTAATCCTTAATTAATTATTCTTAATTAATTACAATAACTAATTAATTTCTTCCTTAATTAATAATTATTCCTAAATCAGTTTTATTAATAAATTAACCTTTAATAAATTGATTATTCTCAAATTAATTACCTTCATTAATTTATTACATTATCCTTAAAGTAATCATTGCTTGATCACTTGATTAATCAGCTTTAATCATCAATTAATATTTAATTAATAACCCTTAATTTACAAATTAATTATTCCTTACCTAACAAATCTTTACTTTAATTAATTAATCCAAATTTGTTAATTAATTAAATAAATGAATTATCCATTTTAATTAACTTAATAATTAATTAATTATTAAATTTTCATCACTTAAGACAAATCTCATTCTTATTGATAATTTTATCTCTTATTAATATGTGGAAATATTGATTCTTAAATTTATTTTTAAATTCATTTTAAATTTCAAGATTTAAAATGAATATTAATTGATCTTATATAAAGTTTAAAACTAATTGTTAAACTTTTTAAATTCTCATGTTAAAATAGTACTTTGTTATAAAAGAAATTTAAAGAATACAAATCAACTTCTCTTTAAGTTCAAATATTAAAGGATATTTTATCATTTAAACTTATTTAAAACACTTAGATTTATAAACCTAACTTAATTTCAAAATATGGAATTCAAATTCAAATTAAGTCCAGGTTTAAAACTTTGTTTAAATTTCTTACTTTACAATTTCAAATTCCCTTCAAATTCATGTTCTTTTTAAATTACACTTAACTATTCAACATTTCAAGTTATTAAAACAATTTAAATTTACAAACTTTATTCCCAAATTAAACTTTAAAACTGAACTTAAATTTATATTTTAATTTGATTTAAAACTCAATTTAAACCTTGATTTATAATTAAAAATTCAATTTTTAAAATTTGGAAACAGGACAGTTCTGTTTTTAACCCTGTACAAAACATTACCCGAGCCCATCCTAATGTACTTCGAGTCGAACACCCCATCACTCCGAGAAAACACTCAAACTACTCGAGATAAACTCGAGTACAAATCTCTGCAACAACCCAAAAACCACCATAGACCAAACTATCAGCGTGCACGTGCACCACCAGCGCAGCCGACTCCGATCAACTATGACAATCTCCTCACATCAACGATCATCCTCGCACCCCAGCTCGATCAATAGCCCATCAGTTCTTCCTCAAATTTGAATTCAAGTATTAAACCCAGCCTGGAACGAATACAAACAGGAAACCCAAAACCTAGAAAACCTTCGAACTCGAAATGTCGATCGCCAGAACGCCTACACCTCCAGCCTCATCTTCCGCGACCTTCTCACCATCGCTCCCCTCAATTTGGTGAAGCTCGATCCACCAGAGGCAATGGAATGAGCATTTTTCCCGACCAAACAAAACTAGGGCTACAAACTGGAAACATCCACCATCGCCACCACGATCAACTACACCCCCATCCACTATTTTTCCTGCGATCACCAATACTCCAGCCACCTCCACAAATGACCACGACACCTAGTTCGACTTTGATCGCCAGAATTTGGCTAATTTCCATTTACCGTTCAACTTTGAATTTCTCGAACGATACTATACTAAAAATCCTTATTTTTCTTTCTAAAATATTCATTTACCATAACAAATATGTTTATATATTCGAATCATAAAATTAAAATGTTTGATTTTCCCTTATGTTTAGATCAACACTGTATTTTTATATTTCTGTAAACTTTTCTAAATATAAAATCTCGAAACTATTTTTAAAATTTATATTACATTGTAATGGTCATTTTTCATTCTGAGACCAAAGCATATATCTGATTGTATAAGGAGATTTAGATTTTTGATTAAAACTGTAAACTTTGAACTAAGAACAGAGATACTCACATACAACAAACATGCACTCTTCATATATACAGAGATATCAATACATATATATAAGCAGACATCATTCAACTCAAAAGTTTCACAAGCAACAAAACTTAACCCACTTAAGTTTAAATATAAATGTTTACTCACCGTGTTTTTTGTGAAGATGAACAGAGTTGAGACAAGCTTGTTGAAACTGCAAGCTAAAGCCTCTTCTTTGATCTCTGGCTTGAGTTGATTTGTTTGTTTGAGTTAGAGAAGAAATACATTTCAGATTTTACTGAGCTTTGAATGAACGAGACTGAAATGAGAAGTTGATGTATGTAACAAGAAGTTTACAGTATATATTTTTGTACAGGTGATCATGTTGTTTGTACAAGTGATGTTATACATTTTTTTCTTTGTACAATCATTCAGAGATTTTTTTCTTCGTTTGGCAGGCTGATATGTTGTATATTGTGGCTGAAGTGATATTTTTGTGCTAGCATTAATTAACATGTACAAACTTGAATATATCTTCTTTTGCAAGCCTTCCTATATATAATTTTCTTTGGTTTCATACTTATCCATATTTGTTCACTTGTTTCATATTTAAGTATACATATATTTTGTTTTCTTTTACAAGTGTATATTTTTATACTTCATTTGTTTCTATTTTTACTTTATTTTTTTTTTATTATTATTTTGTAGTCTATTCTATTTGTATTGTTTGTATTGTTTATTAATCATGAGATTAAGATATATATGTATTTACTTTATATTTATTTTGTAACATAGATAAATTTCTAGATTTTAATTTGTTGTTAAAATTTTAGCAATTTTTTGTTTACTTTATATTTTTATAGTTATCTTTTATATATTGATTCTATTTCTAACTTAATATTTATTATGATTATTTTACTTTAATATTTATTGTCTCGTATTTAATTCATAAATTCAAATTATTATTATCCATCAATTCTAAATTTAAAATTACTTATTTATTTATTTTATACCTGTGTCAAATGTTTGTATTTTTATATTTATTTTTAAACCATTTATATTTAAGATTTTAAATTCAAATAATTTAACACATTTTTATTTGAGCTCGGGGAAACTCGCATCAATTTATCGATTAATTTCACAATTTTTATTCAAAAACTAAATTAATTATAAATTTAAATATATATAAAATACGGGGTCGTTACAACCTTCCCCCCTTAAGAAATTTCGTCCTCGAAATTTGCCAAGGAGATACAAAGATAGATGAAAAACGTTTCATCAAATCAAACTGAATATTTATTCTGCATTTGGCTTACCAAATTAGAATATCAATAATAGATACAAGAATGAATCTTTTGAATTTTCCACAGGATACTCGGGTTATCCAGATCTACGAAATATGCAGTGGCATTGGTTAGTTCGAAGAGATAACTAACCATTCGTAGAATATATTGGGACCCAAAGAATAGATAGATATATGGATACAATTTCAAAACTTTTAGTTTAAAAACTAAATTATACCTATCAACCATAGCAACCAATGCAACCAATTCATCCAAACAAACAATTTTGGTCCATCCGGAGTTTATGTCCCATAAATATATCAATTATCTTCCTAGATCTACCAGGAACCATCAAAGAATTGAGAAAATGACGAACAAAGTAGATTGATAGAGAAAAGATTGTTTCCTTGTTGTTACAGGGTATTGACCAATTTGTGGTGGTATTCCCCTGTCCCCTAACTCATCCTCTTCTTGCACTCATACTCACTATCAGTGGATAGTAAGAGAATTTACTGAGATATAAGGACATATATCTTAGGGATTACTCATTCTAGGGTATACTTCACCCTATCTCTAATGAGCTACTTAATGTGTTATACTCCATAGCTAAAGTTTAACCTTAGCTCTGATACCAAATGTGAAGATCCTGAACTCGGCCTTCGAAAATCGGCACCCATACTTCACTTTTACTCAAAATGCCGCAGATTCAAACGCCGAATCTGACTCTCCGGAGCTTATAACACAGTAAGTATAACAACACAGTGGAATAAAGAAATGAATGATATCATATACAACTCCAACGAATACAATATCCAGAATGATATACAACAATGATATTAACATTATACAACAATATCAGAGACAAATAATAATGCTACAGCGGAAAACAGCAGAACCAATAACTCCAAGTGATCCGATAAAGAGAATGAGACCAATAACTCCAACATCAAGCTCGAACCACCATCACGTCTCACTAAGATAAGCAAGTGCAGTCATCAACTCCGATGAAGTGAACTAGCTCCATATAATCTACTAAACCTGACTATCTGAAAAGAAACCCAACTCTATACTGCCCGTGTGGAAAATTGTGGGCACCCAGAGATTTGAAAGGGAACAATAAACTCTAGGTCAGTCATGGGACTGGTGTGAGTAACAAAAATAGTTTATCTTTAAAACAAACAACAATTTGATTTTAAATATTGAAGTCTGCAATGCTTTTTGGAAAATGAAACTACCATAAGACCTCCCACCACACACACAATGCAATCGCAGACTTGGAGGAGATTTCTTCTTATGATAGTCAAATATGCTTACTACGCAAAATTATTTTGATATTTTTATTAGTGCATAGTGTACAAAATCATTTTGAAAATACAATATTAATCTTAGCCAGCATAGGTACCATTATATTATGCTTGCTATAGCTGCCGCCTGAGGAGACAGGTTATACAACTGCAATCGTAAAGTGCTCATATTGTTTCTTTGGATTTTCCAACAAATGGTCAGGCTAAGGAACTTCCTATGCCACATGGGAATGCCTCTGGAGGGACGCCCCGAGAACCACCTAGCTCCCTGCTAACACAAGGCCGGTTACCCACTTCCCGGGTAGTAAACCTGAGATATGCCACCTCCGGTCGTTCGCGACCTTTATCCGAGGGCCCTCGATCACAAAGCAACAATCACACAGTAAATGAGATTGGAGCAACCACACAGGTAAATATCTGGGCTCCATACCATGATACCACATTTTTCTAGAAGGAATGGACATACCCTAGGGGAGCTACCCCTGAAACCTTGCCGCATCTTTCCTTTTTCGACCATTTCCTGGTCGTGAGGCTCGATTAGGTCTCGTCCACAAAGCTACGCTTTTTCACAAAGCCATGCATTGATCAAAAAATGATCAGCAGCACACAACAACACTCAGCATGCAAAACTACCAAATTGGGAGTATATCACTGATAACCTTCAACTACATAACCTCTGAGCTCGTACGTCTCAGAGAAGGGTGTTAAGCTAAGAGAATAAATTCTCCGCCACCAAACAGAAATGTATTTGAAAGAAATCAGCTTTATATCTCAAAGTGTAGTGTCAAACATACAACCATACAAGTCTGTTCCGGGTTCGAACAGAACCGAAGGCACTTCCAAAGAAGCCCTTGCAAATCCGGATAATTTCTAATCACGTCCGGACTTCCCATCACAAAGGGTGCTAAAATCTCTATACCGGGGATCAGCCGATGCAGAGATAATCGATGGTAATCCTTTCGTTTTCGAAAGCATCCGGTCTTCACCACCGGTCTTCAAATGCTATCCATATACGTCGTATCATTATTCGGAATGGGTTATATGACACAAAGTCCTCTCCTGGCTAAACCGAATAACGAGCACATATTTAAAAACATATGGATAATGGTATTTCAGTTAAGTCACAACTTATTACCCAAACATTTCTTTCAAATGGTTTAAACACATTACCATTTTAATATTTTTAAACTAAAATATTCCATTCAAATAGTTCACCCATTCTTTCACACAGATCTATTCATAGATTTTCAAATCAATTCCCATTTCAATTGGATTAACTCGTCCAATCTTTAAAACAAAGATTTTACTCATAGCTTTTAAAACAATTCCATTTCGACTTTTACCTTTCCAATTTCAAAACAAAGTTCGATAAACTTTCACAAAGATTTATTCATAACTCGAAAAATCATTTTCATTTCAAACTTGAAATTCTTTTAATTAAATTGGAATTTCACTTCTAATATGAAAGCTTTTATCATTTGAAAACAAATAGTTTTCATTTCGGAAACTCTGATTCATTTATACAAGTTAAAATCTTTGGGTAAAATTCAAATTCTCAAAACCATGCTTTTAAAATGGTTTAAATTTATATAAACACATTTATAACATCTTAACCATAATTTCCAACATGGAATTCAATTCCAAATTTTGAATTCAAATTCAAATTAAATTATTTAAATTGGAAAACTTTACCATGTTATTCAAAACAACTTTTATCTTAAAACTCCTTTTCAAAAGCTTTAACATTTAACCCAAATTCATTTCCAAAAATCAATTGAAATTAAAATTTCAATTTCAAAAATATTAAATTTAAATCATCTGTGACTTAACCGATTTCCACGTGAAATCCATATTTGTGTGTGTAAAAGTGTAGTCCAGGGGTTTCACACAGTAGTGCAACATTATTCAATCATCACAGATTAAACAACCATATATTTGATAAGCGGTACAAACTATAACGCTTATCGTTCATTCACAGATCACAGATATATAAATTACAGATAATATATTACATTCATCCCAGATAAATGAACTATAGTATAGATCACACACCAATCAGAATATATCATACAGCATCACATATGAGGATATCAAACAAATTCAACATCCAATAAAAATTCAAACATCCCTAGCTAGGATCAATTTTAATTATCTGATTAATTTAAACCAAATAAATTTCTATGAATAAATTTACCAGTTTTGGTAAATTAACAATTAATTAATTACAACATATTTAATAAATTATCCTTTAATTAACAATTAATCCTTAATTAATTATTCTTAATTAATTACAATAACCAATTAATTTCTTCCTTAATTAATAATTATTCCTAAATCACTTTTATTAATAAATTAACCTTTAATAAATTGATTATTCTCAAATTAATTACCTTCATTAATTTATTACATTGTCCTTAAAGTAATCATTGCTTGATCACTTGATTAATCAGCTTTAATAATTAATTAATATTTAATTAATAACCCTTAATTTACAACTTAAGTATTCCTTACCTAACAAATCTTTACTTTAATTAATTAATCCAAATTTGTTAATTAAATAAATGAATTATCCATTTTAATTAACTTAATAATTAATTAATTATTAAATTTTCATCACTTAAGACAAATCTCATTCTTATTGATAATTTTATCTCTTATTAATATGTGGAAATATTGATTCTTAAATTTATTTTTAAATTCATTTTAAATTTCAAGATTTAAAATGAATATTAATTGATCTTATATAAAGTTTAAAACTAATTGTTAAACTTTTTAAATTCTCATGTTAAAATAGTACTTTGTTATAAAAGAAATTTAAAGAATAGAAATCAACTTCTCTTTAAATTCAAATATTAAAGGATATTTTATCATTTAAACTTATTTAAAACACTTAGATTTATAAACCTAACTTAATTTCAAAATATGGAATTCAAATTCAAATTAAGTCCAGGTTTAAAACTTTGTTTAAATTTCTTACTTTACAATTTCAAATTCCCTTCAAATTCAAGTTCTTTTTAAATTACACTTAACTATTCAACATTTCAAGTTATTAAAACAATTTAAATTTACAAACTTTATTCCCAAATTAAACTTTAAAATGAACTTAAATTTATATTTTACTTTGATTTAAAACTCAATTTAAACCTTGATTTATAATTAAAAATTCAATTTTTAAAATCTGGAAACAGGACAGTTCTATTTTTAACCCTGTACAAAACATTACCCGAGCCCATCCTAATGTACTTTGAGTCGAACACCCCATCACTCCAAGAAAACACTCAAACTACTCGAGATAAACTCGAGTACAAATCTCTGCAACAACCCAAAAACCACCTGACACCAAACTATCACCGTGCACGTGCACCACCAGCGAAGCCGACTCCGATCAACTGCGACAATCTCCTCACATCAATGATCATCCTCGCACCCCAACTCGATCAACAGCCCATCAGTTCTTCCTCAAATTTGAATTCAAGTATTAAACCCAACCTGGAATGAATACAAACAGGAAACCCAAAACCTGGAAAACCTTCGAACTCGAAATGTCGATCGCCAGAACGCCTACGCCTCCAGCCTCATCTTCCGCGACCTTCCCACCATCGCTCCCCTCAATTTGGTGAAGCTCGATCCACCAGAGGCAATGGAATGAGCATTTTTCCCGACCTAACAAAACTAGGGCTACAAACTGGAAACATCCACCGTCGCCACCACGATCAACTACACCCCCATCCACTATTTTTCTTGCGATCACCAATACTCCAGCCACCTCCACCAATGACCACGACACCCAGTTCAACTTTGATCGCCGGAATTTGGCTAATTTCCATTTACCGTTCAACTTTGAATTTCTCGAACGATACTATACTAAAAATCCTGATTTTTCTTTCTTAAATCTTCATTTACCATAACAAATCTATTTATGTATTCGAATCATAAAATTAAAATGTTTGATTTTCCCTTATGTTCAGATCAACACTGTATTTTTATATTTCTGTAAACTTTTCTAAATATAAAATCTCGAAACTATTTTTAAAATTTATATTACATTGTAATGGTCATTTTTCATTCTGAGACCAAAGCATATATCTGATTGTATAAGGAGATTTAGATTTTCGATTAAAACTGTAAACTTTGAACTAAGAACAGAGATACTCACATACAACAAACATGCACTCTTCATATATACAGAGATATTAATACATATATATAAGCAGACATCATTCAACTCAAAAGTTTCACAAGCAACAAAACTTAACCCACTTAAGTTTTAATATAAATGTTTACTCACCGTGTTTTTTGTGAAGATGAACAGAGTTGAGACAAGCTTGTTGAAACTGCAAGCTAAAGCCTCTTCTTTGATCTCTGGCTTGAGTTGATTTGTTTGTTTGAGTTAGAGAAGAAATACATTTCAGATTTTACTGAGCTTTGAATGAACGAGACTGAAATGAGAAATTGATGTATGTAACAAGAAGTTTACAGTATATATTTTTGTACAGGTGATCATGTTGTTTGTACAAGTGATGTTATATATTTTTTTCTTTGTACAATCATTTAGAGATTTTTTTCTTCGTTTGGCAGGCTGATATGTTGTATATTGTGGCTGAAGTGATATTTTTGTGCTAGCATTAATTAACATGTACAAACTTGAATATATCTTCTTTTGCAAGCCTTCCTATATATAATTTTCTTTGGTTTCATACTTATGCATATTTGTTCACTTGTTTCATATTTAAGTATACATATATTTTGTTTTCTTTTACAAGTGTATATTTTTATACTTCATTTGTTTCTATTTTTACTTTATTTTATTTTTCTTTTATTATTTTGTAGTCTATTCTATTTGTATTGTTTGTATTGTTTATTAATCATGAGATTAAGATATATATGTATTTACTTTATATTTATTTTGTAACATAGATAAATTTCTAGATTTTAATTTGTTGTTAAAATTTTAGCAATTTTTTGTTTACTTTATATTTTTATAGTTATCTTTTATATATTGATTCTATTTCTAACTTAATATTTTTTATGATTATTTTACTTTAATATTTATTGTCTCGTATTTAATTCATAAATTCAAATTATTATTATCCATCAATTCTAAATTTAAAATTACTTATTTATTTATTTTATACCTGTGTCAAATGTTTGTATTTTTATATTTATTTTTAAACCATTTATATTTAAGATTTTAAATTCAAATAATTTAACACATTTTTATTTGTGCTCGGGGAAACTCGCATCAATTTATCGATTAATTTCACAATTTTTATTCAAAAACTAAATTAATTATAAATTTAAATATATATAAAATCTGGGGTCGTTACAACCTTCCCCCCTTAAGAAATTTCGTCCTCGAAATTTTGCCAAGGAGATATAAAGATAGATGAAAAATGTTTCATCAAATCAAACTGGATATTTATTCTGCATTTGGCTTACCAAATCAGAATATCAATAATAGAAAGAACGAATCTTTTGAATTTTCTACAGGATACTCGGGTTATCCAGATCTACGAAATATGCAGTGGCATTGGTTAGTTCGAAGGGATAACTAACCATTCGTAGAATATATTGGGACCCAAAGAATAGATAGATATATGGATACAATTTCAAAACTTTTAGTTTAAAAACTAAATTATACTATCAACCATAGCAACCAATGCAACCAATTCATCCAAACAAACAATTTTGGTCCATCCGGAGTTTATGTCCCATAAATATATCAAATCTCTTCCTGGATCTACCAGGAACCATCAAAGAATTGAGAAAATGACAAACAAAGGAGATTGATAGAGAAAAGATTGTTTCCTTGTTGTTACAGGGTATTGAAATATTTGTGGTGGTATTCCCCTATCCTCTATCTCATCCTCTTCTTGCACTCATACTGACTATCAGTGGATAGTAAGAGAATTTACTAAGGTATACGGAAAGATATCTTAGGGATTACTCATTCTAAGGTATACTTCACCCTATCTCTAATGAGATACTTAATGTGTTATACTCCATAGCTAAAGTTTAACCTTAGCTCTGATACCAAATGTGAAGATCCTGAACTCGGCCTTCGAAAATCGGCACCTGTACTTCACTTGTACTCAAAATGCCGCAGATTCAAACGCCGAATCTAGCTCTCCGGAGCTTATAACACAGTAAGTATAACAACACAGCGGAATAAATAAATGAATGATATCATATACAACTCCAATGAATACAATATCCAGAATGATATACAACAATGATATCAATATGATACAACAATATCAGAGACAAATAATAATGCTACAGTGGAAAATAGCAGAACTGATAACTCCAAGAGATCCTATAAAGAGAATGAGACCAATAACTCCAACGTCAAGCTCGAACCACCATCACGTCTCACTAAGATAAGCAAGCATAGTCATCAACTCCGATGAAGTGAACTAGCTCCAGATAATCTACTAAACCTGACTATCTGAAAAGAAACCCAACTCTAGACTGCCCGTGTGGAAAATTGTGGGCACCCAGAGTTTAGGAAGGGAATAATAAACTCCAGGTCAGTCATGGGACTGGTGTGAGTAACAAAAACAGTTTATCTTTAAAACAAACAACAATTTGATTTTAAACATTGAAATCCGCAATGCTTTTTGGAAAATGAAACTACCATAAGACCTCCCAACACACACACAATGCAATCACAGACTTGGAGGAGATTTGTTCTTATGATAGTCAAATATGCTTACTACGCAAAATTCTTTTGATATTATTATTAGTGCATAGTGTACAAAATCATTTCGAAAATACAATATTAATCTTAGCCAGCATAGGTACCATTATATTATGCCTGCTATAGCTGCCGCCTGAGGAGACAGGTTATACAACTGCAATCGTAAAGGGCTCGTATTGTTTCTTTGGATTTTCCAACAAATGGTCAGACTAAGGAACTTCCTATGCCACATGGGAACGCCTCTAGAGGGATGCCCCGAGAACCACCTGGCTCTCTGCCAACACAAGGTCGGTTACCCCCTTCCCGGGTAGTAAACCTAAGATATGCAACCCCAGGTCGTTTGTGATCTTTATCCGAGGGCCTGCGATCACAAAGCAACAATCACATAGTAAATGAGATTGGAGCAACCACACAGTTAAATATCTGGGCTCCATACCATGATACCACCTTTTTCCAGAAGGAATTGACATACCCTAGGGGAGCTACTTCTGAAACCTTGCCGCATCTTTCCTTTTTCGACCATTTCCGGGTCGTTAGGCTCGATGAGGTCTCGTCCACAAAGCTACGCTTTTTCACAAAGCCATGCTTTGATCAACAAATGATCAGCAACACTCAGCATGCCACACTACCAAATTGGGAGTATATCACTGATAACCTTCAACTACATAACCTCTGAGCTCGTACGTCTCAGAGAAGGGTGTTAAGCTAAGAGAATAAATTCTCCGCCACCAAACAGAAATGTATTTGAAAGAAATCAGCTTTATATCTCAAAGTATAGTGTCAGACATACAACCATACAAGTCTGTTCCGGGTTCGAACAGAGCCGAAGGCACTTCCAAAGAAGCCCTTGCAAATCTGGATAATTTCTAATCACGTCCGGACTACCCATCACAAAGGGTGCTAAAATCTCTATATCGGGGATCAACCGATGCAGAGACAATCGATGGTAATCCTTTCGTTTTCGAAAGCATCCGGTCTTCACCACCGGTCTTCAAATGCTATCCATATACGTCGTATCATTATTCGAAATGGGTTATATGACACAAAGTCCTCTCCCGACTAAACCGAATAACGAGCGCATATTTAAAAACATATGGATAATGGGATTTCAGTTAAGTCACAACTTATTACCCAATACCCAAACTTTTCTTTCAAATGGTTTAAACACATTACCATTTTAATCTTTTTAAACTAAAAGATTCCATTCACTAAGTTCACCCAGTCTTTCACACAGATCTATTCATAGATTTTCAAATCAATTCCCATTTCAATTGGATTAACTCGTCCAATCTTTAAAACAAAGATTTAACTGATAGCTTTCAAAACAATTCCATTTCGACTTTTACCTTTCCAATTTCAAAATAAAGTTCGACAAACTTTCACAAAGATTTATTCATAACTCGGAAAATCATTTTCATTTCAAACTTGAAATTCTTTTAATTAAACTGGAATTTCACTTCTTATATGAAAGCTTTTATCATTTGAAAACAAATAGTTTTCATTTCGGAAACTCTGATTCATTTATACAAGTTAAAATCTCTGGGTTAAATTCAAATTCTCAAAACCATGCTTTTAAATGGTTTAAATTTATATAAACACATTTATAACATCTTAACCATAATTTCCAAACATGGAATTCAATTCCAAATATTGAATTCAAATTCAAATTAAATTATTTAAATTGGAAAACTTTACCATGTTATTCAAAACAACTTTTATCTTAAAACTCCTTTTCAAAAGCTTTAACATTTAACCCAGATTCATTTCCAAAAATCAATTGAAATTGAAATTTCAATTTCAAAAATATTAAATTTAAATCATCTATGACTTAACCGATTTCCACGTGAAATCCATATTTGTGTGTGTAAAAGTGTAGTCCAGGGGTTTCACACAGTAGTGCAACATTATTCAATCATCACAGATTAAATACAACCATATATTTGATAAGCGGTATAAACTATAACGTTTATCGTTCATTCACAGATCACAGATATATAAATTACAGATAATATATTACATTCATCCCAGATAAATGAACTACAGTATAGATAACACACCAATCAGAATATATCACACAGCATCACATATGAGGATATCAAACAAATTCAACATCCAATAAAAATTCAAACATCCCTAGCTAGGATCAATTTTAATTATCTGATTAATTTAAACCAAATAAATTTCTATGAATAAATTTACCAGTTTTGGTAAATTAACAATTAATTAATTACAACATATTTAATAAATTATCCTTTAATTAACAATTAATCCTTAATTAATTATTCTTAATTAATTACAATAACAAATTAATTTCTTCCTTAATTAATAATTATTCCTAAATCACTTTTATTAATAAATTAACCTTTAATAAATTGATTGTTCTCAAATTAATTACCTTCATTAATTTATTACATTATCCTTAAAGTAATCATTGCTTGATCACTTGATTAATCAGCTTTAATCATTAATTAATATTTAATTAATAACCCTTAATTTACAAATTAATTATTCCTTACCTAACAAATCTTTACTTTAATTAATTAATCCAAATTTGTTAATTAATTAAATAAATGAATTATCCATTTTAATTAACTTAATAATTAATTAATTATTAAATTTTCATCACTTAAGACAAATATCATTCTTATTGATAATTTTATCTCTTATTAATATGTGGAAATATCGATTCTTAAATTTATTTTTAAATTCATTTTAAATTTCAAGATTTAAAATGAATATTAATTGATCTTATATAAAGTTTAAAACTAATTGTTAAACCTTTTAAATTCTCATGTTAAAATAGCACTTTGTTATAAAAAAAATTTAAAGAATAGAAATCAACTTCTCTTTAAATTCAAATATTAAAGGATATTTTATCATTTAAACTTATTTAAAACATTTAGATTTATAAACCTAACTTAATTTCAAAATATGGAATTCAAATTCAAATTAAGTCCAGGTTTAAAACTTTGTTTAAATTTCTTACTTTACAATTTCAAATTCCCTTCAAATTCAAGTTCTTTTTAAATTACACTTAACTATTCAACATTTCAAGTTATTAAAACTATTTAAATTTATAAACTTTATTCCCAAATTAAACTTTAAAACTGAACTTAAATTTATATTTTACTTTGATTTAAAACTCAATTTAAACCTTGATTTACAATTAAAAATTCAATTTTCAAAATCTGGAAACATTAAAGTTCTGTTTTTAACCCTGTACAAAACATTACCCGAGCCCATCCTAATGTACTTCGAGTCGAACACCCCACCACTCCGAGCAAACACTCAAACTACTCGAGATAAACTCGAGTACAAATCTCTGCAACAACCCAAAAACCACCTGACACCAAACTATCACCGTGCACGTGCACCACCAGCGCAGCCGACTCCGATCAACTACGACAATCTCCTCACATCAACGATCATCCTCGCACCCGAGCTCGATCAACAGCCCATCAGTTCTTCCTCAAATTTGAATTCAAGTATTAAACCCAACCTAGAACGAATACAAACAGGAAACCCAAAACCTGGAAAACCTTCGAACTCGAAATGTCGATCGCCAGAACGCCTACGCCTCCAGCCTCATCTTCCGCGACCTTCCCACCATCGTTCCCCTCAATTTGGTGAAGCTCGATCCACCAGAGGCAATGGAATGAGCATTTTTCCCAACCAAACAAAACTAGGGCTACAAATTGGGAACATCCACCGTCGCCACCACGATCAACTACACCCCCATCCACTATTTTTCCTACGATCACCAATACTCAGCCACCTCCACCAATGACCATGACACTCAGTTCGACTTTGATCGCCGGAATTTGGCTAATTTCCATTTACCGTTCAAGTTTGAATTTCTCGACGATACTATACTAAAAATCCTGATTTTTCCTTCTAAAATCTTCATTTACTATAACAAATCTGTTTATGTATTCGAATCATAAAATTAAAATGTTTGATTTTCCCTTATGTTCAGATCAACACTGTATTTTTATATTTATGTAAACTTTTCTAAATATAAAATCTCGAAACTATTTTTAAAATTTATATTACATTGTAATGGTCATTTTTCATTCTGAGAGCAAAGCATAGATCTGATTGTATAAGGAGATTTAGATTTTTGATTAAAACTGTAAACTTTGAACTAAGAACAGAGATACTCACATACAATAAACATGCACTCTTCATATATACAGAGATATCAATACATATATATATAAGCAGACATCATTGAACTCAAAAGTTTCACAAGCAACAAAAGTTAACCCACTTAAGTTTTAATATAAATGTTTACTCACCGTTTTTTTGTGAAGATGAACAGAGTTGAGACAATCTTGTTGAAACTGCAAGCTAAAGCCTCTTCTTTGATCTCTGGCTTGAGTTGATTTGTTTGTTTGAGTTAGAGAAGAAATACATTTCAGATTTTACAGAGCTTTGAATGAACGAGACTGAAATGAGAAGTTGATGTATGTAACAAGAAGTTTACAGTATATATTTTTGTACAGGTGATCATGTTGTTTGTACAAGTGATGTTATATATATTTTTTCTTTGTACAATCATTCAGAGATTTTTTTCTTCGTTTGGCAGGCTGATATGTTCTATATTGTGGCTGAAGTGATATTTTTGTGCTAGCATTAATTAACATGTACAAACTTGAATATATCTTCTTTTGCAAGCCTTCTTATATATAATTTTCTCTGGTTTCATACTTATCCATATTTGTTCACTTGTTTCATATTTAAGTATATATATATTTTGTTTTTTTTACAAGTGTATATTTTTATACTTCATTTGTTTCTATTTTTAATTTATTTTATTTTTCTTTTATTATTTTATAGTCTATTCTATTTGTATTGTTTGTATTGTTTATTAATCATGAGATTAAGATATATATGTATTTACTTTATATTTATTTTGTAACATAGATAAATTACTAGATTTTAATTTGTTGTTAAAATTTTAGCAATTATTTGTTTACTTTATATTTTTATAATTATCTTTTATATATTGATTCTATTTCTAACTTAATATTTATTATGATTATTTTACTTTAATATTTATTGTCTCATATTTAATTCATAAATTCAAATTATTATTAACCATCAATTCTAAATTTAAAATTACTTATTTATTTATTTTATACCTGTGTCAAATGTCTGTATTTTTATATTTATTTTTAAACCATTTATATTTAAGATTTTAAATTCAAATAATTTAACACATTTTTATTTGTGCTCGGGGAAACTCGCATCAATTTATCGATTAATTTCACAATTTTTATTTAAAAACTAAATTAATTATAAATTTAAATATATATAAAATCCAGGATCGTTACAATATCTGTGAACTGTAAATGTGAATTGGTGCTTTCAACGGCGTTTGGGTGTTAGTGACCGATATTGGCGCTAACAAGTAGTTTGTTTATCATTTTATACAATTAAAAGTTTCTGAACCTGAACAAACCATTTGTTTTGGTCACTATGGATGTATGATGAATTGGTTGTGTTGTTGTTTGCATATGATTATTTCATATTTTGTTTGTTGTGCTATAAATTGAAACAACTAATTTGTTGCCTTTTTACATAATTCTAACTCTTTGGATTATATAAGTAAAATACAGATTAATGGAAGCAATAGCTATAGCTTTTGGTTTCCTAAATAAGCGTTGTTTGCCCAACAAATAGGTACGTTTTCGGATTACGGTTTTATAGCGATATTATATTGTTTTCCCATGGTTTAGATATTTTATATTTGAAATATGATATTATTATTTTCCGGACCTCTCCATACATAGGAGACTCTACCGAAATTTTTCGTAAAATATTTTCAAACTTTCATTAAACTTGAATATGAAGATTTAATTGTTTATAAATTGATATATTTTATTTAAAATACTTAGTTATGTAAATTAATTGTTTATAAATTGAATACATTGAATAAAATAGATTAGTTCCTTGATTCCTTCTTTGCCTTTTTGAGGACGAAAAGTTTTGAGAGGGGGAGAGTGTAACGACTCGCATTTTATCCGATAATTAAAATATTAATTTAAATAAGACTTTTGAATTTAATGTTGTATGAAATTAAAATTTTGTGATTTTCTGAAAAGAAAACAACTAGAATGAAATTTAATAATGTTAATTTAAGGTAATCGATGACTATTTAAATGTAATCCCAATCAATTGGAATAACTAGAAAATTAAATTTGGATATAAATTGTAAATAAGGAAATAAACCAAATGTTGTAATAAAAAGAGAAATTATACGTAATTAATTGAAATTGGGTAATATAGAATAGTTAATCAGTATGTGAATTTATTAGCTTGGTTTGTACACAATAAACATAGATATATGTTTGAATTGGTAAGTTGTAACAATGGTTTAATTATAAATTCACTATTTAATTCGTTGAAATAATTGGAAATAAATTGCAATTAATCTACTTAAATATTGTAGTTAATGTGAATTAAAATGATAACTGTAGAATATTGATGTAATAAAATGTAAACCAATGTTAATTATATCCATAAAGTAATGATTGATGGAATAATTTGACGTAAATCGAAATAAATGAATTTATTGGAATATAAATTTTAATTATTGAATTTACTACAATTGAAGTTGAACACTTTAATTTGTACAATATTCAACATTGGATTTGACATGGAATTATTTTTTGAAAAGATTATATATTCCTAGGTAAGCAAAAATGATGAAAAATGGTTAACCATAAAATTTGAAATTAAAAGTTGATTAAATTAATTTAATAATAATTTATTTAATTAATGTGAAAATAGCCATTTTGGCCACTATGTCAGATTTCGATGAAACTAGTTTCATCGGATCCGTAACGGTGAATTATTGTAAGATTTCAAGTTTCGTAGCGATTAGACTTGTTGTTTGATCGTGCAGGCTCGAAACGTGTAAAAACCAATTTAATGAAATCAATTTGAATTAAGCTGATTTTAAAAGCCAACTTCCACATATTTTTGAATTAGGGTTTGAAACCTGTTCCATTGAGTTTAAAAATATCGAAAACATCTATTTTGATATATGGGATGACCGACTTTCGTTTCAAAAACGGAACGGGCTTTTCAGGTCGTTATTGTCGTTTCGAACCAATTCGATATGTTCATTCTTTCTTATCGAGCCTTGTTTATATAAATAGATTTTTGTTTCTCAACCCTAGCAGCCATTCAGTTATTTTGTACATACAATTCACTTTGACTATTCCTTTCTTCTAATGGCAAAGAGCAAATTCCAATTACAAACCCTAAAATTCAAAATCAAAATCAATTTCAAATTTCAACTCCTCAAAACTATATCGAATTATATATTGTTGGAAAGCTCTTGACAAGCGCAATCCACTACTACTGTTCGTTTTTCGATTTGAGTCACAGTTTGGCCAGAAATTGTCGATCATTTCTGGCCATTCGTATTAGGTTTTGGGATTTTAACGGTGGTTCTTCGACAAGGGTTCGATCGGAGGGTTCGGGCGTGTTGGGGTTGTCAAGAGAAGTCGATCCATAGGTTCGCCTGGGTCCGAGATAGTCGGAGTTGCCTCGAACGGAGTGCTATAGGTGGCGACGGCGCAGCCATTTTGGCGAGTTTCTGGTGGCCGCTTGGACGTGGTGGGGTCGGCGTGAGGAGGTGATCGTGGTGGCATTGCTGGATCGAAGCGCAGGCGTTTGTCGAGGCGGCATTGGAGGATTTGAGGTGGCAGCTATAGGGGAATGCTCAATTGCGATGCAGCGCGCTAGGGTTTCAACGCGTGATTTACGATGGTGACGTGTCCCTTCTTCTATTTATTTAATTTAATTTAATTTTAATTTTCAAATGTTCTAACTTACATATATTTTTCGTACGAGGTCGGATTTATGCACAGTTTGTTCCACTGTGATCGTATCGAAATTCCGGACATTATGGAATAGGTTTAGTCGAATTTTGAGACTGTTGAATTTTGGGGCTATATTTGGATTTGAAATCGATTTGAAATCAAAGGTGAGTGTTTTAACCCACTCACGACTACTAAATTGTCTTATATTAGTTAAATTAAATTTATGATGTGATTAAAAGTTGATTGATTGCTGTTTGATATATTTAAATTATCATTCCAGTTAAATCTGACTTTTATTGAGTTTAATTACCATTTAATTTAATATTGAAGTTTAATTTGTCAGTTAAAGACCTGTTAATGATATTCAATTAATTGTTGTTGTTTATTGATTGATTTGAATGATGATTATGATGGATGTTTGATTGTTGATATTGGATGACTGGTTGTTATATTTATATATTGTTATCACACTACAAGTTCCCTTAGTTTATTGCTAGGAAAAAATCACTATGGGTTGAAATGATACATACCCGAATGATCTGATAGATTAAGGAAAAATCATTATGGGTTGAAATGATAGACTCGAGCGATTTTAAGAATTTTGAATTTTAATTCGGGATTGCAGGTTGAAATGATATATACCCGTAAATTTAAATTTATTGCGAGTTGAAATGATATATATCTGTATCACTTGACCATAGGGTAGAAAATTTTATACGAACTTCGGATTGGTTAAATTAAATGATTTTTAAATTCTTAAATTTTGAATTCAGTTAAATGATATTTTGAAATATAATTTGATTTATATAAACTGAATTATTTTTAAAAATCCAAGCTTTAAATGTTGAAATTGGAATTGGTTTCAAATAAATTATTTAAAGGAATTTAAATTGAATTTCTGAGTTGAATTGTGAAATATAAATGAAATTTATCGAAATTGAGTTATCGAAATGTTTGAATATTTAGACATTGAGATCAATGAATTTGAAGTGCTTTAAAATTGTTGCAAACATGAATTTGAAATCGATATATATTGAAATGATTTTGGGAATTTGTACTGAAATAAAAGTTAGTTTTGTTGAAATATGGATATGGTCCAGATTTGTTGAAATGGAAGTAATAGTTTAATTTGATATTGATTTCAAATTAATTATTTTTAATGTATACTGTTTAAAGATATATTATTCTAAATTCAGATTTATTTAGATTTTTCAAACTATTTACTATATAAACCATTTCCAATAATCAAACTATTTTATATTAAACTATTAAAACTATATTAAATATATTTTTAAACTATTTTAATCTATTTAAACTATTTAACTATTTTTAGTAATTTAAACTATTTTAACTATTTAAAACTATTTTAATCTATTTCAAACTATTTTAAACCATTTAAACTATTTTAAAGTATTTTAACTATTTTTAACTATTTTTAAAAACTATCTTAAAATATTTTAAAAATATCTAAACTATTTTCTAAAAATAAAACGGTGCAAGGTTGGACTGTTATATTTAAATCCTTGATTTGAAAGCAAAATGGTTAAGCGGTGTTATAACTTACGTTGGAATTTGAAATGATAATTTCTAGTGAAATGACATACTTGAGTAAATATAATGATTTTGAAATGAGAGTTTAACCTATTTTGTGAATATGGTTTCGAAAGTAATATGATTTCAAAAGTGATATGATTTCGAAAGTGAATATGATTTCGAAAGTGATATGATTTCAAAAGTGATATGATTTCGAAAGTGAATATGATTTCGAAAGTGATATGATTTTGAGAATATGATATTTTGATATCAATTATGAATCGGTTTTGGAAATGTAAATGAACTATCCGGTGTGAAATAAGCGTTTGGTTGTTAAAGAGACCGGGATCGGATATTGTCATACTCTCAACCAATACCGAAAACCACTTTAACAACTGTGTACGTGGTGGAGATTCCAAAATGAAGTAGGATGGTTTGGCGAACAATTCTGTATGAGGTATTAACGTAGCCCTGACTCCCTCGAGCCAGCTTGATGTGACTTAAACAAGAGCCACGCCAGGCCAAGTGAGGTCACACCTTTGATCGGACATGCTTCTTCGATACCATATTATAACTTTGTGATTGATTTGGTGGTCACCCCTCGATTTGATTATGGGAGTGTGTTCCGAGGTGGGTGGTAGTAGCTGCTATGCATTACCACCAGTCCAGATCCGCAAAACGGTAGTATCCTACCCTGAACATTGCCTCGCGTACCTTGTCACATGCCTTATCGCGCCCATTACGAGTTTGGTTTGTACCATACCTATGGAGTGCCCTCTGATAGCCCTCCATTTTACGGAGGAATTACGGTACTGTATAGACTACAGCAATATATAAAATGTGTTAAGGGAGATATGAGTAACGCCTTAATGCTATTTTAATACTTTACTTTACTGTAGACACTATTATAATAGTGTATTGTACTGTGTATGTAGATAGTTTAATGGATCCTTAGGAGATAGAAATCCCGAACATCTCTTAAGTTATTGCACTCACGTTTGACACTGGATAGGAGATGTCAAATCTCGTAAACATCTCTGATGCCGTTACACTCGTATTTATTTACTGTTGATTTAACTTGCATAAGATCTTTTAGTTCTGACTTGAGTGTTTTGTCTTTTCGTTACGCTCGGGTCAGTCTGAGCTTTTCAGTGTATTGAAGACCATTTATCTCTGGAGGACGAAGACGAAGATTTGTATGCTACTATTATATTTATACTACTACATCATGTTGTTCCGCTGCATTATTTATTTATTCCGGCCATATGTAACTCTAATCTGTATTGTAAAAGTGTAATCAAATATTATTTGTAAAACAGCTTCATGAACTGTTTATTTGATTATTATATTTTGTCATTCTGCTGTGAGATTCTATGTTTTTTCTTTCTTTTCTCCTCTTTTTCTTATTTACCCCATAACAATCCTCCCTTTTAAATGGTTTGAGTTCGACATGTGTGGTTTATTGTCGATTTGAACTGTCCAAAAAGGTGGGTCATTACAACCATTAAGTGAACTAACTTTTATTAAGTTAAGACGAGTTCTAGGAATTTGTTCGTACAATGAATTGGTTAACAAAATTATAGAAATAATGTTTTGTTCACTAAATTTGTAATAGCTTATATGCAATTTCAACTGAACAATTAATTTTATAATTTAGAATTAACAACAACCATATAAAAAATTTTAAATAACAACCATATAAAAACAAACTAGTATATGTTAAATTCCTATGACTTAACTCATTTTCCTTAACTTATTTTCTAAATATAGTAAAATTTTATCTTATGAATTCAGATTATATTCTACTTAAACATAAATAAACACAAATAAATTTTTAAAAGCAAATAATATGATGTCTTCCGATCACGACTCCACCTATTCAACTATCGACTATAAACCCCCCTTGTTAGATGGCACTTACGTATCACCAACTAAATCCACACCGACATCAACTCGTTCAGTCTCTCTAAACATTGTTGCATCACTAACATACCACACTGGCTTTTCTCCTAAAGGAAAGAAAGCTAAACGATCAATTGATCTGAAATCAACATCTCCCACCGACAAAGTCGATGAGATATATCACTATCAACAAGAAATAATCGACATTCAACGTGAAATGTATATGAGCAACGACATCAAGGATTTCATCTAAATTTTCTCGAAAAGTGTATTCTAGCAATTTGTGGTCATTCACCAACAAAAAATGCATACATCAAAATTCTCCTCGATTATAAGAAACTCCTAAAAAAGCGCATAACATTGCTCCGGGAAATTTGTGCAATCCATGACCATCAAACCAAGCTTGGTTTGACACTCCAGCTCATCCAAGTTGGTCTCCACTAAAGCCATTACTTGACGATACAAAAGTTGAACCAAATTCTTGGGATATACAACAAATCAATAATCCTGAATTCTATGACAAAAATAAAACTTATGTTACACATCATATAAATTATGTTTATTTATTAATTTTTGTTATGTATACTATTTATTATATTAAAATTTAGTACAATTTTCATTGATATTAAAAAAAATCTCTATATGACAGAAATTACATATCACAGACATCTACGAATATACCACAGACAACTGTCAGCAGTTACAGGTAAATTTTAGCTATAGCCACAGACGTCTGTGGAAACCTCATAGACGTTTGACAGGACTCTCTATTTAAATCTTCTGTAGCCACAGACGTCTGTGGAACCATCACAGACGTCTGTCGAATCTCTCTACTTCATTTTTACTCAAGCCATAGACGTTTGTGACTCCCTCATAGATGTTTGTCGCTGCTCTGGCAATAACTTTCTAGCAACCGTATATAAACAACTTTATCCCTTTCTTCACTTTACCTCCATTTCAACTCCTAATTTTTGAAACCTAGCTTTCAAAACATTCAAATTCTTTAATCAATGGCTCCCAAGAAGGTTACAGTCTCTAAAAAGCAAAAGCAAGGTCAATCTTCCTCCTCCTCTCAAGCCCCGGTTACGGAAGCTCACATTAACCAATGGCTCTGCAATAATCCCAATGCAATCAAATGATTCAAGGCGCTTTCCCAAAAGAAGATCCACTCTGGTCCTTTTTATCGCCTTGGCAATGTGATGGAATATGAAATTCTAGGAACTACTACAAATTCCAGTTGCTACAACTTAATAAGCTACGATGAAAATAAGGTAATCATTGATCCTCTACCTATTTACCTCTTCTACTCTAATCTGTGTAGTACGGAGATTTGGAATCCGGAGAATGATGATGGTTGGTTGTGGTCAAGTGTTTAAGGAAAAGAAGTTAAAATTGATATGTATACGGTTGGTTGTATTTTAAGATGTTCTTATGGGGGGATTGACTTAACCGATATACCAGATTACAGTCTTCTACCTAGGGATGAAATTACCCATTAAATATGGGAAGATAGAATGCCACAATGGAAATCCATTTACCTTCGACCACGTGCTAGACTATTAAATCGAATGATAATTAATACCATCATTCCTCATCTAGGTAGTCATGAGCAAATTTATCCCAATGACCATCGAGCTTTGTAAGCAATATTTGATCGCTTACCGGTTAATTGGGAAAAATTTATTCATGACCAAATTAAATGATTTTGGTCTCAGCATCGTCGTTCCATTGTATATGCTATGTATATAATGCGCATCTTGCAAAATCTTGGAGTTCCTTCGTACATATCACAATACGAAGAAATTCCAACAAAAGATAATGGGCCACGATATCTATCACTGATGAATCTTCCCAAAAGCCCATCTCGTATCATCCCCTTCAACCAATGGACTCAACAACAACAACAGCAGCAAGAACATCAAGGTCCTCTTCAAACTAGCACTCCTCAGCAAACCTACTCCCCACAACCTTCCCAACAACCACCTTCATCTAGTCATGGTACCAAATATTATTCGGACTCATAAATACAAGAAGCTCGCATTGAACCAATGCTAAATGAATCTCTTCGTGATTTGACAATCAAAAACCAAAAAATAGTCACGACCAATCAGCGAGCTTTAAATAGAAAAATGACTGGATTGGAATGTTCTTTCTCCACTAGGATGACAAAGATGGAGAAGACTTTGGACAAAGTGGCCTCCACTTTAGGCAAAGTGATGCGCAAAGTACATGGCCAATCTTCCTCACGCTCATCGTCTTCGCCTTCCCCAACACCTCCACCTTGGGTTCAAACACTAGTTTATCGCTCTCAAGCCACGCCCGAAGGTACGTCACACGATAGAGGTGACAGTGATGAAATGTACGTGTCTAATACTCCACATTTTCAACAACCATCATACATGGCATTTCAAGGCCTTTAAATTCACGAAGATGAGGAATACAACGACCAAACACAATGACTGTGTACATATAAGCAGGATCCATCCTCTTACTGGGAGTATTCCGAGAACTACGGAGGCTTACCTTATTCTCAAAATCAGTAATTAGAGTTTGTTTTCTTTTATTTTGCAACTTTTATGCTTGTTTCTTTTCTTATTTACAACTTTTGTTTCTAATTTTATATTGAACTTTAATATTTGATTTTCCATGATTTGAAGTGAAAACACGTTATGACTATTTAATATCTCCGTATCTTATATCGTTTTCCTCCATTTTGATAATGACAAAGGAGGAGAAATCTGTGCATATACATAGGGGGAGACGCAAATACATAAGGTGAGACAAACATAACCAACATAATAATACTTCCATTCTATAAAAGATAATTTGATTATATAGTTAATATTTGACTGTATAGTTGATTTTTGATTATATAGTTGTCATCGTCGGAAAGGGGGAGATTATTAGAACCTCCAATTTATGTTTCAACGATAACAACTATAAAACCATATACAAATATAGTCCTTATCAAGATTGCAGATATATGCTCCAAGAAGACACCATGCTCGAAGATATTAAGACTCAAAGAGAAACGAAGATTCATTGACCATACTACGGTTAGTAAGGTTATTCTATTGTAAAAGAGTCCTAGATAAAATATTTTTAAGGTCTCCTTGAGTATATATGCATACCCGATCACACACAATTTCATATACATCAAAATTAAGGTGAAAAACTATTTTTACACCTCACAGACGTCTGAGATAAAATCACAGACGTCTGTGACAATTCTCGGGTTAAAATTTAAACAAGTCACAGATGTTTGAGGATATTACCATAGACGTCTATCATAGGCAAAAACTGTCAATTCTGAATAGACACTTCTATTTTAAAATAAAAGGAAATCGCTTTTTAACGAAAGGTTGCAGCCATGAAAATGAACAGACTTTCTCAAATAGAAACAACTCTTCATATGCACCTTTTTGAATCTATAAATACCACTTTGATTGAGAAGTAGATCATCTAACTTGAATTAATCTATTCTTTACTCCCTTGATTTCTAAACACTCTCTTGCATATACATTGTTCACATACTCTCAATCTATTATAACCAAAATAGAATTTTGGTTAAATCACTTCCTACAACTCAAAGCATTCATATTCATATACTCAAAGGAGATCATAGGAATATTTGTACTATAAGTCAAAAATTGTGTTATTTGGAACACAATATTGTCAGAGGTACTTTTGTATTAGCCTATTCCTCTGGGCAAAGTGAGGGTAATTTGTTTAAAGGAAATACCGAAGGGAAGCTTTGGGACTGGACGTAGGACGGGAGGTACGAACTAGTATAAAAACTCTAGTTTGCATGCTTTTTATACTTTACTATTTATTGTCTACTATTGCATTAACTTACACACTTGCATATTATACACAAGTTAGATATTATATGATCTACAAGACTTTCACCTTAAACTGTATAATATATAAGAAATGAGCTAAGTTATAAAGAAATGAAAGCAATAAAATTCATAAATTACTTGAATCATACACTACAATCATACAATCATTGAGGTTCATACAATAGTGATCCCTTATAAAATTCGAAAATGAATCTCTCCTTGCTATACTTAATTTTCTCGAAAGGAATCATATTAGGAGAGAGGGAAACACTGGCAATCCTAGGGAAGCTCCAACAAGCCCTAAAATGAGGGTCGCTCCCATGATCCTCTAAATATCTTTAATGAAGACACCTAATCAAGCCCCTACTTTTTTCCTCTAAGAAAGAAAAGTTAGTGAGAATATTCCTAGAACAAATTTTATAAAGGAACTCTATTAAGGCCTCCCTATTGCCAATGAGCATCCAAAAGAGAGTTATTAATTATGCGTTCTCTCTCATGATTTTATCCCGATGAAGGCGAGCTCTCTTCAAATGAGAGGCAGCCTGCTTTTCCTTAAAAAACCTTAACTGCACAGCACTAGCATAGAGGCTCTTATATTTTTCAGACAATTCATTATATTATCAATTGATCTATCAGCCTCTCTGTTTAACCGAAGCATGTCCCTTTGACTTTTTTCATATAAAGTCTCGTAATAATACTTGTTATTTCCCGTTAACTAGATAATAAGTTTATTAACTAAAGTCTGGTGATAACTTTAGACACTTAAATAAGGAATTCCATACTTGAGAGACTGGAACTTAGGAAGTTTGAGTTTTCCCTTTTGATTGATGACTTGTGGGAGCACTATCTTTTGGAAGGGTGTCCTTCCTTATATCACCTTATGAATTAGAAAGGTTGGTACAACCTGCAGTATGGGCAGATGAGTTAAGTTAAGACCACCTAATCTATCTCCTCCATCTTTTGGTCCCGAAGGACCCTTGTCATTGCCATCACCTCCATCGTCATCGTCATGGCTATCATTACCATCATGGTCATCGTCATCTCCTTCTTCTTTAGCGTATTCTATTTCCTCATCGAGTGGCGATCGTCAAAGGATAACTTTCTAGCATCAACCTTTTCCACGGAAGGAAAATCTTCGTGAAGAGACACCTAGGCTCTTCCCAAAATAAGACCAAATTTCCTCTTGAACTTTTCATTTAAAGCTTCCATGGAAGGAAAATTTAAGTCCAAACATTTTTGAATGTTGTCGCCATATGGCATAAATAAAGCGTCCTGATAGCATTTCTTAGTATGGTGGTAAGAGCATTATCGAGGAAGAAGGAGACTTTCTTTCGCGTCCCAAATAACGTTGTTTATTAAGACAGATGGCGCCTTTTCTTTTGAGCGTGTGCTTTAAACACTTATTCTTGTCAGCTAGCTCGGCCTTCTCTTTGTTCACCCTATCAAGATATACTCTCAGTGCATTTGTTTCATCCTCTAATAATTGTTTAGCTTTCGTCTCCTCATCAAGTGTGGTAGTAGCTTCATCCCTTGCTGTAGTGATATCGATCACGTTGTTGTTAAGCGAAGAGATTTGTCCTTTAAGCTTGTCCACTTCGTTAGAAGGCCCTTAAGCCTCTTGGAGAAAGAACATATGCTTGGCCGCTTGGAATGAATAACAAGCCTAAGTCAGAATAAGAAATATAGAGCTAAAAGCTAAGACTAACCAGACAAAAGGAAATGCAACCGATAGAAGCTATTTAATGATATGAAAAGTTGATCCTTAGAATAAGTCGAAGGTTGTGGTGGACTAAGAGAAGCAAAAGAAAGAGATTAGGCAGCCAATCAAAGAATTTTATCAAAACTCGCCACAGGAGTCTGGGCCTGAGCCTTTGAAGGAAGAGGATCGTTCAAAAAAGAAGATAGACAAAGATCAGCATATAAGCAACTAAGGGCTACCAGAGAAGTAGGAAGAGAAATGTTGCGGAGGGGATCCTAAGAGTGAGCCACCTTAGTTGATACTTGAACTTTTTGGCCAAGAGAATCTAGATTTATAACATCAGGGCTTGAATCAATATTCACATGTTCCTCATCCACAACAACTGGAGTATAATCACCCATGAGCTTAGGTCTTTTACTCGGGAGAGGAGGTGAAGTATCAATAATAGCGCCAATGCCCGCTTTTCTTTTAAGAATTTCAACTGCCTTAGCAGCAGAATCTTCAATAATAGCATACTTATTCGATCTGGTTAAGGCAGGAGCATCATCCTTTATCTCCTTTTTTTCTTAGAAGCAATAACGATTGTAGAAGATTCTAAATCAAATAAATAATCTTGTGAGATAATAACATAGGAGATTCCATACAAGTAGTAATGAAAACTTACTAGAGGATTCGAGTTGAACTACAAAAGAAGCAGAGAAAGTATTTCGATTACTGATAACCAACAATCGTTTCCCTTGGGCATTCCCATTCATCATTGGAGGTTATCCAAGTATTATGTAGTTATCCAAAATCAAGGAGTATTTGCGGAGATTCACTTTGGTCAGAAGGGTAAGCCTACCGCCCATGCTCTTAGAAGCTTGAGTCGGAGACTGGATAGTATCGTTAACATAAGAGCTGAGCTATTTAGAAGCAAGGCCTGAAGAAAACGTTTATTATAAGGTGCGGATAGATATATATAATATAAATGATAGAAAATAGAAACTTTTTGAAAACGGAGAAAGTTCCCCTGATCTTAAGGGAATAGCATCTAATGTAGAAGAGTTAGTTCGCCTACTCCTTCGTCTTGTTAATTGTATTGATGAATAAGCTCTTTGGGAATGGACGAATATGATACAGTGGGCTATCCAGCTGCTCACTTAATCTTACAAGGGCTAGCTAAAATATGAAGAATTTCAGCACTCAAAGAGGGAAGCTTTGCTTCCCAAGCAATAACTTCCAAGCATCTCAAATAGGTGTACGATTTAGGAGTTAATCGAATCAGAGCAATATTTAGATGCTCTAGGATGCGCAAAAGAAAATAGGGAAAAGGCAGGTGCCTTGAGTGCTAAATATGGATCGATGTAAAGGCAAAGAACCCTTCTGGTGGGTTGTCAATTCTGCCAGGAGGACCGGAGGGAATGGCTTCTATGTTTATAATCCCAAATTGCTTGAGGGTAGTGTCCACTTCTTCTTGAGTGGTAATATATTATTGGTTGAGATGATAATCCCCTTTCTTGACAGAGGTAGAAGGTTTAGAGCTCTTCTAGCTTTCTTGCCTTACATTTGCCTACCAAGTGATATTATACCAAATCAGGGAAGTATTAACTATTTTGTAAAATTTATAATGCTTATGATATAGAATAGACAATTATATGCTATAACAAAACGATAGCAAGTTAATCACAACTTAGCCAAACACTAATAATAAGGTGTGAAAGTCTAAGTTAACTATTATACTTACAATAAGATTTTAACCATTAAACGATCCATGTTGAATTTATGAAATGCTTAAACTCAGTCAAAAATATGTATATAGTTGTTAGATCCATGGAAGGTAAGTAAATTTATAGCTATATAAAAGAGATTTAATTGAAAGATTATCCTAAGTGTATCTTGAATAGAATGTCAAAGTCATTAAACTGATGTCGTATTAAAGGCTGCCATCACAAATTATAATACGACGTCGTAACAGCGATCCGATATCGAATAGCGAAATATTCGAAATCAATGAACGATGTCGAAATGGTCCAAAATATTTTTATAAAAATGTCAAGTGTAGGATTGGTTTATAAATTTTCTATACGATAACTACAACACAAGTCGATGATGTTGCATAAAATTTGAATCGGGATATTGAAAACAGTTGTTAGAAAAAGGATAATAGCACACTTTAAGGTTATTGAATTCATACAACAACCCCTTAGATTGATGCCATGTTCGTGAATGGTTGTCGCACCCTTGATTGCTTACCGACGTTAAAAGGAGCTCGCGCTGTAGAAATTTCCAATTTTCAAACTGGTTGTTGAAATAGTAAATAAAAGGGTAAATTTATTTGATGCCAAACATCAGATTGACTTCATAAATCATTAACTTCGAAATCAAACAAGTTAACAATGGGTTTCAGGTTCAACGTAGACTATTCATTTCGTAACCAATCTAGAAGTCCCTAGGCCTCTCAATCAATATCAACCCAACTTCAATTAATCGATTAAATTCCCCAACAACATGGTAATTCAAAGTTAATTCCATAATAGATTATTGATTTAAGTAATAATTTGAGGATTAATAATCAAAACCTAATATTTAAACCCAAGTGCCGATTCCTAAATTGAACAATAGCGGTATTCCGAATATAAATTTGGATAACTAATTTGTCGATTTGATTAGTTAAAATGAGAATCATACCCTGATTTAAGCTTTAATACCGAAAGATTAAAGAGTTTTGAATAATTTTGAAGATCTTAAATTTTCTATCTTGAGTTTAAGATATAGGTAAAAGAGAAAAAAAAGGAGGTTAAATATTTATGGGAAAGAAGAAGAAGAACATGCACCGTTGATTCATATTTAAATGGACGACTAAGATCTAAAAAGAATACCAATGGACAACAAGCTCCAATATCGAGGCAATGACTTGAAAATTCATCGTTTCCTTCATACTAGAAGGGCAAATGTTACTACAAATTGAAATCAAGCAAGTCGGCAATAATGATGTCACAAGAAAGCATACAAGAGGAGATAATCGATGTTGAAGGTAAAGCAAAGCTTACAACAAAGAATGTCGCATCCATAACGCACCTTAAAGAATATCGCACATCATCAATGCGATATGGAATGCCGCACTCTATCAGTACGTAAGCCTACAATGATGTCGCATACCATCTATTCCGCATATCATCAGGGAAGTGATGATATTGAAGGAAAGCATATCGCAGGTCATCAGTGTTATTGAGTATGTCATCGATGCCGCTCTTCATCAGCAAAGGAAATTGCTGCATATCAATAGTGCACAGAGATATGTCGCATGCCATCAAATGGAAAAAGGATATCGGATGTCATATGATATCATGAATCATCAAGAAGATGCCGACACTCATCAATATCATCTCTCTTCAATGTTGTATATCACCAATGCCACGTCTTATTGATATCGCACCAAATTAACCGAGTTAATACACAAGGCAACATGTCGTAAGCCATGAATGAGATAGAAGTACCATGTATCATCAATACCGTATCTCATCGATACCGCATGTAACTAATGCCAGATGAAGGATTTTGAGCATTCGAAGACCTATATATGAAGTTGTTGCTTATAATAGTATACAAAAGCATGTCGCATGTCACTAATTCAACAAGGGATGCTGTAAGAATTGATGATGAATGATCAACACAAGGTGAATGTCGAAGCTCACCAACCCCCAACGATGCCGTAACACATCGGCATATAAAGGAATATAATAATAAAGCCTGATGTCGAATGCCATCGGTATGGTTGATGATGCCGAAAGCCAAGCAAGCTGGGAGTGACATGTTGCAATCATGTCGCACCCCTCAACCCCTATAAATAGGATCTAGGGGCATGGAGGAAGGGGCGATTGATTCTTTTCTCATTTCTTACCTTTTTAAACTTTGTAACCATAAAATGATTTGGGGATTTTAGTGCCAATTGTAATTTTGCGACCCTTGTTACAAATAAGGGCTTGTACATTTACAATCGCATTGCACACGAATAAAAAGGCATGAATTATTACTTATGATTTTCATGATTTCAACATGACCTTGACTTTGTATGTGCATACCACCAATAAGTTGACATAAGGTTTCTTGAATCGTGACTTGTTTTCGAATTCTCAAACACACTTGTGATTTCGATCATAACTTGTTTTGAATTCCCAAAACACTCATGACTTCGAGACTAATAAGCATTCAACATGGAGCATGCACCTTCCTAGCAAGCTAACCTAGGAGCACTAAAGTCTTTATTCAACTAAGTATCACTTTCCTCACACTTTTTGGGTTAATGAAGAAAATCATTAAAATGACTTGTAGTTTTATATTTTCCTTATTTTCGTGGATGCTCTTTCAAGTAGTTTGGGAAAAAAAAAGTTTTCATTGATATTCTTTGAAGCTCGAGGAGACGAGCTGGATGCTTTCACCTACAATAGTATTCGTATTTCCACTGCATTGCTATTATATCTATATCAACATTTGTGAGGATAGATTGTTATAACTAGACCTGCCAATGGGTCGGTTTCGTTCCGAGTATCATAAAACCCGGACCTAGTCCCATTACAATAATAAAAAAACGAGCCCGGCCTAAACCCGCAGCGTATTTCAAACAAATACCCGAGCCCAAGTCCGATCCGTCGGGCTTTTTAAGCCCGTTGGGTAATACCTATATACATAACTTAGAATATTTATGTTAAAACCATATTTTAAAATTTCAAATTTGGTAAAATTTGTATACAAACAATGTTAACATATCAACTGGGGGGGTGATGTAGTCAAGTTCACAACAAAAGTATGCAAAAGCATCTATATGTAAACAAATAAAATAGTAAAAAAAATAACATATACACTCGTGTTTTGATACGATGAAAAACTAATAGTCGGGTCGGACCCTAACCGAGGCAGGTTTTGATAAAACCGTACACGACCCTAATAGTAACCGGGTCGGGCTTGGATGGTAAAAGGCAAAATCTGTACCCGCATCAATAGGGCGGGTTCGGACCGTGCTCAGACCGAAACCCGTACCATTGACAGGCCTAGTTCCAACTGTCCATGCTGATATAGTACTTAGTATTGTAACTTTGAAATGCTACGTACCTTAGAGTAACAGTTTGCACTATCTTTTTATATTATATGTTATCATTCCGCTAGTGAGAATCTGATGTTGTGTTCTCTTCTTTCTTATTCTGTTTCTTTATTTTGTTATTTTATCCTAACAGATTGTTTTTCCGACACTTGAATACTCGACACGTGAATACCGTGGATGTATTAGTGTTGAATTTGTGAGTCGAAAAGGCGGATTGTTACAACTTCGTCTGAATTATTGTTTACTAGATGTTTGATGAGCCAGACGATGATTAGTTAAGTGGCATTAAAATTACATATTAATTAGTAAATATCTCATACTTTAACAAAACCATAAAGCTTCAAGACTCATTTATGGTGATTAGACAAAAAAATATATGACTGTTTATGATATAGAGAAAGTCCAACTAGAAAACGTCGGTCAACTAAGCGATGTTGCAAATAGAAAATGTCGGTCTCAATAACACAAGAGGGTGGCTTGATGGCATAGTTTTGTAAACCGTGTAAAATTGAATAGTCACAAACGCCTATGTTCATAGGAATATGCTTTAAAGAGAAGATCACCCAAATGGTCAACCAACACTAGGAATGAAAGGCTTACCCGAGGTCGACAAGGATAAAAACAGAGATATGATAGTAGAAACACAACAAGACCTAAGCCCAACAATAGCCAACGAGGCTCGAGATAGCCAACACGGAAGACAAGGGGGTAGCTGGACATGAATTGAAAGGAGCAACAGGTTCTTGACAAGTCGAAGAAGAAACTGTTGGTAAGGTCGAAATGGGAGAATAGTCCATATTGGAGGTGACAACTAAAAGACCGAAGTGCGATATTTTTTCCATTCAACATTGGTTTTCTATGCCACGCATTATTCATGTGGCTTTCGGAGTATTCTTGTTCGGCTTATTACTACCTTAACTAAAATCTTTGGAAATGGTTTTGTCCTACAATTCGATCATCTTTGGGAAATGTCTACTATGATATCATCAACATGGGCATTGAAAGTCCAATACAATATTTTTCAATCTCTCCAATCTTTTAATCAATTGATAATACACATAACCTTTACCTATTATCATAAGTATGTATAGCCAATTTGATTATAGGGCATATTAACATGAGGTTATGGCCCAACTCAAATAGACGCAATTGGGCCTAAAATGAATCTACGGAATCATCTGAATCTGGAACATAATTAATATGCCACATTCATCTCATGTCGAGAGCTTAGTGCGCTGATTGACGATGATCTGCCAATCGCCGCCACTCCCACATCTTAGCCACATTCCACCGCCGGCTATCTTCAAGTCTAAGGTTTTCTTACCTATTTCACGTACTTATTTTTTTTCTAACTTATACTTGTCCATTTAATTAGGGTTTAGAGATGAAATATAAACGTTCAGTTTCTACTATTGACGTTTAAATTGTTTAATTTTTCTGATCATATCATTGAATATTACCGTTTGTATGATTACTGTTACTAATTCATAGTTACGCAGATCATATTGTATTCCAACATACATGCTTCTTTGATTGATTGATTTATTTATTTTTTCACAACTTATTCAATTATTTTGAAATCGATCAGCAACATAGATATCAATAGTTTCTTCTAAAATCTAATTAACAAAGACAAGAAATATAATATTTCTGTGAAACCGAGATAGGAAACGAATATATTGTTATATAGTGCTGTAAGAGTAAAGAAACCTGGAATTTAACTCAACAAGATGCTACAACTAAATTTGAAACTAAGGAAACAACCAAATTTCCTACATATTTAAGAACTAAGAAGTATTTGCTAGAGATGCTTATTACTCTTCTATTTTTCTTATTCCAGTACCAGTAGTATAAATTAGTTATAAAAATTTTTACTGTTTAGAAATCCGAACGTTCCTTGTTTTTTGATGAAATATATATTTTCTTTCAACAAACACTAGATAGGTTTGAATGTAGAACCTTTATTTTGTCTCACTAGAATGGAAATGATTGATCTGTCTTAAACTTTATGCACATGTGAAAATGTACTCCAAAACGAATTTGAAAATTACCTAAATAATAGAAGCTTCAATGGTAATTAATTGTCTTGTCAAGCCATCTCTATATTGATGCTTAAAAGTTTTTAAGCTGCTGTATGTTCAATTGATGTATCTCATATAACAACATAACTTTAGTCTGTATTCTAATACCATATGTAAGTGCAATTATTTTGCAACATAAAAGGTATGAACACAATTTTTTAATTTTAGCTTCATTTCTTAATTACTGCTATTGTAATCAAATTATCTCAGAATAATTGGCCATAATTTATCATAGTTAATATTATGCTTCACATTTTATCTTATTTTGTGGAAAACCCAAAGAACTAATTTATGAACTTGGTACTTGCATATCAGGATAATACAGTAGTTAGTTTTATGCCTCACATTTTATTTCTATTATGGAAAACCCAATGAACTAATTTATAAACCTTGCGTTCATAAACCTAGATAAATAAATGAAAGTTACAACCCAATCAAGAAGATTTCATTTTCCTTTTCTTTTGTAAATAATTTTTTTTTATTTGATTTGCAATTGTAGCTTCAAGCCTTGAGTACTTCCCATCATAATAATATATACATATAACCCAGTTTCTTTAGCTAACACATGCAGCTTTATGTATTTAGCAAATCAGGATATCCAAACAAAAATAAATAAAAAACATATGAAAAATTGAAATCAGATTTGGTTGAAACTTATAATTAATACAACAGTAGCAAGATCAAGTTCTAACAAGTACCAGCAATATAGTCAGTAGTTACAACTAAAAAACATCACATTTTGAAGCAAAAGCATGATATGTTCATTTGAAGCCATGGCCTCTCTTTATCCAACACAACATAAAAAGGAAAAGAAAAGGAAAAAAAAAGATGGAATTAAAAGCATTTCAAAACCCTAGAAAATATTAAATGAAACATACACTGCCAACAGTCTGATCATCCTCCAACATCAAGAGAAACATAATATTAAACCCTAGAAATTAACAGTAGAGATCTTAGCTACAAACCCTAGAAACTCAAATTTATTTTAACAATAAGTACTAGTTATTTAGTTTTAATTTAGGTGGTAGTTTATTTTTTGACTAATTAGAATGGAGTGACCCCCAAATTTGCTGCTGCAGCTGCATAAAACCCATCCTTCATAATAACATCATCGCCTTCCTGCCAAAATTTAAATTTATAAATTGAATAGCCAAAAAGAGTAATTCATATGAATGAATGTGTAGGCTGAAATTACTAAAAAGCTGAAGCCTAAAATCTGCATATAGAGGTGGCTGCAGCTTGCAGCTTTAATCAAACTAGGGTTTTGGATTCCAAAGAGTGCTAATTATATTGCATCTCACTTCATTTTTTGCAGCTTATTTTTCTTTTTGTTTTTTACAAATAAGAACCCGTAATTAAATTAACTATTATGCAATTAATTAACTGATCAATTAACCTGCTGGCGAATGTTGTTCTTCTTCATACTCTGATCATGCATCATGCCAAATTGGATGTGAGGAAAGTGTGCCCACTGTAAAAAAAATTCAAAAATTAAGTATCAAAATTCAAAATTGAAAGATCTAAAAATTTAAAACTTTTGAAGAATTTTACATTCTTTGCTGCTGCACTGAAAGCCTCTCTGTGTGTAATGTCTGGATTCCCAGCCTTGATGCGCTGGATTTCATCCCTGGATTCATTTAAAATTGCAATAAATCACAAAAATATTTTTAAAATTTAAATTCTAACTATTTAATTTTCAGTTGGCATGAATTTTTCATACTTGATGAAACGATTGTAAGCTGAAGGAACTCTTTGCCTTTTCTCTGGAGCTGCTCATCAATTTAAATATCAGTAAAAACTTCAACAAAGTAAAACAAAAAGAAAATAAACACATAAACTGTTAGAAGTGTTTAATCACTTATAAAACCATAGACTAAGATTAGTCAATGTATGGCGGATCTTGGACAAGTTGCAGGCATCTAGAAAGAAGAGTAAGATCAAGTACTGTTTCACAACAGCACAAAATCAGAAACTTAAATACCTACTAAAATTGTTATTATTATTTTCTTTTTCGTTTCTTTATCTCAAAATCAATTCTCTAACATAAACCCAGAAAAATCCTTCTTAAATTATGAATTTCTACTACTCTTTTCAGTTAATCATTTTTTGAAAAAAAAAGAGAAGAAAACCTACGTCTATTAACATTAACTGTGTTAATCTGCGGCGCTCTTTCTTCTTCAATTCCTTTAGGTAAAGGCGGCATAAAATTATTGTGGTGCAAGTTCGGTGCATCCAGTAGCAAACTTGGTGGTGCCTGGCATGCAAGTTCATCCTGCACCAAACATATTTCAAACAAGAAATTAAAATATATAAAAAAAAAACTAAAACTAAAAAACAAAAAACAAAAAACCATAAACAAAAATCAATTGAACTGAAGAAAGAATACCAAGAGATTATGATGAGGAGCCAAAAAAGAGTGGGGAAATGGAAGCTGATTTGTTGCAGGAAGCAACAAACTTCTCATGTTAACAGCCAGAAGATTTGTGCAGTGACCACATCTCACTGTCACTGTCTTGAACAAACTGCTACATGGAACACTCACCTGCATAATATAACTCATAATTAACCATTACTGCTGCTAATATTTTATAAAGAAAAACAAAATAAAATAGTTACGGCTAAAACGGTGTCGCAGAAGTTGCAGTGGACATAGCAGAGTTGCTCAGAAGGAGGAGGAGAGAAGTGCTCCAAAGAAAAGGTGGTTGAGGAGGAAGACATAATCTAAATTTAGGTTTAAAACTTTTGAAAGAAATATAAAAATTTTGAAAGTGATTTGATGGATGGTCCTATGAATATTTAAGTTTGATATGTTTAAGAAAGTTTCAAATCAGACATGATTTGATGGATAGATGGATATATAGAGAGACCACTTTGATTTGATGTGTATAAATCAATCAAAGTGAACCTCGGATCTGTTGTTGTATATATAAATTATATAATGCGAGTGAGTGAGAGAGTGAGTGAGAATAATAAATTGAGAAATGAAGAAAAGAATAATAGTGGAAAAAAGGGTTCTGGAAAGAGGAGAAGGAGAAGAGGGGAAAAACTCTAAATGCTCATGTGAAGTGAGAAAGAGACCACAACTTGCTTACTATTATAAAGAGTACACACACCAATTTGTATTATTATATTGGTCTGTTTTCAAGTGAAGGTTATAAAATATTAGGTATAATATGGTGAAAAAGAGAATCTAGAATGAATGAGTGATGGGGAATTGTCTTAGAAAAATACTGTATATGGATGCTGATATATATGTAAAACGTATGCATGGATGAAAGTTTATATGTATTGTATAATATATAGAATGTTATCTCTTAGTATATATACTGTCCTTTTATACTAGCTACATTATTATTACTGTTTGTTATCATGGTCATAAATTTCATTTAATTATGCAACTGTTGGAAATGTTGCTGTTTATGCTAGCTAGTTTTACATGTAAAAGTAATATTTAGATTTTTCTGCAAGTATATTTTCAAAATTAGTATTGTTAGATTACTTTTGGTTTGTAATTAGATTAAAAAAAGAACTAAAATGAATAAAAATAAGCGAAAAATTGTAACATCTTCTCAAGTGTAGAATATGTTTACAAATTGAAATGTTGAGTCAAATAAACATCAGATCTATATGTTTAAACTTTAAACTGTACATATGGTTAATGTTTTAGTTAGTATTAATAATAGTGGTTATTAAACGATAAGAAAGTAGGTTGGATTAAAATTTGAGTGTCCCAATGTGTGTTGATTTTTTTTTTCAAAGAAATGTAATATAATATAAAGAGGAGAAAAAACGACTTTCTCCGAGGGCTCACAAAATAATAAGAAACAAGGAGGGACGAAATCCTCCCAAAAGAAAACACCGCAAAACAACAGCGGAAAATAAAACCAAAAAACATGAGAAAAGACCACTATAGCCAGAAACAAATCCACCCCAAGATAGTGGAGGAGAATGTACAGGCGATCCACCAACAAGCACAAACCCGCCTTTACCCAAAGGAAAAGGCCAGACCACCAAGCCAAACCAAAAAGAGTGCCAACTAGTAAGCGCAAATCCAGCAAATCTATGGACCGCACGGATGATGGCAATCAGAGCAAAAAAGACGCCACCAACGACAATCCAGTGGCATAAAAGGAGAGCAATACCAGTCGAAGTAGCCGAACAACCACAGTAAAACCACCAAATAACCAGCGAACAAATGGAAGCCGGAACCCGAAACCAGACAACCAAATCACAAATCGGGCCATAGAAGAAACCATAGAGAAAAGAACCTGGAAAACTAACAACATTAAACACAAAGGGGGAGGGGAAGTGAGCGTTGGGTGAAGGCCAGCGCTCGCTCGCTCGCGATGATCAACCCCTCCCCCCTATTATTTTTGGTTTGATGTTTTTGCTAGTGTTTCAGGTTTAGGTTTTGTGGTGGTTCGTCTTCCTCGATGGATCGGTTGTGTCTTCGCCGCTGCCTTTGGTTGTTGTTTCTATCCCCTATGATTTCCTCAGTCGGGTAGAGCTTGTCTTCGGCTGTCTGTTTGTTGGTGTTTAAATCTTGGTTGGTTTCGGGCTTTCTATTTCTGGTGGAGGTTGGTTTATTACGGTGGTCTGGCCTACACCTTCATCGGGTGTAGCGGGATAGTCGGTTCAGTGGGTTGATGCTCCTCTTTTCTAAGGAGGGATTTTTTGTATTCTTTCGGCAGTGGAGTCTGATGCTTTCTATTCCTTTAGTACTCTTGTTAGGCTTGTTTCTGTACTGTTATTCTCGAAGGCATTTTTAAAATGTCTATTATATTTCTATAAGCTCCCGGAGAAAGGCATTTTTTCTCCATCCTGTTATATATATATTTTCTTCCTTAAAAAAAAAAAAAAAAAACCTACTCCCAGTCTAGCGTGAGACAAATCACACGAAATAGAGAGAAGACCGACCAGATGCTCCGCACGGGTGTTCAAACGACCCCTGAAAGGTCTACCACGGAAAGCAAGGAAGACGTCTTTCCTCACACAACGAATAATAGATGGGGGGTCCATACGAGAATTTTCGAAGGTTGCCTTGTTCCGCGCGCACCAGAGGTGCCAGCAGATTAGGCAGGGGATCAAGCGAAAAACGATAGAGCGAAGAGACTTACCAACATTCCCAGACCACCAGGAGTTACCGAGATTAGAAGGGGAGCTGGCCAAGCGACGATAACCAGAAAGTTTCCGAAGTTATTCCAGCACGATCTGGCCGAAAAACCACCAAAGAACAAATGATTCAGGGATTCTGATTCCCAACCCAATGTGTGTTGATTAATCAAACAAGAACATGATAAATAGTTCTGTTATTTCTAGAATCATGGTGCAGGCTATTACTTAATTAATCATACATTTAATTTAAAATAATTGCATGTATACATATATATATCTTGTTCATATCCAGTATGTATGTATTTAAAATTTCACATACTTGGTGATGGTTGAGATATCAGTTTTATTGACTCTTTTGTCAAATTCTCATTTTGCCTAATTACAAATTTTTGTAAGAAAATAAGTTGATTGTTTAGTTTTTAACACACAATTCGATATTTATGTTTTTGTTTGTGTTCAGACTAATTATCACACTGACTGCTCGAACTTGGAATGATAATGCAAAACTCTGGATTTGCAAATTGACTTACTAACTTAATTTTCCTTTGTCGTATTATTTAGTTTCCTCATGTAAAATTATGAACATTTGAAGTCATTTAGTAATCATTCTTTTTCGCTTTTCCCCCTCACTTCATTATCTAAATATAAACTTGTAATGAAAAATAGGATGCAATTGGATTGTTGCAAAACAGGGATGTTATAGAGCGCTTCTATATATATATATATATATATAAAGAACGTTAATGACATCTCTATTTTACAGCAGCATCTCTGTAACCTCTTGATTTCCACCACATTTCGATTTAAATAATAACATTTTTTCTTTCTTCCGCATCGTGCTACCATTTAATTCGGAATGATTGGTCGAAATCAGGGGCTATAAAGGGTGTTGCAAAAGAAAGGTGATACACATACATATATACATCCACACATACATTAGTAGTGGTGATCTGCTCAATGAACATCTCATTGTCATTTCGGCTTTGCCCGTTAAAATAGAGAACAACAAATCAATACCAATGTGGAGACCTATCCACATTTGAAAGTGAGATGAATCCTCTCTCCATTCGGTTTCCACCAAGATAAATGCATCCGCTTGAAATTACTCATTGATCCAAAATCACATCTACCTATACATGCATTGAGCAGAGTGAGCAAGGGAAATTTAGAAGTATTAGTCGGGAAAATTTCAGAGCAATTAAGCATTTAAATATGTATGATCGATGTTTAACATTAAATAAAACATATAATTTGTTTAATTTCTTTTAACCTGGTTCAATTGTGCCAACAGATGTCGTGTCATTTAATCTTGTAATCAAAACTATTAATCATCCTACTCAACCCCTCATATATTAATAACGGAGCCGAGATGATTATGAAATTTTATTTGAATCGATAATAAAATAATTCATCTCAAACTTAATATTAGTAATATGTAGGAGAATAGTTGTATCATGCTAAACTTCAAATTAGTAAAGGTGGTGGCTGAAGTTTTTTTTCCTTTGTTCCTTTTATGTTTTTTTTAACAATAAAAAACAAAAAATAGTATAAAGGGAGAAAAGTCAGCAGTGCAGGCAGAAGTTATAACTCAAGTGGATCCGTCACTTTCACCGGGCTGCACAAGTCCGGTACACCCGCGGGACTCACAAACCCCATATATATATATATATATATATATATATATATATATATATATATATATATATATATATATCACTTCACTCGAAATGTTCCATGTACAAAATAAGTGTTATCATGATCTGATCACATCTCTATAAAATCATGATAATTTAATAATGATGCTTCGTCTTGGACTATTTGGACTTCGTATCATTTATCATTTGGACTCTTCCTGCTCTGCTAGTGCTTGCGTCGTTTTGGACTTCCATTCTGTGTAGGTTTTTTCAACCTGCCTCTTTCATGTGTCATTTTTAGACAGTAGTGAACTAGTGAGATTTGATTTGTCATTTTTCATTCAAGGACCTGTTCTTTGTGGGTTTATAGGTTTGGTCCACTTATCCATTGATATTAATCTTTCACGCCACATAATTTTGTAGATTTGACTTTCTGCCCCCTTCTTATTAGGATTTTCATGACAATATCAATCTAAAACAATCTGTAATCATTTTTGAGTTAGGTTGATATATCGACACAATCCATATGTTAGTGGTAATATTGACAGTATTAACGGTAAAAGCTGATAATATCTTTTCAAAACCATCGGTTACTATTATTTATCAATCCATTTATAATAAAAGAATATTCATAAAATTGGCTGTATTACATTTATTTAGTAAAAAACAAAGGATAAGATTTAGTTTAGAAATTTTGTTCAAATAATATTAATTGCATTTTTTTCCTCAGACTAATGTGTTCTATTAAGTAACACAATAAAATGTTTAATAAAGCAACATTACACTATCGGAAATTATCAAGTTTTCGATTTTCTGCACAAACATTTACTAAACATTGTCGGTTTAACGGTATACCAATAGACCGATAATCGTAATTTTATGCAATTTTAGTTTATCATAATCATATGGTATCAGTCATGAAGTATGATTTTGTAATAAAGAAAATATCCAACGGTTGATTGATATCCTTTGTTCCGTTAGCTGCGTCATCCATTTATGTTCAAATAAACTCACATACATACATGCACTCTACCATGATCATAAAAATTGAACACTGTGGTAAAGATGCATTTTGAATGATCTCAACAAACAAAACAAAAAATCTTATGAGCCAAACGTCCATAGAATGGAAGCGTATATCCAAATCTTTCCCATTTTATATATTTCTTGCTATAGAGAAAATTAGTTAGTCCTAAATTTTATAATGGTGTTGCCTATTAGAACAAAATAAAATACAAAATGGGTGCATAATAGATGTTGATTATTGGAACACATTGGAGATTCAATTTAACAAATCTAACCGTTGACATCCTATGTCATCATTTATGTCACATCACAAATAGATTTTCACTTATTTAAATTATCAAAACAAACTAAACTAGAAAGTGGGTGGTGTTAATTTTCAACAAGCCATTCCAACAAATATTTCAAAGGAATACAAAATATGTATGCCTAGAAGAATATATTCCTAACTGGTTCCGGTTTTTTATTCCCCTTTTTCTTTAAAAATATTTCAACCAATTTTGAAACTTAAAATTTATGGTCATTTAAACTAATTAAAATTACATAATATTAATTTCTATTAGAGCATCTACACTATAAAAGAAAAACTTTTTAACGGAATCAGTATATGTCCATGCCCACATATATTGCAAATATATACGACAACCTTCTTATATAATGTTTGTGTAATATATTTTATTTAGGTTTCATGAAACATCGTGTTATTATATGATGTAAGGATCATATTCAATCACACGCATGTATATCGCCAATGAGTTTATTTGAAATTGGTTTTTTTTTACGTTTTTTTGGCCTACCTAAATTTGCGTGTAATTTTGCAAATCAAACATAGATATGTTGTACAAACATATAAATTATCCGCAATCCAACCATTTGATAATTAATTGTTATATATATGTGTGTGTCTATTCCTTTAAATAGGGATTTACTTATCATATATAATTAATGGGAAAGTTGATTTGGTATTTCAAAAAACATTCACCGATGTTAAGTTTGATCCTAGCTCTATATGTATGTGTGTGTGCACATACAAACATACATACAGAGCTAGGATCAAGCTTAACATTGGTGAATGTTTATTCAAATTCCAAATTAACTTTCCTATTAATTATGTATGATACCTAAATCCATATTTAGTGGGAAAAAATATGTGTTTAAATTCTATTTTAACTTCAATTTTCTTTCATTTACTATCTAACGTTCGTTCGTTCTCATTTCTCCATAAGTCACGTTCCTTACAAACAAACAAGTTTAAATCATATTTGTTCCTTGTTGTGAATCACTTCTAATTCGAGGTATTAATGTTCAGTTTTATGCATATGTTTACTATTACATACATTTGAGTGATCGATAGTTTGACCAAAAAATTGTGGCCTGCAGTATACATCAGATCGAGAGCTCGAGTGGTCGATAATCTCAACTATCCTCTTGTTTGCTATGATATCAGGGCAATGATCTAGCGTTAAGATTGTTGAATTTTTAAAATCTGTCTGCACATCTCTCCGTAGAGACAACATAGAGTTTGATAAGCATCTTTTGTCAAAAGAAATCTCTTTGTATGATACTCCAACAAAGATGCCATATTAGTGAGTTGATTTGGAGGTTTGTCATGCATAACTTATACATTTTAATTTTTTGTTTTATATAATATAACAATTTGTTTGCCATAGTTGGAAATGTTTTAATAGGAAAAAAGAACAACACAGACTTACAACATTACTAAGGTCGTCGGAGAAATCTGTTTTAAGACTGCTATTATCATCTTTGAATAAAGTAAAAATAGAGAGATGAAAAATAAGTTAAAAACACAACAACCGAAGAAAAGCTATATTGAGTCGATCCAAGTCCCTTTCTGTTTAAATAAATTAACAGCAACCAAAAGCTTGTGGTTTCCATTCCCAATGATAAATGTGCATATTTCTGTAGAAAGCGATAAATAGCAAATATAATATATTCAGGAATTTTTCCCAGCCGCAGTTACTTAAATCGCGTATGGTTGTTCTTTTTACCTAGAGTATCCTTTTTACCTATGGATTCATGAATTGTCAAACACAATGATAAATATGTTTCATTCCAACTTCCACTTACCATTAAATAAAATATAGAGGAGAAAGCAGAAGGGGTAAAAAAAATTGTATTTATTATTTGTAGACAGGATTTTATTTTATTTCTTTCTTCTTTTGATTTTGCATTGTTTGAATGGTAGTAAATAAATCCAAAGTTGTAATTGCAGCACTGATCATTTCATATGAAAACAACAATAATTTTGTTAGTATGTGAAGTTTTACTGAAATTTAATCACTAGTTAATATTTTTAAAATCAAAAGTGTCTGCTAGGTAGTTGTAAATTATTAGTGAATATTTAATTACTCAAAGTCAGATTATGGCCAATATATAGCTTTTTCTACTGTATGGATTATAAAAATCATTAGTTAGCCATATGACAAAATTAGAGTACATTTAAGAAAATGAGATGGAAAATATTTTCTACTTAAAATGCATATGGTTTTCTACTTAATTTGAATATCCTTTCTACATATGGATCCATGAATTGTCAAACACAATGATATATATGTTTAATTAATTCCAACTTTCACCTACCATTAAATAAAATATAGAAGAGAAAGCAGGAGGGAAAAATAATTCTATATATTATTTGTAAACATTTTATGGTTTTTTATTTATTTTTATTTTGCATTGTTCGAACGGTAGTAAATAAATCCAAAATTGTAATTGCAGTACTGATCAATTTCATCTGAAAACAACAATAATTTGCAAATATGTAAAGTTACACTGATCTGAAATACTATCATCATACATTATAGTTCACTGACGTCTAACTATAATTGTTTGAAAATAAGGTAACAGATTTGTAGAACATTTTTAAAATCAAAAGTGTCCCTGCTTTGTAGCTGTAATTTATTAGTTAATATTTAATTACTCAATGTCAGATTATGGCCAATATATAGCTTTTTCTACTGTATGGATCATAAAAATAATTAATTAGCCATATGACAAAATTAAAGTACATTTAAGAAAATGAGATAGAACATATTTTCTGTAGAAACATATGGTTTATAATCAAAGGTCAATTATTCTAAAGAAGAAAAAAGACCTATTTTGTAATAGTATATACAGAAAACTATTAGCTTTTCAGAAACAAAAGACAAAAATATGTCATATTTTCATGAACACAAGAAAATAAACCCTAAAAGATGAATTATGAAATTCAGACTTTTATTTTTTTTTATTTACTATATGATTTCAGGTAGTCCTAGGCGATATTTATTAAATTTAGCATAGATATATTCTATATCCAATGTTTTTACCGCAGTAATTAAGGGGGGTTCAATACAGTGTTGACATGTATGCTTAATTAAATGAAAGTAGGGTAGCATTGGAGGTAATATAGGGAGGGAAGCAAAACATAGTATATAGTAGGAGCAATAAAATAGAAAATTATAAACGGCAGAGATGGGGAAGAGGAGCAAGAAAGCGACGTTTGCATGGCAACTCTTTGCTTTCTATTCTCTCTCTTACATCTCCTTCTTCCCACTGCATAATTTATCTCATCTTATACAAATTCAGTTATCAACTAATTAATATTGAAAAAAAAATTAAAAGTAATATGTATTTGTGGCTGCTGGGATTCGAGCCCAGGTCTCCACGGCCACAACGTGGAATTCTCACCACTAAACTACAGCCACTTTGTGTTGTGTTAATTAATTTCATTTTAATCATAATGTTTAAACTCTTTCTATATATAGAGATTGAATTTAATATTTTATTCTTAGGAGCTGCTGCAGTAAATTTGGCGTCGGCCACCTCCAGTTGAGTAGGGTGATATCTATTTATGAAGCGAAGTACCACCAAAAGATATATTATAATTAGCTATAATATATGTATAAGTGATAAAAAAATAATAAATTAAAAAAGGAAACAGCTTTTTCACTTTTATATGATTTGACACCTCAATACTCCCTCACTCAGTAACAAAAGAGCAGCAGCAGAAGACAGAACACACAGATTTCTCTCTTTATATTACTGCCTTTGTCCTTTTCTTAATAATTCTCCTATTTTTATCTGCTATTTTTTGAGTTTTGTGCTGCTTTTTTTTCGATTAATTATATTTTGGGACTAATTCTCTTTATACAGCACATTTATGCATAGGAGCATAAAGAAAAATACAGTTGATAGGCAGATGAATGCGTAGGCTCTAGGCAGGGTGCACCTAAAGTGAAGAAGTGGCCACATGAAAATCCAAGCATTGCCTACGAAAAATGTTTCCTAACTTGTGCTGCTACTTTTATGTAGAGTCTGACCCAGTAGTTTTGATTAACTTTCTCCATTTACACTAAAGCCTGCATGCACTGCTGCAGCACCCATACAACTGGCCTCACTTAGCTCACCTCCCTTTTACCTTTGCCTATCTGTCTCATTTTTTTTATTTCTTTCTTGTTGTTTATTGTCTCTAATTTGGAGGAATATTATATATTTATATGAGCTACAAGTACTTGGGGGCAAACAGCTTTCAAAAGTACGAGCTTCAGGAAATGCTGCAATTTATGTGTCAATGGAGACTCAAACCTTTGTCATCGTCTCTAAATCTGGTGTTTTACCACGGGATATACAAGTTTTTGTGTGTATATGTATATATGAATGTGTGTGTTTACATACGTATATCCATACATAGATACGTACATACTACATATATATATATTATTCAAACACAACATTCATTTTGATGCCTCGAGTGTTCGAACTCATGATCTATAGGACACAGTGTTGTACCACAATCTGAAATTGCAGCGTATTTGTGGCTGAATCACAGACTAGGTCCCTTTAAGACATTTCGCCGCTATACTGAAATCGTGCAAGGCAGCCAATAACACAGCGCCGCCTTCGGGATAAAACGACCCTATAAGAAAATTATCAACAACCTCTTATACAAAGACTGCTAAATCAATAGCATCCAAAAAAATTGCTCGAATATGAAGATGATTTAAACAGAAGAAGATAGGAAAAACTCGTACTGAAAAATGATAATTTTTCTGAGAAGATAGCTCGGTTTATATAGAAAAAATTTGGAAGGAAAAACGGGGCTGAGTCATGAGAAAATATCGAATCTGAGTATATTGAGTCTTATTACCAAGTCAAACGGTTTAAAAAATATACTGCTAAAAATAAAGATTTATACACCACATCAGCCGAGCCAAGCTCGGGTCGAGTCGAGCCGATCGGTCAGCGCGTGCGTGTGGTGGTAAGCATGGTCTTCCTCCTCAACACAAGAGAAAATATTGCGTGCCCAAAGAGCCTATCCATTCTCTTGAGAATCCTATATTTAACTGAGATTTTTCTATAGTTTCCCACAATGTGAGACTATTCACTAAGAGAGGCGTTCAAACTCTCTTCTCAATATTTTTAATAATTCATTTTTTTAAAACAAATTCCAACAATTCCTCACTTGAATTTTTTAAAATATTTTTTCTCGAGCAATTTCCAATTTTATAAGATTGCGCATAAGCAAAAGTATCTTTCGATTTGAATCTTTGCATAGTGAGCAAGATAAAGATTATACTCAGTTTAATATGATTATGTCATCCCAACTAATCTCCCATAACGGTCATTTTAATGGCCTCCTAAATTAACCTTCCTCTGCGATTTCCTAAAAACTTCTTCTTCTCTTCGCAATTTCTTTTTCTGGTTGGTTGTGTTGGCTCTACTAGGTGTGCTCCACCTCTGCTACTCTCTCCGTTCTCTGCTGTGTGATTTCTAGGGTTTTGGCGATGAATTTGGGGGTTTTCTCGTTTCGTGGTGATTTTGTGAGATACTGCCCCTCCTTCGCTAGCATCGCTTCTGCTCTGCTGAAGGTGGCGGCGCCGCCTTTGTCGGTTTGTTTTGCTAGTGATTGTTCGTTACAGATCTGTGTTTACTCTCTCTCGGCCTTCGCGTCCCTCGCTCACTTCAGGTTTCTGGTGGTGGATGATCTTTTCATGGAATTGTCCCCTACCTATTCGAATGAATTTGAGAGCGATGGGTCGAGACCGGAGGTCTTTGAGACACAAGTTTTCTCGTCTGCTTCCTCGTCCCTGTCTGCGATCTGTGGTAACCGGGATTTCATCACCCGTTTTTCACCACGACTTGTTTTCGGGGAGGCTTTGACAGGTCAGGATGAGCTTTTGCCTGATGTATGCTTTGGTTCGTTTGGATCTGGCACTGATTGCTCTTGTGCCTTATCCTTGGTCGGTGGCTCCACCTTGGGTGGCGATCGAGATTTCATCACTCGATTCGCTCCCAGTCTGACCTTTTTTGGAGATGTTTTGGATGCTTGTTCGTTCGAGGCCCCTATTGTCTTTGGATCTTTTGTCGCGGTCGAGGTCGCGAGTGAATGTAGGGAGGAGGATTTGATCACCTGCCTCTCTCCTCCCAGCGAGCAGTTTGTTGATGTCTCTAGTTTTTCTGGCAATCCATTTTTGCCTTTGGTGGTTTTTCCTTCGCCCATTGGCGATGCTTTGCCTTCTGCTGTGGAACCCGTTGCTGTTGCGGGGACGGGGTGTGGTTGGTTTTCGTCCCTTGGCCATGAGGTGAGTTTTGCCCATCGTTGGCAGGTATGCTTCTCGTCCTACTGCTCCTTTGACTTTGGTTCCTTTGGCTTGCCTGTTGCTTACTGGTTTTGGTCCGTTGAGGCTTTTTCTGTCTGTCTGAGCCTTGACGCACGTTTGTGCGTGCTCCCTAACACTGTCGTTTCGTTTATGAAATGTGCAGTGTTAGGTCCCTTCGGTGATGTTTGTTTCGTTTGGGCAGTTTTGGTTGTTTCTCGTTGCGATATGCAGGTGTATATCTCTGTGATATCTCACCTTTGTTGTTTTGAGGGTTCCCCGTCCAGCTTGCTGTTTGGGTTTACTCTGTCGGTTTTCTGGCTTGGGGGCTTAGCAGTGTGTCATGACGAGGCCGCATCTGTGTCGTCATTGACTGATTTTTCTTTTTGCTTCCATTTGGTGTCAGCTATCTTTGGTTATCCTCGGAGGTTCCACCAGATGTGGAGCGTATTGTCCGGGGTATTTCCCAGTTCTATGCGTATAGTGGCAGTCCTCGACCACTATATGGATAGTCTGGGATTTTGCTTTTATTCTTCTCTCCGCTCTATGTCTTCGGTTGGAACCGATCAGCGACTCTTACCACTTTTGCGGGGCTGTTTCATTAGTAACAGTCCGGCTCCGGTAAGACTCCCACAGCAATTGGGGAAGCAGTTTGCTTGCTCTCCCTCACATGTTTTATCTCTGTCCCCGGTGGTGTCTTGCGGTGTCGTCCTTCCGTTGCTTCCATCCTCCTCTTCTTCTTTATCCGCGGCCTTTTCTGAGGTTTCAGTTGCTGTTGGCTTTTCTCCTATCTTTTCCTTCTTTTCCGTGGTATTTTTTAGGTCTTTTGGATTGCGTTCGGTTCGCGTCCCTTGTTTCACTAGCTCGCCGGTTGAGCTTCCGGATCGCCGGGATCCGCCTCCTGTTCATTGCTCATCGGAGTGCTCTACCCCTTCGTCTTCGTGCTCTTTATCCATCACCATCCCTCTTATGAGTAGGGAGGAAATTGCGCTCCTTAATGAGCGTCTTGATTGCTTAACTAGAAACTCCTCTCCCTCGTTTTCGCGGTCGCGGTCTATTCCTTCGACGTCGTCGTTGAGGGAGAACGCTGCTGAGGAGTCTCTTGAGACACCTCTCCAGCCCGCTGCCCTTCCTCCTCGTACGACTCGACGCTCATCGCGTAGAGTCCCGTCTACTCCTCGCACCATCCGCACACGCTCTATGGCGGCGTCCGAGCAGATCGATCGATCTACTCGATCTTCGTTGTATCTTATTTGAGCCCTTTTGTCTCCTCTGCCTGCTGTCTGCTTGTCTCCTCTTTCATCCTCGTTTTCCTTTTCTTCCTCATGGCTAACATTCTCTTCTGGAATGTTCGTGGCATTGGCAACGATGCGTCTTTGGCTAGACTAAAACGCATTGTCAGAAAGCACTCTGTTGGCTTGATTGCTCTTATGGAACCTTTCATTGCCCCAGAAGGTATTTCTTCTGTCATCTGTTCCTTAGGATTTGGTGGCGGTTCCGCCAACAGCACGGGAAAGATCTGGATCTTATGGTCCAAATCCTTTTCGGTTACCCCCGTTTTTGATTCTCCACAGCTCCTTTCCTTGTCCTGTTCGTCTCCTTCTTTTCCTTCAGCCTTCTTATTCTCGGCGGTCTACGCCAGTTGCGATCGTTCGATTAGATTAGACCTTTGGTCCGCCCTACTGGGCCTTGGGTCTACGGGGATAGCTCCCTCTGTGATCGGCGGGGATTTTAATATCGTTGCCTGCCAAGCAGAGAAACGGGGCAGGGCGTCCGTCAACCGTTCTGTAGTGGAGGATTTCAACTCCTTCATTGCCAGCTCTGGCCTCTCCGAGCTTCCTTTTACGGGTTCTGCTTTTATTTGGTCTAACAACCAAGAGGGTCCGAACCGTATCCTTTCCAGACTCGACCGTGTCTTTGGGTCAGAGGATTGGTTTCGCCTTCCCTTCTCCTTCTCCATCGCTCACCTTCACCGCTCCTTCTCTGATCATGCTCCTATGCTTGTTCGTTGCTCTCCGTTCTCCCTTTCGGGTCCATCTTCCTTTCGGTTCCAGAGCATGTGGATTTCTCATCATTCCTTTCTACAGGAGGTGGAAGATTCATGGATCACCCCAATTGCAGGCCCTCCCTGTGCTGTTTTCAGTCGTAAACTTAAGCGTCTCAAGGAGAGCCTTAAGGTCTGGAATCGTCTCGTCTTTAAGAACATTTTTGATCGCGTTAGAATGGCTGAAGAGTCTCTAATTTTAGCCGAATCGTTGCTTGACGATGATCCGTCTCCTGCAAACAAGGAGGCTTGGACGCTTGCGCAAATCATTTTTTCTTCGGAACTTCGTATCGAAAATGACTTCCTTCGTCAAAAGGCTAGGATCAAGTGGGTAGTCGAAGGCGATACGAACTCCAAATTCTTCCATTCTTCTATTCGTAAGAAGAATAACCTTCTTACGATTCGCGAGATTTTGAGGCCTGACCTTTCTACTGCTTCCTCTCCTGAGGAAGTAAAAGATACCATTCTGGCCCACTTTCAATCCTTTCTTGGTTCTGAGTCAGTTTCGGTCTCTGATCCGGCCCTCTTAGCCTTCATCCCTAGTGTCATCTCCTCGTCGGATAGTGTCCTTCTTTCCGATCTGCCAACCGCTGAGGAAATCCGGAACTGTGTCTTTGCTTTAAGCAAGGACAGCGCTTGTGGACCGGATGGTTTCAACGGCAGCTTTTATCGGTGCTCCTGGCCTATTATTCAGGCTGATTTTTGTCTTGCTGTTCAGTCCTTCTTCTCTGGGGAATCCCTTCCTGCCGGTTGGACCTCCACCAACCTTATTCTCATTTCTAAGTGCGATAATCCTAGATCATGCGGGAATTTCAGGCCGATCAGTCTGTGCAACTTTTCAAATAAAGTTATCTCCAAGATCCTAGCCTCTCGCTTGGCCCATTTCCTTGACCGTATTATTTCTCCCTCGCAAGCAGGTTTTGTCAAAGGTCGTTTGATCACTGACAACGTCCTTCTCGCCCAGGAACTTATTTCCCAAATTGATCGGAAAGTTAGGGGCTCTAATGTTGTCTTCAAACTGGACATGGCCAAGGCCTATGATTGCATGTCTTGGTTTTTCGTCATCAAGGTTTTACGGGCCTTCGGTTTTCCGGAATTCCTTATTGACTTGGTTTGGAGGCTCATCTCCAACTGTTGGTTTTCTGTGCTCATAAACGGATCGGCCAAAGGTTACTTCAGGGCGGGAAGAGGGCTTCGCCAAGGAGATCCACTTTCGCCTTCCCTTTTTGTGATCGCGGCGGAGGCTTTGATTCGAGGTCTCCAAACCTTGACTATTTATGGGCAAGTTCAACGCTTCGGTATTCCGAGGGGTTGCCCCCTTATTTCTTCTTTATCCTTTGCAGATGACATTGTCATTTTTTCTAACGGCAGTCGCTCCTCCGTTCGGCGACTCCTAAGTTTTCTGCATCAATATGAGAGGTCCTCTGGCCAACTCGTTAACCCTAACAAAAGTTGCTTCGTCCATGCAAAAGACTTGTCTCCGTCTCGTGCTGCCTGGATTGAGACCGTCTCGGGTTTCAAAGAAGCATCTCTCCCTCTCCCCTATCTTGGTATTGTCTTATATCGTGGTAGGAAGCTCAATGCCTATTTCGATTCGTTGGCGGACAAAGTCAGGGGTAAGATTTTACGTTGGAATGCGTCTCTCCTATCCCAGGCTGGCAGACTGGTTCTTATCAAGTCTGTTCTTGATTCGATGGGAACTCATATTTTCGCGGCTATGTCCCCTACCTCTACCTTCTTCCGGGCATATAAGTCTTTGGCCTCGGCTTTCTTTTGGGGGTCAAAGGAAGATGCTCGCCGACACCATTGGGTGTCATGGGAAGCGGTTTGTCGCCCCAAAATCGAGGGCGGTCTTGGTCTTCGTAATCCCAAGGATCTTTGTGTGGCTTTTGCTTGTAAGTTGTGGTTGAGGTTCGGTGCGAATGAATCTTTATGGGCATCTTTCCTCCACGCTAAATACCGGAGGCTTGCTGTCTCTAATTTCTCAGGATCGCCGTCTTATGCTAGCGAAACCTGGAAGCACATGCAGACGGTGAAAGCGTTTTCCGACTCTCATGGAGGTTCTTCTGGCTGGGATGGCGCGCCTTTTTCCATCCTGAAAGCGTGGTCATCTTGTAGATCTCCGAGTCCCAGTAGTCCGGTGTTTTCCTTCATTTGGGACTCCCGTATTCCGCCGAAAATTTCTATTCTGATGTGGCGTATCTTGCACGATGGTTTGCCACTCGACGTTAACCTTCAACATATCGGCATCCCTTTTGTTTCGCGTTGCCGCTGTTGTGCCAACGGGGCAACGGAATCTTTAAACCATTTGTTTTTTGATAGTGTCTCGGCTAGATCTTGCTGGAATTATTTCGGCAACCTAGTCGGTGAAAGACGCATGGCCAGATCTCCTTTTGACCTTCTGCTTTCCTGGTGGTCTGGGCTGTCTGGGAAATCTCTCCGCTCGTCCGTTTTCCGTTTGATTCCTTGCCTTATCTGCTGGCACCTTTGGTGCGCTCGGAATAAAGCTATCTTCGAGAATTCTCCTATGGATCCTCCTTCCATTATTCGGCGTGTTAGGAATGACGTTTTCCTGGCATTTCGTAGTAGACCTTTCAGGGGAATTTTGAGCAACCGGTCTAGGAGATTGGTGGGTCTCTTGTCTATATCTTGTGGCCTGGCTTATGCTCATCAGGGAGTTGGCTGAATTCTTGCCTTGGATGTTGGTTTTCTCCCAACGTTCCCGTCCCCCCCCCCCCTTTTTTTTGTTGGTTTTAATGTGATTGCTAGTTTTGTAGTACAGGTGGCTTCGGCTTGTTTGGTTCTAACGGGTTTCTTTGTCTGGCCGCATCTGGTTCTGTGCTACCGCCTCGGTGGAGGCATCCGTCTCCTATCTTTGTTACTGCCTTGGTTGTTGGGTTGGTTGAGGGATATCCGACTTTTCTTTTCCGCATTGACTTCTTCTTGAGGCGCTTGGGTCTTCTTCTTTTATTGGTTGGCTTTGCCAGTGATCGATGAGGTTTTCGTCTTTGTTGGTGAGCCGTTGTTATCCCAGATTTCCATCTTTATTCGGATTTTCCTTGGGGTCTCGTCTCTGTTACTGTGGTTTGGATTGGAGGTCTGGCCTACTCTTCTGAGCTCAGGCGGGTTGGTGGGTTGTTTGTTGGTGGTTGTATCTGGTTCTCCCTGGCTAGCTGTCTTTATTTTCTGCTGGCTTTTTCCTTTTTGTTGATCTTTGTACTGTTGTTCGGTTTTTACTGTCTGGGAGGTATATGGTCTTCATATGCTTCGCCTCTTTTTGTGAGCCACCGGAGAAAGGCGTTTTTTCTCCTTTTATATTTATATATATTCTTTTTGAAAAAAAAAAAGATAAAGATTATACTAAAGTGACTCGTAGTCTTGAACTCTATCTCTGATATCAAACCATACACAACCTTTCTAGGGTAAATTCTATAGCCCGTGCTATAAAGGATATGCACGTCTATCCCAATTTAGTGAACGCTCTAGGAATTTTGTCCGAAATTCCATAAGAAATGGTCATATTTCCACATTCACATAGGTGAATCCATCAAGAATACTCCTGTAGCTAGGTACTCCACTCTACATATAGTATAGATTTCTTTAAGAGTTAAACTCATCCTCTTATCGCTTCAAGACTACATGCTTCTATCTAATGAAACTAGCATGTTCAATCAATGTCACTTCATAATTTGTTATTATGCATTGAATCTAGTTCTTAGGATCTCCAATCATTAGGTTGGTTTACTATTATGAGTGACTTCTCATTCTAAGAGCAAAAATCTCATTCTTTTAAATGTAAAAAGAACTTTCTCTCTAACCAATCTTTTTGTCAAAGAATCCGTCAAATTCTCATCAGTGCGTACATGATCCATTCTAACTGATCCTCAAGGGATGTACTTTCTTACAGTACTATGCTTGCGACGAATTTGTCATCTCTTACCATTGTAATAACGGTTCTCAACTTTTGCAATAGCTGTCTTACTATCGCAATTGATCAAAATAGCTGGAATCGGTTTTCCCCATAAAGGAATCTCAACTAGCAGATTTCTTAAATAATCCGCTCTTCACTAGCAGTAGCTAGTGCAATCATTTCTGACACAATAATGGATTGAGCTAAAATAGTCTGTTTTTTAGATTTTCAAGAAACAGCTCCTCCTGCAATACTAAAAATATATCCACTAGTTGCTTTAGAATCGTCTTATAAAGAATTCCAATCTACATCGCTATATCCTTCAATGACGACGGGAAACTTCTAACAGTGTAATCCAAGGTACATTGTTCTTTTAAGGTATCTCATGACTCTTTCAATAGTATGCCAATGCTCTATACTAGGTCTGCTAGTAAACGTGCATAGTAATCTCATGGCACAGGCTATGTCAGGTCTAGTACAATCAGGTGTATACCGAAGGTTACCAATGATACTCACATATTCAGGCTGTCTTACACCTTCACCAGTGTTTTTAAATAGTTTGACACTATGATCATATAGTGTACTAGCAGGTTTACATTCACAATAATTATATTTATTTATCATCTTCTAAATATAGTAAAATTGATCTAAAGAAATTCTCTTTTTAGACTTAGTAATCTTAATGTCAAAATTTACACTCGCTTCACCAAGATCTTTCATATCAAAATTGGCACATAATATGGACTTAACATTATTCACAACATGAATATTTGAACCAAATATAAGTAAACCATCCATATATAAACATATGATGGTGCAAATGTTATTCTTGGATTTATAATAAATACACTTGTCACTTTCATTTACCTTAAAACCACGTGAAATACTAGATTATCAAATTTTTCATGGCATTGTTTAGGTGCCTGTTTAAGACCATATAAAGATTTATCTAATTTACAAATTTTATGCTCTTAACTAGGTACAACAAAACCATCAGATTGGTCCATATAAATCTCTTCTTCTAATTCACCATTCAAAAAGCGGTTTTTACATCCATTTGGTGAATTAGTAGATCATAAGCGAAGCAAGAGAAATTAATATCGAATAGATGTTAGTCTTGTAACAAGTGAAAAAGTGTTTAAAAAGTCAATGTTTTCTCTTTTACTAAACCATTTAGCTGCAAGACGAGCCTTATATTTATCAATTGTACCATCAGGGTTCAACTTCTTTTTTACTACCCACTTACAACGTATAGTTTTAAAACCTGGAGGTAAGTAAACTAGATGCCATATTTTATTAGATTCAAGAGATTCCATTTTATCATTTACAGCTTCTTGTCAGAGGTCTGAATCTAAAGAAGACAGAGCAACTTTAAGATTAGCAGGGTCCTCTTCTAGTGAATAAGCATAATATTCTGGATCAAAATATTTAGCTATAATAGATCTTTTACTTTTTCTAAGTTCAGATTCAATTTCCAGATTATGTTCATTATTTCTGATTATTGGAATATTAGTAGTAGATAGGCCGCCACTATTTCTTAGTTTACATGGAAATTTATTTTCAAAGAAAACAACATCATTTGACTCAATAATAACTCGAGCATTCAAATCAAAAAATCTATATGCTTTGTTGTTAATGGAATAACCAATGAAAACACATTTATATGCTTGACTTGCTAATTTAATTCTTTTCGGGTCTGGAATATGAACATATGCTAAGCAAACCCAAGTTTTAAAATAAGAAAGGTTCGGTTTATGATTTTAAAAATCTCAAAATGTGAAATTTTTGCTCTAGATTTAGGAATTCTTTTTAATACATAACAAACAGTTAACAAAATTTCCCCCCACCATTGTGATGCTGCACCTGAATTTAATAAAACAGCCACAATAAATTCGATAAGAGTCCTATTTTTTCTTTCAGTTTTACCATTCATTTCAGGCGAATAGAGTGCAGTTCTCTCATGAATTATGCCATGTTGATTATAAAATTCAATGAATAGGCTAGATTCATATTTTATTCATCTATCACTTCAAAATCTCTTAGTTTTCTTATTAATTGGTTTTCAATTTCAGTGACAAATAACTTGACCATATCCAGCGCATCACTTTTATTTTTTATGAGATAAACATAAGTGAAATTAGGGCAATCATCAATAAAGTAATAAAGTAGCGTTTGCCATCCCTAGTTAGAGTGCCATCAAGCTCATAATTATCAGAGTGTATTAAATCTAAAGATTTCGACTCTTTAAACACAGATTTATGTGAGGTCGTAGTAATTTTAACTTGGCTACAATATTCACATTTTTCGAATCACTTATGGATACTTTAGAGATTAATCCTAAGTTATTCATGTTATGAATAAGTCGCTTATTACATGACAAAGTCTAGCATGTCAAATATTAAAATCACAACCTATGAGTAGAAGTACCAACTTTATTCAAATCAACTTTTAACCTAAACATTCCATCTACAACATAACATTTACCAATAAAAACACCATTTTTAATGATGGTGTACAAGTCAGATCCAATAGATTGAGTAAAACTAGATTTATTTAACACGTAACCAGATACTAAATTTGTTCTCATCTCTGAAGTATGCATCACTTCTTTTAGCAAACAGGTTCTTTTTAGAGGTAAACTTCAACTTCACGGTCCCAATTCTAGCAATAGTAGTGATGTGAGAATTTTACAACACCACTTTCATGTCATTAACACCATTATATGTTTTAAACATTTCACGATCATAGCAAACATGGCGAGAAGCTCCATTGTCTACCCACTACCCTTCAGATTCACCGATTAGGTTAATATCGGTAATCATAGCCACTAGGGTTTCTTCAGTCTGGTTAGCCCGTGGTGTAGGATTTGGCATGTTCCGACACTTGCGTGTCATATGGCCTGGTTTGCCAAAGTTGTAACATAAGAACAACTATCCAGTACCTTTCTTTAGGGGGGCATTATGCTGATTTTTCTGAGGCTGATTGTTGCAATTCTGATTCGGTTTGCGATTCTGATTTTTTAAAAATTTCGCATTTGGTTTCAGACCCACGTTTGTGGACTTTTTAGTAATGTTTTTAGAAACAACAAGCACCTCTTCTTTCTAGTCCTATTTTCTAGCCTCTTCCTCAATACAAAGACGAGTAATCAAACTTTATATGGAAAATTACTTCGTTTTATGCTTGTGAACATTTTTAAAATCTTTCCAACTAGGGGGTGATTTAACAATTAACATAGCAATTGAAATTGTTCATCTAAAGTCGTACCTTCAGAGATGACCTCATGCGTAATTTTTTGAAGCTCTTGCAACTGTGCCTCCATCGATTTTTCGTCCGTCATCCGAAAGTTTAAATAGCGGTTGACGACATACTTTTTCACTCCAGCTTCCTCGGTATCGTATTTCTTTTACAGCACATAACAGATCTCTTTTGCTGACTTGTCTGAATTATAGCAGTCATACAGATCGTCACTCAAGCCAATAAGAACATAAATTTTGCAGAGGTAGTAATGGCCCATCCATTCCTGCAAAGTCTTTTTCTGGTTGTTCGTTGCTTCTTCGGGCAGAGTTGGTTTTTCTATCATCAACACATGCGCCACCTTCTTGACATCAAGAAAAATTGCATTTTTGTCTCCAACTTTTGAAATGTAGCCCATCAAATTTGACTAGTTTGTTCGTGTCGTAGCCAGTATAGTCGTCAGCGATCGAAGCCACGACGTCTTAAACTTTTGTACCTCGATCCGAAATTGCAGTGTCTTTGTGGCCGAGTCGTGGACTAGGTTGCTCTCTTTAAGACGTTTCGCCGCTATGCCGAAATCGTGCAAGGCATTCAATAGCGCAGCACCGCCTCTGGGATAAAACAGCCCTATATAAAAATTATCAACAGCCTCTTGCATAAAGACTGTTAAGTCAATAGCACCCAAAAATATTGCTCAAATATGAAGGTGATTTAAGTAGAAAAGGAAAGGAAAAACTCGCACTAAAAAATAATAATTTCTCTGAGAAGATAGTTCGAATTATATAGATTTTAATGGGGCTGAGTCATGAGAAAATATCTGACCTGAGTATGTTGGGTCTTATTACTAAGTCAAAGTTAGTTTAAAAAATATACTGCCAAAAATAAAGAGTTATACACCACATTAGATTAGTGTGCGTGTGTGGTGTTCAGCAGGTCTTCCTTCTCAATACAAGAGAAAACATTGGGTGTCCAAAAGGGCCATCATTTCTCTTGAGAATCCTATATTTAAATGGAATTTCTCTATAGTTTCCCATAGTGTGGGACTATTCACTAAGAGGTGCATTCAAACTCTCTTCTCAATATTTTAATAATTCATTGTTTTAAAACAAATTCCAACACTTAGTCTACACCGTATGATACTTGCCATTTGAGCAAGTTGTCCTTAGCATACGATTAGGATTTTAATAAAACTTAATGTTGATTTTGCCATAAATTTAGTTCTGATATAATTCTTAATTTAATATAATATCAATTTTGACATACTTTACTTTTAATTCTAAATTTAATATAATTTTAGTTTTGATATAAGTTAATTTTTTTAATAATTTTAGTTTTGATATAATTTTAACTTTGATTAATATTAATTAAGATACAAGTTTTATTTTTTATTTTAATTATATATTAGGTCTGGAAACACAAGTTGAATTTTTAGAATTTTGATTCTGATAAAATTTTAAGACAAGAAATTAGTTTTGCTTAATTTAAGTGCTAATACAATTTCAACTTTTACTAAAGTTGGTTTTAGAAAATTTGGTGACATTTTAGTGTGTATAATACTTGAACTATTTATTCAATTTGAATATCAGCAATATTATAGTTTTACTATAACTTCAGTTTGACATAATTTTAGTTCATTATAATATAAGCTTTGATATAATTTTAGTTTTTTGACGAGATTTGAATTTTGATTTATATAATTTAGGTACAATTTCAGTTTTGGTTTGTTTGTAGTTTTAACATAATTTTTTATAGTTTTGAATTTTAGTAATGTTTTGATGTTGACATACTTTGAATTAGAGTGAAATTGTATCGGATTTTGAAAAAAGTTCTAATTTTTCTAACAAATTCTTTTCAGTTCTATAATATAATATCACTTCTAAATTAATTCAAATATTCAGATAATTACTCTTGTTGTAATTATCATTTTGAAATAACTATAACCTTGAATAACTTTTATAACGTAATTTCTACATAGTGTAGTTTAATTTTTATATAATTTCCATTTCGATTAAGTGTTGAATTTAGAAGTTTTGATTTTAGCGATATTTTAATGTTGCTAAAATTCCAACTATTATAAGATTTTAATTTTGATAACCTTATTATTTTGACTTTGGTATAATTGTAGTTATGATATACGATTAATTCTAAAGTAATTTTTATCAAAGTTGAGATTAAATCTAAAATATAATAACAAGTTTACCGGAGAAGCAAAAAAGGTACCCCTCAAGTAAAAAATATATAAAAAAGAAGAGTTTTGGCGGTCACACCAAGCTCTCTTATTTTTTCCTGTGTTATATGCACATAAGTTGATACATATATCGCAACAGAAGGATTTCTCAATGCATACGCCTACCAACCCATATTTATACACTACATCTCCAAGTTACTTAACTATTGTGACTATTCAATTTTAAAACCACCATTCCAATTTCGAATCAATGAGACAACCCTAATAATCTTCCCATCGACTTGAAGCCTCTTCGAGTATTTTGAGAGAAATGTTTTCCTTAACAATCTTCCTCCTGGATCGCACGAGTATACTGAGAGCCTGCATAACTTAGTTTGCAACTTTTGGATCTAATACCGTGTTCAGTTCCATTGATCGGATCGGACTCACATATCTTATGCATGTCACGTATGCATATGAATTGACACAAAGAATCATAGATGTTACACTCTTACCAATTCATATTTATAACCATATTTGTAATTCGTTTAACAACATGGAACTATTCCATTTTCAAACCGCAGTTCGAGTTTCCAATCATGCATGTGAACCCTAATAGCTACTACATACATCTTGAAGGTATCTATGATGACATGATGAATGTAAGAATTAATCCCTTATTCGTGCGAATGTACAAGCACTTCCTTTATTATTGGTAGGAATATTTATTGTTGGCATATTGACATTTCACAAAAAGTTTAAAAATACATCGAAACAATCATAGAGTGAGTAAAGTGAGAAGCGACTGTCTCTAGGACTCCTTGCGACAATAAAAACAAACAAATGGTCTAAGTTTGGAATGTCATGACAATACCTCAAACTAAGGACTGCCAACCAAAGATTCTAAATTATGTAATTGAACTATTGAACAAAATCAAGATAGAAAAATGTTGAACATTGAAAATGGATAAAACTCTTGTCCTAATCAACCTCTAAAAGAAGTTCATCATTGCACTCACCTAGTAACCAGAAGTGCTCGGGGACAAAGATCATTTAAAATGGTATCTTACAACATTTGATGATTATCATTGGCATCAGAAACCTATTTGTGATAATAGTTATGCTAAGAGCATTCCCAACAATAACAAGCCATCTCATATTTGTTCAATAATATATCATACTAACTTTGATAAATTCATATCCAACCCACTTAATTCACTTTATTCCACAAATACAGAGTTAGAAGAATTAAACCAACTAAAATAACCTTTATAAGGCTGAATAAATATGTGCTATTTTTCTAAAATATCAAAATTTGGTATTATGCACTCATTTATCTAGTAATAAGAAGACTTAACAACAAGTTGACTTTATAAATGTTGGCTAAGTAACAACTCTCCGGGTTGGTCCAGTTGGTAGATGTAGAGGGTCTCGTAGCGGAGTATAAGGATTAATTTCAAAAAAAGCTCTTTTTAATAGATTTTATCAAAAGGTCAATTTTGTGTTACTATAAACAAACATTCAGACTATATTAAATCATATTTACTATAAACTAAATCTTGATTAGATTTGAAATTATTTTCTGATAACTTTAGTAAATTAAGCGAGTATATCTGAATACTCAAGATATCTATTAGTTCAATTTCATGTGAATATAACAATATGTTAACAGAGATCTATTTTTAGATAATATATACACACAAAAATTTACTAGGACACACACATACATGCATACACACACATTAATTGCAAGCACCATATGCATATATATATACTATATATATTCGTATACATATTCTAATTATATTCGGCAATAGTTAATACACACACACATTTATTTGCTTATTTATTTCAGGTTGTTTGGAATATATATTTATTGGATTATAAAACACACATGCACAAAGTCAGTTAAATACTTACTCCAAGGGATTTATTATTGTTAAAAGAAAACTTGTTAACATCCTCAAAGCTATGTGATTAACAAGACACACTGTAAACACTTCAAAAGTGAATTTTATAAATGGCCACACTCTTCGAAACCCCTTTTGAATTAGTTGGTTTGGACAAGTTGATTGGGGAGGGTGGTCTCATGAAAATATTAATTGTAGTTAATAGGTCCAATCCACCTCATTGAAATGAAGATTAAGGAGAAAGCACACTCTTTGAAGCCTCCTTTTGAGTAAGTCGAAAGAGGTTATTTATATTGAATATTCGTCTCTTTCAACTGTGTCGAAAGATCCATCCTTCCCTTAAGAAAGAGTGTTTACTTTCGATGACATTTTTTATGCTCTTTTGGAAAGAACTCATTCGAAAGGGGTTACATATATCGTTATTTGTATAAACCTTCCGAAGGAGTTAGTCGAACTAGCATAGTTTGAAATTTGTACATCAAATCCCATTCGAAACATCCCTTTCGATCAGGTCAAAAGGGTATTTATCCTTTCGAAATGAACTCAATATACAATATATAAACTCTATGCTCAATATGCAATGGTATAACATCTTGGACAATACAAACTCCATGAATTTATCAATATCGAGACATCATTATCATCTTTTTTTAATATCATCAAACACGATGATAACGTGGTTCGTGTACATATTATCCAAGTTGTTTCCATTGTGTTGCATATGACAAATAGTAATTAAGAAGATAAGCAAGAATCATGTGCAATTGATCATTAGTCAAGATAATGATCTAGATGATCCCTCTCATGATCAAAATCTTTATTAAATCCACACGCTTCACCTTTTAACACTAATCCAACTTAAGTTACAAGTAAGAGAGCTTTTCTCAAATTGATTTAGGGTTACAAAGATTTAATTAGCTAAGAAATAGAAGAAAGAATTGAGGATTTCCCAAAATTCGGTCCCCAAACTCGGAGCCCTAGGGTCATATTTATAGATGCAGATTAGCCCCCTTCCTCGTCTATTATTTTGCTTCAATCGAAAGGTCTTCCTTCAATCTTCCACACACATCCTTTCGATATGGTTGAAAGGCCTTCCTTTATCCTTCTGTGTGCCTTCTTTTGATGTAGTCGAAAGGTATTTTCTTTGACCTTCTGTTTGCATCCTTTCGACATGGTTGAAAAGCAATCCTTTCTCCTTGTGCATGCTTTCTTCCGATGCGGTCGAAAGGCGTTTCTTTTGACTTTTTTATCCTTTCTTATGCCTCCATCTTTTCGTATCTGATCTTCCGACCCAGTCGAAAGGGTTTCCTTGGTAACTCCCCGCTGTCGTTTAAGCTTGAGCACCTCTTTTACTTTGCTTCTTTCTGGGTTACTTTTGACATCATTGAAAGGGGTATAGGTGCATCTTTCGCTTTGTGTTGCTATGCCGTTACAGGTGGGAGATGAACTGGGCTTTCTCATTGCTTCGAAAGGAATGGTGAATGACGATTGGATTTTAGCGGAAGGATGCTGGGACATCATGTGGAGTTTTTCTTCATGCCTTTGAAGGGTTCCAACCGTTTGGAAAGGCTTACTCTTGTTTTCGAAAGGTGTGTTTTGGTATCACTTCTTCATGTAGTAGATGGACGACGTCAATACCTATTATTTTGAAGGAGGTGGTTCTTGTTTGCGAGTCTATCATTCAATTTCTTTAAAAGGTGTTTCAAACCCATACTAGCTTCTCTTATATATATGGAATCAACTGCGTCGAAAGGTCTAGATGAAGCGGAAGGGTAAACCTACCTTCTTTTCTACCCCTTCTAAAACTTTTGTTTTGCCTGTAATTTGTAATGGCACCTGGCGCTTGCGACTCCTTCGAAAGCCATTTCAATACCTTCGAAACGCTGCTTTTGATCTTTAACGTAACCCATATCTTCAATTTTTGTAGAACCCATCACTTTTATAGATCTTCTTTCATACCTCTATTCTTAAGTGATTTTTTTATAGTTAACATCCCCCTTCCCCGCGTATGAAAGAAGCTTTTGTTCTTTAGGGCAAAAATTTAACAACTGCTCCATTTTTAATAACCTCATTTCCCTACAAAATTCAAAGTAAGTAACTATTTCAACCATTAAATCATGACTTATATAAAAGTATGCTTAGTGATTTGAAAGTGATGTCGATACAATACAGCTCTCAAATCCTAAGTTCGGAAGTAATAAAAATGAGTTGGTTGTCATCTATAGTTAATAAATGATAAGAAATCCGCAGTTGTAAACGACTGGGAACCGAGAACTCTTGTTTAGCAATTTTTAGAAAGCCCACCATCCAACTATTGTAGTTACAAATGAAGTTCATGAATTGAACTCCCATGATATTAATAGAAAACCAAATGTACAATAATTAAAATCCAGGAACTTTCTGCTGATGATAATAAATGCTTGGTAATAATGGCCGTGAGCTATCATCTAGAAATAAGTCATTGAAAACCATGGATCCTTATTTGAGGATAAGTAATAGCTTTTTAGAAAATCCTATACCAATCCAGGGACCGAGATTCAAATGTTGATGAATATTGTTCAAAGTTAATAATAGTGAACTAATCACTCTAGTTCGAGTACTAAGAAGACAAATCCAAAGTTTTAATTGAAGTCCAGAAGTCCATTGAGATCTCAATATCAACTATCTTTGGACCCAAATTCAGAAATTAACAAATGGAATCCAACAATTGACGGTAAAAGACCCGAATCCCAAATTCAGGTATTAGGAAGTCCAGAAATCTAAAATCCAGATTCGAGCATCAATAAGTGAAGTACTAAAGTCAACAGTAAGAAATCAGAAACCCAGATTCGAGTTTTAATATATGTTAACCAGAAATAACATCTATAATAGAAATCTTAGGCCCAGATTCGGGCATTAATAGATGATAATCAGAAATACATAGTAATGTTCTTCATAATAGAAATCTTAAGCCCAGATTCAGGCATTAATGATTAAAGTCCATTAATTGATAGTAATTGTCTTGGAGCCTAGATTCGGTTATAATGAAGTCCATTAGTAAAGACCTGAAACCCTGACTCGGGTATTAATAACCGAAATTCAGAAATCCTTCTTCGATAATTAGTCGGAGATTATTGATTCATATTTAAACCTTTTGTTCTATACTGCTCCTTGGGTTTTGGATCTTTTGACATATGTTACCCCTTAGGCTTTGTATGTTGTTGTTGTTTAATTTGCTGCTTCTCGAGCTTGGACATCTTAGTCCATTGTTTGATGCACCGCTTCTCGGGCTCGGACGTCTTAGTCCGTTGATTGATATGCCACTTCTCGTGCTCGGACGTCTTAGTCTGTTATTGTCTAGTGTGCTTGGTTAGCATATCCACAAGAAGGACCCAAGGACTTACCCAACCTCCCTCCAGGAGGCGCCTTGACCTGGCCTTAACATGGCGCGATCAAGGGCTTGTTCGATGCCTTGGCCAGTCCATAGCGTGGCGGGACTATGGATTTACTCCGTCCTCCCTCCGAGAGGTGCCTTGACCTGACCATAGCATGGCGCTATCAAGGGCTTGTCTGGTGCCTTGGCAAGGCCATAGCATGGCGAGACCAAGGGTTTACTCCGTCCTCCTTCCAAGAGGGACCTGGACCTAGCCATAGCGTGGCGCGATCAAGGGCTTGTCGATGCTTTAACCTGGCCATAGCATGACGCGGATAAAGGCTTACTCCAACCTCCCTTCAAGAGGCGCTTTGACCTGGCCAACTCGGCATGGACAAAGGCTTTGACCGTTTAAGGTAATGTCTAGGTGCAAGGAGAATTTCACTCCCAACCATGTAGATTTTTCTTTTGGAGGAAGAGAGGTTGTATTCATTCTTTGTAAGAAAATATGGTCACAAGTGTTCCGCATTCCATGTTTTAGGAACCATATTGTCGTCCGGTCGACATAACTTGTAAGCTCTAGGTGGAATTAATTTGCATACAATTAGGGGACCTTCCCAATTTGGTCCTAGCGGTCCATCGGTAGGATTTCTTGTGTTTTCCATCACCCTTCGGTGTACTAAGTCTCCCTCTTGAAATGATCTTGTTTTTACTTTCAAATTGTAGTAATTTGAAATTATTCTATGATATTCTGCAGTTTGGATAGTTGTTTCATCTCTTAATTCATGTATTAAATCTAACGATTCTTTTTTCAATTCCCGATTTGGGTCAAAAGCATATGCGATTCTTCGATGTGAGGATATCTCAATTTCAATTGGCAACATTGCTTCACACCCATATGTTAGAGAGTAGGGGGTATATCCCATTGCAATTTTAGTAGATGTTCGATAGGCCCAAAGTACAAGTGGCAATTCTTCTACCCAATTCCCTTTGGCTTTATTCAATCACCTTTTCAAGATAGTCTTAATAGTCTTATTTGCGGCTTCAACTGCCCCATTGGCCTTTGGATGTGCCATGGAAGAGAATCTTTTTATGATCCCATTATTATGACAAAAGCGAGAAAAATCCTTACTTTCAAATCGTGTTTTGTTATCTGATATAATCTTGTAGGGGATTCCAAATCTAGTAATAATGTTTTTAAAGACAAATCTAAGCACTTTCCCCGAAGTGATTTTGGGGAGTGGTTCTGCTTCTACCCACTTAGTAAAGTAGCTATGGTGACTACAACATACTTTTCTCCCCCTTTGGAAATTGGCAATGGCCTGATTAAGTCGATTCCCAATATATCGAAGGGCCATGGACGTGAAATCAGAGTTAATTGACTTGGTGGCAATCGAGGGATCTTTGAAATTTTTGGCATCTTTCGCATCTCTTCACATATTCAATTGCTTGACTTGCCATTTCAATAAAAACTTTGTCTCATTATTTTCTTTACCAGTTTGCCCCGTTAGAGTGGTCTCCTCAAAATCCTTCATGCGCTTCCACCAATAACATCATCTCATCTTCCAGACTCACATACCTTAAGTAAGGTAATGCATATCCTTTCTTGTAAAGGATTCCATCCACTATTGTGAAAGTTGGAGCCTATCGTTTGATTTTCCTAGCTTCCATTTTATCAGACGGCAATATCCCTTTAGAAAGATATTTAACAATAGGTGACATCCAAGTATTACTATAACAGTCATCTATCCTCGATGATTAATCCTCCCATCTGGGATTTCTTCATTAATTTCCCTTTCTTCTTGCTCTTGTGCCATGGTTTGGGATCTAGTTAGGACTAATAATTCCTTTCCTTGTTCGGATGTTCCCTCCTTAATACTTGGACTTGCTTGGTACCCTACTAGCACGATTCGAGTTTCTAAGGCTCCCTTTGAACTGGCTAACTTTGCTAACGAATCTACTTGAGAGTTTTCTCCCCTTGGAACTTGATGTATAGAAAATTCATCAAATAAAGCGAGCAACTTCAATATCTTCCTTACATATAGAGAAAGCTTGGCATCTTTAGTCTGATATACTTACTTCACATGGTTTACCATTAGTTGCGAATCGCTAAAGATTTGGATTCGTGGGATTTTGAGCTCTAAAGCCAAAGTCAACCCTACCACCATTGATTCGTATTTAGCCACATTATTTGTTGCGGGAAACCCTAAATTCATTGCATAATGTAGGCGGTGTTCGTCTGGTGTTATTATGACATATTCCGCCCTATCTCCTTGCTCATTCGATGCGCCATCCACAATTATTTGCCACATAGGTTTTTCATCCTTTTATGATTGTTCTTTAATGAAGCTTGTACATTTATTAATAAAGTCTGCTAATGATTGTCCTTTGATAGCTGACCGTGGTTGAAACTCAATGTCATACTGGCTAAGTTCAATTCCCCATTTTATTAGCCTTCCTGAAGTTTCAGGCTTACTGAAGACTTGTTTGAGTGGAAACTTAGTCAATACTTTTATTGGGTGTGCTTGAAAGTACGCCCTGATCTTTCGTGCGGTAAGTATTAAGCAATAAGCTAGTTTTTCTATTATTGGGTATCGAACCTCTGCATCCTTTAACCGCCTACTCATATAATAACCCGGAAGTTGAGTCCCATTTTCCTCTCTGATCAAAACTGAACTAACTACATGTTCTGAGACTGCCATGTATAAGTACAAAATTTCACCGTTCTTGGGACTAGATAGTATTAGCGATTTTTCCAAATGATTTTTCAATTCTTTAAAAGCTTTCTTAAAGTCTTCTCCCCATTCAAAGTTTTTCTTTTTCTTGATTACATTGAAAAAGGCAATGCACTTATCAGTCGCCTTGGAAATGAACCTACTTAAGGTGGCTACCCTACCATTTAAACTCATTACATCTTTACTGGTCTTAGGCTCAGCCATGTCCTTGATAGCTTGAATCTGGTTTGGGCTAGCCTCAATTCCTTGAGCACTCACAATGTAGCCTAAAAACTTTCTAGAATGAACCCCAAAAGAGCATTACTGAGGATTTAGTTTAATATGATATTTCGATAATACTTCAAAAAATTCTTTTAGGTCTTCAAGATGATTCTTAGCCTCATAAGATTTTATCAACATATTATCAACTTAAACTTCCATATTTCGTCCGATTTGTTCTTTGAACATTTTGTTGACTAATCTTTGATAAGCAATCCCTGCATTCTTTAATTCGAAAGGCATTGCTTTGTAGCAAAAAATTCTCCATTCAGTAATGAAACTTGTATGCTCCTCATCTGGTTTAAACATGGGTATCTGATTATATCCTGAGTAAGAATCCATAAGAGATAATAACCTTTGACCACTAGTTGCATCAACCAACTGATCTATCTGGGGCAATGGGTAACAGTCCATTCGACATGCCTTGTTTAAGTCGGTATAATCTACGCAAGTCCACCATTTACCATTCGACTTCTTTACTAATACTGGGTTCGCTGGCCATTTTGGATAGTATATCTCTCGAATGAACCCGTTTCAAGGAGCCTTTTAACTTTCTCTTTTAGGCCGTCAGACCACACCTTATCTAATTGTCTCTTTTTCTGTCTGATGGGGGTCGCTTCTTTATTGATGTTTAGCGCATGGCTTATAACCGTTGGATCAATTCCAAACCATACCTGAATGAGTCCATGCAAACAAGTATTTATTGGATTCAAGAAACTGAATCGTCTTTCTTCAAGTTGCTTCCAACTCCTTTCCCACTTTGACTATCTTGGTTGAATCTTTTGGGTCTATAAAAGTCTCCTCAAGGTCTTCTATGGGTTTTATCCTTTCCACTTCTCCACGACAATCAAATTCTATAATGATTTCGCCTTCTTCCACAGAATTAGCATCGATCCCCTTTCTTTTGCTTCCAGGGGAAATGTACCTTTCATACATACGTTTGTTAGTCTTATTAAATCTTACTTTAGCTTCGAATGTTGGATGTAAAAATCCATCATCCAAAGGCTGAAAATAGTAGAAGAATCAAAGTAAGCAGAATACTCCCTTTTGTATTGATCAAGCATTGCAAAATATATTTTGCGGGAGCTGAATTGTTCTCGATGGACAGTGCCCAAACCTTTCTTGGTTAAGAATTTTACCATCAAATATTTTGGGGAGACAAAAGCATCTACCTCATCAAGTGCAGGTCTTCCAAAGAAAGCATTGTAGTACGATGGTTGGTTGATGATCACGAAGAGGGTTTCAAAAGTTTGGCAGCATGGCGACACTCCCATCTGTACTAGCAATTTAACTTGTCCCACTGGGGTCGATCCCTTATTGTTGAACCCAAAGATTGGTTCTAGGCTGGGTTCTAGCTTGTCTTCAAGGATGCCCATTTGATCAAAGGCATGTTTGAAAATAACATTGACTGGGCTACTGGTGTCCATAAGAATCTTGGACACTATAGACAGTCCAATTTGAGCCGTGATCATGAGGGGGTCATTATGTGAGTGATGGACTCCCTTCTTCAGCTCTTGGGGAGTAATAACAAGATTTGGCATCGGAATGTTGAGTTGTGGGTTTTCAAGCAGGGGCTCTTCTTGAATAGTGAACACTCCTTCTCTAGCCTCTTTGATGTGTCTGTTCCTGGACCCTTTGCTAGTCCCTGCTGGATGTGGTCCTCCATGAATTTCATCAATCCTATTCAACGGCGGACTCAAGCTCAATGGATCTTCTTCCTCTAAGATGTTGACAGAATTGTTAGAAAGCTTCTACGGGCCATCACCAGTCCGTGGTGCCTTTTGTTTGTCTTGGATGAATTCCTTCAGATGCCCCTCATGAATTAATTTCTGAATGATTCTGGACAACACCCTACCTTCATTAGTTTTGTGGCTATTTGCTTTGTGATAAGCACAATAATCATCCCCTTTTCTCCGTTCTGGGTAGTTTTTGGCCTTAAATGAAGTCAAAAAGTTAATTTTCTCTTTTGTCACAGCATAGTTATAAGACAATGGCTTGTTTAAAGCGATTGAATTAGTATTAGGCTCTTTCCATCTTGTTCTCTTATGTCCACGATTTGATCCAAACCTTCCACTTTCCTTTCCATGATTAGCTTTCTTCTTAGTGTGATATAATTCATCCATTCGAATGAATTTATCTGCCTGAAAATGGAAGTCCAGCAAGTCCTTACACCCATGAATAAAGAGTTGCTTCCAGAATGGCGTGTTCTCTATTAACCCAGAGTGTACCACAATGAGCTTATCCCGGTCATTCATGTCTTTAGCTTTTAATGCTCCTATGTTGAATCTTTTAAGGTAATCTCCCAAAGACTCTCCCTATCTTTGCTTAATGTTGGCTAAAACAATGTAATTGATTGTTGGGTCCTTTCATAAACAGAAATGGGCAGAGAACTCATAAGAAAACCGCTTCCATGAATAGATCGTCTTTTTACAATATCGTCGATACCATTTAGCGGGGGCTCGTTGAAGCGTTTCCAGAAATAGTCTACATCGAACAGCTTCAGAAGCATTATACAGATCTATTTGGCTATCGAAAGCCATCAAGTGATCATCGGGGTCTGTAGTTCCATGGTACTTCAGAGTTGGGATCTTTACATAGGATGGGATGGCTTTCGACATAATTTCATCAGTGAAAGGTGCCACTCGTTCATTATCATTTGCTCTTTCATCTAAGGTTCTCTTCCCCTTAGCATTTAGCATGTCCTTAATTGGTTTTTTTGCTATGCCTTTCAGATAAGCTTCGGTGTCGTGATAACTTTTTCGGTTCGGATTTTATTCTTTTGATGATGAGCTCCCAGACTGCTTGAGAGATTTGTCCAGCACCCTTCCTTGATGATCAAGTTTAGATGGATGAAGCTCTTTCTTCTTTGAAGATGTCAAGTCGATTTTGCTTTTGTCTTCATTGGTGTAAGCCTTTAACTTTCTCCTTGGAGATATCACTTCGTCTCCAGTCGTTGGTTTTGGCGTCTTTGAAGACCTTTGAGACATCACTGCTTTGAGAAGCTCTTGCATCTCAATCAATTGTTGTTTCAAGTGCTTTATTTTGGTGGCATTGTCGTCTTGTTGAGCTGGGGTTGATGGTTGCCCTTGCACAGCTCCCTCTATGTTGAAAGTTGGTTTTATGTTTTCTTCTATAGTTGTGGTGAGTATGACCTCTTCATCCATTCGACTAAGCCTTTTGGATTTCATTTTCCTACACCATGTTAGACAATTCATAATTAGTTTACAGGGTAACAACAAGGTCGGAGGTTCAAGCCCTTTTTCTAGTGCCAAAAATGTTAACAAGAAAACTTATTAACATCCTTAAAGCAAAGCGATTAACAAGACACGTTGTACACACTTCAAAAGTGAATTTTATAAATGGCCACACTCTTCAAATCCCCTTTCGAATGAGTTGGTTTGGACAAGTTGATTGGGGAGGGTGGTCTAATGAAAATATTAATTGTATTTAATAGGTCCAATCCACCTCATTGAAATGAAGATTAAGGAGAAAGTACACTCTGAAGCCTCCCTTTGAGTAAGTCGAAAGAGGTTATTTATATTGAATATTTGTCTCTTTCAACTGTGTCGAAAGATCCATCCTTCCCTTAAGAAAGAGTGTTTACTTTCGATGACATTGTTTATGCTTTGTTGGAAAGAACTCATTCGAAAGGGGTTACATATATCGTTATGTGTATACACCTTTCGAAGGAGTTAGTCCAGCTAGCATGGTTTGAAATTTATACACCAAATCCCCTTCGAAATAGCCCTTTCGATCAGGTCGAAAGGGTTTTTATCCTTTTGAAGTGAACTCAATATACAATATATAAACTGTATGCTCGATACACAATGGTATAACATCTTGGACAATATAAACTCCATGAATTTATCAGTATCGTGACATCATTATCTTCCTTTTTTAATATTTAATATCATCAAACATGATGATAACGTGGTAAGTGTACATGTTATCCAAGTTGTTTCCATTACGTTGCATATGATAAATAAGAATTAAGAAGATAAGCAAGCATCATGTGCAATTGATCATTAGTCAAGCTAATGATTGAGATGATCCCTCTCATGATCAAAATCTTTATTAAACCTACACGCTTCCCCTTTTAACACTAATCCAAATTAAGTTACAAGTAAGAGAGCTTCTCTCAAATTGTTTTAGGGTTACAAAGATTTGATTAGCTAAGAAATAGAAGAAAGAATTGAGGATTTCCCAAAATTCGGTCCCCAAACTCGGACCCCTATGGTCGTATTTATAGATGCAGGTTGGCCCCATTCCACGTCTATCCTTTCACTTCAGTCGAAAGGTCTTCCTTCAATCTTCCACACACATCCTTTCGACATGGTCGAAAGGCCTTCATTTATCCTTCTGCGCGCCTTCTTTTGATGTAGTCGAAAGGTATTTCCTTTAACCTTCTGTGTGCATCCTTTCGACATGGTCGAAAGGCCATCCTTTCTCCTAGTGCATGCTTTCTTCCGATGCGGCCGAAAGGCATCCCTTTTGACTTTTCTTATCCATTCTTATGCCTCCATCTTCTCATACCCGACCTTTCGACCCAGTCGAAAGGGTTTCCTTGGTAACTCCCCGTTGCCGTTTAAGCTTGAGCGCCTATTTTACTTTGCTTCTTTCTGAGTTACTTTCGACCTCATCAAAAGTGGTGTAGGAGCGTCCTTCGCTTTGAGTTGCTATGCCATTGCAGGTGGGAGATAAATTGGGCTTTCTCATTGCTTCGAAAGGAATGATGAATAACGATATGATTTTAGAAGAAGGATGCTGGGACTTCATGTGGAGTTTTTCTTCATGCCTTCGAAGGGTTCCAATTGTTTCGAAAGGCTTGCTCTTGCTTTCGAAAGGTATGTATTGGAATCACTTCTTCATGTGGTAGATTGACGACGTCGTAACCTACTATTTGGAAGGATTTGGTTCTTGTTTGCAAGTCTACCATTTAATATCTTTGAAAGGTGTTTCGAACCCATAATAGCTTCTCTTATATATGTTGAACCATCTGCGTCGAAAGGTCTAGATGAAGCAGAAGGGTAACCCTGCCTTCTTTTCAACCCCTTTGAAAGCTTTTGTTTTGCCTGTCATTTGTAATGGCACCTGGCACTTGCGTGTCCTTTGAAGGCCATCTCAATACCTTCGAAACACTGCTTTTGATCTTTAACGAAACCCATATCTTCAATTTTTATAGAACCCATCACTTTTATAGATCTTCTTTCATACCTCTATTCTTAAGTGAATTTTTTATAGTTAACAATTATTACATGTAAAAATGTAACCATCAACATTTAATTATAGACATAGGAACACACAATAAAAACTGAAAGCATAAAATGTAATTTTATTTTGAAAAAAAATCGTTACATAAGATTTAAGAGGTCTAAATAATCATAATTACCAAATTTCCCCTAAAACGCACCCGTAACTCTATAAATCTCTCACTTTTACTTGGGGCCAATTATGGTACACTGTGCCCATACCCTCGATAAGCCTTCCTAGAACATACTAAGAGAGTGCCCTGGTGAATGGGTCTATAGTGTTGTCTTTAGTGTATACTTTTTAAATGACATTTTATTTTTTACTAATAAATCACCTTATCATGTGATACTCACAAAGTATATGTTCGGGCTTCTTATGAACTCTTGGTTCCTTGGTAGCCAATATTGCCACATTGTTTTCACAATAAATTGTTATGGGCCCCTCAAACATTGTAACAACTCCTATCTCTTATATAAATTCGCAAATCCATATTTATTTTTAATGACATCTTTCAAGGAAATGCACTTAGCCCCCTTGGTGGAATCGGCCAATACCTCTTGCTTTTAAATTCTTCCAACTCACATCCCCTCCATTGAGGGTAAAGACAAGCATCGAAACTGATTTGCTATCATCGATGTCACTTGGAAGTTCGAGTTAGAATCTCCCTTAATAAGAAGCTAATTATTTCCATATATTAGAAATAAGTATTTCACAAATACTTGAGAGTACTCTTCATTGTTGTCCAATGGATTTCACTTAGATTTGACTAATATCTTCTCACTATGCTAAGTGTTTAGGCCACATCAGACCGGGTACATAACATAGTGTATATAATGGATCCTATCTTTGAAGCATAGCGAATCCGTCTTATACACTCTCGCTCCTCATTTAAAGATAAGGAGTTCTTTCCTTTCTAGAAAGGACAATTATGTGTGCTATAGGAGCAGTTCCTTGATTTGAATTGTCCATACTAAAGCTCTTTAGTATAATATTTATGTACAATGATTGGGACAATCCTAAAATTCTTTTAGATGTATCCCTATGGATTTTTATACCTAGTTTATATGATGGTTCGCCAAGATCCTTTATCATGAATTGTATAGATAACCATGCTTTTATTGGTTGTAATATGGGAATACCATCCCTAATAAGTAACCGATCATCCACATAGAGTACTACAAATGTTATCGCACCTTTTTTTCCTTTATGCATACACACGATTTCTATGTGCTTCAAACAAAACTGAACTACTTAATTAATTTATCAAAACACTTATTCCAACTCATAGGTGTTTGCTTGAGATCTTAAATTGATCTCAACAACCAACAAGCATTATTCATGCTCTCACTCATCTTGAAACCCTCTAGATGTAACATGTAAACTACTTCTTCTAAATCACCATTTAGGAAGGTTGTTTTCACATCCATTTGTCATATTTCATGGTAAAAGGGAGTGGGTACTGCTGGTAGGATCTAAATAGACTTAAATATTATAACTGGTGAAAATATTTCATCATATTCAATACCTTGAATTTGATGAAATCCCTTAACCATTAGTCTAGCTTATAAGTTTCAACTTTTCCACCTATACCACTCTTCTTCTTCTTAAAGATCCACCTGTAGTCTATCGAGTTTACCCCTTCAATTTCATCCTCTAAAGTACATTCATTATTGGTGTTCATGGAATCCATTTTAAATTTCATTACTTCAAGCCATAGGACAAAATCATTACCCTCTAAGGTTAGTCGGTAATTAATGGGTTCATCGTAATGTATGATGCAATCCTACTCTCTCTATTGATGAGAAACCAATGTATCTCTCTAATAGATGAGACTTCCTATCAGCCTTTCTAATAGGTTGGGTGTAACAACCCTCCATTTGGAGGCCCAAAACTAACAGATGCTGCAATTATCCATAGTTATTAATCCTCGACGACCAAATACGGTAATGTTAGATACATTGATATAACAGAAACACATGAATATGGAAAAAATTTAAAATCAACAAAAAACTTTTTCATTCGATTTCATAGCATTTCAAATTCATTACATAGTCCCAATACGAGAACAACATTCAGAGAAAATATAATTATTACAACATACGCCAAGAGCAACATATAAAGATGCCACCTTGGATGATCATACTATATAACTAGGCAATTAAACATCTTTGCCTTTGCAACAAAACGCAGCAAAATCAAAACAGAAAAGAACTCGAAATACCTATCATGCCTCCTACACGTCTCCGGAAGCTTATTCGTCTAAAGGGGTACCTAAAAACCTCAACTCTCAAACTACTCAAAATCAATTGAGCACCCGAGAGTTTAAGGGAAAAACATAAACTTCGAGCCAGACCTAAAGCCTTGTATGAACAATAATCTACCATCTCAAACCATTTAGATATCTAGTGAGACCACACCGCTTGGCGGAACGGGTTTTCCCCGCACTAGTATCTTATTCCAAACATTATAAAACCATATATTGTGCTCCTGCCTCCATAATGGTTAAAACATAGCAATTCAAAATATTATGATGATATGCAAACAAGTAAATCAATTTTGGATTTCTCATCCTCATTCATTATAACTATCTGTCTCAATTATAGTTTCTAGGGTCACTATTAACCTATTAGTTTTCATGGGCTGACTAATAACCTGTTTAACGTTATGGACTCCCTGTCCGATTTCATAGTTTTCATGGGATCACCAAGAACCTATTGGCCCCTGCCAATAACTTCATTGTTTCATGGGTTCTCCCGAAACCTATTGGTATCTCCAATAACTTCTCTCTTATCCTAGTTTTCATGGGTTGACTAGGAACCTATCGACTACTGTCAATAACTTAATCCAGATATAGTTTTCATGGGTTCACTACAAACTATTGGCCCATGCCAATAACTCAATCTAATTATAGTTTTCATGGGTTTAATATCAACCTATTGGCCCCTGCCAATAACTTCTCCTAAACATAGTTTTCATGGGTTTACTATGAACCTGTCTACCTGACAACTACTTTAGTCAATATTTTGGCATCCTACATTCTTGTCTAGCTGACCTCCTGGATGCAATTCTACTCATTCAGGACTTAACTTAATTTATATTCACTATGGGTCAACCTAGTTGGTTATTCTGCCTTTCCCCAAAATACAGTTATGGGTCCATTACAATGTGAATATATATATATATATATATATATATATATATATGAAGAAGTAAACATAATAACATAATAATACCATCACCTATGGTTTAATATCCTTGATATCATTTTATATAAAACTTGGTTAATCACTTTAACCTATTAATCAAGGAAAAATTCTTCAAAAACTCCATACTCAAAATCATTTCAAACTCTTTTATTATGCCATGGTTTTCCTTTAAAATGAGATTGGGTTATTAGTTTTGAAAACTAAGGCTTTCAAAACCTTTAATCGTTACTTTTGAAACCATTAGAAAACTTCCTTTTGAAAGAATTCAAATCTTCTTTTCAAAACACTAGGAACCTGCCATTCGAAACACTTCAAAACCTTTCTTTCGAAAGCTTTCGAATGTACTAAAGTATTACCATTCAATTATAGAAGCATAGCTTCGAAACCATTGAAAGTACCCCTTTCGAAACCATTGAAAGTATCTCTTTTGAAATCATTGGGTTTTCCTTAAAATATCTTTTGGGTCATAGTGAATACATACGAAAGTACCCCTTTCAAAACCATTTACCTTTAACTAAAAATGATTAGGGGAAAACTTGATGGCTTCGGAACCATCCTTTCGAAAGCTTCAAAACATTAAGTAAAACATTGAAGGATAGCGTTGAAACCCCCTTTCAAAGCCATTGCGTTCAAAACCCTTGAACCCTTTCGAAAGCTTTTAAGAAGTGACTCAGTATAAGTTTAAAATAAAAGCTACCCTTCGAAAGCATTGATGACTTCTATACATTCGAAAGGCCAAAGGAACGGCAGTAAGGTCTCGACTGGGTCGAAACCACCCTGTTCGAAAATATTTGATTTAAACAACGAACTCATTCGAAAGCTCCACTTAGACAAAGAGGTGGCAATAGATCCATAATCAAATTTTTCGACTTGGTCGAAATTATTCTTTTAAAAACAAGGCAGGCGTTTATCTTTAGAAAGCAAAACAAAGGTTTTGACCCCATCGAAAGCAATGGTTTCGATACCATGTCTTTCGCCTTTCTCCAATCCACTACGTGCCATCATTGTGATACCTTGTGTATTTGTTTCGGCTTTGTTAGGTTTCGACTAGGTCAAAGCGGAAGTAATGGGTCAAAGGTGCTTTTGAAAGAGGCAAAACCCACTTTTCTGGGTAAAACTGATTTAATGTCAATTAAAGCAAACACTTTATAACTAACCTACCTATTTGTAAGCATTTGATTGGTTGCCATCACTTTTCAAATTGTTTTAAAAAATAAATGCTGCATAATTTCAGATCTAAACAAGGATTAATTTAGCAATTAAGCCCTTCCATTAAGCAGAACAAATTAAACAATTAAGTCCTTCATGTAAAATAATTTTATTTCCATAGTAAATTGCTTAGGAAAAATCCCCAAAAATTATAGAAATTCACTTTCAGTATGTTATCTAACATAAAAAATTCCAGACCCAAATTCTTCATAAAATAATTGAATTAAATTTCTAAACCAATTATTCATATTTTCCTTTGAAAATTCATAACAAATTTTCCATAGCTTGGAAAATTACAAAAATTGAAACCCATCTCCGAAATCCTATTTTACATGACATAAAATTTTCTCATCGCATTCGAAATCAATTATAATCAGTTTTAGCTTTAAAATCGTGTAAAATGATTATCTGATATTTTGCTTAAATCAAACATAGCAAAATCCAAACATATCATCAATCAAAAATTATCTTAATATTGGATTTAATCTTAAACCCAAAAACAAATGATCATAAAACAAAATAAAGATGATTTAGATTATTATTCACCTTGATTACGATAAGGAACTTGAGGTTTGATTGAGATTAATTTCCCCTAGCTTGAATCCTTAGCTTTGATTTAATTTTCTCCTCTTTTCTTCCTTAGCAATGGCCGGCTATTCTTTTCTTTGTTTACGTTTTTGTGAAATCAAAATGAACGTGAATGTTATAAGGAACGAGAATATAAGGGCAAAGTAAATTTAAGGCGGCAATTACCCTAATACCCTTGCGTTAATTAATTAACATGTATAACCATTTGTAGCCCATTTATTTAATTAAGATCGGCCTTTGAGTATTTTCAAATCTCAATTCCCTTATCACTCTAATTATTTACATTATTCTACTTAATTTGTCTATTTAAATCTCCTGAATAATGTTATAAAAAATTAGGCGTGTTACAGACTCCCCTATTTAAAGAATTTCGTCCTCGAAATTTAGTAAGTCCTAAATACTGAACATAACAATCAGCTGTAACAAATCCTAATAACCATACTAGCCTACCTGACTAGCAACTATCTATATAAATCTAATATAGACAATCCCTCAAAGCAGATCACGATAAGTATCTCTAATCCTGTCTTCGGTCTCCCGTATAGTCCTTCTCGTTGTCGCTCCACTGAACTTTCACCATCTTGACTATCTTGTTCCTCGACCTTTTCTCATCTCTCGCTACAACCCAAACTAGTTGTCTAATGTTGATAAGAAAACTTGTCAACACCTCAATATTGGGTTGGAAGTATGAGTAATTCCTTCATGGTTACCTTTTGAACAAGTGAGGGTAACAAACACCTTATGAGTAGGTAAAGACGGTTGAAAATCTCACTTTGGTAACTTATGATTAGTGGTTGAGAATTAAAAATCTAAGTGCACTGGAAAAGCGAGGAGTTTCGACTTCGTCGAAAGGGGTGAGCTCTTGATGTCTTGTGATCCCGAGCTTAAACTCCACGAAACTATTTACACTTGTGGTTTTGCCTCAGTCGAAGGGTAACCTTCCGACTAAGTTAGGACGTCGAATGATAGTAATCACGTGAAGTAAGAACTTCATAGTTGCAGCATAGTCAAAATCATCATAATTTTTCTTTTTATTGAACTGAGATATACAAGTTGATTAAAGCCCCAATTAGATTTAGAAATTAGGGTTTACAAGCTTCTGAAAGTATAAGTAAGAAGAGAGTGAAAAATCGGCCCCCCCACCTCATATAAACATAGGGTCCTATTTATAGGTGTGGGTTGGCACCTTTCGACCGAGTGTTGGTTGGAAGGTTTGCTTTCCTGCTTTTGTGCACATCTCTTGAGTCATTGCTTTCGACCTAGTCAGAAGGTCTATGTGGTCACCCTTCTACTACTGTTGAAGACAAGCTTCCTTCTGGCTGGCTTTGTTCTTTTGAACTCCGTCAAAAGGCTTATTGCTTTACTATTTCTGACTTCATCGAAAGGTACTGTTTGGTTTCTTTCGACTCCGTTGAAAGGTGTATAGTTGTGCCCTTCCTTTAACTGTGACATGCCGCATAAATTGATAAATAAGTAGGCTTCTGATGCTGTCGAAACATGAGCTTTGTAGGTTTCTAATGATTCAATCGAAACGCTCTTTGGGAGATTAGCTTCTGGAGACTCCATTCGAAAGCCTTCCATCTAACTGGCGTGGAACCTTGTTTCTTCCTTTATGAGTGAAAATGGCTTTAACCAATTCGAAAGGCTTATATATGCTTTCGAAAGGGTTGAATTGGCTATTCATTCTTCTGGTGGAGGTAAATGTAGATGAAACCAATCGCTACGAATGGTTTGGCGCGAAATGCTGAAAGCTTGCTATTCTCTGCTTTCGAAAGCTATCTTTTGACCCTGTCGAAAGCTCTTTGCTTATCCACAAATTTGTCGAAACATCCTTTTGACCTCTTCGAAAGGAGCTGCTGGCGCCATCATCTTATTGTCGAAAGCTTTATCTAATTGTTGAAGTAGACCATCCTAATTCCTTCTGATCTTCATTAATTCTCTTGTTCCTTCTTTCATACTTTTATTCCTGAGAATATTTTATATATAACATCTAACAAAAGTCAAATTAGGCTCCACTACCAAATCTTCCAACCCTGTCGGAGGAATAGTAGTCTCTGGATCATGCACATACTTGTGAAGATGAGACACATGAAACACATTATGGACACCTGTCATACTGCTCGGCAACTCTACTCTGTATGCGAGCTTTCCTATCCTCTCTATAATCTGGAACGGACCAACTTATCATAGTGCTAGTTTCCCCGGCTTTCCGAATCGTACCACACCCTTCATCGGTGTTACTTTAATGAAAACCTTGTCTCCAACTGATAATTCTAGGTCTTTACACCTCTTATCTGCATAACTCTTCTGTCTAGACTGAGCTTCCTTCATCCTTTCTTGGATTAACTAAATCTTCTCTGTCGCCTCTCTAACCAGATCTGGACCTAAGACCAATCTGTTTCCAGTCTCCAACCAATATGCTGGTGATTTGCATGGCCTTACATACAAAGCTTCAAAAGGCACCATTCCTATACTAGTCTGATAACTATTATTACAGAAAAACTCAACCAAATGTAAGTGATCTTCCCAAGGTCCACAAAAGTCCAATACATAAGCTCTTAACAAATCCTCAAGTACCTTATTAACTCTTTCTGTATGCCCATCCATCTAAGGATGATATGTAGTACTCATCTTGAGCTTACTGCCTAACACATCCTGTAGACTCTTCCAGAATTCACCAGTGAACAAAGCATCTCTGTCACTGACTATATCTCTAGGAATTCCGTGTAGTCTAACTATGTTCTTCATGAACAACTTAGCTAAATCAGGTGTCGTCCTGGTTGACTTAACCGAAATGAAACGGGCACTCTTGGTCAACCTATCCACTATAACCCATATACTTTTATTTCCGTATTTGTCCTCGGCAACCCGTCAATAAAATCCATGGATAACGAATCCCATTTCCAAACTGGAATCTCTAAAGGTTAAAGCAACCCACTCGGCTTTTGATGTTCGACCTTCACTTGTTGAAAGTTTGCACGCTACCTAACCCACAAGCCAACATCCCTCTTCATACCTTCCTAGTAGAAGCTCCTCTTCATATCTTGATACATCTTGGTCCCTCCAGGATGAATCGTAAATTTGGATCGGTGACATTCTCCAAGAACTTCTTTCCTTAAGTCCTCAACATTCGGAACACACAATCGTCCCTTCTTTCTCAAACATCCTCTATGGTCAAGTCTAAAATCCTTTAGATCATTGATCTTGGTTCCAACCTCCATGCTTCTAATCTTCTCGCCTAATAACGGATCATCCTTCTGCTTAGAAGCAATCCTCTCGATCAAAACTGGTCGAACTTCCAAATAGGAAAACATGGTGGTACTTTGACTAGAACTAGCAGTGGATCTTAACAGCACACTACAAGTAGTCAAAGTTTCTAAATCCTTCCATTCTACCAACATAGCCAACACCACATTCTGACGTCTCCTGCTAAGAACATCCGCTACTTTATTTTCTTTCCTAGGAGTATACTCTATACCAAAATCATAAGCAGCCAAAACTCCAGCCACCTATGTTGTCTCATATTCAGCTCCTTCTGAGAGAATAAGTACCTTAAAGACTTATGATTTGTGTATAGCCCAAACCTCTCCCCTAAGAGATAATGTCTCCAAATCTTCAATGCAAATTTCATCGCACCCAACTCCAAATCATGAGTAGGATATCTCACTTCATGCGGTCAAAGCTGTTGTGAAGCGTAGGCAAACACTTTACCCTTCTGCATCAACATAGCTCCTAATCCCATCCCACATGCATCGGTATACACCACCAACCCCTGGTTTCTGTCTGGAACTACTAACACATGTGCATTGGTCAATAAATGCTTTAACTTAAGGAATGCTTCCTTACCTTTTTCGGACTAGACAAACTTCACATCCTTCCCGTTAACTTAGTCAAAGGTGCTGCTACCCACGATAAACCCTTGATGAATCTCCGGTAATAGCCAGCAAGTCTAAGAAAACTTCTAACCTTAGTCACCATCTCTGGTCTCTTCCAATTATTAACAGTTTCGATCTTATCTGGATCGACTGACAACCACTTCTATGAAACCACGTACCAAAAAACTTTACCTCTTTCTTCCAAAAATGACACTTGGAAATCTTTGCCTTTAGCTGATGCTGCCTCGGCGTCTCAAGCACTACTCTAAGATGATCCTCATGCTCTCTTTCATCCTTAGAGTATACCAAAATGTCATCTATAAACACCAACAAAAACCTATCCAAGTACTCTCGGAAAACTCGGTTCATCAAATCCACGAAGAAAGCAGGTGCATTCATTAACCCGAATGGCATCACTAACCACTCATACGAACCATACCTATTCTGAAATGCTGTTAAAGGAATATTGTCCTCTACCTCTCTTAACTGATGGAAACCTGTCGCCAAATCCAACTGGGAAAACACTCTAGCTCCACACAACTGATCAAATAGATCACCTACTCTCGGTAAAGGATATTTATTCTTAATCGTCCTCTCGTTCAACTTACGATAGTCGATACATATCCTCAACGACCCATCTTGTTTCTTCACAAACACTGTGGCCGCTCCCTAAGGAGAACTGCTTGGTCGAATAAAATTCCTTCCTTCTAGATCCAGTAGCTGCACCTTTAATTCCTTCATCTCGGTCGGTGTCATTCTGTTATGTGGTCTACTAGCAGGCTTAGCTCCTGGCACAAGATCTATTCGCAACCAACACCTCGTTTCGGTGGTAGTCCTGTAACCGGCTCAAAGACATCTGCAAACTCTCTAGCTACTCGAACCTGACTTAACTCTACTCCTACTTCCATAGCACTTAACAAAGCACAAGTACTCCGGCCAGAATTCTCCACTGAGAATATAATTCGGTTATGACTATCAGGGTGTCTTAGTGATATCTCCCAATCTTGGCAAAATATCCTAGCCTCATACTTACTCAACCAATCCATACACAAAATGATTCCGAAATCTACGAAACTGAAAACATACAGTCTATATGCAAACTTATGACCTAACAATTCTAGTTCTAACTGATTACATCTCATCCCTAAGGTTGCATACCCTCCTATTGGATTCGCAACCCTTAAGGAAGTAACAATGTATGTGGGCTCTAAGCATAACCTATCAAGCAAATTCTGAGATATAAATGAATGTGATGCACCGATATCAAATAGTATCCTATCTGGTATACTCTGAATCAAAAGCGTACCTTCCATCACAGTTTTTCCTTTTTCAGCTACAGTTGGCCTAGCAGATGATTGTTTAACATCAAAAACCTTTCCATTGTATGCCCTAACTGGCTCTGGACACCGGTTCTTATAATGCCCAACTTGATCATAATTGAAACACTTCACATTCTTCTTTCATACAGCTTTCTTCCCCTTGCCCGATCGACACTCATGGGCATAATGACCTTTCTTGTCACACTTGAAGCAAACTAAATCAACCTTTAACTTCTTGGCAGCCTCCTCCTTTTGGGCTCCCTTCTTCTTAAAGAATTTCCTCTTCTTTCCCTGAGGGCCTTGGATTTCAACCAGCTTTTCTTTAGCCCAAACAGCAAGCATCTCCTCATGTTGGATTGCCATCTCCACAACTAAATTACAAGGATCACAAATATATGTTAGAGTCTCCCTAACAATCTCAGGCCTCAATCCCTAAATGAACTTCTCATTCCTTCTTATGACGGTGTCTATAGTAGCATACCCATATCAGGACAACTCATCAAACTTAGTAGCATACTCAATTACCGACATCCGTCCCTGCATCATATCCATAAACTTTCTCATCAACACTGACTTAGCAATTTCAGATGAAAACCTCTGTTCAAACCTTCTTCTAAAATCTGCGCAAGACAACTCCTCCTTTGGAACTCCGGTAGTAACACTATTCCACCAATGAAGTGCCGCTCCTTGCAACTGCCTGGAGCCAGCCTTCTCTTTAGCTCATCATCTAAACCCAAATCAGTGAAGATTCCTTCACAGTGCAACAACCAATTTTCAACTTCTATGGCATCCTCTGTTCCCATAAATGGCTTCCCACTAAGACTGGTGTAGTCTATGTTAAACTTAGCATAGTTATTCCCAACTCGAGCCACATGATTAGATCCTCCAACGTTCCCAGCAACTCCAGCAGCAGCTCCGGCTTGCATCATATTGACGAAAAACTGATACATCGCCGCCGTATCCATTGGTGGATTTCCAACACCCATATTGGCATCTGCATTTTGGTTAGCGTTAGCCCGTCGACTCGAGTTCCTCCTGGTGGGTCGAACACTTCCGTTGGTTGTGGTGCTTCCTCCACCTAGATTTCCTCTTCCGTTTCCTGCCTCCATATCTTCTTTCTTGTAAATCTGCATACGATCCTTAGTAAGATAAAGAAGAACGGTCTATTAGAGAGGGAAATACGTACTTTTATATATATATATATATATCAAATACAAGTAGGTTACTATAGCATTAACCCAAATCCCGATCTTATTCTCTGATTCATTGGATTGTGTTTTGAAAAATATTTTAGGTTTAAATTTCTTTTAAGTTTCATAAACCTATGCTCTGATACCAACTTCTAACATTCGCCACTTGGAGGCCCAAAACTAACGGCTACGGATGCTGCAGTCATCCATTGTTATTAATCCTCGGTGACCAAATATGGTAATGTTAGATACATTGATATAACAGAAACGCATGAATATGGAAAAAAGTTAAAATCAACAAATAACTTTCTAATTCCATTTCAAAGCATTTCAATTTTGTTACATAATCCTAATACGAGAACCATGTTAAGAGAAAATATAATTATTACAACATACGCCAAGAGCGACATATGAAGATGTCCCCTTGGATGACCGGAGTATATAATTATGCAATTAAACATATTTTCCTTTGTAACAAAACACAACGGAATCAAAACAGAAAAGAACTCGAAATAGCTATCATGCCTTCTGCACTTCTCCGGAAGCTTATTCGTCTAAAGTGGTACCTAAAAACCTCAACTCAGAAACTACTCAAAATCAATTGAGCACCCGAGAGTTTAAGGGGAAAATATAAACTATGAGTCAGACATAAAGCCTGGTATGAATAATAATCTATCATCTCAAACCATTTAGATATCTAGTGAAACCACGCCGCTTAGCGGAACGGGTTTTCCCCTCACTAGTATCTTATTCAATACTTTATAAAACCATATACTGTGCTCCTGCATCCATAATGGTTAAAACATAGCAATTCAAAATATTATGATGATATGCAAATAAGTAAATAAATTTTGGATTTTCCATCCCCATTCATTCTGACTCTGTCTCAGTTATAGTTTCTAGGATCACTATTAACCTAGTAGCTTTCATAGGCTGAATAATAACCTGTTTAATGTTTATGGACTCCCTGTCTAGTTTCATAGTTTTCATGGGATCACTAAGAACCTATTGGCCCTTACCAATAACTTCATTGTTTCATGTGTTCTCCCTAAACCTATTAGTGTCTCCAATAACTTCCCTCTTATCCTAGTTTTCATGGATTGACAAGGAACCTATTGACTACTGTCAATAAATTAATCCGGATATAGTTTTCATGGGTTCACTACAAATCTGCTGGCCCCTACCAATAACTCAATCTAATCACAATTTTCATGTGTTTACTATGAAACTATTGGCCCATGCCAATAACTCTTCCTAAACATGGTTTTCATGGGTTTACTATGAACCTGTCTACCTGACAACTTCTTTAGTAAATATTTTGGCATCCTACATTCTGGTTGAGCTGACCTCCTAGATGCAATTCTACTCATTTAGAAGTTAACTTAATTTATATTCACTACTGGGTCAACCAAGATGGTTATTCTACCCTTCCCCAAATACAGTTATGGGTCTATTACAATGTGAATATATATATATATATATATATGAAGAAGTAAACATAATAACATAATAATACCATCATCTGTGGTTTAATATCCTTGAAATCATTTTATATAAAACTTGGTTAATCCCTTTAACCTATTAATCAAGGAAAACTTCTTCAAAAACACCATACACAAAATCATTTCAAACTCTTTTATTATGCCGTGGTTTTCCTTTTAAATGTGCTTGGGTTATTTGTTTTGAAAACTAAGGCTTTCGAAACCTTTAGTCATTACTTTAGAAACCATTGGAAAACTTCCTTTCGAAAGAATTCAAATCTTCTTTTCAAAACACTAGGCACCTGCCTTTCAAAACACTTCAAAACCTTTCTTTCGAAATCTTTCGAATGTAATAAAGTATTACCATTCAATAAAAGAAGCATAGCTTCAAAACCATTGGAAAGTACCCCTTTCGAAACCATTGAAAGTATCTATTTCGTAATCATTGGGCTTTTCCTTAAAATATCTTTTGGGTCAGAGTGAATACTTACGAAAGTACCCCTTTCGAACCATTTACCTTTAACTAAAAATGATTGGGGAAAAACTTGATGGCTTTGGAACCATCCTTTCGAAAGCTTCAAAACATTAAGTAAAACATTGAAGGATAGCATTGAAACCCCTTTTTGAAGCCGTTGCCTTCGAAACCCTTGAACCCTTTCGAAAGCTTTTTGGAAGTGACTCAGTATAAGTTTAAAATAAAAGCTACCCTTCGAAAGCATTGATGACTTCAATACATTCAAAAGGCCAAAGGATCGACAACAAGGTCTCGACTAGGTCGAAACCACCCTTTTCGAAAACATTTAATTTATAAACAAGGAACTTATTCGAAAGCTCCATTTAGACAATGAGGCGGCAACAGATCCATAAGCAAAGGTTTCGACTTGGTCGAAAGCATTATTTTGAAAACAAGGCAGGTGCTTATCTTTGGAAAGCGAAAACAAGGTTTTGACCCCTTCCGCCTTTCTCCAATCCACTATGTACCATCATTGTGATACCTTGTCTACTGATTTCGGCTTTGGTAGGTTTCGACTAGGTTAAAGTGGAAGTAATAGGTCGAAAGGTGCTTTTGAAAGAGGCCGAACCCACTTTTCTTGGAAAAACTGATTTAATGCCAATTAAAGCAAACACTTTATAACTAACATGCCTATTGGTTAGCATTTGATTGGTTGCCATCACTTTTCAAATTCGTTATAAAAATAACTACCGCATAATTTCAGATCTAAACAAGGATTAATTTAGCAATTAAGCCCTTCCATTAAGGAAACCAATTAAACAATTAAGTCCTTCATCTAAAATAATTTTATTTTCATAGTAAATTGCTTAGGAAAAATCCCCAAAAATTATAGAAATTCACGTTCAATATGTTATCTAACATATAAAAATTCCAGATGCAAATTCTTCATAAAATAATCGAATTAAATTTCTAAACCCAATTATTCATATTTTCCTTTGAAAATTCAAAACAAATTTTCCATAGCTTGGAAAATTACAAAAATTAAAACCCATCTCCCAAATCTTATTTTACATGACATAAAATTTTCTCATGGCATTTGAAATCAACTATAATCGTCTTTACCCATAAAACCTTGTAAAATGATTGTCTAATAATTTGCTTAAATCAGACATAGCAAATTCCAAGCATATCATCAATCAAAAATTATCTTAATATTGGATTTAATCTTAAACCTGAAAACAAATTATCATAAAATGAAATAGGGATGATTTAGATTATTATTCACCTTGATTAGGATAAGGACTTGAGATTTGATTGAGATTAATTTCCCCTAGCTTGAATCCTTAGCTTTGATTTAATTTTCTCCTCTTTTCTTCCTCAGCAATGGCTGGCTATCCTTTTCTTTGTTTATGTTTCTATGAAATCAAAATGAACGCGAATGGTATATGGAACGATAATAGAAGGGTAATGAAAATATAAGGCGGCAATTACCCTAATATCCTCGCGTTAATTAATTAACATGTATAACCATTTGTACTCCATTTATTTAATTAAGCTCGACCTCTAAGTATTTTCAAATCTCAATCCCCTTATCACTCTAATTATTTACATTATTTTATTTAATTTGTCTAATTAAATCTCTTGAATAATGTTATCAAAAATTAGGGGTGTTATATTGTATCTTATGGGGTGGAGTTAAATTTGTTCGTCTCCATGATCTATATCAATGTTAGCTTCGCGGATTCCATCCAAGTCTTTCGCAGCACTATTAATTTCCCTAAGAAAAATTCCTTCTCTAAAAAGCGACATGTATTGAAATAATAATCTTTCATTCCACTATGTGGTAGAACATATAACTATGGAAATCTCTAGGATACCCTTTAAACGTGCACAATATAAATCTAACTTTGAGATTTTTGGAACTTATATTCTTAACATAGGTAGGACAACCCCACACCTTACGGCAATTAAGGTGGGGTTGCTTCCCAATTGTAGCTCGTATGGTGTTAAAGGTACATAGTAAGATGGAGTTACATTTAACATATGTGCTGCAAATTGTTGTGCATACCCCTAAAATGAAAGAGGTAACCCAACTCAACTCATCAGAGATCGAACCGTGTCAAACAAGGTTTAATTTATCCTTTCCAAAACATAATTGTCCTGCGGGATATTAGGTGGAGTGGCTTGAGTGATAACCTTATTATCTTTTAGGTATTCTTATAGTTCATATACAAGATGCTCAATTTATTAAACGGATTTCAATTTTTTATTCAACTTTTGGTTTTCTACTTCTGTTTGAAATGTAAACAAATTCTCATAGAACATCGATTTAGGTTTCATAAGATACACATATCCATATATAGAGTGGTAATTGGTGAATGTAACGCAGAATATAGTTATGCCTCTTACAACTATAGAGAATGAGCCGCATACATTTCTATGTATAAGCCCTAGGAGCTCATCTACTATTTCAATGCTCCATTTGAAGGGGTGATTTTCCATTTTATCTTTGAGACATAACTCACAAGTATCAAAGGATTTTAAATCAAATGAAGGGAGACAACCATCGTTTCTTAACTTGTGCAGTGTTTCTCATTGATATGACCTAGTTTACAATGCTATAAATAAGTATCATTGTCCATAGGCGCATTAACAATATTAACAATATTTATAGTAGTCACATTATTATGATTAAGAACATGAATGTCTTCATTGAATGTATCATAACACAATGTTTCATTTGAATCGAATATTCATAATATCCTTATTGAAAACAAAACTGTATCCATCCATAGTCAAACTAGAAATAGAAATAATACGACATATAAAGTTCGATACATAAAAGAAATTATTTAAAACTAAAACATGTCTATTAGCAAGCTTCATGTGGTACTCTCTTACTGCTACAATAGCGCCATTTTCACACTTTAGCTATTTACAAAGATTTTCTACAATAAAGAAATCTTTATAAGAGGAATTAGTGTACTTTTTCTCTTCTAGCGTCTAATCGAAATAGTTGCGCCTCCAATGACCCCTCTAATGATGGCGATGACATTCACCCACATTACTTGAACACTTTCCAACCTTAGCCTTACATTTCCAATGATGCTGCCTAACATTAGTTCTGATATTCCCATAACTTTAAGTTTAAGACTTTATACTATGAAAACCTATGAAACTCTATACTATATATGCTACATAGTTATTATCGACCATATAGCTTTGTGTTTTATAAATCAAAGACTTAAACATAGTTTGATATTAAAGAGGGACAATGGCCATTTTGGCTATAACCATGCAGCATTTCATCAATATACATGGTTTTATTATTTTGGCCCAATGGCCTTATACTTTATAGATCAAAGGCTTTAACATAATTTTGTATAAATGGGGCACGATAGCCCTAAATGGCGATATTGACGTCGAGTTTCATCAATACAATGGTTTTATTAAATTTGGCTTTATAGCCTATAGTTTTGTGGTATGATAACCTCTAAGTGATATCGACTTTCATCGATATCATTTTATAAAAGCATAAATCTTAGCATAAATATTTTGAGTAAAGTAATGGCTATAATTTTCCTTGTTTAAGTATGATTTTAAAGGTTAAATCATTAACAAAGATTTATGTTTTCAAGGAAATACAAAGGGTATTTAGCCCATAATTTTACTAGAATTATTGTTCTTATCACCTTTAGATAAATCGTGATATGATGAATTGACTCAGAGATTAGAAAACCAAATAGAACTGGTGTAGGATCGCACCCTACACTTCAGCCGTTAGCCCCAAGCTGATATAAGTCCAAAATTCCAATGCATATGGCTTTGTCACGAGTAAGACTAAAAATATATTTATGTATAGAAAGGAATACACGGAGATGAGATTGGTTATTGGTTGGCCCGCAAAACCATTAGGATCAGTTGACCCTAGAAATATAAGTTTTGGACAGACTGACTAGTTTCCCTCTAACAGTAAGTTAAAACATTTGATATATCCGGTAGGCCCGAGTCGGCCATATAGGTTCTTTGTTACCCTATGAAAACTAAATGTTGGGACATATGGTCCATTGATTAGATAGAATTTTCATGATTACCCCAGTAGAATGCATGCATATCATTATTGTGTTATGTTGTCACTATTTTGATTATAGGAGCATGATTATGATTAACATAAATTTAGAGGATACTAGTGAGAGGAAAACCCGCTCAGCGGCATGGTCTCTTTAGATATCCATTAATCGAGATGGCATATTATTATTCACACTAGACTTTTTGTCTGATCCGAAGTTTTTGTTTTTCCCCTTTAACTCTCAGGTGGTCATTTGAGTAGTTCAGGAGTAAGACTTTCAGGTTAAATGGGTTTTTATGAATAAAGCTTCTGGAGATGTGTAGGAGGCAAAGCTAGCTATGTAGGAAACTGTCTACTATTTTTGTCCACTATGTAATGTTATTATTTTTTATGTATGTAATGGCAGAAACTGCATCCGTCTACTGGTAAACTTTGATCAACCAAGGGGGCTTCTTCATATGTCGCTCTTAGAGTATTTTGTAATTATTATATTTTCTATGAACTTGGGCAACATTTAGGATTATGTAATGAATATGAAATATTATCTTTGAAATGAAATATGAAAGTTGTTTTGAAATTATGTTAAGAAAATTTCATATTCTTGTGCTTCTGATGTTATTGAACAATTAACATTACCACATTTTATCATTAGGAATTAATACTATAAATGACTAAAGCATCTATAGCAGTTAGTTTCGGGGCTCAAAATGGGGGACGTTATAGTTATTGACTAGTCCACCTAGGTTAAAGATTCCAAATGGTACAAAGCCATTTATACTTTATATTGATGCTTGTGGCACTAGACTCGGAGATGTATTGATATGGAAAGGTAGGGAAATAGCATAGCCAATAGACAGTTATATACCCACTAGAGAAATAACATAGCTAGTAGCCAGTAGAAAGTTATAATATCACCGAAATTTGTATAGAAAATGTTTTGGTTATCATAAGGTAAAACCCGTCCGTGTTTATGTGCGACATGGTCTTATGAGATACCATTGATTTTAGAGGATTTTACGAGTGACAATAAATAAAATTCCTTATGATTTGAGTTTCTCACTATGGTTTTACTAGACTGATCTGGGCGTTATTTTCTTAATGCTTGGGTCAGCCCGAGCATATTTTCTAGATTTTGTTGGATGCTTTGGAGCTTCCAAGTGACAATCTAGATTCTCCAAGACGTATTCACATACCTTATCTTCTTCCGTTGTTGTTGCTACCTTTTCTGTTTGTATTAATAAGCATTTGTAAGGACAGGCTGTCATAACTATCCAAGCTAATAATAGGTTAATGTACAAATGTTGTGTATAAATAAAGATGATTTCTTTTTGCAAATATTTTGTGTATATTATATATTGCTCATCCCGATGTGAGATTTTGTTCTGCCTTTTCCCTTCTTTCACCCCGAACGACCTGTCCTTCAGACACTTAAATGATCGGCTTATGAATTCTAAGGATGTATTAAGTGTCATCTTTTAGGTGTAAGAAAGGTAGATCGTTACAACTTGGTATCAAAGCTTAGGTTGAGTGAACATTTAGGCTTTGGTGGGGTTAGCTCACTTGAGATAGGTAAGTGAGACCCTAGGATGAGTTTGAGTGTATATACTGAGTGCATATTTGTTAGTGCTATAAAAATGTTTTATATTGTATTGATTTATCAGTTAAGTGGTTTATGAATTTTGGTCGAGACGTGTGGCACCACGGTGTCGATAGGGGTTTCTAAATACTTAAACTATGCAAATAGACATAGTATTGTTTTAAAAGCTGGTAAATGAAATAATTTTACCTAGGAATATTTTTTATAAAGGAATAATTTTCAAAAATAAAGTAAAGTTATTATTGATGTGATTATTGTTAGGAGTTGATAATATTTAATTATTATCATATAGGTTTTAATTAGTCATGCTCGTCCAATTTTGAGCATTGACTATTGTCTGATTTATTAGTAGTTTTTCCTTTTAATTATGGGTTGGGCAGGTAGAAATTTGGGGGAACATTGAAACGAATACATTGTGAATTAAGTTTCACAGTTTGACTATAAGACATTCGACGATATGTTGGGTAAAAAGTATTGGATTTTAATAAAAGGGTATTTATTAAAAATAAAGCAAACATATTTTAAAAATGAACATTTGAGGAAAGATTTTATATATACAGTGATTTATAAATCAGAATTATAAAATATATTTTGAAAATAAGATGGACTTTCAAAGATTTTAAATCTCGGTGACTTTGATAAAGTTTTCAAATGGTTTTCAAGGTTTGGGAGAAATAGTAATAAATTTACTTAAAAATACTTCGAAGTATAAATACTATGAAAATAATTTTTTATAGAAATAATTGGGTAATGTGGTTGGTTTGGGTAATGGTTTTCAAGCATTCTACCGTTCTTAGCTCCTTACCAGACCAATTGGGTAAAGAGGTTGGATTGGTCAACTCAATTTTAAGACACAAATTATTTTGGGCCTACATATAAATAGAATGAAGTGGATAGAATTAAAAATCAGATGTTTTGTATATACTCTTAGGATGTAGAAGAGTATTATACAAATTAATAAATTAAAATTATTTTATGAAAAGGTTTCATAAATAATTTGTATCATTTAGGAATGGTTGAACTTAACTTGGAATTATTATGAAATGTTTTCAAAAATATTGCGAGGAGGGTTGAAATTAGTTGGGTAGTAAGAACGAATAAGATAAGTACGTAGGTTGTACCTAGATCATTTTTCTTTTTCACAAAAGTCTCGATCCAAGATTCGAGTACATGACTTGAGGTGTTTCACACCGTTCCGAATATGGATCTATCACTCAATTTTTGACGGCGAACACTTGATGAGGGTTCTTATTCTAGAAGCAAAGTTTTACATCATAGTATATGATTATGTATGGAGAAAAGAGGTTTCTAATTGAGAAGCTTGATCGGAGTCCGCACTAAAGAATCGAGTGAGCGATACTAGTTCGGAAGTAAAGCTATGTATTCGAGTGAGTGATTGAATCATATTTTGCATAGGGATGATCTACGTACATCATTCGAGCTGATGTGTAGAGTTAACTGTTTCTAGGTTTAGGGGTGTCCTAAAATTTAGGAGTCGAAATTATTTTAAGAGGGAGAGTGTAACAACCCGAAATTTCACCGCTTTGATTTGGGAATATTTAATTAATTTTAAAAATTCAAAAAATAGATTTTATAATTAAAACAAAACTCTTTTAAATATTAAATAATGATGGTGAAATAGTTTTTCAAATTATTTCACAAAAATATATAGTTCGAAGAAAAATAAAAAATGTGACCAGAATTCGTTACCCGAATTTTCGACTTTTCACCGGCTAAAAGTTATAGGAAACATTGTGAACTCTTTAGTGTAAATATACACATTTAGTTTGAGGCTTAGTGGTTGCTATGGGTAATTAAATCTTTGAATTTTTTGTTGTTTGTTTATTTGATAATTAAATAATCCACTATCAAATCTAAACCAAAATATAACTCTTGAAATATCTAGGAGAAACACGTGAGTTATATGACATAGTCATCTTCGATGATGCTATACTATCTGTATAAATCTCATTTTGTTCTCCTAGGACAAATGATAGGGATATCCATCCACTTAAACCATTAGGGGGTGATCCCTGCTCCTATGTATTGTCCGATGTCCAAAAGAACCGGATTTTAGTTTACCGAAACTATCGAATATTGATTCGAAGAGACCAGAATCGGATAAATATAAATTATCTGAAAACCACTTCGATCCAGCTCAAGCATTTTGAAATAAAGATATCTTAAAGATGACTGGAGATAGATCTTTTGAAGTGTAAGGGCTACTTGCTACTAATCTTAAGGGTGATTCCAAAATAGATGTAGTGGAGGTAGAGCCTTTAGTTTCGTTCAGACCTAGAACGAACTTGTATGAATGAACGTTGGCATTACATTTCTACCTGGAGGGCAGTGTTAGCATTCCTAGATGGTTGCTATATAAAAAAGAAATTGTATCCTCATCAACTGGGAAAATGACTAAAGCAGGCACATGCGGTAGGGCTATGTGGGTTTTGATCATCCTAAGATCTGGTGTCGATATCTTTTTGTATGCTTCGGGGTTTATTATGGTTGTTCGATTGAAACTAATGGGTGATCATATTCGTTGCTATCCAGTAAGGGGTAGGGTCGGTCCTGAGTAGCAGAAGGGTAATGCATTGTGGCCTCCCGTACATAGGTGTGCGGATTCGGCGGGTAGACCCTTACTCTTTTATAGTTGGAATCCATTTTCCAATACGAGCCTTCGGACTGATTATATATCTATTGTGCTAGAATTTAATAATGTAATAATTTCTGCTATAATTAATATGTATTTGTATCCTAGACATTATTATAATATCACTGAATTTTGTATTGGTTATCGTAAGGTAAAAACCTGTTTGTGATTATGTGCGACATGGTCTTACGAAATACCTTTGATTTGAAAGGATTTTACAAGTTACAATAAATAAATTTTCTTGTGATTTGAGTTTCACATGCTGGTTTTACCAGACTGGTCCGGGCATTATTTTCTTATAATGCTTGGGTCAGCCCAAACATATTTTCCAGATTTAGCTCAATGCTTTGGAGCTTTCAGGCGACGAGCTGCATTCTCCAAGACCTATTTACGTATCTTATCTTCTTCTACTGTTGTTGCTTCCTTTTATGTTTGTGTTAATCAGCATTTCTAAGGATAGTTTGTTATAATTGTTTAGGCTGATAATAGGTTAATGTACTCTGATGTTGTGTATAAATAAAGATGATTTCTTTTTGTAAATATTTTGTGTATATTATATATTGCTCGACACGATGTGAGATTCTGTTTTGCCTTTTTCTTTCTTTCACCCCAAAGGACATGTCTTTCTGACACTTAAATGATCGTCACATGAACACCGAGGATGTATTAAGTGTGATCATTAGGTGTAAGAAAGGCAGATCATTACAACGATCCAGCCTTTATCATTGAATTGATTCACCTAGATGACATGGAAGTGGAGTTGGAACCTATTGTTCCTTAGAGACCTATTCATATATTAGAGCATGTAGTGAAAAGGCCTCAAAATTTAAAAGTAAATTTGGTTCATGTGCAATGGAGAAACGATCCAGCGGAGAAAACTTGGGAACCAGAAAAGAAAATTCATGACTCTCATTTTGAACTCTTTACTAGTACGTTTTCCATTTGGTTGTTAGGTTGCTTAGGTTAGTGAAATTGTTTTTGGATGTTTATTTTCCTGTATGATTTTCTTGGATTATTTTGATTCATTGTTCAATTGTATACATTATTGCTAAGACTATGTAATATTAGAAGCTAAGATTATATTACCTAGGAAAATGTTGTGTTATACTGATTATGCTACGTTGATACTTAGATGTGATGTATGCTTGCATTCATATACAACTATATACTTGTTATTATTAGAATGTTTTGCATACATGCCTATTGCCATACTATTTGCATACATGTAGGAAGCTACCAGTTGTATTTTTTCATATTGATATCATATCATACTCATCATTCATATTCATGCCAATGTGTTGATTCCATAATTGTCTATTTTGCTGTATTTTTGATAAATTGTATGTTTGTATATGGATGTATTTATGGATGTATGGATGTACAAATGGATGTGTACTAAGTGTATACCTAAGCTGTATATGTTTAAATGCTAGGAAGCAAGTTACATTTTCCATCCATTATAATTTCGAGGATAAAATTATTTTAATCGGGGAGAATATAACACTCTACACGTTTAACAATAAAATAAATAACTATAATGGGTAAAACTATTATTTCACTAAAGAGGACAAAATGTGAAATTTTGTAAAGAGTGAATTAGGAGATGAAATTTGTAGCGTCGCATACAACAATTTTTTTGATCAAGTTTCATTATCAAATGTCAGAAATGGACATATAGCTTGGAGATTATAAACAAAAGAATAAATTTATTTGGAATGGGCTGGTTAGGTCTAATAGCCCATTAGTACCAATTACAGTACTAATATCCCTTCTCAGTAATGAAAGAAACATATGCTGATTTTCTTTCTTCATCTCCCTCTCCTACACAAACTAAACAAACCCCATATCTTATATTCTTGATCAAAAATTAAACCATTAAATCTCCACCAAACTAAATGGAATAAAATTCTAAAGATATTGGATAGAAGAGAGCTTTCCAAAGATACCAAAATATTAGTGTTTCACAGAGTTTAGAGGCTAGGAATAATATAGATAGTAGGTGATAAAGGGAATTTCTAGTTAATTAAAGGCAAACTTGGTTAATCTTTGAGTGGGTTTTATTTTCTTTGCCATGTTGATTCTAATCATTCATTTAATCCATTATTGATTGTTTATGTTAATAAATGGTCATATTCGATATGAATAACCCATAGATATATGTTGAATCAAGATATGGATATTGTTAATCGTGTTTAGAAGTGATAATCAACAATTAGAAATTGAATTGTGACCTTTATCGATACAGAGAAGATGACCAAGACAATATGTGTAAATTATATGAAGTGATAATCAATATAAAAGATGAATAATGAGTAGATTGATGATAAATTCGATAAAGAAATGATTAGATAATGGTTATAGCACAATTAAATTAATTGATAATTGGAGAAGATAAAATAGAAGAAAAACTATGTTAGCAGTTATGTCATTGAGTATAAAGAGAAGGGAAGGAGTAAAATGATCATAAAATGCAGTATAACCTTCTAGTAACATATTTAAAAGTAAAACTATTATTAAATTGAAAATAGACAACCAGATAGGCAAAAAAATACACTAAAATATGCCAGTAATAGCTATTTAGGCATCTAAATTTGTAATTCAGGTGTATGAAAACAAATAAACCAAAACAAAAAGGAAAACCTATTAAAATTTCCTAATTCAAGCATCTGATAACATATAAACCAAAATAGAAAGGAAAATGTGTAAAGATTGCTTGATTCAGGCATTTGAAATTAAGATTCAGAGGTCTGAATTAAAAGTCAGACCCATACCCTAACACGTGAACCAAGTATCATCAACTCTTACCGACTAACATATCGAAAGCATCTCTAGATATAGAGTTGATGTACCCCATAAGTTAGCTAAATCCCTGGATTGTGTAGCCTACTCTGACTTTAGTCATACACCGATGTTGAAGTCATATTCAACATCTCAATACACGATCCATCGAACAGATCATGAATCCCCAAGTGGATTCCAGCATCTCAAACAGGTCACGAAACCACACATGGAGTCCAATATCTTGAACAGATTCACTTTCAAGAGATATGACACGTATTTCAGTCTTGAAGCGGTTTTCGATAAGGAAAATACTTACTGATCCCGGTCTCTTCAAGACTGAATTAATGAATTTCTGGTTAACTTAGCTCCGGTTTTTTAGAAATAAACTGGTAATACATAAGGTTGGAGATCATCTCCTATCCAAACGGATTTCCTTATCATTTGTCCTAGAAGAGCAAGAGGAGTTTATACATAGGTTATATCATCACCGAGTGAATAACCATAATATATACTTTCTGTGTTTCTTCTAGATACTTCCCAAGTTAATTGGTCACATTCAACAACAATGAAATGATCACATATGGAAACCAAGTTTCATGTACTTTTCATGTTTCCAACCTTTTTAACTTCTGCTATCCTTCGGTCAGGAGTGAAGCCCAGTAGGTTAGAGCACTATTGCTTCTATACCCTACTCGAATCATCATTCTTAACTCTCATAGATAGAATCAAGTCTACTTTGTTGGCTTTTAGTGTTAAGCACATGACTAAATACTTTCCATAAACAAGTAAGCACACAAAGTACGATTAACACATAGCAAGCACGATTAAGTCACATACCCGACTTTTAATCCCTTTTTTTTATTTAATTAGTCTTTCATTAATTAAAATCTCTTTTATTAATAAAACACTTATTGTCTAATAAAACTTCTTTCATTAATTAAAACTTCCTTATTAATTAAACTTCTTTTATTAATTAATCTTCTTATTTAATTAAAACATAACTTATTTAATTAAACTTCTTATTAATTGAAACTTATCTTATTTAATTAAACTCCTTATTGATATTATATATAGGTTTAATTTCATTTTATAAAAGATGATACTTGTATTCTACTCTTCACGTATTTACTATTCACGTATTTACTATTTATTTATACTCATTTCTATACTTCAAAAGTATTCATATACTTTTCTCAAATGGTATAAGTATATTCACAAATCATTAACTAGATTTGCTTACTTTAAATTATAATCAAAGACGGTTGAAAACGAATATTACTAAAACATTGTTTAATATAAACCTCTTTTATTTTATAAGCTAAACTTTTACTTTTTCTGTCATTTAATAAAAGATTCCATACTTGTAATTATCTTTAAAATATTTTTTATTAAAGATCTAAGTATATTCTTATGGATTAAAGACAAGGGTCACTCAAACATTGAAACAACAAACCCAAAACCATTTCGCACTTAACCATTCTCTTTAAAACTTGCTTTTTAGAGATTTAATTACATTTAAGGTTAAAGACAATTGTTACTCAAACATTATCACTACAACCCAAAACCATTTACTTATAAATATCTTTAAAATATTCATTATTAAATATCTAATTATATTCCTAGGTTATAATTAATAAGGGTTAAAAATAAATGTTATTTAATGTTTACTATAACCCAAAAATATTTTTATATTTATTATTAAATTTAAGACATTTATTTTAAAGGTCAAAGCATATCCACACTTATGAATTAAGACAATACACTTTTATTTAACTTCTTAAAGTAATTTATATTAACTTAAGTGTTAAAATCCAAACTCCCTTTGCTACATTTATAAAATACTTAACTTTCTTTTTATAACACACACACACATACATACATACATATATACACTTTTAAAATACTTATAATTATGTCAAAACACTTTTAAACTACTCAAAATATATTATAATTACCTATGTAGAATATTAGGTAAAAATAATTTTTTTATTTAAATAATTGGAAAAACCAAAATAAACATGTTTTAAATTTAAAAACCATGTACTTTAAAAATTCATAATTAATTATTAAAAGCATATGTAAACATGAAACCAGTTTTAAAACACTCTAATATAAATTTGTAAACAACCCTAAAAATATTAGAGAAAATACTTAATTTAAACATTATTTTTACACAATTTGAAGTTTCAAATAGCAAAAATAGTATTTCTGGAAATGCTACCAAAACAATTCGCAACAGATAAAAAGTGTTTCAGAAGCAAATATAGCATTTCAGAATTGCTATCTAAAGTTTCTAGGCTGTTTTAAACATGTTTTAGCATCAACATTGCGGCTAATTTTTGACACTTCAACAATTGTGTTTTGATCCAAAAATTTTTATAGTAGTTAGTATACTTAAGGTACTTAAAAACCGTGGAAAGAAACCCATATGAATATCTTTTAATTAGTTTATAAAAATTTATAAAAACAACGTATTTTTCTCAAGTGCTCATATAGCAACCTTTTCGCTCTAACTTTTGCCACTTCGTTCAAATAGTTACTAAATTATTTAAGCTCCAAAACTTTTACAGTAAAAACAAAATATAATTAATTTTTAAAATAGTAAGAAACCGTAGGGAAGCCTCTATAAAAATAAATTCTAATTCTTATAAATAAGGTATTTAAAAGTGTCGATATAGCGACTATCTCGTTACTAACTTTTACAACTTTGTTTGACTATTTTTGAACCTTTTAAAACTTGATATTTATACATTAGTTAGTACTTATATTTTATTTATTAAAACCTCAAAGAAAGCCCTAAGGATATCTTCCAATGTTGAATTAAAAGCCACTGAAAACAAAGCAATTTCAAAGTGCATCCATAGAGACTTTTTTCTCCAAGGCAAGCCAACTTATAGTGGGCCGTGCCACTATTTATTAATCAAATTTATAACAGATGTTCTGAACATGCATAACAACTATAGAATATAATAAAAGTAGGAGTTAGGAAAAAGGCCAAACTACTAAATAAGAATAGACAAAACTAATCCACATCAAAAGAGGTTGACCCATCATCAGAGGAGTAAAACCAAATCACATGAAAATATAATCTAAATAACTTCCTAAGCAAAGGTAAAAAATCCACGGAATCCTCTGAGTAAAAGAAAATCCTATCCCAACTAGCAACCTAAAGAATAATGCTGTTATGAACCCCATATTCATCATCCTGCGATAGAGAAAGAAAATCACATGATATCTAGTAGATCAAAAATCTATGCTCACCCACCACATCAACAACATATCTATAATAACAATCTCTTATGAGGGAATAACGAAATTGTGTGTCTTCATAAACCCAAACATGCTCATTAGAATACTAAGATATTATATCTGGAGAAGTACTGGAGTCAGGGATGGATAAGGGAATATCAATGTCAAGCCCCTTAAGAAGAGGGGTCGACATAGTTTTCTTGCGAACCCAAATCCCTTCACCACCTTTGGAAAAGGAATTTTTCGAGTTAGAGGAATCTCAATGTCATCCTTCACTAAAGGAATAAGGGATGGAGCGGTAGCTTGATGCTCGCAAAAAACAGCCAAATGTGCAAAAGAACAAAAAGTAGTGCATATAGGAGGTTTCCACTTACAACTCACTTCCACTATTGCAACCTACCCCAGAGCAGGATCAACAGGAACAGAAGGCAATAAGCCAACAGGCTTAATCTCAATCAAGGCTCTAGCATAGCCTAACATATCCCTACTAACTATAGTAGCATCAAAACAAACCAGATCCTCAACAACGTTAGCCAACCAATTAATACCAATCATATATTGTAATACTGATGGGATTTTGGTGAATTGAACCTAAACAGGAATAGATAAAACATGTTCTCTAGTAGAGTCTAGAGAGGGATTCCAACAAGTAATAATGAATGGTTTTCCTAATATAATAGCTGGCTCCACTTCTAGTATTTTAAAATGATCTTCCGGACATGAAAATTCAAAGTAGAACATAGAGCTAGCACTTCTCATTTTAATTTTATCTTTCAGCCTCCACTTTTTCATAAAGTTATATTTAACATCCATAAACAACAGGCTTTCATCAAGAAAAAACCTACAAGTGATCAAGCTAAAATTTAGAACCTGCTTCAATTACTTCCACAGGTGGAATATTGATACCATTTATAGTTTTTATGTCGAATGAATGAGGAAAGAACTCACCTGCATTATGTAACTTCGAAAGAAGTGAGAAGCCCAACTTCATTTGTTCAAATCACAAGCAAGAGGATCCAAACTTCGGATATATGGAGCGCAGGAAATGAAACTTTTCATTTCCCATTTGGGGCATACAAATCCAAAAATCCATCTAACAATGATAGAGGACCAGAAAACCCTATCTGGTAATAGTAAAGGAAGATCAGAAAACTCATTTGATAATAATAGGAAGATCAGAAAACTTATTTGGCAATAATAGAATAAGACCAAAAAATCTATATGGCAATTGAAAATTTCTCTATCTTTGCTCCAATGCATAATAGCTCATATTTGGTCGATCTTCTTCTAGAAAAAAGCCTCAATCAGTCTTTCAGATTGAGTTAGACATGAATTCGATTGATCTTCTCTAGAAGACAGCTTCAATCCTTCTTTCAGATTAAGTTTAAATTTGATTAATCTTCCTCTATAAGACTGCTTTGGTGCTTTGGACAGGCACTAAAGGCTTACTCCATCCTCCTTCTAGGAGGTGTTTCAGTCAGACCTTAGAGATGGTACTAAAGGCTTATTTAGTGCTTTGGCCAAGAACCAAAAGCTTACCCTGTCCTCCCTCTAGGAGGTGCTTCAGTAAGGCCTCAAAGACAGTACTAAAGGCTTGTTTGGGGCTTTGGCTAGGAACTAAAGGATTATCCTATCCTCCCTCTAGGAGGTGCTTCAGCCAGGCTGCGTAGGCAGGGGCTGAAAGCTTGTAGATGCTTTGGTCAAGCCTTTTCAGACGGGACCAAAGGCTTACTATGACCTCCCTCTAGGAGGTGCTTTGATCAGGCCATCTTGGTGGGGACAAAGGCTTTTTGCCCCTTACTACCATCTTCGTACAAATTCCTTGAGCTTCCCCTATCCTAAGAGGTTGTTGGTTATCCCTTCCAAGCGTTGGCACTAATTGGTCTCGTGGCCGTTAGAACGATGATAGTGACAATATAATCCTTCAAAATATCTTTCATTCTTTAGTCGCTTCTTTTTTGAACGCCAATAGTTGAACTTGTCTTTGGTTAAGAGATAGATATTCTTATAAGAGGTAGTAGGAAAGTTGTCCATTGAAAGCCATAATCTTTTGGGGAATGAACCTTTCGATTGGCGCTTAAATCTTTTGTTGCTTGCGATGAATTCTTCATCTCCAACGACCAACTTTCTTTTTTGGGATTTTGTGCTACATTTGTTTTGTAAGACCGATCCAGTACACTCCTCCACTTTCTAGTAAACCGATCAAAATCTCTTTCTATCTCCTTCTCAAAGATAGTTCCTTTTGATTTGAGTTGGATTTCATTTCACATTTTCATGAAAATGCTATCTCTTTTACATTGTCTTCCTTGGGCAAAGATCAGTGTCGGCCCCATATGGAATGCATTTAGAATCCACTTTTTCAGATTATAAGAAGCCACTTGTCTTCTTTCATCCTCTATGACTTGTAATGCCATGAGCCTTAATACATGATCCTCATGAAGCCAAGGATCATCAATGATTTGGTAGGTTGGTTTAGCCATATGAGGTTTGGAAGACCCTTGCTTAGAGATTTTAACAAACTTTACTGACATGACTATGCAAAGAAAAGCATAGTTAATGTGATTAAATAGTTCTAAAAATCAAGAGTAGATTGTTTTGGAAGGATTTCTTAAGGGGATATGCTTGGTAGGGATAAATCCTTTAAGCCTACGTGTGCAGGTCAACGTAGTTCCACTTATGGGTTAAACAGAGATGGAGGTTCAAGCCCTCCTTCTAGCACCAAAATGTTAACGACTTGCTTCGTTAACCATAAAAATTTCAAGGAAAGGGAACCTTGGTTAATGGAAGATTTTTGAGAGCCTTCGTTAACCTCAACGAGTGTAAGCAAAAGCGACACTTCGTCGAGTTAAGGCTTAAGAGGAGCGAGTAAGCAACCTTAGGTCTGTGATGAAGCCATAAGCACGATCAAGTTGAGGTATATGTTCATGAAGTCAAATTATATAGACAATTGTATGCAAAAATGGAAATCAAGAATATGGGTACTTTTGGAATTTGAAACAAGCTATGATTAAAAGAAATCATAAGTGCTTAGGAATTTGAAAGCAAGCCATAATTGAAGACATCTTAGTCGTATTCTATATAATAGTTGAATGTACAAGGTCCTACGTGTAATAATTCATTTGATACTAAAATACCCAAATTGATTCAGGGTTACAAAATTAAAAAATGTAAGATGAGAAAAGAATGATCTGCCCTTTTTTTGCATACCTATTGGCCCTTATTTATAGGGGTTAAAAGATGCAACATGGCTGCCAAGTGTCTATATGGGATGCTTGACCTCCATCATTATCCATGTTGATGGCGCATGGTGCCATACTTCAGCATTCACTTGCATAATGGAGAACTTCAGTGCTTAGCATCCATCCCGCATTGATAGTCTTCACTGATGACGTTCGATATAAACATTGTATTAAGGATATGTGGCCTCATTTGAAGGTTGATGAAGCGCAGCATTACTATTGCAAGACGTAAATAAGCGAAGATATTTTTAAGTGGCGATATTGGTAATGATCGGCATTGATAGCAAGCGGCATGGGTAGCAGACGACATTGATAATAAGCGGCATTGATAATAGATGGCATTTGATAATAGGCAACATTGATGATAAGCGGCATTAATAAGAAACGACATTGATTCTTCTGGCTATATGGAAGAAGTGCTCCATTGATGGAATATAGCATTAATGTGATGTGGCATCAATGCTATATCATGTTGTTATAACATTGATGGCTTTTGGCATAGGGCTTTCCAATGTCGTCTTTCCCTTACCAATATGCGGCATTGTTTCAGATTTCTTTAGCACAATATCATCCATTCAACCTTATAAGCGGTATGCAGCATTGCTGGCATCCAGTATTGTTAGCTTCATTAATGTCCCACGACATTGCCTATTATTCTTTATTGATAAGGGGTGGCACCGTAAGCCTTCGACGTTGGCTCATTATCATTCTTTTGGCATTGATTATTGATGCGGTGTCACATCTATGTCACATGCCGCATATCTTTGGAAACAACAATTGTAGTAACGGGCCTTCAAATATTAAGTGCACAGACTTGCACATCCGTCTCCTCGCCCAATTTTTAGTGAAACTGTTTCCACAAAATCTCATACTTACAAAACAAGATTGCTCACCAAACAGCTTTTGCGGGTAATCAAAAATAGTGTGTTGCTCCAACTTTTCATGTTGTCTTTAATGTTAACTATTCATATTAGGCAAGCTGAAACATTGTGTGATTTCGCACTCCGATGCCCACATGACTTGTAGTCTTCGGTTTCCTCCTATAGAAGAGTTCATTGCATTTAGGCATAGGTGGATTATCAACCGAATGCCAATATTTTTCATTGGGGGGCAATATCTTAACATTCCTTAGCCAATCATTATTGTTTATGCCATATGGTATTTTTTTTCTATGAACAATTTCATTGTTGCAATTTTTCTACGTGTTATCCAGGTCTTTAACCCAGCCAGATCCAAGAGGAGTCGGAGCAACTTCATCGAGTCAGAATAGCCCAGAAGTCAACCAAGAGAGCTAGAGTAATGAACTAAAGAAGGCTAAGAAAACAGAATGAGAAAATTCACTAAGGTCATGGATCGCTAGCGATACATGACCTATGGATTGCTAGCGATCCATGGGTTTAACTCAGGAGTTTCCAGAGCCTCTTGCATCATGATTCAATTCATATTACAGAAGCAATGACCGAATTTAACAAGATTTTTGAGTTGATTAAATCAAGGGACAAGCATTTGTCTAGTCCAATCAGTAACTAAATACAACTAGCAAGTAAACCGTCATCAAAACAAGGCAGCGTGCAACAAGACTACATGAACAACATCGACACAAGTCGACAAAGACACTCCAGACACCAAAGTTCAAAAAAAGGCTAAGTGTATGGATCGCCAACGGTCCATACATCAACATAGGGTCATTTCGTTTCATGCAAAACAAAGCAAAGGGTTAAAACTAAGGAGTTGGCTCACACTCGGGCATACACAATGGATCGTTAGCGATCCATAGTCTATGGATCACTAGCGATCCATGGTTTTGGCTCGGGTCATGAGGCAAGCTCCAAAGCACCTTCCTATGATCACCTGCAAGTAGTTGGCGAACGGGCATGGCCCAAGAGCTTTCCAAGCTCTATAAATACTCTACTATCTACAACATAAATGGGATCTTCTCATGACTAGTTGCTGAAACTCTACTGGAAGCTTTCTTCACTCCTCATCTCCCTCACAATGGTCTTCCAAAGTAATTCACTATGATTCTCTAGTGGATTTCAACCTTGGAGATTCAATCTAGCTAAGGATATTCAAGAGCTTTGTAATCAAATACAACTTTTAGCTGCAATCAGTCAATAATAAAAACTATAAAGTGGACGTTGGCTTCGTTAACAGCCATACCACTATAAAAATTCTCTTGTCTTCATTCCGTTTCTGCTCTTTTACATTTATTCTCTATATTATTGCTCAGTAAGAACAGGGCTGGTGCTTTCTCACTCAAACTAGGGTGTTGATCCATTTTTTGGGCTGACATTTTGGTGATTTCACTGAGAACCCAACTCAGGGTTTAGATCTAGCTATCTACTTTGGATCAGATAAGTCCAGAAGTTAGGTCCTCAATCTTTACTTGATAATTCTGTTGTTTGGAATCAATGGTTCCAGGGAGGAAGAGAACTGCCTCTAGAAGGTCCACAGGGGCACTAATAGCTGGAGAAGATACAAATCATCAGCAAATTGAAGTAAATGGTGCTAACTTGGGAGGTCAGGTGCCAACATCCTCCAGTCAAGGCGAAGTCATTACAAGGGATGAGTTGAACAAAATGGTTGATGAGATCAACCAGAAAATGGAAAATAGTCAGAAGGCTCTAATGGATAAGCTTAATGCTCTCTTAACCTTACAGTCAAATCTTGCTCCAAGAACTTTGGTTGAACCAGCAGCTGCCATAGAGCAAGAAAATTCTTCTGTTTCGGGCTTAAATAGGAGAAACGGGAAGCAGCCGCAAAAAAAGGTGACAGCAGGAGCTATTGGAATCAATGCAGAAGGAAATACAAGTACCCCACTCACCGCAAGGAAACCAACTTTTAACTTGAACCAAGGGGTGAAATCCCCATGAGAGGATGTAGCCATGGACCTCTCTGATTCAGAAGATGGAGAACAATTTAATGACGATAAGTTGGAAGAGAATGCCAATGCGTTCGATAATGCTGGATATGTCAAAACCGCCTAAGTCAGAACAACCGCAAGCCAACGGGATCCCAAGGGAGCGGTTCTCCAATGACAGGAGAGCCTAGTCTTCAGCCCACTCACCAAGACCGTTTTCAAAGTCAAACACTTGGTGTATTGACTAACAACCATCCCCAGGATTACCGGACATCAGAGGCATTTATCGCAGATATGGTTAAGCGATTGATGGATGAAAATAAAAATAGAAGAGATGATGAGTGGAGATCCACACCAAGTCTTGACTCCCTTCACTTATGAGATATTGAATGAACGATATCCAAAAAATTCACGATGCCAACCATCCCATCCTATGATGGGACAAAGGACCCAAAACCCCATTTGTACAAGTATAGTTGATTTATGGATGGAGCAAACACTTCAGAAGCTGTTCGGTATAGATGTTTTCCCATTTTCTTAGAAAGAATTGCTTCTGTGTGGTTCACTAGGCTCCCGTCGAATCCATCTCTACTTTCGATCAACTAGCCACGAGATTCCTCGACCAATTTAGGATCCATACCGCGTAACCTAAAGATGTGATGTCCTTATCCGAATTATTCCAGGGACGAAACAGATCGCTAAAGTTTTTCATGAACCGGTTTAATACCACAGTGACATGAGTAGCAATACAAATGAGGACATGGTTTTCATGGCTTTGTTCTGAGCCATTCATCACGAAACTAAGTTCGGAAAGTGGATCAAGATGAAGCAACCCACTACAATGAAGGATCTCAATCGCAAAGCAAGTCAATACTTGAGATTAGAGGAGGCATAGGAGCTAGAAAGAAAGTCTGCTGGAGTGCAACCGTTGAACATCGGACAGAGTGACATGGCGATGAATCAGAATACAAATGCTTTTGGAACTGCTAAAGGAATCACAAGGAAAGATGGAAATCAGAAAAGGAAGAATTAGAATTCCAATAAGAAAAATGGAAAGAATAAATGCCTTAAAGGCTTTAGGCCAGAAGATTAAACCCCTCACAATGAAACTCCAGAAAATATTTATCTTGCGACACAAAGGACTGAAGAATATAAAAAAAACCCTAAGAAGGAAGCAACCGAGCAACAGAAGCACTCAGAGAAGTTCTGCCGCTTCTACGAGACGCATAGTCACAACACAAACGAATGTCGCCACCTAAAGAACTTGATTAAATTGCTGATTCGAGAGAACAAGCTCTAGCAATACGTAAGAAAACCATAGAATCCTGACCAGTCCACGGCTCCTCAAGCCCCGTAGGAAACAAAGAAACTAAGCCGGAACTAGTGAAGAGGGATCAAAGCGAACTGACCAGAGACTCATTATTGGGATGATATCTGGAGGCCCACATCCTGCATAGAGAAGTTGGGGAGAGATGGAGTAGTATGCAAGTTCATTAAAGAATACTCCGAGGGAATCATGCCTCACAATAGAAGATAGGGCTCCAAACAAGCAGAAGTAAACTTTGAATGATGATATTTTATTCAGAAACCGATATACCGAAGGGATCGAAGCTCCAACTCTCGACCCGATGGTGGTGACGGTAGGAATCAAACCTACTGTGGTCCATCGAGTATTGGTCGATAGCGGCAGTTCTATCAATATACTTTTCAAACGTAACTTTGACCAAATGAAGATCGGCATGAAAAGTGTGTTTGCATGCCAAACAGAAATCCAAGGGTTTACTGGCGAACCCAAACAACCCATAGGGACAATTGACTTGACAGTGAAACTTGGAGAGTGTGATCAAAGGGTTACCCTCGTTCAGACCTTCGTAATTGTGGATGAAACTTCTGCGTATAAAGCCTTCTTGGGACGACCTATCTTAGCTAATTTCAGAGTCGCTCTAGCCCAATGGAGCCTTACAGTGAAGTTCTCGACTACAAACGGAATCAGGGTAGTCATAGGAGATCAATGCATTGCTAGAGAATGTTACATTGTAGAGTTACGTGAATCCAGAAGAAGGGAAATGGGGAAGAATGTGGAGAGAACTCTCCACATTCGTGAACCTTCTAAATAGCAATTACAGAGCCAGCCCCGGCTCGGGGACCATAGCCTATTCGACAAGGCTTTGGACCCTTGAAAGAAGAGTTCAGGGGAGGATCGGGCAGCACGGGCAGAATTGACGGTGTTTGTCCTAGTCTGTATGGATGACCCAATAAGAGTCTTGAATATTGGATCGCACCTTGGAAACCAGATGCGGTTGGAACTTACTAAATTTCTTCACTCCAACTTAGATGTGTTCGCATAGGCGCATTCTGATATGTGTGGGGTGTCACTTGAAAGCGCTTGCCATGCACTTAACATTGAACCCTAGTTCACACCAGTAAAGCAAAAGAGGCGCAACCTGGGTCCTAAACGGTCCAAGGCATTAAGGAAATAGGTGGACAAGTTAATGGCCAATGGTTTTAACCATGATGCAACTTATCCTGAATGGGTACCTAACCCGGTCTTAGTCAAGAAGTCAAATGGGAAATAGTGAACCTGTATCGATTACTTGGACTTAAACAAAGCTTGCCCGAAAGGCAACTTCCCTCTGCCCAAAATAGACCAGCTTGTGGACAGAATGGCAGGATATGAACTACTATCATTCATGGACGCATACTCCGGGTACAATCAAATCCTGATGCATGAAAATGATCAAGAAAACACCAGCTTCATCACCGATCTGGAACTATACTGCTATTGGGTAATGCTATTCGGTTTAAAGAATGCTGGAGCAACTTATCAAAGGTTGGTGAATACCATGTTCAGTCACCAAACCGGGAAAGCCATGGGAAAACCATGGTGGTTTATGTGGACGATATGTTGGTCAAATCATGAGTAGCTGCCAACACCTAGATAATCTTGCTGAAATGTTGAAATACTCTGAAAGTATAGAATGAAACTCAATCCACTTAAATGTCACTTTGGAGTAGCCTTCAGAAATTTCTTAGGATTCGTCGTAAGTGCCAGGGGAATTGAAGCAAATCTAGAGCAGATAACGACCCTGCGAGAAGTCCAAGCCCCGAAGAACAAGAAATAATTGCAAAGCTTGAATGAGAAGGCCGCAGCTTTAAGCCGATTTATCTCGAAAGCCACCGACAAGTGCATACCTTTTTTTGATGCGTTAAAGAAAGGAAAGAAAAACTTCGAATGGAATGCGACATGCCAAACTGCATTTGAAAAATTGCTGCGACACATGGAAGCCCCGCCAATCCTGTCTAAGCCAGTGGACGGAGAGGACCTATTAATTTACCTAGCAGTCTCACCTCATGCTTTAAGCGCTGCCCTTATGCGAGAAGAAGCAAAAATCCGATGACCCATATACTACATTAGCAAGCGGTTCACCAGACCCGAAAAAAATTACTCAAAGCTGGTAAATCTAGCATATTACCTTCTAATCTCATCTAGGAAGCTACGACCGTATTTCCAAGCGCATCCAATCAAAGTACTGACTGATCAGCCTCTGAAACAAATACTGTGCCAACCTGAAACTTCCAAACGACTTCTCAAGTGGTACATCAAACTGAGTCAATATGATATTACTTACCATCCGAGAAAAGCTATCAATGGGCAAGCACTGGCAGATTTCATCGCCGAGTTTACCATATGGGATGACAAAGAAGAAACACCATCAGAATTGGAGATGCAATGGAAACTCTTTATTGATGGCGCATCTAACAACCTCTGTTCGGGGGCGGGTGTAGTGCTTGAAACCCCCGAAGGACGAGCCATTTGCTGCACTTTACGCTTGGAATTTCTTGCAACAAATAATGAAGCAGAATACAAAGCATTAATAGCAAGGCTGAAAGTTGTGAAAGAGCTCGAAATAAATTCCGTCCACATCTATGGTGACTCCATGCTAGTCGTTTGCTAAGTAAAAGGTGAGTACCAGTTCCGAGGGGAGAATCTTGCCCCGTATCTGTCTAAAGTGCAAGAGTTGTTGAGCGACATCGAACATTATGCCATAACTCATATTCCGTGGGAGCAAAACACCAAAGCCGGTTACTTAACTAAATTGGCAAGCTTCAGAGAAGCTCAACCATTGAGACTAGTCCAGATTGAGACTCTGACTGCCCCGAGCATAGACGAAATGGACGTCGACTGGATTCTCGAGACCACCGCCGAACCGAAAACATGGATGACGCCAATCAAGAACTATTTACTTATAGGGACCCTTATAACTGACCGGAATCAACGGAAAAATCTCCTCTGAAAAGCGCCGTGATTCGTAATACAAGATGGTATAGTTTACCGAAGAGGATTCTCAACCCCCTTCTTAGATGTGTGACCGACGACGAAGCTTGATGGATCCTGAAGGAAGTGCACAAAGGCGAATGCAGAGATCATACTGGGAGGCAAACTCTTGCAAAGAAAGTTCTTCGGTACGGGTATTTCTGGCCGATAATAAACCTTGATGCAGCTGACTACGCTAGATGATGTGATGTTGCCAAAGATTCGGCAAAACTAAAAGAACTCCCTCAACATAATTAACACAGATGGTCAGCCTGTAGCCATTTGCGATATGGGGAATCAATTTGATTGGCGCATTGTCAATAGCTTAAGGAGAGGCCAAATAAACTATAGTTGTTGTTGACTATTTCATGAAATGGGCCGAAGCGGAACCGCTAGCCACCATTACTATAAAGAAAGTCATTATTTTTGTTACTAAAAACATTGTTTGCAGGTTTGGTGTGCCACAAAAAATCATCACTGATAATGGGACCCAATTCGAAAGTGCTAAGTTTAAAAACTTCTGGAAATGCTTCCGAATTGAGAAGAGCTTCTACGCGGTTGCTCATTTGTAGGCAAACGGGCAAGTAGAAGCAATAAACAAGATCATCAAGTCCACTATCAAAAGCAACTAACTAAAGCAAAAGAAACTGGGTTGATGAACTTTCACTCACATTATGGGCTTACAGTATAACTCACAAAACGGAAACTGGACACACTCCGTTTGCCTTAGCATATGGCTCGGAAGCAATGATTCCCATTGAACTAGAAGTCCCTTCTCACTGAAGGCAAAACTTTAATCAGAAGCAAAATGAGCAGCTTCTACTCGAATCACTGGATATGATTGACGAAAGAAGGGAAGAATCCGAGTTAAGGACCGTCGCCCACCAAAAAAGGGTCGCATGATACTTCAACTCCAAGGTTCACAATCAAACCTTCGAAGTGGGAGACCTTGTCCTCAAAAGATCTATCCCGTGCAGGGAATCTTCGAACCAAACTGGGAATGGCCATATGTGATCAATCAAAAGTTAAGGGACAGAACTTTCAAATTAACAACCGTTGACGGAGTCCAAATTCCCAAAACATGGAATAGAGAATCATTGCGCCGCTACTTCACCTGAAAACTACCTTATGTACTTTCTATTTTTCAGCAAATAAGCCGTCCTGGGATGCCGTGGGCATTGTAAATAGGCAAAAACTTTCCCAACTTCTATTAATTAAATTGATTCGCTTTTTGAACCAACGAAAAAATTATGTTCTTAATAGTAACCTACTAAGTCGACGGTGTCAAATTGACTCAAAACCATACAATTGCTACTTGAGAAAGTAGAATCATGGCCAAGTACACTCCACTTACCCGCTGAGTCGACAGAAGCAAATTGACTCAAACCGTTGGATCGGCAGAAACCGATCTCCGCCTTCTAAGAACCGGTGTTGCCCCATCAACATTGGGAAGGCTCAAATAAAAAAGTCGTGCATCCCGTAAGCCGCACACTAACTCTTAAAATACAAACTCCTCGCGTTGCCCAAAGATAGGCAACGCTAAGAAGTATCAAAAGCCGCGTACTTCATAAGCTGCACACTAACTCTCCGAGCCATGAAATCATGCTCTTAAGGCATAAACTCCTCACATTGCCCGAAGATAGGCAACATTGAGAAGCATAAAAATCCACGCATCCCGTATGCCGCGCATCAACTCTCCGAGCCGTGAAATCACGCTCTTAAAACCTAAACTCCTCACGTTGCTCGAAGATTGGCAACATTGAGAAGTATTTTATGTACCGGAATTGCCCCGGCAATACTGGGAAACTCATCTGTCATAGAAATTGTGAAGATCAACCCACTCCCATTATCAGGAGTGACAGGCGTGACTCCAAAAAAATCGAAGTGCTACAAACCAGCAGAAAACTCTAATTGCTGACACCACATGATAAACTATAACATTAAACGTTAATAACATTTAACTGCTTACAGATAACTCATATGATGTGCACGCCCAGGGCAATGAAGTTCTTATTCGAAGATTGCAAAAATCCAAAGAAACGATACTCATAAGTACCAACTCACGTTTTTGAGAAGTGATAAGTGGTTTAACTCCCAAAAGTTTGCAAAGATTATTCACCAAGTTAATCTCATAACTGTATGCTTATGAATTTTCTAATAGTTAATCTCATAATTGTATGTTCTGCACTAAATTTATGTTTTCGTGCACATTTTAAACATGCATATGTTATATACTTTCCAGAATCGCGTAAAAACATAAGTTGCAAAACTTGTAAAAGGGAAAAATCGAATTGTGACTTAGTCAAATTCCAAGTTTGGGCATGCCAATTATTCTAACCATAAGTTACCAGTCGTTTGTCAAGTGTTTGAAGTAAACAACCCTGTGAACTTGGGGCATACACCTGCACTTAAATAAAAATGTTATGCTTAAAAGTAAAAAATTCACATTTCACAAGTTCTATTACTCCAAACAAAGAGTTCTAATAGTAATCATAGGACTAGATAAAGTGAAATGGAAGTAAATAAAACAGACATAAGTGCACAGGACACATATGAGCAGATAAGTAATGGTACAGTCAAAATATCAATAGTATATTACTTATAATTTTCTTCTGTACAAGGTCAAAACATGGGGGCCGTACCCACACAATACCGGTCAACAAAAGAAAACGAACAGACAACACAACAAAAACACTAAGTGCAGACTCTGCACTTGGACAAAACAATGCAAAATGAATCAACACTAGATCAGCTACCACCCAAGCTTCTCAATGCTTCTTTCAACCACTCCCCTTCCCGTCTTTTGTTCAAAGTTTTTTCTTTGCATCAGTAGTGGTGTCACTGCCGGTGATGTCGACGATCTCCTTTGTGCTGATGTCCTCTTCCTGCTCTGTAACTTTTTCAGAAGACTCGCCCTATGTTTTGGGCTTTCGAGATTTTGCGAGAGCTCTTAGAAGCCTTTATTGCTTCAACCTTCTCTTTTTTAATGGCAACCAGTTGTTCTTGAGATCTGCGTGGCTGCTCAATCTGAATTTCTTGTTCCCAAGCTTCGCCTGCCGTGAAATCACCCTCCAAAGATACGAACGGGTCGTCCAAACCATGTAGTTCGGCGATCTTCTCGGATTCTGGTCCCGGCTGTGAGCCAAACATAGACGCGGTGACCGGAGCAGATATAGAAACAAGCACGGAAGCGGTAGAGATAGCAATAGGCCCACGCATCGAGAAAACCAGCGGATCTATAGGTAAGGAAGACGGACCTATAAGATCAAAAACGAAGGTATTAAATTCATACTGCTCTTGCTGCATGAGATGAAAATTCTCAAACTCGGGAGATGCAAGTAGATTGCTTACACCAGAAGATTGAGCAAGAATGTTAGCCTCGTATTCACTGCCTTCACCCTCCTTTGACGTTTCCACAATCTAAAGGGAAGCTTCAAGCCCAGAACTTACTGACAGATTGCGGGGCTTCCCCGATGGTTCGCCGGCACCGGAAATAAAAGGCTCCGGTAGCGCTTCAGCTGTTGCTGTCGTGGCAGCATCGGCATCCACCTTTTCTTTCTCAACCGCAAAATCTCCCGACCCTCTAGCAACGCCTTCTGTGATTCTTCATTGAGGTAGGCATTCTCTAACTCTCGCTCGGTGTAGACATCCCTGTTATCACGAAAGCGGGTCAAGATTTCCTTCCAAACCACAACGAGAGTGCACTGAAATTTAGGGCCTAAGTGGCTGAGACTCCCCTGGTGCAGCAGGGAGTTGACAAAGAAGTTCAAGATGGTCTCATTCATCATCTCCATCTTTCTCCCAAAAGTATTTTGAAGCTCCAAATATTCCACCGTAACGGCGGCCTTCTCAACTTCGACACGAGTTATATCGGCGCTAAGCTATGCGACTCGGTCCTGGAGTGTGGCAATCATCTCAGCCTGGTCAGAGATTGTTTTATCGTGCGACTTCACGACATCTTCATATTTAGTGATCGTCTTATTGTGATTTTCTAAAAACTTTTCATGGTCGAAAATATTCTTCCTCTAGGCTTCAATGATTGTGTCGCGGGCTTCGAGTCCTGGTTGCAGTTTAACTTCTTTGGCATGCGCTTTTTTTATTTCATCTCTCAGGACAATCTCGATCTTCGCATGCACCTCTTTTATCTCCTTCAGCAAGCCGGCGTTGTTCTTGATTTCTCAAAGCACCGCATCCTTTTCTTCTTCCAGCTATTTGATTATGGCATCGTGTTCCGCCAATGCTCTTTCAAAATCGTCCTTTTTCGACTCAAAGGAGAGGATTTCCTGATAGTTGTTGCGGTTCGTGTCTGCCAGCTGTTTGCATAATTTCTCCCACACTTAGGCCTGCTCTAAATCATTTTGGATAGCCTGAAGATGGGGTATGTATGTATCTCTACAAACCAGATGAATATCGCTATCAAATTTAACAGCCCTTAAAAACCACCCATGAAGCACTGCCTTAAGCCTAGGAGGAGCAGATGGAAGAAAGTAGGCAGATCTCTAGTGGGGGCATGAAGAGCCAGGGGCGAGGGCTATATGAGATGATGGAACTTGAGTTGAAGATGGAATGTGTACAGAAGAAACTGGGATTTTAGAACCAATCGAGACGGGGACCGGAGCAAAGGCCTGTTTTTTTGGAGAATGGGAACCGCGATCAAACTTTGACTTTTTCGACGGCTCCTCTCTCATTGAAAGTCTTCATCTTTTCATACCCACCTTCGTATACTTGGCCCGTTCCCTTTCGTCTCGAGGACAAGTTTCGGCCTCCAAATCTTTTCTTCTCCGATATTCCTCCTCCGTTTTGCGGGGCTGGTGACGGTTGGAAGACCGTTTCGACCGGCACTAAGAGTCAGTGAATTCTTTGAGATCATCATAGAGACCGTGTCCTCTCATTGAACCTGACATGGAAGATAAAAGTATGTGTATAAGTGAGTGTAACCCTAGTGAAACGTGTAATGCGTTTGGGAGGAGAGCCTAAAACGACATCACAAACCGGATCGAGCAAGCATCGTGGAAGGAATCAGACTAACTTCTGGTGCAACATGGCCCGAACGAGTGGGCACCTTATCAAACTTGAAATCTTCACCCATGAGCACGTCAAAATTGACATAAACATTGCTCAAATTACCAAAGTCCACACTAGCATCTTTACTCAGAGAATCCCAATTTCGTTTGGCTTCTAGAGCATCGTCTTTACCACTCATGCCTAGAGGAGGCGAGCTCGGAATAACGGGACTCATCCCCAGAGTCTCGTCGCATGATTCAGATTTCCCATTACATGATTTTGCATAGAAATTATCACTAGAAGTGGACTCATCGCTAGTACTCCCAATCTCTCCCTCCTCTTTTTCTACGTCCATCGCGGTCTTGCCTTCCCTCTGATTAAACTCCTCTTCCTCTTCTTTCGAAATTGGGGGCATTCTAGTTGGACAACTGGCTTCGGTCGTGGCGTCTTTTCCCTCGCAAGTCTCTTCAGCCGACTCGCCAGATGGGCCTTCCCATTCTTAAAAAGCACCCTCTTTAGAACCGTAAGATGAAGAGGTGGATCGCGTGCATACCCTGGATTGAGAGGGGATGAGACCTCAACTGGAACTATAGATCTCCTCAGATGCAACAATCTGTATCGAAGCATGTTTTCGTCAAGCAATAAGACTTTAACAAATCTTTCTCCAGCATCGATAGCCTTCAGGGTTCGAAAAGTTCCATCATTAGACAAGTCCTTGTTCGGCCTCGGAATAACTGTAAGAAGTATTCGACATGTTAGAAATCCCGTATTGACACATCAAAACTCAATGAGTAAGAAAGGGAACTTACCCCCTGTTGTCTAAAGACAGTCGAAGCCCTCAGGACATCTGACGAAGAAGTATTGAGTCTTGAATTGGGACAAGTTGCTATGCAATTGCATTACAATCTTATGATTTTTCCGGGCCTCGATCACAACCAAGGAAGGACACTCATCTCTTCCTTTTAATGAAAGAAAGTATCTCAACTCATCAAAACTCGGGCCATGGTTGAATGTTCGCATGAAAAGGATGTGCAGATAGGTTAAGATGGCGTATCCATTGGGGTGAATCTGAAATGGAGCGATTCCTACTTTTCGAGAGGGTCTCTCACAAAAAATCGTTAAAGGGGGCACAACTCCATTCAAGCACATAAACCGATGATAGGCGGTATACACCGGGGGCAACATGTGAGTAAATTCATCCTTCTCTGGGAAGCGCACGTCTTCCTCTGGGATGCCGTGTTGCAGGCAGATATTATGCAAGACTTTAGCAGAAATTACTAAGGAAGCTCTCTCCGGCGGATTGAGGAGAGCTCTAAAGTTAGGAGGAGTTCGATCCATGACTGGACCAACTGGAACTAACTGGGCATACTTAGCCTGTGAAGCGAAAGGAGAAGGGGCGACAGAAGATGACTCAGCTTCCGAAAGTGGAGGACTTCCTCCGCTAGACTTACGGTGAGAAGACGAGTACTTCATTCTAAACAGCATAACTTACGTTTGAAACGGTCAAGTAATTCTACTTTAAAATAAGAACTCCCCATACTACACTTGAATTCCAAAGAAGTATCGACTCACACCGATGTGTCGGACTTCAAGTATGTACTGGGGCAAGTGCGGTGTGTTATCTATCGGTGGTAGGCTCGGTGTCCTGAACACTCCAAATACTCTATCCCATGTAGATAGTACACTCGCAGCTAAGAGGTGAAAGGACATCCCATATCACTTTCTTTTTGAAATTACTTCCCCTACACTTACCAATTATCGATCAATGATCAATAACGGATCCGTTGTTTGAAATGACATGGAAAATCCCTTCCAGCATAGGTTCACCGTGCGTGCAAAAAAAGTAGAATTAATCTGAATACTCCGGAAGGACGAAACCAATTCATGATGTGTTGTGCGGTATCGACTATAGGACCTGGCACAAGTCAATTCTGGTTCAATGGACGAAGATAACAAAACATGTCAAGCACTAAGGCAAGGCTCGAATGTCGTTCCATAAGGAACTCAAGACTCGATTTACTATCTTCCTCCATTAAGCCGCAATCGACTAGGACTCTTCACGACTAACACCATGAATTCAACTTCGTCGCCAAAACGACAAACCAAGGTCATGATCATCAAACCCACCTTGGATCAGTAATCAAGAGGCAAGGAAGGTTGAAGTTCTTGATCTAGCGACCTAAACAGTGGATCGGTGGTGACCTATGCAAGTCGGCGAGCTAAGAGATGGATCGTCGACGATCTAAAGCAGTGGGCAAACCTAGGGTTTGGTTGACAATGGAAAAAGAGGAATGGAAGCTATGGCAAAACGACGGCGGTGAGTCTATGAGGTCGATGGCGGCGCTGAAAGGATAGATTAACTTGGGGATCGATCGGTCGAATTGCTGGATGATGGACCAAGTCACTAAGCAATCAGATCACAGAGGTAGCTCGGAGGATTGGGTCATAAGGAATGAATAGAAATGGGATGGGTCGGTCCAAGGAGCTTAAATATGAATAGGAAAAGACCTGTAAAAAACTCTGAGTAATCAGGTCGCTAGTGATCCATAAGGTTGCATGCCTACGACCCCCAATTTGCCTGGCGATGTCTACCCACTACTTCAAGGCACTCCGGAAAGCTATATTGCAAAATTTGGTCTTTTCTGACAAGCAATGACAACCAAGGGAAAAACTTAGCAAGCGACAATCTAATCTAATTCAAATTTGTGTAACTCTAACAGGACTACTTGAAATTCTACAAGCCCAGACTAAAAAGCGATCACTTCCAGAGCACGCCTTGTTTTCAAAGAAGACGTACTCGGGGAGGGAGGCAAATGTTGTCCGGGTCTTTAACCCAGCTGGATCCAAGAGGAGTCCGAGCAACTTGGCCAAGTCAGAATAACCTAGAAGTCAACCAATAGAACTAGAGTAACGAGCAAAATAAGTCCATGAAAACGGAATGAGAATTCACTAAGGACATGGATCGTTAGCGATCCATGTGTTTAACTCAGGAGTTTGTAGAGCCTCTTGCATCGTGATTCAATCCATATTACAAAAGCAATAACCGAGTTTGACGAGATTCCTAGTTGGTTAAAACAAGAGACAAGCATTTGTCTAGTCCAATCAGCAACTAAATATAACTAGCAAGTAAACCATCACCAAAACAAGGAAGCGTGCAGCAAGAATACATAAACAACATCGACACAAGACGACAAAGACACTCCAGACACCAAAGTCCAAAAAAGGCTAAGTGTATGGATCGCCAGTGGTCCATACTCTATGGATCGCCAGCGGTCCATACATCAACATAGGGTCGCTGCGTTTCATGTAAAACAAAGCAAAGGGTAATTACTTAGGAGTTGGCTCGCACTCGGGCATAAACTATGGATCGCCAACGATCCATGGTTTTGGCTCGGGTCATAAGGCAAGATCTAGAGCACCTTCCTATGATCACCTGCAAGTAGTTGGCGAATGGGCCTAGCCCAAGAGCTCTCCAATCTCTATAAATACTCTCCTATCTGCAACATAAACGGGACCTTCTCCAGACTAGTTGCTGAAAATCTGCTGGAAGTTTTCTTCACTCCTCATCTCCCTCACAACGGACTTCAAAAGAATTCATTATGATGCTCTAGTGGATTTCGACCTTGGAGATTTAATCTAGCTAATGATATTCAAGAGCTTTCTAATCAAATACAACTTGTAACAACAATGAGTCAATAATAAAAACTAGAAAGTGGACGTAGGCTTCGTTAACAGTCGAACCACTATAAAAATTCTCTTGTCTTCTTTCTATTTCTACTCTTTTACATTTATTCTCTATATTATTGCTCTGTAAGAATAGGGCTGGTGCTTTCTCGCTCAAACCCGGGTGTCAGTCCATTTTCTGGGTTAATACTATGCTAATCAATTGAGTATTGTTAAACTACAATTACATATGTTTTGATACTTTAGATTTGTTTAACATATATGACTAGTAAGATATACATTATGGTTTTCCACATTTTCCCAAACATTAACGAAGATGAGAGAATCCTTTGAATTCCTTTAGTAGTGTTAAGACCCATTTATCATGTATTTCCTACCTTGATAGTGCTAAACAAATTGTTGAAACAATAGAGAGAAACCTTCATGCCCTCATACCCATATATATATACCTATAGTGGCATTAAGTCCCATTATCATGTTTTCCAACCTTGAGTGTGCTCAAGAACCTGAGTAAACTCAACAAACATAATCAATTTCTGTGGAGTTGATAGAGAGAACCATCATCTATAACTTCATAATTTATAGAAATGAATTGGAGTATTATAGATAATAAGGGACGATGAGTGCGTAGCATTCTATGACATGTCATAATTCGATATAACACACACCCCTTATATCTTAATAAGTTTATTATTTCATAGTATTTAATACAATTTTAACCCATTAAAATAGTTTATTTCTTTAACTTATATTTTATTTCAATCATTTTTGAAATTACACCTACAACATTTATAGTTTATTTCTTTTAAACTTAAAATAGTTTTGAATTTAATTTAAATTTACTATAATAATTTATAATTGATTTGTTTCTAAATTTAAACTCATTTAAATTCATTTCTAAATTCAAACAATTTGAATTTAATTATTGTAACATTTATAATTCAATCCAATTTTGAATTTAAATAACTTTAATTTCATATTTAATTCAAATTTCAAATAACTTTAAATTTGTATTTATAACCTTGATAAATATCAACACAAATTTAAAACTATTTTAAAATTTGAATTTGTCATATTTACAAATTCAAAAGTAACTTTCAATTTTGATTCATATTTAATTCAAATTCATATTTGAATCAACCTAAGGGACAAGAAGTCCGAGCATACTCTTAGCCCATCTCGATATGCTGACCAACTTGACGGGCTAAGTAAGGGCCAGGAGTTGGGAGGTTTTTCTTTTGTAAGAACACCACTTAACTCTAGTAAACTTCTCCTTAGTTAAGCACCCTTTCCTAGACACTGTAACAACTTGCCCTGAAACAGACCAAAATCCCGACCAAGAAAAGGCCCATCGAAAGCGAGACCCATTCCAAAGCTGGCTGTTGTTGGTAAAAAGAACAATATGGAGCTATTTATCTATTCATTCATAACTCACAAAGGAAGGATTAAATATAATAGCATAAACAGTACCCATTTTATTTCAAATTCCAAATGTCGCTGAACAAAACCATAACATAATGTCAACAATAACCGTTACATCATCTTGTTCAAAAATATATTTTTAACTTCAAAAGGTACATTATGAAATAGCATAAATAGATAAATAGACTACTGCCACAAGCTCCTCTCATAGTCATCTCCATCTTAATCGCCATCTCTTTCCTTAACCTGTGCTATAATGAGGAGGGAGATCGAGTCAGAACAACAATGTTTGGTGAATAGAAAATCAAGAGCCTTTCTATATCAGTACTTACCCAGTATAATTTAAATAAAAATATTCTTTCACATTTTAAATTATATTCAAAACCATTTAAAACTTCATATAAGGGAAAGTGGTGGGCCCTCAAATAATCACTTAGTACCTTCAATCCCCGAAGCAGGTTTACCCATAATCAATAAACCATAACTATCGTTATTAATGTCTACCAATGCGAGAGATAGAACCCAAGCCACTTAATACCTTTTAATGGAAAATAGGCAGACTTTAACCATTTAAGACCTATATTAAGGTAGGCCCTTATTATTTTATACCTATTCCCAAGGCAGACTCCACACAGGTCTCTATCTAGCTAATATTGCAAGGAAATCTCTTTGGACACTTAATACTTCAATTGAAGCAGACCTTTCCGAGATATCCTCAATCTAGCCTAAGACTTTATATAAGAGGAATTGGCGGGCCCTCAAATAACCTTCAATTCCCCGAATCGGGTCATTTGTATTATGAACCGTACCCCACGGAGACGTCTAACATTAGTCTGACTATTCGTAGGAACTCGTAGCCAGATTAGCTGGGTAGATTTACCCTATAGTATTGGGACTAAACTCGTATCATCTGTAGTTACTTATTATAGGTGATGCCCCAGATCAGCCCCAAAGTCACACTGCTGATAGCCAGATTAGTTGGGTAGACTTCCGAGTGCTTTTGATTGACCTCGCATTCCTATAACTTAGTCATGTTTCATAACACTCTCTAAGTGTATTATCACACATCTGACCGCATTCATTATTTAGGTCTTATAAGAAATCCTTCTTATTTCACCTAATTAATTACTTTCCTAAAGGGGATTTAAATTATGATTATTAACTTAATAAACTACACAATTAATCTATAACAATTCAATGTTATTCACATTAGTTTATATATAAATACACATTTATTAATTTCTATGATGCGAGAATTATGCCCTAAACTAATATTCAGATGTCAAATCTTCCAAAGTTATACAAGTCTCATTTCCATAATAATATTTCTACCATAAATCCAATATTCCAAAATAAAACTAATGGACTTGTACTTAGAATCCAATTCCAACTTATTTTATATTAAAATAATGGAATAAAACAATAATAGTGGAAGCTTACAATTTAATTTATTTTGTGTTCTATTCAACTTCTTTTACATTAAATTAGACTAGGGAATTTCTATTCAATTTGTAGAAATAGGCAGCGCAAACCATGAATAAGAATTTGCACCTTACACACCATTTCTTAATCAAATCCCTTAATAATTCCGAAGAAAAAGATTAAGATATGGAATAGAAGGTAAAGCACATGAACTGCAAAATCCACACAAACTCTGTTATTTTAATACAAAATAATTAAGACTCCAACTTAAGAATTAACAATTTGCTTTGAGGGAATTTTGGGGATTTGTATTATGATGTTTTCATAATCCAAAACTCCCCAAGGCATATATCAAATCCAGATAAACTACTCAATTACTTAAGTAGAAAAACTAAGATTTCCACTCGAAGAGGTCCTTAGCTTTGTCTTCCCTTGGATTTGACACACCTTCAATGAACCCATTAAGATCTCTTCTTTTTGATATATACAGCAAGGGATTTGTATATACGTTTGATTCAAAAAATTAGAGGGTTGGAGGAGAAGAGGTTGAGAAAATAAACAATAAACAAAGATAGATATATTGGATTTCTTACCTGAAATCCTAATGGATTTTTCTGAATCTATGAAGAGACGAACTGATAGAGCTTCTCTATTGTTTCCTAAATATTGTGTGAATAAAAGTGAGGGGCTAGGCTCTTATTTATAGTGGTTAGAATACACTAGAACCGGCATATTTAAGTCGGTTTAAAACTATAAAATCTGGAATGTTTATTGCTGAAAACCCTAGCTACCACCTTGTGTCCAAAGGTCGACCTCCCCTACCACTGGTCGTCCACTAGCAATCGACCACTCATAGGTTAGGGGTTGACCGGTGTTATTTTAGGAACGTTGACTTTCATTTTTGCCATTATTTAATTATTGTATTCCTTAGTTGCATTTTAACATTTACTTAACCTTAAGTATAATTATTGTTAACTTTTGAATTTCGAATTTAGTAATTAATTATTTATTTGATTTTGAATTCTATTTAAATTAGTTTGGATCCAAAACTTCAAACGTTCTTAACTTCCTCGTTTGAGCTCCATTTTCAACATATTATATATGAAAATTGATCAGAAAATCATCACGAACGCAACAGCATAACTTTCATGTTTGAATTTTGGCTTTTACAAAATTTGTACTTTTAGCTCTATCTTAATTAAATTAATTTATCTAATTTATTTATTTATTGTTGATTTTACGGGGTGTTACAAACACCCATCTAGTGGAATTCTCAAAAGGTCAACCCTACGTGCTGGTCGATTTATTCATAGTAACATGTGAATGCCCTGATACCATTATTTTTTGATCCCAAAATCATTTAGGGTGGCACCACAATATCCCTTACAAGTAAATTTCACATGTAGCCTCTCAACTCACACAACCCTTCTTGGGATGTGTAGGGGTAAGAGCCATTGATTCGCCCCAGATTACACTGTGAGAACCACTTATCATGTTGGTCACAACCAACTTTGCTCTATTACTATTCTTGGATCAAGAGGGTCGCATAGCGAAGTAAAAGGGGTGATTTTAGAAAAAATTCCTTTTAATAACTTTTCTTAAAGATCAATTTTGTGTTGTTATGAACAAATACCCAAATTACTTTAGATCATATTTAATATAGACATAGTAATGATTTGATTTTAAATTTTTTTATCAAATAAATTTAATTACATTATATGAGTGTCAAAATACTCAACTTATCTATTTATTCACATGTGAATATAATAATATAATAACATAGATGTATATATAGATGATATATTATATATACCCATGTATATTGGGATTATATATATTTTTTTTTTATTATAGCTAGCACCATATGTGTATACATTTGGTTTTTAAAATAAATACATATTACAGTAGCAATTGTATACAAAAAATATATAAAAACTATACATATGTATATACTCATGTACACAAACTAATTATATTAGATCATAACTAGAAAGTGTGTATGTGTATATATACAGTCATTTATTTACTTAAAGTCATTTGAAATCTAAATTTAATAAATTATGAAACATATACATACATATACATACATACAAACATACATATATAGTTAATTATTTTTGAAAAATATATTTATGTTTACATTATATGTAAAATATATTTTTGGTAATATGTATTAAGATATCTTTCTTATAAAATATGGTCCCTATATATGTTTAATTTAACTTAATAAACAATTACTCCTTTTGGTTAAGACCTAGTTAGAAATATTTAAGATCTACACATTTGTTGAAATTTAAAGTAAACTTGCTTTTATAATATATATACACCATTGTTTATATAATGTTCAGCTATGGTAATTTTACTTTTGTAAAGCCAAGAAAAAGGAAGAAATTGCATATGCTTATTTATATACGAATAGACATATGTTTATATATATTTTGATCATAATATAAGATATAATTCATGAATGATTATGATATCTATATATGTAGAGTAAAGATTATAGATTCATACACACACACACACATAAATATATTGATTTTTTTTCTAAAAGTAATTGTCCAATATAATCATGTGTTATGGTGACATATTTGAAATGAAGAAATAGAATTTACCTTGATGAAACAGCCTAGTATTGTACAAATAAGAATTTTAGATCGTCCATTAAAAAATCCTTTTCTCTTCTAGCTATGGTTTGCAAGGCGTTGCTTGAAGTGCTCTATAGAGGAGACGAGGAAGGTAAATTTTCCATAATAGAGGAAATAATGAAGAGAACTTTTCTCTTTTTTCCAAATCTGATTAGAATTTCTTCTCAAAGTAGATGGGATCCTTTAGGTCCTTTTGTAGTGAGAAATAAATGTCATAAATCCTCATTTATGACTCCACATATGACTTATCCTCTTAACCATGCATGTCCGACCAATAATGTCCAAATAAATTCAAATATTAATTTTTGTTCATTTGCATACAAATAAATACCAAATGTGTATATATACATTTGAATATATATATATATATAAACATACATACACATACATATATGTATATATGTGTATGTATGAATATGTATGTATTAGATTCCTATTTATTTCCCACTCAAACTAAGCAAATTGGGCCCATCTTTTTTTCTTCGTATCGTTTGCCATTTTTAAATCAATAATACACATATTAATTTATTAATACCTGGCATAAAATTCATATTTTATATTACTCTATGAATTGGTTAAATTACCTCTTTAAATTGAAATAAATATATGATACAATTATACATATGTAACTCGATTAATTTTTGTGACTTAAAAATTAAGTTATTTATACACACAAAAATTCTTGTGTGTGTATATGTATGTATATGTATATATATGTATATGTATGTGTGTGTGTATACATATATGTATATGTATATATACACATAACAGTTACATACATATACATATTTATACCATCTCCGTAATTATTTATAACAATTATAAATTATTATAGCAGTCAGGTCTAAAGCTATAATTTTGTGTGGTACGACTCGTAGGTGTGACTTTGTTTTTAGTTAATATTTAACTATTTAAATATCAAAGCCACTACGGACTTTGTTGAAGCACGGTAAAGGTCCCGAATTCATATTCTTATCAACTATCTAGGTGGAGTCCTACTTCTTAATCATTTTAAAGCTACACCATTATGCAACATTATTTATGTAAGCTTATCTCTTTGTCAACACTTTGTCATTTAGAAAATGATGGTTAGATCATCGGTCATAACCGTAATAATGTCCTTATTTAACTGTGAAGTTGAGCTCTAAAGTTACTTAGTTCAATCGATAACAATTATTGTTTAATTGAATCTCCTTTGGCTTGAGATTTCTAACTTAGATTCGAAACCAATTAAGTGGCACTAACCTTCTCTTTCTAAGGAGGCATATTCTCTCTTGAGTAATGTTTCACTTTGAATATATAATCTCGTACTCAGCCATGGTATTAGTAAGAAGTCACATCATGATTAACCATCATTAAAATATGTCTTTAAAATGCTAGATCCATAGTACTCTCAAGTCAAAAGACTATTGCATATAGTTACATAAGAGTCTCTGTTTTGACTTAGATATAACTAATATATAGAAGATCTTTGTGAGTCATTCTATGGTTGATCCACAACAACTACAAGTACGTGATCTCTTGGTATCTCTAGCAGTCATGAGAATCGTCGTCCACTATTTGAAGTGTAATAGGAACACTAGTCTTGAGGGTGATTTGATATCCCTTTACCGAGTCACATTTACTAGGAACATTTAAGGATAAGTACATATTTGTATATATACAAATTCATTGCTCACATGTGCGAACATATTCCTAATTGTAGTTCGTTAAATACTTTATCCTAAGGGTTTCTTATTATGTGTAAAAACATAATCATCAACATTTGATTATAAATATAGGCATAAACAATAGAAAACGAAACCATAATACATAATTCCATTTTGAACAAGATTTATACATAGTAGTTAAGAGGCTTATATAATCACAATTACATAATTTCCCCAAGGCACACCCCTAAATCTATCAGCAAGAACCAAAGCATTTTGTAACCCAACCATATTTCAAGTGATTTTAAGGGTATAACGCACATCACTTTATAATAGTCTTAGGTTCTTTCAAATGGTAATGTGTTGAACATGTACGGTGTTATAAACTAGTTTAACATAATTAAAAAATATAACAAATGGGCTTTCTATTTGTTTAATTTATTGGCACATTTACTATATGTATGTATATATTACAAATTATCAGTCATATACCTTAGTAATTCAACCTTTAACCCATAAATTCTCACTAGTTGACCAAACAGTACTATCATATCTTTTCTAAGCGGTTGAAATTTCTTAGAAAAATCCGAGAATTAAAACTAAATTTATCCAAAAAATGCCACATTAATCATTTTTTGGGAGTTCATAACAATCCATAGATAGCTTATTTGACTAAGATTATTGGTTAAGAAGAGAAAAGTCGTCAACAATAACGTGAAAGTCATCATGCTAATTGTAACACTCCCATAGATCTCCCCAACACAACTACTTGGAAGCCCATTAGTCACTATCCCTCGAAAGCCCCAGCACATTTTATTTGATACCCGTGAAATATATATCATCTCCATATAGTTAAGTAATTGAATTGAATACAAACACATCTAAAATGTATCACAACTAGTTTATTGCATGTGAAATATTGTTAGGTAGATCATAAAACGTCAAACAGTACCACTAAGGTCATAATTTGACATCATAGCTTCAAAAAATAACAATAGATTACATATCGTAGTTAATTGTAGATGATATTATAGTTTTGATCATATAACGAACTCTAGACATCTATATGACATATTATTGACAAATAGGTAAACATGCACACTATATCGTTTCTTATAGGTGTTCAACTTAAGATTATAAAAAATGGATTTTAAACTATATGATCCTTAAGAAACTAATACTGATTCTACTATGGTGCTTCAAAAATTCTACACCTTTAATTTTCAAATATTTCTAAAGATTAATATCACATCTAAGAGTCCCATAAATGTGACCATCAAATTTTATCAAATTAGAACTGATAAATAAACAAACGTTATAAACTTTTAGTGGAAGAAAATAACAGAAAATAACCAAATTAGTCTAAAACATTTACAAAATGTTGGGGCTAAAATTTATTTTTATAAGGATTTAATATTTCCTACTATGGTACTATTTAAAATGCTTTAATCAAAATTAATAAGTCTGAAGCATCATACATTAACTCATATTTGTTAAATTTTTTAAAAAACTTCATGTATATAAGCATATACAAATATGTGTAACTCTTTATTTAGTTAAATGGGAATATTCCTTTAAACAAATTAACTCCACCCATTGGATGAGAAAATCACAATATATATATATATATATATATATATATATATAAGTCTGAAGCATCATACATTAACTCATATTTGTTAAATTTTTTAAAAAACTTCATGTATATAAGAATATACAAATATGTGTAACTCTTTATTTAATTAAATGGGAATATTCCTTTAAACAAGTTAACTCCACCCATTGGATGAGAAAATCACAATATATATATATAGGTTGATAAGTACATGCTTATTTATGTAAGATAATTAATAGTGAGTGAATAAGTTAATTTGTATAACTACCTATAGGGTCACACAGGCCTCTATAAATTAATGGCTATTTTCATCGTTCAAATGAGATGAAAATAATTTCATATACAAAACTTTGTCCATATATCCACATCAATTATTTGTTTACAAAATTCTCTCGCGAATTAAGTAGAAAAACAAAGTTGGTTCTTGTTGTGGTCATCTCTCGAAGCACGTCGTGACAATTCTCAGTTCATTGTATCAAATAAAATTTTGATTATAATTTTTATTTTACAATTATATACATGTAGTAGTAATTACAGATATACATATACATATACATATACATATATATAAACATACACATGCACACTGTGACGCCTCACCTCTATACCCACGCTAGCCAAGAACACTACGGAGTAATGCTGTCAACTAGCGCGGAGAATAAGGCTGTTGAGGAGCGACCATCCGTGTAACTTCTTTATGCGAGCACCGATATGTCAGATAGAATAGAATGCATTTCTTTTAAGGAGGAAATCCGACATACCGATACAAACACAAAGCTATCACACGGTGGCTATATATAATCTTCGGAAACAAATATAGAAATAAACGTAACATAAATCAGTCACAGACAATTCATATCACAAAGGCGGAAATAGATATGAATATAACACATGAAAGTGTACATCAGAGTAGTGGACAAATAAGATCCACAATAACACAAATGAATGGATACAAGTGCAAGATAATAGAATATGTATACATCAAGGAGTCTAATCTCAAATGTATACAAACAAAAACTACTAAACTAGAGTAGTTAGCCAAAAGTCAGATGATGGCTCCAGATAGGAAGTCATGAGGAAGCACCTGTAAAATCTCAGTCTGACCCGAGTATTATTTAAGAAGAAAATAATAAACGGATCAGTCTAGCTATAATTATCAGATAAAATGAGATAGAATATGAGATATGATAATAGAACGTATGATAACAAAAAGGTGTCATACTATGATAAGTATACATTAGAAATCACGCAAAAGTCATACAATATCTCAATAATCTCAAAACAGAGAAAAGAATGTCATATTCTTAATTTAATTCACCAAGCCACAATAAAATGACATACTCATCAATGTCAATGGTAAAAGCTGGTGAAACATAAAATTCCAGAAATCAATAATTAGAAATCCAGAAATCACAAGAAAGAGGATGGCCAATCCTATAAAAATGAGCCGGAGCTCCTCGTGACTGGGTATAGTCCCCCATTGCGGACTTTGAGCCGAAGCTCCTCCTGATGAGCCGAAGCTCCACCTGACTGGGTATAGTCCCCCATTGCGGACTTTGAGCCGAAGCTCCTCCTGATTGAGCCGAAGCTCCTCCTGACTGGGTATAGTCCCCCATTGCGGACTTTGAGCCGAAGCTCCTCCTGATTGAGCCGAAGCTCCTCCTGACTGGGTATAGTCCCCCATTGCGGACTTTGAGCCGAAGCTCCTCCTGATTGAGTCGAAGCTCAATAAAATGAAGTACAGTCCTTCACATGGACAAAGAGACATCGCTCAATCGCTAGTCTAAATCACAAGAATGATCATCATGACCATAAGGAAGTGTCGATTACACTAAGCTAGTAAATATAAGAGTTTAGCTTCATGTCCCATAACCACTTGCTTAACTCAAATATTTACGAACAAATTGTAGATCTGCACTAGAAAATTGTCACAAGAGATTCAATCGAACAAGTCCATAAATTAACCGACGAAGTAAACGCAAGCGTTTCATACCACTTGTTTTGCTGAGCCGTTTAATTATATTTTCTCATACGAATGAGGTAAAGGTTTGTATATACTAGTAGATTGAAAAACAGTTTTATAAACGAGTTTGATATTGAAAATAGAGTTGAAATCCTTTTGATGAAAGAGTTTTGATATTTACTACTAGTATTGAAACCTTTATATTTTTAAAGTGACAAGTCATAGAAGTGATTGTAGAAACAATCAATTATAAAAGTTCACATTCGAAGACGTGAATAAAATCCAAAGAAATCAATTCCCAAAACCATTAAAATAAGAAGTTCGGTTGAATGGTTTTCGGATAAGATTGCCTACGCAGAGTTATACGGGGTTCGACCCGACTTGATTAGAGTTGGATATTCAAGCTAAAAAGGCAAATAGGCAAAACACAGCAGATTCAGACGTCTGAGATCAAGAATTCAGACGTCTGAATCTGGAAAATAAACTATTTTCCAGAACAGAATTCAGACGTCTGAATCCTAGATTTCAGACGTCTGAAATAGGCACTTTTTAGCCTGTTCCTTTTCTGGTTCAAAACGAACCAATTCAGACGTCTGAAATTTTTATTCAGACGTCTGAATGCTGGGAGAAGAAAATTCCCAGTATTCCATTCAGACGTCTGAACCATACGTTCAGACGGCTGAAACTGTTATTCAGGGCATTCCCTGAACCTAGGCCAAAAAATGGCCAAACGACATCGATAACGATCGGTCGAGCAACAACGACTAAGGAATTGCACAAGGATAAGTGTTAGGAATTCATACCTAACAATCGAAGATAATTATTGACTTAGATGTGAGATAAAAATCTCACCTTTGAACCCAAACAAATGAAGAAGAAGCTTTGAAGCAATGGCAAGAGCAATCACTCTTCAATTCCAACTTAACAAGCTTGAATCTAAGCTAAAAGAGAAACATTTCCCGAATTTAGGTTTAGGAAATTTTTGAGATTGAAAGGAGAAAGGGTTGGAGAAGGAGAAGAGGATGCTTACCAATGGCTTCAACTTGGATTTGGAGCTAGAATTTGATTTGCAAGAGAGAACTAAGGCTTGGAGTTTTAATTCCTCTTCCTCTCCTCCATTTTCAGTTTGCTTGAGGAAATGAAATGAAATGGGAGTGAATGGATGAAGAGTTAGAGAGGTAGGAGGTTAAGTGGGGTTATTGGGCTGAAACCCAACCCAAAGCCCTAAGTGAAAAGTGGCAAAATTCTCCTAACTCCAAACATATCGAAGCTTACACTCAAAAAGATCGCAAACGACATTTTGAACTCAATAGAGGTGGTCTCGAGTCCCAATTCGACTGTTTGCAAAAAGTAGCTTTTCGGACCAAAATCCGACGAACGACGAAATATTTAAATAAAATATTCAAATATGAAATCGATAAATATGCGGGTTGTTACACACACATACATATATATACATATACATATATATTTATCCTAATCAAATTTTGAGTACAGTTTATAAATTCAATTATAATATCAATTACATACTTGTAAAATGCATATGATATATCAAACCCATACTTGTAAAATAAGAATTTATATTGATATGGGTAGATAATAATGTTTAAAATAGGATGGGAATTCAAGCATAACCATGAATTCGATATGTAATTTGCATATGTTTGAAATATTGGAAATTATGTTTTAGTGACCAATATTTATGCAGCATTTTTTTCCAGTACACGAGTTTGAAAACATAAGTTTCCAGGACATTTTCCTTCTCATTCGTTATTCTGGTATATAAACCTTACACCCATTATTCTTTTCTTTTTTGTTTAATTTTTTTGTGTGAAATCCTCTTGTCGATTATATTTTCTATTTGGATTATCAATCTTAATCTCAATCCCCATTTCAATCTCGATTACATTTTCGATCTCAATCCTAATCATAATCTTAATATTATAATCTTGTCTACATCCAATTTTTGTTGCTGATTTCAAGTTCAATTCCAGATTTACTGGGGTAGGTTTTATTTGATTAGAATTAAAAATTTCTTCTCTTATCTGCAGGTTGTGTATTGGATGGTATGCTGATTTGTTTATATTTTTATAAGGTCCATGTCCAAATTCTTTTTTCAGCGATCTGTTAGTTTGGCTGTAGAAAGATGGATAACATTGATGATCAAAGGTGTGGAATGACTTTATTGAATTTTTTAATTATATTTTGCTATTTTTGTATAGTGATAAATCTTTTTATCGTTTTTCTATTTTATTCTCAGCACTATATCAACTGTTCTGGTTGTTATTGATTTCAACAAAAATAATTTTAGTTTTAGGCTTTTTTTGGATTCTCCTATTTCTACTGTTCGAAACAAGATATGCGAAGTTTGAGACCAACTTACTCCTTTATGCTTTGATATTTTTTATGTTCAAGATTCTAAGACTACTTTCATTGAGACGAAGAGTGGTTTGCAAGCTATATTATGCTTGTCATATTTTAAAAAGGGGAATTTCTTGTTTTGTTTGTTAAATTGAAGAAATTATCTTGGATTAATGTTGATTGTAGTAGTTGATCTTGCTCTAGCAGTAAATCACTTGGTATTGAAGATTGTGTGAGTAGCGCATCTAATGGGGTTGATAGTTTGGAATTTTCTCCTGATAAAGAGCTTAATTTTAACGAGTTGATGAAGAAAGGTTATAATTTAGAACTTTTTATAGGTGTTGGGCAAAAATTTGAGTCTACATCAGATTTTCGTAAAACTAACATTGCATATTGTGCAAAAAGTGGATTCAAACCTAAGTTCATGGAGAATTGTATAGTGCGAATTACTATGCAGTATGTTGTAGAAGGTTATACTTTTAAATTTAATGCTTCTTGCATGTTTAAACAATTGGATCATTTTTTAATTAGAAGGTTTGAATCTAATCATACCTGTGGTGGTGGTTTTCGATCGATTGGTAGTCCTTTAATTAAGATTGATCTTGTGAAGACCTTAATTTTAGATGAAATTTGCGATGAACCGACAAGAAAGGCTAGTGATATTATAGCAGGTTTTAAAAGAATTTATGATATTGATTTGAGTTATTACTATGCGTATATGGGCAAGAAGATGGCTTTGAAAGAAATTTTTGGTAATGAAGAACAACCTTATAATGATTTAGTTTGGTACTTGAAAGTAGTTGATAGAAGTAATCCTAATAGTCACTCGGCTATGGTTGTTGATGAAAATACAAATCAGTTTTAAAAAGTCTATATATCTTATAAAGCATGTATTTATGGATTCAATCATTGTCGACCTATGATATTTCTTAATGCCACTTTTTTAAAAGGTAGGAATGGTTGAATAATGACTGCTACTGTAAAAAACGGGAATGAAGTTATGAGTTATTGTTTCAATATTTATAAGTTAATTTAAAGTGATAATGATATTTCATTTATTTTAATTATAGGTTATTTAATACTTTTATTTCTTTCTTTCACATCTTTCCCATAAAGTTTTGTTTGGTAAGTATATAATGTCATTGCTAGTTTCTATAGTAGTATTGTTAGTAATTGCAAAGTGATAGTGATTAAATTATTTATCTTTACCATGATTGTTTGTTACATTATAGTTTTATTTAATGATAAAAGTATTTATCTTTATGCATTAAATAAATTTTACATTTATTAACATTTCTAGTTTTATTTATTTTTACTTAAATTCTATATATTTACTATCATTTTATATTAAATTTTTTAGGTATATGTTATATGTAAGTAAGAGTTTTAAAATAATGTAACTTCATGTTGGTCATATTGAACATTGAAGTCGATAATAACCATAAAAATTTAAATCGTTCACTATATAAATAGGAAAATTTTCTTTATAATTTTATTTTGTTGCATATATATACACATATATTTTTTTATTCACTAACAATGTTTTTTTTGGTTTTTTCCCACTAGCTGTGACTATTGTTGCAAAGGAAAATGAGGAAAATTGATCTTCGTTTTTGGATCATTTGAAATGTTCGATTGGAGTTGATCAACCTTTGGTTTTTATTTTGGATAGACATTGGGGTTTTCTTTTAAGTATTCCTAAAATTTTTCCTATGGCTTCCATTTATATTATTTATATCATATGCAAAGTAATGTTGTTACAGTTGTAAAGAGTGGAAAGGGGCCTTCGGTAGCATATTTATTGGAACGTTGTGCTATGGCTTGTAATCCTTATGAATTTCAAAGTGAAAATTGGTGGTGAAAAAGCTGTTGAATTCTTAGAAGATAAGCCTCTCGATCATTGGGCTGATTTATTTTTTCCCGGTAATCACTATGGTGAGAATAAATCAAAAGTTGCGGAGAGTTTTAACTCCTGGATTGTGAAAGAAAGGCATCTCCCTATTACTTGTTGTCTTGATGGAATCCGAATTAAGCTTATGGCTCAAATGTCAAAGCGTAGAGAAGATGCATCTAGTTGGACTACCTTACTTTGTCCTAAAATTGAGAGTCGTTTATTGAAACTAAAAGAAGAAGGATTTGGATGGAACGTTTCTCAATCTTCTATTTTTGTTTTTGAAGTACATTCCTGTATTTCTCAAAAAGTTGATCTTAAAAATCGAATGTGCACTTGTAACCAATGTAGAGTTATTGGTTTTCCTTGTACTCATGCATTAAAGTGCATTACCATGTCCAAACTTAGTGTCTACGATTTTATTGAATATTATTTCACAACTAAGGCCTATCGTGCTTCTTACTCGCATGTTATCAATCCTATTCCTACTTTTGATAAAAATGATATTGTTTTTGTAGGATCTTCTATTGTTCATCCTCCTAAGGCTATTTGTGGAGCTAGTAGACCAAGATTTAACATACTTGGTGGGTTGGATGTTTTGTAATCTTTATCTTGCAAATAACATAAACCCTAAGATCTAGAATTAGATGATTATCACATATGTAATGAATCAATAAAACATACCTCCAGACATCTTGTATATGAATCAGCAATGGTTGTTGTCGAAAGTTATTTCAATGGAGAAAGGAAATGGTTTCTTTCTCTTTTCCTATATCTTTCTTTATGTGTTTTTCTATATCCTTTGTGATGGGCAAAGTTTAATATTTATAGGTAGAGAGAGGACCAAATTTCCATATTTGTAGACTTAGTCTTGATCGTCCATCAAAATCAAGATGAGGGAAATTAACGCTCTAGATTATAACTGTTTTATTGATTAGCATATTAATAGGAAAACCCTTTAGATTCTATTGACCACAAAATGAGGAAGGAAACGTTTGAGGAAGGAAACGGTCAAACCATTAATGTTTTCATATTAATTTCCTTACCAAATAAGGAAGGAAAACCATTAATGTTTTCGTATTAATTTCCTTACAAAATGGTCAAATTTCCTTACAGTCCCCCACTTGGTCAATAGTAAAATCCATTAATGTTTTCGTATTAAGGTCATAAGGCGCGCATGATATGCTAAACTTTTCTTTAATCAGTTATCATAAGTGTCTTGGCTAATCCAGTGGTTAATGGAAGTCATGACGTGTACATGTTATTTTGCAACATGCTTACTTCCATGTACTATGACATTGACAACTTTCATAACTAGACCGTAGATGAGCATAACTTAATGGTCACATAATGTCTTGAAGCAAAAGACTGTTTCTGTTATCATTTATCTAAATATAAATGTGTACACATTATAAACCAGAAATAAAAGATGTCCAAATTATTAAGAGCTCAATAATTGTTATGTCTGGCGAAGTACAAAATAAATGGCATAATAAGGAGATAATTAGGAACTATCTGCAAGACCCATGCTATCAGTATGTCTCTAAAAGGTCTTTGGTGGTAGGCCTTTCGTGAATATGTATGCCACTTGTAAGTCTGTACTTATCGATTCAACAACAATTTTCTTTAATTTAACATCTTGCTTCAGTAGTAGGTATTTCAGGTCCATGTGTTTGGAACCTTTGGTTATCCTATCATGCTTGGAGAAAAAGGTTGCAGCTTCATTGTCGTAGTAGACAGTTAGTGGCTTAGAGATAAAACTTAAAGTGCCAAATTGTGAGACAAAATTACATAGCATGTTCCCTGAATTGAAGCCTCGTAACATGCTACGTATTCAGCCATCATGGTGGATCCGAAAAGAATCTCAGATTTCTGGCTTCTCCATGATATTGCACCTCCACATAAGAGGTACACATAGCCAAGAGTGCAGATCCTAGTGTCAGGACATCCAGCATGGTCTAAATCAGAATAACCAGTTACCTGTAGGTAACTTGATTTTCTATAGGTGAGCATGTAATTCCTTGTTCCCTTTAGGTATCTCAGTATCTTCTTTGCAGCTTTCCAATGAGCGATTCCTGGGTTACTTTGAAATCTACCCAGCATAACAACTGCATGACTGATATCAGGTCTTGTACAGACCTGTGAATACATCAAACTCCCAACAAGAGATGCATAAGGATATTTGGTCATTTCTTTTTGTTCTATAGGAGTCTTTGGGCACTGCTCAAGAACAAGTTTGTCTCCTTTCTGTAGTGGGACAGGACTAGAGGAACAATTTGTCATGCCAAATCTCTCAAGAATTTTGTCAATATATGCTTTTTGAGACAATCCTAGAATTCCTTGTGATTTATCACGGAATATTTCTATTCCTATCACATAGGAAGCCTCACTCATATCTTTCATTTCAAAATTCGTTGAGAGATAATCCTTAGTTTCACGTAATAAACCAAGGTCGCTGCTAGCTAATAATATGTCATCAACATACAGAACCAAAAATTTGAACTTGCTCCCACCGAACTTGAGGTATATACAAGGGTCAGCTATGTTTTTTGTGAAATCGAAAGTGGTAATGATTTCATGAAACTTTAGATACCATTGTCTAGAAGCTTGTTTCAGTCCATATATTGATTTCTTAAGTTTGCAGACCATGTCTTCCTGTCCTTCAATTATGAAGCCTTCAGGTTGACACATGTAGACTTCTTCTTCCAAGTCTACATTTAGAAAGGCTGTTTTCACATCCATTTGATGTAACTCGAGATCATAATGAGCTACTAATGCCATGATAATTCTAAGAGAATCTTTCCTGGAAACAGGAGCAAAAGTTTCATTATAGTCAATGCCTTCTTTCTGATTAAAACCTTTGAAAACAAGTCTGGCTTTATATCGTTCAATTTTATCATTGCAGTCACGTTTGGTCTTGAAGACCCACTTACAACCGACTGCTTTATGTCCTTGTGGCAATTGAACGATTTCCCAAACTTTATTATTATCAATAGATTTCAGTTCATCTTTCATGGCATCAATCCATTTAAGAGAGTTAACATCCTTAATCGCTTGTGAATAAGAAATTGGGTCCGTAGTTCCTTCAGATTCTATTAGATAAAGCATATAATCATCAGGAATAGCTGATCTTCTTTGTCTTTGACATCTTCTTAATACTAGTTCCTGTGGTACTTCATCAACATTATGATTGGTGATAATTTCATTATGGAGTTGTTGATCATTTATTGGGTTTCCCTTATTGTGAACAGGTTCAATAATGGGATGATTCCCAATATCTTTCGAAAAAGAGGGTAAGATAATGGGTACCCTTATTTCATGAATGACCACTTCTTGTTGTTTTGTACTCCCACTGATTTCACCATTTTCATAGAATTTGGCATTGCCGGTTTCAACAATTCTTGTACTATGGTTAGGACAATAAAATCTATATCCTTTAGATTTTTCTGGGTAACCTATAAAGTAACCACTGACTGTCTTAAAATCCAATTTCTTTTCATTTGGATTGTACTGTCTAGCTTCAGCTAGGCAACCCCAAATTTTGAGATGTCTTAAACTAGGTTTCCATCCTTTCCAAAGTTTAAAAGGAGTCTTTGGAACGGCCTTACTTGGAACTCTATTTAAGATGTAGACAGCTGTTCATAATGCATCCATCCATAATGATATAGGTAAATTTGCATGACTCATCATGGATTTAACCATTTCCATGTATGTACGATTTCGCCTTTCAGCTACATCATTATGCCATGGAGATCCAGGCGTTGTGTATTGTGCAACAATTCCAAGTTTTTGAAGAAGTCTAGCAAAAGGTCCAAGATGTTGTCCCATTTCATCATACCTTCCATAGAATTCACCACCCTATCTGACCTAATGATTTTCACTTTTCTTTCTAATTGCCTTTCGACTTCAGTAATGAACACTTGTACAGCATCCACTGATTGAGAATTTTCATGCAACAGATAAAGATAGAAATAACGTGAAAAATCATCGATAAAAGTAATGAAATATTTCTCTCCTCCAAAAGTTGGAACATCAAAAGGTCCACAAATATCTGTATGTATTATTTCAAGAAGTTGTGTACTTCTTGTGGCTCCTTTCTTTGTGTCTTTTGTTGTTTTTCCTTTAATACAATCAACACATGCTATAATGTTAGCGAAGTCTAGGTCCGGTAGGACACCATTTTTCACTAACCTCTTTATTCGTTCACTGGATATATGACCTAGTTTTTTATGCCACAAGAAGTAAGAATCATTCTTGGATGACTTTCCTTTAGTTTCTTTTCCATGCAGGGTGAGTTGGATTTCAGCATTTTATTTAAGATGAAGTTTATAAAGTCCATCAATTAATATTCCAGAACCAATAAGATTAGAATTTTTAAATAAACTAAAATTTCCATTTCCAACTTCAAAAGAATATCCAAATTTATCAAGTACACTTACAGAAATCAAATTACGGGAAATAGACGGAACATAAAGAGTTTGACATAAATCTAACTGATAACCGCTATATAAAATGAGACGAAAAGTTCCAATAGCTTCAACTGGAGCTTTATCTATATTCCCCATGAAAATGAAATTCTCACTTGAGTTTGTGGTTTGAATGGTAATGAATCCCTGCATTGAATTCGAAACATGAACATTAGTAGCAGTATCAATCCACCAAGTAGAAGAAGGTACATTAGTAAGATTTGAATCGAAATGACTTACGAAACCCATTGGGTTACCTTTCTTTTCGAACCATACTTTGCGCTTAATGCAATCTGCCTGGAAGTGTCTAGGTTTCTTGCAGAATTTGCAGACATCGTCCTTCTTTTTATTCTTGGATGGTTGAGTGGCGTCATCAGATTTGGGTGGTGCTCTTTTATGTTGTGAGTTGTTCCTTTTGCCAGCTTGTTTTCCAACCCCTTGAGTGAAATAAGCAACTTTAATGCCTTGCGAGACCTGCCTAGACTCCTCTTGAACCAGTTTGTTAGTCAATTCATTTAGACTCCACTTTTCCATAATAGTGTTGTAATGAATTTTGAATGGTTCATACTGAGGAGGTAAGCTAGTGAGAATGAATTGGACGAGAAAAGCATCGTCCATAACCAATCCCAAGTTCTTAAGTTTGGTAGCAAGGTTAATCATTTCAATGACATGAGCGCTCATTGAGTGAGAACCATCAAACTTCATGGTTACAAGGTCTGCCATAAGTTTCCCAGCAAGGGATTTGTCTGCAGTCTTGAATCGATTTTCAATGGATTGCAAATATTCTTTTGCGCTTTCAGTTTTGGGTAGGGAGGTTTTGATGTTGGTATTAATCACCATTCGCATAAACATCATGTTGATCCTATTAGATCGTTCCCAATCATCATGGAGTTTGTTTTCCTCAGGCGTACTTGTGTTAGTAAGTGGGGTTGGCTTTTCCACAAGGAGAGCCATGTCCAGTTCAAGTACGCCCAAAGAAAACTCAACTTGCTCTCTCCATTCTGAGTAGTTGGTTCCATTGAGTCTGATGATAGACGTAGCGTGCGAATTAAGGTTTGAAGGTATTGCAACTATAGATATAAAAGAAATGTAGGCTTCTTTATTAGAATAAAACACATGTCATAATAAGAAGTTAGGTTTAGCGCCTCCTGTGGGTAGGCAGTAGAACCATACTCATGGAAGAATGATAAACGTTAATGTTTCATGCGTTATTGTGCAAGCAGCAGCCGCCTATGGACGGGACTGCATGCATCATACCAGAGGAAACAAGGAAATTAAGCGCGGAAGTTTTTTTTTCCGCATAAACATTTGCCATTCTTTCAAGTAATCCACAGCAAGGATAATAAATGTCTAGTAACTCTAAGTAAATTTCATACATGAATTTAACATATTAACAATTATTTTGCAAGTTCCAGATCATGAATTTAATGTCAAACTAGGAAATAATTTGTTTCAATATGTATACTTTCTGAAAAGTATTCGCATACAATAAGTTGTTCCATATTATACAGTAGGTCAAACATTAAGGTAGAAAAATTAACTTTTGCGGAAATATAAACTTTCCAGATCCATATCTAAGCATACAGTAAATAGAATAATATTGATGATCGTGATTACTATAGCAACTTAAATAATATGAATATTAAACTTGAATCACACTAACACTAATAATCATCATCATTATTATAGTAAAATTAAAAACATCATATCATAGATCTATGCTAGTTTCGTTTTATATATATTGATGGATAATCATGAATTCTAAAACCTGGCTCTAATACCACATGTAATCTTTATCTTGCAAATAACATAAACCCTAAGATCTAGAATTACATGATTATCACATATGTAATGAATCAATAAAACATACCTCTAGACATCTTGTATATGATTATCACATAATCTTTATCTTTCTTTATGTGTTTTTCTATATCCTTTGTGATAGGTAAAGGTTAATATTTATAGGTAGAGAGAGGACCAAATTTCCAAATTTGTAGACTTAGTCTTGATCGTCCATCAAAATCAAGATGAGGGAAATTAACGCTCTAGATTATAACCGTTTTATTGATTAGCATATGAATAGGAAAACCCTTTAGATTCTATTGACCACAAAATGAGGAAGGAAACGGTCAAACCATTAATGTTTTCGTATTAATTTCCTTACAAAATAAGGAAGGAAAACCATTAATGTTTTCATAAGGAAATTAATTTCCTTACAAAATAAGGAAGGAAAACCATTAATGTTTTTGTATTAATTTCCTTACAAAATGGTCAAATTTCCTTACATGTTTTTCATGGGAAGCAAAATAAGTGTGGAAAATGTACGAAGTTAGATCATAATCGTAGAAGTTGTCCATTGAGTGGTTGAATGTTTTTATATTTGTTATGCCATTCTTTCCTGTTTGTTTTTGAAGACAAATATGTTTTAGCTTTCTATGTTGTATTGAGATATTCTTGGATCCTAAAATTTAAAAACTAGAGTGTTGAACTATATTTTTGTTTTTATGTTGTTCTTTGACTATTAATATTAGGTTATTCCTATGTTGTTAGTAAGTTCATTTTAGGTTCAATTCAATATCACTACCATTGTTGCAGTATAAATTAATAGGATTATTATAATATTATATTGTATTGTTTGATTGGTTGGTATGGGAATATATGACATTATGTTGATGAAATTGTTATTTTATCTGTAAATTAACTACTATTTCTTATGAAAATTAAAATTTGATTTTATGATGTACTTGTTATCATTGTTCATGGCCATACAAGTATTTGGTTGTCAAATGTCTTTTATAACTTTCTGCTTATCATTTGTTGTTTCAGACTAGATGGTGTATATTTTTTCTATGCATATAAATATTGAATAGTTCATATTTTTCTTTGTATATAGTATTGGATATTTAATGTTTTGTTCTTAATGGTGCTGTAATATTTGGTTACATGATTTGGTTTGATTAGTCTTTGCTTGCCATATTGTAGGGTATTATCATTCTTGGTATGCTGTAAGTTTTCTCATTTTGGATTATTTGCTACATCTAGTTACTTTCAAGTTCTATAGAAATATCTACAAGAGACATGATTTAAACATAAGTTTTTACGACGGAGATGATTTCCAATGTCACTTGTACGCCTTTAGGTGGTCTATTGTTTCTGATTTGAAACTTGCATTTTGGTCGTTGGTATGGATATATGGATCTAATGCTTCTGGTTTGGTTTGTTTTGTCACTATGACTTGATGGTGCACTTCTTGGCCTTTTTTTGATGTTACTAGAGTACTTTATATTTTAGTTATGGTTATCTAAAATGATAAACTCTTTTCTCATTTTCATTCAGTTATTATAATTTTTACTTTTATTTAATTAAATTTGTATATTTTATGTATTTTATGTTTACAATTTAATTTATATTGGTACTTTATATTGTTTATATTTTTTAATTTTTTACTGAATTTATATTTGTTGGTTTGTGGTTGTTTTTGTTAAATTTTATTTAAGGTTTTGTAAAATGATAAATTATTTTACCATTTTAGTTATGTTTTTGATATTGAAACTTTTGTTTGATAAAATATGTATATTTTACAAATTTGAAATTTGTGATTTCAGCAACACTGGTTTCCTTTCCACATTGAGTACTGTCTTAAAGCATGATGAGCACAATGGAACTTTACTAGTACTGACTTGGTAGCGGTGATTGGTCTGTTTTATAACAATAATAAACTGAACAATCAAACAAGTACTATGGGACATTGGTCTTGACGTGGTTCTACATATTACATACGTCAATAAGGCTACAGAACTAAGATTACAGCTTGAAAAAACTACGACTTTACAGTTCAGGTTCAATTACATTTATGCATATAATATGATCATCTACGCTCAAATGTAAATATATTTTTATAAGCTTATAATTTATATGACCAAATGTTAGTTTCCAGCAAGCCTCTCAAAACAACATTTGCAATCACAAACTCAATACCCATACATGATCAAACATATTAAAGATAAAGATAATATGAGCACAATAGGATACAAGTCATATTCAAGCCAGGAATCCATTAATATAACAAATTACGAAGCTTATTAGTGACAAACATCAAAATATTAACAAAGCTTACTTGTGAAAGGAACCAACAAAATAAACTATTTTCTTTAAATAAAGTAAATTTCAACATACAATGCACTTTCAATCATTTGTAGTAGAAAATAGAAGTTAAAACAAACTAAACATATAATGTTTTCTTTAAATGAAGCCAACAAACTAGTTTAATATTCTTTTTGTTTCATTATTTTGTTCAACATGCTTGTTTTCTTTTTGTGGGTTTAGTTGTGAAGTGCAGAATTTTTTCATGGTCCAACAATATGGCTCATCTATCATAATATTAGCTACTATATTTACTCTTAACTCGTCAATATCTTCTTCGGATATCTTTTCCATCAATGGTAAACCTGCTACCTTCTTCCTCTTGTTTATCATTACAAACATTCCACAATTACACCTGTTTAAAAACATTTAATTAGAAAACAGTATTTGATTTAATATTGTAACACAAACTATGTTTATCTAAAGCTTGATATTGTAGCAGAATACCATATTTGTCGATTGACCAATAAAATCATCATGGCAACATAAATATGGCCTAGTGATTTGTTAATATGCAAAATTTCTAGAACAGTCAATTATAAAGTAAACAATAATATTAAAGCTTATATCTAGTATCATTTTCAAATACATCAACACTTGTAAACAAATATAAAATTTTTGTTTATACAATTATATAACTAGCTATCATCATGAACGTTCCACTTGTTAATTGAAAAAATAAACATAATGTTAAAAAAATTGGTTTTGAACAATATGAACTTCCATACATAGGATAAAACAATCAACTTAATAAAATAGTCAATACTATTGCCTACAATTAATTTTATTTCTATCTACTACTGAAGATATTTATTCACTTTGTATAAGTTATTATATCATCGATTAATTTATCCAATCATTTTTATACACTGGACGGAAATGTTTGTTTCTTATATGCGTGCACTATTTTCTAATTCATAATAGAAATAGAGGGTACAATGATAGAAAAAATATGTTTATCATTTTTGTTTGTGGAAAAGAAGACAAACAAAGAAGCTTCAAAAGCAAAAGATTTCAAAAAGATGGAGTACTATCTAATTGTTCAAAAACTGCATCAGAATGGGAAAGATGCATCAGACTGCATCTAATGCAAAAGCTGCATTAGAATGCAATAGCTAAAGCAAAAGAGCTCAAAAACAAAGAAGCTACATCAAAATGTAAATTTCTTTGCATATAGTAATATCTAATAGTTGGTCAATTAGAAGAATTAAACTTAAACCTATTAGCTGGGGTCAGCACTAAAGTGTTAGCATAGCTTACCTAGAACAAAATCTTTCAACACTGTTTACCTATTTTGTGATATTGTTTCTTGAAGAGATTGAGATTAAACCTCAAAATTCAATAATATCTTTAATTAAAATAACCGTTTTCCATATAAAAAACATGACGATAATGGATCAAGTGAACTGATGTTGCAAACAACATTACATTGATAAAATCAAAGAAATACTATTTCGTAGACGATTTTAAAAATAAATAAATTGTCTTTCTTTCTATATAAGTATAAGAATGGTAAAAACATCTATCATTTTATGTATAAAAAGATTTCACTTTTTTAGTTCACATTTTATGGTTAAAAAGATGTATTAAACCATATTTTGTTCAAACTTATCACATGAAATTGCTTTATATTTTTGTGTAAAACACACTTATCATTTTATATAATAGAAATTATGTCAAATAGCCTTCTTCGATGGTAATATAAAATTATAAACATTTATAATTTTTATAATATACCAAAAAATGATTATTTTTCAAGAAGATTGCAAAGAAAAATTAAGTCAAGAAGGCTGCTTTAATGGTTATATAAAATGATGAATGTTTAAATTTTCTATATATAATGATAACTGCTTTTACCATTTTTTGAAAAATGATAAATTCTTTTATCATTTTCTGAAAACAATAAAATATGTTATCTTTTTATCAAAAATGACTATTGTTGTAATATTTTAATTACCTAACTATTTCATGCTAGGACCCATGATTATATCAACTCCCTTAGGATCTATTTGGATAGCGTAAAAGGTACAACTATTGCTTTTCAAATGCAAAAATCAAAAAATCAATTTGGATGTTAAGACAATAAATGGCTTTCTTTGACTTTATATTTAAGAAACAATAAGATTCAACTAAACTAATGAATATTTTGATAAATTGATTTTTTAATTTACTTTCCAAAATTTGAAGACTTCTCTAATAAGTAAAAGCTCTTTTCCTCCTGATACCAACTATATTCTTTAATAATTAATTATTACTATTTTAACATAAGATTTGTGTGCATTATATTTGAGCTTGGCTTTGTCCAACTTTTGATGGACATTATTGTGTCCAAATTTAACGATAAACATTCACAATATTTAAATAAGTACTCTAGCATATGGTTTGGTAGATGATTTTACAAGTAATTAGACTGTTATTATGTGGAGCACACTTTAGGGAGCATGAACATAATATTTAAAAATAATTACCCATTTTCTTGTTGAGCCCATATTCCCATTGTAAGCATACTTACCTTTTCCAACTTTGTTTTGCTTTGTTGGCCTTTGAGCTCCTTAATAATCTTATTGACAATTTTTTACTATGTAGAAAAGGGGGATTAAAAAACATCAAAATAAATATAAAATAATTTAGGATTTTAGGCAAATTTTAATGAAATACAAAATTTCTTACTATTGCCAAGGCAGCCCTCCTATGCCCGCTATTGTACTTTCTATCCTTTGTTGTAGTGTACAGAGAGTCATGATGTTTCTATATCTAGTTCCAAAAGTGTTCAATGTGCTTCATCATGTATTGGAAAAAGTATAGTACAACATAAAAGATTTGATAGAGCCTTCCTAATCGTTGGAATAAATAGTTGATTTTGCACATTTTCTATGTTATCAGATGCGCTTTTCTGTTAAGAGAAATAAATATTGTAAATTATATTTTATGAATGAAGGATAGCATGTATTTATATAAAATTGGTTTTACTGTCATTGTGGTGTTTATGTATGTTATGCTCGAACTTCCATCATACATCTTTGCTCGCCTAAACCAATACCAATCTATTGTAATGACCTAGAATTTTGGTTATTTGAAATTGGAATATTTAATTGATTTTAAATATTTAATTTTTAACTTGAATTTCAAATATAACGATATATTGGATAATTTAATTATTGAATTTAAAAAATGATTATTGGTTAAATTATTGAATCTTGAGTTTTAAGCTTGATAAAAATAATTTAAAGGCTTATAAAATTTAAATTTAATAAGAATGAAGTTAATAAAACTTTTAAATTGAATTTAAAAGTGATTGTTCGGTTTAAAAAATATATCGTTTGAATTAACATATGAAAATAGCCTTCCGGGAAACAGTCTCAAATTTCGATGAAACTAGTTCCATTGGATCCTTAATAGTGTATTATTATCGGATTTCAAATTTTGTAGCATTTGGAGTTATCGTTTGATCGTACGGCATATAAACGCGTTGAAATTTATATCGAAAATTCGATATAATAATTGGATCCAAAAAGCTATCTTCTCCATACGATCGAATTAGGACTCGAAACCTTTTCCATTGCATTCGGAATAGGGATATAATATTATAAACGCCTAGCGGCATGCCTGGATAGGGGTTCGAGATTTGGGGTTGTGTAATCAAGATGGTTTGAAATTTAAATAATATACATATATTTATTGACTTGACTATAATTTCACATCAGCTTCCTTTATCTCACTTCAAAACACTGTAGATGACCTATTCAAACACGTAAAGCATCTTCTTCCCTCCTCTTTTATAAACTTACAGCCGAGCATCAGTAAAAAGAACAAAAAAATGAAAGCTTGAAAAAAAATTCTATCTCTAAAACTACTTAACAAAAAAATCTCAATCTTGCCTTAAAAACCTAGTTTTCATCAAGCTTTGCTCTAGTACGAATTGAGTAGGGTACGACGTAAGTTTTGTTTTGACGATGATGGACCTAGTAGCTAGGGTTTCAGATTTTGGAAAATCAAGGAAGAGTGGGATCGAATGAAGGCCGGAATTGTGTTCGCCTCGTCAATTAGCAGCTAGGCGTTCGTCGTGGTGAAATGCGGTTGTGTTTGGGAGGTCACGACATGGCCGTATGGCCTGGGGTGGTCTGAGCCTGTCGCGGGTTGCTATAAGGGTGCAGGCCATACCTTTTTGGGATGGGGAGGTGAAGCTCGCGAAGATGAGGCTTTTGGTGGTGGTCGCATGAAGTTTCATGAAGGAATTGAGGAGTAAGGGAGGAGAGAAGGTAGCGACCATGGTGTTGATTACCTGTAGCATAAGCGGGAAATAAATTTGAAGGGAGAGAAGAAGAAGGAGGGAGTGCGTGTGGGCTTGGGCCACATAAAAAAATAGAAAAAGAAAAAAAGGGGTGGGCCGGCCTGGAAGGAAAAAAAGAAAAAAAGGAGGAAAAAAAAGAAAAAGGGAGAGAAAGCCGGGTCTTTGCTCTTGTGGGCTGGTCCGATCAACACGAGGTTTGTTGTGTTGTGTTCGTATCTGCGAATATGACGCATAGGAACTGGATTGATCGAATTTAGGACTTGCTGAATTTTTAGAAAAATTCAAATGCGTTCGGATTCAATCGGAACCGGAATGCGAAAGTGAATGGAAATAAATATGAGTTAATCTCACTCAATTTTGGATTACTAGTTAATTTTAAATAGTTAAAATTAATCATTGATTGATTGGTTGAATTGATAAATTATTATCAGTTGAATGTGGTATTATATATAGTAGTATATATATTAGTTGTTGGTTTGATTGTTCCCGCATATATTAGCGGATGAGACCCTATGCGCCCCGCATAATAGCGGATGACCCTATAAACCGCGATATCCCCCTCGAAGTGGGTTTAGTATTTTTATATTGTATTAACATCTATGGATGCAGGGAAACAGGTTGGAGGGATCCAACTGGATTACTAAAAAATGTTGAATCAAATTTCATATATATTGATATATGATCTGTTTAAATAATTTGTGGTAGATTATAGTGTGATTTGAATTTTTTGGATGCTATGGTAGTTTTGGCCTAGGTTTTTGGTATTTTTAAATACCAATAATATATATTCTGAATTTGGAAAAAATAAAATAAAAAGGAATTTAGAAGTAAAATAGTTATAGAAAATTTTGGATTAATAAAAGAAGTGAATTTGAGTAAAATAAATAGTTTGACTTTTGAATTTGTACTTAACTATTTCGGGATATGGTAAATAGAGATTTGGAATAAGGATTTTAAATAATAATTCCTTGGTGGTACTTGTTTTAAATATAAAAGGTTTTTAAATCAAGATTTTAAATAGATTTGGGAAAAAGTGCATTTGGAAATAAATGTGAAATTGAATATACTGGATTTTTATATAAGATTTCTTTATTACAAATGGAAATATAATCGAGATTGGGATGGGTTTGGAATATTGTTTGGATTATTTAAGGAGTTGATTTATAAATGGATTTAAATTTAGAAATCAATTTATAATAGTTGTAAGTGATGTGAAATAGTTATAAACCGGAACTGAAAACTGTGAAATGCATAAACAATGTTTATCAATAAAGTGAAGTGATTATCAATGGATAAATTGAAGAGAGAAATTCACGGTAAGAGTTTATAATGAGATAAGTAAATCGGTCTAAAAAGAAATAATAAATTTACTTCTAGAAATGTGAAAAAGGGGATTTATAGAATGACGTTAATCAAATTGGTGATAAATCGAGAAAGATTTATAAATGTTAGACTGGTTATATTGGAAATATTGGAAAATATATTTTATCGAGAAGTTGAATTTGTAAAAGGAGGATTTTTTAATTATTAAACTCGGTAAATTTAAAAATGTTTTAGCTTAAAAATATTCCAGAAAATTAGTTATTTAAATATTTTTAAAATTGTCAAAATGGATTATAAGTTTTATAATCAAGTCTAGTAAATCGATTAGAATCTTATTAATAAATGAGAATTAATTATTGTTTCAAAGTTATGTAATTATTTTAAAATTTTTAAAGTATATTTAAATTATTAATTAAGTTAGTTTATAATGAGTTGATATTAAGTTAATTATTATTTAAGAATTTAACAATAGTATTAGTTTAAAAGATAAATTATTCAATATTAATATTATGGTATGTAATAAATTTTATAAAAGAGTATTTTCCTAAATTAAACTTGAAAAAAAAATATTATAGAAATTTTATAAGTATTATTTTGAGAAATTATTTAATAAAGTTCTCGGAAAGTAATGTATACTTTCATGGCGAAATCGGAGGCAGAGATTTCCTACAATTAAGTTTTGGATTTCTCTAGGATAGAGACGTAATCATTGAATTGTGAATCCATGGTTGATACCGCATGGTGCTTTCCATATTATTTAAAAGGATTTTGTTTAAATATTTTTGAAGGAAATAGTTTGTGAATATATTTATTTCGGTGAGATAAGTATATATTTTTAAATTAAGAGATTTAATTAAGGAACCCGAAACTTATAGAATTCATTATAAATGAGTTAAGGAATTTACAATATAAATTAGGATGGGTCTTTGAGAAAAGAGAAATAAGTGAATTTCTCCTAAGTGTTGGGAAGTAAGGGTTAGAAAATATATTTTAAATATTTTTTCTAAGTATTGAAATAAGAAATGGTTTGAAATATCCCGATATGGATATAAATATTTGGGTTGTCTTAAATATTGAAAATTGGAAAGAGATTTGAATATATATCTTTCAAAGATATTTTGGAATTAGATTTTGGAAAATTATAATAAGGCCTGATGTATGCTTATGGATGTTATATTGATAGTTAAATAACCAACTATCAAGTATTTGGCCAATTTCATTGATCGTTTCGAAGAGACCGTGATCGGATTTAATTATTCGAAAACCACTTCGATCTGATTTGAGCATTACGAATGAATACCGTGAAGATGATGAAGACGGTGATTTGGTTTGTCTAGACCCAGGACAACTTGTATGGATGAATGCTATTAGAACATTGTCATTGGAGGACGATGAGCATTCTAAGTGAAAATTTCCGAAAGGTAATCGTAGCCTCAAGCCTCATCAACCGAAATGACTGAAAATCAAGGGATATGCAGCAAGGCTAAGTGGTTCATTCCCAATTAGGGTATGTTCTCACCTTTCTAGATACCCTCGGATATATTATTTATTATGGATACGGTGGTGCATGCAAAAGAGCTCTCGATAAGGGTGGGAACACCCAGGGTGATAACATATTCGGTTCTATCCAGGTTATGGATAAGGCCGGTCTTGTGTTGTAGTGGATCCCGATGAGGTCCTCGATACATTTTTCTAGATGTGTACCATGGTAGGTGGTACCCCAATGCCTAGTCATTATATGGAATCCATTCTCTAATAAGCGCCGTACGGTTTTGATTGTGCCCAACTATGCTGAAACGTGAGATGCAAGCATTTCAGCTATTTTCTATTTACTTTGTTTAGACACTATTATAATATCAGACGATTTTGATATGAAGTGTTTTGGTTATCGTAAGGTAAAAACCCGTCGTGTTTATGTGTGACGCGGTCTTACGAGATACCTTTGTTTTTCAAAAGTTTTTGATAACTTTAATAATTCAACTTGAGTGTGTTTACTCATGTTGGTTTTCCAGACTGACTCGGGTGTTATTTTATTATAATACTCGGGTCAGACCGAGTATTACAGATATAGGATAGGATGCTATGGATCTCAGGAGACGAGCTGGATGATGAAGATGTATTACATGTATTTGATTTTATTCCGTCGTGTATTGTATGTTGTATATTAAGCATTTGAGAGGACAAGTTATTATAATTGTCCAGTATTGTGCTATTGATGTGTTGTACTCTAATGATGTAATATGTAAATAATAGTTGTAGTTCTTTTTGTATAAAGACATGGTACTATCTATTATATTTTGTTCCGCTGCGATTGTGAGATTCTGTGTTGTTGTTTATGTTTCTTCTTCTACCTCTTTCTTCTTTTCCCTAACGATCTGGTATTTTCCGACATTTGATTGCTCGACATGTACAGTGAACGTATTGATGCCGATTTTCGAAGGTTGAAAATACGGGCCATGACATCTATAATCTATATGAAAAATAAATTATATAAGTTACCATTAAAACTAATTGAATAAGAATATAAGGTAGTTGTAACGACTTAGGATTTTCGACCCTTGAAAATCGACATCCATGCGTTCAATGTATAACATGCCGAATAGTCAAGTGTTGGAAATACCGAATCATTAGGGGTGAAGAAGAAAACGGTAGAAGAAAATAGAATCAACAACACAGAATCTCACAAATGCAGTGGAATAAAATATAAGATATAATAACATATTTGTATACAAAAGAATCTGTATCAGTTAATATACATATAATCATCAGAGTATAACAATCAACAAATCAATCTGGATAGTTATAATAACTTTTCCTCACCAGTGCTGACTATACAGCCTACACACACAGCGGAAAATAACAAGTACGGGAATACGTCTCTGTCATCTAGCTCGCCTCATGAGCTTCATAGCATCCTAACCTGCATTTGTAATACTCTGTCTGACCCGAGCATTATAAAATAACACCCGAGTCAGTCTGGAAAACCAACGTGAGAAAACACACTCAATTTGAGTTATTACATTTTTAAAACCCTTTGAAAACAAAGATATCACGTAAGACCACGCCACACATAAACACGACGGGTTTTTACCTTACGATAACCAAAACACTTTTATAGAAACTCCAGTGATATTATAATAGTGTCTAAGTACAAATATTTATTAAAATAGCCGAAATTGTCACATTAATTAAATTCAAGCATACTAAGCTCTACAATCAAAACCGTACAGGCTCGTAGTAGATATTGGATCGAAGTGGTTTTCGGATAATGCTGGTATCCGATCCTAGTCTCATCGAATCCAAAATGATAAATTTTTAAAGGTCAAGTTGTTTTAAATACACGGTTTCACAATCAGGGTGTCAATATTCACATATGGAAATTAATTCCATATGTTTATTTTATCATGACCAGTCCATCGAAATTAATTTGCTTGTAATCATCACATTTTCTAAAATTCGGGATAATGATCAGTACAAGTCGATTTACTTCCAATAAAACGTGTCAACGTTTTATTCTATCTAATTTAATTTGTTTGGCTACTTAATGGCACGGACAATAGATAATTGAAATCATTATCTAAGAGCAATATCAGTCAAAGCATAGATCATTAGCTCACTCAACAATTTATAATTGACATTAAATCAATTTACAATTCAGAATTGAACTGGTTTCAATTAACTACATCAAGCTATATTTTTAGTTCCAAATTACTTGTTAATCAAGAAATTTATAAAATGATTTAATATTAGTTAATTTGATAATCCATATAATAATCATTTGATAAATTAATGTATAATAAATTAATTAAGACATTAATGATATATTCACTTGAATCATTTAAATCATTAAATTTTCACAATGCAGCAACTTCGACTATATTAGTTCAGATGGAAGTACTTGGAGAAAAAGACTCGACGTAAAATTGCCGCATTGATTGGATTTAGAAAGATCAAAATAGAGTTTAGATTTATAGGTTATTAAATATAAAACTAAATTAATTCATTTTTTAATATCAAACCCAACCCATATCAAACAAGGTCCGGCCCACTCATGCAAAACATAGCCCAAAGCCTTATCTCCTTCTTCCTGTTTCTTTTCCCTCCTCTCTCATTTATACGCTATGAACTATGCACGAACATGCACGAAAATGTGCATCTGCACCCATCCTCTGGCCACAGAACCTCGCCGCCGATCATCCATGCAGGTTCGCCCACATCTCCATGTCACACCTGGCCACCTGGAAACCACGACCATCCTCTAGTTCGAATTTTCGAACTTCACCCAAAAACCTGGAACGATAACCGTGCCACTAAAATGCCTCGCCTTGCCACCACAACCGTCCATCCACCACCAAAATTCGGTCCAAACATCGCCGTCATCTCCTCTACCCATTCCCCCTGGCGCACACCCCTGTCTCGTCGCCTCGTCGTCGTCATTCCCAAGAAACCGAAACCCAAAAACCACCATACTACACCCTACATCAACCTCGTTCAGCCTATCCCCTCAACGAAAAATTGTTGAGTTATTTTTCCTTAGTGCACCATCGACTGAGCATCCTTCACCCCCAATGACAAGCCACAAAATCCATTGCATCACCGGAATTTGGCCTCTCCCCAAATTCCATTCATCCCTAGATCTCTCCCACCGCACATCTCTAAAAATTCCCAAACTACCTCTAAAAATCGAGTTTTCCATCAACGAACACGTACATATAATCCATCCCTTAAATTATGATGGTTGAAACTTGTCGATAACCAACCCACTCATTATTACAGGAAGTTTTCTCCCCCTCTGCTTGATGAAATTTTATGAAACCGATTTCAAAATGTTCTATACTTAAAAACAAACAATTTTTGTTTTGGAATCATGTCCCGAAACTAAAAGTTTTTTGAGTTATTGATTTTAAAGTGAAGGCCTTACTAATTTTAACCGAAGTAACATTTACAGAGAAGAAGATATACAATGATCTTGATATGCAGGTGGAACTATCATATCTAACATACATATACATATGCTTATACACACCATAGATTCATATACATTTGTCACAGATCAAAGATTCATCCAACCACAGTTATATATATATATATGAGTAATGACCTATTAGAAGAACAAGATGTTTTACTCACCTTTAAACTGCAAATGAATGAACACAGTGCTTGCTTTATCTCCTGCCTCACTTTTAAATGACTAGATCCTTAAATGTTTAATGGTAGATTTTTTCTCTTTTGTATGTGAACAAGCAAACAAGTGAACAAGTATGGCTCTCTCTCTCTCTCTCTATATATATATATATATAGAAGGAGGGGACAGTGAACACTATAGGGTGGCTGAAACATCAAATAGGGTGGCTGGGATCTTTGCACATGCTTCACATTTCCTTTTTATTTACTTTTCTTTCAATCTTGGCTGATTTGATTTCATAAGTGTGTGTGATTTGATTTATGTGTGATTTGGTATTTTATGGTTGATTTGAGTTTTTATATGCTTGATTTGAAATATTGTGTGCTTGACTTGAAATTGTCATCATGATGCTTACATGCATATATACATACATACATATATATATATATATATAAATATATATCTATGTGTGTGTGGATATATACATTCTTATATACATATTTTTACCATATACATATTTACATACACACTGTTTTATATAAAAATACATACGTATATATATTTTTGAACATCATAAAGCTTTGTATATATATATATACATATAGATATTCTATCATTAATTTGAAATGGTGAAGTTTACCTACACACACACACATATATATATATATATATATATATATATATTCCTTATTCAGAAATTTGCTTTTGAAAATTTTATATAGCTACCATAAATATATATTCAGATATTTCCAATATCGGAAAATTTATTTATTCGACTTTTAAAAGTTAATATTTCAATATTAAAAATTAGTTAATTAACAGATGCTAAAAATCCGGGTCGTTACAGTAGCGTTTGGTTTAAAATGAGTTTTCAACATTAATTACAAAATATGGGAGGAGTAGAGGGAGATGGATAGGATGAAAGGAGATGGAGAAATGATGGAGCAATGATAGAATGATGGATTGTTTCTCGTGCTTCTCTTATTTCTCAAAACATGGAAAATAAAAAAAGTTGTTTTATATTTTGTATATTAACTTTGTTTTCTAAATTGTTCGTTTTCCACAATAAATGTGCGTCTTATGCATTTTTGTATGAACGAAAATCCAGAACTAAAAAGGGTAAACCAAACAGTATCTTAGTTTTTTATTTTATATTCGGACTAACCTGACAACTTATAAATCCACCAAAAAGCATTTCTTCTAACATAGTTTTGCAGAGGACAATCATATTTTCATCTTCTAAATTATAAGCTTCATCACTGAAAATTTCAATAACACTATTTATTTCAATTATATATATAGAAATTATAAAACAAATATTTATAATTTTACTTACTCAATGTCTCTAACCACATTGAAGAAATCTATTATTATCTTCACTTCATTGTCAGGCAAATAATTCAAAAGAAGAAAGTTTTCTATCTTTCTATTCTTCTTCTTCGGCTGCTCTTCCTTCTTTTGTGTGTTGTAGTTGTCCACATGTAGTATTTTATTCTTTTCTTCATAAACATAATTTGGATCTTTCTTTGGCACCCTTACTCTCTGTTTTATTCTTTTTTGCATTGAATTTGGTTTTATTTGTGCTCTCTGTCTGTTTTTCTTTCCTTTCACTTCAACTTTCACTTCAGTTTTGTTTATTTCTATTTCCATTTCTTTTTCCTTTTCATTCACTTTTTCATCTACTTTAACTCCATTTTTATCTTCACTGTATTCTTTGCCATGACTTTCATTTTGCTCTTTCTCCATTTCTGGTGGTTATAAATCTTGAGATTCAAATATCTTGAAAGACGGAAATTCTACTGAACTGTTTGTGTGCCAGACAAATATGTGTTTTTTTCTACTTTCAATTTTTTCTTCTTCATCTTCTTCCCTCACACTATATTGCTCCTCCAACTTCTCTTTCAACTTAGCTTCAATTTTTTCTCTGCAAGTTTTTCATCTTCCAATTCCTTTTCTTTTAACTGAAGTCTTTTTTCCAGCTCTGTGATTTTTTGTTTTAGACTTTCTATCTCTTTTTCTTTGGCTTCATTTTGTTTCAATAACATTTCCTCTTCGTTTTGCTTTCCTCCTTTTCTTTTTCTATTCTCTCTCTTTTTCGAGTTGGCATCCTCTTCTTCTTGTCCTTCAATAAATTTTGTCACTTTAGTTAGCAATTTTTTCTCATTTTATGTTATTTTATTGAACCTTTTCAAAATCTATAAATATATAAAAAAACATATACTATTAGAATTGAAAAGGATAAAATGAATTATCTTTATTAATATTATTTCAATTGTTTGACTAAAATAAAATTATTATCATACCTTTTCTTTCTCAACCATATCAAGCGATACATTTTTCAGCTTTGACAAATTCCACTTTACCATCCTTGGACTTACTGTTTGAAAACCTTTTTCTTCTTCTATGATTTGTGACTTTTCACAAATCCAATACTGTAAAATGAAAATGACAATGTTAATTTTTTGTAAAAATATTTTTTTTGTACATATATATATATATATATATAAATATATATCTTATAATAAGAATTAGCACATACCAGTAAAAGCATAGAGCAACCTAGCATGCTTCTAGGATCTTCAGTAAACTTCTCAACATTTTTTGAAACATGATTGTAAATAGCTTTTGGCCAATTAATAGAATTTAGATTTTTCAAATTTAACAGCTTTGGAATAAACCCCCATTGCAAGTATGTTTTCTTGTTTAGAAACAAAAATGTTATAATCATCAACAATATTATCAATTCTACCAAGTCCTTGCCTCCATTTCCCTTGTCAATCATAATCTTTAATCTTTTTCCTACTTATTTTGTAGCGATCTGCCTTTCTTACACGCAAAGACAACACTTGATACATCCTTAATATTCATGTGTCGATTATTCAAGTGTTCGAAAGATAGGTCGTGGGGTAAAGAAATTAAAAGACAAAGGAAACAAATACATATTTTTCTCACAAATGACAGAGTTACATATACATCATCACCGGTTACTCCAAAATGTTACATCAAGGTTACAACAAGTACTTCTAATACATAATATACAGTCACAGCGAAAATATAAATAACTATGAGATGATGAAGAAAGCTCCTACTCCATACTACTTCCCAAAATGCTCCAAAGAAACCTAACTACTTGGCAACTCATGAAAATTTGAGTACCCAAGAGTTTAAGGGGAAGAAATAAAACTCTAGGTCAAACATGGGTCTGGTGTGAGTAAAGTATAAGTTTAACTTCATAAAAACCTTCAAATAAAAGGTATCTTGTAAGAACACGCCGTACATAAACACGGACGGGTTTTACCTTACGATAACCAAAATATTTCTATATAAAATCCACTAATATTATCATAATGTCTAGGTTTAAAATAAATATGGAATCATAGTTGAAATTGTTACATTATTATATTCTAGCATAATAGGTATACAATCATGTCCGAGAGCTCATATTGGAAAATGGATTCCAACAGTGACAAGGTATGGGAATACCATCCGTATAGTACACCTCTAGATAAAATGTACCTGGGGTCAGACCCTGAACCTAGCCTACCCCTACTAACACAGAACCGGCCTATCGATGAACTTGGATAGTACCAAATATGATCACCCCTTGGTTGCTCCCAACAACCATAAAGGGATCTCGAAGCATACATAAACCATAGATATCGCTCTAGATTTGTTGATGATCATACCCTAATAGGCGTGATCCACATAGCCCTCCTTCATCTACCCTGTTTTAGCCACCTTTGGGTTGTGAGGCTTAAGGCTACACATTTACCTTCCTTCTAGCAGACCATCTTGGAATGCTAACATTGCCCTCCAGGCATCCAATGCAATGATAGCATTCATCCATACAAGTTGTTCTAGGATCAAACAAACCTTTAACATTTACCATCTTCCATTATGGAATCACCCTCAGGAAGTACAATATAGCTTCATAACATACTTCATACACGAACATTATTAGTTTGGAGTGGTTCAGATAAATTATACATACTGGGAACCGATGTCTCCAAACTAAGCAATAATTCCCGGCTAACCCAATTCTAGTTCTTTTGGAAGTATGTAACCGGTATTCAAGTCCTCGCCGGGGAACTCTAATATACACAACATACTTCCTGAGTTAAAAAAGGTCAATTTGTAAATAGCGGACAATCCACTACTTAGGGTAATTATACAGTTTTCACATATGAATAACCATATACATAATTTAAACAATGACCCATTGATAGGAAATAACCCTTCCATATCTATTACGTTTCCGACATTTCGATCTTGCTCTATCCCTCGCCTAGAAATAAATTCTAGATTTTATGGGTAGAGGATCAGTTTACTCATCGGCTTTTAGTGCTAACTATGGGGTGACTTACTTACTATAAATGTGCCACCACATTAACTTTGGTTTCATATTTGTTTGAGATTACTAAAGGTAATCGACTAAGAAATCACTAGATTTAAAACATTTTTAAAAAGAAAAACAGTTTAAACAAAACCAATATTTTAAAAACAAAGTGATTTTAAACCCTTATTTATTAATCAAATAAAAAATTATACCCTTATTAAATAATAATTAAATCTTAGTTAAGTCTTAATTATGACATTAATTAAATTTAATTAAATCAGTAATTAATTAATAATTAATTAGATCCCTGTTTTTATAAATGAATAATTAATAATTAATCTTTAATAAATAATTAAAAATAATTAACCCCTAATTATTAATAAAATAATAATTAACTTTAATTAATTAACTAATTAAAATTAACTTCATTGATTAACACTTATCCGTAAAGATTTCCCTCCCCGAACTAGAGATCCCTGGACGAGAGAAGAATGAAGACTACAATGACTCCGTTCCAGTCTATCTACCAGACAGTTCCTTACGGGTACCCATTGGGCAGGCCACAAAGACAAAGAAGAGCTAACTGGAGATTGGGACATGATCTAATAAGGCTAGATATTAGTTACTTTTATTAACTAATTATTAAGTACTAATTACTTAATTAATTAATTAATCATTTGTTAAATAAATAAATAAATAATAATTACCCTTTTAATTACCTAATATAAGTTTTAAAACATTTTCCAAAAAGATTTCTAAGTGAAAGCATTTTTAGATTTCGAAAAGAGTTCATTTTCACGAACTTCGCTTATAGTGACAATCGCTATGCTACCCGATTTTCCAAACTTGGAATTTGTTTTCTATGCCTTCTTTAAAACTTTTACTTTTGGAAACATTACTACTTGGTAAACATAAAGATGTGGGTTTTGAAACTAAAAATGTTTTAGACTTAAATATATTTTAAAATTTTAAGTCCAAAGTTCAAAACTTTCAAAGAGGGATTTCTTAAGTCGCTTAAGTTAGCAAAAATACTAAATTTATTAGCATGAACAACATATACCAAGATCATAACCAATATCACAACCACATCACAATAACATAATTCCAAACATAAGCAAGATCATACCTTACTAATTTACTACACTTAACTTCTGATTTCAAGTTTATACAACACCACATATAAGCATATTTATATACAACAAATCAACACCATTTCCAAGTATATTTATGCATAACCAATTCAACATCATAACTACACAAACAAGCATCATATTTAACTAATAAATATACATCATTTGTAAAGTTACTAACTTTGAAATAAAAACAAGCTTTACTCACCAAAAGTGGACTAAACTAAAGCAATTTCCTTTCGAATTTGCACACGACTTTGATCTTTGGGTTTTCTTGGGAAAAATGAAGTCTTATGGGCTTAAGATGGAAAAGTGGTTCGTCCTAGGGGTGTATTATGCTCGGCCTTGATTGGTTAAGGTGGATGTGGACTTGTCTTATACGGAGAAGTGATAAATTGGAAGAAAGAAGCATAAAACAAGGTTTTATATTTATACAAGTGAATGAAAACTAGATTTTTAAACTTGAGAATCTAATTTGGAGGCCATGGAAGTTTGCATAAAAGCTTTAGGAAGAAATTAATGAAATAGAAATTAATGTAAAGTGGTGGAAGTGTTAGGAAAATACCTTATATACTAAGTGCTTAAATCAAATTACCATATTACCCTAAAGTTCCTAACCTCCACTAGATTTTTGCCACTTCATTTCTCTTGTCCCCCTCCCTCCAAGTAACGTGAAAGACATGTCTCCCCTCTTTCATTTCAAAGCCAACATGTTTTAATTACATATTGTACTTTGTGTTTGTGAAAGGATGACATATTATGATTTCTTTTTACATATATATCTTTTTAAACTTATTTAACTTTCATAAGATGTCATATCATATTTAAATAACATAAATAAACACACAAACACATATATTAAAATGTATTATAACTTATATATAAATATGTATATATGTTACATAAATGTGCACAACATTTTCTGACAACTTTTAGACATTGAAAAGTTGAAAATTCGAAAAACGATTTTCGATCATATTTTCTATTTTTCTTTGAACTAATTATTTTTGTAAACAAAAATTTAAAATGATTTCACCATCATTAATTATTATTTAAAAGATTTTTATTTTCATTATAAGATCTATTGTTCAAATATTTAAAATCAATTAAATATTCGCAAATCAAAGTAGTGAAATTCCATGCCGTTACAAAAACTATTTCACCATCTTTAGTTATTATTTAAAAGTAGTTTATTTGAGTTATAAAATCCATTAATTAGTTAATAAAAAATATTTAAGTATTCATTATTAAGGTAATTTAATTCTGGGTCGTTATACTCTCCTCCATTGAAAGAATTTCGTCTTGAAATTAGCAAACAAAAAGATAACTCATAACAACTCAAAAGGTCATATATTATATATCTTGAAATCCATACAAAGGACATACACTAAGCATCCATAACACAATAGTGCATATACTATACATACAACAATGACTATCCCAACATCAATTTTGGATAGGCTTCCCTCGTATGATCCACTGTCTCCCAAGTACAATCTCAGGGATCCTCACTCCACTGGATTTTTTACTAACTTCACCACCTTATTGCGCAACCTCTTTCTCATCCTGATCTACAATATGAACTAGTTGTCTCCCAAGATATGGATTTCAAAGTGCAATAGCGCGATTTCAAAGTGCAAAATCACGACTATTCCATTACTCAATATTTTTGCTACCTTAACAGCTCAGACAATAACCAAACATTTAGATAAGCAAGATGCATATAAAAGTAAATCAATAATGATGAGTAACCCCTTAGGGTCTCTCGATAAGGTACCCTGCAAATCTCATATGTGTATGTTCTTCGAAGTGTTCAGTAGTGACCTATTTGCTACGAACACACTTCAACTTCATCTTGCTTTTGTCCACTACAAAATAATGCTTACATATGCCTTCCGCTTTCAATCGGGAATCAAATTCAAACAAGCAATATACAAAGGTTTAAATAACATAAAAAACAATTTGTATTTTACACATTTTGTTGAATTTTAAACTATTTTAAAGTGAGTTTGACTCACTTTTCCGAAAGCAAAACTTGCTACCACAACACAGCAACATGCCACACTTCCTACCCTCAACCAAAGCAAGCTCCAAACCCCCCCTCAAGGTTCGACCAAGCCCTCCTCTACACCCTTATGGTCATGGCACAAGCAAAATAATAGGGAAATGACTTCACTTTTTGAAGTTTGGGAATGTAATGGTATTATAAATATTGTTCCAAGGTTGCATTGAAGTTTTAAAGTGAAAACGAGGAGTTTTTTAGTTTTCTTTTGAGCTTAAGAGCCATGTATGGGGACTAAGGAAATAAAAAGCAAAAGAAATGGAAATGTAAAAGAGAAAGTGAGAGTATGTGCTTTGTTTTGTGAAGATGGAAATTTGGCAAATTACATCACCTACCTCTTAGCAAAAGACTCAACTACCTCTCCATTACCATAAGAAATATCAACCATAGCATGCCTTTCCATCATACAACCACATGCAATGTGCTTACTAGTACATGAAAACATAATGATATGCACTACTTATCACATCAAAAGAAAAAATTTCTCTCTTGATGACTTTTTAATTTTATTTTTAAAAGCACTTAAGGAGTTTTGATTTATTTAAATTCTTCGGTAATATTTGACTTGTTATTAAATGTGTGTATATATGTACATAAGTATTCAATAACGTTTCACAAATTTTTGTTCAACGAGAAGTTGAAAATCCAAAAAATAATTTCGATCACATTTTCAATTTTCTACCGAACTATTTATTTATGTAAACAAATTTATAAAATGAATTTACCATTATTATTTATCAATTAAAAGGAGTTTAATAATGCTATTAAATCCATTTAATTGATATTAAATTCACAATTCAAATATATTTAAATAATTCCTATATTTAAATATAAAATGTTCACGTTTTTTTGGGATGATACATCCCCCTTTAAAAGAATTTTGTCCCTGAAATTTATCACGGGGTAGAAACTGTAATATACCTACTTAAAAATCAAATTACTTACTTGGATTTTAGAAATCTGATCAGTTATATCTTTCATTATAGAAAATCCATATTAACAGCTACAATATAAGCACAGAGAATACTCAGAAATAAAATATCATGCATCCTATATTTTTAAAAGATAAATTTAGAACTAAATGCCTGGGTTTATATATTAAAAATATATTTTAAAATTGCTCCAAAGAGAAATATACCAGGACCAAAATTAATCATGGCAAGGAGGAGGCTCCTCCTACCGAAATATGATATAACTCTAGAATCAAAACAACATGGAGCATCCAACGGTATTCCGGCTCCTCCTAAAACCACAACTAGAGTAAATAAATATACGTGGCGAGTCTTCAAATCGAAAAACCCCCAATCATCCAACTTTATTCATAAGGAAAGTATTTGAAAAATCACTTCACAAATACTTTTTGGAATGTCTTGAAATAACAATATTTTGCCAAAGTTTCAAAAAAATATTATTATTATTTCTTTTGCATATTCTTTTGAAATCACTTTTTCAAAATCACCAGGATTTAAGTTCTAATAAACAACAACTATAAAATCCTTTGCTTATAAAGTCAAGTTTTATAAACCATAGTATATTAAATTGCATTATCAATTAAATCGAATTCTATAAAGGAATAAACTAACACTTAACATTATTTAAAATGTTAAATGACTAACAAATAAGATTTAGAATTTTGCTTAGTTTCACAACTTTCTCGATCATCCAAGATATAGATAATTTCCTAAGCATACCATTACCCTTATTATCCTTTGGTTATTGCTTAGAATATTATCTAAGCTCCCTCAAACAAAATTGAAAGTCACTCCCCAAACATTCCTAAGCCACACAACAAAGCGTACAAATACACTTAAGCCCTTATGATGCACATAAATCATCTGTATGCAATATCTGATCCGACCACATGCTCGAATAAATAAACTTTTACTTCCAAACTAATATCGCTCACTTAACCTCCCTAGTGCAGACTCTGATCAGGTTCCTTGATTAGAAACCTCCATTTTCCTTACATATGATAGAAAACCTCGGTATTATATCAAGAATCTAAATCAAGTGTTCGTCGTCAAATTTAAAGTGATAAATCCTTGTTTGGACTGGTGTGAATCACCCAAAAGTTATGTGCTCAAAACCTAGATCAAAAACCGTGCAAATAAAATGATATATGTGAACTTACGTACATAATCTTATTGGTTTCTTACCTACACCGATCTTTTTTTATAAATCATTTTCATTTTCATTTATAACATTTCATTCAATACTAAATTTATTTATAAATTACTCCTTAAATTTTCACTTAAGTTTATAAACAATTTATAAAGGCACATATTTGTAAAACATTAAATTAAAAACTTACACTACTTTTATTTACTTGTATAACACTCTTCTAAATCCTAAGAGTATATACAAAATGTCAATTTTAATTTATTTTTCAAAATTCAAAGGGTGGCCCAAACAAAATATGGCTTTAAAACTAAGTTGCCACTTTGACCTCTTTACCTATCTAGTCCGGCAAGTAGCTAAGAAGAGTAAAATGCCGCTACCCGAACTTAGTCATAGAGTCTACTTTTCCTTTGACATCCGTAAGGTAAAGAAATTTTTTAGTTGGCCCAATAACTTCAAATAGTTTATATGAGTTTAGATGTTTAAATAGAGATGCGGGAATAAAACAATGCTTATTAAAACCTCCCTATCAAATTTAAACCATTTAAAAATTTGTGTTAAATTATCTCTTCTATATCCAAGAGTTAAAATTTCATTTATTAAAACACTCTTTTTTCAAACTACCCTTTGTTTTAAATCAATTTTCTTTATGGAAACTTAAGAACTAAATACCCAGTTTTTATTTCAAAACCTTTTTTGAAATCATACTACATATATTTCTATATATAAAATAACTTTAACAATTTATTCATTAACACTCTCTTTGGTTTCATTCAAATTCGAACATCATTCAATTGCACAATGATAAAGAGAATAATTTACTAAGTGCACTACAACGTTCGCCTAAGCAAACATTCGATCGCCACTTAGAAGATTATTTAGATTACTACAAATCTAATCTAGATATTTTCCCCGAACTATCCAAAGAAAATGTATATTTCTTAAAAAATTCTCTTTGAAATATTTATACGTACGAATACTTCCAAGTAATACCATTATTACTTTTCTCAATAATCTTTTTGAAATCATTTCAAGCAATACCATGATTTTTAAACTCTCAAAAACCCTTCTTACTTATAAAACACCCTTTATAAATCATATAATTCATTTTATGTACCATAATTATATAAATTACACCTCTAAAATCATCTTATATTATAATAACTTCCCTTTATTATAATAAAGTTTCCACAAATTTTCATCCTCTAAATGTCTTATTTTCCTATTTAGATTATATTTAACAACTTTATTAAAAGATGACTTTTAACTTAACTTTTTCTCCAAACACCTTATAATTAAATTGTGAAACTCAATTCGCAAGGGGTTCATTTTAATGTACTCACAATTATCAAAATAATAAATGCCCATAAAATGATCGAGCATTAATTAACAATCAACAAACAATAGTTTATGCTCCTAAACTATATGAGCATGATAAATCAAACAATAATGATAATAAAGAAATATTATCATTAACAAACAAACAAACCATAAATAACAATATAAATTTGAAAATTATTTCTTTATATATATATAATATATAATCCTAAGAAAAATATTTCATTTACCGAATTTTCAAAAATAAAATCGTGTTTTTTTTCTTGTACAAGTTTTTAGAAATCCCTATCGACACTATGGCGTATCACGTCTCGACCAGAATTCATAAACAACTCAATAGATCGATTAACGCAATGCATTTTTATTGCAATAAAAAGTACGCTTTTGTTATATATAATACTCTCTACTCATTCTAGGGTGCCACTTACCCAATTTCTAATGAGTTATACCCTACCAAAGCCAAGATTCTCGCTTAACCTTCAGCTCTGATACCAAACGTAATAATCTGCCTTTTCGACCCTTGAAAGCACTTAATACATCCACGGTATTAGAATGCCGAACATCCAAGTGCCGTAAAGGTAGATTGTTAGGGTAAAATAAAAAGGTAAAGGACAAGGGAACAGAATCTTATAGCGGAACAACAACATATAATGTAACAAAGACAGTAAAAGCTATCTATCTAAGATATTTGGCATATCAGAGTTTAAAACAAACTACATCAACCTGGACAGTAATAACTTTCAGACCTTACAAACGCTGATGAGTATACCTAATAATATGATGGAAATTAAAATAATACAGTAGGTGGCCATCCAACTCTTCTCTTTGAACTCCATGCTCCCACCAACGATAACCTGAATGAAACTCGGTCTGACTTAAGCATTATAATAAAATAACACCTGGACCAATCTAAAAAACCAATGTGAGAAAACTCAAGACATATAATAATCTATAAGAACACGCCGCTAAACACGGAACGAGTTTTACCTTACAAGCACAACTTCCATACATGAAAGAATAGATGTCAAACCAAAATAAAATCCAAATGTTAAAGGATGGATGCAAAAAGATCAAAACCCAAACTTAAAGAATGAACAAAAATACTTAAACACTGAGAAGAGCACAAGGCACTTCTCGATGTAATTAAGAAAACAATTTAAAGATTTGAATCAAATAAGGAAAAGGAATTTTTCCAGCAATGACTAGAGGGTACACCCCCTTACTGAAAGTATACCTATAGAAAATACACTTGAGAACTACGATGGCTCTAAGAAACCTCCAAGTCGGACCCCACCAACCTTGTCGAGTATCCGAGTATTTCATATCTCTGCGCGTATACCACCCAAACCAATCTAGAGTAGATGTGAAAATACCCTAATGGGAGCAATCCCTCATAGCTTGGCCCTCACTCACTCTTTATTTAGCCATTTCCGATAAAGGGCATTAATGCTCGAAACGAGCAACAAATCGTCTTAGATTGACGAAACATAAAGAAGGGTATCGAAATCGTTAGTCAAGAAATCAACTATTAGGGATAAAAAAATGATCATATATGGAAATTAATTCTTATACTCTTACCACCACTCGTCGATTTCAAACTTTTACTATCCCTCGGTTAACAATGAGCCGGACATATTGAGGCATTATTGCCTCTTTGTCCTTGCCTCGATGTACATTCTTATCGTTCGAGATAGTGATGAGTTTCCATACCTCGACGATTAATGTTAAGTGTATGCCTAAATCCTATCTTATATGTGATATCACTTTTAGAAATTAAATCCCTTACACTTATCACCCCTTATCGATCTCAAACTAGTACTACCACAGGGAATACAATGAAGTCGGATAAGTTAGGAAGTGTTGGTTCCGACCTTGACTTGACATATATTCTTAACATTAAGACATATATTCTTAAATTAAGAATAGCAAGAGTAACCTTAATGTTTAGTGCTAAGTGTAAGACTAAATATTTTCTATAAACGAATGAAACTTTTGAAACGTTTGACTCACACTTATGCTTAATTTTCACATCACAAATATTTGTAAAACACTTTTGAAAACACTCATTAAATATTCTTTCAAAGAGCTAATTATATTTCTAAGTGTGTTAAAATGATGGGTTAAAAAAATGTCATTAAAACATTGTTTACTATGAACCCAAAACCGATTACAATTCGCTTTATTTTTAAATAAATCTTTTAAAAATATTTTCATTTATAAAAATATCATTTATAAATCAACTTATTATCATCTTTAAAATAAAACTCCTCCAAAGATTTAAGAATATCAACAGTTATTAAGTCAAGCAACAAGTTTTCTTAATAACTTTACAAAATCATTTATTATAACAAAAGTGTTATAATTCATTAATTCTTTTCTACTTTTCGGAATCAGTTATCACAACAAAACGTTATAATCCATGACTTCTTTCTCAATTCTCAAAAAACATCTGTTACATCAATGGTATTATAATCCATGCTTCCTCTTTACTTTCATTGAACTCAAAAATACTTGAAATATAGTTTAAAATATCCATTTCAAATATTATTCAAAAAGAAAATCTCAAGTTTAATCTATATTGGAAAACTCAAAATCATTTCCTTTCCTTATTTTTTAAATTAAAACTTCTTCTTCGATAATTTATATTAAACTATTTAAAATATATATAAATTTCAAACCACTTTTAAAACAATTAAATATATGTTAAAAAGGTTATCTAAGAGAATTGAAGAAGAAAAATAAAGTTTAAACGCATTTTATAAAAGTTGGAAAAAAGGCCACAAAACTACTGCTAAAAGTGTATAGAAAATTCCTTTAAATCGATTCTTTTCAAATTGGAATTTTCTCCATATTTATACAAAGTATGAATACTATAATTTATTTTTAAAACAATATACTATGAGTCTAGTATTCTATTAACCTGCCATTTGGCAAGGCTGTAGATAGGCGGACTTAACTAAATTGACTACTCGTTCGTCGAGGTTGGTTCATGATAGATTTTGTCAACTGGGTGGATGGACGATAAAGCATGGATAATAATCATGGATCTACAACCGGGATTTGGCATAGTCGATGGATGAAGGTTATTGGATACTCGAAACTTGGGTTTCGATAAGTCGCAAGTCGCCCTGGATTTGCTTCGAGTCGTTTGGAGTCGAGCTTCGAGTTGTATGGATGATTTCCTCGAGTCTTTTAGGTGGCTCGGCATGGGTGGCTCGGCATTGGTGGCTCGGCCGTGTTGGTGGCTCATCATAGAAGGTGGTTCGGCCTAGTTGGATCATGAGTCAGCCTTGGTTGTCGCTCGGCATTGTGGTTCGGTTGGGGTGGCTCGGTAGGAATGGAAGGAACTGGCTCGGTACAGAATGGGGCTCGATAACCTCGAGTCCTACGCTATAGGTTGTTGCTCGGTATTTCAGTGGGATATAAAGTGGGTCGGCACGATATTGTTTGGCAGCCTCATGTCCAAGAAGTTGTTGCTTCGGGCTGACTTCGTGGGATGTGGCTCGACGTGGTTTGTTCGGCAAGTGTCGATCGGTGACTTGGTGGTGTGGACGACCTAGTGGTGTGGCTTGGCCACTGGTGGTGTGGATCGGCATACTAGAGTATGGAGTGGATTGGCATAGGTCGGTCGGCATGGCAGTGTGGGTCGATCATGATGAAGGATATTGGCTCGGCTATGGTCCTGATGGGCCTAGACTACTCAGGAAGCCCAGTAACTTGGGATTTGCCTATAAATACAGCATGTAGGACTTCAGAAAAAGGGATCTTCCTTTCGACTCTCTTACTTTCTCTTTTCTAAAACGAAGGTAAGTCTGCCATTTTGTAACTATAATCGATTCTAACATCAATAAAAAGGAAACTTTTGGAGTAGATGTAGGCTGGAGTTAGCCGAACCACTATAAAATCTGTTGTTCTCTACTACTTTCATTTTAATTTCTTGTCGTTCTCCATATTAATATTCACCACATATATGCTACCTATGAGCTGTGACTGGTATTTGGTGCTTTCGCTTGGATTTGGGTGTTAGTGACCAATTTTGGCGCTAACAGATTCATTTACAAAAATAGAGACTTTTGAAGTCAACATAACTCAATTGAAAGTTGGTTTAAAACTTGACTTTCGAACTACAAAATTGTAACCAAAACTTATCTAATTTTTAATTACTTTGGAGTTAGGTGTTATAAACTTTTCCAAGCCATAAAAACTTTGTTCAAACAACATTTTAAAAGTTCAAAATCATACCAAATATTTAGTGGCGCAAACATAGGCACAAGATTTAAAGAGATGGATTTCAAAATGCAATAGCGTGATTTCAAAGTGCGAAAGGGAGACTATTCCACTATTCTATGTTTTTTCTACTTTAACATCTGAAACAACAACCAAAACATTTATATAAGCAAGATGCATATAAAAGTAAATCAATAATGATGAAAAATCCCTTAGGGTGTCTCTACAAAGGTCCCCTATAAATCTCATATGTGTATGTTCTTCGAAGTGTTCCATAGCGACCAATTCACTACGAACACAATTTGACTTCCTCTTGCTTTTGTCCCCTGCAAACAATGGTTACTTTTGCCTTTCGCTTTCAAGCAGGAATCAAACCCAAACAAGTAATATACACAAGTTTAAACAATATAAACAACAATTTATATTTTATATATTTTGTAGATTTTTAAACTATTTTAAAGAGAGTTTAGCTCATTTTTCCCAGTGCTAAACTTCCTACCACAACAAAGCAACATGCTACACTTCCTACCCTCAACCAAAGCAACCTCCAAACTCCCCCTCAAGACTCGACCAAATCTTCCCCTACACCCTTATGCTCACGTCCCAAGCAAAATAATAGGGAAATGGCTTCCCTCTTTGAACTTTGGAGATATAATGGTGTTATAAATATTGTTCCGAGGTTGCATTGAAGTTTTAGAGAGAAAATGAGAAGTTTTTTATTTTCCTTTTGAGCTTAAGAGCCATGAATGGAGACTAAGGAAAATGAGAGCAAAAGAAATGGAAATGTAAAGTGAGATGTAAAAGAGAAAGCGAGAGTGTGCTATATTTTATAAACATGAAAAGTTGGCAAATTACATTACCTACCCCTTAGCCAAAAGACTCAATTAACCCTCCAGTACCCTAAGAAACTTCAACCATGGTACACCTTTCCATCATACCACTACATGCCATGTACTTACTAGTACATGAAACCATAATGATATGTACTACTTATCACATCAAAAGAAAAGCCTTCTTTCTTAATGACTTTTTAATTATATTTTTAAAAGCACTTAAGGAGTTTTGATTTATTTAAATTCTTTGGTACTATTTGACTTGTTATTAATTGTGTAAATATGGGTGCATAAGTGTGCAACAACGTTTCACCGACTTTCGTTCGATGAAAGGTTGAAAATCCAAAAAACCAATTTCGATCACTTTTCAATTTTTTATCGAACTATTTATTTATATGAACAAATTTGCAAAATGAGTTTACCATTATTATTTATTAATTAAAAGTAGTTTAATAATGCTATGTAATACATTTAATTAATATTAAATTCATAATTCAAATATTTAAATAATTCATATATTTATATATAAAGTGTTCACATTTTTTTGGGATGTTACATCCATGTCATCAGGGTTGGTAACCAAAATAAGCAATGAGGAAGAAGTAACATCACAAACATCCATGGTGGGTGAAACCTGACGAGGGAGCACATCTCTCAATTAAAATCATTGCTAATATCCAAGAAAATAAGGACTTTAGCAACATAAAAGAGTGGGTAGAAAATAAGAGGATTTGATCCAAGGATGTACGGGTAATAATGACATATGGAGTATGTTCCGTTGAAGAAGATGTCTCACTAGAAACTTATGTAACTTGAGGAATATATGCGTTGTGTTGATTATGAATGGTTAATGTAGAAAAACTAAATTATAGCTTGATTTTTTTAGAAAATCCATTAGGAAAGACATGAGTAAAGCGTAGACAAACTTAGTTGTTTTTTATTTTAAAGAAGTTTGGAAATTCATCCATGAAGCGCTGACATCTTCATTGGGGAATGATGCCAACCGTTGATGCAAGGTGAGTATTGGCATCTGTAAAGGAAAGTAGAAAAAACATAGGTGGTTTATTGGAAAAGATGTTCATAGGAAACACATCAAGGATCATTCAATAACCTATCAACATCAGACATCGGTGCTACATTTGAAACTTCGACCGCTTTTTGCATTGTTGATGTAATGACCCATAAATTTAAGCATAGTAATTTAAATAACAAATTTACTAGTGCGAGGAACAGTAAATTTACACTTACTAATTTAGATAATTAGTTGACTAACTATTATGCTAATTTAAATTAAACAACCAAAAGGAAATTTTATTTCAAAGGAATGAATTGGAGCCTGAAAGTTATATCGTTAGGTGGAATATTGTTCGGAACACTATTCAAGTGTTTTGATGATAATAACTATACAACAATGCCTCTAATAAGTTTCAATGATATATTATTAGTTAGGTAGCATAAATGAAGAGACATCATATGTATGTGCTAGACTTGGCGATATATAATACAATGTACAAGAGTTATACAAAACAAAATACTTAATACTATATAATCTCAGAGGCATGAATTTTTGAAGAATATTTAGCAAGGAAGATTACAAAATATCATGGCTATAACATATCATCGAAATGACATATACAAGATAGCAAAAGAAGCCCAAGAATGAAAAAGTGTCAAAGAGTTTTATGTTATAAGTCAATAGTGTATTATAGAATGTCAAAACACACAAAACCTCTTCCAAATCACTTCCAAAACCTCAAAGGTTATTCATAAATTTTTTACAAATTTTTCCAGAATTTTCTAAAGTAAGATTTTTCAAGGCAAAGACCAAATGTATACATTACTGCCTGAAACAAGCAACAACTGGTAAAAGCGATCGACTTGTTGCGGTACAAGCAAACGACCTATTGAGGTATAACCAATCGACTGGTTATGCCATCTCTATGGGTTTAGACATGAATTATTTTTCTTCTGAATTTCGAATAGTAGCAGCCTCTTCTCAAAAATTTTTAAAGATGCTACCATTGACTTCTCTTTAATAATATAAATACTCCATTCTCCACAAACTAGATCACCAATTTTTCTCCATAATTCGCTTATCTCTTTAACAATCATTGCTCTCAAACTCCAATACTCTTAAACCATATAACCTCTCAAATCATTACTACAATGATATTTGGTTCAATTCCTAAGTGCTACACCACTCAAATCATTGTTGTTCGATTATAGGATTGTTGTAAAGCATCATAGCAAAATAAGAATCAAGATACATAGACCATTAACACTACAACAAAATATAATATCTATAGCACTAATAGATAGTGTTTTTGGTTTGTATGCTATTAAAAGAATATGAAATAAATAAATATATAATTTTCAATGCTTTATTAGGAAAAGAAAAGGCGAGAGTAAGTTCTTTTAGGTAGTTGTATCATGAACTTTTCGAATCTCTCTCCCTCTTTTTACTCCTTCTCCCATCAAAACACAAAGCCTCAAAACAAAAAACACAGCTACTCTACTCTTAGAAAACCATAAATCACGCATCTTTGTCTCCCTATTTTAAAACCCTAAGTAACTTGATCTTCCTAAATCACGCACATTATATCAAATGTCCCTCCAGTCTGAACCGCTCGTCAGAGGTACTGTGAATTTTTTCTTTATTGCAATGAAAGGTACATTTGGTTTTTCTAATGCAATGATTTTTGTTACCATCAGTATTCACTTCAACCTTTGTTGAAACCATGAAGAATATAAAAGAGGAATTCACAAGGAACGATAGCATTAACATAACATTTTGAAAGACTCGAAGGGATGCTTCTACAAAAGTTGGATGTGCTTTAAGCTTTCAAAAAGGTCAAAAGTGGTCAAAAGCACCATATCGCTTCAATTGTTTCCTTTCAAAATAGATGCTTCCGCATGCATGAAGACGTTTCGAATGAGCTGAGGAACATCTTTCGAAGGCAACATATTACAAGCTTTCATGTGCGCCCCAAACCTTTCAAAACAGTGGGTTTCGCCTTCATTCACATGCCATAGAAGAACACTTGGACAAAGCTACCCCTTCGAAAGAAAAATTAGCCTTTCAAACCGGTCGAGACAATTCACAGTTATAAAGTAAAGCTCATTCAAGTTCAATACGGCATTCACATACACCAGAGGATAGGGATCCGCATCAATTAACAAGTATTCCTTCGAAAGCTACCTTCCGCATTTAAACATTTTACATTTCAACTCCTTCGAAGCCTTGAAGATTCACCTATCAAAAGAGTCGAAAGCCTATGTCCATTCCTATTTGCAACAGCGCATCAACAACAAAGTGGAGAGCGCGACTACACCTTTTGACCATCTCGAAAGTAATCAAGTTCTATTTTAAAGAAAAGTAGAATGGCGCCCAAACTTTAGCGGTAGCGAAAGGTCATCAAGGTACTTCTTTCGACTAGGTCGAAAGATCTGATTCAAAAGGGTTCAACCAGTGTCTATAAATAGGACCCTAGGGGTCTTGTTTTGGGGGGCCGAATTCATTCACATCATTCTTGTACTTTCTTGAATTTGTAAACCCTAATTCTCAATTTAGATTGGGGATTTGACTACTTTGTATACTTAAGCTTCAAGTAGTAAAGGAATATATTGTTCAAAGCAAGTTTATGGTATTCTTGGATATATTAACTGATTCAAAGTTTTTATGTGGTTCCAATTATAATTTGCTTGTATCAACATGGTCGAAAGGCTACCTTTCGAGGGAGTCGTAACCTTTCAACTCAATTAAAATCCTTAGATCATTAAGCCCTTACCTCAATCCACCTTGAGCACTTCGAAAGGAGGTTTCGATAGGGTCCTAACCAAATTGAACTAGTTTGAAAGGTATGTCTAAAGAGGGATTCAGGTGTTTCGACCGTTTCGAAAGTTATTAAAAAGGTGTTTCTAACTATCTTTACATGTTCGAAAGGTGTAACTGCCTTCATTTGTTCGAAAGGAGGTCTCGAAGGAATCACTTATACTTTAAACTCTACTTTGGGTGTTGACAAGTTTTCTTGTTAACATTTTTGGCGCTAGAAGGAGGGCTTGAACCTCCGACCTAGTTGAACTTCCAACTTTATTTTCCTCTGACCCAATTCTATTCCAAACTAACCTACTTTAGACTTTACATCATCATGTTTAGCAAAATCAAAAGGTCCGAACAAGGATCCTTAGTGCCACATTCAATTGGATTTTCCCATAGAATAGTTAATGATTCTAAACTACATGAAGAGCAAAATGTTGAGAATGGAAGCTTTAAGGATCATATAGAAAAAGAGAGCTGAATCTGATGACCCAGATAAATGGAGTTTAAACCCTTTTTACATTGGCCCCACACCTATCTTTTCCTCAAGAGGAACAAAAAATGAAAGTGATAACTTGTTTGACCAAATGAGGAAGACAATTCAACTTTATACCAAAGGCACGGTCTTTGAAGAGGGAATGATGGCTGATTACAACGCCTTTGAACAAAAATGGCATCAAGCAACAAGTGGGACATTTCCTACATGTGAGCTTCAAAGGGTTTTGAAAAGGAAATTGGTCGTTGAAGGTGAAGCTTCAAAACCAAGTAATAAAAGATCTAGAAACCATCCTCAAAAGATAAGTTTCGGGTCGAGACTCCCTAAGGAATGCAATCTGACTACATCGATTGAGAATGTCTACATGCTAACCAAGGAAGAATTTAACTATTGGCCATCCCAGAAGAAAACGCCTAAATATGAAAGGAATCGGGGAAGATGCTACTATTACTATCATATGATGAATGGGCATGAAACAAATCAATGTAGAGCACTCGAAGAAATGGTGATCAACTTTTTCAAACAAGACAAAATCAATAGATTTGTAAAGAGATCCTAGTCAAGTTCAATAAAGCACCACTTTTACAAGAAAAATCTACATGGTCGGGAGTAGAATTTTCCTTACACTTGGAAATTACCTTAAACGGTCAAAGCCTTTGTCCGCCCCAAGTCGACCAGGTCAAAGCGCCTCTTAGAGGGAGGTTAGAGTAAGTTTTTAACCATGTCATGCTATGGCCAGGTTAAAGCATCAACAAGCCCTTGATCGTGCCACGATATGCCTAGGTCAAGGCAGCTGCTGGAGGGAGGTTAGAGTAAGCCTTTATTCGCGCCGTGTTATGGCCAGGTTAAAGCATCGACAGGCCCTTGATCGCACCACGCTATGACCAAGTCAAGGCACCTCTTGGAGGGAGGACAGAGTAAGTCCTTAGTCCTACCATGTTATGTCCTGGCCAAGGCACCGAACAAGCCTTCAGTCCCACTTTTAAGGTCTGGCTGGAAAGCCTCTTAAAGGGAGGTTGGGTAAGTCCTTGGTCTTGCTTGTTGATAAGCTAACCAAGCGCATCAGACAACAACGGACTAAGACGTCCGAGCCCGAGAAGCGTCATATCAAACAACGGACTAAGACGTCCGAGCCCCAGAAGCGGCAAGTCAAACAATGACAACATATAAGGCCTAAAGGGTGGCACATGTACAAAGAACAAAAACGCAAAGAGCGGTGCAAAACAGAAGGCTTAGATAAGAATCTACAGCCTCCGACTAGTTACCGAAAGAGAATTTCAGAACTTCACTTATTAAAACCCGAATCTGTGTTTTAGGACCTTTACCAATAATTTCTAGTCTACATTATACCCAAATCTGGGTTTTATGGCTATTGTTATTAATTTCTGGACTACACCCATTAATTCTCGAATCCGAGCTCTAAACTTCTATTATAGAGATGTTTATCATGAATTTCTGGCTATCATCCACTAATACCCGAATATGGGTTTCGGCTCTTTTAACTTCTGAATTTCAATCATTAATGCTCGAATCTGGGTTCTAGAACGATTGATATTGAGATTTCTATGAATTTCTAATCTCTAATTAAACTCGAGATCTATCTCACTAATGCCTAAATTAGGGTCACTGGACTTCTACTATAAACTTTCAAGTGATATCTGTTAAAACCAGAATCTGGGTTTCAGATCATTTATTATAAAGATTCCTTATTTTCTATGATGATTTCTCGACTTTTATTAAATGATTATAATTGGATTTCTATTAGTTATTTCCAGAAGGAAAATTTCTAAACTTCTATAAGTGAAATCAGAATTGGGTTTCTGGTTCTCTATGATTAGATTTTTCGTATTCTGTCAATATGGTTTGTGTCGGATTTCTGGCTCTCTCTCGTCATTACCAAAGATGGGTTTCAAGGCATCAAACCATACCCAATTACGGAATTACTTCACACTTATTATCATTATTTTTGCATAATGATCTGTTAACTTCCATTACTAGGATCTTTTGAATTCCTAATACTATCACTAATAATGCGGACCAATTACTGAACATATTCTTATATAGATTTCAAGTTAACAATAAGAAGTATTGTTTACTTTGTACTTTGTACTTTGTAGGAAGATAAGATCTATAAAGGAGAACGAATGGATTAAAAAATACAAAACTATAATTCAAGTTATTAGAAAGTAGATTTAGAAACAACATCATAAGGAATGACTACATATATGTATGTTTCACAAGTCCTGTACATTCTTTTCTAGATTTTCAGCAATTAAAGGATCAACGATATACCAAATTTCTATATAAAGAATCTCTTTAAGCTTCTTTTCCTTTTTCTTTATATCATCATCAGTGGATTCAATACGAGCCTTCAAAGCACGGTTGAAAGCTTTGTTAGCGCCTTTAGGGGTTTTGTTTTGTCTATCAAAATCAGCAATGCGCTTTTGAAGAAGATACTTTTCACGTTCATGTCTCTGAATCTTGGCTGCATATTCATTAATGCGTTGTGAATATCTTGCTCTTTGCTGATCATCAAAATATCTCATCATTTTGAACTTGACCTTCCCGCACCATTCTCCTACTACATTCTCATCTAAACCGAGAGGAGGGTTAGTTGTAGTAGGAAAATTTTAAATTGCAAGAGATGAAGACCTTGTTGATTTTACGACAGACGAGGTGAAAGGAGAAGTCGGTAAATTGATATTTGGAATGTTGTCCCCCATAATGAATTACAATGATTTGCATTGAGCTTGGCTATCTTTTAGCTTAATCTCCAAATCGCTTATTTGCTGAAGAAACTCAGACACCTTATGGTCAAAATTAATTTAAGGATTTGATTTAATTTGGTGCTTTAACATGGAAATTGTTTCACTCTTATTCTTGATGTCCACTTCAAGATTAGCAATCTGATCATTGAGATTCCTAACAATTTTCTTTTGAAGCAAATATCTCTTATGACATTCCAATGCTTCGGCATTGCCTTGAAAACAAACAGATAGAGGATCCTTAAGTAAATGCCTCTATTCAACTTCTGCAACCAATCTATCTCTGATGCTAGTAAAGCGAGATAAGGAATCTGATGTGAGTGGTCCGATAGCTAACTGTGAGTTCTATATAAACAAAAACAAAGTCAAGATTCAAATAACCAATCTCTTTTATTGCAATAATAGAAATAACAACTCAAGAAGAAATAAAAAAAAGTACAATCTCATTGTCTTAATCAAATACTTGTTATATTACACTTAAAGTTGAGAAACAACATTTTTGATTTTGTTTAAAGAATTAGCTGAAAGAGTAACTGTCGAATCAAAAGGGGCATTAAATCCTTCCGGGGTAATAATTGGAAGATATTTGCTGCAGTTCCATTACCCGGCAGGAAGACTATCACGACCGCATATTAATTTGGTATGATATGTTCGAATTTCCTTGAGAAGTTTTTCTTTTTCTTCACCAAGAAAATCAAAACGGAGGCTGGGAAATTCCATATAAAGTCTCTGTAGGTCTCTAAGAAAGTAGTATGTGGATAATTTTGAAGATTTCAAAAGCGAAGCCTTTTCTAGATAATCTCTTCTTAATTTGACATATTTACTTAAATAATCTCTAGAAACAAAGCTGCCTAAGAGACGTTTATTCTGCGATAACATAATAAAACACAACTAAGTATGAAAGAAAACTAGTAAATAAAATTTACAAATCATTGATATTACATAATTACAAATGTTCATCCGGTTCATACAAAATGGACTTTTTGAATAACTCAGAAATAAATTTATCTTTATAATATCTGAGTTTTTTTGAGCCAACTCATGAGGGATAGATTTGACCCATGCTAAATTCCAACAAGCCCTCGGATGTCGATTAGATCCAAATTCATCTAAATATCTCCTATGTATATGCCAAACTAGACCCCATTAAAATCACCCAAGTATGAAAAATCTACGATTGGGTGTCTGCAGTAGGCTTTGTATAAGAAGTCTACTAGGATATCCCTTTCTTCAACCAACATCCAAAAGAGCGTTATTAATTCCCGGTTCTCCTCCAAAATTTTATTGTATCGAAGGCATGCCCTCTTCTATCAATGGGCAACTTCATGGCCTTTGAAGGACGCTAGCACCGCGACACTCTTATTAAGCCTATGATACCTGTCAGAGAGTGCATTGTTTTCTTTTAATTACTTATCTAACTCTCTGTACAAGCTATTAATTTCTGCTTGTTTTCTTTCAAGCTTTGTTTTATAAAGTTGAATAGATTTCTTCTTTAGCTAAAATAAAAGATGTCAGCTATTATTATCTTGGAAGTGAAAGCCATTTGGACAAGGAATCCCATACTTGAGAAACAAGAACTGAAGTTTTTAGGGCCTGCTTTTTCTCACTTCGATCTTCAACATCAACGTTAGCAGCCTCTTCATGAAGATCAGAAGGCTCGAGAAGTTCAGTTGAGCTTGTTTCACGATCACTTGGATTGGGGTTAACTTTCTCTAAAGCCCCAGGGATATCATCGCCATCCTTTTCATGAGCATCGGCATGACCACCTCCATTGCCACCTGAACCTTGACCTCTATCTTCGTTATCATCATCATCATCATCATCATTACCATCTTCCTCTGTGGCGACTTCATCATCATCATCTTCTCCATCGGAACTAGAATCTCCTTCGATAGAAGGGACTTCAAAAGATGAGAGTTTGGTAGCATCAATCTATTCTATCTCAGGGACTTTGACTCCTTGCTCAATTTCTTTTACTTTATCCATGAATCTTTTGACTAGAGCAGGATCGAGTGAAGGACATCTCCTACTTGGGCACTTTTCAACGTTGTCGGTATAGGCAAGCATAAAAGCGTCCTTATAGGAATTCACAATGATGTTTTTGAGGGAAGTACACAGAAATTGTAACACCCTTTGCTTGGCTTCAGAAATAGTATTAATGGCCAACGTTAAAGAACTTTTCTTTTTCCCCAGCTTCTTTTTGAGAGAGAATTGTTTAGTTACCATCCGAGCCTTCTCGTCCTTGGATTCTTTCAAACCATTTTTAAAGCCAAATTTTCATCGGCTAAAAGTTGTTTTTCTTTCCACTCCTCAGAGATAATAGATTCTGCTTGAGCAAGAGTGGACCCAACCTTTCTTGTTCCTTCACTACTTTATTTTTGTCAACAGAAAGGGAGATAATCTAATTGTTCAGAGTTAAAATTTCTTCTCGAAGCTTGGAAGCCTCAACAGAGGACGTTGTAGCAATGTCTTGAAGAGATTACCAGCTTTTAGAAATCAAAAATGAAAGATATGACATGGGTCGACATTAAGAAATGGTAATAAGAAGGTTAAATAATATGAAATGTACCAGAAGTTATTGCTCAATTAAAGATCGACAATGACCTATTGGGTCAGGAACAAGAGAAGGTGGATGAATGGAGGTAAATGAGGAAGAATTGAAAATTGACTGTACCATCATCTCAAAATCATTTAGAGAGACTGGTGATCAGGGTCTAGAAGGATTCAACTCCTGAGAAGGAGTTGAAGTTCCCAAATCTCTTTGCATTAGCTCGATTACATTAGGAGAAAAAAAATGATAATGCGAGACATGAGATCGTCCTTTGAAGGAGTTGCTGTAAGTTGATCAATAGGAGCTTCAAGAATAGGACCCTTTAAAGTTTTACCCATGTTAATAGTTTCACCCTCTTTTGAAGGCGGAGAAGACTGGACATCAACAATCTTAGCTTTCTTGAGAGTTGGGGCCCCTACAGCAATCTCGCTCAATTTTCTTTTGGCGATCATCTTCGACCTAGCGATGACCTGAGTCAAGGATGATGCACTAGATGTAGAAGTTGGGAGAACTAGATCACTTACAATCAACTCAACCTAAGGAGCAGTTGCTAAAATTTCAAAAAGTATAAGTTAATAAAGCAAAAGAAGGAGTAACACAACAATAAATTGCAAGTGCTACGCTTAAACTTACCAGGTTGATCCGGGAAAATTGGAGACATAGGTGAAAAATTCTTGGGATCACCCAAAGACAAGAAACATTTGCTTCTAGATGTGTGTTAGACAAGAGGGGGTTATCCAAGAGCTCTCTGATCGGTAGGGAGAAGAGAATGTTTTTAAAGATTGGTAGGCATCGGTAGTGTGAGTCTATTCCCAATGCTACTTGAATTAGCGGTCTGCAGCTTTATGACTCTTTTATCCTCGTCATTAAGTTCTTTAGGAGCGGGACCTAATTAGCAAAACATAGATCAGCAAAAGAAATTAATTGAATAAAGATAAAAACTATGATTAACTTATGGGGAGAAGAGAAGACTCTACTGATGTTTGGAAAACATTTGATGAAAAAGAACTGCGTCTCCCATTCTCTAAATTTATTTACTCCCTTTGAAATTAGTTTTTTAGGGGGATTATCTTTGAAAATCTGGTTACTCAGATTGCCGAGATTGACCATGCAAACTAAATATGTGAGAACTTCAGCGTTTAGTGAAGGAATGCCTGATTCATAAGCCATAAGTTCCAAAGAGATAAGATATGTGTAGACATTAGGTGACATTGGATAGGTGCAATGCCAAGATGATTCAGGGACATAGTCAAGAAATCTAGAAAGGGAAGGAAGCCATCATGCCAAATGTGAAAGGCGGTATAAGCAAAGTATCCTTCAGGAGGATTTTGAATAGTATCGCTATCGCTAGGAGGAATGGCTTCTAATCCAGTGATTTGAAAGTCGTTCAGAATGGCATCGACTTCATCCTAAGAAGATATTAAGGAATGTTTGGAGATGGATTCAACCTTCTTTAGTGAAGATTCTACCTCTGGAGCTATATCTTTTTCAGGTTTCTTGGAGACCATTTTCACACCTATGATCCTGAAAAGTGAAATCATGTCATTAAAATTTAAAAAAAATCCACTATTAACACCTTTCAAAGATGTCGAAAACCTATTGCAATAATTCTAATATCCACCAAAGTATATAATTCCATATCCTTCAAAGAGTGTTAAAGTCAATTTAATTCATGAAATTCATTGAGCTTTTGATGATGTCGAAGGGGTAGATGGAATGGAAACACCTAGACACACCCTACGACAATGTCGGAAGCCCAGGGAAAATTTTACTATTAAAAGGAATAACTAACCCTACATTACTAGTTTGAATATATATATATATATATATATATATATATGTTAACAACATTCCATAATCAAGTGAAGCAAACCTTTCGACAATGTCGAAACACACAAATTTTGTTTTACTCAAAGAATATGAATATTGCTGAAACACTATATTCTCATAAAGTTGAAACCTTAGTAAAGTACAATGGGTTTCGAGAAAGTCGAAAGGGGTGTAAATTTCTAATTTTCAACACCTTCTAGAGTAAATTAAAAATTGAGCATGAATCCAATTACAGGTTAAATTCACTTTTATATATATTAGCTTTCGAATCCTTCAAAATAAAAGTTGGGCTTTCAAAAGTATATATTATGCGATCATTAAATTAAACCCATTAAAGCGAATTCTTAGAAAGGTGTCAAAATACAATGAAACATATTTCTGCTTTCGAAAAAGTCCATCTCATATGGACCATATCAACCCTTTTGAAAGGGTCAACTAAAAGGTAGATACCGGACTTCCTTTCGACCTCTTCGAAAGAAGTTGAAGAAGCAGAGCAGAGTCAGCCGCCTCAACCCCTTTCGAAAGGGTTAAAAAGTCAAGTTAAAATATCGAGTTATGATTCGACCGACACAATCTTCTCTGTGAGGCAACTGGAAAAAAATTTCGTTCCCTGTCAATTTTCGATTAACACTTCAAGAGGTCAATGATTAAATTGAGTTTAGCATGAATTTACACTCAACAATAATGAAGACCCCAAATTCAAGTTTGCAGCATAATTTTTTTTAAAGTTAGAATCTAGTGCAATAGAATTCGAGCTTGGATTTGTATGCAATAATGGCAAATAACCCCAAATCTGATGATTTCAAATACAAACTGACATGGTAAATTGAATAAAATAGGCATAGAATATAAACTTAAGGATAATTTCATACGTGCAAGGAACTTGAATCATATTCAAAAAATTAGATGAGTGGTACAAATTCGAACTCAAAGAATTTAAGATTGAATTAAGTGGAATAAATCAATTTGAAAAATAAAAACAATGGAAATCTACCTTGAATCCGAACTCAAGTTTACTGAAATCAGGAATTTAGAAAGAAATGAAAATTTTTGATTCTTGTTGTAAGCTTTTAATGGCGGGTAAACGAAAATGAGAAGAAGAAAGTGCAATTTATAAAGGCAGCAGATGCAGGGAAAGCCATACGATCAAATTTAAAGAAACGGCCAAGATCTATCCGAGAATATCAAAAGGCGGGAAATTTTATGGGTTTCAAAATGGTTGACTTGGAAAGTCAAGAGCATCCCTTTGCAAGGGGAGGCAAGTGTTACCATCAGTATTCACTTCAACCTTGTTGAAACCATGAAGAATATAAAAGAGGAATTCACAAGGGATGATAACATTAACATAACCTTTTGAAAGACTCGAAGGGATGCTTCTACAAAAGTTTGATGTGCTTTGAGCTTTCAAAAAGGTCAAAAGGGGTCAAAAGCACCCTTTCGCTTCAATTGTTGCCTTTTGAAATAGATGCTTCCGCATGCATGAAGACGTTCGAATGAGTTGAGGAACATCTTTCGAACGCAGCAGATTACAAGCTTTCACATGCGCACCAAATCTTTCAAAACCATGGGTTTCGCCTTCATTCACATCCCATAGAAGAACACTTGGACAAAGCTACCCGTTCGAAAGCAAAAATAGCCTTTCGAACCGGTCGAGGCCATTCACAATTATAAAGTAAAGCTCATTCAAGTTCAATATGACATTCACATACACAAGAGAATGGGGTTCCACATCAATCAACAAGTATTCCTTCGAAAGCTACCTTCTGCATTTAAACCTTTTACGTTTCAACTCCTTCAAAGCCTTGAAGATTCACCTATCGACAAAGTCGCAAGCCCATGTTCATTCATATTTGCAATAGCGCATCAAAAACAAAATAAAGAGCTCGTCTACACCTTTCGACCAGTTTGAAAGCAATCAAGTTCGATTATAAAGCAAAGTAGAAGGGCGCCCAAACTTTAGTGGCAATGCAAAGTCATCAAGGTACTCTTTTCGACTAGGTCGAAAGATCTGATTCGAAAGGGTTCAACCAGTGCCTAAAAATAATACCCTAAGAATCTTGTTTTGGGGGGCCGAATTCATTCATTTCATTCTTGATTTTGTAAATCCTAATTCTCAAGATTGGGGATTCGACTACTTTGTAAACTTAAGCTTCAAGTAGCAAAGGAATATATTGTTTAAAGCAAGTTTATGGTATTCTTAGATATATTAACTGATTCAAAGTTTTTATGTGGTTTCGATTATAATTTGCTTGTATCAACATGGTCGAAAGGCTACCTTTCGAGGGAGTCGAAACCTTTCAACTCAAATAAAAATCCTTAGATCATTTGGCCCTTACCTCAATCCACCTTGACCACTTCGAAAGGAGGTTTCGATAGGGTCCTAACTAATTGAACTAGCTCGAAAGGTATTTCTGAAGAGGGATTCAGGTGTTTCGACCGTGTCGAAAGGTATTAAACAGGCATTTCCAACTATCTTTACCTGTTCGAAAGGTGTTAACTGCCTTCATTTGCTCGAAAGGAAGTTTTGAAGGAATCACTTATATTTTAAATTCTACTTTAAGGTGTTGACAAGTTTTCATGTTAACAATTTTTATTGTTATTTAGATGACTATTAGATATATTAGTGTAATTCTCTTATATATGCATTCTTACATTTTATAGAGGCAACACATCATTTTAACGTGTTCTTATATTTTGCATAGGCAACACATCATTTCTAGTGTTCTTATATCAACTGGATGCTTTGAACACTAGAAGTTTAGACGAAAATGTTGGTTAATAATTTACTTTTATCACTCTCTAGCTTCAATAACAACAACAATATCATGATAACACATGCCATAATCAAAACTTTTGTAAATGTTTTTTGCAAAGTATAGCGAATAGGTTATGCAAGTCTACTGAATGACACATGCAAATGTGGACAAACTGTTAGTATATTCATGTTTCCTGACCTAATTGACTTTTTGTATATTAAATATGCCATTCATATATGAATATTTGAATCTGAGCTATAATTTTAAGCTATTTTTATTATAATGTTTAAACCATACTTGAAATTTTTTTAATCTATATTTAAATGCAAGTAAAAAAGGAAGTTATGTAAAAGATTTTGGCAAAGCTATTACTTCATATAGGTCTAGAGTTTTGGCGATCATGGTGTCGATTAGAGTAGTCTAATATTTTGTCTTGAAAACTCTGATAGTAATTATGTAATCATTTATGTTTGCTTTAAACATTGCCAATGAAATATTATGTATGAACATGACTATATTAAATATTTGATGTTTATATTATTTTCAACTGTGTTTATTGTTTGACTTTATTTAATTATATTCAAAGCTATTCCGTCTATGCAGGTGAAATGTTAAATAATATGCAACGAAAAAATTGGTGGTAGGAGACGCCATTAGTAACAAAACGGGAAAAGAAAAGTTTTTATAGCGTTTAATAAATGCTGTAGAAAATCAGGAACGCTATAGAATATATTATACCAAGATGTATTGTACCATATTGATAAACGCTATAGAAACCTTCATAGCGTTTACCTTTAGAGAATTTATTAAATGCTATTAAAAGGTATTCTTCAATAGCATTTGCATAAGTGCTATTACAGATTCTTGATCTATTATAGCATGTCGTTACACGGCGTTCTTTAAAATGCTAGAAAGTATTATAGCGTTTTTCAGACGCTATAAAAAGTCAAGTTTGTTGTATCCCTGAAAGATATGAAGTCCTAATATTGTTTCCTTAAGTAGTTTGAAGTCTTATTTTGTTGTTCAGGCGGTATTTCTAATTCCTATTCCTTCCATACAAGCGAGGGTGATTCAATGAAATCAAAAGGAGAATTTTGGGATTGGAAGTTGGACATAGTTGTTTGAACCGGTATAAAACTAGGAATGCACTCTTTACATTTATTATGCTATCTTATTGTTGATTATATACTTCAAACGTATTTTTTGTATCATCCATATTATCTAAAATATTGAGTTTAAGTTATTATTTATACTTAGCCATTTTAGTGATCCATTTTGCACTTTCATTTGGTATTAGAGCAAGATATTTCATAAACCAAAACATAGTTCAGTAAAACTAATATGATGTTTAATGTTTCTATTTACTACAATTCCAATTCAATGCTAGACCAACCCTTTTTACTAGATCAAATTATAGTAATTGGGCTACTAAAATTCACATTCCAATAGTTATGAGATTTTGAAAATGACTTAAACTGAGTTTGAAGAAGTAAGAACCTCCAACTGAGTATGCCAATATTTATAATTATAGAGATATGAACATTTCATATTTGTGCTTTGGATAAAAATGATTAATACGGAGTATATGTAAGTCAGCTCATGAAATATGGCACACTTCACAAGTTACACAAGAAGGCACAACTAAGGTTAAGTAGATTAAAATATCTAAGCTTACAAATCAATTCTAGGCTTTTAAAATGTTAGATAAAAAACTAATTATGATATGTATTCATGACTTCAAGACATTACACACTCATGAATAGGTTTAGGAGTTATGATTTCTAAATTCGATATAGTTTGTAAATTTTTAAATTCTTTACTTGATGAGTGAGAGAGAAAAATCTTGGGAATTGAAGAATCCATTAACATCCCCAAACTCAGAGTTAAAGAATACATTACAAATCTAATGTTATAGAAGTTAACTTATATGTAAGAAAAGAGCAAACGAAAGAAAAGAGCAAATCTATAGTTTTTCAAGTCGAAGAAGATGATGATTTCGATGAAAATGCCTTTGCTTATATTGCCAAAGGTATTAAGAAATTTTTTTAAGTCTCGTAAAATTGATGGCAATAATAGTGTTTCTTCTATGTTGAAATGCTAAGAATGCAACAATAGCGAGCCTATGAAGTAAGACTTCCCGCAATCGAAAAAACACAAATATCAAAAGGACAAGCCTAAAAAGAAAAAGGAGAGCTTTTCAAGTCACTTAGGATGACCCGAAGCCCATCATCGTCATCAGATAGCGATAGCGATTCATAACATGTAAACGTCTATTTCATGGCTTCTGAAGTTAAGGTATGCAATGAATTTACATATGATGAGTTGTATCAAATTACAAATGGGCTAGTTGATAAGTATAAAAGTGAGAAAGGTCAGAAAAAATTATTAGCTGAAGTAAATAGGCAAGTAGCTATGTTAAAAGACGAAAAAGTAATTCTTGAAGAAGAATTTCAAAAATAAAAAATTTCTTATGATAATTTAGTTTCTATATCTAATGTGCATAATGATGAAATTAAACAATATAAAGATGAGAATGTTAAATTATTTAAGGGAAATTGCAATTTAAAATCATCTTTAGATTTAATAAAAATTGAGAAAAAGGAATTATAAGCTAAATTAGAAGTTTTAATATAAAAAACTTCAACAAAGGTGAAGAGGATTTATAAAATTTGATAAATATTTCTCAACTATTTTTTAATAAAATGGCTTAGTTTACAAAAAACATGTTAAAACAAATAGGAGCAGTCCTAAGAAATATAGCTCATTATATGCGAAGTTTAGAGAACCAAAATCTGATAGTTGTGCAAAACGGAGAAAAAGAGTGCTATTAGAATTTGGGTTCCAAAGACAACTAATAGTTCATTATAAAGATGTTTATAAAATCTTTTATGTCTAAAGTTCATAAAAATAATAATTTTATTTTTAAAGCTTTTACCAAACCCTCCCAGGTATGGCTATCTAAGATTAACCCCAAGATCCTAACATCGGAAGTGAGTACTAATCAAATTCATTTTATTTTTGAGGAATCCGCTGTGGATAATAAAAAAGGAGAAATGGATCCTAGACAGTGGATGTTCTACACATATGATGGTCAGCCCATATATACTTTCAAATATTGAAATTTTTGATGGAGGTGGTGTTACTTTCAATGAAACTTAATGGTTTATATTATCGGAAGAGGAACGCCGACAACTACGGTAATCCTAACTCGCCTTTAATTACTAATGTTTTACTTGTTGGAGAATTAAAACACAATTTATTAATTATAAGTCAATTATGTGATAAAAGTTTTAAAATAAGTTACGAAAAGAACAAATTTAATATATTTAATAAAAGTGAAATTTGACTTTTGAAAGACTGCGAAAACGAAATATTTTTATTTTATATATGAAAGTTAACTATGACAATGACATGTGCATGCTTCCTAACATTAATCGTCCATGGCTATGGCACAAACATTTGTGTTAATAACTTTAAATATCTATATAAATTGGCAAAGAATAAATGTTCAAGACTATACTAAAATGGATATTAAAGTTAATAATTTATGTGATTATTGTCAAAAAAGAAAATTAAAGAAATTTTATTTTAAGTTGATAGATGAAAGTAATACAACACAACCTTTAGAATGTCTTTTTCTTGATTTATTTTGTCCTATGCAAGTATGGTAGATTAATCATAGTAAGTATGCTTTTATATGGTTTTTCATGATATACTTAAATGTTATTTTTAAACATAAAGTGATACCTTTGAAATGTTTTACTATAGGCGTTTCACTCACAACACGATAAATATGAAGAGACGCCAATGAATATAGAAACAACTGGAAAGCCTATAATTATAGCATCATCGCTTAGCCAAGAGGCTATACAAGAAGGCAAGAAGGTCAAAATAAAAACAAGAGGAATAGAAAAGTTTAACAAATACTAAGTAAAAGGTTTGGTAGTCTACCAAATAGGAATTCTTGTTTAGTAGCTCCTTATCGAACATAAATTGTGGTTCGATTGTATACTACCAAACATAATTTCTTGTTGTATACTAGTACCGAACCAAAATGCTACCGAACTATTCAAGATTGCTACTCACTTATAGTCAAACCAAACATGATATATATGAAAACCACCTATTTGGCAGGACTACCGACTTAGCCTCTATATATCTTCACTACTATAAATACGCCAAGGATTGAATAGTAATGATGGACAAGTCAAATAGCAAAGACTATAGAACAAGAATACCAACCAACTTTATTGGAGCCTTAATTTACTTTTCTTTAAATATTAGATCATTGTTATATGTATTTTCAATACTGTACAAAAACTCAATAAGTAAAGCAATGACTATGGACAGTGGTTGTCGGCATTATTTAATCGGATCGTTATAAATCTATATGTTCATTACCATGCTGCACTTTATTTTCTATGTTATTTATTTGTAACCCACTCTCTAAAATTAAACAAACTACATACATAAACATCCATGTTTTACACCTTGTATTCATAGTTCTATTAACAATGATTTGGAGATGTTAGTCCATAACATTTTTTGTGCTTTTATTAAGAGCTGAACTCAAGGATGCCTCCAAACTAAAAGAACCAGAGTCGAACTAGACTACCGCCAATCAGGATGATCATTTAGTAAGCATTCCAGTGTTAGCATATATAATTTATAGACGGTAACTAGATAGAGTTGCGATCGAACTAAATGAACGTTTGGCTGCCCAGCAGCAATCAATAGTGGACCAACTCATGACATGCTTAGGGTAGACTCAAACTGCTGGTCACAGCATCGAAGCACGAGGATGATCTCATTCTAATAGATTTAGAAGACGAAGTAGGTCATACTTTGATGGTGAACCTGGACATGAAAGTTAAAGGGATAGGAAAAGGAATGATGGAGAGGTAGAACAAGAAAGGGCTCAGCTCGAAGCAGGGCCAAAGGAGAAGTCCGGTACGGAATAAAACAGGGATGGTGCCAAACCGGGATCACCTATGGCTAATGCCTCCCATTCTTATTAGTATTCTACTTCCCTTGCTGAAGAAGTTTCCAATGGAGGGAGAAGCAGTCTTTGGGGCTAGTCTTGGTGTAACATCCCTAATTTTTTATAACATTATTCAGAAAATTTAATTAGATTAATTAAATAGAATAATGATGATAAGGGGATTGAGATTTGAATAAACCATATATAGGGCTATGCTTATTAATAAAGTAAATGGGCTTTAATTGGGTTATCAAACTAATTATATTACACATGGGCATATTAGTAAAATAGCCTCCTTATCATACATGGCTATACACTTCTTACCCTTGCCCATTCACGTTTCATTTCTCACCTTCACAAACGTAAATCAAAACCTAAAATATAGCCAGCCATTAACAAAGAGGAAAATTCAATCTAAAGCTAAGGATCGAAGTTAGGAAGGATTAACCACCAACAAATCTCAAATTCCTTATCATACCTGAGGTGATGATTTCATACCATCTCTATTTTATTTTACGATTATATGGTTTCAGATTTATGATTAAATTCGTTTTTATGATAATATTGATGATGATATGCTTGAGCTATATTATGTTGATTTATTTTAATTCATTCACATATGAATTTGCATGGTTTTGATGTAAAACCAAGAATCTATGATTTTAGATTGCCATGGAAAATTTTTATGTTAAGTAAAACATGATTTTAGAGATGGGTTTTTATTTTCAGAATTTTCCGAGCTATAGGCAATTTATCATGAATTTCTAAAAGAAAATATGATATAATTGGGTTTAAAATTTATTTTGAGCATTTCAGGAGGAAATTTGGGTCTGAATACGTTTGATTACATGACAAAATTGAATTTCTGTTATTTTTGGGGAATTTTCCCAGTTGATTTAATAGGGAAAATAAATTATTTCAAGAGAGGTACTTATTTGTATATATTGGATTTGTTAATAGAAGGCATAAACATTATAATTCCTTTTATTTAAATCTGATTAAGTGCGGCAATTATCTTTATAACGTATTTGAAAAGTTATACATCAACAAATCAATGACTTACAAATAAGCAAGTAGTTATAAAAGTAATTACTAAATGTTGCTATATTTCAACCTTAAATTCAGAAAAGTAGGTTTCGCCTCAAATAGCAGTACCATTCGACTCCTTTACCTTCGCACCATCTCAATCGAAACCATCTCAGTCGAAACCCACATAGTCAAAACCAATGCATATGGTATCAATGGTGTTGGTACGAAGTGAATTGGTGGGTAGCAGAAGGTAGGTTGTCGTAAGCAATGCTTTCGTTAGGGTCGAAACCATATTCTGTTTCAAAAGCTAAGTTCTTGCTTTGTTTTACTTAAATCTTTCGACACGGTCAAAACATATGCTTTTGAAAAGGTTTATACAAATAGCTTTTGGAGAAGGTTGCTTTATTATGTTGAAGTATTAGCTTTCGAAGGGGTACCTTTCTCCTTAAATAAGAGCTTTCGAAAGGATTGGTTTCGACCAAGTCGAAACCCAGCCACAAATTTTCTCCTTTCGACTATATTGAAGCCATCTATGCTGTCAAAGGGTTCTCTTTATTTTAACTTAAAGTAAGCCTTTTTCCTGAATGCTTTCGAAGGGATGGTGGGTTTTGAAGGCAATGGAGTCGAAGAGGGTTTCGACTCTATCCTTTGATGTTTTAATTTAAAAGGTAGTTGCTTTCGACTAGATGGTTCCGGCACCATCAACTTTTTCCCCAAAACAATTTTATAATTGGTTTCGAAGGAGGTACTTTCATATATAATCAATTTTGACCTAAAGAATGTTTTTAAAGACTAGACTCAATGCTTTCGAAAGGGTACTTTTATTTGTTTTGAAGCTATGTTTAAAGAATATTTTGATACCATCGAAAGGTACCATTAGTTTTGAAAGAGAATGTTTAACAAGGACTTCGAAAGGTGTGTTCATTATGTTTTGAAAAGAAGCTTATGCTTTCGAAGGAGGTCATCCAGAGGTTTCGAATGTTATGTTTTAAAGTTTCAAAATAAACAACCCACTCTCACTTTTAAAAAGGAAATACCATGGCATAATTAAAGATTTTAGAAGTATTGCTTCATATATTTATTCACATTGCAATTAACCTATAATAGTACTTTGGGGAAGGGTAGAATAACCAATTAGGTTGACCCGGTAGTGAATATAACTTACGGAATGTTAAAATATTAATTAAAGATATTGGCAGGGCCAATAGGTTCGCAGTAAGCCCATGAAAACTACGTATAACAAAAGATATTGGTAGGGCCCAATAGGTTCATAGTTTGCCCATGAAAACAATGATTTGATACTGGCAGAGGCCAGTAGGTTTGTGGTTAGCCCATGAAAACTATATCCGGATTAAGATATTGAAAGTTAGTCAATAGGTTCCAAGTTAGCCCATGAAAACTAGGATAAGAGATAAGATATTGGAGTTACCAATAGATTCTTAGTGATCCCATGAAAACTATGATATTGGATAGATAGTCCATAAAGTATAAACAGGTTAATGGTAATCATAGTAACTATAATTGGGACAGATAGTCAGAATGAATGGGGATGGGTAATCTAGATTTGATTTACTTGTTTTTCATATCATCATAATGTTTTTGAAATACTATATTTTAACCATTATGGATGTAGGAGCATAGTATACGGTTTAATAAATGTTTTAGGATACTAGTCAAGGGAAAACTCGTTTCGCTAAGCGGCGTGGTCTCACGAGATATCTAAATGGTTTGAGATGGTAAATTATTATTCATACCAGGCTTTATGTCTGACTCAAAGTTTTTATTTTCCTCATAAACTCTCGAGAACTCAATTGATTTTGAGTAGGTTGAGAGTTAAGGTTTTCAGTTGTTCTTTTAGATGAATAAAGCTTCCAAGAATGTGCAAAAGGAAAGCTTGTTATTAGAGTCCTTTTATTTCCGCTGTGTGTTTTGTTTGTAAAGGCAAATTTGTTTTTTTGCCTATTTATATACTCTGATCAGTTAAGGGGGCATCTTCATATGTCACTCTTGGCGTATTTTGTAATAGTTATATGTTATCTGAACGTGATCTGCGAAATGGGATTATGTAATCAATTTGGAATATTTTGAAATGGAATGTGGAATTTGTTTGATGTTTAAAATTTTTCCATACTCTCGTGTTTCTATGTATCAATGTATCTAATATCGCCGTATTTGGTCGCCGAGGATTAATAACTATGGATGACTGCAGCATCTGTAGCAGTTAGTTTTAGGCCTCCAACTAGGGGGATGTTACACTAGGGGAAAAGGACCATTAGGGTCAGTTGGATCGAAGCTCAAGTCGTTATAGAGAGGATGGAAGGGATCCTTCCTAGGAGAAGGTCGAACTATCGCCAACAATCACCTAATCCGGAGGATAGGATGGCATGAACTTTTAGAAAATGTGTTCGCAATGAGCAAGTGGTGCTGGTATAAAAACCAGGGTTCACTATCCCACAAAGTGAACTAGACAATAGTGATCACACAACACAAGGTAGATTTTCTGTTATCCCACTATTTACCACTGTTTCGCACAACATATGGATAAGATAACCTTTTTTTGAATAGCCCCTGAAATCTTTATGTTCGTGCTTGTCCTGTAGACAACATTTTATCCGTTATCTGATTGAAGTTATCAAAAAATTTAGTTTTGGCTCCATAGTTTCATTCCCACGTTCCTAAATTATTCCCTCTTCACTTTCTTCCCATTCTATCTTCTTAAAATATATTTCCCTCTTCTCAAAATCAAATCAACAAAAACCTAAACTTAAACTCATCTTCGACCCACCTTTTACCCATCTTTAGGAATTAGGGTTTAAAATCGGCATGATAATGAAAGCACTCTCCCGATACTCTCGCACTCTCAAACAACGATTGATAATGGTTTCCATTTTATGGCCGCGTTCGTTCAAGATTGCTTCAATTTGTTGAGTATTCTTTGATTGATATATGGTATGATTTTTTCCCCTTTCGATTTTGTATTGATCTCAACTTTGATTTTTGAGCCAATGATGAGATGGATTTATATAGGAATTTATTTCCTGTATTTTCGATTTATACTTGACCTTAGATTTTAAAAATTGGATGTTGATTTTGGATTGCTGCATATATTTTTGACTGCTTTGTTTTTTGATTTTCTGCTTTATAGCCTGGACTTGTTCAATTGTTGGGTTCTCTAATATACTTGAATATGATTTTACTTTGTTGAATATATTGATTTCGAGCTTTATGCATTGTTCACCTGAATTTGTATATCCGACTTGAATTTGTTAAATTGGCTGGTGATATGAGAGTTATGCAAGGGACTAGCACTTATTTGGTTGTTGAATTGGCTGTTCAAGGCAGTGCAAACTGGACTTATTTTGGGCCTATGAGCTTGAACTTGAACCATTATTCACTTCATTATTCACTTCATTTTTCGATTTTGAGTTTCTTTCCTTGTTCACTTCATTGTTAGACTTTGTTAAGTTCATTGTTTCGCTGGTTGCCCCTTGCTTGTTTGTTGCCCCTTTTCACTTGTGATTTTTTCACTTCATTGTTCGATTTTGGGAACTTCCATGTATATTCATACATACATATGTATGTATATATGTGTGAATGTTTGTGGCATAGCCTTATTTTTATTTGTGGCACTTTCTATTTGTAGCACTGCCTTGTTTTAATTTGTGGCACTGCCTTGTTGCATTGTTGGCTTTGTCCATGTACTTGTATACATATGTGTATACATATCTACATGCATATACATATCTACATATATATACATGTCTATATGTATATACATATATGTATATATGTATGTTATTGTTCTTGAACTCTGAATGGTTTTAATTTTCTGATGGAATTATGAGTGTGCCTTGCCTTGCTTGAACCTTGAATGGCCTGAACTCAGCCTTGTTCTGTTCAACTGCCTTTTGAATGTGCTTGTCTTCATTTACTATGTGCACATGTTGTATAATTTCATGAACTAGTTTGTGAAATCCCTACACTGGTTTCACTTGTATCATGCATGTGTACCATTACTGACATGTTGTTGGCCTTTGAGTCTGGTTTGTGAAATATCTTCCGTGTATATATATACATACATATGTATGTATGTGTGAAATATTACCATGTTTTTGCTTTGAACTTCCATATGTGTGCCTCCAGTGTGTTGCAATCTTGTTTTTGCTTTTCCTTTGTCTTTGTTGTTGGCCTTATTCACATGTTGCATTATTGCATTGTGGCCTTGTCCATGTACTTGCACATTGCCTTATTCAAGGCAGTGCACACTACTTTGTTCAAGGCAGTGCACACTACCTTGACATTGGTTGAATCCCTTTCATATGCTTTGGTTTCTTGTCCATAGCTTGATTACCTTTCAGATTCTTGAATTTCTTGTTTTGAACAAGGCACTATGCAATGCCTTGAACTCTATGTACCCCCTGGCTCATTTGATTCATGTATGAATGATCTTTTGATTCATGTTCATTTGTTTCTACTTCCTGCCTTGAACTCGTGTACTTCCTAGCTGCATTATTTTATGGCACTACCTATTTTTTATTTTTTTGTGGCACTTCCTGGCCACATTTGACATGTGTGCATATATACATGTATACATGTACATACATATGTGTATATGTGTGTTGCTCACTATAAGAGATGCAAGTGGCAGTATTTTTGTAAATTCGTACCTACTGTTCTTTGTTTGTGCTATTTGTGCACTTAATTCTATATCATTAAGTACCATGCTTGATACTATCATGAATCTTGTTTGTTGGTGCTCGACTTTGTGCATCTCCATGTGCACCGAACTTGTTTGTGCACTTTGGCTTTGCAAAGTTGCCTGATCTGTTTTAAGATGAACTAAATTACTTGTGTTGAGCCCGAGCTTGCTTGGTCTTGAACTTGTGTGTTTGCATCGAGTTGAGCCTTCGGGCATGACCTTTACAACTATCTGTGTGATTGGATCAAGGGTCGGTCTTATGATATTCACAACGATACACTGCGCATATCATAAGTTGTCCGTGCACATATATATTTATCCTTGTCAAAAAATGAAAAGAAAAAAACAAACCCATAAACTAAGGCAATTTTTAATATTCAAATTCAATTTTATTTTTGCAATTTAGGTATTTTTTCCTTTTTAAGTTTATTGCGTTGTTGTTTTTTTAACAGGTATAGGAGATTGCTGGACACAAGCTAGAGCAAGCAAATCAAGATCAACATCAAAAAAAATCGAGTGAGTGTGAGTAAATTTAAGTTGTATTGTATTTGAAAATTTAAGTCGAGTGATAGTGAAAATTGTATTGTATTTGAATTTGATTGGAAATACAATATTTGTTTATATAAAATTGTGATTTATTTATTTCATTCTATGAACAATTATTCATATCAGTCAATATTTATATGTTGTCTAATAGGAAATTCTAGAAATGATACTATAACATCAGACAACGTATGGTTTTTTTGTGTTAGTGCATATCAGACGACGGGGCATATTTGTGGTCTGATGTGCAATGAGACAACACGAGATTTAACGACAGATAGGTATGTAATCAGACAACGGAGCATACCTGTCGTCTGATGCATTTTTTCCCATAGTGATTAGTAGTCCCTTCTCCTTAGAAATAGAGACTAACAAGAATCATAGAGATTTTAGGATGCCTACTAAGGAGTCATATAAAGGAACGGTTGACCCTTTTTACAATGGTATACCTAACATATGCTGATGAGCAGAGCTATAGAGGAAGTCTTATGTAAGTGCTTTCCTTTATTCTTGGTGGATTAGCCACTATGTGGTTTTGTCATTTATCCCTAGGATCAATTCATACTTGGGAAATATTAAAGGAGGTTTTTAGTCAATTTTGGCTACATGTTGAATAATCGAAGGGTGCATATTCACTTTTTGACGTAAGGAGAAGAATAGTTGAATTGTTATGATAATACCTAACTCGGCTTAATACTGTGGTCACTAGAGTTCAAAATCTAGATGAAAGGTTAACCTTGATGGCCCTATGTAGTGGCATGCATCCTAAAACAAAGTTTGTGTAAAGATTAGCCAAGGAGAAACCTACCACCTTGCAAGATTTCTTCTATAAAGCAGCAAAGTACATGAGGTTGGAAGATGCTGCATCAAAAAGTCCATCCAGCGTTGGAACAACATTTAGCAGTGTGAATGCTAACGCCAAGAGAAATGGAAATGAATTTACTAGGAAGAAGGAAAATGACCAAGGTGGATAGGGAGGAAAAGTGATAAATTGGAAAAGGTTTAAACCCGGGCTTTTGTTCAATGCTTATATGGGCCTAAATGAAACTATCGAAAATATATATCTGGAAACACAGGTTTAATTCAAGTACAAAAGAACTCAGCCTAAGAAGGAGATGCAAGCCAATCTAAACCCTAGAAAATTTTGTTGTTTCCATGATTTTATCGTAGATGACACAAATGAGTGCCACCACATACATGACCTCATTGAGGAGTACATCAGGAAAAAAAGCTCCAACACTGTGTCAATGATCTTAATGGTCCTCCAATCACCATACGACACTCACTGAGGCAACTTTCACATAGAGATGGAGGAGAAGGAACAGTTGTTGCCCATGCAAACAATGGAAGGATAATGATCAATACTATTACTAGAGGACCCCACATAGTTGACAAGTGTTGGGCTGAAATGGAGAGGCATGACGTGTCTTTAAAGAATGGAAAAGGATTTATGTATGCTATATGTGAGGAATGTGACACTAAGGCCCCTCGTCGAGGAGAGGTTGAAATCACTTTTAGCTATAAGGACTTGCATAGGAAGCAGTACCGACACACCGACCCAATGGTGATCTCGGCCATGCATGGTCCAGATGTAGTTCACAAAGTATTGGTGGATGGTGGGGGATCCATAAATGTTCTATTCAATGATGCTTTTGACAAGATGTGATTACCGATGAAGGATGAACTCCATGCAATAAGTAACTGCACGGATTCACCAACGTTTGCACCAAAATGTGGCACAAACACCCTAAGGATTAAAGTAGAGAATTAATGAAGAAAAATAAATGAAAATGAGAAGAAGAAAATAGTACACTGAAACTTTATAGTGGTTCGGCTAATTGATGCCTACGTCCAATTAAATTTGTTAATAACTATATTGCTATTTACAGTCTCTGTTCTTATGCATCAGCAATGATCTATGGGAATACAAGCACTTATGGAGAAACTCATAAACGATTGAAAAAAGTTCCTCCAAATGATGCCTCTCCTCATCTATTTGTAACTTCAGGTCGTTGAAATTTCTCCATCAAATTTGCACCTAAGTTCCCGACATCCAGAGAAAGTTGCTTGAGGAAGATCGTAGCCACATCATCAATTTTTACGGATCGGTACCGATCCATGGACAGGGATCGGTATCGATCCATAAGTTTGATTGGAGACTTTCTTCAACCTCTTGCGGTTGCTTACTTTGATTGTGTCTTGGTCCTTAACATCAAGTTGTGCCGATCTAATCTTGAATTTGAGTGGATACTTTAGTTTGAATGTTTGCTGTCATCACTTGATCTGTCTATCGAGTGGTTGGGTTGTTTATGGCCAGGGAACCATAATCTGATCATATGTTCAGGTTAATGAGTGCCTTACCATTGCATGCAGATTCGAAGTAGTTTGGGACAACTACCATGGATCGGTACTGATCCATGGTCATGGATCGTTACCGATCCATGACTTCGACTCATATTAGGGCATTAGACTTTGCACCTATATTTTCTTGGTGTATTTACTATTGTGGGAGCCTTTGATGTGTTCATGGCTTCATCTATCGTTCTACTTGATATCCGTATTTGATAGTTTTCAGTCCGGATTCCTTCTTTGAAATTTCTTTGTTTGGTTGTTCTGACTCGTCCAAATATGGCTTGATCACAGAGCCGGATAAAATTTTCTCACCAAATCATGCCTTGTGAATAGAAGGTGTGCTTTTCTCAGGAATAAACATCAAAATCGATAAAACACTGATGGTTGAAATTTCTAGCCATCAGCCAACTAAATTGTGGTGAATCGTCGGGTTCCAACGGATTCACCTATAAGGCAAAGATCATTCCAGACAATAATAGCTAAAGATTCGTTTCCTTGCTTGGGTATTAATCACAAATAATCATCATTCTGTGTTCTCCTGGAACTACCATATTGTATAGTGTATCGCAAATCAGGATTGTCCCGTGTTCTTCCAAGAGTTTATAATTATATATCAAAATTAGTGGCTCGATTCGGCAATTACTATCGAATTGTTTAAAGGTCAATTGGTGTCCAAAACCAAAGTATACTTTTCGAGATCTCCAAGCCATGTACTCGATGACCGATTCAATCCTTGATCACTTTGGATCGTAAGCTTAATCCTTGATCTCTCGGGATCACTAATCAAATCATTAACCTTTCAAGGCCACAAGCTAACTGTCGGTCTCTCCGGGTCATACTTCAATCTCTCTGGATCATTCTCCGATCTCTCTGGATCGCTCTTCAATCTCTCCAGATCATTCCTCGATCTCTCCAGATCATTCCTTGATTTCTCTAGATCGTTCCTTTATCTCTCCGGACCGCCAATCTAATCTCGATCTCTCTGGATCCTTGTTGAGCCCAATCTGCTCGCCTTTTGATGAGGAGGCTCAATGACTAAGCAAGGCCAATCCGCTCACTCTCTGGTGAAATGACTTGCTCTTGTACAAGCCCAATCCACTTGCTCTTTGGCAAGGGGACCTTTTACCTTATGGTTATCGCACTGTCTCTTCGAAAAGAACTACCATGATCAGTTAGTTCGTAAATCAATAGAAAGGACAACCAATCTTCATTGTTGTTTCAAAATTAATATCTGTTATCACGTTCAAGTGATTTTTCAAGTCAGGTTTTCATTCATAGAATTCAAAACATCAAACAAACATCACATCATTCGTACCGACAAGTACCCAGTCCAGCATCCAACTTAGAGCATGTCTATAGACTGATCAAGGTCCCATACATGAGTAAGTGGCTTGGTTGCAATGTCGTATCATTTATTGAAAGAAAAGGCAAAGTGAGGGAGTCAAACCTGATTCCATGCTGTCTCTATCATGAGATAACTATTCTCGACCTAGAGCCAAGGCCACTTATTTTTGCTGCAGATGATGGTTGCTTATGTTCCATCATTGCAACTTGATTTCTTATGTATTGATGTAACTGGTTGTTCCTAACCAGTTCTTCAATTAGGCTACGAAGGTTCGTGCAATCGTTTGTTTTATGCCCATCTAGAATGTGGAATAGGCAATACTTCCCTAATCTCCTTTCTTGATTGGTGGGTTCTATCCTCACTGGTTTTCGATAGAGGATATGCCCTTTGGTATCAAGGTGAATCTACTTCGAGGTCTCATTTAATTCTGTGTAGGAGGAGAACTTTGGTTCCCTTCTTTGCCACTTTGGTCCTCCAAAGCCATAATCAGCCTTTCTCTTTCCTTTTCCTTACTAGATCCTGCTCTGGAGGGTCCTCTGCCATCCATAGCATTGATTTCTTCATTTTCAGCTTTGGCGTCCTCTTGATGCAAGTGTCTCTCGGCCTCATGGTAGAATTCTATGAGATCCATCGGTGGATCCCTTTCCAAGGCAACCTTAAAATCTGTCTTATTGCCAACTCCTGAAACTGCCACCATCAGAACCACCGATGGATTCGGCTTATGAACCACAACGGCTACTACATTAAACCTAGTCAAAAAACTCCTTAGGGTCTTTCCGGCCCGTTACTTCATGCTCGATAGCATGATCACATTCTTTGGTTGTGCAATATGAACTTTCAACTGCCTCATGAATCTTTTTACTAACTCATCCATGTGCTGACAGAACCGTTCTCTAGCTGTCTAGACCACATTACTGCCAAGTCCATCAAATACAAAGGGAAACACCGTCCTATTACTTCTTCAGATGGGCACAACACCTCCATATGTTGGATGAATCCTATTAAATGAACCATTGGGTCGGTTTTTCCATTGTACAAATCTAGCGCCGACAACTTGAAATTAGGCAGATGTCTTGCATACTGGATGTTAGGTGTGAATGGATTTCTATTTACATCCTCCAAACTCTAATCTATGGTCCATAGCTCATTGCTTATCTAACTATCTCAGTGATTTTGTTATTGTCGTCTAACGGAAATCTTTTCTCCACATTTTCGTTCTGCCCTCATTCCTATGGGGAAATTCAGGCACATATTCTTCTTGTCGCGCCTTCGCATCCTGATTCAAGTTCTACTATCCAATAACATCCCTCAAATGAGCGTTTCCACGTCTTAGAGTCAAGCTGAGGCCACCCCTATAAACCCTTGGATTAGTTTCGATCTGAATCCCTGGATTAGTACCAATCCTTCGCATCTCTACGGGGGTTGCTCCAACTTGCTCTGCTTTGATTCCAACCTTGTTTGCTCTCATTTCTGGCCTCTATTTTTAGCCTTTAGTAATTCTAGATGTTTCTGATTGTGGTTTTCCTAGTTGATGGTTTCAGCATCCTTTTCAATCGCACATCTCAAGTCTTTGAATTCAAGTTTCTCTTGGAGAATGCACCAAAAAGTTTGCACCAAAATGTGGCACAAATACCTAGAGGATTAAAGTAAAGAATTAAATTAAAAAAGTACAGGAAAACGAAGAAAAAATATTACGCTCAAACTTTATCGTGGTTCCGCTAACTGATTCCTACGTCCACTTAACTTTGTTGATGATTATATTGCTGTTTACAATCTCTATTCTTATGGATTGGTAATGATCTGTAAGAATACAAGAACATATAGAGAAATTCACAAACGACTAAATATGATCCTCTAAGGATGCTTCTCTGCATCTATTTATTGCTTCAGGTCACCTAAAATCTCCCTACCGCGATTGCATCCATGTTCACCATGTCTAGAGGAAGTTGCTTAAGGAAGATCCTGGCCATGAGAACGAGTTTTATGGATCGATACCGATCCACGGACAAGGATTGGTACCGATCCGTAAGTTTGATTTGGGAATTTCTTCGATCTATTATAGTTGCTTACATGGCTCATGTGTTTGTCCTTAGCATCATGTCATGATGATGTGAGCTTGAATTTGAGAGGATACTTTCGTTTGAATGTTGGTTGTCATCACTTGATTTGTCTATCAAGTGCTTGGGTTGTCTATGGCCAGCGAACCATCATTTAATCGTATGTTCAAGTTGATGAGTACCTTAACATTGCACGCTGAAAGAATTGAAATAGTTTGGGGAAACTACCATGGACCGATACCAATCCATTGTCGTGGATCAGTATCGATCCTTACTTCGATTGATATTCGGCTATTGGACTTTCGCCTGTAATTTCTTGGTATATTAGCTATTTTGGAGCCTTTGACATGTTCATAGCTTCATCTATCATTTCTACTTGATATTCGAGTTTGGCAGTTATCGCTCTGGATCCTTGCTTGGAAATTTCTCCATTTGGTCGTTCTGACTCATCCAAATATGACTTGATCACAAAGCCAGATAACAAACAGAGAAGGGAAGATGCCCCTAGTAAAGTTGGATTTATTTGTCAAGCTCAAGGATTGTTCGAAGTAAGCCTTACAAACATCATAGATTTTTGTTTCGGTGGATGGATCCTTGGTGAACAATGCCTTCCTGGTATGGCCAAATTTATCAGGTTTCCCCACAGTGTACGTACTCGACCAAAACCATTCCAGTTTTGTCACAGATCTAGGACGATATTGGCACACAATCATGCCCTTTGGATTGAAGAACATATGAGCCATATATCAGCATTTGGTTAATAAAATGTTTGCTAACCAAATTGGACAAAGGATAGAGGTATACGTGGATGACATGATTGTGAAGTCCAAAAAAGCTAATCATCATATTGGCCATCTAGATGAGATGTTCCAGGTACTTCAAGAATATGATGTGAAATTAAAATTCCTGAAATGATCTTTTAGGGGTTCTTCTTGTAATGAACTGGATTTTTGACCCTCAATAATTGACACTAATACGTCCACTATATTGTGTGTCGAACAATTGAATAACGGAAAGCCGATTGTTAGGGGTGAAAGAAAGAAAGAGAAAAGAAAACTAAAAAATTCAGAACCTCACAACGCAATGAATAATATATAATATGAAAAAAGATCTTTACAAAAGAAACAAAACTATAATATACATATAGACATCAATCAGAGTACACTAGTCTATTTCAGTTTGGATAGTTATAATAGCCTGTCCTTACAATTGCTGATAAATACAACCGATAGACAACACAGAGGAACACAAAGAAATACGTAGAAACTTCTTGGACCTCTAGCTTGTCTCCTGAGCTCCAATGCATCCAAATCAATCTGCAAATATGCTCGGTCTGACCCGAGCATTGAAAGGGAAGAACGTCTGGATCGGTCTGGTAAACCAGCGTGTGGTAAACATACCACAAATGGAGTTTAATGTTTATAAAATATCTTTCAAATAAAGGTATCTCGTAAGATCATGCCGCACATAAACATGCATGGGTTTTTACCTTACGATAACCAAATCATTTTCTGTAGAAAATCCATTTATATTATAATAATGACTAGGGGTTAAAGTAAAATATGAATATAGCTGAAATGCTTGCACCTCATGTTTCAGCATAGTTAGGCACAACTATGTGCATAAAGCTCGTGTTGGAGAATGGATTCCATACTATGATAACGTAAGGAACTACCTTCCGATGGTACATCTCTAGATAAAATGCACCAGGGTCAAATAAGAACGTCTTGTGCCCCTGCCACACAGGACTAGCTGTAAGGACCCGTTTCTTCGACTTCCGAAAGTCGACATTAATACATCCACTGTATCAAATGTCGCACAATCGAATGCCGGAAAACCGAATTCTTAGGGTTTAAAAGAATAGGTAGAAGAAGACAAAAGAAGAAAAAGAATAGAAAAACAGAAACAGAAACAACAACAGAATCTCACATTCGCAGCGGAACAATATATAATAGATAAATCAATAATCTTTACAACAAAGACTATATCAGTTTATACATACATCAATCAGAGTCAGTGTACAACTCGATACAACAATGGACAGTTATATAAACCTGTCCTCATACAGAATACATAGCGGAATAAAATAACAAGTACGGTAGTACGTTTCGCCATCCAGCTTATTCCCAAGGCTCCAGAATATCCAAAATATCCTGATAAAAATAACTGTAGGCTGCCCGTGTGGAAAATTATGGGCACCCAGAGTTTAGAAGGGAACAATAAACTCCGAGTCAGTCATGGTGACTGGTGTGAGATCGTAAAACAGTTATTTTCACAAAGAAAATAAAATAGATTCGCAATGCTTTTGGAAAATGAAACTACCATAAGACCTCCCGCCACACACACAATGCAAACGCAGAATTGGAGGAGATTTCTTCTTATGATAGTCAAAGATGCTTACTACGCCAATCAATGGATATTATTATTAATGTCTAGTGTAGAAAACATTTCAAAAGTATAATATTAATCTTAGCCAGCATAGACATTTCGAACTATGCCTACTATAGCTACCATCTAAATAGTGGGGCGCCACCATAAGTAAATGGCAGGTTCTACAACTAAAACCGTACAATTTTGTATTGGGAATTGGATTTCCAACAAATGGTCAGGCTAAGGAACTTCCTTTCCTACTGCCAAATGGTATCGCCTCTGGCTGGACGTCCCGAGAGACAAACTGCTCTTTGCCAAACAAGGCCGGGTTACCCCTGTAACTAGGTAACTCACGAATATGTCATCACCCGGTCCTTTGGGACCTTTATCCGAGCGCTCGGTAACCATCATCACACATAATAAATAAAGTGTGTCCACATGAGTAAGTATCTGGGCTCCATACCATGATACCACCCCTTTCCAGAAGGAAATGACATACCCTAAAGGGCGCGACCCTCATAACCTTGCCGCAACATTCCTGTTTCGACCATTTCCGGGTTGTGAGGCCCTGACGAAGTCTCGTCCACAAAGCTACGCTTTTTCACAAAGCCGTGCTTTGATCACAAATGATCAATAAATGATCATCGTCACAGCAACACTCAGCATGCCACATTACCAAATTGGGAATATATCGCTGATAAATTTCAACTACATAACCTCTGAGCTCCTACGTCTCAAAGAAGGGTGTTTAGCTAAGAGAATAAATTATCCGCCACCAACAGAAATGTATTTGAAAGAAATCAGCTCTATATCTCAAAATGTAATGTCAGACACGTAACCATACAAGTTTGTTCCGGGTTCGAACAGAACCGAAGGCACTTCCAAAGAAGTCCTTGCAAATCCGGATATTCACAATCCCGATAAAACTTCCCATCACAAAGGAAATCTCAATACCGTAGCTAACGGTGTAGAGACAATCGATAGGTCATCCTATCGTTTTCACAAATACCCGGTCTTCACCACCGGTCTTCAATACGATCCATATCGTCGTATTATTATTCGGAATGGGTTATCTGACACAAAGGTCCTTTCCCGGCTAAACCGAATAATAAGCGTTTGTTTTTAAAAACAAATTCAAGTGCCATTTCAAAGGCAAATATTGATAGTCGGTGATTTAACTATCAATAATATTCACAACAATCATCAGATTCAAATAATTTTCCCAAATTATTTAATTTCAAAATATCTTCACGAGATATATATATTTTCCTTTCCCACACTTCATATTTGAAAATCAATTTCAAATTACTTTTCACCTTTCAACTTTTGAAAATAAATTTCAAATCAATTTCCTTACACGGAATACATTTCCAAATATATCTTTTTAAAAACCCACTTAGAACTTTTAATTTATATTTTTAAAAGCCACATTGGAAAATATACTCGGTTTATAATGAAAATACACTTTCACTTCAAAACGGTCCATTTAAACCAATTAAATAAATCCTTATCGATTTATTATAAATTTACATTTCAAATCTGTAAATTTATTTCCACACTTCATTACTTTGAAAACCGATTCCAAATCATATTTCTCACACTTTAAAAATAAATCAACGTTTATTTTTAAAACAAATTTCCCTTTCCTTTATAAATTCTATTTGGAATTTACATTCTCAAATATTCACTTTCAACACCAAATCGACTTTCAAATTGATTTCTCAATTTTATTTCAAACTCCAAATCAAATTCGAAATTGATTCCTAAATTTATTTTAACACCGAATCAAATTTCAAATTGATTCTAATTTTAATCCCAAATACCAAATCATTTTACAAATCGATTTATAAATTTATTCTCAATACCAAAAACCGATTTTCATTCAAACACCAAATAGATTTTTTATATCGATTTCCCAAAGATTTATTTCTTCAATACAAAATCAATTATCAATTGGATTTCAACAAATTTATCGCCTTTAAAATAAATTCCTTTATATTTTTCAAACCATTTAAAATTCCATTTCAAATAAATTTTCCAATCTTCCGAATAATACTATTCAAAATTCATTTATAAAAATCTTTTCCCATATCTTGGAATTTATTCAATAAGATTTCGACAATCCATTTTTATACTTTAAAATTCCTTCTTCCAAATAAATTAAATTCTTAAAAATAAATTCATTTAAAGTTTTCCACTTTAATTTCAAAATCCAATTTATATTCATTTTTGGTATCCAACGATACCAAAAATACATTCGGCTAAATTTTAGCCTTCAACAATTTCAATTATCAATAAATCATTCACAGATTATCAATAAATCACATCATTCACATATGAAATAATATTCAAACAATTTGAGGAATCCAGTTGGATCCCTCCAACCTGTTTCCCTGCATCCACAGATGTTAGCACAATACCAATTCCACTTCGAGGTGGAATATCGCGGTATATGGGATTTATAAAATATCATCCGCTTACTAACGGCACAATAGGGTCTCATCCGCTATACAAGGCGGGAAATCAATCAACTCCAATATATACATATGCCAATATGTATATATTGCTATATATATATAGATATATCCTACTATATCTAATATCACATCCAAACAGCAATCAAATCAATAACTGAAAATTCCACTTTTCATTTGAGTGAGAAGATCTCACCTTCGCTTTTAATTTGCAATCCATTTCCATTTTGACCATTTCTTCATGGTTTTGACCTTGTATAAATAATTTTATACAAATTATTAATATCCGAAATAAATCAAACAATTAATTGCCATTTAATAATTCAATTTAAACTAGTCTTCCTTTAATAGATTTCTTAGTAACTAAAATGATTTAAATAGGTTAATCACCATAATACTTTATCATAAAATAAACTAGTGGATAAAAAAAAGTGTATATATATATTTATTTTATTTTTCATTTTCAAACTGTATATAAAATAATCTATATAGGTTCAAAAATCAAACTTTACATAACTTTAAACTCTCATGTCTCTTCCCAAATCCTATATATATATATTATTACTGTTTACTGTTTATCTTCATACAATGAAATATGTGTTCGTGTTTATATTTTATATTCTGGTTTTCCTATATACATATAATTATAAAATTTAAATTAAAACAGAATCATTTTTTTATACCTTACTGCCTGCTCACAACAGCAAACCCAGACAAGAACTGGCCACCCACGCAGCCGAGCTCTGTCCAAACAACCACCCTGACCCCGCGAGCAAGTTCGAGAGACTTCGACCCAACCCCAAGCTCGCACTCGTACGCAACCATCGCAAGACCCGCCGCCGCAAACGATTCGACTGGAACTCGATTCGCCGTTCTCGACTTCGTCTGCCGCCGAACCCCTAACTCATCGCCATCGACCCTGCGAATAACCCCAATTGCTCGATTCGAGTATTCTCGATTGTGATGCCGATGAAAACAAACAACAGCTCGAAGTGGTATCACTCGATATCATCTTTTATTACATACGAATGAATTCGTATTTGATGAAGTCAAAGGAAAGCTTGGGTTTTTTAATTCTCGTTGCCCTCTTATTCGAATCGAATGAAGGTGAAGAGGAAAGTGGCTTCTGTTTGAACTGGTAATTCGCGATTGGATTTAGGGAAATTTTGAAGTTAAGGCAGTCGCCATTATTTATTTTGAACGAGATCGTTTTCTTTTACTCTAAAAGAATGGATAAGAACGAGATGTTAGAAAAAGGAAAGACAGGAGTACGCGATGCTTCAGGGAGAACGTGTTTTGGCAGAAAGTAAGTCGGCAATGAAAAGTTGATTAAAAAATTATATTTTTATATTCGAAAATATCCCTTTATATTATATTATATCAGCGCGTTTGCTTATCGTACTATCACACGACAGCTCCAATCACCACGAAAATTGAAATTTGATAATAATACAATATTACGGATCCAATGGAACTGGTTTCATCGAATTCCGAGACTGTGCTCTGGAACGCTATTCTCAAATATCGATTTAAACGATATAATTCAAAACTGAACAGAACAGTTCCAAATTCAATTCTGAAAGTTCCAATACCTTCAGAATTATTAATATAAATTTTCTAAGCCTTCAGATTATTTTTTATCAGCTTAAAACTGAAGATTCAAATTTTTACCCAGATTTAATAATTAAATTCAATAATTTAATCGCCAAATTCATTCTGATATTTGAATTTCAAATTAAACAATCATTCGAATATTTAAACTCAATTAAATATTCATATTTCAAATGTCAAAAATTCAGGGTCGTTACAATCTTCCCCCTTAAAAGAATTTCGTCCCGAAATTACAAGTTAGGAAAAATGCTCCAATTCCCATTAACTATTTTCTTAAATTCAAATAGTTTTAACAAATTTTCAAACCCAAATCTTTTTATTAAAGATTTGTTATCACTTCAACTAACTTTCCAAACATTTTCATAGTTTTCAAACAACTTCATTTTTACTTCACAATTCAAATTTAAACTTGAATTCAAATTGTAAACTTTCAAATTTTCTCAAAATTTTTCTAACACTATAAATTTTCGAAAAATTTTGCCAGCGTCTCCTTTGCGCGGCTAATACGGTACTACTACAAAACGTCCCTACGGACTCTCAAATTTCAAAAAGAAAAGAAAAAGCCAAGCGGCTAGACAAGAAATCATCAAATCTCATATCGAAATTCAAATACTTACCTTTTGTCGAGCCATTCAAAATTATCTTTGAAATCAAATCCAATTTCCTTTATACACCTGTATATCCTATTTAACTATATCCAACTACAGATCTCAAAAATTATTTCACACATTTTCTTACATAAGTTTCCATATCTGCTTGTATTCAAATAGTTTTCATGTTACCGTATGAATTCAATTCATTTACAACTTTGAATATTGAATTTTTATCTGCCAATCCTTTCTTAAGTTCAAGATTTAAAAATTCAAATTCATTTTAGAACTTTATGCTTCAAAAGTTTGATTTGAATCTATACTTTACTTAGAATTTAAACCACTGTTTACCATATAACAGTTTTCAGATTTTCAAACCTGAAAGCCAAACCTTTAAATTATTTAACTTTGCATTTTCAATTCTATTTGAATTCATCCCACTTTCAAATTACTTTCAAATTTTCATTCAGATTTTTATTTCGAATTTTACTTGAATTTGATTCAACTTCTAATTCTGAATACTGAGTTTTATTTACCTTTATTCCAAATTCCAAATTTAAATCTTTTGTCATTAGTGAAAATTTTCCAAAAATTTCAAAATTTTTCTAACTCCCAAAATTTTCAGAAAATTTTGACGGAGTCTCCTTTATACGGAGGAGCTTTTGCAATTTGACAAAAGAGATAAATATATATAGATCGACCCACTCGGTCAAAAAAGCAGAAAACGGTTCATATTTCCTATTTTTATTGCGTAGGCATACCTTTTAGCATTTTAGGCAAAGCGGTTATTTTATTAGCATTTACGCAACCAAAATGCAGCCAAACGGCTTCCAAAAACCTGCACTTACTCAGTTTAAACACGTAAGTGACAATTATAAGAAATTCATTAACACTTCACTGATTTCAATAGCAAATACATAAATTTCGTTAACAATACACCCAATATCATTTCCAATAAGCAATTTATATGGTTTCGATACAAATTGAATTCCATATACACATTATATTTATTTTCAATTTGCTACTTCTGTTAATCTCTACTTATATTTAAACTGGATTTCTAATTCCATTCGAATTCAATTTACCTTTCATTTATAATTATTGAATTCAATTCATTTCCAATATTCAGCTTGAATTCCATTTACTAACAAATTCAAAACAAAGTTCAACATTCAGTTTAAATTTTCTTTACTTGCAATTCATAAGGTTTCAATACAAATCCAATTTCTTTTATCTAATTCACATTCAATTCAATGGTTTACAATGCAATTCTTTATATTCAATTCATGTTTGAACGAAATGAATTCATATCCATTTTAATTGATTTCAAAATCAATTCTATTTGCTTTTATTAACTCATAAAATTTATACAATCTCGTTTTTATCAAACGATAATTCTTTCCATTCAGATTCGTTAATATTCATGCAACTAAATGATTACTTGAGCTAACAATTATTTAAATTGATTCCATTCAATTTAACTTGCATTCCAGATTCACAAAACCATTTTGAATTTACTTTATCAATAACAAAGGGATTTCAAATTTATTCTCTACTAGTTACTTGAATTTATATACAAATTCAATCACTTTAAATTTAGTTCACAACTCAACTTTAATTTAACTAACTTCCAATTCATTACTTCGTGAATTAACAATTTATCAAGTTAATTTACTTGAATTCAATCCACTTTATCTTATTTATTTTTCAAGTTTGGATTTTTATTCAACTTTATTCAGATCAAATTTCATCCCATTTTTCAATTTTCAATTCCAATTCATTCATTTACAAATGTAGCTTCATTGGTTCACTCACAATTTCATTTCTTTTTAATTTAAATTTCATTACAATCAAACTTTAAATATTTTATAAGTTATCAACTTATTTTACATTTCATTTGTGAATTTTATTTTCAATATTTTCTTGGAATTCTATTTCAATTATAAGTCTCATTTACAATTACACTTACAAATTCATTCGTATATGAATTCATTTCCTCATCTTTCAATTCATATTTATAAATTTCATTTGTTAAATGAATTTATCTTCAAATCTTTGGTTATATCATTTTATTTCTTATTTCTTATTTGTTTTTCATATAACAGTGATAATAATTCAATATTATCTTTTCCTAACAACCAAGCATCCTTATACTATGATAATTCATAGAAAATCATTTCTTTTCTATACAAAAATAGTTTTGGGCAAAATTATTTCATTTACCCTATTTAAAAACAATACTGTGTCAGTTTATCTTGTGTAAGAATTTAGAAACCCCTATCGATTACAGTTGGCCAGACTGCACCGACCAGAATCTATAAACAATCAACCGATAAGTCAACACAATACAAAATAAATTTGTATTCACTAACAAATACGCGCTCATATCTATTATTACACTCACACTCATTCTAGAGTACTACTGACTCTATCTCTAATGAGTAACACCCAACAGAGCAGGGTTGTCGCTTAACCGGATGCTCTGATACCACTTGTAAGGACCCGTTTCTTCGACTTCCGAAAGTCGACATTAATACATCCACTGTATCAAATGCCGCACAATCGAATGTCGGAAAACCGAATTCTTAGGGTTTAAAAGAATAGGTAGAAGAAGACAGAAGAAGAAAAAGAACAGAAAAACAGAAACAGAAACAACAACAGAATCTCACATTCGCAGCGGAACAATATATAATAGATAAATCAATAATCTTTACAACAAAGACTATATCAGTTTATACATACATCAATCAGAGTCAATGTACAACTCGATACAACAATGGACAGTTATATAAACCTGTCCTCATATAGAATACACAGCGGAATAAAATAACAAGTACGGTAGTACGTTTCGCCATCCAGCTTATTCCCAAGGCTCTAGAATTTCCAGAATATCCTGATAAAAATAACTCTAGGCTGCCCGTGTGGAAAATTATGGGCACCCAGAGTTTAGAAGGGAACAATAAACCCCGAGTCAGTCATGGTGACTGGTGTGAGATCGTAAAACAGTTATTTTCACAAAGAAAATAAAATAGATTCGCAATGCTTTTGGAAAATGAAACTACCATAAGACCTCCCGCCACACACACAATGCAAACGCAGAATTGGAGGAGATTTCTTCTTATGATAGTCAAAGATGCTTACTACGCCAATCAATGGATATTATTATTAATGTCTAGTGTAGAAAACATTTCGAAAGTATAATATTAATCTTAGCCAGCATAGACATTTCGAACTATGCCAACTATAGCTACCATCTAAACAGTGGGGCGCCACCATAAGTAAATGGCAGGTTCTACAACTAAAACCGTACAATTTCGTATTGGGAATTGGATTTCCAACAAATGGTCAGGCTAAGGAACTTCCTTTCCTACTGCCGAATGGGATCGCCTCTGGCTGGACGTCCCGAGAGACAAACTGCTCTCTACCAAACAAGGCCGGGTTACCCCTGTAACTAGGTAACTCACGAATATGTCATCACCCGGTCCTTTGGGACCTTTATCCTAGCGCTCGGTAACCATCATCACACATAATAAATAAAGTGGGTCCACATGAGTAAGTATCTGGGCTCCATACCATGATACCACCCCTTTCCAGAAGGAAATGACATACCCTAAAGGGCGGGACCCTCATAACCTTGCCGCAACATTCCTGTTTCGACCATTTCCGGGTTGTGAGGCCCTGACGAAGTCTCGTCCACAAAGCTACGCTTTTTCACAAAGCCGTGCTTTGATCGCAAATAATCAATAAATGATCATCGTCACAGCAACACTCAGCATGCCACATTACCAAATTGGGAATATATCGCTGATAAATTTCAACTACATAACCTCTGAACTCCTACGTCTCAAAGAAGGGTGTTAAGCTAAGAGAATAAATTCTCCGCCACCAACAGAAATGTATTTGAAAGAAATCAGCTCTATATCTCAAAATGTAATGTCAGACACGTAACCATACAAGTCTGTTCCGGGTTTGAACAGAACCGAAGGCACTTCCAAAGAAGTCCTTGCAAATCCGGATATTCACAATCCCGATAAAACTTCCCATCACAAAGGAAATCTCAATACCGTAGCTAACGGTGTAGAGACAATCGATAGGTCATCCTATCGTTTTCACAAATACCCGGTCTTCACCACCGGTCTTCAATACGATCCATATCGTCGTATTATTATTCGGAATGGGTTATCTGACACAAAGGTCCTTTCCCGGCTAAACCGAATAATAAGCGTTTGTTTTTAAAAACAAATTCAAGTGCCATTTCAAAGGCAAATATTGATAGTCGGTGATTTAACTATCAATAATATTCACAACAATCATCAGATTCAAATAATTTTCCCAAATTATTTAATTTCAAAATATCTTCACGAGATATATATATTTTCCTTTCCCACACTTCATATTTGAAAATCAATTTCAAATTACTTTTCACCTTTCAACTTTTGAAAATAAATTTCAAATCAATTTCCTTACACGGAATACATTTCCAAATATATCTTTTTAAAAACCCACTTAGGACTTTTAATTTATATTTTTAAAAGCCACTTTGGAAAATATACTCGGTTTATAATGAAAATACACTTTCACTTCAAAACGGTCCATTTAAACCAATTAAATAAATCCTTATCGATTTATTATAAATTTACATTTCAAATCTGTAAATTTATTTCCACACTTCATTACTTTGAAAACCGATTCCAAATCATATTTCTCACACTTTAAAAATAAATCAACGTTTATTTTTAAAAAAAATTTCCCTTTCCTTTATAAATTCTATTCGGAATTTACATTCTCAAATATTCACTTTCAACACCAAATCGACTTTCAAATTGATTTCTCAATTTTATTTCAAACTCCAGATCAAATTCCAAATTGATTCCTAAATTTATTTTAACACCGAATCAAATTTCAAATTGATTCTAATTTTAATCCCAAATACCAAATCATTTTACAAATCGATTTATAAATTTATTCTCAGTACCAAAAATCGATTTTCATTCAAACACCAAATAGATTTTTTATATCGATTTCCCAAAGATTTATTTCTTCAATACAAAATCAATTATCAATTGGATTTCAACAAATTTATCGCCTTTAAAATAAATTCCTTTATATTTTCCAAACCATTTAAAATTCCATTTCAAATAAACTTTCCAATCTTCCGAATAATACTATTCAAAATTCATTTATAAAAATCTTTTCCCATATCTTGGAATTTATTCAATAAGATTTCGACAATCCATTTTTATACTTTAAAATTCCTTCTTCCAAATAAATTAAATTCTTAAAAATAAATTCATTTAAAGTTTTCCACTTTAATTTCAAAATCCAATTTATATTCATTTCTGGTATCCAACGATACCAAAAATACATTCAGCTAAATTTTAGCCTTCAACAATTTCAATTATCAATAAATCATTCACAGATTATTAATAAATCACATCATTCACATATGAAATAATATTCAAACAATTTGAGGAATCCAGTTGGATCCCTCCAACCTGTTTCCCTGCATCCACAGATGTTAGCACAATACCAATTCCACTTCGAGGTGGAATATCGCGATATATGGGATTTATAAAATATCATCCGCTTACTAACGGCACAATAGGGTCTCATCCGCTATACAAGGCGGGAAATCAATCAACTCCAATATATACATATGCCAATATGTATATATTGCTATATATATATATATAAATATATCCTACTATATCTAATATCACATCCAAACAGCAATCAAATCAATAACTGAAAATTCCACTTTTCATTTGAGTGAGATGATCTCACCTTCGCTTTTAATTTGCAATCCATTTCCATTTTGACCATTTCTTCATGGTTTTGACCTTGTATAAATAATTTTATACAAATTATTAATATCCGAAATAAATCGAACAATTAATTGCCATTTAATAATTCAATTTAAACTAGTCTTCCTTTAATAGATTTCTTAGTAACTAAAATGATTTAAATAGGTTAATCACCATAATACCTTATCATAAAATAAACTAGTGGATAAAAAAAGTGTATATATATATTTATTTTATTTTTCATTTTCAAACTGTATATAAAATAATCTATATAGGTTCAAAAATCAAACTTTACATAACTTTAAACTCTCATGTCTCTTCCCAAAATCCTATATATATATATATATTTTATTACTGTTTACTGTTTATCTTCATACAATGAAATATGTGTTCGTGTTTATATTATATATTTTGGTTTTCCTATATACATATAATTATAAAATTAAATTAAAACAGAATCATTTTTTTATACCTTACTGCCTGCTCACAATAGCAAACCCAGACAAGAACTGGCCACCCACGCAGCCGAGCTCTGTCCAAACAACCACCCTGACCCCGCGAGCAAGTTCGAGAGACTTCGACCCAACCCCTAGCTCGCACTCGTACGCAACCATCGCAAGACCCGCCTCCGCAAACGATTCGACTGGAACTCGATTCGCCGTTCTCGACTTCGTCTGCCGCCGAACCCCTAACTCATCGCCATCGACCCTGCGAATAACCCCAATTGCTCGATTCGAGTATTCTCGATTGTGATGCCGATGAAAACAAACAGCAGCTCGAAGTGGTATCACTCGATATCATCTTTTATTACATACGAATGAATTCGTATTTGATGAAGTCAAAGGAAAGCCTGGGTTTTTTAATTCTCATTGCCCTCTTATTCGAATCGAATGAAGGTGAAGAGGAAAGTGGGGTCTGTTTGAACTGGTAATTCGCGATTGGATTTAGGGAAATTTTGAAGTTAAGGCAGTCGCCATTATTTATTTTGAACGAGATCGTTTTCTTTTACTCTAAAAGAATGGATAAGAACGAGATGTTAGAAAAAGGGAAGACAGGAGTACGCGATGCTTCAAGGAGAACGTGTTTTGGCAAAAAGTAAGTCGGCAATGAAAAGTTGATTAAAAATTTATATTTTTATATTCGAAAATATCCCTTTATATTATATTATATCAGCGCGTTTGCTTATCGTACTATCACACGACAGCTCCAATCACCACGAAAATTGAAATCCGATAATAATACAATATTACGGATCCAATGGAACTGGTTTCATCGAATTCCGAGACTGTGCTCCGGAACGCTATTCTCAAATATCGATTTAAACGATATAATTCAAAACTGAACAGAACAGTTCCAAATTCAATTCTGAAAGTTCCAATACCTTCAGAATTATTAATATAAATTTTCTAAGCCTTCAGATTATTTTTTATCAGCTTAAAACTGAAGATTCAAATTTTTACCCAGATTTAATAATTAAATTCAATAATTTAACCGCCAAATTCATTCTGATATTTGAATTTCAAATTAAACAATCATTCGAATATTTAAACTCAATTAAATATTCATATTTCAAATGTCAAAAATTCAGGGTCGTTACACTAGCCTACCACTTGACTAGTAGTACCGAATATGATCTCCTTGTTTAATGGGCCCTGAAACATACATGAGTAGGTAGTAATCGATCTAGATTTGGGATGACCATACCCCTGTGGGAGTGACCCACACGGGCCTACTGCATGCCCGATTTGGGATGACCATACCCTTGTGGGAGCTTGAGGCTATGTTCTACCTTTATATAGCACTTCCTACATAGAATGCTACCACTGCTCTCCAGGCAACAATGCAATGCCAGCATTTATCCATACAAGTTGTTTAGGATATGAACAAAGCGAAGACACTACTTTTACTACATCCATTTTGGAATCACCCTCGGGATCAATAGAAAGCAGCCCTTGCACTTCAAAAAGCTTCGTCTTTAAATCCCGTCATCTTCAAGTTATCTTCACTTCGAAATGCTTGAGCTGGATTGAAGTGGTTTTCGGATAACATATCTGATCCCGGTCTGTTCAAAACAACATTCGATAGCTTTCGGTAAACTCAACCCCTGTTCTTTAGGAAATAAAAAGTCAAAGATAAGAGCAAAGATTACCTCCTAACCATTAGTTGATGGATTTCCTTATAATTTGTCCTAGGAGAACAAAACAAGATTTATACGCACAGTATAACATCATCGGAGATGATTGTACCATATAACTTACGTGTTTCTCCTAGATATTTCTAAAGTTGTGTTTTAGGTCCATATTTGATATTCGGTTATTTAACTATCAATAACACACATTCAATTTCAGGGATTAATTTCCAAGGGTAAACCAACATTGGTTAAGCACATAAGCAACCACTAACCTCTTTAATTAATCTTTTCATTAATTAAATTCATCTTGGAAATACTTGTATCAAAATAATTCTACAAAGGCATGTTCACAAATCCCTATATCTTCGATAATTGGGAAAATACCCATATACTTATCTCAATGGTATAAGTATATTCATAAAATGGAGGAAGATTTCCTTTTTACAGAATTCTAAAACCATTTATAACTCCTTTATAATCTCTAAAATCATTTATAAACTATTTATAATCTCTAAAAACATTTATAAATATTCCTAAATCATTTCTCAAGTCATTTATAAACCCTTTATAAATCCATGCAACTATTTATAAAACTCTTCTTATACATCTCTAAACCCATTACTAAAATTCGTTTATAAATATCTAACCATTTATAAAACTCCTTTACCTTGTAAATAATCTTCCTTTAAGTGTTCAAACCATTTTATAGAACTCCTCTTATAAAACCAAAGTCTGTTTATAAAACTTTATTTATCAGTCTCGAAAACATTTATAAATAAATAAAAATCATTTACCTCAAAACACTATTATATAATATAATAATTATTAATAATAAACATTACAAATAAATAATTATTATTAACTTCAAACATCTTAAAAAGAATAATTAATAATTTCAAACCCCATTAAATAAACAATAATGAATAATCTTTACCATTATTATAAATAGTAATAATTTATTTCCAAAACATTATTAATAAATCATTACTAATAATTTCAAGCCATAATAATTATTTAAATAATTAACTTTTCAAAATATTAAAATATTGACAAATAACTTTAAAACAACATTAAATATAAATAATTAATCTTTAAAACAATTTTAAATATAAATAATAACTTAGAAAAGGCAGATAAAAAGGTTGGAGTAAAATAGCAGTTAAATCCTTTAAACAAAATATTTCTGAAACCTAATTTCAAATTTAAAATCATTTCCTATCTCAAACCCAACTCCAACTCAAATGGCAATTTATAGTATTTCAAAATACTAATTTAAGGCTAATAACTACCAAACACTCAACCAATATCGATATTGATTTCCTATTACTGCAGGATTTAAGTTTGAGCATATAACAATGTCATAACCCATAGTGTCAACAATCAGGTTTGATTTTCAAAAATTCATATAAAAAGAATATTCTAGAAAGAATTTCAACAATAGGGAGGAATCCTGTTGGATCCCTCCAACCTATCCCCATGCATCACAACTCATATATGTATCAACATATATATACAAATAAAATTCAACAGTGGTGAGAATCCTGTTGGATCCCTCCAACCAGTTTCTCTGCAATTGATTTCATATATTGACCACTTTGAAAAGCGATAATTCATCAAAACTAAACAATCAACATATAAACATTCAAACATCCAATCAATAATATTTATTAGCTATATAGCATTACTGGTTAACCAAAAAGGTGAGTTTAACTCACCATTATTCCAGTTGTCAATGAAGCATTCTAGTTCCATCTAAATACGAACAGTGTTCAAATTTAGCTAAAATTCCTACAAGCTCCAATCTAAGCCAGTCCAATTTCAAAGCGTATTTCACGTAAATATGATCCTAACGCGACTGATCGCGTTCAATTTGGATCTAAAATGAACAAGTTATCACATTTATAAGATTACCGAATAAAATAATATGATAATTTCCTTAATTACAAAATTTATATAATTAACCACCCTTACTTTTTCTTCCCCTCTCGCTAATTACTACTTCCTTGACATGCTCCATGCACCATTATCGTGCATACATCACCCATAACTCCCTTGATCCTCCATGATTCTTCGATCCGTCTTCACCGACACATCGCTCTATGCGAGCTCCATCACCTCGACACCACCAACCAACGCCCGATCCCCTCTAGTGGTTTGCAACCTGCATCCAAAAAAGCCGTGACTCCTCAATGTCGCTGTGACGATCGCCCATAACCCCTGCACTGAACCTAGAGAAAATGCGCTGTAAAGTGTGCCAGGCAGCCATGGACGATTGTCAGGGTAAATTAAAACAACAGAATCTATCGTATTACTCACAGCGCATGGACAAAATACAATAGAACATACATATAGTGAAGCTTCACATAATAGAATCTCATCCATAAAACTTCATAATAGTTGAATACAACATCTGAATAGTCAATACAACAAGCCTCACTACATAACACTCAGAGAAAATACAAACAGCGGAACACCCAGTACATATAATAAGAAGATAATATGCAACCCTCCAGCTCGTCTTCGATATCAACACCATGGAAAGCAAGAACAGCACCTGTCACCTGCTACCTAGTCTGCCCGTCCCAAAATGGACGAACAGCCCAAGGCAATAAGAATTAAAACATAAAGCCTTGAGTCAGACAACAGTCTTAGTGAGCAGTAAATTAACTAACAACATACCAAAAGAGCATAAAGGAAAAGGAATAGGAATACAACCCTCCCACTCCACCTCTTTCTACAGTGATAGCCCCCAGACACACACTAAGTAGAAGCAAACATAGCAAAGCACACCATTTAGAGTAAAGCAATTATCACTCGAGTCAAGGGCGATGTTTTCCAAGTACAAACCCCCAAGGCCTAAACCAAGATTAGATAAGCAGCCAGAAAATACCGCTCTTGAGACCGAATGACGATACAACCAAACATCCATGACTCTGGCTATCACTGTTATCACTGCTTCGATATCATCGTTAATCGAATGACCGGCTCATTCTTTCATCCGTCCGTCAAGGGCTAATGGAAACCCCGGTTCTAGACATAACTCTGCACGTCATCATGACCCGTGCCTAGGACTATCGAATCTGCCCAGAGTACTTGACTACCCAATCAGTAGCCTTCAGGGACTATCGAATCTACCCAACGTACTCTTGCTTTGAGCATGCTAGAACCTTCAACAATGATGATACCTCAGCCTCCTAGTCATCCTCCTCGACGACTATTTCCATACTAGCTCAAGCGCCTCTCGAGCCAACCATTATCCTCAACTCGAACCATATCACCGAGTTATCAACGTGCTTGGAATGATCCCGTCTGGATTAGACCAAGACTATCTCATATCATGCCTCGCTTCATCACATCCTCATAAAGCTTCATCTCAACGTCATCATCATCACATCTATGCATAAGAGCTTCATCATCCGCTACATATGCCGCTAGCAGCTTTTCCAATTCAAGGGCCTTCCCCTTAGCTTTGAATCATCTTCGGTCTAAATCAAATCATCAATCATCTAATTCATAGCAATCAATCAAGTCAAACATTAATCCAAGTAATCAAGCATTCAAATATGATCTAAATAGACAATTATAACAATAATGGAAATTTCGTAATTAAAGAGTCGAAAGTCTAATAAGCATGAAAACATGAGCAATGTCTCTATAATCTTGATGAATGAACTTGCATAGGTTAACATGTAGTAAAATGGATGTCAAATCATCATGAGCAATGGATCTATATGGATCTACACATATGACTAGGAAAATGCATGGAAATCTCTACTTTAACACCAAATCAAGCCAACGATCCGATATACTCCTTTGGATCTGTGTGAGCGATAATCACCACTCACCAAATCACCTAAACAACCCCAAATCAACACGCTTCAGATCTGGACAACGAAGGATCTAGCTTGATCTATCACCAATCCGCTTCAAACGATGAAATCTCACTTCAATGGATGTAGATCTTCAATCTAAGCTCTTGAATCTTCAATTAGATCTTCAACTTGGATGGATGGAATCACTAGATTAGAGTGGAGAAAAGAAGTGAAGAAGTGTAGAAGTCGAGCTCTCAAAATGGCAGCACTTCGTCGCTTCGAAATCCGGATCCCAAAAAGTGAGAAATGGACGAGTATTTATAGGCTGAAAACCCTCCTAGCTCGCCCACTTTTAGGTCGTCCACGACCTATAGAGCCCACGACCTATGACCTATCAAAGCTCCTCATCCTACGACCTAACGACACAGCAGCCTAACTCCTAAGTCGCTCGCGACTTATCACTACATGACCTAACACATGTGCCTTAACGACCCAGCGACTTAACAACATGTGCGCTTCCTCGACCTAAAAACACTACGACCTACACTGCGCGCGACCTAACAACTTACGCGACTTAACACATGCCGACCTAAAAACCCATACGACTTAACAGGGTCTCCGACCTACGACCTAACTGATAAGCCCTCACGCGACCTAACGTATATGCGCATCCACGCGACTTAACTGAGATGCGCCTTAATGACCTATCACTTTACTCGATTCAACGAGTTACGACCTAATCCCTTAAGCATCCACGCGACCTAACATAAGTCGCGAACAAACTGGAATACAACCTAACGACTTAACACCTTAGGTCGTTTAACGACCTAATTATATATAGGATAATCCGACCTAACTCCTAAGTCGTCTAGACGACCTAACTATCCAACTTCTAAACTTAGGTCGCTCACAACATAACTGAACACTAGGTCGCTCACGACCTAACTACGATAACACCTTAGGTCGTTTGAACCACCTTAAACTCCCTAAGTCGTTAACCCACTTAGCTCCTTATGTCGCTGCCGACCTAACTCTACCCCACGACCTAAGCTTGTCACACGACCTATCTCCCCTACGACCTAACCCCAGAATCCTTAGGTCGCCAACTTCATCTTCCTTAGGTCGCCTATCCCTCTTAAGTCGGTCAGTTCCTTAGATCGTCTATCTCTTAGGTCGTACACTTCCTAAGTCGGTCACTCGACCTAAGCCACCCCATACGACCTAATTTCCCCACGACTTATCCCAATGCCTAGGTCGCTCCAAACCTTCCTACGACCTAAGACTTAGACTCTAGACGACTTATCAACAATGCGACCAATTGTCAACTGTTCTACGATGTTTCGATCCGTAAAAATATGGGTCGTTACATTCTCTCCCCCTTAGGAATTTCGCCCCCGAAATTCCAAACAAACAGAGCAATCAAAGACTATTCTGCATGCCTACCATCCATAGCAATCAACAAACCATGCATCCAATTCTAGCTTAGCATGCAGAATTCTAAGACTTAGAACAAGTTACAATGTCGTTAGATGACACGACACCTTAGGGCCATACCTTGAAGAGTTTAGGATGAGCTGCCTTCATCCTCTATTCCACCTCCCACATACAGTCGTTATCATCATCACTCCATTGTATCTTGAGCAACTAAACTATCTTCCTCCTAAGCTGTTTCGTGTCGGTTTCCACTACACGAAGCGGCTTACGAGGTCTCTTATCAACTGGATCAACTTCAAAATCTTCACAGCTATCAGTAGAAACCACTGTATTCGAATCGTGCACATACTTCCGTAGATACGATACATGAAAAACATTGTGCACACTCGACATCTTCTCTGGTAACCCCAATCTATAGGCGAGCTTTCCAATTCGCTTAATGATCGGAAATGGTCCAACAAATCTCGGAGTCAATTTTCCTTTCTTCCCAAATCGAATAACATTCTTCAGTGGAGAAATCTTCACAAAAACCATATCACCTACGTCGAACTCCAAATCCTTACGACGCTTATCGGCATAACTCTTCTGTCGATCTTGGGCTGCCTTCATTCGTTGCCGAATGATCTCTATGCAATCCGAAGTCTGTCGAATCATCTCTGGCCCAAGCATCAGCTTTTCTCCTGTTTCTAGCCAACATGTCGGAGAGTTACACGGTCTTCCATACAATGCCTCATACGGTGCCATACCAATGCTTGACTGGTAACTGTTGTTGTATGAGAATTCCACCAAATGAAGGTGATCTTCCCATGATCCTCCGAAATCCAAAACACAAGCTCTGAGGAGATCTTCCAAAACTCGGTTGACTCTCTCGGTCTGACCATCTGTTTGAGGGTGATAAGCTGTACTCAAACACAACTCGGTTCCCAAAACTTCCTGGAAGCTCTTCCAAAATCCGCTAGTGAACAATGGATCTCGATCGCTCACTATACTCTTTGGAATACCATGGAATCGAACTATCCACTTAACATACAACTCTGCCAACTTTGATGCAGTCCTAGTCGATCGAACAGGAATGAATCTTGCACTCTTAGTCAAACGATCTACAATGACCCAAATCCCTTCATTTCCCGTTCTTGTTCTAGGTAATCCATCAATAAAATCCATCGATATTTGCTCCCACTTCCATGTAGGAACTTCTAATGGCTGAAGCAATCCACTTGGCTTCTTCTGTTCGGCTTTTACCAACTGGCAGTTCATGCATTTGGAAATAAAATTTCCAACATCCTTCTTCATACCTTCCTAGTAGTAGGTTCTCTTCATATCCCGATACATCTTATTTCCTCCTGGATAAATTGTCAACTTCGAGTGATGACTTTCCTTTAGCACTTCACTCCTCAATTCATCCATATCGGGAACAACTAGTCGTCCTTGCTTCCGAAGCCATCCCTCTCGATCGACCTCGAATCCTTTATCCTTTTCTGGATCCAATCCAGATTCCAAATCACGGATAATCTTGACAAGCTTATCGTCTCGCTTTTGGCTCTCGCCAATCCTTTCCACAAGAGTAGGTCTTATCGATAAGTTTGCCAACATCTCAGGTTCCAATTCGCATCTAGACCTGAAGTCAAATCCAGCTAAATACTCGAGATTCTTCCATTCTGAAAACATGGCTCCCAACCCTGCATGTCTTCGACTTAACGCATCTGCCACTGCGTTACCTTTTCCTGGAGTATAAGCTATACCAAAATCATATGATGCCAAAAACTCTAGCCAACGTTGCTGCCGAAGATTCAAATCCTTTTGGGAGAAAAGATACTTCAATGACTTATGATCTGTAAACAACTCGAATCGAACTCCCAATAGATAATGTCTCCACATCTTCAGAGCAAAAACAATCGCCGCTAACTCCAAATCATGAGTCGGGTAATTCCTTTCATGCGGCTTCAGTTATCGACTTGCATACGCAACAACTTTATCCCTCTGCATCAGCACTGCTCCAAGTCCAGTACCATATGCGTCGGTGTAAACCACCATCTCATCATTCCCATTTGGAATAGTCAAAACAGGAGCACTTGTCAATCTCTCTTTCAGGATTCTGAAAGCTTGCTCACACTTATCTTCCCACTTGAACACTTGGTTCTTCTTCGTCAATCCTGTTAACGGTGCAGCCACCTTGGAGAAGTCTTTGATAAACCGTCGATAATATCCTGCCAATCCAAGAAAACTTCTCACATCAGATGCATTCTTAGGTCTAAGCCAATCCTGGATTGCTGCCACCTTAGCGGGATCAACCGCTATTCCATTTCCAGAGATAACATGGCCTAAGAACCTCACTTCACTCTTCCAGAAGTGACACTTCGAAAACTTAGCCTTCAGCTGATGTTTCCGTAAGATTTCCAAAACAATTCGCAAGTGTGTCTTGTGCTCTTCCTCAATTTTGGAGTAAATCAGAATATCATCCACGAACACAAGCACGAACTTGTTCAACTGATCTCTGAACACTCTATTCATAAGATCCACAAAATATGCTGGCGCGTTAGTCAATCCAAACGGCATTACCAGCCACTCAAAGAAACCGGATGGTGTCCAAAAAGAAGTCTTCGGCACACTATCCTTAGCCACTCTCAACTAGTGAAATCCCGTTGCCAAATCCATCTGAGAAAACACCTTAGCTTCGTGAAGCTGATCAAACAAGTCATCAATTCTTGGCAATGGATACTTGTTCTTCTTAGTCACCTTATTCAGCTCACGATAATCCACACACAACCTCAGCGATCCATCTGCTTTGGTAACAAACACAACTGATGCACCCCATTCGGACACACTACGCCGAATGAATCCTTTCTGCAAAAGATCATCAACTTGCACCCTCAACTCTTGCTGTTCCCTAGGCGCCATCCGCCTAAGAGGCATCACAACAGGTCTGGCTCCTTCAACTAGATCTATACGAAACTCGATCTCTCTATGCGGCGGTAACCCTTTGACCTCGTCAAAGACATCCTCGAATCCATTAGCGATCGGCACTGATGACAGTCCATCCCATGGAACAACCACCGAATACATGAAGCTCATGAAGACGCCTTCTTCATGCTTACATCGTATCACAATCTTTCGCCCCTCCACATTCTCGACTGTCACCTCCAACCTCTCACAATCAACCTTTGCCGCATACTTCCTAAGCCAGTCCATTCCCAAAATAATTCCGAACTCCGCAAAGTTCAGAACAAAACAATCACAAACAAAAGAGCAACCATGACTCGATACAATCAGACCACGGCATAGCATACACAAACAAGACGAACCCCCAACTGGATTAGTCACAACCAATGGCTTATCAACAATATCCGGTTCTAAACCCAACCGGCCTACAAGTTCACTACAAACAAATGAATGCGACGCCCCAGTATCAAACAGAACTCTAACTGGAAGACCACATAGGAAAAGAGTACCTTGAACCACCACACTCTTTCCTTTCTCTTCAGCAGTAGGAGCTTTCGAAGACGATGGAATAGCCCCCAAAGCATAAGCTTGCACAATCTGCTTGTCCCTCCTTGGTTCTGGACAATTCTTCCTGATATGCCCCGGCTTGTCACAGTTGTGACACTTCATCGGCACCTTCGGATTCTTGCAATCCCTAGAGAAATGGCCCTTCTGCTGACAATTGAAGCAGGTCACTTCGCCCTTCGGCTTCTTTTGGCCATCCTTACCCTTCTGCTGTTGCTGCTTCCTCTTCTTATTTCCACCCTGTTGGGGTTTAGACTCTTCCCTGGTCACAGCAACAACAGATCCTTCCTTAGGAAACAGACTCTCATGCCTGAGAGCTTTCTCCACAAGCTTCTCAAATGAATCGTCTAAATGATCCACCAATTGTCTCCCAAGATAACTGTCCAAGCCTGTCACAAACTTCTCGTTCTTCTGATACGAAGATTCTATATACGACCGGGCATACTTGGACAAAGATTCAAACTCAGAAACATACTCAAGAACTGGTCTTCCTCCCTGCTTGAGCTCCACAAACTTCTTGAACAGAACAGACTTCTGAGCAGTAGAAATGAACTTAGCTTCAAATCTGACTTGGAATTGCTCCCAAGTAATCTCTTCCTCCGGAGTATCAATAGTGATAGAGTTCCACCAATCAGAAGCTCTCCCTTGAAGCTGTCTTGACGCCAACTTCCTCTTAGTAGCATCCTCAATTCCCAAGTCACCAAAGATCCTTCTACAAGCATCTATCCACCTCTGAACCTCAATGGTTGATTCTGTTCCTAAGAAAACCTTTCCTCCAAGAGCAGTGTAGTCCTTACACAGCTTAGAAAAATCCACCGGTTTTGGAGTTTGAACTTGAACTCCAACATCCACCGATGGCCCCGGAGCTGGCATCCTTCTCATGATCGAAGTCATCATAGCTTCGAACATAGCAGCATAATCAGCAGCCCCTTCAGTAGCACGGCCTTCCCTAGCAGCTGGTCTCCCTCTTCGACTCATTCTCAATATCTATAAAAAGGAATGGTCAGAACATCTTGAGAAACAACTTCTTAAAGGACTAAAACTCTACTAAGCTACTATATTATATATAGTAATCATCCATCAAAATACAATTACGTCTCTCAAACGTACTTACGTCAACGAGCGTTGGGTAAAATCGATTAACCAATGCTCTGATACCAAATGTGACGACCGCCCATAACCCCTGCACTGAACCTAGAGAAAATGCGCTGTAAAGTGTGCCAGGCAGCCATGGACGATTGTCAGGGTAAATTAAAACAACAGAATCTATCGTATTACTCACAGCGCATGGACAAAATACAATAGAACATACATATAGTGAAGCTTCACAGAATAGAATCTCATCCATAAAACTTCATAATAGTTGAATACAACATCTGAATAGTCAATACAACAAGCCTCACTACATAACACTCAGAGAAAATACAAACAGCGGAACACCCAGTACATATAATAAGAAGATAATATGCAACCCTCCAGCTCGTCTTCGATATCAACACCGTGGAAAGCAAGAACAGCACCTGTCACCTGCTACCTAGTCTGCCCATCCCAAAATGGACGAACAGCCCAAGGCAATAAGAATTAAAACATAAAGCCTTGAGTCAGACAACAGTCTTAGTGAGCAGTAAATTAACTAACAACATACCAAAAGAGCATAAAGGAAAAGGAATAGGAATACAACCCTCCCACTCCACCTCTTTCTACAGTGATAGCCCCCAGACACACACTAAGTAGAAGCAAACATAGCAAAGCACACCATTTAGAGTAAAGCAATTATCACTCGAGTCAAGGGCGATGTTTTTCAAGTACAAACCCCCAAGGCCTAAACCAAGATTAGATAAGCACCCAGAAAATACCGCTCTTGAGACCGAATGACGATACAACCAAACATCCATGACTCTGGCTATCACTGTTATCATTGCTTCGATATCATCGTTAATCGAATGACCGGCTCATTCTTTCATCCGTCCGTCAAGGGCTAATGGAAACCCCGGTTCTAGACATAACTCTGCACGTCATCATGACCCGTGCCTAGGACTATCGAATCTGCCCAGAGTACTTGACTACCCAATCAGTAGCCTTCAGGGACTATCGAATCTGCCCAACGTACTCTTGCTTTGAGCATGCTAGAACCTTCAACAATGATGATACCTCAGCCTCCTAGTCATCCTCCTCGACGGCTATTTCCATACTAGCTCAAGCGCCTCTCGAGCCAACCATTATCCTCAACTCGAACCATATCACCGAGTTATCAACGTGCTTGGAATGATCCCGTCTGGATTAGACCAAGACTATCTCATATCATGCCTCGCTTCATCACATCCTCGCAAAGCTTCATCTCAACGTCGTCGTCATCACATCTATGCATAAGAGCTTCATCATCCGCTACATATGCCCCTAGCAGCTTTTCCAATTCAAGGGCCTTCCCCTTAGCTTTGAATCATCTTCGGTCTAAATCAAATCATCAATCATCTAATTCATAGCAATCAATCAAGTCAAACATTAATCCAAGTAATCAAGCATTCAAATATGATCTAAATAGACAATTATAACAATAATGGCAATTTCGTAATTAAAGAGTCGAAAGTCTAATAAGCATGAAAACATGAGCAATGTCTCTATAATCTTGATGAATGAACTTGCATAGGTTAACATGTAGTAAAATGGATGTCAAATCATCATGAGCAATGGATCTATATGGATCTACACATATGACTAGGAAAATGCATGGAAATCTCTACTTTAACACCAAATCAAGCCAACGATCTGATATACTCCTTTGGATCCGTGTGAGCGATAATCACCACTCACCAAATCACCTAAACAACCCTAAATCAACATGCTTCAGATCTGGACAGCGAAGGATCTAGCTTGATCTATCACCAATCCGCTTCAAACGATGAAATCTCACTTCAATGGATGTAGATCTTTAATCTAAGCTCTTGAATCTTCAATTAGATCTTCAACTTGGATGGATGGAATCACTAGATTAGAGTGGAGAAAAGAAGTGAAGAAGTGTAGAAGTCGAGCTCTCAAAATGGAAGCACTTCGTCGCTTCGAAATCCGGATCCCAAAAAGTGAGAAATGGACGAGTATTTATAGGCTGAAAACCCTCCTAGGTCGCCCACTTTTAGGTCGTCCACGACCTATAGAGCCCACGACCTACGACCTATCAAAGCTCCTCATCCTACGACGTAACGACACAGCAGCCTAACTCCTAAGTCGCTCGCGACTTATCACTACACGACCTAACACATGTGCCTTAATGACCCAGCGACCTAACAACATGTGCGCTTCCTCGACCTAAAAACACTACGACCTACACTGCGCGCGACCTAACAACTTACGCGACTTAACACATGCCGACCTAAAAACCCATACGACTTAACAGGGTCTCCGACCTACGACCTAACTGATAAGCCCTCACGCGACCTAACGTATATGCGCATCCACGCGACTTAACTGAGATGCGCCTTAATGACCTATCACTTTACTCGATTCAACGAGTTACGACCTAATCCCTTAAGCATCCACGCGACCTAACATAAGTCGCGAACAAACTGGAATACAACCTAACGACTTAACACCTTAGGTCGTTTAACGACCTAATTATATATAGGATAATCCGACCTAACTCCTAAGTCGTCTAGACGACCTAACTATCCAACTTCTAAACTTAGGTCGCTCACAACATAACTGAACACTAGGTCGCTCACGACCTAACTACGATAACACCTTAGGTCGTTTGAACCACCTTAAACTCCCTAAGTCGTTAACCCACTTAGCTCCTTATGTCGCTGCCGACCTAACTCTACCCCACGACCTAAGCTTGTCACACGACCTATCTCCCCTACGACCTAACCCCAGAATCCTTAGGTCGCCAACTTCATCTTCCTTAGGTCACCTATCCCTCTTAAGTCGATCAGTTCCTTATATCGTCTATCTCTTAGGTCGTACACTTCCTAAGTCGGTCACTCGACCTAAGCCACCCCATACGACCTAATTTCCCCACGACTTATCCCAATGCCTAGGTCGCTCCAAACCTTCCTACGACCTAAGACTTAGACTCTAGATGACTTATCAACAATGCGACCAATTGTCAACTGTTCTACGATGTTTCGATCCGTAAAAATATGGGTCGTTACAGTCGCACCACCCAAGGGCCGATCAGACCTCACCAAATTGTGGTTGTCGGTGCTCCTTCCACCTATAAACACTAAACCAAACTCTATTCTGAGAATCGACGCTTTGCTCGTTGTACCTACCCAGACCTTACCAAAATAGTTGTCGCACCACCTAATACTCACCAGGCATGTAGATCTCTCAATTTCAAGCTCAAAGGACAAATTTTTTTCATTTTTTGTTAAGTGATTTTTTTTCTTGATTTTCAAAGTTTTGATTTTGAAAGAAGGAGCTCATTTCTTTTAGAGAGAACGATATTATATAAAAGAGGGGAGGTATGGGTAAAACGTGTATAGTGAGAACATAGGGATGGTGAAGGGTACATGATTATTAAATTAAAAAATATTCATTCAAGCACTTCAAAATTTTGAACGCCTATAGAGGCATGCAGATTGGCGTTCTATACTAAATACCCCTATCCCAAATAAAATGGAACTATTGCTGAGACCTAATTCGATCATATACAAAAATTAGCTTTTAAAATCGAATCATATTATATTAATTTCCTATAATTAATTTCTATGTGTTTCAAGCTCGCACGATCAAACGATACATCCGATCGCAACGGAATTCATTAACATACAATAATCCACTATTATGGATCCAATGGCACTGGTTTTGTCAAAATCCAAGACAGTGTCTCGGAAGGCTAATTTCGCACATTAATTAAAATGGGTTATTATCAAAACCAGTTTAATCACTTTTAAATTCAAATTAAAAAGTTTATTATCTTCATTCTTATTTAAATAGAATTTAAATAAGTGTCCAAAATCATTTTTATCCATATTAAATCCAAGATTTAATTATTAAATTCACGTTTCACATTTTCAAATGAATTCCTATATTTGAAATTTAAGCTGTTTGACTTATAAAACTAATATTTCAATATTTAAAATTAATTAAATATCTCAAATTCAAATGACTAAAATTATTGGTTGTTACACTCTTGGAAAGTTGCTCGTGTTTCATTGTACATGCTAAACACATAGAAGCAAACCCATATAAGTTCAAGCATTAAAAAATGTCAAAATCTCGAAGATACGGAAGGAAGTGCAGAGCTGGAATGGAAAAATAGCTATGCTAAGTTGATTTATCCTTTAGGAAACATATAAGTACATTCCATTCTTTGAGGTATTAGAGAAGAGAAGGGAAAGTTTGTTTGGATTAATGATTTCCTAGATGCATTTATAATCCTTATAGAGCATTTGCAGAAACCTCTTATCCTATCAATACCTATAGAAGGGGAAGATCCTTATCTCTACTTGGCAGTTTCTACCCATGCTTTGACTACAACATTAGTGTGAGAAGAAGATTGGGTACAACAACTAGTTTACTGCACCAACAGGTGCTTTACCGAACCTGGAGTCTAAGTATCCAAAACTGGATAAGTTGGCTTAACATTTACTGATCGCATCTCGAAAGCCAAGGCACTACTTTAGGTCACGTCCTATCAAAGTATTAATGGACTGGTCACTTTGGCAATTCCTACATCACCTAGACACTTCGGGGAGTTTACTAAAATGGAGTATAGAGCTAAGCCAATATGAAATCACTTATCACACAAGAATGGCAATCAAGGGACAAGCCACGGTAAACTTTATTGTAGAATTTACTGTCATCGACAATGAAGTAGGAGCCCGAGAGAAAGAAACCCTTGGTGGATGTTTATAGATGGAGCTTTAAATTACGAATAGAATTTAGGCGCTAGAGTGGTTCTAGCCGCATCCCAAGGATGAAAGCTATGTTATATCCTAAGTCTAGGATTCGGGGGAATAAAATGAGGCAGTTTATGAGGCGCTAATAGCTGAACTGAGATGGAAAAGGTACTAATAGCTGAACTAGTGTGTATTTTGAGTCGTATCGATATATAAATGATAGAGGGAAACTATATTAACTATTCATAATCTTTAACATATTTTGAGTCATATCGATTCAAGGAATAATGTATTCCCTATAAAATACCCCTATAATTCAAGTGTCGAACACCTCTGGATTCATGGTATACATACCATACGTATGTATTTATTCCTTTTTTTAAAAAAAAAACCTCAACCCCGAAGGGAAGAGCCTCTACCTAGTGAGTCCGCCAACCCTGTGAGGAATTTAAGCCAGCCCCAGCATAGAGGTTTGATGTTCCCAACCATGTTTATCGGTTTTATGGGAATCCACCTCCACGCCTTGAGGGGAGTAGGGCAGATGGGTATCGAACTCATGACATCGTTAATAGGAGGCAAGTGCCTCAACTACTGCGCCACTAAACCTATTTTTGGTTTCTTATAGTTCCTCTTACATTACAAATATATAATAATTTACATAACTAATTAACTTGCAAAATATTTAAATGTATCTTATTAATTAAATCATATTTATTAAATTTTAATTCCTAATTTAACTAAAATTTATTTAAAATTTTAGGAATTTTATTTTAATTCATCCTAATTAATTAAGGAAGAATATTTAACTATAACCTTTAGAGTTACATACATGTAATTATATTAACTATTTAGTCAATTAATTAAACATTTTAACTAAAATTTAAATTAATTTCAAATTATTATTTAACTACAAACTTTATAGCTATATATAAATATACACATCAACATACACATACACACATGTTAATTACTCAATTTTTAAATACTTATGTATCAACTAAATTATTTATTTAATTAATTAATTTAATTAAATGCTTAAATAAATTTTGAATTTTTTTATTTAATTTACATTAAACAATTTTAAGATAAACATTTGGCTATAAACTTTATAGTTATGTATATATCAACACACACATACATAAATATATATATATATTAGCATTTAATTAATTAATCACATTAAATAAATATTTTAACAAAAAGCCAAAAATTACTAAATTAATTTCACAAAACAATTTTGAATTTTTTTAATTTACTATATAACAATTGTAACGACCCACCTCGAAACAGGCCTAATTTCGACCCAATAAAGACCTATCGAACCTTAGGCCCATTCCAAAGCTGACTGTTAGTTGGTAAAATCGGTATAAGGAACAATATACAGAGCTATCTATATATGCTATTAGAATCTCATAATGCAATGGATAAAATATAATTTCAGAAATAAGTACCAATTTCATAAAAGTTCAAATCTAAAAAATACAACATATCATCTCAATTATTCGAAATATAATGTCTCAAAATAACATCAATGTCTAAAACTGGGTGTATCAAAGTATATCAAAAACATAAATAGATAGATAAACTACCATAATTCTCCACCGCCGCCTTTGTCTCCTCTATCAGCATTATTCCCTTGACATGTGTGTTGTAATGAGCAGGTATTCAGAACAACAATGTTCGGTGAATGAAAGTCTCGAGTCTTACCATTGTAGTATTTGAACAATATCATTTAGATAAGAAATATGTCTTACACATCCTATACTATATCCTACAAAGGATATCTCCAATTATAAGCCTGAAGGCTTTTCCACTCCAACTCTATAACATACGTTCAACCGTAAGCCAAAGGCCCTTTCCAGTTCAACGCAGCTACCATCAATCATGTTCTAACAATGTGAAAGGAAGTACCTAAGTCACTTAATACCTCTTTAATGGAAATTAGGAAGACTCCAATTAGTTAATACCTATATTCTAGGCTGATCCTCGTCATTTAATACATAATCCAAACCAGATCCTTCTCTGGTACTTCCTAGTTGACATCATAAGAAATCCTATACAGCCACTTAATACTTCATTTTGGAATAGGCAGACCCTATAATAGCCACTTAAACCTCAACCTCGAAAGGGGCCCATTTCGAGGTTTCCCACAACCGCGCCTAATAGATAATCCGTATTATGGTCCATACACAAACTGTGACATCTCATATTAGTCCATCTATTCGTAGGTACTGGTAGCCAGATTAGCTGGGCAGGTTTACCCTATAGAATTAGGACTAAACCTCGCGTCCACCATGGGTGCTTATTATATGTAATGTCTTGCATCTGCCCCCAAAGTCACACTATTGGTAGCCATATTAGCTAGGCAGACTTTTGTTTGCTTTTGACTGATCTCGCATTCCTATAACTTAGCCATTTTCCTGCTCTCCTAACATACTATCATAAATATATACTATGTATATAGTATACCTCATCCGCATTTACATACTAAGTCTATATAAGGAAAACTCCTTATTTCACCTTTAATTATGGACCAAATTCCATACTTATCATTAACTTCCTATGGGTTTTAATGCAATTTATAACCTATTTATTTTATACAAGTAATAAGTTATTAATTATACATTAATAATATATTCATATGCTAGTATATCTATACGTACGTAATTTAGGCTAACTAAATATTCCTAAACGTGCGAAGATTTTCGCTACCTGTACTAATCGTTTAAAATGTCAAAAGTTCCAAATTCCTACAAGTCTAACTCCATACATTAACTTACAAAATAGCTAATATCCTTAGCCAAACAAATAGACCTGCATTAATAAGATAGAATCAAATACTAAACTTATTGTATATTAATATAGTAGAAAAATTCCTCTATTTCAAGGATTAAAACTTAAATTTAAACTCTTTATATTCTATTCAACTTTTACATACACGAAATTAAACTGAAAAATGGATTCATATTTAAATTACGGAAATAAGCAGTCCGAACTACAAATAGGAGAATTCGTACCTTACACACCAATTCCTAACTTATTTTCTCCTTAGAACTTTTTAGCACATCAACGGAGAAAAGTTGAAAGTGGAATAGAATATAAAATATTCAAATTGCAATAAAAAAATAAATTCTACTATTTTAATATAAAACGATTGAGATTTCAATAGCTTAAGAATTGATATTTCATTTGGGAGAATTATAGGGTTTTAGTTTTAGGATTTTTGTGACCAAATTCCTCAAGGCATAAAACAAATCAAAATTTCTGCTATACAAATACTAAAATGGGAAAAATTATTATTTCCACTTTTAAATAGTATCCAGCTTTCCTATGGATTCGATTTGCACTGTTTCCTAACTTCTCCTTTAAATTTTCTCTCTTTGAAATATACAATAATTCAATTGTGTATATAAAATAGATTAAGAATTCAGAGATTAGGAAAGAATAAAAATAGAAAACATGTATCTATATAAACCTATTACCTTTCCCTTGGACTTGAACGCTTAAATCTAATCAGGAAAGAAGGCAGACGGAGCTTTGTTATCGTTCCAAATAATTTGTGAATAAAATTGAGGTGGTCGATCTCTTATTTATAGTGGTTAGAATGCACAAAAATCATCGGATTAACGTCGGTTTAAAATGATAAAATTTGAGTTGTTGGTGCCTATCCTAACTGTAGACGCCTCTCAAGCACTGGTTGACCGCTCACCCTCAAGTGGTTGACTGCTAGTGGTCGATCGGTCAGAATGAGTTTGTCGACCGGTCCCCTCATTTGGAACGTGAATTTTTGCTTGCCGTGTCATTTTTTTACTTAATTTATATTTTATTATTAACGTCAAACTTTTTCTCTAAAGTTAATTGTCTATTAATATTAAAAACGGTTATTACGTTAACTTTATTTAAATTCAAATTTTGAATTTTTTTTAATTATTTTAAATTCGATTACTTCAAACATCAATAAATTTTCCATTAAACTCTGATTACAAAATTTTATATATAAAATTTGATCAGAAAATTGCCATAAATGCAATGATGTAACTTTCATAGCTAATTTCCAATATTTATAAAGTTTCCTTTTTTAGCTTTATCATTAACTATTTAATTTCTTACTATTCTTTACGGGGTGTTACAACTTTCATAAAATTTTCTTTTATATTTTAAATCTAACATTTAAATTTAAAATATATTTTAAATTTTCAAATCTTAGTTTGAAAATTAACCCAATGCCCAGAATACTCTAGGCCTTGCATCTGGGCCAAACTTTTGGACTTACTCCACCCATTAGGTCGGACCAGTAGCCGAGGAGGAAAGAATGCTTGTTATCCAACCTCAAGCCTAGACACTACTATACTAGACACCCATCAGACAGAAAAGTTTATTAGTTTTCCCTAAATGTTGATTATAAGATTGCATAGACTATACGGGATATGATACCTTTGTTGGAGTTAGTCCATTTGGTAGCAGGTGAAATATGTAAATTTATAAATAAAAAATATTCCTATTTGGATCTTAGTGGGCATATGTAATCTATCAAGTTGCATTAGATCCATATATTAAAATAAAATCATATTTTATATTTATTTACTTAATCATTAATTAAATTATTTTATATTAATTTTGAATATATATATGTAACAAGACAACATAAAGATATAAGCATGCATATATATACATATACACATATAAATATTGAGATTTATATTTTATTATATATGCCTACATATTTACTTACATATTACATATGATAAATTCATATATGTATCAGTAATATGAATTTCTAGGTATATTCATATGTTTAAATATACTATAATATATGTATATGGTTTGTATGCCCATATTAACAGTAAATTATGTATAGTTCAGACATACATATGTATATATACACACATATACTTACATATATACATACATCTATATATGCACGCGCATATATATACATATACATACATACACACACATATGCATATGTATGTATATATGTGTATGTATGTATGTATATGTATGTGTGCGTATATATGTGTGTGTGTATGTATATATGTATATGTGTGTGTATACACACACACGTATGTATGTATGTGTTACCATTTATTTATATACACTCAAAAAATAATTTATATATAATATAATCAAATATATTTAACACGGTTGACTAAGTAAAATATAAATTTTAATTTTAAATTCAAATTGAAATTTAACTTACTTAAAATACTTCAAATTTAAATTTCAAACAAAAATACTTTTTCAAAATTACTTAAATTTAAAATGTATAATATATTTATTTATATCAAAATCTTAATAAATCAAATTTATTTTAATGTATATGTATAATTATATATTATTTTTGTCTTAATATTTACTAAATATACAGGTATATAAATTTAATATATTATATAAAATATTATTATTCATTTAAAATTGGTTTCTGGATAATCTTTTTTATAAATCTAAGCAATGAGCAAAATGTTTTCTTTTGAAAATAAAAAACAATAACACATAATTTATATGGCCAAAACTAAATTTTAATAAATTAAATTTATAAACTAATTATAAAATAAAACTATATGTAATATATATAGTAGAATATAAAACTGCATATACACACACATGCATATATATATATGAAAATATATATTTGTTATGCAATTTATTTTATAACTTAAATAAAAAAAGATTCAAATTTAGATCAAACTTTTGTAAATAAATATTTGTAAAACATGTTATATAATACAGTTAAGTGACATAGTTAAACATGAGATATAATTATTATATCCGATCAGATCCTGCCCTTCATTACACGTTGATTTGCAAATCGTCTCCTAAATTATTAGAATCGTCATCCGACTTTGGTTGAATCGAATGCACCACTTGATATAATTTTATTTGATGTTTGATTGGCTAAAAACGGAGCTTAGCCTGAGAGGGGGTAGGCTATGGGATGGCGGCCAGAAAAGAGTGAGGCAAAAGAATAAAATGCTTGAGATTGGTTTGGTATTTATAGAGAAAAAAGAAGAAATTATTTGCAGTCTTTTACTCCATTTCCTTGGATCTTGATCCAATCAAGGCCCTCTCTCTCTCCCTCACTAATGGTGAGCCATGTATGGTCCCCATATAGGCCAAAAAATCTCGAAAGTCATTTGTAATTAATTATATTTAAATCCATTTAAATATATACTAATATTGTATATCAATACGTTCATACACAATGTTTATATATAATCCAAATAATTTATAGTAGCCCCCTAAAAATTTATAGGAGCTCCCTTATTTACTATTAACATCCCAAACATCAAAAACATTAATAACTATATTTCCTAAATATTAATTTAATTAATTTATAAACTTTATAAACTATTTGAATTGTGTGGTATTTTAGATAATTCACAAGTGCAGTTTTGAGACCTAGAGGTGTGAATTCATTCAGTTAATATTGAACAATTCAAATATTAACATTCATACATCATCTTACTAGTTGTGTGACATTTTGGCCAACTTCATTGCTTATAGATCTATTCATTAAAATCATATTTTGCATCACTTAAAGTGGTGCCAATAGTGATAATAATTTACCTATGTTTTCTTCATTAACAAAATATTACTTTAGGGTATATAAAGTTTAGTGTTGGTCAGAAATCTAATAATATCCACATTCAACCGATCAGCTCATAAACAATGTCTTTGCTTCAATAATAAAATTTATCATTAAATATTCTACTATGGCCAAAGATTTTTACTTTAAGTTGACTGTAGTTGATCGTGATACTAACCAAATATAACTAAAGAGACGAATTCTCTATTGAATAGTGCTAAGCTTCCAACACTTCAACTCAGACCCGACTATAGTAACTCGATGGTACACGATTTAACTATAATCATAGTAGAGTATTCACACTAAAGTTTCATAGTATTTTGAGGTCAAGAGAACTATGTAACATCATCATGGTGACTTTTCCTATTTGACATAGTTGTTATCAAACAACAGTAAACTCTTAGATGAGTCACCATACAATCATCCAATAACTATAAATATGTAACTCCTTGGAGCCTCAAACAGCCATGAATGGTACACTGCCTAATATCCGGAGAGCATTACGTACTTTGGTCTCATTGAATGTATTGATATCCTATCTTGAAATATATTGACTAGAGATATTTAAAACAAAATATTATTTTACATTATGATTAATAACTCACGATTGTATCTTAGTTATGTCATCTAAGATTGTGATCTGCGAGCATGATAAGTTGATTTGGAGAAAAAAGAACCAAGAACACTCTACTATTATGGTATATAAGCTCATGTTAGGCAGAGATCATCTTGATCCATGGCATACTGGGGTTTGGGATAGCTCAGGAAATCAAAAGCAAAACATGTTTATGTAAAGGGTTCTTAAAAATGCAATATTGACTCAAGACAAACTCAATCACTCTGGCTTGTTGAACAATTCATGATGTGTTTTTTGTAATCTTGCAAATGAATCCAATACACATTTAGTTTTTCAATGCAAGTTTACCTCAGAAATATGGAACAAGCTGCTCAACCCGTGTAACATGAATTGCAAGTGTGTACGGGGACAGAAGAATGGTTCCTCATCTTTACGACAACTAGATGGATAGATTGTAAAACCAAAGTTATGCTTCATTGTCTTAAAGTTTGCTTAGTTGATATTTGGAGTGAGAGAAATAGTAGGGTATTCGACAAAGAGGAGAAAGGGACCAATGTCATTTTGATTACATGTGCTAAGAAGATCAAGAGGAAAATTATTGAATGGGGTCTTGAAAGTTCAGCTAATATAGAGAAAGGTTGTTATACGAAAGGTGGTCATGTTTAACTATTTAGTGTGGTCTTGTTTTGTTGTTGTATGTCTCCGGTTGTCTTTGTGTTTTTTGTATGAGTGTTTATTTTCTCAATAAGAGTGAGGTAAAGGTCTCCTAAAAAACCTTGCTTAACTTTCAAAAAATATACTCACGATTGTAATTATTTTGCAACTACAATCATGTAACATTTCATTTAAGGATTTTTTTACCGATATAATTTAAATCAATTATTTAATTAATTATATTATAATATAACAATATATATAAGAGAATGAATAACTTATTGGAAATAAGATTGGTTATAGAGTTGTATAATTTATAGTAAATTACACAATTGCCCCTGGTGCATACTCCTAACTCTCTCGGTTATTAGCTATTATTCATATCTTAGCTTATCATATATAGTATTTGGAAATTTTATGTGTGTGTATTCACGTGTGTGCATTGGTTGCATTGTCAGGTACATATTTAGTACTTGTGATGTATGTTAGATATAAACTTTGACATTTAGCTTCTCACATATATTGTTTCTACATGAGTTGTTGTACAATGTTTAAATCATATGTTATCATTCCGCTATGAGATGCTTACGTGCAAATTCATGGTAAATAGTTCTGATTTAAAACACCAGATGGTCTATTGTTTTTGGTACTTATTGATCGGATGTCTCATTAAAGCGTTAATATTGAGTGTTTGGACTAGTTCATCTTCCGCTCTCTGGTTGTTCCTCCCTCTCCTTTTTCTCTTCATCCTTGGCTTATCCTTATTCTGCCGTTGACTGGTTTTTATAGCAGTATGGGATGCGGTTGGTCAGCCACCCCTCTCTCTTGCGCTTTTCCTCTGTTCCTCCGGATCGCTTGGTCCCTTCTTCATCTCCCTGCTCCTCGGCGTGCTCCCTTCCCTCTTCTTTGTGCTCTCTGTCCATTTTCATTCCTATTATAAGTAAGGCAGAAATTGTGCTCCTTAATGACCGCCTAGATTGCATTTCTAGGAACTCTTCCCCTTCGCTTTTTGGTTCCTCGTAGTCTTCTTTGTCCGGGACAGGTGGCGAGGTGTCTTTTGAGACATCTCCCCAACCCTCCGTCCCTCCTCCTCGTTCGACTCATCGCAGATTGCGAAGAGTCCCAACTACCCCTCGCACCATCCGCACACACTCTATAACGGCGTCCGAGCAGATCGATAGATCTACTCGATACTCGTTGTATCTTGTCTGAGTTCGTCCTACTGTCCTTTGGTTGTTGTCTGTTTTCTCGCCTTTTTTCTTCAGATTTCTTTCCTTCCCTCATGTCGAACTTTCTTTTCTGGAATGTCCGTGGCATTGGCAACGATGCGTCTTTGGCTAGGCTAAAACGCATTGTCAGGAAGCACTCTGTGGGTTTGGTCGCTCTCCTGGAACCTTTTCTGGAGCCGGATGGTATCCCCAATACCGTTCTATCCTTAGGTTTGGCGGTGGCTCAGCCAACGTCTCCGGAAAGATTTGGATTTTATGGTCCAAATCCCTTGTTGTTCGCTCCGTTTTCGACTCCTCGCAGCTTTTCTCGGTGGCCTGCTCGTCTCCGTCTTTCGCTTCTCCCTTTCTTTTCTCGGCGGTTTACGCCAAGTGCGATCGGACGGAGAGGTTAACTCTTTGGTCCGATATTCTAGCCCTCGTTGATTTGGGTTTTTCTTCCTCTGTGGTTGGCGGCGATTTTAATATCGTCGCTTGCCATGCAGAAAAATGGGGAGGGGCCGCCATCAACCGTGCTGCGATGGCGGATTTCAACTCGTTCATTGTCAGCTCAGGTCTCTCTGAGCTCTCCTTTGTTGGTTTTGCTTTCACTTGGACGAACAACCAAGAGGGACCGAACCGTATTCTTTCTAGACTCGACCGTGTTTTCGGGTCGGAGGATTGGTTTCGTCTTCCCTTTTCCTTCTCGATCGCTCACCTTCATCGGACCTTCTCTGACCATGCTCCTTTGATTGTTCGTTGCCTCCCTCTTTCCATCTTTGGGCCCTCTTCCTTTCGGTTCCAGAGCATGTGGAGATCACACCACTCTTTTCTTCAAGTGGTAGCTAACTCTTGGAGCGCTCCAATTTTTGGCTCTCCCTGTGCTGTTTTCCCTCGAAAGCTTCAGCGTCTCAAGGCCTGCCTTAAGGTGTGGAACGTTCATGTTTTCAAGAACATTTTCGATCGCGTTCGGATGGCCGAAGAGACCCTGATCGTAGCCGAATCCTTGTTAGACGAGGATCCGTCCGCTGCTAACAAGGAGGCATGGGCGTTAGCCCAAACCATATTCTCTTCGGAACTTCGTATCAAGGTTTTAAATCTCCCCGAGATCAGCCGAGATGAAAATCCGAGATATTAGCCAAAATCCGAGATTTGGCAGCTTGGTTAGTTATAAGTCTTTTAAATATCGCCCGAGACAGCCGAGATATTTGCCCGAGATATTGGCCAAAATCCGAGATTTGAAACCTTGCTTCGTATCGAAAATGACTACCTTCGTCAAAAGGCTAGGATCAAGTGGGTGGTCGACGGAGATAAAACTCCAAATTTTTTCATTCTTCTATTCGTAAGAAGAATAATCTTCTCACTATCCGTGAGATTTTGCGTCCTGATCTATCTTTGGCTTCTTCGCCTGAGGAAGTCAAAGATACCATTCTGTCCCACTTCCAGTCCTTTCTGGGCTCTCCATCTGTCTCGGTTTCCGACCCTGCCCTGTTAGCCTTCATTCCCCGTCTAGTTCTTTCTCCGGAAATAATCATTTTAGCGGATCCCCCAGCCCTAGAGGAGATCCGTGCTAGTGTCTTTGCCCTAAGCAAGGATAGTGCCAATGGCCCTGATGGCTTCAACGGTGTCTTTTATAGGAGTGTCTGGCCTATTATTGAGGCTGATTTTTGTCTTGCGGTTCAATCCTTCTTCTCCGGTTGGTCTCTTCCTTCTGGCTGGACATCCACCAATCTGATTCTGATTCCTAAGTGCGAAAATCCTCGGTCTTGTGCGGATTTCCGTCCCATCAGCCTTTGCAACTTCTCGAATAAAGTTATTTCCAAGATCATGGCTAGCCGTTTGGCCCCTTTCCTAGAGCGTATTATCTCTCCTTCTCAAGCGGGGTTTGTAAAAGGGCGTTTAATCACTGATAACGTCCTTTTAGCCCAGGAACTTATCTCCCAGCTTGATCGGAAAGTGAGGGGCTCTAATGTGGTCTTCAAATTGGACATGGCTAAGGCCTACGATCGCATGTCCTGGTTTTTCATCATCAAGGTCTTGAGGGCTTTCGGGTTTCCGGAATCCCTCATTGACTTGGTGTGGAGGCTCATCTCGAACTGTTGGTTCTCTGTGCTCATTAACGGGTCGGCTAATGGGTATTTCAAGGCGGGAAGGGGTCTGCGTCAAGGAGACCCACTTTCTCCATATCTCTTCGTGATCGCGGCAGAGGCTTTCATTCGCGGTCTTCAGACCCTTACGATCTACGGTCAGATCCAGCGCTTCGGGATTCCGAGGGGCTGCCCTCTTATCTCTTCCTTATCCTTTGCTGATGACATTGTCATTTTCTCTAATGGCAGTCGATCCTCTGTCCGGCGGCTCCTTAGTCTCCTTCACCAATACGAGAGGTGCTCGGGCCAACTCGTTAACCCTTCCAAAAGTTGCTTCGTCCATGTGAAGGACTTGTCCCCCTCTCGAGCTTCCTAGATCGAGACCATATCCGGTTTCAAGGAAGCTTCCCTTCCTTTACCTTACCTAGGTATTGTCCTGTACCGAGGTAGAAAGCTTAACGCTATCTTCGATCCCTTGACTGACAAAGTGAGGAGTAAGATCATCCGCTGGAATGCGACTCTTCTTTCCCAGGCCGGGTGGCTGGTTCTCATTAAGTCGGTTTTAGACTCAATGGGAACTCATGTATTCGCCGCAATGACCCCTACCTCTTCCTTCTTCCGGTCTTATCGGTCTTTGGCCTCGTCCTTCTTCTGGAGTAACAAGGACAATGCCCGTCCTCACCACTAGGTTTCTTGGGATGCCATTTGTCGTCCCAAAAACGAAGGTGGCTTGGGTCTGCGTAATCCTAAGGACCTTTGTGCGGCATTTGCTTGTAAGTTGTGGTACAGGTTTGGGGCGAACAACTCTTTATGGGCATCGTTCCTCCATGCTAAGTACCACAGGCTTGCGGGCTCTAATTTCTCGGGTTCTCCGTCCTATGCTAGTGAGACCTGGAAGCACATGCAGTCGGTGAAGCTGTTCTCTGACTCTCATGGCGGCTTATCCGGCTGGAATGGCGGTTCGTTCTCCATTTTGAAAGCTTGGACTTCGGTTAGAATTCCAAGCCCCATTCGTCCTTTGTATTCCTTCATTTGGGACTCTCGAATTCCCCCCAAGGTCTCTCTGTTGATGTGGCGTATCCTGCACAATGGGTTGCCACTAGACGAGAATCTCCAAAAGATCGGCATCCCCTCCGTCTCCCGTTGCAGATGTTGTGGCAATGGGGATACGGAATCCTTGAACCATTTGTTTTTTGTTGGTTTCTCTGCCAGAGCGTGCTGGAATTACTTCGGGAACCTTGTTGGTGTTCGAGGTATTGCCAGATCTCCTAATGATCTACAGAGAACCTGGTGGGCTGGGACCTTTGGTAAATCACTTCGTTCGATCGTGCTCCGCATGATTCCCTGTCTGATCTGCTGGCACCTCTGGTGCGCGCGGAATAAGGCAACCTTTGAGAGTACTCCCATGGATCCTTTGTCCATAATTTGGCGTGTCAGAAATGACGTCTTCCTGGCTTTCCGTGGTAGACCTTTCAGGGGTCCCATGGGCTCCCGCTCTGGGAAGCTAGTGGGTCTTCTTACTATTTCGTGTGTTCTGTCTTCCACTAGACTAGGAGTTGGTTGAATCCTGCTAGTGGGGCGTTGGCTTTCACCCTTCGCTCCCGATCCCCCCTCCTTCCTTCTTATGTGGTTGCTAGTTTGTCAGGTCCAGGTGTCTATGGATTCTTCTATGGTCCGGGGTCCTCTTTGCTTGGCTCTGATTGGTTTGTTTTTGGAGTTGCATGGGTTGTGGTCGTCTTGTTCTGTTGGCTTTTCGTGTGCTATACTCCGATCGCTTGGTTTTGGAGTTGCTCGGGTGGTTTTGGTTCATGTTTGATTGCTTGGGTTGCTGGTCCTGGTTGCTAGCTTCTGGTCATGTCGGCGATCATTCCATTTCTCTTTGTTTGGTTAGAGATGGAGTTGCCTGGGATTTGGTTCCCCATTTCTGTTGCTGGCCTTCTCTGTGGTCCTCTCTTTTAGATTTTGTGGGCCCTTGTTACATCTCAGCTTTTGGTGCTCTTCTCGAGTTTCTTCAGACACCATCATTGGGCGGTGGCCTTGCCGGAGCTCGATGGTGATATTAGTTGGGTTGTGGTTCCCTGTTCTGTTTCGTCCTCTAGGGGTCTGCTCAGCCTGCTATTTCAGCCTCTTTTGGTTCGGTGCTCTTAGCTTGTGGTGGTTTTAGCGTGGTCGCTTTGCTACTCGGTCTGGGGCTTGGTTCTTTTATCGGCTTTCTTTGGTTCGGTATGGGATGGTAGCTACTCTGGTGGACTGGCCTATACCTTTTCGGTTGTGGCGGGATTGATGGTTGTGCTGGTGGTGTCTCTTTTGCTCTATTTCTGCTGGTTACTCCTGGCTTATGTCAGTCAGTGGAGGTTTTTATTTTATTGTATTTTATTTTACTTTCTCTTCGTTCCAGTTTTGTTCTGTAGTCTATGTTTTGGGAGGCATATGTTTTCCGTATGTCTCGCCTACGTTTGTGAGCCACCGGAGAAAGGCTTTTTTCTCCTTAGTTTCTATATATATATATATTTTCAAAAAAAAAATCTTCATAGTTGACATCCAAATATTAATTCCCAGGGTGATGACATTCTATTTTCCGTTCAACTAGGCCAGTCAACAATTAGATACGAATACAAATAGTTTATGTAATTCAAACCATCTTTTGGATATCGAAGTTTTCTATTCGCTCACGGATAATAAATATAAAGTATAAATAGAATATTTTGATTCAACATAAAATACAAAAAACAGAAAATATGATGCTAAAAAATTGTTTTGAGTAACCCACATTCACTTGTACATTCAAGCATGCATGCATACATGGATGTATACATACATACATGTATGTATGTATGTATGTATACATATGAGCACAACGATTGTCTATTCTGAAATCCAAGCCTCGACATTTCCACAACGATTGTCGATCATAGGAGCACATATATCCAGTGTCGGCCCAAGCACAACGGTTGCCCCGGACAAAGAAAATGCATCTTGCCAGGCTTGAACCTAGGTTGTCCGAAACAAGTAAAAGAGAAGCAACCACTAGGCTACAACTTGAACTATAAAAACTAGCATACAAACGTATTTTAGCAATCATAATATTAAACCATTAAGCACTACCGAAATTGTTGCCCCTGCCAAAGCGGTTGCCCTAGGCGGCCGTCTTGTTCGCCTTATCCTAAGGCCGAGCCTGCATATATCAACGAACGTAGCGTTCATTATGAAGTCCAATCTACGATGGCTCTATAGGTGGAAAAATGGGAGGATTGCACAACACTCTGTATAGTAAAGGTCAAATTAGAAAAATTTGAATAAAATTCAGGAAAAATATATATTGCAAAGAAAATTGAAATAAACGGGAATATATATAAATTGATAAAATATTAAATTTTGATCAGAAAAGCTTGATTTGCTTTGAAGAAGATTGGATTTGGGGTAAATATGATGGTGAAGAAAGCAGGAGGAGGATTTGGGGTTATATTAGGACAGTTATGGTAATGGTTACCATTACCGATATGAAAAAACCGCTACCATACCGATTCTACTGATAAACCAAAAATGGATACCGTTACTTTACCATTACCGCTGGTAAAACGATAACCGGTATACTGATAGATTGGTATACCGATGGATCGGTAAAGGTAAATTTACCAATAGATAAATACATCCAAAACGTGCTGCATTATTTCATTGATAATAATAAAAACTAGTTAATTGGTATTGAAACTAAGTCCACCAATACACATGTGTGTGTGTTTGTATGTCAACGCATTAATTTTGTTAGTTGGCATCCAAAAATTATTTGTTTCATCACAAGTCATTTACGGCTACATGAAAGAATAGTTTGGCTCATCTCAAAAATCAAAGTCAAAAAACAAACAAAATAAGAAGAATTATCGTAAATTAGACCACAAATATTTATGTAAAGTTTCATAATCTTCAGAAAGTGCTAGTTGTTTGGATTAATTTTATAATAAAATAATACGATTAAAACCATTGGTAAATTTACCATTACCACTGATTTTAACATCTTTTTACCTTTGAATTTAACGTTATCATCGGTAAACTTTCTATTATCGTACCGATAATACTAGTATACGATAAAGTTCAATATTGGTTAACAAGTATTTGGTAATCATACAGTAGTGGTATATTTACCGTACCGTAACAGCCCTAATTACATTTTTCCCTATATAACGGTTATATAGGGGAAAATGCAATTGTTGGAAGATGAAAAGTTAGCGATACCAACGGTTCAATTTTACCGCGTTCTCAAAACCGTTCAAATTCAACTGTTACCGTTTGCTAACCAATCCTAATACTGCCACCCTTTCTTACAAAGAGCACTGTTAAATTCAATGAACGGCTGCCAAGTCCCTAGAATTGGAACATGACGGAAGAAAAGCCCCTTCCGAAAAAGCTATGAAAATTTGATTTCTATTTTAAGTTTTTGACTAATTTATGCTACTTTTGCCTTTTATTTTAATGCTGGGTCGATTTTCCAAAAAGGGGACAATTTGGTAAAAATTAATAAAATAGGGACCTAATTTACATGAGTTTATTAGTAAAGAATTTTTGTGCGTGGGTTTTGAAAATAGGAACCTTTGGTCCAAAACACCTTGTTAATTATCCAATAGTTAGTATACATACACGGAGACACAATGGCCAAAAGTCAACTACAGCATAAATGCAAATAGAAACCTAAGAGATATGCAATCGAAGTGATTAAACATAAATGACAGTAAATGATCTGAAATAATGTTGGTAGTCGCATGCAGCAGCTGTTATGTATACAATCAATGCAACCAAACCTGTCTCTGTATCCACTTCCCTCTCTGCAATTTCATCATTTTACCCCACTATCAAAAGTATCAAACTTTTTTTAATTATTTATTTATTTATTATCATTTTTAAATCATGTAATATTTTGTTTTCATTAAAATGAAAATGAAAACTGTAAATAAATAAAAAAGAATCTTCATGCAGAAGAAATCCACCAAATTTTCATACAATCAACTTCAATATTTAACATTTGCACAAAAAAATAAAACATGTTAATCATTATTTTCTCCAATAAATACTGCATTTGTCATGTTGTCAAAACATAAACCGAGTTTTATCAAATTTTTTTTTTTCGAATAAAAAGGATTTAAATGTAATCTAGATGCTCTGGTGCGATTGACAGTAAACAGTGTACTCTTATTGTTTGCATGGCGCAAAAGACAGACATATAAAACCACGTATATTTTGGCTCTCTGATCGAGGTCCGTTTCTTACGTAGCTAGCTCTAGCTTAGCTACCTAGGCTAGCTAGTACTCTCTGCAACTGTAATGTACGTACGTCTATGAATTTATTCACATGTATAATTGTTTGTTTATATAAATTTTTATTTCATTCAAGAATTGTCTACCCAAGTCAAAATTGTTCCATCTTTCTCTCACATATATAGCAATTATACTCACACCTATGTTAGTTTCTGAAACTCTTTTTTGGTAAAAGGTTATGACTACTATAAACCATTGGATTAAGATATGTGTGATGTGGTTACAACAGCAGGAACATTATACTAAGCATAGTTTTCATAACCGAACTGTAATTTAAACCGTGACAACTCAAGCATTAAGGTTTTGATTGGTCAACCGATCAAAATGATCGAACCATGTCACATTTAACTACAAGCTACATGAAAAAATATTAAAATAACAAAGCAGTGTAGGCAAGTAGTAGAGGATCTTTAAAATCTGCAACCCAAGTAGTGTACAGTTGCAGTGTATGACCGCACCAACACAACCACAATTGTTTACACGGTAGCGATGCACAACGACAGAAGTTTAGTGATGACAAACTTTACGAAGCTTACAGTGGTCTTAAAGGAAGTTGCAACGGTGAGCAACAGAGTGGTGGAGTTTGTTGCTTAGATTTTGGGACGATGATTTTTGCATCATAGATTTATTTATTTTCTTCAAAGCAATACAAAAGATAAAAATAAGAGAATTACACTATGAGATAGTAAGGAAAAATAAAAGAACTACGGTTGAATTGGGTAAAATTGACGGTTGTACCGCTGATTCGAATGTGTGACCTCGACCGAGGTCTAGTTGAGTTCCGGAACAAAGTAGTCCATGGTCGAGGGTTATTTGAGATCGGACTCAGTTGGACCCGGTAATGAAAATACTAATACTAAACATGTTGTAGACTCCATATTGTATAGTTTTTGACAATGCATTTATTTTGGAGCAAATGTCTTTGAGAGTAAATAACAATAGTAACATGTTCGTGCTCTTCAGCTTTGAGAAGTTAGAAGTCAATATTTCAAATTAGCTATATCCAAATTAATCATATAAATACTACTATTAAACCAAAGCTAAAAACGAAATACAAATGTAATAACGAGATACACGTTGCGGGAAAATAGAAGAAATAGAAAAAACTACAATAATATATATAACAGTTGCATTAGCGGTGTTACAACAATATATCAATGTTACCAGACACGATCTGGTTGGAGTGATGAAATTGTGACTCAAATATATGTTAGATTAGTTGTCCATTTAGTAACAATTCGACCATATTAATTGAATGCAGCCTATGAGGATTGATTGCATTAAAAAATAACTATATACATGACGAGAAATGAATTTAAAAGATAAAACATAATTAGTCAATTTCCTAATTAATTAAATTGCATGTTATCAAACTAAATTGATCGATTGAGAAATATACAAGTTTCGATATGAAATTGATTTGCAATCAATGATAAATCAACATGACATTATTTATTGACATAAATAAACTATTTTTCAAATCTAAGTATTAAATCTCTCTGTACATGAAGTCATTCATTACAAATGGTCTCTCAAGTTTAGGTTCTTCTCGCTTTTTGTATTAAGGCCCCATTAAAATAAATTTATCATTTTTCTGTTGTTTTCTCTGAAGTTAGTAATAAAATTATTCTTTTCTTAAAGTTATCATGTTGATAGTGGAAGCACTATAAATCTTTGTATTATTTATTTCTTGAAATTAGTGATAAAATTAAGACCATGGATATTTAAAAGAAGAAGGGTCTCTACATGAAAAATTCGATAACAACCGTTTGAATCCGCTAAACACATTAGTTTTCCTATAAGATGAAGGAGATGCTTCTGTTATAACACAATAGAGTGTGTTTAATGGCTTGGTGATGAAGGTGAGATTTGTTGAAATGAAAATTATAAGCAAAAAAAAAAGCAATGGTTTTATTATGTTTGCTATTGGAGCGATCCATTCACATTTCCAACATTCTCATTTATTGTAGGGATACCTTGACATTGGATGATGTAAGTTGTATAAACAAGTCTATTCAATGAGGATTTGCATGATCAAATGGAAGAGTTAGGAAAAATTGTAGTGAAATTTGTTTTAATTTGAGCGGAAGCGAATTATTTGATCAGGATCTAGTATTGCCTATTTAGATACCAATGTAACTTAAAAAATCAATTATGCAGTCTCACAGAAATAATAGCAGAAATAAGAGACACAGAAGATTTAACGTGGTTCGGATATGAATATCCTACGTCCACGGAGACCCAACAACTTCTTTTATTTCATTGAAGAAAAGATTACAAAAGAGAGGGAAGAATAATGGTGGATGCCTCACACACTCACTTGCACTAATATGAACTTCCTTCATTTAAATAGACTTAATGAAGGAGTTACTTAGAGATTAAGAAAATTAATTTACAGATTATGTTTCAAACCTTTCCGAATATCCATGATTTAATTTCTATGTAAATGGATAATGGTAATCTTGGTTTCCATAATTTTCCTTGTTTGAATCAATCTCCATCAGCAACATTTTCTTTCTTCATATAACAACTTCTTTGACTAATTAATTGGTTGACTAATTAATTAGTTTCCTTCAAAAATATCCTTCCATATACCATCCAAATTAATTGATTTGAGTGAATCAATTAAGCAATTTCTTTCCTCTTTAACAAATATTTGAATCATCCAAATTTAACACTCCACCTTGATTCAAATATAACAATCTCTTCATCACCTTATCATCAAGCAATCAACATAGAAGTTGTTGGGTCTAGCGCCCCATGGCGCTCAAGTAAAAGGAATCAAACTGATCAAGTTTGAGCAATGTTCAAACTTGTCCTTTGGAAGTGACTTTGTCATCATATCTGAAGGATTATCCAAAGTACTCACCTTCAACAATTTGATCTTGCTTTGTTCTTCCTCGAGCATAAGAAAGAAACTTCTAACATCAATGTGCTTCATCCGTGAACTATAAGCTTGATTCTCTACAAGATGAATCGCACTCTGACTGTCTGAAAATATCTCTACTGTCCGTTGCACCATTGAAAGATCATCCAACAACTGAAGTAAGTATAATCCTTCCCTTTTTGCTTCCATAATCGATATCAACTCTGCTTCGGTAGTCGATAAAGCTACGATAGATTGCAGCTTTGATCTCCATGAAATCGAGCCTATGTCAAGTGTAAACATAGTCCAACACTGACTTCCTAGCATCTCTATCCCCAGCATAATCAGAATCCACAGTATCCTCTAAGAAAGATGTCACCATCCACTCCACCATAAAACAAGCCCACCGAAGAAGTGCCTCGAAGATATCTAAGAATCCACTTCACAGCTTGCCAATGCTCTTTACCTGGGTTAAACATATATCGACTCACAATACCCACTGCATGGGCCAAATCTTGTCTTGTGCACACCATCGCATACATAAGACTACCAACAACACTAGAATAAGGTATATCAGCCATATACCTTTTGTCTTCTTCCGATGAGGGAGATAGGTCTTTTGACAACTTAAAATGAGAGCCTAATGGAGTGCCAACCGGTTTGGCTTTCTCCATTCCAAATCGAGCGAGGACCTTCTCGATGTACTGCGCTTGAGTGGGCCTTAACTCTCTCCGCTTCCTATCCCTGCTTATTTCCACATCCAATATTCTTTGTGCCTTTCCCAAATCCTTCATGTTAAACTCTCTACTGAGCTCCGCTTTCAACTCCTTAATTCTGACCATACTCCGAAATACAATCAGCATATCATCAACATATAACAACAAATAAATCATCTCACCATCACATCTTCTAAAATAAACACACTGGTCTTTGAAACTTCTGGAGTATCCCTGTGAAAGCATAAACTTATCAAACCTCTTATACCATAGTCTAGGAGACTGCTTCAGTCCATATAGAGATTTGTTGAGTTTGCAAACATAGTATGGTCTACTACTATCAATGAACCCTTCCGACTGCTTTAAATAAATCTCCTCATCCAGATCACCATGCAAGAATGCAGTTTTGACATCTAGTTGCTCTAATTCCATATCATAATAAGCAACTAATGCCAAAAGAATACGAATAGAAGTATGCCTAACTATTGGAGCAAAGATATCATGATACTCTACCCCTTCTTCTGAACATACCCCTTTGCGACTAATCTTGCCTTGTATCTGAGATTACCTTTTTCACCGTCTTTCACTCTATAGATCCACTTGCATCCAATAGCTCTCTTGTTGGTGGGAAGAGGCACCAAATCCCAAGTATGATTTCTCTACAATGATTCAATCTCCTCCTCCATAGCAACTAACCAACTGGAACTGCTAACTGATGCGATAGCTTCTCTATAATCACAGGGCTCATCATGGACAACATTCAAAGCATATGTTGCCATATCATCGAAATTAATGTCTTCGATGCTCAATCCAACAAACTCATCAAGCCACTTAGGCTTTCTTCTTTGTCTGACAGGCCTAGGTTCTGAATGAGCTCCACCTTGAGTTTGATCCTCTATACCAACATCTATGGAAAGAATCAACAGATGACTTGCTTTGTGTCTGATATTCTTCACATGTCCTCTCATTGTCATCCGATGAGGAAGGCTACACCTTCAACATAGCATTCTCATCAAAAGTCACATGCCTGCTCATAACGATCTTCTTGCTAATAGGACACCACAACCTATATCCCTTCACTCCTCTCCTATAACCTAGAAAGATACACTTGCGAGCTCTAGGTTCCAGCTTCCCTTTACTCTCATGCACATAAGCTGAGCAACCAAACACTCTGAGAAATGAATAGTTAACAGGCTCTCCTTTCCATACTTCTTCAGGGATTTTCATATCTATGGCAGTAGAAGGTGTGCGGTTGATGAGGAAAGCCGCCATAGATAAAGCTTCAGCCCAAAATCCCTTCTTCAATTTAGCAGTCAGTCTGAGGCATCTTGTTCTCTCCAATAATGTCCGATTCATCCTTTCTGCAACTCCATTAGACTGGGGGTCTCCTGGTGTAGTGTAATTCCTCTTAATGCCTTCAGACTCACAATAATCGATGAATTCCTGTGATACAAATTCACCGCCATTATCTCAACGGAGAACTTTCAATTTCTTCCCTGACTGCTTCTCAACCATAGATTTCCACTTTGGAAACTTGGCAAAGGTTTCACTCTTTGACTGAAGAAAGTATACCCATACTTTACGAGAGAAATCATCTATAAATGAAACGAAATACCTGGCTCCACCTAAAGACTGACAAGGGGAGGGACCCCAAACATCTGTATGAACATACTCCAGGACAACTTTTGCTTTATGCTCTCCTATACCAAAAGAAATCTTCGTTTGCTTTCCAAGAACACACTCTTCACAAAAACCAAGTTTTGAATGATGAACTCCATCAATCAATCCTCGTTTTCTCAACTCATCCATGCTACGCTCACCGATGTGGCCCATCCGTAAGTGCCATAATCTGGAAGAATTAGAATCAACATATGTAATAGAAGCTGATTCACCAATTACAGTAGTGCCCTTTAATAGATAAAGATTTCCTACCCTCACACCTCTCATAACAATCATGGAACCCTTCGATATCTTCATTTTCTCTCTTTCCACTACAATCTTCAAGCCAAGTCTACTCAATGCCCCAACAGAAATCAAGCTCCTCCTTAAATCAGGTACATGTCTAACATCGGTGATCATACGAATAACACCATCAAACATCCTAATCATCATGCTACCAACACCAACCATACGACAAGAAGCATCATTACCCATTAGAACTTCTCCTCCATCAATTTCACGGTAAGTGGAAAAGCAGTTCCTATCAGGTGTCATATGATAGGATGCGCCAGAATCAATCGGCCATAAGTTACTCTTCCCAGAAGAGCCAGAAGCTGTAAATACATCGATGTCACTTTCTGCATCTGATTTCTCTGATGTAAAAGCTGAGGCTTGCTTTGGATCTTTTCTTCTGCCTTCAAGCTTAGGACATTGTGATATGAAGTGCCCTGGTTTCTTACAATAATGACAAGTCAAATTCTTAAGCCCCCTAGACTGAGACCGTGAAGAATTCTGTCCTCCACCCTTCTTTGACCTGCTTTGGCCTCTACCTCTCTGAATAGATAAGCCTTCAATATCACTATCCAAACTAGTGCTCGCCAATCTAGCTCTTAATACTTCATTATGAAGACCAGCCTTTACATCAGACAGGCTAACTTTACTGCGGCCATAAATCATGGAATTAACAAAAGCAGTATACTCCTTAGGCAAGGAAAATAAGAGGATCACAGCTTGAGCCTCATCGGTAATATCAACTTCCGCTGCCTTCAGTTTCATAATCAAAGTGGTCAAAGCATCTACACGCTCCATGAGATCAGCTCCAGGCTTCATCTTGAACGAATAGAGTTGTTGCTGAAGGATAATCCGATTAGTGAGAGACTTGTCTTGATATACATCCGATAATGCATCCCATAGTTCCTTCGCCGTCTTCTTCTGAGAGAATTCTCTAAGAACTTCATCTGAAAGACTCAACTGAATTGTTGTGAGAGCTTCATCTTCCATCTCTTCCAAATCAGCTGCACCAATACCTTTCAATTTCTCAGGTGCAGAAACAATCTTATAAGTCTTCTCCTTCTTTAATACAGCATCCATCTTCATCTTCCAAGTACCAAAATCTTCCTTTCCATCAAAACGTGTAACTCCATAATTGACACCAGATCTACCAACAGACTTACTAGAAGTAGCCATTAATATCCAAACAGGAACAATAACACTAGCTCTGATACCAAACTGTAGTGAAATTTGTTTTAATTTGAGCAGAAGCGAATTATTTGATCAGGATCTAGTATTTCCTATTTAGATACCAATGGAACTTAAAAAATCAATTATGCAGTCTCATAGAAATAATAGCAGAAATAAGAGACACAAAAGATTTAACGTGGTTCGGATATGAATATTCTACGTCCACGGAGACCCAACAACTTCTTTTATTTCATTGAAGAAAAGATTACAAAAGAGAGGGAAGAATAATGGTGGATACCTCACACACTCACTTGCACTAATATGAAGATGAACTTCCTTCATTTAAATAGACTTAATGAAGGAGTTACTTAGAGATTAAGAAAATTAATTTACAGATTATGTTTGAAACCTTTCCGAATATCCATAATTTGATTTCTATGTAAATGGATAATGGTACTCTTGGTTTCCATAATTTTTCTTGTTTGAATCAATCTCCATCAGCAATCTTTTCTTTCTTCATATAACAATTAAATTCTTTGACTAATTAATTAGTTTCCTTCAAAATATCCTTCCATATACCAGCCAAATTATTTGATTTGAGTGAATCAATTAATCAATTTCTTTCCTCTTTAACAAATATTTGAATCATATAAATTTAACAAAAATATGCGATAGTAGTAGTGGAAGTGGTAGTAGTCAGGGGTTGCTTGTTGAGAAAGGTAGATTTGAGAAGGAAGGAGGTGTTCTAAGCCTAGTGAGTATGTTGGTTGCGACATGATATGTCTAGGGAAGGGAAGTGTGATAATTGTAAAAAACTGAATGATTGGAAGTTTTAGTATTCAAAGAAGAAGAAGAAGAAGAAAGTATTTAGGTCTTCATTGATTGTAGTGAAGAATGATTATTGTAGTGATATGTTAGCAGTAGTTGTACCAAATGTTTTAGACCATTGAGTCTTTGATTTTGGGGAGTCTTTCCATATGATGCCTAAAAGGAATTAAAAATATTCATATATCAGTAAGGAAGGAATCCTAATCCTTGTGCAATGATATTACATGCAGGTCCTCGGGAATTGGTTCTGTGCACGTTCGAATGTGCGATGGAGCAATCTATATCCTATCTGATTTTCATTATGTTCTAGGTCTCTGTAAGTCTTTGATTTATTTTGGTTGGTGGCATCATTGGGATATAAGATTGTTATTGGAAAAGATAGTTTGAGAGTTTCTAGTGGGGCACTTGTTATGATGAAAGATTCAATGATCCAGAACTTGGATCTATTCAAACGTGTAATCATTCAAGAGGAATTTTGCCTTGGTGTTGATAATTTCTGCTATTTTGGATATCGCTAAATTTGGCATATTCATTTAGGTCATACTTGTGAGATCATATGGAGTTAATTCATAGGAGAAAAATGATCAAAAGAGAGGAGCTTCAACACAATGGACTTCCGTTACGTATGTGTTACGGGGAAGCAAACTAGTGTATAATTTGGTGTTGAAAACATTATTGAAAATATATAAGAAAGTGCTCGATTTATTCACACTGATGTTTGGAGACTAGTATTTATAGCTTCCGTCTAGGGAGGAATGTATTTTGTGTTCTTTGTTGATGATTTCACTCGAAAAGTTTGGGTATATGTATTGAAAACCTATTATTTGAAAAGTTCAAAGCTAGGGAATTCCTTGTGGAAAAATGAAACTAGAAGACTTTGAAGTAGTTGATGTTAAAAAACAATAGGGAGTATGTTCCATTAGAGCTTCTTGATTAATTTAAATAACATGAGATTACGAGACATTGTCCTACAGATGGGGTTCTACGGTAAAATGACGTTATAGAAATGATGAAACATGCTCTACTTGAGAAGGTCGATTATTTAAGATTGACTTAGGGACTGTCTAAGGAATCTTGGGATAAAGCATTACTAACCGCAGTGCATACCATTAATCAAATTCCTAGCTCAGCTATAGGTGACAAAATCCTAGAAGAAATCTATAGTGTCACATCTATAAAATTGAGTTATTTCTATAATTTGGATATTATGTATATGTTTATAGCACATGAGACCATTAGATGGAACCAAAATGTTTCAAATATACCTTTCTTATTTATACGGATCGTATTAAAGTTATCGTGTTTGAAACCTATGATAAAGAGGATTATTCACTCAAGTCATGTTACCTTTGATGAATCAGCTTTGTTTAAACAATTGAAAGACTTGTTTGTTGTTCTAGACTTAGTTGAAGGTAAGTCTAAGTCCAAGGAGATGGAACTTTCTATTCTCAGTTTCATATATAGTAGTAGAGAAAATGATGTTGTTCGAGATTCTGCATTTGATGTTACATCACAAAATAGTCCAAGCAGTCCCTCTAGTAGTTATGGTAATGTTCATGAAGCTAGAGATGATTTAGCTCAATCTGGAGTTGATGGAGGCTTAGATGATACATAGCCACTCAAGCTTAAACTTGTGTTTGGGACCAGTTGAGAGGTATGGTTATTGAAATTACGCAAATCAATGTTTTAGTTGTTGAACCTTGCATTTCTGAGTTTTGATGACAAACTATACATATATATATATATATATATATACATATATATATATATATAACAATTATATTTCTTACAAGATATTTTTAATCATAGTAAGTCTGCAATATGTTGTACAATATCCTTTGATGAACATACACACACTCAAAAAAAATTTTAACGATCAAAATTAAAATTTCTCAAAGACCAAATCATTTTTCAGAAACACCAGAATTCAGACATCTAAATTATTATATCAGACGTTTGAGTATTTGAAAAAAAAAATTCTTATATAAGTTCAGACGTCTGAATAAATTTCTAAGACGTCTAAAATATACAAAAATAGTCTATAAATTCTTCGGAACAAACCCTATAAAATGTTAGACATCTGACCCATTTAATCAAACGTTTGAGGTACCTTTTATTTTTGGGGCTTTGCACATGAGGTCCCTATTTCTGATGTTGTTTCAAGAAAAGTCCCTGTAGTAAAAAATATGTAAATTAGGTCCCTATTTTTTCAAAATAAGAAAGTGCAAACCAGTTTGCAGTTATCTGTTAGAAACTGCAAGTTAACTTGCACTTTTCGAAAATTTAAAATTTTTAAAATTTTCAAAAAGAATTTTAAAATCAGAAAACTGCAAGTTACCTTGCATTTTCTGTTAGAAAAGTGCAAGGCGCCTTGCATTTTCTATTTTTCAAAAGTAAGGACCAAATTTACATATTAATTTCTGCAGGGACTTTTCTTATAACAACATTAAAAACAGAGACTTATAGCTCTTTTCTTATTTATTTTTATTTTCTAAAGCAAGTCAGACATTTGATTGGTTCGACCACCATTATTTATGGGTTTCAAACTATGCATATTAATCTACTAGGAAGAATATATATGCAAGCAAGTGGATATGAAATATGGAATATTACTCAAGTAGAATATAATGCACCTACTACTGACTAAAGTACTTGGATAGTAATTCAAAAAACTGGTGCTACAAACAATGCTAAAGCTATGAATATAGTATTTTGTTTATTAGATAAAATGAATTTAATAGAGTTAGTTTGTGCAAAACCGCATATGAAATATGGTGTACTCTGCAAATGACTCATGAAGGCGCAAATAAGGTTAAGCAAAGAAAAAAATTTATGTTAAAGAATCAATTTTCCAACTTTAGAATGAAACTAGATGAAATCATTGCTGATATGTATTCGAGTTCCAAGACATTCTCATGCTCTAATAGGATTAGAAGAAAATTATTTGAATTTTGATATGGTTTCAACGCTTTAAATGGTGATCGGGAAAGAAAAGTATTGGCTATCGAAGAGGCTAATGATATTTCGACACTCAAACCAGAAGAGTTGATTGGAAATCTTATGTCGTATGTTGTAAATTTGCGGGCTAAAAGAATGCAAGCTCAAGAACAAAAGACCATCCCATTTGAAGCTGATGATGAACCTGACATTGAAGAAGATGACTTCGTGTTTCTTGGCTAAAACTTCAAAAAGTTTTTGAAATAGGGTTAGAACAAAAATTTTGGCAAAAAATATCAACAATTTATGCTCCTTAAAATACTAATCAACAAGCGAAGGAACCAAGGAGAAGCAAAAGATCAAGGACATCAAAATCCTTTGGTCCAGACTTCTACACATTTATGTTAGAAGACGATCCATTAACATACAAACAAGCTATGTCCTCCACCGATGCCCCTTATTGGAAGGAGGCCATTAATAACGAAATCGAATCCATTATGGCAAACCATACATGGGAGTTAGTTGATTTACCTCAAGGATGCAAGACCTTAGGTAATAAATGTATTTTTAAGAAGAAATTGAAACCTGATGGTTCAACAGACAAGTATAAAGCTCGACTTGTGGTTCAAGGTTTCAGACAAAAGAAAGACCTGGACTATTTTGATACATATTCTCCAGTAACTAGAATAACATATTATTAATCAAATAAACAATGATAAGAATGAAGATAAATAAAATTAGTGTGCATCACAGTTTTTTCTTCTTAATGTAATTCTCTAAATAGTACCATCCAAATATAATATTCTACTTCTTAATACCTAAATTGATGGGACTACCATATTATACAGTTGTGGGAATTTATTGTCAATGAGTTGTTTTTCGTCATCTATAGTGGAAACCTACGGTGTAAAGCACTATACCGTGAATTTCCAATTGTCAACTAATTAATATGGCAATTTGTTAGCGAACGGTGATTTCCAACTAAATAAAATAGTAAAAGATATGATATTAGTAAACATGTTATTTTTATTAAAATTGTCGCTGTATTATCACAATAAATTATCGAATTAGATGGAGATCCCGTTTGTGTTATTAAAGAGAGCAAAATCTTTGAGGGTAATTTTGAACAAGATCATGATCATGAATAGGTATAGGAAACAAACAACCCAAATATCCACTACATACTAAATGAGCACAGTAGAAAAACAATAAATAGACTAGTAAGAAAGAAATTGAAGGCTTTTACCAGTTGTACATTGTTGTACACAACGTAGCCGTTAGCTACAGTAAATGTACAGTTCATTGGATTCTATATGTATCTATAGAGATCTGATTACCGCAAATTCATTCTCCCCAGTTGACCTTTCACTTATTTCTACTCCATTTCACTTAACATTTTACGGTAAAAAAGCGATTTGCTGTATTTGTTGCTCTTAATTACATCACTTAGTAATCCGGCATTATTAATGTCAATTGCTTATCACATGTACTGTGATTTTGATCATACATATTTATCTGCCATTATAAATAACGGATAAAATTGTGCATTGTTGGGTCGGTAACATAGTGACGGACTTTGTTGGGAATGCTGTAAGCAGGCAACACAAAACTGACACAACTGAACACTTGAAACCAGTCCTTCCACTTCACATCAAATATGTTCAAAGCTCAAAGAACCCTAAGTACACCATTTGTTATTGTTCATATAAAATTTGGTCCTGTACAATATTCAGTCTAATCTTCATCAGATATTGTTCTAAACCAGTTACAGAAAAATCTTTATCAAAGACAGTCGTCCATATATAATAATAAAGAGGAAAACGATAAGCTTGGAGGCAGGCATTAATTCATTCAAGAAACTACTGTTGCTGTAGCACGAAGCAAGGAACTAAATGGGTCCATATTATAGTAAAATATAATCGGATCGTAATGTAGGGAAGGCTATTGTGAATCACGAATTGATCGATTACTGAACTCTACTGTAAGCAAGTCCCACATTATTGTGCTTCAATCCAATAATATCGCTGTAAAGCTCCAACATTACAGAGACAGCATGTAGATAAACCTTTGGGCTTCTGCTACTTAACTATTTGTCCTTGTTCATCATTCATTTGATGCTTCTACAGGCAGCCAGCTTATTCATTTTGTTATTTATACATTTACAATTTCATACCTGTATAGTAGATTCAACATTCATTTGATGCTTCTACAGGCAGCCAGCTTATTCATTTTGTTATTTATACATTTACAATTTCATACCTGTATAGTACTAGATTCAACATTCATTTGATGCTTCTACAGGCAGCCAGCTTGTTCATTTTGTTATTTATACAATCACAATTTCATACCTGTATAGTAGACAAGTATTCATATTATATTGGTGTCATTTTTTTATATACTTTGAAATAAAGGCAATAGATTCAGGAAGTGTCAAATCATGAACACAACAACATGTTATGGTCGTTATAAATAGAAGGGGCCAAGATAAAAAAATAAATAAAGACAGTAGCTACTAATTGATGAACAATGAATGAACAGTTGAAATTTTGGATTCATGTTTAAAGAACAAACCTAACCAATCATGAATTTTGAATGATGCCCAGCTTGAAAAAGATTTGTGCAAATATCCAGGTTTTATACCAAAATAGAAAAAACACACCAGCATGGGAAAATTAATTTGTTATCTTAGATGGAAGCATCATTTTTGCAAAATTTGTAAGTTTAAGATTACAGGGGTTCTCTACCAGAATAGTCCCATTTGTTTAATTTCAAAAAAATAAAAATAACTGTTTGCATACTGAAGAACATATCAAACAAAAACAATAATGAATGACTATCAGTGCACTTTCACAATAGTATTAAGCATATTACGGATTCGAGTACCGACATTTAATGGATGCCGTGGCCATTCGTTGCATTATATATAGTGATAATCATCGTTTTAATAGTTGTTTAAATAGGGACAAATGATGATAAATCAACATCAGAACAAAAAAGAATTTACTTTCCAAAAGTTCGAATCAAACATTTACAAATTAATACAATGCAAGTATATACCATTGAATATATGAAGCCAGTGTTAACATCAAGGATTTTAATTTGATGTCCGCTTTACAACAACAAGTGTACTATTTGGTCACCCAATTCATTGTAGTATTGAAAGAGACATCAAACCAGTTCTATCTACCACTTCTTTGTATCTGCTAAATGATGCATGATAAAGGTGGTCGACAATGAAAATATACAAGTAATTTTCAAAGGCATTACGAAGATATAACAGATATGTATGGTTGGCAGTTTAGACTGTAAGATCAAAGATCACGAGTTCGACACTGGAGATCGACACTTACTGCAATTAATGAACCATGTTGAAAAGAAATATATATAATAGATATACGACATAATGTATGAGAAATCAAAGGTCGGGTGGTCGAAAATGATATGTCACATTGTGATGGGAACCCATATGTACATGTAGTTTGCAATATGGTGGGATTGTGAAGGAGTTAAGGCAACATTAATAGGGACTGGTCCACTGTATATCACACTCTTTCTTTTTCTCTCATTGCGAGAATCATCGTGTACAAACTGGTCACTGATGCGTCTGACTAACACAATGTTAGACTTATGTGGTCCTTATTCAACTCACTGCAAACAAAATTTATATCTTGGTTTGGCCACGACTCTGTAATTGAAGTCCTTTTCATTGTTTTGGCAACAACGGCCTTTACACCTGTATGCGTATATTCAGCTCAGAGAATAATGCAAAGATTTTAATCTGCATTTATGATTGATGGACTGGGTCACTAGACCATAAAACTAAATCTTTTTGGGCCAGGCTAGAAAGTCCATTAGTAGCTAAGGTTTTGGGATTTCAAGCCCGTATCAAAGCTCCAATTATAAAAAATTACAACGCTGCAGGTAGTGATCCACTTAGCAGTTTCAATTGGTGATTTAGTGGTTCCTATAAAAGAAAATTTAAGGCCTTGGCTGAACATATCTGAAGTAGCATTACCAGTCGTTAACAACCTTATTACATGTTTTAAGTGAAAATTCTTTTACCTACAGTTTTGCTTGTAAATATGTAGATTTTATAAAGGGATAGTTTGGCTCACATCCCTGATAAGTTTCAAAATAGAGAAAAAATCCTTGCCAAACTTAACTTACATTTTCGGTCCCTGTTTTCAAATTCGCGCGCGCAGAAAGACCAAAATACCCTTTACGTTTTTAACATTTCAAACGCGTATAACTTTATGTAGAAAAATCAGATCAGCATACCGTTGTCACCAAAAAATCACAAATTTGATAATCTTTAAAATGAGATCCATTGTTGATACCAAAAAAACATATTTAAGGTAAGAGTGCAATTATTCCATATATTTGCGGAGAATTCTGCAAATTTTAAACATTATCGATTTTTCTTCAAATGCCAACAGCTATTGCATATACTTGCTGAATTGTCTGCAACTATTGCGTATACTTGCAGGCATGTCATCAATTATTGCATATAATTGCTGAATTGTTTGCAAATATTGCATATAAATCTGCAATTATCTTTAATAATTGCATGTATGTCTGTAAATATTCTGATTAATTGCATGCTCATCGGCAACTATTCATATAAAAGCATTTCAATACAAAACTAGACATTTATAACTATAAATAACAAAATAAAGAATTTTAGTTCAATTATGAAGATTAAATTCATCATTCTTTACAATTATTCATAATATTTGCGTAGTTATCAGCAATTATTCTCAATAAATTGCATTTATTTCTGCAAATATTCAGAATAATTGCATTCTTATCAGCAATTTTTCTTGTAAAATCATTTCAATACTAAATTCATCTTTCTCTGCAATTATTCATAATAATTGCATAGTTATCAGCAATTATTCTCAATAACTACATTTATTTCTGCAAACATTCAGAATAATTGCATTCTTATCAGCAATTATTCATGTAAAATCATTTCAATCCGAAATTCATCTTTCTCTGCAATTATTCATAATAATTGCATAGTTTTCAGCAATTATTCTCAAACAATTGCATTTATTTCTGCAAATATTCAAAATAATTGCATTCTTATCAGCAATTATTCATGTAAAATTATTTCAATCTGAAATTCATCTTTCTTAATTACATTCTTATTAGCAATTATTCATGTAAAATCATTTTAATCCTAAATTTATCTTTCTCTGCAATTATTTGTAATAGTTGCATATTTATTAGCAATTATTCTCAATAATTGCATTTATTTTTGAAAATATTCAAAATAATTGCATTCTTATCAGCAATTTTTCTTGTAAAATCATTTCAATTCTAAACTCATCTGTCTCTGCAATTATTCATAATAACTGCATAGTTATCGGCAATTATTCTCAATAATTGCATTTATTTCTGCAAATATTCAAAATAATTGTAGTTTTTCATTTAAATCGAAAAATAAACCTTCGATTTTGTAGAGTCTTCAATTTAATTTCTTGATTCTCATAGTTTATAGACTCGGCTCGGTTTTTCATTTGATCAGAAGAAACTGAAGAAGAAGAACTGAAGCTCGACAGTGAAGCGTAGGGGTAATTTGGGGAAAAAATAGGCGGAAACCAAAAACAGAGACGTAGAAAGTATAATTTTTTTCACAGGGATCCGCTTTGAATTAAGTTCTGTTTTAAGGATGCGTGCCTAATATTCACTTTTATAAATGTAATAAACAAACAATTAGAACCTGGTTTAAAAAAATAAATAAATAAATAAATAAAATAAAACTAGACGTAATGTTCGCCGTTATGGCATCTTCAATAAATTCGGACCTGAATGTTCAAATCCGAATAAAAGGAAAATACCTACTAAACTGACGTCCATTTAGTGAGTGTTCAATGTTTAGATATCCTTTAAATGTGCGTTTTCTTTTAGACGTTCATTTAATGGATGTCTAACTTAGACGTCCATTTAATTGACAGCTTTAAACGTTAGTTAAGCTCTGTAGGGAAATCAAAATTGATTGAATTCTTGTTGTCGGAGTTTCTGTCCGTGAATAACTTTGTTTCTTTGATTCATATATACTTAGAAATGAAAAAAACAGGAAATTATTGTCAAGGACAAAATTTCTCAGCGTTTTTGCCTCAAGGACAGATCTTTAATATTTTATCCTGAAGGACAACTTTCTTTAGGTATCAGTTTTTAGTCATTGATAGCAGTTTTTAGGTATCAGTTTGTAGTTACCGGTAGCAGTTTTTAGGTATCAGTTTTTAGTTTGGTAGCAGTTTTGTTGTCCTTATGAATAATTTTAGAAAATGTTTGTCCTTGTGAATAATTTTTAGAAGAATGTTTGTCCTTGTGGTAAAAATATTGAGGTTGTGTCCTTGAGGCAAAAAATATACAAATCTTTGTCCTTTAAATTAATTCCCCCGAATATGGGAAAAAAATGAAAAGAACAAGAGAAAATTGATAAGGTAGTTTAACATAGACTTGTTATATTTAAATAGTCTCATACACTACCACAAAAGAGAACACTAAAGACATTTAAAGAAGACTTTATTGCTGTAATTAGGGACCAAAATACATTTAGTTTCGTCCTTAAAATTATGAGAGGCAAATGAACAACAGCCTCTAAAAATCAAGCCCCTGTTACAATCTGTAGCTTAATTTGCCCCTAATGTAATGCAAATGAAAATGTAATCTAAAGCCCATTAAAGGCAATTAAATAAGCCAACGAAGGCCTTTCCAACGCCTCTATAGCATATGTTATTAATAATAATAAAAACATAATTAGCAACATACACTAGAACATTAAACAATGAAACATTATGCAAATATTATCATTTTAACAGCTATCAAAGCAAAACAAAAAACTAATACCTCTGTTGAAATATCATTAACAAATAAATATAGCATATTTATACACGTGCATTAAAATACTATGAAATGTAACATTATATGCAAATAATTTCATTGTAATAGCCATCAATATTAAACTATAAACCATTTCCATTTCAATAAATATGTCAAACATCAAACAAATACATAATGTTTTATGGTCCATACAAGTAATAGCTCCAATAAAAAATGCCTAGATCATATCAATCACACAACTATTATTCATTTCAAATCTAACAAAGAAAATACAAAAAAAAGCAAATAACGGATACATATCATATGCTTGCAACCGTGATCCCATTGTCCTCTAGAAACGAGTAGCAACTAACTCCATCAAATTTTTGAGATAAAAGTTCCAGAAATAATATGGTATTGATGAGAAAGACCAAGTATATAGTTGCAATGAACTAAATATAAAATAACATTCTGAACTTACAGTACCATCAATAAGATCTCAAAGTTCTAATATTTTCACTTCTCTGCACACACGCTATTTAATTTTCTCAATTTTGCAAGTTCTGTATATTCAACATATTTACAGTTTTATAAATACAATACATTAGTTTATAAAATTACGAGGAAGAAAGTTATCGTTATAGGAGCAAGCCTAACTGGCCTTTCTACTATGCTCAAACATGCTTAAAGTCCCTAATATGGTCATTGAGAAGGAAGATTTTCGCCACCATATGTGGAAATAATAGCATAAGACATATCAAAGCTTCACATAATCTGATAATTTTGCCCTTCGCCACATATTGCACATTCAAACTCTGCACCAAATAGATTCATAAAGATGAATATATTGAATACTAGTGATACTAAAAATTAGATGCATTCACTACAAGGAAAACGGCATTTTCCGACGGCTGAAAACCGTCGGCGGCCGTCGGAAGCCGTTGGAAAATAATGCGTCGGGAGCGGTGTTTCCGATGGCTTCCAACACAGGGCGCCGAACATTTTTACGACGGCCTCCGACGGCTTCCGACGGATTCCGACACATGTCGGAAGCCATTGGAAAAAATGATCTATAGGCTGTCGGAAGCCGTTGGAAAAAATGGTCTATAGGCTGTCGGAAGCCGTCGGAAAACTATTACCTAAAAGCCGTCGGAAGCCGTCGGAAATTTGCTGTATTTTTTTTAATTTCTGCTGCAATATAGCCTTCCATCCACATTTCCCATCCAAACACTATTACACCAATACTGCAGAATCTAGTATACAATATTTCAACCAAATATCAAAACTCAAACTACACAAAATTCATCAAACACACAAATACATCAAATTACATCAAAATAAAATACATAATATACATAACCATTCCAACATTCACAACAACCCCAACAACAAGTGTTCTACCATGTCATACATACACAACATAACACAAAATCATCAACATCCACATCATCATACAACCACATAACCAAGTGTATCAAACATAATCATACAAAAATCAACAACTACCTCCACCGTCTATCAAATCATACAAAACTATAAAAAAACATACCTGAAAAAGCAAGCAAGCAATCACTCTCCTCCAGATCCAGAGCCAGCAGAGGAAGGGAAGCGGCCACCATACTGCTGCATGTACTCGGCGATATGCTGGTCTAGCAACTGTGTGGTCTGTATGGCCTGTCGGCGGTTCTGCTCCTCCAGCTGGGCCACTTTAGCCCGCAAATCTTCGATCTCTGCTATATCGATCTGAGCTCTAGTCTGCCGACCCCGTCTCTGACTGCTGGCCTGCAATAAATATTTAATTTAGCTATGTGATCTCTGTAAGTGTATTTGCAGGTATGTGAATGATTAGCTGTGTGATAATATATTTAATTTAGTTTATGCATGTTTATGTAAGTGTAGACTGAATGAGGCTTACAATTTAATAATCCATTATTGCAACTTATTAAATCTAATTTAGTTTATGTATTAATATTCAATGTCGTGTTTTATAAATGCTTCTACTATATAAACTGCGAATTTTAACTGTAATTCTAAACACACAATCATATGGCCTATTGATGGGCCATAGTGACATTACGGGAATAACTGTCCTAATGAAAGTCAAATGACTTAAAACTAGTAAATTAAACATTTATTGGGAGATGCGTAGGGTTTTGGGTACAAGATGCTTGTATAAATCCCTACGATTTAATTAATTATGACTTAAATATCAAATTAGCAGTAAAATAAATTATTTACCACTTGATTGCCAAATCCGTATCGTCTGCCATGCTCTGATGGAACGGACTCAAAAATAGCATCCTCCTCATCAGTCGTCGGCTGATCTCGACCCGTATCAGCAAGGAGTTTCTAGCACTGCTCCATAAACTTTTCCTGTATTAACAAATTAATAACATCATATCTTATTTCATTATAGTTTAACAAGCAGAACAATTACTAATACTACATAAAATGAAATATGCTTACATAGCTCCTGCTGGATTTATCGTCGTGCCATGTATACGAAACAGTCCCGTCCGGATTTACATGCTCGACAGCATTCGTACGAGTGAACACGTCCATATAGCCCACGGGACCATGCGCCTCAGCTTCCTGAAGTTGATTTTTACATACAATTATTATACATTTAAAATTATATAGCATAAACTATTTACAATTATCATTCAGTAAATTTACCAACTTCTGCCGATACTGCTGAAATGACTTCGACCCTCCACGATGAGTGACGAGATTTTTATTTCTGTTTGCAGAGTTTCTATTCGACTCTGCCTGTACATTCAAAATTTGATACATTATTTTTCGATCACGTCAAATTAATAATTCAAAAAAATTTAGTATACTTACCTTCGCCTCGTCAGTTTCCCAGTATGCCAACCATGCTTGCCATACGCTCTCCCCCATCCACCGTGGTTTCTTACCAGATTTCTTAATTTCAGATATCGAGTCCCTATAGTTCTTGCGCATCTTCTTCATCCAGTATCCTCGTGCTAGCAGCATATCGTCTATCTGAATGTCTATCTCGGCTTGTGTTTCACGATAAAAAGCAAAAAAAAAGATTACACTGTAAACGATAAACAGTAGAAAAACGACAAAAACGAATTAAAAATGGAAAACAGAAAAATATACATACTAGGACATCCTGCCATATACACTCTATGATGTGGGGAGGGATGTTATCCCACTTCGGCCAGCAAGCACTCATCCTACTGCGATAAGAAGCTCTAGAGACATCCAGCACAACCTTCGAGGGAAGTAGGTCGAACCTCCTGTTTTTAAATACGATACAGATAAGTACGTACGTATATCATAAAAAAATAAGATGCTGAATAAAATTTAATTCTTACCCCTCTGCTCTAGGGACTAACGAAACTACTAGACGCTGTGGATATTGCGATGGGCCACTGTCATCGCCTTTTGGTGATCGAGAAGAGCTCCTACCTCTATATGACATTATGATAAACTTGTGACATATATACACATCATTATATAAGAGAATAATAACATGATAATAAAATATATTTCATATGTAAATGACATCAACGGTATAAATTGCTTAATTAATGACTGAAATGGAAATAGAAATGGAAGTGTGTTATACCTGATTCATAATGGGTCTACTGTTCCGACGATAAGCAGATTTCATTGCATTTTTAATAAAAGTTGCTAAATAAATGACAAATGGAAATGACATAAAACATGTAAACAATGGTAAACAGATTTGGTTTCATAGTCACATCAATTTCATAATACATCAAGAATTCGACATAGTTACATCAATTGCAAAAAAATCAAATTCAGATTTATATCAGTCATCATCGTTTTCTGATTCAGATTCGGTCTCGTTTTCTACGATATTTTCCTCTGCACTGTCAAACGCTTCTACCAAAACATTTGATTCATTGATCAAAGGCCCAAAATCTGTATGATCGTCTGTAATTATTATTTCGTTATTTTGCTCAAGATCTACCTGATAAGCTTGTTCCTCCGGAATATTCTTCCCATCGAATGTGAATCTGACCTTTGTTTTAAAAACTGCAGACCAATCTGCTTTATCTCTTTTTAGAGATGGATAAGAAGCGTAATAAACTTGCAATGCTTGATTGGCTAGTACAAAAGGATCATACTAGTGATAGTGCGATGTATTCTTTATTTCAATAAGATTATAATCCTTGTGCACATTAATTCCAGAACCTGAAACATTGCTAAACCAATTGCATCTAAATAGAAACACCTCCTCCGCGGGTCGTGAGAAATATGTCAGTTGCAAAATTTGTGTTAGAACGCCATAAAAATCATTTAAGTGATTTTCTGGATCGTCACTACCTTTAACAAATACATCAGTATTATTTGTTAATTTTTCTGCACCGTATTCTTTGGTGTTAAATTTATATCCATTGACAAAATATATTGGATATGTCTTGACCACTCATTTTGGTCCCATCGCAAGATGTTTCAACCCTTCGTCAACAACACAATTTCTCGGCTTATAAACGTAATTTGAAAACAAACCGGAAAATTCTTTACTGAGATCTCCGTTTGGATGTTCACGTTCATAAACACTGTATATATAAACAAATTATTACATTAGGTTATACACGTGCATGCATTATAGAAAAGAATAAAACACAAATTATTATTTCAGATTACCTAACAAACGGTGCAACCTCGGCACAATTTAGAAGAATATAAGTGTGTGCTACATGAAGATCTCTATCGTCTAGCCATATTTCTACACATTTTCCAAAAGGCCGACCATGTTTTCTAAAAATAGATAACATTGCTTGAGAGGACTCTTGTTCGTCGCCTTCGTCATTACGAGGAACGCTTTCAAATGAAATATTCACATGGTCACTGAAATAGTGAGAGAAAAAGAACGAAGCTTCTTCTTCGATGTAAGATTTACATATCGAACCTTCAACTCGTGCTTTTTGCCTCACTTTTTTCTTCAGATGATTCAAATATCTATGCAAAATTAATTTATATTAACTTCATCTTTCAAATGCAATTAAATTACGTGATAACATATTACATACCTCTCAAATGGATACATCCATCCATATTGGACAGGACCTCGAAGTCGTGCTTCAGATGGGAGATGAACAGGTAAATGTTCCATTATATTAAAATAACCTGGCAGAAATATTTTCTCTAATTTGCAAAGCAATATAGGAATATCCACTTCAAGTTTACGTAAACGTTGCACTTTTAAAGTAGTCGAACAAAGCTCTTTGTAAAACATACTAAGCTATGTTACTACCTTCCAAACTTTTAACGGCAGTAGTTCTTTGAACATAACGGGAAATAAATTTTCCATCATTATGTGACAGTCGTGACTTTTCATTCCGCTCAATCTACCATTTTTAAAGTCAACACATCTACGAAGATTTGATGATATCCCATCAGGAAATCTTAACCCTTCCACCCATTTTAACACAGCTTTAACTTGATTATTATCTAATTCGTAACATGCTTTGGGTTTTTTACTGTCATTTGGTTTCATATGAAGCTCAGGACGTTTGCATAATTCTTCTATATCAAGGCTTGATTTCAAATCATCCTCCTTCTTCCCTTTCACATTCAAAATTGTGTTAAAAACATTATCAAATACATTTTTCTCATTGTGCATCACATCTATATTATGACGAAGCAGAAGATGTTTCCAATACGGCAACTCGCAAAAAATAGTTTGTTTGCACCAGTTATGAACAACTGATTTGCCTTCAATTTCTGTTTGCTCTCCAGTTTCATATATCTTTGGATAGTCCCTAACAAGTTCATATATGTCTTCGCTTGACCATATCGTCGGTGGTTGTCTGGTTTCTACTCTATTAGCTAAAAAGTTTTTTTTGTCTCCTCTGAAGGGATGATTTACATGGAGAAAATATCGATGACAGTCAAACCTTGAAATTTTCTTACCATGAGGTAAAGAAAACGCTCGTGTTTCATCCATGCAATATGGACATGCTAGACGACCGGCAGTACTCCATCCTAAAAGCATTGCATAGGTAGGAAAATCACTTATAGTCCACAACAAAGAAGCAAACATACGAAAAAATTTCTTCTTGGACACATCATATGTTTCTACTCCTTCGTTCAACAGTATTTTTAACTCTCAATCAACGGTTATAAATATACATTGATTCCTTGTGTCGGATCATCGGGGCCAGGAACGACAACAGTAAGAAACATATATTGCGTTTTCATACACATCCATGGAGTTTAATTATACGGTGTGACGATAATGGGCTAGGATGAATATTTAGAACCAAATTGAGAAAATGGAGAAAAACCGTCCGTACATAATCCTAATCTAACATTTCGACTCTCCACTGCAAAATTTGGATACGTTTTATCGAAATGCTTCCATGCTTCTCCATCGGCCGGATGTGTCAACGTACCCTCTTCCTCCGTTCTCACACTATGCCATCTCATATTAGATGCAGTTACAGAAGATGCATATAATCTTTGAAGCCTTGGAGTTATGGGTAAGTAATGCATACGCTTGTACGGAACTTCCTTCCCCTTCTTTTTTCTTGGTTTGTATCTCTTCTGATTACAAATTTTACAATTTCTAAGGTTTGCGTCTTCTTTCCAAAACAACATGCAACCTTTTAAACATGTATCTATTTTTTGATAAGGTAAACCAAAAGCCGACATAAGTTTTTTAACTTCATAGTGATTTTCACACATTAGATTATCGGGCGGCATATGTCTTTTTGCAGCTTCAACAACAGCCGTAAACCCAGCTTCAGTGATGTTGTATTTTGACTTCATCGCAATGTATTCTGCGATTACTGACAGTTGAGTGTCGCTTTTACAACCATCCCAAATAGGTTTCTTAGCAGCATCTAGTAAATCATAAAAAAAAATTGCTTCAATATTTAGTTCTTCAACATTTCCGTCGTCGTCGTCAACTTCAACCATAGGAAACATTGATCGTGCTGCATCTTCGACCATATTTTCTATATGGGTCGTCGTAACTATTTCGTTAACGACACTTTCAGACTCTACAGAAGTATTTGCTACAACTTCTCCATGCCGATCCCAAACATAATACTCGGGTACGAAACCGTTTTGGCACAAATGAACTTTCACAATATCTGGTAACAAATACTTCAAATGTCTACACCTACTACACGGACAACGAATTTCTGGATCGTTTCCGTTATTACTTAAAGCGAATTCAACAAATACGTTTATACCATTATAAAAATCTTCTTTTATTGAGCCCCCCGGTCCTTTTCTTTGGTACATCCATTTCCTCCGATCAACAAAATAATCAATCATTTTTCCTATTTGAGAAAATGAGAAGTCCTTTTCTTTGATACATCCATCTCCTCCGATCAACAAAATAATCAATCATTTTTCCTATTTGAGAAAATGAGAAGTTCAAAATTTAATATTTATTTTCAAGAATACAAATTCGAAAAAGATTACTTTCATGGTCGTATAATATTTGAATTTAAAGAACTACTTCACAAATTTAAAAATATTTTCAAATAGAGCACATTTTATTTTTTAATGTATCGATACAAAAAATTGTACAAAAATATTTGTTTTCCATGGTCAGGCATCCTACTTCCCATTACAAACATAGTAAGCATTTACATTTCGTATATTACTTCATCTCAAACGATTCAATAAAATTTCGGCAGCATTTCCCTTTTGTTCCCTACGTTGTACACAATGCGTGTACGCAGGAAACAAAAAAGAAAAGTTAAGTCGAAATTTTATGAACCGTTTGAGACGAAGTAGTATACAAAATGTAAATGCTTACTGTGTTCATAACTTGTCCAATACAGGGACAAATCCAACAAACATTGTACCAGATGAATATAAATGGTCGTTTTTCGAAAAAAAAACGACTATTTATACAACGATCATGTACAACACTCGTCAGACGGGGCCAAAAACTCTCTAAGGGACATTTGTCAATTAGATGTGCGCATTTTATGAAAAAATACAGTTTTACTAACTGTTCACATTTACAAAAATATATTTTAATTTAACACATTTATTCGACGTATTACATCAACTTAAGGCTCGTTCGATGCATTTTTTGTTGTTGCATAAGTCAATACGTGCACAATATAATATTTCTAGCTCGTGCATTCATTTTATCTTATTCCAACTAACACAATACAATGATAGTAGCGCTACACACATATACAATCGTAGAATCAAGGTATACACAACGATTTACATATACACGAATAACCACAAATTACATGTTTTTCACAATTTCACGATAAAAGATGAAATAGGAATACCATGGAATGCTAGAAACTATTATAACACTATTGGAAATAATTTCAATCACCAATTAGCCCTAATTTAACAACTTATGCAAATCTGGATTTAGGGTAAAAATTAGATTTTTGGCGAAAATAAGAGATTATACCTGAGCTAAAGAGCAATAGACGTTGATTACGCAGCCGGGGAGGATTTGAAAGCTCGAAATTGATGATTGGAAGCTTGGGGAAGAGATTTGGGGATTTTGGGTTAAAAATTTTCGTATGGAAATGAGGAAGAAGAAGGCTCGGCTGAGCCTGTAATTCGTGATTTTCCGACGGCCGCCGACGGCCCGTCGGAAGCCCGTCGCCCCACCCCCCCCCCCCCCCCCTCACTATTTAGCCATTTTCTAGTAGTGATTGGTTCATAATCTGTTGCGAAAATGGGTTTAACTTATTGGAAATAAACTTAATTGTGCAATCTTGATTTCTTATATAAGAAATATCTAGAATCTAGAATATATGAAATAATATATTTTAAATTATATGAGAGAATATTTAGGAGATATTTACGAAGAACCATTTGATTAAGTGAATCTCCACCATTTATTTGACATGTGAACCCCTATAGATAGAGGTGGATTCACCCATTTTGGATTCAAGAAAAATGAAGAAAAAATAATGAAATTTTGTAATAAAGTTTAGTAATAAAGTTTTTCTCCTTATAAGAAAAAAAATTCGTTTTTTCCTTCCTCCAACCTCTTATCTATGTAACGACCCGCCCTTTAGACCCTTAGAAATCGACACTAATACATCCGCGGTATTCGTGTGTCGAATATCCAAATGCCGAAAAGACAGATTGTTAGGGTGAAAGAAGAAGAAGACAGAACAAAATCTCACAAAACGTGATGAGTAATATATAATATGAACAAGAATTTACAAAAAGAATCATCTTTATTATACACAACAATAGAGTACACTAACCTATTATCAACTGGAAAGTTATAATAGCATGTCTTTACAATTTGATAAATACAACAAACATACATCAAGAACAACTAGACAACGGAAGAATATAAGATACGTTAATACATCTTGAAGAATCTAGATCGTCCCCTGAAAGCTCCAAAGTGTCCAGCTAAATCTTAAAAAATGCTCAGGCTGACCCGAGCATTATAAGAAAAGAATGCCCGGGTCAGTTTGGTAAAACCAGTGTGAGAAACTCAAATCACAAGGAACTTTATTTAACATGTTAAATCCTTTTGAAATCAAAGGTATCATGTAAGAACACGTCGTACATAAACACGGATGGGTTTTTACCTTACGATAACCATACCATTTTTATTATAAAATCCAGTGATATTATAACAATATCTAAGGTTTAAAATACCAATAATCAAGTAGCTATGATGTGTGTACATCACAACAATAATAGGTATATAATCAAAAACCGCTAAGGCACGTAGATATAAAATGGATTCCAAAAAATGGCAAGGTAAGGGACGACCTTTCGAAAATGGTACACCTCTAGATAAAATGTAAGGAGTAGGAAGGCTAAAATTGCCTCCACTCGCAATAAGTTCCAAAGATGAATAAGATACTTGACTTTTCATTAATTCCACTTCAAGATCATTTATTCGTTGACATAATTTGGCCATTTCAGCATCAATCTCAACCGAGGGTTTAGAAATTAAAACTGTTTCTATCTTTTCTCTCAATGCTTGAGATTCTTTGATCTTCTCCTCAATCTGATACTCTAAGCTCGAGGTTACTTTGTTTTGTTTTCTAAATGTCGGCCTTACTTGATAGTATTTCCTGTGCCACTCCTGCACATCTGTGTTGTTCGGAAACTGCAAAGCTGAAGCATCTTGGAAGGACTTCCTCTTTTCAATGTCACTAACTAATCTATCTTTAATCCCAATTACTTGTGAAAGAACATTTGTAGGATCTGAAGCGAGTGCTAGTCGGTTTTCCTAATCAAAGTAAATAAAAATCAACACATTAGAATAAGCTTTTCCATTAATAGCAACAAATTTTACAAATGAAAAATAAAATCGGGTTACATCACAATTCTATGTTTAAACATTCGGTTGATATTCAAAGTTTTGAAACTACAGTTTTAGCCTTTTCAAATGACCTAGCCGACAAATGAGGGTAGAGTCAAAATAAACTTTAATTCCTTCCGAAGTATAAACCAAAGGAAATCGATGATAATCCCATTCTCCTACTAGAAAGCTAGTGCGGCAACATATTAGTTTAGCATGGTAAGATTGAATTTCACTCAATGATATGACCTTATCATCGCCAAAGAAATCGAAGCGAAAGTGAGGGAGCCTCATGTAAACTTCTTGAAGGTCTCTAAGGAAGCAATGTCCCACTAGCCATGATGTCTTTAGAATTAGGGATTTCTCTTTAAAATCCTTCTTTAATTCGACAGATTTTTTCAACAATTCCATAGAAACAGAACTACTTGATTTTTCCTTAATCTATGCAAAACATGGAAATTAGACTAAACAATAGAAAATTAAAAAAGTAAAGTTTATAAGCTACTTGAATTACATATAACAATTATACAATTATCCAGGTTCATATAAGATTGATTTCTTATACATCTCAGAAATAAATCTCTTCCAATTATACTTAAAGTTTTTCGAGGGGAAGAGAGCGAAAGGAAAGACGAACGCAAGTGACTCTAGGAAGATTTCAACATACCCCGGGATGAGGATCGGACTCATGCTTATATAGGTATCTATGATGGAAATGTCTTAGCAAACCCCCACAATTATCACCTAGGTAGAAGAAGTCAACAAATATACCCGTAGAGCAAGCCTTGTAGAGAAACTCCTCCAATGCACTCCTATCTTCAATTAACATCCATAAGAAGGTCATCAATTCTGCATTTTCCGCTGAGAGCTTGTCGTGGTAAAGAATCCTGTAACGACCCAGAATTTCTGTCATTTGAAATTCATATATTTAATTGATTTTAAATATTAATAAGTGGAATTTGTAAGCCGAATAAAATTAATTTCGAATATAGAGATTTAATTGTTTAATTAAATCGATAATTAAATATTTGAAATTTCAGAAATAATTAGAAATTGGGTTTAATGTGTATAAAAATGATTTATAAAGTTATATTAAATCATATTGAAGTTAGAATGATGTTTGTAAACTTTTAAAATTGAATTTAAAGTTAATTTGTGAAAATTGAATATTTTAATATTTAATTGACGACTAAAGATAGTCATTTTTCAAACAGACTCGGATTTCGACGAAATAAGTTTCATCGGATCCGTAATGTGATATTATTGTAAGATTTCAAATTTCGTGTCAATCGGATTTACGGTTTGTCCGGGGCAAGCCAAAACGCATCAAAATCGTTTTAAATCGATTTGATTTAAATTTGATCGTTTATTTCCATAACTCTCACATACGATCGAATTAGCTCCCGAAACACGTTCCATTGTGTTTAGAACGCGGGTAAAACCCTAGAAACGCCAGCCGGCACGCTCGATTTGGAGTTCGGAAAATTTTCGATGAATAGTGTTTTTGCAATCTTCTATAAAAGCCCTCCATCAATTCATTTTTCACCAAACCCTAACCAGGCTAGGGTTAGCCGCCGCATATAATTTCAATGGCCGATACATTTCAATCTTCTTCCCTCGATTTCTTCTAATCCGTTAACTTTTATCAAAATCTATCAACTACAAACTTGAAGAGCTCGATGAGAGCTATACATCCAACGGTTAAGATTTCAAATAGCGAAGTAGATTAGCGTGAATCTAGATGCCAAGGCGGCGAGTTCAATCGCGATTTTTGGGGCCAATACTCGACCGAGCTTGGCATGGTCTAGGGCGGTGGCGCTTGGAGGTGGGGGCGTTCGAATGGCGAAGCTTGATCGTGGTAGAAGTGGTCGAGGTGGTCGCGATATCTAGGGTTTTGGGGCGGCTCGTATGGGTTTAAACGTGCGTGTATACTGGGATGAGGAAGAAGAACGTGAGCGGCCTAGATCTTGGGATGGAAATCAACGGCAATGATGAGTTCTGGTCTTGTTTTAAAACAAAATTTATTTAAAACTATATGCAAACTTTAAAAATTAATATCTTTGTCATACGATATCAGATTTCGACGAAACAGGAAGCGCCGGGATCGCAGCGACGCAATCTACGCTGCAGCACAGATCCGGAGACATTCAGAGCAAGTGGAAATTTTGGATTAAATCGAACGGATCGATTTAATTTAAAATTTAAAACACTGCAACCGTTATTGAAAGCAATGTGAGAACTCCTCACTCAATCGAATTGTTTCGATTTAAATTTTAAATAGTTAAATTTAAAATTGCTTGATTGTGTGAATTGGACGATGATTGCTATCTATTGTGCTGAAATAGACCCTATACGCCGCATATTAAGTGGAGGTTATTTATTAAAAACATATACCGCGATAATTCCACCGTGAAGTGGAATTGGTATTATATATGTACTTGGAGTTGATTTCCCGCATTATATAGTGGATGAGACCCTATTGCGCCGCATAATAGCGGATAGTATTTTATAAATCCCATATACCGCGATATTCCACATTGAAGTGGAATTGGTATTGTGCTAACATCTGTGGATGTAGGGAAACAGGTTGGAGGGATCCAACATGATTCCTCAAACATTTGAATTTGTTTCATATGTTGTGTGTTGATTATTTATAATCTGTGTGTGATTATATTGTGATCGAAATCGTTGAAGGCTATAATTTAGCCGAATATATTTTTGGTATCGTTGGATACCAGAAATAAATAAAAATTGGATTTTTGGAAAATTCGAGTTGAAAATTATAATAAGATTTATTTTTGAGAATTGAACAAATTTAAAAAGAAGTTTGAAAAGGGTGAAGTTTTATTTTTGAATCATATCGAATTATTTCCAAAAATATGGGAAAAGATTTTAATAAAGGGATTTTTAATAATATTATTTAAAAGATGAATATTTAAAATTGGTTTTAAATATATTTGAAGAGATAAAGAAATTTATTTTAAAAAAAGAAATAACTTTGGAAATTTATCTGACTTTGAATTAGTCAGATAATTAAGGTAATCCTACTTATGGATGTTTGGATTATATTGGAAGTTGAATTGTTTGATATCCCAAATATGTGATGTTTTGTGATATATCCTGATTTGTGTTGTGATCGGTAATTTGTTTATTTGTGATATATATATATATATATATATATATATATTTGTGATTGGTGAATGAAAGATAAGCGTTATAGTTATACCGCTTATCAATTATATTGTTATATTTGATCTGTGATGGTTGAATGTTGTTGCACTATTGTGTTAAACCCTTGGACTACACAATACACGCACAAATGTGGATTTCACGTGGAAATCGGTTAAGTCACAGATTTTTATCAATTTTGAAAATTGAATTTTTGAATCCAAAATAGTTTTGGAATTGGAATTGAAAGTTTTCGAAAATGAGTTTCAAAAATAAAAGTTATTTTAAATAACTTAATAAAAATTGGAATTTAAATCATTTGATTTAAATTTTGAATTCAATACTTAAAATTGAATTCGATGATTTGGGAATTTGGTTTAAAAGATTTTACAAGTATAAAAGGTGTTTATATGGGTTTTTAACCATTTAAAATATGGTTTTGGAAATTTAAATTTATATTCAAGTTTTATACTTGGATGGCTTTAAACTGTGTAATTGTAACCAGTTTTTTCCCAAAACGAAAACTATCCATTTTCAAATAATAATAGCTTTCATAAAGTGAAAAGATTTCCAATTTGTATCGAAATGTTTCAAGTTGAAATGAAATTGTGAATAGTTTAGAAAAACTATGAATTAACCTTTGTGAAGATGATTAAGCTTTATTTTGAAATCAAAGAAGATTTTAAAAAGGTGTATCTTTTATATTATAAAAGACTTGAATTGTGAATAGTTTTGAAAGCTATAAATTAAATCTTAATTTAAAGATTTAATGGGTTAATCCAATTGAAATGGAAATTGATTTGGAAATCTGTGAATGAATCTTTGTGAAATTGGGTAAACTTTGTGAAGTAAATCTTTTTGTTTAAAGATTTAAAATGGTAATTTGTTTAAACCATTTAAAGGAAAGGATTTGGGTAATAAGTTGTGACTTAGTTGAAATCCCTATATCCATATGTTTTAAATATTGTGCTCACTATTCGGGTCAGTTGGGAAAAGACCTTTGTGTCATATAACCCATTCCGAATAGTGATACGTCGTGAATGGACATTATTTGAAGACCGGTGTTGAAGACCGGATATTTTCGAAAATGAAAGGACAACCTATCGAATGTCTCTGCACCGAGTTACTCCGGTATGGAGATTTATATCACTCTTCTTGTGATGGGAAGTTCGGACGTGATTAGTGAATATCCGGATTGCAAGGGCTTCTTTGGAAGTGCCTTCGGTTCTGTTCGATCCCGGAACGGACTTGTATGGATGTGTGTCTGACATTACACTTTGAGATGTAAAGCTAGTTTCTATCAAATACATTTCTGTTGGTGGCGGGGAATTTATTCTCTTAGCTTAACACCCTTCTTTGAGACGTACGAGCTCAGAGGTTATGTAGTTGATGGTTACTAGTGATACATTCCCAATTTGGTAATATGGCATACGAAGTGCTGTTGATCATTTGTTGATCAAAGCGTGGCTTTGTGAAAAAGCGTGGCTTTGTGAAAAAGCGTGGCTTTGTGGACGAGACTTCGTCGAGCCTCACAAACCGATAATGGTCGAAACAAGAATGTTGCGGCAAGGTTTTTAGGGGTCGCGCCCCTAGGGTATGTCATTCCCTTCTGGATAAAAGGTGATATCATGGTATGGAGCCCAGATATTTTACCTATGTTGATGCTGCAAATTTATTATACTTTGTGGTTGTTGCTTTGTGGTTTAGGATCCTCGGATAAAGGTCGGTAATGACCGGGGGATGGCATAGCTCGTGTGTTAGCTACCTAGTTACAGCTGTACAGCGTGAGGTAGCATCGGCCTTGTGTTTGCAGAGAGCGGTTGACTCTCGGGGCGTCTTTCCAGAGGCGTTTCCATTTCGGTGTAAGGAAGTTCCTTTGTCTGACCATTTGTTGGAAAATCCAAAGAAACAATATGAACCTTGTACGGTTTTAGTTGTATAACCTGCTATGGAATGTGGCGGTAACCTGCTATTGAACATAGTAGCTATAGTAGGCATACAATAATGGTTGTATGTTGGCTAAGATTAATATTGTACTTTCGAAATGATTTCCTACACTATGCACTAATAATAATAATCTAATGATTTTGCATAGTAAGCATGTTTGATTATCATAAGAAGAAATCTCCTCCAATTCTGCGTTTGCATTGTGTGTGTGGCAGGAGGTCTTATGGTAGTTTCATTTTCCAAAAGCATTGCGAATGTCTTTTACTTCCTTTGTTGTTGTTGTTGTTTTAAAGATAATAACTGTTTTAAGTTCTCACACCAGTCACCATGACTGACCTGGAGTTTATTGTTCATTTCCTAAACTCTGGGTGCCCATCATTTTCCACACGGGCAGTCTAGAGTTAGGTTATCAGGTCATTCTGGATTCAGGAGATGCTGTGGAGCTTAGTGGCGAGCAGGATGGCGAGACGTACCACTTGTATATGATATTTATTTATTCCGTTGTGTATTCTGTATGAGGACAAGTTTATATAACTGTCCAGTGTTGTATTGTTGTTGTAAACTCTGATAATGATGTAATGTATAAAATGATATAGTTCTTGATTTAAAGATTATTCATCTATCTATTATATGTTGTTCCGCTGCGAATGTGAGATTCTGATATTGTTTCTGCTTCTGTTTTTCTGTTCTTTCTTTTCTTCTGTCTTCTTCTACCTCTTCTTTTTAACCCTAATGGTTCGGTTTTTCGACATTCGATTGCGCGGCATTTGATACAGTGGACGTGTTAATGTCAACTTTCGAGCGTCGAAAAGTCGAAAAGTTACAAATCCCCTCTTCATTTGGGGAGCATAGTTTTGATGCGCTAATTGTAAGGTTCTTATACTTTTCAAATCTCTCATTGTACTCTTTCAATTGTCTATCCAATTTCCTGTTCAACCAATCAATTTCCATTTGCTTCTTTTCAAGCATAATGATATTTTGGTTTTCTCTTTAACTAAAATAATCAATGTATTATCTAAGAATAACTCGATAACTTAATGCTTTTGAACAAAGAAATCCGTACCTGAGAAAGTGGAATTGAAGATGAGGAAATCATTTCCTGTTCTATGGATTTTCAATTTTTAGGAGCACTACCTTTCTTGGAAGAATCATTCTTTGGAGGATAAGATATGTTAGCAGTTTCTGTATGGACAGTTGAATCTAGGTTAGCATCACCAGATCCATCCTTATCATCTGATTTTCCAAAAGGACCCACTCCATCACCTCCACTGTTGCCACCATTGTCATCATCGCGATCATCACCCTGGTCATCATCACGATCATTATTATTCTCGTCATTATCATCGTCGTCGTCTTCTTCTCCATCGGGTTTTGTCTCTTCATCAATAGGAACGTTGTCAAATGTTAGCCATTTTTCAGCATCGACTTCCTCTTCAATGGGAAATTCTTCTTCCAGAGTCTTCCTGTCCTTTTTCATCCTACGATTGAACTTCCTTTTAAACTTCTTATTTTGGGCTAGTAGAGATGGAAAGTCCAAACCTGGGCATTTTCGAATTTTGTTAGCGTACGCTACGTATAAAGCATCTTCATAACATTGTTCAGTAATTTTAGGAAGAGCGACATCAAGAAAGGAAGTGACTTTTTTCTTAGCATCAATGACGATGTTATTCGAATAAGCTAAGATACTAGACTTCCTTTCCAGCTGGTCTTCTAGCAACTTGTTCTTCTTATTTAGCTCAGATTTTTCCTTGATCACCTTCTCGAGGTCTACTTTGAATATATTAGCCAACTCAAGGTCAGCTTTCAATTTTTTCATTTCCACTTCCAATGACTGCTTGGCTTTCTTTTCATCTTCAAGATAGGAAGCAAGTTTTTATTTTTCAAGAATAGCCTTATCTCTCGCCATAGCAATGTCGATCATATTATTGTTAAGCAAAGAGATCTTTTCTTTAAGATCGGTCGCTTCATTGGAGGGTCCTTAAGAAGCGTCTCAAAAAAGAAACATATGGTTTCCTACCTAGAATATATAACTCATCTAATTTAGAACTGAATCTATGAAGTTAAGATTAACCAAGTGAATATAAAAACATACATATATAAGTTGTTTATGAATAATGAAAAGATGATCATCAGAGTAAGCTGGAAGCTGTGATGATCCAAGAGAAGTGATGGAAGGAGATTGAATAGCGAATCGAGCGAGTTCTTCAAAATTCATTGTTGAGGATTGAGTCCGAGCCTTCGAAGGAAGAAGATCATTTAGAGAAAGAAGCAAACCAAGATCAACACACGTGCGGATGATGGATTCTAGGGAGGTAGCAAAAGTAACATTCAGGAGGGGATTGGGAGTCTGAGCCTCCTTAGGGTTCCGGAGCTTTATCTAAACTCCCTACCTCAGGACTTGAATCAATGTCTACATGCTCCTCCTCATCCATAACAATGGGAGATAATTCACTTGCAAGTTTGGACTTCTTACACTGAAGAGAAGGAGGAATGTCAATAAGAGTATCATTGCCTTTTTCTTCTTTTGTATCTAAAGCCTCAATGGTTTTGGAAATGGAACTTTTAATAGAAACTGGTTTGATTGGTTTAGATGGAACCAAAGCTTCATCTTTACTCTTCCTCTTCTTATAAACACCATCTTTTACTATTGCTTCTTTGGAAGCAATGACGGGGGAGATGAATCTGTATGAAAGGAAAAATTAGTAAACAGGTAGTCTTAGAAATTCCATTTTAGTTAAATTGAAATTTATCAGCAGGATCAGGCTGAACCAGGGAACTAATAGTGAAGGATTTTGACTTGCCCATCACCAACGAACGTTTACCCTAAGCATTATATTTCACCCTAGGAGGTTCACATAGAATCTTGTGGTGGTCTAAAATAATAGAATATTTAAGAAGCTTGGTTGGAGTTAACAATCTTAGTGAATATTAGGCTCAGGTCCCTAATAAGTTTCAAAATACACAAAAACCCCAGTAAAAAAAGTATATAAATTAGGTCCCTATAATTAAGTTGCTAAGTAATTGCATATAGTTATGCAATTATTCACTGAATAATTGCAGACATTTATGCAATTATATCCAAAAGTTGCATAAATTTATGCAATTTTTTCGGTGAATAATTGCGGAAATTTCCGCAAATTTTTGAAAAAATTGCGGAAATTTCCGCACTTTTTTGTGAATAATTGCGGAATTTTTTGCAATTTTTTGAAAAAATTGCAGAAATTTCCACGATTTTTCAGTGAATAATTGTGGAAATGTCTGCAATTTTTCGATATAATTGCATAAATGTCTGTAATTATTCACTGAATAATTGCATAAGTGTATGCTATTATTCGGTAACTTAATTCTAGGGACCTAATTTACAAACTTTTTTTTACTGGGGTTTTTGTGTATTTTGAAACTTATTAGGAACCTGTGCCAAACTGTCCCATAATTTTAACATATTCCCTATCTTTTCTATTTCTTGAGTTAAAGACATCACAGTTGCTTGGTCATTTGAGCTTAGCTTCTTAAGAGTAGAATCCAAGAATAGACACTTATTAGTAAAAGGTAATAAACAAACATAGGGTGACTAAGGATGAGAATCTTACGAGCAATAGAGAATGTCCCTCTAATATTAGAAAAGCCTTGATAAAGAAGAATTGAGTTTCCCATCCTCTTGTCTTGTTGACACCCTCGGAAATCATACTTTTCGGGTGAGAATGGATTCTGTACAATTGATGGTTTGATTGTTCACCTACCTTAGCAGGGCTAACTATCAAATAGAGAATTTAGCACTAAGGGAAGGAAGTCCCGCCTCCCGAGCCAAGACTTCTAAGAAAGTCATATATGTATAAAAGTTTGGCAAAAACTGTATTGGTGCAATGTCCAAATATTCTAGATATCTTTGGAGAAAGCTAGGAAAAGGTAGATAACCGGTATGCCAGATGTGCATGGGAGTAGAGACAAAATATCCTAGGTTATAGATGTTATCTGTAGAACCGGCCTAGATGGCTTCAATCCTTGTAATGTCAAACTGCTCAAGAATAGAATTCACTACTTTCTAGGTCATTATATGTGATGGATTCAAGAGATTAACTCCTTTCTTACTAACCGAGGGAGAAGGTTTAGGCCACTTGTTGAACTTCTTGGTGGGCTTCTTACTAATCTGTTGACCTTCAATCTTCCTACCAGGTGATATTATTTCAAATTTAGAAAAAGAATAATGATCATATTATCTAATAGATTTACCACATGATAAGTTAAAAATTATAATCCAAGTAATCTATTTGCTGTCTAAATAGCAAAGTTTATGCTACTCACAAAATAACAACTCTTGAATGACATTAATTTCAATTCTAATGAGAAAGTCCCATGAAGAAGTTGTATAAAAATTAAGTAAAAATGGTTACGCGACATTAATAAACATAAGTCTTTGGCTATGACAATGATGAATGTCATAAAACCTTGGTGAACACCGCCGTTATAACCAATGTTGAAGTAAGGAAGATTGTCTTTGTCAATAAATAAAGATGAAGTGAGTTAATAATATGCAAGTCATAAAATAAATATCAAAATGAAGCTTAACTTATGATGTTAAAGATAGCTACAGAACAATGGTAGCAAACAATAGGACTATCAGTATTAAGTTAAACATCGACGATGAAAGTAAATAACACTATTTATAATTGTGTAAGGTCGTGTCTAATAGTAAAAGGTTAACGCGTCTCATCTTAATTGCTCATAATATGGAAGTTTTGCATTATTAAGGTAATAAATTAAGAACCTTATCGACGTCAAGTATCACATCGCTTATCTCATAAAGTATTTGTGCATATCGTTTTTTGTGGCTAATGTCAAAATGATGAAGGTCGTCGACATCGATGAATGACGATGACGTGGGTTGATATGTGTCAATTAAATAACTTGTAATGTGTAACAATAACAGTATCGTAAGCAATGATATCAAAACAGTGACAAAGAACAACAAAAACTAACAATATCAAGCTATAGCTTCAAAAATAAATAACAAAAGCAAACGACGTCATCAAATAATGGTGCATCTAATTGATATACATTTTCTCACGACAATAAGGGGTCGTCACATTTCATTTTAGTCGACTAGCGGTATAAAAGTTTTGTATTACTGAGGTGATAGGTTAATAAAAGACTTTATTTGCGATGAGAGTCATACTAGTATCACAGCACCGACTTTAATCTATACCGATTTTAATGATGTCGCATCTGATCGACTTAGGTGCCCTAGGTAACAATAACATCTATAACTTTACATGGGTCATCGTGTTTCACTCTTATTATTTACAATATGAAAGCTTTGTACCAAGAACATTAGCTAAATGGAATAACAAGATAATACAACATTTTATTAATTTCAAGCATCATAACAGTGCCGAAAACCATTAGTTTCGAATATCATAACAATGTCGTAGATGATCGATGATGATACGGAGGAAGTCAATATTGAGTTTCCAGTTTAATAAGTCATTTTCATCGATCAATGAACCTAGAGCGTATTAGTTTTTCACACCAGTATCGATTCATATCAAAACCAATTTAGTCAATATCGATTATTTAATGTTAAACCTTCAAATGGTGGCGTGAATGTCGATACCAACTCAAGTCTAAATAGTAATGGATTCGGGTTTAATAAGTTGCCCACGTCATCATTAAGCTAAAAGCCCTAAATATTCAAGTCGACGTCGATGCATAATTAATTAATTCAAAGATTAATACAAATATATGACATCCAGTGATAAAAAATTTGCAATCTCAGTCCTTAATACGTTGATAATTAAGTTGAATTTAACGAAACCCCCAAATCAAACCCTAATAGAAGTCTTAAAACCTGATTGTTTGAATTGGCATCTCAATTAAATCGATTTGAAATTAAATTCATATCTAAATGAGAATCGTATTCTTGAGAATTAAGAAGTTTAATTTTTCTTAGAAATTTCTAATTTCTTGCTTGAGCTATCAATTGCAGGTAAATGGAGAAAGGAGAAGAGGCTTGCATATTTATAGAGAGAAACTGACGCATAAGAGCCGTTGAATTGATTTTAAACAAACGGTTAAGAACCAAGAGAGAAGACCAAAAGGCAGAAAAGGACAATGTTGAGACTATTGAATTAAAAAGTCAATGGCTCCTCTACACTGGGAGGCAAACGTTACTGCCATCATTAACGTCAAAGGTGTTCGCCGTACTACCTAACCTTGACACCGCTTCAATAAGCAATGCCAAAGTAATAGTGTCGACAACAATGTAAGAGTTATGACGGATGAAGCCGAAGAACCGTGGGATGATATGGATACCATTAGCTCCAACGAAGTTCGGTGCTTTAGAGTTTAGAGCATTGACGTCGCCTTTCATGATGTTGGACTACTCTTCATTCACATCGTTTGCCATCATTATTATCGAAGACACATAATTAGCAATGCACTAATGGCACCAATGATCAACATCAAGAACGTAAGAATAGATCGGCATCAAAGGAATAAGATGCCACTCTTCATCGATGAAAGAGTGCACTGGTATCGAATACAATCAAACATCGTAAGCCATTAATGAGTGTCGATGTAACCTATAGCGCATTTAATTGATATTAATTTTATCGACGCCACCATTCATCTGTTGCTCGTCCATATTAAATACCAAGTAATGCTATGTATATTGCCGCACTTCATCAGTCATTGAATATTGGCACCGAGAATCATTGGTGCCAATATTATACGAAAGTAAGTTATTCTTTCTCAACATTCCCGCCGTACATCATTAGTGCTCAATCCCGCTTCCAAATGATGCCACTAAGCAACGATATCACCATTCATTATCGATGTCGCAAGTGGTCAACATCGCACTTCGTCTTTTGTGCAGCGCATTTCATCAACATTTGGGGGACGTCGCGCATCTATGCAAACGATGCTGATGGTGGACGTCGTCATCCTCAAAACTACCAATGTCGCCTTTTATTGGAATTGCTTCATACTTGCATTAACTCAAACTGGTATCAACACCTACTCATAAAGGACGTCGACTATCATGACAGAAGCCGTCAATGCCATAGTCCATTGTATTGTGAATCTCCACTAAAGGAATAGAGACGAAGCCCAGTGCTATTCAACATTGATGATTGCTAAAGCTAAGCACGCCAACGCCAAGCATGCTGAAGTCAAGTTTGCCAAATCCCATGCCGCTTATCCACCTCTATAAATACGGACCTAAGGACTTTGTGGAAGAGGATTCATTTTTCTTTCTAGAGTTCTTACATTTTTCACTTTGTAAACCTAAACCAATTTGGGGATTTGTGCCGATTGTAACACTTGAACCTTGTATACATAAGGGATTGGATATTGAACAATTGTACACCATATTGACTTGATTTGAACACATGACTTGTATATCAATTTGACTATGACTCATAGCTTGTGTATCAACTCGTCTATGACTTGAGACTTTCATAGCATATTTGATAAGTTAATTCTTGGATTGAAGCTCGTATATTGACTTGCATACTGACTTGCATACCGACTAAATATGGTTCTCGGCATGGCCCCAACGTTGGCTTCGAATGTGCACGACATCGACATGGACTAGATCTCAAGGCATACCACTGACTTAAACTAGTCTTGTTATAATCTCTCCTCAATAGAACTCCACTTTCGATATACTTTTGGGATTTACGAATTTATTTGTTAATAGTAAGCATGATAAAAAGTTGTGTATAAAAGATTACATGTAAAATATTATATGTGATAAGATTACACTTTTGGAGGTTCAACTAGACTCACTTGAGTATTCTTTCCTAAAACTTTAGGCATCATCCTGCTTAAGTGTTGTATCTATTTTATATGCTTAATATCCAAATAGTATTTTAAGTTTTAGTATATGACGTGCTTTGAAAATGTAAATATCATTTAATCACTAATCTATGTTTATTCCCAAACATAGAATTTTTCACACATTTTCGTTGATGGTAACGGGGAAGAAAAAAATTAGACATATTGACAGGGGTCTACTTAGAAATAGGAAAAGCAACAAATATATTGTTCTTAATGCTGAATGATTGTCTTCATAAAAAAGAAAGAGAATATTAGAACTTTCTTTCTATGTTTTGACGATGATAAAACATTTTAGTATAAATGCTTAATTAAAGATTTTCAAGGATTTAAAATGAAGTTTACAAATTTATGGAGTTAATATATGAAGGTTTATACTTATAATACAAAGAATGTACCATTCCACCAAAGATAATTTTAAGTGAAAAGTCTTTTATGTAGAATTTCGCTTATAAATTTGTAGATTTTATAAGTGTAATAAATAAAGAACTAGAATCTTGTAGAATGATAACAATAATAATAATAACCACTAAAAAGTTAGCTGTAATGCTCGCGATCAGTGAAGGACTTTGTTTCTTTGATTATACATACGAGTGTTACGACACGCACTTCGTGCTTGAATTGAATTGTTTGCCTTATAAATTATATATGTTTAAATCAGTCAAAAAAATGATTTTTTATTTTCAAGTAATATTAAGATTTGTATATTTGTGAAAAAGTATTTTGAATTTGTAAAGCATGTTTAATTGTTAGATCTTATTTTTAGGCGCGTTTGAATATGTAAAATAAGTTAATATTAGATCTTTTTTTAAGTAATTAAGATTTGATAATATATAGATGGACGTTTTTGGTGGTGCACGTTGATACTAAAAAAGTGTGACACCAAAGCTATTATAACTACGGGCGTTACGGCACGTACTTCACGCGTGAATTATTTTTTCATAAATTATGTATGTTTAACACATTTAAGATGAATGATTTATTCAAATATGTAGTCATATTTTTGCGATGAAATCATGTGTAGTTAGTTTGAATTTTTATTTAATGCTTCAACATCTAATTTTTTGTTAGTTTGAATTTTTATTTCTATCATTAATTAATAAAGATCGAATTTGTAAAAAAAGTTTATTTGTGAGATTTATTTTTTAAGTGATATTTAGATTTGGTAATACTCGTTGGTGTGGATTTTGAATTGGTAAAGAAATTTTGTTTATTCGATCCTATTTTTAAATAATAGTGAGATTTAGTCATATTTATAAAAGAATATTTTGAATGGGTAAATGAAGTTTATTTATTAGATTCTAATTTTATGTGATATTAAGATTTGATAATATATGTAGAGGGGCATTTTTGGTAGTTCACGCTTACACAAAAAAAAATGTGACATCGGATGTATTACAACTATTACTAAAGATTATTAAAGATGTATCAATTAATTTAAGGTAGAAAAAATTGTCGATTAAAGTTTCTTAGGACTTCTTAATTCATCTTGTTGTCTTGTTATTCAAAAAGGCTTATCGTTTCAGTTATATTTATTCTTGTCGGGACAGGTCCAACATAAACTTACTTGGGCTCCGCCCAAATTTCATTAAAAGCATGCATTCAGCTCGGACAAGAATGCAAAGATTTTACAATGCATTTATGATTGATGGATTGGGCCACTAGCCCAAGAAATAAAATCTGTTTCGGCCAGGCTAAAAAGTCCATTAGTGGATGAAGTTTTGGAATTGCAGGTAATGGTCCTCCTAACATTTTCGGTTGACTTGCATTTTCATTTCGGGATTTAGTGGTTATCCTATAAATGAAAAATAATAGCTGGGCCCAAGAGACTAGTTGACACATTCGATAACCAAGTAAATTGAGGATCTGAAAAATCTGAAATCCGTCTATATCCGTATTCGAAATATGAAAAATTATCTGATATTCAAAAAAACGAATGTAGATATGGCAATATTCGTATCTGATAATTATCGATTTGGTTTTTATCAAAATTTTCATTATTTTTTTTGTGTATTATAATATATAAAATGATTATCATTTACTATTTTATCTATGTAAAAAATTAAAATACATACAAAAATCAATATTTGCTGTTTAAAATTATTTTTCCTTGCTTATTTATTATTTTTTTTATTTTTAATATCGAAATGGATTTACAATAACTCAAAATTTACTATTTATCTGTTTAGATTTATTAGTTGAGAACTGATCAAAGAATATTCGATATCCGTCCGCGTCGACGGATAAGGATATCCATATAGAAAATGATTTAATACTGATACTGATATGGCACTATCTGAATTCCAACTACCCAAGTATATGTACATTAAGTAACATATAAAGTATACATTAATTTAGTAAATACAAGAGCCAATCAACTAAGCAAGAAGTAGAAACTAAGACAAACCTGCTCTTTTTAAAAATTGATCGTAATTATGATTATGAAAAGACTATGACATATGGTATTAGACACTCAAAATACGAAGCAAAAATTAGATACAATAATGGTTTGTAATTTAAGGTTAAGAGGGTGTTTGGACAAGTATATTTTGAAAATCCAGTGAACCTTTTTGAAATTTATAAAGCTTAGCCAAGCATATTCTATGTATTTTCACTTGGCCATTCTCTCTTATTTCTACACTGAACGAACGAGTTCTGCATCCAGAAGAAGGATAATCAGCCATATAACCATTTTTCTGAAAGATCACAGACAAAATAAATGGAAAAGACTTTATCGTTTTATTTTAAAAATTATATAAAATTAAAAAGTTTTACCGTTTTATTTAATTTGCCGCACAAAACGGCAAAGATTTTGACATTTTAACCCATATTTTACAATAAAACATCAAACTCATTGTTGTTTTATTCATCGGTAATTTGTTCAGTCCACTAGACATGTATGATCGAATAGAACCAGACATGGACATGTGATCAAGTCATATCTGGTTGCATTGCGCTTAATTTAGTTCATTTTATCCCCCGAATAAAATATTTTATTTGTGCTCTAACAACCTTATTATATGTTTTTTTTTGCCTCGTATAGTAAGTTGATGCAGCTTAACATTCAAAGCTTTCATTTAGGAAAGAAGTGGATGGAGTCGGTGTTGTACCAAGGAATGATAATCTGTTAACTTCATTAGTGGGTAGAAAGTCTGGGCTTCAAGCCCATTTATTTATTTAATTTTAAAGTTATTTTTCTCAGTAGCCCATTGGTTTTGTTTTAAGTGAAAAGTCATTTATGTAGAATCTTGTTTGTAAATTTGTAGATTTTATAAGTGTAATAAATAAAGAATTAGAATCTTGAAAAGATAAATAAATAAGAAGTGCCGCTAAAAAGTTAGTTGTAATGTTTGCCAGGTTTGTTTCTTTGATTCTATGTGTGTCTCTATAGATAATATATATATGTGTATATATATATATATGTGTATATTATATATATATATATATATATATATATATATATAAAGCTAGTGAAAAGAAGAAATTTCAACTGCAGGAAATTAATTCAGGGTAGAAAAAATTGTGGACTTAAGTTTGTTTGGACTTCCTAATTCATCCTGCAGTCCTATCATTTAAAAAGGCTTATTGTTTAGTTATATTTATTCTTGTCAGGACCAGTCCAACATAAACCTGGGCTCGGCCCAATATTCATTAAAGGCATGTAGTGGTATAAAATAGTGTTATTTTTTCTATAATATCCCAAACTACTTTTCTACCCTCACTTTAATTCAAACCCGATAGCTTATCGGATCTATTCCTTTCCTAAGCCCACCTTTCGTACCTTTGAGAGTTGGATTCCTACTCTCTTTCTACAGAAGCAAATCCAATTTATTAATCCAAAAAATCTAATCTCAACCCAATTTGAAAGTTAAAAAATTTTGTTTTTTAGAACATGTCAAGAGCAAAAGGTGGTGAAGATTGAATGAAGATTGAGAGGATCAATTTCCACTTGAGAGTTTATTTTATACCGGTTTTGACTTGTTTTGAATGACTCTATATTTCTGGTGTTATCATAATTCGTCCTTGCAAATTATTTGAAAACCAGTTTTTGTTGGTTATAAAACTGGTGGAAACCGGTACACTGTAATTTTGATGGCAATTTTCGACCCATCAAATTGAAGTTATAGTGTAGAATTAATCTTCGTAAAATTAGATAACAAATATAAGAATATATATGTAATGTTATTTAAATGAAAAACTCTCAAAACCAATGTATGTTAAACTCTCAAGCATGTGTTGATTGGTTATAACAACACTTCATGTAGATCTTATGAAAATTCATTTAGCTGTCTTATTACTCAAAAAGGCTTATAGTGTCAGTTATATTTATTCTAGTCAGGACCAGTCCAATGCAAACTTTTGCTGGGCTTAGCCCAATATTGCAATAAAAGCAAGAAGTAGTCAGCAAACATATGTTGTTATTAAAATGTAATCCTAGTGGGCCTTTTCCTTACATTTGTCTGATAGCCCAGACCTAAGCCCAGCCCTCTTGTTTCTATTATATTTCTATTGCTTATATATGCAACAAGATAGTGATAGTTTTATGGAGACGTTGAATGGAGAAACATTTTAAATAAGTGTACTAATGAATACGGAAAAAAATGACAAGAAAACGAGAAAATGGATAAGGGAACAATAGTTTAAAATAGACTTGTTATACTTAAAATAGTCTCATACAAGAGACAGAGAGCGTTAAAAGTGATGTATACAAGTGTATGGAGTCAACATATTAAGGATTATACTAACAAATCAAAGCATGTAGAAGTCCAACGAAGGCATGTTTAAGGAAGATACATAGAAGCATTAAAATGGACACTGCAAACCTACAAAGACGTGCACAACCATTTAAGATTAACAAATAGAATTTAAAAATCTAATAGAGTGCAAAGGAAGATACATTTTGATATGCCCCGGCATACACGAGCTTTAAGACTATGAATCCGTTCTTTACGAAACGAACGGCGCATTTGAATGCGGAAGTGGGGTAAAAGAAGAATGTATTTGGCGATTGTATTTAAACGGAGTATATGAACGGGACAATTGATAAAAACAAAGAACAAATGACATAAACGGAGCAAATTTCTTCTTACAGCACAACGGGGCACCTAGTCCGTTATCGTTCTCCATGCATCGCGTTGACGAATCCTTAATTTTTAGGGTTGTTAAAATTTGAAAGCCTTGATTTCTAACGTAGGTATGGCATATTCGGTGATTAATGGCTACGTGAAGAGGAAGAAGAGATATTAAGTAGCATGTTTATTAATTAGACATGATGAAAGTTTATTATAGTATAGGAAAGCACATTTCTGGATGCTTTTATCAACACAGTTTTTTAAAGGTTGAGACTCAATTATATTCCGTCTCTTCCGATTCATTTTTTTGAGAAATCATGTGTCTTTGTTGGCATTCAACACCACAATAAACAAGCAGATACTTTAGTTATATAGCATGGTAAGTATAGGGTTTTCCTCAGCCATGGGGGAAAATCTCTCCCCTCACAGAATCTCCCTCATATTTCTTCCTCAAATCTTCTAAACAGACCACCTGAATCTCATATCAGAGAATCAAGCAATGGAATCATCATAGATGAGGATGAGTTTCAATTGGTTCAATCAAGATCACAAAAGAAACGACAACCCTTTATGCCTGGATATCTGAGAAATTCGCGGGGCAGCTATACTCAAACAAAGAAGACAGATGGTCAGAATTCAACCATCCCTCCTCTAAATTCAAGAAATCAATCGTATCAACCAAAGAAACCCACAAATTTATCTCTGAACAAGACGCAAGGGCAAAAATCTTGGGCTGAAATCGTTTCTGAGCAATCTAAAGAACCTAACAATGATGAATGCAACCTTGAAACTATTGCTCCTATCAAAATCAATAGTAAGAAATTCGGTTTGATAAAAGAATCTGTTTGCAAAAGAGCAACTGATTGTTGGAGCAATTCGATTTTGGTTTATGTTGTTGGTACCAAACCGTATTATACATTTTTCAAAGCTTACATTCAACGTGTTTGGAAACCTGTTGGAGAATTTGAAATTTTTACTAGAGAAAATGGGTTTTTTATTGTTAAATTCAAAGAAGTTCAAGATTGCGATTCGATCATTCAGAATGGCCCATACTTTTATAATGGAAAGCTCATCATAATGAGAAGATGGTCTGATTCCCTTAATATGGATAGGGATCTCCTTAGTACGATGCCGATATGGGTTAAGCTACCCAATGTTAATCTCAAACTTTGGGATCGCGAAGCCTTCAGCGTAATGGCCAGCATTATTGGAAAACCCATTAAGATGGATGCAGCTACAACCTTGAAAACGAGATTGAATTATGCTCGTCTTCTGGTGGAGGTATCTGCAAATGATGAACTTCCTCAAGAAATAAATCTTACGTTATACAATGGAGAAAACATCACCCAAAAGATTGAGTACGAATGGGTTCCACCGAAGTGTAGCATCTGTAAATGTTTTGGACACATCAGAGAACAATGTGTCACAGAACAAAGATGGATACCCAAAGCTCACAATCAAAATAAGGAAATAGTCATTGATCAAGAAAATGATGCAGATACAACTCTTCAAAATTCGCATCTCAACGAAGAGATACTAAAAGAATCAAATATTCAAAAGAATAAAGATCGAATCAACCAGAATGGTATCATATTCGATCAAGAAACAACATCTCTTTTGCTCACTGATAGGGCTGTAAATTTTGTATGAGTGTCTGATGTCCGTTCGTGTCCGTAACCGAAATACGTCCGTCCGAGTCCGTTCGATTTTCATTTAGGACACGAGCTAGGACATGAAAATTTGTACGAGAAAAAATATTGTCCGGTCCAAGTTCATTCGAATTCGTCCGAATTTCTTATAGTTCAGTATATCTGATGGAAATTCTATTAAACAACATAAAATTTGATGTAAATAACATTGTCCGTCCGTGTCTGTTCGGGTCCGTGTCCGAAAAATGTATGTACGAGTCCGTCCGATTTCATTTAGGACACGAGCTAGGACAACAAAATTTGTACGAACATAAATCTCGTCCAGTCCATGTCCGGTCCGATTTTATTTAGGACATAAACTGAACACACCTCCGTCCGGTCCGGTCCGACCGATTTACACCCCTACTCACTGATCAAGATGACCAGATCCTTGCTCAGGAAGTTCATCATACAGGGAAAATAATAGAAAATTCAAAAGACAGTTCTCAACGCAGATCAGAGGAGGGAATCTATAGTAAAGAGGTCTTTAACTCTGAAATCCCCCCAATTTCAGAGTTATGTTTAATTACAAAAAATCATGAGACTGACACAAACAATATCCAGCCTTTGTGCGCCAACCAGAGTCCTGAATTTACAATGGAGAGTGAACCACCATCAGATAATGCTGCAGAAGTTGAGGACAATGGTGGCATCCACTCAACCTTGCCTCGCAATACTGAGGAGTTTGACATCTCTCGCATTCTAATTCCAGAAAGTTATATTGTATCTGCATCTGATAATGTTATGGGGGAACTTGAAAAACAATTTGATATATCAGAATTACATATTCCGAAGACTAAAGCTATTGGTAAACTAAATAGCACAGGCAAAGGGAAAAAAGCTTTTGGGCAAAAATACATATCAATCAATCCAGACTGGAATGAAATGACCACAAGACTGAAAGCTAAAAGATCTGAGAAGAAGAGAAAGGGTAAGGGTAGCAGTGTATCAGGTTCAATCTGAAACCTTGATTCTTTTATGTTTTCCCTTTATCATTATTTTTTATGACTATCATGGCATGGAATGTTAGGGGTATGAATTCCCCTGCTAAACAAACTGACATTCTAAATATGGTTAGAATTTACAAACCATCTGTAGTTGCACTCATTGAAAACAAGATGGATGACAATAATACTGAAAAATTCTGTTTTAAACTCTCCAATAACTAGAAATCCATTAATAATAATGATTGTGGTAGTAAAGGTAGAATCCTTGTCATTTGGGATTCTAATATTTGGAAGTTGGTTAATGTTAATAAAGATATTCAATTTATTGACTGTAACTTCAAAAATGTTGGTGGTTTCTCGCTTCAAATAACTAACATTTATGGTAGCAATTTTAAAAATGAAAGAAACAGTCTATGGTATAGATTAAAAGCTCTCAATCAAAGCTATGATTTTCCTTGGATTATTTTGGGTGACTTTAATACTGTTTTTCATGCCAATGAAAAATTTGGTGGCAATAAAATCCCCCACAATAAGCTTGAAAAAATTAATAAATTTTTACTTGAATCTGGGCTTATTGAACCTAATATGAATGGCAATAAATACACTTGGAAATCTGGAAAGGAGAAAAACATTCACTGTAAGCTTGATAGAGTGTTAATTAATGGAAAATTTTGTAATGCTTTTCCAAATTTCTGTTGTTACTCTATTGAGCAAAACACTAGTGACCATACCCCTTTACTGATAAACTTTTTTCAAAATCATACTACTACTACTAATAATAATAATAAAGCTGCTCCTTTTAGATTTAAAAATGGGTGGGTCTTAAACAATGAGTATAATGATATTATAAAAGATTGTTTTAATTTTACAAATAGTGGATCTTTTCAAGTCCAGTTTAACATGTTTCTTAAGAATACTAAAAGCAAAATTAAGATCTGGAATAAGGCCAACTCTAGTAAGAATGACTGTCTAAATAATTTAAGGGAAGAAGGGAAATTTTTACAAAAACTTGCTGATGATAATCCAGGCAATTCTGATATAATTGACAAATTCTTTTCTAATCAAGCTAAGCTTTCTCATGAACTTTATATTAACACTATCAATCATAAACAAAAAGCTAAAGTTGATTGGCTTACTATGGGGGATGAGTGCACCAAATTTTTTCATGCTAAAATGAGCTGCAGAAAGCATATCAACAATATTGGCAAAATCATTGACAGTAAAGGGGAGTGCATAAATAACTTTGAAAAAATTGTCAATGAAGCTATTAATTACTATTCGCATTTATATTTCTCTAACTATAATGAAATTAGCTTTCCCAATATTGTGTGTAAGAATGTGTTAAAGGATAATGCTACTGACATCTTACTTGCTCCTGTTAATATAGACGAAATCAAAGCTATTATTTTTAATGCAAGAGATAATAAAAGTCCTGGTCCAGATGGGTTCAATGCTAAATTTTTCAAAACTCACTGGGATAATATCAAAGATTTTATTTCTAATGTAGTTAATGAATTTATGAATGATGGTAAATTGCTCAAAAGTTTTAATCATACTTTCATTACCTTAATCCCTAAAAACAAAAATCCAACTTGTATAGAAGATTATAGACCTATATCTTGTTGCAATTTTGTCTACAAAATCATTGCTACTATTTTAAGTAATAGAATTAAGCTATTTCTCCCCTTTTTAATTTCTGAAAATCAATGTGCTTATATACCTGGCAGATTAATTTATGAAAACTCTTTGCTAGCACATGAAATGGTCAGGAATTTCAATTATAAAAAAGGGGATAAAATTTGTCTCAAAGTGGATCTTCAAAAAGCTTATGATAAAGTTAACAGAAATTTTATTATCCATATCATGAAATGCATGAATTTTCCTGATAAATTTTGTAGGTTAATTTTTGAATGCATAAATACTCCCACCTTCTCGATTTTATTTCAAGGTAAACCTGAGGGTTTCATCAAGAGTAACAGGGGTATTAGACAGGGAGACCCTCTTTCTCCCTATCCTTTTACTTTAGCCATGGAATATTTTTCTATTCTTATTGATATTGAAACTATCAAAAACAATATTTCTCCAATTAATAGAGTTCAACCATCCATTACTCACCTGATTTATGCTGATGATCTTATGTTGTTCTCTAAAGCTAACAAAGATAATGCAGAGGCCATTAGTGAGATTTTTGAAAAAATGTATAATTATGCTGGTTTTAAAATTAATGAATTTAAAACAAAAGCATACTTTAGTAAACACTGCAAATACAAAAATGAAGTTCTAGAAGTTCTTAAAGTCAATGAAGGTAATCTTCCTATTAAATATCTTGGGCTTCCTTTATCTGCTAATCATATAAAAGATAGTGATTGTTCCTATCTGATAGATAATATTCAAAGCAAAATGGAAACTTGGTCATGCAAGCTTCTATCCATTGCTGGTAGGATTGAATTAATCAAAACTGTTGTCTATGCTATTATTTTATACAGGAAATTATTGTCAAGGACAAAAATTCTCAGTATTTTAGCCTCAAGGACAGACCTTCAGTATTTTAGCTTGAAGGACAACTTTCTTTAGGTATCAGTTTTTAAGTTTTTAGGTATCAGTTTGTAGTTATCGGTAGCAGTTTTTAGGTATCAGTTTTTAGTATGGTAGCAGTTTTGGAAAAATGTTTGTCCTTATGAATAATTTTTAAAGAATGTTTGTCCTTATGAAAAAATTTTAGGAGAATGTTTGTCCTTGTGGGTAAAATATTGAGGTCGTGTCCTTGAGGCTAAAAATATACAAATTTTTGTCCTTTAAATTAATTTTCCCTATTTTATATTGGTTTCAAACACACCACATCCCTATTGCTATAATTAAAAAATTGAAAGCAGATGTGCTGAATTTCTTTGGGGTGGAAAATACCATAAAATCAGTTGGGACAAAGTATGCAAACCCAAAAATGAAGGTGGGCTTGGTATCAGAAATCTTAATGATCTCAATTTAACTTGTCAATTAAAGCTTTTTTGGAGATTTATAAGTGGAGATTCTTTATGGACCAAATGGATGACTTGTAAATATCTCAAAAATGGTAATTTTTGGACAATTTTACCAAAAAATAATCAATCAAATGCATGGAATCAAATTTTAAAATGCAGAGATTTAGGAAAATCTCTAATTCAAAGAAAATTCAAATCTGGTTGTGAAACTAGTCTTTGTTCGATCCTTGGTTTCAAAATGACTCTTTTATTAATAGAGTAGGATGGGATAATCTTGTCATTTGTGGTGAAGCTAAAGCTAATGTAAATGTCATAATTAAAAATAATCAGTGGCAGCCTCATCTCCATCTAATTACTAATCCTCATAAAAACTTTATTACTAATATCCCTTTAGACCCTAATGCAGAAAGTGATAATTGGGAATGGTTAGCTAGCATCAAAGGTAAGTTCTCCTTTAAGAAAACTTGGGAGCATATTAGAAACAAGCAGCCTACTGTTGAGTGGTATAAGTGCATTTGGAACAAGGTGAATAATCCTAAGATGGCTATTTGTACATATTTTGCTATCAAAAACAGATTGCCAACTCTGGATATAATAAATAAATGGGGGAGGAATAATCTTTCACTTTGTTCCTTATGCAACTTAGAGAATGAAACTGTTACTCACTTATTTTTTGAATGCAGTTTCAGTTATTACATATGGAGCTAGATTAAAACTAAGCTGAGCATATACAATGAAAGCAGCATGGATCTAAAGCAGATTATCATGGATATCTACAAACATTTTAAAGGAAAAATCTCTTGAAAGAGATCTTACTCATGTTCTAATTACCACAACAGTTTATCATATTTGGAAAGAGAGAAATAATCGTACTCATAACAAGCTGAAAATGTCTAAAGAGCAAAGATGGCTTATTATAGAGAATGACAGCAGGATTATTCTTCAGAAATCAAAGAAAAAAGTTAAAGATCAAACCAAATTTGACTTCCTTGCGGATTTATGGAGCAAAGAAGCTGGTAGCAAGTATATAGAACATTATCTCCTCAATCCGAAGGCATATCAAAATGACTTAAGCTTTCATCAGCAATCTACCCAAAGCGACAAAGAGCTCCAAATCACCAGGCATCTTAGAGCTGATGATAATAGCTACAGATCTACAGATCTGGGTCGCGATGACACCAGATCTGTAAATCTTAGCTTGAGAAACCAAATAGCTGGCTTGAACAACTACACCAACTCTAGCAAAGCCGATAGCAGCATGAGAAACAAGCTCAATAAAGGGCTTTCGTATTGGGAAAGGGGAGAAAGCAGCAGAAAGGGGAAGACAAAGGAGATCTAATCTCTCGCGATTGAGTATATCTCGTCGCCATTTTTTCTGCTTTGTATATGTTGTGTGAATTGTGTCGGCAACCCTAGGTAGGGTTTGTGTGTATTGGTGTTTACGGGTGTATTAGTTTATGCCCGGTATTGTTTGCTTGTAAACTTGGGCCGGGCCCTGTTACCTTCCTTCAAAAAAAACACCACAATAAATAACTCTAACATTGCCAATACAAATTGAACGCTTTCTGTGATCTCAAATTGCTATATTGCTCTCTAGATGCTCTGCATTCATACCCTCACTAAAATTATAAAAAACGATCAATTGTTTACTTACCTCAAACTTATTATAATTGATCTTTTAAAAAATCCTAACCCATATGTACATTTGTAGATTATTTGTTAGGGTCGTAGGATTATGTACTAAAAATAAAGATTAGTGTTTGAAGATACAATGTTGTTAAAGTTCTTCTACTTGAAAGTATTGAAAAGGCAAAGTGTATCTTGTTGCAAGTAGAGAAGCCTGTCAGATTACTAGTATTGTACTCTTATTCCTTCTGGCTAAGTGAGGAATTTGTGATAGTGATATCTAGGGGTGGGCATAAACCGCACCGCTATACGAAAACCGCCCGCTATACGGAAACCGCCCGCACCGAACCGCAAAAACGGTGCGGAAACACGCACCGAATCTTCCAACCAAAGCAAATATCCCAAATCGGACCGACCCGCATCGATACGGTTCGGTTGCAGGTTGGACGATTGAACCAACCATATTAAACCGGACCGAACCGAATATCTACACTAGTAATCTTATGATAAAAATATAAGCAACTTCAATCTTATTTTCGATTCTAACGATGTATATTCAATTTTTAGTGTATGTTATTATATTAATAATATTCGCTGTCATAAAGGAAGAAGTTATAGTTCTGGTATAATATTTTTCATCTCATTTTTTTTGGATAAATGTTAATTATAATCTTATTCTAGTCATTTTCTTTGATGATTATGCATCGATTAATGTGGATGTTTGGTTAATCTACCAAAAAACTCTTCCTTATAGCTAAATGTCAAATTGAAATATTCATACAGTTAAGAACTAATCTTTCATTTCAATATAATATTGTGTGTTTAACCTTTAAGTATAAAAGCTTCACACAGTTGTCTTCGTAAATTGATTGTTGATGGAAGTAATTCTCTTATTTCATATGTAATATGGGTTCAAACCAGACCGGACCGAAACCGAACCGTATTACATTCAAATCGAACCGAAACCTAACCGTTTAAAAGATTAGTATAATGGTTTGTATTTTTGAGTAACCGTTTGATGCGTCAAACCGCACCAAACTGACCCGCGCCCACCCTTAGTGATATCCATAGGAGACTGCGAGACTAAACGTAGGATTAAGAGTCCAAAGCACGACAAAATTAACTATGTGATTCACGTTTTCGGAGCTTACATATTACTTGATGTTGTGTTTTATTTTAATATTGTTGACCATATTCGATCAAGGATGTAAATTTTGTGTGAATATCCGACATTTGATCGGATCTGAAACAATAATGCATTCGATCTGTGTCCGTTCGATATTTTTCTACTGTCTCTACGTTATCCGTTCGTTGTTCGGTTAGTATGGATCATATTCGAACTTAAACTTATATGAATTATTTTCATCCGAATCTCTTAAAGGATAGGACACGAACATCAGCTGTGTTGGTCCATGTCGACCTGTTTACACCCCTATATTTGATCCATGCAAGACATTCAACCGGTATTAGAAATAGATCTCCTAGAAAATGAACGTGGGAGATTTAGACGATTGATGTAGGATAATAAGTATAGTCATTCATGCTACATACCGACTCATGATGAAGGAAACAAAACCGCCCAAGACATTGATGATGTACACTTTGCTTTTGCTCGATTATATGAATTTTCCAAAATACAGTTGATAAAAATAAAGATCTTAAAATTTTCACAAAGAAACATTAGCAAAACTTAATGGATGCGATCTTTAAACTGATATATTAAGAGTGTAGACACAAATTTTAAGGGAAGTCATTAATGAAAAAAACGCATGTGGAATCGGAACTCTTTACCAAGTGAAGTTAGTAATCAAAAAACTGAATTTTCCAAAGCTCAAAAAAATTCGTTGAAAAATTCTTTGGAAAACTATGATTTTAAAATAAGTAAAATAATTTTTAGAATTTAAGAATATTTAATTTTCAAAAAGATTCAATAATTTGAAGGGGATGTGATGATTTAGAGATTTCCTTAAATAACTTTGATTCCTAACTATTCTTTCATGTGCTTATTGAATAGATCCCTGAATATTATAACGTTTAATCTTTTCCTTCATTGGGGATCACTGCTTTCTTCTCCGAGAATGCCATGCAGTTAAAACGCTCATCGGTAGAGGTGGAAAAGGTTATGAAATAACAGGAAATTATTGTCAAGAATAAAATTTCTCAGCATTTTAGCATCAAGGACAGACCTTCAGTATTTTAGCCTGAAGGACAACTTTCTTTAGGTATCAGTTTTTATAATTTATACAGTTTTTAGGTATCAATTTTTAGTTATCGGTAGCAGTTTTTAGGTATCAGTTTTTAGTTCGGTAGCAGTTTTGGAAAAATGTCTGTCCTTATGAATAATTTTGAAAGAATGCTTGTCCTTATGAATAATGTTTAGGAGAATGTTTGTCCTTGTGGTTAAAATATTAAGGTCGTGTCCTTGAGGCTAAAAATATACAAATTTTTGTCCTTTAAATTAATTCCCCATATATCAAAAAATAACCGAGGTCCAAAATGTTTCATTAGTTATAAAATCAAATATTTAAAGTTAATTTATTCATATTTTTAAATCATTTGTTTTGGGAAAAAATATTGTTTAATCTTACATGACAAAACCAAAGAATATTATGATTTATGCGGACTAAATTTGGTGACTAAAATATATTTCTAACTTATATTGAGTGCTGATACCTTGAAATTAGGTCTTTACCCTAACTGTGTTGATTTGGTTTAAAGGGAATATGAGGTAATTCAGCCCGGACATGGAATCGGAATCTCAGTGAAAGTTGCACTTCTTTTCACTACGTTGCATTTCTTTTCACTACCGTGTCTCCAAGGGATAGTTGAACGAGCGACTCATAAATGGGTCGGACGAGCCAATAACTCGAACGCATTCGGCCCTTTTTTTGAGCAAGAATCATAACGCCTTCATCCAATTAATTCAAAAGTAGAAAACATTGGGGCCTAAAGTTTCTTAGGACTTCCTAATTCATCTTGTTGTTCTGTTATTGAAAAAGGTTTAGAGTCCGTTTGGTTTCATTTTTTATTTTGAGTTTTGTGTTTTCAATTTATACTAAGAAATAGCAAAAAGTAAGAGAAGAAGATTTATAATTCTTAGTCGTTGGGACGACCAACGAACAACGAAAGAGTTTGATTGTTCTCCGTGTTTTGTTATCTCTCGAAACACGAAAAATAAAATAAACTTATTTCTATTTTATATGTTAATTTCATTTTTCAAAATTGTTTGTTTTTCAACTATACATACAACGGACGCGTTTGTATAGACGAAAACACAAAACTAAAAACGACAAGTCAAATGGGGCCTTATTGTTTCAGTTATATCTGTTCTTGCCAGGACCTGCCGAAGTAAACTTACTTGTGCTCCGCCCTATATTCATTAATAGTAAGTATTCAGCTCAGAGAAGAATGCAAAGATTTTAATCTGTATTTGGGGCACTAGCCCATTGAAGTCAAATCTATTTGGCCAGGCTAAAAAGTCCATTAGTGGACGAAGTTTTGGGATTATAAAATCATATAAAAAGTTCCAATATTGTAGGTAATGGTCCATTTTAGTTGACTTATATTACATTAGGGTTGTCAATGGATACCTGAATATTCCGAAATTCGTCTACATCCGCATTCGAAAAGCGGATAAATATCCGATATCCGAAAAAAAGAATGCGGATATGGATATGAAGACATTAGCATCCGAAAATTATCCATGCGGTATTTTTCAAGATTATAGTTTAAATTATATGTAGTATAGTGAAATATATTTATTTATGGTTTTATTAAGTTGGAAGTTTATAATACACGCATTAAATGCATATTAACTGCTCAAAATTGTTGATATCATTATATTTGTTTATTTTTAACACTTCTATAATTAATATGATTGAAAAAAGTTTATGTTAAACTAAAATTTTCATTTATATTTCTTGATTTATCAGTCGTTAGCGGATAGAATAATTATCCGACATTTGTCCGTATCCGTGGATGCAGATATTCGATATTTAAAAATGATTTTAAATGCAGATGCGAATATGACATTATCTGCATCCAAAAGACCTATATTACATTTTCAATTGGTGATTTATCCTATAAATATAAAATAACAGGCTGGGTCCAAGAGACTAGTTGATACATGCATTGAAAACTAAATATACATCGAGTTACATATGAACTATGCGTTAATTTAGTGACTAAAAGAAGCCAATCAACTAAGAAAGAAGTAGCAACTAAGACAAACCTGCTCTTTTAAAAAATAGCTCGTAATCACCGTCAAAAGACTATGAAATATGGTATCAGACTGCAAGTTGAAGACCAGAATTGCACATAATCTGCTGAAGACATTGAAAATATGAATAAAATAAATTAGTTACAATAATGGTTTGTAATTTAAAATTAAGAGTGCGTTTGGATAAGTATATTTTGAAAATCCAATGAACATTTTAGAAATTTATAAAGCTTGGCTGAACATATTTTAAGTAGCATTACCGCTTATTAACAATTTTATTGCATGTTCTTATGCCTCCTATAGTGAGAATATGCTGAACATGCAAAGCTTCATTTAGTATAGAAGTGAATGAAGTCAGTGTTGTAACAAGGAATGATTATCTGTTAACTTCATTAGTTGTTAATGGGTCTAGGCTTCAAGCCCATATGAATTTAATTTTAAAGTTATTTTGCTTAGTAGCCCATTGTTTTTATTTTCCTTTAAAAGTCTTTTGGTAGAATATTGCTTGTAAATATGTAAATTTTAGGAGTGCAATAAATAAAGAATTCGAATCTTGTTAAAAAAATAACAACAAAATAAAAACAATAATAATAATAAAATTGAAAAAATTGAAAAATTAGCTGTGATGTTCGCCATCAGTGAATGACTTTGTTTCTCTAGTTCATATATAGTTATCAAATTAATGAAAAGAAGAATTTTAGGAGGAAATTAATTCAAGATAGAAAATTTTGGGGATTCAAGATAACGTATTAGCGTTTGGCTTGAAAACCAGTTTTGTGGTTTTCTTTTTCTACACGTACTTTCAAACGTACGGACAAAGAGAAAATGGTAGATTTGGAAAATGGTTTTAATATATAAAACTAAAAATGATTATTTTTTCTTGTTTTCTGCCTATCAAAGACAACCTTCTCCTTCACCCTTTTGTTGGAATGACTATGATTTTTCAACTTTTTCTCCCCCACGCCATAAAGATTGAAAACACAAAATAAAAAATGCATTTTCAAATAAAAAAATACATAAAAAACTTAGGACATCATAATTCATTTTGTTGTTTGAAAAATGGCTCAATGTTTCAGTTATACAATTTACCAATTAATAGATATTAAGCATACATATTCAAAGGTAGCTTAGTTTATTTAGTTTCTTTCATTGATGCTACAACCCATTGGTAGCCACAGTTTTGTACATAGTTCATTAATGCCAACACATTATATCAAGTACATAATAAAAAGAAAACACATTTGTTTTGAACAAGATTGGATATCGAGTTGGATATATGTAACAAATTACATAATTGCCACTAGGCATACTCCTAACTCTATTGAGTTGTAGGTAAGAAGTCTCGTTCCACAAGTTATGAGACTTTTATGAAACTGTTTCTATTCAAGGATAGGTAAAGGAACTGGTGTTTAAGATCACGTACTTAATATGAAAAGGTACATTGAGAAGCTACCCGACTTGGTAAAAAATGTTAGATATTTTTATACATAACATAAACCCTAAGATCTTAAATTGTAAGACTATCGCGTTTGTAATGAAACTAAATCAATTAAGCATACCTCCAGACATTTTGATGAAAAGAGCAATCTGATTCTATAATTGGAACTTTTATGGTTGTTTTCGAAATTGTTTCAATGAAGAAGGAAATTGGTTTCTCTCTCTTTGCATATAAGCTTAAGTTATGCGTTTTATTTCATTATCTTTCAGTAACCTTTTGTGATGGATAGAAGTCGGTACTTATACACAGAGAGAGGACCGACTTTCCAGATTCTTACTTAATCTTGATCGTCCATCAAGATCAAATCAATGAAAATTAATACTCTAAATTGTAACCGTTTTATTGATTAGCGTATTAATAGAAAAACTGATTTTGTAATGATCATATAGTGGAAAAGGAAACGTTTTAATTTTCCTTACATATTCCTATTAATGCCCATATAATGGGAAAGAAATATTCCTATTAATGACCACATTATAGGAAAGGAAACATTTAATTTTCCTTACAGTCTCCCACTCGGTCAATAGGAAGAAGATCCATTAAAATTTTCGTATTGAAATCATAAGGCGCACATGATATGCTAAACACTTCTTTAGTATGTTATCATAAGTGCCTTAGCTAATCTTGTTGTTAATGGGAGTCATAACATATACACATTATTTTGCAACATGCTTACTTCCATGTACTACGATATTGGAAACTTTGATAACTAGGCCGTAAATGAGATTAACTTAATGGTCACTTAATGTCTTGAAGTAAAGACTGTTCTTGTTGTCATTCATCTAAACATAAATATGTACACGTTACAAAACAAAAATAGCAGATGTTAAAAATATTAAGAGCTCAATAATTGTCATGCATGAGTACAAAACTAAATGGCATAAAATAATTATAATTAGAAACTATCTACAAGATCCATGCTTTCGGTATGTCTTTGAAAAGTCTTTGGAGGTAGTCATTTCATGAATATGTCTACCATTTGTAAATCTATTCTTATCGACTCAACAATAATTTTCTTTGGTTTAACATCATGCTTCAGTAATAGGTATTTTATGTCCATGTGTTTTGAACCCTTGGTTATCCTACCATGCTTGGAGAAAAAGGTAGCAGCTTCATTGTCATAGTAGAAAGTTAGCGGCTTAGAGATAATACTTAAAGCGCCAAAATGTGAGACAAAATTACACAACTATGTTCCCTGAATTGAAGCCTTATAACATGTCGTGTATTCAGCCATCATGGTGGATCCGAAAAGCAACTCAAATTTCTGGCTTCTCCATGATATTGCACCTCCATATAGTAGATACATATAGCCAAGAGTGCAAACCTTGGTGTCAGGACATCCAGCAAGGTCTGAATCTCAATAACCAGTCACTTGTAGGTGACCTGATTTTCTGTATGTGAGCATGTAATTCCTTATTCTATTTAGGTATCTCAATACTTTCTTTGAGCTTTCTAATAAGCGATTCCTAGGTTACTTTGAAATCTACCCAGCATACAACCAGCATGACTACCGTCAGGCCTAGTCAAACCTATGAATACATCAAACTCCCCACAAGAGATGCATCATAAGGATATTTAACCCTAATAATAATTCTATATCGACGGCACTGACTAAAGGAATCGATCCTGATTTTGAATTTGGCAACTGATTGGCTGGGAAACCCCCCGCGTCGCTGGACCGTTTCTACTCTAAAGCGGCCCAGTTCTTAAGAAGGGAAGATGCTAAACAATCCATGAAGAAGGATGGCGCGGGGCCCAGTGTAGAAAGCGTTTAAAGTAACATCGCTATGAAGAAAACCGGTGAGAGTTCCGGTAAAGTACAGTTAAATATACAGAATAAGCAGAATCAGTAAAAAGGCGATGGAAGTCAGGGTAAGAAGCGGGATCAAAATCGTGGACCGCGACGTAGAGCTCCCATGCTTGACACCTATACTCCTTTAAATACATCCCTGGAGAATGTGTACTTGCAAACCTGTAATACTAACCAATATAAGAAGTCTTCTCCGAAGCAGTCGTCCAAAAAGCAGATTCAATCTGGAAAATTATGTAGATTCCATGATTGCTTTGGTCATAATACCAATGAATGTCGCCATTTACAGGATATCATTAAGATGTTAATCCGAGATAGGAAATTGGAACAATTTGTTCGGGCAACGCAGGCTGGAGGTGCGGGCACATCAAACCAGAATAAAGTACCGAATCAGGCTAGACCAGAGGAACTCGTGCGTACTGGCGGGAGGTTGGTTATTAACATAGTAAGTGGTGGTCCTCACCCAGTGGATCAGAGCTAGAGGGAAATGGAGTCATATGCCAGTTCAATTAGGCATGTGGACTTCGAGTGTTGCAGTAACCTTGATAATGGGGCTCCTGTTAAACAACAAAAAAGATGACAGACGGCATCATTTTCCAAGACAGAGATGCCGATAGAGTCGAAGCCCCCACCATTGATCCACTAGTCATATCAGCTCATATAGGTCCTGCTTGGATGAAGAGGATCTTAGTGGACAGTGGAAGATCCGTGAATATTCTTTTCAAGCGAGCGTATGATCAAATGAAAATGGAAGCAAAGGACCTGAAGTCGTGTCAATCCTGTATACATGGTTTCAATGGAAGTGTGACTATACCCACTGGAATGGTGGAATTATCAGTGGAGTTGGGAGTTAGAGAACGCCGAAGAGTCCGGATGTTGCAGTTCATCGTGTTGGATATTAATTTATCGTATAATTCTTTCTTGGACCGACCGGCCCTGGCTGAATTTAGGACAGCTATTGCCCCTTGGTGTTTAACTTTGAAATTCCCCACTGACAACGGGATTGCAGTTGTTCAGGGAGATCAGGCGGCTGGACGCGCCTGTTATGTTATTGAGCTGCGGGAGGCACGGCGGAAAGAGAAGGGCAAGGACGTAGAGGAATCTCTCCGCGTCTATTTTATCGAAAATTGACAGCTAACGCCTGGGCCTAGGCCCGGGCGCCACAACCAATTCCTAAAAGATCTTGATCCAAGAGACGATGATAATGGAGAGGAAGTCAAAGACAGTCAGGCTTCCCCGACAGAGTTGACGATCGATGTTCTGATCGATGATGATGATGACTCCAGAATGATAAAGATCAGGTCTCAGCTAAGCTAACAGATGAAAGAGGAATTGGTTAAATTTCTCCAGGCAAACCTCGACGTGTTCGCCTGGACACACTCAGACATGTGTAGGATCTCGCCGGACATCGCGAGCCATACATTGAATATTGACCCGCGGCATGTCCCGGTCAAGCAGAAAAGGCACGGTATGGATCCAGAGATATCTGCCGCCTTGAAAGAAGAGGTGGATAAACTCAAGGCGAACGGGTTATCCGAGATGCATCATATCTAGAATGGGTATCCAACCCAGTGCTTGTCAGGAATCGAACGGGAAATGGAGAACTTGTGTGGAATACTCAGACCTAAATAAAGCATGCCCTAAAGATAGCTTCCCGCTTCCCATAATTGACCAGCTTGTAGATTCAACGATCGGACACAAGCTCTTGTCTTTTATGGATGCGTATTCTGGCTACAATCAGATACCAATGAACCTACCCGATCAGGAGCATACCAGCTTTGTCACCGATCTTGGACTCTATTGTTACAAAGTGATGCCGTTTGGACTTAAGAACACTAGGGCGACCTATCAAAGACTTTTCAATCGAATGTTTGCTAGTTAGATCGAAAAAACTACGGAGGTGTACGTGGACGATATGCTTGTAAAGTCGCAACTCTCCGTCGATCATGTCAAAGACCTAGAAAAAATGTTCAACATCCTCCGAGAGTACCGAATGAAGCTCAACCCATTGAAGTGTAACTTCAGAGTCGCATCCGGAAAATTCCTTGGATTCATTGTCAACGCTCGAGGAATTGAGGCCAATCCTGAGAAGTTCTGGGCGATTCGGAATCTCAAGACTCCAAGAACAATAAAGCAAGTACAGAGCCTCAACGGAAAGGTAGCAGCATTGAGCAGATTCATCTCCAAATCCACCGACAAGTGCATTCCCTTCTTCGATCTGATCAGGAAAGGAAAGCGGAACTTTGAATGGACTGAGTAGTGTGAGAGCGCATTCCGAGCATTGGTTCAGCACCTAGCTACGCTGCTTATTCTATCCAAGCCGGTTGATTATGAGAGACTATACATCTATCTGGTAGTGTCCGAGAATGCAATCAGTGTTGCATTAATTCAGAAGGAGGATCGGATACAACGACCGGTCTATTACATTAACAAACGATTGAACGAAGCAGAGAGAAACTATCTGAAGTTGGAAAAGCTGGCCTACTGTCTCATCATTGCCTCAAGAAAGCTCCCTCCCTACTTTCAGGCTCATCCTATCACAGTCTACACCGACCAGCCTTTACGATAGGTCCTTACGTGGCCTGAGACGTCTGGTAGGTTGCTAAAGTGGAACATCGAGTTGAGTTAGTTTGATATTGCTTACACACCAAGGCGGGCTATTCAAGGACAAGTTCTGGTGGATTTCATTGCTGAATTCACTATCCCAGAGGATTTTCCCGAGACCAGTGAATCTCCTAGATACATATGGAAACTCTATACAGATGGTGCATTGAACGACCGCTGCTTAGGAGCTGGAGTTGTGCTTGAAACCCCAGAAGGTCGATTCGTATGTTATGCTTTGAGGTTTGATTTCCGTGCAACCAATAACGAGGCCGAATACGAAGCTTTATTTGCTGGACTCTGACTCGCCAGAGACTTGAGAATTATTGTTGTGGAGATTTACTACGATTCGCAATTGGTCGTATGTCAAGTTCAGGGAGAATACCAAGCTAGAGACCAGAGGTTGGCTGCTTATCTTGCTCAGGTCTAGGAAGTATTGAATCAGTTCGATTATTATGCCATCTATTGCATACGCCGAGATCATAACTAGAAGGCCGATTCTCTAGCAAAACTGGCCAGCACCGGTGAAGCAAAGCAAATGGGACTTGTCCCTGTTGAGACACTTACCACTCCGAGTATCGATCAGATGGAGACAAACTAGGTTTATGAAGCCACACCCGAGAAAGAGTCATGGATGACCCCTTTCAGAAACTATCTCGAGCATGGAGCTTTGCCCGAGCGCAGAAGTGAGAAATGACAAGTTGTTCGGAAAGCTTCACGATTCATTATCCAGAATGGAGTCATGTATAGAAGAGGATACTCTATTCCTTTACTCCGGTGTATCGCCCACGACGAAATCAAACGAGTATTATATGATGTGCATGAGGGAGAATGTGGCGATCACACTGGGGGGCAAGCCCTTGCTAAGAAGATACTCCGATATGGGTATTATTGGCCGACTGTGAATCAGGACGCATTAGACTACGCCAAGAAGTGTGACAGATGTTAGAAGCATGCTCGGACACCAAGAGCCCCGCCTTCTAAAATTACTCAAATGGTCAGTCCATGGCCGTTCGCCACGTGGGGTATCGATATAATTGGATCTTTACCTCTAGCTAAAGATGGTGCGAAGTATGCATCGTTGCAGTTGACTACTTTACCAAATGGGTGGAAACTGAGCCCCCTGCAACTATCACGACGAAGAAAGTAATCAACTTTGTTGTCCGCAACATCATTTGTCTTTTTGGCCTCCAACATACCATTATCACTAACAATAAAGCCCAATTCGACAGTGTCGAGTTTAAGAACTTCTGTCAATGTTTCCACATTCAGAAGAAGTTCTCAGCAGTTGCTCACCTTCAAGCGAATGGACAGGTCGAAGCTGTTAACAAACTTATCAAATCCATTCTGAAAAAATGACTGGAAAAGGCCGAAGGCTAATGGGTCAACAAGCTTCCCATGGCCCTATGGGCATACCAAACTACCCACAAATCTGCAACCGACCACACTCCATTTTCACTTTCCTACGGCTCAGAAGCCGTTATTCCGGTCGAATTGGAAGTACCTTCTCATCGTGTGACTTACTATGATCCGAAGACAAATGCTATATTACTTGCCGAATCTCTGGACTTATTAGATGAGAACCGTTAAGAGGCTGATTTGAGGGCAACCGCACACCAAAGTCGAGTCGCCCGATTGTACAATGCTAAGGTCCGACCTCGAACCTTTGAACTTGGCGATCTCATGCTCAAGAGAATTTATCCGACCCCTTCGCATATGAAGCCAACATGGGAAGGACCGTATGTTATCAAACGGAGACTTGGAGACGACACATTCAAATTGTCGGCCATCGATGGTCTCACTTTGCCGAGAACTTGGAACCTCGAAAGTCTTCGTCGCTACTACACATAACATGCTTTGTTTATTCATTTAGTCTGCTTTTCATTTGCAATTTGTTTATGCATTTCGAAATTTGAACTTGTAATAAGGCAACTGACTTTGCCGTACTTTCTTATTTCAGCAATAAAATGCAATCTCTTCGAGCCAGTGTAGTGATTCTTGAAATGTGTCATGCGACCATCACAATGCACAGAGAGCTAAGTTCCATCCTATGGTGGGACTTATTCAAATAGGGAGTGACTGTGATATGATCGGTCACTCGCTAAGTGAAACCAAAGCTTGGGAGCAAGCTGTCACACTGAAGCTAAAAAAGGATTGATACACGACAATCCTCTAACTAACTCCGGCTCCAAGAGTGCGAGCTGGGGTATAAACTTAAAATCCAAAACGCGGGCTCGAGCAGGGTAGATCCATCCACCCATGACTTCACCCATGTGTAATCTAAACTCGAGGAGGATGGATCTGTCCATCTATGACTTCACTTGTTTATTCAGGATGGATGTGATCTGACCATCCATGATCCTGATCAGTTTATCGTTCCCAGAGTGCGAACGAGATCTCAAAACTCAAAACATATGTGATCAATCGTCCGTTAACTGACTCCAGATTCCCAGAGCGTGAACTGAAGTATAAACATTAATTGGATGTGACTGACCACCCACAACTAACTCTAAGTCCCAGACCGTGGACTGGAGTATAAACACAAAATTGGGTGTGACTGACCGCCCGCCTACAAATCAACCTAAGACCCTAGAGTGTGGATGCAATTTCGATTATCAAAACAGGTGTGACTGACCGCCCGAAAAACAACTTAAGCCCCCAGAGTGTGGACGTAACTTTAAACATTAAGCAGGCGCGACCGACCGCCAGCTTGCGAGTTCAATCCCTAGAGTGTGGATGCGATTGTCAATACATGAGCGAGTGTGATCCGACCACTCGAACTCATCTCACAACAACTTAGTTCCGACTAAGTAAAATTAGAAGTGTCGAAAGTGAAAAGCAATCATCGTCCGACCACTTCAACTCGTCCCCAGGACTGGGGGCATAACTCGAGCACCAGCTATCGATTGAGATAGTACAACATTGGGGATCGACTTAACGTTTGTTTATGGCTCGGAGCCATGACTCCGAGACTTAACAGCTGAACACGAGTCCTATCCAAAAGATTTAAACTTCACAAGTGTACTGAATAAAGATTCAAGTGCTGAAACACTTAGGCAAAAAAACTCAGAGTTTTGCCAAAAAAGCGAAAGGAGATTTTATTTCATCTATTCTTTGGAGATAAAGTACAAAAAAACTTATTCCAAAAATTCCTACTAGCAGGGGCCGAACCCGCATCTATACACGACCTACTGAAAGCAAAAAAGGAATTCCTACTTATATACCAAAAAGGGACACAAAGAAACATGTCTACTCCCTATTTTTCTTTTTCTTCTTCCCCTTCGGCGTCGATCCACTGGATCTACCGCTATGGTGCCGTTTCGAGCTCTTGCCTTTACCCAGCTTATCCCTAGCCGGGGGAAGAATTGTAATCTCCTCCTCCAAAGTCACGGAAATTGGAACGCTTTCGGAATGCATGGTCGGAGGGAAAGGGGCACTTTCTACATGAGGAGACACGGGGGTGCCCCAGTGATGATGATTGTACCACCCGGAGAGACCATGCGTAAAGGAGCCGAGCCAGGACCTGCCATACCACCTCCCATACTACCACCCACCGCGGCGCTTTCCATCTCGGCACTAATCTCCGCTATTATCAACTCATCATGAGCTGCTTGAGTGTCCGGTGGGATGCTGGCAGTTGGGGCCAAAGAGCTGGCCGTGAACACGCCTTCGCCCATGACAAAAGGCAAATTTATATAAGTGGATTGCTATGATGACTGAGGAGTTCTTCCACCATCTGTTCGTTGAAGATAAAAGCACTCACATGAACTTCCTCGGTCAATGAAGTAGCTGTAGTAGTCGTCACCTTTATCACGATAGCCTCCTGCTCTTAATGCTGCTCTTGGTTTGCAGGGGGCATGGCCGGTTCAGCTCCTACAACTGAATGGAGATAAGAGAAAATATTAGTGACTTATTATGATAACACTCCAGACTTTGAATAAATTCGATAAGTGTTCAGAATACCTTCCTCAAGTTGGCTCGTGGGTGGAGCCGGGACTTCTTCAGAAATGTGCTCACGAGCCGGAGACAATTGCGGTCGATCGGGATTGTAAGTAGGCACAGGTGGAGGATCGACTACAGGGGTAGATTTAGGTTAGGTTGGCAATAGAATTTTAGAACTTGTGACATGATGCTCAACACTAGAACCCTCTCTGGCCTCCAGATGCTGAGTGATGAGTTTCTCTCTTTCAAATGTAACGATGGCCTCGTGGAGAACTCTCCTCTCATCTTCAGTTAGCACCCAATTCTCCAAGTCAAACTCATCGATAGATTCAGCATGGTGTTTCACTTTTTCATCCGCAACCAAATGGCGCTAGGCATTGTGTAGATGAGTCGAATAATCATCCAGCCAACTCAGACCATGGTATTTCAAGACATTGGCGTTATAAGCAATTAGAAGATCTTTCATATCGCCTTCTAATCTAGCTTCGGCTTCCCCGACTTCGGCTTCAATCTTAGCCTTAGCCTCTTGAACCTTTAGCACTGCCACATCTCGCTCACCCCTGAGCTCCACTATTTGATCACAAGCATACTGAGCAATTCTGTTAGCTTCATCCTTTTCTTGGATGACTTCATCGTATTTCGCTTTAAGCTCTGTATGCTCCTTGAGCGCCCTATCCCTCTCGGTTGTAACGGTGGTGTTCCTGTAGCCCATATCGTCTACTAGCTTTAAATGCTCCTGCCTCATCCGCTCCATTTCCTTGTTGGCCTCATCAACTTTCTTCAGAGCCTCTGTTTCAGAATTCCTCAAAGTGTCATTTTCACTAGTGAGCACTATGACTATTCGATCTTTCTTGGCGATAGTTCCTTGTAGCTCTTCAATTGTCTTTGCCCACTAAAATGCCACAACCGAGGCCTTCTCTGCGGTTTTCTTCCACTCGCGATATTGGCTAAAGGCATGATAAACATGGTCGTGCACAATTTTCTTTGCCAAATCTGGAAGCACCATCAAATTTGGAGGGAAGTGGAAGCCCTCGAAACAAATGTTAGGAAACTCTCTTTTCAATTGGGTAATTCGAGCGGCTCCCTCCCCTGTGATTTCTATAGCCATTGAAGTGGTAGCGATAGAAGTTTTCGCCCCAGTTGCGTGGCGATGTTCGCCAGGCCTTGGAACTTGTGGAGGCCCTGGCTAGCATGAGGATCTAATAGTTTGTGTTCTGGAACTGGAGGGTGGCAATAAAACCTTGGGTGGAGGAGAGCATGATCGGCAGCGGCGCCTATCTCGCCTCTCTCTTTCCCTCTCTCTTTCTCTTTCTCTCTCCCTTTCCCTAGTTCTTTCTCTATCATAGTAATCTCTATCCTGGCTGTAATGACGGCGGAAATGGTCAGAATCATGCCTACGGGACTCCTTGTATGAACAAGACGATTAGTGTGCGGCGCAGAGGCTACCAAGCATAGATGGTTGCTTCGACATTGAATCCGCAGAGTGAAAAGAGAAACAAAGTTAGTTATCGCCGGAGATTGAACAGCTCATATATTTCGATTGTGTGATGCCATGAAGTGTATGCATGCATGTGTTAACCCCCCAACCAATCGGTTGTTGTATCCGTGCTTGGAGGAGTTGGCTTTCCTAAATCTAAGGCACTTTGAAGCCCTTCCAACCCGATGTTTTGTTAAAGAGATACATCATCCGGAATGGGACATAAATCATCCGGAATGGGACACTTGTAAACGCAATCTGAGTTCATTCGAACAAGTCCAAGAACAGATTTATGTCTTGGAGCTTTGTAGGCAACGGCCTTGCCTTTCCTTATCCCTTCTGAGTGTCGATGACTTTGGGAAGGCCTGGGTGCGGGTTCATCTCCAACGGGCGTATCCTCATCGTCACCTTTCTCGGTGATCACTATCCCAGGAACTCTCTTCCTAACTTGCCTTGCCGGAACTGCCCTAAGAGATCCTGCGAGCCCGATGCTTTGACTCCTGCCAATTAGCCCGATGACTCTCAATTTTTCATCTTTTAGAACTTCGTTAATTTCTCTGTCCTCAACGGGCACTCTTTGAAGAACCTTTATAATCTCTTTAAACCGGCCGCCCTCAGGTCGTGGAATCGAAGCTGTAAAAGAAAGAAAGTATTAGATTTGACATCAAATAAGATTATCCAGTCAATCGGCATAAAAGTTAAAGTACTTACGCCTGACTAGCCACCGTCTGACGATACCCGGTAGGCATCGGGCATAGAACCATTCAGTCTTGAAATAACTTAGCTTGGTCCACGCTCCGATCACGACCTAACAAGTTCCTAACTGCCTCTAAGAAGGTGAAAGATGGATTATCCCCTCGGCTCTTTATATTGAACAGGTACCGGACTCCCTCTGGAGTCGGGGGTCGAAAAAGATGCTCCATGAAGACGATAAATAAGCTGTTCAGCGAAGCATATCCATTCGGGTGCATCTGCGACGAAGCAATCCTTAAGTAGGATAACACTTCCTGGATGTATTGATTGAATGGAGGTAGTGGCACAACTATGCACGGGAATCTATTAAAAGCGGTACACACTTCTGGGGGAGAGTGGGGTCTGTCTTTTGCCTCTGGTAGTAGGACGTCATCCCTCGACAATCCGTGCCTTGTGCAAATCCTACCTAGCATTTATTCAGAGATATTAGATGGAACAGAGTCTTATGAATTCCCGATGAAGGCTGCTCCTGGTAGCTCATCCGGAGCTGGACTTATAACTTCGGCTGCGATAGCTGGCATCTCTATTATGAGAAGAGGCGGACTCTGAGCCTCCTGTTGTTGGGAACTTCTGGGTCCCATAACTAGTCAACTCAGCAAAAATCATCGTTAGATGACAATAAATCCATGATTCCCCCGGTGTGAAATGCATGAATGTGTTGTGCAATGCAATGCTATATGTTATTTAAGAAATTCTACGAAGATTGAGAAGTGTTTGAACAACGAGACTACAAAATTCAACTGGAATGACCGTCATCGCTGACCGTCACAACCGTGCCATCCAGACTTCGGAGATCGGCCCAAGTTAAAGTTCGTTAAATTTCGTCAAGTTATAGTTCCATCGACGAGCTTCGAAAGGCAGTCAAATATGCAGTGAAATGATTAAGTCCAATTATGCAAGGCAGAAGCTCGTCGGAGTCAAGTGTTCAACTATGCAAGGAGTATCGTATTCATCAAAATTCAACTCGGATCGATCACCAAAATCTTCACTTCGTATCGATCAGAAGACCTTCACCTCGTATCGATCAGGGAACCATCACCTCGTATCAATCCCAGAGTATCATCTCGTATCGAACATTAGAGGCCAATTTGTATCGATGTCATATCCTTGCTTCATGTCAATTAGTGTTAACACCTTCGTATCGATCGTCATTTTGTATTAGTCAATCGATACGTAGTTCCACCAGCAATCGATATGAAGCACGAGTTTCCCTCGATACGAAATCACGCTGCAACCTGGATCGATACGAGCTTCTTCCTTTAACCCAACATTTCCGGATCGATACAAACTCCACTCCCCATATCAATACGAGCATCCTCTTCGTGTCCTCACACTCCTTCTTCTCCAAATCCACTCAGGCGTCATCTCCTCCTTCTCCAAACCCATTCTGACCATCCGCGGCTATCACACCAGAATTGGTTACGAAAATGGCTAGAATGACAAAAGATTTGGGTCTTATTGATTTTAGTGTAGATTCGTTGATTAATTACCTAGAATTAGTGATTGGTTTGGAGATTTGAAGGCATGATTCGATTGAGAAGCAAAGACAGTTCTGTATTTTACTTTGTTCAGAGCAATACGAAAGCAAGGCAAGAGAGTAAGTAAATGGGAAAAATGCTAAGTACAGAGCCTTATATACTAAGGAAGTGTCCATTCGTCTCCCAGTCACTATGACCGGTTGAAACAGTTCCTCCTCCAATCGATATGAAGACGGTCTTTTTTCGTATCCATTCTACATCGATTCGAAGCAACTATTGTTCGTACCCATCAGGCAACCGAGACGAAACATGAAGCAAATGCCAATCGAGTTGTTCGTACCCAATAAGAATGCATCGATACGAACTGCTTTGTTCGTATCCATCAACATAAAGCCCATGAAGACCTGTATCCATCAATACGAAATGTTTTGAAAAACCAACCAATTCATGTCGATTGTCATCGATACGAATACGATTTTTCAACTCTTCACATCGACCCAGGCGAGGATCGATACGAAGAAATACTCTAAAACAACCATCAAGCGTTGTTACAATTTGCATTTCACATAGATTCAAGAGAGGATCGATACTAATTCGATACAAAAAACTTGACAACGACTCGTGAACGTGCAAACGTTAACGGGAGTCAGGTTAACATACATGCATGTATGATGGTCTAATATTCGATTTTGAAAATTGATAGGAAATGAATGCTCACCTAATGGAAATCACAACGGTAACCAACAAACTGCTAGCACTCAACACTCAGTTACAACAATGCACAGTACAATCGTTGGCAGTCCACAATTCAGTCTTTATATTACCAAGAAACAATCAAAGGTTACATCTTTTGGCGAAAAGACGACGACTACTCATCAAATCAGATAGAACCTTTCGGACAGAAGGTTGCAGATTTTCAAAGCACGCCATATTCACACAAGACATACTTTGGGGGGAAAATGTTATCCCACCTTTTGGTAAGGCCATGACAACAAGAACTTAACCAGAAACCAAGGACAGTCTGTACCGAAAATCGGTTATACACTGGTTCACTATGGATGCTGGTAAATTCTGCCCGAGTCCGGATCGAGCTATAGTCGATACGACGCAACAAGCAATGCTATAAAAGCCAACGTTCCAAATTTCAGATCAATCGGAGTTCGTATACTAAGGATACAGATCGATTAAGTTTCATGAGGAACACATTCCATTCATAACCATCCCATCCTTGTCCACCAAATCTCGAGTGAAACATAATTGGTTCATATCCATGAAGGAAACCCCACATTCATACCCCTCAGACATTACCTTCCTTTATATCCAACAAATCGGAGCTATTTCATATCCATCAAATTAACACCCTTCGTATCCATCAATGACCGACATCATGTAACGGTCCCCTAAATGCACCTTGTGTATCGGTTCTCACATACGTGATTCGATCGATCGTCACTGATCGATACGAGAGTGCCATATATTATCGATACCAGATCGAATGCTTCATAATCGATACGAAGGGCCACTTATCAATCAATACGAAGAGGCTATCCACGAGCGATACGAAATGGATTGTAGTGTATGGTTACAAATGAAGCTATATTGGTCGATACGAACAAGGCCTAGAAGGAAGGATGACTCGGTCGCTCGGCATGAAGAGTGGATCGATCCTAGAAGATAGCGCTACGTCATCTAGCAATCACGTGCGTCCCATGGATACGAATGGAAGTGATACGAACGTATCGCTACGAGATCGACTACACATTGAAAACACAAACTTGCATCGATCACAACTCAAAATCTACAAGTCCAAATGCCACCAAATTTTCACAGGAGCTTGTGTATTACCTCAAGAATGTACCTGATTGATCTCAGCCCAAAAAGATCATTTCTTGATCAATACGAATTGGATACGTATCGATCATGGATCGAGTCAAAATGACCAGGGATCGATCACGTAGGCCCACCCATGTGAGAGAAGGAGTCTTCCGAGTTTGGGGTGAGATATTTGCAGCCTACACCTATAAATAGCAGTCCAAGGGCTTTAGAAAAGGGACTTTTTGGATGCTGGAACGCCAATACTCTGCCGAAATCATCGTTTTATCTCGATTGTACTGTTATAAACATCTGTAATCAGTGAGAGTTATCAATAAACATCAAACTTTCTACAGTGGACGTAGGCTACAACACCGAACCACTCTACATCCCTGTGTTTTCATACTTCTGTTTGTCTGTTTTTGGTGTGTTTGTTAGATTTGCCTCATTTTCCGTTTATATTCTTCACTTTAATCTCTTCAAACACGCCCGAAGAGTGTTGTGCCCAATTTTGACACAAACACCACTTAAACGATACAGGGTGAAAGCATAGTGATTCATGAAGTTATTCAACCAGAATCTAAGGATGTGATGTTGGATGATTGCTATTTTGAGATTAAAGAGCAAATAAGATATCTATTTGAATGTACCGATAGTAAATAAGGAAATAAAATTAGAATCAAGATGTAGATAAAAGTTGTTTTTCCTTGAAATGTTTGAGAACATTTATAGATGATATAAGGATGCTTCTGATAAGTTATTTCCATTTAAAACGAAGAGGAGTGAATTTTGGACGAAGAGGAAAGAACAGAGGAGACTATGACCAAAAGTTAAAAAAATTACTTAGAACAAATCATGTACTGACTTCGGGTCATCACAATAAAGACTTTGAGTTACGCGGCCATGGTTAGGATTGGGGATGGGGTGGTGAAGTGGTTCAGGATTAGGTAACAAGGAAACTCAGGATAGATGAAGTGGAAGCCCGAAGTCATTAGGAAAGCTTCAAAAAATCATGACCAATGGTTAATACATGTTGGCCTTTGTATTTACACAAGTCGACATGTATGACAGTAAGTTCGACCTGTGTCGACATGTGTGGCAGAAAAAAAATTATTTTATATTTTGTTAATCCTATTTTGATTTTTATTGTTTTAGCTATTCTAAAACTCAGTAAAATTCCAAAAATATTTTATAATGTATGGATTGTTGTGTAAAACTTTGAAATGATTCGGAGATTTTTTGTGGTGTTTCGAAAAATCTAGACAAATAGGACTGAATAAAGACTCGATAAATAAAATACTTAACTTTTGTACCCATTTGTCCATCTTCAAGTATTTCTTCGACATTGTTATGTTCCAATAGTTTTCCAACTACATTAGATGACTTTGAATGCTTGTTATTTATCATAAATGCCTTTATTTGATATATTTTAATATCTTCGATATTATTCGCCTTTATTGAACTCCTATCATTCACCATCATAACTCATCTTTTATATCGTTACCAATGTACCTGCAATAACTCAATAAAATCATTAGTAGCATTGTAATGCAGTTATTATCATCAAAACATTAGAATCATGTTACTAAAATTCTCCACCTTTTTTATGATGACAAACATACGATTTATAATATAAAAAGTCTCATTGAATTATTAATCCTCATGTATATATGTACTCACCCAGTCGATATGCTTGAGTTTTCTGCATATTTCTCCCTTTTTGTCATCAACATAAAATAACAATAACTGGGAAATGTACATGGATACTTAATAAATTTTTCTCACCCTTTGTAATATCATTTTTGTGACTAAGATAGATGATTATTTTAAGTCTTTCTAATGTAAAAATTCTCAATAGCTTTACAAATATTTTAATCTTCTAAAGCTTTAGTTATACCAAAAATAATATGCTTTCAATATTTGTTTAATTTATATAAAAATTCTTTAAATTATTTACGTAATTTCTAAACGTAGCACATTTAAAAGTAAGGCTTAGATATGTCCATATTATTTTTTAAATAAGTATATAAAGTTTTGCAAAAATTAAGGTTTAATCATATTGAAAACTTTAAACGACTAACACATTGTAGTGCATTTAATGTGTACCATACATGGTACTATGTTATTGGCTAAGGTGATTGTGCTTCTCAAGTTGTGCTAGAGATGTACCTCTTCCCCCACATGTGTGGTGTGACACAACACTTGAGTGTTCCTGAACGGTTGAGATACCTTTTGCCTCTTTTAGTATACCGGCTGTGATGAAAGTGGTGGGCATTTAAATACTCGCCTTCTCCTCCACTTTGAACTCATAAAGCCTTCGCCATGTAAATTCCTTCAAAACCTTGAACTGTGCATGGTTTTCTATTAGTAAAAACGGCTAACCTCATCTTCCACTTCCTCTCCTAATGCTCTTCAGCGCTTCTTGTTTTATCAAACTTGTTTGGTTTTAAAGGCTCCTTAGTGCCGCTACTCTGAATGTTGATCTTCGCCTTGGACTAACATTTGGAACGTTGTTAGAGATGGATCTTGTGTCATTACTTGACCTAAGCTCGCACTCTCTTGTCATTTTTCTTACATTAATTAGCCATCCCTGCCATGTCAATGGCCAGTTGTTGCTGATGGGTTTCCTCGCCATCTTGCTCTGGCATCACCATACCAAGGCTGGTTTGCACATTTTACTACCATGTTGGAAAGAGTAGCAACTGTTGCCTCTACCCGTGATGCCATAACTAAAGTCTCTAGAGGCTCTTTCGTGTCACCAACTGGTAGCTTTTAGGGATCTCTCATGAGATTCGACATGGAAGGCAAAAGGTGGTAGGGAACCCCTACTTCCATAACAAATACTGATCAAGCAGCGTCAAGAGCGCCCATCTGCACATTTGAAGTTGGGTCTCTTTAAAATGTTCTAATGCACAGGTCTCTTCCTCCTCTTCTTTTTCTTCTTTTCAATGAGTTGGCAATAAATATCTTTGTACACCTAGTAGGGCGGGCTCTATGCCTCGTACTATTTAACCGAATAAAAATATACCATTTGCTACAACTTTTTATTAAGAATTTATTGTTCTACCTTTGCTTGCTTGCTTGTGTTTGATTTGTAGAGTAGCGTATCTCGATTGGCTAGCTTAGTCCCTACGTTATTCGCAAAAAATGTTCCTTTTTTAAGATATGTTATATAACAACGTATGCTAACAAGACAGGATGATCCCGGTCGCTTATGCGAGCCATGCACTAACCAGATGCGGTGCAATGGGTAATAGAGGCATGATCGTGGTACATATTAGCCCATGCATTCTTCAAGGTGATAAACAGTTATATGCAGAATGATGGATGGGCCTAGCTCGAACCAGAGTGCGTGAGGGCTCAAATATTCTCCTTGGTTGGGCGCCGCCAATTATAAGGTTATCATGGGTACCGGCAGGACTCAGAGCACACGGCTAGTGCACACACTCTTGTATGTGTTACATGATGGTGAGACAGACGGCAAGTGCCGCCGTTCACTTGAACTTTAGAAGATAAGAGAAAATTTTATCATAAGTGAGAACGTATCTGTGGTGATGGGCTAGGCTTGTAAGCATGCTTGGAAAAGGTGTTAGCTATTAAGCCCGACCGTCTTTAGACATGCAGATGAGTATCTGGTCGCTTGCAGTCATAGTCGAGGGTAAAGACAAGTGAGGTTTATGATCGGTGGCCTGCTGATTAAGTAAATTGGCCGCTGGGAGGCCTTGGCCCGACATGGACCTACTTTGGCCCTACCGCCAGGTACCAACGGGGGAGGGGGGGATTCCAGACATAAACTAGAGTGTCGAATTGTTCTAGGACTTTTTTAGGGACGCGCAACGAATGGCTATAATTACTAGGTTAACCGTCTTGCCCCCCTGCCCCGCTGCAAGCGTTGGCTAGCTTGAAAGTCTTTTGCTAGAGGAGCATTCCTTGGCAGAGGGAAGAATGCACCCATCCCCATTTGGACAAGGCCGCTCTACTCACAATATCATAACCGCCATCATTTGATGAAAGTTAGGAAGCAGGGGAATTTGTCGAGTGATTGTTGTGATCCTCATGCAAAATACATGCATTATTACCATGACTTGGTTGATAATAGTAGTAACATGAAAGAGAAAATAGGCATGCATTGTAGCCGCACAAGGCAGAAGCCAAAATGAGACTAAAGTCTGAATCCTTGGAGGACAATGTTCGATTACCTAAGGGGGTGATGCAACACTATTCACTATTGCCACCAATGTAAGACGTAGTGCAAAGAGGCATGAAAAGAGTTTATGGAAGAGAAAAATGGTGAGGAAAATTCGAGAGCTTTAGCGGAAGTTTTTTCTTTTAACGCCAAAATATGACTAAGTTTTTCGGTAAACCTTGTAAGTGTGTTTAAGAGGAAGTATTAGCAATGATTGGTAACTAATACTTTAGTTAAAAGTGAAAATGATGTGCTAATAGGTTGGAAAAGTAAAGTAAAAAAGGGTCTTAGAGTGGTTCAATCTATGTCCACTATCAGAAATTTTTTATTATTCCACTTCTATTACAACAGCCTACATTACAAGATAATGACTAAAAAAATACCAAGATGCTTGAAAGCTTACGTTTTTCAACCATTGTGAAGTGAAAATGCATGATGTATTTATAGTAGCTAAAACTAATGCTTGGACGGTCGAGATTGAGCTGTAAAGCAGCCAAGAAGTATGCCTGACCGTAGATCGAATCGAACAGGCTGATGGGAGATAGTTGGAATAGTGAAAGGAATGTGTGTTTGAGATGAGTGCCAATAGGAGAACCTTGAAAGGTGCATGCCTTGCCTTTACTGCGTATTTAATGCATTATGTACCATGACAGAATGTTATAGCATACAACATGCTTTCTGTCAGAAGTAGATACACCTAATTGTACTTCTTGTTGTTTACCCGTGCATGTTTTGGTGGTAAGGCGGACTGGGCTGGTTGGTTGGCAAGGATATAAAGAGAACAGAAAGTTGCTAAAGATAAAGCTAAGACGAGTGTCGAGTCGGACGGAGATGATGAGATGGACCACTTGGACTAGATCGAAGGCGTTCATACTAAAGTTGGGTCAAAGATGAGCCATGCTTGAACTAGACTTGAGCAGTGCTAGTCAGCGAACGACTGTGAGAGATGCTTGAGAGGATGGGTATCTTCTTGCTACACCGAATACAGGTCGACATGAGGGAGACGATCACCTGTGAGATGGGTTGGCCCGGACCAAGCCGGGTTATGCTTAGGTCTGACCTTTCTCGATGGGTTGGTTATTGAAGCTGCTTCGGGGTGGTGCTGACCGGTAATTGAAGTGATGCGCTTTTGAGTAGAATGGGGGATTGGGCCTAGTCTGGACCTGTTTCAACGACCGAGGGAGCCAAGCTGACCAACCTCTTTCCATGGCTAGACTGTGGTAGGATGGACTGGATTCGAGCCGGCTTGGACTGAACTGGGCCTGGCTAAGAAGCCTCGATCAGTTTACCTTTTTATTTACAAAAAAATTGAGTAATAGGTATAGATCCTTATTGATAGAGTTAGGGGTATGCCCTAGGGGCAATTTTATAATTTATTTTTAATTAATTAATTCCATAATCAATTCTTGTTCGTAATAAAGGTGTTTTTCTTTCAGTTATATATTTGTTATAATGTGTTATAAATAATTAAACATTTGATTAAAATATATTTAATAGAAAATCCATAAATGGTTTGTTTGTGAAAATAATTACAAGTAGCAGTAATCATGAGTATTATATCACAATATTATAAAGCACATCATTTTAAATGTTCCTAGTCAAGATGCATCGAGACTGGATATGATGTATCCGTTGAGACTAGAGTATGTAACGCTCTCCAAATATTGTGCAGTGCATTACTCATGACTGCTAGGGGCACCCAAGGGTTACGTACTAATAGTTATTAGATAACTATGGAACAACTCACTTAATAGTTTTTTGTTGACTAATATAACTAAGGTCAAATATAAAATATCGATGTGATTGATTTACACAGTTCTCTCGACTTGAGATTACTGTCGATCTTCAATATGAAAGCTCTGCTTTGATTATAGACAATTAATGACATGACGTCCATCGAGTGACTATAGTTGGGTCGAATGGAACTATTGAATGTGAAGCATTATTTGAGAGTGGGTTTGTCTCCTCAGTTATATGAGGTTAGCATCATGGCAACTCAAGTCAACTCAAAGTCAAAATCTCTAGTCAATGTAGTTTGGCTAATAACAATTGTTATTATTGAAACAAAGATTTTTTGTATGGACCTATCCAGTTAAAGCCCCGCAAAATCCCCGCTATAGCCCGTAGTGCTCTTCAACCGCTACGCTATTTCAATTTAGCACTATTAAACAGTGATTCGCTTTAAGTACCCTGCTATTTTTCGCAACGACCGCTAAATCAAGGATTTTTAGAATATGCTTTAGCAACATTAATATACAAAGGTTGATTTGACTAGATTTCATTTAAACCAAATCAACAAAGTTAGGGTTAAGACCTAATTTTAAGGGATAAGTGCTCAATACAAGTTAGAAGTCTACCGTAGTCACTAAATCTAGCCTGTATAAATCTTGGTATTCTTCAATTTTGTTATATAAGATTAAACAACATTTCTTTTTCCTACACAAATGATGTGAGAATGAGAATAAATTAACTTAAATATTTGGTTTTATATTTGATGAATCTTTTTGCACCTCCGCTATTTTCTACTATATCCCACTTTATCCCGACTATAAATTTTCGCGTCTCCACCGCTATAGAACCATTAAGCACTTTAACCACTCAGGTTTGGACTTAGAGTTGATATGGATGATATTGGAATTTTGACCATTGCAAAATTCCATAAGTCCAAATGAAATAGTTTTGATGAAGCAAATTGGTGTAAATAAAAGTCACAACCGGGTAACGCTTAACAAAGTAAAATTGGATTTTATCGAAACCAAATAAGCAATAAATTTGGCCAAAATGTCACACCACCTGCTAAGTGATGTGTGAACGTTAATATTTGAATGGTTCGATATTAATCGTTGACGAAATTTACACCTAATGAGTCACACAACCGAAACGATGAATACGCCTTTGATCCAAACGATTTAATTAATCATAATTATTATAAACTAGTTAATATTTATGAAATATTAATTATAAAATTTGATTTTGATTTGATGAATAAATATTATTATATATGGTTATAACAGCTATAAAGTGGATCCTTGCGCAATGGTAAGATCATCCGCATGGTGATTTGGGCGCCCAGGTTCGGGTCTGAAAACAGCCTCTTTGCAATGCGAGGGAAAGGTTGCGTACGTTATCGACCTTCCCAGATCCCGCTATCGTGCAGGAGCCCCGTGCACTAGGTTCCACCTTTTTTTATATTTATAACAGCTATAAATATATTAATCGATATACGATATCGATAAGCATTGAATTAGATTTAATTGCATTATATTTTATTTAGGTTCTAAATGAGTTTAAAGCCTATTAAGAAGGCTGATAGGATCGGCTCATATAGGGGTAATAAGGAGCGGCCTAATGATAGGGTTAAAGAGATTTGAAATGGATGGTTGAGATGGAAGGAGACTGGGTAAAAGATGAGATCCAAATTCTCTCATTTTCTTTCTTTATCTAAGCATCTCTAACTTTATTTGATATTGATCTTTTGGAGCTCACCCCTACACAATGCTGGCCAAACTCTCCCTCCCATCTCTTTAATTTTCTAAGCTCAAATCAAATCAATTCTGTTAGTTCCTGATATAATGAGTTTTATGACAACAACCTTAGGACTTGTTATAAAATATAAATACTAATATTCTTGTCTAGATATGTATATGCAGGATATATATATATGCAGTTACTGAGAATAAAGACTGTACAATATAAAGATTCAAGACTGATTATAGAGATTCAAGAATGACGAATTCAAGATTGAAGAAATCAAGACTGAAGACCCATGAGCATCAAGAGTTCAAGAGTTCAAGATATCAAAATAAGTAATAGAGTCTAGATTTATGTTAAAACTTCATAATAGCACTAAAATCTTTATTCAAATTTTAATTGTGGAATGGAATCCACCTTCTTGCTTTAATAGTGGGATGCAACCCACGAACTTCTCTAGTGGAATGGAATCCACGAAAGAAAAGTGTTTAACCATGCTAACATCTCTCTCATAAAAATTCCTTTTGTGTTTCAACCATATGAAACACTTGCCGAAAAGGATGAGAGATTAGCTCATGAAGAGATAGAAGAAGAGGAGGAGGAGGAGGAAGAAGGGGAGGAGATGGAAATTGAAAAGGAAGGAGAGGAGGAGGAAGAGACTTCATTGAAAAGCATCGAATATCTTATCACTCCTAACAATCCATCCAACAAAACGCTTCTCAAGAATCAAAAGATTATCGTGGAAAACCAACGGATTCTCAAAAGATCCGTTAGTAAAAAGTTGGACAAGATTTCCACCAAAATGAACAAGTTCTTTGGGAAAGTGAGTCGCAAGCTTGGATTATCATCATCTTCATCATCCTTTAACTAATACTAGTTTCATTTCATGTTGTATTTGTTTGTATCTCTCTTTAGTTAATGATATGTATCGTTTTATGTAATGTTAACTAAATTTATCAATGAAAATCCTTTATTTCTGTTTATTAGCTCTAAAATATCTATGGAATGCTTGCTATTATATTATATAAGTTTATATATATAGACTTGTATATAATATAAAGAAACAAAGCAAATTGCCAAAATCAACAGGGACATGTCGACATGCCCCTACCCCCCATGTCGACATGTAACGGCCAGAAAATGGTTTTTGTTTTGAAATTGAAATTGACATGACTACCTTGTGTCTTTTCATTTCAAACGACTTTCTAACTCTTTAAATACCTATTTCTTCTAGAAAAATGCATACTTTCAATTCTCTTTATTTTCTATTGAATTTCTTCATATTTTATCAAAAAATGGCCTCTCCTATTCATAATCTAAGTGAGAATCTTGAAGAAACTCTCAATTCCTTCAAGAACATACTTACTTTTATCCTTCGCAATCAACGTCACTTAGAATTAAGCCAAATGAAGATGATAAAAGAACAAGAAAGGCATTTCGATGTCATTCGATGGATGATCTCAGCCCTCAACAAAGAAGAACTTAAAGCGAACCCAGAAGGAACTCTGAACAAAGATAATGAAGAATGGGATGTTATAAAGGCAGATCCTATCTTCTGTGAAGAAGGATGGGTTCAAGTTCCAAGAAATGTTTGATTTAACATATGTGGTTTAATTTACTTTGATTTGGTTTGAATTGTTTGGTTTGATTTGATTTGGTATGGTTTGGATTGATTTGAATATGGTGTGTAATATATGATTAAACATGTTGTGGTTTGATAAGAACATGATGTATATATTGATTGATTATATTTGAAATTTTCATATCTCTCACATTTATCTTACTATATTTTATTCATATTATCATCTGTCTCATTTATATTCTACTATACTGTGTTATTATCCTATACAATGCTATAGTATAAGATTCAGGGCGAGTTATGTAGTTTAGGATTAGTTTTTGTTGATGAAAAAGGGGGAGAATTATAAAATAGGTTAGTTAGGCTTAGATTAAGAGGGATTTAATAGATTAAGGGGGAGTTGTTGGAATAAGGGGGAGTCAGAGTAGAATCAAAGTTTGGTGGAGTATATTTTATAAACATAGGTTGTCATCATCAAAAAGGGGGAGATTGTTAGTTCCTGAGATGATGGTTTTGATGATAACAACCTTAGGACTTGTTATGAAATATAAATACTAATATTCTTGTCTAGATATATATGTATATGTAGGATATATATTTATATATATATATATATATATAAATATATATATATGTAGGCACTGAGAATAACGACTGTACAGTATCAAGATTCAAGACCAAGTATAGAGATTTAAGGCCGATGAATTCAAAATTGAAGAAATCAAGGCTAAAGACTCATGAGCATCAAGAGTTCAAGAGTTCAAGATATCAAGATAATTAATAGAGTCTAGATGTAACAATCCATATTTTAACAAATATTTTTAAATTAATTTATTTGAAAACTGTGATTTTTAAATCATTTTGATTGAATTTTGGAATTTTTTCTAATGTAATTTTGGGATTTATTGATAATTTATTTTCCAAATATAATAAAATAATGATTTTTTGAAAATTTTATATTTTGTTCCATTTTTGTCAAACTTTGATTTTCAATGAAATGTTAAACTTGAATTTTAAATTTCCAATTTTTTCTTTGAAACAATATTTGTTCTGATATTCGTTCTGCTTTTCATTTCGTTAAATTATGTTTTTTACTTTTTAAATTGAATAAAATCAGCGTTTTACACGCGATTATTTTCAGTAGTTTATTTGTTATTTTCCCTTTTTCTATTTTCTATTTTTCTATTGCCTATTTTCTATTTTCTATTTGGTTTGGACCTTGACATTTTATTTGGATTGTAAGTTTGTTTTGATAAATGGGCTTTGGAAATTCAAGAGGCACATGTTACTTGTTTTAATGGTTGCCTTTTTCAATTCCTTTTCTAGCCTCTTTACTTTTCCCTTAGCCGTTCATTTTTTTCTCTTTTGCCGTACAAACACTTCTCATCTCACGTTTCATTTCCATTCTATTAAGAAACAAAAATTTTGTAAGTTTCCATGGCTTCTCTTCCTCTTTCCTTTTCCATTTTCTTTTATTTTCTTTTGCTTTTCTTCATCATATGCTCGGCCTCCACCTATATTTCCGACCACCATCTCCTCTCCTTCTCCACCATGGCCGGCCACCACTCCTTATCACCATCACATGCCCTTGGTCGTGCCCATAGATCTAGATCCATCACCAAGTCAAGTTGCAAACCCTAGCCGAGCCTATATATGCATCCACTTCCTCTTTATTTGCCTCGGCCACAACACAAACTCCACCTCCATCCCTTGCCATGACCAAAACCGTCCCTGGCCGTGACCTGATATGACCAGATCCGATCCACAAACCATCATGGCCGAACACTTTAGCCTAGGGCCGAACCATCCTAGCATAGGTCGAGCCACTTGACCACATGACCTTCCACTTTCCCTTGACCTTTTGCCTTCACTTAACTTGTAACTTGCCATCCCTTCACATTCCTTTGCTTACCCGTGTGTTTTTGCCTTAGCCGAACCTAGTTGCCTCAAACCATGATAGCCGAGCTCATTTGATGACGGTCTAGCCAATTTGGAAAGTGGCCGAGCCTACTTGAAGAGGTCAAGCCATTTTGCTTCAATTTTGATTCATACTTGTGTATCATTTTGGTTTATAATCTTTTGTATAATATAGTTGCTTATATTTGTTATATTTATTTGTTTAAAAGATTTGGGTTTCGGTGCTACTTCTCCTCGAATTTGAATCGTGCCTTGTCGTGCTTTTCAGAGTTGTTTGTGTGTCTCTAATTTGTCATCTCTAGCTTTAGAAGGTGAGTTTATCACTCTCGACAAATCATAATTATAAATGTGAAACAATGTCACTTGAATTGTAGTAGTTGATATGCTATGTTATATGATCACATCTGCTTGTTATCTGACATTATATGATGAGAATTACCTGTTTATATACTTGTTACATCACATGACATTATATGATATGTTTTACTGTTTATTTATTTTCTGTCTCTCACACTGCAAGAACCCTGTTAGTATAGAATCACTATTGGTTGAAATGATACATACCCGAACGGACTTTAGAATAAGGAACGGTCGTTACGAGCTGAAATGATAGGCTCTAGCGATTTTTTATTTGACTTGGGATTGCGGGTTTGAAATGACAAAACCCGAAATTTTAACTAATTACGGATTGAAATGATATATTATCTGTATCACTTGACCTAGGTTAGAAATATTATACAGACCCGTGGTTAATTTTAAATATAAAGATTTTCTAAAAATGTAAGTATTTGGAATTTACATTATATGAGGTTTTAACTTAAACTGGATTTAAATGATTTAAGTGAATTTTATAGGGATTTTTCTGTAAGTTGAAATTGTATGAAGTAATTAATGATTAAACTGTAAATTAAAATTTTGATTTAACTTAATAATTGAATATGATAAAAATGGGATTTTAGAAATTATTAAGTATTTTAAAATTTTAAAAATATGGAATTTTTAATTTAATTTGATTTAAATGATTTTAATAGTGATTTTATAAGAGTTAAAAATTTCATAAGTTAATAAATGGTTTAAATTGTAATGTAAATTTGTATTTAACCTAATAATTGAAATTGAGTTAAAATGGAAATTTTAAGCTTAACTTAGTAATTAAATTATTTATTTATGAAATGGATATTTTTAAAGTAAAAGAAAATATCAAGTTATTTGTTAATAATAAGGATTAAGCAACTTATAGTGAATTTTGACTTAATGTAAACGAGTTATAATTTAATTGGATATTTATAAATAAAATGTTTTTTTATTAAATTTATAAGTTAAATGATATCCTGATAAATAATTTGGAAAAGTGGAATAAGTTTGATAAGTTAAAAATGATAAAAGTAGAAGATATATTGTTTAAAAAAATGTCATAGTACAACTTATAACAGAAATTGTAGCATTCCAGAAATGCTGTGGTTTCAGTGTATTGTTTTCAAATCTACCGTCTCTATAGCAGCAGTTTATAAGTGCTACTGTTTCCAATAATGAACCGTTTTCAAATTTCCACTATACTTACAGCAGCAGTTTATAAGTGCTGCCAATTCTGAAATGAACTGTTTTTCAAATGTGTCACTATACTTACAGCAGCATTTTCTAAGTGCTGCGAATGCTGAAATACAATGTTTTTGAAATACTATAATTGAATAAACGAACTTAGAAATTGCTAAAATTTTGGGAACTGAATATTTTGATTTGAAGGTATAATGACTTCACCTTTAAATGTTTTAAATGAATTATTTGGATTTGAAATATAACCATTTTGAAATTTATAACCACGGGGTATAATAACGGTTGGATGTTTTAAAGTGTGGCTAGAGGTGGGCAATTGTTGCATCTTTGCGCTACCCCAGTCACATTAACACTATTATTTTGCATAGTTTGCTTTACTTTAGACATTATTATAATAGCGTATATTACTGCTTAGTAGATAGTTTAATGGATCCTTAAAGGATGGACGATCCCAAGCATCCTTTAAGTTACCTATGCATTGCTATTACAGTTCACTTGAGTTGGTTTACATTTTATAAGTATGTATGTCCTGACTCGAGTGTTTTGTGTTTTGCTTTACGCTCGCGTCAGCCTGAGTATCACGGCTCTGATTCACCTCCTGGAGCTAGAGATTTGCTGGAGTTTATTTATCTATCTGTTATCTATATCCATTTCGGTTATTTCCTATTCAGTACTTCTTTTGTATTAGTTGACTTATGTATTCAGACTTCCGTTGTAATTGTTTTTCAGACTATGACATTTTGTATCTATTTTGAGATTATTTATATAGTAGCTTCATGAACTACTATGGTATTTTATTTCTGCTGCGAGTTATTCTGATATTCCGTGTTTGTGATTCTGTGTTTGATTTTATTTGCTCCAAATTTTCTTAACAATCCACTGTTTTGAAGTATTCAAGTCCGACATGTGTGGATTTATTGTCGATTTGAATGGTCCAAAATAGTGGGCTGTTACATTTGATAACAGAGCTTTGGTTTTAGGCAAACCTTAGCCTGCGGAGGAAAAACTCATTTTAGATAGGGTAGAAATACCCTAGAATGAGTGAAATCAATCTCAGAATCCTTTCTTTATGAGAGAACGTATTTTCAAAGTATAAAATAATTTTCAAATGATTTTCAAAGATTATTTTGATATAAATTTTCTTGTTTTGAAAGTAAAAATTTTCTAGACCTTATTCCTTTCCTTGTCCACCTTGTTGGTAATAATCTCGATTAGGATTCTCATCGATTAGGATTCCTTTGAATTTTGGAACGCTCCCACTTGTTCTGAAATCCATTCTTGTCTTCCCTATTTGTATTCTTTTGAATCTAGAGCATTCCATAACTCTACTTCGAATGACCTCTCTAAAACTCGGCGATCCTGCCAATCTTTGAATGATTTGTAAAGGGGTGAAACTCCCTTACAATGGGCATTGATTCACCGGAGATTTATATACCCTCGGTTTACATGCTTCTATCTTTTTCTATGCCGAACTCTATCTCTGGCAATCGAATGTCGATTTGCCTTAGAATTTTGCATCGATCATCTTCCTGAAGTCATGGTTGACCCGGTTAAGGTCGCCCGTGACTTATATAAGTATGTCCATCTACTATTTTTTAATTAATTATCTCATCTTCGATCGAGCCAATCTTCGAATCAGAATTCTTTTTAATTAGAGTTCCTCTAATTTGAATCTCTGTCTTTGTTTTGGAATCCATTCTTGAATCATCCCTTGAAAAATTCGTGTTTGTTTGTATTTTAGAAATTGTTTTATATATTGAAATTATTATTTTGATAAGAATGATTATATTATATATATAAGAGTGAAATGTTTCAGATAAGAATTATATACCTTTTAAAATGAATTTGAAGTTTCGAAAGGATTTGAAATTTTGGAAATTATATAAGAAATTGATTTATATAAAAATGATTTATAACTGAAGGGTTTTGAATTTGAAATTTGAGAGATTGAACTCCGACATTTTAAAACTGGTTTTAAGATTTTTGAAAATATATAATGATACGATTTGAAATTATTTTCTGAATAAGAAAGGTTTCAAATGGCTTTAAATGAGTTCCAATGATTTCAAAGAAATTTCAAAGAAGTTCTCAAGAAAATAGAAGTCCAAAACCCACTTATGTCGCTGGAGAATGATTTCGGTGATGAGTGCACGCATCATCGACATTGATTTTCGAGTTTCAGAGTAGGGGAGAGGCCACTTTAGTAGCATTGCTATGCGATTGATTTTGTGAAACCAATTTTGATTTCGAATTCCGAAGTATGATTTGATATTCGAAAGATATATGTATATATATTTGAAACAGTTTGAACGAGCCCGGTGTTCAGTCCTCGAGTTTTGGGTTTGATTTGGTATAACCCTATCTTTTGACATTGATTTACTGATTTATTGCTGATTTCCAACTCTTGGATTGGAAATTTGATTTCTTCGACTATTTTGAATGTTCGAACACTTCCAAATCGAGGTTTAATTTTCAAAGCTAAGTAATTTTGAAAGGTATAAATTAGTTGATAAAGTATATAAGTTTAGTTTTGTATGTTTTAATATGATTTAAATAAGTTTGAAACCGTTTTGTTAAGTAAATGAATAAGAGTATTTTGAATTATACTAATATAAAATTTAGTTTTAAAATATTTTGAATAAAACTTAGTTATAAAATATTTTGAATAAAATTTAGTTTTAAAAGTTTTAACTTAGTAACATCTTTTATAAAACTATTTATATATAATAATAATAATTTTCAATAGGTAAAGTGGATCTTTCAAATAAAAAAATAAATAGTTTAAAGGATTTAAAAAGGATGGTTATAAACTGGGAAATCATTTTGGGGTATGATTGATTTTGAGAAAAAGATTTGATTTCGAAAATAGATTGGGATTTAAAACCCAGTATTTAATTTTGAAAATGATTTTTATGGTTTTGAAAAGAAAGATATGGTTTTAATAAATATTGATTTTAAAGATTTATTAAAGTTGATTTAATAAAGTTGATATATAATGTGTTTAAGTATTTAATTGATATCTATATATCTCCAAATATAGAGTTTATAATGGTTCAGGTTGGAAAGATAAATTTGAGATTGATTTGAAATTATATTTATTTAAGAATTATACTTAAATAAGTTTGATCTGTAATTTATTAAAAAATTAAATTTCAAAGATATGATTTTATAACTTGGATTTGATTAAAAGTGACTGAAATGCATATTCAAATTTATATAAATTTGAAGGGGATATTTTGTTTATTTAAATTTGAAAATTGAGGTTGTATTTAGATGTTATTGAAATGATTAAGTAAATATTTCAAACTAAATAATAGTAAAGTGATTTTGAGATATAAATGAAATTATCAAATTTAGTTTTGAAATATTGAATATATAAAGCTTTGAAATATATTGAAATTGAAATGGTTTATTTTGTGGTTCACATCTGTATTTGAAATCGATAAAATTTGAAATGGTTTATTGAGAAACTGAATTGAATTGAAATTTGAGGATTTGAGATTGGATTAAATTTGAATTTTGGAATCTGAGTTGAGTTGAATCGATTTGTGGAATTTGAAGAAACTATTGTATTATATAAAGTATTTTAAAACCATTTTATATTATTTTATAACTATTTTGATATAAACTATTTTCAATATATCTATTTTTAAGATAAACTATTTTAAATATACTAATTATTTTAATATAAATTGTTTTAACTTATTACTATTTTATTTAAATATTTTATTTTACAAACTATTTTATTTTATATACTATTATTAATAGCTAAACTGTTTGAAGGAAAGTGTTATGATTTCCAAAGTTTGAATTTCAAATTATTATGATTTCCAAAGTATTATTATTTCAAATTGTTTGGGTTCGAAAGTATTATATCCGTGAAAGTACTATGATTTTGGAAATGAATTTGTCTGACATAAAATATGTTGATTTGGAAATAAACTTGGATTATTTTCTAAACTTATTACCTTGGAAACTTTGAAACTGAAGATATTTAGTTTGGAAGAAATAATTTGGTGAAATCGTATATGATTTTGAAACTGAACTGATATTGAAACGAATTGAAATTGAGAACCTTATTTTACTAAATACTTGATTTGGGAGTTATTGAACTTATATAAAATTGATTTGTATAAGTATGAAGTTGGTTCGAAAACTATTGATTTGGAAAGGTACTCAATTTGAAAAGCGAAATCTTATATAATCGAAGTCTATATAAGTGTGATTTGATATACTATTGATTTTGGAAAGTATTTGATTTGAAGTGAAATCTTATATATAAAGGACTTTATATAAGTATGATATTTGAAATTGATTTGAAAAGGTACTATATGATACATATTTTCGAAGTAAAGATATGGAAAGTGCCTTCTGCTTGATATCCGCTTTATGGCCACATTATGGATTCATTCTATCGATATTATTCTCTCTGATTTGGTTTTCTGGATATAATACTCGAGTGTCCATCGAATTCCATGGCATTACCCATGGTCTTATGAACTCGAGTGCATAGCGTAATTTGCAGGGGCTGTGACTGCCTACGGGTACTGATGCTTCCTGGGGGATCCAGGCGTAACCATTATGTTTCTGCAATTCTATGGGTCGTTTTGTAGCGTAATCGGCAGGGGCTGTGATTACCTATGGGTACAGATGCTTCCTGGGGGATTCAGGCGTAACCATTGTGTATCTGCGATCCATGATTCGGTTTGATTCGTTTGATTTATTTGGATTGTACTTTCCATATCGGTTTTGAAAGTTTTTCCAGTATTTTCACTGGTGTTGAAACAAGTCTACTAAATACTTGGAGAAATCTAGCTTTGCGCCTGATCAACGCATGGCCAGAGTCTGCAAGAATGAGGATAAACTTGTTGAGACATCGATTTATAAAAGTATTTTATTATAAAAGTATTTTGATAAAATATTATATAAAGGATATTTTGATCAATTCTCTTTCTAAATAATTTAAAATGTTTAAAATACTGTTTATTTATATACTACATGGTTTAATAGTAAATTATTAGTTGTCACGACCCGACTTTCTATCACCAGAAAGTCGTATCATGATGAAGAAAGAAAGGGATAGAAAAGAGAAAAGATAGAGAAGAAAGAAGAAACAACATCAGAATCTCAACATCGGAACGAATAAATTATATTAATCACATAAGTACTACATAATATACAACATCAATCAGAGTTACACAGATAATACATCACATACTAGACAGTTATAAACACCTGTCTAGTTATTACAACTTAATACAATACAGAGAAACTATACAGAGATACCAACACAGCGTAACACTATACATATCTATAATGCTGAAGCCTCCTGCTCCATTGCTCCTCCACAATTCGTCAAAGCTAACCTGAATCCCTTGGCTACTCATAAAAATTTGAGTACCCGAGAGTTTAAGAAAAACAAAATAAACTCCGGGTCAGACATGGGTCTGGTGTGAGTAACAGGTTAAAGTTGCTTAACTTTGAAAAACCTTTGAAAACAAAAGGTATCATGTAAGACTTCCCACACATAAACATGGAAAAGTTTTTACCTTACGCTAACCAAACATTTGATAGAAAATCCAGTGATATTATAATAGTGTCTAAGGTTTTCAAGTAAAATACAGAAATAGCTGGAATGCTTACATCTCACGTTCCAACATAGTTGGGCACAACTAATACGTACAGCGCTTATTGGAGTTTGGATTCCATACAATGGCAGGGCTACCGGGTACCGCCCATCACAGTACGTGGAGATCACCGTACCGAGGATCCACCTTAAATCCCCTGCAACACAAGGCCGAAACCATCCCTTATTGGATAATTCCCGAACAAGACACCACAGCAGTTGTTGCAATCAACTGCCCACACAGCCGAAATAATAATAAGGGACCTCTAGACAGGGGAAATCTTGTCCTACTTGGGTGCTACCCACTAACCTTGCTGCACCTCCCCTGTTTTAGCCATTCTCGGTTGATGAGGCTTGAGGATACGATTACCTTTAGAGAACACATCTCTTAGAATGCTCATCGTCCACCTGACGATGTTCTGAAAGCATTCAATCCATACAAGTTCGTTCCGGGTTCGAAAGAAACCGAAGGCATTATCTCATTACACTCATTTTGGAATTATCCTCAGAGTTAACGACAATAACCCTTGCACTCTGAATCTTCATCTTCACTTCAGATTCACGACCTATCGTTAATTTGGATCGATGTGGTTTTCGGACTTCCAAATCTGGAAACCCGGTCCTGGTCTCATCGAAATCCAAAATGCCATCTTTTAGGTCCAAGTTGTTTTAAAGTTTAAAACAATTCAATTCAATATTATCTATATACACACAGATAGATAATTCACATATCACAATAGATAATCAACATTATCATCATAAACAGATAATCCAAATTATCATCATACTTCAACCAAGCATCCATATCACACAGCATTACTTATCTCATATTTGAGATCACAAACCATTCAAGGTAAACAAATATCATCCATCCATACATAAGCAAGGATTTATTAGTCACACTATAATTAATTTAAAATGAATTAAATTAATTACTTCATCTCTAATTAATTTAAAGTAAATTAAATTAATTACTTCACCATTTTAAATCTTGCTTACAAATCCATTGATTAATTACAAATCAATTAATCAATTATTCTCTAATTATCTACCTTAATTAATCATCCCTGATTAATTACCCTTTTATTACATTCAAATAATTATCCTTTAATTAATTTCACAAATTAATTATTTTTAACCTAATACAGTAATTAACCTTTAATCACTTCATTAATTAATTAATTATAGTTAATTACATTCCTCCTTAATTAATTACATTAATTAATTACACTTAAACACTTATCATTTGATTGATTAGTTTTAATTAATCAATTCTTAATTACATCATCAATTATATATTAGTTAATGATCCCTAATTACTTCTTTAATTAGTTATCATATTTAAATTAATTACATTAAGTAATTAATCTTTAATTTAACTACAATTATTAATCACCCTTGATTAATCCCATCCAGTAATTAACTATCCTTAATTACTGCCTTACATCAATTAATTAACCCTTAATTAATTCTCTTTAATTAATTCTTTGATTAATTTCACAAAGTAATTATACTCAAATTGCTATCATTAAATCATCATTAAATTAATTACATCCAGTAATTATCTTTTAATTTACTTCCCTAAGTAATTATACTTATCAACTTCTCAAATGATTATTCTAAATTAATTAGACTTATTAATTAATTTAATCTAATCCCATTTATTGAAATTAATTACCTTGAGTAATTAATTTCCTTAATTACTTTCATTAGGTAATTATACTTAATCAAATTCCAAAATGATTATCCTTAATTAATTAATTAAAACCCTTAATTTCTTAATTAAATAAATTAATTAATGATCCATTTAATTACCATACTAATTTAATGAATCACAATTCATTAAATCTTAATTCACTTTAAAATAAGAACATTTAATGATTACATTATTTTAAACAAAACAATTTAAAACAATTTACTTTTAAATTTGTTTTCAAATCTCATTTTAAATTTAAGATTTAAAATGAAGACAAACTTAACTCCAACAAAGTTTAAAACCATTTAAAAACCTTTTAAACCTTATGCTAAAGAATTACTTATTTTATAAAAGAAGTTTAAAGGAGTTTAAAACCAAATTCATTTTGAAATACAAATCATATTTAAAATACAACTTAAACCTTCAAAGTTATTTAAACACTTAAATTTTAAAAACTTCCTTTATTTCAAAATTATGATTCAAATTTGGATTTGAATCCAGATTTAAACTTAGGTTTAAATCTCTATTTTTATTTAAAGCTTTACCTTTAAATTTAAACTATTTAACATTTCTAAGTTGTTCAAACAATTTAAATTTTAAAAACTTTATTTTATTTTAAAACTGAGATTCAAACTACATTTAAATCCAACTTAAACTTTGATTTAAATCTAGTTTTAAATCTCTAGTTCACATTTAAATTCCAGTTTTAAATTTTTAAAAACTTACAGGTTAAAACCTGTAACTAAAAATTTACCCGAGACAATCTATATTTTCCTCGAGCAAAACCCTAGGTTACTTCGAGTCCAACACTCGAATCACTCGAGTTAAATTCGAGCAACCTCCTCTGCTTCCAAAACCAAACCAAAACATCACCAGACAAATCACTACACCGTGCATATGCACGGTGGCTCCGGCCACCATTGATCATCAACGATGATCGCAACACATCAGAGATCAACTCTGCAACCCACCACGATCATTAAATCGTGTCCAACACCCAGAAATCACAATCGAGCGCCCAATTCCAAAGCCTGGAACAAACTGGACATCACCAACCCAAAACTTGAAATCACCTCGTCTTCACAACTCCGACCACCGTAGGTTCTGAAACTCCGGCATCGTCTTCCTCTACACGTCTACTTCCATTACCCAAAACCTTGTTTAACTCGATCAACTCTATGAGCCGTGGTGATCGATTTTACCTAGCCTAGTTTAACTAGGGTTCCAAACCAAGAATTCACCACCGCTGCCTCCTCGATGAAATGCATCATCATCAGCCATTTTTCCTATCAACTACAATCACTCCTCCATCATTTCCCAAGATCCCGACCTCTCCAAATACAAGGATCATCAGAAAATCCCAGTTTCCCATTTTCTGATCAATTCCACCATACTCTTTCAAACCCAAACTAAAAATTATAATTTTACTTCCAAAAATCATGAATTTGGAAAATGTTTTGGATCTTATGCCTGAAACAATGATTTAAGATATTTGGATTTTTACAAAACTCACCCTTTCCTGTTCTAATTTGTTTTCCAGAGCAGTTTAAATTTTAATTTATTTAAATAAAAAATTTAAACCCTAATTCATGGTTAAACAAACAACTTTAGTTTAGATCCTAAGTCCTAACAGTAACTGGATCAAAAGATATTGAATTTTGAGTAAAATTTTGAACCTAGAAACTAAAACAGGGAACACAGATACATGCACACATTTAAACATTCATATATATACAGAACTTCACCAATATATATATTCACACAAAAACACAAACATTTCAGAACTTAACTTACAACCAGAATCATACTTAAGTTTTTAAGAAAAGTGTTACTCACCCGTTCAAATGAAGAATAGAGCACTTTTTGATTAGAAAATGTCTTTAGACTTTTAAAACTTGAATTTGCTGGAAATGTCTTCGATTTAAGAACTGCAGTTGCATGCTACTGAAACTGGAATGCTGAAGAATGCTTGGTTGTTAAGATCTCAGGTTGAAGAAGAAGCTTTGCAGGCTTTGGTTTTCATTTGTTTTAGAGGAGATGATAACAAATTTGATAATTCTCTGGTTTGCATTGTCTTATGACCGAAAATGAAAAAGAAGCTTGATAAAAAGAACAAGTACACAGGGCTGATATGTTTATTTGTACACAAGGGTCAGAGATTTTTTTCATCTCAAATGGAGGCTGATATGATCTTACTAGTGTACTAGAGATGATGGCATTAAATGCCTTGTTCCTTATCATGTTTACACATACCATTTCTTTATTTTATTTTGTACATCTTGTAAGTATTGTCATACTTATCCCTTTTTTTTAATTTCCTATATACAAATATAATTTCTTCTTGCCTGCAACTATATGTATTCCTACTCTATATGCTTCTATAAAGTTGTTATAATTTTATCAACTACAACTTGTATGTATTTTATTGTTTCCTTTTTATCTTATTTTCTTGTACTTATATGATTTTTCTCTAGCCTTGCACATATACATTGCTATAGTACATAATATTTTACTTGCCTGCAAATATATGTAGACTATATAATTCTAGACTTATCTTTATGTCCATTTTAAAGTTGTTATAGTTATAATGTTAACTTGTATATTTATTTCTATTTTTAACATAAATATTTATTTTTAACTTACATACTTATTGTCTTGTATTTCTCTATATATGTATTTATTTATTGTTTATATTCATATTTTATTTTATGCTTATATTTAGTATTGATAAATATGATCTAGTTTAAATATTATTATCTAGATTACATCATAACATATATATATATATATATATATATATATATATATATATATAATCAAATATCAATAAGGTAATTTCAAAATTTCAAATCATAGTTTTCTTATGTTTATAATCATATAGTTATTTATAAAATAGATTTGAAAAGTTATATATCAAAATTTCCAAATTACCAAAAATACTAGAATTAGAAAACATGCCTTTATTTATTAACTTTAAAACAAAGCTTATCTATCTACAATATATACAAATATATATATATATATATACACACACACACACATTATAAATAGAAAACAAATTAAATTAGTTTTTAAAAGATAAAATCACCCATTTAAATATTTATTAAAGAAGATTATTAAATCAATTCATATTTATTATTAACAATATTATCAAATCTATTTAATTTTAACACAGATTATTAAATTGATATTGCCAAAAATTCCGAGATATCACATTAGTGTTGTAAATATTTTAGAAGTTATTAATTAAATACAATATATTTAAAGAAAATGATTATTGATTTATTAATAATGTTGAAAAGTATCTTGAGATAAATTAATAAATTTATGAATTATGGATTTAATGTTTTCAATAGCTTCTTTGTAAATATAAGTAATGATATAAATAATTGTATTCAAATAAGTTTTCATATATTTATAAAGGTGTTATTTAAACATATAAATGGTATTTATAAAGGAAGCAAGAAATTTTACAAATGGGTTTAACCAAATTATTAAATATTAATTAATTGAAATTGAAATTTATATAGTTCTAAATTAATTGTTTGACCTTATCTTTCAACCTATTCTTCTTTCTTGTTGTTTCTATTCTCCTACCTTCTTCCTTTTCGAGGACGAAAAGTTTTGAGTGGGGGAAAGTGTAACAATCCATATTTTAACAAATGTTTTTAATTTAATTTATTTGAAAATTTTGATTTTTAAATCATTTTGATTGAATTTTGGAATTTTTTCCAATGTAATTTTGGGATTTATTGATAATTTATTTTCCAAATATAATAAAATAATGATTTTCTGAAAATTTTATATTTTGTTCCATTTTTGTCAAACTTTGATTTTCAGTTAAATGTTAAATTTGAATTTTAAATTTCCAATCTTTTTCTTTGAAACAATATTTGTTCTGATATTCGTTGTGCTTTTCGTTTCGTTAAATTCTGTTTTATACTTTTTAAATTGAATAAAATTCAGCGTTTTACACGCGATTATTTTCAGTAGTTTATTTGTTATTTTCCTTTTTTCTATTTTCTATTTTTCTATTCCCTATTTTCTATTTTCTATTGGGTTTGGACCTTGACATTTTATTTGGATTGTAAGTTTGTTTTGATAAATGGGCTTTGGAAATTCAAGCGGCATAGGTTACTTGTTTTAATGGTTGCCTTTTTCAATTCCTTTTCTAGCCTCTTTACTTTTCCCTTAGCCGTTCATTTTTTTCTCTTTTGCTGTACAAACACTTCTCATCTTATGTTTCATTTCCATTCTATTGAGAAACAAAATTTTGTAAGTTTCCACGGCTTCTCTTCCTCTTTCTTTTTCCATTTTCTTTTGTTTTTCTTCATCATATGCTCGACCTCCATCTATATTTCCGACCACCATCTCCTCTCCTCCTCCACCATGGTCGGCCACCACTCCTTATCACCATCCCATGCCCTTGGTCGTGCCCATAGATCTAGATCCATCACCAAGTCAAGTTGCAAACCCTAGCCGGGCCTATATATGCATCCACTTCCTCTTTATTTGCCTCGGCCACAACACAAAATCCACCTCCATCCCTTGCCGTGACCAAAACCATCCCTGGCCGTGACCTGATGTGACCAGACCCGATCCACAAACCATCATGGCCGAACACTTTAGCCTAGGGCCGAACCATCCTAGCATAGGTCGAGCCACTTGACCACATGACCTTCCACTTTCCCTTGACCTTTTGCCTTCACTTGACTTTTAACTTGCCATCCCTTCACATTCCTTTGCTTACCCATGTGTTTTTGCCTTAGCCGAACCTAGTTGCCTCAAACCATGATAGCCGAGCTCATTTGATGATAGTCTAGCCAATTTGGAAAGTGGCCGAGCCTACTTGAAGGGGTCAAGCCATTTTGCTTCAATTTTGATTCATACTTGTGTATCGTTTTGATTTATAATCTTTTGTATAATATAGTTGCTTTTATTTGTTATATTTATTTATTTAAAAGATTTGGGTTTCGGTGCTACTTCTCCTCGAATTTGAATCGTGCCTTGTCGTGCTTTTCAGAGCTGTTTGTGTGTCTTTAATTTGTCATCTCTAGCTTTAGAAGGTGAGTTTATCACTCTCGACAAATCGTACTTATATAAATGTGAAACAATGTCACTTGAATTGTAGTAGTTGATATGCTATGTTATATGATCACATCTGCTTGTTATCTGACATTATATGATGAGAATTACCTGTTTATATACTTGTTACATCATCTGACATTATATGATATGTTTTACTGTTTAATTATTTTCTGTCTCTCACACTGCAAGTTCCTTGTTAGTATAAAATCACTATGGGTTGAAATGATACATACCCGAACAGACTTTAGAATAAGGAAAGGTCATTACGAGCTGAAATGATAGGATCGAGCGATTTTTTATTTGACTTGGGATTGCGGGTTTGAAATGACAAAACCCAGAATTTTAACTAATTACGGATTAAAATGATATATTATTCGTATCACTTGACTTAGGTTAGAAATATTATACAGACCCGTGGTTAATTTTAAATATAAAGATTTTCTAAAAAATGTAAGTATTTGGAATTTACATTATATGAGGTTTTAACTTAAACTGGATTTAAATGATTTAAGTGAATTTTATAGGGATTTTTCTGTAAGTTGAAATTGTATGAAGTAATAAATGATTAAACTGTAAATTAATTTTTTTTTGAACAGCAAGAGCATAAGCTCATTTTATTGACTAATGTTCCATTACAAGAAATTACAACTCACACAATCCCATTATCATGATAAAATACAGAACAATGCAAACCAAACCCAGTGACCATAATACAAACCAAATATGCAAACTTAGTTACAACATTATGAACAAATAACTCGACTGACCATGAGTCAAAACCAAACTAAATGCCAGAGTATAGAGTACATTGATCATTTCATGCAGCAAGTAATCATCAGTAGTGAAACCAAATCCCATTGCCAGAACAAAAACATTGCCAGCAGCTACTTTCTTCCCTCACAATCCATCAGTCTTCAAATATTATCAATCCTTAAATCCCTCAAAATACTGCCATGCATCATAGAGTAGAGCTGAGATGAGTTCTTGCCTCCAATACCAAATATTCTATTATTCCTTTCAGTCCACACAGCATAGATCAATTTCTTAAGAAGCTTGAGCAAAAGCCTGGTAGAACGTGTCTTCCATCTAGTTGCTTTGAATATATTAAACCATTCAATAGAACTAACAGTAGAAGGTTTAAAAAATCTACCATTAGATAAGAGCCTATTCCATATTTGATAAACAAAAAGACATTCAAAAAATAAATGAGTATTAGTTTCAGATTTTGCTTTGCAAAGTACACATAAATCCTCTGAAATAATACCCATTCTACAAAGCCTGTCCTTAGTAGTCAAAGCATTTGCCATTACCTTCCACAACAATAGATTTTCTTTTGCTGAACAACCAGTTTTCCAAATTCTTGAATGCCAAGGAAAAATAGAATCACTTTTACAAAGATAATTATATACAAGCCTGATAGAGTGGATTTTACCTTTACTTGACCACATTAGAGCATTATCACTACTGATAATTGGATTATTGGTAATAACAGTCCACAAATTTCTTAACTGAAAGGAGCTGGAGTAAGGTAATACAATACTACCATCATGTATAAATTCATCAACTATAGCTTCATCTGAAATTCCAGAGTTTCTTCTCAAATTATAATCCACTAAAGAACTTAAAATCAGACCCGGTTTAGCCCAAGGAGAATGCCAAAACGATAAACCTTTAATCAATGCATAATTACATTGTATGAATGGTAAGAAAGTTTCCCTTAGCTTAAGTATACATCTCCAACTCCAACTACAATTTTGGGGTATTCTCATAGTCCAAAAAATCCTCTTGCCATAAGATTTTGATTAACCCATTGAGACCATAAGTTTTGATTAGATGCAAAAAATTTATTGAAGTAAACAGAAATAGCAGCTTTATTCCACTGGAAAATATTAGCGATACCAAGACCACCATACTTTTTAGCATCAAACAGCTTGAAGAAAGATATGGGTATGAGCTTTTTTGAGAAAGGGTCACCATGCCAAAGAAATTTATTTAGAGCACTTGAAATCATATTAATCAGCTTGATTGGAAGAATGTAGTGTCTTGTCCAATATGTAGTCATAGCCACAGCAATTGATTGAATAACAGTGAGACTACCAGCTTGTGACAATTTATTACAAGGCCATAGCTGCAACCTTGCAATTATTTTCTCAAAAAGTGGCAAACAATTCTGCTTGGTAATTCTAGAACTTATGAGAGGTAAACCCAAATAATATGAATTTTTTGGTAATTCCTGAAGCCTTGAGCATTTAATAATATCAATCTTCTTAGGAATAGGCAAACCAGCAACAAGTATATTAGATTTTGAGAGATTAATTTGAAGGCCAGTGATGGAATAAAAGAATTGCAGAGAAGACATAATACACTGAATATTACTATAAGAAGGCTTTGTGAAAATGATGAGATCATCAGCAAAAAGAAGATGGGTAATGAGAGGTTGTTTACATTTAGGATGAATATCAAGTACTTTCCTTAAAGCTAGATCCATCAACATTGAATTGAGCAATTCCATGACAATAATGAACAAATAGGTAGAAATAGGATCACCCTGCCTGACACCCTGTGCACCTTTAAAATACCCATACAGACCACCCTCTCTCGAAATTGAGTACAATGGTGATGAAATACAAGTGAAAATCCAAGCTAAAAATGGTTTAGGAAAGTTCATCCTGGACATAATAGCTATGATAGAGCTCCAAGCAATAGAATCAAATGCCTTCTTAATGTCCAACTTTAACATGCATCTAGGAGATATGTTTTTCCTTTCATATCCTAACAATAGTTCCTGAGCTAAGAGTATGTTATCACTAATGGATCTTCCACTAATATAAGCAGCCTGATTATTGGATATAATGGATGGGAGAACTAACTGCAATCTATTAGCCAACACTTTTGAAATGATTTTATAAATGATGTTACAACAAGATATTGGCCTAAAATCAGCAACTGAAGTAGGGTTATCGTTCTTAGGAATTAAGGCAATGGCAGTAGCAGTAGCAAAGAGACCAGCAGAAAGTTTATTATTAAGGAAAAAATATTGAATAGCTTTGACAATATCAGCACCAATTATATTCCAACTTTGCTGTAAAAAATGAGCATTGTAGCCATCTGGGCCTCCATAACTATTAGAATCCAAGCTAAAAACTGCAGATCTAATCTCATCATCAGAAATGGCACATATCAAAGATGCAGATTGTGAAAAGGATAAGGTTGGAAGGGTTATATCAAATAGAGGTTGTATATCAGGTTCAAAAGGGTTGGAAGGTGCTAAAATGGAGGAAAAATACCGAACAAAAGCATCATTAATACCATCAGAAGATTTAATCAGATTACCATTCATATCAGTAATCTGAAATATGCTTTCTCTAGCTCTCTTAACTTTTAGAAAATTATGAAAGTACTTAGTATTTCTATCAGCTTCCTTCTCCATTCTCAAGTGAACTTTCTGTTTAAGGGATAACAATTCTCTATCTATAACATGTTCAAGTTTCTTTCTTAGTTCCATTTCAGCATGTTGTAAAAGAATATCATGTGGTTTAGCACTCAGATCTTCCTGAACTTTAATGAGCTCATTCCTAATATGAGTAGAAAGTTTAGAGTCTTTACCAAAATTAGCTGCAGACCAAACCTTTAAGTGAAATTTGAGAGCCTTCATCTTGAGTGAAACATTAGCTAAAGGATTCCTGCCAAATTGCATATTCCAAACCTGTTTAAGAATAATTGGATAATCCACATGCTTAGTCCAGAAATTAAAAAATTTAAAAGAATGTTTATTTCCACTATTGTCATCAACTCCCCAATGAAAAATTAAGGGACAGTGATCAGATAAAGAAGGCTGAAGAGTATCATAAAATGATTTGGGCCAGACTTGAAGGAAAGGGATATTTACAAAAATATGATCCAATTTACAAAGAGTTGGATTTCCACTCCTATTATTATTTGACCAAGTGAAAACTGAACCAAAAGATTTGACCGGGATTAGATTTGATTTACTGATTGCACTATTTAAAGGAGCAATATCCTTAAGAGACAAGGGACAACCACCATATTTTTGATTACCAGCAAGCATACAATTAAAATCACCACCAATCAACCAAGGATTAGAAGAAGAGTTTAGAGAAGGAAGTTGATCCAAAAAAAGCTGTCTCGATGATAAAGAATTTTGAGCATAAACTGAAGTGAAGAGAAAATTCAAATTAGAGGGCAAATGAACACAATTATAATGAATGAATTGATCAGTGGCATTAATCTTAGAAAGTTTGAAGATTGAAGGATTCCATAATGTTAGAAGTCTGCCATAATTAGATTCAACAAAATTATGATCATGTAACCAAGAAGGTGATATCAAGTTAACAGCCTTGAGAGTAGACTAAATATCTAACTTTGTTTCAGAAACACACATCAAATGAATATCATTTATCTTGATAAAATTTCTAATCTCAACTTGTTTAGAGGGCAAGTTAGCACCCCTTATATTCCAAAAGGCAATATTATTCATTTCAAGGGGAGAGGAGGAAGCAAAGGTGATGGATTTTTCCTTGTATGTCTTGAATGAGAATTACCTTTTGATGAAGATAAAGGAAGAACTTCCTGAGCCTTAAAATCTTTTCCTTTATTCAAATCACCAGAATTGGAGTGAGTGCTAGTATTACCTTTACTCATCATGACTTCCAGACATTCACCTGATTTAGAAGAAGGGGGAAGAATAATATGATCGGGTGGAGATAAATGCAGATAAGGTGATGATGTGTTAGAAGCAAACAAAGATGGAGACTTAAAGCTAAATTGAGAACTGCATGAAGATGAAACAGAAGTAGAAATACTGGAAGAAACAGATGACAAAACTTTAGAAGTAGCAGAGTCAATTGAAGAGTTAGATAAAGTATCAAAGGAGAAAGATGAAGAAGAGTTTGATGCATCACAATTATTACCATGTATACTTTCCAGAATAATATTAGGATTATCAGTAGTTGAATCAAGAGAGGAATTTGATAAAACTGAGAAGGCATTTACAGCAGAACTATTTACATTAATTCCTTCACTGTTCTTTCCTTTACCAATTTCCATGCTTATTTTAGGATCAACACTTAATTGAACCTTTTCTTTAGCTACTGTCTCCTTTTTCTTCCATACTCCCTTATTCCTCCTCTCAACATTTTTCCAGCTTTGATCTGTTATGTTATTATTAGTAAATCCATGATCACTTTGGTTCTTATCACCATTCTCAACTGAATTATCCACCTTCTTAACACCACTCTCTTTAGTCTTATTTACTGACTCACAACTAACAGTATCATGTCCAAAAAATTTACAATGCGTACAAATTTTTGGCCTCCAATCATATGACAATTTGATATCTGGACAATTATCTCCCAACTCAGGAATGGCAATAGATTGTGGCAAATCAAAATCAGGTGATATCTCCACTAAAGCCTTAGCATACTTAAATCTTTGCAGTTTCTCAGTACTACTATCAAAACAAATTAGTCTACCAACATGACAAGCCAACCAATTGATCCCTACAAGCGTCCGTAGAATAAGAGGAATTCTATGAAAATGAATCCACACAGGTACTCTTTTGATTTGCGCTTGAGAGATACCAATAGAAGGATCCCATTTAGTAATTATGAACATTCTACCCCTTATAAAAATTGGGTCAGAATTAAGAACTCGATCTTTATCCTCTTGATTAGAAAAATTAAAATAGAAATTGTACCCATCGGATTTAAAGTCAACTTCACCCTTAAGCTTCCATGACCTTTTCAAGAAATTAACCACTGCTAAAAAAGAAAGCGTACCATCCAAAAAGAAACCAACCAAATGATTATTCCAGTACTTCAAACCTTCCTACTTGACCAGATCTGGTAAAACATTGGGGGACTTATCCCTAGGGATATCAAAATGAATCGGCTTATATGAACCAGCATTACGAGGGAGAGATTTGAAAAGAGAAGACCAATTGATGCAGCAGCGGATAACAAAAATGGATGAAACGATGAAAGTAGCACTAGGTGGATTGAAAAATACCAAAGGCCCAAATCCATTGATCCAAAGATACCGGATTCTAGCTATCTTATGCAGCAGCGGATAACAAAAATGGATGAAATGATGAAAGTAGCACTCGGTGGATTGAAAAATACCAAAGGCCCAAATCCGTTGATCCAAAGATACCGGATTCTAGCTATCTTCATCACGTTGATCGCGCACGATGCCGTGAAGGAATATCTACGATTCTTCGTATGTTGATCTAGCGCACTAGATTCCGTGAATCGGCTTCAACAATCGTTGATTCGAGCGCACTCGAATACCGAAGGTGGAGATAGGAGATCACACTCAACTACCAATTTAAGAAGAGGCACAAAGCTCTCAAACAAAAGTTTATTCAAAATCAACTGAATTTACAAATGACGCAACCCCCATATTTATAGGCAGTTTACAACACACTTCCACGACCTAACATACAGTTCACGCGACCTATGACCTAACATAGGTCGTTAACGACCTAACAGCCGCGACTTAAAAAGAAACACACAAATACAATACAACACATCATAGCAGTGCGACCTACGACTTAGAGTATTTACAACACATAAGTGACTCAACAAATTACACATAACGACCTAACATATTACAACACATGCGACCTAACATACACGGCGGCAGCGACCTAAGAACAAAGCTTTATGATAGTGACTTATGGAAACCTCCTCCAGCGACTTAAGGTCTCGCGACCTATTCTTGAACAACCTAAGAACATGTCTTCAGAAAATCTTCACGCGACCTAGTCTTGAACGACCTAAGAATTCAAGCGGCACAAGGAAAATCTGCTTCAGCGACCTAAAGACTGCACGACTTAAGATAGGTCGTTCGCGACCTAAAACTTCTGGAGCGATTCAAGGCTTTGCGACTTATGGTAGGTCGTTCGCGACCTAAGAAGAAGCATGTGAGAGCGACCTAAGGTAGACTGGCTGATACACTCAGTTGCTTGTCCCAGTAGGTCGCTCGAGCGACTTAAGCTTAACTCATTACCATTGCTAGGTCGTAGCTTGTTTTGCCTAACATAACTCATGTCATAACTCGTAAGGTCGCTTGAGCGACTTATCAACTCGTTAGGTCGCTCGCGACCTAAGCCATCTTCAGATTGCGCTGCATTATCCTCCCCCGGTTGACAAGAATTTGACCTCGAATTTGCACCTTCCTTTTCCACAACAAGTTCATCCCCATGATACGGAATCAAGTATTTGACGTTAAAAACGTCTACAGTGTGAATATCATCCGGCAATTTCAACTGATACGCATTATCATTGATCTTCTTCAAAATTTCTACTGGACCGATTTTTCGAGCTTTCAACTTGTTGTAAGTTCCTACTGGAAAACGATCTTTTGTTAACACGGCATAAACCAAATCCCCTTCTCTGAAGTTCACACTCCTTCGCCTTTTATCTGCCAGTTGTTTATACTTCTCATTTGATGCAAGCAATCGTTCATGAACAGTTCTGTGGCACTCCCGCGACTCAGTCACAAAATCACAAGCTCGCTTAACAACTCCCTTCTGATATGGCACTGTCGTCAAATCCAATGGACCCTTCGAACTTGCTGAGTATACAACTTGAAACGGACTGAAACCCGTACTACGGTTAACAGCATGATTATGTGCAAACTCTGCCTGACATAATTTCATATCCCAGCTCTTCAAATTATCTTTCACAAGACATCTCAACAAATTTCCCAATGATCTATTTACCACTTCCGTTTGCCCATCTGTTTGCGGATGATAGGCGCTACTAAAATTCAACTTCGTTCTGACTATCTTCCACAAAATATACCAAAAATGGCTTAGAAATCTAGTATCCCGATCAGAAACAATAGATTCAGGTAGCCCATGTAATCGATACACCTCTTTAAAGAATAATTGAGCAACACGGACGGCATCAGCTGTCTTCTTACAAGCTATGAAATGTGCCATTTTCGAAAATCTATCCACTACAACAAATATAGAATCATTCCCCCTTTGAGTTCTAGGCAAACCCAAAACAAAATCCATGCTCACATCAACCCATGGTCTAGTAGGCACAGGTAATGGCATATATAATCCCGCATTCGTCGCTGTCCCTTTGGAAACTTGACAAATATGACATCTCTCCACAAATCTTTCAACTTCTCTTCGCATAGATGGCCAAAAATATGATTCAGAAATCAATTGCAAAGTACGACCCACATGACCTTCCTCATGCAACTCCTTCACAATCTTTATTTGTAAGCTGCACTCTGGTATACACAATCGATTCCCTTTAAAAAGAAAACCATCCACCAATACTAACTCGTCCGTCTTTTCCTCTTTGACTTCATCTATAAACTTCGCAAAGTAAGGATCATCAACAAACAATTCTGGCAACACATCAAACCCCGTCACTTCAACCTTCATTGTAGTCAACAAATGATTCCTTCGACTCAATGCATCTGCTACACGGTTCGTAATTCCCGACTTATGCTTCACCACAAATGTAAATTGTTGTAAGTATGCGATCCATGAAGCATGCCTGGCTGCAATTTTGTCCTGTCCCTGCAAATGTTTCAATGCTTCATGATCAGTATACAGAACAAATTCTTTATGGAACAAATAGTGTCTCCAATGTTTGATACCTTGAACAATAGCATAGAATTCCACATCATAAGTATTATATCTCATCTTGGCTCCCGAAAGCTTCTCACAGAAATATGCAATAGGTCGTCCTTTCTGACTCAACACCCCTCCAATCCCAACTTTAGATGCATCAGTATGTAACTCAAACAACAATTGAAAATCCGACAATACTAGAATTGGTGCTGTCGTCAAAAGTTCCTTGATTCGCTCAAAAGAAAATCCTGCTTCCTCTGACCATGAAAACTGCTTCCCCTTCATACAATCAGTCACTGGTGCCATCACGCTATCGAAGTGTGGAATAAATCTTCGGTAGAATGATGCTAAACCATGAAAACTTCTAACTTCCGTTATCGTCCTGGGTTGTGGCCAATTTCGGATTGCTTCAACTTTATTCTGATCCACTTGTATACCTCCTTCTAAAATAACATATCCCAAAAATAAAACACTATGCGTCATGAACACGCATTTCTTCGTTGCAGCATAAAATTGTTCCTGTCGCGGTATCATCAACACTTCTCTCAGATGATGCAAGTGTTCTTCTGGGCTTCCACTGTATATCAGTATATCATCAAAATATACCACCACGAACTTCCCAATAAAAGGTCTAAAGATCTGATTCATCACCCGCATAAATGTACTAGGTGCATTCGACAGACCAAATGGCATCACCAGCCATTCGTACAACCCCTCCCGTGTCTTGAACGCTGTTTTCCATTCATCCCCTGGTCTTATACGAATTTGATGATAACCACTCTTCAAGTCGATCTTCGAAAAGATAGTAGCCCCGCTCAACTGATCCAACAAATCATCAAGCCTCGGCATCGGAAATCTATATCTGACAGTTATTTTGTTGAGTGCCATGCTATCCGTACACATCCTCCACGAACCATCCTTCTTCGGCACTAACAAAGCTGGTACTGCACAAGGACTTAAACTTTCCTATACACGCCCCTGTTCAAGCAACTCTTCTACCTACCTTCTCAACTCCTCATGTTCCTTTGGACTCATTCTGTAATATGGTCTATGTGGTAACACAGCTCCTGGAACAAGATCAATTTGGTGTTGTATGTCCCTTAACGGTGGCAACTCCGTTAGCAGTTCTTCAGGAGATACATCTTCAAATTCTTCCAGCACTGGCTTTACTTCTTCAGGAATTTCAACCACTTCATTACTCTCACATCCAATCAACAAAAATACTTCAGGCTCCTCTTCGACTTCCTTAACAAACTCCTTCAAAGATAGCAAAGTTTTAAGTTCTTCAATCTCCTCCAACTTGTTTTCTTCTTGTTGTCGCTTCTTGGGAACTAAAGTGATTTTAGTACCTTCAAACATGAAAATGTAACTGTTAGTACGACCATCATGTTGCACTGCTCTATCATACTGCCACGGTCTCCCCAACAACAGATGACATACATCCATATCCACAATATCACACCAAATTTCATCTTTGTATTTCTTCCCAATCGAAAAATTAACAGAAGCTCTTCGTCCAACTTTCACCTCCCCACCTTTCCTCAACCAAGCTAACTTGTAAGGTTTCAGATGCTTCTTAGTCTTTAATGCCAACTTCTTCACAGCCTCTGTAGAGATGATATTGTCACAACTTCCCGCATCGATAACAAACTTGCAAACCCTTCCCAAGATAGTGCATGTCGATTTAAAGATGTTACTCCTCAACCAGCTAGTTTCCTCCTCCTGTTTTGGTGTCAAACAAGATCTCTTCATCATTAATGAATACCCTTCATCTCCCGTCCACTCTTCTTCCTCCTCAACATGTGGTGAATTAGAACATTCAGCTTCTACCTTCTCATCCTCTGCCTCAGCAACCATCACTCGCTTCTTTGGCTTTGGACATTCATTGCTTTTGTGACCAATCTCCTGACAATTGAAGCATTTGATACCACTATTGATCTTGGTCTTAGTAACTTCACTAAAAACCCGTTTTGCAACAGCCTTAGAAACATTCGCATTGCTACTAGCCCCTTTTATTTGATTGTTGGAATTTGTAAACACACCACCACCTCTCCTACCTTGCTTCTCCTAAGCTAGAGCTTTTTGATGTGCTTCAGCAACAGATCTGGGATCAAACATATTCACCATATCTTGAATCTGCATTCTCAACCCTCCAACAAATCTAGCGGTCAACTGTTCCTCCGTCTCCATGATGTCATTCCTCGCAATTAATTGATAAAATTCATCTGCATAATCATTCACTGACTTTGTTCTGTCTCAGATTCTACAATCGCTGATACATAAGAGATTGATAATTATACGGCAAGAATGTAGCCTTCATTAACTTCTTCATCTTCTCCCATGATTCAATCTTTGACTTTTCCATTCTCTCCCGTGTTATTTTAGTTTGCTGCCACCATGCCATAGCTCTTCCTTTCAGTCGTGTAGCAACCAACTTCACTCTACGATGCTTGGGTACTTCTTTGAAGTCAAAAATTTCTTCCACATTAGACAACCAATCCAAAAATTCCTCCGCTACCATTCCACCCTTGAATTCTGGAATTTCAGTTTTCATCCCCGATTACCATCGTCGATCATCTTCAACATCCCAATATGCATTCCGTACTTGGTCTCGATCTCGATAATGAGCACTACATCTATCACCATCTTCATCAAAAACAGATGTACTTAGATAACGATCTCGACCATCCACATCTCTATGACCTCGCATATCCCTTCTACTTTGTCTTTCATCATCACGGTATGGTTCATGTTCAAACTCACGTGGAGTTCTTCTCTCTTCATCTCTATACTCATGATGTTCTCTTCTCATTGAAACTGAAGATTCTCTTCTTTCTCGATAAGATTGCGGCGACACCCTCCTCGCTTCCATAACCGATGGCGAAACTCTGTTTCCTCCATGGTTCGAGATTGGCGACCTTCTTCTTTGACCTTGATTCATATCATTCATCAGTTTCTCTAACTTCCCAATGCCTTCATCAAACTTTTCATTGATACGTTGTTCCATTTGCTCGGCTTCTTCTCTCCTATATAACACTTCAACATTCTGATGGCGATTAGCTCTTCTCGGCGGCATTATTAAAACTTCAACTCTCGGCCTTGACTTAGAAATGAACAAACTATGCACGGCTCAAACACTTCACGCCTTTCAACTAGCTCGGCCTAAACTCAATTGGCTCGGCTTGAACTCTTTAATAAGAATTGGCTCCAAGACTCGGCTTAGCTATGATTGGCTAAGTCTAGCTCTGATACCAAATGATGCAGCAGCAGATAACAAAAATGGATGAAACGATGAAAGTAGCACTCTGTAGATTGAAAAATACCAAAGGCCCAAATCCGTTGATCCAAAGATACCGGATTCTAGTTATCTTCGTCACGTTGATCGCGCACGATGCCGTGAAGGAAGATCTACGATTCTTCGTATGTTGATCTAGCGCACTAGATTCCGTAAATCGGCTTTAACAATCGTTGATTCGAGCGCACTCGAATACCGAAGGTGGAGATAGGAGATCACACTCAACTACCAATTTAAGAAGAGGCACAAAGCTCTCAAACAAAAGTTTATTCAAAATCAACTGAATTTACAAATGATGCAACCCCCATATTTATAGGCAGTTTACAACACACTTCCACGACCTAACATACAGTTCACGCGACCTACGACCTAACATAGGTCATTAACGACCTAACAAACGCGACTTAAAAAGAAACACACAAATACAATACAACACATCATAGCAGTGCGACCTACGACTTAGAGTATTTACAACACATAAGCGACTCAACAAATTACACATAACGACCTAACATATTACAACACACGCGACCTAACATACACGACAGCAGCGACCTAAGAACAAAGCTTTATGATAGCGACTTATGGAAACCTCCTCCAGCGACTTAAGGTCTCGCGACCTATTCTTGAACGACCTAAGAACATGTCTTCAGGAAGTCTTCACGCGACCTAGTCTTGAACGACCTAAGAATTCAAGCGGCTCAAGGAAAATCTGCTTCAGCGACCTAAAGACTGCACGACTTAAGTTAGGTCGTTTGCGACCTAAAACTTATGGAGCGATTCAAGGCTTTGCGACTTATGGTAGGTCGTTCGCGACCTAAGAAGCGACATGTGAGAGCGACCTAAGGTAGACTGGCCGATACACTCAGTTGCTTGTCCCAGTAGGTCGCTCGAGCGACTTAAGCTTAACTCGTTACCATTGCTAGGTCGCAGCTTGTTTTTCCTGACATAACTCGTGTCATAACTCGTAAGGTCGCTTGAGCGACTTATCAACTCGTTAGGTCGCTCGCGACCTAAGCCATCTTCAGATTGCGCTGCATCACCAATTAGCATTCAAAGTAGACGAGACATTCTTGATACAAGACGCCTCAGAAGCAAGCTGATGGGAGACAGAAGAAAGAGGAAGAGATGAGGAAGAAGATGAAATCGGTGGGACGAAAGCAGATTGAGAGGATAGAGTTGAAGAAGAGGAAGAAGTAAGAGGAGGAAACAAAGCAGAATCCAACGATAAAATGGGATTTTAGAAATTATTAATTGATTTAAAATTTTTAAATATATGGAATTTTTAACATAATTTGATTTAAATGATTTTAATAGTGATTTTATAAGAGTTAAAAATTTCATAAGTTAATAAATGGTTTAAATTGTACTGTAAATTTGTATTTAACTTAATAATTGAAATTGAGTTAAAATGGAAATTTTAAGCTTAACTTAGTAATTAAATTATTTATTTATGAAATGGATATTTTTAAAGTAAAAGAAAATATAAAGTTATTTGTTAAAAATAAGGGTTAAGCAACTTATAGTGAATTTTGACTTAATGTAAATGAATTATAATTTAATTGGATATTTATAAATAAAATTTTATTTTACTAAATTTATAAGTTAAATGATATCATGATAAATAATTTGGAAAAGTGGAATAAGTTTGATAAGTTAAAAATGATAAAAGTGGAAGATATATTGTTTAAAAAAATGTCATAGTACAACTTATAACAGAAATTGTAGCATTCCTGAAATGCTGTGGTTTCAGTGTATTGTTTTTCAAATCTACTGTCTCTACGGCAGAAGTTTATAAGTGCTGCTGTTTCCAACAATGAACTGTTTTCAAATTTCCACTATACTTACAACAGCAGTTTATAAGTGCTGCCAATTCTGAAATGAACTATTTTTCAAATGTGTCACTATACTTACAGCAGCATTTTCTAAGTGCTACGAATGCTGAAATATAATGTTTTTGAAATACTATAATTGAATAAACGAACTTAGAAATTGCTAAAATTTTGGGAATTGAATATTTTGATTTGAAAGTATAATAACTTCACCTTTAAATGTTTTAAATGAATTATTTGGATTTGAAATATAACCATTTTGAAATTTATAACCACGGGTTATAATAACGGTTGGATGTTTTAAAGTGTGGCTAGAGGTGGGCAATTGTTGCAGCTTTGTGCTACCCCAGTCACATTAACACTATTATTTTGCATAGTTTGCTTTACTTTAGACATTATTATAATAGCGTATATTACTGCTTAGTAGATAGTTTAATGGATCCTTAAAGGATGGGCGATCCTAAGCATCCTTTAAGTTACCTATGCATTGCTATTACAGTTCACTTGAGTTGGTTTACATTGTATAAGTATGTATGTCCTGACTCGAGTGTTTTGTGTTTTGCTTTACGCTCGAGTCAGCCTGAGTATCACAGCTCTGATTCACCTCCTGGAGCTAGAGATTTGCTGGAGTTTATTTATCTATCTGTTATCTATATCCATTTCAGTTATTTCCTATTCAGTACTGCTTTTGTATTAGTTCACTTATGTATTCAGACTTCTGTTGTAATTGTTTTTCAGGCTATGACATTTTGTATCTATTTTGAGATTATTTATATAGTAGCTTCATGAACTACTATGGTATTTTATTTCCGCTGCGAGTTATTCTGATATTCTGTGTCTGTGATTCTGTGTTTGATTTTATTTGCTTCAAATTTTCTTAACAATCCACTGTTTTGAAGTATTCAAGTTCGACATGTGTGGATTTTTTGTCGATTTGAATGGTCCAAAATAATGGGCTGTTACACTAGATTTATGTTAAAACTTCATAATAGCACTAAAATCTTTATTTGGATTTTAATTGTGGATTGGAATCCACCTTCTCGCTTTAATAGTGGGATGGAACGCACGACCTCTTTAGTGGGATGGAACCCACGACCTTCTCTAGTGGAATGGAATCCACAAAATTTTCAAAATGATTTATTTTTTCAAAACTATCGTTTTAAAGTCATCTCTATCAATTTAAATATTTTAGCCTTAATTCAAAAACTATTTTTAATCATATTAATTTCAAAATCATCTCTTGTTTTTTAAACTATCTCTTGATTTTAATATTTTAGCTTTAATATATTTTTAAAGAAATCTATATTTAGGTTTTAATATTACTTTTATATTATAGATCATATATTTTAAGATTATTTTCTAAAAATCTTTTATAATTTTAAACATATTCAAAATAGTTTACAAAGTTTAGAAATTGTTTTGACAAGTTTTAGAATAGAAATCATTTTAAAGAAAAATCTATTTTCAAAAATAACATGGGCATGTCGACATTCCTCATCCCCCCATGTCGACATGGTAGCCGTAGAATTCAAATTTCAAATCTTCAAAAGAAGAGTCTATTCGTCATAACCTTTCGCGAATGGACATGACCGTTGTTCTCCTATAAATACTAGTTGCTTTCAACAAATTTTAAGTTAGTTTTTCTTCATTTCTTCACTCCTTCTCCACACAAATATTCTCTTATATTTCAAATGCTTTAACAAAACTTTGCCGAAATTCTAAGTGAATCAAACTCGATCATTTCTAGTTTGATTCTCTGCCACTCTCTCTTAAAGATTTCAGTGCTATTCAGAGTTATAGGATTATTTGTAATAAAATATCGAAAGTTCAAAGTGTATCGAGTCTCTCTCTATCAAAGTATGATTGATAACGGTGTGATTGTGGCCCGCAAATCAATTGGGTGTGATTGTAGCCCGTAAATCAATTAGATGATCTTGTAGCCTGGTTAAATCAAGAAAGTTTTCCCTGGACTTGGAGACAGGAGGGTGTATCTCGTGGCCTTGAAATCGATGTTTTAATATCGACATTATATTTGAAAAAGAAATATGCATAAGAAATTGTGTGGGACTGGATGTAGGGTAACTCCGAACCAGTATAAAATTCCGCTGTGTTCTTTCCTTTACTGCTTTTATTTACTATTTGCATCTGTGTCTGATTCTGTGATTGTTTCTGTGTTTGTGTATTGCAAATGTATGTGTTTAACTTGAAAAGGTTTCAAAAATTCAATAAAATCCACTAAACACTATTCACCCCCTCTAGTGTTAATCCAACCTTAAGATCTGTAATCCGCATTTTCTACAAATTCAACAATTATTTGATAGCTGGTGGTTAACGGTTCAAGGACTAGTACTTTTTTTGTTCGCAAATCGTTTCAAGGAGCATACTTCATCATTTCAAGGCGTACTTCAAGGCATTGAAAGTAAGGTACGGTTCTAACTAAAATATGATCATTAATGTTTGTATTTAATGTTCTATTATATAGATATATATTTTATATTGTTAGTTAGGTGACGACTACGATATACAATTTATTGTCATAAATTGATTTGGTTGTATGAGTGTATATACTTGTATAATTTTGTTTATTATGTATACGCCTATAATGGTACGACTCGGAAATAAAATTAAAAAAGAAACATTATTTATTTTTTTAGTTAATTTAATAATATATATATTATAAATACATAAATATATAGTTTATAATCTAATTACTTCATCGTATTTTATATAAATATTGTTATATAAATTTATATATAATTTATTATAGATATATTATATTCGACAGTAATAAAATATTACATATATATATATATATGTTTTATTATAATTTAGATATTATTTAAATCATTTGATTACATAAATTAAATATATTAATATTTAAGTTATATATAAATTATATTTCACATTTTATAAAATTATATTATCACAAAATACATGCTGGATAGAAATATAAAAATAAAACATTTATTTTATTATTTGAAAATATTTTAGTAAAAGCCAAAAATTAAATAATTAGTTTTAAAATTATTTTTAAACCCCAAATTTATGAAATAAAATTTTAAAGCATAAAATATCATTCAGAACTTTACTTGAGATTCAAATTTCAAACTTAAGTTTCGAAAATTTTTTATATTAATATTTTAAATTAAAATCATACAGAAATTAATTAAAATAACATTTAAATTTTTAAAAAATTTGATTCATGAGCAAGATCAGTTAAATATTATTTATTAAAATTATTTTTGTGTATTTATAAGTATAAATATATATAATTTTCATATATCAGTATATATTTATAAATAAGTAATTAATATAATATACATATATATATATATACATACAAAATTATTTTATTTACATATGTATATATTATTTTTGGTTTTTTCTAAAAAATTATTATTTATTTTATTTAATATATTTATAATTGATTTAAATATATATATATATATATATATATAATATTAATATTTCATAATTATGTTTATATATATATTATATACATTTTTATATAAAAAATTAATTAAAATTTATAAATATATACATTTAAAATATTTTATATATGTAATAAAAGTATATAAACAAGAATTTGGACAATATATTTGTATATTGGATGAGCTGATGTGTCTGTGGCGATATAAATCCCAACATCTACACACAAACATGTTATATCTTGCACGGATTGATATGTTACACATGCATACACATATATACGTGTATATGACACACACACACATATAAAATACATTAAATAATACTATATCATTTTATAAATTTAAATAAAATAAAAGATTTTATTTAAATAAAATTTAGAAATGTTCTAAATAAACCAGACTTCATAGGCCAAATAAAGATCCAATAGGGTAAAAAAAATTAAAATTCACCCATAACTTCCACTGTGGGCTGGCCCAGTTCCAACAATAGTATTAGATCCTAATAGTTTATGCGGTCTAAATTATTCATGTTAAGGTTAACTATTAAGCTCACAGTCCAGATAATAGGATGTCTAGAAAGGTAATGTCTAGGATTGGATTTGGATAATCAAGTGTTCAGTCATACCTAGCTAATTGCATGGCTCGAATATATATATGTGAGCCCAAAGGTTGTCCCTAATAGAAAATACCCAATTAGTATTGGACCTTGGCTAAATTTCAAAATTGTTTGAAAAATTGAAAAATATAAGATTTTAAATTTAAAAGTTAAATTTAAAATAAGATATAAACATTATAAAAGTTGTAATATGATAAAAAATTTCAAAATGTTTGAAAACATATTATATATATATTAATTTTGAATATTTTTAATTTTTTTTGTTTATAAGGTTAATAAAATAAATAAATTAAATAATTAATTAATTAATAAATGTATACATGTATTATATATTATGATATATGTTTTGTTGTTTTAAAATATCTAAAATAACATAAGTATATATGCATGCATATGTATAACATCCCCTTACTTGGAGGCCCAAAACTAACGGCTACGGATGCTGCAGTCATCCATAGTTATTAATTTTCAGCGACCAAATACGGCGATGTTAGATACATTGATACACGGACCACAAGAATATGGAAAAAAATTAACAAATTAGAAACACATTTCCACATTCCATTCAAAACATTTCATGTTCATTACATAATCCCACAAACTTTAACCACGTTCAGAAAAATATAATTATTATACATACGCCAAGAGCGACATATGAAGATGCCCCCTTGGTTGATCAGAGTATATAGTAAGGCTAATAAGTCTGCCTTTACATCCAAAATACACGGCAGAAAAAGATAACTCTAAATAACTAACTGCCACCTGCACGCCTCCGGAAGCTTTATTCGTCTAAGAAGAGAACCCGAAAACCCTAAACCTCAAACTACTCAAAATCAATTGAGTGCCTGAGAATTTAAGGGGAAAACAAAAGCTTCGAGTCAGACATAAAGCTTGGTATGAATAATAATCTAACATCTCAATCTATTTAGATATCTAGTGAGACCATGCCGCTTAGCGGAACGGGGTTTCCCCTCACTAGTATCCTAAAACCCTTTTTATAAAACCATATACTGTGCTCCTACATCCACAATGGTTAAAACATAACAGTTCAAAATATAATGATGATATACATATATAAACATTTTGGATGTCCCATCCCCAATTTAATTGACACCCTGTCATATTTATAGTTTCTAGGGTCAATATTAACCTATTAGTTTTCATGGATTTACTAATAACTCTTTTATAATTCATGGACACCCTGTCCTATTTCAAGTTTTCATGGGATCACTAAGAACCTATAGGCCCCTGCCAATTAACATAATTAATTCATGGATTCCCCTGAACCTATTGGTCATTTCAATAACTCATATTATATCCTAGTTTTCATGGGTTGACTAGGAACCTATGGATTACTCCAGTAACTCCTTTCTTAGCCTAGTTTTCATGGGTTGACTATGAACCTACTGATGCCTCACTTAACTTCTTTCTTATCCTAGTATTCATGGGTTGACTAGGAACCTTTTGACTGATGTCAATTCTTAATCCGGATATAGTTTCCACAGGTTCACTATAAACAAATTGGCCCCTGCCAACCATCCTTTATACATAGTTTTCATGGGTTTACTATGAACCTGTTGGTTACCCCCAATAACTTCCTAATCATAGTTTTCATGGGTTTACTATGAACCTATCTCCCGGACAACTTCAAGGTTTAAGCATCCTATACTTTGGCTAACCTGACTCCCTAGATGCAATTCTACTCATTCAGGAGTTTAATCAATTTATATTCACTATCGGGTTAACCTAGTTGGTTCTTCTACCCCTTTATCCCTGAAATACAGTTATAGGTCCTTTATCATGTGAATATATTCATATTTGAAGAAGCAAACATAACAACTTAACAATACCATTCCTGTGGGTTAAATATCCTTGAAAATAATTGCATATAAAACATGGTTAATCCCTCTAACCTATACTTTTATCAAGGAAATACTTCTTCAAATTTAAATACTTGAAACCCTTTCAAAACTCCTTTATTTAGCCATGGGTTTCTTCGTTTAAAAATAAGTTTCGGTTTAAAAAGCCTTACGATACCCTGGAAACCTTGCTTTCGACTTCATTGGACAACCTCCTTCGAAAGCATTAAATTCTATCTTTAAAACATTAGGCTCCTGCCTTTAAAATATATTATAACATCTTTTTCGAAACCTTTCAACTTTGTTAAAGTATTATAATATAAGTATAGAAGCATAGCTTCGAAACCATTCAAAAATACTTCTTTCAAACCCATTCAAAAATACTCCTTTCAAAACCATTGAAGGTTACCCTTTGAGACCGTTGAAAGTCCCCCTTTCGAAATCATTGAAGGTTACCCTTCGAAACCAATACCTTTCGAAGCAATTAGGTTTATATTTAAAATAACATTTTTGGGTCAAAGTGACCATAAGTGAAAGCATCTCCTTTGAAACCATTCTTTATTTCAAAAAGTATTGGGGAAACTTGATGGTGTCAAAACCATCCTTTCGAAAGCATTAAAACATCTAGGTAAAACCATTGAAGGTTGGCTTCGAAACCCCTTACAAAAGCAGTAGGAAGTGGCTTATATTTATAAAACAACAGTACCTTTCGACGGCATTGATGTCTTCAATACCATTGAAAGGCATCTAAACACAGAAAGGTTCCGACTTGGTCGAAACTACCCCTTCCGAAAGCTTCAATTAAAAAATAAGTAACTCCTTTGGAAGCTACTATTTTAAAACAAAGGTGGTAGCTCTCCTTTGAAAGCTTCTTTAGAAATACCCTTTCGAAACCATTGATTTCGTCTACTTCAAAACCCTTTTGTAAACAGGCAAGCACTTTTCTTTTAAAACAAAACAAAATAAAGGAACCAATCCCTTCGGAAGCTACATTTTGACACCCTACCTTCCACCTTTCTTCAATCCACTACATACTAGCTAACTAATACCATATGTATTGGTTTACTGGTTTCGACCTAGAAGGTTTCAACTAGATTGGAGGCGGAAGCTCTTGGTCGAAAGGTCCTTCTAAAGGATGCAGAACCTACTTTTATGAGTAAAAGGCTGTATTTACCAAAAGTAAACTTTTTGTAGCAAACTTGCCCACTTGTAAATACTTGATTAGCTATCATAAACTTTCAAATAATTAGCTAATATTTGATGCATTTTCTCAGATCTAAACCCCATTAACACATAAGCCCTTCCAAGTAATAAAGCAATTAAATCATTTAGGTCCCCCTTTCAAAATAATTTAATTTCCATACTAAATCACTTATTAAAAATCCCCAGAAATTCCAGAAATTCACTTTTATCATGTTTCCTAAGATATCAAAATTCCAGACCCAAATTCTTAATATAATTTTTGAAATAAATTTATAAACCCAAATAACCATATTTTCCTTTGAAAATACAATACTAATTCTCCATGGCTTGGAAAATTATAAAAATTGAAACCCAACTCCAAAATCTTGTTTCTCATAACATATAATTTTCCATGGCATTTGAAATCATTTAACCTTGGTTTTACCCTAAAACCGTGCATATCTCATTTTAAACAAACTTGTTTAAATTAAACAAATACTAAATCAAGCATATCATCATCCAATATACATCATAAAAATGAATTTATCCTTAAATCAGAAAACATATGATATAGAATCAAAATAGGGATGTAGTGATTATTATTCACCTTAGATTGGATAAGGAAATTAGAGATTGATTGAGATTGATTTCTTCCAGCTTGAATCCTAAGCTTTACTTGATTTTCTCTTCTTTTCTACCTTCTTATTGGCCGACCTTGTTCTTTCTTTTTCTTACGTTTTTGCTTATGATGAAAATGGATGTGTTGGCTAAGGAATAATAGTATAAAGGTGGGAAATATGGACGGCTATTTACCCTAATGCCCTTATGTTTAATTAGTTAGCACTTAACCATTTATAAGTTCATTCAATTTAAATAAGCACGGCCACCTATATTCATTTACCAATCTCATCCCCTTATCACTCTACATTATTTTATTTTATTTATTTTAATTAAATCTCCTAAATAATGTTAATAAAATTATGGGTGTTATAGGCTCCCCTCCTAAAAGAATTTTGTCCTCGAAATTCAGTAACGACTAATTAGCAATCATCTGTAACCACTCCTAACATCCATACTAGCCTACCCGACTAGCGACTAATCTATATAAATTTAATATAGACATACCCTTAAAGTAGATCAGGATAAGCATCTCGAATCCTATCATGTGTCTCCTATGTACAGTCCTTCTTGTTGTCGCTCCATTGAACATTCACCAACTTGACTATCTTGGTCCTCAATCATTTCTCATCCCTCGCTACAGCCCGAACTGGTTGTCTAACTAAAGTCAAATCATGCTCTACTTCCAAGTCTTCCAACTCTGTCTGAGGAACAGAAAACTCTGGATCATGCACATGCTTGCGAAGATGAGATACATGGAATACATTATGGACACCTTCCAAACTGCTCGGCAACTCTACCCTATACGCGAGCTTTCCGATCCTTTTGAAAATCTGGAATGAACCAACATACCTCGAGGCCAACTTTCCTGACTTCCCAAACCGTACCACACCCTTCATCGGTGATACCTTAATGAAAACCCGGTCTCTCACCGAGAACTCTAAGTCTTTACGCCTCTTATCTATGTAATTCTTCTGTCTAGATTGAGCTTCCTTCATCCGTCCTCGGATTAACTCAACTTTTCTGACGTCTCTCCAACCAAATCCGAACCTAAGACAAATCTGTCTCCAGTCTCTAACCAACATGCCAACGATTTGCATGGCCTTCCATACAAAGCTTTAAAAGGCGCCATTCCTATGCTAGTATGATAATAGTTATTATAGGAAAACTCAATCAAATGTAGGTGATCCTCCTAAGATTCATCAAAGTCCAATACACAAGCTCTCAATAAATCCTCGAGTACCTTATTGACTCTCTTTGTCTGCCCATCCATCTATGGGTGATAAGCTGTACTCGTCTTGAGCTTGGTACCTAATACCTCTTGCAGACTCCTCCAAATTCGCTAGTGAATAATGCATCTCGGTCGTTGACTATGCTACTAGAAATCCCATGAAGTCTAACTATATTCTTCATAAACAACTTCGGCAAACGAGGTGCCGTCCTGGTTGACTTAACTGGAATGAAATGGGCACTATTGGTCAACCTGTCCATTATAACCCATATGCTTTCATTTCCCCTATTCGACCTTAGCAACCCGTCTATAAAATCCATGGATATAGAATCCCACTTCCAAACTAGAATCTCTAAAGTTTGAAGCAATCCACTTGGCTTCTGATGTTCGACCTTCACTTGTTGACAGTTCACGCACTGCCTAACCCACAAGCCGACATCCTTATTCATGCCTTCCTAATAGAAGCTCCTCTTTATATCCTGATACATCTTGGTCCCTCCAGGATGAATCTAAAACTTGGATCGATGACATTTCTCCAGAACATCCCTTTTCAAGTTCTCTACATTCGGAATACATAATCGTCCCTTCTTTCTCAACCATCCCCTTTGGTCAAGACTATAATCCTTTAGATCATTGATCTCCGATCCTACCTCAAGCCTTCTAATCCTCTTGGCTAAAACTGGATCCTCTGTCCGTTTAGAAGCTATCATTTCGATCAACACTGGACGAACTTCTAAACAAGACAACATGGCAGTTCCCTGACTAGAACTAGCAGTAACTGCACACCGCAATTGGCCAAAGCTTCAAGATTCTTCCATTCTGCTAACATAGCTAACACCACATTCTGATGTTTTCTACTAAGAGCATCTGCTACCTTATTTCCTTTCCCAAGAGTATACTCCATACCGAAATCATAAGCAGCCAAAAACTCCAGCCACCTCTACTGTCTCATATTCAACTCCTTCTAAGAGAATAAGTATCTTAAAGACTTATGATCGGTATACAACTCAAATCTCTCCCTCAAGAGATAATGCCTCCAAATCTTCAAGGCAAAAATCACTACAGCCAACACCAAGTCATGAGTAGGATATCTTACTTCATGTGGTTTAAGCTGCCTAGATGCGTAAGCAATAACTTTGCCCTTCTACATCAACACTGCTCCCAATCCAGTCCCACACACATCCGTGTATACTACCAACCCTTGATTTCCATCTGGAACTACTAGCACAGGTGCATTGGTCAACAAATATTTTAACTTAAGGAATTCTTCCTCACATTTGTCGGACCAAACAAACTTCACATCTTTACTGGCCAACTTAGTCAAAGATGCTGCTATCCGCAAGAAATCCTTTATGAATCTCTGGTAATAGCCAGCAAGTCCAAGAAAACTTCTGATCTCAGTTACCATCTCTGGTCTCTTCCAATTGTTCACAGCTTCGATCTTATCTAGATCGACTGACAATCCTTTCTCTGAAACCACATGACCAAGAAACTTAACCTCTTTCCGCCAAAAATGACACTTAGAAAACTTCGCTTTTAGCCGATTCTGCCTCAGCGTCTCAAGCATAACTCTAAGATGATCTTCATGCTCTCTCTCATCCTTAGAGTATACCAAAATACCATCTATAAACACCAACACAAATCTATCCAAATACTCTCAGAAGACTCGATTCATCAAATCCACAAAGAAAGCAGGTACATTCGTCAACTCGAATGGCATCACTAACCACTCATATGAACCATATCTAGTTCGAAATGCTGTCAAAGGAATACTGTCTTCCACCACTCTCAACTGATGGAACCCTATCACCAAATCCAATTGGAAAAACACCTTGGCTCCACTCAACTGATCAAAAAGATCATCAATTCTTGGCAAAAGATACTTGTTCTTTATTGTACTTTCGTTCAACTTACGGTAGTCGATGCACATCCTTAACGACCCATCTAGTTTCTTCACGAATACTGTGGCCGCTCTCTAAGGTGAACTGCTTGGTCTAATTAATTCCTTCCTTCTAGATCCACAGTTGCACCTTCAGTTCCTTCATCTCTGTCGGTGTCATCCTGCTCAATGATCTGCTCACAGGTTTAGCTCCTGGCACAAGGTCTATTCGAAACTCAACAGCTCATTTCAGTGGTAATCCCATAACCGGCTCAAAGACATTTGCAAATTCCCTTGCTACTTGAACCTGACTAAGCTCTTCTCCAACCTCCATGGCACTTAACAAAGCCCAAACACTCCTACTGGAATATTCCTCTGAGAAGATGATTCGGTTATGACTATCTGGGTGTCTCAACGATATTTCCCTATCCTGGCAAAATATTCTAACCTCATACTTATCCAACCAATCCATACCCAAAATGTTCCCAAAATCTACGAAATCAAAAACATATAGAATGCATGCAAACTTATGACCTAACAAATCAAGTTCTAACTGGTCACATCTTATCCCTAAAGTTGCATACCCTCCTATTGGATTTGCAACCCTTAAGGAAGTAAAAAGGTATGTGGGTTCTATGCATAACCTATCAACCAAATACTATGATATAAATGAATGTGATGCACCGATATCAAATAATACCCTAACTGGTATTCTCTGAATCAAAAGCGTACCTTCCATCACAGTTTTCCCTCTCTCTGCTGTAGTAGGCCTAGAAGAAGATGGTGGTCCAATAGCAAAAACCTTCCCTCTGTCCGCCCTGACTGGCTCTGGACACTGGTTCTTGTAATGCCCAACTTGGTAGCAGTTGAAGCATTTCACATTCTTCTTCTCTGCAGGCTTCTTCCCTTTGCCGGTTCGACACTCGCGAGCATAATGACCCTTCTTATCACACTTGAAGCACAATAAATTAGCCTTTGCCTTCTTGGCAACCTCCCTTTTCTAGGCTCCTTTCTTCTTAAAGAATTTCCTCTTCTTTCCCTGAGGACCCTGGGATTCAACTGACTTTCCCTAGCAGAAACAGCAAGCATCTCTTCATGGCGAATAGCCATCTCCACCACCATATTACAAGGTTCTCTGACATGTGTCATGGTCATTCTAGCAAGCTCCGGTCTCGGCCCTCGAACGAACCTTTCATTCCTTCTGATGATTGTCTATAGTAGCATATCCATATCGAGATAGCTCGTCAAACTTAGCAGCATACTCGAGTACTGACATATCTCTTTGCACAAGGTCCATAAACTTTCTCATCAATGCCGACTTGGCAACCTCAGATAAGAACTTCTTCTCAAATCTTCTTCTGAAATCAGCCCAAGTCAGTTCTTCCTCCGGAACTCCGGCAGTCACTATTCCACCAATGGAGTGCTGCCCCTTGCAATTGTCTAGAGGCCAGCCTCCTCTTTTCCCTATCATCTAAGCATAAATTAGTAAAGATCCTCTCACAACTCAGCAGCCAATTCTCAACCTTAACAGCATCCTCCGTTCCTATAAACGGCTTTCCACCCAGACTAGTGTAATCCTTACTCAGTCTAGCATAACTATATCCAGCTGGAGCTACAAGACTAGCTCCTCCAACATTACCAGCAGCTTCTGCTTGCAAAAGATTATCTAACAACTGATACACCATCCCCACATCTACTGGCGGATTTCCAGCACCTACATTGGCCTTAGCATTTGGATTAGCATTACCCTATTGACCTTGGTTCCTCCTGGTATTAGGTCGAGCATTTCCATTGGTTGTGGTGCTTCCTCCACCTAGATTTCATCTTCTATTTCCTGCTTTCATATCCTCTTTCTCGTAAATCGGCATACAAGCCTTAGTAAGATACAGAATAATGGTTTAAGAGAGAGGGGAACACATACTTAGATATATACCTATATATCAAATACAAGTACGTTACTATAGCGTTAACCCAAACCCCGATCATATTTCTAATTTATCAGATTATGTTTCAAAAAGCTTATAGGTTTTACTTTTCTTTTAAAGTTTCATAAAACTATGCTCTAATACTAACTTGTAACATCCCCCTACTTGGAGGCCCAAAACTAACGGCTACGGATGCTATAGTCGTCCATAGTTATTAATTCTCGGCGACCAAATACGGCGGTGTTAGATACATTGATACACAGACTACAAGAATATGGAAAAAAAATTAACAAATTAAAAACACATTTCCATATTCCATTCAAAACATTTCATGTTCATTACATAATCCCACAAACGTTAACCACGTTCATAAAAATATAATTATTATACATGCGCCAAGAGCGACATATGAAGATGCCCCCTTGGTTGATAAAAGTATATAGTAAGGCTAATAAGTCTGCCTTTACATCCAAAATACACAGCGGAAAATGATAACTCTAAATAACTAACTGCCTCCTACACGCCTTCGAAAGCTTTATTCGTCCAAGAAGAGAATATGGAAATCCTAAACCTCAAACTACTCAAAATCAATTGAGTACTCGAGAGTTTAAGGGGAAAACAAAACTTTGAGTCAGACATAAAGCCTGGTATGAATAATAATCTAACAGTTCAATCCATTTAGACATCTAGTGAGACCACGCCGCTTAGCGGAACGGGTTTTCCCCCAATTAGTATCTTAAAAACCTTTTTATAAAACCATATACCGTGCTCCTGCATCCACAATGGTTAAAACATAACATTTCAAAATATAATGATAATATACATATATAAACATTTTGGATGTCTCATCCCCAGTTTAATTGACTCCCTGTCATATTTATAGTTTCTAGGGTCAATATTAACCTATTAGTTTTCATGGGTTTACTAATAACCTTTTTATAATTCATGGACACCCTGTCCTATTTCAAAGTTTTCATGGGATCACCATGAACCTATAGGCCTCTACCAATTAACTTAATTAATTCATGGGTTCCCCTAAACCTTTGGTCATTTCAATAACTCATCTTATATCTTAATTTTCATGGGTTGACTAGGAACCTACTGATGTCTCCCTTAACTTCTTTCTTATCCTAGTTTTCATGGGTTGACTAGGAACCTTTTGACTGATGTCAATTCTTAATCTGGATAGAGTTTCCATAGGTTCACTACAAACCAATTAGCCCCTGCCAACCATCCTTTATACATAGTTTTCATGGGTTTACTATGAACCTATTGGTTACCCCCAGTAACTTCATAATCATAGTTATCATGGGTTTGCTATGAACCTATCTCCCGGACAACTTCAAGGTTTAAGCATCCTATACTTTGGCCTCCTTGGTTCCCTCTATGCAATTCTGCTCATTTAGGAGTTTAATCAATTTACATTCACTATTGAGTTAACCTAGCGGGTTCTTCTACCCTTTTATTCCTGAAATATGGTTAGAGGTCCTTTATCATGTGAATATATTTATATTTGAAGAAGCAAACATAAAAACTTAACAATACCACTCCTATGGGTTTAATATCCTTGAAAACATTTACATATAAAACATAGTTAATCCCTCTAACCTATACTTTTATCAAGGAAATACTTCTTTAAATTTAAATACTTGAAATCCTTTGTTTAGCCATGGGTTTTTCCTTTTAAAATGAGTTTGGGTTTAAAAAGCCTTTCGATACCCTCGAAACCTTGCTTTCGACTTCATTGGACAACCTCCTTCGAAAGCATTAAATTCTATCTTTAAAACATTAGGCTCCTACCTTTCAAATACTTTAAAACATCTCTTTCGAAACCTTTCAACCTTGTTATAGTGTTATAATATAAGTATAGAAGCATGGCTTTGAAACCATTCAAAAATACCCCTTTCGAAACCATTGAAGGTTACCCTTCGAAACCATTGAAAGTCCCTCTTTCGAAATCATTGAAGGTTACCCTTAGAAACCAATACCTTTCGAAGCCATTGGGTTTATATTTAAAATAACATTTTTGGGTCAAAGTGAACATAAGCGAAAGCATCTCCTTCGAAACCACTCTTTATTTCAAAAGGTATTGGGGAAACTTGATGGTGTCGAAACTATCCTTTTGAAAGCATTAAAACATCTGGGTAAAACCATTGAAGGTTGGCTTTGAAACCCCTTTCGAAACCATTGCCTTCGAAACCTCTAACCCATTTCGAAAGCAATAGGTAGTGGCTTATATTTATAAAACAACAGTACCTTTCGATAGCATTGATGTCTTCAATACCATCAAAAGGCATATAAACACAGAAAGGTTCCGACTTGGTCAAAACTACCCCTTCCGAAAGCTTCAATTAAAAACTAAATAACTCCTTCGGAAGCTACTATTTTAAAACAAAGGCGGCGGCTCTCCTTCGAAAGCTTCTTTCGAAATACCCTTTCGAAACCATGGATTTCTTCTACTTCGAAACCCTTTTGTAAACAGGCAAGCGCTTTTCTTTTATAACAAAACAAAACAAAGGAACCAACCCCTTCGGAAGCAACGTTTTGACACTCTACCTTTCACCTTTCTTCAATCCACTACATACCAGCTAATTGATACCATGTGTGTTGGTTTACTAATTTCGACGTAGAAGGTTTCAACTAGGTTGTAGGCGGAAGCTCTGGGTCGAAAGGTCCTTCTAAAGGAGGTGGAACCTACTTTTATGAGTAAAATGCTGTTTTTACCAAATAAAGTAAACTTTTTGTAACAAACTTGCCCACTTGTAAACACTTCATTGGCTATCATAAACTTTCAAATGATTTAGCTAATATTTGCCGCATTTTCTCAAATCTAAAACCCATTAACAATTAACACATAAGCCCTTCCAAGTATTAAAGCAATTAAATCATTTAGGTCCTCCTTTCAAAATAATTTAATTTTCATACTAAATCACTTAGTAAAAATCCCCAAAAATTCCAGAAATTCACTTTATTCATGTCGCCTAACATATCAAAATTCCAGACCCAAATTCTTAATATAATTTTCAAAATAAATTTATAAACCCAAATAACCATATTTTCCTTTGAAAATTCAATACTAATTCTCCACGGCTTGGAAAATTATAAAAATTGAAACCCAACTCCAAAATCATATTTCTCATAACATATAATTTTTCCATGGCGTTTGAAATCATTTAACCTCGGTTTTACCCTAAAACCGTGCATATGTCATTTTAGACAACCTTGTTTAAATTAAACAAATAGTGAATCAAGTATATCATCATCCAATATACATCATAAAAATGAATTTATCCTTAAATCTGAAAACATATGATGATAGAATCAAAATAGAGATGTAGTGATTATTATTCACCTTAGATTGGAAAAGGAAATTAGAGATTGGTTTAGATTGATTTCTTCTAGCTTGAATCCTAATCTTTACTTGATTTTCTCTTCTTTCCTACCATCTTAATGGCCGACCTTGCTCTTTCTTTTTCTTACGTTTTTGCTTATGGTGAAAATGGACGTGTATGGCTAAGGAATAATAGTATAAGGGTGGGAAATATGGGTGGCTATTTACCCTAATACCCTTATATTTAATTAGTTAGCACTTAACCATTTATAAGTTCATCAAGTACATTTATAATTTATAATTGTTTTGTAATCAATAAGATGTCTTGGGTCTTAGATACTGGATCTGGTACTCATATTTATAATTCATTATAGGGGCTTAGGAACGGGCATCACATTACAAAAGGAGAAACGAGGCTCCAAGTTGCTGATAGATCTATTGTAGATGCGATGGCTGTAGGAGACTATTATTTAGTTTTGCTTAGTGGAGTAGTATTAGTATTAAATGATTGTTATTTTGTAAAAAACTTTATTTATTATTATTTATATTTCTAAATTGTCTGAGATTGGATATATATATATATATTTCATTATATAAATAATGTTATGAACATTAGTTTGGACGAAAATAAAGTCTACGATGATATTCTTAAATGTGATTAATACTAATTATGCGTGTTCTGTGACTAATTCTTCTAACAATATAAATGATATTTATCTTTGACATTGTAGGCTAGGTCATATTAGTGAGAAACGACTACACAAACTGAAAACTTAAGGAATTCTCCTGTCACTTGATTTTGAATCATTTGACACGTATGAATCGTGTCTCAAAGATAAAATAAACAAGCACCAGTTCAGTGGGAGCAATGAAAGAGTTGATAAACTCTTAGGGTTAGTACATAATGATGTATGTGGCCCGATGACTATAATAACCAAAGATAATAATTCTTACTTTGTTACCTTCACTGATGATTTCTTGAGACTAGGATATGTGTATCTTATAAAGAAAAAATCCGATGATTATAAGAAATTTGTTGAATATAAAAATGTAATAGGAAATCAAATGAGCCGTAAGATTAAGATTCTCTGATCAGATCAAGGAGGTGAGTATGCTGGACAAGATTTCCAACAATACCTAAAAGATAATTGGATTATCTCTTAGGTTACTCTACCATATACTTCACAACACAATGATGTGTCGGAGTGAAGGAACCTACCTATTATCCCGCCTTTTGGCAAGGCCAGGACATCAAGGAATTGGTTGGATTCCAAATATCGCTTGTCATGGATATCGGTGAATTTTTTCCGAGTCCGGATCAAACTACAATTGATGAAACATGACTAGTAGAGCAAAGGAAGCCAACGTTCCAAGTTTCAAGCCAATCCGAGTTCATATGCTCAGGTTATGATGGATACAAGTTGGAGGGGAAAGCAGATTTTCGTATCCATCAAGGATGTTCATTTCGTATCCATCAGGGAACATCATTTCGTATCGATAGAGATTACCTTGCTTCGTATCCATCCAGCCCGTGTCCATCATCCGCTTCACATCGGCGAGTTCCCATGGTTTCGTAACGATCAGGTTGGTAAGGTTCGAACCCATCGAATTAGCGACAGTTAGGTTCGAGTCCATCAGCAGATGGCACGTCTCGTATCCATCAGTCAATGCCTGTTTCGTATCCATCGAAGCCACCATTCTTCGTATCCATAGAGGAATTACACTTCGTATCCATCAGAAGACCTTACTTCGAGCCCAGGCCCAGCGACTTTCTCGTATCCAACGAGTCAACTAACTAAGGTGACGTGTCATCCCTCGATGTGAATGCGCCGAGATATATGGAGTGGATGCAGTCGACTCGGAGTGAAGACCGGATCGAGACAAAGTGTGCGCTCTACGTCTTCCTGGGGACGCGTGACACCATCGATTCGAAGCCATCAATTTGAAGAGATGGATTCGAACCAAACAGCCCAGCAAAGAATATCACTTCGTATCCACGGTATCTTTCGATCCACTGATCCAAATACCATGAAATTTTCACTGAAGGTCGCACACATACTGAGGAACATCTCCACCAAATTTTAGCTCATTTGGACATCATCTTGATCGATACGAAATGGATTCGTATCGATCGCAGATCGAGGCAAAACTTTCTGGAAACGGTCGAGTGGGTCCCCTCACATGCCAGACCAAGTCTCCTGGAGTTTGAGCGAGATTTGAGCCTCCTACGCCTATAAATAGAGCTCCAGAGCCTATAGAAAAAGGGGCTTTTTTCTCTGAAGCGTCCAGACTCTGCCGGATTGAGATTTGCATCCTACTTTTGCTGTCAAATTCGAATTCTAATCTGTAATCCGCTGTTCATTGCTGTAACCGCTTGTAATCATTGAAAGAGAATCAATAAAATAATCAAAACTTCATAGTGGACGTAGGCAATACGCCGAACCACTTTAAATTGCTTGTCTGTGCATTTTATATTCCTGTTTGTTGGAGTTTTTGTTAGATAACCTCTGTTTTACATTTACAATCTTCACTTTATCTCTTCAAATAACTCCCGAAGAGTGTTGTGCCCATTTTTGGTACAAACACTTTGGTGCTTTCACTGAGAAAACCAGTATTTTCTCCTGCTCTTTGGATCTACCATCGATACCGGATTGCATACATCCAAGAGGAAGATCCAAATATCTGATTCGGAATCCTACCACTCTATTCAGATTTGCATAAAATCTAGGAAAGGACTCCACTACTGAAGATGGTTAGCACAAGAACTGGCGCTACCGCTACAGAGCAAGAAGGCCGAGATAGGCAGAATCCCACACAGCAGCCTTCTTTTAATCAAGACAATACCGCTCACTCGGACTCGATAGGACTAGTCACCCGACAAGAGTTTCAAGTATTGCTCCAGGAGTTGACACAAAGCCGTCAACAGTTGGCTGAACAGTTGCGCGCCAATATCGAGCTGACCAACCAGCTAAACCGCCGGGGCCACAGAAGGCCCAGGAGAGATGATGCCTCCAGAGCATCCACCGAAAGCTCAGCGTCATCTGACTATCACCCCAGGACTACCCGTCCTCGGTTAGAGGGAAGTCGCGCTCAAACTATGGGATATCAACCCGCCTTGACCGTCGGTCAATTGAGAGCAGGACCGTCGACCAGCTTTCAAACAGGCCCCTCGACACGAGGAGGCACTGCTCCACAGTACACCACGGACAACCGCGCTACAACCGCCGCGGTGGAGACAAGGGTTGATACCCGAAATCAGTCAGAGCTGAATAATCAGCAGCGTGAACATACTCCTGAACCATATGTCCCAGAAGACGCTGAGCCAAGGAGGCGAGACACGGACCGTCGACAGCGCCCGGTCCAGACTCGCACTGTGGAACCCGACCACACCTTAGCTCAGCAGCCTCAGAATCTACCAGTGTCGGAGATATCAACCATCAGATGATACGCGAGAGTCAGGGGCTCACTAATGATGACTGGGGGATTTCTCGTAGTCACACCCCTTTCACAGACGAAGTGTTACACGCTGAACCCCCTAGGCGATTCAGAATGCCAACTCTCCCGATGTATGAAGGAAATAGTGACCCCAACCAACATATTCTGAAATATGAATGGTCGATGAGCGCTGCAAGGGCTGACGATGCAGTGAAGTGTCGAAGTTTTCCCATCTCTCTGGGGGGAATCGCGACGATGTGGTTCACACGCCTACCACCTAGATCAATTTCTTCATTCGATCAATTGGCCAAGAGGTTTGTAGAACAGTTCCGTATGCATGTTGCCAGGCCAAAAGACGTTAATACCCTGTCCAGCGTCACTCAAGCCCATGGAGAAACGCTCCGGCGTTACCTGGAGAGGTTCCACGTAGCGTGTGTTGAGATCACTAATCCTAACGATAACTCAATCTTGATGGCTCTGACCAAGGGGATTGATCCTGATTCTGAGTTTGGGAACTGGCTGGCAGGAAAACCGCCCGCATCTTTGGACCGTTTTTACTCCAAGGCCGCTCAATTCTTGCGGCAAGAGGACGCAAAACAGTCTAGGAAACAGGATGATACGAGGCCCAGTATTGAGGGAATACAGAGTAATGTAGCAGTTAAACAATCTGGTGAGAGTTCCGGGAAAGTCCAACTGAACATACAGAATAAGCAAGCCCAGTCGAGAGGAAACAATGGCCAGGACAAGAAAAGGGATCAGAACCGAGGTCCACGGCGCAGAGCTCAAATGTTTGACAATTACACACCGTTAAATACGTCACTGGAAAACGTGTACCTACAGACTTGCAACACTGTACAGTATAAGAAGCCTGCTCCGAAACCCTCATCGGAGAGGCAGATTCAGACAGGAAAGTTCTGCAGATTCCATGAAAGCTACGGACACAATACCAACGAGTGTCGGCATTTGCAGGACCTCATCGAAAAGTTGATCAGAGAAAGGAAGTTGGATCAGTTTGTACGGGCACCGCAATCTGGTGGAGCGGGCCCTTCAAATCAGAATCGTTCACAGAACCAGGAAAGACAGGAAGAACCCGCCCGTGCAGGCGGGAGATTGGTTATTAATACAATCAGTGGTGGTCCTCATCCAGCGGACAGAAGCTGGGGGGAAATGGAGTCGTATGCTAGTTCTATCAGGCATGCGGACTTCGAGTGTTGTAGTAATTGCGAAGACGGAACCCCGGTTAAACAACAGAAGATAATATCTGACGATATCGTGTTCAAGAGCCGAGACGCTGATAAAGTCGAAGCCCCTACAATCGACCCACTAGTCATATCTGCCCAGGTAGGTCCTGCTTGGATGAAGAGGATCCTGGTTGATAGTGGAAGTTCTGTGAATATCTTGCTTAAACGGGCTTACGACTTAATGAAGATGGAGGCAAAGGATCTGAAACCTTGCCAGTCCCGAATCCACGGTTTTAACGGGAGTGCTACGATACCCGTTGGAGTTACTGAACTACCGGTTGAGTTGGGGGTTGGAGAACGCCGGAGAGTCCGGATGCTACAGTTTGTCGTCTTGGAGATTGATTCACCTTATAACGCATTTTTGGGCCGATCGGCCCTAGCCGAATTCAGGGCGGCCATCGCCCCATGGTGCTTAACTCTGAAGTTCCCCACCGATCATGGGATTGGAGTTGTTCATAGAGATCAGGCCACGGGAAGGGCCTGTTATGTTGCTGAGCTGCGCGGGGCGCAACGCAAAGAGAAGGGAAAGGGCGTAGAGGAATCTCTCTGCGTCCGTTCCATTGATAATTGACAATTGATGCCTGGGCCTCAGCCCGGGCACCATGACCGATTCCTGAAAGACCTGGACCCTAGGGACAATGAGGATAAAGACGAATCTACGGAGAGTCAAGCTTCTCCAGCCGAACTGACTGTGGACGTCCCAATCAGTGAGGATGATGATTCAAAGATGCTGAAAGTCGGGTCTCAGTTGAACCAGCAGACACAGTAGGAATTGGTCGAGTTTCTTCGGGCGAATCTCGACGTCTTCGCCTGGACACACTACGACATGTGCGGAATCTCGCCGAGCATTGCAAGTCACTCCCTGAATATAGATCCATGACATGTCCCAGTAAAGCAGAAAAGGCGCGGTATGGATCCAGAGAGATCTGTCGCCCTTAAGGAGGAAGTCGACAAACTACAATCGAATGGGTTTATTCGAGATGCCCTGTATCCAGAATGGGTATCTAACCCCGTGCTGGTCCGAAAACCTAACGGAAAGTGGAGAACCTGCATTGATTACTCTGACCTAAATAAGGCCTGTCCAAAAGACAGCTTCCCAGTTCCACGGATTGATCAGCTCGTAGATTCAACGGCCGGACATGAGCTGCTATCCTTTATGGATGCTTATTCCGGCTACAATCAAATACCCATGCATTTGCCTGATCAGGAACATACCAGCTTCGTGACCGATCTGGGACTCTATTGCTACAAAGTCATGCCGTTTGGTCTAAAGAACGCTGGAGCAACATACCAACGCTTAGTCAACCTGATGTTCGCTGATCAGATCGGAAAGACCATGGAGGTTTACGTGGATGACATGTTGGTGAAGTCTCGATTCTCCACAGATCACGTCAGAGATTTGGATTCCATGTTCAGCATCCTCTGGGAGTATGGGATGAAGCTCAACCCGCTCAAGTGTCACTTCGGCGTCGCATCTGGAAAGTTCCTTGGGTTCATTGTCAATGCTCGAGGGATAGAAGCCAACCCTGAGAAAATCTGGGCTATAAGAAATCTGCAAACCCCTAGAACCATAAAGCAAGTCCAGAGTCTCAACGGAAAGGTCGCAGCATTGAGCAGGTTCATTTCAAAGTCCACCGATAAATGCATTCCTTTCTTCGACCTAATTCGGAAGGGAAAACGAAATTTTGAATGGACCACGGAATGTGAAGGCGCATTCCGATCACTAGTTCAACATCTTTCGACACCTCCGATCTTGTCAAAACCCGTTGATCACGAGCAATTATACCTCTACCTAGCAGTATCAGAACATGCGATCAGTGCTGCTCTAGTTCGGGAGGAATACAAAGTGCAAAAACCGGTTTACTATGTTAGTAAGCGGCTAACGGGAGCTGAAAGAAATTATTCGAGACTGGAGAAACTGGCCTATTGCCTGGTCATTGCCTCAAGAAAGCTCCGTCCTTACTTCCAAGCTCATCCGCTTACTGTGTACACCGACCAGCCGTTACGACAGGTCCTCACGCGGCCTTAGACGTCCGGTAGGTTACTCAAGTGGAACATTGAGCTAAGCCAATTTGATATCGCATACGCTCCACGGAGAGCCATCCAAGGGCAAGTCCTGGCAGATTTCATAGCTGAATTCACCGTTCTCGAAGACTTGCCCGAGACCAGCGAATCTCCCGAGTGCATCTGGAAGCTGTATACTGATGGTGCGTCAAATGACCGATGTTCGGGCGCCAGGGTTGTACTTGAGACTCCCGAGGGCCGATCCATATGTTATGCTTTGAAGTTCGACTTTCGTGCAACTAATAATGAAGCTGAATATGAAGCTCTCTTAACCGGCCTAAAACTTGCCAGAGACTTGCGAATTATCGCCGTGGAAATTTATTGCGATTCACAGTTAGTGGTATGTCAAGTACAAGGAGAATATCAGGCAAGAGACCGAAGACTGGCTGCTTACTTGGCCCAAGTTCAGGAAATACTAAACCAGTTTGATTATTATGCCATCTATTATGTGCCTCGGGAGCACAATCAGAAAGCCGATTCACTGGCAAAGTTAGCCAGCACAAGTGAAGCGCAGCAAATGGGACTTGTCCCCGTTGAAACTTTGGCCTCCCCGAGCATCGATCGGATAGAAATAAACTGTGTGTTTGAAACCGCTCCCAGTAGAGAGTCTTGGATGACTCCGTATCGAAATTACATTGAGAATGGGACGTTGCCTGAGCCCAGAAATGAGAAGAGACAAATTCAGCGGAAAGCTTCGCGGTTCGTCATCCAAAACAGAGTCATGTACAGGAGAGGTTATTCCGTTCCTCTCCTCAGGTGTATCGCCCACGAGGAAATCAAACGAGTGTTACATGACGTACACGAAGGAGAGTGTGGCGATCATACCGGAGGACAAGCTCTCGCTAAGAAGATACTCCGATATGGGTATTACTGGCCGACAGTGAACCGAGATGCGGCAAACTATGCCAGGAAGTGCGATAAATGCCAGATACACGCCCGGATTCCAAGAGCACCGCCTACCGAAATAACCCAAATGGTCAGTCCCTGGTCATTCGTGATGTGGGGCATCGATATCATCGGCGCTCTACCTTTGGCGAAAGGCGGTGCGAAATATGCCATCGTTGCCGTTGACTACTTTACAAAGTGGGCTGAGGCCGAAGCCCTTGCAACCATTACGACAAAGAAAGTGATAAATTTCGTGGTTCGCAACATCATCTGTCGATTTGGACTCCCGCATGCCATCATCACTAATAACGGAGCCCAATTCGAGAGTGCGGAATTCAAAAATTTCTGTCAACGGTTTCATATCCATAAAAAGTTCTCGGCTGTCGCACATCCCCAGGCAAATGGACAGGTTGAAGCTGTCAATAAAGTTAAAAAATCCATCCTGAAGAAACGACTGGAAAAGGCCGGGGGCAAGTGGGTCGATGAACTTCCTATGGCGTTATGGGCCTATCGAACGACTCACAAAACCGCGACCGAACACACTCCGTTTTCCCTATCTTATGGCTCAGAGGCCGTCATTCTGGTCGAAACGGAAGTGTTTTCCCATCGCATGACTTACTATGATCCGAAAACGAACGCTATACTCCTGGCCGAATCTTTGGATCTATTGGATGAAAAACGGGAAGAGGCTGACTTGAGAGCAGCCGCACATCGAAGTCGGGTCGCCTGACTATACAACGCCAAAGTTCGACCTCGAACCTTTGAACTCGGCAACCTTGTGCTCAAAAGAATCTACCCAGTTCCTTCACACATGAAGCCGAACTGGGAAGGACCGTATGTGATTATGCGAAGACTCGAAGATGGCACGTTCAAGCTATCGACCGTTGACGGTCTCGATTTGCCAAGGGCTTGGAACAGCGAAAGTCTCCGTCGCTACTACATATGACAGGCTCTATTTACTTCATTCTATTTTAGCAATTTGTTTCTGCATTTCGAAATTTGAATTTTGTAATAAGGCAACTGACTTTGCCGCTTTTTCTTATTTCAGCAATAAAATGCCACTTCTTCGAGCCAGAGCTGTGATTCATTAAGTACGATATACGACATCACGATGCACGAAGAGCTAAATCACATCATGCAATGGGACTTATTCAAATGGGGAGTGGCTGTGATACGACCGGCCACTCACTACGTGAACCCGAGCTCGGGGGCAAGCCATGGCACCAATATTGATAGGGTTGACACACGACAATCCTGCCACCAACTCCGTATTCCCAGAGTGCGAAGCGGAGTATAAACAATCAACTCCGTATTCCCAGAGTGTGAAGCGGAGTATAAACAATCAACTCCATATTCCCAGAGTGCGAAGCGGAGTATAAACCTTCAACTCCGTATTCCCAGAGTGCGAGGCGGAGTATAAACCACCAACTCCGTATTCCCAGAGTGCGAAGCGGAGTATAAACAATCAACTCCGCATTCCCAGAGTGCGAAGCGGAGTATAAACATTCAACTCTGTATTCCCAGAGTGCGAGACGGAGTATAAACCTTCGACTCCGTATTCCCAGAGCGCGAAGCGGAGTATAAACGACCAACTCCGTGCTCCCAGAGTGCGAGACGGAGTATAAACATTCAACTCCGTATTCCCAGAGTGCGAAACGGAGTATAAACAATCAACTCCGTGTTCCCGGAGTGCGAAACGGAGTATAAAACAACTAACTCCGTGTTCCCAGAGTGCGAAACGGAGTATAAACGACCAACTCCGTGCTCCCAAAGTGCGAGACGGAGTACAAACATCAGTCAACTCCATGTTCCCAGAGTGCGAACAACCGCTTGCGAGATGACTTATATCCCCGGAGTGTGGATGAAACGATTCATAAGAGAACAAGTGTAGTTCGACCACTCGGTCCTCGCTTGATGCAATCACAAGCTGATCATCACAACTTAACCCTGGAACTGGGGGCAGAGGCAAATGTTAATCATTACCCGAAACTGTGCGATGCTCAGCTCCGATGCGATCCCCTATCACAACTCAAGTCCGAGATTTCCATACTTAACAAGCAAAATGAGCTATTATTGAAACAATAAAATAATGCAAGTACACCGGACCGAAGTTCGAACACTGCAATATTCAAGCATAGAAAGGAACATAAGCTGAAACTAGAAGACAAAATTTTATTTTCAACTAAATCAAAGGCAACGGTTCATACATGAGCCTTTCCAAAATACTCCTACTTGCAGGGGCCGAGCCCGCATCTAAACACGGCCTACAAAAAGGGAAAAAAGAAAAGTGACAAGATCCCTGACTGCCAAAAAAGAAAAATATGTCCAAAAGGAATGTCTAATCCTTCTGCTTCCTCAACTTCTTCTTCCTCGAGGAGCTACTGGAGTCACCAGTACTCTTTCGCTTGGAACCTTTCTCCTTAGGCAGGCTCCTTCCGGGTGAAGGCATAATGTCGACGTCCTTGTCCGAGCTGGACTCTATGGGAATGCTTCCCACATGAGGAGTTGGAGGAACAGAATCCGCAGCCGGATGAGGGACTGATACACTAGTATCAATAAGCGTGCCCCCAGGAGACACAATCATAAGAGGAGTGGGGCACTGTGCTGCTGCTCCGCCATCTACGCTGCCGCCATGCGCCGCGGCCGCCATCTCGGCATTAATCTCGGCCAACATCGCCGCTTCCCGTTGTGCTCTGGCCTCGCTATGGGCTGCGATAGTCTGAGTTGAAGTGTCAAAAGTAGACGAGAATCCACCCAGGCCAAACGGCAGGTCCGCAAAAGGATCACTCTGACGGCCGAGGAGCTCGTTTATCATCTGTGCATCGAAAGAAAGTGAGCTCCCCTGCATTACTCCGACTGGTGCCATTGCCGCGACGGAGGTCGCCTCAGAAATGATGGCTTCTGGCACTTGGCCTGGTTCTTGGGCGGTGAAAGGCGCAGCTGGTGCAACTTCCATCACTGATCAAAGAAAAAGAACATGTCGTTAATGTACACTTCGACACAGACTCTTCAATCCAAATATACAAGAAGTTAGTTCAGAGTACCTTCCTCGGTTTGGCTCGGGGTCATCTGAACGACTTCGGAAGGATGCTCCTTAATAGGAGATAGATGCGGTCGGTCTGGATCATATGCCGGAATAGGCTGGGAGTCGATCATCGGAGTTGGCTCAGATTGAGATGACACGATTATCTCAGAACTCATGACATGGTGCTCTGCACCAGAGCTTTCTCCGACTTCCTGAGTCTGGGCACCAAGCCTCTCCTTATCGTGGGAAATCATGGAGTCATGGAGAACCTTCTTTTCGTCATCATTGAGAATGCGGTTCTCCAGCTCGAATTCATCAAGGGCTTCATCAGGGTGCCCAGACTTCTCCTTATCAACCAGTAAGTTCCAGGCGTTATAGAGATGCATGGGGTAATCGTCAAGCCATGTCAAATCTCGGTGCCTTAGCACATTGGCATTGTAAGTGACAAGTAGCTCTTCTACCTCGGCCTCAATCCTGGCCTCCGCCTGCCGTACCTTCTCGTCAACCCCAGCTTCAGCTTCGCGAGCTTGTTGCATAGCCGCTTCCTTCTCCTTTCGGAGCGTCACTGCCTGATCACATGCCTCCTGCGCAGAGACATTAGCTGCGTCTTTCTCCTTCGCCATCTCGGAGAACTTTGATTTTAGCTCATTAAGCTCCTTAAGAGCGGCATCCCTCTCGGCGGTAATGGTGGTGTTCCTATGACCCATGTCCTCGATGGCGGTATAATGCTCTTGCTTCATCCTGGTCATGGCAGCGTTTACTTCATCAACCTTTTTTAGGGCCTCCATTTCAGATTTACGAGAAGACTTAGCCTCCGCGTTGAGCGCTTTTATGATTCGGTCATTGTGACCCAACTCCTTCTCAAGCTTCTCTATGGTGACGCCCCGATCGAATGCCACTTTGGACGCTTTCCTCGCGGCCCGTCCCCATTCCCTGTACTGGAAGAAGATATCTGCAACATAATCATGGATAGTGGTTTCAGCGGTTGGCGGAATTCTCCTCAAGTGCGGAGGAAAGACATAACTATCAAAGCAGATGTCGGGAAATTCCTTCCTCATCTGTGCCAATTTAAGCGCTCCTTCACTGGACGCATCAGTCGGGACCGGTGTGGTAGCCGAAGAGGTGGCTATTTCAATCCTGCGCGAAGGATCGGGCCACGAAGCTTGAGAAGGTGGCCTAGACCGTGAAATTTCAGGAGGACGAGTAACTGCTACCGTAGGAGGTGCGGAGGTCCTCGGAGGAGGAGAGCGAGATCGGGATCGGTGAACGTATCCCCTGTCTCTGTCAGACTTCTCCTGACCAGAGTGTCCTGAGTCGTAATCCCTCTCGCCCTCTCTCCTGCGTGGCTCATGATAACGGCGCTTGTTACGCAAACTACCAAGCATAGAACTTTGCCCAGACATCGTACCTGAAAAGCAAACCACGAAAAATCAGTAGCCGTTTGCAATATGTTGTTTACGGTTAGGAAAATGTGTTGTGTCGTGAAGAGTGTGTGAATGTGTAACCCCCCGGACCAACCAGAAGTGTCAATCGCACTGGCAGGAAGAGACTCGCTAACATCGACGATATGTCGCGGTCCACCCAATTCAACGTCGTGTTGCTTGGGCTCGATGTCCGGGATTGGAGGGTCAACAGGCCCTTCGAATTGATTTTCAGCTTGCAGGGAGGGTGCCTCCGCAATTCTAACTCCTGACAGGGGGCGGTGTAAAACCACCGACTTCCGCCTCCCGGATTTAGGCTGTTTGGAGGCCACCGCTTTGCCTTTTCTCTTTTCATCAGAATCCGGGATTGCATTAGCAGGTCCGACCAACGGTTCCTCGTCGGTATGAGTTCTTTCGGAATCGGGTTCCTCAATTATCACAACCCTAGGTTTCTTCCGCTTGACCTTTTCTCTGGAGACAGTCTTTAGTGCACCATCGAGCCTTATGCTCTGCCTCCGCCCGATCAACCCAAGAACTCTAAGGTTCTGGTCCGTCAGTAGCAATTCGATATTCCTTTCTTCGCTAGGAATTTCTTGAAGGACACGAACTATCTCTTTATAGTAGCCACCTTCAGGTCGCTGGATTATTGCTGAAAGAAAAGGAATGGGAGATATGAGTTTAGTTTCATTCAAAAATTGCCCCGTCAATTACTTGGGAAAAAGACAATGCTTACGTCTAAACAGCCATCTTCTGGCAAACCCCGATGGACATGGACATAGAACCACTCTGACTTGAAGTAGCTCAGCCTAGTCCACGACCCCGTGACAACTTGGCAGTTTCTTACAGACTCCAAGAATGTAAAAGATGGGCTGTCAGTTCGACTTTTGAAGTTGAAGAGGTATCTTATCTCGGTCGGGCGGGGAGGTCGGTAGAGGTATTCCATAAATGCGATGAACAAGCCATTGAGTGAAGCATATCCATTCGGATGTAGCTGAGACGGAGCAATATCCAGGTAAGCCAACACCTCTCTTATGTAATCGTTGAACGGAGGAAGTGTACCGGCTGCACATGCATGTCGATTAAAGGCAGTATACCCCTCCGGGGGATTGTGTGGTCTGTCGTCCGGTCCAGGCAACATCACATCGTCCAACGATAAGCCATGCCTTAAGCATATTCTCCCTAGCATATCTTCAGAGATATTGGACGGGACAGAGTCAGGTGGACTATTGATGAAGGGCGCATCGGGTAACTCGTCCGGAGCCGGACCAATAGCTTCGGCCTCGATGTCCGGAATCTCAAGTCTGGAAGGGGTTATATTCTGAGTTTCTTGCTGCTGCGGGCTTGATGGTTCCATAACTAGCTAACTCACGAGAAATCATCATTAGACGATAAACAACCCGTGCATTCCCCAGTGCAAAGTGTATGAATGTGTTGTGCAGTGCAAATGTTGTGCATGACTTGAGCAAATTCTGCGAAGTTAAAGGAAATATGCAAAAGACGAAACTTTGGAAGTCAGACCGGAAATGACCGTCATCGCTGACCGTCACAACCGTGCCACCCGGGTACTAACGATCGATTCAGGTTGGAATCGACCATTGCATTTCATTTCGTATCGAGTCATGAAGATCCTGCATCGCAGCCCGGTTGTGTTCGAATCGATACATTCGTATCGATCGTCTCAGAATGGGTGACGTGTTCGTATCGATCGCACTGGAATGAGGGTATTTCGTATCGATCGAGTTCGACTTGGTACATTCGTATCGGTCAGGCAGGGGTGAGAGCGCTTCAATTCGATCGATTTCGAATCGATACGAATCGTGTCGATCGGAGGCAGATCAATTCGAATCGATCGGATTCGCCACTTTCGCATCGATCTGAAGACAATAACTTCACAACGATTGCCGCTCTCGTCTCCTTATCGATACAAACATATGCTGACTGGATCGATTCGAATAATCCAATTTCAGATCGACACGCGACGAAGATAGGATGGTTTCCTCCATATCTCCTTCTTCCCCAAGGGATCTCAACTCCATGGCCACGAGCTGTCCCCCAATCTCGTCTTATCTCGTCCGGATCTAAAATTCGTGAAAACTAGACGAAAAAGCAGGAAGGATGACTGGGATCTCGTGATTCGACGTTGCTAACGTGACTCTGTTCGTTCATTACCTGATTTCAGCAATTACACTCAAAGAATCGAAGGCTTGGTTCGACTCGAAAGCAAACAGTTGTCTCTCAGTTTATCGATACGAAGGTAAAAAAGAGAATAGAGAGCAACAGTGAAAAGTAAAAAAGTGAAAGTGGGACAAGTCCCAGGTATTTATATGGGGCGGAGAGGAAGATTGGGCCGTTTCGTCTCCCAGTCTACCTCCTTCGAAGCCAAATCGACCCTTAAACTATACAAACCTATCGGTGCGAACGTCGATTTGGTATCCATCAAACAACGTATCGGCACTCACGCTCGTTTCGAGTCCACCAGGCTTCATCGGTTCGTAGCGCATAGGAAAGCCACTTGAAGACGATGGGTCGGTGCAAACGCTCTCTTCGAATCCATCGAGTTGTGCAATCATCGAGACGAAATGTTCACCAGACTCCATCAGTTCGAAGCATTCGTTTTGAGAGCCATCGACTCACAACAAGTCAGGTTTATCGATATGAACTCAATATTCATGTCTGTTAGAATCCATCGATACGAAGAAATGCCTCCAAACTTTTTACCATGGCGCCATAAGGGAATCAATACAAGAGGGTGGTTAAAAGCGACCATCAGGCGTCGTTTTAACTAAAATTTCAAATTGGTTCAGGAGAGAATCAATGCAAAAATTCAACAACGACCTAAACTAACGATGAGTTGCAAACTTGCAGCTTTTCAAAGCACGTCATGTTTTCACAAAACGTACTTTGGGGGGCAAATGTTATCCCGCCTTTTGGCAAGGCCAGGACACCAAGGAATTGGTTGGATTCCAAATATCGCTTGTCATGGATATCGGTGAATTTTGTCCGAGTCCGGATCAAACTACAATTGATGAAACATGACTAGTAGAGCAAAGGAAGCCAACGTTCCAAGTTTCAAGCCAATCCGAGTTCATATGCTCAGGTTATGATGGATACAAGTTGGAGGGGAAAGTAGATTTTCGTATCCATCAAGGATGTTCATTTCGTATCCATCAGGGAACATCATTTCGTATCGATAGAGATTACCTTGCTTCGTATCCATCCAGCCCGTGTCCATCATCCGCTTCACATCGGCGAGTTCCCATGGTTTCGTAACGATCAGGTTGGTAAGGTTCGAACCCATCGAATTAGCGACAGTCAGGGTCGAGTCCATCAGCACATGGCACGTCTCGTATCCATCAGTCAATGCCTGTTTCGTATCCATCGAAGCCACCGTTCTTCGTATCCATAAAGGAATTACACTTCGTATCCATCAGAAGACCTTGCTTCGAGCCCAGGCCCAGCGACTTTCTCGTATCCAACGAGTCAACTAACTAAGGTGACGTGTCATCCCTCGATGCGAATGCGCCGAGATATATGGAGTGGACGCAGTCGACTCGGAGTGAAGACCGGATCGAGACGAAGTGTGCGCTCCACGTCTTCCCGGGGACGCGTGACACCATCGATTCGAAGCCATCAATTTGAAGAGATGGATTCGAACCAAACAGCCCAGCAAAGAATATCACTTCATATCCACGGTATCTTTCGATCCACTGATCCAAATACCATGAAATTTTCACTGAAGGTCGCACACATACTGAGGAACATCTCCACCAAATTTTAGCTCATTTGGACATCATCTTGATCGATACGAAGTGGATTCGTATCGATCGCAGATCGAGGCAAAACTTTCTGGAAACGGTCGAGTGGGTCCCCTCACGTGCCAGACCAAGTCTCCCGGAGTTTGAGCGAGATTTGAGCCTCCTACGCCTATAAATAGAGCTCCAGAGCCTACAGAAAAAGGGGCTTTTTTCTCTGAAGCATCCGGACTCTGCCGGATTGAGATTTGCATCCTACTTTTGCTGTCAAATTCGAATTCTAATCTGTAATCCGCTGTTCATTGTTGTAACCGCTTGTAATCATTGAAAGAGAATCAATAAAATCATCAAAACTTCATAGTGGACGTAGGCAATACGCCGAACCACTTTAAATTGCTTGTCTGTGCATTTTATATTCCTGTTTGTTGGAGTTTTTGTTAGATAACCTCTGTTTTACATTTACAATCTTCACTTTATCTCTTCAAATAACTCCCGAAGAGTGTTGTGCCCATTTTTGGTACAAACACTACCCTATTAGATATATGGTTTGTTCCATGATGATTAAGGCTGAGTTACCTCTATCTTATAAGGGATATGCACTAGAAACCATATCACGTATGTTGAACTTATTACCCCTAAATCTATGTCTAAAACACCATATGAGACGTGGTAGGGTAAAAAACCCCAACTCAAATATTTGAAAGTGTGGTGTTGTCCAACATACGTTAAGAAAGTTAGTCTGAATAAACTAGAGGCAAGATCGATATTGTGTAAATTTATAGGATATCCCATAAACTCAATTAGATATATATTCTACAATACCGAGGAACAAAAGGTTATCATTTCTCGACTAACTGTCTTTTTCTAGATATGAATTTTTGTCAAAGGAAATTAACAGTGATGTTGTAAACTTAGATGAGATCCAAGAATTTAACACTGAGATTGAACTAGTAGGAGAACGAAGTTCACCCGTATATGAAAACACGCAACCTATTAGAAGGTCTAGTAGGGAATCTCACGTACCAGAGATATACTGCGGTTTTCTCATGGATGGTAAGAAAGAGTACCATGTCTTAGATGATGACACTCCTCTGTCTTTTCAATAAGCATTGCAAAGTAAAGACTCTGCACTTTGGTTTGGAACTATGAAATTCGATATGGATTCCATGTGCGAAAATAAAGTTTAGATTTTGTCGGACGTACTTGGAGGGATAAAACCCGTCGGTTGCAATTTTTAAGAAAAAGATAAATGCAGATGTGGAAGTAGAGACTTATAGGGCAAGGCTAGCTACGAAAGGATTTCGTCAAATTCAAGGCATTGATTATAATGAGACCCTTTTGTCTGTAGCCATGCTAAAGTCCATTCGGACTATGCTTGCCAACGTTGCATTCCATGACTACAAAATATGGCAAATAGATGTAAAGATGGCTTATATAAATGGTGATTTAGAAGAAACCATGTATATGACGCAGTCCATGGGTTTTGTGGTTAGTGGGAGTGAGGGTAGGGCTTGCAAGTTGTTAAAGTCCATTTATGGACTTAAATAAGCTTTAAGGAGTTGGAACAAGTGTTTTGATAAGGTAATCAAACAGTTTGGTTTTATCATAACATAGAGGAAGTGTGCGTAATCAGAAAGGAACGGGGCAACACTATCTTATTCCTAGTGCTCTATGTCGGTGATCTATTATTAATTGGTAATGACACTTCGTTGTTACAATTAGTGAAAGTTTGGCTTTCTAAGAACTTCTCCATAAAGGATTTGGGAGAAGCAACATATATACTTGGTGTAAAGATCTATAGATATAGATTTAAGAGGCTGTTAGGATTGTCCCAATCTATGTACGTAGACACTATACTTAAAAGGTTCGGCATGGAGAATTCCAAGCATGGAAACGTTCCAACGCAGTCTGGGATCGTCTTTTCTAAAAAGGACGTTACTCATACCGATGAAGAGAAAGAGCGTATGAAGAGGATCCCTTATGCTTCAGCCGTAGGATCCATAATGTACGTTATGCTATGTGCTAGACCTGATGTGGGATACGTATTAGGATGCATAAGCCGATACCAGTCTAATACCGAAGAAAAACATTGAACGATCGTAAAATGTATACTGAAGTATTTAAGAAATACTCAGGACTTATTCCTTATATATGGGAATGAAGACCTTCTTATAAAGGGGTATACAAATTCGAGCTTTCAAAGTGATATAGATGATAGTAAATCGGTGTCTGGTTATGCTTTATGCTTAATGGTGGAGTCGTTAGTTGGAAAAGTTCCAAGCAAGAAACGATTGCCGATTCCACGATGGAGGCCGAGTGCATCGTCCTTAATGAAGCGGCTAAAGAGGCGGTTTGGAAGCACAAGTTTTTGAGTGATTTCGGGGTGATTCCCAATACCAGGAATCCTATGACATTGTTTTGTCATAACAATGCGGCGATATAGATTGCAAAGGAGCCTATAGTACACAAGAAGTTACGGCATATTCTTTGGAAGTTCCACCTAATTAGAGAATTCTTTAAGAAGAAAGAAGTGTGATGAAGGGTAGATACCAAAGACAAAATAGCAGATCCCTTCATTAAGGATCTAGCTAAGTCGGCTCTCGAGAAGCTGATTGAAATGATGGATTAAGATTCCATAATTGGCCCAAGTGCAAGTGGGAGATTGATAGAGTTAAGGGTATGCCCTAGGGGCAATTCTGTAATTTATTGTAAATTGCTTAACTCTATAGTCAATTCTCGTTCGTAATAAATGTGTTTTCTTTGTGTTATATATTTGTTATAATTTGTTCTAAATAACTAAATACCTGATTAAAATATATTTAATAGAAAATCCATAAATGGTGTGTTTGTGATAGTAATTACAAATAGTTGTAATCATGAGTATTATATCATAATATTTTAAAGCACATCATTTTAAATGTTCCCAATCAAGATGCATCGAGACTGGATATCAATGTATCCATTGAGACTAAAGCACGTAATGCTCTCCAAATGTTGGACAGTGTATTACTTAATACTTCTGGGGGCACCTTAGGGTTACATATTGATATTTATTGGATAACTATGAAACAACTCACTCGATAGTTTTTTGCTAGAAAATATTGATGTGACTGATTTACACAGTTCTCTTGACTTGAGAATACTGTCGATCTTCAATATGAAAGTTCCGCTTTGATTATAGTCAAATCATGGCATGTGGTACATCGAGTGATTATAGTTATGTCGAGTGGAAATATTAAAAGTGAAGCACTATTCAAGAGAGGATTTGTCTCCTCGGTTATATGAGGTTAGTATCACGATCAACTCATTTCAACTCAAAGTCAAAATCTCTGGTTAGAGTAGTTCGGTAAATAATAATTTAATTGTTTTTTTATGGAATCATTTTTATTATTATTGAACCAAGGACTTTGTGTCTGGATTATAGAGTTGAATATGAACAATATTAGAATTTTGACCATTACCAAATTTGATAAGTCCAAAGTGATATAGTTTTGACAAAGAAAATTGTTGTAAATAAAAGTCGCAACTGGGTAACGCTTAACAAAGTGAAATTGGATTTTATCGAAACCAAATAAGCGAAGATTTAGCCAAAATGTCACATCACTTGTTAAGTAACGTGTGAATGTTAATATTCGAATAGTTCGATATAAATCGCTGACCAAATTTAGACCTAACGAGTCACACAATTGAAACAATGAATACTTCTTTGACCAAAATGATTTAATTAATTTGTAATTGTTATAAATTAATTAGTTAACATTTGTGAATTAATTATAAATTTTGATTTTGATTTGATGAACAAATCTTATTAAATATATTTATAACAGTTATAAATAAATCAATCTATATATGATATCGATATGCGTTAAATTGGACATAGTATTTTATTTAGGCTCTAAATGGGTTTGAAGCCCCTTAAAAAGGCTGATATATAAAGGGGTAATAAGGTGCGACCTAATGATAGGGTTAGAGAGATTCGAAATGGATGACCGAGATAGAAGGAGATTGAGTAAAAAAAGATATCAAATTCTATACTTTTCTTCCTCCATTTAAGCATCTCCAACTTCATTTGATATTGATCTTTTGGAGCCTCCATCCCTACACATTGCTCACTGAACTCCCCCTCCTGTAACAACTCGTCCCGAAATGGACCTAATTTTGACCAAACAAATGCTCATCGGACCTTAGGCCCATCTCAAGGCGAGTTATTAAGTTGATAAATTTTAAACAATATATAGTACACAGAGCTATCTATCTATACCTTTAAAATCTCACAGCGGAATGAATAAAATATAATATCTAAAACAAGAACCTATTTCATAAACAAAACCATTTCAGAAACATAACATGTTAAATATTACAACATATGTACATAAAGCCTCCATAGTATAATATTCTAAAATAAAATAACTGTCCGAATTGGGTATAATAAAAATATTTATAAATGATAAATAGATAGATAACTGCCATAAGTCTTCATCTCCACCTTCGTCTTCTAAATCAGCATTGTCTCCTCTAACCTGTGGGTTGTAACGAGGAGTGAGTCTGAATAACAAATGTCTACTAAAATAAAAATCTCAAGCTTTACCATAATTGTACTTGGGCAGTATTATTTTGACAAGAAACATGTCTTACGTATTTAAAACTATATCATACTAGTAAGTTTAACTATAAGCCCCAAGGACTTTCCAGTCCAATTCTAAAACTACAACGCAACTAACATCAATGATGCAAGAGAAAACACCAAACCAATAAGTACCTTTTATTGGTGATTAGGCAGACTCTAATCATTTAATACCTATAAAATAGGCAAGTTGTAACGACCTGGAATTTTGGGTATTTGAAATTGGAATATTTAATTGATTTTAAATATTTAAAAGTTATTTATTTAACTTGAATTTCAAATATAACCATTTATTGGATAATTTAATTATTGAATTTAATAATTGGAAATTGGGTACTATATTGAATCGTGAGTTTTAAGCTTGTTAAAAATAATTTAAAGGCTTATAAAATTTATATTGATAATACTGAAGATAATAAAAGCTTTACAATTGAATTTGAAAGTGGTTTGTTCAGTTTTAAAAATTTATCGTTTAATTTGACATTTAAAAATAGCCTTCCGAGTCATAGTCTCGGATTTCGACAAAACTAGTTCCATTGGATCCGTAATAGTGTATTATTATCGGAGTTCAAATTTCGTAGCTTTTGGAGTTATCGTTTGGCCGTATGGGATATAAATGCACTGAAATCTATATCGAAAATTCAATATAATAAATGGGGTCCAAAACGCTATCTTCTCCATAAGATCGAATTAGGACTCGAAACCTTTTCCATTGCGTTCGAAACAGGAATATAATATTATAAACGCCTAGCAGCACGCCTCGATAGGGGTTCGAGTTCTTTAGTGAGTAAATCAAAGTATTTTAAAATTTAATATATATATATATATATACTGGCATTTCAATTTTCCCTTTAGCTGCATGCCTATCCTTTCACCACGATCTTCCTTTGCAGACACGCCATCCTTCCCTTCCATCTTTTCCCCTTTCTCTTTCAAAATACCGGAAAAAAAGCAACATAATCAATCTTCTGTTGGCTATAAATAAGATCAGTAACTGCATTGTCTAATTTTAATTTACATTCCACTCCTTCTCCTTTCAAAATCCACCGGAGAACAAATTGGATTTTCGTTCGACCCTAAAAAAATACTCGAAGTCGAATTCGATGGCCGCATAGCCTAGGACGACGACTCGAGACAACCGCGAGCGATTTGTGAGGTTCGAGTATGTGCGATCGAATATGGAGGAGCTAGGTTTTCTTGGCTGTCGACAGTGGTGGCGAGCAATTGGTGGAGATGGCAGTGACAAGGCATGGTCGAAGCCGAGGCTAGGGCATGGAGGCGAGGTCGCGGGGATTTAGGGCAAGCTGATGCCAAGACTGAAGGTGTGCTCGCGTACGCGCACACGTAGGGGAGAGGGAGGTAGGGTTTTCGCCTTCATGGCGATGGAGGAGGTTGGTGAACCGGAGCTTAGCGTTGGTTTGGGGAGGTCGAAAGGTATGGGGAGCTGAGGTAGTAAGGCAATTCATTTATTCTAAAAAAAGTTTAATTAGGATAATAATTATAAATTCACAATTATAGCTTATAAAATCATAACTCCCTCATATTAGGTTTAAACTTTAATTTAGGTTGTCACCTTATGTTCGAAGATCTTCACAATGGAAAGGTGGAAATTGGAACGATTAGCAAAAAAAAGGTGACTTAATCTCACCCAAATTTTGGATTACCGTTATTTATTTTAAATGGTTAAAATTAATTGTTGATTGACTGCTTAAATTGATATATTTTTATCAGCTGAATGTGATGTTATATATAGTAGTGTGTGTGTGTGTATATATATATTAGAGTGATTGATATTCCCGCATATTTATAGCGGATGAGACCCTATGCGCCCTGCATAATAGCGGATGACCCTATATACCGCGATATCCCCCTCGTAGTGGGATGTGTATTTTGTATTGTATTAACATGTATGGATGCAGGGAAACAGGTTGGAGGGATCCAATGGGATTCCTCAAAATGTTGAAATTATTTTCATATTTAGTGATATGATTTATTTGAATAATCTGTTATAGATTATATTGAAAATTGAATTTATTGGATGTTATGGTATTGCTGGATATATTTTTGGCATTTAAAAAAAATGAATATTTATTTTTTTAAAGGAAAATAAAATGGGAAATTTTAAAGTAAAATATTTATAGTGAAGTTGGATAAATTTAAAAACAATGAATTTGGGAAAAATAAATAGTTGATTTTTTTTAAACTCCTATTTAATAATTCCGAAATATGGAAAAATAGATATTTTTGAATAAATGTGAATTAAAGGGTTTTAAAAATAAGAACTTAAGCAATATTGTTTTAAGTATAAAAGAATGTATTTTAAAAATCTAAGATTTAAATGGTTAGGAAAAATAAAGGGGAAAATTGAAAATAAAATAGGAAATTGATGTTCCAGTTTTAAATAAGATTTTAAATCATAAAAAGGAAAGAGAATCTGAAATTAGTGGGCTTTGGGATAAATTTGGGTTAACTAAGAAGTAAATTTTTAAAATTGAAGTTAATTTAGAAAATGGATTTAAAATCGATTAAGTGTTGTGAAAACAGTTATAAAACGGGAAATGAGACTATGGAATTTATAAACGAAGGTTTATAAATAAAGTGAAGTAATTATCGGTAGATAAATTGAAATTATAAATTCACGGTGAGGATTTCTAAGGAGATGGGTAAATCGGTTTAAAAATAAATAGTAGATCTATTTTTAGAAATGTAAAAAAGGAATTTATGGAATTGGGACGTAAATTAATTGGAAATAGATTAAGGAGGAATTATTAATATTGGACTGGTTATAGGGAAGTTGAATATATATTTTCCTGAGAAGTTAAGTTATTTAAAAAGGGAAAGTATTAACTAGAAAATTTAAGTGTTTAAAGAATATTTCAGAAATTAATTATTTAGTTGTTTAAAATGGGTTTAAGTATATTTTAAAATTATGAAGTAAGTAGTTTATATTAACTTTATTATTATTTATAAAGTACTCAATATTATCATTTCAAGGGAATAAATTATTTAATATTAATGTTATTTTTAATAACTTTTATTTAAAAAGCAGTTTTTGTCTAAAGTTAACTTGAAATTTATTTTAGAATCTACAAGCATTATTTTGAGAAATATTTGTAAAATAAAGTTTCGGGAAGTAATAGTATACTCGCGTGGCGTAAATCGGAGGCAGTGAGTGACTGCGGTTAAGTTTTGGATTTCTCCGGGATAGAGATGTAACCTTTGAGCTGTGATCCATGGTTTGATACCGCAGTGGTATTTCCATATTATTTTAAAAAGGGTTTTCAAATATTTTTTTCGAAAATATACTTTGTGAATATACTAAATTCGATAAGATAAGCACATACTTTTGGATAAAGAGATTTAATTTATTTAAAATTTGAGTTAAATAAGACTTGGGGTTTTTCAGTGAAAATAAAGAATTTGGTTGTATTGATTGTTTATTTGATAGTTAAATAACTGACTATCAAATGTGGACCTAAATATAACTTAGATAATATCTAGAAGGAGCACGGAATTATATGGTACAGTTACCGTTCGAGGTGCTATAATGTACGTATAAACTCATTCCTTTCTTCTAGGACGTTGATGAGGAAATCCGTCCACTAACGGTTAGGAGGTGATCTCCGATCTTATTTCCTACTGTTTATTTCCTAAAGAACCGGGGTTGAGTTTACCGGCAATATCGAACGTTGTTCGAAGAGACCGGGATCGGATTTGTTATCCGAAAACCACTTCGATCCAACGAGTACGTTTTCGATGTGAAAACAAGAGCATGGAGTCGAAGATGGAGCAGTGAAGTGCAAGGGCTAATCGCTACTAATCCTGAAGGTGATTCCAAAATGGATATAGTAAGAGTAGTGCCTTCGGTTCCGTTCAGACCCGGGACGGACTTGTATGGATTGATGCTATCAGAACATTGTCATCGGAGGACAATGAGCATTATAAGTGAAAAAATCCTTAAAAAGTTAATCGTAGCCTCTAGTCTCATCAGCCGGGAATAACCAAAAATCAGGGGGAATGCAGCAAGGCTAAGTGGGTCGCACCCAAGTGGGTAATGCTTATCACCTTTCTAGATAACCTCAGATATTATTTATTACTACGGTATATGGAAGGAGCTCGAAAGAGGGTAGGAACACCCGGGGTGATAGCATATTTGGTCTATCCAGGTTAGGGATAGTCCGGTCTTGTGTAGAAGGGGATCCCGGCGTGGTCCTCGGTACAGTGTTTCTAGATATGTACTATGACAGGTGGTACCCCAGTGCGTAGTCATTTAGTTGGAATCCATTCTCTAATAAGCGCCGTACGGTTTTTTATTGTGCCCAACTATGCTAGAACGTGAGATGCAAGCATTTCAGCTATTTGAATAAGTAATTGTACTTAGACACTATTATAATTTTAGAGGATTTTGATATGAATTGTTTTGGTTATTGTAAGGTAAAAACCCATCGTGTTTATGTGTGGCGTGGTCTTATGAGATACCTTTGATTTTCAAAGGACTTTGAACTTTAATAATTCAAATTGAGTGTGTTTTCTCACGCTGGTTTTCCAGACTGACTCGGGTGTTATTTTATTATAATGCTCGGGTCAGACCGAGTATTTCAGATACAGGATAGGATGTTATGGAGCTCAGCAGATGAGCTGGATAACAAGACGTGCCACACGTAATTGATTTTATTCCGCTGTGTATGGTATGTTGTATATTCAGCTTTTGTGAGGACAAGTTATTATAACTGTCCAGTACTGTGCTATTGATTTGCGTTTTACTCTGATGATGTAATGTATAATAACAATTATAGCTCTTTTGTGTAAAGATCAGTTACTATATATTATATATTATTCCGCTGCGATTGTGAGATTCTGTGTGATTGTTTCTATTTTCTTCTTCTACCTCTTGCTTCTTTACCCTAACGATCTAGTATTTCCGGCATTCGATTGCTCAACATGCAATGCAGTGGACGTATTGATGTTGATTTTCAGAGGTCGAAAATTCGGGTTGTGACACAAGTCCCCATCATTTAATACCTAACCCATTTCCAAATTCTAACGCAACTATCGTTAGCAATGCGAGAGAGAGAAACTCCAAACCACTTAATACCTTTTTATTAGGAATTAGGCGGACTCTGACCATTTAATACCTATAAAACAGGCAGGTCCCCTTCATTTCAGACCTAATCTAAAGCGGGTTCCTACGTGGTTCTCTCTAATAGACATCGTAAGAAATCCCATTAGGTCACTTAATTTTTCTCTTAAAGGAAAGAGGCAGATCCTACAACATCCACTCAATACCTCTAAACTCGAAGTGGACCCCTCTAAATATTACTCCCACCATATCAATAACGTGATTATGACGCATAAGACAAACCGTGACATCTCATGTTGGTCTGAATATTCATAGGCACTGGTAGCCAGATTGACTTGGCAGATTTACCCTACAACTGGGACTAACCACTACAAGAAAAATTGTCTGTTATAACGTCAATAGATAACGCAATAATCTATAGCGTTAGTGTTTGTATAAATTTGCATAGTGACTGGCAAGGTAACGCATTTGATTCCCCCTATTATTTTCATGCCAGCCTTTTCATTAAATTATTTCCCTCCCGCTTTCATTCCAAAAAAATTTCCCATCTCGAAAACCTAATTTTCTCTCTCTTGTAAATCCTCAAATCACCATCTACTGCTGTTGCAGAATCAACAATCAAGCTTGTTCCAAGACCTTCAGCATTGACTTTACCTTCTTCGAGCTCCAGATCTAAGAGTTATCTCTAATTTTCCTTATACCTGAAATTTTTTGAATTGCAAGCTCTAATCTGTTCAGAAATCGTTTCCTCTTTAGCACATCCCCTTCTTCACAAAATGGAATGCTTGCTCGACCTTCGGCTCATTTAACAATTTTTTGCATATTCAAAGCACAAACGAGCTGCAGGCATATTTATAGGCAATGGAAACTGGATTGAATGCTTGTCTGAGATAGAAACTAGAATGAATTGAAGTCTGAATTAATAGTTATGTTGTTTTCAGATTTGGCTTCTTGGTTCTATCTTCTTGGCGTTGCTCTTGCTGATTTCCAAAAGGTATACATCTTTTGCTTTATCCTACCAGATTTATTTTTAGTTGGCAATACTGTTTCTCGTTGTCATGTTTGTGGCACCATTCACATCTTCATTGTTTTATTTACTTCTATTTTAAATTTAGCTTGTTTTTGTCTTCTATAAAAGTCATATCATTCATTTTCTCCTCAACAGTTAAAAGCCCGTAGTTTCTTCCATACTGATCTTGTGCATAACAAAATTTTCTTTTATTATCTTCGTTATTTTCCACCTCCTAATATTTCTATCATTTTATTCTTCATGTATTCTCCTTTAAGAGTTTTCATCTATCTTTTACTAGTGCTTCACTAAGAATATGGTCAAACACCAGTTCATTGAAACCTTTATTCATTGCAAAAGGGATGTGGTCAAACACCATTTCATCGACACCTTTATTCATTAAAAATCAAGAACACACATAGTTTTTGTTGTATTCGTGAATGACTTGTCATGTTTTAAGTTCATTGACCATTCATAGCCGTTCATTAGTGTCTCTTAGTATTTTGGCTATCGAGTTCTCATTATTTTAAGCCTTATGTTCTTCTTATTTTTCTTTGCTAAAAACAACTTGAGACATTTTCTTATCATTTGCTTCTTTCAAAGCTAGTTTACTTACATTTATACCAACTATAGTAATGAATAAAGATAGCATTAGCCTAGATAACTAAGTTTTGTATGAAAAATATTGAGAACTCATGTTTTCTTCTGTTAATGTATTACTAAGAGTACAATTGCAGTTGATTTATGGTAGGCTAGATTTTATCAACTAGTTCTTAACCTAGATGCAATTTTGAATCAAATTCTGTTATTGCATATAAACTCCGAATTTGATAGTTGATAACACAAAAATTTCACACTCAAGTAAGTAACAATTACTTCTGAAGTGCCAAGCATGATTAAGTTGGTATATGATATTTATTCCTATCAGGAAAAATAAGAGCTGCCCATTACTAAAAGGTTAAGTTCTTTAAATACCAATTATGGTGTAAGTAATTAGCGAAAATTAGGAGTATCTTCTAAAGAACTAGAAGAAACAACAACCAAATGCCAGCTGATAAATTCCAAAAAGGTCAATCACCGTGTGATGATTATTGACGGGATATCAATAATGTACAGGTCTTACTACAAACTCCTTGGTAGACCATTGAACTTGGCTGTTGTTACTTATTTTTTATAACTTTTATCATCATCATCATTATTGTTACATTATTGTTGTTGCTGACATTATACTAATTTTACTTAATACTTGTAATAAATTAGCTACAATAAAAACCACATAACTCTGTATGTCAACATTTTTAACATACATTTGCGTATTCATAGTACCTCCTTATGCCATTGACTGTATTACAACTTATTTACCTCTGATTGTTATGCCCTTTTTACATGTGCTTGAAAACTACCATGTTCAATATGGCCCCAAATCCAATGTAGTAAGTTGATAGAGTATACAAATTGGCATATACAAGATCGAGGGAAGATGATAATTAATGAGTATCAAAGTTTAAATGTAGGTGTTCCTTATACAGGACTAAATTCAACAAATACCACTGTGTTTTCCTGATTATTATTAAACTAACACCTAATAACCTATATAATCATTAATTTGAGCTTTTTCGGTAAAAATTCAAATGTTCATGCTTCACCTTAATTCTATCTTTGAGCCAAAACTCTCAATTATATATGTATATACATATAATATATTATAATAAGAATGAGAACTGTAGCATTTGCACTAGCCATGTGCTTTTGATGTCGCTTAACACACCTTTTATGATCATCTATACCATTTTTGTACTTCGTTATTTTGTGTTTTTAGTTATTCGTAACATCTGTTTCTCTAAAATTCCAAACAACTTTTCTACCATTAACAAAATAAACTATTTGTAACGACCCGATATTTTCAACCATTCGCATCCATTATAAGTGTATAGGAAGACACTCATGCCGGAATTGAATTGCTCAAAATACCGCGTTGTAAATAAAATTTGGCAAATCTCAGAATATACAGTAAATAAATATAATCACAGATCACAGACACGGAGTAAAATAATGCAGCGGAAGTAAAAGAAATAGTAGTTCATGAAGCTACTATGTAAATATATCAGAGTTACATAAGATACAACATAAGAAATAAAGTACAGCAGAAGTCTCAATATAATAACCAAGTACAGGCTGAATAAAACAACGGAACCGAAGTTAATAGAACAAGACTAGCAGATATCTCCAGCGATTCAAATCTCCAGAAGGTGGAAATCCAAATCTGTGAATACTCAGGCAGACCCGAGCGTAAAGCAAAACACAAAACACTCGAGTCAGGACAATATATACTTATATAATGTAAACCAACTCAAGTGAACTGTAATAAAGGTACAAGTAACTTAGAAAATGCTTGGGACCGCCCATCCTCTAAGGATCTGTTAAAATATCTACTATGTAGTAATATTCGCTATTATAATAATGTCTAATAAGTAAAGTATAATCATATAGAAAATAGCGTTAAGGGGATGGAGAACCTTAACGCGGTCGGATCTTAAAATCATAATCGTAGTGGGTTCGATATGGTAGGTGACACGACACACAAGGCAATGCCAAGGTAGATATACCAATTACGCACACAGACTGATGGATACGCATAGCAGCCACTACCGTTCCACCTCGAACAACACTCCCAAATCAAGGGTGGCCACCAAAAATCACAAAGTAATAGAAAGGTATCGAAGAAGTGTGTCTGATACGAGGTGCTACCTCACTGGCCCGAGATCGCTCCTATTTTAGTCACCTTATGCCAACTCACGGGAGTTGGGTCCACATATATACCTTAGGATCGTTGCCACCATCCTACTTCATTCTGGAAACTCCACCGCGTACACAGTTGTCAAAGTGGTTTTCGGTATCGACAGAGAGTATGTCCATATCCGATCCTGGTCTCTTTAACAACCAATCGTTATTATAACCCGTAGTTATAACTTTTAAAACAATACTTTACTTCAAAATAAAATATCATTTCAAAACCATATATTTATCAAAATAAAGATTAAATCAATTCCAAACCATTTCCATAAATTTAAAATATCATATCATTTCAAAACTTCATTTCAAATCATTTCAATATATCAAAATATCATATCTTTCCAAAACTTCATTTCAAATCATTTTAATATAATAAAATATCATATCCTTACAAAACTTCATTTCAAATCATTTTAATATAATAAAATATCCTATCAGTTCAAAACCAAAAAATTCAACTTTAAATACCCTTTAAATTCAAAGATATCGTTCATTTACTATCATTTCAAATCACCTTTAAATAGTTTATATTCCAATCAAAATAATTTATTTAAACCTTTTAAAAGTGTAATTATTATATTTTCAAATCAAGTATTCAATTTCCAAAGTTTCAAACCATTCTAAGTTCGTTTACTAAGTCAAAAACCATAATTATTAAAATTTCAGCCTTTCGCAGCATTTAGAAAAAAGCTGTTATAAGTTATACTTGAAAACATTTTTATTCAGCAAAGACAGCATTTAAAACTGCTGTTAAAACTCAGTTTTTAGTTAAATTATAGTTCAAAACAGAAAAGACAGCATTTCAGAAGTGCTGCGGTAACTCAGATTTCAAAACAAAGGTTTTATTTGATTTCAGCAAAGACTGCAGACCACTATAGCATTTCCAGAGAATGCTATAATAGACCTGAGTTCAATATTAGCCTATAAGTTCAATTACAGCAACTACAGCATTTCAGAAATGCCGTAATAGCTCTTTTTACACAATTTTAGTTCAATTCAGAAACTATAGCATTTCTGAATGCTATTAAAAGTTAATTCCAGATTTTAGTGTATTTCCAGCAACTAAATAACTTCAATTTAAAACACATAAACATTTTTAAAATCATATTTTAACATTTAAATTGTTCATTTTCATATCATTTAACATATATCTTTTTCACAATAAATTTCTTATAATTAAATCCAATTTTCAACAATTTACTTAATAAATTTAAGTGTAAAAGTTTCCAATTCTTCACATTTCAACAAATAACTTAACACTTCAAATTTAAATTACCATTTCATAAATTTAACTAAATTTCCAATTTTATTTAATTAACTTAAACCTTTAATTAAAACCAAATTTCACATTTCCAAGTCAAGTTATATTTTAAAAGATCACTTTTAAACATTCATTTATTTAACCACTTAAACTCATAGAAAAATTAGTAATACTTTAATAAATCGCTTAAATTCAAATTTAATCAAATTATCATATTTACCATTTTCCAAATATAATTAAATTTTCATTTTTATTCATATAACTTAAATATCATTTTTAACCAAAATTCCAAATTCCAAACTTAAGTTATATTTCAATAATCCAATTTAACCATTCATTAATTACATTTTCAACTCATAGAAAAATCATAATTTCTTTATTTTAAAACATTTCAAAATCTATTTAAATCAAATTTCATAAATTTATATTTTTAAAATACTTAAAAATATCCAAAAACACTTTATAAAATAACCACGGGCCTGTATATAGTTTTCTAACCTAGGTCAAGTGATACAGATATATATCATTTCAATCCGCAATTTAGAAAGAAAAACCGGGTTCTATCATTTCAAACCCGCAATCCCAAGTTAAAATAAGTTAAATAAAAACCATTCATGCCTATCATTTCAGCCCATAATGATTTTTTCCTATTCTAAAGTCCGTTCGGGTATGTATCATTTTAACCCATAGTGATTCTAGTCTACAGGGAACTTGCAGTGTGATAAATAGATATAAATGAACAGAATACATTATATAACAGTAACGGATGATATAACAGGTATATAAACATCATATGATCATAACATAGTCAAGTATAACATGATAATATATTTCTACAGATTCACAGGGTGTCAATTTACTAGTTATATAGGTACATATTGTCTGGTGAGAATAACTCACCTGTTAAAGCTGGAGATTAGCGATCAAAACACACATAATAGATTCCAGAAAGCACAACAAGCACGATATAGCATGACTTTTGATTTGAATGAATGGAGAGCCTTGATATTTATCTTGTAAACAATAACCAAACAAGACAATATACACATAAATATTCAACGCAAACAATGTTGAAACAATGAAGATAAGAAGCAACAACGGAATAGATTACTTGACTGTGCTTTAACCATTCAAAAGCTCGAACAAGGGGTTCATTTTCTCAGCCATGATGATGATGAGTGTGGGAGAGACAAGGTTAACTTCCTCGAATATATAAGACAAAACAATACAAACAATATATGTTTTCAAATGCACAATACGATAGAATAATATAGAATCAACTGCACGAATCAAAGTAGAATTGCTTTGCACTTGCTTCCAACAACCTTCAGGTTCAGCCATATGGTGTACTACAGGTCTAAGGCAAGATTTGGATCAGGTTTTGGTTGCCTAAGGGTCGGCCAAACATGTTTAGAGGATAGCAAAAGGTGAGTATGCATGAAACAACACAACAAGGCAAAACAATGTCACTTTAACATGGATTCAAGGCAATTCAAGGCTCGGCCAAGGCTCATGGGGCACGGCCAGAGGAGTGGGGTCCAATGTGATGATGTGGCAGAGGGTCCAGGTGGTGCTGGAGGTGGTGTTGGTGGCGGCCATGGGTGGTGGAAGGTGATGGTACCAAAACTAGGTCAGCTTGAGTGCTTAGGTGATGGCTAGTGCTAGTTTAGATGGATTTTTGTGATGATATTCATCATGGCTTGGCTTGGCCTGAGGAGGAGAGGTGTTAGGCTGTGTGATGGTCAGAGAAAAGTGGTGGTGGTGGTCAGCCACAGCTTGGAGGAAGGGGAATACAGCTATGAAGGTGGAGAGCATGTGCAAATTCAAGTAGAAAATCATAAAAAGACAAGAAGAAGATAGAATTTTTTTACCTAAGCTTCACAAGGAGAATAGCCGTGATTTTTTTGTGGGAGGGGGAGAAATGAATTTCGTGAAAGTGAAAAAAAATGCAGCTGAAATGAGTAGATTACACGCCCAAAACAATTAAGAGAAGAGTTGGGAAAATGAAAGGTCGGGAGATGGAAAGCCTTAGGAGTTTCAAGAGTTTAAAACTTTTCAAATTTCCTCTATTTCTTTTTAATAAGTTTAAATATCTGAAAATACATATAATTTCAGTTAAAATTCGAAAATTTAACAAATAAAAAAAATATAAATAAATAAATATTAATTATAAATAATTAAATCAAGAAAATAGCAAAAATTGTCAACTAGGCTAGAAAATTTGAAAATAAATGGTATAAACTTTAGAAAATTCATATGAGCTTGTAATATATTTTTAAACATAAATAATAACATAAAATAAAAATACATTCACAAAATAAAAAAAATTAATTTAAATATAATTTTTTAATGAAGAAAATAGCAGAAAATAAGAAAACAGCCTTTAAAAATAGGAAATCAACACAGTAAACATTGGAAAAATTCTATTATCAATTTAAAAATATTTAAAAGTCAAAATATACATAATATAACATATTAAACATATTAAAATAAAATATGACAAAGAAAATATAATTTATACAATTTAAAATAACAAAATTGCAAAATAAACAATTTATACTCAAAATTGAAATGTACATATCTTTTGCAGTTTAACTCCGTTTTCAACGAAACAAAAAGCAGTGTTCAAGTTATTTCATCTATTTTCATAATAAAAGATAAAATTTAAGATTTTAAATAATTTGAATTTGAAGTTTAAAAGTCAAAGTTTGAACAGTTTGACCAGAAATTCACTTTACAGCAAAATATTCAAATTATACTAGTTTGAACTATAAATCACTTAATAATCAACATTTATATTTAAAAATGAAATGTTTGAAATAAAATAAGTCTAAAATAATTTAAAATAAAATGAAGTCAAATTTAAATAATATACAAAAATCTAGGGTTGTTACATTCTCCCCCACTCAAAACTTTTCGTCCCCGAAAAGGAATGAGGTACTGGAAAGCACAGAAAAAGATAGAGTGAAATAGGTTTTAGACAAGATGACAATTAGATTAAAATTATACCTAATGACAATTTCTATAGGTAAGTTTAACAAGAGGGAGATGATCAAATCAAGAACACAAACACGAAAAGATCCTCTAGAGTCTGAATCACCCTTTTCACTTGACCGACGGTCTATGAATGGAAAAACAGTGTTCAGATCCAGATGAGTAACAAAGATTATCAAAGATTACAGAAAGATTTCTAAACGGACTGGTATAAGCAATAGCCTTCCCATTCTGTAACAAGATAAGAGAAATAAGGACAACCAAAAGGTAGTTTGAAAAACAAAATAAGATAATAATTTGAAATCATAATGCTTTGAAATCATAATAATTTAGGGATGTTTATCATTTGGAAATCACACTACTAAAATCATAACACTTTGGAAATGTTATTCTAAAAAAAAACATAATACTTAGAAAATCATAACACCCTTAAAAAAAATCTTCATTTAAACCATTTTAATTCAAGGTCAAATAATATTCATTTTAAAGTTGTAACATTTCTAAGTTCATTCAATTATAAAAATTTCCAAAACATTGTCTTTTCAAAATAGCAGCACTTATAAAATGCTAAGTAGATATATTAATATTTCAATCAGTTTAATTCCAGAAATATTTATTTCGATATCATTTAACTTATGACTTATTAAAACAAACTTTTATGAATGGAATATCCAAATTAAACTATACTTCGTTTATTAAGTCAAAAGCTCACTATTTTACTTAGCTCTAAATTTAACACATACCCTAACACTTTATTTAAAATACCCATTTCATAAATAGATATTCCTTTAATAAGTTACACTTAAAATTTCCATTTGAAAACCAAATTCTCAATTATCAAGTTTTAGTGATGTTAAAATACATTTTAACTATTTAAATCATAATTATTCATTTTTTTAAGACATATCTATTTCATAAATAAAATATTTATCATAGCAAATATAACAATCAAATTTCTTTACACATTTATTCATTTAGACATCAATTAAACTATGAATTCAATTTAAATAAACTTTATTACAAAAGTCCAATTCAAATGTATTTTATTTTACCTATTCAAAGATACATTTTTATTATACAACATATTCATTTTAGAAAATAACTTTTATTAAAATTCCTAGGTTAGACTTAAGGTTCCATATTAAATCAAATTTGATTATTAAGTTATTTAAATAAAATCTCTTTAAATTCCTTTTTCACTATTTACCTCTGTTAATCTTTTATAACTAAAATTTAAGTGTATAACATTTATTATAACCACTCAAATTTTATTTATAAAATCCTTTCTATATTGTATATTATCCAATTACATTGTTAACTTCTAAAAATTAAGGTAAGTTATATTTGAATGCAATTGAAAATTATACAAATAAAACTTTCTAAAATTAATATACAGTATAAAATTTCTAATTCAATCATTTCAAGCTTGAATATTTATTCAAAATTTTGATTTTTTTTATATATACTTGAAGTTATTATTTAAGATAGAATTTAAGAATAAAATTTCCGATTCCTTTCAAACATTTAGAGATAAATGAATGTATGTACAAAATTTGTCAAATCAAATTTAAATCATATATCTATATATATATTATAAATCAAATCATCTTTTAGAAATTCAAATCAATCAAATTTCCCAAAACAAAGCTGTAGCAGGACTACATAATGGTTTCTTCACTTCGAAACTCGAAAATGAACGTCGATGATGCTGCAGTCATCACCGAAATTATTTTCCAGCGACAAAGAGAAGAGCACTAATTTTTAAACTTTAAAATTCTTTGGAAACAAATTTCTACTTGGAAATACTTTAAATAATATATCCTTTTAAAACTTTAAACATAAGGTTTGAAATCCATCGGAAATTAAATTCTCAATTCCTTGATTTAAATTCATTTCAGTTCCCAAATCAAATTTATAAACAACTATTTATAAATTCATTTATAGAATGGTAAATCAAGTACTATCATTTCAAATAATCAATTTAAATCAATTTATTAAGTTCCATAATATTTACTTATATCAAAATCTATTTCATTAGCAATTTTAAAATAATATTGTGTCAGTTTGTTCTGTCAAAGTGTTTTAGAAATCCTATCGATAGCGTTGATCAGACGAATCGATCGGAAACCCAAATCAACATCAACAACCCAAACAACACAATATATAAAACAAAACATTAATTTACAAGTACAATTCAAAATGTTTGGAAGATAGATTGGAACAAAAGACAAGATGATTAAATAACAGAGTAGGGAGATGGACAAGCTTAAATAAATCGCGGACAACCTTAACCGGGTCAACCGCGACTTAAAGAATAAGATCGATGTGGATTTTTCTGGGATAAATCTACGTTCGATCTCAAGAGATAAAGTTTGGAATAATAAAAGATATTAACATCTAAACCAAGGATAAATATAAATCTCTGGTGAATCGATGCTGATTGTAAAGGATTTTCAACCTTTTACAAGAAAATTAGAATATTGGCGAGACCGCCAATTCACTACAAAGATCATTCGAAGCGGAGTTATGAGATACTCCAGAATCAAAAGAAGATGAATAGTGAGGGACAATAATGGATTTTGGAACCGTAGGGAACGTTCCAAAATTCAAAGGAAACTGAGTCAAAAGAAAAATGATTCAAGCTCGAACGAAAGTGATTCTGTAAATAAATTTACCATACATTCTAAGTTTTGCCTCAAAGCCAAAGTTCTGATACCAACTGTAACGACCCGATATTTACAACCATTCGCATCCATTATAAGTGTATAGGTAGACACTCATGCCAGAATTGAATTGCTCAAAATACCGCGTTGTAAATAAAATTTGGCAAATCTCAGAATATACAGTAAATAAATGTAATCACAGATCACAGACACAGAGTAAAATAATGCAGCGGAAGTAAAAGAAATAGTAGTTCATGAAGCTACTATGTAAATATATCATAGTTACATAAGATACAACATAAGAAATAAAGTACAGCAGAAGTCTCAATACAATAACCAAGTACAGGCTGAATAGAACAACGGAACCGAAGTTGATAGAACAAGACTAGCAGATATCTCCAGCAATTCAAATCTCCAGAAGGTGGAAATCCAAATCTGTGAATACTCAAGCTGACCCGAGCGTAAAGCAAAACACAAGACACTCGAGTCAGGACAATATATACTTATATAATGTAAACCAACTCAAGTGAACTGTAATAAAGGTACAAGTAACTTAGAAGATGCTTGGGACCGCCCATCCTCTAAGGATCCGTTAAAATATCTACTATGTAGTAATATTCGCTATTATAATAATGTCTAATAAGTAAAGTATAATCATATAGAAAATAGCGTTAAGGGGATGGAGAATCTTAACGCGGTCGGATCTTAAAATCATAATCGTAGTGGGTTCGATATGGTAGGTGACACGACACACAAGGCAATGCCAGGGTAGATATACCAATTACGCACACGGACTGATGGATACACATAGCAGCCACTACCGTTCCACCTCGAACAACACTCCCAAATCAAGGGTGGCCACCAAAAATCACAAAGTAATAGAGTGGTATCGAAGAAGTGTGTCCGATACGAGGTGCTACCTCACTGGCCCGAGATCGCTCCTGTTTTAGTCACCTTATGCCAACTCACGGGAGTTGGGTCCACGTATATACCTTAGGATCGTTGCCACCATCCTACTTCATTCTGGAAACTCCACCGCGTACACAGTTGTCAAAGTGGTTTTCGGTATCGACAGAGAGTATGTCCATATCTGATCCTGGTCTCTTCAACAACCAATCGTTATTATAACCCGTGTTTATAACTTTTAAAACAATACTTTACTTTAAAATAAAATATCATTTAAAAACCATATATTTATCAAAATAAAGATTAAATCAATTCCAAACCATTTCCATATATTTAAAATATCATATCATTTCAAAACTTCATTTCAAATCATTTCAATATATCAAAATATCATATCTTTCCAAAACTTCATTTCAAATCATTTTAATATAATAAAATAGCATATCCTTACAAAACTTCATTTCAAATCATTTTAATATAATAAAATATCTTATCAGTTCAAAACCAAAAAATTCAACTTTAAATACCCTTTAAATTCAAAAATATCGTTCATTTACTATCATTTCAAATCACCTTTAAATAGTTTATATTCCAATCAAAATAATTCATTTAAACCTTTTAAAAGTGTAATTATTATATTTTCAAATTAAGTATTCAATTTCCAAAGTTTCAAACCATTCTGAGTTCGTTTACTAAGTCAAAAACCATAATTATTAAAATTTTAGCCTTTCGCAACATTTAGAAAAAAGCTGTTATAAGTTATACTTGAAAACATTTTTATTCAGCAAAGACAGCATTTAAAACTGCTGCTAAAACTCAGTTTTTAGTTAAATTATAGTTCAAAACAGAAAAGACAGCATTTCAGAAGTGCTGCGCTAACTCAGATTTCAAAACAAAGGTTTTATTTGATTTCAGCAAAGACTGCAGACCACTATAGCATTTCCAGAGAATGCTATAATAGACCTGAGTTCAATATTAGCCTGTAAGTTCAATTACAGCAACTAAAGCATTTCAGAAATGCTGTAATAGCTCTTTTTACACAATTTTAGTTCAATTCAGAAACTATAGCATTTTTGAATGCTATTAAAAGTTAATTCAAGATTTTAGTGTATTTCCAGCAACTAAATAACTTCAATTTAAAACACATAAACATTTTTAAAATCATATTTTAACATTTAAAATGTTCATTTTCATATCATTTAACATATATCTTTTTCACAATAAATTTCTTATAATTAAATCAAATTTTCAACAATTTACTTAATAAATTTAAGTGTAAAAGTTTCCAATTCTTCACATTTCAACAAATAACTTAACACTTCAAATTCAAATTACCATTTCACAAATTTAACTAAATTTCCAATTTTATTTAATTAACTTAAACCTTTAATTAAAACCAAATTTCACATTTCCTAGTCAAGTTATATTTTAAAAGATCACTTTTAAACATTCATTTATTTAACCACTTAAACTCATAGAAAAATCAATAATACTTTAATAAATCGCTTAAATTCAAATTTAATCAAATTATCATATTTACCATTTTCCAAATATAATTAAATTTTCATTTTTATTCATATAACTTAAATATCATTTTTAACCAAAATTCCAATTTCCAAACTTAAGTTATATTTCAATAATCCAATTTAACCATTCATTAATTACATTTTCAACTCATAGAAAAATCATAATTTCTTTATTTTAAAACATTTCAAAATCTATTTAAATCAAATTTCATAAATTTATATTTTTAAAATACTTAAAAATATCCAAAAACACTTTATAAAATAACCACGGGCCTGTATATAGTTTTCTAACCTAGGTCAAGTGATACAGATATATATCATTTCAATCCGCAATTTACAAAGAAAAACTGGGTTTTATCATTTCAAACCCGCAATCCCAAGTTAAAATAAGTTAAATAAAAACCATTCAGGCCTATCATTTCAGCCCATAATGATTTTTCCCTATTCTAAAGTCCGTTCGGGTATGTATCATTTCAACCCATAGTGATTCTAGTCTACAGGGAACTTGCAGTGTGATAAATAGATATAAATGAACAGAATACATTATATAACAGTAACGGATGATATAACAGGTATATAAACATCATATGATCATAACATAGTCAAGTATAACATGATAATATATTTCTACATATTCACAGGGTGTCAATTTACTAGTTATATAGGTACATATTGTCTGGTGAGAATAACTCACCTGTTAAAGCTGGAGATTAGCGATCAAAACACACATAATAGATTCCAGAAAGCACAACAAGCACGATATAGCATGACTTTTGATTTGAATGAATGGAGAGCCTTGATATTTATCTTGTAAACAATAACCAAACAAGACAATATACACATAAATATTCAACGCAAACAATGTTGAAACAATGAAGATAAGAAGCAACAACGGAATAGATTACTTGACTGTGCTTTAACCATTCAAAAGCTCGAACAAGGGGTTCATTTTCTCAGCCATGATGATGATGAGTGTGGGAGAGACAAGGTTAACTTCCTCGAATACATAAGACAAAACAATACAAACAATATAAGTTTTCAAATGCACAATACGATAGAATAATATAGAATCAACTGCACGAATCAAAGTAGAATTGCTTTGCACTTGCTTCCAACAACCTTCAGGTTCAGCCATATGGTGTACTACAGGTCTAAGGCAAGATTTGGATCAGGTTTTGGTTGCCTAAGGGTCGGCCAAACATGTTTAGAGGATAGCAAAAGGTGAGTATGCATGAAACAACACAACAAGGCAAAACAATGTCACTTTAACATGGATTCAAGGCAATTCAAGGCTCGGCCAAGGCTCATGGGGCATGTCATGGCCCGCAAATTCGTACCTCCTGATTAATCACTAATCTCCATTGATTAACTCAGAATGAACGGGAATACGAACTATGATGGTTTTAGAAAGAAGAAAAAGGTAGAAGAAGAAGAAAACAGAAGAAAAGAGAAGAAAAGAAAGAAGAACAACAGAACAACATCAGATAACACGATCAGAAACAGAAGCAATATCCGAATCTTACACATCGCAGCGGAACAATATATAATAGATAATCACTAGTCTTTTAAAACAAAGAACTATATCAGTTTATACATACATCAATCATCAGAGTCAATATACAACTCAGTACAACAATGGATAGTTATATAACTTGTCCTCATACAGAATACACAGCGGAATAAATACTATCAGATACAAATACTACGTCTCGTCCTCCAGCTTATCTCCAAGCTCCAGAATATCCAGAATATCCTGATAATCTAACTCTAACTGCCCGTGTGGAAATTGGTGGGCACCCAGAGTTTAGAAGTGAAACAATAAACTCCGAGTCAGTCATGGTGACTGGTGTGAGATCGTAAAACAGTTATTCTTTATAACAACAAAATAATTTTTAAAGTCAATTCGAAATGCTTTTAGAAAATGAAACTACCATAAGACCTCCCACCACACACACAATGCAAATGCAGAATTGGAGGAGATTTCTTCTTATGATAGTCAAAGATGCTTACTACGCAAAATCAAATCATTTTTGATATTATTATTAGTGCATAGTGTAGAAAACATTTCGAAAGTATAATATTAATCTTAGCCAACATACGACCAGTATCGTATGCCTACTATAGCTACCATCTAAACAGTGGTGACCACCGTACGTAAATGGCAGGTTCTACAACTAATATCGTACAAGGTGCGTATTGGAGTTTGGATTTCCAACAAATGGTCAGGCTAAGGAACTTCCTTTTCCACGATGGGTACGTCCCTGGAATAGACGACCCGAGAAATAACCTAACATTACGGTTAGATCTCTGCCAACACAAGGCCGGGTTACCTCTGCAAAAATAGGTAACTACTGACATGCGTATGCCATCCCCCGATCGTAACCGATCTTCCCGAGGATCCCCGATTTCCAACAAACCACATAGATAATAATGCAGCAACCACATAGGTTAAGTATCTGGGCTCCATACCATGATACCACCTCTATCCAGAAGGAATGACATACACTAAGGGGCGCTACTCCCTAGAACCTTGCTGCATCCTTCCTGTTTCGACCATTTCCGGGGTGTGAGGCTCGACGAAGTCTCGTCCACAAAGCTACGCTTTCTACAAAGCCCTGCTTCGGGTCAAACGAAATGATCAACCTATGATCACAAAGATATAAGATCAAACAAATGATCATATCACAAATGATCAAACACTGATCATTTCACAGCAACACTCAGTATGCCACGCTACCAAATTGGGATATATCGCTGATAAATTTCAACTACATAACCTCTGAGCTCGTACGTCTCAGAGAAGGGTGTTAAGCTAAGAGAATAAATTCTCCGCCACCAACAGAAATGTATTTGAAAGAAATCAGCTTTATATCTCAAATTGTAACGTCAGACACACAATCCATACAAGTCTGTTCCGGGATCGAGCAGAACCGAAGGCACTTCTCACGAAGCCCTTGCATATCCGGATAATTTTCAATCACGTCAGGACTTCCCGTCACTAAGGGTGATAAAACCTCTAAATCGAAGATCAGTCGATGTAGAGTAACTCAACGGTAATCCTTCCGTTTTCAAAAATATCCGGTCTTCAACACCGGTCTTCAAATGCGATTCATAACGACGTATCACATATTCGGAATGGGTTATACGACCCCATGGTCCTTTCCCGGCTAACCCGAATAGTGAGCGCTTATTCAAAAATAAGTGTGGCATTCAAATTCATCCAATTCACAACAAATATCATTCAAGGTAATTATTGATAGTCGGTTATTTAACTATCAATAAAGATGCGCAACATCATCAGATTCCAAATAATTTTCCAAATTATTTCATCTTCAAAAATATCTTTACTAGATATAAAATTTCCACACTTAACCATTTGAAAACAATTTCAAATCAACTTCCACATTTCAATTTATCTTTACTAGATAAAATCTCAAAACAGTTCATTTCATATTGGAAAAGCATTTCCATACTTATTTAAAAATAAGTATTTCACAAATCATTTATTTTCACACTTAGAAAATATTCGATATACTTAAAATCAAAATTAAGTATATATCTCATTCTTTAAGGAAATCATTCTTAAATCACATTTATTTGAGTCAAAACGAATGTTGCGTAAAACATCGTTACGACGACTCGAAATCACTAGTATAGGGATTCAGAATTAAGATAGATATATAAATCCCAATACTATATAAAATATTTCCTTTCGGAAATCATTTACTATAACAACAGTGTTATAGTCCACCATTTCCTTATGTTTCGAAAACGTCTATTTCAACAATAAATGTTGAAATCTATGATTTCGATAGTTCACACGTTTAAAACATCTTTTAAAACAATTAACTTCATTTCATAATATCGCATTCCCAAAACCCTATCCATTTTACTTAAAAATATGTTCACTGTCCAAAATCGTGAATATACTTCACTAACCACATTTCAGTCTTTTCTACACATTTTATTTCAATAAAATTTCGCTATTCAAAATCGCGAATATATCTTCTTTAAAAAATCTTCTATATTTAATTTATCAAATCCAATTGATTTCGAATTTATAAAACAACTTTCATAAATTCTATTTTCTATTCTATAACAACTTCGATTTTGTAAATTTCCTTTAATGACCCATTCAATTTTATATCGTATACATCAAAAATCCATATTATAAGTTAAATACTTATAATTTATTTATTTTAAAAGAAATCGTTCTTTTAAACTTTACAAACTGTAAATAAACCCATTTTAACATCATTTCCATTTTTAAATCCACATTCCCAAATATTCACTTTTAACCCCAAAATCAAATCCCAAATTGATTTCTAATTTTACTTCAATACCAAATCAATTTCAATATTCATTTCTAAATTAATTTCCCATCCCAAATCATTTTATATTGATTTTTCCAAACTTGTTTCAATTTGCCAATTAAATTTATAATTGGACTTCCAACTTATTTCATTTTAAACAAATTCCTCTTAAAGAAAATAAATCTCTTTATCTTTTTCCAACTATTTAGAAATCTAAATTTTAATCAAATTCTCCAATTTAAAATTACTATTATACGAAATTCATTTATTTAACGTTTTCACTTGATTCTGGAATAAATTCAATAAGATTTCAAAAATCAGCCTTTATTCTTTTAAATTCTTTTCTTCAAATTTATTAAATTTCAAAAATCAATTCACTTAAAAATTCCTACTTGAATTTCAAAAATTCAATTTCGTTTATTTTTTGGAATCCAATGATATCAAACATCCGTTCAGCTAAATTTTTAGCTTTCAATCAATTTCCAGACATCGATTTGATCAATAACATCAATATAATCATTCACGGATTTATACCACAGTATAAATAAAATCAATCAATGTGAGGGGTCCAGTTGGATCCCTCCAACCTGTTTCCCTGCATCCAAAGATGTTAGCACAATACCAATTCCGCTCCAGTACGGAATTATCGCGGTATATAGGTTTTTATAAATCCGCTTACTAACGGCGCAATAGGGTCTCATCCGCTATACGAGGCGGGAAATCATCAATCCAATATATACATATACCAATATGTATATATTGCTATATATATATATAGATATCCTACTATATCTAATATAACAATCAATAGCAATCAAACAGTCAATAATAACTGTAAAATCAAATTTCCTTCGAGTGAGAAAATCTCACCTTAGCTTTTAAATTTGCCATCCATTCCAAATCCAGATTTATTTTTCTTCGTTGTATTCGACCTTGTATAAATAATTTACACAATCTATTAATATTCGAATTAAATCGAATAATAAATTTCTATTTGATAAATTTAACTAACTAATAATTTATTTGATTTAAATTCGAACAATAAATTAAGTTTTAAACTGATTTTCTTTTAAAAATCTATCTAACCAAGATTTTTCTTTAAATTAATATCTTTATTTTTAAATCAATTTCTTTTAAATACATATTTATTTAACTAATCATTTCTTTATAACAAATTCTAGAATTGTTAAATAAATTGATTAAGTAAATTAAACTCCTCAAGATATCATTTAAAATCTACAATTAGTTAAATATTGGTGTGTGTGTGTGTGTGTATATATAGTTTCAATAAAATAAAAATCCAAAACTAATATTTACCTCACTGGAAATTTAGGAACCCAGATCAAAAATCATGATGCTCATCCAACTACTCGAAATCGAGCTCGACTTCGACAGCTGCCCCCCTAGCTTCGTCATCGATAATGATCGAAGCCAAAGCCTACGCTGCCTGCCACGTTCCTCCTTAACATGTCGAGCTCCACGAGTTCCCCTGAAATCGCCTCTACATCTTCGACCCCGCGCTCGCGTACGCCTCCCCTGTCATTCGTGAAATCGAATCCCCCACCGTAGCTTCCACTCGTCGTTCCAGCCTTCACCACGAACACCACCAACCTCTGTCGAATTCGAACAGAGCCCCCAGCCCTTGCGCCTCACATCGCCATCCACACGCATTCGCGTGCAATCGGTCGAACGACTCGCGACCCAGGCATAAGCTGCCTCGATGCTCTAGCCTCGACGAACCCCTCAACGTAGTGCCGCTCGATAGAACTACTCTGTCGAACTCGAGTTCGATCAACGATACCACGCGCGCGATGGAAGTCGCCTCCCTGCTGAAGTGAAAAGAGGAATAGAAATTTCTCTCGATTTGATTTCGGTTGTGAGATTTGGGGTTCAAAACGTAGAGAAGGGATAAAGGAATTCGTTCGATTTTTTTGATTCGTGAATTTACAGAGGGAAATGAATTTGATTTCAGAGAAGCGGCCATTTATTTCGAACGAGATTTTCTTTGTTTATCTTTGAACGAGTATGGGTTACACGATTCTTGTATCGTGATTTTCGGCGTGAGATAAGGGAGAGTGTCGTGCCTTCCTTATTTCTACGTGATTCCCTGCGTGAATCAAGGGAGATAATATACTGACATTTGACCAAATATTTAAAGTTTTAAATTTGAATTGAATTTGATTTAAATTTCGATGCGTTTGCTCGCCGTAGCCACGTATTAACTCCGAAAAATACGAAATTGGAAATCCAGTAATAATACAATATCACGGACCCAATGGAACTGGTTTCGTCGAATTCCGAGACTGTTTGAAAAATGACTATTTTTAAATTATCGGTTCAAACCGTTATATTCCAGAACTGAACGAATCACTTCTAAATTCTATTCTGAGAGTTCCATTATCTTCAGTTTTATAAATATGAATTTTAAAAGCTTCTGAAATATTTTTCTTTAGCTTAAAACTGAAGATTCAAATTTTCGTCCAACTTACAATAGATTAAATTTTAAAGTTTAATCGCAAATTTTCAAAGTTAAATCGGGGATTCAAAGTAAATTACCGTTCAAATATTTAAAATAAATTAAATATTTACAAAATAATTTGTTCGAAATTCAGGGTCGTTACAGACTTCCCCCCTTAAAAGAATTTCGTCCTCGAAATTACAAGTTAGGAAAGAATGTCCTTAACTCGTCTACTATTTTCCACAATCTAAATAGTTTTATAATTTTTCAAAACAAATCTTTCTACTAAAGATTCGCTATCATTCAACTAAATTTCTAACTTCAATTTTAAGTTTCAAACAACATTGTTTAACTTCTAAATTCAAATTCGAATTCAAATTCAAATTTAAACTTTCAAAATTTTCTCAAAAATTTTCTAACACTCGGAATTTTCGAAAAATTTCGCCAGCGTCTCCTTTGCGCGGCTGATACGGCACTACTACAAAATGTCCCTACGGACTCTCAGATTTCAAAAAGAAAAAGAAAAAGCCAAGCGGCTAGAGAAATAAGTCATCAAATCTCATATTCGAATTGAAATACTTACCTTTTGTCGAGCCATTCAAATTTATCTTCGAAATTAAATTCCAATTCTTTTATACCTGTATATCCTACTAGCCATAATATCTAGTTGCATATATTCAAACCATTTCGTACATTCAATTACAAAATTTTCAATATAACTGCTTATACATTTTTACTTCACTATTGAAGTTACATATCCATTATGATTAAATTTTACATTTCACATTCATTTGAATTCAATTCACAATTCCAATCTAATTTGGATTCAGTTTATCTTCTGAGTATTGAATTTTTATCGATTATCTTTCATTTACTAATTCATTTTAAAGTTCAATTTCCAATATTTAGCTTGAATTACATTTACTAACAAATTCAAAACAAAGTTTCACATTCATCTTCAATTTCAGTTTTACTTACTTACAAATTCAAATTTATTTATTCATTCTGAAACTCATTCACTAATTCTTTCATTTCCAATTCGAATCTGATTTCCAAATCAAATTTCAAATATTCTATAAGTCTTCGACTTACTTACATTTCGATTTATAAGATCATTGATACATTTACCTTACTAATTTCATTCCATTAGAATTCTATTTTCAACTATAAATTCATATTCACAATTTCATCCCATTATTGAATTTTAAATTTTCAATTACCTTCTTGAATTCTGTTCCAAGTTATAAATTCATTTACAATTTATATTTACAATTTTATTCATATATGAATTCATCTCTTTATATTCTTAATTCACATTAATAATTCTCATTTGTTAAATGAATTTATTTCCAAACCTTTGGTTATTATTTTATTCCTCATTTTATAAGTTACATAACTTATACTTACTTTAATTCAACTTAAAATTTCTTAAGTTAAATTTATTCAATCGAAATGCAAATTGTATAAGTTATCAATTTCATAATATTTCATAAATATTTTAAATAGGATTCCAGAGTCTTTTCAACATTTCAAAAATCATTTTTTTTTGAAAACAATTCAAACTATTCTTTGAATTTTCTAAAACAAAACCCAAATTTTCCAAACAACTTCCATTTAAAACAATTTGGCAGCAATTCCTCTTTTGGAAACCCGAAAATGAACATCAATGATGCCGCGGTCATCATCGAAGTTATTTTCCAGCGATCGAAAAGAGTTTAGAGCTTTTCATCTCTCTAAAATACTTTCCAAAACCTTTGAAATTCATTTTCAAATCAAAAAGATTTAAACTTTCCAAATCTCCAAAATTTTCAAATTCCTTTCAAAACCTTTCCAAAAACTTCTCTGGAATTCTGTTTCAAATTACAATTCACATTTATAATTTATATTCTCAAACATTTGTACATGGATTTATTTCTTAACTTTGGAGTTACGATTCCAATTTCTTATTCAATTTCAGTGATGATAATTCACTATTATTACTTCCTAACATCCATGCAACCATATACTATAGTACTTCATAGAAAAACATTTCTTTTCTATACAAAAATAGTTTTGGGCAAAGTTATTTCATTTACCCTATTTAAAACAATACTGTGCCGAATTGTTCTATTCAAGTGTTTAGAAACCCCTTCGATACAGTTTTGCAAGACTGTGCCGACGAAGGTTCATATACCACTCAATAAACCAATCATCACAATATAAAACAATTTTATATTAACTAACAAATACGCGCTCATATCTATTATTACACTCAAACTCATTCTAGAGTACTGCTGACTCTATCTCTAATGAGTAACACCCAACAGAGCAGGGTTGTCGCTTAACCATATGCTCTGATACCAAATGTCATGGCCCGCAAATTCGTACCTCCTGATTAATCACTAATCTCCATTGATTAACTCAGAATGAACGGGAATACGAACTATGATGGTTTTAGAAAGAAGAAAAAGGTAGAAGAAGAAGAAAACAGAAGAAAAGAGAAGAAAAGAAAGAAGAACAACAGAACAACATCAGATAACACGATCAGAAACAGAAGCAATATCCGAATCTTACACATCGCAGCGGAACAATATATAATAGATAATCACTAGTCTTTTAAAACAAAGAACTATATCAGTTTATACATACATCAATCATCAGAGTCAATATACAACTCAGTACAACAATGGATAGTTATATAACTTGTCCTCATACAGAATACACAGCGGAATAAATACTATCAGATACAAATACTACGTCTCGTCCTCCAGCTTATCTCCAAGCTCCAGAATATCCAGAATATCCTGATAATCTAACTCTAACTGCCCGTGTGGAAATTGGTGGGCACCCAGAGTTTAGAAGTGAAACAATAAACTCCGAGTCAGTCATGGTGACTGGTGTGAGATCGTAAAACAGTTATTCTTTATAACAACAAAATAATTTTTAAAGTCAATTCGAAATGCTTTTAGAAAATGAAACTACCATAAGACCTCCCACCACACACACAATGCAAATGCAGAATTGGAGGAGATTTCTTCTTATGATAGTCAAAGATGCTTACTACGCAAAATCAAATCATTTTTGATATTATTATTAGTGCATAGTGTAGAAAACATTTCGAAAGTATAATATTAATCTTAGCCAACATACGACCAGTATCGTATGCCTACTATAGCTACCATCTAAACAGTGGTGACCACCGTACGTAAATGGCAGGTTCTACAACTAATATCGTACAAGGTGCGTATTGGAGTTTGGATTTCCAACAAATGGTCAGGCTAAGGAACTTCCTTTTCCACGATGGGTACGTCCCTGGAATAGACGACCCGAGAAATAACCTAACATTACGGTTAGATCTCTGCCAACACAAGGCCGGGTTACCTCTGCAAAAATAGGTAACTACTGACATGCGTATGCCATCCCCCGATCGTAACCGATCTTCCCGAGGATCCCCGATTTCCAACAAACCACATAGATAATAATGCAGCAACCACATAGGTTAAGTATCTGGGCTCCATACCATGATACCACCTCTATCCAGAAGGAATGACATACACTAAGGGGCGCTACTCCCTAGAACCTTGCTGCATCCTTCCTGTTTCGACCATTTCCGGGGTGTGAGGCTCGACGAAGTCTCGTCCACAAAGCTACGCTTTCTACAAAGCCCTGCTTCGGGTCAAACGAAATGATCAACCTATGATCACAAAGATATAAGATCAAACAAATGATCATATCACAAATGATCAAACACTGATCATTTCACAGCAACACTCAGTATGTCACGCTACCAAATTGGGATATATCGCTGATAAATTTCAACTACATAACCTCTGAGCTCGTACGTCTCAGAGAAGGGTGTTAAGCTAAGAGAATAAATTCTCCGCCACCAACAGAAATGTATTTGAAAGAAATCAGCTTTATATCTCAAATTGTAACGTCAGACACACAATCCATACAAGTCTGTTCCGGGATCGAACAGAACCGAAGGCACTTCTCACGAAGCCCTTGCATATCCGGATAATTTTCAATCACGTCAGGACTTCCCGTCACTAAGGGTGATAAAACCTCTAAATCGAAGATCAGTCGATGTAGAGTAACTCGACGGTAATCCTTCCGTTTTCAAAAATATCCGGTCTTCAACACCGGTCTTCAAATGCGATTCATAACGACGTATCACATATTCGGAATGGGTTATACGACCCCATGGTCCTTTCCCGGCTAACCCGAATAGTGAGCGCTTATTCAAAAATAAGTGTGGCATTCAAATTCATCCAATTCACAACAAATATCATTCAAGGTAATTATTGATAGTCGGTTATTTAACTATCAATAAAGATGCGCAACATCATCAGATTCCAAATAATTTTCCAAATTATTTCATCTTCAAAAATATCTTTACTAGATATAAAATTTCCACACTTAACCATTTGAAAACAATTTCAAATCAACTTCCACATTTCAATTTATCTTTACTAGATAAAATCTCAAAACAGTTCATTTCATATTGGAAAAGCATTTCCATACTTATTTAAAAATAAGTATTTCACAAATCATTTATTTTCACACTTAGAAAATATTCGATATACTTAAAATCAAAATTAAGTATATATCTCATTCTTTAAGGAAATCATTCTTAAATCACATTTATTTGAGTCAAAACGAATGTTGCGTAAAACATCGTTACGACGACTCGAAATCACTAGTATAGGGATTCAGAATTAAGATAGATATATAAATCCCAATACTATATAAAATATTTCCTTTCGGAAATCATTTACTATAACAACAGTGTTATAGTCCACCATTTCCTTATGTTTCGAAAACGTCTATTTCAACAATAAATGTTGAAATCTATGATTTCGATAGTTCACACGTTTAAAACATCTTTTAAAACAATTAACTTCATTTCATAATATCGCATTCCCAAAACCCTATCCATTTTACTTAAAAATATGTTCACTGTCCAAAATCGTGAATATACTTCACTAACCACATTTCAGTCTTTTCTACACATTTTATTTCAATAAAATTTCGCTATTCAAAATCGCGAATATATCTTCTTTAAAAAATCTTCTATATTTAATTTATCAAATCCAATTGATTTCGAATTTATAAAACAACTTTCATAAATTCTATTTTCTATTCTATAACAACTTCGATTTTGTAAATTTCCTTTAATGACCCATTCAATTTTATATCGTATACATCAAAAATCCATATTATAAGTTAAATACTTATAATTTATTTATTTTAAAAGAAATCGTTCTTTTAAACTTTACAAACTGTAAATAAACCCATTTTAACATCATTTCCATTTTTAAATCCACATTCCCAAATATTCACTTTTAACCCCAAAATCAAATCCCAAATTGATTTCTAATTTTACTTCAATACCAAATCAATTTCAATATTCATTTCTAAATTAATTTCCCATCCCAAATCATTTTATATTGATTTTTCCAAACTTGTTTCAATTTGCCAATTAAATTTATAATTGGACTTCCAACTTATTTCATTTTAAACAAATTCCTCTTAAAGAAAATAAATCTCTTTATCTTTTTCCAACTATTTAGAAATCTAAATTTTAATCAAATTCTCCAATTTAAAATTACTATTATACGAAATTCATTTATTTAACGTTTTCACTTGATTCTGGAATAAATTCAATAAGATTTCAAAAATCAGCCTTTATTCTTTTAAATTCTTTTCTTCAAATTTATTAAATTTCAAAAATCAATTCACTTAAAAATTCCTACTTGAATTTCAAAAATTCAATTTCGTTTATTTTTTGGAATCCAATGATATCAAACATCCGTTCAGCTAAATTTTTAGCTTTCAATCAATTTCCAGACATCGATTTGATCAATAACATCAATATAATCATTCACGGATTTATACCACAGTATAAATAAAATCAATCAATGTGAGGGGTCCAGTTGGATCCCTCCAACCTGTTTCCCTGCATCCAAAGATGTTAGCACAATACCAATTCCGCTCCAGTACGGAATTATCGCGGTATATAGGTTTTTATAAATCCGCTTACTAACGGCGCAATAGGGTCTCATCCGCTATACGAGGCGGGAAATCATCAATCCAATATATACATATACCAATATGTATATATTGCTATATATATATATATCCTACTATATCTAATATAACAATCAATAGCAATCAAACAGTCAATAATAACTGTAAAATCAAATTTCCTTCGAGTGAGAAAATCTCACCTTAGCTTTTAAATTTGCCATCCATTCCAAATCCAAATTTATTTTTCTTCGTTGTATTCGACCTTGTATAAATAATTTACACAATCTATTAATATTCGAATTAAGTCGAATAATAAATTTCTATTTGATAAATTTAACTAACTAATAATTTATTTGATTTAAATTCGAACAATAAATTAAGTTTTAAACTGATTTTATTTTAAAAATCTATCTAACCAAGATTTTTCTTTAAATTAATATCTTTATTTTTAAATCAATTTCTTTTAAATACATATTTATTTAACTAATCATTTCTTTATAACAAATTCTAGAATTGTTAAATAAATTGATTAAGTAAATTAAACTCCTCAAGATATCATTTAAAATCTACAATTAGTTAAATATTGGTGTGTGTGTGTGTGTGTATATATAGTTTCAATAAAATAAAAATCCAAAACTAATATTTACCTCACTGGAAATTTAGGAACCCAGATCAAAAATCATGATGCTCATCCAACTACTTGAAATCGAGCTCGACTTCGACAGCTGCCCCCCTAGCTTCGTCGTCGATAATGATCGAAGCCAAAGCCTACGCTGCCTGCCACGTTCCTCCTTAACATGTCGAGCTCCACGAGTTCCCCTGAAATCGCCTCTACATCTTCGACCCCGCGCTCGCGTACGCCTCCCCTGTCATTCGCGAAATCGAATCCCCCACCGTAGCTTCCACTCGTCGTTCCAGCCTTCACCACGAACACCACCAACCTCTGTCGAATTCGAACAGAGCCCCTAGCCCTTGCGCCTCACATCGCCATCCACACGCATTCGCGTGCAACGCGAAATCGAATCCCCCACCGTAGCTTCCACTCGTCGTTCCAGCCTTCACCACGAACACCACCAACCTCTGTCGAATTCGAACAGAGCCCCTAGCCCTTGCGCCTCACATCGCCATCCACACGCATTCGCGTGCAATCGGTCGAACGACTCGCGACCCAGGCATAAGCTGCCTCGATGCTCTAGCCTCGACGAACCCCTCAACGTAGTGCCGCTCGATAGAACTACTCTGTCGAACTCGAGTTCGATCAACGATACCACGCGCGCGATGGAAGTCGCCTCCCTGCTGAAGTGAAAAGAGGAATAGAAATTTCTCTCGATTTGATTTCGGTTGTGAGATTTGGGGTTCAAAACGTAGAGAAGGGATAAAGGAATTCGTTCGATTTTTTTGATTCGTGAATTTACAGAGGGAAATGAATTTGATTTCAGAGAAGCGGCCATTTATTTCGAACGAGATTTTCTTTGTTTATCTTTGAACGAGTATGGGTTACACGATTCTTGTATCGTGATTTTCGGCGTGAGATAAGGGAGAGTGTCGTGCCTTCCTTATTTCTACGTGATTCCCTGCGTGAATCAAGGGAGATAATATACTGACATTTGACCAAATATTTAAAGTTTTAAATTTGAATTGAATTTGATTTAAATTTCGATGCGTTTGCTCGCCGTAGCCACGTATTAACTCCGAAAAAAACGAAATTGGAAATCCAGTAATAATACAATATCACGGACCCAATGGAACTGGTTTCGTCGAATTCCGAGACTGTTTGAAAAATGACTATTTTTAAATTATCGGTTCAAACCGTTATATTCCAGAACTAAACGAATCACTTCTAAATTCTATTCTGAGAGTTCCATTATCTTCAGTTTTATAAATATGAATTTTAAAAGCTTCTGAAATATTTTTCTTTAGCTTAAAACTGAAGATTCAAATTTTCGTCCAACTTACAATAGATTAAATTTTAAAGTTTAATCGCAAATTTTCAAAGTTAAATCGGGGATTCAAAGTAAATTACCGTTCAAATATTTAAAATAAATTAAATATTTACAATTTAATTTGTTCGAAATTCAGGGTCGTTACAGGGCACGGCCAGAGGAGTGGGGTCCAATGTGATGATGTGGCAGAGGGTCCAGGTGGTGCTGGAGGTGGTGTTGGTGGCGGCCATGGGTGGTGGAAGGTGATGGTACCAAAACTAGGTCAGCTTGAGTGCTTAGGTGATGGCTAGTGCTAGTTTAGATGGATTTTTGTGATGATATTCATCATGGCTTGGCTTGGCCTGAGGAGGAGAGGTGTTAGGCTGTGTGATGGTCAGAGAAAAGTGGTGGTGGTGGTCAGCCACAGCTTGGAGGAAGGGGAATACAGCTATGAAGGTGGAGAGCATGTGCAAATTCAAGTAGAAAATCATAAAAAGACAAGAAGAAGATAGAATTTTTTTACCTAAGCTTCACAAGGAGAATAGCCGTGATTTTTTTGTGGGAGGGGGAGAAATGAATTTCGTGAAAGTGAAAAAAAATGCAGCTGAAATGAGTAGATTACACGCCCAAAACAATTAAGAGAAGAGTTGGGAAAATGAAAGGTCGGGAGATGGAAAGCCTTAGGAGTTTCAAGAGTTTAAAACTTTTCAAATTTCCTCTATTTCTTTTTAATAAGTTTAAATATCTGAAAATACATATAATTTCAGTTAAAATTCGAAAATTTAACAAATAAAAAAAATATAAATAAATAAATATTAATTATAAATAATTAAATCAAGAAAATAGCAAAAATTGTCAACTAGGCTAGAAAATTTGAAAATAAATGGTATAAACTTTAGAAAATTCATATGAGCTTGTAATATATTTTTAAACATAAATAATAACATAAAATAAAAATACATTCACAAAATAAAAAAAATTAATTTAAATATAATTTTTTAATGAAGAAAATAGCAGAAAATAAGAAAACAGCCTTTAAAAATAGGAAATCAACACAGTAAACATTGGAAAAATTCTATTATCAATTTAAAAATATTTAAAAGTCAAAATATACATAATATAACATATTAAACATATTAAAATAAAATATGACAAAGAAAATATAATTTATACAATTTAAAATAACAAAATTGCAAAATAAACAATTTATACTCAAAATTGAAATGTACATATCTTTTGCAGTTTAACTCCGTTTTCAACGAAACAAAAAGCAGTGTTCAAGTTATTTCATCTATTTTCATAATAAAAGATAAAATTTAAGATTTTAAATAATTTGAATTTGAAGTTTAAAAGTCAAAGTTTGAACAGTTTGACCAGAAATTCACTTTACAGCAAAATATTCAAATTATACTAGTTTGAACTATAAATCACTTAATAATCAACATTTATATTTAAAAATTAAATGTTTGAAATAAAATAAGTCTAAAATAATTTAAAATAAAATAAAGTCAAATTTAAATAATATACAAAAATCTAGGGTTGTTACACTATTTATTTAACCAAGGTAGTTAACATATTATGTGTTTAGGTGAATTTGCCTTGTGCAAAATACTTTTAACTTCTTATAAACATGTATGATTTTGCACATGGTACATTAAGAGTATACCAAATAGTATCACTTATGCATCAAATAATTGTTTGCGCCCATAAACAAATTTTGTCTCCCTTTTAGCATTCCTCAAAGTGCATCATTCTTGGCTTTCTGCTCACCGTAGTCATCTTCTTTTGTGATGTATGTTAAATAATTTTTTCTTTAATAAATTCAGTCAATTACACAAGTAGGTGCCAACTTGTATTTTTTTTCCTTTCCATTTCTGAGTAATTTGCACTAACATCATCATCTCTGATTTGGGAATAATAGTAGTAGTAGTAAAGTATTGACCAAGTTAACTGAGTTTTTTTAAAATTAACTAAGTTCATATAACAACAACAACAATAATAAATTAACTATAAGTTTTATAAATATTAATGTTAACTAAGAATATAAATGTAGTAGACCATAGAAGCTGAAATATAACAGATAAAAAATGACTAACAACACACACCATATAACAAATGATAACCATAATATTCTCATGATACTAATTAGTTAATTTGTTCACACATGTATCATTCAGTAATGCTCATTGTTCTGTAGATTCTGAACTATTGTTGAAGCTTCCAAGTTGCAGCTTAGACTTAGGACTATCCAATCTTCTAAGTTTGGATTTTGACAAACTCTGCTCTGTAGTATGAAGAGGATCATTGACGTGAAATTATGACCTTTGTATATACACTAGATTCACGTTTACATGTTGCTTGGATATAATAGTCAAGTAATTTTGGTGCCCATTTGGTGAATTCAGCCTTTTTCAATATGCCATAGTAATTTAGAATCATGCATCTTAGGAATATATCACTTCTGTTATAATGTGGACTCTATTTATATCAATTTAGATTGGCACGACGTACATTTGAAGGATCTTAGCTAGCTAAATAACATGAGTTTCTTACCCGCATTAGCTATCGACTACAACTACAACTACAAGTACAATATTGCACAAAAAAATAAATCAGAACTTCAAATAATATGAATTTCAAACATATATAGATATTTCAGGGTTATTTCTAACTTACAACTAACAACTAGATATATATCCGGGGATAAGAAACATAAAAACATACAGACAAACAACTTTTAACTAACAACTTGATACATATACACATATTTAGTCCCTGTATTTATCCATCTACTCTTCATGAAATTTTTTAAGGCATAAAATAATCTTCAATGCTTTAAATAATATTATTTTCTCTATTCTTTTTCTAAATTCTTTTGTTCATATTTGAATTATTTTCAGCTATGCATGTGTCTTTCTGTAGTTATTTGTAGTGTGCTACTAATAGCACCTTACTTTGTTCTTACTAATACCATAAAAGAACTTAATAAATTTTAATAAAAACAATGGCATGACAATAGTTCACCATCTCAGAAATAGTGGCAAACCAATATATCACCATACTAACTAATTTTGTCACTTAAATCTTCCACCAAAACGAGAATCAATTTAATGAACTAAAAATTGTAGTAAAATGGCACCCCTAGCATGGAGTGGTCATAAGTAATGTTGATTTGTGGTATTTTTCCAGTGATGGTATTGTTAAGTGTAAAATTGGGTGCTTTTTAACAATACGTCATTTGTATTCAGTACATGACTATTGGTACAATTAGAGAATACATCAATTTTGATTCATGCTTCGGACAGTTTAGTTGAATACAAGGATGATGATGATGTAAAAACAACTCATAAATATAATTTTGGAGCATTTACGTTTATCTTGTTGATTATAATTATTGATTAGTGCAATTTTCACCCTATCATTCAGTGCTCATATTGTGGCAGATAATGGATTGCATGCACAATACCAACCTCATATTTCTTCTCCTTGACACTTCACTCAATAGACTAGTAAGAGATTTTTACCGCTTCAAGTGATAAGGATATTTGTTTTGGAATATTATATGCATTACTACTTTATTCTTTTCTTATGGTTTATATTTTAGCCATTTCCTTCGTTCCGTGTAGCATATTTTGTTTTATGGAGCTGTACATATGTTGCATTTCAGTGGATTTTGTATGCTTATGGGTTTACATGGTAAGCAATCAAAGAAATATAATGTTCTAGTTTGGTTGCCTCATGGTTCTAGGCCTTCCAAATACTAATTTTTTTTGCATAGTAATTGAATTCTATCAAATATTATCTAGTAATATATACTCCCACTATTTAGATGAACTGCACCCTAGAGAAACAACAGTAATTACTTAAAAGCTGATTTGTTGATTATTAGTAATGCAACTGCCAAGTACTAATACTGATATTTTGAATTCCAGCTAAAACACATATGAACAATAACTTTGTAGCACCAATTGTCCATTTTTATGACACTAGAAAGGGTAGCTGCCTCGACGATCATCGGAAGACAAATAACGAGGACATATGTAATGAATATTATGTGTACTTAAAAGATTTGCTACTACTTTTTAATATGTGTTCAAAACGTATGTAATGGATATTATGTATATTTGATCATGTTTAATACGATGTCTGTGGATATTTGGTATGTTTGATATAATACATTACATTTTCTGATTGTTATATTCTTCGATTCTTACATTGTTCATATTATTAAGCGTTTAAAAAGATTCATTTTGATATGCTATTCCAAACTGTAATATATAGCAGGATGCATCAAATACATAGAAAAATAAACTATAGTGCTTAAAAAGCATTATAGATATAATATAACCGCTATAAAAAGGTATTGTAATGCAGGTCATTACTATCAACGAATAACAGATTAAAAGCGCTATTGTATCTACACAATTTATAGCGGCATATACGCGTTGTAAACTGATTTAGGATATATTATAACATATCAATATATAGCATTTATATAATCGCTACAAATGTTATTTATAGTAGAAAATTTTCGTTATGCATAATTAAAATTTATAGCAGCCTATATACGCTATGAAAGCTTACTATTTTATAGCGGTATTTTTTGTGTTATAAATACACCACTTTTTTTAATAACATGTCGATATACAACGTTTATCGAACTGCTATAGTTTTCTTTTATAGCGGCTATGTGCAGCTATTGATGACTTTTTTTGTTGTAGTGAACCTTGCATCCACTGGGGTTATTTATTATAGGCGATGTCTCATATCAGTCTCCAAAGTTACAGTGCTAGTAGCCAGATTTAACTGGGCAAGCTTCTATGAACTTTAAACTGACCTCACATCCCTTATCCCTAGAACTTAGTCATACTTCATATATATACTAATTGTATATATACACTATTCTATACAATTAATAATTTAGGCCATATAAGGTAACCCCTTATTACGCCTTTAATTATGGATTAATTCCCATAATTATCATTAACTTACATCCTAAGAAATTAATGTTGTTTACTACCTTATTAATTCATATCAATACGTTCAATACGCTATAATCATTACATTAGTAACTTTAATAATCAATACGTTAATATTATACACATATACACACATACACACGCACGCACGTGAGGTTCGAATAAAAAATTCTCATCACACGCAAAGAAAACACAAACTAATTAAATTTCAAACTCATACAAGTCCCAAACTCCAAACAAAATATAACTAATATCCTTAGCCAACAACTGACTTGTATACAAAAAGGAATAATACCAAACTCATCTCATCTCATATTAACATAGTAGAATTTTCCGCCTCTAATTGAGGAAAAATAATTGTTAGCAAATAAACTTGCTAACCCCAAATTTGTGTGGAAAACAGAGCAACTTCAAAGAGAGGCATTGTCAAGGCTAATCGAAGTCATCAAATTGAAGTATACATCCATATCGGCTCTTAGTTTATTAACATTCGTCATTAAGGTTTCGAGGCAGTATGCAAATCAAAGTATAAGTCAATATGAAGGTCAATGTTCAAGCCGATATGCCCTGCAATAGTCAAATCACAAGCTCAAGGAAATCCAGTATGCTATGTGAGTCATAAGTCCTAGTAATTTAACGTGCAAAGTCAAACTATTATGCAAGTAATAGTTCAAATCGAGTCAAAAGGCTATGTCCTTGTTTAATTTCCAAATCTTATATGTATAATTTTTCAAGTGTTATAATAGGCAAAATCCCTAATTCGATTTAGGGCTTACAAAGCTAAAAAGGTAAGAAATAGTGTTATAATTGGCCCCTTCCATGAAGCCCCTAGGTCCATATTTATAGGGTTAGGCAAGTGGCAAGCTTCGTCAATCATTTTCTTCAACATTATCAGCGTCGTCATGAAGGTCGACACTTTATCGGCTTCGATAGTAGCAGTATCGTTGAGCATCAAGACCGGCATTCTTGTCACATAATTTGGTTTTGATGTTGGTGGCTTCCATTATGTTGATTGACTCTTATTATAATCATGATGTAGCGGCATTGATGAAATACGACGTTCGTTGGAGGCGGCTTCCATGAATCTTATTAGGATTGATGATTCTGGACACTGACAATGGTTGTCGGCGACGACGACTTCATACCCTGTGATCTTTTTGATTGATGGCTAGCGACATTACCCACTATTTAAGAGCAACGTGAGAATAGAACAGCGTTTTTACGTAGTAATTTGCTTTAGTGCAACAACAACATTGATAATCCTTGACGTCGGTACACAACAGCCAATGAAATGCGGCATTGACTACACCTATGGACATCAACGTTGATAATCGTCAATATCGCGCGTGTAGATATATGGTGTATCCCAAGCATGTTCATAAGAGTCGACACTGTAGTAGTATCAAACTTCAGCAATATTCATAACTTGTGTTTCCCTTTATAAGGTAGTTTTGATGGGCAGCGACGTTGGGGTGGTAAACACCATTAGTACTTAATATCTCTAATCACAAGCAGCATTAAGAATGGTTGACGTTGGCAACGTCGACATTGATAGGATATGACTTCATTCAACATTGCTTCGGAAATCATTGGTCTCGACGTCAATGCCCGGTGGTTGTTGGAATGCAGTAGCATAGTATTACTTAGTAGTCATGGTGGTCGACATAGCAAAAGACCGATTCTTCCTTATGAAAGACGACGTCGATGCCCTAGAGCATCATGCCTTATTGGCGCTAATGGGCTTCACATGATGTCGCTATTCTTCGGCTTCACTTATCATAGATTTCACATCAATGATTCTCGGCATTATTTCTTTGAAAATCTTCGGCAATGCTGATATTAGTAAATTTTGCCCCTAGTGTAAAGAAACCATTAACTTTTCAAGTCAATATGCTCGGCATCATCTTATTTCCCGTATTTTGTCTCCTTATGCTGATCTATCCATACATTTAAATCAAATCCAATGGCACCCATTTGCTTACTTCTTTTTATGAATACGTAAGCTTCTCTTCCTTTCCATCTTTACTTGCAATTTCGAAAACTTGAACAAACAATTAAATTCTCATAATCAGCTACAAGCCCAAGCTCTTTAATAGCAATTTTCCACCCCAGGTACAACTTTCATTCAATTAACTCATAATTTAGTTTTCACAAATTTTATATTGAAATCGTGAGTAGGGTATTGCTTGGATTTTATCACTTTTGAAATCAACAATCGAGTTCAATTGTTTGGTCCTAATAACTCAAATTTTGTTATGAATTGTTATTATTAACCTTCCATAATATTGGATTTGTTGCTCAGTGGTTTTGATATGGGGATTTGGGCATTTTCTGTTTTATGATGAAATGGGTAGCATATCAAACCTAGACCCGCTACTACTTAGATTTGCATTGGTGTCGTCGCTTATGATGCAATTGATAAACTTGAAGTAGATTGATTAACCTTGTAACTGTTAATTCATTGGCATAATGTTTCCACGTCATATAAATAAACCTCGATATCAATTGATGTCGGTTGGAAAATTGGTATGCTCTAAGTTTACACACTGACAAAAGCGACATATTAGGTTTGAAACTCGACATTTTATTAACGACATCGTTATAATGATGTCGACATTGACATTCAATGACATTGTCATTATTCTCAAAATCGACAAAAAGTTATATTATCATGTTATTTCATTATCTGTCGTTTTCAACATAAAGCTTTTATATAATGAGGAATCCATCCAGAATTACAAATGTCACTGTTATTAGGATACTTAAATTTATTTGATGCAACATCGTTAATTCTGGTTTTAGTTAACATCGATGTTATAGTATTGTCATGATTCTCGACGTCGACAAGAATCTTTATTAACCTACTATTAACCAAGATATGATGGGTTACTTTTTATTGTCGAAAGATAATGTATACCAATTAGTTGCAGAGTTATTTAATTACTATTATCCATAAAATATTCTCAAAAATAAAAGTATGAAGGAAGGACCACGAGGGATTTGATAATGATCAGAAAACAGGCCAGCAATACCTTTCGAGAAGGTCAAAAGTACGTTTCGACAATGTCAACAAAGAGCTGTCGACAAGGTCAGAGGCTACCATTCGAAGTCAATATGCAACGCGTTTCCTACACATGCACTAAACCATTCAAAACGTTTGGTTTCTTCTCAATGGATACACATTAGAAGAGCCTCCAACTAAATCAGCCCTTTCGAAAGCATACATAGCCTTTCGAAACGGTTAGAGCCACTCTCACCTTTGAAGGAAGAACTACACATCTATCACCATAAAAGCATAAGGTTCTAAGTTAGTCAGGGCAGAAGCCTTCGAAGGAGACCACTTACAACAAAGCATTTTAGGTGTTTCGACTCATTCGAAGCCAAAAGAAGGCATGTTTCGACAGCATCGAAGGCCAGCGCCCAGGTCGACTCATTCGGCACATCAAAATCCATGTCAAAAGCGCATCAGTAGACCTTTCAACAACGTTGAAGGGCTATCAAGAAACCCCTTTCGACGAAGTCGAAAGGAAACAAAGCAAGAGAGAGAAGCCCAACCTCTAACGGCAACAGAAGGATGACTAAAACCCTTTCGACCAGGTCGAAAGGTATGGCTCAATGGACACTCACGAAGGCAGAGAGGTTGACCTTTCGACCGCGTCGAAAGCTTGAGGTTGAAAGGTCCCAACCCGCACTTATAAATACAACCCCAGGGGTCGGTTGTAATGGATACAATTTCTTTGACTTCTCACTTGTACTCTCTTAAGCTTGTAAACCCTAGTTCCCAAATCAAATTGGTGATTTGGTCAGTTTGTACAATTGAGTTCAATAAAAAGAGGATTGTGATAATTGCGTTTACTTAGTAGTTAAGATTTCCATATTTTTTATAAATATGTCAACCTGCAATTGAGTTGATCAGAAGGAGCCCCTCCGACCAAGTCGAAACCCCAAGTATACAATTTCTTAGAAGCCTAAGCTCAAATCGACTAGATTGTAAGTGTCACCCCTTTTGACAGAGTCGAATCTAATTCAACTCTGCTATTTCCAGAGATCGTTAGGTTCCAACCCCAAGCTCCCTTGCCTATGTCGAAAGAAGGTTTTGACTGGGTGTCCGGTTAACATATTCGAAAGGATTTATAGAAAGAGAGACTACCCTTTTGACTGAGTCGAAGGGTACCAAAGATGAGTTTTTGATCACCTCTGCCTATTTAGAAAGCATTAGCAATCTCCACCTATTCGAAAGGAGGTTTTGAAAGTATTACTCATACTCCAATTCGAAATTTGAGGTGTTGACAAGTTTTCTTGTCAACATTTTTGGCGCTAGAAGGCGGGCTTGAACCTCCGCCCCCGATAACCTTCATTACAGATTAATTGCATAAAGTGATTTGTTCAAAAGAAGAAAAATGTTAAGAATAAAGAATAATAACAGCAATCCAAATAAAGAAGTTGCTTTTCAATCAACTTTGAAAGACAATATGATCCCAAACTCTAACTTGAGGAATACAGAAGTCGGGCAACCTTCAACCCTAACAAGACTAGAAAACAATGTAATCAAAGCCCAGAATCAACGATCCCAGATAATAGCAATACGAGAATTTCCGGAAATAGCACCTTCACGAGAATCATTAAGAATCATGGAAATGGAGGATGAAGTGCAACCCCCAAACGAGGAAGTGGATCAAGAGTTAAACCAAGAAAGTAAAGCATAAAGGTCCCTCGAGCAATCAAATAGCCTAATTCATGGAAACAACAAAAGTAGCCACAGAAATAAAACCGACTAAACGTCCTACACCAAATAATGATGGATATGCTTAGGAAAAAGGAAATTTTCGATTCAAAGGAATATGTTATCATGCAAAAGGCTCCCTTTTCCGAAGAAATAATGGCGACAAATCTCCCCCTGCATATCCATATTCCTTCATTAGAATACGATGGAACAACTGATCCAGATGATCATCTTGTAGCCTTTGGAAATTGGATGAACTTATACAATGCTTCAGAGGCAGTTCGCTGTAAACTTTTTCCCATTACTTTTCAGGGAGCAGCTATCAAATGGTATAGGAGTTACCGAATGGAAACCATATATTCTTGGGAACAATTTACTTGTGACTTCATGGCCCAATTTTCTATATTCGGAGATACAACTATGGACTTTAGCTTGCTAGCAACCATCAGAAAGAAACCAGGAGAACTACTTGGCGATTATTTAAACAGATTTAGCGCAAAAGCATTAAGGGCAGAAAGTACAACCGATAGAGAAAAGCTTATGGCAGTTCGATCATGATTAATTCAGCAGACCCCTTTCTAGAACGACCTTTATATTAATAGATGCAAAGATCTACAATATTTCTTTCTCCAAGCTGAGAAGTCTGTTTCAATGGATGAAGTGCACCATGTTAAGAAAGAATTTCACCGAGAATCCAAAGAAGAGAAATATGATTTTAGGCGTTTAAACAAGAGACCTAGGGAAAGTGAAAACCCAAAGGGAAGTCAGAAAAAGAATTCCAAAACAAATTATGCAGTCCTAAACAAACCCCTCTCCTACATATTCACTACAATGAAAAGAAACGATAACTTTACTATTCCTTATAAGGTTCGGAGCGCACTAGAACCAAATAAAGGAGGAAGTTGCTACGAATACCATAAAGTGAATGGACATGAAACCAATGAATGTTGTGTCTTATCAGGGAAAATTCAAGGCATGATCAGGTCAGGATTCTTATAGGAGTTCATCAAAGAAACCTGAAAGACATCTTATTCAAGCTAAGGGGAAAGCAACTCGGCAACTTCTAAATGCAAATCTTTATCAAATCATGAAGTCTTATAGCATTAGTTCAACTATGAACTCACTTTCTCTTTTCATATCTTTTTAACTCAATTTGTACTTTCATTCATACTTAGATTTGTGTTGTGCATTGACCATGTACTAATTGGAATTCGGGTGCTATTACAGGTAAAAACAAAATCAGTCCAAGGCATCCAACATACTCTTAGAGCCTTCTAGCTACTTGAAAAGGCGACTTGGATGCTAGATAACTATCAATATTTCAATCAATGCAATACAAAGGCTACCTTCCATAAGATATCAGATCGTCACCAATCTTACATTAGCTTAAAAGAAGTCTATATGTACCAACTCTATTTTTATCAAATGGTTTAAAAAGAAATTTCTCAAACATATCTTCATAAGAAAACTATTTTCAATTACCCCGCGGCCTGGGAGAAAAAAAATACCTATCTGTTTCAAAAGCTGGTTTATGATATTACATAGCATTAATGAATGCACACAAAAGACTTCTAACCGATCAATTTCAATATTTCAAAGTTTTCTAAAATTATGAGCAAAGAAAAACCTATTCATACTTTTTCAGGAAAGGTTTTGAAATCATCAAAAGTTTATTGAAACTCATATTAGAGAATCATATTCTCAATTAAAGGCCATCGGTTCATGAATCATGACCTCTTAGTCTCCTATTTGAGATCCGTGTCTCTATTATGAGAATAGCAAGAAAGTTCTTCCAAAGGACCACATTGAGGAAAATTCTTTTATCAAAAGGATTCATGAGTCCAGACTATTTTTCAAAAGATAACCCCTCGATATACTAGAAGGGTTTAATTATAAAATTCTTTCTCTCAAAGGAGACTCCATTTTAATTGGCCAAAAATTATTTTCATATACAATTATTCAAGCCTACGATGTTATTCCGTAGTACCTCCTATAGGGAGGGACATAAGCCTATGATGCTATTCCATAGCACTTGGGACATAAGCCTACGACGCTATTTCGTAGCATCTTTTAGAGGTAGAGACTAAACCCCTAACGTCAAAACCACCTCTTAGGGGATGGGTCAGGATAAGCACCCATCAACAGCCTTCTGGAGGAAGGTCAGCTCAGCATGCACAATATCCCTTTGAGACAAGGGAAGCCCAGAAGAGGCACCAAACAAAAGAAGAAAGATAAAGATGTCTACAACTCAAAAAAAAGTCAAAACCAAGAGAATAAAGGGTCAAAGAAGGAAATCTAATGTAAGACAAAGTTAGAACCCAAGAGAATAAAGGGTTATCGAAAGGAATATATCTGCTCAAAACAAAGATGAAACCCAAGGGAGGAAAATGAACAAAGGCAAAAGGATAAAGGCGTCCAACGTAAAAATCTGGAACGGACAAAGAGTCCGAAATCATATCCAAAAAAACAAAATATGGATTAATAAATTTTAGAACATCCAATGCTTGGGAAATAATTTCTACATCAAAGGATTAGGAAATCAGAATCCTAAAAGAAAACATGAGATCAAGAAATGGAAAAGGAAATCCATAACGTGGTAGCAAAAATAAAGATTTATACCATAGCCAAAAGAATGAATAGACAACAAATTATCGCTAATAATAATAGAGACTTCACTCGAAGATTAGATTGAGTAAACCATTCCTAAATCCCCATAAGTAGGGTAGCCCCTTGGAATAGAAGAGCCTGGATATTATGTGTGGAACCACTATTCCAAATGGTTGCATGACTTTACAGAACTACTCACTACTAACTTATAGGTTTAAGAATCATTTGCTTAAACTTATTAGTTTTACCATTACTGGACAAATTTCTGATTTTGTGCCTATACCGGATAACATTCTAATAATTTATTTGTCAGATGATATCCTGACAAAATTCTTGGTTAAATTTCTGATTTTTTTTCATGAAGACTTCACTCTAGGTTTTATCAATCCTAAACCTTTATATTGACTTTTATGATAATTTATGGGTTTCGCATTCTTAATTTCATTGGAAAATTTCCATAAGTGGTTTCTTACTAAATTCCTGATTTCGTGAATTTCCAATTCCTCATTGGCTTTATGATGATTTATTGGCTTTATATATTTTGATTTTTCATGACGATTTCCCATTGATTGTTTGTTTTGTGAGTTCTTGACTTCTAAACTCCTTTATTGGATTTCCATGGTGATTTACGAACCTCCCACCGATTTTCAGACTTCGGATAGAATAAGTTTGGAGTATTTGTTTGACGGATTCGATTCCAATAGGTTTCTGGTTACATTTTTGAATTTTTCAGTTTCTTCTTATAATGATCTTTTGTTTCAATAGGATCTATGTTTCCCTGGTGATTTTTGTGAAGATTTGTTAATTTCACATTCCTGATTTCCTTGGTTTTTTGGTGATCTTTTATCAGATTTTTGTCTTGATGAATGCAAATATTTCCTCTTGATTTTCATAATGATTTGTGAATTTTCGATTACCTTATTGAATGTATGATAATCCCTTATGAGATTTTTGATTTAATGAATTCCAAATTTCCCTATGGATTTTTGTGATGATTGATGAGTTTTGTATTCTTAATTTCCTTAATGAATCTTGGATGATCCCTTATTAATTTTCTAATCTCTTATTGGATTTCAGATACAATGAATTTTGAGTTTTCTTGCTGGAGTAATAACTATTCATGAATTTCCTTGATTAGAATTTTGATGATCCCTTGTCGTTCTTCTACACTTCCTTGTGGATTTTTGATGATGATTTATGAGTTTCATATTCCTGATTTCCTTAATTGAATTCGTGATGATCACCTATCGAATTTTTGTTCTCATGAATACTAAAGGTTTTAATTGGTTTTCATGGTGATTTGTGGATTTCACATTCTTGGTTTCATATATAGATTTTTGTGACGAATTCTTGCTGGACATCTGGTTCCTAAATCCTATATTCTCCTTATTGAATCTTCATGATGATTTAAGGGTTTCATATTTCTGATTTCCTTATTGGATTTTTGATCATCTCTTATGAGATTTTCGATTTTATAAATTTTAGATATCGTTATGGAATTCTCATGATAATTTACAAACTTTTTATTAGATTTCTGAATTTGAATTCTAAGCAAGAATTTCTCAACACCGGTTAGACTTTCATCAAAGTGCAGGGATGAAAAATAAAGTCATATCAAAGATACTAAGGGTGCATTCTTTTTTTAAACGAAAGGGGCAAACAAAAGGGCTGGGGAAGGGGTAAGTTCGCGAAAGGGGAAAGCGTTCTTTTTACAAAAGGGGCAACACGAAAGGGGCAAAATTATTATTTATATTATTATTTTATTTGTGTTAATTATTTTTTAATAATATAGATATATACCAGATACAGAATACATTATACCGAATACATAGTTTAGAATTCAAAATGCAGAATACAAAATACGAAATACAAAGCAGAATCTACAAAATACAAACTACAGAATGAAGAATGCGTAATAAAAAATACAGACATTTCTTAATGAAACCCGGTAGCAACTAGTTCATTTTGTATGGTATCTCGAACTAAAGCCATAGCAGTTGTTGTTGCAGTTCTTTGAACTTGTTCATGATCATTATTTCCACGGTTCTGAATGTTATAATACTCTTCCATATATTCTTCGGGCACCAGATCCGGATTATCGTCATATGCCATAAAATCAGGATCTCCAGCATTGTACCTTCGTATGAAATTATGAATAGCCATTGTAGCAGTGACAATTTGTACTTGAACATTATATGGGTATGTTAGCATGTTACGTAAGATTGCAAATTTTTTCTTCCAAATTCCAAAAGTTCTTTCGACTGCCATATGCAAACTCGAATGGTAGTAGTTGAAAACTTCATTTTCTAACTTTGGTTCATTCCGTGTATCATTAAAATCTGGAATATGGTATCTTTAACGGCGATAAGGAGGTAAATATCCTTCCATTGGTGGATACCCTGAATCCAACTAAATAATATTGTCCTCTTGGCGGATGCGGAAAATTCAAACTGGGAGTATTTACAACTTCACGAAAGATTCTAGCATCATGGGCAGTTCCTTCCCACCCTGCCCTTACGAACGTAAATGTTAAGTCAAAAGCACATGCAGCCATTATATTCTGTGTAGGAACACCTTTACGACCAACAAATCATTACATATCCGCTTGAGGAACATGAGCCATTACATGTGTACCATCAATAGCTCCAATATAATTTCTAAAGAATGGGTAATATCATGGTGAAGAACTGATTTGTTCTGGAATTCTATTAAATTGATGATCTATCGGCCTAATAATATCCACAGATATTAACAAAACAAAATCCAGAACTTTATGAAAATAACGGCTAACCGTGTTAAGTGATCGTTGAAATCTTTCAGCAACTTGCCATACAAAAATAGCCAAAGCGATTGTATATAGAAAGATGGCTACTGTTTCTCTAACTGTAACGTGCGCCGCCGGCTGCAACCCATAACTTTCCAACCGCTCACATAGCAACATAAAACAAAGCCTCTTGATTCGGAAATTTCATTGACACCATTTTGCATGGCTTGTAAGCATTTCATTAACCCAATTAATACCGGTAACTTCAGAATCGTGTATCTGGCTCATTTGAGGTCGACGTGTAGCATAATATAGCCTAAGGAACTGGATATCTTGCAAATCTTCAAAATCAGGATCATCACTTTCTTCATTTGGACCTGCCATTAGATATGAAGAAAGTAGGAGAGAAGAGAATAGAATGAGATGATGAAGAAGATGAAGAAAGATGGGATTATATAGGAGTGATAGTTTAGGTGAACAGTTAGGGTGAGCCATTCGCGTCCGCGTCCCGCCCGACGCATCGGACACCTCGGACGCGAAGGCCCCTCGAACAACAGTTTACCCCAACTGGGCAATGTTGTGGGTCCTACGTCCAATGCATCCGACGCGTCGGACGCGGACGCCAACTATAACTGCCCATCAGAGGAAAAGAACGGTACCTAAATACGGCCATCGAAAGCATGAAATTAATACCTACAGGATGAAGGAGACCTAACTTGAGAAAGGGAAATCTAGAGTATATGATAACTTTCTCCGAAGGTTCATTTATTCGATTCAATGTCTGCAAATCAGGTGATATTATTCCACATTCTTAATAGAAGAAGTTTGATCATATATATTTCAAAATATTTTTTCCGAAAATATTACCAAATAACATCTTGAACATTGACTCATAAGTTTGAGGTTACTCATTAAGCTCTAATAACATGGTTACAATCTTAATAGAGATTATTATCTATTTCAAAAGAAAATAAAGAAAGAAGTTCCTTGGAGTTTTTGTCCTAAAGAACAAAATCTTCTTTCATACTAGGGGGGCTAAATGTTGTCCATAAAATATTCTCAGAAATAAAAGTATGAAAGAACGAACACGAGAGCTTTGATAATGATCAGAAAGCACGCCAGCAATACCTTTTGAGAAGGTCAAAAGGATGTTTTGAAGATGTAAATAGAGAGTTGTCGACAAGGTCAGAGGCTACCCTTCGAAGTTAATATGCAACGCGCTTCCTACACATGCACTAAACCATTCGAAACATTTGGTTTCGTCTCAATGGATACACATCAGAAAAGCCTCCAACTGAATCAGCCCTTTCGAAAGCGTACATAGCCTTTCGAAACAGTTAGATCCACTCTCACCTATAAAGGAAGAACTATACATATATCACCATAAAAGCATAAGGTTTCGAGTTAATCAGGGCAGAAGCTTTCAAAGGAGACCACTTACAACAAATCCTTTTAGGTGTTTCTACTCATTCGAAGCCAAAAGAAGGCATGTTTCGACAGCATCGAAGGCCAGCGCCCAGGTCGACTAATTCGACACATCAAAACCTAAGTCAAAAGCGCATCAGTGGACCTTTCTACAAGGTCAAAGGGCTATCAAGCAATTGCTTTCGGCGAAGTCGAAAGGAAACAAAGCAATAGAGAGAGCCCAACCTCCGGCGGCAACGGAAGGATGACTAAAACCCTTTGGACCAAGTCGAAAGGTATGGCTCAATGGACACTCATGAAGGCAGAGAGGTTGACCTTTCGACCGCGTCAAAAGCTTGAGGTTGAAAGGTCCCAACCCGCGCTTATAAATACAACCCTAGGGGTTGGTTGTAATGTATCTGATTTCTTTGACTTCCCACTTGTTCTCTCTTAAGCTTGTAAACCCTAGTTCCCAAATCAAATTGGTGATTTGGTCAGTTTGTACAATTGAGTTCAATAAAAAGAGGATTGTGATAATTGCATTTACTTAGTAGTTAAGATTTCCATATTTTTCATAAATATGTCAACCTGCAACTGAGTTGATCGGAAGGAGCCCCTCCAACCAAGTCAAAACCCTAAGTATACAATTTCTTAGAAGCCTAAGCTCAAATCAACTAGATTATAAGTGTCACCCCTTTCGACAGATTCGAAACCAATTCAACTCCGCTATTTCCAAAGTTCGTTCGGTTCCACAACCAAGCTCCCTTGCCTGTGTCGAAAGGAGGTTTCGACAGGGTGTCCGGTCAACCTATTCAAAAGGATTTACAGAAAGAGAGACTACCCTTTCGACTGAGTCGAAGGGTACCAAAGACGAGTTTTTGATCACCTCTACCTATCTGGAAAGCTTTAGCAATCTCCACCTATTCGAAAGGAGGTTTCGAAAGTATTACTCATACTCCAATTCGAAATTTGAGGTGTTGACAAGTTTTCTTGTCAACAATTATAGTTGATGTCGTCACTCACTGATTTATATTAACTCATGTTGTTGCCATTCATTGATAGACATTATCTCTCATCGTCGTCATTCATTGATGTAGATGAATTTCATTACTTCAATTTTAACTATAGTAGCAGTGTTTATTAATGCTTTGTGATATTTGTCGTCGTTATTAACTCTTGACTTAGGTTTATTAATGTCACCTAAACACTATTACTTCTCGCATAACTCATGTTCATTAATTCTTGTCTTCGTTACTCATTAATGTCGATGATCTACACAGAAGTATAAACTCGTCATTATTAGAATAAGATATCAATAGTTTTTGTATTAATTAAAGTCAATGTTGTAGCACTTGCATGTTCCATGACGTCAATAATACCCTTTGTTAACCAATTATTTTGATAACTTACCATATTTTATAGTGTTAGTGATTAAGGTAAGATATGATACCTTTCCATTGTTAAAAGAAAACATATATCAGTTAAAGGCGATGACTTCAATCATAGTCGACGTCGCTTGCTTTTGACATTGCTTCATAAAGCCTTAATTTAATGTCGGCGAGCTTCTTGCTTATCATTATTATTTCGTGAGTACTTTTCATGTCATGAATTAAGCTTCATTTGGCACCATTAACTACAGCTTATCTTTCTTAACACATTACGCACCATTTAACCGGTTAACTTGCCGACAATCTACGTTGTCGTTACTCATTAATGTCGACGACATTTATTACTTCGTTGTTGATTATAGTTGCAAAGCTTATTAGCATTTTAAATCATAGGTTAGACAGTGTGGTTGAAACGTGTTTATTAGTGTCACATGTCCATTCCTACTCAACTTTTGAACTGTTTTCTCATGGAGTTCTTATTATTAAGATTAAAACTTAGATTTACTAACAAATTTGTCATATGCCATCTTAGGATTGTCTCCTCATAACTAGTTCAAACTTTAAAATTTAGACAATAACAACATATTAAATTTTTTATAACATAAACATGATTATTTCTCAAATTTAGAATAATATCACCTGGCAGGTTAATGAAAGGTCAACAAGTCAGCATGAAGCCTACTAAGAAGCTTAGCAAGGGGTCCAAACCTTCACCCTCAGTTGGTAAAAAAGATGACAAGCTTTTGAATCCATCGTATATAATGACTCAAGAAGAAGTGAATTCTATTCTTGGACAGTTTGGCATTGCTGGAATAAAAGCCATTCCTGTAGGTCCTTCAGATAGTATTTCCAATCCACTTGAGCAATACTTTGTGTTTGTACCAAAATTGGTCACAACACTCTTCGGAAGTGTTTGAAGAGATAAAATGAAGAAAGTAAATGTAAAAAGAGGATTATCTAACAAACACTCCAAACAATAATCAGAAAAACAACAAAAGAACACAGAGATTTAGAGTGGTTCGGTGTGTTGCCTACGTCCACTATGAAATGATTGACATTTATTAGCTTTTGCCTGCTGGTTACAGCAGATTACAATAGTAAATTTTGAGTACAACAGTGATTTCTGAGTGCAACAATGGTTTCAGCAGAGTCTGGACGTCAAAGGGCCAAAAAGTACCTTTTCTGTAGGTTCTGGGATGCTATTTATAGGCGTAGGCTGCAAATATCTCGCTCGGATCTCGGGAGACCTCTTCTGGCATGTGGATGGGCGCGCACAATCGATCTCATGCGGTATGCACTCGATCTGCGATCGATACGAATGAATTTCGTATCGATCGTAATTTGGTCCAATCGAGTAACTATCTTGAGGATGTACGGAAGCTCCTATGAAAATTTGGTGGCATTTGGACTTGTAGATTATGAGTTATGATCTATGCAAATTCGAATTTACCAAAGGCTGTTTTCTTCGTATCGATGCCCTTCGTATCGATCTGCTCGTATCGCTTTTTGGGCGCGTGCTTGCAAGTTGATGTGGTGCTAACTCCTCGGATCGATCCACTCTTCATGCCGAGTGACTAAGTCTTTCATTGGAGTGTACCTTGTTCGCATCGATCACCTCTGCCTTGTTCGTATCGATTGTCATTGTCCTGTTCGTATCGACTTCTTAATGGTTTACTTCGTATCGATAGCTGGAGGCCATTTCGTATCGATCGTTTGATGTTTTACTCGTATCCATCGTTGATCGATCGATACGAGCTGTGCAATTGGGATCGATACGAATTGACTCCAATTTATGGGTACGAAGTTGAGTGTACATGATGGATATGAACAACAGATAATTGATGGATGCGAAGCGATGTTCATTGATGGATACGAACAGCGTCTAACTGATGGATGCGAACAGACGAAGCTTGATGGATGCGAACAAGGCCTTTCAGTTGATGGATACGAAGAGTGTGGTTCCAGATGGATGAAAGCGGAACCGATGCAAAGAGAGTGCAATGATGGATTCGAACGAACCAACTTCCTTGGCTTGCATCGATCATATCTTGAGCATACAGACTCGGATTGACTTGAAATTTGGAATGTTGGCTTCTATAGCTTTGCATATCGTGTCATGTTGATTTTAGCTTGATTCCGACTTGGACAAAATTCATCGATATCCATAGTGAGCCTGCGTATAACCGATCTTCGGGACTGACTGTCCTCAGTTTCCAGTTAAGTTCTTCATGTCACGGCCTTTCCAAAAGGTGGGATAACATTTTGCCCCCCAAAGTATGTCTTGTGAGAACATGGCGTGCTTTGAAAAGTCGCAATCTTTATTCTGAACATTTCTATTTGACTTGTCTGAATGGTCATTGTTTTTTCGTCGAAAGGTGTAACCTTTGATTGATTCTTCAGTAATATGAATTGTTGGCTGCCAATTGTTGTACTATGCACCGTTGTAACTATCGCCAGACGAGTATTCAATTCCTGTGAATTTTTCTTTTTAAAAAATTGGACGTTAGTCCGTTATACATGAATGTATGTTAACCTGACTCTCGTTAACGTTTTCACATTCATGAGTCGTTGTCAGTTTTTTTTTTATCAAATTCCATATTGACCCTCTCCTAAATCAATGTGAAATTCAATTCGTAACAACGCTTGATGGTTGTTTCGGAATGTCCCTTTGTATCAATCCTCTCCTGGGTCGATGTAAAAGGTCGAAAAGTTGTTGTCGTATCGATGGATATGAGTCTTTGTGGGCTATACGTTGATGGATACGAATGTGATGTTTCATATTGATGCATCATCGTAGGTTCGAACAGCTCACATGAGCCTTGTCTTTGTGCTTCATCTCGGTCGTATGACGGATACGAGCTATGTTTCGTATCAAGGACGTTGAAACTACTCTGATTAATCACTGGACATGAATCGGTCTTCGTAATGATTGGGTTGAAGGATACGATTGAGCTACCTCGTACCGATTATTGGGGTAGATCGCTTCGACCGGTCATAGCGACTAGGAGTCGAAACGTTTCTTTCCCTTGGTTTTTCTCCCATATAAATTCATTATGGACTTAGCCAAATTATCACTTGCTTCCATCCCAACACTTTGCTTTCGTATCGATCATAAGCTTAGGAAAAAGGAACTGCCTTTGCCTTCGAACCATATAACCCCTTAATCCCTTGAATTAACTACTCAAATTAGGTAATTAGTTGAAATAGTCCATTTTAGAATGATGAGACTCGAATTTGAAATCAATTTGTCCAACTTTGTGGCCAATCCTGATGACGTTGATGCCCGAATTAGGTCGGAGCATGGTTCAGGGAGGAAATGGTAATCAGATCTGTTGGAGAAGGAGAAGGGATGGTGGACACAAAAGGACCATTCACATCGATTGAGGAAGAGTAATTCGTATCGTTCAAAAAACCATTCCAGTTCGTATTGATGGATATCGATAGAGCATCGTATCGAAGGAAGGAGTGGCCTTGTATCGATTAGAGATGGGAGGAGTTCGCACTGATTCAGAACGATCGATACGAAAACCTACCTACGCGAAGGATACGAAGCGTCAGTTCTACCGATCGATACGAAGATGCAGCCCGTGATCGATACGAGATGAAGTGCTTGGAATCGATACGAACTAGCGTTATGGCGATCGGTACGAAGTCTCCTCCTTTGTGATCGATACGAATGGGGCCTCTGATGATCGATCCAAGTTTCACCCTTGATGGATACGAAATCTTGTGCACAATCGATCATTTGACTCCGACGAGCTTCTGCCTTGCATAATTTGACTTAACTGTTTTGCTATATATCTGACTGCCTTTCGAAGCCCGTCGATGGAACTGTAACTTGACAAAATTTAACAATCTTTGACCTGGATCGGCTTCCGAAGTTTGGATGGCACGGTTGTGACGATCAGCGATGACGGTCACTCCGGTTGGATTTTGAAGTCTTGTCATTCGAACACCTTGTTAATCTCTGTAGAATCTGCTTAAGTAACTTACAGCATTGCAATGCACAACACATTCACGCACTTCACACTGGGAAACACATGGGCTTGTTATCATCTAATGATGGTTTTTGATAAGTTGATTAGTTATGGAGTCTACAAGCTCACAACAGCAAGAGCTTCAGAGTTCATCTCCCTCAGTTATAGAGATACCGATCATCGTGGCCGAAGTTATAGATCCGGCTTCGGATGAGCTGCCAGGTGCCAGGTTCATCGGGAACCCACAAGATTCCGTGTCGTCCAACGTCTCCGAAGGTATGCTAGGGCGGATATGCCTAAGGCACGGTTTGCCGTTGGATGATGTCTTATTACCGGGGTTGAATGATAGACCGCATGCTCCCCCGGAAAGATTTACTGCCTTCAACAGGCATTCGTGCACTGCTGGAACACTTCCCCCAATCAACCAGTACATTCAGGAAGTGTTAGCTTTTCTTGGAATTGCTCCCTTTCAATTACATCCCAATGGATACGCGTTGCTAAACAGTCTATTCATTGTATTCATGGAGCATCTTTTCCGACCCCCGACTCCAATCGAAATCAGATACCTTTTTAATGTTAAGAGTCGGGGAGATAGCCCTTCTTTCACATTCCTAGAGGCGGTCAGGAACTGCCAAGTTGTGACTGGTGCCTTGACCAGATTGAGCTACTTCAAAACTGAGTGGTTCTATGTTTGATGCCCACCAGGGTTTGCTAGTCGATGGTTTGCCAGATGTATGTTGCACTTATTCCAGTAGTTAACGAGATAGCCATAGTTGATGTTGAAACTAATATCGTATTTTCTTTACAGCTGCAATCCCGCGACCCGAAGGTGCTCACTTCAAAGAAATAGTGTGAATTCTCTAAGAAGTGCCGAGTGAAATGAGAGATTTTGACTCGGTGCTAACAGACAGAAACTTGAGGATCATTGGGTTGATCGAACGAAAACAAAGCATAAGACTTGAAGGAGTGCTTAGGGCAGCCCTGACAAAGCGGGTAAAGCGCAAAGCTCCCGGGGTCGTAATTGCTGAGGTGGGCGATGAAGAACACATGCCTACGAACAACGAACCCGTGGACGGACCTTCTGACAGTCTTCAGGGTTCAAAGGGAAGGAGAAAAGGCAAGGCAGTTGCACACAAGCATCATAAATCTTCAAGATGGAAATCTGTAGTTGTGTCCCTGCCAGCCTCCGGTGTTAGAATTTCGGAGGCTCCTCCCTTGCAAGTAGAGAACCCTTTTGAAGGACTTGCTGATATTCCAATTCTAGATTATGTGTCCCTTCAACACGACACCGGATTAGAGGGGCTTCAAAGTGCTCTTGATTTAAGCGAGTCTCTACCCATCAGTGCGGCTGACATTACTGGTTGGTCGGGGGGTTGCACACACATATACACTTCACAGCACTACATGCTTTCCAGCCTTAAGTTGCCTGCTTCGAGAATTCACTAACTCCATTCTTCTTTTACTTTACAGATACGATGAATAGGCGAGAGTCTATGCTCGGAAGTCTCCGTTCAGCACGCCAATCATCGAGTTCGTACTTTGAGTCCCGTCGGAGGGAGGATGATTGAAACCTCGATCGTGGTTATTCTAGCCAAGAGCGCTACGAGAGGGATAGAGATAGGGATAGGGAATACAGATACCGATCGTGATCGCGTTCTCCACCTCCTCGATTCCCTACACAATCTTCTATTCACAGCTCACATCCCCCGGAGCCTCCACGCCAAAAACCATCTTCTCATGCCCCAAGGTCTGAGTCTCAGCGTCGTAGACTAAAGCCGAACCTTCCACTGTTGTCGAATAGGCCATCACCGAGCCCACTGGGGAAGGGGCTATCAGAATTTCCCGATTAAGAAAAGATTTTCCGAACATATGCTTCGACGGCTTCATCATCCCCCACACTTAAAGAAAATTCTATCGGAAACAGAAAACACGATGCATGATTATATTCATGATATCTATACCCAATATAAGGAGTGGATGAAAGCCGCAGACAAAGCATCGACAGTGGCCTTCGAGCGGGCAAAGACAATTGAGAAACTAGAGACTGATCTTGCTCAGAAGGACCGAATTATCCAAGTGCTCAATGATGAAGTCGAACCTTCCTGGAAATCTAAGATGGAGGCCACCCAAAAAGCTGATGAGGCAACCCAATCTATGGAGTGAATGCGACAAACGCATTTCGCTTTGGTGGAGGAGATGGGCCACCGAAACACCACAGTTACCGCTGATAGGGATGCTGCTCTGAAAGAACTCAACGACCTTAAAGCCAAATTTTCTGAAACCATCAAGGAAAAGGATGATGCAAATAAAGCAACCCAGGAGGCATGCGAGCAAGCGGTGGTGCTTCGGGATGAGGGATGCAACAGTGCTCAAAATTCAGGAGGTGGACGCCAAAGTTGAGGAGGAAGTCAAAATGGCAGAGTCCGGGCTAGAAACTGATATTGAAGATCTCCTCATCACTTACAATGTTAACATCTTGAAGCATAGGAATCTAGCCTGGCTCGAAAATTATTTGACACATCTATACAACGCCTGGGGCCGATTAGTAGGAGATAAAAAAGCTACCCACCAAGCTGAATCAATTGACGAGTTCGAGCTTGAGAACCGAGTGTTGAACGAAGATGAACGGAAAGTTCTCCACGATGCCATGATTTCATATGAAAAGGAGAAGCTTGGCGCTCAGCGTTCGAAGGTCGGAGAAGGTTCTAGTGTCGAGCACCGCAATACAAGTCCTGAAACTCTTGTGTCGACTCAGCTTGAACCAACTTCCGCGATTTATTCTCAATCCATTCCTGCTTATAATCCGGATCAGCCGCGGTTATCTTAAGCTAGCGAGCAAATCTCTGAGGCCGCTCACGATTCAAACTAAGGAAGGTACTCTGAACATTTTGTATGTTTGTCCAAAACCGGAAGCGTACATGAAGTGATTATTAACATTCCTTCTTTTGCTTTTATCCAGTGATTGAAGCTACACCAGTCGTGCCTCCTGTAACTCAAGAACAACACCAAGCGCAGGAGGCCATCATAACTGAGGCAACCACAACGACGGCTACCGCACCTACGGACGGTGCACAAGGGAGCATACTGACTTTTGATGAAGAGATGATGGAGGAACTCCTCGGTCGTCACAGCAACCCCTTTGCTGATTTACCATTTGTTATGGGTGGAGTAGCGCCGGCGACTAGCTCCTCATTCCCATCCACTAATATTCCTGACGAGGCCCAAACGCTCCACGAGGAAGAAATTATAGCCGAGATTAATGCTGAAATGGAAGCAACGGCCTGGACTAGAAGCTTTGGAGGTGCAATGGCGGGCCCCGATCCAGCCCCGTTACGAATGATATCTCCGGGAGGAACGGTCGTTGAGACAAGCGTGCCTATCCCACCCCCTACTGTTGATCATGTTCCTCCGACTCCACCTTCAGGAAGCGTTCCAATACATCTGAGTTCGGAGGAGGAAATTGATATAATGCCCCTGACTGGAGATCGGCCGCCGAAAGGCAAGGGCTCAAAGAGAAAACCAAGTGAGAGCTCTAGCGGGTCCACACCGAAGAGGAAACCGAAAAAGAAAAAAGAGTAAATATGTCTCTTTAGCTCATTTTTGAGTAGATAAAAGTTTCTTTAGCTTTTGTAGGCCGTGTATAGATGTGGGTTCGGCCCCTGCTAGTAGAATTTTTTGGACAAACTTGTACTTAGTTTTCTTCCACAAATAGTTGAAATGAAATTCCATTTTGTCTTTAACTCGATTTCCATTTATTAACTTAAGTGTTTCAGCATTTGAATTCCAGTCCAGTACACTTGTTGAACTTCGACCCTTGGATTGGATCTGAGCTTATTCGCTAAGTCCTGAAACCACGACTATGAGTTATGACCGAGCGTTAAGCCGGACTCCATCGGTGATTGATACTTAAGTTCTGCCCCCAGTTTCAGGGATGAATTGTAAAGATCATGTGGCAATTGTGGTTCGCCTTCAACACATCGAGCTTAACATCGTTGGATTGATGCTGAAACAAGAAAATTTGAGTGGTCGAATCGCACTCACTCATTTATCGACGATTGCATCCGTACTCCAGGGATTTGCATTCGTACGTCGGCGGTCGGTTTCGCCTTCTTAAGTTCAAGGATACGTCCACGCTCTAGGGACTTAAGTCATTTTCACGGGTAGTCAGTCACATCCTATTTGCATTTATACTCTAACTACGCTCCGGGGACTCAGAGTTGTTTTATGGATGATCGATTCCAATCTGGTTTGTGCTTAAAGTCCAATCCACTCTCCGAGGATGTAGAGTTAACGTTTTATGCTCCAATTCGCACTCTGGGAATTTGGAGTTGGTGTTTATGTTGACACTCTGGTTCACACTTCGGGAATCCGTAGTTAGTTGATGTTTATACTCCAGTTCACGCTCTAGGAACTTGGAGTTGGCCGACAGATGGTCAGTCACATCTGTTCAAGCTATAGGATTTCGTTCGCACTCTAGGAACGACGAATCTACCAGGATCGTGGATGGTTGGTTCACATCCACCCTGAGTTACCAAGCGAGGTCGTTAAATGGATGGATCCATCCTCCTCAAACTTGGCCAAGATACGGGTGAAGTTGTTAGGTGGATGGATCCACTCTCTTCGAGACCGTATTTGTAAGCTTATACTCCAGTTCACACTCTGGGAATCTGGAGTTGGTTAAAGGATTGTCGTGTATCATTCCTTGTTTGACTTCAATGTGATGGCTTGCCCCGAGCTCGGCTTTCACTTAGCGAGTAACCGGTCGTATCACAGTCACTCCCTATTTGAATAAATTCCACCGTCAGGTGGAATTTAGCTCTTCGTGCATAGTGATAGTTGTATGACGCATTCAATAAACCATAGCTTTGGCTCGAAGAGATTGCATTTTATTGCTGAAATAAGAAAATACGGAAAAATCAGTTGCCTTATTACAAATTCAAATTTCGAAATGCAGAAACAAATTGCAAATGAAAAATAGACTGAATAAATAAACAGAGCATGTCATATGTAGTAGCGATGAAGACTTTCGTTGTTCTAGGCCGTCGGAAGAGTGAGACCGTCAACGGTCGATAATTTGAATGTACCATCTCCGAGCTTTCGTTTAATAACATACGGCCCTTCCCAAGTTGGCTTCATATGCGAAGGGACCGGGTAAATTCTTTTGAGGACGAGATCGCCGAGTTCAAAGGTTCGGTGTCGGACCTTGGCATTGTATAATCGAGCGACTCGACTTTGATATGCGACCGCCCTCAAATCAGCCTCTTCACGCTTCTCATCCAATAAATCCAGAGATTCGGCAAGTAATATAGCATTTGTCTTCGGATCATAGTGTGTCACACGATGAGAAGGCACTTCTAATTCGACTGGAATAACAGCTTCTGAACCATAAGAAAGAGAAAACGGAGTGTGGCCGGTCGCGGACTTGTGGGTTGTTTGGTAAGCCCATAAAGCCATAGGAAGTTCATCGACCCATTTTCCCCCGACCTTTTCCAGTCGTTTCTTCAGAATAGACTTTACAAATTTATTAACAGCTTTGACTTGACCATTCGCTTGAGTGTGTGCAACTGCGGAGAATTTCTTCTGAATGTGGAATCGTTGGCAGAAATCCTTAAATTCAACACTATCAAATTGGGTCCCGTTATCAGTGATGATAGTATGTGGGAGACCAAATCGGCAGATGATGTTGCGCACTACAAAGTTGATCACCTTCTTTGTTGTGATTGTAGCAAGGGGATCACCTTCCGCCCACTTGGTAAAGTAATCAACTACTATGATGGAGTACTTCGCACTACCTTTGGTTAGAGGTAGAGAGCCAATAATGTCAATGCCCCATACTGCAAACGGCCATGGACTAACCATTTGAGTTATTTCGGTAGGTGGGGCCCTTAGAATCCGAGCGTGTTTCTGGCATTTGTCACACTTTCTGGCATAGTCCGATGCATCGCAATTTACGGTTGGCCAATAGTATCCATATCAGAGCACTTTCTTGGCAAGAGCTTGCCCCCCGATGTGATCACCACATTCTCCTTCGTGCACGTCATGCAACACTCATTTGATTTCATCGTGAGTGATACACCAGAGTAAAGGAACAAGGTATCCTCTTCTATACATAACTCCATTCTGAATAGTGAACCACGAAGCTTTTCAAAGAATCTGTCTCTTTTCACTCCTACGCTCTGGCAGGGTCCCATGCTCGAGATAATTTTTGAACGGAGTCATCCATGACTCCTTATCGGGAATAACCTCAAATACCCAATCTGTCTCCATTCATTCGATGCTCGGGGAAGCTAAAGTCTCTATGGGAACGAGTCTGATTTGTTGTGCCTCGCCTGTACTGGCTAACTTTGCTAATGAATCGGCTTTCTGATTACGCTCTCGGGGTATGTAGTAGATGGCATAATATTCGAACTGATTCAGTATCTCCTGGACTCGAGCTAAGTAAGCAGCCAGCCTTCGGTCTTTGGCCTGGTATTCCCTCCGAACTTGACACACGGCCAATTGTGAATCATAATAAATCTCCATAGCAATGATTCTCAAATCTCTGGCAAGTCTCAATCCGGCAAGTAAGGCTTTATACTCAGCTTCGTTGTTGGTCGCGCAAAAATCAAACTTTAAAGCATAGCATATAGATCGACCTTTAGGAGTTTCAAGTACAATCCCTGCACCTGAGCAACGGTCATTTGATGCACCATCGGTATGCAGCTTCCAGATATACTTGGGAGATTCACTAGTTTCGGGTAAGTCCTCTGGGATGGTTAATTCAGCTATGAAATCTGCTAGGACTTATCCTTGAATGACCCGCCTTAGAGTGTAAGTAATGTCAAACTGACTTAACTCGATATTCCATTTGAGCAACATACCAGACGTCTCAGGCCACGTAAGGACCTGTCGTAACGACTGGTTGGTGTAAACGATGATAGGATGAGCCTGGAAATACGGATGGAGCTTCCTTGAGGCAGTAACAAGACAATAAGCCAACTTCTCTAGCTTCGGATAATTTCTCTTAGCTCCGGTTAGTCATTTGCTAATATAGTAGACTGGCTTTTGTATTCGGTCTTCCTCCTGAATTAGGGCAGCACTGATTGCGTTTTCTAATACCGCCAAGTAAATGTACAATTTCTCGTGGTCGATAGGCTTTGAAAAAATTGGCGGTGTGGAGAGGTGTTGAATTAGTGCTCGGAATGCGCCCTCACATTCCGTAGTCCATTCAAAATTCTGTTTCCCTTTTCGGATCTGATCGAAGAAGGGAATGCATTTGTCAGTAGATTTTGAAATGAACCTGCTCAGTGCTGCTACTTTCCCATTAAGGCTCTGGACTTGCTTTATAGTACTGGGAGTTTTAAGGTTTCTAATCGCCCAGATCTTTTTGGGATCGGCTTCGATTCCTCGAGCATTGACGATAAACCCAAGGAATTTTCCTAATGCGGCCCCAAAGTGACATTTCAACGGATTAAGCTTCATTTTGTATTCTCGGAGAATATTAAATATTGACTCCAGGTCCTTGACGTGGTCAATGGAGAATCGTGACTTGACTAGCATGTCGTCCACGTATACCTCCATGGTTTTCCCAATCTGATTGGCGAACATTCGATTAACTAACCGTTGATAAGTTGTGCCAGCATTCTTGAGTCCAAAGGGCTTAACCTTGTAGCAATAAAGTCCCATATTGGTTACGAAGATTGTATGCTCCTGGTCGGGTAAGTGCATGGGTATTTGATTATAGCCGGAATACGCATCCATAAAGGATAAGAGTTCATGCCCGGCCATTGAATCTACGAGTTGATCAATTTGAGGAAGTGGAAAACTGTCTTTAAGGCAGGCTTTATTCAGATCAGAGTAATCGATGCACGTCCTCCATTTCCCATTTGGCTTTCGGACAAGTACAGGGTTGGATACCCATTCTGGGTACAATGCATCTTGAATAAATCCATTCGATTTAAGCTTATCTACTTCTTCCTTAAGAGCGGCAGATCTCTTTGGATCCATACCACGCCTTTTTTGTTTGACCAGGACGTGCCGCGGGTCAATGTTCAATGCGTGGCTCGCGATGTCCGACGAGATCCCACACATGTCAGAGTGCGTCCAGGCAAACACGTCAAGGTTTGCCCGGAGAAATTCAACCAATTCCTCTTGCATTTGTTGGCTTAGATGAGATCCAATCTTTATCATTCTGGAATCATCACTATCATCGATCGGGAAATCGATCGTTAGTTCGACCAGAGAAGCTTGACTGTCTTCTCTTTCGGTATCTCTCGGGTCAAGATCCCTTTGGAATTGGTTGGGGTTCCCGGGCCTAGGCCCAGGCGTCAATTGTCAATTTTCAACAAAGCAGACGTAGAGAGATTCTTCTACGCCCTTTCCTTTTTCTCTTCGCTGCGCATCTCGTAGCTTAGCAACATAACAGGCTCGTCCAGCAGCCTGATCTCCTTAAAGGACTCCAACCCCGTGATCGGTAGGGAACTTTAGAGTCAGACACCATGGGGCAATAGCAGCCCTGAATTCAGCAAGGGCCGGTTGGCCCTATAAAGCATTATATGGCGAGTCTATATCCAACACCACAAATTGTAACATCCGGACTCTCCGGCGTTCTCTAATTCCTAACTCCACTGCAAATTCCACCACTCCAACGGGTATAGTCGCACTCCCATTGAAACCATGGATACGGTACTGACAAAGTTTCAAATCTTTAGTCTCCATTTTCATCCGGTCATAGGCTCGCTTTAACAATATATTCACAGAACTTCCATTGTCTACCAAGATCCTCTTCATCCAAGCAGGACCTACTTGAGCTGATATGACAAGTGGATCGATGGTTAGGGCTTCGATCCTATCGGCATCTCTGTATCGGAAGACGATGTCGTCAGTCATCATCTTCTGTTGCTTGGCCGGAGCCCCATCTTCCAAACTACTACAACACTCGAAACTCGCATGCCTAATAGAACTGGCATACGACTCCATTTCCTTCCAGCTTCGGTCTGCTGGATGAGGACCACCACCAACAGTATTTATCACTAACCTCCCGCCGGTACGTGCGGGTTCCTCCTGTCTTGCTTGATTTGGTACATGATTCTGATTTGATGGGCCCATACCACCAGACTGCGGCGCCCGTACAAACTGCTCCAACTTTCTCTCTCTTATCAACTTTTCGATGAGATCCCGCAGGTGACGGCACTCATTTGTGTTATGGCCATAGCTTTCGTGGAATCTACAAAACTTCCCTGTCTGAATATGTTTCTCCGATGACTGTTTCGGAGCAGGTTTCTTATAGTGAATAGTATTGCAGGTCTGTAAATACACATTTTCCAACGACGTATTCAAAGGAGTGTAGTTATCAAACATAGGAGCCCTATGTCGTGGACCACAATTCTGATCTTGTTTCCTATTTTGATTACCATTACCTTTCTGCTGATTTTGTTTATTCTGAATGTTCAATTGCACTTTCCCAGAGCTCTCCTCGGATTGTTTAACAGCAACATTACTTTGAATTCCTTCCATACCCCTGTGTCATCCTTTTTCCTAGACTGTTTCGCATCCTCCCTTCTCAAGAATTGGACTGCCTTGGAATAGTATCGGTCCAATGACGAAGGAGGTTTTCCAACCAACCAGTTGCCGAACTCAGAATCGGGATCAATCCCCTTAGTCAATGCCATTAGAATGGAGTTATCATTAGGGTTGCTGATCTCAGCGTATGCAGCTTGAAATCTCTCTAGATAACGTCTGAGTGTCTCTTCAGGAACTTGAGTGACACTAGACAAAGTATTAACATCTTTCAGTCTTGCGACATGCATGCGAAATTGCTCAATAAACTTTGTTGCCAACTAGTCAAAACAAGAGATAGATCGAGGTGGTAAACGGGTAAACCACATAGTCGTTATGCCCCTAAGAGAGATCGGAAAGCTTCGGCACTTAACTGCATCATCAGCTCGTGCAGCATTCATCAACCATTCATACTTCAGGATATGTTGATTAGGATCAGAGCTCCCTTCATAAACAGGTAAAGTCGGCATCCTGAACCGCCGAGGTGGTTCAGCATAGAGTATCTCATCAGTGAAAGGGGTATGACTCCGAGAGATTCCCCAGTCGTCATTGCTAAGACCCTGACTTTCACGGATCATTTGATGGATCATCGTCGAAATGTCGGGCATCTGGACATTTTGAGCATGTTGGGCCAAGGTGTGGTCGAGTTCCATAATGCAAGGAGGGGTCGGTCGCTATCAACGGTCCATGTCTCGCCTCCTTGGTTCTACGTCTTCGGGGACATAAGGCTCGGGAGTATGGTTGCGTTGGTGGTGGGTCGGATCCGTTCGGTTCCAAGCGTCAACTCCCAAATCAGTGGTTGTGGTAGTACGTTTGTCAGTAATATGGTATGGGGTAGCGCCTCCTCAAGAGGAAGGTCCAGTCTGATGGCTAGTTGACGGGCCAATTCTCGGTTGCCCAAGACTCAATGTATGCTGATGCCCAGTGGCCTATGTGTAACTTCCATCCAGTCGCGAGCGCGTGGATCTATGATGGTAATCAGAAGAGGCTGAACTTTCGGTGGATGAATAGGAAGCCTGATCCCTTCTAGATCTCCTTCATCTTTGACGATTTAGCTGGTTGGTCAATTCTGCATTAGCACGGAGCTATTAAGTGAGCTGTTGGCGGCTCTGAGTCAGTTCTTGCATTAACATCTAGAATTCTTCCCTGGTGGCAGGGCCTTGTGGATTTGATGGTCCGACAGCATTCTGATCGGTTGGAGGTGGTTGTACGGGGTTCTGTCTGTCCCGTCCTTCTGGATCTGCAGCAGTTGAAGTAGTCCTTGTGTTAACCATGATGGGTAGCGAAGCTCTATCCTAGACTTGATGCAAATCTGAATAGGATGAAAGAACTTTTAACTTGAATCTGGATCTTATTGTCAGATTTATGCAATCCGATATCGATAGTAGATCCAATGAGCAGGAGAAAAACAGGGTTTTCTCAGTGAAAGCACCAAAGTGTTTGTACAAAAATTGGTCACAACACTCTTCGGAAGTATTTGAAGAGATAAAATGAAGAAAGTAAATGTAAAAAGAGGATTATCTAACAAACACTCCAAACAAAAATCAGAAAAACAACAAAAGAACACGGAGATTTAGAGTGGTCTGGTGTGTTGCCTACGTCACTATGAAATGATTGACTTTTATTAGCTTTTTCCTGCAGGTTACAGCGGATTACAACAGTAAATTTCGAGTACAACAGTGATTTCTGAGTGCAACAATGGTTTCAGCAGAGTCTGGACGTCAAAGAGCCAAAAAGTCCCTTTTCTGTAGGTTCTGGGATGCTATTTATAGGCATAGGTTGCAAATATCTCGCTCAGATCTTGAGAAACCTCTTTTGGCATGTGGGTAGGCCCATGCAATCGATCTCATGCGGTGTGCACTCGATCTGCGATCGATACGAACGAATTTCATATCGATCGTAATTTGGTCCAAGCGAGTCGAGATCGATCTTGAACATTCTTTAGGATGTACGCAAGCTCCTGTGAAAATTTGGTGGCATTTGGACTTGTAGATTTTGAGTTATGATCGATGCAAATTCGAATTTACCAAAGGTTGTGTTCTTCGTATTGATGCCCTTCATAGTTCATATCGATCTGTTCGTATCGCTTTTTAGGCACGTGCTTGCAAGTTGATGTGGCGCTAACTCCTCGGATCGATTCACTCTTCATGCCGAGTGACTAAGTCTTTCATTGGAGTGTATCTTGTTCACATCGATCCTCTCTGCCTTGTTCGTATTGATTGTCATTGTCTTGTTCGTATCGATCACTTAATGGTTTACTTCGTATCGATAGCTATAGGCCATTTCGTATCGATCGTTTGATGTTTTACTCGTATCAATCGTTGATCGATCGATACGAGCTGTGCAATTAAGATCGATACGAATTGACTCCAATTAATGGATACGAAGTTGAGTGTACGTGATGGGTACGAACAACAGATAATTGATGGATGTGAAGCGATGTTCATTGATGGATACGAACAACGGCTAACTGATGGATGCGAACAGACGAAGCTTGATGGATGTGAACAAGGCCTTTCAGTTGATGGATACGAAGAGTGGTTCCAGATGGATGAAAGCGGAATAGATGCGAAGAGAGTGCAATGATGGATTCGAACGAACCAACTTCCTTGGCTTGCATCGATCATATCTTGAGCATACGGACTCGGATTGACTTGAAATTTGGAATGTTGGCTTCCATAGCTTTGCATATCGTGTCATGTTGATTGTGGCTTGATCCGGACTTGGACAAAATTCATCGATATCCATAGTGAGCATGCGCATAACCGATCTTCGAGATGGACTATCCTCGATTTCCAGTTAAGTTCTTGGTGTCACGGCCTTTCCAAAAGGCGGGATAACACTTTTCCTTCACTACAGTGCATATTTGGCACACTAGCTATCTTTCATTTCCAAGTTTCCTTTAAAGATATATGGAGTGCTTAGACATTGCTCACATGCAATTTTTGCCCAACTCATACACATATTTGACCTGCTTAGAAGTTCTAGCTCAAGAAGCAGGGCTTCCTTCCCTTAGTGCTAAAATCCTCCATTCCATAGAAATCCCTGCTAAAGTTGGTGACCAACCGGATCGTCAACTTTACCGTATTCGTTCTTACCCAAAAAGCATGATCTCTGAAGGTGCCAACGCAAGGGAATAGGAGACTCAATACTTTTTCGTCCAATGGTTTTATGACATTAGAGGATCATTCTCTACTCCCAGTAGTTGTTATTGTTTTTATACCATGCTCACTCATTACCTTTTACTAATGGATGCTTCTTTCTAGATTCTTCTCCTAAATAGCTAAAACTTGAAGACCAAGAAATCATGTTATCCTTAACTAAAGCAACAGAAAGCATGGGGAACATGCTCAGATTACTGACTTCGGCTAAACTCTATAAGTATTCCATCATTTTAGATTATCATTAGGTCTTGGGAGAGCCCCCGAAGGTCAGACTCAATGCTAGAAAAGGATGCTCATTGGTGATGGGAAAATCAGAATCCTTTACGTCCAACTCTCCAGTTCAGCCCGGTGCTGTTGGTAAGTTCTAATAGAGCCAAAAATGGAATTTCTAACGTTATCAGCTTACTAACTTTATTTTCATTTTAGGTTCATATTCTCTTGTTACCACTTCCAAGGAAACAAAAATCAAAGAAAAAGTTTCCAAAATAAAAATAGTAAAATGAAGTTCCGGCTTCTTCTCAACCAATCAAACCTGTCGCCTTTAAAGATTTCATCACCTAAGCTATTGAAGAATTAGATGAAGATGAAACGGGTGATGATGTTTTATTGATGCTCCTTTTCCTCCCCAAGATAAGAGGCCTAAATTTGCAGATGATTTCACTCCAGTTATCATAGATGAGATGGGGCATGTAAATATTAATCCAAGTTCCAAAGCAACACATTTAGACAAAACTTTGGAAAATCCCATGGAGGTTCAAACTCAGATACCCAAGGAGGCTCAAACTCTCAACCCCTTCTTAGTATTACATTCCCTACTTCCCCAACGTCAATCAACCGCATGTGAGCTAAACTTGGTTTAATTCTCTCTCCAGATGATCCCCTTCCCTTAAGGGTTCAAATTTAGACATCAGCATTGAATTTTGAAGATCTTGCATAGTTGGCTATTCAATCTCCTTCCCTTTCTTCTCTCAGATCAACGCAACCTCCAGTTTGTTTTGATGACCACCTCTTCCTTATTCTCAAACAACTCATATTAGTATGTTTTCCTATCCATTAGGTTAGCATTAATTTATAGATTCTATTTTAACTTATACAAATTACATATTTTAGATAGGAAAGCATATATTTCTTCTACGAGGCGCTTCCCAGGGGCCTTCCAATGAAGTAATTGAGCTTAAAAGGAAAGTTTCTTCGCTCCAAAATGATATGATCGACATTGCCATGGCAAGAGACGAGGCGATCTTAGAAACAAGCAAACTTGCTTATTCTCTTGATGAAGAAAGGAAAGCCATGCGGCTATTGGAAGAGAAATGAAAAACTTAGAAGCTGACATTGAGTTGTTCAACAAACTCAAAGCAGATCTGGAGAAGATGACCAAAGAAAACTCCTAACTTGCCAAGGAAAACTCAGAACTAGCCAAAAAGAACAAATCATTAGAAGACCGAATGCAAAGAAAATCTAGCCTCCTAGATTATTCAAATAACATCATCTGTGATACCAAGAATAAGATCGATTCACTTCTTAACATCACTCTTTCTAAGATCATCGAGAGATGTTATGAAGATGCTCTGTATGTGGCATATGCCAACATCAACAAGAAATGCCCAGATCTAGATTTCCAATCTTTTTGCCTGGCATGAAAAATGCAAGAGGAAATTGTGTCTTAGAATAAAGAAAGACAAGAAGGCTCTTGAGGTAGAGTTCCCTGCTGAAGAAGAAGTTGATGCTGGAGAGTGGCTAACATTCGATGATGCTCCTATTGATGAAGATCCAAAACTTGATGAAGAGGAAGATAAAAACGATGATGATCATGATGACGGAGACGATCGTGATAATGATGGTAATGGTGATGGTGGAGGTAATGTAGGTGATGGAGTCGGATTTTTGGGAGTGCCAGGTGATAAGGATGGATCTGGTAAAGCTAATTTGGAATCAACTGTCCATGATGCTGAAGCTACTAACTTACTGGATTTTCTAAAAATCGATTCTCCCAAGATAGGTAGTGCTTCCCAAACCAAAGATCCAAGAACTAAGGGAAAATCTCCTCGCCATTGGTTCCGCTTTCTCAGTTATAGTACATTCTATTCAAATGTGTTAAGTTATAAAGAAAATCAAAATACTGCTATAAAACTATACTTGAAAAGAAACAAGCAGAAATTGATCGGTGATATAGAGAATTAGACAAGAAAATGAAAGATTATAATGAGCTGTCCAAAACATATAAGAAACTTGCTGAAAGTGCATCGAAGTTATGATTCTTCAAAGAAAGAGAAATTACCCCTCAGTTGAAGAAGGCCCGTCATCACCGGGAAATGCTCATCATCGGGAAATACTCACCAGCAATTAAAGCAACAAAATATATCAATATCTCAATCAAACTGAAAACAATACAACATCGATTCATTCAACATCACATCAGCAACATATAAGTTTAGAGATAGATTGTGTGAGTGGTAACTCACCTTTTTCCCTTGCCATAGCTTTCTAGAATCCATAACTCAACCACTTCAACCATTCCTAGTTTAATTTCAGCAATTTGAAAAAGAAAGATTAAAACCCTAAACCAAAACTGAGATTAAAAGTTCTAATAACACATAAGAAGTTGGAGGAGATTACCTTGCTTTTATTTCTTCAATTAATATACAAAAAATCCCTTTGATTTGCTTAAGATTTTGGGGGTTAAAATGCTAGGATTTTGAGACTTAGGAGATTTTGTGTTTTCTGTTTACGGGAATGAAATGAGAATGAGAAATATTGTGCATATATATTTCTCAACTCTTATTTCTCCTATTTGGGCCAAGAGGGTTGAGATATGGATCCAATAGCAAGGTGTTACTAATTTACTAAGAGAAGTGTTGCTAATTCTTATTTTGTTTTACTTATTATAAAACACTATTTTACACTAAACAATGGTTTATAAACTATAATTTGATCTCTCAAAATCAACCAAAACCAATCACAAGTTAAAAATCCTCATTTCTATTATTATTGAGATATTTTATAAAATTAAATATACTCTTTGAAAATAAGAGTTATTCTTATTATTTTGATACAAAATAAACTATTAATTGTAAAAATCTCACTTTTAAATAATAACTCTAATTATTGACATTTTATTAAATTTACAACACTTGTTGCAATAATTTGAGACGAAAAATATTTTATCACAAATCTCCACTTATAATAAAAAAGTGAATAAAACTTTATAATTCACATTTTAAATTGCAAATTATTTCCATATATTTAATTATCACATTTTCCAAAATTATTCTTATATTATCAAATATAAGAATTAAACTTCACAAAAGGATATTCATTGAATTTCCAATTTACTTGATCCCAAATCCATTTTAATTAGAAATTATAAATAATAAAATTCCCAATTTTATCTTAAGATTAATTAATATTAATTAAATCATATTTTAAGTGTAATTCCAGGTAATCTCAACCAGGGTTATTACAGACTTCCTCTCCTAAAGAAATTGCGTCCTCGCAATTTTGATTTGGAGAAAAGTATAAAATAAAAACATATGTAAATGTTCCTCCTTTTAATTTAACCAATACTGAAAGAATAAAATATTATTTTAATTTACACTTTATTTTATAAAAATTAATATATTTTCCTTTCTTATTTTCTAATTGGAAAATAAGTTCATACAGCTAGTTTTTACTTCAAATTTAAAAATTTTTAATCACACTTCCAAATAATTCTTTCCAAAATTTACATTTTCTATTATAAACCTAAATCATTAGATTATAAAATTCCAGTTCCAATTAAATTAAAAAACTTAACATCCATTTAAATCCCAAATGATGCGCACAATAAATTAAAATTATCACACACTATTCATCTTAGCACATACGTATCGTTGTTGAACATACACAATCCACATATATCAATTAATATAATAATGTTGCCTTGCCAACTTTTTATAATAAATCGCTTTATCAATTGGTCGTGATGTTGGTAGTGAAATCAACATTGCCTCGCCAATGATCTCTGCTACTGTTAATACTCGGTGGCTGCATAAGTCATTTAAAACAATACATATAATGCCTTATTATAGCCTTATTATAATTTTCTAAAATACAAAAAAAAATTAAACACATATATACATATAAAAAAAATTTCTTCCTAATTTATTTTCCAAAATATTTTTCCTCAACTATTCTAATTTTACAAATAATAATATTTAATTTCAAATCATTTACTAATTATTATTATCAAAACTTTAATTAATATTTCCATTCCTAATAACCATATGACTCAAAATAATTCTTTTCAAAATATTATTTATATCTAAAATACATACTTTTCATAAATTATCCTTTTACTTCCAAAATTTATTACATATACACGTGAATATATTTTCCAAAACATCTATCTCATTTGAAAATAATATCTAACCCACTTAAAACTTTATTCCCATTTTAAATATTATTTTCAACATATTCATAATTATTTATAATAACTCAATTATTATAACTCAAATCTACTGTGTCAGACTGTCTTGTCAAAGCATTTAGAAATCCTTATTGTTAACCATAAAACTCACTTACGAACAAAGGCATGAAAGAAGGCTCATAAAAGTGTTGAAGAAGCTTCACAAGAATTGAAAAGAAGGGTTTTGCTATGATTCAAAAGCAGTGTTTCAAAGGCATTGAAGTAGCTTTCAAAGAGGTAGATTGGCACAGCAAGCACCTGATGCTCCTATAAGTATTGAGTGAAACAAGAGCTTTCAAAGGAGTCGAAAGGGAGGCAAAGCTACCCTTCCACCTCAATTAATCCTTTCGACGCAGTTGATTCCGCATATATGAAAGAGTCTCATATAAGTTCGAAGCACCTTTTGAAGGTATCGGATAACAAGCTCGTGCACAAGAACCAAACCCTTCGAAGTAGTTGGTTTCGCCACTGTTAATCTTCCATACAGGGACATTTTACCAAAGTGTACCTTTCGAAAGCAAAGATAAACCTTTCGAAACTGTTGGGCCCCTCCGCAAGCATAAAGAAAACTTCACATGAGACCAAGTGACCTTTCGCAATGATCCTTTCATCACCTACTAGTCCTTTTGAAACCAGCCAAAAGCACTTCCTCACTCACTCAAATAATCACTCATCATGATTAGCACTAGATCAAAGCAACCAAGGAGAGGTTTCTAAGTAGAAGAAGGAGTTGGGAGTGCTTCCGCTTACATCCAAACAATTCGATAGGGAACTTTGACCATTTCGCTATTAAAAGAGGCATACCTTTCGAAGGTGTCGAAAGATTCTAGAAGTACACGAAAGCGGTATTGGGGAATGATGGAACAATATCCGTTGTTAGTGCACTTTTGAGATAGGTGAAAGGGGCTGATTCAAGAATAATAAGAGACCTAGATATCCGTCTTTGAAGTTATGGAAGCGGAAGGGCAAAGGCAAAAGGATGGATGCAAAAGGCTGGAAGAAAGACCTTTCGATGGCTTCGAAAGAATGAGTGCGAAAGGCTAGGAGGAAGACCATTCGACCGCTTTGAAATGATGAATGCGAAAGGGGGTGTAATGACACGCCTTTTTAACCATCGAAAGTCGACACCGAACACTACCACTGTATTCAAATGCCGTGCATCCAATAGACAAAAGGGCAGATTGTTAGGGAAAATAAAAATAAAAGAAGAGAGAATGGAGGAAAATCGGAATCTCACAGCCAAATCGACAACATATAATATAACAAGGGCAGTAGAACTATTACTCCAAAATACAGAGTATATCAGAGTTAAAAACAAACCTTATCAGTTGGACAGTTATAAATTCTTGACCTTACAAATGCTGATAGGGATACTATATAATACAGCGGAAAATAAAACATCGTAATAGGTGAATCTCCAGCTCTTGTCCAAGATCTCCATAACACCAAAGCCAACCTGGGAAAATACTCGGTCTGACTCGAGCATTATAAATAAATAACACCCGAATCAGTCTGGAAATACCAGCGTGAGATAACTCGAATAATGAGAATCATATAAAAGTTCTATGAGACCACGTCGCTAATGTGGATCGGGTTTTTACCTCACAAGAATAACATCCATATAGGCAAGAGCAGAAATAAATATCAGAAAATAAATCCAAATATGAGTGGGCATAATTAATATTAGAACCAGACTTGAAAGAATGGAAATAACCCGAGTAAAATCCAAACTGGATAGAATGGATAAAACAAGGAAATAGTCCAAATTCAATTGAATGGACAAAATAAGATGACAGTCCAAACTTGATAGAATGGGCTAAATTGGGTGTCTGTCCAAACTTGATAGAATGGGTAGAATAAGGTAACCATCGAACTTGATAGAATGGACAGAATAAGGTAACAGTTCAACTTGATAGAATGGACTAAATCAACACTTAAATGCCTTAAAGAGGAGTTGGCTTTGCTCATGGCAATTTAAAGATAAACATATCAAGGATTCTATTCAAATAAGGAAAAGAAATTTTCCAACAAATGACAAGAGGGTGCATCCCCATTAAAAGAAGTATACCTCTAGAAATATACTTCAAAACCCCTGGAACTCCAAGTCGGACCCCGCCAAACCTTACCAAGTATTCGAATATTTCATATCTAAAACTCCTAACTATTTTTCACACGACAGTACACAAAAATCTAGATGAGATGTGAAAATACCCTAATGGGAGCAACCCAACATAACTTGGCCCCCAAAAACCACACATTTTGATTTAGTCATTTCGAGCAAAAGATAACAAAGCTCAACGGAGTAATAAATCATCTTAGAATGACGATAATAAAGCAGCCGAAGTAACCGATAGCCGAGATACCAACTATCGAGGATATAAAACGATCATATAAGGAAATTAAGTCTTGTATACTTATCGCCAGTCATTGAATTTAAACTTGTACTATTTCTTAGTTAACAATAATACCGGACATATCAAGGTAGTGTTATCTCAAAGTCATGTCCAACGATTATTCTTAACTTTTGAAATAGTGACAAGTCTACTTCTTCGATGTTTAGTTCTAATTATACAAATAAATTGTTTCCATATAAGTAATTCGCTTTACGGAAATAATTCATTTCCATAAATGAATCAAACGTTTTCTTTTAAAAATGAACTAAACTTGTGCTTGATTTCCATAATATAGTGTTGGTAAAACATTTTTAGAAATACTCTTTCAAAACATACTTTTATAAGACAAAATTTATCTAAGTGTATTAAAAACAAGAGTCAAAATCAAATGTCGTTAAAACATTGTTTACTATAAATCTAAAAACAATTCACACTTAGTTTTATTTATAAGTAATTCCCTTTTAAGGATTTTTTCATTTATAAGCCATTGTTTATAAATTTAAGACAATATTTATTATCTCAAATGTATACATAATTGTTAAGCCTCATTCAATTAATTGCTTAACCCTTTGCTTTCCCATTAGAATTAATTCCTGATTGTAAAACGTTAAGAGAATAATTTTTTTACAAATGCTCGACCCCGAAGGCCTAAACCAACATCAGACCGACATCCAGAAGATTATCCAACTTAACATCCCAATAATCGAGTTCTAATTTCTTTTTAACTTACTCAAAATTTTCCCTTATCTTGTCAAAACTTTTATGTGATCTTTGATAGGTATCCGAATATTCTTTTAATAAACAAATCATTTATCTTTATATAAAATAGTTAATTATTTCCAAAACACTTTCATTAAATCGGTAATTTATCTTTAAAACAAATCGGTTAATTTACTTTAAACTCATTTATTAAATCAATTAATTAACTTTAATATTATATAAAAGATTTATTAAATTCAAATAATCATTAATTAAATGATTAATTAATCTCAAACATCATTAATTGAAATGATTAAATAATTTTAAATGTTATTAAGTAAATAATTAATTAAGTTTAATAAATTAATTGGATTGACTAAATTCAAAACTCATTGGTTAAAAAATTAGTTAAATTTAAAACAATCATTAATCAAATGATTAATTAAATTCAAATATCATTATTTAAAACAATTAATTACTTTTAAATGTCATTAATTAAAATGATTGTTAATTCCAATTATCATTAATCAAAATAATTAATAAAACTCCATTATCATTAACTCAAATAATCATTAGTTAAAACGATTAATTAAGTATAAAACATCATTAACAAAAATGATTAATTAAATCAAAAGATAACCCAATTTTAAAACATTATCTATTAAATTCGTTAATCAATCTCAAAATCATTAGTTAAAATAATTAATTATTTTAAATTATCATTAATAAAAATGATTAATGAATTTTAATATTCTATTTAGAGGAAATAGAAGCTCAAGTTCATACGACAGAGTTTTGAGGATGGAACTGAATAAATGACGATATAGCGAAATTGCTATAACGACACTTAACAAATTAAATGGAATATCAAGATTTATTTCAATTAGCCATTAATGTAACAACATACTGATGTAAATAAATAATAATGGACGAGAAACCCCTTAGGGTCTCTTTATAGATTTTCCCTGCAAAACAAAGGTTATGGATAATATATAGATAATCATATGGGTTTATTACGATCAAATTAATATGTCATCCATTTTCCAAACGGAAATTCAACCAAACGATAAATCAAACTATAATGACCCACCTTTCTGGCCCCTAGGAACGACACTTAACACATCCTCGATGTTCGTGTGTCGTTGCCCAAGTATTGGAAAGATGAATCGTCTTGGGGTTAAATAAAGAACAAAATAGAAAACCACATATGAAACTGTAAAATAGACCATAATAGTCAATAGTACATCAGGTTACTCCTTAACAGAGAGTTATCAGAGTTACAAAAAGTACTACAAATCAGCTTAGGCAGTTATAACAACCTGCCTTTACATATGCTAAAACAAAATACACTTACACAAACAAGATAATACAACGGAATAGATAACTAAGAAGATGAAAGCCTCCTGCTCGGACGCCGTCTTCAAAAAGCCCACATAGACCTGCTACTCTCGAACTACTCAAATAAAATTGAGTACCTAAGGTTTAAGGAAAACAAACAACTCGAATCAAACGATATGTCCGGTAGGAGTAAAAAAATTAAATCAATATGTGTGATTAAACACAAAAATGTCACGCCGCTGAACACGAAATGGGTTTACTCTCATATGAATCAACATCCAAACGTGAAAAATGGATAAATAATTAAACATTGCGAAGAGTGGTTGACTCTTCCCGATTAAATTAAGGAAACAAATTTAAAGGTTCGAATCAATTAAGTAAAGGAAAATCTCCAACAAATGACTAGGAAGGTGCACCACTCTTGAAGTATACCTCTAGTAATATACTTCTGAGAAGCTCATATACTCCGTGACACTTCTCGGACAATACCAAGCCGGACCCCGCCAAACCTTACCGAGTATCCGAATATTTCACATCTAATAGCGCTACCGAATCCAATCTAGATGAGATGTGAAAGTACCTTAGTGGGAGCAACCCCACATAGCTTGGCTTCCTCTCGTGCTTTGGATTTAGTCATTTACGACAAAGGATATAAATGCTCGACGGAGCAACATCGTCTTAGAATGACGATAATAAAGAAGCTGAAGTAACTGATAATTGAGAAACCAACTATCGAAGATATAAAACGACCGTATATGGAAATTAAGTCTTGTATTCTGATCACCACTCATCGAATTCAAACCGGTACTATTTCTTGGTTAACAATAATACCGGAAAAGTCAAGGTAGTGTTACCTCGAAGTCATGTCTCACGATCTTTCTTAACTTTCGAAATAGTGATAAATCTACTTCTTCGATGTTTAGTGCTAATCATACAAATAAATCGTTTCCGTACAAGTGAATCATTTTACGGAAATTAATTCATTTCCATAAACAATTCAAACTTTTCTTTTAAAAACCCGAATTCGTGCTGGACTTCACATTACAAGTATTAGCTTCAAAACACTTTGTTAAAAGAGTTTACTAACTTTAAACCATTATTATAAAGGATTTAATAACTTTCAACATCCTTACTTAATTGGATACTTGGCTTTAACTATCATTAATAAGAATAATTAATTATTTTTAAATTTCATTAATCAATTTGGTTAATTAACTTCAAAATACCCTTTAATTGAAAAGTTTAATCACCTTTAATTAACATAATTAATTAAATTAATTATTAAATTTAATCTCATTAATTTTATTAATTAATTAAATTTAGACATCATTAATTAAAATAATTAATAATAAATAAATATCATTAATTAAATTAATTAATTTAAAACATAATTAAAGAAAAGACTATTTAAATTAATTAATCAAATTTAAAAACAATTAATTGAAAGGAGTTAATTTATTTTAATCATCATTAATTAAAATGATTAATAATTTTAATCCATCATTATTAAATAATTAATTAACCTTAATCATCATTAGACAAAATGTTTAATAAATTTTAAGTATCATTAACAAAGTAATTAATTAAATTTAAACACATCATTAATAAGTTAATTAATTAAATTTAAACCCATCACTAACAAGTTATTAATTAACTTAATCCTTATTAATTAATTAATTATATTTAAAAATATTTATTAAAATAATTAATTAAATTTGAAATCATCCTTATTTAACAACTTTATTAACTTGTATAATGAAACCCAAGCTCGAGAAATAAATCAAAAAAATTTGATAAGGATATGTTTTGTCGAAAGTGCCAATATAGCGATAGTCGCTATGCGGACACTTCGACAACTAATTTCATGTCACTTTACTTTCATCTACACATCACATAACCATAAGCAAAGCATAATACAAGGTACTTTACTATTATAAAAATAAGTAGAGAACATTACTTAGAACATAATTAACTATCATCACTAATTTTTCATATTACTAACTAACTGACAAGGTGTCCACTTTTAAGCTACTAACCAACTACCAAGATGCTATCTTTTTAAAGCATAACCGGAACCAATAACCAAACACAATATCATACATAACCCATAGCAAATAACAACTAATAATATGAGCTATATATTAAAGTTAAAATCTTTTATTTGAAAAGTGAGATTTTACTCACTTAAGTGCTACAAAACGAAGTCGAATTATTGCAACTCCTTGCCTAACACTCGGTGTTCTTTCTCCTACACCAAAGCTTCAATTTTTGGGCCCTTAATGGCTAATTGAATTCGGCCAAGATGGGAATAGGCTAGGCCTAGGTGGAAATAGGGTCTCAGTGTCTTGTTTTTGAGGGGTTAAGTTATTTAGAGTGGAAATGAGCTAGTTTTAGTAATTTATTTAAGGAAAGAGTGGAAAAAGAATGTATTTTTGAATTTTTAAACTTAAGATGCATGGAAATTTTTGAAAGGAAGCTTGAGATAAGAATGATGAAGTAGGAAATGAGATAAAATGAAATAGGAAATTAGGAAATTAGTTTTTATATGAAATGCACTTAGAATATTACTAAAAGCCCTTAGAGACAATTGCCTCCATCCTTTGCATGCACCCTCACTTCTTTGTCCCCCCTCCTTCATTTTACACGAAAATAGGTGGGTCCCCTTTATTTTCTTCCAACATGCCATTAAATGCAAAGTACTTTAGTGTATAAACATGTCTTGTCATGTTTCACAAGGCATCTTTATGGAATATTTTATTTTGCTTTTCATGAAATGTTACAACACACACACAGATATATATATATATATGTGTGTGTGTGTGTGTGTTTATGTAATTAACTACATGCACACATGTATATACACATGCCCTAACTTTATTCATATGAGTGTGTCTATGACACACTAAGGTGCACAACGTTCTCCGACAACTTTTCGACACAGAAAAGTCGATAATTCGAAAAATGGTTTTCAGTCGCATTTTCTATTTTTCTTCGAACTAAATATTTTTATAAACTATTTTGAAAAACTATTTCACCATCTTTATTTATTATTTCAAAGATTTTTATTTTAGTTATAAATCCATTAATTAATTATTTAAAAATATACTAAATATCCATATTCTAAAGAGGTTAAATTACGGGTTGTTACACTCTCCCTCCTTAAAAGAATTTCGTCCCCGAAATTAATACACAAAAAGATAATCCAAATGGTATATACCATACCAAAAAATTCGTATAACAATGCAAAGCAAATATGCCATAAAAGAACGTACATAATGCATTCAAACAATAAACAACTAAGCTGACATTACATCAAGGTAAGTTTCTCTGATATGATCCTCAGTCTCCCAAGTACAATCGCGAAGGTCATCACTCCACTGAACCTTCACAAGCTTAACCACCTTGTTCCTCAATCTCCTTTCATCACGATCCACAATTTGAACTAGGTGTCGGATTATTATCAAGGTTGGTTCTATTTCTAAGTCTTTCTGAACATACGTCTCAACAATCAAAGATGGATCATGAACATGCTTTCTCGGATGAGATATATGAAAGACATTATGAACTTCTGACAATCTTTTAGATAATTCTACTCTATAGGCTAATAATCCAATTATCTCAAGGATTCTAAACTGTCCAATGAATCTGGATGCTAACTTTCCTTCCCTTTTGAATCTTATAACTTCTTTCATCTGGGAAACTTTCACAAATACCAAATCCCCGACCGCAAACTCTAAGTCCCTTCTCCGTTGATCGGCATAACTTTTTTATCGATCCTGGGCTTCTTTCATCCTTTCCTTGATCATAGCCACTTTCTCTGATGCTTCTCAAATCATCTCTGGTCCAAGAACTAAACGGTCTCCAGTCTCAAGCCAACATTAAGGTGATTTACACGACCGCCTATACAAAGCTTCATAAGGCGTCATGCTAATGCTAGCTTGGTAACTATGGTTGTAGGATAACTCTACTAAGTGAAGGTGATCTTCCCATGATCCTCCAAAATCCAAAATGCATGCTCTTAGGAGATCCTCCAATATCCAATTTACCCATTCGGTTTTTTCGTCTGTCTGCGGGTGATAGGATGTGCTCAAATTCAGCTCTGTCCCTAAAGTGGCTTGCAATGTTCCCCAAAAATGACTGATGAAGAAGGGATTTCGATCACCGACTATACTTACAAAAATTCCATGCAGTCGAACGACCTCCCTCAAATAAATTCCTACCAAAGAAGCTGCAGTTCTAGTTGACTTCATCGGAATAAAGTGGGCGCTCTTTGTTAATCGATCTATAATTACCCAAATGCCTTCATTGCCCCTTCTTGTTCTGGGCAACCCATCGATAAAGTCCATGGATACTTGCTTCCACTTCCAATTCGATATCTCCAATGGTTGGAGAAATCCAGCAATTTTCTGCTGGTCACTCTTGACCTGTTGACAAATTGCACACCGGCTCACGAAGGTCGAAATGTCCCGCTTCATCCCTTTCCACCAAAAGGTCTTCTTCATATTCTGAAACATTTTAGTTACTCCTCGGTAAATAAATTACCTTGACCGATGGCACTCTCTCAGCACTTCATGTCTAATTCCATTAACATCTAGCACACAAATCCGTCCATTCATTCACAAAATACCTCGAGAGTTCATTTGAAAACTAGAGATAGTTCCATTTTCAACATCCTTCTTAAGCTGAGCTAGAATAGGGTCTTCTTCTTGAAAATATGCAATTATCACCATTAGTGCTAGCTTAACTTCCAAATTTGCAATCGTCTCCACATTCCTACTCAACGCATCTGCAACGGAGTTTGCTTTCCCTAGGTTGTAGAGAATCTCTAGGTCATAAGACGCGAGAAACTCCAGCCATCTTTGCTGCCTTAAGTTCAAATCATTTTAGGTAAAGAGATACTTTAATGACTTATGATCCATATATAACTCAAACTTTGCACCTAAAAGATAGTGCCTCCATACCTTCAATATGAAGACTGCTGCCAAAAGCACCAAATCGTGCATAACATAATTTTTCTCATGAGGTTTCAAGTGTCGACTCGCATACGCTATTACTTTACCATCTTGCATCAAAACTGCTCCTAATCCGGTCCTACAAGCATCCGTGAAAACTGTTAGTCCTTCATTCCCATCTGGAACAGTCAATACAGGAGCACTTGTCAATTTCTCCTTTAACTCATGGAATGCTTGATCGCACTTGGGTGTCCAAATAAACTTAGCATCCTTCTTCATCAACTTTGTTAGATGAGAAGCAATCTTTGAGAAATCTTTAATAAATCTTCTACAGAAACCTGCCAATCCCAAGAAACTTCTGACCTTAGTTGCACATTCGGGTTTCTTTCAACCATGAACCGCAACTACTTTAGCTGGGTCCACTAATATGCCTTCTCTTGAAACTATGTGCCCTAGAAATCTAACTTCGGATTTCCATAAATGGCACTTAGAAAACTTTGCTCTTAAAACATGACTTCTTAAAGTACTTAGAACAATTTGAAGATGGTACTTATGCTCTTCATCCGTTTTATAATAAACGAGGATGTCATCAATGAAGACTAGAACAAACTTGTTAAGAATCCAAAAACACTCTATTCATCAAGTCCACGAAATAAGCGGGTGCGTTAGTCAATCCGAACAGCATGACTAGACACTTGTAAAAACTATTAGGGGTACGAAAAGCTGTTAAGGGTACACTCTCTTCTGCTACCCTTGGTGAAAACCAGTGGCAAGATCTAACTGAGAAAATATCCGAGCTCCGTGGAGCTGGTCAAACATGTCAACAATCCTAGGTAAAGGATACTTATTCTTGATAGTCCTCTTATTTAATTCTCAATAATCCACACATAATCTAAGAGAACCATCGGCCTTGGTAACGAACACTACTGGCGATCCCCAACTTTATGTGTTGCGTCTAATCAAACCTTTCTGCAATAAATCAAACGTTTGTTTCTCCAATTCCCTTATTTGCTTTGGAGCCAACCTTCGAGGAGGTTGTATAATCGATCTAGTTCCCAAAATCAAATCAATGCGAAACTCTACTTCCCGATGAGGGGGTAAACCTTACGCTTCTTCAAAAATATCCTTGAAGTCCCTAACGATTGGTATATTCCTTATCTCCTCTTTGGGTACTTCGAGGGAATACAAAAAAATTCTCATCAACCCCCTAGGCTCTCTGCAGCATATATCAATGCTTCTTCCTATTACATCTTTTACTACGATCACTCTTCAAACAAAGTCCAAGACAACTTTAAACTTAGATAACTAGTCCATTCCCAGTAATACTCCAAAACCCATGAACCCGAGGACAAACAAGTCAGAAAATAAAGGCCGGTCTCGATAAGAAATAGGCACATTCAAACATAAGGTGTCAAGATTGGTCGCACCCTCAATTGGGTTCGACACACAAAGAGAATTATGGAGAATAAATATTTAAGATTCAACTGGTTCATTAGGTCATATGGGATAAAACTATGGGATGCACCGGTATCAAATAACACTCTAACAGGAATATCGAAAATGGATAGTGTACCTTGCAACACCTGCTTTCCTTTTGGGTCTGTAGAAGTTGATGGTATTTCCTTAATAATGAAAGTTTGTCCCTATGATCCTTTCTTTGGAAAAGGGCACTGGTCCTTCATATGTCCATGTTTGTTGCAACTACAGCAGAGTGGTCCACTAGCCGGGTTCGGGCACTGATTTGCACCGTGGCCCATTTAGTTGCACTTATAACAAAGGATCTTGGTTAAGTCTAACTGCTTGTTCTGAGCCGGAGCTCCACCTCGAGGCTTCTTTCCCGACCACTTCTTCTTCCCATTATGCTTGAAAAATGGCTTATTAGCAACTAGTATCACCGATAAAGGTTGGGCATTAACTACTGGCACTACTCCTTTCTAAACTCCTTGCTCAATATCAAGAGCTTCAAATCTCAATGCCATACTGATCAGATTGGTAAAGGTACCGTTGAGATGATTGGTCATTTCTCGATTAAATTTTGGTCACATTCCTTTCACGATCATTTCATTCTTTTTAAGTGGCGTATCAATCAATCCTGGTCCAAAGCGGGACAATGCATTGAACCTATGCTCATATTACGCCACTGTCATCTCACCCTATTTCAAATCCATAAAACTTCTGAAAAACTGAGTCCTTCCTGCCTCTGGGATAAACTGAGGTTCAAAAACCTCTTTAAACTGCGCCCAAGAGAAATCTTCTTCTGGTGTATTCATGGTGACTGAATCCCACCAATCCATTGCTTCTTTCTGAAGCTGACGTGATGCCAACAATCTCTTTCTAGCATCTCCCAACTGAAGATCCCCGAATATCCTATCACAAGAGCGAAGCCATGTCTGAACACCCAAAATATCTTTAGTTCCATAGAAAGGCTTACCACCTAAATCAATTCCATAGAAAGGCTTACCACCTAAAGCAGTGTAATTCATGGATAAGGTCACAAAGTTCTGAGGCGGCTGAACTTGAATCACTACTTCTGTTATTGGCTCTACAATTGGCTCATTTCTAGGAGCTCTGCCATTTGTAGTCATGCTGGTTCCAGATCTCCTCCCTCTTCTTCCTCTTGTACTCATTTTCATTAACCTGGATAAGTGACAGGCATCATTAGAATACAAAGATAGGGTCAATGATGGAAAAGGGAAACTACAATAAAGGTTCTAAAACCAGACTTTTAGGGAAGAAAAGAAAATGCTCTCTCAAGATTAACTCATTCTAGGGCTCTACTCACCCTATCTCTAATGAGTTGTACCCCAATCAGGATAAGGTGTTCACCAACCGAAGCTTTGATACCAACTGTAACAACCCACCTTTCTGACCACTAGGAACGACACTTAACGCATCCTTGGAGTTTATGTGTCGTTGCCCAAGTATTGGAAAGATGAATCGTCTTGGGGTTAAATAAAGAACAGAATAGAAAACCTCACAACGAAACTGTAAAATAAACCGTAACATTCAATACTACATCAGGTTACTCCTTAACAGGGAGTTATTAGAGTTACACAAAGTACTACAAATCATCTTAGGCAGTTTTAACAACCTTCCTTTACATATGCTGAAACAAAATACACTTACACAAATAAGATAATACCGCGGAATAGATAACTAAGAAGATGAAAGCCTCTTGCTCGGACGCCGTCTTCAAAAAGCCTATATAGTCCTGTTACTCTCGAACTACTGAAATAAAATTGAGTACCCGAGAGTTTTGTGAAAAAAAACAACTCAGGTCAGACGATATGTATGGTATGAGTAAAAAAACTTAAATCAATAGGTGTGTGATTAAACACAAAAATGCGAGACCACGCCGCTGAACACGAAACGGGTTTACTCTCACATGAATCAACATCCAAACGTGGAGAATGGATAAATAATTAAACATTGCGAAGAGTGGTTGACTCTTCCCGATTAAATTAAGGAAACAAATTTGAAGGTTCGAATCAATTAAGGAAAGGAAAATCTCCAACAAATGACTAGGAAGGTGCACCACCCTTGAAGTATACCTTTAGTAATATACTTCTGAGAAGCTCATATACTCCGTGACACCTCTCGGACAATACCACGCCGGACCCCGCCAAAACTTACCGAGTATCCAAATATTTCACATCTAATAGCGCTACCAAATCCAATCTAGATGAGATGTGAAAGTACCCTAATGGGAACAACCCCACATAGCTTGGCTTCCTCTCGCGCTTTAGATTTACTCATTTCCGACAAATGATATAAATGCTCGACGGAGCAACACATCGTCTTAAAATGACGATAATAAAGAAGCTGAAGTAACTAATAGCTGAGAAACCAACTATCGAGGATATAAAACGATCATATATGGAAATTAAATCTTGTATTCTTATCGCCACTCATCGAATTCAAACATGTACTATTTCTTGGTTAACAATAATACCGGACATGTCAAGGTAGTGTTACCTTGAAGTCATGTCTCATGATAATTCTTAACTTTTGAAATAGTGACAAATTTACTTCTTCGATGTTTAGTGCTCATCATACAAATAAATTATTCCATACAAGTGAATCGTTTTAAGGAAATTAATTCATTTCCATAAACAATCCAAACTTTTCTTTTAAAAACCCAAATTCGTGATTGGGCTTCACATTACAAGTACTAGCTTCAAAAACTTTGTTAAAAGAGTTTACTAACTTCGATAACTTTCAAAATAGTGACAAATTTACTTATTCAAAACACTTTGTTAAAATAAGCGGGTGCGTTAGTCAATCCGAATACCATGACAAACCACTCGTAAAAACTATTAGGGGTATGAAAAGCTGTTAAGGGTACACTCTCTTCTGCTACCCTTAGTTGGTGAAAACCAGTGGCAAGATATAACTGAGAAAATATCCGAGCTCCATGGAGCTGGTCAAACATGTCATCAATCCTAGGTAAAGGATACTTATTATTAATAGTCCTCTTATTTAATCCTCGGTAATCCACACATAATCTAAGGGAACCATCGGCCTTGGTAACGAACACTACTGGCGATCCCTAACTTGATGTACTGTGTTTGATCAAACCTTTCTGCAATAAATCAAACATCTGTTTCTCCAATTCTCTTCTTTCCTTTGGAGCCAACCTTCGAGGAGGTTGTACAATCGGTCTAGTTCCCGAAATCAAATCAATGCGAAACTATACTTCCCGACAAGGAGGTAAACCATGCACTTCTTCAAAAATATCCTTGAAGTCCCAAACGATTGGTATATTCCTTATCTCCTCTTTGGGTACTTCGAGGGAATACAAAAAACTTCTCATCAACCCCCAAGGCTCTCTGCAGCATATATCAATGCTTCTGCCTATTACATCTTTTACTACGATCACTCTTCTAACACAGTCCAAGACAGCTTTAAACTTAGATAACTAGTCCATTCCCAATAATACTCCAAAACCCATGAACCCGAGGACAAACAAGTCAGAAAATAAAGGCCGACCTCGATAAGAAATAGGCACATTCAAATATAAGGTGTCAAGATTGGTCGCACCCCCAATTGGGTTCGACACACAAAGAGAATTATGGAGAATAACATATTTAAGATTCAACTGGTTCATTAGGTCATATGAGATAAAACTATAGGATGCACCGGTATCAAATAACACTCTAACAGGAATATCATAAATGGATAGTGTATCTTGCAACACCTGTTTTCCTTTTGGGTCTGTAGAAGTAGATGGTATTTCCTTAATAGCGAAAGTTTGTCCCTGTGATCCCTTCTTCGGAAAAGGGCACTGGTTCTTCATATGTCCATGTTTGTTGCAACTGTAGCAGAATGGTCCACCGCTGGGTTCGGGCACTGATCTGCAACGTGGCCCATTTGGTTGCACTTATAACAAAGGATCTTGGTTAAGTCTAACTGCTTGTTCTGAGCCGGAGCTCCACCTCGAGGCTTCTTTCCCGATCACTTCTTCTTCCCTTTACGCTTGAAAAATGGTTTATTAGCAACTGGTATCACCGATAAAGGTTGGTCATTAACTACTAGCACTACTCCTTTCTAAACTCCTTGCTCAATATCAAGAGCTTCAAATCTCAAAGCCATACTGATCAGGTTGGTAAAGGTACCGTTGAGATGATTGGTCATTTCTCGATGAAATTCTAGTCGCATTCCTTTCACGAACATTCATTCTTTTTAAGTGGAGTATCAATTAATCCTGGTCCAAAGCGGGACAATGCATTGAACCTATGCTCATATTACGCCACTGTCATATCACCCTGTTTCAAATCCATAAAACTTCTAAACAACTGAGTCCTTCCTGCCTCTGGGATAAACTGAGGTTCAAAAACCTCTTCAAACTGCGCCCAAGAGAAATCTTCTTCTGGTGTTCATGGTGACTGAATCCCACCAATCCATTGCTACTTTCTGAAGCTGACGTGATGCCAACAATCTCTTTCTAGCATCTCACAACTGAAGATCCCCGAATATCCTCTCGCAAGAGCGAAGCCATGTCTAAACACCCAAAATATCTTCAGTTCCATAGAAAGGCTAACCACCTAAAGCAGTGTAATTCTTGCACAAGGTCGCAAAGTTCTGAGGCGGCTGAACTTGAATCACTGCTTCTACTACCGGCTCTACAACTAGCTCATTTCTAGGAGCTCTACCATTTGTCCCCGTGCCGGTTCTAGCTCCCTCCCTCTTCTTCCTCTTGTACTCATTTTCAGTAACCTGGATAAGTGACAGGCGTCATTAGAATATAAAGATAGGGTCAATGATGGAAAAGGAAAACTGCAATGAAAGACCTAAAACCAAACTTTTAGGAAAGAAAAGGAAATGCTCTCTCAAGATTAACTCATTCTAGGGCTCTGCTCACCCTATCTCTAATTAGTTTTACCCCAGTCAGGATAAGGTGTTCACTCAACCGAAGCTCTGATACTAACTGTAACGACCCACCTTTCATACCCCTAGGAATGACACTTAACACGTCCTCGGTGTTTATGTGTCATTGCCCACGTATCGGAAAGATGAATCGTCTTGGGGTTAAATAAATAATAGAATAGAAAACCTCACAACGAAACTGTAAAATAAACCATAATAGTCAATAGTATATCAAGTTACTCCTTAACAGGGAGTTATTAGAGTTACACAAAGTACTACAAATCAGCTTAGGCAGTTTTAACAACCTTCCTTTACAGATGCTGAAACAAAAAACACTTACACAAACAAGATAATACAGTGGAATAGATAGCTAAGAAGATGAAAGCCTCCTGCTCGGACAACGTCTTCAAAAAGCCCACATAGACCTGTTACTCTCGAAATACTGAAATAAAATTGAGTACACGAGAGTTTAGGGAAAACAAACAACTCGGGTCAGACGATAAGTCTGGTATGAGTAAAAAAAATTAATCAATAGGTGTGTGATTAAACACAAAAATGTGAGACCACGCCGCTGAACATGAAACGGGTTTACTCTCACATGAATCAACATCCAAACGTGAAGAATTGATAAATAATTAAACATTGCGAAGAGTGGTTGACTCTTCTCGATTAAATTAAGGAAACAAATTTGAAGGTTCGAATCAATTAAGGAAAGGAAAATCTCCAACAAATGACTAGGAAGGTGGACCACCCTTCAAGTATACCTCTAGTAATATACTTCTGAGAAGCTCATATACTCTGTGACACTTCTCGGACAATACCAAGTCGGATCCCGCCAAACCTTACCGAGTATCCGAATATTTCACATCTAATAGCGCTACCGAATCCAATCTAGATGAGATGTGAAAGTACCCTAATGGGAACAACCCTACATAGCTTGGCTTCCACTCGCGCTTTGGATTTAGTCATTTTCGACAAAGGATATAAATGCTCGACGGAGCAACACATCATCTTAAAATGACGATAATAAAGAAGCTGAAGTAACCAATAGCTGAGAAACCAACTATCGAGGATATAAATATGGAAATTAAGTCTTGTATTCTTATCGCCACTCGTTGAATTCAAACATGTACTATTTCTTGGTTAACAATAATACCGGACATGTCAAGGTAGTGTTACCGCGAAGTTACGTCTCGTGATAATTCTTAACTTTCGAAATAGTGACAAATCTACTTCTTCGATGTTTAGTGCTAATCATACAAATAAATCGTTTCCATACAAGTGAACTATTTGAAGGAAATTAATTCATTTCCATAAACAATTCAAACTTTTCTTTTAAAAACCCAAATTCGTGCTTGGACTTCACATTACAAGTATTAGCTTCAAAACACTTTGTTAAAAGAGTTTACTAACTTTAAACCATCATTATAAAGGATTTAATAACTTTCAACATCCTTATTTAATTGGATACTTGGCATTAACTATCATTAATAAGAATAATTAATTATCTTTAAACTTCATTAATCAATTTGGTTAATTAACTTCAAAATACCCTTTAATTGAAAAGTTTAATAACCTTTAAATTAACATAATTAATTATTAAATTTAGTCTCATTAATTATATTAATTAATTAAATTTAGACATCATTAATTAAATTAATTAATAATAAATAAATATCATTTATTAAATTAATTAATTTAAAACATAATTAAAGAAAGTGTTAATTAAATTTAAATTAATTAATCAAATTTAAAAATTGTTATTGAAAGGAGTTAATTTATATTAATCATAATTAATTAAAGTGAATATTAGGCACGCATCCTTAAAACAAAACTTAATTCAAAGCGGATCCCTGTGATAAAAAGTATACTTTCTACATCCCTGTTTTTGGTTTCCGTCTATTTTTTCCCCAAATTACCCCTACGCTTCACTGTCGAGCTCCAGTTCTTCTTCTTCAGTTTCTTCTGATCAAATGAAAAACCGAGCCGAGTCTATAAACTATGAGAATCAAGAAATTAAATTGAAGACTCTACAAAATCGAAGGTTTATTTTTCGATTTAAATAAAAAACTACAATTAAATTGAAGATGAATCAAGTTTTTTTACAAAATATGAGATTATTAATAGTTGCAGTTATGAATAATTGCAACAGGTTCTTTTTTTGGATTAAATGATTTTACATGGATAATTGCTGATAAGAATGCAATTATTCTGAATATTTGCAGAAATAAATGCAATTATTGAGAATAATTGCCGATAACTATGCAGTTATTATGAATAATTGCAGAGACAGATGAGTTTAGAATTGAAATGATTTTACAAGAAAAATTGCTGATAAGAATGCAATTATTTTGAATATTTTCAAAAATAAATGCAATTATTGAGAATAATTGCTAATAAATATGCAACTATTACAAATAATTGCAGAGAAAGATAAATTTAGGATTAAAATGATTTTACATGAATAATTGCTAATAAGAATGTAATTAAGAAAGATGAATTTCGGATTGAAATAATTTTACATGAATAATTGCTGATAAGAATGCAATTATTTTGAATATTTGCAGAAATAAATGCAATTGTTTGAGAATAATTGCTGAAAACTATGCAATTATTATGAATAATTGCAGAGAAAGATGAATTTAGTATTGAAATGATTTTACAAGAAAAATTGCTGATAAGAATGCAATTATTTTGAATATTTGCAGAAATAAATGCAATTGTTTGAGAATAATTGCTGAAAACTATGCAATTATTATGAATAATTGCAGAGAAAGATGAATTTAGTATTGAAATGATTTTACAAGAAAAATTGCTGATAAGAATGCAACTATTTTGAATATTTTCAAAAATAAATGGAATTATTGAGAATAATTGCTAATAAATATGCAACTATTACAAATAATTGCAGAGAAAGATAAATTTAGGATTAAAATGATTTTACATGAATAATTGCTAATAAGAATGTAATTAAGAAAGATGAATTTCGGATTGAAATAATTTTACATGAATAATTGCTGATAAGAATGAAATTATTTTGAATATTTGCAGAAATAATGCAATTATTGAGAATAATTGCCGATAACTATGCAGTTATTATGAATAATTGCAGAGACAGATGAGTTTAGAATTGAAATGATTTTACATGAATTTAGAATTGAAATGATTACATGAATAATTGCTGATAAGAATGCAATTATTCTGAATGTTTGCAGAAATAAATGCAGTTATTGAGAATAATTGCTGATAACTATGCAATTATTATGAATAATTGCAGAGAAAGATGAATTTAGGATGAAATGATTTTACATGAATAATTGCTGATAAGAATGTAATTAATCAGAATAATTGCAGAAATAAATGCAATTATTGAGAATAATTGCCGATAACTATGCAAATATTATGAATAATTGTAAAGAATGATGAATTTAATCTTCATAATTGAACTAAAATTCTTTATTTTGTTATTTATAGTTATAAATGTCTAGTTTTGTATTGAAATGCTTTTATATGAATAGTTGCCGATGAGCATGCAATTAATCAGAATATTTACAGACATACATGCAATTATTAAAGATAATTGCAGATTTATATGCAATATTTGCAAACAATTCAGCAATTATATGCAATAATTGATGACATGCCTGCAAGTATACGCAATAGTTGCAGATAATTCAGCAAGTATATGCAATAGCTGTTGGCATTTGAAGAAAAATCGATAATGTTTAAAATTTGCAGAATTCTCCGCAAATATATGGAATAATTGCACTCTTACCTTAAATATGTTTTTTTGGTATCAACAATGGATCTCATTTTAAAGATCATCAAATTTGTGATTTTTTGATGACAACGGTATGCTGATCTGATTTTTCTACATAAAGTTATACGCGTTTGAAATGTTAAAAACGTAAAGGGTATTTTGGTCTTTCTGCGCGCGCGAATTTGAAAACAGGGACCGAAAATGTAAGTTAAGTTTGGTAAGGATTTTTTCTCTATTTTGAAACTTATCAGGGATGTGAGCCAAACTATCCCTTAATTAAAATGATTGATTAATTTTAATCCATCGTTATTAAATAATTAATTAACTTTAATCATCATTAGACAAAATGTTTAATAAATTTTAAGTATCATTAACAAAGTAATTAATTAAATTTAAACACATCATTAATAAGTTAATTAATTAAATTTAAACTCATCACTAAAAAGTTATTAATTAAGTTAATCCTTATTAATTAATTAATTAATTATATTGAAAAATCTTTATTAAAATAATTAATTAAATTTGAAATCATCCTTATTTAACAACTTTATTAACTTGTTTAACAAAACCCAAGCTCGAGAAATAAATCGAAAAATTTCGATAAGGATATGTTTTGTCGAAAGTGCCGATATAGCGATAATCGCTATACGGACACTTCAGCAACTAATTTCATGTCACTTTACTTTCATCTACACATCACATAACCACAAGCAAAGCATAATACAGGGTACTTTACTATTATAAAAATAAGTAGAGAACATTACTTAGAACATAATTAACTATCACTACTAATTTTTCATATTACTAACTAACTGATGAGGTGTCCACTTTTAAGCTACTAACCAACTACCACGATGCTATCTTTTTAAAGCACAACCCAAACCAGTAACCAAACACAATATCATACATAACCCATAGCAAATAGCAACTAATAATACGAGCTATAAATTAAAGTTAAAATCTTTTATTTGAAAAATGAGATTTTAATCACTTAAGTGCTACAAAACAAAGTCGAATTATTGCAACTCCTTGCCTAACACTCGGTGTTCCTTCTCCTACAACAAAGCTTTGATTTTTGGGCCCTTAATGGCTAATTGAATTCGGCCAAGATGGGAATGGGCTAGGCCTAGGTGGAAATAGGGTCTCAGTATCTTGTTTTTGAGGGGTTAAGTTATTTAGAGTGGAAATGAGCTAGTTTTAGTAATTTATTTAAGGAAATAGTGGAAAAAGAATGTATTTTTGGATTTTTAAACTTAAGATGCCGTGGAAATTTTTGAAAGGAAGCTTGAGATAAGAATGATGAAGTAGGAAATGAGATAAAATGAAATTGGAAATTAGGAAATTAGTTTTTATATGAAATGTACTTAGAATATTACTAAAATGCCCTTAGAGACAGTACCATCCATTCTTTGCATGCCACCTCACTTCTTTGTCCCCGCCTCCTTCATTTTACACGAAACTAGGTGGGCCCTCCTTTATTTTCTTCCAACATGTCATTAAATGCTAAGTACTTTAGTGTATAAACATGTCTTGTCATGTTTCACAAGGCATCTTTATGGAATATTCTATTTTGTTTTTCATGAAATGTTACAACACACATATATATTTATGTACTTAACTAAATGCACACATGTATATACACAGGCCCTAACTTTGTTCATATGAGTGTGTATATGACACACCAATGTGCACAACGTTCTCCGACAACTTTTCGACACTGAAAAGTCGATAATTTGAAAAACGGTTTCCGGTCGCATTTTCTATTTTTCTTCGAACTAAATATTTTTGTAAAATATTTTGAAAAACTATTTCGCCATCATTATTTATTATTTCAAAGAGTTTTATTTTAGTGATAAATCCATTAATTAATTATTTAAAAATATATTAAATATCCATATTCTAAAGAGGTTAAATTACGGGTTGTTACACAAACAATTTAATTAACATCCAAGCAATTAATAAATGTTTATAACATCATATATATGATATAATAAAATCAAATGTGATTTAAACTCACATTGGTTTTCGTTTCCGACGAAACGTCCCGATTTTGGACTAAATCCGAACGGCCGTTCGATTTTAGCCTAAATTTCCATTTTGCTCCAAATCTAACCAAACCAACTCTATCGCGTAGATCTCGACGACATAAGTCCAACGCAGAAAACGGTGTTCGAATCCGACCTCATATGAATGAGTTATTAGATTTACAATTAAACAAACTAATTAAATTCATAAATAATTTTATTAACAAACATAATTACCTCTAATTATAAAATTAATCTATCTCTCCTTCTCAAACACGCTCGTTCTCAGGCAAAACATCTCGACCACGACCAACATTCCAAATCGCGACCTCCTGGATCCATTGCTGCCGCTGATCGCGCTTGTCGTCGTCCCCACATCGCCAACCACCTCCGCCCATGCCAGCGCCGCTCGAGTCGATCCAAACCGAGCCCCAAAACCCAAGTACCTGCCCACAGACGCGGCAACTTTACACCATTGTTAACCCGCTTTTTAGCAAGGCAGCATACAGGCGGATTTAACCCAATCGACTACACGGTTATCGAGGCTGGGAAATTATGGGTTTTATTCGGATGAATGGATGGAAAACCAATTATGGATAGTAAACATGAACATGGAGTCAGGATACAGCATAGTCGATGGACAAATGACGTCGGGTACTTGGAATATGGATTTTGGGAAAGGTCGGGTTGCTTTGGGTCAGCCAAATGTTTGCTTCGAGTCACCATGTGGTTTGCTTCGGGCCAGGAAAGTGTTTACATTGGGTCATAACATGATGTACTTTGGTCAGGATAGCATTGATATTACTTCGAGTTCGGGTTCGGGTTGGCATTGGTATTGCTTTGGGTTCTACTTCGGGTCGGCACAGGCTTGACTTCGGGCTTCACTTTGGATCGGCATTGAACTATGGGTCGACATTTACTTTTGGTTGGCGTGGTGTTTACTTCGGGTTCTACTTGGGGTCGGCATGGTGTTTACTTCGGGTTCTACTTCGGGTCGCTTCGGGTCGGCATTGTTGAGTCACTTGGGATCGGCATATGATTTTCTTGGGGTCGGTATATGACTTGCTTCGGGTCCTACTTGGGGTTAGCATGGTGTTTACTTAGGGTTCTACTTGGGGTCGGCATGGTACTACTTCGGGTCGGCATAGGATGGACGAGTTGGACCCGGCAATCGTCGTGGTGGGCCCATGTAGGTGAGGAGGCCCTGTAGCTGAGATTTCACCTATAAATATAGCATGCGTGGCTTCAGAAAGGGGGATTCTCATTTTGTTTCTCTTCATCTTCCACCTAAAGGCTACTCTACCATTTTTGTTTCAGAAATTCCGAACTGAAACTGTAATCAAATTTCAGTATAATAATAAGGATTTTTCTAGAGTGGACATAGGCCGGAGTTAGCCGAACCACTATAAATTTTGTCTTTTTGACCCCTTTCAGTTTAATTTTGATTATTCTTCATATTATATCCTCTACATATACTCTATCTGTTATCTATGACCGGATATTGGTGCTTTCACTTGCAATTGGGTGTTTGTGACCAATTTTGGCGCAAACCTTTTGGTGCTTTCACTGAGAAAGCTAGCACTCAGGGATTTGGATCTTGGATTAGAAAGCTTGAGAACTCGGATTTAGGAAGCTATGGTTAAGCAATCAACAAGGAGACGGATGACAGAGAGGAGTCAGCATGAAGGAGGTCATGAGGCCTCTTCAGGAGCTAATCAGACCTCAATCTATATTACTAGAGACGAGATGGAAACGATGCTGAAAAGGTAGAAGGATTTGATACAAAACCTACTCCGACAGGTTGGACAAGCCGGAGTGCAAAACCAAGGTAATAGAATTACAGATAATGCTAGAAATGTGGATCACGAAGTTGGAGCAGCAGGAGCAGAGGAAGTTGTAACAACCCGAAATTTAACCCGTAATAATGAATTTGTTAATTAACTAAATAATAAAATAACTTTATGAAATTTTCAGAATTAAGCCACGGGAGTTTCACCTTTGTGTCCGTGGTAATTTTCTGGTCAATTTCCATATATAGAACGTCAGAATCCGAGCTAAAATGAATGAGATATGAATTAAACAGGACAAAAAAAATTATATGGCTAGGTCGACCGATCGGTCGACCTGCCTGCCATTTTTAGGGAGAAAGAGCGAACGTTCGTTCGATATTTAGCCGACTTTACACATATTTTGCATTATCTAAACTGATCTGGTCCTTCCATTCATGCATTCGATGGCCCCTATTCAGCCTATGACGTAGTTACATCCTATTCAATCCCCAAATCTAACGGTCTGAGATCCCCACTTCTACCCCTATAAATAGAACCCTAGGCCTAACACTTTTTTTCATTCTAAGATTTTCTCTAATTGGGTTCACCTATTCAGGAAGGACCCTAAGTGGAATAATTTTCCAAGGAGGAAATCGTTTTAAATAAAAATATTTAACAACCCCAAGTGGATCCATAAAGGCCCAAAGGGAAGAGTTAAGGACCAAAGGTGAGTGATTGTAATTATTTTAATTTTCTTTAAGTAATTTAAAATAATAGAGTTTCCAATAGTTGTAGTTTAACTACGATTTTTTAATAACATTTTTAGTAATTTATTCACAGTTTTTAGAATTATTTTCAGTTTATTTCTTTTAGATATTCTTTTCAGTTAATTTTAGTTTATTTCTGTTAATTATAGCTTTTCCGTTTATTTACAGTTTACTTACAGTATTTTAATTTATTTACAATTATTTATGCATTATTTACATCTTCTTACGCCTTGGATTTCCTTCTATTTTCAGTTTTCTTTTATTTCTCCTTCTTCTTCTTCGCATATGGATTAGAATAGAATTAACGCAAAATTGGATTAAATTATAAGAATCTGAAATAATGGAATATAAGATGTAAATTATAAAGACTGTAATATAATTGGAATTGGACTAAAATTATGCCTAAATATGATATTAATTGGACTGAATTAAAGAGATTGGCCTAGTTATAACTTAGAATTATAACTAAAAAGAATAAAAGAAGAAAAGAAGCTTATTTTCACACTTAGACCTTGGGTTAAGTAATAAGCATGATTACAACGTAAGTTATAAATTGATAAACTATGGGAACTATGGTAAACTATGGAAACTATGGTGCTTATTTTAAGACTTAGTATAAATTAATAAGCAATAATAGTAATTGATAAAAATAAAGGCTTATTTAGATAATTTATCTAAGTTAATAAGCAAAGATAAGAATAGGACCTGTACCAAATAGCATTCCCCTAATATTTCTATGGTTACGGCGTTTCACATAATCCTGAAGTGAGACGGGGTGCTTCACATAATCCTGAAGTGAGGTGAGGGGTACACTTATGCTTATAGTGGTAGTAAACGGTCAATCTATGGTAGTTCAAATCAAGGGGATTTGAACAAGAGGCGCAACTAGATTTTTGTTTGATAGGGACCAGTACCAACAGCATTTCCCCTATTTTTCTATGGACAGTGTTTCACATAACCCTGAAGTGAGACGAGGTGCTTCACATAATCCTGAAATGAGGCGAGGGGCACGCTTATGCTGTCTAGGGTAAATAAAAGGGCAAAAGAGGGAACAATAAGAACGCGAGCTTAGTGGTGGTCACGCGTGCGGCTTCCAATGATGGCCCATAAATCGTTATGAGTTCCAAGCGCTTAGTAAGTGTGTCTTTCGCAGACACCAAAGTCTACTGTGTAGGGAAATGTCCAGTCCATGGTAGATTCTATGGAGTAACAGGCCGATCAAAGGGTAGAATTAGGACTTCGGCCTAATCAAAGCAGCTATCAAGGACAAGTGCAAACAATCAAAGTTAACTTATCTTATTAATTGAGTACTAGTTAATTTGTATTTATTTCCAACTTTATCTCTTCTATTTCCTTTGTTTCCTTTTATATATACTAGAACTATTGAAGAGTCTATTACTTTTACTTTGCTTAAAGATTATAGTAGTTAGTATCATTCACCAGACTTTTAGTCTGACCCACTCCTCTATTTTCCCCCTTTTCCCCTCATAGGCAATCAAGGTAGAGGGCAGTAGATTGCAGTTGCTCGGAGGTTTCTTGGAGAAGATTCTGCTATGTATTTTCCTACTTTTATTTCCGTTTTCTTTCTTTGCACTAGCACTTGAGAGGGATATTTATACTCTGATTTTTGTTGAGACTATGAGTTTTTATTTCATGAGACATATTGGGTTTTGAGACATGTACGCTGTATTTGGTATTTGACTTATTTGGTTTATGAAGCAATTATGAAGTTTTTGTTTTGAATAAGTTACGGATTTGGAATGAATTCGAAATTAGATATTGACTCAGAACAGTCATGGAATTTGTTAATGATCCGGAGAGATCAAGGAATTGATTTGGCAATGGATTGGATTCAAGGTTGGATGATATGGCGATCCATGGATTATGGACTTCGGATTTTGGACTTATGGCAATACAAAACACACTTCCTATCGCAAGGTATGCTTTAGGGGGCAAAGTGTTAACCCGCCTTTTGGCAAGACAGCATACAGGCGGATTTAACCTAATCGACTGCACGGTTATCGAGGCTGGGATATTATGGGTTTGATTTGGATTATTGGATGGACAACCAATTACGGATAGTAAACATGAACATGGAGTCAGGATACAGCATAGTCGATGGACAAACGACGTCGGGTACTTGGAATATGGATTTCGGGAAAGGTCGGGTTGCTTTGGGTCAGCCAAATGGTTGCTTCGGGTCACCATGTGGTTTGCGTCAAGTCAGGAAAGTGTTTACTTTGGCTCATAACATGATGTACTTTGGTCAGGATGGCATTGGTATTACTTCGAGTTCAGCTTCAGGTCGGCATTGGTATTGCTTCGAGTTCTACTTCGGGTCGGCACGGGCTTCACTTTGGGCTTCACTTTGGATCGGCATTGAACTAGGGGTCGACATTTATTTTGGGTCGGCGTAGCCAATGCTTCGGGTCGGCATCAGGAAAACTTCGATTCGGCGTAGCTTTGGCATGGGGTCGGCATATGGAGATGGCATGGGATCGGCATATGACTTGCTTCGGGTCTTACTTAGGGTCGGCATGGTGTTTACTTCGGGTCTCTTCGGGTCGGCATTGTTGAGTCACTTAGGATCGGCATATAATTTTCTTAGGGTCGGCATATGACCTGCTTCGGGTCCTACTTGGGGTCGGCATGGTGTTTACTTCGTGTCGCTTCGGGTCGGTATTGTTGAGTCACTTGGGGTCGGCATATGATTTTCTTGGGGTCGGCATATGTCGGGTCCTACTTGGCATTGACATGATGTTTACTTCGGGTTTTACTTGGGGTCGGCTTGGTACTACTTCGAGTCGACATAGGATGGACGAGTTGGGCCCGACAATCGTCGTGGTGGGCCCATGTAGGTGAGGAGGCCCCGTAGACGAGATTTCACCTATAAATACAGCAGGTGTGGCTTCAGAAAGGGGGATTCTCATTCTGTTTCTCTTCATCTTCCATCTAAAGGCTACCCTGTCATTTTTGTTTCAGTAATTCTGGACTGTAATTGTAATCAAATTTTATCTTTTTTACTGCTTTTAGTTTAATTTTGATTATTCTTCATATTATATCCTCTACATATACTCTATTTGTGATCTGTGATCGGATATTGGTGCTTTCACTTGCAATTGGATGTTCGTGACCAATTTTGGTGCAAACAACCCTCTACACGACAAGCTACCTAAATCCGACCGTTCATCCACCTCACCTCCCTACGTCGAACAAGATCCTAGTTGGACCATTGGTTGAAATGCCTCCGTGTGGCACCGATTGATAATGGTCGTTGGATGATGGCTATTGATTTGAATTTGAAAATGAAAATAAAAAAAGAACTGCCTTTTGATAACCGTGATTTATATGGAGAATGGCATGGGTTAGGTATGGGTATGAACATGGCAAAGGCATGGGCAGATGCATGGTAAAGTATGGGCTTAAGTGTGGATGAATATAAGGAATTTATATATTATTTTATTTGTAAATATCCGATATGACATACCCAAAAATCTCGAACTCAAAACGAGATGTGTCGCCTGGCGTTCTATATATTATACCCCCATTCCGAACAGTATGGAACTAGTCTCGGGCCCTAATTCGATCGTATGCAGAATATTCCTTTTCGAACCAAATTATTATATTAAGTTTCCAAAATTAATTTCTACGCGTTTCGATCTTGCACGGCCAAATGATATATCAGATCGCCATGAAATTCGACGACATGTTATAATTCATTATTACGGATCCAATGAAACTGGTTCCTTTGAAATCCAAAACTGTACCCTTAAAGGCTAATTTCACATATTTAGATATCATTTTATATTTAATTATCGATATTTATCCGATCTATTTATATTTATAAATAAATTTACAAATTGAATTCACCAATACTATTTATTAATTAAAAGGAGTTAAATGAAATTATTAAATCCATTTAATCACGATTTAATTCATTCAAATATTTGAACATTCCATATATTTGAATTATAAGTTATTAAATTTCAAAATTCAATTATTTTAAATATTTAAAATGAATTAAACATTTAAAATCAAATGACTAGAGTTTTGGGTTGTTACATTCTCCCTCCCTCCTCCCTTAAATGAATTTCGTCCCCGAAATTCCTAAGTAAGAAAATGTTTTCAAACCCTTAAGTTTAAAACTATTAATTACAACGAGTTACTAAACTTATTATCCTTTCAAAACCAATTGGCTGGAATAGGTTCTAAATTATAACTCAAAAATCAAATTTTTGTTACCAAACATTTTCCAAAATTCTTAAAAAAAATCTAACTCTTAAGTTTTTGGAAAATTTCGCTAGCGTCTCTTTTGCACGGCTCGATCGGAACAACTACAAATTGCCTCTACGGGCTCTAAACCAATCAAAGAAACAAAAGCCAAGTGGCCTATCATATCTAGAGTATAAAATCATCAACCAATTTAATTTTTCTCAATTTATTACATGCCTTTTTGCGTTTGATTTATATTTTGGCAAGTAATTTATTATCTCTAGGCAAATGCAGGTGCGCAAGAATCAAATAGCAACCTCTTGCATACTTGTACTTACATAATCTAAAAGAAAATTAGGTTGACAAAAGCAATATGATGTAACTCTACATGCAAAAATTAGCATGATATAAATCTACATGTAACCAACAACCATATCTCAATCATATGCGATAAAATACAGAAAATATTATGTAATAGATGCTATGCATCCAATTATTTCAAATGATAATTTTAGATCTAAATACCCAGGTTTTTAAATTCAAAAATTTTATTTTCAAATTTCTCAGAGGAGAAAAATCAAAGATCAAAAATCAACGTCACAAGGACGAAATTCCTCCTAATAATGTATGGTGAAACTCTAGAATCAAAACAACATGGAGCGTCCAATGGTATTCCGATTCCTCCAAAAACATCAAATAGAGTGAATAAGTATCTTTTCTTTTCCGAAATCTTCAAAAATCTCTTTTTTCCAAATCACCGGGATTTAGGTCCTAATAACAACAATTCAAAATCCTTTTGTCTATAAATTTAAACTTTATAGACAATGGTATATGAAATCACACAACCAATCAATTCAATTAAATCAAATCAATCAAATTCCATGAAGGAATAAACTAACACTAGCAGTACATCAAATTCCATAAGGGAAAACTTATCACTTAACATTGTTTCAAAATATCAAATGACTAACAAACAAATCTCATTCAGGTTCAAAACTTTTTTGATTGTCCAAAAATATAGATAATTATCTAAGCGTACCATTTTGCTCCTTAGCATTTGGTTATTGCTTAGAAGATTATTCAAACTCACTCGGACAAAATGGAAAGTTATACTCTATATTTTATCAGTTTCTTAATTTTATTAATTTTTTTCCCTAAATCGCTTATATTTTTACTTAGTATTTTATTAAATAGTAAAATTATTTATGAATTATTTCATAATTCTCTTCACCCAAGTTTAAAAATATTTTATAAAGTCATTTCTTTATAAAAATATTAATAACTTATTCCACTTTATTTACTTGTATAATAGTCTTCTATATCCTAAGAGTACATACAAATTTTATTTTACATTTTCAAATATCTGGATAGGGATCAAATTAAATTATGGTTTCTTAAAACCAAGTCAACCAATTAACCTTTTTAACTTATAGTGTTAAAACGAATAATATTTATGGGTTGACCTAATCAACAAATAGTCTATACTACTTACATGTTTTAAACAACTATATGGTTTTAATAAAACAATGTTTATCAAAACTTTCTTATCTAATTTAAACATGTGTTGACTTATCCCGTATCTTCGCTAAGGAAAAATTCTTATTTATCAAAACAATCTCTTATTAGAAATACCTTTTGTTATGAAACCAATTCCCTTTAAGGGAACTCAAAAATTAAATACCCGATTTTTAATTTCAAAACTCATTCTTTTTAAAGCATATTGCATATATATTTATATATAATAACTTCAAACAATTTATTTATTAAAACTCACTTTGGGTTTATTTGGATTTGAACTCATTTCGATCGCACAATGATAAAGAGAATAATTTACTATGTACTCTACAATGTTCGTCTAAGCAAACATCTGATCGTCACGTAGAAGATTATTCAGATCACCACAAGACTAATCGAAACAATTTCTTGCTAATTATCCCAAAGAAAATGCATTCCATTTAAAATTTTACTTCCCAATATATTTTTACTTTCAATTACTTCCGAAAATAATACTATTTCATTTCTCAAAATTCTTTCGAAATTATTTTCAAAAATTCCGGGATTTAGATTCAAAAATTCTTTTTAACCATTTTACAAACTAAATTTATATAAAATTTCCTTTATATAAAAATCATTTCATATTATAATAACTCTTTTTATTATAATAGAATTATCTCAAATATTTATTCTCTAAATATCTTAGCCCACTATTTAGATTATATTAACAACTTTTTATTAAAGTTTAATCCTTAACCCACCGTTATTAAAGATGAATTTTTTTAACTTAACACTTTCTCTGAACACCTTATAGTCAAATTGTGAAAATTAGTTCACAAAGGGTTCGTTTTAAATCAAAGCGATAAATGCTCCAGAATAAACCGAGTACAATCAACAACTAACAAGCAACAACCAATGCTTCTTATTTTAAATTAAGCATAGCTGAACAAACAATAATTAAAATAAATAAAATATTATCACATTTAAACCAACACACTATATAACTATATAAAGTTTTGAAAATTAGTCCTTTATATATATAAAATATAATCCTAGACAAAATATTTAATTTGCCAAAATTTCAGGAATTTCAATACCATGCTTGTTGGCCATAGTCGAGTGATTAGAAACCCCTATCAATACCGTAGTGTTCCACGTCTCGATCAGAATTCATAAAAAGTCAATAGACTAATTAACATAATACGTTTTTATAACATTAACAAATACGCTCTCGAATATATAATACTCTCAAACTCATTCTAGGGTGTCGTTTACCCTATCTCTAATGAGCCAAGCACTACGAAAGTTAAGATTCTCGCTTAACCTTCAACACTGATATCATGTTGTAATGACTCATCTTTTTTACCATCGAAAGTCGACATCGAACACTACCACTGTATTCAAATGTTGTGCATCTAATCGACACAATGGCAGATTGTTAGGGTAAATAAAAAGAAAAGAACAGAGAACAGAGGAAATCAGAATCTCACAGCCAAATCGACAACATATAATATAACAAGGACAGTAGTACTGTTACTCCTAAATACTGAGTATATCAAAGTTAAAACAAACCTTATCAGTTGGACAATTATAAATTCCTGACCTTACAAATGCTGATAGGGATACTATATAATACAGCGGAAAATAAAACACTACGATAGGTGAATCTCCAACTCCCGTCCAAGATCTCCATAACACCAAAGCCAACCTGGGAAAATACTTGGTCTGGCTCAAGCATTATAAATAAATAACACCCGGATCAGTCTGGAAATACCAGCGTGCGATGTGTTGTGCAGCTAAAGACTGGTGAGGACGCTCACAAAAATATTACGAGTTGGGTCTCCCTTTGCACTTGAGAAGCATCGAGGCTCAGCTGTTGACTCGGCTTCTGGCAGTAGCAATAATAATAGCAAATATATAGCAGTAGCAGTAATAAAATTAATAATGAAGAATAAAATGAATAAATTTAATACTGCTAAATAAATATGAATAATTGATGTTTGTGGTGTGTTGTTTGCGATGTATGATGTGTGAGGGGTGCGATGTGGGATGTGTGCGATGTGTGTGATAGATATTTGATGGTTTATGGATGTTGTTGGATGTGTTGTGCATGTTTGATTATTCCTTTGATGATTAGATCACTTTATTATGTTGTGTATATGTTATTACTTGAGATATCGTTTATATTCTCACCATTAAATATAGATATAGTCTGACCCGTTTATTATTTATATAATACTCGGGTCAGTCCGAAACATTTCAGGTTCAGGGACGATGTGACCAGATTGGTTTATTGGGCTTAGTTGGAGGACGCAATATTAGTTGAATTGTATATTGTATATTTGGACTTGTGCATCTGTAAGATGTTGGATTAGATGTATTGGATTTATCCTGTATATAATTGAGAATTAATGGGAATTGACTTTTTGTATCCCACTCAGATTTATGTGATGTGTTATATTTTTATCATGCGTTGATGACTCTGTGTTCTCTATGATTTACTCATAGTGTATTGTTCTATCCTTGGGCAATACACGTGTTTATTGCTTTGTACTGAGACTGTTTACGTCGAGGTAGGTGATTTTTATATTATGAGGCGTATTCATTGTTAGTCCAAGGGAATAATCACGTGTGCTTCATCGACATCGTCTCATTCTCCGTATTACTCGACAGTATTATTCAGTAATACTCTTGAGTAATATGGGCATAGAAGTGGGGTGTTACACTCTAACCATTTAATACCTTTAAAATAGGCAGGTCCCTTTTATTTCAGACCTAACCCAAGGCAGATCACTACGTGGTTCTCCCTAATAGACATCACAAGAAATCCCATTAGGTCACTTAATATTTCTCCTAAAGGAAAGAGGCGGACCTTACAACAACCACTTAATACCTCTAAGTCCGAAGCGGACCCCTTTAAAAATTATTCCTACCGTATCAATAACGTGATTACGACCCATAACCTAAACCTTGACATCTCAAATTAGTCCGACTATTCGTAGGCACTGGTAGCCAGATTGATCGAGCAGATTTACCCTACAAAATTAAGACTAACCTCACATCAACTGGGGTTATTTATTATAGGCGATGTTTCACATCAGTCTTCAAAGTTACACTGCTGGTAGCCAGATTTAACTGATTAGGCTTTTGTGAACTTCGGACTGACCTCGCATTCATATAACTTAGTCATACTTCATATGTATACCAATTGTATATATACACTATCCTACACAATTATATACCCCTTATTACGCCTTTAATTATAGATTAATTTCCATAATTATCTTTAACTGTCATCCTAAGAAATTAATAATATTTACTACCATATTAATTCTAATCAGTACGTTCAATGCGCTATAATCGTAACGTTATTAACTTTAATAATCAATATGTTAATATTATATGTGTGTGTATACATATATATTAAACAAGACGTTAATATTATATATATATATATACACACACACGCGCGCGCGTGTGCGCGTGCGAGATTCGAATAAAATAATTCCAGTCACACGTAAAGAAAACGAAAATTAATTAAATGTCAAACTCATACAAGTCCCAAACTCCGAACAAAATATAGCTAATATCCTCAACCAACAACTGACTTGTATACAAAAAGAAATAATATCTTACTCATCTCATATATTAACATAGTACAATTTTCCTCCCATAATTCAAGGAAAATAATTCTTACAATTTAAATCTTTTATATTCTATTCAACTTTTACACATAGCACATTGAAGTGAAAAAGGATCCATACATGTTCAATTTATAGAAATAGGCGTTGCAAACTACAATATATAAAATTCATACTTTGCACACCATTTCTAACTTTATTTGTTTTTAGAACCCTTTTACCACTACAAGTGAAATCAAAAGAAATAAAGTGGAATGGATTATAAATTATTTAAATCTCAATTACAGATCTGATCCTACTATTTAAAACAAACAATTGAAATTCCAACATATTCAAAGATTGACATTTATTTTTCGGAAATTTTGGAGGTTTTGTTTTCGTTACCAAAATTTCCCAAGGCATACATCAAATCCGAATAAATATTATTCAATTACAAAAATGTGAAGAAAAAAACTTGATATTTTCATTCACAGATAATTATCTGCTTCCTAACTGGATTTGATTCCACCACACCTAATTCTCTTTCAGATCTCCCTCTTTTGGAATATACAACAAAGTGAATTGCATATATAAATTAGATTTAGAATCAGAAACTGGAGAGAAATAGAATCAGAAATCAAAATAATTAAACATCTAAATCTCTTACCTGAAAATCCTAACTGATTCTAAAATCTAAAGAAGAAGAAGAAGATGATGAGATCCGATTTATACCGTTTCCAGTTCTCTGTTAGATCTTTCACTTTTTGAATATACAACAAATGGATTGTATATAGATTAGATTTAAAATTAGAAACTAAAGAGGAGAAGGATGTAGGTATTTAATTAAATTAGGGATTAGAATTTCTTATCTGAAATCTTACTGTTTCTACAACCTGAGAGGAAAGAATTTGACAGAGCTTCGCTGTTGTTCTCAGAATTTTATGAAGAAAAGTGGGGATCCACGAATCTATTTATAGAGGTGAGAAAGAATAAGAGTCGTTGAATTTAAAAAAAAACAAATCTGGACCGTTCAGGCCTAGGGTTTTCACACCCGTAACTCCACCACCGATCAACCGCTTCCTCTTGGGCCAAGTAAGGCGTTCGACCAGTGCTTCGTTCTGGGAACTAATTTTCTTCTGTTGTTTTATATTTATTACTCTAATTAAATTATACGTTACACGTTAACTCTAATGCTTAATTAACATCAAGTAACCCTTACCATTAATTATTTAAATTCAAATTTTAAACTTTTCAAAATTCAAATATTAATTTTAAATTTAAACTCATTTGAATTATTTTAAATTCAGAAACTTCAAACGCTCATAACTTCTCCGTTTGAACTCCGATTTCAATATGTTATATATGGAAATTGATCAGAAAATCACCACGGCGCAATAGTGTAACTCCCGTGGTCAAATTCTAACATTTACAAAATTTCCATTTTTAATCTTATTTTAATTATTTAATTTCTTATTAAATTTTACGGACTGTTACACCTCCCATCTCTCAAATTTTTTAAGCTCAAATCAAATTAATTCAACTGACATTCAATAGCTGGTGGTCAACGGTTTAATGACTAGAACACTTTTGGATCAGGAATCGTTTTAAGGAGCATAATTCATCATTTCAAGGTATACTTCAAGGCATTGGAAATAAAGCACATTTCTAACTAAAATATGATCACTGATGCTTAGATTTAATGTTTTATTATATACATATATATTTTATATTGTCAATTAGATGACGATTCCGATATATAATTATATTATTACAAATTGGTTTGGTTATATGCGTGTATATACTTGTATAAAAAAAATTGTTATGTATACACCTATAATGGTACGGCTCAAAAATAAAAAAACATTTTTATTTATTTACTTAATTTAATCATATATATATATTATAAATATGCAAATATATAGTTTGTAATCTAATTACTTACATCATACTTTATATAAATATGGTTATATAATTTATATATAATTTAATATAGATAAATATGGTTATATAAATTTATATATAATTTAATATAGATATATTATATTCGGCAGTAATAAAATATTATATACATATATATTTATTTATTATTATTTAAATATTATTTAAATCATTAAATTACATAAATTAAATATACTAATATATAAATTATATAAAAATTATGTTTCACATTTTATAAAATTATATTATCACAAAATACATGCTGGATAAAAATAAAATAAAATAAACTTTTTTTTTACTATTTAAAAATATTAGTAAAACCAAAAATTAAATAATTAGTTTTAAAAATTATTTTTAAACCATAAAATTATGAAATAAATTTTCAAAGTACAAAATATCATTCAAAATTTTGCTGGAAATTTAAATTTCAAAATTATGTTTAGGAATTATTTTATATTAATATTGTAAATTAAAACTGTATAGAAATCAATTAAATAATATTTAAAAATAAAAAAATTCTGAGTCATGCTCAAGACCAGTTAAATATTTTTTATTAAAATTATTTTTGTGCATTTATTAGTATTAATCTATATTTTTAATATATTATTTTATACATTTATAAATAAGTAATTAATATATTATATATACATGCATATACATATATATACTTTTTCGTTTTTTTTAAATATTATTTATTTTATTTAATATATTTATAATTGATTTATCATATATAATGTTAATATTTCATAATTATGTTTATATATACACATACACACACATTTATTTATATAAAAATAATAATTAAAGTATGTATATATACATATTTAAAATATTTTATATATGTAAATAAAAGTATATAAGCATACATTTGGATAATATATTTGTATGGATGAGCTAACGTGTCCGTTGCGATGTAAATCCCAACATTTATATACGGACATGCTATACCTTGCACGGATTGATATTTTACACATGTACACACATATATATGTGTACATGATACACGTATATATATAACATAAATTAAATAATACTATATCATATATAAATTCAAAATAAAATAAAAGATATTATTTAAATAAAATTTAAAATTATTCTAAATAAACTAGACTTCATGGCCAAATCTAATAGGGTAATTTTTTTTTGAAATTCATCCATAACTTCTGTTGCGGGCTGTCGCAATTCCAACATTGATTAGCAAGAAATTGTTAATACAAGTTCCATCGTGTTATGCTGATAATTGACATGAACAACATCAACTCAACCATATTAGTGCAATTTCATCAAATACAACACTAATTGTTGCATCATGTAACTAAATCAGACGCTTTGGTTGCTGCAGGACGAAATTGATGTATTAAATATTTGTATGTTTTTTATCATTAATTTGAACTTGTCTTTGAATTTGCAGTAAGTATTTGAATTTTAATGCTTAATAAATATGAAATATGAAATATTTGTTGATTAAATTTATTAATTAACGATTAATGATTATTAATTATTGCAAATAAAAAAGCAATGACCAATTTTATTTATAAATCCCAAAAAAAAACTTATTTCAACTTTAAGCTTAGTTCAAAATTTATTACAAAAACAAGCCTGGTTTCACTCGGACATGATTTGTATTTGTACAATTTCAAAGCACAAGCACAAAATCCTAATTTGTGCTTACGCAATTTGAAATTGCACTAGTATAATTTTCTTTAAAAAGTGTTTTTTCACAAATTCAAATTGCAAGTGTAAAGTGTAAATTGTGGATATAAGAAGAATGGTGCTTATTTTTGTAATTAGTTTTGAACGAGACCTAAAGCCGAAATAAATTCTTTTCTCGAACCTATAAATAAAATTTGCCTAACAAAAAAATATCATACATCAGACAATACTTCATATCCAATTTCTAATCAAATTTTGTTCGCGAATGCTCTTAGTCAAAACCTTCACCTTTCTTCTAATTTGTCTCCCTTAGTCAAAATCTTCACCATACTTTCTAATTTTCAAAGAAAGTTCACTTCTGCACAATGTGATGTTCAAACACTTCAGCATCTAAACCAAAACATAATAGAAATACATATGTAACTACTATGCATTCAGTTGTATTCATGTAAAAGCTTTTATCCATGGTCTTTTTTCATGTAACTATACCTAGATTTTATCTCTGTAATCTAAACAAATATACTCATTATTTTCATAAAATATTTACTATGGAAGGATGCTAGGGTATCTGAATGAATCCAATAAGATAAGTTAGATAATTTGTAATTTTTGAATCAAAACACCCTTCTCCACACAGTTCACAACTATCATGCTAAACAAGTCTTGATCTAAATGACTAAATCAATGGGGTGCATATTAGCACTTTTTGAACCATTCAATATACTGAACTGGAGTTACTGAACTAAGTAGATCTTTTGATTTAAAGATATAAATTTACTGTTAAACTCCTCTTTTTCAACCGAGACACGTGATCCAAATCTGGTTGTCAATGCTACTGGTAAATAAACAATGAAACCGAGACAATTAATTAATTAAGAACAAACAGAACGCCTGCTTCTTGGATATATTTTTAATTAGAAGTTTGACTGGTACACTTATATTCAAATTTACATACTTCATTAGAATATTGTAGTTTAACCAAGTACAGACAAGGCCACTTGTGTTACAAGAACTACAGAGATTTCAAGTTACAGCCTTACAGGAAATTAGGCCGAAGGGCTTCTTCAGCACATGTAATAGATTTCTAAGACAACACTTCAAAATAATTGATTTTAAGGACTAAAGATAAATGATTATATTTATTTTCTGAATGAAAATGATAAAAGGATCATCATTTTTTTGAAGGAAAATGATGAATGTCCTTAAAATTAATTATTCTGAATGATGCCCTAGAATATTATTACCCTGAATCATGAAGCCCTTCAAGTGAAAATCCCCTCTTAGGATGGCTCCCTGATATAAGAGCTTCTCCAACTGTTGTACCAAAGATCCAAAAATTGGATATCTGCACCCAAAAGTTGTTCCAACAGAGGCTGGAAATTTCGACGGTGTGGAAAGCAGGAGGGAAAGTGCGGGGATATCGGATTTGTTGAGGCGTCTGTTAAACAGGCATCTGGGAGCCAGGCGCATGTTCAACAGGCGCCCCATAATGAGACGCCTGTTGAACAGGCGTCTGGCTCCCAGGCGCTTGTTGAACACACACCCTTACTTCCCCCTACACACAACGATGCCTGTTTAATAGGCGTCTGGCCTCATTTCTATTGAAGAAATGAGGCCTCCAACATTTCGGAGTGTGGAAAATCGGTTTTCCACCCTCCGAACTGTTGGAGATGCTCTAAGAACTACAGAGATTAAAAAAACTACAGAAAAATATGGTTGTTTTCGCATGTATAGTTAGCTCAACATAAGTTATGAATAAAAGCATCCAAATCTCTTTATGAGAAGATATTTTAACTCATCCATACTGGAATTTTATGGGCAGAGAGAATATTAGATTGGGTACTCAAACACATAATAGAAAAGGGAACAGCATAATTGATTATGTTGAATTCATAATCCTGGTGGTTACAAGATTAGGTAACAATAAAAGTTAAAGGAGGAGATTATTAGCTCACCAATACCAGAGGTCAAAGTTAACTCTTGCAACAAATATATAATACTTATTGAAATAGAAACTAATCATTAAAAAAACATACCTGCTACTTACATGAGCAGATGTAGACACCGGGCAATCATATAGAGAAGCAGGTCACTGAACTTTAGATGACTCAAAGTACCAAGTCCATGATTTGATAGAATCTTCGTCTTCCAAAAAAAATGAAAAAGAAAAGGCAGAACTATGAAACCAATGTAACTACTGGGAAGAAAACTAACAATTCTTGTAACAGTGGTATACAAAACTCATCGAAGAATGTAACATAATAGGTTGCTTAAAACTGCAATATTTGCATTTCTAACCTACCAAGGTACAGATTGTGTTTAACAATTTTAACTTCTATACATAGAAGAACATTGATATGATAACACACATGTGATAATAGCTATACATGAAGCTATCAACTCTCCACTGACAGTGAATAAACATGAATAATTATTCTACTATAATTATTGGGACACAATTACATCAATTCAGTTGGAGTACATGGTGATTAGAAACTAGAGACCAATCTCATACCGTTGCATATAGCATATTAAGCAAGGAATGTGTGGTGATTGCATAAAATAACCATAATAGTGGATTTGATACATGACAATAATATAAAACTTCTATTAATGTAAAGAAATGTGTGAAATTGATACCTTGTATTCCAGCAAATGAAAACCTCATCAGAGAACAGTTGCACGATCAACTACATAGCAGCAAACAACATGGGAAGAAATTTAATGTATTGAAAGTGTATCATATAAAAGGTGTTAATACAATTGGGTTTGATACTCTTTCTCATTATATATTCTCATATACATGTCATTTCTAATCTTTCATTTACACTATACTGAACATGGGATCAACACTCAAAGATTATCTGCTTCTGAACATTCTAGATATACTCGACATTGTATTATGGTCTTTCCAACTCTAAACCCGGGCACAACGGTAAAGCCAACCGTCGCATGGCTAACAGTTTTCACAACACTCTCCATAAATACAATTGAAAACTCTTTACTCCTTCCTACTTGAAATATCTCGACTTTTGGATCATATGCAAATGCCAATTTATGAAGCAACCACACCGAGCTTGCCATATCTATAAACGATTGATATAAAGGATTCAAGGGATTTAATGATCCCAATAGACTACCAGTTTCATCCCAATCACCAAAAACCGAACGCTCTGCACATTTAGTTATCAGCTGGTTATACTTCATACTACAGAACTTAGCGAAATCTCCCTCTGGATTTCTTTGTATTGGCTCCTCAAACTGATCATTAGCCAAATGCTCAATGAATGCATTCAATGACTTCTTCCGAGTAGTTTTCTCGTCGAATTCAGCCTCAACACTTTGGTACAAAATGCTACTTGAATCGAACCCATCAAACATTCCTAAGCAAATATATGATAAAATTGCATACCTCCAGTGTCCAGCTTTTGCATACTTCACACCAGGGTATATCAAATTTGCCACATAATCAAAATCTAGTGTTGATGATTTCTTCATTAATGCAATAACCAATTTACTAAACCGATGCATTTCACGACAACAATCTTTCACCAAACTATCAAACAACCCAACTGTTAGTAAATTCTCAACTGTACCAGTCTCAGTTTTCCACTTTTTAGTCATCTTTTTAAGCCTCAAATTCTCTGCCTCAACCTCCTTAATCTTCATTCTCAAACTTGCAACTTCCAAATCTTTCTTATCAATATCGGCCTGCAACCTATTGAATACAGTCTCAAATGTTCTAAGAAGAGTCTGATTCTCCTTCACCTGCGCCTCCAGAAAGCTCAAATTCTGGCTAGGGTTTACCGACCGAGGCCCAATTTCACCATTCAAATAAAAATCGTGTTTTATGTCCGATATAATTTGCAGCTGCTTAACGGCGTTAGAGTCGGCGGCCATGATAGCATCAGAATCTAAAGGCGAATGGGCGGCCTGCAGCTGAAGATAAGCGGTGCGGAATGAGGAAACGGCAGCAAAGACGGAAGAGATGACGTCGTCAGGTGTCCAGGTCGGAGGCGGGTCGGGTTTCAAGACGACGACGCGCTGACCCGTTATTATTTCTTCAGGCGCGGATGCGAGATCGAGGGCTGAGATTGTCGACGCGGTCTCGTCCACATCTTCCTCTTCTTCGGCAAAGAATTCGAATGTCTTGGCTTTGAATGCTAAGGCGAACTTAGAAATCATTGTCGAATTTTATTCTAATTTTTTTTTAGAATTTTTGAGGAAGAGAGCTTTCTCTGTTCTTTTTCTTCGGTGGAGTTAGCTGCTTGTGTATGTTAGCTTTGTATAAGTGGAGTTGACTGCTTGTTTCTGCTGCTTTTTCTTATTATTTAATCTGGAAGTCGTTAGTTGATATTGCAATTTGAGCAATTCCCATTTAGAAGGCGTTCAAAATTGGCAAAATTTGACTAAAGTCCCTATTAAGTTTCAAAATGCACCAAACATTCTTGTAAAAAAAAGTTTGAAATTAAGTCTATAGAATTAAGTTAGTGATATTCAATGAATAATTGCAAATACTTATGCAATTATATTCAAAAGTTACAGACATTTCTGTAATTATTCATTGAAAAATTGACAGAAGTTTTTGCAATTGTTCACCAATTTTAAAAAGATTGTGGAAATTTCCGCAATTATTCAGTAAAAAAATTGCGGGAATTTCCACAATCATTCACTGAATAATTGCAGACATTTATACAATTTTTGAATATAATTGCATAAATATCTGCAATTATTCATAAATGTATGCAATTATTAGGTAACTTAATTTTAAATTCCTAATTTACAATATTTTTTTTAAAGGAATTTTCGTATATTAAGTTTGATTTTAAGGATCTGAACCTAATATTCACTTTAAAATATTCGCGATTTTTTAAGTTATTATGTATATTCCTCGTGAAGTTGTTGAACAAACATTTTTTCATAAAATCGTTAATAAAAAGTGCAAATTTAATCAAGTTCTAAGCATTTATTTGTGTGTGGTTTCACATTGAACCAAAACATATCTAATCTCTTAATTAGTTTTAACAAGATCATGTAATTGTAAATGTATTTGCATCAATTATTCTTTTAGAGAAATGCTAAATACAATTTCAAATGTGTTTGTACTTTCTTTGATTGATGGAATATGTGGGTTTATTAATCATTATCTACATTTTACTATTAGCTACATTTTATTGGTAATTGTCTTTTCATCAAGTATAAAGCAAGTACAGTTAACATTGTTTTTTTTTTCAAAATAACCAAGCCAAAATGAAATTTTTAACACATTAGTTCACGACTATTACCTTTACCTACGCTTCAAATGCACAAATCAATAGTTTGATTTCAAGCAATAATAGACCGATAGCAATTCATCTCACAAAACGAGACGAGGAGACATATTTTCAAGCGAAGCAGGTCGATAAGCTATCTATTTAACTAAAAATGTAATGTGCTTTCTTCAACGGAGTCACTAATTTACATGTGAAGTAAAGGATCCTATACATACATAGGAGAGAACCTTTTATTCCCTTTCCCTGTTCACAACTTTGAATGTTGGCTTTCGTGCTAGCAAAGGCTGGCATCATATGATTGCAAAACGTGCTTTTGGTTGGGTTAGTGATAAATTGCTACTAATTTGACAACAACTATTCGAATTCAATGATTATTTACATAGTTGCATAAAATATTCATACACTGAAAAAGGAGACTATTATATTAAACTAGAGATGGCATACCAGACAATTGTCATGATAACACTCCACAATACAATAGTGGTGGCAATGCCATTATTCCAATTCCACTTCAAAAGTTAAAAAATTAAAGCACACTACACTGAGATACACCTTTTTATTACAATTTCACTGTATTTTATTGAAGAGAAATGATAAACACACTCTCATTTAGGGAAGATGGCTTGTTCTTGTCACCGATTGATCGAAAGGAATAGACAATCATTGTAAACATGCAAATGACGATTGATGGCCTCACTCTTCACCAATCAGGTGGCAATGACCAAAAGAGAGTGTGTTTAGCGTTCCTCTTTATTGAATAATTAAAATCACTGAATTTGTAGAGACGATAAGAAAGCGAAACATTTCACAAGTGATCGTCTTTTTAAAGCAAAGCATTTTATTTAACGAATGGTACCAAATACATGCTTCCAAACAACAAAAAAGGATAAGACCTTCCTTGCAAGAAATGCTTAGATGCTTCAGTTATAAACTGTTTGTATTGGTACTCTTTAACTGCTAGCTATACAAATTATAAGCTAGCCTAAATGAAGGGGAGATTAAATAAAAGCTTCTCTCAAATGGGTAGGTAACTTTAGTTCATGCTCAAACTCACCTAAAGGCGAGAAGTACTGATCAACCATATCGTTTGAGACATGCTTTAAAGTTGGAGGATCCCACTGCATTTAAAAAGAGACAGTTGCATTAAGACATTAAACACAGCAGATTAACATTAAAGTTTTTGAAATGACAGACGTCCTTGCTTGTCTACACATGTAAAAGGGAGGGTGTTTTCGCCAAATTAGACGATATAACAAAATAGATGGACTAAAATAGAAATATACTGATACCTTAGGAGCAAGGTCTTTCTCCACCAGTCGTGCCCTCACACCCTGCAAAAGGTTGAAAATTGTTAGAGCATCTTTGGCAGAGTTGGGTTTTTAGGGTGGGGAAGAAAGAAATAAGCGCTGATTTCTCTCACTGTTCCAGTAGTAAATAATAGGTTATATTTTTATTATAAAAAAAACTATAAACGGTTTTCAGAAAACCGTTTACAGATCGCTATAAACGGTTTTCTAAAAGCCATTTATAAAATTATTAACCACCAATTTTGACAAAGTTGATGCTGTTAGAGAGCTCTTAGAGCAACTATTATATTTGTTGTGCAATAAACTCACTATGCAAAAAGAAGCTCACTATGCAATAAGTAGACAAATGGAAATTTACCTCAAAGAAGTCAGGTGAGATCTCTTTAGATATTCCATGAAGAGACATTCGGTATTCACGAACAAGGCACTCGTCAAGTGTTTGATATCTGCCTTCCCTTATCTATAATAAGGACCAAAGCCAATTCAGTGTTGCAAGTTTGCAATTTAAAGTATAATACAGTAGCTGAGTTTGACTTACAGATCTCAAAGAAACCTTCAAACTCAAAGGAGACGCCTCTTTCATTTTCTTAAGTGCCGATTTACACCAATCCTCGTTTGAAATGGCTGCCTCTTCTTCCTAGTTAAACATAAACATCATACAGATCAATTTTAGCATTTTACTGAGTTCTATGTTTACGGTTTATACCAAGGGGTTAAACTTCCAAACTATGTTTACATTGAAATTTTGTATTGATTGTTTATATTAACATATTGAATTGCACAAAGGTATCTGAGTATTAATATTTTGCATTATGTCATGTCCCTGTTGGACAACATACCACCTTTACAGATAAAGCTTTAAAATAATCAGTCAAAACTTCTCAACATATTAGACCTCTTCAGTAATCTGCAAATATCTTAGACCTTGCTAATATGATCATATCTGGCAAGATATGGTGTACAAAATACTGTAAAGTCTGACTCAGATATCCTACCCAGATGAACCAAAACATGTAGGGGAAGAATATACCCTACAACTAACAGGACAGAATTTTTATGGATGCTATAAAGAAAAAACATAGTTGAAAAACTGTAGAACTAAATATACAGATACAGGCCCGGTTACAGACTTTGAAGCCTGAACCTGCTCATAATGATGGATATGAATATGCTTACATGTGTTAGTTCACTAATCATAAAATCATTCATGTATAACCAACAGGGTTGATTCAGTCGGTTGGTAGTTAACGAGATTAAAGGTCAAAGTTCGATCCTCGACATTGACACTTGTTGGCATCAATGAACCATGTTCAAAAAAAAGTCATTCTTCTTTATAAAGATAGTAAATTCTCACCAAAGCATCAATAATCTCCTCAACTGTATCTTGGCCAAAACACTTGTCGATTACTTCAAGTCTGTTTCAGGAAGACAAAAGGACAACCTTAAAGCAACTAAAAGTTGGATACATAAAACTATTAGTTAACAATAAGAACCCGCATATCTAATAAGTTTTAAAGATCTATTTGGCATTATGTCATTCCATTATAAAGTAGCAACTTATTTTTGTCCCGCTTTCCTTGCTAGCTATATTCAAAGGCGTATCTTTATTCCATGTAGGCTCATTGCTAATGTGTTGTTACCAGACCTCAAATATCATCCGACTTTTGCACCTAAGCTCATAAATCTAGGAACCATTCGATGATATACACCTTTGGCTCCTAAATTCAAGAAAACTAGTAAATTTTTCAGGTTTTTTTATACATGTTCTATCGATTGTCCCATCCTATGAGCTAAGAGTTATTATTGGCTTTGATGTAAGGAGGTTTACTAAACATTCCAAACATGATATATTGAAAACCAGAACACATTAAACTTTTATGCCACTGGCCACTAGATCAAAGGAACACATATTGAAGTTACAGTCTCACCAGCAAAATTCAGGGCAAAAACCTACAAATGGTTTTAACATATTAAACTTGTTTGGTTTGTTGTTTCCAATTTTAGATTTTTCGTATCAACCAAAATGCTTTTGGTTTACCTTTTCGGAAAACATATAATTTGGAAAATGGTTTTAACATATTAAACTGAAAATGACTTATTCTTGTTTTTCCGTCTTTGGGAAAATGTAAAAAACACAGGAAACTATCTTCTTTCTTTCTTTGCTTCCCTTTGTTGTAATGGCTAGAATTTTTTTCAATTCCTCCTCTCTCGTGTCGTTTGAAATACATATTGAAAATACAAAATTTAAAGTTCAAACCAAACAGGTCATAAGCATCTGATGACATGATGCCTTCGTTGTTTTCGGAAGTTCTCATTGGCATGTGTGTACAAGAGATGATGTAATAGACTAATGTAATGCAGTAATTGTTAGTGAAAAAGAGGGTCTTTTGAACAGTAACTTAATACTCACTCGTTCAATATCAAAGTTTCCAAAATTGGATTCAAATTGAAAAGTTCAATTGTAAATCCAAACTACATCCAAATGGTAATTTGTAGACTCAAATATTTTATGTGTGTGTGTTTATTAGTTCGGTAGGAATTTTTCTCTACGGATAATTAAATAACATTTAAGTATATGAAAGCATTGATTTTTATTTCCGCACTGATAATTTATATTTTCGAAATTGATTTGATTGTTGAATTTATACATCAAGACCTAGAGCTTAACTTTCTCTATTTTTCCTTCTTTAAATTGTGTTTCGAATGGGATTCAAGAATCACATCGTAATTGGAGAGATTCAATTTGGAATGGGAATCAAAACATAAGGTTTTAAGATTTTTTTTGTAAACAATGTTCAGTATCTTTGATATTCCAAAATACAATACGTTTTTAGATAATCCAAACCATTCAATGATTTCCATTTTCAATGTAAAAGAGTGCACACTTAACAATTTTTGAGTAATAAAAATTTTAAGCTCATTAAGTATGATATATACATTTTTGAACTCATGAATACACAATCAAGTGGAACCCAGTGCACAAGGCTCCCGCACAATAGCGGGCTCTAGAAAGGTAAATAATGTACGCAGCATTTCCCTCGCACTGCGAAGAGGCTGTTTTCGGACTCGAACCTGGGCGCGCAGTTCACCATGCGGATGACATAACCATTCACCAAGGCTCCACCTCTCATGAATACACAAACACAAAGATAAATTTGAATGGCTTGGATTATCCAACATGACAAAACTGAACATGTCTACCAAAGAAATGGAAGGAATTATGTTGCCTATGCCATGACATAGACCCAGTAAACTCATATATAAACCATGTACCATTTGAAACAGTGTTTATTGCTACACTGAAAAAGTGAATACTGAACGAGAGCTGATGTTTTGGTTTGCTGTTAAATTTTTGTTGAATGGTTAGATACATGGAGCTTAACTTGTTATGAGAAAAAATAGACAAGGAAGACATAATGAGTTTTGTAATGGTAGAGGGGTAGTGTAAGAGCAACCGAGAACCAAAAGAGTTGCGGTTGGAAGTTAATTTGGAATTAAGTAATGTTGTAAGGTTTTCTTTTCAAGAAAAAATAGAGGGAAACGGAGACAAGAAACGATGGCACTGGTATCCATGCTCATGTTAATATTCAATGCGTAAGTGCATTAAGGCATCTTCACCATCTATTGGGATAGCCTACATGTAAATAAATTTCCTTTTGCACGATAATTCATTATGTATCACTTTGTAACGAAAAAATCTCATAAATTTCAACACCACCAAATGGCTATTATTAAAAATAATCCTGAAATATGAACTTCGCTTTATCCTTTGAATGTGTGGCAAGGCTAACAAGAATAAAATGAGCGCTATGATGTTCAGGTAACGGTGCACACTATCTCGATATAAAACAAGATGAGACTAAATCATGTACTGTGTTTTGATCATGTTTGTAGGAAATAAAAATAATTGGATGTTATTATAGACAGAATGCATGAATCTGAGGGAAAAATGGGACGACAAAGACATGGACAGAAATGACAAGGAAGGATAAAATAGCTAGATATTTGAACGAGGAAATTATTCAAGCACAACTTGGAGTAACTGTTTATTCATGTATACTCAGTTTTGCCTCCAATTTATTATGATGAGGTTGAAGGACAACGACGATGAGAAATAGCACCTGAAAAAATCAATTACTCAGCAACGCATTATTTTTATGTGCGCACTTTCACAGGATTAAACTCAACATAGTTAAAAAAGATGCTGGTAGATTAGTAAATCAAACAAAATAATTGATGTTAATTCTTTTTAATAAAGCTTATAAAATTCATAAAAATCCACTACTTTTGTTGTACCAAATTGATGTAGGATCGTTTAGAAAGAATAAAGTTATGGACCCGGTTATACAAATTCAAATGAAATTCATTCCAATGTGAGTAGGTATTAACCAAAAAAGAAACCAAAATTCAAACAAAAAAAATGCTTAGCAGATAGCCAGCTAAGAGACTGCTAGAAAGGCTGGTTTATTTAACAAATCAATAATGCATTTTGATTGCTAAGCGAAAATTGAAGCAGGCCTGGTCTGTTTCAACTCATGTGATCTAGTTGGGCACGAAAGCAAATATTTTGTATTAAAACAAAGTATTTTACAGTTATCTGATACTACCTATGGATAATGCTCTTACTGTCAGGATAGACAACATCACCATATTCAGTAAGAGAAGAATCTATGACTGAGGGATCATCTGTAGCTAGCTTAGCAAGTTGCTCGTCTATCCAACTAAGCCTCTGTGGAGTGAAATTGAATAAGGAAACATACTGTGATAGTTACTGAGACAAATACAAACGGAACAGATGTAGTCTAAAAAAGAACTAACACTGCTTGTCGCAAAATGGGTTGCAAGCCCAACTGGAAGCAGATCCACTCCTTTGAGTCGTTCACCAGTTAAAGCCAAGTATTCTCCTGTACTGAGATCAGTTTAAGAACGATTGACATTCCATAAAAGAGGCTGATGATAAGATAATATGGAACATCTGGTCTGCATACAAGCCGCAAGTCATTACTTTTATCCATCCAATAATCTAATGGATAACTTTACAGATAATAGAATCTAAACCAATTTAACAGCAATTTTCATGTTCTTGTGTAGCTGGTTCTTTTAAATCCTCAGCAATACAGTCTACCTACATTTGGTGCTTGTACACAGGTCTCGGTTCGAAATTTGGATATTGACTTTGGTGGAAATGAAAGATATGACAATATGATCGTATATTTTCATTATCCAGGTTTCTGTATTTCCATGTGGATTGAGTGACAATTCAAACCTTGTATCAAGAAAACTTGTTACACTGTAATATCATATAATCACTATAACTATTAACCATCAGGATAATTTATCATTAATGCAATGATGATCTAATATACACTACTTTAGATTTCGGCTATCTCGCCGACATCTCGTTTGAGATTTTGATTTTGGGTCTCAGTGAAACAAAATGGTAAATCTCATTGAAAACTCGTTCTACCCTTATTTCGGTCGAGATATGGATATCTCGGCCAGTATTTCAGCCAAGATCCAAATCCATGATACCATGTTTTTATCCTACTGTGCCCAGTATGCATCTGAGTGTCTGCGAGCGTGCATGTGTGGAAATTTGAACCAATATTCTTATCCAGTGTGCCCAGTATACACATATATTATAGTAGAAATTTGGTTCAGATCCTTACTTTTAAGAGAATTATTTTTTGGACTCTTGTCGTTTGGCTTCTATTTTTCATATCCATGTTTTTTTGCTGCAAATTCTTACACTGCAAATATTCGTACCATAAATATTGGCACTGCAAATATTTGCACACTAGTATTCTCTTTGGAAATATGAGTAGTCATTCACCGTTCAACATTCATCATAGCTTATATTTTTTAAACGATATTTTTCTAATATTTTCTTTTAACATGTATGATTTTAAACGAGAAATAAGTTAAGGTATGCATTGCAAATGTATGCAGAAATAACATGTTGCGCTGCAAATATCGCACAGGCGACAATTTTTTAGAAATTTGAGTACCAATTTTTCACGTCTTAGATTCAACATTGATAAAATAACATTTCGATATTGATTGAAAAAAGATTAAAATATCATTTCAATGACAATTATACAAATATAAAAACAGAGATGTGACTTACATTGCCAAAAAATTGTAAGGATGTGAACCAAAATAAACTTTTAGTGTATATTTTCACAAATATGAGGTTCCTCTAGTAAAGGCCTTACCTATATGACCAGCAAGATGAGAAAGGTAAAAGGATGCCCCAGCATCGGGATGAAATCCAATATGAACTTCGGGAATTGAGAAAATCTGATTAAATATAAATATAACTGAGTAAAATCTAGAACACTAATTATATTAATATATCTATCTATTATATAAAGCAAATACTTCATCTTGTGAAGATTTTTCACAATACCCAGACTAACCTTGCATGATATTTATAAGAACCAAATTTTTCTTATTAATTCCAAAACAAAAGATCACAAACCCATTTTATTGCAATTTTCTTTTCAAGTTATACCTAGTATTAATTCATTCTCATTTGATACTGAATTAATATTCTACAAGAGAGAGAGAGAGAGAGAGAATTCTAATTTGTTACTCGCTAAAAATATTTTCTTATAAGATTTAGATTACATTACATGCATAGTCATTGCGCATGCCAAAGTATCGGTAAATATAAAGCAATACATAGTGGCATAATATATTATTGGAACACACATCATCAAGACTAGAAATTTAAATGGGTCTGTGCTAAAGTGCTTGAACCCTCTAGCCCATGACTTCTCTAGGTTTAAAGCAGAAAAGAAAATTCTTAGATACCATGACAAGAAAATACCCTACAATTATGGTGGCAATAAGTACCCACTATTTGGATTGGACAACAATGGTAATCAACTCATAATTAAAGCTTTTATGTTTATATATATGTTGTGTATGTTTGATTATGTTATAATATTCTAAAAAAAGAGAAAGGATTATAGTACCTAGCGAGCAAGCGAGCATCTTATATTGCAATCATGAATAGTAAATTTAATTAGTACATAAAACCGATAACACAATCCGGTCTTGATTTTCGTCATAATTGTGATTGAACCCCCTTAATGTTTAAAGATGTTCTCTACCTTTAGGACTCATAAGATCATAATTGTATGCAACATTTCAAAAACCATGATAGGCGCTGACTTTTCAGTTTTGTACAAGGATGGCTGAAAGATACAACTGCTATTTAGATAACAATGAGAGATGCACCTGGCTGACACCTTCAATGATATTTAAGGTTATTCGATGATGATTCCTTCTTTTCCTATCCTAATTAATTAACAAGTGAATGGCCATTGAATATAAAAGTTGAAATCAGGAAAGGCTCGCATTTGGCTATTATGGCTTGTGACGAACAAAGAAAATACACATGCAAGCTTTCTGCCTCAAAGGAATAGGCGAAGTTGCATAATTAAAAAAATTAAAAACAAAAAGCACAAAATCAAGTCTCCCACAAAATATTCAAAACAGAGAGTTTGATGAATATGAATATGATATTAGAATAGTGAAACTATCATGGAAGAAAATTGAACTCCGCATTACCAAATTTATAACTGATCATGACACTATTCACCGAAATATAGCACATACAGTGTTATCAGTTGCAATTCGAAATGTTCCAGGAATCGACACTCCTGCCCCTCCACCCATGGTAATACCATCCAGTATAGCTACCTGCAACAAAATGAACTAATAAATAATTATCCATCACAATATGGTTTACTAATGTAAGCATCACACGGATACACAGTGTGTGTGTGTGGGTTTTTTTTTTCTTCTTTTTTTTTTTGGTGTGTGTGTAAGCAGTAAGCCATTAACACCCACTATTTCCAATTTTTAAGGAACTTCCGAAAATATCTACCAACTGTAACATTAAAAGCATTTAATAGAACTTGATACTTAATAGTCAAAAACGCTATGACGCTTTTTTGGAGGCAAATGGTATGGTTACAAAAAGACAGTGAATAGCTGAAACAAAAAATTAAGCGAGTGTTTTTTACAAGCAGGCAATTAACTTATTACAGAAGCTCTGCCAATCAATGGTATATTCACCCGATTTCTGTGATCTTTTTCTCTTTTTATCTACCTGCTTTGTTTAATAAAAGAGATGAAAATAAGTTTGGATGGCTTAAGATCAAAAGTTTAGTTTTGTATCATATACATACCAATGAAAATAAATGCGATGTGAATGTGAAAGTGAGTGGTGGGGATAGAATAGCAATCACACAATGGCAACTAAGTTACTGAGCAATAGATCAAAGACATGCATTCTCAGTTGCTATAACAGAAAATACAGGGATAATGGCAACTCAATAAATTATGACACCACAAGAGAGAAAAAAAAACAAGTTCAAAATAGAGGTTCAAATCTGTTGACACTCACATGTGGCTTCAAATACGTGCCTAGAATGTAAATAAACAAGTAGAGGCTCCTGAAAAAATCCTTGCAGTTATCTAGTCTCCCTACACAATAATGATAGAGGATCAAAATCAATGTAAATTTACAAAATAAATCAAATAACATATGATGATACGTTCTGCAAAATTTCATAAATATTGCTCTCGTTAATAGATCAAAATGAAAACAGCGACCAAACTATTTATTTCAGTGATAGGCAAGCTGTTTAACAATAACTTAACTAGAATCAAAAGCTTGATGGAAGAGATATACAAGAAAGCATTAATCATATGTCAAAGATTGTATAATGTAATACACATTCACGTTAATAATAATTTAAGTTACTTAGAAAACGGTGCAATGGAGGTTCATCAAATATATCTTACTCTGAGATGCAAATCCCTTGGGATTACCCATTGAGTTAGCAAAGTAAGAGCCTACGCATAACTGAGTATGACTGATTGCTCGTCCAACAAGTGAAGTTAAGTTAGTTGTCATTGTAATGCCAATTTATCAATAACAAACCAATATAGGATATTGCTATTATATTGCCAACCTTACATTAAAACAATCAGGTTGCACAACTATTAGCTTCATTATACACCACCACCCCCCCCCCCCCAAAAAAACATGCGCGCACATCAAAGATCGAAGAAATATATTTTAAATAGGTATTATTCTGGATTGTGGGGTAACTATGATGCACCCTTCACAAATTGTTTTTAAGGTCAACATTAAGATGGTCTTTTCCATCAATATATAAGGTTATACAAGGTCGATATATTACTTTACCTGCCAAACTCCAAAAAAACAATATAGATAATGTTCTATTAATTTTTGAATGCACGTTGGTTCTCATCTGCACATGCCTTTTTAGCTATAATAAATAACATAAAGAAGGAGAAACCCTAAAGATGTTTCTGTCCAGAGCTTACGTAATAAATTATCTATAGGGGGAATTAATTTAAAGGACAAAAATTTGTATATTTTTAGCCTCAAGGACACGACCTCAATATTTTAACCACAAGGGCAAACATTCTCATAAAAATTATTCATAAGGACAAATATTCTTTTAAAATTATTCATAAGGACAAACATTCTTCCAAAACTGATACCGAACCAAAAACTGATACCTAAAAATTGATACCGATAACTACAAACTGATACCTAAAAACTATAAAAACTGATACATAAAGAAAGTTGTCCTTCAGGCTAAAATACTGAATGTCTGTCCTTGAGGCTAAAATGCTGAAAAATTTTCTCCTTGACAATAATTTCATGTTAATATCTATATACCCACAAGTCAACTAACAAATTAAGGGCAACTCCAATAGCTACAGCCCTGAAAATGCAAGGCACTGACTTTACAGGGCTGAATGCTTAATTTTCGCCGAAAAAATAGACGTCCAAAAAATGGGCTCCAAACGCTAGACACCCATTATTTTGGGCGTCCAACGTTGAGACCCATTTTCTGGGCTCTCAACCCTTTCGTGTCCATTTTTGAAAGTCCAAATGCTGGACGCCCAAAAAATAAGCGCTCGGTGTCGGTCACTCTACCCTGCTTCAGTTTTCTGAAGTGGAGCAAACCAATTTAAGCTAAATAGGGTATGTTGGCCCATGAAAATTCAGCTGAGCTCAATATTCAGCTGAATGTTTGTTGGAGATGGCCTAAAACGTGGTTATAAGATAGATGTGTAGAACAGGTCACCATAAGAAGACACATTTTTAAACATGAAAGATGCATGTTTGTATTCAAAACCTGATGAATTGTACTATCAAATCATCCTCTTAATAACGCCCTTCTACATATTGGCCCAAAATAAAACTCTCAGACAACATTTAGTTGAATATCTCTATCAGATAGATAGGCAAAGTGTGTCCACCAATAATAACGCAGTTTAAACTAAAATGTGTATACATTTATAGTTAGTTAACTAAAAGGTAAGAAATTGAAATACCAACCTTCTTTGATCAACTTATGAAGAGCAACCACATCGCCTCCGGCACAAAATGCTCTGCCACTTCCCTTTTCAAAAGTAAAAGCAACATTCAGTTATCATAAGAAATTCATAGTGAAGAAAACCAGAGAATAAAATTCCCACGACTTCGATTCAAATTTACACCCAATGTTTAGAGGACAATTTAACAAAATACTCAAAGGTTTCGGACCTTCATCATAACAAACCCAATGTCGGGATTTTCTTCCCATGAATCATAGAATTTCTTCAGCTTAGTCGCCTGCGATAAAATCAGTGAGTCAATTAATCAAACACATGATGAGCTCATACCATACTAGTATCCGAAAATCACGCGCGCGCGCACCATATTAGTATTCAAAGCATTAAGATTAGACGGTCTGTTTAGTATCGCCGAACGTGAGCAAGCTTTGCCTTCGACAAGAACCTAAACCAAACCAAAATCAATAACAGTGGATTAAAACTAAATCGGGAATACGGATTAAGAGGAAGCTAACTTGGCTTTGGAGATCGTCGTCGCTTATAGCTACGCTCGGACTTGCTGACAGATATCGGAATTGAAGCGCCGATGAAAATCGTCGAGCTAGCGTTAGCTTCCTCAGGGTTTGCATTTTTCTACTAAATGGAATCTTTGGCAAGAAGAATGGGAATGAAAGGAAACAACTGTTGTATGATTAATTTGTTCCGGCTAACAAAATAATTAAATTATGATTCTTGCTACCAAGAAAATATCCCAAAAAGATTTCAATTTTTTTGATAGGCTAATTAATACCAAATTCAATTTTTTCATTTAACTCTAAATAGCTGTGTATTTTTTTATTTTCATTGGCTATTCAGTATCATATGCCGGAAAATAGCCATCCAACTTCGATTTTCAACTAGTGTTCACCGTCATACGATGGCAACCAACCGAACAATATTTAGAGAATGTTTGATAAAACAAAATAATATATTGTATTAATAAGCACTTATACAAAATTTGTATAGTGGTTATTAGTTATGATAATTAAAAGTGTTTTTTGGGTGCCTTTAATAATACACGTCATATATGAATGGTATGAAAAGCCAATTATGTATGTATGAATAGTTAATTTGCTAAACCCTAATGTTTCTTTTATGCTATTAAAATTTTACTTGTTATTTTACCCTTTGAAATAGTGAGCATTTCATTTCGTTTATTACTTTAAAACGATAAACAAAGACGACAGAGATTTCTGCTTTTAAAGGAATGAATTTAATTTTCAAGAAATTGAAAACTACAATATGCTTTATGTTTTCCTTGAAACCAAGTGCCATTTTAGGAGCTGACGGAAAACCAGTATTGTAGAAGCTTATAAATGATAAAAACGTAGTGCAAAGCAAGCTTGAAGTTGATGGAAACCTTGTGTGAATCAAACTTGGAACAGAGATAAACCTGGTATAATGGTAATTTAGAATCGAAAGAATGTATGCTATGTGAAACAAGTTAAACATGCTCATTATTTCTACCAGGAAACTAATCAAAAAAATTGTCGCATTATGTCTTCAACATGACAAACGTATCAAATATATATGATGAATTTTGTTGTAATGAAATGATGAAATATAAGGTGCGAGATAATGTAGCAGCAAAATGTTAGAGAAGATAAAATAAATAACAAATTAATGATACATAGTGTACAACTAGTGCGAAGGGAAACAAATGGGGTGTGCAAGTATTTTTACGCTTATAGGAGCACAAAAAGAAATTAATGGGGTGACAATGGAAATAGCATAGTTAATCATATTAATTTGATTGGTTCAAAATTTATGTTGTAACAACTTGTTTAGGAGCATAATATAATAAATATAATTAAATACAATTTTGAGATTAAATTGAGAATTTTAAATAAATATATGAATTTTTGAAAATAAAATTGGGATTTTGAGAATATTGGTTGTTTTAAATTTTGAAAAATGATTTAAGTGAAGTAAACTGTGCACTATTGATAAATGAGGTTTTGAAATAAGTTTGGTTAACTAGAAATTAGAAATTATTTTGTGAGAAATTAATTAAATATTATAGTAAATATCGAATATTGAATTAGATTTCATATTAGAAGATAAAAAAATGTCGTATGGATTAAAATTGATTTAAAATTCATATATTTGATGAATAAAAAAATAAAAATGAATATATTTTGACAAATAAATAAGTATCTAAAATTATTTTCAAAGGGTGAAAATCGATTTCTAGCTATCGGAAAAAACTATTTAAGCAAAATAAAATATGAGAAAATATTTTTAGGAGTTGGAAAACATTTATACGGTTAAAACCATCTTAAAATAAGAATAAAAGTGTTAAGTAACATTTGTATTAAGTGAAACTGTATTTTTCAAGTGCAATTGAGCTTTTCGAGCAAGAATTCAAGCCCAAAACTCATACTTCTTTCTCAAACAAGAAAAGAGAATAGTAGCATCAAAAATGAATTATCTTCACTTTTGTATTTCTTCATATTCTTTTTAGTCTTCATTATCAATCTTGTAATTCTTCTTTCTAAAAGTAATAAAATCTCCTCTCTCCACTTTCTCCAAGTGGATGTACACTATCTTGCGATAGTGGAACCACTATAAATCCGTGTGTGGACTCTCTATTTACTTTCTTGTGTGATTTGCTGATTTGCTATTTTATTCTCAATTTCTGTTTGTTTTATCGCACTATAACACGATCTTATTAGTTCAGCATGTATTAGGGTTGATTTGCAATCATTTGTGTAAATTCACCCCTATAGTTTGGTATTAGAGCTTTGAAGGTTGTTGAAGCCTAGGGCTAGAAGGTGTTCGATAAAATGGCAGGACCTGGAAATGATGAGGTTGGACCTACCCAGGAATATGCACCCTACATTAGGGGTTCATATGCAGCATCAGGTTTGCGGTTGGCTATAAAGAAGTGGAACAGAGATAATGATTTTGAGAAGTGGCAATATAAGATTAAGGCGGTGTTGAGAAGAAATCATGTTCATCGGGTTGTATTTCACATAGAATCGTTACCATCAGATATCTCAGAATTGGAAAGGAAGGGGATGGAAGAATGAGCCTTTACTGCCCTTCAATTGGCCATGGGTGAGAATGTCATTCCAAAGATTAGTGGTGAAACTGCTGCTAGAGGCTTATGGAAGAAATTAGAGGATCTCTACATGAAGAAGTCGCTCATGAATAGGATGATTCTATTGTAGACTTTTTTCACATATAAGATGCGGGACGGTACGTCATTGAAAGCACATCTGAACTTCTTCGATGATTTGACGATGAAGATGAAAGCTATTGATTTGAATGTGGACGAGGAGCAAAAGGCTATGGTGGTATTGTGTTCTCTTCCTGAGCAATACACGGTTTTCACTAACAGCTCGATTTATGGAAAAAAAAACTGTTATTAGAAGATGTGAAGACAAGACTTTTAAGTGAAGAAATGAGGGATCAAATGAAGAATATAAGCGAAAGTGGAGAAGCTAGTAGTAGTCAGGGGCTGTTTGTGGAGAGAGAAAGAAAGGAGAAGAAGGAGAATAATTTTAGAGGGCGTTCCAAGTCATGGAAGCCTGGAAGTTGTTGGAGAGGTAAGTCTAGAGGCAACAGGTGTCATAATTGTAAGAAACATGGCCACTGGAAGAAAGATTTTTCAGATTTGAGGAAGAGAAATGAAGCGGATGGTTCTTCATCTATTGCAGTGGAGAAGGTTGTTTCTGATGATGTGATGATTACATCTATTTTCGATGTATCAAACCATTGGGTGCTAGATTCAAGGGCATCTTTCTATATGATGCCTAGGAAGAAGGATTTTTGTTCTTATGAAGACAAGGAGGGAAGTGCCATATTAATGGGGAATGATGCTACTTACAAGTCATTGGGAGAAGAATCAACGCGTATTCGCATATATGATGGTGTGGTGCGCACTATCACTGGAGTCCGCTATGTTCCAGGTTTAAGAAAATCTATTCTATCCTTGGGTCAGCTAGCATCTTTGGGGTGCAAGATTACGATAGAATCAGATGGCTTGAAGGTGACACGTGGTGCTCATTGATGAAAGGGATAATGGTCTGGAATCTTTACCTGCTGAAAGGATCTATAGTTTTTGGAGAGACATGTGTTGGAGTTGATAGTTCACGAGCTTTGGATGCCACCAGACTCTGGCATCCAAATTAGATCATGTTGCGGAGAAGAGTTTGAAGCTGCTTCGAAGAAGGAAGATGATCAAGGTGAAAGCTTCAACCGTTTGGAATTCTGCTAGGAGCGTGTGTTAGGGAAGCAGACAAAAGTTTCTTTCGATGTAGGTAGACATGAGTCCAAAGGAGTACTAGAGTATGTCCATACGGATGTTAGGGGACCAGTAGCTACAGCTTCTATTGGAGGAGCTAAGTATTTTATCTCTTTTATCGATGACTACTCGCAGAAGGTTTGGGTGTATATGATGAAAGCTAAGTCGGAGTCATTTGAAAAGTTTAAAACTTGGAAAGCGCTGGTAGAGAATGAAGTAGGAAGGAAGTTGAAGGTGCTAAGATCCGACAATGGCGGTGAGTTTGTTTCTAAGGAGTTCACAAATTTCTGTATACAACATGGAATTAGGAGACATTTTACTACATCCGGTGATCCGCAATCAAATGGAGTTGCTGAAAGGATGAACAGAATTCAATTGGAGAAGGCCCGTTGCTTGAGATTGACGGCGGGCTTATCTAGTGGCATTTGGGCTGAAGCTTTATCAACTGTAGCATATATTATCAATCAGATTCCGTTCTTAGCCATTGATGGGAGGATTCTTGAGGAAAGGTGGAAAGGTACATCTATACATATCAGTTTTTTTTATATATTTGGTAGCCCTATGTATGTTCACCATACAAGAAATGACAAGTTGGAGGCTAGAGCCTATCAAGGCATATTTTTGGGCTATACATAAGGTATCAAAGGGTATTGCATTTGGAACCCTGTTGATAGGAAGGTAGTGCGCTCGAGATATGTCAAATTTGATAAGTCCACTAGATTCAAGGCCAAGGAGAATCCACCTTGTTTAGTAGATTCAGAAGCTAAAAAGCCAAAGGAGATGGAAAATATTCCCACATATCAGCCTAGTAGTAGAGTCAGAGATGTAAAAGAAGATAGAGTAATTGCAGTTGTTGATACATCACATGAAGGTCCACATAATTCCTCTAGCAATGATAATGATGGTCGTGAAGCTAGAGATGATTCAGCTCAAGGTGGAGTTGACAGGAGTTTAGGCAAAGTTACACATATTCGGGCTAGCTCTAGAATTAGAAGGCCATCAAATAGGTATGGAGACTGGAGTTATGCAAACCTTAGCCTTGATGATCATTTTGATTATGCACTGCATATAGTGCAAGATGAGCCTTTCGACCTTGAAGAAGCTATGAATTCGAGTGTCAGCTCGAAATGGATGTATGCTATGGAAGAGGAGATGGATTCGTCGAAGAAGAATCAGGCTTGAGAATTGGTACCACCCCCTCAAGAAAGCCGAGCAATAGGATGCAAGTGGGTATATAAGGTGAAGGACGATGGAAGATGTTAGTCCATGAGATGATGGTTTTGATGACAACAACCTTAGAATAGATTATAAATTATAAATATTAACATTACAAGTTTAGATATATATGTATATGCAGGATCTAATCATGCAGGTATCAAGAATGAAGACTGTACAGTATAGAGATTCAAGATATAGAGATAGAAGACTCATGAGTATCAAGATTATCAAGAGTTCAAGTTTCCAAGATAAGTTATATAGTTAGGAATATTGTTAAAACTCATAGAAAGGCACTGACATCTTAAAATCTATTTTATTCGTGGAATGGAATCCACTTCGTGCTCGTTAAAGGGATGGAACCCTAAGTAGGATGGAACCTACGAAAAATCTAGTGGAACATCTTTTTGTATCCACTTACTTTTATTTCAAAATGGTTTTTCAAAATCATCTTGTTTTCGAAATGATTTCAAAACTTTCCTTTTAAAAGATTCAAAACTCTCTATCCTGATTTTATATAATTTTAGCCTCAAAAACATCTTTAATTTCAAAGTAAAATTACTCCTGATTTTAAACTGTCTTTTCAAATAATATATTTAACTTTTAAATTATTTATACTTTGATTTAAATTATAGTTAAATAATATATATATATATATATTGTTCTTTATATTTACTTATGAATTTCAACTAAAGTCAAGTATATTTATAAAGTTTAAAATAGTTTTTATATAAGATAAATGTTATTTTCAAAGAAATTCAAAACATCAAAAAGGCTATAGGATGTCGACATGCCTATAGGTACCATGTCGACATGGTGACAGTTTAATTCAAAATTCAAATTTCAAAAGAAGTGTCTATTCGCCATAACTCTTCATGATGGTCATGGCTATTGTTCTTCTATAAATAGGGGTCAGTTTCAATGAATTTTTAATCACTTTTTTCTGGTTTTCACTCCTCTTCTTCTTCCATATTTCTTATTTACAAATTACACCATTACTCTGCCGAAATCAATATCGAATCTAACTAGATAATTTCTGGTTTTGATTTACTCCACTATCTCTACAAGATCCAAGTGCTAATCTGAGTATAGACTTTTTGTAATCAATTGAGCAAGGGAAGGTGTGATTGTAGCCCTGGAAATCAATTGGGTGAACTTGTTGCCCCAAAAATCAAGTATCTCTACCCAGAGGATTGTGATTCTGGAGGGTGTACCTCGTAGCCTTGAAACCGAGGGTTGTAGTTGTAAGAATTGTTGTTGAAAGGAAATCCGTACTTGTGTTGCGAGACTGGATGTAGGGTAACTCCGAACCAGTATAAAATCCGGTGTGTTCTTTCTTTTACTGCTTTTACTTTATATTTGCATCTGTGTTTGATTCTGTGTTCATATTTGTGTCTGATTAGTGCATACATTGTTAACAAATTAAGATAAACTCAAAAAGATTAACAAATTTCTTAAAACACTATTCACCCCCCTTCTAGTGTTAATTCTAGCCTTAAGATCCTTAATCTGCATTCCTCTCATTTGGTATCGGAGCCTTGTTTTCAAAAGTTTCATTATCTGAATTTTGAAAATTTTCAAAATGGCTACTAACACTAGTATTGCTATTACCACCAACACTAGTTCATTTGTAGAAGGTCAGTCTACTGCCAGACCACCACTTTTTAATGGCAGTAACTATGCATATTGGGCATGTAGGATGAAAATATATTTACAATCTGTAGGATTAGATACTTGGAATATCACACAAACTGAATATTCTGAACCCACAACTAATTTTGCACAGTGGACCACTGAGCGAAAGACTGTTGCACAAAATAATTCTAAAGCAATGAATATTCTGTTTTGTTCACTTGAAAGAAATGAATTTAATAGAGTGTCAGTTTTTAAGTCTACATATGAAATCTGGAAAACTTTGCAAGTAACTCACGAAGGAACAAGAAAAGTTAAACAGACCAAAATTTCCATGCTCACAAATCAGTTTCAGTTATTTAAAATGAATACTAATGAGTCTATTTCAGATATGTATAGTCAATTTCAAGATATTGTGCATTCTTTAATACCTTTGGGAAAGGAATTTTCGAAAGAAGATCAAGTCAGAAAATTTTTAAATTCTCTCACTCCAGAATGGGATCAAAAGACACTTGCAATTGAAGAGGCAAATGACATCAGTACTTTAAAGATAGAAGAATTGATTGGAAATCTAATGTCGTTTGAAGTTCAAATGATCGGGAGAAGAGAAAGCAAAGCATCTGAAAAGAAATCAATGGCATTCAATGCATTAACCGACGGATCAGACTCAAACAGCGATAATGATGAAGAGATAGCATTTATGACCAGGAATTTTCGGAAATTCCTGAAGTACAGAAAATTGAATAGTTCCAAGAGAAACAACTTTAAGAATTCCAGTAATCAGACTATAGTACCAAACTTTATCAAATGCTTCAATTTTGACGAACCAGGTCATATCAAAAGAGACTGTCCGCATCCAGATAAGCAAAATCCTCCTACAAACAATGATTCTGCAAAGAAACGGAAACGTGCATTCACTGCTACTCTAGATGACTCTGACTCATCCTCCAGCGTCGATGAACAGAAGAAAGATAATTCAAATCTGTGTTTCAAATGTTTGAATTTCCCTCTACCTTTTCACTTCATTTATTTCTTTGAAAAGATACCTTTTGACCAGAGAATATGTCCTTTGAAAGTCTATTTATTCACTATCTTTTATCATATCTTTTCACTTTCATTTTCAAATTCAAACTCTCTCTTCATATCTTCAAGCTCTCTACTCTCTACTCTAATGGCTTCTTCAAGCAACCCCTCAACCATGAGAATTTCCAGAAAAATCAAAGAGCAATTATTCAATGATCCAGAGGCAATTAAAGCATACATCAATTATGCTAATTGTGCCAAAGTCCATTCCAGAAAATTTGCTATTTTTCAAGATTTTTCTTCTTATGAAATTGATTCTCTTTTTGCAAACAATGGTGTTTTAAGTCTTATTGACTCTTCTCAAAATGATTTTGTTTGCTATCCTAATCTTGTCAAAATCTTCTATGCTAATTTAAACCGTGGTTTTTATATTGGAAATGAGAATGAAATTTGGAGTAGTGTCAAAGGCACTCAAATTGTTTTAAATTGTGATCTTTTGGGTACCATTCTCAATTGCAAAAGCACGGGAATGGATCTTTCTAGTTTTCAAATCGATGAACATGATCGTGAGACATTTCATCATATTTTTGAAGGAGATGAAAACTTTGAATTTAAAAACCGAAACTTTCATCCTAAAGCAAGAATCGTCAATCTTCTTTTACAACATACTTTAACCCCAAGATCGGGAAATTTTAACAATCCTACTTCAAAAGTGTGCAAAGCACTTTTTGCTATTTTCGGAAATTATGATATCAATTGGGCGCAAGTTATTTTGGATGAACTTCGTCCTAAAAATTTTGAAATGGGAGAAAACACTTTATATTATGGAATTTACCTTACTCGGATTTTCAACTATTTTGGAGTAAATTTCAAAGGAGAAGAATTTATTTCAAGAAAAGTTTTAATATCTGAAACATTTCTCTCATGAAAATCCAATATGTTTTTCAACCTTATGAGACTCTTGCCGAAAAGGAAGTGCGTTTGGCTCATGAAGAAATGGAAGAGGAAGAAGAAGAAGAAGAAAGGGATGAAATGGAAATAGAAGAAGAAGAAGAATGTGAAACATCCCTAGAAAGTATTGAATATCCCTCCAATCCTTCCAACAAAACCCTTCTTAAAAACCAAAAGATAATTGTGGAGAATCAACGGATTATAAAACGATCTGTTAGTAAGAAGTTGGATAACATTTCTTCGAAGATGAACAAGTTCTTTTCAAAAGTCAGCAAGAAACTTGGACTATCTTCATCATCCTCATCTTCTAACTAGTTTTATCTTTTAGTATCTTATTGTATTTGTCTTTGTTTGTTTTTTCGAATGTTCATGTAGTTCATTATGCTTAATCTTTGTATTATCGTAATGAAATGAAATTTCCTTTCTGTTATCTATCTTATCTTATCTCTAGAATAAATGTTAGTATATTATATAAATATATACATATACGCAATTATTCACAAAATCAAAGTTGTCATAAATTTTCACTAACCCATGTCGATATCCCCTAGAAGACCATGTCGACATGTACTGATCAGAAGTGATTATTGATTTTGAATTTGAAATTTGAATAACTACCAAATGTCTATTCATTTCAAACGAATATCTACACCTATATATACCTTTTTCTTCCAGAAATCTTCACTGAAATTTATTTCTCATTATCTATATCCTTCATTTCTTTCTCTAAATCAATTATGGCCAATCCTATTCACAATCTATCTGAAAACCTTAAAGAAACACTCAATTCATTCAAGAATATCCTCTCTTTTATTCTACGAAACCAGCGTCACTTAGAATTGAGTCAAATGCAGATGATCAAGGAACAAGAGAAACACTTTGATGCAATACGATGGATGATCTCATCTCTACACAAGGATGATAATGAAGCACGTCCTCCTATCTCTCTCACCAATGACAATGAGAATTGGGATGCAATTAAAGCCGCTCCTATATTTGGAGAAGATGGATGGGTATATGTTCCTCGTAACGTTTAATTTTCTTTCTTTCTTTGATTTGTTTGAATTAATTTGTTTGATTTAATTTGGTTTGAATTGATATTTTGTGTGGATTGATTTTATTTGGTTTGAAGTTTGGTGTGTAAAACATATATATATACACTAAAATGAATAAAGTCTTTAATTAAGTTATTATGCTCATAAGTATCATTATTTCTTAATCTATATATTATATATTCCGTTGTATAGTTTATCAATGCAGGTACTAAAGTCCAAGAATAAGGGGGAGTAAGTTTTTTGTTGATGACAAAGGGGGAGAAGTATAAAATAGGGTAGTTAGGCATAGATTAAGGGGGAGTTGTTAGTTTTAGTGGGAGTTATTAGGATAGAAGGAATATTTTATAAACAAAGGTTGTCATCATCAAAAAGGGGGAGATTGTTAGTCCATGAGATGATGGTTTTGATGACAACAACCTTAGAATAGATTATAAATTATAAATATTAACATTACAAGTTTAGATATATATGTATATGCAGGATCTAACCATGCGGGTATCAAGAATGAAGACTGTACAGTATAGAGATTCAAGATATAGAGATAGAAGACTCATGAGTATCAAGATTTTCAAGAGTTCAAGTTTCTAAGATAAGTTATATAGTTAGGAATATTGTTAAAACTCATAGAAAGGCACTGACATCTTAAAATCTATTTTATTCGTGGAATGGAATCCACTTCGTGCTCGTTAAAGGGATGGAACCCTAAGTAGGATGGAACCTACGAAAAATCTAGTGGAACATCTTTTTGTATCCACTTACTTTTACTTCAAAATGATTTTTCAAAATCATCTTGTTTTCGAAATGATTTCAAAACTTTCCTTTTAAAAGATTCAAAACTCTCTATCCTGATTTTATATAATTTTACCCTAAATAACATCTTTAATTTCAAAGTAAAATTACTCCTGATTTTAAACTGTCTTTTCAAATAATATATTTAACTTTTAAATTATTTATACTTTGATTTAAATTATAGTTAAATAATATATATATATTGTTCTTTATATTTACTTATGAATTTCAACTAAAGTCAAGTATATTTATAAAGTTTAAAATAGTTTTTATATTAGATAAATGTTATTTTCAAAGAAATTCAAAACATCAAAAAGGCTGCGGGATGTCGACATGCCTATAGGTACCATGTCAACATGGTGATAGTTTAATTCAAAATTCAAATTTCAAAAGAAGTGTCTATTCGCGATAACTCTTCATGAATGGTCATGGTTGTTGTTCTTCTATAAATAGGGGTCAGTTTCAACGAATTTTTAATCACTTTTTTCTGGTTTTCACTCCTCTTCTTCTTCCACATTTCTTATTTACAAATTACACCATTACTCTGCCGAAATCAATATCGAATCTAACTAGATAATTTCTGGTTTTGATTATCTCCACGATCTCAACAAGATCCAAGTGCTAATCTGAGTTATAGACTTTTTGTAATCAATTGAGCGAGAGAAGGTGTGATTGTAGCCCTGGAAATCTATTGGGTGAACTTGTTTCCTCGGAAATCAAGTATCTCTACCCAGAGGATTGTGATTCTGGAGGGTGTACCTCATAGCCATGAAACCGAGGGTTGTACTTGTAAGAATTGTTGTTGAAAGGAAATCCTTACTTGTGTTGCGGGACTGGATGTAGGGTAACTCCGAACCAGTATAAAATCCGGTGTGTTCTTTCCTTTACTGCTTTTACTTTATATTTGCATCTGTGTTTGATTCTGTGTTCATATCTGTGTCTGATTAGTGCATACATTGTTAACAAATTAAGATAAACTCAAAAAGAATAACAAATTTCTTAAAACACTATTCACCTCCTTCTAGTGTTAATTCTAGCCTTAAGATCCTTAATCCGCATTCCTCTCATTTGGTATCGGAGCCTTGTTTTCAAAAGTTTCATTATCTGAATTTTGAAAAATTTCAAAATGGCTACTAATACTAGTACTGCTATTACCACCAACACTAGTTCATTTGTAGAAGGTCAGTCTACTGCCAGACCACCACTTTTTAATGGCAGTAATTATGCATATTGGGCATGTAGGATGAAAATATATTTACAATCTGTAGGATTAGATACTTGGAATATCACACAAACTGAATATTCTGAACCCACAACTAATTTTGCACAGTGGACCACTGAGCAAAAGACTGTTGCACAAAATAATTCTAAAGCAATGAATATTCTATTTTGTTCACTTGAAAGAAATGAATTTAATAGAGTGTCAGTTTGTAAGTCTGCATATGAAATCTGGAAAACTTTGCAAGTAACTCACGAAGGAACAAGCAAAGTTAAACAGACCAAAATTTCCATGCTCACAAATCAGTTTCAGTTATTTAAAATGAATACTAATGAGTCAATTTCAGATATGTATAGTCGATTTCAAGATATTGTGCATTCTTTAATATCTTTGGGAAAGGAATTTTCGGAAGAAGATCAAGTCAGAAAATTTTTAAATTCTCACTCCAGAATGGGATCAAAAGACACTTGCAATTGAAGAGGCAAATGACATCAATACTTTAAAGATAGAAGAATTGATTGGAAATCTAATGTCGTTTGAAGTTCAAATGATCGGGAGAAGAGAAAGCAAAGCATCTAAAAAGAAATCAATGGCATTCAATGCATTAACCGACGGATCAGACTCAAACAGTGATAATGATGAAGAGATAGCATTTATGACCAGGAATTTTCGGAAATTCCTGAAGTACAGAAAATTGAATAGTTCCAAGAGAAACAACTTTAAGAATTCTGGTAATCAGACTACAGTACCAAACTTTATCAAATGCTTCAATTGTGACGAACCAGGTCATATCAAAAGAGACTGTCCGCATCCAGATAAGCAAAACCCTCCTACAAACAATGATTCTGCAAAGAAACGGAAACGTGCATTCACTGCTACTCTAGATGACTCTGACTCATCCTCCAGCGTCGATGAACAGAAGAAAGATAATTCAAATCTGTGTTTCATAGAAATTCTCGAATTAGTCGATACCAAAGACATGGACTTTGAAAAAGGTACACGTTTACAATACATAGGCTGAAATTGCATGCTTGAATTGATTGATTGGTTGTTTTTGAATTGATTAATTGATTGATTGATTTTGAATTGATATGTTGTTTGAATTTTAAAAGTTATTTTCTATTTTTTACTATTATTTTTATTATTTTTGACTCATTCTGAAATATATTATAAGTACAATAATATTTCAGAAATATAGACATTAATAATAATATTTATATATATGTATATTAGATAACTTAGGAAAAATCATGTCATGAAAATTCAAAGCCACGTGTCGACATGGCCCCTACCATGTTGTCGACATGCCTACCTTAATTTGAATTTCAAATTATGAATTCAAATGTTTGAATTTCCCTCCACCTTTTCACTTCATTTATTTCTCTGAAAAGATACCTTTTGACCAGAGAATATGTCCTATGAAAGTCTATTTATTCACTATCTTTTATCATATCTTTTCACTTTCATTTTCAAATTCAAACTCTCTCTTCATATCTTCAAGCTCTCTACTCTCTACTCTAATGGCTTCTTCAAGCAACCCCTCAACCATGAGAATTTCCAGAAAAATCAAAGAGTAATTATTCAATGCATACATCAATTATGCTAATTGTGCCAAAGTCCATTCCGGAAAATTTGCTATTTTTCAAGATTTTTCTTCTTATGAAATTGATTCTCTTTTTGCAAACAATGGTGTTTTAAGTCTTATTGACTCTTCTCAAAATGATTTTGTTTGCTATCCTAATCTTGTCAAAATCTTCTATGCTAATTTAAACCGTGGTTTTTATATTGGAAATGAGAATGAAATTTGGAGTAGTGTCAAAGGCACTCAAATTGTTTTAAATTGTGATCTTTTGGGTACCATTCTCAATTGCAAAAGCACGGGAATGGATCTTTCTAGTTTTCAAATCGATGAACATGATCGTGAGACATTTCATCATATTTTTGAAGGAGATGAAAACTTTGAATTTAAAAACCGAAACTTTCATCCTAAAGTAAGAATTGTCAATCTTCTTTTACAACATACTTTGACCCCAAGATCGGGAAATTTTAACAATCCTACTTCAAAAGTGTGCAAAGCACTTTTTGCTATTTTCGGAAATTATGATATCAATTGGGCGTAAGTTATTTTGGATGAACTTCGTCCTAAAAATTTTGAAATGGGAGAAAACAATTTATATCATGGAATTTACCTTACTCGAATTTTCAACTATTTTGGAGTAAATTTCAAAGGAGAAGAATTTATTTCAAGAAAAGTTTTTAATATCTCAAACATTTCTCTCATGAAAATCCCATATGTTTTTCAATCTTATGAGACTCTTACCGAAAAGGAAGAGCGTTTGGCTCATGAAGAAATGGAAGAGGAAGAAGAAGAAGAAGAAAGGGATGAAATGGAAATAGAAGAAGAAGAAGAATGTGAAACATCCCTAGAAAGTATTGAATATCCCTCCAATCATTCCAACAAAACCCTTCTTAAAAACCAAAAGATAATTGTGGAGAATCAACGGATTATAAAACGATCTGTTAGTAAGAAGTTGGATAACATTTCTTCGAAGATGAACAAGTTCTTTTCAAAAGTCAGCAAGAAACTTGGACTATCTTCATCATCCTCATCTTCTAACTAGTTTTATCTTTTAGTATCTTATTGTATTTGTCTTTGTTTGTTTTTTCGAATGTTCATGTAGTTCATTATGCTTAATCTTTGTATTATCGTAATGAAATGAAATTTCCTTTCTGTTATCTATCTTATCTTATCTCTAGAATAAATGTTAGTATATTATATAAATATATACATATACGCAATTATTCACAAAATCAAAGTTGTCATAAATTTTCACTAACCCATGTCGACATCCCCTAGAAGACCATGTCGACATGTACTGATCAGAAGTGATTATTGATTTTGAATTTGAAATTTGAATAACTACCAAATGTCTATTCATTTCAAACGAATTTCTACACCTATATATACCTTTTTCTTCCAGAAATCTTCACTGAAATTTATTTCTCATTATCTATATCCTTCATTTCTTTCTCTAAATCAATTATGGCCAATCCTATTCACAATCTATTTGAAAATCTTGAAGAAACACTCAATTCATTCAAGAATATCCTCTCTTTTATTCTACGAAACCAGCGTCACTTAGAATTGAGTCAAATGCAGATGATCAAGGAACAAGAGAAACACTTTGATGCAATACGATGGATGATCTCATCTCTACACAAGGATGATAATGAAGCACGTCCTCCTGTCTCTCTCACTAATGACAATGAGAATTGGGATGCAATTAAAGCAGACCCTATATTTGGAGAAGATGGATGGGTAGATGTTCCTCGTAACGTTTAATTTTCTTTCTTTGTTTGATTTGTTTGAATTAATTTGTTTTATTTAATTTGGTTTGAATTGATACTTTGTGTGGATTGATTTTATTTGGTTTGAAGTTTGGTGTGTCAAACATATATATATATATATACACTAAAATGAATAAAGTCTTTAATTAAGTTATTATGCTCATAAGTATCATTATTTCTTAATCTATATATTATATATTTCGTTGTATAGTTTATCAATGCAAGTACTGAAGTCCAAGAATAAGGGGGAGTAAGTTTTTTGTTGATGACAAAGGGGGAGAAGTATAAAATAGGGTAGTTAGGCATAGATTAAGGGGGAGTTGTTAGTTTTAGGGGGAGTTATTAGGATAGAAGGAATATTTTATAAACAAAGGTTGTCATCATCAAAAAGGGGGAGATTGTTAGTCCATGAGATGATGGTTTTGATGACAACAACCTTAGAATAGATTATAAAATATAAATACTAACATTACAAGTTTAGATATATACGTATATGCAGGATCTAACCATGTAGGTATCAAGAATGAAGACTGTACAGTATAGAGATTCAAGATATAGAGATAGAAGACTCATGAGTATCAAGATTATCAAGAGTTCAAGTTTCCAAGATAAGCTATATAGTTAAGAATATTGTTAAAACTCATAGAAAGGCACTGACATCTTAAAATCTATTTTATTTGTGGAATGGAATCCACTTCGTGCTCGTTAAAGGGATGGAACCCTAAGTAGGATGGAACCTACGAAAAATCTAGTGGAACATCTTTTTGTATCCACTTACTTTTATTTCAAAATGATTTTTCAAAATCATCTTGTTTTCGAAATGATTTCAAAACTTTCCTTTTAAAAGATTCAAAACTCTCTATCCTGATTTTATATAATTTTAGCCTCAAAAACATCTTTAATTTCAAAGTAAAATTACTCCTAATTTTAAACTGTCTTTTCAAATAATATATTTAACTTTTAAATTATTTATACTTTGATTTAAATTATAGTTAAATAATATATATATATATATATATATATATATATTGTTCTTTATATTTACTTATGAATTTCAACTAAAGTCAAGTATATTTATAAAGTTTAAAATAGTTTTTATATAAGATAAATGTTATTTTCAAAGAAATTCAAAACATCAAAAAGGCTGTGGGATGTCAACATGCCTATAGGTACCATGTCGACATGGTGACAGTTTAATTCAAAATTCAAATTTCAAAAGAAGTGTCTATTCGTCAGAACTCTTCATGAATGGTCATGGCTGTTGTTCTTCTATAAATATGGGTCAGTTTCAACAAATTTTTAATCAATTTTTTCTGGTTTTCACTCCTCTTCTTCTTCCACATTTCTTATTTACAAATTACACCATTACTCTGTCGAAATCAATATCGAATCTAACTAGATAATTTCTGGTTTTGATTCTCTCCACTATCTCTACAAGATCCAAGTGCTAATCTGAGTTATAGAATTTTTGTAATCAATTGAGCGAGAGAAGGTGTGATTGTAGCCCTGGAAATCAATTGGGTGAACTTGTTGCCTCGGAAATCAAGTATCCCTACCCAGAGGATTGTGATTCTGGAGGGTGTACCTCGTAGCCATGAAACCGAGGGTTGTAGTTGTAAGAATTGTTGTTGAAAGGAAATCCGTACTTGTGTTGCGGGACTGGATGTAGGGTAACTCCGAACCAGTATAAAATCCGGTGTGTTCTTTCCTTTACTGCTTTTACTTTATATTTGCATCTGTGTTTGATTCTGTGTTCATAATTGTGTCTGATTAGTGCATACATTGTTAACAAATTAAGATAAACTCAAAAAGATTAACAAATTTCTTAAAACACTATTCACCCCCTTCTAGTGTTAATTCTAGCCTTAAGATCCTTAATCCGCATTCCTCTCATTTGGTATTAGAGCCTTGTTTTCAAAAGTTTCATTATCTGAATTTTGAAAAATTTCAAAATAGCGACTAACACTAGTACTGCTATTTCCACCAACACTAGTTCATTTGTAGAAGGTCAGTCTACTGCCAGACCACCACTTTTTAATGGCAGTAACTATGCATATTGGGCATGTAGGATGAAAATATATTTACAATCTGTAGGATTAGATACTTGGAATATCACACAAACTGAATATTCTGAACCCACAACTAATTTTGCACAGTGGACCACTGAGCAAAAGACTATTGCACAAAATAATTCTAAAGCAATGAATATTCTGTTTTGTTCACTTGAAAGAAATGAATTTAATAGAGTGTCAGTTCGTAAGTCTGCATATGAAATCTGGAAAACTTTTCAAGTAACTCACGAAGAAACAAGCAAAGTTAAACAGACCAAAATTTCCATGCTCACAAATCAGTTTCAGTTATTTAAAATGAATACTAATGAGTCAATTTCAGATATGTATAGTCGATTTCAAGATATTGTGCATTCTTTAATATCTTTAGGAAAGGAAGTTATTTAAATTGGAATTCAGTCAATTTAAATGGAAGTGGAAATTTAAATTGGAAATTTATTGGAAATGGGGATTGGAAAATTGGACAGTTTGGCTCTAAACTATTTTCAAAATAATTTGGTTTAATATAAACCTATTTTTCCAAGTTACTTACTATACAATCTTTCTTTTTAAAGCCAAACTATTTTATACTTATTTTACAATATTTTTGGAAGAAGATCAAGTCAGAAAAATTTTAAATTCTCTCACTCCAAAATGGGATCAAAAGACACTTGCAATTGAAGATACAAATGACATCAGTACTTTAAAGATAGATGAATTGATTGGAAATTTAATATCGTTTGAAGTTCAAATGATCGGGAGAAGAGAAAGCAAAGCATCTGAAAAGAAATCAATGGCATTCAATGCATTAACCGACGGATCAGACTCAAACAGTGATAATGATAAATGATAGCATTTATGACCAGGAATTTTCGAAAATTCCTGAAGTACAGAAAATTGAATAGTTCCAAGAGAAACAACTTTAAGAATTCCGGTTAATCAGACTACAGTACCAAATTTTATCAAATGCTTCAATTGTGACGAACCAGGTCATAACAAAAGAGACTGTCCGCATCCAGATAAGCAAAACCCTCCTACAAACAATGATTCTGCAAAGAAACGGAAATGTGCATTCACTGCTACTCTAGATGACTCTGACTCATCCTCCAGCGACGATGAACAGAAGAAAGATAATTCAAATCTGTGTTTCACAGCAATTCTCGATTTAGTCGATACCAAAGACATGGACTCTGAAAAAGGTACACGTTTACAATACATTGGCTGAAATTGCATGCTTGAATTGATTGATTGGTTGTTTTTGAATTGATTAATTGATTGATTGATTTTGAATTGATATGTTGTTAGAATTTTAAAAGTTATTTTCTATTTTTTACTATTATTTTATTATTATTTTTATTATTTTTGACACATTTTGAAATATATTATAAGTACAATAATATTTCAGAAATATAGACATTAATAACAATATTTATATATATGTATATTAGATAACTTAGGAAAAATCATGTCATGAAAATTCAAAGCCACATGTCGACATGGCCCCTACCATGATGTCGACATGCCTACCTGAATTTGAATTTCAAATTTTGAATTCAAATGTTTGAATTTCCCTCCACCTTTTCACTTCATTTATTTCTCTGAAAAGATACCTTTTGACCAGAGAATATGTCCTTTGAAAGTCTATTTATTCACTATCTTTTATCATATCTTTTCACTTTCATTTTCAAATTCAAACTCTCTCTTCATATCTTCAAGCTCTCTACTCTCTACTCTAATGGCTTCTTCAAGCAACCCATCAACCATGAGAATTTCTAGAAAAATCAAAGAGCAATTATTCAATGATCCGGAGGCAACTAAAGCATACATCAATTATGCTAATTGTGCCAAAGTCCATTCCGGAAAATTTGCTATTTTTCAAGATTTTTCTTCTTATGAAATTGATTCTCTTTTTGCAAACAATGGTGTTTTAAGTCTTATTGACTCTTCTCAAAATGATTTTGTTTGCTATCCTAATCTTGTCAAAATCTTCTATGCTAATTTAAACCGTGGTTTTTATATTGGAAATGAGAATGAAATTTGGAGTAGTGTCAAAGGCACTCAAATTGTTTTAAATTGTGATCTTTTGGGTACCATTCTCAATTGCAAAAGCACGGGAATGGATCTTTCTAGTTTTCAAATCGATGAACATGATCGTGAGACATTTCATCTTTTTTTTAAGGAGATGAAAACTTTGAATTTAAAAACCGAGACTTTCATCCTAAAGCAAGAATTGTCAATCTTCTTTTACAGCATACTTTGACCCCAAGATCGGGAAATTTTAACAATCCTACTTCAAAAGTGTGCAAAGCACTTTTTGCTATTTTCGGAAATTATGATATCAATTGGGCGCAAATTATTTTGGATGAACTTCGTCCTAAAAATTTTGAAATGGGAGAAAACACTTTATATCATGGAATTTACCTTACTCGGATTTTCAACTATTTTGGAGTAAATTTCAAAGGAGAAGAATTTATTTCAAGAAAAGTTTTTAATATCTCAAATATTTCTCTCATGAAAATCTCATATGTTTTTCAACCTTATGAGACTCTTGCCGAAAAGGAAGAGCATTTGGCTCATGAAGAAATGAAAGAGGAAGAAGAAGAAGAAAGGGATGAAATGGAAATAGAAGAAGAAGAATGTGAAACATCCCTAGAAAGTATTGAATATCCCTCCAATCCTTCCAACAAAACCCTTCTTAAAAACCAAAAGATAATTGTGGAGAATCAACGGATTTTAAAACAATCCGTTACTAAGAAGTTGGATAACATTTCTTCGAAGATAAACAAGTTCTTTTCAAAAGTCAGCAAGAAACTTGGACTATCTTCATCATCCTCATCTTCTAACTAGTTTTATCTTTTAGTATCTTATTGTATTTGTCTTTGTTTGTTTTTTCGAATGTTCATGTAGTTCATTATGCTTAATCTTTGTATTATCGTAATGAAATGAAATTTCCTTTCTGTTATCTATCTTATCTTATCTCTAGAATAAATGTTAGTATATTATATAAATATATACATATACGCAATTATTCACAAAATCAAAGTTGTCATAAATTTTCACTAACCCATGTCGACATGCCCTAGAAGACCATGTCGACATGTACTGATCAGAAGTGATTATTGATTTTGAATTTGAAATTTGAATAACTACCAAATGTCTATTCATTTCAAACGAATTTCTACACATATATATACCTTTTTCTTCCAGAAATCTTCACTGAAATTTATTTCTCATTATCTATATCCTTCATTTCTTTCTCTAAATTAATTATGGTCAATCCTATTCACAATCTATCTGAAAATCTTGAAGAAACACTCAATTCATTCAAGAATATCCTCTCTTTTATTCTACGAAACCAGCGTCACTTAGAATTGAGTCAAATGCAGATGATCAAGCAACAAGAGAAACACTTCGATGCAATACGATGGATGATTTCCTCTCTACACAAGGATGATAATGAAGCACATCCTCCTGTCTCTCTCACCAATGACAATGAGAATTGGGATGCAATTAAAGTAGACCCTATATTTGGAGAAGATGGATGGGTAGATGTTCCTCATAACGTTTAATTTTCTTTCTTTTTTTGATTTGTTTGAATTAATTTGTTTGATTTAATTTGGTTTGAATTGATACTTTGTGTGGATTGATTTTATTTGGTTTGAAGTTTGGTGTGTAAATCACATATATATATATATATATTGATGCAGCACGATCTACTAGCTCGTCTGATTTGAATTGTTCAAAGCCTTTAGGTCGCTCACGACCTAGTGATTCCTTAGGTCGCTCACGACCTAGTGAAGGTCGCTCACGAGTTACTGGATTCAGCGTAAAGGCATGCAAACGACCTAAGGAGATAGACAAACTAAAGTGCATTTTATTAGGTCGCTCGACCTTATGTTGCGAAAAGAAAGACGAGTTACGACCTAAGTTAGGTCGCGGGAAGTTAGGTCGCGGGGAAATATTACGACCTATGTTAGGTCGCGGAGAAGTATTACAGCCTATGTTAGATCGCTGGAAGATAGGTCGCGTGAAGATAGGTCGCGTAAAGAAGATTCCGTTGCTGAAGAACTTAGGTCGCTCAACTTTAGGTCGCTCGAAGATTTCCTGAAGCCGCTTCTTTTTAGGTCGCTCGACCTTATGCCGCTATTCTTTAGGTCGCTCAAGATAGGTCGTTGCCGTGTATTTTTAGGTCGCTCGACCTTATGTGATGTTGTACTTAGGTCGCGTGTGTTGTACTTAGGTCGCGTATTGATGTTATGTGTAAACTGTTGAGTCGCTATTGTGTTGTAACCATCTGTTAGGTCGTTAACGACCTATACTAGGTTGTAAGTCGTAAGTCACTGTCTGTGTTAGGTCGTGGACAACCTATGTGTTGTGATGTAAGTGTGGAGTTGTAAAATGCCTATAAATATAGGGTTGGGTCATTTGTAATAGTTGATTTTGAATAAAACTTGTTTGTGTGCTTTGTGCCACTTCTCCAATTGGTAGTTGAGTGTGATCTCCTATCTCCACTTTGGGTATTCGAGTGCGCTCGAATCAACGACTGCTGAAGCCGATTCATGGTATCTAGTGCGCTAGATCAACGTACGAAGAATCGTAGATCTTTAAACACGATATCGTGCGCGATCAACGTGTTTGAGATAGCTAAAATCCGGTATCTTTGGATCAACGGATTTGGGCCTTTGGTATATTTCAATCCACCGATTGCTACTTTCATCGTCACATCCATTTCAGTTATCCGCTGCTGCATCATTTGGTATCAGAGCTAGACTTAGCCAATCATAGCTAAGCCGAGTCTTGGAGCCAATTCTTATTGAAGAGTTTGAGGAGTTAGTGAAGCCGTGCATCATATTTGAAGATCAAGGCCGAAAGTTAAAGTGTTCAAGTTTAGTTTTGTTCAAGTCGAGAGTTGAAGATTGTTTCATTTGACAATGCAGTCGAGAAGAGCTAATCGTCATCAAAATGTTGAAGATTTGTACAAGAGAGAAGATGCCGAACAAATGGAACAACGCATTAGTAACAAATTCAATGAGAAGTTAGATGAAGGTATTGGGAGGTTAGAGAAATTGATGATGGACATGAACCAAGGTCAAAGAAGAAGGTCGCCAATCTCGAACCATGGAAGAAACAGAGTTTCACCATCGATTATGGAAGCGAGGAGGGTGTCACCACAATCTGATCGAGAAAGAAGAGAATCATCAGTTTCGATGAGAAGAGAACATCATGAGTATATAGAGGAAGAGAGAAGAACTCCACTAGAGTTTGAACATGAACCATACCATGATGATGAAAGACAAAGTAGAAGAGATATGCGAGATCATAGAGATGTGGGTGGTCGAGATCGATATCGAAGTACATCTGTTTTTAATGAAGATGGTGGTAGATGTAGCGTTCATTCTAGAGATCGAGGCCAAGTACGAAATGCATATCGGGATGTTGAAGATGATCGTCGATGGGAATCGGGGATGAAAACTGAAATTCCAGAATTCAAGGGAGGAATGGTGGCTGAAGAATTTTTGGATTCGTTGTCTAATGTTGAGGAGATTTTGGACTTTAAGGAAGTTCCCGGGCATCGAAGAGTGAATTTGGTTGCTACTCATTTGAAAGGAAGAGCTATGGCATGGTGGCAGCAAACTAAACTAACACGAGAGAGGATGGGAAAGTCAAAGGTTGAGTCATGGGAGAAGATGAAGAAATTGATGAAAGCTACATTCTTGCCGTATAATTATCAATCTCTTATGTATCAACGATTGCAGAATCTGAGACAGGGAACAAAGTCTGTGAATGATTATGCGGATGAATTCTATCAGTTGATTGCGAGGAATGATATCATGGAGACGGAGGAGCAGTTAACAGCTAGATTTGTTGGAGGGTTGAGAATGCAGATTCAAGATATGGTGAATATGTTTGATCCCAAATCTATCGCTGAAGCACATCAAAAAGCTCTAGCTTGGGAGAAGCAAGGCAGGAGAGGTGGTGGTGTGTTTACAAATTCCAACAATCCAATGAAAGGAACTAGTGGCAATGCGAATGTTTCGAAGGCTGTTGCAAAACCGGTTGTTAATGAAGTTGCTAAGACCAGGATCAATAGTGGTATCAAATGTTTCAATTGTCAGGAGTTTGGTCACGAGAGCAATGAATGTACGAAGCCAAAGAAGCGAGCGATGATTGTTGAGGCAGAGGAGGTTGAGGAAGAAGCTGAATGTTCTAATTCACCACATGATGAGGAGGAAGAAAATGTGTCGGGAGATGAAGGGTATTCATTAATGATGAAGAGATCTTGTTTAACACCAAAACAGGAGGAGGAAACTAGCTGGTTGAGGAGTAACATCTTTCAATCAACATGCACTATCTTGGGAAGGGTTTTCAAGTTTGTCATCGATGCGGGAAGTTGTGATAATATCATCTCTACAGAAGCTGTGAAGAAGTTGGCATTGAAGACAGAGAAGCATCCGAAACCGTACAAGTTAGCTTGGTTGAGGAAAGGTGGGGAGGTGAAAGTTGGACGAAGAGCTTGTGTTAATTTTTCGATTGGGAAGAAATACAAAGATGAAATTTGGTGTGATGTTGTGGATATGGATGTATGCCATCTGTTGTTGGGGAGACCGTGGCAGTATGATAGAGCTGTGCAACATGATGGGCGTACTAACAGTTACAGTTTCATGTTTGAAGGAACTAAAATCACTTTAATTCCCAAGAAGCGACAACAAGAAGAAAGCAAGTTGGAGGAGATTGAAGAACTTAAAACTTTGCTATCTTTGAAGGAGTTTGTTAAAGAAGTTGAAGAGGAGCCTGAAGTATTTTTGTTGATTGGACGAGAGAATAATGAAGTGGTTGAAATTCCTGAAGAAGTAAAGCCAGTGCTGGAAGAATTTGACGATGTATTTCCTGAGGAGCTACCAACGGAGTTGCCACCGTTGAGAGACATACAACACCAAATTGATCTTTTTCCAGGAGCTATGCTACCGCATAGACTGCATTACAGAATGAGTCCAAAGGAACACGAGGAGTTGAGGAGGCAAGTGGAAGAGTTGCTTGAACAGGGGCGTGTACAGGAAAGTTTAAGTCCATGTGCAGTACCAGCCTTGTTAGTGCCGAAGAAGGATGGAACGTGGAGGATGTGCACAGATAGTAGAGCACTGAACAAGATTACAGTAAGATATAGATTTCCTATGCCTAGACTGGATGACTTGTTGGATCAACTTAGTGGAGCTACTATCTTTTCAAAGATCGATTTGAAGAGTGGTTATCATCAAATTCGAATTAGACCAGGGGACGAATGGAAGACAGCATTCAAGACGAGAGAAGGATTATATGAATGGCTGGTTATGCCGTTTGGTCTATCGAATGCACCTAGTACGTTTATGCGGGTGATGAATCAGATTTTTAGACCATTTATTGGGAAATTCGTGGTGGTGTATTTTGATGATATACTGATATATAGTAGAAGCACTGGAGAACATTTACATCATTTGAAAGAGGTGTTGATGATACTACGACAGGAACAGTTTTATGCTGCAACGAAGAAATGCGTGTTCATGATGCATAGTGTTTTATTTTTGGGGTATGTTATTACAGAAGGAGGATACAGGTGGATTAGAATAAAGTTGAAGCAATCAGAAATTGGCCACAACCCAGGACGATAACAGAAGTTAGAAGTTTTCATGGTTTAGCATCATTCTACCGAAGATTTATTCCACACTTTAGTAGTGTGATGGCACCAGTTACTGATTGTATGAAGGGGAAACAATTTTCATGGTCAGAGGAAGCAGGATTTGCTTTTGAGAGAATCAAGGAACTTTTGACGATAGCACGGATTCTAGTGTTGCCGGATTTTCAGTTGTTGTTTGAATTACATACTGATGCATCGAAGGTTGGAATTGGAGGGGTGTTAAGTCAAAAAGGTCGTCATATTGCATATTTCAGTTAGAAGCTATCGGGAGCAAAGATGAGATATAATACTTATGATGTGGAGTTTTATACTATCATACAAGCTGTGAAGCATTGGAGACATTATTTGTTTCATAAAGAATTTGTTTTATATACTGATCATGAAGCGTTGAAGCATATGCAAGGACATGACAAGATTGCAGCTAGACATGCTTCGTGGATTGCATACTTACAACAATTTACATTTGGGGTGAAGCATAAATCGGGAGTTACGAATCGAGTGGCAGATGCATTGAGTCGAAGGAATCATTTGTTGACTACAATAAAGGTTGAAGTGACAGGGTTTGATGTGTTGCCAGAATTATTTGTTGATGATCCTTACTTTGCGAAGTTTGTAGATGAAGTCAAGGAGGGAAAGACAGATGAGTTTGTATTGGTGGATGGTTTTCTTTTCAAAGGGAATCAATTATGTATACCAGAGTGCAGCTTACGAATGAAGATTGTGAAGGAGTTGCATGAGGAAGGTCATGTGGGGAGAGACCGTACATTACAGTTGATTTTGCAATCATATTTTTGGCCTACTATGAGAAGGAAAGTTGAAAGATTGGTGGAGAGATGTCATATTTGTCAAGTATCTAAAGGGACAGCGACGAACGTAGGATTGTATATGTCATTACCTGTGCCTACTAGACCTTGGGTTGATATCAGCATGGATTTTGTTTTGGGGTTACCAAGAACTCAGCGTGGGAATGATTCCATATATGTGGTGGTAGATAGATTTTCCAAGATGGCACATTTTATCGCTTGTAAGAAGACAGATGATGTCGTCCGTGTTGCTCAGTTATTCTTTAAAGAGGTGTATCGATTACATGGGCTACCAAATGATGCAAATGATGCAGTAGCGGATAACTGAAATGGATGTGACGATGAAAGTAGCAATCGGTGGATTGAAATATACCAAAGGCCCAAATCCGTTGATCCAAAGATACCAGATTTTAGCTATCTCAAACACGTTGATCGCGCACGATACCGTGTTTAAAGATCTACGATTCTTCGTACGTTGATCTAGCGCACTAGATACCGTGAATCGGCTTCAGCAGTCGTCGATTCGAGCGCACTCGAATACCAAAAGTGGAGATAGGAGATCACACTCAACTACCAATTGGAGAAGTGGCACAAAGCACACAAACAAGTTTTATTCAAAATCAACTAAACTATTACAAATGGCCCAACCCCATATTTATAGGCATTTTACAACTCCACACTTACATCACAACACATAGGTCGTCCATGACCTAACACAGACAGTGACTTACGACTTACAACCTAGTATAGGTCGTTAACGACCTAACAGATGGTTACAACACAATAGCGACTCAACAGTTTACACATAACATCAATATTCGACCTAAGTACAACACACGCGACCTAAGTACAACATCACATAAGGTCGAGCGACCTAAAAATACACGGCAGCGACCTATCTTGAGCGACCTAAAGAATAGCGGCATAAGGTCGAGCGACCTAAAAAGAAGCGGCTTCAGGAAATCTTCGAGCGACCTAAAGTTGAGCGACCTAAGTTCTTCAGCAACAGAATCTTCTTTACGCGACCTATCTTCACGCGACCTATCTTCCAGCGACCTAACATATGCTGTAACACTTCTCCACAACCTAACATAGGTCGTAATATTTCCCCACGACCTAACTTCCCATGACCTAACTTAGGTCGTAACTCGTCTTTCTTTCCGCAACATAAGGTCGAGCGACCTAATAAAATGCACTTTAGTTTGTCTATCTCCTTAGGTCGTTTGCATGCCTTTACGCTGAATCCAGTAACTCGTGAGTGACCTTCACTAGGTCATGAGCGACCTAAGGAATCACTAGGTCGTGAGCAACCTAAAGGCTTTGAACAATTCAAATCAGACGAGCTAGTAGATTGCGCTGCATCATATATACACTAAAATGAATAAAGTCTTTAATTAAGTTATTATGCTCATAAGTATCATTATTTCTTAATCTATATATTATATATTTCGTTGTATAGTTTATCAATGCAGGCACTGAAGTCCAAGAATAAGGGGGAGTAAGTTTTTTGTTGATGACAAAGGGGGAGAAGTATAAAATAGGGTAGTTAGGCATAGATTAAGGGGGAGTTGTTAGTTTTAGGGGGAGTTATTAGGATAGAAGGAATATTTTATAAACAAAGGTTGTCATCATCAAAAAGGGGGAGATTGTTAGTCCATGAGATGATGGTTTTGATGACAACAACCTTAGAATAGATTATAAAATATAAATACTAACATTACAAGTTTAGATATATACGTATATGCAGGATCTAACCATGTAGGTATCAAGAATGAAGACTGTACAATATAGAGATTCAAGATATAGAGATAGAAGACTCATGAGTATCAAGATTATCAAGAGTTCAAGTTTCCAAGATAAGCTATATAGTTAGGAATATTGTTAAAACTCATAGAAAGGCACTGACATCTTAAAATCTATTTTATTTGTGGAATGGAATCCACTTCGTGCTCGTTAAAGGGATGGAACCCTAAGTAGGATGGAACCTACGAAAAATCTAGTGGAACATCTTTTTGTATCCACTTACTTTTATTTCAAAATGATTTTTCAAAATCATCTTGTTTTCGAAATGATTTCAAAACTTTCCTTTTAAAAGATTCAAAACTCTCTATCCTGATTTTATATAATTTTAGCCTCAAAAACATCTTTAATTTCAAAGTAAAATTACTCCCGATTTTAAACTGTCTTTTCAAATAATATATTTAACTTTTAAATTATTTATACTTTGATTTAAATTATAGTTAAATAATATATATATATATTGTTCTTTATATTTACTTATGAATTTCAACTAAAGTCAAGTATATTTATAAAGTTTAAAATAGTTTTTATATAAGATAAATGTTATTTTCAAAGAAATTCAAAACATCAAAAAGGCTGTGGGATGTCGACATGCCTATAGGTACCATGTCGACATGGTGACAGTTTAATTCAAAATTCAAATTTCAAAAGAAGTGTCTATTCGCCATAACTCTTCATGAATGGTCATGGCTGTTGTTCTTCTATAAATAGGGGTCAGTTTCAACGAATTTTTAATCACTTTTTTCTGGTTTTCACTCCTCTTCTTCTTCCACATTTCTTATTTACAAATTACACCATTACTTTGCCGAAATCAATATCGAATCCAACTAGATAATTTCTGGTTTTGATTCTCTCCACTATCTCTACAAGATCCAAGTGCTAATCCGAGTTATAGACTTTTTGTAATCAATTGAGCGAGAGAAGGTGTGATTGTAGCCCTGGAAATCAATTGGGTGAACTTGTTGCCCCGAAAATCAAGTATCTCTACCCAGAGGATTGTGATTCTGGAGGGTGTACCTCATAGCCTTGAAACCGAGGGTTGTAGTTGTAAGAATTGTTGTTGAAAGGAAATCCATACTTGTGTTGCGGGACTGGATGTAGGGTAACTCCGAACTAGTATAAATCCGGTGTGTTCTTTCCTTTACTGCTTTTACTTTATATTTGCATCTGTGTTTGATTCTGTGTTCATATCTTTGTCTGATTAGTGCATACATTGTTAACAAATTATGATAAACTCAAAAAGATTAACAAATTTCTTAAAACACTATTCACCCCCCTTCTAGTGTTAATTCTAGCCTTAAGATCCTTAATCCGCATTCCTCTCATTTGGTATCGGAGCCTTGTTTTCAAAAGTTTCATTATCTGAATTTTGAAAAATTTCTGTTAACCCTTAATTTTCTACGACTTAAGTACTGGTCGACTCAAGAACTGGACGACTCAAGCAGAATACTGCACGACCTACGACTCAGGGTCTAGACGACTTAATGGGTTAAGGCATGAACAACTTAACGAGCTAAGGTGAGAACGACTCAACGACTTAAAGAACTAAACGACTTAAGGGATGTTACGACTTAAGGGATGTTACGACTTAAGGGAAGCTCCAACCTAAGGAATTAAAAGGACTTACAACTTAAGGTTATTTGCGACTCACGACTTAGCTTAAGTCGACCACGACCTAAAAGCTACTGAGTTAAAATCCAATGCCTGTACCTATGCCGCTAAGTCGGCCACGACTTACGACTTATTATAAGTCGGCCACGACTTAGGACTTGTCTTCTACCAAATCACGAGCTGGACTCAGCAAGTCGTCCACGAGCTACCTTAAGCCATCCACGAGTCACGACTTATCTTAAGTCGGCTACGACTCAGGACTTGGCAGAATTTCCTGTCCATATTTCCCTATAAATACATCACTACCTTCAACATGGAGAGGACTTTTGGCCGATCATTTCTCGAAGCGTCATTACTCTACCGAATTCTCAACTCATCCAACATTTGAAGAACTCTAATCACTCAAGACATTACAACAAGCTTTGAGAGAAATCTACCGCATTCAACATGAATTCGAGGAGATCTTCGACATCGAAGCTTGAGCTAATAGTCGAAAGTGTTTAGGAATTGAAATATATCATATTTCACAAGTGTATTGTATCATTTTGTAACCAGATTCAGTAATAAAGAGATTCAAAGTGGACGTAGGCTCGATCTCAAGCCGAACCACTATAAACTGCTGTCTTTTACTGCTTTTTCGCTATTTTACTGCTTAATTCCTGTTCCCGTCACACGGGTGGTGCTTTCACAACTCTATTACACACACCGGGTGTTAGCGTTCAATTTTTAGCGTTAACATTTTGGTGCTTTCACTGAGAATCGAACTCAGGAGTACATTCACCATTGCTTCACAAAAGTTCGTGGAAAAAGTTTCTTTCAAGACCATAAATTTATCTGAGATCATGGCTCTTGGGAGAAAAGGTAGATCTGCCAGAACCGGAAACGCTGATGAGGGAACCTCCGCTTCCCCAACAGAAAACGGGGCAACTCCTACCATTGGAGTCACAAGGGCTGAATTAGACGACGCAGTGTCGGGATTATATCAACAAATTGAAGCTCAAAACGCTTTAATGATGGACAGATTAACCGCTCTACTCGGGGCAAATCAACGGCCAGAAAACAATGAAACAGTCTTCACCGAAGATGCTCATAATTTCCAGGAGAAAGATATTCCTCAAAGAGCAGCTGGCGCCACCGAAGCGCCACCTTTCCAAGCTGAAGGTTCGAGGCCGCAGCCAACTTTTCACGAACATTTGCCCAGGCAAAATTCCGAAAGAAGAGCTGATGTCTACTCGGCAATGCCTCCGAACAATGAGGAGTACCTATCAGGGATGATTCGCCAAATCATGAAAGAGAGTATGCAGAGGGAAGAAAATGAGAACGACTGAGGATTTGCTCCAAGCAAGACTCCGTTTACTGAAAGGATCCTGAAAGCAGAATTTCCAAGGAAATTTGTACCTCCTACTATCCCAGCCTATAGGGGCACGAGTGATCCAAACCAGTTTCTATACAACTACGATTGGCATATGACCGGTGCAAGGGCATCAGATGAAATTAAATGCCGATACTTTCCAGTGTACTTGGAAGGAGTGGCTCTACTTTGGTTCACAAAGTTACCAGTTCGGTCCGTGGATCAATTCTCTGATTTAACTCGAAAGTTCAAGGATCAGTTCAGGTTGTATTTCAAGAGCTAAAGATATAATGTCACTGTCCAACCTTGAACAAGGGCCCGGAGAATCTATCAGGTCTTTCTTGAACCGTTTCAATTTAGCCCTAGCCGAAGTGGATAATGCAGAACCCCGTATGATCCTGACTTACCTGATGCGAGCCATCAATAAGTCAAGTGAATTCGGAAGATGGTTAAAAATGAAGGAGCCAAACTCACTTGAAAAATTCTATAAAAAGGCCGACGAATTCATGCGCCTAGAAAGCCTTTCTGCACCAGCGAAAGTAGTTGTGGCCGAAATCCAGAATAACAGTGTTGCTTCTAACAGAAGAGAATTTGGAGGACAGAAGAGGGAAAATGATGACGAGAAAAAGCAGGGAAATGCGAAGAAAACTCGCCACTTTGAATCTTTGAATCTCACTCCCTTGACCGATACTCTAGAGAATATTTTCTTTGCAACTAAGGACACTGTCGAATATCCTAAACCTCATAAGTTGAGACTTGGGAAAAATGCCACTCAGAGTGAAAGATTCTGTAAGTTCCACAACCAGCCTGGCCATGACACTAAGGAGTGCCGCCACTTAAAGGATCTGATTGAAAAGCTGTTGAAAGAGAACAAACTTCAACAGTATGTCAAGAAAAACAGGAATGACCCATCCTCATCCACTCAGGAGCAACAACTTCCCAATCATCAATACGACTCAGTCAATGAAATCACAGAGCAAGAATCAGGGAGGCTTGTCATTAATGTTGTCACAGGGGGTCCTTACCCAGCAGGCAGGGATTGGGACGACTACTAACTACCCGCAAGACTGCAGCTGGGGCATCTTCCGATCTCTCTGACATATGAATCTAAAAAACTACAAGTCAAATGGAAATTCAATCCGGAGATTCAGAAACAACAATCGCTTGCATCCAATTTTTACCTAATAGAATTGTTTAAATTTGTAAAATGATGATGGATGAATAATTCTTGTATTGTAAACCGCTGAGAAATCAGTGCAGATTAATAATAAAGAATTTTAAGTCTTGTGTTCTACTGCTATATAATGCCTGTTTCATTTCGATATGCAAATATCTTAAATAGATTGCTAAAATGTCGATTTAATATTGCAGGCTGTCAAAGTAAAGCTAACTTATTCAGCACGTCACAAGACTCAGCGATTCCCATAAATCACGCAACAATAAAGTACATTTCCCTGGTAGAAAGCGAGCAACTTGCAAAAAGAATGGGGCATGTACTTGAAGTAATAACAAGGAATCGCTAAGGGGCAGATGATGAAAGAGCACAAGCAACAATTGCTACTCTTCGGAGCCCAAAAAAGACCACTTCGGGGGCACATTTCACCGGAGTTGAAGTGCAAAAATCTCTCTTCGGAGGCCCACTTCACCAGAGCTGAAATGCCAAAAAAGACCTCTTCGGGGGCACATTTCACCGGAGTTGAAGTGCAAAAATCTCTCTTCGGAGGCCCACTTCACCAGAGCTGAAATGCCAAAAAAGACCTCTTCGGGGGCACATTTCACCGGAGTTGAAGTGCAAAAATCTCTCTTCGGAGGCCCACTTCACCAGAGCTGAAATGCCAAAAAAGACCTCTTCGGGGGCACATTTCACCGGAGTTGAAGTGCAAAAATCTCTCTTCGGAGGCCCACTTCACCAGAGCTGAAATGCCAAAAAAGACCTCTTCGGAGGCACGCCAATAAATGGAAACGCTCTTCTCAACAAAAAGGTTGGTGGAACCACTGAGGCAAGGCCTTTGTTAACTAATTGCGATCGTTTGTGCAAACGAACATCCAATTAAATAACTTGCTTCCGCCCTATGGATCCATTTAACTGTGAGAAAGTAATTTCCAGGCAACCAAGTAAAGACCTCTCCGGAGGCACAACGCTACTTCACAAAGCATAATGCTACTCCTCGGAAATAACGAAAAGCCCTCCTCAGAGGCACACTTCAATTCTCAAGGAAGATTTACTTGTTCATCTTGAAAATTTCTTCCCCAGAAATTGAAGTGCTAAGTAAAATCCTCTTTAGAGGCCCGCTCCACTGCGTAGGAGAATTCACTTCTCAAAAATATGAAGTGACCATCTCCGAAGGTTGAAACACAAAAACTTCTCCAAAAATGAGACACGCTCAATTTAAGTAGAATAATTGTTTCCTCAAAGACGGAATAGTTATTCTCTTAAAAAAAATAAATAAGAGTACAAGTCTCGCCAAAGCAAAAGGATATTGTAGTGCACTTGTGGTATAGGGGCAATATCATACGATACAACTACAATAATAAAAGTAGTATTCAAGCGACATACCACAAGCACATTACAATATCACGCGGAAAAGATGTGGAATAAGTGCATTCTCGAACACAGACAAAAAGTTTGTACAAGTAAAAAGAATCACTTATTCTACACTAAAATGAGAAATAGATCTTACATATACAAGAATTCATGCAAGAAAAAGAATTATTTTATTCAATACTGTGAAAATTCTTTACATGTGCAGATCTCAAAAAAAAGCAAGGATCGGTACCTGCATAATCTCCGGTCGATACAAGCAAAAAGCAAAACGGAGAAAATAAAATCAAGCTCATTTCTCCTTTTTCCCACCTTTGGAGCTTTTACCCGGCCTAATGATTAGTTTCTGAGGCCGCTGTGAATGGGTCGGGGAGGAAGGAGAAAGAGGAGCAGCTGGATCTTCTTCAACATTTTCTTCATCAGCCAAAGCGCTCTTCTTCTTCTTCTTCATTGCGTGTTTCCCCTTCCTCTTGGAAGAAGATTCACTTCCCGGAGTAAAGAACTCAGAAAGCTTTGTATCGTCATCATAAGTTTGCTCCGGGGTTTTTTCACCTTCTTCAAGTTCCCCAATCTTTTGCTCCTGCGAAACAACCGGATCGTCCAAGTCTTTGAGGGCTTCTATTTTCTCTTCTTACGATCCTGGTTGAGAAGCAGAAAGAGGAGTGGCTTGAGAAGGAGGAGGAACAGCAGCCGAAGAAGGAGAAGTTAGCGCAGCTTTCGGAACTTCCGCTGCAGAAGAAAAGAAGTTAAAACCGGTATTCTCCGAGAAAAGAGAAGACATTGGTTCATCAAAGCTTAAGTAATAAGTAAGAAGTTCGTCAAACTCGGTTAAATCGAATAAGCAATTCACTGAATCCGGGTCGACGACAAAGTTACCTAGAGAAGTTGGTTTTGAAAGATTAATCTCGAATTTCTCAACCTCAATATCTTCCAGAGCTTCTTCCTCAGTAGGAGTAGTCACAATTTCAGTGTCAACTTTAGCAGGAAGTGAAGAATGGGAACTGGAGTTTATAATGTTAACATCAGCCGAAGTTGAAGTATGGACGGGGGCAGTTAAAGGAGCTTCCTCTTTTGGGTGTTCTTCTCCCGTCAGTTCAGCTCTTGTTTTTGCAAGTTGCCCCTTTCCCCTAGCAAGAGCGGCACGAGTTTCATCGTCAAGATAGCATGCCTCAAGCTCTGCCTCATCATAGCCGGCACCGCCAAGCATATCAACTACGGCTTCCCACACTTCAGCCAGAGTAATCTCGTATTCAGGGCCCAGAAAGGAGAGGCTCCCATGACCCAGAACGCTGTGCAAATAAAAGTCGAACAGAGTAGAGCTTATATTGGCTTTAGTAACCACATGAGATTCTTCGGCTACAACTTTCCCAGCGATAGCTTCATCACGCTCTTTTTCAGTTTTCAGTAACTGAGCTTGTAGTCTTACAATTTCCAAATCTCGAGAGCTAATTTTTTCCTGAAACTGAATGGCGTCATCACGATATTTCCTAGTAACTTGTTGCTCAGCTTCAAGTTTTGCTTCAGCATCTCGTTGAGCAGCGTGAGCATCTCGGACTTGCTTCTGGGGCATCTCCTCCTTTTGCGAATAAGAAGTGGAGGAAGTGGCAAGCTTGTTCTTTAGATTTTCAACTTCAGCTTCAAGCCTCTCATAACCATCAGAGATGCTCTTCATTTCAGCGTTGTGCTGCTTATAAATTTTGTCCCACTCCGATTTATCGTTCTCCATGGTCAGCATGGCTTCGAGATTCGCGCGGTTGACCCTTTGCAGCTCATCAACAAGCTTTTGCCATCCGGACACCCTTTCAATATTAAGTTTGACGGCATCAAGGCTACGCAGCATATCCGATTTATCGATCGGGACCAAATCAAGGTCGAAGCGTACCCCCTTTAAGCACCATTGCGGGAACCGACTTTGAAGAATTGGCGGACCCTGTCCAACTTGATACTGGGGTCTGTTGATGATTGTTTGGATATCAGACTTCTCAAGAGCAGGAGAGTCAGCGGGGATATCAAGAGGAATTGAAGCAGGGGTCTTCTCAGAAATTGCAGACGCGTCACTAGGCTTGACCCGCTTGCTTGGATCATCAACAATATGAGTCTTCCCTTTATCGTCATAAGACTTTCGCTTATGAGAACTATCGCCTCTGTGGGAAGAATCGTATCGCTCATCTCTCCTCCCGTATTGATGCTCATAGTCCCGTTTCTCTTGCTCATAGTCTCACCTCTCTTGAGCTTTCCTAATAGCTCTTTCTTCGTCCGTCTCCCTCGGGGCATTGCGGTATCGCCTAAAGTCATAAGTTCCGCGGCCTCCATAGCGCTGAAATTTGTCATAATATGAGCCAGAGCGCCCCATCGAAGAACCTGAAATTGAAGAAAAACAAGTCTTAGAAATCTTCAAATTGAAGAAGCTAAGTGCGTATAAGTGATAAGCACCCTAAGTGTGTGTGGTGTGTAAACTATGCACATCAGGCTACAAACCACTATGTGGTGTTAGAATGGAGACAACAGGCATAGGGGGTGTTGTAGTTTGTTGCAAAGTAGAAGTCGCTTCAACAACAGGAGAAGTCGCTTTTTGAATGTCGTCTTTAAAGAGCTCTCGAGAAGTTATCATTATATCACTCAAGTCATCGAAGGTGTCATCACCATGGCGCCCAGCAGAACTCTCCTTTTCAACTTCCACATCGGCTGACTTTTCAGAAATTCGAGGATTTTCTTCCTCTTCAATAATTGGAGCAAGTGCCAGTTTGCTGGACGGTCCCGCGACATCGGTAAGTGTGGGGCATTTTACCAGTGGAGTTTCAGTAGCAGACTCCTTCAGTATGGATTCCTCAATAGAAAGTGGGACATCTGGTGCCTCCGTAGGAGAGTTGGGAACTTCGCGAGGCTGAGTGGAGCGAGAGGGATGAAGAAGTCCAAACTGGTGAAGAAATTCGTCTTTCAACAAAAATTTCGCATCCCGCTCTTCAACTGGTACAACCATGAGCCTCTCCAGAGTTTGCTTGTGATTGGGATCCCTAGAAGGAGGGGGGAGCGCTGAAATGAGAAAGCAAAGTTAACACTTGGTGATTCGAACTTCACAAAACTCAGAGAATAGAAGAAGAAAAGATAGACAATCTTACTTCCTTCCCTCCACACAGCATAAAACCCCGGGGGACAGCGAATATAAAAGAATTGAGTTAAAAACCCGTGAACACTGTCGGGAAGACCAACAATCAATTTACGGTTTCTGGCGCTTCTCACGACAGTGATAGAAGGATGATCTTTGGTTTTGGTAAAGGAGCACAAGTAGCAAATCTCATCAAAACTCGGAAGTCGCTCAAGAGTTCTTCCAAATAGCACACACAACCCCATTAGAATGGCATAGCCATTGGGATGTAGCTGAAATGGGGAAATGGCCAGTTGTCGAAGAAGATGCTGGAGAAAGTTGTTGAAAGGTGGAACGGCTCCACTCAGGCACATTTGTCGATTCACCGCTACAAAGCCAGGAGGCGCTACATCAGCAGTGTTATTTTTCTCAGGAAGAATGGCATCAGCTTCAGCAATGCCAAACTGGGTGCACAATTGCCGAAAAACTCTGTACGATAGAGTGGTAGAGGCTCTTTCTGGAGGATTGACTAAAGGAGCTGGAATAAGAGTGGACTCTCCAGTCTGGACTGTTACATCTCCTTGTTGAGAAGTCATTTTACACAAGCAACAGGATATTCAAATATGAAGGTGCACGTTTCCTAAATAGTGTGAAGTGTTGTGCAAAACTAGTAAAGATAACAAGTAAATACAACTGGAATTAAGCTAGTCGGTAATTGACCGATTATCAAATTTCAGGACTTGTTAATTTAAAGTTCAAGTACAGTATTAGTGCAAACCGGTCATTTTCAGTTGACTATTTCAATGTTTCTTTAATACTTTGCTTGGATTTGTTGATTTAGAGCGCTTCGTTCACACAATCTATTTGAGTTGATTATCTGTTATTAACTAATCTATCATTTGATGTGGGCAGTCAGTGATAGTATATTCGTCCCAATTTTCTGTAAATGTTGTATTAAACAGATTGATAATTTGCAAGTTAGAGTGATCTGTGGAAGAATGCAACAATTCAAAGTTCAACAGTTCAAAGTTCATGCAAAGCTTAATGCTAAGTCGCCAACGACTTAAGTGTTAACTCGTCCACGACTTAAGGATTTTAAGGCAAGTCAGGACAGGTCGTCTCAATTCTAAGTCATTAATGCTTTAAGTCGGTAGTACTTCAAGTTGTAAGACGTGTAAAAGAAGAAAGAGGCTTCAGTTCAAAGTGAGGTAAAATTTCCCAAGTCCTAAGTCGTCCACGACTCAAAGCTTATGTTGTAAGTGGATAAATCAGTAAAGACTTAAGTCGAGAGGGTTCATAGGTCGTACAAGGCTGCTAAATCGTGACCAAGCTAACATCCCACTTCATTTGACCCATTGACTTTTCTCCTTAACTCCTAACCCGTTATCCTCCTAATCCGTTATCCCCCTAACCCGTTAACCCCTCCGTGAACATAAGCTTTCATTTTTCACACTGATTAAATCATCCAAAAAACCAATTGGAGATCACCAAAGCCTAGCCAATCTAATCAGTTAAGCCTAAAACACAGTAACCCATCATCTTCATCGCCCCAATCATCTAAAGCTAAATCGAGCAGAATCGAGTTCACGAACTGTCGATACAGTAGAATTCGCGACGAGGCATTGCACAAGGGGATGGATTAAGTACAAGAAGGATAATTCACGAATTAACGATGATCAAGGATCGAGGAGGAAGCAGGAACACTTATGCAATAAAGGACCAGGGATCGGTGATTGGTTGATTGTTAAAGAAAGGGAAAAATCGCCTTGAGGAAGCTCGAAGAAATGTTAATGGCAGATACGATTCAGGAGATAGGCAATGAGAAGAAGGAAGTAGGAGGAACGACTCAGGCCTTTTATATCTCAGGGCAGTGGAACATGAAAAGGCACACACGAGTTAAGATAAGTCGAAGCACACGACCTACGACTTAGGCATGTACTTCGAGGGGCAAATGTTAACCCTTAATTTTCTACGACTTAAGTACTGGTCGACTCAAGAACTGGACGACTCAAGAAGAATACTTCACGACCTATGACTCAGGGTCTAGACGACTTAACGGGTTAAGGCATGAACAACTTAACGAGCTAAGGTGAGAACGACTCAACGACTTAAAGAACTAAACGACTTAACGACTTAAGGGATGTTACGACTTAAGGGATGTTACGACTTAAGGGATGTTACGACTTAAGGGAAGCTCCAACCTAAGGAATTAAAAGGACTTACGACTTAAGGTTATTTGCGACTCACGACTTAGCTTAAGTCGACCACGACCTAAAAGCTACTGAGTTAAAATCCAATGCCTGTACCTATGCCGCTTTAATCTGCTAAGTCGGCCACGACTTACGACTTATTATAAGTCGGCCACGACTTAGGACTTGTCTTCTACCAAATCACGAGCTGGACTCAGCAAGTCGTCCACGAGCTACCTTAAGCCAACCACGAGTCACGACTTATCTTAAGTCGGCTATGACTCAGGACTTGGCAGAATTTCCTGTCCAGATTTCCCTATAAATACATCACTACCTTCAACATGGAGAGGACTTTTGGCCGATCATTTCTCGAAGCGTCATTACTCTGCCGAATTCTCAACTCATCCAACATTTGAAGAACTCCAATCACTCAAGACATTACAACAAGCTTTGAGAGAAATCTACCGCATTCAACATGAATTCGAGGAGATCTTCGACATCGAAGCTTGAGCTAATAGTCGAAAGTGTTTAGGAATTGAAATATATCGTATTTCACAAGTGTATTGTATCATTTTGTAACCAGATTCAGTAATAAAGAGATTCAAAGTGGACGTAGGCTCGATCTCAAGCCGAACCACTATAAACTGTTGTCTTTTATTGCTTTTTCACTATTTTACTGCTTAATTCCTGTTCCCGTCACACGGGTGGTGCTTTCACAACTCTATTATACACACCGGGTGTTAGCGTTCAATTTTTAGCGTTAACAATTTCAAAATGGCTACTAACACTAGTACTGCTATTACCACCAACACTAGTTCATTTGTAGAAGGTCAGTCTACTGCCAGACCACCACTTTTTAATGGTAGTAACTATGCATATTGGGCATGTAGGATGAAAATATATTTACAATCTGTAGGATTAGATACTTGGAATATCACACAAACTGAATATTCTGAACCCATAACTAATTTTGCACAGTGGACCACTGAGAAAAAGACTATTGCACAAAATAATTCTAAAGCAATGAATATTCTGTTTTGTTCACTTGAAAGAAATGAATTTAATAGAGTGTCAGTTTGTAAGCCTGCATATGAAATCTGGAAAACTTTGCAAGTAACTCACGAAGGAACAAGCAAAGTTAAACAGACCAAAATTTCCATGCTCACAAATCAGTTTCAGTTATTTAAAATGAATACTAATGAGTCTATTTCAGATATGTATAGTCGATTTCAAGATATTGTGCATTCTTTAATATCATTGGGAAAGGAAGTTATTTAAATTGGAATTGAGTCAATTTAAATGGAAGTAGAAATTTAAATTGGAAATTTATTGGAAATGGGGATTGGAAAATTGGACAGTTTGGCTCTAAACTATTTTCAAAATAATTTGGTTTAATATAAACCTATTTTTCCAAGTTACTTACTATACAATCTTTATTTTTAAAGCCAAACTATTTTATACTTATTTTACAATATTTTTGGAAGAAGATCAAGTTAGAAAAATTTTAAATTCTCTCACTCCAGAATGGGATCAAAAGACACTTGCAATTGAAGAGGCAAATGACATTAGTACTTTAAAGATAGAAGAATTGATTGGAAATCTAATGTCGTTCGAAGTTCAAATGATCGGGAGAAGAGAAAGCAAAGCATCTGAAAAAAAATCAATGGCATTCAATGCATTAACTGACGGATCAGACTCAAACAGTGATAATGATGAAGAGATAACATTTATGACCAGGAACTTTCGGAAATTCCTAAAGTACAGAAAATTGAATAGTTCCAAGAGAAACAACTTTAAGAATTCCGGTAATCAGACTACAGTACCAAACTTTATCAAATGCTTCAATTGTGACGAACCAGGTCATATCAAAAAAGGCTGTCCGCATCCAGATAAGAAAAACCCTCCTACAAACAATGATTCTGCAAAGAAACGGAAACGTGCATTCACTGCTACTCTAGATGACTCTGACTCATCCTCCAGCGACGATGAACAGAAGAAAGATAATTCAAATCTGTGTTTCACAGCAATTCACGATTTAGTCGATACCAATGACATGGACTCTTAAAAAGGCACACGTTTACAATACATTGGCTGAAATTGCATGCTTGAATTGATTGATTGGTTGTTTTTGAATTGATTAATTGATTGATTGATTTTAAATTGATATGTTGTTAGAATTTTAAAAGTTATTTTCTATTTTTTACTATTATTTTATTATTATTTTTATTATTTTTGACACATTCTAAAATATATTATAAGTACAATAATATTTCAGAAATATAGACGTTAATAATAATATTTATATTTATGTATATTAGATAACTTAGGAAAAATCATGTCATGAAAATTCAAAGTCACATGTCGACATGGCCCCTAACATGATGTCGACATGCCTACCTGAATTTGAATTTCAAATTTTGAATTCAAATGTTTGAATTTCCCTCCACCTTTTCACTTCATTTATTTCTCTGAAAAGATACCTTTTGACCAGAGAATATGTCCTTTGAAAGTCTATTTATTCACTATCTTTTATCATATCTTTTCACTTTCATTTTCAAATTCAAACTCTCTCTTCATATCTTCAAGCTCTCTACTCTCTACTCTAATGGCTTCTTCAAGCAACCCCTCAACCATGAGAATTTCCAGAAAAATCAAAGAGCAATTATTCAATGATCCGGAGGCAATTAAAGCATACATCAATTATGCTTATTGTGCCAAAGTCCATTCTGGAAAATTTGCTATTTTTCAAGATTTTTCTTCTTATGAAATTGATTCTCTTTTTGCAAACAATGGTGTTTTAAGTCTTATTGACTCTTCTCAAAATGATTTTGTTTGCTATCCTAATCTTGTCAAAATCTTCTATGCTAATTTAAACCGTGGTTTTTATATTGGAAATGAGAATGAAATTTGGAGTAGTGTCAAAGGCACTCAAATTGTTTTAAATTGTGATCTTTTGGGTACCATTCTCAATTGCAAAAGCACGGGAATGGATCTTTCTAGTGTTCAAATCGATGAACATGATCGTGAGACATTTCATCATATTTTTGAAGGAGATGAAAACTTTGAATTTAAAAACCGAAACTTTCATCCTAAAGCAAGAATTGTCAATCTTCTTTTACAACATACTTTGACCCCAAGATCGGGAAATTTTAACAATCCTACTTCAAAAGTGTGCAAAGCATTTTTTGCTATTTTCGGAAATTATGATATCAATTGGGCGCAAGTTATTTTGGATGAACTTCGTCCTAAAAATTTTGAAATGGGAGAAAACACTTTATATCATGGAATTTACCTTACTCGGATTTTCAACTATTTTGGAGTAAATTTCAAAGGAGTAGAATTTATTTCAAGAAAAGTTTTTAATATCTCAAACATTTCTCTCATGAAAATCCCATATGTTTTTCAACCTTATGATACTCTTGCCGAAAAGGAAGAGCGTTTGGCTCATGAAGAAATGGAAGAGGAAGAAGAAGAAGAAAGGGATGAAATGGAAATAGAAGAAGAAGAAGAATGTGAAACATCCCTAGAAAGTATTGAATATCCCTCTAATCCTTCCAACAAAACCCTTCTTAAAAACCAAAAGATAATTGTGGAGAATCAACGGATTTTAAAACGATCCGTTAGTAAGAAGTTGGATAACATTTCTTCAAAGATGAACAAGTTCTTTTCAAAAGTCAGCAAGAAACTTGGACTATCTTCATCATCCTCATCTTCTAACTAGTTTTATCTTTTAGTATCTTATCGTATTTGTCTTTGTTTGTTTTTTCGAATGTTCATGTAGTTCATTATGCTTAATCTTTGTATTATCGTAATGAAATGAAATTTCCTTTCTGTTATCTATCTTATCTTATCTCTAGAATAAATGTTAGTATATTATATAAATATATACATATACGCAATTATTCATAAAATCAAAGTTGTCATAAATTTTCACTAACCCATGTCGACATCACCTAGAAGACCATGTTGACATGTACTGATCAGAAGTGATTATTGATTTTGAATTTGAAATTTGAATAACTACCAAATGTCTATTCATTTCAAACGAATTTCTACACCTATATATACCTTTTTCTTCCAAAAATCTTCACTGAAATTTATTTCTCATTATCTATATCCTTCATTTCTTTCTCTAAATCAATTATGGCCAATCCTATTCACAATCTATCTGAAAATCTTGAAGAAACACTCAATTCATTCAAGAATATCCTCTCTTTTATTCTACGAAACCAGCGTCACTTAGAATTGAGTCAAATGCAGATGATCAAGGAACAAGAGAAACACTTCGATGCAATACGACGGATGATCTCCTCTCTACACAAGGATGATAATGAAGCACATCCTCTTTTTTCTCTCACCAATGACAATGAGAATTGGGATGCAATTAAAGCAGATCCTATATTTGGAGAAGGTGGATGGGTAGATGTTCCTCGTAACGTTTAATTTTCTTTCTTTGTTTGATTTGTTTGAATTAATTTGTTTGATTTAATTTGGTTTGAATTGATACTTTGTGTGGATTGATTTTATTTGGTTTGAAGTTTGGTGTGTAAAACATATATATATACACTAAAATGAATAAAGTCTTTAATTAAGTTATTATGCTCATAAGTATCATTATTTCTTAATCTATATATTATATATTCCGTTGTATAGTTTATCAATGTAGGTACTGAAGTCCAAGAATAAGGGGGAGTAAGTTTTTTGTTGATGACAAAGGGGGAGAAGTATAAAATAGGGTAGTTAGGCATAGATTAAGGGGGAGTTGTTAGTTTTAGGGGGAGTTATTAGGATAGAAGGAATATTTTATAAACAAAGGTTGTCATCATCAAAAAGGGGGAGATTGTTAGTCCATGAGATGATGGTTTTGATGACAACAACCTTAGAATAGATTATAAAATATAAATACTAACATTACAAGTTTAGATATATACGTATATGCAGGACTGGATGTACCTCGTAGCCTTGAAACCGAGGGTTGTAGTTGTAAGAATTATTGTTGAAAGGAAATCCGTACTTGTGTTGCGGGACTGGATGTAGGGTAACTCCGAACCAGTATAAAATCCGGTGTGTTCTTTCCTTTACTGCTTTTACTTTATATTTGCATCTGTGTTTGATTCTGTGTTTATATCTTTGTCTGATTAGTGCATACATTGTTGACAAATTTAGATAAACTCAAAAAGATTAACAAATTTCTTAAAACACTATTCACCACCCTCTAGTGTTAATTCTAGCCTTAAGATCCTTGATCCGCATTTCTCTCAGAAGATACAAGATTAGAATTGTTACAAAGTTCGAACATTGCTTGAACTTAATTCGCTTGCTAAAGTGTTAGGTACCACTTGGTGGCACATGGGGAGATTGAGTTAGTATATGGAGATGTTTGTTTTGGAGATTGATGGGTCCTACATGGAGGGGGTACTTTCAACACTTTATTGGCGGATGGTGGCCTTGCCGAAGTTCGTTGACAAAGTGGTATGGGTGATGGCCATGCCGAAGCTCTTTGGGAAAGTATCCATGACGCCTTGTCCGAGAGCTGCTTGGAGTAAAAGAATGTAGGTGGAGTTGGTAGGCTTGCGGGGAAATATAGTATCAAGGTGGAGATTGTTAGATTTGATACAATATTTCCATACTTAAGAAGCTTTGGAAGATATTTAAGATAATTGCTCAAATATATTGCCTCTTTTATATGCATTAAAGAGGGCAATGGATTAGCTATATAAGAGGAAGAAATATCTGAAAAAGAATGAAGTAATTAATTAATTCTCTAATTAGATGATTAAAGAAGGAATCTTATCAAACACATACAAATTGTGGGAAACTAGAAAAATAAAATGGTAAATGTTTCCCGTATGATTTAGAGAATTGATTAGGTATTGATTTATGACCATAAATAAATTACTTTAACCTCAAGTGCTAATCCCTATATAAAGATAGGGATTAGGATGAATAGAGCATTAGAAACGAATTATCTTCTCTTTGTATTTCTTCATATTCTTCTTAGTCTCCATTGTCAATCTTGTAATTCTTCTCTTTAAAAGTAATAAAATCTCCTCTCCCTAAGTGGATGTACACTATCTTACGATGGTGGAATCACTATAAATCCACGTGTGAACTCTCTATTTACTTTCTTGTGTGATTTGCTGATTTGCTGTTTTATTCTCAGGTTCTGTTTGTTTTGTCGCATTACAACCCGATCTTATTGTTTCCATATGATTAGGGTTGACTTACAATCATTTGTGTAAATTCACCCCTATAGTAACAATCTTTTACGACTTGTTTGATATATTGGTCTTATATGCTATTTATGATGATATATTTGATGCACATGCATGATTATATTGAAATCTGGTATGAAAGGGTGGTGGATTTGTTTATGCTTTAAATGTTTGCATTGTGTATTGAAAGTGTCTGATTAAATGTATGTGTATGTAGTGTATTTTTGTTGTACATTCCTCTTACTAATAAATCCACATAAAATCAATAAATTTTCAAAAACTATCAAACTTGGATATGTTAGTCCTAATCCATATGATCTTCTCTCATTAAAATTTTATACAAAAATATCGAGCTTTATGGGGACGGATCGAATTTTACAAAGAGCAAATGAGAAAAATACACAATTTAAAATGGCAGTTGATCGGAAATTCATAACAGATTGAAAAATTCATAAAATTTTGGAATTCAGATATGCTGTTCTTTACTTATATATGCATGTTCTTTAAAAATATATTAAATAATGTTGTGTCTTAATGGTTCAAATCATTTGTTTACAAAAGTTTATTAGTGCAAATTTGTCTATATTTGGGTATTTAAATTATTTCGAATTTTTCTTTGTATCTAAGTGGGTACGTAAGCCTTTCTAATTACTTGAACGGGTACATATATTCCGATATTACTTGATTAAAAATCTAAAATGAGTTCATTAATACACACGCATATACAATGTGTACATCAAGTATGTAAACAAATTGTAAATGGCTATTGATAAACAAAATAGACAAAGATCAAATGTTTAAGTTATATGTAAATGTATCCCCGATAGTTTGATATGATATATGAAAGTTAAGCCCTATTATTGTGATGTTTATACTACGTTGTGTTAAGTTCTATCCATAATAACTCACAAATGCTACGTGTTATTTATTAAAGTAGTGCTCCATCGTGTGTTATGTTTGCGTTGGATAGAATATGGATGGAAGATATATATCATATGCGTAATTGATTTGTGAATCACTCTAATACTTTGCTCGACTCACTAAATTATAAATTCTCACAATGATGTTAATTTGAAGCTAAGTAATTTGAAAGAGTTACCCCCACATGTAATTATAATAGATTCATGATGTTAAATGATCATTTTGGTTACTAATAATGCTTATTCTTATTTAGATGCTTGTTTATATGTGTGATGCCTCACGATGCTAAGATATTTGAGTTGGATGATGCTTATCCTATCATGTCTATATTTTTTTCTATGTATCGATGATGCACGTGTGATATGCTATATGAGATAAGTGTTTATACCCTGTAAAAACATTAGGATATAAATGACACTTAAGGGGGTAATGTCGTTAGTGAGACAGATGTGAATAAATGTAATAATAACGATGATCAATGCAAGGTGGCTAACAGACAGGATAATATCCATCATAGTTGGACTGATTAATGGTCGCTCTCTAAATCATGGTGAACTGGTCTCCTACCACTATAGTTCAAATGATCATTACACGGACACACCATGAGGAGAATCACAAGTGCTATGGAGATAGATGGTAATGAGGTGATATATGAAGCACTATAAGGAGTAGACGGGGAGTGCAAATGAGGATGAGATATGATTGTGCAACCAGTATATCGTGTAGGGTACCCACAATTATTGGTTGAAGGGTACACGGAGGAAACAAGCAATGATATTTTGGACTCGATGAGGCGTCTGGTAAAGACTGGTCGAGGAGTATGCTAATGAAATAGGCCGTGTATGCCTTAGGGTCGAGCCAGTATTAATAAATGAGTAGGATTTACTTAGAAACATACATCCCACTTGCACGTATATACTTGTAACAGGATGTGATTAATAAGTATAATGATGCAAGTCTTAAATGTGAATAGGAGTGATTCCACAGTTGATTAGAGTAGCAATTATTAGTCACATGATTTAGAGCCATGACATGTGTTAAAACCTATGTATGACGAGATGTAGTTTGGCTACTAGATTTGCAAGTGCATAACATTAGTTGAGAGTAAAGGCATATCACTCTGTCTCGACACACACACACACACTTTGTTATGTATTGAGTATAGTTACACTCGCAACTGGTTTCTTACCTGACTCGGGGTTTATTATGTATTTAACAACCTTGAGTCAGACTGAGATTATTTTCCAGGTCATGATGATTTAATTATATGCATTAATTAGGCTATAATATAGATATGAAGCGCATGAATATAGAGGATATATATTATTCTTATAGTGTACATTTTATATGATATACTGACTTATAGATATGTTGTTCGGGTGCATTTGATGATATGATGTACTTGCTCTATTCATTAATGTATTTTGACTTTAGATGTGATATGATCTATTGTATTCGATTATAATACACACACACACACACACACATATATATATATATTTGTTGTCTTTTATTCACTTCCGATTTGGTAGTTTGGGTTTATTCTCATATGTGTCTGTAATACTATATTATTCAGTTTTGGTGACTTGTGTACATGCTTTGTGCCAAGACGGGATAGATACTATTTTAGATATTTTATGGTATTAAAAGTATCCATGTTCTCCCAACGTAATGTATACAAGAGTTCACTCCTATCATATCTGTAGGATCTAGATTAACCCTAGAGGGGGGGGGGGGTGAATAGGGTTTTAGCAAATTTTCTCGAATTTATAAAAATAAACACAAAAACAAACTGCAGAAAAGTAAATATGCTGAAAAGTAAATCACACACAAAAATTTACCCAGCTTTGGCAACCCCTGCCTACTGCTGCATTCCTAGATTTCTATTAGAATTAAACAGTCTCCCGCTTACAAACACTCTAACAGACTCGCAAACCCTTCTACCGCCTATAGAGTTTTGCAAACTCGCAAACCCTGCTTACTGAACTAATCCTAACTAGAAACACAACCTAAATTCTAGGTGGTGATTTACCAAGATTTGATTAGAAAAGTTTAGACTTTAAAAACAAAAGCAGAAAATAAAAACCAATATAAATTTAAAAACCCTAATTTTTAAACTTTAAACAAAAACTAAAGCCTTTATTATTAGCCGACCCAATATTATATTGGCCTCTCTCTTCCTTTTATCTCCGGCCCGCTTTGCTTGTGAAAGTGGTGACTTCGATTGTTCGTTCCTCTCTGTCCAAATTAGGGATTCTCTTTGTCGAAGCTACCGACTTCTGTTGATCGATTGAGATTTCGTGTGTAACTTTGATCGATCGTTTCCTTGTTGCTCTGCTTCGATTTTTGATCGAGTTCGACTCCTGACTTTGGTACGTGATTTTTACCTTTTTCTTTACAGTTTTCTCGTACTTGAACTCGATGATAAAATGCCAGTGATGATTGAGTTTTTATAGGGTTCGATCCCCTAAGTTTTCGTTCGTATATACGTGTTTGAATTTGTCAATTCTTTTGCTCTGGCCGTTGATATTCGTATAGATGATGATGATTTCACTGACTGATTCAAATTCGTATTTTTACGTGTAGTTTGATACTTGTTTCCCACGGCTTTGAATCTGAACTGTTCGTTTCCTTACCACCTCATCTTTGACCTGTTCATATGCGTATATTTACTTGGTTTTTACGGCACTGACTTTGTTGTGACGATGATTCCTTTCTTTGTGCTTGTGATAGATTCCTTGACCACCTCTGTTTCGAATTTCTGGTTTGCTCGATTACCACGGTTTGATTTCTGATGACATTTTGTTGACTTCGGTCTCTTGTTTATGTGATTCCATGACTTTATACTCGACTTTGGCCATTTGTTTTTATTCCCGTAGCATTGAGTTCAAAAACTAACTTCGGCTTGATCTTTGTATAAAAAAATATTGTCTGTATATATGCATATATACATTAGTATGTGTGTATGTATATATTGTCGACTTTTCATTGCATTCCATTGTTTGCTTGTATTTGAGTTGTAGTTCCAGTCTACCATCTCTGTGCACATTGTTGTACCTGATTTGTATGCATCGAGTTCTGTTCAATTTTGTGTTTGTTGACTACGGCCAGTTGATTTTGTGAAGTGCTTGGATTCTGAGCTGCTTCATTTTGATATTGGACTTGCAACTTTGTTCAAGTGTGTATTGTTGTTTTTAATGGTGCACTTGCTTGGCCATTTTGTACTTCTGGTCTGCTGTTGTATTATTTGTTGCCAGTTGCCTCTGGTTTCATTTGTTTCAGACCTTCATGTAGAGGCTGCTCTTGTTCATTCCACTGGTATCACTGGTGCATCACTTGACTTGTGCATATGCATCTATGTTGAGTTGAGTTTTGTAATTGTAGTCTTTGTACCATGCTTGTTGTGAGTTTGAAGTTGAAGTAATCATGTGTACTTTCTGGTTATTGGTCTTGTGCAGTTTCAAACTGTTGTGTTGGTATTGCATTTGTGTTGACTGTGCACCCGAGTTGGCGAGGCAGTGCACACGTGTATAAATGTACACGTGTGTATTGCAGCCACTCATGATTACCTGTCCCTGATAAGAATACTGATATGCACAGATATTACACAATCGAAAATGATGACAAAAACCCATATATCTGAGGCACCAATAAAAACAAATTTATATTTTTGCAAATTCAAATTTGTTTATTTTCAGATTACTGCTGTAGTTGCTAATTATACAGGTACACAGAAGACAGGATAAGAACTGGAGCTGGACAATGCAGATAGATGCAGATGTGCAGACAGAGTGAAAAACTGAGTGTTGAGTGTTGTAGTGAGAAAAAATGTGAATGTGAAATATATGAAAACTAGTGTATGTATATAGAGAGAGCTGAAAACTTTGTACTGTTTAAGTGTTGAAATAAAATATTATTTTGAATAAAAATACTGATTGAATTATATAAATTCTGTGCAATAATATTATTATTCAATATGAATATTTATTCCTATATGTGTATAGTACAATCTGCAAACACATATATAAATTGATATATGTTTTTTATCATCAAACAAAAAATCACATCAAACAATCTCCCCCTTTTGATGATGACAAACATATATATTAAAGATTTTGAAATTCTAATAAATGTGTTTGAGCATGAGATATTTAGCTCCCCATATATGAATGCTCCCCTTATATGAATGCTCCCCCTACAGCTGAGACCACTCCCTATTTAGAAGATTTAGAAAATTACAGAAGAATAAAAGAACTAAAGAAAATTAACTAACAACATTTAACAAATTTGTTGAAGTATTCCAAAAATATTTACTTCCTTATCAAAATCTTGTTCTTCTCCCCCTTTTGTTATCATCAAAAGACTGACAAAACTAATGGAACAGTAGTGGAAGAAGAAAAAAAAATTGTTTTTTTTGTTTTTTTTGTTTTTTGTTTTTTTAAAGTAAAAAATAAATGCAAAACAAAGAAAAATCATAATATATCATAACGAGATAACAATTTCCACATTGTAGAGAATGGATCGATGATTCGGTTTTTATATGATGAGAAGAGAGAAATTTTAAAAATAATTTGACATTTAAGCACAAAAATAAGCACTTACTAACCACGCATAACCATAAGGACTTTTAAATGGAATTAGCAGTTACTTATTAGTCTAAGCATCCGGAAAATACTTAGCTATCATACTCCATCCATGCATAAGCATAAGGACTTTTAAATGAGAATGGAATAATGATAAAATAATTCACTCACATGCTCCATCCATGCATAACCATAAGGACTTTTAAATGAGAATGGAGGCATGAAATATATATATATATACATATATATATTTAAATTTTAAAAGAAATCACTCTTCTCATTTTTCAAAACCATTATGAATGATAGAAAGATGGTAGAAATAGAAATGATCGTGGAATAAGTTACCAAGTTAATTATATTATGAATTTTTTTTAATTTTGAAAAGAAATAAAACAAAACATATTTCCACTACTGAATATCATATTTGATACAATCTTTGAATAATATCCAAAACTGGTTTGAATTCTAGAAATTGAAGTTGAAAATAAATATCCAAGAATATTTCAACCAAAAAATGGAAAATGATTAGTCAATTTCTATAATCCCCAAATCCAAACGTAATCTGGAAAATCTGTCTCCAGGGAGGGGTTTTGTGAAAATATCAGCAAGTTGAATCTCAGTTGAAATATATTCAATGCAAATGTCTTCCTTAGCAATGTGATCTCTAAGAAAGTGGTGTCTCACATCAATGTGTTTTGTGCGTGAATGATGAACAGGATTATTTGACAAGTCTATTGCACTTTTACTGTCACATTTTAATGGAACTTGTTTATAAACTAAGCCAAAATCAGAAAGAGTTTGCATCATCCATAAAATTTGAGCACAACAACTTCCTAAAGCAACATATATTCTGCTTCGGTGGTGGATAATGCAACACAATTTTGTTTTCGACTAGACCATGAAACTAATGAATGTCCTAGCATGAAACATGTCCCACTAGTACTCTTCCTGTCAACTAATGAACCAGCATAATCGGCATCAGAATAACCAACTAAATCAAAATTTTCACAAGAAGGGTACCATAGTCCAAATTTGTGTGTGTGTGAAAGATATCTCAAAATTCGTTTAGTGGCTTTTAAATGTGATTCTTTAGGATTAGATTGAAAACATGCACACAAACACACAGAAAACATAATATCAGGTCTAGAAGCAGTAAGTTAGAGAAGTGAACCAATTATCCCTCGATATTTCTTCCGATCAACAGCAACTCCTTTCTCATCTTTGTCCAACTTTGTTGATGGGCTCATAGGAGTTCTCAATGGTTTGGAGTTCTCAACTCCAAATTTCTTCAACAGTTCCAACACATACTTGGATTGTGAAATTAAAATACCATCACTGCTTTGCTTGATTTGAAATCCAAGGAAAAATTTCAATTCTCCAACCAAGCTCATCTCGAATTTAGCCTGCATGACTTGTTCAAATTTCTTGCACAAGAGTTCATTAGTAGCACCATAAATGATATCATCCACATAAATCTGAACAATCAAAAAATCACTTTCTTTATGTAATAGAAATAGTGTCGTGTCAGCACTCCCCTTTTTAAAACCATTTTCCAAAAGATATGTACAAAGGCAGTCATACCAAGCTCTAGGAGCTTGCTTAAGACCATATAATGTTTTTTCTAGTTTATACACATGATTTGGAAAATCATGATTTTCAAAACCGGGGGGTTGTTCAACAAAAACTTCTTCTTTCAAATCACCATTTAGAAAGGCACTTTTTACATCCATTTGTTTAAGTTTGAAACCCTTATAACATGCAAAACTTAGCAAAATCCTAATGGCTTCTAACCTAGCAACTGGAGCAAATGTTTCATCAAAATCTATGCCTTCTATTTGGTTATATCCTTTTGCGACCAACCTAGCTTTGTTTCTAATTACATTTCCTGATTCATCAAGTTTGTTTTTGAACACCCATTTAGTTCCAACAATTGGATAGTCATTAGGCCTAGGAACTAATTTCCAAACTTTATTTCTCTCAAATTGATTAAGTTCATCTTGCATTGCTAAAACCCAACTTTCATCATTAAGAGCCATTTCAATAGAATCAGGTTCAATCTTAGAAATAAAACCACTGTGACAACAAAACGCACACAAATTTTTATCAAATGAAGAGCGAGTGCGTATACCTTCCGTAGGATCACCTATAACCAATTCAGGAGGATGATTGGATTTGAACTTCAATCTATCAGCATCAACAGTCCTACTTTCAGCTTTCTCACTAGATGTCCCTTCTTCAATGCCTTCATGATCTACCCCATCGTCAACCGTCTTTTCAATTGTCCTTTCCAGATCAGATTCATCGAATTTCACATTGATTGATTCAACAATTGTTTGTGTTCGTTTGTTGTATATCCTGTAAGCCTTGCTCCTTGTTGAATAACCCATGAAAATTCCCTCATCAGCCTTTGATTCGAATTTTCCAAGTTGATTACCTTTACCAATAATCTTACACTTGCTATTATCTCCCATGATCACATTTCCACCTTTAAAATTCTCTAGGCTAACGAACTTTGATTTGTCACCTGTCATATGTCTAGAACAACCTGAATCTAGAAACTATTCTTGTTGCTCCTTAGCCCGCCAACAAACCTCACTAGATTCCTCTGAGCTTGCTTCTGAATCTGATTTTGCCATAAGACACAAATTGCCTCCTCTGAGCTATTATTCGAAACTTCCTCTCCTTCTTCATCATCCCAAGTCGCTGCAAAGGCCTTCTTCTTCTTTTTCTTCCCTTTGTTGTTTTTGAGAAGTGGGCATTTTTGTTTGAAGTGGCCAGGCTTCTTGCAGTTATAACAAGTGAATTCATTATCGGAGTTGTCAGAATCTTTTGACCTATTACCATTTGTTTTCTTCTTGCGTGGCCCGAATCTTGATCATTTTCTAAGATTATTGACAGCCATTACAAGCTCTTCAATTGGATCTTCTTCTTCTTCATCGCTCTCTTCTTTGCTCTTTAAGGCAATCGTCTTCTTCTTTGATTCAGAGTTGTTGCGTTCCTCCTTTGTTTTTAGCTCAAGCTCATATGTCATCAAGTTGCCGATCAACTCCTCCATGCTTAGTTTACTCAGATCTTTCGATTCTTGTATTGCCGTGACTTTTGCCTCAAAGTTCATCGGTAAGACTCGTAGCACCTTCCTCACAAGCTCTACCTCAGTGAATACCTTCCCAAGCGCTCTAGCATTGTACACCAAAGTTGAGAAGCATCTAAACATGTCCTTTATGCTCTCCCCTTTGTCCATCACAAAGTTCTCATATTCATTGCTGAATAGGGCTAGACGAGACTCTTTGACTTGAGAAGTTCCTTCATGTGTCACCTCCAAGGTATGCCAAATTTCCTGCGCAGTTTTACAATGAGAAATTCTATTAAATTCATTCTTATCAAGAGCACAGATCAAAGCATTCATGTCTTTAGCATTTGTAGTTTTTAATTTCTTATCGTTAGCGTCCCACCTATCCTTAGGTTTAGGAATCTCAGTATCACCAACAGTTATAGTGGGAGATTTATAGCCAGTTTCAATAATGTCCCAAACATCATAATCAACAGAACTAAGATAAATACCCATCCTAACTTTCCAATAAGCATAATCATTCCCATTAAACATGGGTGGCCTAACAATAGATTGCCCCTCAGAAAAAGCATTATTTGGTGGATTCATGACTCTAGAGTTAAAGAAAAAATACCGGGCTCTGATACCACTTGTAGGATCTAGATTAACCCTAGAGGGGGGGGGGGGGTGAATAGGGTTATAGCAAATTTTCTCGAATTTATAAAAATAAACACAAAAACAAACTGTAGAAAAGTAAATATGCTGAAAAGTAAATCACACACAAAAATTTACCCAGCTTCGGCAACCCCTGCCTACTGCTGCATTCCCAGATTTCTATTAGAATTAAATAGTCTCCCGCTTACAAACACTCTAACAGACTCGCAAACCCTTCTACCGCCTATAGAGTTTTGCAAACTCGCAAACCCTGCTTACTGAACTAATCCTAACTAGACAATCTGACACAACCTAAATTCTAGGTGGTGATTTACCAAGATTTGATTAGAAAAGTTTAGACTTTAAAAACAAAAGCAGAAAATAAAAACCAATATAAATTTAAAAACCCTAATTTTTAAACTTTAAACAAAAACTAAAGCCTTTATTATTAGCCGGCCTAATATTATATTGGCCTCTCTCTTCCTTTTATCTCCAGTCCGCTTTGCTTGTGAAAGTGGTGACTTCGATTGTTCGTTCCTCTCTGTCCAAATTAGGGATTCTCTTTGTCGAAGCTACCGACTTCTGTTGATCGATTGAGTAGATGATTTCGTCTGTAACTTTGATCGATCGTTTCCTTGTTGCTCTGCTTCGATTTTTGATCGAGTTCGACTCCTAACTTTGGTACGTGATTTTTACCTTTTGCTTTACTGTTTTCTCGTACTTGAACTCGATGATAAAATGCCAGTGATGATTGAGTTTTTATAGGGTTCGATCCCCTGAGTTTTCGTTCGTATATACGTGTTTGAATTTGTCAATTCTTTTGCTCTGGCTGTTGATATTCGTATAGATGATGATGATTTCACTGATTGATTCAAATTCGTATTTTTACTTGTAGTTTGATACTTGTTTCCCACGGCTTTGAATCTGAACTATTCGTTTCCTTACCACCTCATCTTTGACCTGTTCATATGCGTATATTTACTTGGTTTTTACGGCACTGACTTTGTTGTGACCATGATTCCTTTCTTTGTGCTTGTGATAGATTCCTTGACCACCTCTGTTTCGAATTTCTGGTTTGCTCGATTACCACGGTTTGATTTTTGATGACATTTTGTTGACTTCGGTCTCTTGTTTATGTGATTCCATGACTTTATACTCGACTTTGGCCATTTGTTTTTATTCCCGTAGCATTGAGTTCAAAAACTAACTTCGGCTTGATCTTTGTATAAAAAAATATTGTCTGTATATATGCATATATACATTAGTATGTGTGTATGCATATATTGTTGACTTTTCATTGCATTCCATTGTTTGCTTGTATTTGAGTTGTAGTTGCAGTCTACCATCTCTGTGCACATTGTTGTACCTGGTTTGTATGCATCGAGCTCTGTTCAATTTTGTGTTTGTTGACTACGGCCAGTTGATTTTATGAAGTGCTTGGATTCTGAGCTGCTTCATTTTGATATTGGACTTGCAACTTTATTCAAGTGTGTATTGTTTTTTTTAATGGTGCACTTGCTTGGCCATTTTGTACTTCTGGTCTGCTGTTGTATTATTTGTTGCCAGTTGCCTCTGGTTTCATTTGTTTCAGACCTTCATGTAGAGGCTGCTCTTGTTCATTCCACTGGTATCACTGGTGCATCACTTGACTTGTGCATATGCATCTATGTTGAGTTGAGTTTTGTAATTGTAGTCTTTGTACCATGCTTGTTGTGAGTTTGAAGTTGAAGTAATCATGTGTACTTTCTGGTTATTGGTATTGTGTAGTTTCAAATTGTTGTGTTGGTATTGCATTTGTGTTGACTGTGCACCCGAGTTGGCGAGGCAGTGCACACGTGTATAAATGTACACGTGTGTATTGCAGCCACTCATGATTACCTGTCCCTGATAAAAATACTGATATGCATAGATATTACACAATCGAAAATGATGACAATAACCCATATATCTGAGGCACCAATAAAAACAAATTTATATTTTTGCAAATTCAAATTTGTTTATCTTCAGATTACTGCTGTAGTTGCTAATTATACAGGTATACAGAAGACAGGACAATAACTGGAGCTGGACAATGCAGATAGATGCAGATGTGTAGACAGAGTGAAAAACTGAGTGTTGAGTGTTGTACTGAGAAAAAATGTGAATGTGAAATGTATGAAAACTAGTGTATGTATATAGAGAGAGCTGAAAACTTTGTACTGTTTAAGTGTTGAAATAAAATATTATTTTGAATAAAAATACTGATTGCATTATATAAATTCTGTGCAATAGTATTATTATTCAATATGAATATTTATTCCTATATGTGTATAGTACAATCTGCAAACACATATATAAATTGATATATGTTTGTTATCATCAAACAAAAAATCACATCAGACAATATCCTTTGTTTCGTGCTATCGGATAATCATTATTCTTCAATATCATAGGCACTTGGCTGGGGCATAACATGTGATTTGTTAATATTTTTAGATAATTGTTTACTAAGAAATTTTTTTAAATTTGATATCGCATGTTTGACATAATTGATTAGGTAAATGGTTTATAGATTTAATTTCAAATATTTTTTGAGAAAGTGTAAATAAATTTAAAACTAAAAATGTGATAAATGATATATTTTATGCATTATAAATCTTCATAATAGATATCAAAATATTCGTTCATAATGAAAACATAATACAATAGCCATTTATAAGTTTAATGGGTTATAATAAACACACGAGTACAAAATTGTTTTAAGAAGTTTCAATTTTTGACCAAAAACTATGTGGACTTGGAAATAAAATAGCAGTAAATGATTATAAATAATTGTAAAAGATATAAGTCATGTAAATTTTATGTAAAATATTTTAAGAGAACTAAGGAGAAGCTTGAAAACTATTAGAATTCATGGGAGACAATCAAATTATTTTGGTTTAATATTATTAAATAGGTAGATTTCATAATTTACTTATAGTTTTTCCATTTCATGTCAAAATATATAGACATTAATTGAATAAAATATCTCTTTTATAATCCAAAATAAGTATACAAGGTTTCAGGCTTTATAGGGTTTACTTAGTTGGTTCACTAATTCCAAAAAAACGTATTGTTAAAGTTACTCATTAATTTCTCACTTCATTGAAATTTAGCTTTAATGATTTCTTTATTTTTGTTTCTTATTACATTTATTAATAAATTTGATTCTAAACATTTTTGGAATATAACCAGAGAAATTTATTGCAAATAAAAAAGATAATTTTTCACTATTATTATAATTTTTATTATGAAGTCATGATTATATAGAAAATAAATTTTTGGTTATAGTTGTGGCATGAGTTTTATTGTGTATAAATTTTTCTATTTTTGTGAACTAAAAAAGTGTTTTTGTCCTTTAAAATCTATTCAAGATAAAAAAAATTATATATGTATATGTATATCATTCATATTGAAATTGAAATAATAAATAGTGACAATCTAATCAAAATCAATTGAGTTTCTTATTATACATAGTTACTATGTTTACAGTTATTTGATGCCAATTTATATGTATTAAGTTATACGACGAACACATTTTCTATTCAGGCTCTGCCTAGACCGCCCTTTGACTCGAAGAACATTCTTTAATCCTAACGCTGCGCTCTACCTGAACAACATGGTTGAAAAGTATGTTCATAGCATCAAAAATGATAAATGTTAATGTCTTCTGATTGGTGGACATTATTCAAAGTTGGAAGTCGGTGTAGTATATTTTTGTTGAGCGACATTACGAACTTCAAATCTGGATAAATTTTCATTTTACATGACTAGTAAGCATGATTCTATCCATAGAATATCGTCAGTGAAGCAGTTGGTTATCCCTTACAAAATCTTTTATGCGTGTGTCATCAGTGTTAGTTGTCATTATGGTCTAAAGTTCAAGGCTATGGTAAGTTTTGGAAACTATGCTCTAATATTATATGAAAGTGTAGGATGAAGGATTTTAGGCTAATAGTATACTAAGAAGAATGAATTGACAGAGTTAATGGTGCGCCCTAAGGATAATTCTATTGATTGTAATGAATTGACTCTTGTAAAAGAATCTTATTTGAAATAATATATGTCTTTTATTTTATTTTCTTTTATCTATTGTTATATTGTGATATAAGTAATGATATTACTACATTAAACATACATAAGTTGAAAATCCTTAGCAGAAGTATTTTATCGATCGCAATTGTGGATGTGTTCGTAACTATGAGTTTTTAATTGAACACTAAAACTATTTACCCATAAATGTTCTTAGTCAAGATGTATCGAGAAAAGAATATCGATGTATCTGTTGAGACTAGTGTGCATAATGATTTCCATACCATAGACAGTGGATTACTCATAACCGTTGAGGACATTAAGATATTACATAATTGTTATTGTTTCGAATAATCCTAAAATGACTCAACCAGAATCTTCCATATGTTAATACAACTCAGTCAAGGTAGAAGATTTCATTGTAACCATATGCGCTAGTCTTCAAACTTGAGATTTTTATTATCCTAAAGTAGTTAGCCTGTATTTTGATTATAGTCAATTGCATGACATCATGGTCATGTGACGACCATAGTTAGGTACATGTTGAACTACTTGAAGTGACATACTACTCAAGAGAGGATTCATCTCCTTGTATAAGATTAGTATCACCGTAAGTTAACTTCAAATTGAAATCTTTGACTAGAGTAGAATGGCTAATCAATAAATATTATTGGATTGAACCAAAGACTTTAAAATGGTCTATGTAATTAATTGTAGATATTATCAGAGTTTTTATCATTGACCCAAACTATGTATATCTTAATGACAGTGATGACGAAAATAAAATATGCTCAAAATATCATTACAAGGTGTATCTTAATAACAACTAGAAATTGGATTTCTCCTAAATGACTTATAAGTAACTAAATTCGTGTCCAACTCATACTTCAACAAAGTTCATACTAGCTTCAATATTTAAACTGTTTAAATATTAATTAAGGACTGAGTTCACACCAAGAAGTCAACACAACCGAGTCGTTGGCTAATATCCAAGTTCAACCAATTCGAAATTAATTTATAAATATTATAAATTAATAGTTAGTTTAATACAAATATTACTTTGAATTTTGGTGGAATTTTAGTTATTCATCTAAGGCCTTAAGAATAATTAATAATATATAATTGTTATATATTGATTCAATTAAATATACGAACTTAAAAATTAATTATATATTTAATATATGGTACACTAATTAGGCCTGACACCATGAAAACCCAATAAAGGGGATGGCCGGCCATACGGGGGCCACAATGGAGGCATTTGACTTGGTCTAGCAGTCTAGATTAGATATGGATTCAAAATAGAGAGAAAGGTGGAACATATCATATCTTATATGGTGGCTATAAATAGTTGCACCCTCTCTCATTTGAATCACAAAGAAAAAATAACTCCAAAAATCTAGCCCCCATTAAAGAATTAGTGTAAGCATAAAGATAGGTCATACACATCGAGTGTTGAAATTGGCCCGGTCTATAGTTGGTCAAATGGTGGGATTTCAAAAAATTCCCTAATTAGATATCAGTGGGCATATGAAGTCTAATAGCTGTAATAGATCCAATCTAGTTGGTTTAAATAAAAGCAGGTTTTATTTAATTTTCTTGATTTAATTAATTAATATATGTTAATTAATCTAACATTTATATGTTTTGAGTATATCAATATGTATATATGTTTATATATAAGTGTATCGTGCAATATAGCTAAGTGTACATTGTTAATGTTTACATAAGTAGATATTGTGATTTATATATGTAGGTACCATGCTTGATGGAAGCGGGTAAAACATGCGGATTTCAAAAAAAAAATATTCTATTTTTACATCTATTAGGTCTACAAAGTTAAATGAATTTTAGATCCAATCTAATATATTTTAAACAAATCTTTGTTTTATTTATTTTTTTTAAAATTATTATAATTTGCAAGTGTATTAAATAGACTATATGTGTGAAATGCACGTGCTACATGTTATCTCGCCTTTTGGTCAAGGCTGGAATATCAACAAATCGGCAAGGAACGATGGATATCAGGATTGGAGATCAATTGGAAACAAGGATGCAATCGATGTCGTCAAAATTTGGCCAAGCTTGGATCAGGGAAAAATCGATTGGGAATGATAATCAAGGTTAGGAGAGGCTATGTTTCAATTTTCAATACAATCGGAGTTCGTATGCTCGAGATATGGATGGGTCAAATTATGTGAAAACTGGTTCGTATCGATGCATTTCGTATCGATGGATATTGGTTCGAATCGATGCTGTTCGCATCGATCATGGTATGCCACACTTCGTATCGATGCACTTCGTATCGATGAAGATAGGTTCATTCGCTAGCTTTGGTCAACATGGTTACGAACAGATAATCGTATCGATCAGGATGGAGTTGGCAACATACTTCGAATCGATCCTGCTCGTATCGGTCGGGATAGATTCAGACTACAGGTTTCGAATCGATACATTTCGTATCGATAGGAAGGCGAGGACTGAAGATGCATTTCGTATCGATCATGGCTAGAATCGATACGAAGGACTCACATATGGATCGATTCGAAGAAGATCGAAGGCATTAATAGATGGATGGATGCATATGGATACGAAGGATTCAGGAGCAATGTTCGTATCGATCGTATTCGAACCGATCGATACGAGGGGAATAGTCAAAACGAGCACGAATCCAGGGAAGAAGCATTCAACTCGGCGCACAAAGGGGATCAACCCGGGGATTTCGCGACACGTCACTGCGTGCTCACGCGTCCAGATCGATTCGAAGGGAATGGATGCGATACCATGGATTCGAACGCGATAGTACACACGAAAGTGCCATCTTGAATCGATCATAACTTGAGATCTACAAGGCCAAATGTAACAAAATTTTCACAGAAGCTTGCATACATGTTGAAGAAGGTTCTCACCAAATTTCAGCCCCATTGGATGATTTCTTGATCGATTCGAATGGAGTTCGAATCGATCCCGGAGCGGGCCCCAATTTCCTGAGGTTGGGCCTGTGGGCACCCCCCCACGTGCCAGAAGTAGTCTCCCAGAATTTAGGCGAAATATCAGCCTCCTACACCTATAAATAGACCCCCAGGTCATTCAGATAAGGGGATCGGGATTCAAAAGCGCCCAGACTCTACCGGATTCAATTCTACACTTCATCATCGCTGTTAAACTTGAATTTCTTCATTGTAATCGTTGTAACCAACTGTAATCAGCAAGGATAATCAATAAAAGATAAAACTTTGAAGTGGACGTAGGCCGGAGATAGCCGAACCACTATAAATCTCGTGTTTCTGTTCATTATTTTTGAACTGTGATACTCTGTTTGCTTAGATTTGAGATTTGTGTGTGAATATTGTTGATTTATATTCATACGCTGGTGCTTTCACTACACTTGGGGTTTGTGACCAATTTTGGCGCAATCACTTTGGTGCTTTCACTGAGAAGAACTAGCACCCGCTGCAACAAATTCAAAGTTTAGGTTTGAAAGTTTGAAGGATTCGGATTAACTCTACAATGACTCGACAAACAAGTAGAAGACAAAGAGCTGAGAGAAGCCAACAAGGAGGAAGTCAAGAGGCATCCTCCGGAGCTGGAGAAGGACAAGCTTTGATTTACATTACTAGAGACGAAATGGAAGCTATGACAAATTCATTGCAAGAGAGATTGTTGAAAAGTCAACAGGATATGATGCAGACCTTCTTTGAACAGATGAGAGCTGCAGGGATGCAGAACTTAGGACCAGCCACAGCGGCTATTAATGTTGAACAAGGAGCTAGGGTTGCGGGACCCAATGGAGGACAAGATACAAAACCGGAAGGCAATCAACAAGGGCTTGGGGGCAGGCCCGCAGGATCCAACATAGACGGACCTTTGGAGGGAGTTCAACAGGCTAGGGCCAACGTTGCTGCTAATGAGCCACATGAAGAATATGTGCCAGAGTTCCCTCAGTAGCATGGGGGGCAACCCCCGACAGACAACGCTAGATTAGCGGAAATCATTAGGAAGACTATGCGTGGAGGCTTGACCAATCGAGATTTGGAAGGAGTGAACAGGAGTTCGTTCGCTCGGGAAATCAGGATAGCTCAGAATCCACCTAAGTTTAAGTTACCTAGCGTGGAAGTATATAATGGCAAGGCTGATCCAACTGATCATTTGATGAGATACACTAGACACATGGAAGTGCTGGGGGAGTCAGATGAAGTAATGGCTCGATGTTTCCCTTTATATTTAACGGACATAGCTGCAATGTGGTTCAGGCAGTTGGGAGAAGGATCTATCAGGACTTGGAGGGAGTTGGTGGATAAGTTTTTGGGACAGTTTCGGGTTCATATCAAAATACCTAAGAACGTGATGACGTTAACATCAGTAAAGCAAAGGACGGATGAATCACTTAGGGCTTTTCTAACTCGGTTCAATGCGGCGGTAGCCTCGGTGGATCGGCCGGATCCATCAATGGTTTTGATGGCGGAGGTGTCGGGAGTCAGAGAGGATTCGGATTTCAAGGTATCTTTAGTACGAGACCCACCGCTGGATCTCGAGGAGTTCTTTAATGAAGCCGAAAGGTTCCTTTGGCAAGAAGATGCATGTATGGACTTAAAGTTAAAAGAGGTGAATGCGACTGAGGGTGGAGGACCATCCAACGGAAACCCGGATAAAGACAAAGGAAAGAGGAAGCTAGATGACGATTCAGGAAAAGCCGGGAAGCGATGGAAGGATCCAAAGTTTTCCACATACACAGGATTAAACGAGACGCAGGAGCGGATATACATGGAAACCCAGAATCGCCTTCCTTACCGGAGGCCGGCTAGGAGAGAGCCATCCGAGCGGGAAAGGGCATCAGGAAGGCACTGTCTCTTCCATGATTTGGATGGACACGATACCAACAGCTGCAGGCACCTAAAGGACATAATTGAGGAGCATGTGAGGAATGGACAATTGAGGCAGTATGTTGGGGTACGGAATGCAGCGGTAGAGCAAGAGCAACCATCGCCTACCCCAAACCATGATGATGTGAGGCCCAGGAATGATGATCGATTGATTATCCATTGACCAGGATAATATGAAATAAGTAACAAACCATTGGCAAGCAACCAAGTCATTTACACATGTACGGGGACAGAGATAGCCCTTAGGCATGATCTGAATGATGATACACCACGAAGCTATGATTTGCGAAATCTGTTTTCTTTTGTTTTTGAATTGGACACTTGTTTTTCTGGTTTTGGTTTTGGAGTTTGGTTTGAACTCCTGGTTTTGTTTGCTTTCTGGTTTGGATTTTCGTTTGGATGGTTTTCTGTTTTGGATGTTGGTTTGGATTTCTGATTTTCAGATTTGATTTGGATTTTTGATTGGATTTTGATTGGATTCTTTTTGGTTTTTGATAAACGGTCGTCGAGTATTGACTATGCTCGGCAAGGGTCCGGAGAGACCAGGATTCGGCCTAGGATTTAGGCCCTATATTATCGGTTATCATTTCAGGTCGTCGAGTATGGAATATGCTCGGCAAGGGTCCGAAGCGACCGGGATTCGGCTTAGGACTTAAGCCACGGCATTACTTACGTCCAGGGACACTGGACCATGGTCGTCAAGTGTGGATTGCGCTTGGCAAGAACCTGGAGAGGTTAGCTCAACGTCCAGGGACACTGGACCAAGGTCGTCAAGTGTGGATTGCGCTTGGCAAGAACCCGGAGAGGTTAGCTCAACGTCCAGGGACACTGGACCAAGGTCGTCAGGTGTGGATTGCGCTTGGCAAGAGCCCGGAGAAGTTATGGATTTGGATATCGACCCGGAGAGGTCCTGGATTTGGTTATTGGCTATTGGATAAGGATGGATTAGGATTCGGTTATCGGGTTCAAACGAATATGGATTTGGCTAAGGCTTTGGTTATTGGATTTGGAATTGGGCGTCGACTCTGAGCAGTCAAGGATGATGCACTCGGATGACGTGACTATGGGCTTCGGATATTGGATTCGGAAACTATTCAAAACATGCCTTCTTATCACAAGGCATGTTTTGGGGGGCAAATGTTATCTCGCCTTTTGGTCAAGGCTGGAATATCAACAAATCGGTAAGGAACGATGGATAATAGGATTGGATATCAATTGGAAACAAGGATGCAATCGATGTCGTCAAAATTTGGCCAAGCTTGGATCAGGGCAGAATCGATTGGGAATGATAATCAAGGTTAGGAGAGGCTATGTTTCAATTTTCAATACAATCGGAGTTCGTATGCTCGAGATATGGATGGGTTAAATTATGTGAAAACTGGTTCGTATCGATGCATTTCGTATCGATGGATATTGGTTCGAATCGATGCTGTTCGCATCGATCATGGTATGCCGCACTTCGTATCGATGCACTTCGTATCGATGAAGATAGGTTCATTCGCTAGCTTTGGTCAACATGGTTACGAACAGATAATCGTATCGATCAGGATGGAGTTGGCAACATACTTCGAATCGATCCTGTTCGTATCGGTCGGGATAGATTCAGACTACAGGTTTCGAATTGATACATTTCGTATCGATAGGAAGGCGAGGACTGAAGATGCATTTCGTATCGATCATGGCTAGAATCGATACGAAGGACTCACATATGGATCGATTCGAAGAAGATCGAAGGCATTAATAGATGGATGGATGCATATGGATACGAAGGATTCAGGAGCAATGTTCGTATCGATCGTATTCGAACCGATCGATACGAGGGGAATAGTCAAAACGAGCACGAATCCAGGGAAGAAGCATTCAACTCGGCGCACAAAGGGGATCAACTCGGGGATTTCGCAACACGTCACTACGCGCTCACGCGTCCAGATTGATTCGAAGGGAATGGATGCGATACCATGGATTCGAACGCGATAGTACACACAAAAGTGCCATCTTGAATCGATCATAACTTGAGATCTACAAGGCCAAATGTAACAAAATTTTCACAGAAGCTTGCATACATGTTGAAGAAGGTTCTCACCAAATTTCAGCCCCATTGGATGATTTCTTGATCGATTCGAATGGAGTTTGAATCGATCCCGGAGCGGGCCCCAATTTCCTGAGGTCGTGCCTGTGGGCCCCCTCACGTGCCAGAAGTAGTCTCCCGGAATTTAGGCGAAATATCAGCCTCCTACACCTATAAATAGACCCCCAGGTCATTCAGAGAAGGGGATCGGGATTTAAAAGCGCCCAGACTCTACCGGATTCAATTCTACACTTCATCATCGCTGTTAAACTTGAATTTCTTCATTGTAATCGCTGTAACCAACTGTAATCAGCAAGGATAATCAATAAAAGATAAAACTTTGAAGTGGACGTAGGCCGGAGATAGCCGAACCACTATAAATCTCGTGTTTCTGTTCATTATTTCTGAACTGTGATACTCTGTTTGCTTAGATTTGAGATTTGTGTGTGAATATTGTTGATTTATATTCATACGCTGGTGCTTTCACTACACTTGGGGTTTGTGACCAATTTTGGCGCAAACACTACAAACATGAAGTGTACATGGCTAATGTAACCATATGTAGATGTTAGGATTTACACCTCAACGGACTTATTTGTCCCTTTTATGAAATAGTTTGAAATTAAAATTTATACTTTTACACAATTGTCCATTTTATAAATTTGAAATAACACACACATATATGTATCTATATATAAATAACTGCAAGTAATGTTTTAAATTTAAAACAAATTATACATATAAAATTTGTAACTCATTAAATACATATATGTGTGTGTTTGAATTTAAAGATACAAATTAAATCAAGTTTTTAATTTAGGAAGGAAATAGATATTTAGGATTTTATACAAAAGGCTACTTGTGAATTCTAAATTGAAATTGTTTATTATTATGTAAATAATATCTAAAAGATTTATGTTCGAAACAGTAACCATATAACATAAGATATCAATTTTCAAGGCAAGTTTAAAAATAATCTACTATATGCTTTGTGTATACAAATGCTATATAATTATAAGAAGATTTTCAATTAAAAATTGTTTTTTAGTCAATAATCCCTAAAACAAAACAAAAAGGAATTAGTCAACTCCGGCATGTAAATTCATTAAAAAAGTATTCTGATCTAAATTATACGGAGAATATCAACTAATAATCAAATGAAATGAAGGATATATATATATATATATCAACATGATGAAAACATATACAATTATTATGAAAGAAAGGGGATTTAAATTAAATCAACGTGATGAACTTATAATTAACTGAGGTGGACAAAAAGGGATCTAAATTATACCGCAAATGAACATACAAATAGATAAGATGAAATGCATATAATCTAAGTCATGTGAACAAGAGAAACATACGATTAAATCAAATCAGAGTAGTACCTTAGGATGCGACTAAAAGTTGCACCTTAAATGATGAATGAATCTCCTAGATTCGATTAAATCAATTTCTGGATCTTGCAAGGATGAAGAGGCAACAACCACCTTTTAAATTTAGTTTTATTTTAATTTTGTTTTGGGATTTTTCAATCAGGAAATTATTGTCAAGGACAAAATTTGTAACGAGTCGGATTTTCGCGTTCGAAAATCGACATCCATACTTTACATCATACTCGAATGCCGTAGATTCGACCGTTCAAATCCGAGTCGCTGGAGCTTATAACACAATTAAGTAAATAACACAGCAGAAGAAATGAATAATACATTGATATACAATATCTGATACAATAGAGTGATACAATGAATATCAATATACATCAGAGATATGATACAAGAAATAGCAGCGGAAAAGAAAATGATAACATCAGCAGCGGATAATCTCCATCTTCATAACACCAATCCAGAAATAGCTCGAACTCTCAATAACGAGGCACAAAGATAAGCAAGTGCAGTCCATATCCAAAGACTGAACTAGCTCCAGAAAATCTACTAATTCTGACTATCTAAAAAACCAAACTCTAGACTGCCCGTGTAGAAAAATTTTGAGTATCTAGAGTTTAGGAAAGAACAATAAACTTCGGATCAGTCATGGGACTGGTGTGAGCAACAAAAACAGTTTATCTTTAAAAACAAATAGCAAAGAATTTTAAAGTCAATTTGCAATGCTTTTGGAAAATGAAACTACCATAAGGCCTCCCGCCACACACACAATGCAAACGCAGAATTGGAGGAGATTTCTCCTTATGATAGTCAAAGATGCTTACTACGCAAAATCAAATCATTTGATATTATTACTAGTGCATAGTGCATAAAACATTTCGAAAGTATAATATCAATCTTAGCCAGCATAGACATTTCGAACCATGCCTACTATAGCTACCATCCAAACAGTGGGGTGCCACCATAAGTAGATGGCAGGTTCTACAACTAAAACCGTACAAGGCTCGTATCGGATGAATGGATTTTCCAACAAATGGTCAGGCTAAGGAACTTCCTATTCCACGAAAGAACGCCTCTAGCGGGACGCTCCGAGAGACAAACTGCTCTCTGCCAAACAAGGCCGGCTACCCCCTTTCCCAGGGAATATACAAAACCTCAGATATGCCACCCCGGTCCTTTGGGACCTTTATCCGAGAGCTCGGTATCCAACATCACACATAATAAATCAAGTGTGTCCACATGAGTAAGAATCTGGGCTCCATACCATGATACTACCCTTTTCCAGAAGGAATGGTCATACCCTAGGGAAGCTACCCCTGAAACCTTGCCGCACAATTCCTGTTTCGACCATTACCGGTTTGTGAGGCTCGACGAAGTCTCGTCCATAAAGCTACGCTTTGTCACAAAGCCATGCTTTGGGTCAACAGATGATCAACCAATGATCACAAAGATAAATGATCAAACAAATGATCATATCACAAATGATCAGACACTGATCATCACACAGCAACACTCAGCATGCCACATTACCAAATTGGGAATATATCGCTGATAAATTTCAACTACATAACCTTTGAGATCATACGTCTCAGAGAAGGGTGTTAAGCTAAGAGAATAAATTCTCCGCCACCAACAGAAATGTATTTGAAAGAAATCAGCTTTATATCTCAATTTGTAATGTCAGACATACAATCCATACAAGTCTGTTCCGGGATCGAACAGAACCGAAGGCACTTCCAAAGAAGTCCTTGCAAATCCGGATAATTTTCTAATCACGTCCGGACTTCCCATCACAAAAAGAGTGATATAAATCTCTACACCGAAGCAACTCGGTGCAGAGACATTCGACAGGTTGTCCTTTCATTTTCGAAAATATCTGGTCTTCAACGCCGGTCTTCAAATGCCATCCTTATACGACGTACCACTATTCGGAATGGGTTATATGACACAAAGGTCTTTTCCCGGCTAACCCGAATAGTGAGCGCAATATTTAAAAACATATGGATATGTGATTTCAATTAAGTCACAACTTAATAATTCAACTTCTTTTTAAATGGTTTCAATCGATTACCATTTATAATCCTTTAAACAAAAAGGTTTATTTCACAAAGATCCATTCACAGATTTCAAAACAATTTCCGTTTCAATTGGATTAACTCGTTAAATCTTTAAAACAAAGATTCAACTTATAGCTTTTAAAACAATTTCATTTCGAATGGTTTAAACAAATGATCATTTTAAATCTATTAAAAATAACAGATTCAATTCATAGCTTTCAAAAAGAATTCATTCATAGCCTTTCAAAACATTTCAATTTCATTTTAAATTTGAAACCTTTCAACACAAATTAGAAGTTCACTTCTTATATGAAAGCTGTTATTATTTGAAAACAAATAGTTTTCGTTTAAGAAAAATTCAATTTTATTTGCACGAGTTAAAGCCCTTGAATTATATTCATATTCCAAAATCAATACTTTTTAAAATAGTTTAACCCTTATATAACGGGTATAACATCTTTAATCCCTAGTTTCACATCATAGAGTTCAATTTCAAATATTGAATTCAAATTTAAATCAAATTATTTAAATTTTCAAAACTCGATTAAGTTATTCAAAATAACTTTTATCTTTGAAATTCTATTTCAAAAGCTTTTCATTTTTAAACCCCAAATTTCCAATTTTCAAAATTAATTGAAATTAAAATTTCAATTTCAAAAACATCAAATTTAAATTATCTGTGACTTAACCGATTTCCACGTGAAATCCATATTTGTGTGTGTATGGTGTAGTCCAGGTGTTTCACACAGTAGTGCAACATCATTCAATCATAACAGATTAAAACACAGAAATATAGTTGATAAGCGGTATTAACTATCACGCTTATCGTTTATTCACCGATCACAGATATATATCACAAATAAGTAAATTACAGATCACATCATAAATCAGGGTATATCACAAAGCATCATATATCAGGGATATCAAACAATTCAACATTCCATAGAATCCAAACATTCATAAGTAAGGTCAAGCATTTAATAATCATTTATAAACAGGATTAATTAATCGTTTAATCCTAATTAATTCAATTAATTTCCAGTTAAATGAATTTATTATCAAATTCTGATTGATTAATTACAAATCATTAATTACCAATTTATCTAATGATTTTCTTAAATTAATTAACTTGAATTAATCAAAATATCCATAATTAATTACAATAAGTGATTAATCCTTAATTACTTTCATTAAGTAATTACATTTAACAATTTATAATTGATTATCTAAATTAATTAATTCAATTAATTATTAACATTAATAACTTTAATCAATCCTTAATAATCCTTAGTTAATTATCTTTATAACCAATAATATTTCTTTAATTGCTTACTTAAGGGAATTTCTTAGATTTAAATCATTATTAATCATTTCTGATTAATTTAATTATGAATTACACATCAATAAGTTTCATTAACTTTAAAGATAATTTATTCTTATTAATGATTTTATTAATTACTTTCTTATGTTTGAAAACATTTATTTCCAATACTTTGGTTTTAGAAGAAATTTTAAAGAGTTGAAACCAAATACTAAAATATTTAAACTTATTTAAAATATTTACATTTATCACTTTCTTTCATTTCAAAATCTGAAATTCAAAGATATGTTCAAGTCCAGGTTTAAAATTTGTTTTCAAGTTGGCTCAAAACTTTCCTTACAAATCAAATTCTAATCTTAAATTCCATTCTTTCTTTTTATATGCTTAATTATTTAAACACTTTTTTTCTATTATTATTAGACAATTTGAATTTTAAAAACTTATTTCCAAACTAAGTTTCAAAACTGAACTAAATTTATACTTAAACTTTGATTTTAAAACTCAGTTTAATTTTGCTCAAAAAAATTTAAATTTAGTTTTAAAATTTTGAGAACAGAACAGGTTTGAACCTGAACACAACATCTACCCGAGTTCCCCTACATGTTCTTCAAGTTCGTCACGAAGTTCCCCTGAGTAAATCACGAGATAACTCGAGCTCCTATACTTCATCTTCCCAACCCAAATCTCGTGTGCACAGACAAACTGGTGCACGTGCACCTCTACCCCGGCCATCTTCGATCGAATTGCCACCCACCACCAAGTCGATGGTATCCCCCTTGACCAACCTAGGCACCCAGATCACTCAAACTCGTCGTCGATCGAAATCGAGTAGCCTGACTAAATCTGGAACAACGTCGAACCACCAAAGATCATCTCGTTTCGCCACCAAGGGTCACTGGAGGCCACGCGAACTCGTTCAGAACCTCGCCGCGACACCATGCCTTGTTTCCCCCACATGCGATCGTCACCGGCCTTCCCACGGCTTCGCAAAAATCCTCGATACCTCTTCGTCAAAATAACTCGAAAAACCCTAGTTCCCCTCATTCCGGTCACTCTGATTAACAAGACTTCAGTATAAAAGATGCGGACCACTTTTCCTCTCTTTGGTTTCTTCTTTTCTTTCTGAGCTGGGCTTTCATTTAGGCCCATTCTCTTCATTTTGTTTTTCCTGTATAAATAAGATAAGAAGACTGTAGTTTAGTTTATGCAATGTAATTCTGAGATAAAGTAATAAAGAGATTTCAGTTTTTCATTTTCTCAAATCTTATTTTGGTATCAGAGCTACAAGCCGAAAGGCATTTCATCCACCATTACAACCTCTTGTCATTCCTTGAAGAATCAAGGGGTGTTTTATGTGACTCCTCAGAAAAGATATCATCATCGGAGTCTTTATACCTTTCTTGATCAAGAGCATCAAGGCTCACCACAACTCTTGCGCCACCAAGGTTTGGATCAGAGAGACCTCTTCATTTCCAACCGGCAACAACAAGAGTTCTTTCCTTTTCCCTCAGAGTTTCAGACTCATTTTCCTATTTGCAGTGTATGTGCATTATATCAAGTTCATTGATATAATACACAACCACCACTTTCTTGATTCCAATCGGTTTCTTGGTAGCAAACTATTGTCTACCACTCCAAGAAACTCAGTATTTCCTCTTTCTTCAATCATTCCTGATCTGACAAAGCCATCCTGATTCAAGAACCTGACCAAAGATGGCAGATAATGGTGATGAATCAGCATCTGTGACTTCGAGAGGTGAGGGCAATGACACCATAAGCATTCCTGCTCTAGTTAAGCCCAAGAGCCATGTCATCACCATTCCTCTTGATGAAGACAACTTCATCTTGTGGAAATATCAAGTTGAGACAGCATTAAAGGGTTATGGCCTTCAAGAATTCGTACAAGGGACAAAAGCTGTGCCTCCTGCAATCATTTTAGACAAGGATAAAAACCATGTTAGTAATCCAAAATACATTCAACATCAGAAACAAGACAACTTACTTGCATCATGGCTAATATCATCTATAAGTGCCAATCTTTTGTCTCAAATTGTTGGGTGCAATACATCATACGAGATCTGGTCCACTATAGACCAGATTTTCAGTTTTCAGTCATCTGCTCGAGTTATGCATTACAAAAGAGAACTTCAAAATGCTAGAAAAGGGGACATGCCCATGAGAGAATACATCACCAAAATCAAGAACCTATGTGACAGACTCAGTGCTGTGGGACATAAGGTTGCTGAAAGTGATCAGATACTCACCCTCACCAGTGGCTTAGATGATGAATATGAATCACTTGTTACATTCATAGCCACCCAACCTGTCCTACCAAATCTGCAGTATGTACATGCTGCCCTACTTGCTCATGAGGGAAGAATAGAGCAAAGAAAATCTATACAAGGTGATGTTAACATTAACTTTGCAGTAAATACAAGAAACAAGAATCAGTCAAAGACACCCAACAACTCTAATAATCCTGGCCATCAAGTTCAACGTGGAGGTCAGTCTCAAAGAGGCAGAGGTAGAGGCAGAGGAAGATTCAACAATTACAGCAGAGTAAAGTGTCAAATTTGTGAGAAAACAGGACACATGGCCAATAAATGTTACTTCAGATTTAACTCTGAATACAATTCAGGACATCAAGGACAATCAAGCCAAAAGACACACAATGCAAACATGGCTCAAGTGAACCAGCAAAGCAGAACCAACACAGATGATACAAATGAAGATGCAGACAAGAATGATGATGCAAGCATAGATGATTGGTTCCCAGATCCAGGTGCAACAAACCATATCACTAACAACCTTCAGAATCTCAACTTAGGAAACAAGAAATACAAAGGTACGCATTCTGTTCTTATGGGTGATGGTGAAGCCATAAAAATATCACATGTTGGAACTGGCAGTGTTAAAGGTGGTAGAACTCTCTTTTTGAATAACTTATTGAGAGTCCCCAGGATCAAAAAGAATTTAATAAGTGTTTCTCAATTTGCCAAGGACAACAATGTGTACTTTGAGTTTCACCCAAGATTTTGTCTTGTTAGGGACTTACTAAATAAAAGTGTATTACTACAGGGTAAATTGGACAAAGGTCTTTACAAGTTCAGCAACATGGGCACAAGAAAACCCTCTAATAGGGCAATTTATTCTAATCCAGTTAATTTCAATGTTGAAAAAGGAAATAATACTCTTAGCTTGTGGCATTGTAAACTTGGTCACCCCAAGATTGATATTGTAAAACAGATTCTGAATGAAAATAATATTGGTTTTAAAAATTTTTCTATACCTTTTATATGCTCACATTGTCAAAAAGGAAAAAGTCACAAGTTAACTTTCAGTAAATCAGATACTGTATATCATGAGCCACTGAAATTAGTGGCAGCAGATCTTTGGGGTCCAGCCCCCCTATCATCAACACAAGGGGACAGGTACTATCTCTCACTTGTCGATGCTTGTACTAGATTTACATGGATATATTTTCTTAAAAATAAGTCAGACACATGTAGTGCAATTAAACATTTTGTCAGTCATGCTGAAAATCAATATGGCAACAAAATTAAAATTATGCAAAATGATGGTGGTGGTGAGTTCAAAATCTTAAAAGCATTTTTCGATAGTAAAGGAATAATACATAGGACCACCTGTCCACACACATCAGAACAGAATGGTCTGGTTGAAAGGAAACACAGACATATAGTTGAAACAGGGTTAACTCTTTTATCACAAGGGTCACTACCTATGAGATATTGGAAAGAAGCATTTGCTACTGCAGTGTATCTCATAAATAGGATGCCCACGAGATTGCTGAATAAACAATCTCCATATGAGAAATTGTATAGTGTTAAACCTGAATACAATCACATGAAAATGTTTGGTTGTTTGTGTTTTCCCTATCTCAGGCCATATAATAAGCATAAATTAAGCTTGAGATCAAGTGCTTGTACCTTCTTAGGTTATGCATATAATCAGAAGGGATACAAATGCTTAGATAAAGATGGGAGAATATACATTTCAAGGCATGTTGTCTTTAATGAAAATGTTTTTCCATTTGCAGATAAAGTAAAGGAAAAACAACAAACAAGCAGCAAAACAGTCTATGTACCAATGATTCCTGAATTAACTGAACTGGCAAGGGACATTCAAGATGGTGGCAGTTATCATCAACATGAAGAAGCATCCATCACCAGTACAAAAACTGGTTACAGTTCAGACAAATCAGATTCAAACAACATTCATCATAGCACTCAGATTAACCAGGAACAGCAGACAGGGCATGATCATAATGAAAGTGATTACTCAACAACAAAAACAACTGGTGATCATAGTGGACATTCAACAACTGAAAACACTGACAATCACAGTGAAGATATGGACCAACCACAACCAAGAGCTGAACACCCCATGGTCACAAGGTCTAAAAGTGGGATTTTTAAACCCAAAATATATACTGCTGTTCTTAATGAAGTCGAACCAACTAACTATGACCAAGCAGTAAAAGATGAAAAATGGAGAAGGGCTATGGATGAAGAATATGAGGCCTTAATTAAAAATAAAACATGGAGTTTGGTCTCACCACCAAGGCACAAAAATATTGTGGGAAGCAAATGGACATACAAAATCAAGAGGAACACTGATGGTAGTATTGCTAAATATAAGGCCAGACTAGTGGCTAAGGGGTACACACAACAATTTGGTTTTGATTTTAAAGAAACATTCTCACCAGTCATCAAACCAGCTACAATAAGGATAATCATGACTATTGCATTACACAAGCATGGGAGAATCAAGCAGCTAGATGTGCATAATGCCTTTTTAAATGGTGAGCTTCAGGAGGATGTATACATGGAACAACCAATAGGATACGGTTCTGAAGCACACATCACACATGTATGCAAGTTACACAAGGCTATATATGGCTTAAAACAGGCCTCAAGGGCATGGTATGAAAAATTAAAAGTCAGTCTAGGCAAAATGGGGTTTAATGCAACCAAGTCAGATAATTCACTATATACCAGAAAAAGAGGGAAAGACATCATCTACATATTAGTTTATGTAGATGATATTCTCATTACTGGTGATGACATGGAAGAGATAAATCAGGTTGTCACTCTCCTAGATAAACATTTTGCGATTAAAGACTTAGGAGAAATCAATCAATTCCTTGGAATACATGTACAAAGAAAGTCCGATTCAAGTCTATTTCTATCTCAAAAACAGTACATATCTGAAATCTTAATCAGGGCAAACATGGACAAGGCAAAACCGCTGGCTACTCCTATGATAAGTAATTCACATCTATCCAAACATATAGGTGAGGATATTGATAATGTTAAGCAATATAGAAGTATTGTCGGTGCACTGCAATACGTTACTATCACACGACCAGAAATCTGCTACAGTGTAAATAAAGTATGCCAACACATGCAAAGACCCTTAGACACTCACTGGAAAGCCGTTAAACGTATATTGAGATATTTAAGGGGCACAATCAATTTCGGGTTACTATTGAAATCAAGTGAAGAAATTATGATACAAGCTTACAGCGATGCGGACTGGGCAACTGATTTAGATGATCGCAAGTCTACCACAGGACACTGTGTTTATCTCGGATCCAACCCTGTATCTTGGTGTACCAAAAAGCAACCCACAATCTCCAGATCGAGTGCTGAGGCAGAGTATAGGGCTTTAGCCAGCGTCACAGCTGAGATCATGTGGACGGAAAGCCTAATTTCTGAATTAGGGTTTCGATCAGCTAAAGTTCCCACAATCTGGTGCGATAATATGAGCACCATAACCCTCTCGATGAACCCTGTTCAACACTCCAGGACTAAGCACATGGAAGTGGACCTTCATTTTGTTCGTGAGAGAACCGAAGCTGGGAAGCTTCAAGTTAATCACGTGCCATCTCTATTTCAAAAGGCAGATGTTCTGACCAAGGCTTTATCCAACAAAAGCTTCTCTAGATTCAGAGATTTTTTAAGTATCGTTAATGGGGACGATAAGAGTAATGAAGAGGAAGATATGAAAGCTGCCGAGAAACCCTAGCTTTATTTGAGGCAGGGTAACAAGACTTCAGTATAAAAGATGCGGACCGCTTTTCCTCTCTTTGGTTTCTTCTTTTCTTTCTGAGCTGGGCTTTCATTTAGGCCCATTCTCTTCCTTTTGTTTTTCCTGTATAAATAAGATAAGAAGACTGCAGTTTAGTTTATGCAATGTAATTCTGAGATAAAGTAATAAAGAGATTTCAGTTTTTCATTTTCTCAAATCTTATTTCTGATCATCTGAAAAATCCCTCTCCATTTTTCATAGCCTCGATGACTCTCCAACTACCTCCAGACGAACCTCCGACCACCCAGAGACCTTGGGCTGTCAAAATTCGCCAAAAACCCGTTTTCTGGTCATCATCGAATTACTCATTCGATCCCAATTTAAAAATTATGATTTTACTTTTAAAACTCATGATTTTTGATAACAAAACAGATTATAAACTTGCAACCATGAATCATTCAAGTCGAGGATTTTATATGTTTTCAATTTCTACTGTTTTTCTAAATTTCCAAATAGTTTTTAACTTATCATGCTTAAATAAATTTTTTAATGCTTAGTTTATGTAAAAACAAATATATTCTGTTTGAAAACTAAGGCCTATTAGAGAATAGAATAAGGAGATTAGGAATTTGTTGATTCAAAATTTAAGTTCTGTAACTATATATAGAGTTGATCATAACATATTAAACATACACACCTCAATTCATTCATAGAAACACGTATAAACTCGCAGATATAAACACATTCATACCATATTTCCAAACCATTATCATCACAGGCATGAAAATCAAAAGAAACTGGTTAAAAATTTAAGTTTGCTCACTTGATTTTCTTTTGAACAGAGGAGGTTGAATACTGGAAAGAAGTCTGAAGCTTGATGCTTGAAACAGGCTCGAATGTCTTTGCTTGCTGAAGCTTTTTAATCTTCAGTTTGAATTGATTTAAGTTGTTTGTTTGTTTGAATTTTGTTTAAGTTTTTTAGTGACACTTGCTTTTGTTTTTCTCAGTTGTGATGCATGAATGAACTAGGAAGATACAAATATAGAAAAGAAAAGACTACAGGGTAAGATTTTGTACAGGTGATAGTATTTTATACAAAGCAGGACAAAGATTTTTTTCTTTGCAGGCTGATAGATATGTTATGGTGGCTGATGTATAACATTCTATATATGCTGAGATGATATTTTTGAGCAAAGAGGAGATGGGGTATTAAATATATGTGTACTTCTTTGTTTTCTTTTACTTTGTTTTCTTTTTTTTTCTTTGCCTTGCATTACTTTACTCGGTTGATAGATGATCTTGTACATGCCGAGGAGATGTGGCATTAAATGCATGTGTCTCTACTTTTGTTTACAACTTACTATTTGTTATGTATGTACAGTTTTTTCTTTGCTTTGTATAAGCATGTACATATGTACTTAGATTTGTATGTAAATTTTCTTGTTTTGTTTACTTTATTTACTTTGTACATAAATGTTCATAAGAGGGCTGATATCTTTGCATTTCGACTGAGATAATTTGTTTGTGTTAAAGATGACATTTCTTTGTCTTGTTTTGTTAGCTTATACTTTCTTCTTTTATTTGTTTGTAATGATACTTTGTACTTAGATATATTTTTTTATCTATCTGTTCACTTTATGTTTCCCTACTTGTATTAATTGTTGTTTTATTACTTTAAAATATAAACAAACTTCTATATTTATCTTGTTATAATTTATTTTACTTTACATTGTATAAAACCATATAGTTTATTTATTTTCACTTGTAAAGACATTCTATTATTATTTAACTCTATATTTATTTTTAAAACCATTTATTTAAGATTTTATTTCAAATCCAATATATATACATATATATATATATAAATTTAAATGATTTAATATAGAATTTATTTGAATCGGGGAAACTTGCTTCCATTTAAAATTAATTTTACAAATTTTTATTCAAAAATTCATTTAATTATCAATTTAAATTAAATTAAAATCTGGGGTCGTTACAAATTTCCCCCCTTAAAAGAATTTCGTCCTCGAAATTCACAGGCACGAAAACAACACAGAGATAGACAGATTCGATCTCCTATAACTCCTTAAACTTAAGATATGAATTCCAAACTCAAGTCGAAATATCTCAGAATACATACCAATTTGTCCCTCTTCGGACTTTGGTATTCACAAGAAATTACAATAGAATTTCAAAATTTGGTTTCAAACGATATCGTTTTATTGATACAATTCAAATTTTAGCCCCATATTCTATTAATCAATTTAACTCAATTTAAATTTTCCAATTTATTTAAAATTTTAATTCCAAATTTCCAATTCATATTTGTTAAGGTTTAAATCAAAAAGCTGATAAGAAACGATGAAGATACGAAGTAAGGATTTTCTACAACGGTTCGTAGAGCCATCATCACACCGAAACTTCTTCTTGTAGCTGGTACGAAGAAATCAAAAGAATTTGGAAACGAATCAAGGAGATTGATGAGAAAGTTGTTTCCACTGTTGCAGGGTATTGACCATTTATAGTCGTACTCCCTTGTCCCCTATCTCTCATCTTCTTGCACTCATACTCACTATCAGTGGATAGTAAGAGAATTTACTGAGGCATTCGAACAGATATCTTAGGGATGCACTCATTCTAGGGATACTTCACCCTATCTATAATGAGATACTTAACGTGTTATATCCTGAGCTAAAGTTCAACCTAAGCTATGATACCAAATGTAACGAGTCGGATTTTCGCGTTCAAAAATCGACATCCATACTTTACATCGTACTCGAATGCCGTAGATTCGACCGTTCAAATCCGAGTCGCCGAAGCTTATAACACAATTAAGTAAATAACACAACGGAAGAAATGAATAATACATTGATATACAATATCTGATACAATATCTGATACAATATCTGATACAACAGAGTGATACAATGAATATCAATATACATCAGAGATATGATACAAGAAATAGCAGCGGAAAAGAAAATGATAACATCAGCAGCGGATAATCTCCATCTTCATAACACCAATCCAGAAATAGATCGAACTCTCAATAACGAGGCACAAAGATAAGCAAGTGCAGTCCATATCCAAAGACTGAACAAGCTCCAGAAAATCTACTAATTCTGACTATCAGAAAAACCAAACTCTAGACTGCCCATGTAGAAAAATTTTGAGCATCCAGAGTTTAGGAAAGAACAATAAACTCCGGATCAGTCTTGGGACTGGTGTGAGCAACAAAAACAGTTTATCTTTAAAAACAAATAGCAGAGAATTTTAAAGTCAATTTACAATGCATTTGGAAAATGAAACTACCATAAGGCCTCCCGCCACACACACAATGCAAACGCAGAATTGGAGGAGATTTCTCCTTATGATAGTCAAAGATGCTTACTACGCAAAATCAAATCATTTGATATTATTACTAGTGCATAGTGCAGAAAACATTTCGAAAGTATAATATCAATCTTAGCCAGCATAGACATTTCGAACTATGCCTACTATAGCTACCATCCAAACAGTGGGGCGCCACCATAAGTAGATGGCAGGTTCTACAACTAAAACCGTACAAGGCTCGTATCGGATGAATGGATTTTCCAACAAATGGTCAGGCTAAGGAACTTCCTATTCCACGAAAGAATGCCTCTGGCGGGACGCTCCGAGAGACAAACTGCTCTCTGCCAAACAAGGCCGGCTACCCCCTTTCCCAGGGAATATACAAAACCTCAGATATGCCACCCCCAGTCCTTTGGGACCTTTATCCGAGCGCTCGGTATCCAACATCACACATAATAAATCAAGTGTGTCCACATGAGTAAGTATCTGGGCTCCATACCATGATACTACCCTTTTCCAGAAAGAATGGTCATACCCTAGGGAAGCTACCCCTGAAACCTTGCCGCACAATTCCTGTTTCGACCATTACCGGTTTGTGAGGCTCGACGAAGTCTCGTCCACAAAGCTACGCTTTGTCACAAAGCCATGCTTTGGGTCAACAGATGATCAACCAATGATCACAAAGATAAATGATTAAACAAATGATCATATCACGAATGATCAGACACTGATCATCACATAGCAACACTCAGCATGCCACATTACCAAATTGGGAATATATCGCTGATAAATTTCAACTACATAACCTCTGAGCTCATACGTCTCAGAGAAGGGTGTTAAGCTAAGAGAATAAATTCTCCGCCACCAACAGAAATGTATTTGAAAGAAATCAGCTTTATATCTCAATTTGTAATGTCAGACATACAATCCATACAAGTCAGTTCCGGGATCGAACAGAACCGAAGGCACTTCCAAAGAAGTCCTTGCAAATCCAGATAATTTTCTAATCACGTCCGGACTTCCCATCACAAAAAGAGTGATATAAATCTCTATACCGGAGCAACTCGGTGCAGAGACATTCGACAGGTTGTCCTTTCATTTTCGAAAATATCCGGTCTTCAACACCGGTCTTCAAATGCCATCCATATACGACGTACGACTATTCGGAATGGGTTATATGACACAAAGGTCTTTTCCCGGCTAACCCGAATAGTGAGCGCAATATTTAAAAACATATGGATATGTGATTTCAATTAAGTCACAACTTAATAATTCAACTTCTTTTTAAATGGTTTCAATCGATTACCATTTCAAATCCTTTAAACAAAAAGGTTTATTTCACAAAGATCCATTCACAGATTTCAAAACAATTTCCGTTTCAATTGGATTAACTCGTTAAATCTTTAAAACAAAGATTCAACTTATAGCTTTCAAAACAATTTCATTTCGAATGGTTTAAAAAAATGATCATTTTAAATCTGTAAAAATAACAGATTCAATTCATAGCTTTCAAAAAGAATTCATTCATAGCCTTTCAAAACATTTCAATTTCATTTTAAATTTGAAACCATTCAACACAAATTGGAAGTTCACTTCTTATATGAAAGCTGTTATTATTTGAAAACAAATAGTTTTCGTTTAAGAAAAATTCAATTTTATTTGCACGAGTTAAAGCCCTTGAATTATATTCATATTCCAAAATCAATACTTTTTAAAATAGTTTAACCCTTATATAACGGGTATAACATCTTTAATCCCTAGTTTCACATCATAGAGTTCAATTTCAAATATTGAATTCAAATTATTTAAATTTTCAAAACTCGATTAAGTTATTCAAAATAACTTTTATCTTTGAAATTCTATTTCAAAAGCTTTTCATTTTTAAACCCCAAATTTCCAATTTTCAAAATCAATTGAAATTAAAATTTCAATTTCAAAAACATCAAATTTAAATTATCTGTGACTTAACCGATTTCCACGTGAAATCCATATTTGTGTGTGTATGGTGTAGTCCAGGTGTTTCACACAGTAGTGCAACATCATTCAATCATAACAGATTAAAACACAGAAATATAGTTGATAAGCGGTATTAACTATCACGCTTATCATTCATTCACAGATCACAGATATATATCACAGATAAGTAAATTACAGATCACATCATAAATCAGGGTATATCACAAAGCATCATATATCAGGGATATCAAACAATTCAACATTCCATAGAATCCAAACATTCATAAGTAAGGTCAAGCATTTAATAATCATTTATAAACAGGATTAATTAATCGTTTAATCCTAACTAATTCAATTAATTTCCAGTTAAATGAATTTATTATCAAATTCCGATTGATTAATTACAAATCATTAATTACCAATTTATCTAATGATTTTCTTAAATTAATTAACTTGAATTAATCAAAATATCCATAATTAATTACAATAAGTGATTAATCCTTAATTACTTTCATTAAGTAATTACATTTAACAATTTATAATTGATTATCTAAATTAATTAATTCAATTAATTATTAACATTAATCACTTTAATCAATCCTTAATAATCCTTAGTTAAATATCTTTATTAACCAATAATATTTCTTTAATTGCTTACTTAAGGGAATTTCTTAGATTTAAATCATTATTAATCATTTCTGATTAATTTAATTATGAATTACACATCAATAAGTTTCATTAACTTTAAAGATAATTTATTCTTATTAATGATTTTATTAATTACTTTCTTATGTTTGAAAACATTTATTTCCAATACTTTGGTTTTAGAAGAAATTTTAAAGAGTTGAAACCAAATACTAAAATATTTAAACTTATTTAAAATATTTACATTTATCACTTTCTTTCATTTCAAAATCTGAAATTCAAAGATATGTTCAAGTCCAGGTTTAAAATTTGTTTTCAAGTTGGCTCAAAACTTTCCTTACAAATCAAATTCTAATCTTAAATTCCATTCTTTCTTTTTATATGCTTAATTGTTTAAACACTTTTTTTTATTATTAAACAATTTGAATTTTAAAAACTTATTTCCAAACTAAGTTTCAAAACTGAACTAAATTTATACTTAAACTTTGATTTTGAAACTCAGTTTAATTTTCCTCAAAAAAATTTAAATTTAGTTTTAAAATTTTGAGAACAGAACAGGTTTGAACCTGAACACAACATCTACCCGAGTTCCCCTACATGTTCTTCGAGTTCGTCACGAAGTTCCCCCGAGTAAACCACGAGATAACTCGAGCTCCTATACTTCATCTTCCCAACCCAAATCTCGTGTGCACAGACAAACTGGTGCACGTGCACCTCTACCCCGGCCATCTTCGATCGAATCGCCACCCACCACCAAGTCGATGGTATCCCCCTTGACCAACCTAGACACCCAGATCACTCAAACTCGTCGCCGATCGAAATCGAGTAGCCTGACTAAATCTGGAACAACGTCGAACCACCAAAGATCATCTCGTTTCGCCACCAAGGGTCACTGGAGGCCATGCGAACTCGTTCAGAACCTCGCCGCGACACCACGCCTTGTTTCCCCCACATGCGATCGTCACCGGCCTTCCCATAGCTTCGCAAAAAGCCTCGATACCTCTTCGTCAAAATAACTCGAAAAACCCTAGTTCCCCTCATTCCGGTCACTCTAATCATCTAAAAAATCCCTCTCCATTTTTCATAGCCTCGATAACTCTCCAGCTACCTTGTGACGACCTAACAACTCATCAACAGGTGCGACCTAACTATAAGGCCACAAACCTGCCTATCTCCTAAGTCGCTAGCCTCTAAGTCGTCTACCCTATAAGTCGGTCACGACTTATCTCTTAGGTCATTTACGACCTAGGACTTAAACAAATAGGACCGAAAAGACAAACATACTAAGTCGCATACGACCTATATCATACCCTAGGTCGTCCACGACTTACCACCTTAACTCGCTAACTCGCTGATTCCTTAACTCGGTAACAACTTAACTCACCACTATCCTTAAGTCGGTTAATACTATAAGTCGGTCAACTTCTTAGATAGGCTACTCCCTTAAGTCGGTCACTCGACCTAAGCCACTCTATGACTTAACTTAAACCACCCATTCTCTTAAGTCGTACACTTCCTAAGTCGTCAACTATCTTAACTCGCCCAGACTTTCACTTAACTCGTCCAAACTCATAAGTCGGCTACGACTTAGGACTTAAACAAAACTCTGCCAAAATCTGAAACGACCTAAAAATGCTAAAAATCCCAGATTTTAACGAACTTTTCGATCCGTAAAAATACGGGTCGTTACATTCTCTCCCCCTTAGGAATTTCACCCCCGAAATTCCAAACAAACAAGGCAATCAAAGACTATTTTGTACGCCTACCAACCATAACAATCAACAAACCATGCATCCAATTCTAGCTTAGCGTACAGAATTCTAACACTAGAACAAGTCACAATATCGTGAGATGACACGACACCTTAGGGCCATACCTTGAAGAGTTCAGGATGAGCTGCCTTCATCCTCTCTTCCACCTCCCACGTACAGTCGTTATCATCATCGCTCCATTGTATCTTGAGCAACTTAACTACCTTCCTCCTAAGCTGTTTCGTGTCAGTCTCTACAACACGAAGCGGCTTACGAGGTCTTCTATCGACTGGATCAACTTCGAAATCTTCACAGCTATCGACAGAAACCACCGTACTCGAGTCGTGCACATACTTCCGTAGATATGATACATGAAAAACATTGTGCACACTCGACATCTTCTCTGGTAACTCCAATCTGTAGGCGAGCTTTCCAATTCGCTCGATGATCGGGAATGGTCCAACAAATCTCGGAGTCAATTTCCCTTTCTTTCCGAATCGAATAACATTCTTCAGTGGAGAAATCTTCACAAAAACCATATCACCAACGTCGAATTCCAAATCCTTTCGACGCTTATCGGCATAACTCTTCTGACGGTCTTGGGCTGCCTTCATTCGTTGCCGAATGATTTCTATGCACTCCGTAGTCTGACGAATCATCTCTGGCTCAAGCATCAGCTTTTCTCCAGTTTCTATCCAACACGTCGGAGAGTTACACGGTCTCCCATACAATGCCTCATACGGTGCCATACCAATGCTTGACTGGTAACTGTTGTTATACGAAAACTCCACCAAATGCAGGTGATCTTCCCATGATCCTCCGAAATCCAAAACACAAGCTCTGAGGAGATCTTCCAAAACTCGGTTGACTCTCTCGGTCTGACCATCTGTTTGAGGGTGATAAGCTGTACTCAAACACAACTCGGTTCCCAAAACTTCCTGGAAGCTCTTCCAAAATCCACTAGTGAACAATGGGTCTCGATCGCTCACTATACTCTTCGGAATACCATGGAATCGAACTATCCACTTAACATACAACTCAGCCAACTTTGATGCAGTCCTAGTCGATCGAACAGGAATGAATCGTGCACTCTTAGTCAAACGATCTACAATGACCCAAATCCCTTCATTTCCCGTTCTGCTTCTAGGTAGCCCATCAATAAAATCCATCGACACTTGCTCCCACTTCCATGTAGGAACTTCTAATGGCTGAAGCAATCCACTTGGCTTCTTCTGCTCGGCTTTTAGCAACTGGCAGTTCATACACTTGGAAATAAAATTTCCAACATCCTTCTTCATACCTTCCCAGTAGTAGGTTCTCTTCATATCCCGATACATCTTATTTCCACCCGGATGAATTGTCAACTTTGAGTGGTGACTTTCCTTCAGAACTTCACTCCTCAATTCATCTATATCGGGAACAACTAGTTGTCCTTGCTTCCGAAGCCAACCCTCTCGATCGACCTCGAATCCTTTATCCTTTTCGGGATCCAATCCAGACTCCAATTCACGGATAATCTTGACAAGCTTATCGTCTCGCTTTTGGCTCTCGCCAATCCTTTCCACAAGAGAAGGTCTTATCGATAAGTTTGCCAACATCTCAGGTTCCAATTTGCATCTAGGCCTGAAGTCAAATCCAGCTAAATACTCTAGATTCTTCCATTCTGAAAACATGGCTCCCAATCCTGCATGTCTTCGACTTAACGCATCTGCCACTGCGTTACCTTTTCCCGGAGTATAAGCTATACCGAAATCATATGATGCCAAAAACTCTAGCCAACGTTGCTGCCGAAGATTCAAATCCTTTTGGGAGAAAAGATACTTCAACGACTTATGATCGGTAAACAACTCAAATCGAACTCCCAATAGATAATGTCTCCACATCTTCAGAGCAAAAACAATTGCCGCTAACTCCAAATCATGAGTCGGGTAATTCCTTTCATGCGGCTTCAGTTGTCGACTGGCATACGCAACAACTTTATCCCTCTGCATCAGTACTGCTCCAAGTCCAGTACCACATGCGTCGGTGTAAACCACCATCTCATCATTCCCACTAGGAATAGTCAAAACAGGAGCACTTGTCAATCGCTCTTTCAGGATTCCGAAAGCTTGCTCACACTTAGCATCCCAACTGAACACTTGGTTCTTTTTCGTCAATCCTGTTAACGGTGCAGCTACCTTGGAGAAGTCTTTGATAAACCGTCGATAATATCCTGCTAATCCAAGAAAACTTCTCACATCAGATGCATTCTTAGGTCTAACCCAATCCTGGATTGCTGCCACCTTAGCGGGATCAACCGCTATTCCATTTCCAGAAATCACATGGCCTAAGAACCTCACTTCACTCTTCCAGAAGTGACACTTCGAAAACTTAGCCTTCAGCTGATGCTTCCGTAAGATTTCCAAAACAATTCGCAAGTGCGTCTTGTGCTCTTCTTCCGTTCTGGAATAAATCAGAATATCATCCACGAACACAAGTACGAACTTGTTCAACTGATCTCTGCACACTCTATTCATAAGATCCACAAAATATGCTGGTGTGTTAGTCAATCCAAACGGCATTACCAGCCACTCAAAGAAACCAGATGGTGTCCGAAAAGCAGTCTTCGGCACACTATCCTTAGCTACTCTCAACTAGTGAAATCCCGTTGCCAAATCCATCTGAGAAAACACCTTAGCTTCGTGAAGCTGATCAAACAAGTCATCTATCCTCGGCAATGGATACTTGTTCTTCTTAGTCACCTTATTCAGCTCACGATAATCCACACACAATCTCAACGACCCATCTGCCTTGGTTGCAAACACAACTGGTGCACCCCACTCGGACACACTACGCCGAATGAATCCTTTCTGCAAAAGATCATCAACTTGCACCCTCAACTCCTGCTGTTCCCTAGGCGCCATCCGCCTAAGAGGCATCACAACAGGTCTGGCTCCTTCAACTAGATCTATACGAAACTCGATCTCTCTATGCGGCGGCAACCCTTTGACTTCGTCAAAGACATCCTCGAATCCATTAGCGATTGGCACTGATGACAGTCCATCCCGTGGAACAACCAGCGAATACATGAAGCTCATGAAGACACCTTCTTCATGCTTACATCGTATCACAACCTTTCGCCCCTCCACATTCTCGACTGTCACTTCCAACCTCTCGCAATCAACCTTTGCCGCATACCTCCTAAGCCAGTCCATACCCAAAATAATTCAAAACCCCGCAAAGTTCAGAACAAAGCAATCACAAACAAAAGAGAAACCATGACTCGAAACAATCAGACCACGGCACAACATACACAAACAAGACGAACCCCCAACTGGATTAGTCACAACCAATGGCCTATCAACAATATCCGGTTTCAAACCTAACCGGCCTACGAGTTCACTACAAACAAACGAATGCGACGCCCCAGTATCAAACAGAACTCTAACTGGAACACCACATAGGAAAAGAGTACCTTGAACAACCACACTCTTTCCTTTCTCTTCAGCGGTAGGAGCTTTCGAAGACGACGGAACAGCTCCCAAAGCATAAGCTTGCACAATCTGCTTATCCCTCCTCGGTTCTGGACAATTCTTCCTAAAATGCCCCAGCTTGTCACAGTTGTGACACTTCATCGGCACCTTCGGATTCTTACAATCCTTCGAGAAATGGCCCTTCTGCTGACAATTGTAGCAAGTCACCTCGCCTTTCGGCTTCTTCTGGCCATCCTTACCCTTCTGCTGCTGCTGCTTCCTCTTCTTGTTTCCACCCTGCTGGGGTTTAGACTCTTCCATGGTCACAGCAACAACAGATCCTTCCTTAGGAAACAGACTCTCATGCCTGAGAGCTTTCTCCACAAGCTTCTCAAATGAATCATCCAAATGATCCACCAACTGCCTCCCAAGATAACTGTCCAAGACTGTCACAAACTTCTCATTCTTCTGATAAGCAGATTCAATATATGACCGGGCATACTTGGACAACGCTTCAAACTCAGAAACATACTCAAGAACTGATCTCCCTCCTTGCTTGAGCTCCACAAACTTCTTGAACAGAACAGACTTCTGAGCTGTAGAAATGAACTTAGCTTCAAACCTAACTTGGAATTGCTCTGATACCAAATGTGACGACCTAACAACTCATCAACAGGTGCAACCTAACTATAAGGCCACAAACCTGCCTATCTCCTAAGTCGCTAGCCTCTAAGTCGTCTACCCTATAAGTCGGTCATGACTTATCTCTTAGGTCGTTTACGACCTAGGACTTAAACAAATAGGACCAAAAAGACAAACATACTAAGTCGCATACGACCTATATCATACCCTAGGTCGTCCATGACTTACCACCTTAACTCGCTAACTCGCTGATTCCTTAACTCGGTAACAACTTAACTCACCACTATCCTTAAGTCGGTTAATACTATAAGTCGGTCAACTTCTTAGATAGGCTACTCCCTTAAGTCAGTCACTCGACCTAAGACACTCTATGACTTAACTTAAACCACCCATTCTCTTAAGTCGTACACTTCCTAAGTCGTCAACTATCTTAACTCGCCCAGACTTTCACTTAACTCGTCCAAACTCATAAGTCGGCTACGACTTAGGACTTAAACAAAACTCTGCCAAAATCTGAAACGACCTAAAAATGCTAAAAATCCCAGATTTTAACGAACTTTTCGATCCGTAAAAATACGGGTCGTTACATACCTCCAGACGAACCTCCGACCACCCAGAGACCTTGGGCTGTCAGAATTCGCCAAAAACCCGTTTTCTGGTCATCACCGAATTACTCATTCGATCCCAATTTAAAAATTATGATTTTACTTTTAAAACTCATGATTTTTGATAACAAAACAGATTATAAACTTGCAACCATGAATCATTCAAGTCGAGGATTTTATATGTTTTCAATTTCTACTGTTTTTCTAAATTTCCAAATAGTTTTTAACTTATCATGCTTAAATAAATTTTTTAATACTTAGTTTATGTAAAAACAAATATATTTTGTTTGAAAACTAAGGCCTATTAGAGAATAGAATAAGGAGATTAGGAATTTGTTGATTCAAAATTTAAGTTCTGTAACTATATACAGAGTTGATCATAACATATTAAACATACACACCTCAATTCATTCATAGAAACACGTATAAACTCGCAGATATAAACACATTCATACCATATTTCCAAACCATTATCATCACAGGCATGAAAATCAAAAGAAACTGGTTAAAAATTTAAGTTTGCTCACTTGATTTTCTTTTGAACAGAGGAGGTTGAATACTGGAAAGAAGTCTGAAGCTTGATGCTTGAAACAGGCTCGAGTGTCTTTGCTTGCTGAAGCTTTTTAATCTTCAGTTTGAATTGATTTAAGTTGTTTGTTTGTTTGAATTTTGTTTAAGTTTTTGAGTGACACTTGCTTTTGTTTTTCTCAGTTGTGATGCACGAATGAACTAGGAAGATACAAATATAGAAAAGAAAAGACTACAGGGTAAGATTTTGTACAGGTGATAGTATTTTATACAAAGCAGGACAAAGATTTTTTTCTTTGCAGGCCGATAGATATGTTATGGTGGCTGATGTATAACATTCTATATATGCTGAGATGATATTTTTGAGCAAAGAGGAGATGGGGTATTAAATATATGTGTACTTCTTTGTTTTCTTTTACTTTGTTTGCTTTTTTTCTTTGCCTTGCATTACTTTACTCGGCTGATAGATGATCTTGTACATGCCGAGGAGATGTGGCATTAAATGCATGTGTCTCTACTTTTGTTTACAACTTACTATTTGTTATGTATGTACAGTTTTTTCTTTGCTTTGTATAAGCATGTACATATGTACTTAGATTTGTATGTAAATTTTCTTGTTTTGTTTACTTTATTTACTTTGTACATAAATGTTAATAAGAGGGTTGATATCTTTGCATTTCGGCTGAGATAATTTGTTTGTGTTAGAGATGACATTTCTTTGTCTTGTTTTGTTAGCTTATACTTTCTTCTTTTATTTGTTTGTAATGATACTTTGTACTTAGATATATTTTTTTATCTATCTGTTCACTTTATGTTTCCCTACTTGTATTAATTATTGTTTTATTACTTTAAAATATAAACAAACTTCTATATTTATCTTGTTATAATTTATTTTACTTTACATTGTATAAAACCATATAGTTTATTTATTTTCATTTGTAAAGACATTCTATTATTATTTAACTCTATATTTATTTTTAAAACCATTTATTTAAGATTTTATTTCAAATCCAATATATATACATATACATATATATATATAAATAAATTTAAATGATTTAATATAGAATTTATTTGAATCGGGGAAACTTTCTTCCATTTAAAATTAATTTTACAAATTTTTATTCAAAAATTCATTTAATTATCAATTTAAATTAAATTAAAATCTGAGGTCGTTATAAAATTTCTCATCATTTTAGTCTTAAGGACAGACCTTCAATATTTTTTCCTGAAGGACAACTTTCTTTAGGTATCAGTTTTTATAGTTTTTAGGTATCAATTTGTAGTTATCGGTAGCAGTTTTTAGGTATCAGTGTTTAGTTCGGTAGCAGTTTTGGAAAAATGTTTGTCCTTATGAATAATTTTGAAAGAATGTTTGTCCTTATGAATAATTTTTAGAAGATGTTTGTCCTTGTGGTTAAAATATTGAGGCCATGTCCTTGAGGCTGAAAATATACAAATTTTTGTCCTTTAAAATAATTCCCCCTTTTTCAATGGCATGGAGGCATCTATTTTTGGCCATGAAAGGATTAAGAGAGGACAGTAGAAGAAAAAAGAATTGTCTATAGAATAAAAATGAAATGAAGAAGAAATATTTTATTTTAAGGAAAACATTGAAACCTTTCAATTCCCTTCTTTAAAACCTTCCCTATTCAATATATATTGTTTAATCTCATCAAATCCTCTTCTTCTTTAGCATGTATGGGCGGCCATAGATGGTGCCACTTTGGCCTCAAATTTTCCAAAACCCCTTAGCCATTAATCCAATTTAATTCAATTTAAATATTATATCGATATAGTATATTAATATCCACATGTGCTTCTAGGAAAATTCTATTTCAAAACAGATGATTTCTTAGTAGCCCTCCCTAAAATAAATAAAATTTTAAAGAATAAAATACCCTTAGAAAGCTGCGTACTTTCTTTCTTCTTAATTCCATCATCTTTTTACGTTAGTTTCTTACTGTCTAAACCACCGCTTATTCAAAACCCTAGTTTCTAAATCAATGAAGAAAAAAATTCAATTTTGCACTACTAACTAATGGATTTTGAAGAGGAGAATGAATTTTTAATACAATCACAGCAGGTAATTCAAAAAAAATTGAAAAGTTTTTAATTTTTTGCAAATACAATCGTAGGTTGTCAATTACGGGGATTAGTGATAATTCACGCAGGGGTATACTAGGTTTCTGGATTAATTGCACAAATAATTGCGTGAATTTTTACACATCCACGCAGAAAGTCTACGTGGTATTGACATGAACCATGGAGTCACCTTGTGTGGTAGTTCATTTTGTTTTTTTTCTATTTGAAATTTTCAGCGTTTGATACTTGTTTTCTGCAGATTATACCGTTTGAACTTTTTAGCGTTTGGTTCGTAAACGTTTAAATTTTTGGGTGAACGAATTTGAGAACGTTTAGGGCCCATTTGGTTTCATTTTGTATTTTGAGTTTTGTATTTTCAATTTGCACTAAGAAATAGCAAGAAATAAGAGAAGAAGATTTATAATTCTTAGCCGTTGAGACGACCAACGGACAACGAAAGAATTGATTGTTCTTCGTGCTTTTGTTATCTCTCAAAACAGGAAAAATAAAATAAACTTGTTTTCTATTTTATATGTTAATTTCATTTTTCAAAATTGTTTGTTTTTCAACTATACATACAACGGACGCGCTTTTGTATAGACGAAAACACAAAACTAAAAATGACAAGCCAAACGGGGCCTTAATGTTTTTGCATGACAGTAGGAGGCACAAGCATGTTTTGCATGATGGGAAGGGTAGTTCTAGAAATGGTAGGGGGCTACTAAGTTATTTTTTGGGTTTACGGACTTTTTTAATTTTTGGGGGGGCTACTAAGTAAATACTCGGGTTGAAATAGAATTTGCTTAGCTTTTATATACACACTTTATTAAATGCTAATGGTATTCAAACAAATCAAATAAAATTTAATAATTAATATTTCAGAAATATTAATTAATTTAATTAATTTACAATGATTACAATTAATTAATCGTGTGGTTTTTCGGAGCATTCATCATTACGGTTGTGCGATTCAAAGATGTAAATACAATTGGTGATTAATATTGAATAATTCAAATAATACTGTTCATATGTCATCTTAGATAGTGGTGTGACATTTTGACTGAATTTTATCATTTACACATCTTTTCAATAAAATCCAATTGTACTATTATACGCAGTACCCGGTAGTAACAATTATTTATACCAATTCTCTTCGTCTACACTATATCACAATAGGACTTATGGAACTTGGTTTTGGTCAAAATACCAACATCGTCTATATTCAACTTGATATGTCTATACATAAAATCTCTGGTCCAATAATAACAATTATTATTAACCATATTACTCTAGCAAAAGACTTGACTTTGAGCCGACTATTTGTTGACTGTGAACATATAACAAAGGAGACTGATTCTCTATTGAATATTGTTTCACTTTCAATGTTTCAACTCAGACACAACCACAGTCATTCAATAGATGTCATGCTATAATTTAATCATAATCAAAGTGGAGTACGCATACTGAAGATCGACGGTATTTTCAAGTCGAGAGAACTGTGCAACATCGTCACTTCGAGATTTTCTATTTGACCTTAGTTGTATTAATCAATAGAAAATTATCAAGTGAGTCATTCCATAGTTATCCAATAACCATCAGTAGTAGTCCCTTGGTACCCCCAGCAGTCATGAGTAATAAACTGCCTACATTTGGAGAACGTTACATATTCTAGTCTCAATGGATGTATCGATATCCGATCTCGAAAGATCTTAAATAGGAATATTTAAAATAATATGTTATTTTAATGTGATAAATTCCTGATGACTATAATATTTTGTAGTTACTATCACATAACATATCATTTAAGAATTTCCATTTAATATACTATAAACCAATTACTTAATCAATAATATCACAATATAACAAATATATAATAAAATGAAAATGCTTGTTATTTTGAACAGGATTGGTTATCGAGTTGATATATGTAACAAATTACATAACTTCCCCTAGAGCATACCTTTAACTCTATCAATCTTCCACTTGCACTTGGGGTTAATAGAGAAATTTTATTCCTAATGGGAGTGGGTTAGTTGGAAGTAGGTTAAATGCATGAATTTCAAAGAATTCCATTTTAATCTTAGTTGAGTCTATAAAACCTAATTCAATCTAAATATTTTGAATAAAATCTTCATTTTATTTAATATGTTTGAATTTTTGTTTAATTATTACAATTATATCAAATGCACTTTTTTGTGTGAAGTGCAAGTGTTATGAATAAGAAGTGTACATATTTTGTATGACTGTATGTAGCTGGTGGGATTTATACCGCAACGGACTCATTTCCCTTTTACATATGTTTTCGTTGTCCGGGGTTTTGATTTGAAAATACATATACAATAAAAGATGAACAATGGTACGAATACACACACACACACACATATTTATATCTATATGTATATGTATATTTATATGTATATGGATAGGGATATGTATATATATGTGTGTGTGTCTATATGTATATGTGTATATGTATATATATTGAAATTACATTTGGTATTTGAAATCTAAAATTAAAATGAGTTTACCTTGAATTAAGGAAAGGTTTGAAATCAAGAATTACATTATTGTAAAAAATTCACCTTATGAAATTGAGGCAACACATATATGTTTCCACATATATATAACAACATGTAATTTTTTTCATAATTTAAAACAACTTATATATGTAAACACGTAATTTATAATATATGTGTATAAATTTGTTAGGACTTAATGGTAATAATTGAAATAAAAATTTATCTTAGAAGGGATTCAAAAGGCAAAGAATTATACACGAAACTTTTTTTTTGAAAACCCAAGAGAACCTGGCAGGCCGGTAAACTCCTGAGGAGGGTATAGTAAAGCCGTCCGTTGATCCAAGCCCCCATACACCTGGTAAATTTATATAGGATAGGGAAGCGAATGGTAGGAATCGAACCTGGGTCTTTTTACCAAAACCTAAGCCTCCTTTCCACTGCGCTGCACCCGCTGACAATATACACAAAACTTAAATTTAGAAAGGAAACAAAAATTTTGGATTTTACACAAAAGTCCACGCATGAATTCAAAACGATTTTTTTTGGAAACGATACTCGAAATAGTTGCATTCAAAACATCAACAATATAACAGAACAAACTGGTTTTTAAGGTAAATATAAACGATTAAGCTATATAATATATTTACTTATGTGTATAAAATATAAAGACGGTTTCCAACCTAAAATAATTTTTTATTTTATTTTTCAGAAAAACAATAAGGAATTTTACAACTTGGGCATATATAAATTCGTGATAAGAATATTCGCATCTAAATGATACAAAGAACAACAAAAAATTGTCATAGGAGAGGGGGGATCTAAATTATATGAAAGATAATGGACATAGAATAAATGGAGATAAAAACAGAGGTGGATCTGAATCACAAACAACATAATTAAACATATTTCTAATATAGGTGGACAAAAGGGGATTTGAATTAGATGTTATAAAATGAATAATAAAGAAGAAAGATGAATAATATTCAAGCATATGAATACAAGAAATACATAGACGAATTAAATTAAAATTACTTTAGGATGTTGCAAAAAGTCCACCTTGAATAATGAATCGATGGTCCTAGATTCTTTAACCGACCTCCATATTTTGCATAGATCAAGATGTATGAACCACCTTTAATAATTTGATTTAGTTTGTATTTGTTTTAGGAAATTTTTTAGCCATGGAGGCCGTGATAATTTTGGCCATTAAGGGAGAGGTGGAGAGAGAGAGGGCAAGAGCAAGAGAAAGTTTTTTTTTGTCAGAATAGAACAATAGAACAAATGAGAGAGAATATGATTTAAAGAAAACATTAAAACCTTTCAATTCCCTCCTATAAAATTTTCCCTATTTAATTCCCAATTAACACTCATCAAATCCTCCCCTTCCTCACATGCATGGTCGACTATAAAAGTGGTAGAGTGGGCCTAAAAATTTTCCAAATCTATTCAACATTTGTTCCATTTAAATCTAATTTAAATATTCTATTGATATTGTATATCGATACATGCATTTATAACTTTTATACACCTAATTTATTAAATAATAATGGTATTTAAAAAAATATAAATTTAATAGTTAATATTTCATAAATATTAATTAATTCAATTAATTTAAAATGATTATAAATTAATTAAATCACATGGTTTATTTGGAGTATTCATCATTTCGATTGTACGACTCAAAGTTGTAAATTCAGTCTACAATTAATATCAATAATTCAAATACTAATGTTCACACGTCACCTAATTTAGTGGCATGGTTTATTCAGAGTATTCATCATTTCGGTTGTATGACCCAAATGTGTAAATTTAGTATGCGATAAATATCAACAATTCAAATACTGATGTTCACACGTCCCTAATTTAGTGGAATGATATTTTAGCTGAATTTATCGTTTACACATCTTTTTGGTAAAATCCAATTTTATTATAAGCCGTACCCGGTAGCAACAATTATTTATACTAGTTCTTTTTGTCAACACCATATCACTTTAGGACTTATGAAATTTGATTTTGATCAAAATTCCAACAATGTCCACATTCAACTTTGTAAGTCCAAACACAAAAAATTTAATTCAATAATAACAATTATTATTATTATCTGTACTGCTCTGACCAAAGACTTCGACTTTGAGTTGATTACAATTGACCATGATACTAACTAACCTTACATAATTGAGAATATGAATTCTCTATTGAATAGTGTTTCACTTTACATGTTTTAACTCGGACCAACTATAGTCATCCGACAGACGCCATGCCACGATTTAACTATAATCAAAGTAGAGTGTCCACATTGAATTTTGAAACGACCCGACTTCCTATGCCAAGGAAGACGCATCATCTTGAAGAAAGAAAGGGATAGAAAAGAGAAAAGATAAGGAAGAAGAAAGAACAACAACATCAGATACTCACAGCGGAACGAATGAAATATAATATATCACATAAAATATTACATAGTATCATATACATCAGAGTTATACAACTTATACATCTCAAATTAGACAGTTATAAACACCTGTCTATCATACAAATCCAATACATCAATACAATACAGACTCAATACAAACACAGCGGAATCACTATATCTACACGTCGAAGCCACCTGCTCCAAATCTCCTCCAGAATTCGTCAAAGCTAACCTGAATCCCTCGACTACTCAATACAATATTGAGTACCCAAGAGTTTAATAAAACAGAAAATAAACACTTGGGTCATACATGGGTCTGGTGTGAGTAAACGGTTTAAAATTGCTTAACTTTGAAAAACCTTTGAAAGAAAAGGTATCTCGTAAGACTTCCCGCACATAAACACGGAAAAGTTTTTTACCTTACGATAACCAAAACATTTGATAGGAAATCCGATTATATTATAATAGGTCTAGGGTTTTCAAATAAATAAGAAATAGCTGAAATTGTTACATTATTAAATTCCAGCATACTAGCCAACAAAGTGGGTTATACAATCAAGACCGATGGCACTTATTGGAAATTGGATTCCATACAATGGCAGGGCTACTGGGGTACCGCCCGTCACAGTACGTGGCCTAGATCAACGTACCGAGGAGTACGCCCGCTCCCCTGCAACACAAGGCCGGAACCATCCCTTACTGGATAATTCCCGCATAAGAAACCCCAGCGGTTGTAGCTATTCAACCGCCCACTCAGTCGAAATAAAAGAAGGGACCTCTAGACAGGGGAATCTTATACTACTTGGGTGCTACCCACTAACCTTGCTGCACCTCCCCTGTTTTAGCCATTCCCGGTTGATGAGGCTTGAGGCTACGATTACCTTTAATCAGAACATATCACTTAGAATGCTCATCGTCCACCTGACGATGTGCTGAAAGCATTCAATCCATACAAGTTCGTTCCGGGTTCGAACGAAACCGAAGGCATTATCTCGTTACACTCGTTTTGGAATCACCCTCAGAGTTAACGACAATAACCCTTTCACTCTGAATCTTTATCCCGAATCTGTAAGTACTATCTCCGTCAACTCATTACGGAATCACCCATAGAGTTATACTGACAAAGAATAGTTCTTACACCTCGAGTCTTCACTTGCTCCACTTGGATTAACGAACGTTTAATTTGGATCGATGTGGTTTTCGGATATCCAAATCTGGAAACCCGATCCCGGTCTCATCGAAATCCAAAACGTATCTTTTAAGGCCAAGTTGTTTAAAGGTTTTAAACTTATATTTAGGATGATATAAACAGATAGATAAATCACATTATCACAATAGATAATTCATATCAAACATTCATCTCACAAAGCAGCATATCACATATATCAGAGATATCCAAATCATCCAGTATCAACCAATCACCCAATATCAATCATCCAATATAAACCAATCATCCAAAATCAGTTAATCAATATTAACAAATCATCCTTAAACAGAATTGATTAACTCTTAAACAATTTAATTAACCTTTAATTAAATTAATTACTATCCTTTAATCACTTGGATCATCTTAATCCTGCTTCATTGATATTTATTATATCAATTTTAATTAATCATCTCTTAATGATCTTCCTTAATTAATCTTCCTTTGATTAATTATCTTTAATTACATTCAAGTAATTATCTTTAACATATTCAGTAATTAACCTTTGATTACTATCATTAAATAATTAATTAATGATCCTTCATTTGCTTTCATAAATTAATTAATTATAATTATTTACATTAATCCTCAATTAATTATAATTAATTAATCATACTTAAATTAATTACTTTTATTAATCAAACTTGATTAATTTTATTAATTAATAATCCTCTAATTACTTCATTAATTAATTAACCTTTTAATTAATTAAATAATTAACCTTTAATTAACCACCTACAATAATTAATCATAATTAAGCATAATTACTATTACTTAAGAAATTATCTTTTATTAATCACCTTCATTAATTATTCACTAATCATTTATTAATTAATCACATTCATTTATTATTCATTAATTAATCACATTAATTAATTAAACTCTAATTAATTATCAAAGTAATTAATCCTTAATTACTTCCCTTAATTACTTCATAAAGTAATTATTCTCTTAAATTAATTACATTAAGTAATTACACCTTAGTTACTTACTTTAATTAATTAACTCTTTAGTTAATTATATTAATTAATTACTCTTTAATCACTTATTATTGATTAATTAATCTTAATTAATCAACCCTTAATTAATTAATTACTTCCTTAATTAATTACTCTTTTTTAATTAATTACCTTAACAAATAATTAATCACATTATTAATTAACCTTAATCCTTTAATTAATTAATTACTCTTTAATTAATTAACTTCAAATCAATTATGTTATTAATCTTTTAATTAATAACATTAAGTGATTATCCCTTAATCAATTTCATTTTATTACTTCCATAAGTAATTCTTCTTAATTTAATTACATTTAGTAATTATTCGTTAATTACTCTATCAACTAATTATACTTAATTGATCTATAATTAAGTGATTATTTAAATTAACCAAATATTTAACAATCATTTAAATTAATTAAATAATTAGTTAACTCCTTATATTTAAAAATACTTAAATAAATTAAGAAAACCATTTATCTTAATTAAACTTTACTTATTAACAAATCATTTATATTATTTAACTATTCTTAAGTTAATAACAATAATTAATTAACCTTATTTATTTCATAAATTAATTATCTAAATTTAAACAAAATCTTAAAGACAAATTCTTTATTATAATTGATTTCTTAATTAAACCATATTTAAAAATAAAACATTTAAAAATCAATTTAAAAGAAATTTAAACATCTTAATTTTAACCTCTAATTATTTATTTATTTAAACTATAATTTAATAAATCTTTAATTATTCTCTTTAAACTTATTTCCTTAAATATATCTTAAAACTCGGTTAAACACTTTCCTTTTGAAAACTAATTTATTTCTATAGCTTTAAAACTTGTCTTCACTTTGCTTTTAAATTTTAACTTGATTTAAAATCTTGTTCAAGCTTTTAAACTTAAACTTGGTGGCTTATTAAAATAACCCGAGCTAACTCTTGTTTTACCCGAGTCAAACCCGTTTCTTTCCCGAGTCTTTCCTCACGCATGACTGCTTCGAGTCGTAACGCAACCCACACGAGACTTCCCCGATACATCTTCATCTTCCTCAAACTCTCAAACTCCAGTACACCCAAACGTGTACACGTGCACGACCAATTGATCGACCTCCGATCATCCTTCCGACCTTCGACAAGTCGTCGATAGCCTCTTCCAGCCACCAGAGTACCCAGAATCCCAGGATGTTGACAATCTCGTGATCGAGCTCCTTAACCCATATCGACACTAAAACTTGATCACCAAATTCCCTTCGCCTCGCCGCCTCAGGCCACCAGAGACCACGCAGTTCTGGTCGAAGTTGCTCCGACAACCCACGAACACCTTCCCCCTAGACCGATCGCCTGAATCGCCCTGACGACGCTGCAGTCCCTTCGAGAACCAATTCGATCGAAAAGCAAGATCGAACCCTAAATCGCCACCGCCTGACCACCGTGGCCATTAGAAAAATTCACAGCCATTTTTCCTACCATCGACAAACCACCAACCATCTTCGACTACGACCTCAACCCCATTCACCGTGCCGATCAACGGCAATCGACAAAAATGTCGAAACTGATCAACTCCACAAAGCTCGACGAATACTATTCTAAAAATCATGATATTCACATTAAAATTCTTCATTTGTAAATACAAATCAGATTATTGAACCAAAACATGAGTTTAAATCATTTGATTTTCTGACTAATATCGGTTATCACTATGATGCCTTATTTTAGAATTAATTGCTTAATATAATTACTTGAAATTATTTTTAAAAATGAATTCTGGGTAATACTAACACATTTCATTCAGAGATCATATCCTATAAAGGATTGGAAGAAGAGGAATTAAATTTCGAAATTGTTTAAAGTCTTGTATGTTTTTAACAGAGGTATCTATATGTACATGTATTCAAACAGAGAAGTATATATACAGGCATGCATGTTTAAATATCTACATATTCATCTATATACAAACATATTTTCATCATGCAAACAATTTTCATAAGATCATTTCAAATATTTATCACAAACATCAGATTTAAACAGATTCAAGTCTTTAATAGGGTAGTTTGCTCATCTTAAAAAAAATAACAGAGAACAGGTATACAATAATATTCATGCATTCTCATCAGCTTCACAAAAACATTTTAATCTATGTGCAGCAATCATTTATCACTGATATAAAATGTAGCATCATATTTTTAAACTGTTTTTAAAATAAAATTTACTCACCTTATATTAAATGCTGAGAACAGAGCAGAGCATTGTTCCAGGCTTTAGATTTTTGAATTCTGGCAAAAAAGCTTTTAAATTTCTTGTTGTTGAAATTGAATCCTTGCATGCTTGATTTACTGCTGAATTCTGATCTATCTTTACTTGACTAGGCTTAGTTGAAATGAAGCTTGAAAGAAATTGTTGTTTGAGATTGTAGTTTGATTTTCAGTTTTTATGTTTAGAAGAAGAAGAGAGAAAGATTTGAGAAAGTAAAAATGTTTTGATCTGAAAAGAAATTCCAGGCTTCTCCTTAATACAACATTATTATATATACTTAAATTTCTTTTAACAAGGTGTTTCCATTTGTTTTATTGCATGCATATACAAATGTTAAGGCGTATTTCATTATCTTATAAGTGTTTAATCAATGGAAAATTATGTTTAAACCTTATTTTAAAAATATTTATGATTTTCTTTAAATTATGTAACTTGCATTTATATTTATATTTATGCAATTGTGAACTTAGTAATTTATTTATATATATTTCTTATGTTTACAACTATTCTAGTTTAAGAGATGTTAAAAAGAAAGGTTTAATTAAATCTATATATATTTATAATCAATTTAGTTTAGTACTTTTTAAAAGAAAACAAGATAAAATAAATCTTTTATTAAATCTTATTTAAACTATCATATTTTAAAATAAACAATATCTTATATTTTTAAACCAATTGAATAAATCTAAACTAACCTTTGAAAAATATTAATTTTAAAACAAAGCTTTAAATCACAATTCATACATATATAAATTATCAATAGATTAAAATAAATTTCAAACAATATCAAATTATAACATATACTTACATATATATTACAATTTGAAAATTCATCTTTTATTTAAAACAAAAGATATTTCCATTCACAATATATATCAAATATATATATTATAAATAGAATAAAATTTGATTAGCTTTAAAAGATAAATTTTATCCATTTTAAATTATTAGAAAAGATCTAATTTTACCAAATTAAATACTTCCAGATTAAACATTTATTAGCCTATAAAAGATTAAATTACCAAATTAAATTAAAATTATAAAGAAAATTATCAAATCAATTAAATTATCAATACAGATTATTAAATTTATATTGCCCAAAAACCCGGGATATCACATTCCTCCCCCCTTAAAATAATTTCGTCCCCGAAATTAAAAACCAAGTTAATTTAATAATCCAGCAAATATTTCAAAACAGCAACCACATACCTATCATCCAATTCTTATCAATCAAAGCAACCAATCAAACAAACCTAACTAACGATTCTGATACAAATCAGGATAGATCTACTAACACTATCTCGAGTTTCCCCAGTATAAATCACCGGGAGACTCGCTCTACAGAAGCTAAACAAACTATACCACCATAATCCAGAGCTTCCCTCACTTCTCTAGATCCACTAATCTGAACAAAATATCAGATCACACTCAAGTCCAGCACAACTTCCAAATCCATCTGAACTGCATATCCCATAACTAACGATGAATCATACACGTATTCCCTCAGAGATACGTGAAATACAATGAATTCCAGATATCCAAACTGGCCATTCAATCTAGTAGATTAAAGAACTACTTCTCTCGAGAACATAGGAAAATCCAAAATACTTTAGAGCTAACTTTTCAGACTTACCAAATCTTATAGCTCTTTAATCGGAGAAAAACTTAAACAATTTCCAATCTTCAACTTCGAATTCCAAACTCTGACTCCTATCTGCATAACTCACCAGACGATCCTGGACTACCTCATCTCTTCCTGATCAGCTCAACCTTCGCTGATGCTCCTTGAAACAAATCTGAACCAAGAACAAAATGATCACTAGATCCTATCAACAATATGATTTTTCCAAAATCTGCTAAAATCCAAGCTTGAGAACTAGATCTGACCAATAAAAATTCCTGAGCTGCTACACCAATTCTTCTTTCTCTAAGAACTCTCCTACTACCAGACTAACCACCGGTATCGCTTCTGAAACGAAGTCGATACGGAACTCTAACTCCAAATGCAGACAAACTTCTACTTCCTCGAAAACATCCGGAAGAATTCTGACTACTTCAGTAGCTCCTACTTCCATATGAGAAATCTCAATCTCAAACAAAAGATTTACCCGAGATAAATTCCCAAACTAATCGCAAGTCACTTTTGCGATCTTACCTAGTTCGGATTCCAAAGAAATTGTTCTCTCTTTACCAATTAAAACAGCCTTAAGCTTTTCCAAACCAGGTTAACCCTTCAAGAAAATCTTCACCATCTACCCGGACTGTTGATAGAAGAACCACAAAGATTCTTGAATCATCGGAGAAACGAACCACACTGCTGCTTCCAAACTCTATCTCGACAGCACACCGAACACTTCGAGCTGCACTGCTACCACAGCTAACCAAAAACTTCTAATCCATAAGCTCCTCGAAACCAAAACCATCAACTAACTTCACAACAGACCTCCGAGATGGCAGACATCCCAAAAGAAATTCGGGCTCCAAACCAAACGCCAACAACTTACTCTTCTTAATCTTGCTCCAAAAAGAACATCTCCTTCGGGAACATCCATAGATACTGCATCTCATCACACAGCTGCTCCTTCCTGAAGTTGCCAAGATACCATCACTCACTTCTGCTTATTCCACAGATCCAAACTCTAGAAAATCTGCTCACCCGAGCTCAATCAAACTTACACTTCAATAATGGACTCCGAATCTTGAAAAAGACTTCCTTTAGAGATCCGAGAAATCCTTACACCATACTGCCAAACTTACTCGAAACGGTATTAGGTTTACAGTCTCGATATATACTTCCAACCACAACATTCAAATTCCAACCATTTGTAGTCGTGTTACACACACCACTACCCATCTACCTTTATATCACATATTGGAAAACCCGAACAGGTAACCCAACAAATAGGTAGAATAGATATATATATATAGTTATATAAAAATTACAAATACGCTCTCTTAAGATAGACACCACTCCAGAGCCTAGGTATTCACTCAACCTATGCTCTGATACCAAATGAAACGACCCGACTTCCTATGCCCAGGAAGACGCATCATCTTGAAGAAAGAAAGGGATAGAAAAGAGAAAAGATAAGAAAGAAGAAAGAACAACAACATCAGATACTCACAGCGGAACGAATGAAATATAATATATCACATAAAATATTACATAGTATCATATACATCAGAGTTATACAACTTATACATCTCAAATTAGACAGTTATAAACACCTGTCTATCATACAAATCCAATACATCAATACAATACAGACTCAATACAAACACAGCGGAATCACTATATCTACACGTCGAAGCCACCTGCTCCAAATCTCCTCCAGAATTCGTCAAAGCTAACCTGAATCCCTCGACTACTCAATACAATATTGAGTACCCAAGAGTTTAATAAAACAGAAAATAAACACTTGGGTCAGACATGGGTCTGGTGTGAGTAAACGGTTTAAAATTGCTTAACTTTGAAAAACCTTTGAAAGAAAAGGTATCTCGTAAGACTTCCCGCACATAAACACGGAAAAGTTTTTTACCTTACGATAACCAAAACATTTGATAGGAAATCCGATTATATTATAATAGGTCTAGGGTTTTCAAATAAATAAGAAATAGCTGAAATTGTTACATTATTAAATTCCAGCATACTAGCCAACAAAGTGGGTTATACAATCAAGACCGATGGCACTTATTGGAAATTGGATTCCATACAATGGCAGGGCTACTGGGGTACCGCCCGTCACAGTACGTGGCCTAGATCAACGTACCGAGGAGTACGCCCGCTCCCCTGCAACACAAGGCCGGAACCATCCCTTACTGGATAATTCCCGCATAAGAAACCCCAGCGGTTGTAGCTATTCAACCGCCCACTCAGCCGAAATAAAAGAAGGGACCTCTAGACAGGGGAATCTTATACTACTTGGGTGCTACCCACTAACCTTGCTGCACCTCCCCTGTTTTAGCCATTCCCGGTTGATGAGGCTTGAGGCTACGATTACCTTTAATCAGAACATATCACTTAGAATGCTCATCGTCCACCTGATGATGTGCTGAAAGCATTCAATCCATACAAGTTCGTTCCGGGTTCGAACGAAACCGAAGGCATTATCTCGGTACACTCGTTTTGGAATCACCCTCAGAGTTAACACAATAACCCTTGCACTCTGAATCTTTATCCCGAATCTGTAAGTACTATCTCCGTCAACTCATTACGGAATCACCCACAAAGTTATACTGACAAAGAATAGTTCTTACACCTCGAGTCTTCACTTGCTCCACTTGGATTAACGAACGTTTAATTTGGATCGATGTGGTTTTCGGATATCCAAATCTGGAAACCCGATCCCGGTCTCATCGAAATCCAAAACGTATCTTTTAAGGCCAAGTTGTTTAAAGGTTTTAAACTTATATTCAGGATGATATAAACAGATAGATAAATCACATTATCACAATAGATAATTCATATCAAACATTCATCTCACAAAGCTGCATATCACATATATCAGAGATATCCAAATCATCCAGTATCAACCAATCACCCAATATCAATCATCCAATATAAACCAATCATCCAAAATCAGTTAATCAATATTAACAAATCATCCTTAAACAGAATTGATTAACTCTTAAACAATTTAATTAACCTTTAATTAAATTAATTACTATCCTTTAATCACTTGGATCATCTTAATCCTGCTTCATTGATTTATTATATCAATTTTAATTAATCATCTCTTAATGATCTTCCTTAATTAATCTTCCTTTGATTAATTATCTTTAATTACATTCAAGTAATTATCTTTAACATATTTAGTAATTAACCTTTGATTACTATCATTAAATAATTAATTAATGATCCTTCATTTGCTTTCATAAATTAATTAATTATAATTATTTACATTAATCCTCAATTAATTATAATTAATTAATCATACTTAAATTAATTACTTTTATTAATCAAACTTGATTAATTTTATTAATTATATTAATTAATAATCCTCTAATTACTTCATTAATTAATTAACCTTTTAATTAATTAAATAATTAATCTTTAATTAACCACCTACATTAATTAATCATAATTAATCATAATTACTATTACTTAAGAAATTATCTTTTATTAATCACCTTCATTAATTATTCACTAATCATTTATTAATTAATCACATTCATTTATTATTCATTAATTAATCACATTAATTAATTAATTAAACTCTAATTAATTATCAAAGTAATTAATCCTTAATTACTTCCCTTAATTACTTCATAAAGTAATTATTCTCTTAAATTAATTACATTAAGTAATTACACCTTAGTTACTTACTTTAATTAATTAACTCTTTAATTAATTATATTAATTAATTACCCTTTAATCACTTATTATTGATTAATTAATCTTAATTAATCAACCCTTAATTAATTACTTCCTTAATTAATTACTCTCTTTTAATTAATTACCTTAACAAATAATTAATCACATTATTAATTAACCTTAATCCTTTAATTAATTAATTACTCTTTAATTAATTAACTTCAAATCAATTATATTAGATAATCTTTTAATTAATAACATTAAGTGATTATCCCTTAATCAATTTCATTTTATTACTTCCATAAGTAATTCTTCTTAATTTAATTACATTTAGTAAATATTCGTTAATTACTCTATCAACTAATTATACTTAATTGATCTATAATTAAGTGATTATTTAAATTAACCAAATATTTAACAATCGTTTAAATTAATTAAATAATTAGTTAACTCCTTATATTTAAAAATACTTAAATAAATTAAGAAAACCATTTATCTTAATTAAACTTTACTTATTAACAAATCATTTATATTATTTAACTATTCTTAAGCTAATAATAATAATTAATTAACCTTATTTATTTCACAAATTAATTATTTAAATTTAAAAAAAATCTTAAAGACAAATTCTTTATTATAATTGATTTCTTAATTAAACCATATTTAAAAATAAAACATTTAAAAATCAATTTAAAAGAAATTTAAACATCTTAATTTTAACCTCTAATTATTTATTTATTTAAACTATAATTTAATAAATCTTTAATTATTCTCTTTAATCTTATTTCCTTAAATATATCTTAAAACTCAATTAAACACTTTTCTTTTGAAAACTAATTTATTTCTATAGCTTTAAAACTTGTCTTCACTTTGTTTTTAAATTTTAACTTGATTTAAAATCTTGTTCAAGCTTTTAAACTTAAACTTGGTGGCTTATTAAAATAACCCGAGCCAACTCTTGTTTTACCCGAGTCAACCCCGTTTCTTTCCCGAGTCTTTCCTCACGCATGACTGCTTTGAGTCGTAACGCAACCCACACGAGACTTCCTCGATACATCTTCATCTTCCCCAAACTCTCGAACTCCAGTACACCCAAACGTGTACACGTGCACGTGCACGACCAATTGATCGACCTCCGATCATCCTTCCGACCTTCGACAAGTCGTCGATAGCCTCTTCCAGCCACCAGAGTACCCAGAATCCTAGGATGTTGACAATCTCGTGATTGAGCTCCTTAACCCATATCGACACTAAAACTTAATCACCAAATTCCCTTCGCCTCACCGCCTCAGGCCACCAGAGACCACGCAGTTCTGGTCGAAGTTGCTCCGACAACCCACGAACACCTTCCCCCTAGACCGATCGCCTGAATCGCCCTGACGACGCTGCAGTCCCTTCGAGAACCAATTCGATCGAAAAGCAAGATCGAACCCTAAATCGCCACCGCCTGACCACCGTGGCCATTAGAAAAATTCACAGCCATTTTTCCTACCATCGGCAAACCACCAACCATCTTCGACTACGACCTCAACCCCATTCACCGTGCCGATCAACGGCAATCGACAAAAATGTCGAAACTGATCAACTCCACAAAGCTCGACGAATACTATTCTAAAAATCATGATATTCACATTAAAATTCTTCATTTGTAAATACAAATCAGATTATAGAACCAAAACATGATAAATCATTTGATTTTCTGACTAATATCGGTTATCACTATGATGCCTTATTTTAGAATTAATTGCTTAATATAATTACTTGAAATTATTTTTAAAAATGAATTCTGGGTAACACTAACACATTTCATTCAGAGATCATATCCTATAAAGGATTGGAAGAAGAGGAATTAAATTTCGAAATTGTTTAAAGTCTTGTATGTTTTTAACAGAGGTATCTATATGTACATGTATTCAAACAGAGAAGTATATATACAGGCATGCATGTTTAAATATCTACATATTCATCTATATACAAACATATTTTCATCATGCAAACAATTTTCACAAGATCATTTCAAATATTTATCACAAACATCAGATTTAAACAGATTCAAGTCTTTAATAGGGTAGTTTGCTCATCTTAAAAAAAATAACAGAGAACAGGTATACAATAATATTCATGCATTCTCATCAGCTTCACAAAAACATTTTAATCTATGTACAGCAATCATTTATCACTGATATAAAATGTAGCATCATATTTTTAAACTGTTTTTAAAATAAAATTTACTCACCTTATATTAAATGCTGAGAACAGAGCAGAGCATTGTTCCAGGCTTTAGATTTTTGAATTCTGGAAAAAAAGCTTTTAAATTTCTTGTTGTTGAAATTGAATCCTTGCATGCTTGATTTACTGCTGAATTCTGATCTATCTTTACTTGACTAGGCTTAGTTGAAATGAAGCTTGAAAGAAATTGTTGTTTGAGATTGTAGTTTGATTTTCAGTTTTTATGTTTAGAAGAAGAAGAGATAAAGATTTGAGAAAGTAAAAATGTTTTGATCTGAAAAGAAATTCCAGGCTTCTCCTTAATACAACATTATTATATATACTTTAATTTCTTTTAACAAGGTGTTGCCATTTGTTTTATTGCATGCATATACAAATGTTAAGGCATATTTCATTATCTTACAAGTGTTTAATCAATGGAAAATTATGTTTAAACCTTATTTTAAAAATATTTATGATTTTCTTTAAATTATGTAATTTGCATTTATATTTATATTTATGTAATTGTGAACTTAGTAATTTATTTATATATATTTCTTATGTTTACAACTATTCTAGTTTAAGGATGTTAAAAAGAAAGGTTTAATTAAATCTATATATATTTATAATCAATTTAGTTTACTACTTTTTAAAAGAAAACAAGATAAAATAAATCTTTTATTAAATCTTATTTAAACTATCATATTTTAAAATAAACAATATCTTATATTTTTAAACCAATTGAATAAATCTAAACTAACCTTTGAAAAATATTAATTTTAAAACAAAGCTTTAAATCACAATTCATACATATATAAATTATCAATAGATTAAAATAAATTTCAAACAATATCAAATTATAACATATACTTACATATATATTACAATTTGAAAATTCATCTTTTATTTAAAACAAAAGATATTTCCATTCACAATATATATTATAAACAGAATAAAATTTGATTAGCTTTAAAAGATAAATTTTATCCATTTTAAATTATTAGAAAAGATCTAATTTTACCAAATTAAATACTTCCAAATTAAATATTTATTAGCCTATAAAAGATTAAATTACCAAATTAAATTAAAATTATAAAGAAAATTATCAAATCAATTAAATTATCAATACAGATTATTAAATTTATATTGCCCAAAAACCTGGGATATCACATTCCTCCCCCCTTAAAATAATTTCGTCCCCGAAATTAAAAACAAAGTTAATTTAATAATCCAGCAAATATTTCAAAACAGCAACCACATACCTATCATCCAATTCTTATCAATCAAAGCAACCAATCAAACAATCAAACAAACCTAACTAACGATTCTGATAAAAATCAGGATAGATCTACTAACACTATCTCGAGTTTCCCCAGTATAAATCACCGGGAGACTCGCTCTACAGAAGCTAAACAAACTATACCACCAAAATCCAGAGCTTCCCTCACTTCTCTAGATCCACTAATCTAAACAAAATATCAGATCACACTCAAGTCCAGCACAACTTCCAAATCCATCTGAACTGCATATCCCATAACTAACGATGAATCATACACGTATTCCCTCAGAGATACGTGAAATACAATGAATTCCAGATATCCAAACTGGCCATTCAATCTAGTAGATTAAAGAACTACTTCTCTCGAGAACATAGGAAAATCCAAAATACTTTAGAGCTAACTTTTCAGACTTACCAAATCTTATAGCTCTTTAATCGGAGAAAAACTTAAACAATTTCCAATCTCCAACTCCGAATTCCAAACTCTGACTCCTATCTGCATAACTCACCAGACGATCCTGGACTACCTCATCTCTTCCTGATCAGCTCAACCTTCGCTGATGCTCCTTGAAACAAATCTGAACCAAGAACAAAATGATCACTAGATCCTATCAACAATATGATTTTTCCAAAATCTGCTGAAATCCAAGCTTGAGAACTAGATCTGACCAATAAAAATTTCTGAGCTGCTACACCAATTCTTCTTTCTCTAAGAACTCTCCTACTACCAGACTAACCACCGGTATCGCTTCTGAAACGAAGTCGATACGTAACTCTAACTCCAAATGCAGACAAACTTCTACTTCCTCGAAAACATCCGGAAGAATTCTCACTACTTCAGTAGCTCCTACTTCCATATGAGAAATCTCAATCTCAAACAAAAGATTTACCCGAGATAAATTCCCAAACTAATCGCAAGTCACTTTTGCGATCTTACCTAGTTCGGATTCCAAAGAAATTGTTCTCTCTTTACCAATTAAAACAGCCTTAAGCTTTTCCAAATCGGGTTAACCCTTCAAGAAAATCTTCACCATCTACCCGGACTGCTGATAGAAGAACCACAAAGATTCTTGAATCATCGGAGAAACGAACCACACTGCTGCTTCCAAACTCTATCTCGACAGCACACCGAACACTTCGAGCTGCACTGCTACCACAGCTAACCAAAAACTTCTAATCCATAGGCTCCTCGAAACCAAAACCATCAACTAACTTCACAACGGACCTCCGAGATGGCAGACATCCCAAAAGAAATTCGGGCTCCAAACCAAACGCCAACAACTTACTCTTCTTAATCTTGCTCCAAAAAGAACATCTCCTTCGGGAACATCCATAGATACTGCATCTCATCACACAGTTGCTCCTTCCTGAAGTTGCCAAGATACCATCACTCACTTCTGCTTATTCCACAGATCCAAACTCTAGAAAATCTGCTCACCCGAGCTCAATCAAACTTACACTTCAATAATGGACTCCGAATCTTGAAAAAGACTTCCTTCAGAGATCCGAGAAATCCTTACACCATACTGCCAAACTTACTCGAGACGGTATTAGGTTTACAGTCTCGATATATACTTCCAACCACAACATTCAAACTCCAACCATTTGTAGTCGTGTTACACACACCACTACCCATCTACCTTTATATCTCATATTGGAAAACCCGAACAGGTAACCCAACAAATAGGTAGAATAGATATATATATAGTTATATAAAAATTATAAATACGCTCTCTTAAGATAGACACCACTCCAGAGCCTAGGTATTCACTCAACCTATGCTCTGATACCAAATGAAACAACCCGACTTCCTATGCCCAGGAAGACGCATCATCTTGAAGAAAGAAAGGGATAGAAAAGAGAAAAGATAAGAAAGAAGAAAGAACAACAACATCAGATACTCACAGCGGAACGAATGAAATATAATATATCACATAAAATATTACATAGTATCATATACATCAGAGTTATACAACTTATACATCTCAAATTAGACAGTTATAAACACCTGTCTATCATACAAATCCAATACATCAATACAATACAGACTCAATACAAACACAGCGGAATCACTATATCTACACGTCGAAGCCACCTGCTCCAAATCTCCTCCAGAATTCGTCAAAGCTAACCTGAATCCCTCGACTACTCAATACAATATTGAGTACCCAAGAGTTTAATAAAACAGAAAATAAACACTTGGGTCAGACATGGGTCTGGTGTGAGTAAACGGTTTAAAATTGCTTAACTTTGAAAAACCTTTGAAAGAAAAGGTATCTCGTAAGACTTCCCGCACATAAACACGGAAAAGTTTTTTACCTTACGATAACCAAAACATTTGATAGGAAATCCGATTATATTATAATAGGTCTAGGGTTTTCAAATAAATAAGAAATAGCTGAAATTGTTACATTATTAAATTCCAGCATACTAGCCAACAAAGTGGGTTATACAATCAAGACCGATGGCACTTATTGGAAATTGGATTCCATACAATGGCAGGGCTACTGGGGTACCGCCCGTCACAGTACGTGGCCTAGATCAACGTACCGAGGAGTACGCCCGCTCCCCTGCAACACAAGGCCGGAACCATCCCTTACTGGATAATTCCCGCATAAGAAACCCCAGCGGTTGTAGCTATTCAACCGCCCACTCAGCCGAAATAGAAGAAGGGACCTCTAGACAGGGGAATCTTATACTACTTGGGTGCTACCCACTAACCTTGCTGCACCTCCCCTGTTTTAGCCATTCCCGGTTGATGAGGCTTGAGGCTACGATTACCTTTAATCAGAACATATCACTTAGAATGCTCATCGTCCACCTGATGATGTGCTGAAAGCATTCAATCCATACAAGTTCGTTCCGGGTTCGAACGAAACCGAAGGCATTATCTCGGTACACTCGTTTTGGAATCACCCTCAGAGTTAACACAATAACCCTTGCACTCTGAATCTTTATCCCGAATCTGTAAGTACTATCTCCGTCAACTCATTACGGAATCACCCACAAAGTTATACTGACAAAGAATAGTTCTTACACCTCGAGTCTTCACTTGCTCCACTTGGATTAACGAACGTTTAATTTGGATCGATGTGGTTTTCGGATATCCAAATCTGGAAACCCGATCCCGGTCTCATCGAAATCCAAAACGTATCTTTTAAGGCCAAGTTGTTTAAAGGTTTTAAACTTATATTCAGGATGATATAAACAGATAGATAAATCACATTATCACAATAGATAATTCATATCAAACATTCATCTCACAAAGCTGCATATCACATATATCAGAGATATCCAAATCATCCAGTATCAACCAATCACCCAATATCAATCATCCAATATAAACCAATCATCCAAAATCAGTTAATCAATATTAACAAATCATCCTTAAACAGAATTGATTAACTCTTAAACAATTTAATTAACCTTTAATTAAATTAATTACTATCCTTTAATCACTTGGATCATCTTAATCCTGCTTCATTGATTTATTATATCAATTTTAATTAATCATCTCTTAATGATCTTCCTTAATTAATCTTCCTTTGATTAATTATCTTTAATTACATTCAAGTAATTATCTTTAACATATTCAGTAATTAACCTTTGATTACTATCATTAAATAATTAATTAATGATCCTTCATTTGCTTTCATAAATTAATTAATTATAATTATTTACATTAATCCTCAATTAATTATAATTAATTAATCATACTTAAATTAATTACTTTTATTAATCAAACTTGATTAATTTTATTAATTATATTAATAAATAATCCTCTAATTACTTCATTAATTAATTAACCTTTTAATTAATTAAATAATTAATCTTTAATTAACCACCTACATTAATTAATCATAATTAATCATAATTACTATTACTTAAGAAATTATCTTTTATTAATCACCTTCATTAATTATTCACTAATCATTTATTAATTAATCACATTCATTTATTATTCATTAATTAATCACATTAATTAATTAATTAAACTCTAATTAATTATCAAAGTAATTAATCCTTAATTACTTCCCTTAATTACTTCATAAAGTAATTATTCTCTTAAATTAATTACATTAAGTAATTACACCTTAGTTACTTACTTTAATTAATTAACTCTTTAATTAATTATATTAATTAATTACTCTTTAATGACTTATTATTGATTAATTAATCTTAATTAATCAACCCTTAATTAATTAATTACTTCCTTAATTAATTACTCTCTTTTAATTAATTACCTTAACAAATAATTAATCACATTATTAATTAACCTTAATCCTTTAATTAATTAATTACTCTTAATTAATTAACTTCAAATCAATTATATTAATTAAGCTTTTAATTAATAACATTAAGTGATTATCCCTTAATCAATTTCATTTTATTACTTCCATAAGTAATTCTTCTTAATTTAATTACATTTAGTAATTATTCGTTAATTACTCTATCAACTAATTATACTTAATTGATCTATAATTAAGTGATTATTTAAATTAACCAAATATTTAACAATCATTTAAATTAATTAAATAATTAGTTAACTCCTTATATTTAAAAATACTTAAATAAATTAAGAAAACTATTTATCTTAATTAAACTTTACTTATTAACAAATCATTTATATTATTTAACTATTCTTAAGTTTATAACAATAATTAATTAACCTTATTTATTTCACAAATTAATTATTTAAATTTAAACAAAATCTTAAAGACAAATTCTTTATTATAATTGATTTCTTAATTAAACCATATTTAAAAATAAAACATTTAAAAATCAATTTAAAAGAAATTTAAACATCTTAATTTTAACCTCTAATTATTTATTTATTTAAACTATAATTTAATAAATCTTTAATTATTCTCTTTAAACTTATTTCCTTAAATATATCTTAAAACTCGGTTAAACACTTTCCTTTTGAAAACTAATTTATTTCTATAGCTTTAAAACTTGTCTTCACTTTGCTTTTAAATTTTAACTTGATTTAAAATCTTGTTCAAGCTTTTAAACTTAAACTTGGTGGCTTATTAAAATAACCCGAGCCAACTCTTGTTTTACCCGAGTCAAACCTGTTTCTTTCCCGAGTCTTTCCTCACGCATGACTGCTTCGAGTCGTAACGCAACCCACACGAGACTTCCCCGATACATCTTCATCTTCCCCAAACTCTCAAACTCCAGTACACCCAAACGTGTACACGTGCACGTGCACGACCAATTGATCGACCTCCGATCATCCTTCCGACCTTCGACAAGTCGTCGATAGCCTCTTCCAGCCACCAGAGTACCCAGAATCCCAGGATGTTGACAATCTCATGATCGAGCTCCTTAACCCATATCGACATTAAAACTTGATCACCAAATTCCCTTCGCCTCGCCGCCTCAGGCCACCAGAGACCACGCAGTTCTGGTCGAAGTTGCTCCAACAACCCACGAACACCTTCCCCCTAGACCGATCGCCTGCATTGCCCTGACGACGCTGCAGTCCCTTCGAGAACCAATTCGATCGAAAAGCAAGATCGAACCCTAAATCGCCACCGCCTGACCACCGTGGCCATTAGAAAAATTCACAGCCATTTTTCCTACCATCGGCAAACCACCAACCATCTTCGACTACGACCTCAACCCCATTCACCGTGCCGATCAACGGCAATCGACAAAAATGTCGAAACTGATCAACTCCACAAAGCTCGACGAATACTATTCTAAAAATCATGATATTCACATTAAAATTCTTCATTTGTAAATACAAATCAGATTATAGAACCAAAACATGAGTTTAAATCATTTGATTTTCTGACTAATATCGGTTATCACTGTGATGCCTTATTTTAGAATTAATTGCTTAATATAATTACTTGAAATTATTTTTAAAAATGAATTCTGGGTAATACTAACACATTTCATTCAGAGATCATATCCTATAAAGGATTGGAAGAAGAGGAATTAAATTTTGAAATTGTTTAAAGTCTTGTATGTTTTTAACAAAGGTATCTATATGTACATGTATTCAAACAGAGAAGTATATATACAGGCATGCATGTTTGAATATCTACATATTCATCTATATACAAACATATTTTCATCATGCAAACAATTTTCACAAGATCATTTCAAATATTTATCACAAACATCAGATTTAAACAGATTCAAGTCTTTAATAGGGTAGTTTGCTCATCTTAAAAAAATAACAGAGAACAGGTATACAATAATATTCATGCATTCTCATCAGCTTCACAAAAACATTTTAATCTATGTACATCAATCATTTATCACTAATATAAAATGTAGCATCATATGTTTAAACTGTTTTTAAAATAAAATTTACTCACCTTATATTAAATGCTGAGAACGGAGCAGAGCATTGTTCCAGGCTTTAGATTTTTGAATTCTGGCAAAAAAGCTTTTAAATTTCTTGTTGTTGAAATTGAATCCTTGCATGCTTGATTTACTGCTGAATTCTGATCTATCTTTACTTGACTAGGCTTAGTTGAAATGAAGCTTGAAAGAAATTGTTGTTTGAGATTGTAGTTTGATTTTCAGTTTTTATGTTTAGAAGAAGAAGAGAGAAAGATTTGAGAAAGTAAAAATGTTTTGATCTGAAAAGAAATTCCAGGCTTCTCCTTAATACAACATTATTATATATACTTAAATTTCTTTTAACAAGGTGTTGCCATTTGTTTTATTGCATGCATATACAAATGTTAAGGCATATTTCATTATCTTAGAAGTGTTTAATCAATGGAAAATTATGTTTAAACCTTATTTTAAAAATATTTATGATTTTCTTTAAATTATGTAATTTTCATTTATATTTATATTTATGTAATTGTGAACTTAGTAATTTATTTATATATATTTCTTATGTTTACAACTATTCTAGTTTAAGAGATGTTAAAAAGAAAGGTTTAATTAAATCTATATATATTTATAATCAATTTTGTTTAGTACTTTTTAAAAGAAAACAAGATAAAATAAATCTTTTATTAAATCTTATTTAAACTATCATATTTTAAAATAAACAATATCTTATATTTTTAAACCAATTGAATAAATCTAAACTAACCTTTGAAAAATATTAATTTTAAAACAAAGCTTTAAATCACAATTCATACATATATAAATTATCAATAGATTAAAATAAATTTCAAACAATATCAAATTATAACATATACTTACATATATATTACAATTTGAAAATTCATCTTTTATTTAAAACAAAAGATATTTCCATTCACAATATATATCAAATATATATATTATAAATAGAATAAAATTTGATTAGCTTTAAAAGATAAATTTTATCCATTTTAAATTATTAGAAAAGATCTAATTTTACCAAATTAAATACTTCCAGATTAATTATTTATTAGCCTATAAAAGATTAAATTACCAAATTAAATTAAAATTATAAAGAAAATTATCAAATCAATTAAATTATCAATACAGATTATTAAATTTATATTGCCCAAAAACCCGGGATATCACAAATTTCAACGGTATTCTCAAGTCGAGAGAATTATGTAACGTTGTTACTTTGAGATTCTCCATTTGACCTTAGTTATATTAACCAACATAAAACTCTTGAGTGGGTCATTCCATAGTTATCCAATAACTATTAGTAAGTCGTCCCTTAGTGCTCTTAGTAACCATGGGTAGTACACTGCCCAATATATGGAGAGCATTATGTACTCTAGTCTCAATGGATGTATACCGTCTTGTCTCAAAACATCTTGACTTAGAATAATCAAAATATTATATTATTTTTAATGTGATAAGTTTCTCATGATTACAACACATTGTAATTACTATCACATAACATATCATTTAAGGATTCTCTATATAATCTATTTTAAATTAATCACTTAATTAATTGTATCACAATATAATAAGTATACAATAAAAACAAAACACCTTTTATTTTGAACATGATTAGTTATCGAGTTAGATATATGTAGTAAATTACATAATTCCCCTTAGAGCACATACCTAACTCTATCAATCTCCCATTTGCGCTTGGGTTTAATTATGGAATCTTATTCCAACTTCTTCGATCGGTTTTCTCAAAAATTATTCTGGTCAACTCTTTGGTGATTGGGTATGCTATTTTATTGTAATTATCTACTCTATTACTCAACTCTCTCCAATGCTGATAAAAAAATTTCATATGTAACTTTTTGGAGTATGTTTTATGACTTCGGGTGAATTTTAGTTTCTTTTATGAACTGTAACACAACATTGTTATAACAATGCCATGGAATTCTCTGCTTTTGGAATCACCCTCAGCCCAGTTATGAATCCGCACATTTATTTATACTTCTTTTATTGCAGTATTTTTCAAGGCGACATGCTAAGTCTTTGGTCGAACCTACAATTACTTACTATTTGGAACATTTTCAATTTTAATTTCTTAACTTAATATCGAACATGGAGGGTTGACATACTATATTCGATATCACTTTTGATGTTTGAGTCTGCGCACTCCTACATAAGGAATTCATTGTTTTTATAAAAAATTCTGTAATATTTCGCAAATATTCAAATACACTCTCAATATTCATGTAGTAGTCTTAATTCATATTTGTTATTTACTTAATGTACAAAATACATAAGTGAAGCATGATATCGCGGACAATAAAGCATGTGTGATGATTCCTATTGCCAATGCAAATAGAACCCATTTTACATGCTCTATATTAAACAATTTGGTATGGTGTCGCTGTATATCATTTTGGGAAATTCCCAACTACTTTTATACTGAGTGTAAAAGATGTCTTTTCAAATCTTATATTGAGAATTAAACCACCAAATTAAAATAATTTTAACACAAGTACATCGTTAATTATCATAAGTTTATTATTTAATTTAAGAAATACTTTGGTACCATTAACGTTCTTTTTTATAGACATGCACTTCCTTTGAATTTTGACTGAAATTCAAGCTATTTGATTTCTTTTTCAAAATGCTTGCATAACTCTAATGCTTATCGAGTAGTACTTTCGTATCATCCCTCGGATCATATCCAATACTCTTAAATTCAATCATCGCTCCCAATGACTTCAAGACATTTGGTTGTTATATAAAAATAGTCTATTCTAAATCATTATTTAGAATTTCTATTTCAACATATATGTACCAAAACTCAAATTCATACCGAGTGATAAGTTTTGTGAGTAAAATATGAATTAACTAAAGCATGTTGAATGAAGAATCTGTTATATTAGTTTCGACAATTGAAATTCATGATATTATTCTTATCAATGTGGCTTATATTCCAACTACATTGATCTTCTTATTGAGGACACTTTTTCGACCAACAGATCATATCCTTTCCGGTACTACTATCAAAATCATATTTTGATAGTGTGCTTAGGATCCATTCCGAATTTGCACATTATGCCACATGGTAGAGTCAATACTGTTAATGGCTCATTTAAAATAGAGGAGGTTCTTTTCTCAACATTAATAAAATTCATAATTTCTTTTTTAACGTGCGAGATTTATTATTCAACATTCTAATGTCCCATTTCTATTGGTTTAGTTAATTTCATTCCACCCTTCATTACCAGTTTTATCTTGGGATCATATCCAAATCCATTTTACCACCAATAATTTTAAAAAAATTCCTTCGTTATGAAGTTGGCATTTCTTGAAACAACAATTTTTTCTCGGTGCAATGGAATACGTATTCATAAACATTTTATAAGCTGGCATACATACATACATATATACTTATATACATACATAAACACACACACACACACATATATATATTTATATGTATGTATGTATGTATGTATGTGTATATATACAAAACAAATTTGGTTTTTAATCTACGAAACTTATGTTCATAACATAAGTTGGTCAATTAACATTGATCAATCTCAAACTCCTTGTTGTGGCCCACACATGATCTGTCGTGAACAAGTATTACGTGCAGTCTCTCAACTCACATAACCTATCAACTTCTTGACCTAGGATACGTGGTGGATTCTTATATACTTTTATCTTGTATGATTTTGTAAAAAATTTCTTGAATGGAATTAATTTTAACCTTATTTACATACTTGTAGGCATACGACTTTACTGAAAGAAGTTAACTCAACTTCACTCATCATTAATTGTACTTTGTCTAACAAAGTCCAATTACTTCCTATCAATACATCATTATATGTCACAGGGAGGAGTGGTTTTTGATATTGAATCTTATTCGTTTTTAGGTAATTTTAGGACCCTTTCCAACATGCTTATTCGATCAAATTGAATTACCTTTCCAATTATGATTTCTAAATATATATTAAATTATGAACTTATTATAGACATATTACTTGTGCATCAAATACACATGTTCATTTTTATGATATTTCATTAGTGAATTTTAATAAAGTATATGGAACCATATTAGACTTTGAATTTCATGCATTTATATGCGTCTATTTGAAGAGTTCACCGACTCTTTTGTCGCTCTCATTGAATGAGTGCTTCTCCCTTAATCTTTTGAGATATAATTCATCAGTATCATATGATTCATAATCATGCGATTTAATGAATTATTCTTTAAAACCGTGGCTTAATCCCTAATTCTAAATTAATTGTTAAAATTTTAGATACTTTTGTGTTATGTAGCTTATGTGACAAATACCATTATTCTAATATATTTATTTTATAACAAATATTCAAAATATTCACAACAGAATAAAGCTACATTTATTTTCAACAAACAAAAGAATGCTCGTTATTTCATAAATAATATTTAGCATTTTTCGTATCTTGATGCATCCTTTGATAAGTATTGTATAACATGCTCCCACTATTTCCACCATTACTATAATATCATATGAAATATAAAGCTTCATTTAACTACTTATTATGAGCTATTTATTTCTTTTACTATAACTAGTTGAAGTTATGAGTTTTTGATCAAATATCTCAAACTCACATATATAACCTTTATAGAATACAATTTCTATATTATAACTCAATTGGAATAGAAATGACATTTCTTATTTCATATTAAGTATCTTTTAATATTTTATACATTCTCGTTTCTAATGTCTCTTTATGAAGTAGAAGTGACCATTCATTCTCTTCATCCCTATCGTGCCTAAGTTACATCCACTCTCGTACATTCACTTTCGTTTCCAAAATGGTCAAACCATTCAAAGGACATCCTTTTTGTAATTTATTGTAATGAATACACGATTTTGCATTATGGTTTACTTTCTTATTTCCGTTGAACAAATTTCATTGAAGTTTCTTACATTACAAACTACGATCGTTCACCATATAACATTTATATATGATCGAATATGGATCAAACATCTGTATTCTTGTATTGCTTATATGTTCTAAACTCATAAAAGACAACACAAAGTCTCGTAGAAATAAGCTGTTAAGCGACCGAGGCATGAATATTTTAGTAGTTTTATAAATGGACTCTTGCATGGGTTTTGAATGACAACATGTCAAAAGATTTATTGGCAAGTGTATTTTATATTTATATGTCAATTTTAATTTAGTATAACTTAACTGATAAACATTTTATCAATTTTGTTAGTCACACAAATTATTAATGTATATTATTTTAACATTATATAGTAAAAGTTCTTACAATATTAGAATGGTCAAATATTACCATTCATTTTTCTAATAAGGCTCCCACTAGGCTTTTATATTTCTCAAAACCATAAGAGAAAACATAAAACTCTTACGATTCCTTTGGTGGGTGTTAGGACTCGCATGCCTTGAGATTCTGACCTTGGAGAAGGCTCAAGAAATCATAGGCTTGCATGTGATGGATAACATCTTATTGCTTGTATCATATACAACTGCTAACCCATGGTCTTTGTCCTAATCTCATCTCGACCTTAAGAAAAGCTCAAAAAATCAAAAAAGATTATTTACCTATACCTAACACTTCACGACGGTCTAAGTATGATGCGTATACCTTGAGGAAAGCTCAACAGATACGTGCATGTATCTTACCTCGTCTAGTCAATATATTAATAGTACTACACATAACATCTCTATCTTGAGGAAAGATTAACAGTTAAAGAGTATGCAAGTAATCTATTAATATATAAATGGTAGCAGACAACTTATATTAAGGATTCATAATCTTTAATATACATACATACATACATACATACATACATACATACATACATACATATATAGTGATATCGATTTAGGCAGGTATTCGAATGGTATACCATAATTTCATATGTGTCCGACACTTGAATCACTATGGTATTTTATAAGGGATACATTATTCCTTAAATCAATACCACTCAATATACATACATACATACATACATACATACATACATACATACATATATATATATATATGTTAAAGATCATGAATACTCAATATAAGTTTGTAACGACCCGTCATTTTGACCATCGAAAGTCGACACCGAACACTACCACTGTCTTCCCATGTTGAGATTGTTAGGGTAAATAAAAAAGAAAAGAACAGAGAACAGAAAATAAACAAAATCTCACGGCGGAATCGACATTATATAATATAACAAGTACAATAGAAAATGTCACTCCAAACATACAGAGTATATTAGAGTTAAAAACAAACCTTATCAGCTAGACAGTTATAAAATCCCGACCTTACAAATGCCGATAGGTATACTATATAATACAGTGGAAAATAAAATACTACGATAGGTGAACCTTTAGCTCCCCTCCATGAATCCCATGACACCAAAGCCAACCTGGGAAAATACTCGGTTTGACCCGAGCATTATAAATAAATAATACCCAGATAAGTCTGGAAATACCAGCGTGAGATAACTCGAATAATGGGGAACATATATAAAAGTTCTGTGAGACCACGCCGCTAACACGGAATGGGTTTTTTCCTCATAGAATAACATCCATACAGGCAAGAACAGAAATAAATATCAGGGGAACAAATCCAAATATGAATGAGCATAAATAATATTAAACCAGACTTGAAAGAATGGAAATAAACCTAGTAAAATCGAAACTGGATAGAATGGATATAACAAGGAAAACAATCCAACTTGATAAAATGGACTAAATAAGGTAACAATCCAAACTTGATAGAATGGACTATATAAGATAACAGTCCAACTTGATAGAATGGACTAAATAAGGTATCAGTCCAACTTGATAGAATGGACTAAATAAACATTTAAATGCCATGGCGAGGAGTTGGCTCTACTCGTGGCGATTTACAGCTAAAACAGATTCAGGGTTTTCGAATCAAATAAGAAAAGGAAATTTTCCAACAAATGACTAGGAAGGCGCACCCCTCTTGAAGTATACATCTAGTAATATACTTCTGAGAAACTCATTTACTCTGTGACATATCTCGGACAATACCAAACTGGACCCCGCCAAACCTTACCAAGTATCCGAATATTTCCACATCTAAGTGCACTACCGAATCCAAACTAGATGAGATGTAAAAATGCCCTAATGGGAGCAACCCACATAGCTTGGCTTCCTCTCGTGCTTTTGTTTTAGTCATTTCCGACAAAGGATAGCAATGCTCAATGGAGCAATAAATCGTCTTAGAATGACGATAATAAGGTAGCTGAAGTAACTGTTAGTTGAGATACCAACTATCGAGGATACAAAATGATCGTATATGGAAATTAAGTCTTATATACCTATCACCACCCATTGAATTCAAACTTGTACTTTTCTTGGGTAATAGTAATACCAGACAAGTCAAGGTAGTGTTATCTCAAAGTTATGTCCAATGATCACTCTTAGCTTTTAAAATAGCGACAAGTTTACTTCCTCGATGTTTAGTGCTAATTATACAAATAAATCGTTTCCATATAAGTGATTCGCTTTACGAAAATAATTTATTTCCATAAACGAATCAAACAAAATGAATTGAACTTTTGGCTTGATTTTCGTATTGGTAAAACACTTTTAGAATTAGTTCCGAATTGTTAAAACGTTAAGAAAATAATTTTTTCCAAGTGCGCGACCCCGAAGGCCTAAACCAACATCAGACCGAACATCCTGAAGATTATCCAACTTATCATCCCAATAATCGAGTTCCAATTCCTTTTTATACTTTATAAACAATATTAATTGTCCCAAAAGATAAGTAATCACGTTTAAAATCTCTTTTAAAAAACAAATCCATTACTTATAATAAAATAGATAATTATTTTCAAACACTTTTATAACATTGGTAAATCAACTTTTAAAATCTTCATTAAATTAGTTTATTAACTTTAAATTAGTTAATTAAAGCAATTTTTTTATTATTTTAGTTAATTTACTTTAATCACCTTTATTAAATCAATTAATTAAAAGGATTTATTAAAGTCAAATAGTCATTAATTAAATGGATAATTAATCTCAAACATCATAAATTAAAATGATAATTAATTCTAAATTCCATTGATTAAAACAATTAATTAAGTTCAAAATAATCATAAATCAATCGGATTAATTAAATCTAAACTTCATTAGTCAAACCGATTAATTAAAACATCATTTGTTAAAATGATTTATTTAATTATAAAACATCGTTAATGCTAATGATTTAACTAAAATCCAAATACCGTTAGTTAAAACAATTTATTAAATTCAAAACAATCATTAATTAAAATGATTAATAAAGTTCAAATATCATTATTTAAAATGATTTATTGCCTTTAAATATCATTGATTAAAATGATTATTAATTTCAATTATCATAAATTAAAATAAATAAATAGCTAATTAATTAAAATCCATTATCATCAATTAAAATAATTAATTAATTAAACTCAATTAACCATTAGTTAAAAACGATTAACTAAGTATAAAATAGCATTAACAAAAATGATTAATTCGATCAAAAGATAAACCAATTTTAATCATCATTTATTAAATTGGTTAATTAATCTCAAATTAATTAATTTAAAAGATTAGTTACTTTAAACTACCATTAATCAAAATGATTAAATAATTTTTAATATTCTTTTCAGTGGAAATACAAGCTTAAGTTCATATGACAGAGTTTTGGGTTGAAATTTAATAAATGACGATATAACAAAAATCGCTATAACGACATTTAAACTATAAAAGAGAATATTAGGGTTTTATTTTAATTAACCATCAATATTACAACATAATAATGTAAATAAATAATTTATGGGAAAGAAACCCCCTTTGGGTTTCTCTACAGATTTTCCTTGCAAAACAATGGTTATGGATAATATATAGAGGATCATATGGGTTTTATAACAATCAAATTTATATGTCATCCATTTTCCAAATGGAAACCCAACAAATCAAGAAATCAAACAATTTAACTAACATCCAAACAATCAATAAATGATTTTAACATCATTAATATGATATAATAAAATTAAATGTGAGTTAAACTCACATTGATTCCAGTTTTCGCTGAAGCGTTCCGGTTTGGACTAAAATGACCGGGCGTTCGATTTTAGCCTAAATTTCAACAAGCTCCAAATCCAATCCAACCAAATCCATCGTGATGATCTCGATGACACGAGTCCAACGCAAAAGACGATGTTCGAATCCGATCTCGTATGAACAAGATATGAAGTTTATAAGTTATCGGATTAAATTAAAATTAAAATTTACGATACAACTTTATAAAAATCACCAAACTGCCCTCCCCCTATTTCTTCTCCAATCTTCAAAATTCCCCTGCCCGATACCTATGCACGCACTCCTCCTTGTGCATGCACGGTGAAGCACCACCGTTACACCACGAAATTGCCTCACAACAGCTTCGTCGAACTTCCATTCCTTCAAGCTTTGCGGTGACGCCAAAAACTCCTCGAATGGTCGAGCCATTCAAAACTCGCCTTGTTCTCCACCTTCATCCGTACGAAGGTCGCGACCTACCAACCACCATTGCACCCTACCTTGTCAATTGGTCGTTAATTATGGATTGGTTTACATATATGCCTGATTATGTAAATATCGACAATTTGACTTGAGAAGTTAAATGGAAGGTAATGGAAGCTTGTTAAGTACCATTGGGATCACCGAGCCTTTTCTAAATTCAGAAAATTTTGGATCTGATTAATTTCCAATTTTATAAATTGGAAGAAAAATGTTTTAATTATTACTATTTATACAAGGAGTTTTGTTTAATAATTATTTACACATGTTTGTAAAAATTATTATTTTTGTAAGTTAATTACTATATTATCTATAGTGCTTTTAAAATAAATAATTTTATTAATGTTTTTGAAGATAATAATTATTTGTCATTAGTTATTTAAAACTAGATGATTAATTCTTTAAAAAATATTGTTGAAGGTAATTAATTTTATTTAAAAGGTTGTTTAAAGTTATTTTATTTATTTATTGGAGATATTTAAAAGTTTAAGAGTTTATTTATTATACTACTAAAAATGGTTTTAGTTATATTTCTTTTATATTGTTTAAAAATGATTAAAACTAAGTTTTATGATGTTTTAGTTTTTATTTATTATAATAATTTTTTTTAAATGACTTCTTTTATAAAAAGGATTTTGTAAAGGAGTGTATAAACTTGGAAAGTGAATTGAAATTGGAAAAGAAGTTGGATTCAGAATGATTGTGGAAAAGAGGATTTTAAATGGTTAGTAATTAAAAAGGGGAATTTTATAAATGGGTTAAGAGATTATAAAAGAGTACTTTTATAAATAAAACTTGGAGATTTATAAGGAATTCTATAAATAAATTTTGGGAATTTAAAAAGAAGATATTTTAAAATAAAAACAAAAGATACTTTAAGAAAGAGAGGGTATTCTTGGATATTTATATCTTTGTTTAAAGGATATTGGGTTTAATCATTTTAATATGATCTTAAAATAAGTAAATTTTTCTAAGTATCGAAAATATTACGTTTTGTGAATATACTTATTCTATTGAGATAAGTATATGGAAGTGATTTCCAAGTATATGAAAAGTAATTTTAAATTCATGAATGTGAGGCTCAGTGGGTTCCATGGGATGAAATCTATAATTGAATGTTTGTTATCCGATAGTTAAATAACTGACTATCAAAATTTGACTCTAAACGTAACTTTCAAAATATCTAGGAGAAACACGTGAGTTATATGGCACAGTCATCTCCGATGATGCTGTAATCTGTGTATAAATCTTGTTTCGTTCTTCTAGGACAATGTAACGACCCGTATTTTTACGGATCGACAAGTTCGTCAAAATCTGGAATTTAGCATTTTCAAGTCATTTCAGATTTTTAGGCAGATTTTTCTAAGTCCTAGGTCGTGAGCGACCTAGGTGATGAGTCGTGACCTTAGGAAGTTAGGTCGTAGTCGGCGACCTGGGGAGGTGGAGCGACCTAAAACTAGGTTGTAGGTTAGCTTAGGTCGTGTGCGACCTAAAGATGAAGTGGTTAGGTCGTTTGGCAGTTTAGGTTGGTTGAGCGACCTAGGAGTTGATAACATTTAAGTCGTAGACGACTTATAGGGGCAACGACCTAAGGAAGCTAGGGAATGAGCAGTGAGCGACCTAGGAGGTAGAGCGACCTAAGTTTGGGAGTTAAGTTGTTAGGTTGGTAGCGACCTAAATAAAACTGGTAGTTAGCGACCTATAGTAGTTTGCGACCTAAGGAGTTAGTGTGTTAGCGACCTAAGGGGATAGGTTGGCAGCGACCTAAGAAACTATAGACAGTAGTTAGCGATCTAGGGTTTATGACCTAGTTGTTAGCTCGTAAGCGACTTAAGGGAATTGTTAAGTGTTAGGTCGCATCCCAGTTGTTCGCAATTTACGTTAGGTCGCGAGGAACTTAAGTGTTAGGTCGCTGAGGTGTTATGTCGTAGCATAGTTAGGTCGCTGATGCGCTATGTTGATTAGGTCGCGTAAGCGCTTAAGTGTTAGGTCGCACCTGTGGTTAGGTCGCTAAGTCATAAGTCGTAGCCTCGTTAGGTCGTAAGTTGTAGGGCTTTGTTAGGTCGCTGGGTTTTGTTAAGTCGTAGGGGCTTAGGTCGTAAGTCGAAAGCGACTTATGGAGATAGCCAAATTTCGACTTAAGGAATTTCTGCTATAAATAGGATGGGTTTTTCTCACTTTTTGGGATCCGGATTTCGAAGCGACGAAGTGCTGCCATTTTGAGAGCTCGACTTCTACACTTCTTCACTTCTTTTCTCTACTCTAATCTAGTGATTCCTTCCATCCATATCGAAGAACAAGATTGAAGATTCAAGAGCTTAGATTGAAGATCTTCATCTTTTCAAGAGAGTTTTCTTCGTTTGAAGCGAATTCGTGATAGATCAAGCTTGATCCTTCGCTGTCCAGATCTGAAGCGTGTTGATTTGGGGTTGTTTAGGTAATTTGGTGAGTGGTGATTATCTCTCACACGGATCCAAAGGAGTATATCGGATTGTTGGCTCGTTTTGGTGTTAAAATAGTGATTTCCATGCATTTTCTTCATCCTAAGTGTAGATCCATATAGATCCATTGTTCATGATGATGTTACATCCATTTTATCATATGTTAACCTATGCAAGTTCATTCATCAAGTTTGTAGGGATATAATTCATGTTTTCATGCTTATTGGACTTTCAACTCTTTAATTACGAAAATGCCATTATTGTGATAATTGTCTACTTAGATCTTATTTGAATGCTTGATTGTTTGGATTAATGTTTGATTTGATTGATTGTTATGAATTAGATGATTGATGGTTTGATTTAGACCGAAGACGATTCAAAAGCTAAGGGAAAGGCTCTTGAATTGGGAAAGCTGCTCGTGGCATATGTAGCGGGATGATGAAGCTCTTATGCATAGATTTGATGATGTGATGTTGAGATGAGGCTTTGCGAGGATGTAATGAAGCGAGGCATCATGTGATGAAGACTTGGTCTAATCCAGACGGGATCATTCCAAGCATGTTAATAACTCGGTGATATGATTCGAGTTGAGGATAATGAATGGATATGAGAATAGTCGTCGAGGAGGATGACTAGGAGGCTTGGATAGCATCGTTGTTGAAGGTTCTAGCATGCTCTAAGCAAGAGTACGTTTGGGCAGATTCGATAGTCCCAACAACTAACTGTTGATGGTCGAGTACTCTGGGCAGATTCGATAGTCCTAGGCACGGGCTGCGACGACGTGCGGGAGTTATGTCTAGAACCGGGGTTTCCATTAGCCCTTGACGGACGGCTGAAAGAATGTGCCGGTCATTCAATTAACGGTGATATCGAAGCAATGATAACAGTGATAGCCAGAGTCATGGATGTTTGATTGTATCATCATTCGGACTCAAGAGCGGTATTTTCTGGGTGCTTATCTGATTTAGGCCTTGGTACTTGGAAAACATCGCCCTTGACTCGAATGATTATTACTTTACTTTAAATTGTATGCTCTACTATGTTTGCTTCTGCTTAGTGTGTTTTTGGGGGCTATCACTGTAGAATGAGGTTGGAGTGGGAGGGTTGTATTCCTATTCCTTTTCCTTTATGTTCTTTTGGTATGTTGTTAGTTAATTTACTGCTCACTAAGACTGTTGTCTGACTCAAGGCTTTATGTTTTAATTCTTATTTCCTTGGGCTGTTCGTCCATTTTTGGGACGGGCAGACTAGGTAGCAGGTGACATGTGCTGTTCTCTTCTCACGATGCTGATGTCGAAGACGAGCTGGAGGGTTGCATATTATCTTCTTATTATATGTACTGGATGTTCCGCTGTTTTGTATTCTCTGAGTGTCATGTAGTGAGGCTTGATGTATTGGCTATTTGGATGCTTGTATTCAACTATTATGGAGTTTTATACGATGTCATTTTGTTCTGTAAAGCTTCACTATACATATGTTCTATTGTATTTTGTCCATGCGCTGTGAGTAATACGATAGATTCTGTTGTTTTAATCTACCCTGATAATCGTCCATGGTCGCCTGGCACACTTTACAGCGCACTATCTCTAGATTCGGTGCAGGGGTCATGGGCGGTCGTCACATTTGGTATCAGAGCATTGGTTAATCGATTTTACCCAACGCTCGCTGTCGTAACTACGTATGAGAGACGTAATTGTATTTTGATGGATGAATACTATATATAATATAGTAGCTTAGTAGAGTTTGAGTCCTTTATGCAGTTGTTTCTCTAGATGTTCTAATCATTCCTTTTTATAGATATTGAGAATGAGTCGAAGAGGGAGACCAGCTGCTAGGGAAGGCCGTGCTACTGAAGAGACTGCTGATTATGCAGCTATGTTCGAAGCTATGATGACTTCGATCATGAGAAGGATACCAGTTCCGGGGGCAGCAGTAGATGTTGGAGTTCAAGTCCAAGCTCCAAAACCAGTGGATTTTACTAAGTTATGCAAGGATTATACTGCTCTTGGAGGAAAGGTTTTCTTAGGAACAGAATCATCTATCGAAGTCCAGAGATGGATAGATGCTTGTAGAAGGATCTTTGGTGATTTGGGAATTGATGATGCAACTAAGAGGAAGTTGGCATCAAGGCAGCTTCAAGGGAGAGCCTCTGATTGGTGGAACTCTATTACCATCAATACTGCGGAGGAGGAGATTACTTGGGAGCAATTCCAAGCTAGATTTGAAGCTAAGTTCATTTCTACAGCTCAGAAGTCTGTTCTGTTCAAGAAGTTTGTGGAGCTCAAGCAAGGTGGGAGATCAGTTCTGGAGTATGTTTCTGAGTTCGAAGCTTTGTCCAAGTATGCCCGGTCGTATATTGAGTCTGCTTATCAGAAGAATGAGAAGTTTGTGACAGGCTTGGACAGTTATCTTGGGAGACAGTTGGTGGATCATTTGGATGATTCATTTGAGAAGCTTGTGGAGAAAGCTCTTAGGCATGAGAGTCTGTTTCCTAAGGAAGGACCTGTTGTTGCTGTTACCAGGGGAGAGTCTAAACCACAACAGGGTGGAAACCAGAAGAGGAAGAAGCAGCAGCAGAAGGGTAAGGATGGCCAGAAGTAGCCGAAAGGCGAGGTGACTGGCTACAATTGTCAGCAGAAGGGCCATTTCTCTAAGGATTGTAAGAATCCGAAGGTGCCGATGAAGTGTCCCAACTGTGACAAGCCAGGGCACATTAGGAAGAATTGTCCAGAACCGAGGAAGGACAAGCAGATTGTGCAAGCTTATGCTTTGGGAGCTGTTCCGTCGTCTTAGAAAGCTCCTACTGCTGAAGAGAAAGGAAAGAGTGTGGTTGTTCAAGGTACTCTTTTCCTATGTGGTGTTCCAGTTAGAGTTCTGTTTGATACTGGAGCGTCGCATTCGTTTGTAATGAACTCGTAGGCCGGTTAGATTTGAAGCCGGATATTGTTGATAGGCCATTGGTTGTGACTAATCCAGTTAGGGGTTCGTCTTGTTTGTGTATGTTATGCCGTGGTCTAGTTGTATCGAGTCATGGTTGCTCTTTTGTTTGTGATTGCTTTGTTCTGAACTTTGCGGGGTTCAGAATTATTTTGGGTATGGACTGGCTTAGGAAGTATGCGGCAAAGGTTGATTGCGAGAGGTTGGAAGTGACAGTCGAGAATGTGGAGGGGCGAAAGGTTGTGATACGATGTAAGCATGAAGAAGGCGTCTTCATGAGCTTCATGTATTCGCTGGTTGTTCCACGGGATGGACTGTCATCAGTGCCAATCGCTAATGGATTCGAGGATGTCTTTGACGAAGTCAAAGGGTTGCCGCCGCATAGAGAGATCGAGTTTCGTATAGATCTAGTTGAAGGAGCCAGACCTGTTGTGATGCCTCTTAGGCGGATGGCGCCTAGGGAACAGCAGGAGTTGAGGGTGCAAGTTGATGATCTTTTGCAGAAAGGATTCATTCGGCGTAGTGTGTCCGAGTGGGGTGCACCAGTTGTGTTTGCAACCAAGGCAGATGGGTCGTTGAGATTGTGTGTGGATTATCGTGAGCTGAATAAGGTGACAAAGAAGAACAAGTATCCATTGCCGAGAATAGATGACTTGTTTGATCAGCTTCACGAAGCCAAGGTGTTTTCTCAGATGGATTTGGCAACGGGATTTCACCAGTTGAGAGTGGCTAAGGATAGTGTGCCGAAGACTGCTTTTCGGACACCATCTGGTTTCTTTGAGTGGCTGGTAATGCCGTTTGGATTGACTAACGCGCCAGCATATTTTGTGGATCTTATGAATAGAGTGTTCAGAGATCAGTTGAACAAGTTTGTACTTGTGTTCGTGGATGATATTCTGATTTATTCCAGAACGGAAGAAGAGCACAAGACGCACTTGCGAATTGTTTTGGAGATCTTACGGAAGCATCAGCTGAAGGCTAAGTTTTCGAAGTGTCACTTCTGGAAGAGTGAAGTGAGGTTCTTAGGCCATGTGATTTCTGGAAGTGGAATAGCGGTTGATCCCGCTAAGGTGGCAGCAATCCAGGATTGGGTTAGACCTAAGAATGCATCTGATGTGAGAAGTTTTCTTGGATTAGCAGGATATTATCGACGGTTTATCAAAGACTTCTCCAAGGTAGCTGCACCGTTAACAGGATTGACGAAGAAGAACCAAGTGTTCGGTTGGGATGCTAGGTGTGAGCAAGCTTTCGGAATCCTGAAAGAGAGATTGACGAGTGCTCCTGTTTTGACTATTCCTAGTGGGAATGATGAGATGGTGGTTTACACCGACGCATGTGGTACGGGACTTGGAGTAGTGCTGATGCAGAAGGATAAAGTTGTTGCGTATGCCAGTCGACAACTAAAGCCGCATGAAAGGAATTACCCGACTCATGATTTGGAGTTAGCGGCGATTGTATTTGCTCTGAAGATGTGGAGACATTATCTACTGGGAGTCCGATTCGAGTTGTTTACAGATCATAAGTCGTTGAAGTATCTTTTCTCCCAAAAGGATTTGAACCTTCGGCAGCAACGTTGGCTAGAGTTTTTGGCATCATATGATTTTGGTATAGCTTATACTCCGGGAAAAGGTAACGCAGTGGCAGATGCGTTAAGTCGAAGACATGCAGGATTAGGAGCCATGTTTTCAGAATGGAAGAATCTCGAGTATTTAGCTGGATTTGACTTCAGGCCTAGATGTGAATTGGAACCTGAGATGTTGGCAAACTTATCGATAAGACCTTCTCTTGTGGAAAGGATTGGCGAGAGCCAAAAGCGAGACGATAAGCTTGTCAAGATTATCCGTGAATTGGAATCTGGATGGGATCCAGAAAAGGATAAAGGATTCGAGGTCGATCGAGAGGGTTGGCTTCGAAAGCAAGGACGACTAGTTATTCCCGATATAGATGAATTGAGGAGTGAAGTCCTGAAGGAAAGTCATCACTCGAAGCTGACAATTCATCCAGGTGGAAATAAGATGTATCGGGATATGAAGAGAACCTACTACTGGGAAGGTATGAAGAAGGATGTTGGAAATTTTATTTCCAAGTGTATGAACTGCCAATTGGTAAAAGCCGAACAGAAGAGGCCAAGTGGATTGCTTCAGCCATTAGAAGTTCCTACATGGAAGTGGGAGCAGGTATCGATGGATTTTATTGATGGATTGTCTAGAACCAGAACGGGAAATGAAGGGATTTGGGTTATCGTTGATCGTTTGACCAAGAGTGCAAGATTCATTCCTGTTCGATCGACTAGGACTGCATCAAAGTTGGCTGAATTGTATGTTAAGTGGATAGTTCGATTTCATGGTATTCCAAAGAGTATAGTGAGCGATCGAGATCCGTTGTTCACTAGCGGATTTTGGAAGAGCTTCCAGGAAGTTTTGGGAACCAAGTTGTGTTTGAGTACAGCTTATCACCCTCAGACAGATGGTCAGACCGAGAGAGTCAACCGAGTTTTGGAAGATCTTCTTAGAGCATGTGTTTTGGACTTCGGAGGATCATGGGAAGATCACCTTCATTTGGTGGAGTTTGCGTACAACAACAGTTACCAGTCAAGCATTGGTATGGCACTGTATGAGGCATTGTATGGAAGACTGTGTAACTCTCCGACATGTTGGTTGGAAACTGGAGAAAAGCCGTTACTTGGGCCAGAGATGATTCGGCAGACTTCAGATTGTATTGAGATCATTCGGCAACGAATGAAGGCAGCCCAAGACCGTCAGAAGAGTTATGCCGATAAACGTCGTAAGGATTTGGAATTCGACGTTGGTGATATGGTTTTTGTGAAGATTTCTCCACTTAAGAATGTTATCCGATTCGGGAAGAAAGGAAAATTGACTCCGAGATTTGTTGGACCATTCCCGATCATCGAGCGAATTGGAAAGCTCGCCTACAGATTGGAGTTACCAGAGAAGATGTCGAGTGTGCACAATGTTTTTCATGTATCATATCTACGGAAGTATGTGCACGACTCGAATACAGTGGTTTCTGCTGATAGCTGTGAAGATTTCGAAGTTGATCCAGTCGATAGAAGACCTCGTAAGCCGCTTCGTGTTGTGGAAACCGACACGAAACAGCTTAGGAGGAAGGTAGTTAAGTTGCTCAAGATACAATGGAGTGACGATGATAACGACTGTACGTGGGAGGTGGAAGAGAGGATGAAAGCAGCTCATCCCGAACTCTTCAAGGTATGGCCCTAAGGTGTCGTATCATCTAACAACATTGTAACTTGTTCTAAGTTTTAGAATTCTGCATGCTAAGCTAGAATTGGATGCATGGTTGGCTGATTGCTATGGATGGTAGGCATGCAGAATAGTCTTTGGTTGCTTTGTTTGTTTGGAATTTCGGGGGCGAAATTCCTAAGGGGGAGAGAATGTAACGACCTGTATTTTTACGGATCGACAAGTTCGTCAAAATCTGGAATTTAGCATTTTCAAGTCATTTCAAATTTTTAGGCAGATTTTTCTAAGTCCTATGTCGTGAGCGACCTAGGTGATGAGTCGTGACCTTAGGAAGTTAGGTCGTAGTCGGCGACCTGGGGAGGTGGAGCGACCTAAAACTAGGTTGTAGGTTAGCTTAGGTCGTGTGCGACCTAAAGATGAAGTGGTTAGGTCGTTTGGCAGTTTAGGTTGGTTGAGCGACCTAGGAGTTGATAACATTTAAGTCGTAGACGACTTATAGGGGCAACGACCTAAGGAAGCTAGGGAATGAGCAGTGAGCGACCTAGGAGGTAGAGCGACCTAAGTTTGGGAGTTAAGTTGTTAGGTTGGTAGCGACCTAAATAAAACTGGTAGTTAGCGACCTATAGTAGTTTGCGACCTAAGGAGTTAGTGTGTTAGCGACCTAAGGGGATAGGTTGGCAGCGACCTAAGAAACTATAGATAGTAGTTAGCGATCTAGGGTTTATGACCTAGTTGTTAGCTCGTAAGCGACTTAAGGGAATTGTTAAGTGTTAGGTCGCATCCCAGTTGTTCGCAATTTACGTTAGGTCGCGAGGAACTTAAGTGTTAGGTCGCTGAGGTGTTATGTCGTAGCATAGTTAGGTCGCTGATGCGCTATGTTGATTAGGTCGCGTAAGCGCTTAAGTGTTAGTCGCACCTGTGGTTAGGTCGCTAAGTCATAAGTCGTAGCCTCGTTAGGTCGTAAGTTGTAGGGCTTTATTAGGTCGCTGGGTTTTGTTAAGTCGTAGGGGCTTAGGTCGTAAGTCGGAAGCGACTTATGGAGATAGCCAAATTTCGACTTAAGGAATTTCTGCTATAAATAGGATGGGTTTTTCTCACTTTTTGGGATCCGGATTTCGAAGCGACGAAGTGCTGCCATTTTGAGAGCTCGACTTCTACACTTCTTCACTTCTTTTCTCTACTCTAATCTAGTGATTCCTTCCATCCATATCGAAGAACAAGATTGAAGATTCAAGAGCTTAGATTGAAGATCTTCATCTTTTCAAGAGAGATTTCTTCGTTTGAAGCGAATTCGTGATAGATCAAGCTTGATCCTTCGCTGTCCAGATCTGAAGCGTGTTGATTTGGGGTTGTTTAGGTGATTTGGTGAGTGGTGATTATCTCTCACACGGATCCAAAGGAGTATATCGGATTGTTGGCTCGTTTTGGTGTTAAAATAGTGATTTCCATGCATTTTCTTCATCCTAAGTGTAGATCCATATAGATCCATTGTTCATGATGATGTTACATCCATTTTATCATATGTTAACCTATGCAAGTTCATTCATCAAGTTTGTAGGGATATAATTCATGTTTTCATGCTTATTGGACTTTCAACTCCTTAATTACGAAAATGCCATTATTGTGATAATTGTCTACTTAGATCTTATTTGAATGCTTGATTGTTTGGATTAATGTTTGATTTGATTGATTGTTATGAATTAGATGATTGATGGTTTGATTTAGACCGAAGACGATTCAAAAGCTAAGGGAAAGGCTCTTGAATTGGGAAAGCTGCTCGTGGCATATGTAGCGGGATGATGAAGCTCTTATGCATAGATTTGATGATGTGATGTTGAGATGAGGCTTTGCGAGGATGTAATGAAGCGAGGCATCATGTGATGAAGACTTGGTCTAATCCAGACGGGATCATTCCAAGCATGTTGATAACTCGGTGATATGATTCGAGTTGAGGATAATGAATGGATATGAGAATAGTCGTCGAGGAGGATGACTAGGAGGCTTGGATAGCATCGTTGTTGAAGGTTCTAGCATGCTCTAAGCAAGAGTACGTTTGGGCAGATTCGATAGTCCCAACGACTAACTGTTGATGGTCGAGTACTCTGGGCAGATTCGATAGTCCTAGGCACGGGCTGCGACGACGTGCGAGAGTTATGTCTAGAACCGGGGTTTCCATTAGCCCTTGACGGACGGCTGAAAGAATGTGCCGGTCATTCAATTAACGGTGATATCGAAGCAATGATAACAGTGATAGCCAGAGTCATGGATGTTTGATTGTATCATCATTCGGACTCAAGAGCGGTATTTTCTGGGTGCTTATCTGATTTAGGCCTTGGTACTTGGAAAACATCGCCCTTGACTCGAATGATTATTACTTTACTTTAAATTGTATGCTCTACTATGTTTGCTTCTGCTTAGTGTGTTTTTGGGGGTATAACTGTAGAATGAGGTTGGAGTGGGAGGGTTGTATTCCTATTCCTTTTCCTTTATGTTCTTTTGGTATGTTGTTAGTTAATTTACTTCTCACTAAAACTGTTGTCTGACTCAAGGCTTTATGTTTTAATTCTTATTGCCTTGGGCTGTTCGTCCATTTTTGGGACGGGCAGACTAGGTAGCAGGTGACAGGTGCTGTTCTCTTCTCACGATGCTGATGTCGAAGACGAGCTGGAGGGTTGCATATTATCTTCTTATTATATGTACTGGATGTTCCGCTGTTTTGTATTCTCTGAGTGTCATGTAGTGAGGCTTGATGTATTGGCTATTTGGATGCTTGTATTCAACTATTATGGAGTTTTATACGATGTCATTTTGTTCTGTAAAGCTTCACTATACATATGTTCTATTGTATTTTGTCCATGCGCTGTGAGTAATACGATAGATTCTGTTGTTTTAGTCTACCCTGACAATCGTCCATGGTTGCCTGGTACACTTTACAGCGCACTATCTCTAGATTCGATGCAGGGGTCATGGGCGGTCGTCACAGACAATGATAAGGAAATCCATCCACTAATGGTTAGGAGGTGATCTCCGCTCTTATCTTTGACCGTTTATTTCCTAAAGAACCGGGGTTGAGTTTACCGGGAATTATCAAATGTTGTTTTGAAGAGACCGGGATCAGGTATGTTATCCAAAAATCACTTCAACCCAATAATTGCATTTTGAAGTGAAGACATCTTGAAGATGATGGAATTTGGAGACAGAGCTCTCAAGTGTTCGTTCAATCCCAGAATGGACTTGTATGGATGAATGCTAGTATTTCATTGTTGTTTGGAGGGCAATATTAGCATTCCAAGTGGGAAGTGCTATAAGAAAGGTAAAACGTAGCCTCAAGCCTCATCAACTGGAAATGACTAAAATATGGGAGATGCGGCAGAGCTAAGTGGGTCGCTCCCAACTAGCGTACGATCATCCCAATCTAAAGTTGCTATTGTTTCTCATTTGTATGCTTCGGAGCCCATTAACGGAGCGGTGATCATATTCGGTACTATCCAGTATGGGGTAGGCTAGTCCTGTGTCGGAAAGGGATCTCGGCGAGGTCCTCAGTGTTATTTTATCTAGGGATGCACCGTGACGGGTGGTACCCCAGTAGCCCAGTCATTGTATGGAATCCATTCTCTAATAAGCACTGTACGGATGTAGTTGTGCCCAACTATGCTAAAACACGAGATGCAAGCATTTCAGCTATATTCATATTTTACTTTAACCCTAGACATTATTATAATATAAATGGGTTTTCTATAGATCTTGTTTTTGGTCATCGTAAGGTAAAAACCCGTCCGTGTTTATATGCGGCATGGTCTTATGAGATACTTTTGATTTTCAAATGGTTTTCTAGAACTTTAAAATCTAGCTGGGTGTGTTTTTCCACGTTGGTTTTATAGACTGACTCGGGTGTTATTTTATTATAATGCTCGGGTCAAACCGAGCATATTTATAGATTACTTTGGATGCATTGGAGCTCTTGAGATGAGTTGGAGGTCCGCATGACGTATTAACATATATGTTTATTTCTGTTGTTTGGTTGATGAAATTATCAGCAATTGTAAGGATAAGTTGTTATAACTATCCAGGCTGATGATTGTGATTTGGTATTGTACTCTGATGGATGTATGTATATAACAATTTCTCTTTTGTACATATCATTGTTATTATATTATATATTGTTCCGCTGCGATTGTGAGATTTTGTGTTGTTTTTAGTTTCTTTCCTTCTTCTTCTCTTCTTCTTTCTTCTTTTCCCATAACTATCCATCTTTACATTCAATTTGGTTTGGACATGTTTGGTTTATCGTCGGCTTAAATTTTACGGATTGGCGAGTCGTTACACGTGGTATCAGAGCTTAGGTTGAGCAAACATATAAGCTTTGGTGGGGTTAACTCTTTTGAGATAGAGTAAGTGAGACCCCAGGATGAGTTTGAGTTTGTATATATCTAAGTGCGTATTTGTTAGTGATATAAAAATGTTAATTATATTGTGTTGATTTATCGTTTGAGTGGTTATGAATTTTGGTCAATACAGAAGGAACAACTGTATCATTAGGGGTTTCTAAACACTTGAATAAGGTAAACCGACAGAGTATTGTTTTGAAATTTGGGTAAATGGAATAATTTTACCTAGATTATATTTTATATATTAAAGAATAATTTTTTAGAAATTAATATAGTTATATATAGTGTGTTTTGTTGTAGAAAATGATGATATTTGATTACTATTATTGATTGTGATTAGTTGTGCTCAAACAGTTTATGAGCCCTTATTATTTGCTAAATTAAGTACGAACACCCTATGAATTCAGTTTCACGGTTTGACTATAAGGCGTTTGGTTGCAATGTTCAGTTTAAGAATTTATGTAATAAAAGTGTGTATTATAACATATACAAAGAAAAACAATTATGAAATGACCTTATATAAGAAGTGAATTAATATAAGTAGGATCTATAAATATATTTTATAATTAAGGAATTTGAGCTGATAATTTGAGAACTTAAATCTTCTGTTTTGGAAATTATTTTTGAAAAGTTTGGAAGAATAATAATAGTAATATTGAAGAATGTTTTGGAATGGAAATTTTCTTAAAATATGGTTTATAAATAAAAATGGATTTAAACCGAGAAATTTAGAACTCAAAGCCGGTGTTTGGAAATTATTTTCAAATCTTTGGGAAAAATAATAATGGTATTACTTTGAAGGTATTGATAAATAGAAATATTGTAAAAGGATTTAGAGGAGTTAAAAAGCACTAAACTCACTTCAGTCGCTGGAAAATAATTTTTGGTGATGACTACAGCTTCATCGTTGTTCACTTTCGAGTTTCTAAAGTGAGGGATTGCTACCGTGATAAAAAATTGGTTATTGAATTGTTTTGGGTAAAACAAATTTATTTAAAAATCCCAAATATGATTTGATATACTAAGGAATATATGAATATTACTATTATTTCAAAATGATTTGAAATAAAAATCAGGTTTTAAATTCTGAAATTTTCAGTTAAGTGAGATTATAGGCTCATGTATCTTAACCATTTGGATAGTGAGTTGGTGTATCTCATTTCGGGATATTGTTTGGTAATTTTCATTTATTGAAATGAAAAGGGATTTCCGACGATTTTGGACAATCGGGACTTCTAATTTGATATAGAAATCTGAAGCTGTGTTGTGAGAAATTTAAAAAAATAAGTTCTGTAACTTATGAATTTGAGATGATAATAATTTAAACAAGTTTTAAATTTGTTGAACATTCATGTTAAGTAAAACAATTTTGAATATTGTATATGTACGCTTAGGAAATAGAAAGGTATTTTGCAAATATAAACTTGAGTTATAGAATGTTAATAGACTTGAGCAATATTTCTTAAGTAAAATATTGATTCTTTGGAAGTAATAAAAATTCTTGGGAAATGTTTTGTTAATGAGATAAGTTTTTACAAAGTGATTGTAGGCTTAAAGTAATAAGTTATGAAATGATTCAAAAGATGAATTCTAGTATTAATTAAAAATATAAACTTAAGTTAAAATAGGTAATAAACCTAAGTATGCTTTATATAATGTTTATAATAAACTTAAGTACGAAGAAGCTTTAAAATGAAGTTATGGCTTTTGAAGGTGAATAAACTTGAGTTTTAAAGTGACTGATTTGTATAAGTGGTGTTATAAGATGTTTGTGAATTTAAGTAATGGGTTTATGAAATAATTCATAAATAATTTTAGTATTAAAGGGAATATACGAAGAAATAATAAATGTGAATTAAAATAATTGGTATAGTCAAGGAAAGTAAAGTTGAAAATTGGGCTATGAGATGAAGTTTAACTTAAGTAAAGTTAAATAAAATGATTTATAAAATGGTTTATAAATGAATTGTAATATAAATGGGAAATACTATTGGTATAATTAATTTTGATTTAAAGTGAGGGTGAATTAAAAGAATTTGTTATAATTAAGGAACCAATGAAATAAATACGTAAGTAGTACGTAAATCATATTATTCACGTAATTGATTTTGATCCAGATTCGAGTACATGATTTCGAGATGATTTACATCGGTCCGAATAAGGTTTTTTCACTTGATTCTTGACGGCAAACACTTGATATGGATTTTTGATTTGAATCCAAAGTTTTCTACCATAGTATGTGGCTATGCAAGGATAACGGCAGTTCTAATCAAGGAACCAGATCAGAGTCCGCACTAGAGAAGTCGAGTGAGCGATGCTAGTTAGGAAGTGAAATTATGTGATCGAGTGAGCGATCAGATTTAATATTATGTATGGATGGTATATGTGCATCTTATGGACTTTGTAGTAATTATAAGTTTAAAATTTGGAAATTAAAATTATTTGGTTGGATATATTTGAAATTTAGATGTAGGTTTATGGAAGCAAATGCTAGTTTGATGCCTTTGGTTTTATTAATAGAGTTGTTTGCCCGTCAAATAGGTACGCATTTATATTGTCGTTTGGATCGATGGTTTTATTACCCAAATATGGGAGACCACTTTGATTTTGTTTTCTTTTGTTGGATTGAGCCTATAGTGGCGATTTGTAGCTTTTTTGATTGAGCCGAACAAAGGAGACACTACCGAAAGATATCAAAATTTTAGGACTTAGAAAAAATTACTAACCTATTCCAACTAATTGACTTTGAAAAGTTAATGGGTTGGAGGCATTTTCCTTACCTTAGCAATTTTGGTGTCGAAATTCTTTTAAGGGAGGGAGAGTAACAATCTAGGATTTTGGTAATTTAATTTTGAATATTTAATTAATTTCAATTATTAAAATATTGGTTTATAAAACTTTAAAACTTGAATTAAAATATAGGATTATTTAAAATCTTTGAATTGTGAATTCTTATTTGAATGATGATTTAAATATTAGGATTTAAATTGAATATTAATTCTATGGATTAAATAGATTTGTTCAACCCCTCTTAAATTATAAATAATAATAGTGAATTCAGCTTGTAAATTTACTTACAGTAATAAATAGTTCAAATAAATAATCAGGAAATTTATTTTTATTTTTACGACTCGATTTATATTGACATATTTTGAACTTATTTTATTTGATTTTTCGATAATTTTTAATTTGAAAATTATTTAAATTGTCGATTTTACATAATTCAATAACCGGTGTATATTATTATTGTTTTGGGATCGCGCTGCTGTTCTGAGCACGACTATATTTTAGCTTTGTCGTTCGGGGTTCATACACAAACGAAAATATGTGCAGCAAAATGCCGAAAAGATCGCAAATCATATATATATACACTATCCACTTTAAGCATTCAGTGTACATTTCTCTTATCCTTTCTGCTTTTGGTTTCATTTCGTACAGACTAGAGGGAAAATAAATCACCTTCCCTTTTAAAATACCAAAAACATGAAAAGAAAGAAGGAAAAAAAAATGGCAGTACATCTTAAAAATCATAAACCAAATTGTGTACTCCATTTAAATTCATGAAATAAATTATAATCCTCATAGACGAACTATGGTTTTGGTTGAGGTCGAGTGTAGCCTTCGATTTGGGGTATAGAGATCATTTTTGAGTTTGGATGGGAAAATATCATGTAAGCGACGATTTTTGGAAGGTGCAGTCATATAGGGAGGGTTGCGACCTGACAGAGCTGGGTGGGGAAGGCCAGTGGTCGCGGTTTGCATGAGGGTTTTGGTTCAACGACATGGGGATGAAGTGGTGGAGTGTTCGAAGACGAGTACAGCGGTTTTGGATATCGTTGGGAAATGGGGTAGCTGCGGTGGAAGTAAATAGTGGCCATGCTGAGTTTGTCGAGCAAGCAGTAGCGGGATTTGTATGGGTAGGGAAGGATTAAGGATGGTAATTAAGATTTTGAATTATAATTAGTATATTTAATTTTAATTTAAAATAGAAATCTTATACTATCAATAACTTTTTCATACGAGGTCCAATCAAGATAAATTTTTTTGCATTGTGCTCGTAACGATGATAGCTTCACGATGGGTTGGTCCAATTTGGAGCAAGTTGAAATTTGGGCTAAAATCGGACATCGTTCGATTTTAGTTCAGAGTGGAACACTTCGGTGAGTTAAAACTCACTCTTTTTGGTTAATTAGTATGTTTATAGTAAATAAATTTTATTTATGCATGTTTGTATTTTTTTGAATTTGCTAGTTGTTGAATTTGCTCTAGGATCATGATATAACATCTTGAAATGCTATTAGATTGGTTGAATTTGATCTAGGATCACAATATAGCATCTTGAAATGCTATTAGATTGTTTGATTTTTAAATTTTTATTCAAAACTTGTTTTTAAGAAATGGATCATATATGAGGTGATAAATTGATATTGATTTTGATTAATGTAATTACGTTGTTTAAAATTATAACATAGTTAATGTAAGCCTTAGTGTTATCTATTTGGCCAAATAAATACCATTTAATAAATGTAAGAGTTTATCTTTGAATGACATTGGTTAGCAGAATAAATCCTCGTTCTGCTATTATATTAATTTGGACATTTATTTAAGTGTCAATTGATTGTTAATTATGGATTGGTTTACATATATGCCTAATTATGTAAATATCGACAATTTGACATGAGAAGTTAAAAGGAAGGTAATGGAAGCTTGTTAAGTACCATTGGGATCGCCGAGCCTTTTCTAGATTCGGAAAATTTTGTATCTGATTAACTTCCAATTTTATAAATTAGAAGAAAAATGTTTTAATTATTACTATTTATTCAAGGATTTTTGTTTAATAATTAATTACAAATGTTTGTAAAAAAGTTCTTGTAAGTTAACTACTATATTATCTATAGCGCTTTTAAAATAAATTATTTTATTAATGTTTTTGATGATAATAATTATTTGTCATTAGTTATTTAAAACTAGATGATTAATTCTTTAAAAATATTGTTGAAGGTAATTAATTTTATTTAAAAGGTTATTTAAAGTTATTTTATTTATCTATTGGAGATGTTTAAAAGTTTAAGAGTTTATTTATTATATATTAAAAATGTTTTAAGTTATATTTCTTTTATATTATTTAAAAATGATTAAAACTAAGTTTTATGATGTTTAGTTTTTATTTATTATAATAATAAAAAATTATTTTAAAAGGACTTCTTTTATAAAAAGGATTTATGTAAAGGAGCATATAAACTTGGAAAGATGATTGAAATTGGAAAAGAATTTGGATTCAGAATGATTGTGGAAAAGAGGATTTTAAATGGCTAGTAATTAAAAAGGGGAATTTTATAAATGGGTTAAGCGATTATAAAATAGTACTTTTATAAATAAAACTTGGAGATTTATAAGGAATTCTATAAATAGATTTTGGGAATTTATAAAGAAGATATTTTAAAATAAAAATAAAAGATAGTTGAAGAAAGAGAGGGTATTCTTGGATATTTATATCTTTGTTTAAAGGATACTTCTGTCTAATCATTTTAATATGATCTTGAAATAAGTAAATTTTTCTAAGTATCGAAAATATTGTGTTTTATGAAGATACTTATTCTATTAAGATAAGTATATGGAAGTGATTTCCTAGTATTTGAAAAGTGATTTTAAATTTATGAATGTGAGGCTCAGTGGGTTCCATGGGAAATGAAATCTATGATTGAATGTTTGTTATTCGATAATTAAATAACCGACTATCGAAACTTGACCCTAAATGTAACTTTGGAAATATCTAGGAGAAACACGTGAGTTATATGGCACAGTCATCTTCGATTGCTGTACTGTGCGTATAAATCTCATTCTGTTCTTCTAGGACAATGATAAGGAAATCCATCCACTAACGGTAAGGAGGTGATCTCCACTCTTATCTTTGACTGTTTATTTCCTAAAGAATTGGGGTTGAGTTTACTGGGAATTGTTGAATGTTGTTTTGAAGAGACCGGGATTGGGTATTTATCCGTAAACCACTTTGATCCAACAAATACATTTCAAAGTGAAGACATCTTGAAGATGATGGAATTTGGAGATGGAGCTCTCAAGTGTTTCGTTCAGTCCCGGAACGGACTTGTATGAATGAATGTTGATATTGCATTGTTGCTTGGAGGGTAGTATTAGCATTCCAAGTGGGAAGTGCTATAAAAAGGTAAAACGTAGCCTCAAGCCTCATCAACCGGAAATGATTAAAACATGGGAGATGTTGCAGGGCTAAGTGGGTCGCTCCCAAGTAGGGTATGATCATCCTTATCTAGAGTCGCTATTATCTCTCATTTGTATGCTTCGGGTCCCATTAATGGAGGGGTGATCATATTCGGTACTATCTAGTAAGGGGTAGGCCGGTTCTGTGTTGGTAATGGATTTAGTCGAGGTCCTTGGTGTTATTTTATCTAGAGATGCATTGTCACGTGCGGTACCCCAGTAGCCCAGTCATTTTATGGAATCCATTCTCTAATAAGCGCCGTATGGACTTAGTTGTGTCAAACTATGCTAAAACATGAGATGCAAGCATTTCAGCTATATTCATATTTTACTTTGACCCTATACATTACTATAATATAAATGGATTTTCTATAGAAATTGTTTTTGATAATTGTAAGGAAAAAACCGTCCATTTTTATGTGTGGCGTGGTCCTACGAGATACTTTTGATTTTCAAATGGTTTTCAAGAACTTTAAAATCTAGCTAGGTGTGTTTTCTCATGCTGGTTTTACAGACTGACTTGGGTGTTATTTTATTGTAATGCTTGGGTCAAACCGAGATATTTACAGATAACATTGGATGCATTGGAACTTAGGAGATGAGTTGGAGGTTCGCACGACGTATTCACGTATATGTTTAATTTCCACTGTTTGGTTGATGAATTTATCAGCAATTATAAGGACATTGTTATAACTGTCCAGACTGATAATTGTGATTTGTTATTGTACTCTAATGGATGTATGTATATAACAGTTTCTCTTTTGTAAATATCATTGTTATTATATTATATATTGTTCCGCTACGATTGTGAGATTTTGTGTTGTTTTTAGTTTTTTCCTTCTTCTCTCCTTCTTTCTTCTTTTTCCATAACTATCCGTCTTTCCATTCAATTTGGGTTGGACATGTGTGGTTTATTGTCAGCTTAACTTGTATGGATTGGCGGGGTCGTTACAACAACCAATAAGATGTTATCCATCACATGTGGGCCTATGATTTGTTGAGCCTTCCTCAAGTTTAGAATTCCAAGGCATGCGATATCTAACACCCACTAAAGGAGCCGAAAGATTTTTATGTTTTCTCTTAAGTTTTTGAGAAACATAAAAGTCTAGTGGGGGCCTTATTAGAAAAATGAATCGATGAAATTTGACCTTTCTAATACTATAAGAACTTTTGCTATATAATGTTAAAATAATCTACATTGATAAATTTTGTGGAACTAATAAAATCTATAAAATGATTATCAGTTAAGATATAAAATGATCTGAACTAATGATTAACAAGCAAGTATAAAACATACTTACCTTATGTACTTTGGCATGTTATCGCTTCAAGACCCATGCAAGAGCTTAACTATACACTACCAAATGCATTCATAACTTGATCACTTACGTGTATTATTTTCCTAAGATTATTTATTGTTTTCATGAGTTTTTAACTCTGAAACAATACAAGATGTGTATTTTTTATCCATATTATATAACTTAAAAAATTTGTATAATAAACAGTCATATTGGTAGCATACAAAATCAAATTGTTTAATTGAAATCAGTAGGTAAATCGTAATTCATGGTAATGTGTTCAATGCGATTGGATAGAATAAGAGTCTTGTTGTGTTAGAAGTAACACGGGCCAAGAGCTACAAGATGTACCTAGGAACTTGATCACTGAAATGTAAGTTTGATCAGTTCACATAAAGTGCAACTTATTCGATATCCTTAAATGTTAGGGATGATTACTTTTATAAAGAGTTTATTACGTTCTTCGAGTAAGGGTTTCTTTTTGACTGGTTTAGCCATTTAGAAAGGAAAGCGAATGTATAAGGGTGGATGTAATTTAGGCATGGTTGAGATGAAGAGTGTGAATGATCATATCTGCTACATGAAGAGACATTGGAAACAAAAAATGTTCAAAATGCCAGTAGATACTTAATATGGAATGAGAAATGTGATTTATATTTCAATTATGATTTTCATATAGAAAAACTATTTTCTATAAAAGTCATCTCTATGAGCAAAATATTTGATTGAAAACTCTTGACTATAAACTAGTTACAGTAAATAAAATAGCCCATAATAAGTAGTTGAATAGAGCTTTGTATTTCATACGCTATGATAGTAATGATGGAAATAGTGGGAGTATGCCATGAAATACTTATTAGCGGATGCATCAAGATATAAAAAATTATTTTTGTCAATATATAAAATATTTTTTATGAAATAGTGTTTTCAATACTGACTGAAAATGAATATATCTTGTTGTGAATATTTTGAATATTCAGTATGAAATAAATCTATCCGAATAACAGTATTTGTTGCATTTGCTACATAACATAGAAGCATTACAAAATCTATTAGAATAACAGTATTTGTTGCATTAGCTACATAACACAGAAGCATTATTTTTTTATAATCATTTTGGAATTTTAAAAAAGCACCCATTTAGTGGAAGCGACATAAGAGTTGATGAACTCTTTGGATTGATACATAAATATGTATGTAGTCGAAAGCTTAACGATACCAAAACGGTTTCACATACCTCTTCAAATTAACCGATGAATCATCATAGACATAAATAAGTATACTTGATACACAAATAGTATATTTATGATAAGTTCATAGAATATGAAATAGAAGCAAAAAATCATAGCAGCAAAGAAAGTGAACATTCGATTTGATCAAGTAGGAGAGTATATTGGAAAGGGTTCCAAAAGTACCTAAAAACGAATAAGGTTTAATCTCAAAAGTGGTTTCTCCCTATGATATATAATAATGTGTCGCTAAGAAGTAATCAAACATTGTTGTTCAAAGTATGATTGGCAGTGAGTGAATTTGAGTTAACTTGTTTATGTAAGGATATATACTTAAGGGTACGTACACAGGTTAAACTTAATTTCAACTAAAATGAAGTTTACAAAACCAAACATGATAAGACTCGATAAGATAACCCCTAAGTATCCTAGTTCAAGGAGTTGATAGGTTGTTCTAGTTGAGAGACTGCACGTAATACTTGTTCGTGAGGGATCTTATATGAATTACCCTAAACAAGTTTGGGACCGATCAATATTGATTGACCAATTTATGTTATGAACATAATTTCGTTAACTTAAGAACTGAATCAGTTCTATACAAACATATAGGTAGTTCATAAAAAATTTATGAATACATTTTCCATTACACTAAGAAATAAGTGCTATTTTAAGACATAATCTTCATGATGAAGGATTTTTTTTTGGAATTATCGGTAGTAAAATGAATTTGGATGATTTAAAGATAACGTTGATTACAAAGGATGAAATGAAACTGACCAAGCCTAAATAGACATAGTGAATTATAATGTCTAATAAGAACACTCACACGTTAAAACGAAATTATGATTTTCTTATCGATGTCGAGTAATGAATTTCCTTAATTTCAATAAGACATTAGGAGTATTGCCTCTACCATATGGTATGATGTGCTAATCCAGAATAGATTCCAAGTACATCATCAAAATATAATTTTGATAATCGTACCCAAAGGGATATGATCCATCAGTTGTAAAAGCATCTCCGAGAAGAAGACCAACGTAGTTGGATTTAGTAAGCTACATTGATAAAATAACAATGTAAATTTTAATTATTGAAATTAACATAACAGATCCATCCTTCGATGTACTTAAGTTAGTTCAGATTTTAACTGCAAAATCATTGTTAGATATGATTTTGAGTTTTGGTTTATGTTGAAATAGAAATTCTAAATAACGATTTAGAATATGTTGTTTGCATTTAATAACCAAATGTTTTGAAGTCAGTGTTAGTAAATGGTTTCAGCCTTTTGATGATTATAATCTTACAACTAATAGAGTAAAATGTTAAATAACTCCCCTTAAATATATATTGTATATATATCTATATACTCCCTTAAATATACATATTGTCTCTAATTTTCTCCAATATTATCATCAACAAAAGGAGTTAAAACTTAGGGAATATATAGATAAATCATGGCTCTCTCTTAATTTATGCAATATACTATACTCTTCCCCTTAATTTTGTTAATTAAAGTAATTATTAATATAAATCATTAAAAATTAGTGCTATATTATCTTACTAAAATATTGTTCCTACGTATTCCTTTATTTAAATGCCTGTGTATTCCGAAAATAAAAAACCCATCAGAAATGCATAGTGTTCAGTCAATATTTTTTATAATGAAACAGTGGAAACTTTTATTGACTTATATACATTGGCAAGATTGAGTTTATACAAATATGAATGCTCATTTATAAAAGTCTTCATAAAAATACTTTTTAAAGTATAAACTCATTTCTATTTAAATATTATGTTAAAAATCCTATAAAAAGGAAATTTATATATTTATCATCAAAAAATTTATTTAGTATACTTAAAAATAACCTTTTCAAAGCACTTATACCCATAAATATAATTTTCTTATAAAATAAATCTTTTATTTTTGATAAGTACTTATGTGTATAAAGTAATATAAAATATCTCAATTTTTTGTGAAAATACGCGTATGATTATTTATACCTTCTCCAAATTTTTGTCAAAAATAAATAATTGCTTGTCAAAAACAATATTTTTTTCATAAAACAATATCACGAACTTAAAGACAAGATTACTATATTACAAACTTCTTTATCCATCGAGTTACGTGAGTTGCATGTAAATCATTTTATTCAGATGAAAGTTTTTGATCTAAGATTCGAGTACTTGATTTACACGGCTCTGAACAAGGAACTTTCAATTGATTCTCGTTGGTGAACACTTGAAAGTGATCCTCGATACAATCTTGAATTTTCTATTATAGTATATGGCTATATAAGAGACACAGAGATTTCTAATCAAGGAACCTATCGAAGTCTGCAAGGGAGGTCAAGTGATATATACTAGTTTGAAGTGAAATTTATGTGATCGAGCAAGTGATCAAATTTGATATTGCATATGGATGATCCACGTGCATCATACGAGCTTAACTATATATGTATACTTTTTTCGATGGATTGTGGAGAGTTTAGGGAGACTCTTCTATTTTTTCTGAGGTAGCATGAATAATCGAGTAAGTTAAAACCTGACGTTGTTGAGGGTAAGGTATACTTAGTAGGTTATTTATCGTCCTTGTGCAATGAGAGGGTTTTGAACCTGAGAAAACCATGAGCTTTCTTTGCTGGTGATTGTTGCTGTTAAGTATTGATTTGTGCTTGTTTCTTTTGTATGTTGGTCGTGTTGGCATTTCGAGGACGAAATGTTTTAAGTAAGGGAGAATGTAACGACTTGGAATTTCGAACACTTCATATTTAAGTATCTGAATTATTTGAATATTTAAACCTTGAATTTAATGTAATAAAGTGATTTTATAACCTTTTCAACCCGCTTTTAATTAATAAGTAATGATGTCTAATTGTTTTTGAAAAATGTTTACAAAAATAAATACTTTGGAGAAATATTGATAATGTGACGAAAAATCATTTTATCGATTAAAGTCTTTTTACTTGACATAAGTTATTCGAACCTTTCGGGTTTTCTTAGTATATTCATATATAATTAGTTAGTAACTAAAAATATTTATCTTAATATGGCACTAGATGCTTAGATGATGTCATGGGTGATGTCATAGAAGATATTTTAAAGAGAAGGGTATTTTGGGAAGACTCAAGGGTGAAGTAAACGAGTGCGATGTGTAAAGTAGAAGCATGAGGGGGACATGCTTTTGTGGTAGTCAAGGAGTTTTAGTAGGTAGTAGCGACCTCTTGTAAGCTTTATTTAAACACCCATAAGTTCACAAAATCATTCACTGAGGTTAAGTAAAAACAAGGTCTTCTTCGTGTCTCTTTTATCCTTTTTAACTTTCTAAAACCTATGTAAATCTAGCCCAAACATTGGTAAAGGCCCTTAGGAAACATGGGAGCATGGAAAATCAACTCAAAGGTGGAAGGAATAGAGCATGAACCCCAATCCTAACTTGGGTTGTGAGCAATAAGTGGAGGAGGGAGGAGGTGGAGAGCAATTTTGAAGCAAAGATGGTGTCTTTTGGATGTTTGATGAGGTAGGAAGTATTCTGTGATTCTAGTAGGGTTATGCTTCTGCTGGCTTGGTTTTTGGGTGAGTTAACTCACCATTAAAGTGTATATATTATGTGTGTATATGTTTGTTGTGTAAACATAAATTTAGAGTAATGAACTAATGCAAGTTATCACTTTTGGATCCCCCTTGCTTTGGAAAGTAAGTGACAATTTTATATGTAGTATCATCACTTTAATTAGCCTCTAAAACATGTATCATGACCTATAATTTGTGTTTACATGATTGATTGGGTTGTATGTGACTTGGAAGTGCATGTGTTAATGTTTGTAGCGAAAGAGTCGCTATAAGTGTACTTCGAAATCCCTTGTGTTGAGCTCGTGTTAAATGGTTATATGTGGATATGTTACGGAATTAAATATCTTGGTTATACTTAATTCTTATAGTAGTGTATGCGAGATCGAGGAAGTGGTTTGAAAAGTTATAGAACTTGTTAAACAAAGTTGCAAAAGTTAATAGCAGAAAGGTTGTTGTATGAGGACATTATAAATGTCCTTGCTTTTGGCAAGTTTTAATATGATTTTGAAAGACATACTTAAGGGTTTCTTTATTGTTTTATTAAGTACTATATGTGTATTGATTACTTTAAAAAAAGTTGGAGTTTAAATCAATTTAAAATTGATTGTACAAAGTTGCAAAAGTTAGTAGCAAAAAGGTCAATATATGAGCACTTTGCAAATAGTCTATTTTTAGAAATTTTAATATGATTTTGGAAGATTTTCGTAGGGTTTCGTTGCATGGTTTTAATTACTCTAAGTACAGTATTTACCGTAAAAATTTTAGATCTTAAATCATTTATTTGAGTGGAGAAAAATGACCACAAATTTCGTGATTTTTCTAAAATGCTCTCTGTCCGGTATCTTTTACAGCACTTATAAATGCTATCTTTGGCCTAATACAGCACTGTTTAGTGTTCACGTTGCTTTTTAGATGATATTTAAATTTATCATTTTTATGATATTTTTTTAGGGAAGTTTAATAATAGGCTTTTAAGTATTTTAAATGTGGTTTCAACTTTAAATAAATGGTTTTGAGAAGTTACTAAAAAGTACATTACTTTGTTAAATAAGCGTAGATTTACTTAAATCTTTAAAATAAGTATTTTAAATATAATGTTAAGTATAAAATGGTTTTGAGTTTATAATAAACAATGCTTAAGCAACATTTTTTTAAACCCTTTTGAAAATACTTTCGAATATAATTGAATCTTTAAAAAGAATGTTTTAAAAATAATGGAAAGTATAAAGTGTTTAGGTTTATAGTAAAAAAATGTTTGAGTAACATTTGCTTTTAACCCATTTGTTTATACTTTTAAAGTGGAAAATCTTGTTAAATGATTTGTGAATATTCGTATATTTATCAGATAAGTATATGAATGTATTTCGAAGAATTAATAAGAGTATAAATGAATAGTGAAATAGTAGAATACATTTACATATCTCTTATAAAGGAATTTTAAATAAATAAATACATATATATATACAAGTAGAAAAAGGAAGTGAATAAAAGCATCGTGGATTTATACGGTTTGAGATCTCCAGATGAGGACTCGTTCATATGAAACGTATTTATTCGAGATCCCCTAGGGAGGACTCCAATATATCGTTCGCTTACTTCTGAAGGAATTACTAATTAATGAAGTAGTTTTAAACAATATAAGAATTATTATTTAATAAAAGGGGATCAGAAGTTGCTTGTGTGACTTAATCGTGCTTTATCCGGCTTAATTGTGCTTTGTGTGTTTACTTTTCTACGGGAAGTATTTAGTTGTGTACTTAGCACTAAAAGTCAACAAAGTAGGCTTATTTTATCTTTGAGAGTTAAGAATAATGTTTGTTTAGGGCTTAGAAGCAAACCGTGCTCTAATCTACCGGCTTCACTCATGACCAAGGGATAGTGTAAGTTGAGAATGTCATAAGTGTGATAAGTATATGAGTTTGGGTTTCCATATGTGATCGTTCTCGTTGTTATTGAATTTGACCAAAATTAACTTAGGAAATACCTAGAAGAAACACGAGATTTATACGGTACGGTTATCCTCTTGGTGATGCTATACCCTACATATAAACTCATCTTGCTCTTCTAGGACAAGAGTTAAGAAAATCCATTCGGATAAGAGATGATCCTCACCCTTTCCTATTTATTTTTGAAAGAATAGGAGTTAAGCTAACTGGAAATCTATTGATTGGTTTTGAGGCGTTCAGTAAGCAGGGAAGTGTACTTAATTGATGGTCTGGTTCTTTTGAGGGGAAAACTGTTACGGCAATTCTAATGGTCTTAAAAGTTACTGTTATATGTTGTACACATATTTCCTGAGTTCCTCACACCAGACTTATGTTTGGTTCATGGTTTTATCTTTTCCTTAATTCCTCAGGTGCTCTTTCGAGCAATTTGAGAAAGGCAGATTTTCGTTGATAATCTTTGGAGCTTGAGGAGACAAGCTGGATGCTTTCACCTACTGTAGTAATATTATTTCTGTTGCACTATTAGTACCTATATCAACATTTGTAGGGATAGACTGTTAGAACTATCTAGGTTGATGATAGTACTTAGGATTATAATTTAGAAATGCTATGTATCTTAGGGTAGCACTTTGTACTGTCTTTTGATATTATATATTATCATTCCATTGTGAGATTCAGATGTTTTGTTCCCTTCTTTCTTGTTTTTTTCTTTCTTCTTTTTCTTTTAGCCTAACAATCTGTCTTTCCGACACTTAGATTTTTGTCACGTGAATAACATAAATGTATTAGTGTAAAAATTTATGGGTTCAAAAGGTGGGTTGTTGCAGCTTTTTTCAAAATTTTCTTTCTAATCACAAACTTCTTTTTCCAAAATTTCACTTTTATGTTTGAAAATATCGATTTCTTTCATTAATTATAAATTCTCATTCACTGAAGCATAGTTTTATTTTCCAAGAACTAAAAGTTAAGAATTTGAATTGTTTAAATAAATTTCAAAATCATTTTTTATATCATTAACTTCTGTTGTAAGCTCGCTTATTTTATTTTGAAGTGATTCTATAGAAGTACGTAGTTCACAAATTTCTTTTGCTAACTTAACATTCTTATTTCTTAAACTATTGATTTCAGTGTTAAGTCTGGAGATTTTAGAATGAAATTATCACAAGAATTTTTTGATTTTTGTAATTCCTCCTTGAGAATCACTTTTTCATCCTTAAGCTTAGTGATTTCTATCCAGTCCTATTTAATTTTCCTACAGTAACTTTATCTGTTTTCCTAAAGCTTTAAATTTATTTTCTAACTCGATAGTTATTTACATTATCTTTATAAGAAAGATCAGAATTAGCGAGTACCTTATTGTTGCTTATAGTTGCTTTTGTAGTAGATAAGTAGCAACAGTGTCATTCTTTGTTGTTTGGAATGCATCGATCTGATCTCCTTTTCTTTTTAGCAATAGTTTAAGGACGTTTTTACGATAAGTAGAATAAAAGGCTTTGATGCCATTTATTAGTCTCTATACATAGGATCGATTATGGCTAAATGTATTTAATCATAGAATATAATAATAAATGCAACAGAAAAGTAGAGTAGATCACACAGTCGATTTATTCTTGTTTAGAGCACTTCTCCTATGTCCAATCCCCAAGAACCTTCTAGGAATTTCACCATCAATACACTCAGATCATCAGAAGAACAGGTTTACGTACACTATCTGAACAACCGAACATGACTTTAATCTTGCTGACTTCTCGGACTTAGATAAAAGATAAATTCAACTTGACTTGATATGACATGTGTCAACAACACACGGATTAGTCACACTTTCAATACAAATCGCCTATAACCACCATAGACATTATGGAGATGAATGAACAAGGCGTATATAAAAGGATATGGCCTTTAAAATAAAGGGACAATGTGAGGCCTAGAGTGCCTTAATTTGATGTTCTAAATGATTTAGAACTAATGCATAATAAATAACAATTGGGGCTTTTGATTTGAGGCATACAAAATAATTTCAATTGAGAGAAAGAGAGTTTGAGGGCATATGATTAAGTAATTGTTTTAGGGATGATGTAAGACCTATATAAGGGTAAAAGGAAGCCACTAAATAGGTGTAATCCTTCAAATTTTATTATAGCAAAGATTGGTTAATTAATAGATACGAAACATCTTTCCAATAATATAGCCAACTATTATGAAAATAGTAGTGCTTTGCGGAAGCTTTTATCAACGGATCTTTGTCACCCAAATCACAAAGAGATAACTTGGATTGAAAACAAGATGGAATTGAAATCAAAATGCAATAACACAGGATATTCCACCCAACTACCCACTTTATTGATTCACCAAAATTTTGTTTACAATTAATAGAACAAAGCTAAAATAAACAAAATACCATTGAATCAATAACCAAATTGAGAAATGGAGCAAATATCTATATGGCTAAAATTGTTGGAGAAGAAGAACAAAGATGGAGAAGAGAAAATTAGCAAATAGATTTTCCACCACACTTTTACTCTCTCTTCTAGTCTCTATTTATATAATCAATTACTTAATGCCCAAGTTAACATTTGATGGCAAAAAATAATTTGATTAGCCAATTAAAGAGAGAAATAAACATACTCAAATATGTCTATTAATTAGAGGAAACAAAATCGTCTCTTTCTTTCTTTTGCATATTTATTTCCCTCCATTTGTGATTTTGTATCACCAAAATTTAACACTCCACCTTGATGTAAAATCACATATCTCCAACATATCAAGCATGCCATATCTAGATCTATCACAAATCCCCATATCTCAACCACACTAAATTACAAACCTCAACCACCGTCTACAAGTGATGCATCTCCCACATGAGGTGCACCACACAAATACAGTCTCAAAAACGTTTGTAATACCACAAAGATCTCCGTCTTGTCTTTGTGGATTTTGCAATTTGACACCCATTTATCACTCGATCTGAGCTCATTACCTGATCACTATCGATCCCTCGAGCATCATCAACATGAAGGCCCCTATCTAAAATATGATCCTCAATGCTAGAATCATAAGTAGTGACCACATTAACCTCTCCACCTTGTTGTGGACTAGGTCCTTCAATCGTCACTCGCTTTCCATTGTCAACTACAGAACCAACCAAGCTATAAAGGTTTCCTTCTTCCAATACTCCTCTCATCCTTACACGACCACCTTTCTTCACTCTCAAAACTCCACCTTGAGTCTCATAAGTGCAACCACGGTGATCCAACTGACCGAGAGAAATAAGATTATGCGAATAAGTGGGTACATGTCTCACTCCAGAGACTTCTCTAACCACACCGTCATACATACGAAACCGGATAGATCCAATACCACAAATCGGTAGCTCTTCTTCATTGACTGTCCTAATCATGCCGACACTCTTCTCATAAGAAGAAAAACAATTCACATCTCTACAAATGTGAAAATTGGATCCCGAATCCATCTTCCAAGGCTTATTTTCACTAAAGAGGACATCACAAGAAGCATCACTATCAGTGCCTTCAGCAAAACCTGCATGTGCATCACTACTAGTATCACCATGCGCAACCTTTTTCTATATAAGCATAACACTTGATGCGTATGTGATCTTTCTTATTACAATAATGACAAGTGATAACACATTTACCATTAGCGTCCTTCTTCTTCCAAATTGTATCTTTCTTCGAGTCCCTTGCCACAATAGCCTCACTTTGAATTGATTTCATACCTGACCCTTTTCTTCTAAGCTCCTCATTCAAAAGACTGCTTCGAACAGTTTCCAGAGAGATAGTTCTATTAGCATTGGAATTACTCAATGAAACAACCAAAGTTTCCCAACTTTCTAAAAGCGAACTCATTAATAAAAGAGCCTGTAACTCATCATCAAAATTGACCTTCATATTTGCCAATTGATTTATTACATCTTGAAATTCATTCAAATGCTCTGCAACAAACTTCTCTTCATCTAATCTCAGTTGTACCAACTTTCGAACCAGAAAGGCCTTACTAGTAGCACTCTTTGACTCATACAAAGATACTAACTTGTCCCACAAAGCCTTCGCGGATTGACAATTAGCCACATGATGGAAAACTGAATCATAAAGATACTGGCAAATCAAAGCAATTACCTTCTTATCCATCTTCTTCAATTTTCCCTCATCTACATCAGAGGGCTTCTCTCCATCTCCATCAATCGGATCATGAAGATCATTGAGGTACATAACATCCTCCATCTTAGGCTTCCAAATATCCCAATTTTTCCCATCCAAAATAGCCATCTTCGAAAATGAAATCATATCCGACATCAATAATTTTTCAAACCAAAATTACTTTAAGCTTTGCGATGATCTGTGCTCTGATACCAAACTGTTATGAAAATAGTAGCGCTTTGCGGAAGCTTTTATCAACGGATCATTATCACCCAAATCACAAAGAGATAACTTGAATTGAAAATAAGACGGAATTGAAATCAAAATGCAATAACACAAGATATTCCACCCAACCATCCACTTTATTGATTCACCAAAATTTTGTTTACAATTAATAGAACAAAGCTAAAATATAAAAAAAACCATTGAATCAATAACCAAATTGAGAAAGGGAGCAAAATCTATATGGCTAAAATTGTTGGAGAAGAAGAACAAAGATGGAGAAGAGAAAATTAGAAAATAGATTTTCCACCACACTTTTACTCTCTCTTCTAGTCTCTATTTATATAATCAATTACTTAATGCCCAAGTTAACATTAGATGGCAAAAAATAATCTGATTAGCCAATTAGAGAGAGAAATAAACATACTCAAATATGTTTATTAATTAGAGGAAACAAAATCTTATCTTTCTTTCTTTTGCATATTTATTTCCCTCTATTTGTGATTTTGTATCACCAAAATTTAACAGTTGAAGGAATTTTAAAAATAGGATTCTGGATAGCTTTGTACTACAGCAATTTGCTGCGGAAGAGTCTACCAAAAGTCTACTAAAAATGTTGTAGTTCAGAGCCTTTGGCAGTCAAAATTCTTCGTTGGGCTGTTGTGAAAAACTACTATATATATTTGCAATTATTTGACATTTTAATCATTTTTCTTGCTTTTAAGAATTCTAGAAAAATGTAGAAAAAATCTTAAATATTTTTTAGAATATTAAGAGGCTTGGTAGAAATTTGAATTGGTTTGGAGTTTGTTTATGGAGTTCAAACCATTCTAAATTACGATGACTTGATATAGACTTAACTTATGACATACATTCTTTTAAACCCCTTGAGTCCGTCTCTTCTAGTCGTCTCAATGCATCTAAGTTCAAATAGCTTTATAAACACCACAATTGATCTTAGAATGCTATAACACTTTATAATTGATTTGTATCCTTCGTATCTTATATTTGTGCATATGTATGCTATCATTTTGGATTATGCACATGTATTTGCTTCTTATGACTTGGATACTGGATAAAATAGTAAAATCATCATATGGGTTTGTATTATTCAAGTTGAATATGAACGATGTTGGAATTTTTACCAAAATCATCATATTACTGGTACTGCTTATAATAAGTAAAATTGGATTTTTACCTAAACACGAGTAAGCGATAAATTTAGCCAAAATATCACACCACTAGTTAAGGTGATATGTGACTGTAAATATTTGAATTATACGATATTAGTCGATGATTGAATTTACACTTTTGAGCTGCACAAGCGAAATGATGAATACTTCAAATAAACCACATGGTTTAATTAATTTATAGTTGTTGTAAATTAATTAAATTAATTAAATTAATTAATATTTATGAAATATTAATTATTGAATTTTCTTTGGTTTCTTTTGAATACCGTTAATATTTAATAAAGTGTGTATATAAAAGTTATAAACGTGCGTATCGATATGCGATACCACTATAATGTTTAAATTAGATTTAAATAGAACAAATACTGGATTGATCTAAGAATTTTTTAGGCCCACACTACTAGTTTTTATAGCCGACCATGCATGTGGGGAGGGGGAGGATTTAATTAGATTTAACTGAGAATTAAATAGGGAATGTTTTAAAGGAGGGTATTGAAAGGTTCCAATGTTTCCTTTAAAACATATTCTCTTTCATTCATTATTTTATTCTTTCATGACAAAATTTATTTTCTTTCTCTTGCCCTCCTCCTCTCCCTTAACAACTAAAACTGTCATGGCCTCCGTGGCTAAAAAAAATTCCCCAAAAAAGTATGAATTAAATCAATTTATCAAAGATGATTCATAACACTTAATCTTTGCAAAATATGAAGCTCGATTAAAGAATCCATGAGCATTGGTTCATCATTCCAAGTGTGAATTTTGGCAACAACTTAAGGTAATTCTATGATGTTTATTTGTTTATATTATTAATATGCCTAGACTCTATACGATTCATCTTCTGTTTTAATTGTTCATCTTGCAACATGTAATTCGAACTCCCTTTTATCCATTTAAATTAAAAGTATGTCTTATATGTTGTTTTAATTTAGAGCTAATTTTTTCTTCGTCTCCTTTCGATAAATTTTTGTCGTAATTGGTACGATTTTGATCCTATGTCTCTTTTAATAATTTATTGTTGTTCTCTGTATTATTATTGATTTGAATATTCTTATCATGAATTTACATGTGCTTAATTTGTTATTTTCTTTTATTTTGGAAATTCTGTTAGAAAAAATGTCTAATTTTGATTAAGATTTATTTTATAATTTTTTAATATTCACATAAACAAATGTAAATAAACTGTATACATTAACTATTTAATTTTACCCTAAAATTTAATTTCTTATATTTTATGGTTGATGTTTTAAATATAAATATTTTTGATATTTTTTTACATCAGAGTATAATGTTTTGATTTAGAATTCATGAATGGACTTTTGTGTAAATTCTTAATCTTTTGTCCCTTTTCAAATTTAAAGTTTTGTGTAAAATCCTAAACTTCACTTTCCTTTCTAAAATAAAAGCTTGATTAAATTGTTAACTTTAGGTTCTAATATATGTATGTATGTATGTATATATATATATATATATTATAATTTTTACATCTATAAGTTCTTTTAAATCTAAAACATTAATTGTAATATTAACTATGTACACTTCTTATCTGTAGCACGTGTACTTCGCATAAACAAGCATATTTGAAATACTTGTAAACTAAAATTTATAAGGAAAATTCTTTTAAACATATAAAATGAAATTAAGATTTTATTTGAAATATTTAAATTGGATCCCAAAGCCATTTAGAGTTCATGGACTCAACTAATATCAAAACAGATTACTTTTTTGAAATTCACCCATTTTCGACCTGCCTTGTTTTTACAGAAATGTCATTGCCTAAAAATTATAGAGTATTATACGTGATATTACATTCATACCAATATGGTTTTATGCCTGACTATCTTGGGTGGGTGTATTATATAGAAGAATATCATGTTGTACAAGAGGAGATCATATAATATGGATGTGGATTGATGAACCTAACGGAAACTGGCTCGAAGAAATCCAATGCCCTGGCACTTTATGAATGAAAGAACATTCTACTCTAAAGGGTCAGACTAAAATGGTTCATGATGCTATTAGTCTGAGTTCGTGGACGGATTAACCAGATTTGGAGAAAGATCTTTACTCAGAAGCAAATTCTTTTTTCAACTTGTTAAAAGTATCAGAATGACCACTCTTTGAAGGTTGTAAAATAACACACTTATCAATGATATACAGGATAATCACTATAAAATCAAAATGAATGAATTGGAAAGCCTAATTGAATGCAATTCTTAGCTTGTGTAAATAAATGCTTCCACCTAACATTGTGTTTGCAGATACCTAGTACTCCCTTAGAAGAGAGGTCTCTGCCCTTGTATTCCTATAGAAAAAAATTGAAAAGTGTCCGGTGGATGCTTAATTTATTGTAAGGAAGATAAAATATCAATACATTGTGTAAATTCTATAAACGACCTAGATATAAATCGACAAAAACCACTAGTAAAGGTGTATCTTTCACCAGAATGTATTATTTAATGATTAGACAAGATTGCACATGTTACATGCATCGACTTCTATGTGTAGTACATGCGATGGTATAGTGAACAACAATGAGATGAAGGTTTTATGTCATCCTTCAAATAGTGAAATTTTAAAGCATTTCAACATGACATATCCTAAATTTGCTGAAGAATTAGGTAATATTATACAATTTTGTGCGTGGATGGTTTTGCCTCATCTGCTTCACTCTGGCCATTTATTCTGACACCTTACAATCTCACTCTTTGAATGTGTATGAAGAATACGTATATTTTTCTAACTACATTTATTCCTGGATCAAAACTCTATGTACCTGCAGTTGTTTGGCTGATGAGTGGAAATTATCGTGGATACAGGGTGTTATCACGTACTACGTTTCAAAGAAAAAACTTTAGAATGTTCATTTCCTTAGTATGGATGATATGTAATTCTCTTACATATAGGATGCTTTCTAGATGGAGTACTAGCGGCAAATTTGCTTGTCCTATTTGCATGGATTAGACGTAATCATTTTGACTTGCAAATGGTGGAAAACAGTGTTGGTGGGATCGACATCATCATTTTTTTGCATGAAAATGATCGTTTTAGATTTAATAAAAAAATTAAACGAAATACAATTGTTACTTTGGAGCCACCTTCCATAATGAGTAGCTAAGAAGCGTAAGAGCTTATGTAAGATTGACCTAAAATACATAGGATAGGAAAATAGCTAAAAAATCCTGGTAAAGAAGAGTATCACAATTGGGGTAAGCAAAGTATATTTTTAGAGTTACCATATTGGAAAAACTATAGACTTTGACACAATATAGATATAATGGATGACGATGAAAGTGTTTTCGAGAACTTTATTAGTACAATAATGACAAAAAAAACAAAATATGGTTTGAAGGCAAGTAAGGATATCGTGTTATACTATAATCATCTTGAGCTTAAAATGGATAGCGAACGACCAAATTTCAAATGTTTTATTTGTTATGAGTTGGAAAACAAGCGTCGACAAAATTATTGGAATAGGTTAAAAATTCAAGGTCTTCAAATGGATTTGTCACTAGCATGAAAATATATGTTGATGTGAAGGATCTTCAAGTGTCAAGTATGAACAGTCACGATTGTTAGTATTTTTAGAGACTGTTTTCTCGTTAGTATTTAAGGAGTTATCATCGTCGAAGGTGTGGATGGCTGGAGCTTAGTTTGTTCTATAAAGAGTTGTCCTCAACCACATTTAATGAAAGTAATTTGTAAAAAATGGAAACATATTTTACCAAATTATTGTGTATATTGGAGAAAATATTTCCTTTTGGAATATTCAAATGCATGGAACATCTACCTGTATATATACCAACTAAAGCTTTAAATACAAGGGCCAGTGCAATACAGGTGGATGTATCCTTTCGAGAGGAACGTAAAGTACAAGTATGAATTATATATTCTTTTTTGAAATCAACATAGTAAACATATAATTAATACCTTTTTCTTATGAAGATAGCTGGGTCACCATGAAAAAAAAATTGAAACAAAAAGCGTGTGTTGAAGGTTCAATATGTCTAGCGTATACTTTTGAAGAAAAATCCACTTTTTTCTGTCATTTCGAAGACCATGTTAAGCTGAATTCTAATAGTGGTCCTTGTAATGATGATGCTATGGATGAGTCATCTAACATTTCTCCTTCCGTTTTTTTAAAAACATGGATATCTTTGTGGAAATTGTAAGGATGGAAGTTCTCAAACCTTAAAGAGTTTGTCAAAGCTAGAATAATGGTGCTTTTCAATTGTGAAGAATTATCGGATCTTGTTAGGTAAAAATATAATTGTTTATTTACTGTTAATACTATGTTATATACTATAGTCATGTTTTCTTAACAGTATCAACTGTTTAACAATTAGTTTGAGCAACAAAATAAAAGGGTTCAACCTAGTAAAGGATTTAAGGCTTGGTTCAGAGATATATAAGTATATGTAATAGTTGAATAAACTTAGAATGAAATAATTTATTATGTATATTAATGTGTACTAATTTAATGCAATAGGTTGTTGATAATGAAATTAGTGATATTTGTTATAAAACTCTAGCATTTGGTCAAATGATGGAACACAAAATTGCCCGATCATGTACGTAAATGGCTTTAAATTTCATGCAATGTAGTTTGGAGCCAGTCAAACAACTAACAACATTGGGATATGTGTTAAAGGCGATGGACAAGGTAGTGATTTACTAGATTATTATGGACTGTTACATGAAATAACTGAAACCATTTATTCTACGATACTGGAGCTTAATTTTTTTTATTCAAATGCAATTGGTTCGATACTACTCCTGAGTAGAAGTACGTGGTATACATAAATATTATCCTCTTGTTGAGGTAACCCATAAAAGGTGATATAAAGGAAACGATCCATTTGTGCTAGCAACGAAAGCAATGTAAGTTTATTATGAGCCTTACCCTACAATAAACAATAACTAGGGCGATTGATGGGCTGTCATGAAAACAAAACTGAGATGGTCATTTAATGCGGATATGATCATAATCAATGATTAGTTATACCAAAATGATCTGGAGGACAACGAAATACTCTAAATAATAGAAAATGCCAATGGTATAGAACCACTTAATAGTGAAGTATTTGACATATTGAATTAGATAAAGATGTCAAGGTTGATGATGATGTCGAAATTAATGATCATGAATATGACAATGATATTGTAAATGATGATATTGGTAATGATCTTGGCAATTTTTAGCTTACATACAATTTATTGCAAGACTAATTTAGGGGGATTAGGGCAAAAGATAAACTTTGAAAAAAAATCAGGGTGAAGAAAATGAAGTTTTATTTTTAGGCTGAAGGACAAATGCTAGTTATATTTAGCATTATATTCAACTTTTACACTATACAAAATGCTAGCTATAACTAGCATTATATTCAGTTTTATACTACACAAAATGCAAATTATAACTAGCATTGTCCTTCAGCCAAAAAAATAAACTTGCTATCCTTCAACCTAAAAAAATTTCTAAGTTTGTCCTTGTGCCTGTTTTCCTGATTTATATATGCATGTTATTTTTATTTTTCTTTGTTCATCCTGCCAAAAAATGTGCAAATTTTTAGTTTTGCACTTATGCATAATGAAACCAAATGTGTACCCTTTTTTACAGGCGAAATTGCTAATCTTATTGTCATATATATAAATATTATATATATATATATATATTCACTCATTTATGATGTAACATAATTCAAACTTGTTCTAATTACTTTGAGTTGCATGTCATTATAAAACACAAGTCATATATCCTTTATGCAATGACCTAACATTTCGACCCTTGAATGTCGACACTATACGTCCATGATATTTGTGTACCGAGCATCTATGTGGCGGAAAGACAGGTTGTTAGGGTAAAGTGAAAATAAAAGGAAATAGAATAAGAAAGAAAGAACACAATATCAGAATCTCACAAGCGGAATGACAAAATACAATATCCAGAAAAGTAGTACAAAGGGTTATTCCAAAATACAGAGGTAATTTCAGAGTTACTAAATTCAAGTACTATCATCAGCCTGGATAGTTATAACTGTATGTCCTCATAATAATACATACGTAATAACAATGCAACAAAAATAGAAATAAATAGATAAACGGAAGCCTTCTGCTCATCTCCTAAAGCTTTGGAGCATCCAAAGTTAAACCTGTTTTACTCGGCCTACTGGAAAGTGTACGCGAGGAATTTAGGAAAAATAAAAATCACATGTTAGACATAAGTCTGGTATGAGAAAATCAAGATACATGCATCCATATTATCACGATCCAAATTTCAGCGTTCGAAAATCGACACCCGTACTTCACTTGTACTCGAATGCCGCAGATTCAATCGTTGAAATTCGACTCATGCCGGAGCTTATAACACAGTAAGTATAACAACACAGCGGAAGAAAGAAATGAATGATATCATATACAACTCCAATGAATACAATATCCATAATGATATACAACAATGATATCAATATGATACAAGAATATCAGAGATAAATAATGTTACAGCAGAAACAACAGAAGTGATAACTCCAAATGATCTTTAAAAGAGAATGAATCCAACAACTCCAACATCAAGCTCGAACCACCATCACGTTGCAAAAGATAAGCAACGTCAGTCGTGAACTCCAAAAACTGAACTAGCTCCAACTAGTCTACTAAATCTGATTATCTGAAAATCCCAACTCTAAACTGCCCGTGTGGAAAATTGTGGGCACCCAGAGTTTAGGAAGGGAACAGTAAACTCCAGGTCAGTCGTGGGACTGGTATGAGCAAACAAAACAGTTTATCTTTAAAACAAACAACAAAAGAATTTTAAACATTGAAAACCGCAATGCTTTTTGGAAAATGAAACTACCATAAGGCCTCCCGCCACACACACAATGCAAACGTAGAATTGGAGGAGATTTCTCCTTATGATAGTCAAACATGCTTAATACGAGAAAACTCTTTGATATTATCACTAGTGCATAGTGTGGAAATATTTCGAAAATATAATATTAATCTTAGCTAGCATACAACCATTATTGTATGCCTACTATAGCTACTATGTTCAATAGCAGGTTACCGCCACATTCCATAGCAGGTTATACAACTAAAATCGTACTGAGCTCGTACTGTTTATTTGGATTTTCCAACAAATGGTCAGGCTAAGGAACTTCCTATGCCACGTAGAAACGCCTCCGGAGGGAGGCCCCGAGAGACAACTGCTCTCTGCCAACACAAGGCCGGTTACCCCCTTTCCAGGTAGTAAACCTGAGATATGCCACCCCCGGTCGTTTGCGACCTTTATCCGAGGATCCTCTATCACAAAGCAATAATCACACAGTAAATGAGATTGGAGCAACCACACAGGTAAAATATCTGGGCTCCATACCATGATACCACCTTTTTTCAGAAGGAATGGACATACCCTAGGGGAGCTACCCCTGAAACCTTTCCGCATCTTTCCTGTTTCGACCATTTCCGGGGTGTGAGGTCCGATGAGGTCTCGTCCACAAAGCTACGCTTTACACGAAAGCCATGCTTTGATCAACAAATGATCAGCAACACTTAGCATGCCACACTACCAAATTGGGAGTATATCACTGATAACCTTCAAATACATAACCTCTGAGCTCGTACATCTCTGAGAAGGGTGTTAAGCTAAGAGAATAAATTCTCCGCCACCAAACAAAAATGTATTTGAAAGAAATCAGCTTTATATCTCAAAGTGTAATGTCAGACATACAACCATACAAGTCTGTTCCGGGTTCGAACAGAACCGAAGGCACTTCCAAAGAAGTCCTTGCAATCCGGGTATTCACAATCCCGATCGGACTTCCCATCACTTAGGGAATCTCTATACCGTAGCTACTCAGTGCAGAGACAATCGATAGGTTATCCTATCGTTCTCGCAAACACCCGGTCTTCAACACCGGTCTTCAAATGCTATCCATTTACGTCGTATCACTATTCGGAATGGGTTATATGACACAAAGTCCTCTCCCGGCTAAACCGAATAGTGAGCGCAATATTTTAAAAACATATGGATATTGGGATTTCGATTAAGTCACAACTTATTGCCCAAAACTTTTCTTCAAATGGTTTAAACACATTACCATTTTAATCTTTTACACAAATAGATTTATCTCACAAAGTTCACCCAGTTTCACAAAGATCTATTCATAGATTTTCCAAATCAATTTTCCCTTCAATTAGATTAACTCATTAAATCTTTAAATCAAAGATTTAACTGATAGCTTTCAAAACAATTCCATTTCGACCTTTTATACAAAAGGTACACCTTTCCAATTTCAAAACAAAGTTCAACAATCTTTCACAAAGGTTTATTCATAATTCGGAAAACCATTTTCCTTTCAAACTTGAAATTCTTTTGACACAAATTGGAAATTTATTCCTTATATGAAAGCTTCTATTATTTGAAAACAAATAGTTTTCATTTCGGAAAATCTGATTCTTTTATACGAGTTAAAGTCCTTGGGTTAAATTCAAATTCCCAAACCAATACTTTTAAAATGGTTTAAATTCATATAAACACATTTATAACATCTTAACCATAATTTCCAAACATGGAATTCAATTCCAAATTTTGAATTCAAATTTAAATTAAATTATTTAAATTGGAAACTTTACAAAGTTATTCAAAATAACTTTTATCTTAAAAACTCATTTTCAAAAGCTTTAACATTTAACCCAAATTCATTTCCAAAATCAATTGAAATTAAAATTTCAATTTCAAAAATATTAAATTTAAATCATCTGTGACTTAATCGATTTCCTCGTGAAATCCATATTTGTGTGTGTAAGAGTGTAGCCCAGGGGTTTTACACAGTAGTGCAACATTACAAATAATCGCATCATCATAGATTTAAGCATATCTGACGCAGTGGATATTACAAAAACAATGTAGATCGTTGAATGTAGCAATCGGTGGATTGGAAGATACTGAAAGACCCAAATTCGTTGATCCGAAGATACCGAATTCTAGCTATCCCGAACTCGTTGATCGCGCACGATACCGGGTTCAAAGATCTTCAATTCTTCAAGCGTTGATCAAGCGCACTTGATTCCGCGAATCGGCTTCAACAATCGTTGAATCGAGCGCACTCGATTATCCGAAAGAGGAGATAGGAGATTACACTCAACTACCAATTTGGAAGAAAGCACAAAGCAATCAAAAGAGAATTTTATTCAAAAATCAACAACCATTACAAAATGACCTTACACGCCTATTTATAGGCTACAACTCAACACAACAGAAAACTTCAAAATATTACAAGTACTTAGGTCGAAAACGACCTACGACCTAGAACAGACGCGACCTATCAAAGTCTCCGACTCCACATAAGTCGTACACGACTTACAACAGAACATATGAAAAACAGACGACTTAATCTATAACAGTTGCGACCTACGACTTGGTATAAGATGGTAGCGACTTAACAGCAGCTTCTTCACACTTTAAAGAATCAACGGTGTAGATTAACTCGGCATGAGATTCTACGGCATCCAATGCTTCAGCGACTTATAACATTAGCGCATCAGAAACTTCGCGACCTAAGCTTTAGGTCGGTAACGACCTAAAATATGTAGCGACTTAAGGATCAACGGCAGAGATCAATGCGGCATAAGAATCAACGACATCCAGAGTTTTGCGACCTAACAGATAAGTAGTTCCAGAAACTTTACGACCTAAGGCCTCGCGACTTAACTCCTCACGATCTAAAACTTCGCGACCTAACTTAGGTCGTTCTGTTTTCCTGCGACCTAACATAGGTCGTAATTTGTTAGGTCGTATCACCTTTCCCTTCAGATTGTTAGGTCGTAGCTCTCCGCTTCCCTTAAGTCGTAGCTCATTTCCCCTAGCCTGTTAGGTCGTAGCATGTGATCTTTGAAACCGGTAGGTCGTTGGAGCGACCTAAAAGCTTCGTTAGGTCGTATGCGACCTAATACTTCACCGATTTGGACACTGCCACTTTTTCCAGCATTACTTGCTCCCTCCTCTATCTCGCTAGGTCGTGAGCGACCTATGAACTCCTTAGGTCGTGAGCGACCTAGGCCTTTAATTTTCTGCGCTGCATCAATATCAATATCGATAAGCGGTATATTCCTATAATGCTTATCTTCCATTTACCAATTCACAGATAAATAATATACATCCATCACAGATAAAATAATTTACATTCATCACAGCTTGAATTAAAACAAATTTACATCACAAAGCATCACACAATAGAGGATATCAAACAATTTACGGCATTCAATAGAATACAGCCATCCATAAGTGAAACCAATTAAAATATCTGATTAATCTAAACCAGATCATTTGCCTATGGATAATTCCTAGTCAGGGTTAATTAAAAATCAATTTAATTACAAACACTTAATTAACTATTCTTTAATTAATCATTAATTACCCTTTAATTAATAATCATTTCATAATAACTTTAACTAATTAACCTTAAATTAATTATTCTTAAATTAATTACCCTAATTAATTAACCACTTTTATTAATTATTCTTTAAAGTAATTAACCCTTAATTACTTGGTTAATCAACCTTTGATCATTAATTTAGTTACACAAAGTAATTAGCTTTTAAATCAATTACACAAAGTAATTATACTTACTTAATTACTTAATTACATCCTTATCTTTTTAGTTCACTTCTTAATTAAGCTATTTGATTCTTTATTTAAAAATAGGCTTAAAAATTTATTAATGAAAGCATATATATATATATATATATTTAAAACACTTTAAACTTGATTAATTAAAATAATTTATATTTAAAACCTTGAATTAATCCAAAAATAAACACATATTGTATAAAAGAATTAGTTTAACAACATTTGTTAAAGCTTGATTAAACTTTTTAAAAACTTCTTTAATTATAAAACTTTAAAACTGTTATATCCCAAACCCGAAACCAACTCGAGTGAAACCCGAGCAAGAACTTCTTTTACCCGAGCAAAGCCCCGAGAAACTCGTGATCATCACACTACTTCGAGACAAACACTCGATTATACGCGATCAAACCCAAGCTATTTCTTCCTTCCTAAATCTACCAGACATCGATGATATCTCGTGCATGTGCACACCCAATCCAACCCCTTCCGATCAACATCCAGATCGTCAGTAAGTCGCCGACCACCTCTCCTAGACTTTGGCCACCCAGACTGATGAATCACCGATAAACTCAAAATTGAGCTATTCGACTACCTTCTGGAACCAATTCGATCAATCCTGACGACGCAGCGTCCATTAAAACCCAACCAACCCCAAACCTGACTTAAACCCTAAAAGGGCTTCACCACGCATCCATGACGAACCAGAAAATAGCCAAGCATTTTTCCCCCGACCACTGATCTTACAGCAAGCTTCAGCTAGAATCCCGAAGCCACTCGACTATGCGATCATCAGAAATCGAATGAATCCTCGATTCTAATCAACTTCCAATATCCCGTGATTTACACAGTTAAAAATCATGATATTTATCTCAAAAATCATAGTTTTTAGACTCGAATATGATAATATAAACAAAACTTGAAATTATAAAACTTGATTTTTCTGATTTAAAATGCTCATTAATGTAATTTCCAATTTTCAAAATATTTATTCAATAATTATACTTGTGATCATTTTTAAAATTGGTATTACAACATTACAATCACTTTTAATTTTTAAATTAAAACCTAATATTGATTGGTTTGGGTGATATGAATTTTTGAATTTGTTTTCAAAACCTGGATCTTTAACAGAGATAGACAGACATATACACAGTCATATCTATATATACACATACAAACATATTTCATCCATACCAATATATTTAACAACATATATCCAATACATGCAAACCAGAATAAAATATATGGGTTTAAAGGTTTGCTCACATTGATTTCTAGAAGAAAGAACAGAGCTTTCTTTTCTGTTGAAACAGGCTTGAAAAACTAACAAACTGAAATCTTTCTTCTTTAATCTTTGGTTTGATATGAAGTTGTATTGTTGTTTTAAGTTGAAGTTTTAAAATAATGTTTACTTTAGATTTTTTTTCTTTTCTCAGCTTGGAATGGACGAAAATGAAATGAAGAAGGCTGATATAAAATGAGTTACAGTGATGTATATGAAATGAGTTTACATGGTGAGATTATTTGGTACAGGGTGATATTAATGCCTTGTACCATATAACAGAGATTTTTTCTCTTGGGGGCTGACATGGTTTTGTTGTGGTGGCTTGTTTTATAAGCTTATGCTTATCCATTTTTCTTTCTTTCATATTTATCCTTTATATTTTAAAAATAATGTTACTCACCTTCCACATTTTTTCTTTCCAGGTTGATGAGTTCTTCAATATTTAACACATGCTGGAAATTTGCTAGCTGGAACTTCTTTTTAGTCTTCTTGTTTGAATTGATTTAGTTGCTGTTGATTGTTTAAAGTTGTAGCCTTTCTTTCTTTTTTTTCTTTTTATTAATACTCAGGCTTTAGATTGATGAACGAATTAAGAAGATGGTGTATATAAGAAAACAGTGTGCAGGCTAATATTATTATGTTTGTACAACAAAGCAGGGATATTTCTCTTTTTTGGTGGCTGAAGATATTTGTTTTGATTGAGTTGTCTTGTTGTACTTAATTTATTTGTACATTCATATATTTATCTTGTTCCTTGTTTTGCAAGCTTACATAGATATTTATGTTTCTTTTACAAGTGTACAAACTTATTTTTTTTCATATTTGAATGTATATTACTTTTCTTTTGCTTTGAATAAAAATGGATTCTATTTTTAACATGTCGTTATGATTTATCCATGTGTTTACCTATATTATTTCATAACTATAAAATTTTGTTTTTCTTTTACAAGCCAATACTTCGAAATATGAAGGAAGTTCTGTAGTTAAGTTGGTGTTATTTTTTATCTATGTGTTTTATTTTACTTTTTAATACTTATTTTTATTTCTAAACAACAAATTTGTTTTATACTTAGACTTAATATTAATAAGATATAAATTCAAATTATTTTTAAACCATTAACTTAAAATTTAAATTCAAACCCAATATATCTATATATAAACTCAAATCTACTTATATATGTACATATACATATATATTAACACATATTTATTTGAATTTGCGGAAACTCAAATCAATTTACCAATAAATTTCACAATTTTTATTCAAAAATTAAATTAATTATCAATTTAAATATATATAAAATCCGGGGTCGTTACAACCTTCCCCCCTTAAAAGAATTTCGTCCTTGAAATTTGCCAAGGAGACACAATGATAGATAAAGAATATTTCATCAAATTAACTGAACATCTATTCTGCATTTGGCTTACCAAATCAGAATATCAATAATAGATACGAGAACGAATCTTTTTAATTTTTTCCACAAGATACTCGTTTTATCCAGATCTATGAAATATGTAGGGGCATTGGTTAGTTCGAAGGGATAACTAACCATTCGTAGAACATATCCGGACCCAAAAATATACAGTTATATGGATACAATTTCAAAACTTTTTAATTTAGAACTAAAGTATACCTATCAACCATAGCAAACAAAGCAACCAATTCATTCAAACAAACAATTCAGACCTATTTAGAGTTTATGTCCCATGCAAATATATCAAATCTTCTTCCTGGATCTACCATGAACTATCAAAGAATTGAGAAAAGATGACGAACAAAAGAGATTGATAGAGAAAAGATTGTTTCCTTGTTGTTACAGGGTATTGACTAATTCGTGGTGGTATTCCCCTGTCCCCTATCTCATCCTATTCTTGCACTCATACTCACTATAAGTGAATAGTAAGAGAATTTACTGAGGCATATGGACTTATATCTTAGGGATACTCATTCTAGGGTATACTTCACCCTATCTCTAATGAGTTACTTAATGTGTTATACTCCATAGCTAAAGTTTAACCCTTAGCTCTGATACCAAAATGTCATGATCCAAATTTCAGCATTCGAAAATCGACACCCGTACATTACTTGTACTCGAATGCCGCAGATTCAATCGTTGAAATTCGACTCGTGCCGGAGCTTATAACACAGTAAGTATAACAACACAGCGGAAGAAAGAAATGAATGATATCATATACAACTCCAATGAATACAATATCCAAAATGATATACAATAATGATATCGATATAATACAAGAATATCAGAGATAAATAATGTTACAGCAGAAAAAACAGAAGTGATAACTCCAAATGATCTTTAAAAGAGAATGAATCCAACAACTCCAACATCAAGCTCGAACGACCATCACGTTGCACCAAGAAAAGCAACGTTAGTCATGAACTCCAAAAACTGAACTAGCTCCAACTAGTCTACTAAATCTGATTATCTGAAAAACCCAACTCTAAACTGCCCGTGTGGAAAATTGTGGGCACCCAGAGTTTAGGAAGGGAACAGTAAACTCCAGGTCAGTCGTGGGACTGGTATGAGCAAACAAAACAGTTTATCTTTAAAACAAACAACAAAAGAATTTTAAACATTGAAATCCGCAATGCTTTTTGGAAAATGAAACTACCATAAGGCCTCCCGCCACACACACAATGCAAACGCAGAATTGGAGGAGATTTCTCCTTATGATAGTCAAACATGCTTAATACGAGAAAACTCTTTGATATTATCACTAGTGCATAGTGTGGAAACATTTCGAAAATATAATATTAATCTTAGACAGCATACATCCATTATTGTATGCCTACTATAGCTACTATGTTCAATAGCAGGTTACCGCCACATTCCATAGCAGGTTATACAACTAAAACCGTACTGGGCTCGTATTGTTTCTTTGGATTTTCCAACAAATTGTCAGGCTAAGGAACTTCCTATGCCACGTAGGAACGCCTCTGGAGGGACGCCCCGAGAGACAACTGCTCTCTGCCAACACAAGGCTGGTTACCCCCTTTCCATGTAGTAAACCTGAGATATGCCACCCCCGGTCGTTTGCGACCTTTATCCGAGGATCCTCTATCATAAAGCAACAATCACACAGTAAATGAGATTGGAGCAACCATACAGGTAAAATATCTGGGCTCCATACCATGATACCACCTTTTTCCAGAAGGAATGGACATACCCTAGGGGAGCTACCCCTGAAACCTTGTCGCATCTTTCCTGTTTCGTCCATTTCCGGGGTGTGAGGTCCGATGAGGTCTCATCCACAAAGCTACGCTTTACACGAAAGTCATGCTTTGATCAACAAATGATCAGCAACACACAACAACACTTAGCATGCCACACTATCAAATTGGGAGTATATCACTGATAACCTTCAACTACATAACCTCTAAGCTCGTACGTCTCAGAGAAGGGTGTTAAGCTAAGAGAATAAATTCTCCGCACCAAACAGAAATGTATTTGAAAGAAATCAGCTTTATATCTCAAAGTGTAATGTCAGACATACAACCATACAAGTCTGTTCCGGGTTTGAACAGAACCGAAGGCACTTCCAAAGAAGCCCTTGCAATCCGGGTATTCACAATCTCGATCGGACTTCCCATCACTTAGGGAATCTCTATACCGTAGCTACTCAGTGCAGAGACAATCGATAGATTATCCTATCGTTCTCGCAAACACCCGGTCTTCAACACCGGTCTTCAAATGCTATCCATTTACGTCGTATCACTATTCGAAATGGGTTATATGACACAAAGTCCTCTCTCGGCTAAACCGAATAGTGAGCGCAATATTTTAAAAACATATGGATATTGGGATTTCGATTAAGTCACAACTTATTGCCCAAAACTTTTCTTCAAATGGTTTAAACACATTACCATTTTAATCTTTTACACAAAAAGATTTATCTCACAAAGTTCACCCAGTTTCACAAAGATCTATTCATAGATATTCCAAATCAATTTTCCCTTCAATTGGATTAACTCATTAAATCTTTAAATCAAAGATTTAACTGATAGCTTTCAGAACAATTCCATTTCGGCCTTTTATACAAAAGGTACACCTTTCCAATTTCAAAACAAAGTTCAACAATCTTTCACAAAGGTTTATTCATAATTCGGAAATCCATTTTCCTTTCAAACTTGAAATTCTTTTGACACAAATTGGAAATTTATTCCTTATATGAAAGCTTCTATTATTTGAAAACAAATAGTTTTCATTTCGTAAAATCTGATTCTTTTATACGAGTTAAAGTCCTTGGGTTAAATTCAAATTCCCAAACCAATACTTTTAAAATGGTTTAAATTCATATAAACACATTTATAACATCTTAACCATAATTTCCAAACATGGAATTCAATTCCAAATTTTGAATTCAAATTCAAATTAAATTATTTAAATTGGAAACTTTAACAAGTTATTCTAAATAACTTTTATCTTAAAAACTCCTTTTCAAAAGCTTTAACATTTAACCCAAATTCATTTCCAAAATCAATTGAAATTAAACTTTCAATTTCAAAAATATTAAATTTAAATCATCTGTGACTTAACCGATTTCCTCGTGAAATCCATATTTATGTGTGTAAGAGTGTAGCCCAGGGGTTTTACAAAGTAGTGCAACATTACAAATCATCACATCATCACAGATTAAGCATATCAATATCGATAAGCGGTATATTCCTATAACGCTTATCTTCCATTTACCAATTCACGGATAAATAATATATATCCATCGCAGATAAAATAATTTATATTCATCACAGCTTGAATTAAAACAAATTTACATCACAAAGCATCACACGGTAGAGGATATCAAACAATTTACGACATTCAATAGAATACAGCCATCCATAAGTGAAACCAATTAAAATATCTGATTAATCTAAACCAGATCATTTGCCTATGGATAATTCCTAGTTAGGGTTAATTAAAAATTAATTTAATTACAAACACTTAATTAATTATTCTTTAATTAATCATTAATTACCCTTTAATCAATAATCATTTCATAATAACTTTAACCAATTAACCTTTAATTAATTATTCTTAAATTAATTACCCTAATTAATTAACCACATTTATTAATTATTCTTTAAAGTAATTAACCCTTAATTACTTGGTTAATCAATCTTTGATCATTAATTTAGTTACACAAAGCAATTAGCTTTTAAATCAATTACACAAAGTAATTATACTTACTTAATTACTTAATTACTTCCTTATCTTTTTAGTTCACTTCTTAATTAAGCTATTTGATTCTTTATTTAAAAATAGGCTTAAAAATTTATTAATGAAAGCATATATATATATATTTATTTATTTATTTAAAACACTTTAAACTTGATTAATTAAAATAATTTATATTTAAAACCTTGAATTAATCCAAAAATAAACACATATTGTATAAAAGAATTAGTTTAATAACATTTGTTAAAGCTTGATTAAACTTTCTAAAAACTTCTTTAATTTTAAAACTTTAAAACTGTTATATCCCAAACCCGAAACCAACTAGAGTGAAACCCGAGCTAGAACTTCTTCTACCCGAGCAAAGCCCCGAGACACTCGCGATCATCACACTACTTCGAGACAAACACTCGATTATACGCGATCAAACCCAAGCTATTTCTTCCTTCCTAAATCTACCAGACATCGATGATATCTCGTGCATGTGCACACCCAATCCAACCTCTTCCGATAAACATCCAGATCGTCAGTAAGTCGCCGACCACCTCGCCTAGACTTCCGGCCACCCAAACTGATGAATCACCGATAAACTCAAAATCGAGCTATTCGACTACCTTCTGGAACCAATTCGATCACCTACAAACGCCACATCCCATCGCCTCGGGCCATCAGAAATGTCGAAACTCCGGCTACAGCTGCTCTAATAATCCACTAACCTTTTCCCCTAGGCCCGATAGACTCCGATCAATCCTGATGACGCAGCGTCCATTAAAACCCAGCCAACCCCAAACCTGACTTAAACCCTAAAAGGGCTTCACCACGCATCCACGATGAACCAGAAAATCGCCAAGCATTTTTCCTCCGACCACTGATCTTACAGCGAGCTTCAGCTAGAATCCCAAAGCCACTCGACTATGCGATCATCAGAAATCGAACAAATCCTCGATTCTAATCAACTTCCAATATCCCGTGATTTACACAGTTAAAATCCTAATATTTATCTCAAAAATCATAGTTTTTAGGCTCAAATATGATAATATAAACAAAACTTGAAATTATAAAACTTGATTTTTCTGATTTAAAATGCTCATTAATGTAATTTCCAATTTTCAAAATATTTATTCAATAATTATACTTGTGATCATTTTTAAAATTGGTATTACAACATTACAATCACTTTTAATTTTGAAATCAAAGCCTAATATTGATTGGTTTGGGTGATATGAATTTTTGAATTTATTTTCAAAACCTGGATCTTTAACAGAGATAGACAGAGATATACACAGTCATATCTATATATACACATACAGACATATTTCATCCATACCAATATATTTAACAACATATATCCAATACATGCAAACCAGAATAAAATATATGGGTTTAAAGGTTTGCTCACATTGATTTCCAGAAGAAAGAATAGAGCTTTCTTATCTGTTGAAACAGGCTTGAAAAACTGGCAAGCTGAAATCTTTCTTCTTTAATCTTTGGTTTGATATGAAGTTGTATTGTTGTTTTAAGTTGAAGTTTTAAAATAATGTTTACTTCAGATTTTTTTTCTTTTCTCAGCTTGGAATGGACGAAAATGAAATGAAGAAGGCTGATATAAAATGAGTTACAGTGATGTATATGAAATGAGTTTACAGGGTGAGATTATTTGGTACAGGGTGATATTAATGCCTTGTACCATATATCAGAGATTTTTTCTCTTGGGGGCTGACATGATTTTGTTGTGGTGGCTTGTTTTATAAGCTTATGCTTACCCATTTTTGTTTCTTTCATATTTATCCTTTATATTTTAAAAATAATGTTACTCACCTTCCACATTTTTTCTTTCCAGGTTGATGAGTTCTTCAATATTTAACACAGGCTGGAAATTTGCTAGCTGGAACTTCTTTTTAGTCTTCTTGTTTGAATTGATTTAGTTGCTGTTGATTGTTTAAAGTTGTAGCCTTTCTTTCTTTTTTTTCTTTTTATTAATACTCAGGCTTTAGATTGATGAACGAATTAAGAAGATGGTGTATATAAGAAAACAGTGTGCAGGCTAATATTATTATGTTTGTACAACAAAGCAGGGATATTTCTCTTTTTTGGTGGCTGAAGATATTTGTTTTGATTGAGTTGTCTTGTTGTACTTAATTTATTTGTACATTCATATATTTATCTTGTTCCTTGTTTTGCAAGCTTACATAGATATTTATGTTTCTTTTACAAGTGTACAAACTTTTTTTTTTCATATTTGAATGTATATTACTTTTCTTTTGCTTTGCAGTAAAAATGGATTCTATTTTTAACATGTCATTATGATTTATTCATGTGTTTACTTATATTATTTCATAACTATAAAATTTTGTTTTTCTTTTACAAGCCAATACTTCGAAATATGAAAGAAGTTCTATAGTTAAGTTGGTGTTAGTTTTTATCTATGTGTTTTATTTTACTTTGTAATACTTATTTTTATTTCTAAACAACAAATTTGTTTTATACTTAGACTTAAGATTAATAAGATATAAATTCAAATTATTTTTAAACCATTAACTTAAAATTTAAATTCAAACCCAATATATCTATATATAAACTCAAATCTACTCATATATGTACATATACATATATATATTAACACATATTTATTTGAATTTGGGGAAACTCAAATCAATTTACCAATAAATTTCACAATTTTTATTCAAAAATTAAATTAATTATCAATTTAAATATATATAAAATCCGAGGTCGTTACACATATAACAATAACTTTTGAGACCATACGAATCACCATAACATTTTCCCCTCAAAAGAAACCAAACCATCTAATAAGTGAATATAGCGATATAATAGATAATGTCTAAGGTGTAGAATATAAATCGTAAAATAATTGTGTTGCTTACATCTTACAACACAACAATATTAGAAGTTCATTTATAACTGCTAACGTATGTTTGCACATGGATTTTCTATGGAGGTTTCCTCGGTAAAAACCAAAAGCAAGCCTCCAACACAAGGGTCATAATTCACCTTTCGAGCATCTTATATCTCTAGATAAAATATATCATTAAGGTAAACATAGTTGGTCCACGTCCAAACATGTGATACCGAATATCATCAACTCCCGATAGCAACAACGACAAGCATCTCTAGATATGGAGTTGATATACCTTTTGGGTTGGCTAAACCCCCTAGCTATGTTTCTACTATGTTTTCTTTCATTTATGATGGTGAAGTCATGTTTAACATCTCTCATGCTATTCTTTGTCACTTGAACAAATCACAAATCCTTTCGTGAATTCTAGCACAAGTCATCCAACAAATGCTAATGCCGACCTCTTCCTTGGACTTAACCTTGTGATAGACAATTCAACTCTATAACATTAGTCCAAAATGTTAACTTCGACCTCTCCCTTGGACTTAACCTTAGGATGGAAAATTCAACTCTATAACATTCAACTTCACAACCACTTCCAAAACATAGACTCGTATAGTAGTTTTGAAGTGGTTTTCGATAAGTAATACATAAGTATACTTACCCGATCCTGGACTTCGAAACTAAATTGATGAATTCCCAAATAATTTAATTCCGATTCTTTCAAAAAGTAAGCGAACAATATATAAAGGAGTTCCTCCCCTTGGGATCTCGTATATATACGTTCTTAAAACTAGAGATATTTCATACCAATGAGTCCTTCCCCAGGGATCTCAAACCGTATAAAGCCGTAAAGCTTCCATATACTTCTTATGCTAATTGTCAAGTCTAATAGTCGACTAATTGATTATCTAGTTCTTAAACAATCAGTTAAAGAAATCAAGTTTCGTATACTTATCATGTTTTTGACCTTCTCAACTTATTATCCCTCGGTCAAGAGTGAAGCCAGTATGTTAGATAGCTATTACTTCTAAACCTTACTCGAACATCATTCTTAACTCTCATAGATAGACAAGCCTACTTCGTCGGCTTTTAGTGCTAATAATAGTATTAATTACCTTCCATAAACAAGTAACAAACAAAGTAGAATTAAAATTACTTAAGCAACAATTAAACCCTTTTTAAAACATTTGTTTATAATTTAAAAACCTTTTAAAAAATGATATATATATATATATCACATATATGTATAAATATACAAATTTATTTATAAGCTAAGGTATTTAATAGAATTATAAAAACCATTTAAAAGATATTATATTACATAAGCTTTTTAATATTTTAATAAAATAATCAAAAAAATCCATATGGGACCTAATACCATTATTGGAATTGGTTAGGTCTATAACGGGTGAAATATGGGAAATTCAAAAAAATCCCTAATTAAATCTTGTAGGCCTATAAAGTCTTATGGTTGTATTTGATTCAATCTATTTATTTAAATAAAATCATATTTTATTTAATTTTCTTGATTTAATTAATTAATTTGTTAATTAATCTAATATTTATGTATTTTGGGTATATTAATATATACTCTTGTATATATATAAGTTTAATGTGCAACATAACAAGGTATACATGGTTAATGTTTATATAAATATATAAAGGGATTTATATTTACTATGCAAATATTGGCCATTTATATATGTGTTAGTTGTCTATAAACACACTTTAGTATAATTATAAAATATATGAATATAAATATAATTTTTGATATTACTTATTTATATTAAAATATAAAATATCTAATCTATCTTTGACGAAGTCAATAAATTTTAGATTCAAATTCTGTATTTATAATATATAATTAAGACTCGGTAATGGAAGTGCAGTGGATCGTATAATATGGCTTGTGTATTAATATGTGAGTGCATACTGATATATGTACTAACTAAAGCAATATAGCAGAGTATAATTATAGTAAAGAATAAAAGCGAGCACACCAGAATTTTTATATTGGTTCAGACCTCCTACCTTACGTCTAGTCCCGAAGCTCCCCTTCGATATTTTACCAACCAATAAACCTCGCTTCGCCCGGAGGAATAGGCTTATACAAAAGTGTTCCTTTGACAAGCTTTGTGGTCCAAATAACATAGATATAGACTTCTAATACAATTCTTATTATAATCTCCCTTGAGTGTTCATGAGTGTAAGTTCTTGGATTTGTAGGAAGTAAGTTTACCAAAATATAGATTTTGGTTGTGATTGATTGAGAGTATGAAATCAATAATAACACAAGAGAGTTTAAGGACTTATAGAAAATAGAGAGTAATAGCAGTTGTAAGTAAGTCTAAATCTCAATCTTTTGATATATTTATCGATAACAAAGAGTATGTCTTCTCGAAGAGCTTCCTTTTGATTAAGAGTTTCAACTATCAAGGAGAAGATACAAACATTTAATTTGAAAAAGAAGTGTCCATTCAAAATTTTGCAGTTGCAACAGCAACATACGTCTGGCATTATGTGCCAGATGTCCGAGGTCTTTCAGAGTTTAGAACCCGAAATTTCTGCTAGACGTTTGAGCTTATATGCCAGACTTCTGAGCCTGTGTTGTTTATAACAACTAGAGAGTTTTTATTAAATTTAGGTAAGTGTTTATCGATGTGCTTTTGTGTGTGCTATGATCACTCAAGGAGATTGTATAAAATAATCTTTGACTATTATACAAATATATAACCTTACTTTCAATAGTATGATCCATCATTCATTACGATTGTCTTCGAGCCATGATATTGGTGAGTAGAGTGATGTCTTCTATATACCTGTAAATAAATGAAATATATGTTGCATATGTGATTGTATAGTTGTTGTCATTAAAATCCCAAAAGAGATATTCCAACATTTTCCTCCTTTTTGATGATGACAACTATACAATCTTTTGTAATGATATTTAAAAAATTTCTCCCTCTACATATGTTATCTTCCCCTATCTATATGCATATGAACACACGAATAACCCCTCCCCCTTTATCATTATCAAAAAATAATAATTTAAATAGTTTATGCTCAGAAATAACATAAAGAGAAAACAAACATCGTAGATCATATTGATGGAAATAATAGTTCACGACAATAGTTTTACAAATATAACAGAAAACAAACTAATAAAACAAAATACGAGTCTTAGGAAAAACAAGAATGGAACATGAAAACGATAATAAAGAATATTTTTACTGATATCCTTGGTAGTCATAAGAAGAGAAGGCGCCATAGTTTTCGTAATGCTCATAGTAGGCTGAAGGATTCGACTGATAATTTCCCAGCCCTTGATTTGTCGGAGTACTATAATCCTCATCTTCATTTATAAATAGGCCTTGAAAAGATGCATAATGCATCTGCTGAGTTGGTGGTGGATCAGAATGATACTCCTCCTCTTCTTCTTCTGGTTGTTCCTGCACAATAGTTTTACCTCTATCTTGGTAGGAAGTTCCAACACTATGAGAGGATAGATAAGGATGAGGGGCAAGAGTATGTAATGAAGGTGATGTAGGAGAAGATGACGATAACGATCTAGAAGAGGATCTACCAAGAACTTTCCTTATAACCTTGCCCAAAGTAGATACAACTTTTTCGATAGTCTTCTCCAACTTGGTCATGCGTGTTGAAAAAGATCTTTCCAAGCTGACCATCTTTCATTCTAATTTCCTTTGATTCATCATGATTGTTCATTGATTTCGAAGTGTTAAGTCATAGACTCATTTGGATTAGTTTCAATGCGGACTTCAAAAATCTCCAATTTGGAATGGTATCCGATGTTGATGACTTCCCCAATGCCAATGACGAATCCTTTTGAATTATCCTCGAATGTCACAATGTCGCCATCAATATATGTTATATTTGACAAATTATGTGCATTTCCTGTCATATGCTTGGAGCATCTGCTATCAAGTATCCATTTCTCCTTGCTTTTAACTTTGTTTTTGGGTACCTGCAAAATAGTAAGAGTTTAATTGGTACCCACTTCCTCCGTTAGGGTCCAATGTATTAGTGGGCGAAGGTAGTCATACCCAAGAGGGTTTGATACTTTTAGAAATGTAGTTATCATATAGACAACATTTTCCAAGTATTCATCTATTTGTTTCTGCCTAATTAACTTGTTGTTGGGTTTAGAAATCCATATTTTAACTATATTTAAGTTTGAAGCTTTGATCTTAGTCTTAGATTTTGGCTTCTTGAACTTAGTATATAGTGTACTATAGTTCTTGAGCTTTTGCTTACTATTAAAACCTAATCCGTTTCAGTTTCTTGATGGATTTGATATTTTAATCAAATTCTCTAAGTTTTGTTAAATTTTGAAATGTTATTGATAATTTTATCTAATTTATTCTTAAGATAAAAAAATTCAACATGGTAGAATCTAAGCTTGTTTTTAATTCAAGCTTTTCTTTTTCAAGTTTGTCATTCCTAGTTTGCTATTTTCTAAATCATGTAATAAAGCAACATTTTGAGAAGACAATCTTTTACGTTCCTTTTATGCTATTTCTAATTCCTCTTTTAAAATTCTTTTCTCATATTTTAATAAACCAATCTCTAGCTCTACTCTATTCCATTTTTCTATATATTCCTTATTTAGTTTCTTAAATTCTCTATACTTATCATCTAATTCTATGCCAATCTCCAAAATTTCATCATATGTTAGTTCAGGACATACCTCATCTGTGCTAGCTATAAAACAGACATCTGCTTGATTTGATTCGCTCTAACTATCCGATGAGGAGGACGAGTCAGAGTCATCTCAAGTAACTTGAAAGGCTCTTCGCTTTTCTTGAATTTCTCGAAGTTGTTTTTCTTTTTGTCATTATTGAGTTGTGGACACTCTTTCTTCATATGGCCGAATTTGTCACATCCATAACATTTGATTGACATTTGATTTGATGAATTCGGATTGCCACCATTCTGAAATTTTGTCATCTTCTTGAATTTCTTAACTTTGTTGTAGTTCTTGGTAATAAATACAATTTTATCTTCTTCTAAGTCAGAATTATCATCAATTGCTTGAAAGGCAATATTCTTCTTTTCTTAATTTTGCTCCTTTCTAACCTGCAAGTTAGCTTTATACGAAATCAAATTTCCTATTAATTCTTCAACTTTGAGTTGAGAGAGATCATTAGTCTCTTCAATGGCTAAAACTTTTCTTTTCCATTCATTAGTTAAAGAATTTAAAATCCGTGTGACTAGACCAAAATTAGTGAATTTTACCTCAAGTGTCATGAGATCGTGTTGAATAGTTTGGAATCTAGCATACATGTCTATAATCGATTTATTTGCTTTCATTTTAAAAGATGAAAATTGGTTTTGTAAAATAGAGATTTTTGTTTTCTTGACTTTAGTTGTACCTTCATGAGTAACTTTTAAAGTGCGCCATATATCATATGCAGTTGTGCAAAGCATAACTTGTAAAAACTCATTTTTATCTAGTGAACAAAATAATACATTCATGGCCTTAGCATTATTAATTACCATATTTTTTTATACTTCAGTCCAGGTGCTTATGTCAGTGGTGGTGATTCATGTCTAGTTTGAGTAGTTTGCCAAAATTTTAAACCATTAGCTTCCATAAAAATTCGTATATGTGTTGACCAATAAGCATAATTAGACTTAGTAAGTAGTGGAGAACGAGCAGTTGATTGACCTTCTTGAAACGTACTTGCCATGTTAAAAAACTTTAATTACGTATTATGGTAAAATGAAACGACCTTGCTCTAATACTAAATGAAAGTGCAGTGGATCTTATAATTTGGCTTGTGTATTAATATTTAACTGTATACTGATATATGTACTAACTAAAGCAATATAGCAGAGTATAATAAAAGTACAGAATAAAAGCGAACACACTAGAGTTTTTTTACTAGTTCAGACCTCCCGTCATACGTCTAGTCCTGAAGCTTCCCTTCGGTATTTTACTAACCAATAACCCTCGCTTCGCTCGAAGGAACAAGCTTATACAAAAGTGTTTCTTTGATAAGCTTTGTGTTCCAAATAACATAGATATTGACTTCTAGTATAGTCCTTCCTATAATCTCCCCAGAGTATTCGTGAATGCAAGTTCTTGGATTTAAGAAGTAAGTTTACCAAAATATAGATTTTGGTTGTAATTGATCGATAGTATGAAACCAATAATAGCACAAGAGAGTTTAAGTACTTATAGAAAATAAAGAGTAATAGTAGTTGTAAGTAAGTCTCAATCTTTTGATATATTTTGTGGCGCCCCACCTCTATGCTCACAATAACAAAGAGTATTAAAGGAAATACTATCTGTTATCACGAAGAATAAGGATGGATAGGAGCGGCCATCCGTAGTTAGGCCTTACACTAGTATTGGTTATTTCGATAGGAGTGGTATATATTTTTATTTTTCATCTCTTATTTATTTACTCCCATCGACATACCCAATTCCAGTATAAAACGAACTATGATGGTTCATAATAGTTTAGGACAATAGATATAATAATAACACAGATAATATAAATGCGGAACACAGATAAAACAAAAAGTCTCATATATATAATAACTGATGTCAGTTACAATACATGTGATACAGTACATATGATACAACTACAACTATCGACTCTGGAAGTTATATACACAAGTACATTATCGTGATTAATATACATGAATACATAACATCCTATACTATGACACGACTACTCCAAAAGATATGAAAAGTCTTTATAGCTCAAACAGCAACCCAAAGCAAGATATCTACAACCTGTAATAACTCGATCTGACCCGAGTATTACATTCAAAAGAAAATAATACACGGGTCAGTCTAATTCAAACTCAGTTATTAGTGCATAGAAGCAATAATAATCAAATAATCAAATAGATGACAGTCACAATAATTCTCGTCTATCTGACTCTTTTAATAAAGAAATCGGATAACGGTAAAATATAACACTTAACAGTGTTAAACAACAAATCAGCAGAATCAAATCATCAACAAAGATAAATGCAAAGATCATCAATGAAGATAATTTAGAAAACATCAGAATTGCCTAAATGGCAATTAACAACGAAATCTAATTTTTAAGAAAATAATTAGAAGCTCATAATGTAACGACCCGGGATTTAGCTTCAATTAATTATCGTCCAATGACGATTAATCCGTTGGTTAATTGCTTTTTATTGTTTCGATCAGATGAAATTCCTTGATAGATTTGTTAAAGGATTACACAGGCTTTAAAACTTAGTATTGGCCCGCGTTTACAATTGCTTGTTTGTTTGCCGTGATACTTATCAAAGTGGGTAGCCCATTCCCCCTTATTCACGATTCGATTTCAAACCCTAAACCAAAAACAAAAATGGTGTCTGCCTCGTTCAAAAACTAGGGCTTTAGACGAATCGAAGAAGACGACTTCTGAAGCTCGATCGAAGGTTCGTTCTTGCCTTGTCGATCGACGTCTCCTTCGCTTCGCTCACGGCAGCTTTAGGCTAAGGTGAGTGATTTCTCACTCACATCTGTATTCAACCTCGTTTAATTTGTGAATTCCGTTGCTTGATTCTTGGATACCACTGCTTTGAATTCTTTGGCATTCGATTTGACTCTATTTGGCCTTCGACCCTATTTTTGAAACTCACTACTTGAGTATTTTGAAATTATTCATATGATGATGTTTATTTCAACTTAGTTATTTCAAGTGTTGTTGCCTCTGTCCATTTGCCTCTGGTTACTTTGGTTACTGGTTATACTTCACTTGCTGGTAGTTGTGTAGTTGGTTCATCATGACCTCTGGTTGACACTTGAATTTCGTTGATTATTGTGCACTGCTTCCTTTTGTATCTGCAGTTTGTTTACTTGATAATTTTGCTGTGGTTGCTTTGGGATTGAACTTGATATTGTTCATTGTTGTACTTGTTGAGTTCACCCTGGCTCCTATGTCTGGTCATGTACATTTGGGTTGAGGACTTTTGTGTTGCCATATTGATTGAGCATTTTTACTTGAGACTGTATTGTCATATTTCCTAAATTATTTTTGACTTTGACTATTTCAATTTTTTAACTCTTGATTAAAGCTATGGCTTTGATTTTGTGATATCTTCTGGTTTTCTGGCTTCCTGTTCCTCACTGTTTCGACTTGTTACTGTTGATCACGATCTTGTCTCTGACCATCTGTGATTTCGTCAGTTTCACTGGTACATTGTTGTTCATCCCTGAGTTTAGCTTTACTGTTTGGTGATGATCACCTGACTTTGGCTTCTCTGTGAGCTTCGTCTCTGATCATCTTCTTTGGCCATCTGGGTTTATCCCTGACTTTGGCTTCTCTGTTTGGTGACGTGCATGTGTTTCCCTGTGCACTTATTGTGCACTGACTTGTAGTTGTTTCTGGCCATTCTTTGTGCTACTGTATTGACCAGTTGCTTGTAGTTCATCCATGAGCCACTGGTTCACTTGATTCATTTATGTTCATCCCTGAGCACTTTTATACCTGCTGCCTTGTTGGGTTAGTGTACATGTATTCACTACTTCCTTGTAGTTGTTTCTGTTTTGCACCATCTAGTTTTGTTACTGGTGCCTTCTTTGGTTCATGGAGTTCGAACTGCTACTTAGCTGGTTTTCTTCTCAGCCTTGAACTGCTACACTTTTTGTCCATGGCCATGTGTCACCTGCTTGCTAGTTAATAAACTGCCTACTTCATGTTCATATGCATTTCAATTTGAATTTGATATATCCATATTCATGTTGCATATTCTTCGTAGCACACTTGAAACTGTTTATGCAATTTGTCACTGTATCAAGTATGACAAGGTTTGCATTTGAGTTGTTATTGTTGCCTTGAATTGTTGCCATCATGTTCACGTGCATTTTCTATTTAAGTTTGCAATCTCCAGTTCCATGTAGTTGTTACTGGTGCATGTGCAATTTCATTTTGGTCTCTTTGTCTTTGACGTTGAGGCCATTCATACATGTTGAGTCATGTTTCTTTGAGTTTGGCAGTTTGTATACTTCATGTGTACATCTGATTTTGGCGAGGCAGTACACGCGAGCGTGTACTGCAGCCAAATCATATTTGATGTTATAATTGATGATTTCCATTGTTGGCATTGTTTCGTGTTGCCAATCCAAAATATTTTGAGTTGTATTCTGATTTTGGTTTAAGCTGATGATTTTGTCGATATCTAATTATCTTTTAGATAATTAGATTATATGTTTTCTAATTATCGTATCGATAATTAGATTTTTGTTGTATACGCTGTTTTGTTGGTTTGGGTTTCACTTTTACTTTTGCAGTTTCGACGTACCGTGTGGCGAGGCAGTGCATGCGTGCATGTACTGCAGCCACACAGGAATTTGATTCGATTGATCATTTTGAGATTCTAATTATTTATTTAATAATTGGAATTTGTGTAAATTGCTGCTTAGGCAATTCTGTTGTTTTCTGAATTATCTGCATTGGTAATCTTTTATCTATCTTTGTTGGTGATTTGTATTAGCTGATTTGTTGTTTAACACTGTTTAGTGTTATATCTGTCATTATCCGATCCTCTTATCGAGGAGTCGGATATACGAGATTTCTGTGACTGTCGTCTTTTTGATATTGATTATTATTGCTTCCGTGCATTAATGACTGGGTTTGAATTAGACTGACCCATGTATTATTTTCTTTTGAATTTAATACTCGGGTCAAACCCGAGTTATTTCAGGTTGTAGATTTCCTGCTTTGAGTTGCTATTTGAGCTATGAAGACTTTTCACATCTTTTGAAGTGGTCTTCGTCTTGTTGTAGTAGTCGTGTGTCTCTTTAGGGTTGATATGTATTCATGTATATTAGTCGATAATGTACTTGTATATATAACTTCCAAAGTCGACAGTTGTAGTTGTATCATATGTATTGCGTCAACTGTATTGTAACTGACATCAGTTATTATATATATGAGACTTTTTGTTATCTGCGTTCCGCATTCTTTTGTATCTGTGTTATTATTATATATATTGTCCTAAACTATTATGAACCATCGTAGTTCGTTTTATACTGGTAATTGGGTATGTCGATGGGAGTAAATAAAGAAACGATGAAAAATGAAATATATATACCGCTCCTATCGAGGTAACCAATACTAGTGTAAGGCCAACTACGGATGGCCGCTCCTATCCATCCTTATTCTTCGTGATAACAGACAGTATTTCTTTTAATACTCTTTGTTATTGTGAGCATAGAGGTGGGGCGTCACACATAATCTAATTATCAAATAAATAATTAGACAACAACAAAATGATCAAATCAAACTAAAACAATTCAACAATTGAATTATCACTTCAAAACGTCAAGTTCTGAATTGGCTGCAGTACACGCACGCGTGCACTGCCTTGCCAATACAGTGAGGAAATACACAAAAAAACTCAATGAAAGTTCACAAACAAGCGCAATGTCAAACCCAAGAAAAATCAGGTTCAACTCAAATATAAATTCAAATGAAATCACAACACGAGCACAAGGTCAAACCCGAGCGTTTTAGCTGGATTCAACTCAAGTGTAATTAGAAAAACAAATCCAATGTATATCAGATCAGTGATGCTCAAACCCAAACCAGATTATAGTGCAACTTGGTCAGAACCCAGGCAACAGATATGCAACACTTCAAATATCAATGTCGATGCCATTGAACAGCAGGCCAAAGTCAACACAGCAACAACCCAAAACATTTAAGCATATGAATGCAAGTAAATGTCACTGAGAAACAATGTTTAGCATACATATGAATCAATTTTATATGTACAACAAACACCAAGGACAACTCAGCAATGCAAAGGCCAGTGATGTAACTCAATGCATATACCAAAATTTTCGACCAGAAATACTTGCAACATGAATGATGCAAAGAAAGCAACAGTGGAAAAACTATATGGATATTGAAACAGGCTATTGCAACTGATGGTATACAAGTAGTGCAGAATAAACATGCACACTTATGTACATATATACCATCAACATGAAGTGCAGACCAATTGAACACAGTAAAGTACTACCCAAGGCAACAACATGAATGGTCACAGGCATGACCCCACACACATATATGCAGTTGTGAATAATGCAAGCTAATGTCATGAGCATTAAGGCAACAGTTCAAGGCACTAGTAACAACTACATGAAATTGGAGATTTTAAACTTAAATAGAAAATGCCCATGAACATGAAGGCAACAAAGCCAACAGACCAGAGTCATCATGAAACCAAAATAAAAGGACTGCAATATACTCAACCGATCATGTCTCAAAACATCATTGTTGAAAATGAGAAGAATCGAGTGCAGACAGCACATACCAAATGAAACAGCAATGGAGCATATATATGTGTGCATAAAAATGATACTCGACAAAATTACAAACTGCTCATAAAATAGCAGTTCGAATAATAATGCAAGCTCCAGAAGGTACAACATAATAAGGTACCAATGAAACTGACATTCAAATGCAAGCCATGGAACAACAAAACAAAGTCAAGCAAGGTATAACCGAAGTCAAAATGAAATCATCATCACAGTAAAGTCAATGGAAACAGAGATCGAAATCAACGTCTGCACAGTTCAAATTCGAACTATGGTGGCCAAGTAAATTGACCAAGTCACGAATTGGGAACGTGAGTGTTAAGTAACAATTTGAAATAACAACCCAATGCAATTTAAACCAGCAATAAATGCAACAAAACTGGTACAACATGGAAACAGTGAACAGGTTCAATATGAAATGAAGATCACAAGACTCAAGTCTACAACGTACCACATGAACATAAGAAGTGCAAACCACCAATGTAACTCACTGACTCGAAGCAACTTAATACAAGTGAAGGTCTCAACATCAAATACAAATGAAACAACATTGCAAACAGGCCACACCTGTATATCTAAAGCAAATTAAGTCATAGCAGTTTCGAACAAAGACAGAGGGAATTCCAAACTAGCAGTGGCAATGCCAAAGTCACAGAGGAAAACAAAATTCGATTTAATGCCGAAGTCAAGGAAGAATCACAACGAACAAATCGACTGCCGAGCATAGTATTGGACAGTGAATAATCAAAATCGAAGACAACATTATCACAAGCCAAAGTCAGGTAATAAACGACTTGAAGCAGAAAACAGAATTCACGTCAATGCCGAAAACAACAAGAATCGAAATCGTGGTAACTACGAACGAACTCAATATCATCAAAACCCAAAATCGATTAGTGATGTCCACGAAAACGAACAACACGAAACCATAAAGCCAAAATAATATTCAGTTCAAAATCAAGAACAATGCCAAAAGTATCAAAGAATCGAACCCAATCAGAAATTACCAACAACAAGACAAAAATCAAACTGCCGTAACGAAGTGTTGAATTAAATGTGAGTTGCGAGCACTCACCTTAGATTCAATGAGCAAGCACGAAAAGTAGAAAGCATCGATCGACCATGCTTTCGATCGAGTAATCATGGCCGCGACTTAAAAATCTCGAAGCCCTAAATTCACCAAGAGGAACGAAGCCGCCATTTATTTTATTTTCGTTCGTTTCACTTAGGATTGCCACGAAAATGAATAAGGGGAATGGTCTAATTTTATCACGGCCTCAAAATATACAACAAGGGCGAGGATCAATTCAAAAGCCCACCAACATTTAACGAGTTATTAAAAGAATTTCAACCCAATTTTAAAAGAATTCAACCGATTAAAACTCCAACAGCAATAAGCCAACAAATTTTAATCGTCATTTGACGATAATCAATTGTTATAAAACTCAGGGTTGTTACATATTTGTAGATAAAAAAGAGTTGTATTTCAAAGAGTATGTCATCTCAAAGAGCTTCCTTTTGATTAAGAGTTGCAACTATCAAGGAGAAGACATGAATGTTCAATTTGAAAAAGAAGTGGCCATTTAAAATTTTGCAGTTGCAATAGCAAGAGTTTTAATTAAAATTTAGGTAAGTGTTTGTCGATGTGCTTTTGTATGTGCTATGATCACTCAAGGAGATTGTACAAAATAATATATGACTATTATACAAATATATGACCTTACTTTCAACAGTATGATCCATCGTTCATTACGATTGTCTTTGATCCATGAGAGTGATGTCTTCTATATACCTGTAAATAGATGAAATATATGTTGCATATATGATTGTATAGTTGTTGTCATCAAAGTCCTAGAAGAGAGGTTCTAACAAGTAAAACATTTCTAAATTCAAAACTAGATCTTAAAATTTTATTAATAATATATTATACTAAATTAAATGTGTATATTTATATAAAATTAAGTATAACATTTGAAAATAAATAAATATATGTATTTTTTTTTATTCATATAAAATACACAATACTTTTTAATATAAATAAACAATATATATATATATAATAAAATAAATATTTTGTAATTATATATATGTAAAGGATTATGTGGTCAGTAAGTCTTTTTTAATTTAATAAGCCTAAATTTATTTTAAAATAATTTAATATATTTATATGTATTTTAAATATGCCTTAAATGAATTTTAGGTTTTAAAATTAGTAATAATCACAAAAAATAAACTAAATTTATTTATGATTCTTAGAAAATTATAATACATATTAAAGTGTACATATAAAGCCAAATTATAATATTACATATATATTGATTTTTAGTTTGTATTAAATAAATTGTTTTATGTAAAATTGTTGTTTAGTGAGATCTGATGCATTTATAATTAAGGGGAGACATTAACACACATATAAGATTGTTGTAAAGTTAAATAGATAACATATATTATGAATATATAATTTACCTAAAGAGATTGATGCCTTCAACTTGCACTTTGATCTATCAGTCTCCTAGATCTTCGCCATTGTTGGCAACAACCAATGCATCACCACTTAATATAGTAGTAGTTCCTTGTATTTATGATATAAGGGGTCGACCATTGCTGGTTTAGGTAATAGATATGTCCGACCATGAAATGGAAGAAAGAGGCAATAGAATTGGAAAAAGCATAAAGAAAACAATAAGATTGGACTTGCATTTATAGAGGAAGTTAGAGATCAAGTCTTCCACAAATTTCTCTTACTAATTCAAAATTAGATCCACATCACTCTCCCTCTTTTACCCTTTTTTTGGTCGGCCCTTATTGGCCTTATATTAGACCAATTAAATACTCAAGTTTATTTGTAATTAATTCTATTTAAATCAAATTCAAATGTTTATCGATATCTTAAATAGATACATATAAATACACCTTTCATATATGCACCCAGTTAATTACAAATATCATATGGAACATTTGTAGAGGCTACCCCATTTACTAAATGCACTCCATATAAGAAATTACAATGAAAATTAATATTTCGTAAATATCAATTTATTTAAATAATTTATAGCTATTATAAACCAATTAAAGTAGGTGGTGCTTTGGAGACTGAATAGATTCAGTTGTGTGACTTGCATGTCTAACTCGGTCAGCGTAGAATATTTGCACAATTCAAATACTAACTTTCACATATCGCTATTGCTGGTTTAGGTAATAGATATGTCCAACAATGAAAAGGAAGAAAGAGGCAACAGAGTTGGCAAAATCATTAAAAAACAATGAGACTTGGACTTGCATTTATAGGGGATGTTATAGATCGAGTCTTCTACAAATTTCTCCTACTAATTCAAAATTAGATCAACACCACTCTCCCTCTTTTACCTCTTTTTTTATTATCACCTATTGGTCTTATGTTAGACTAATTAAATACTCAAGCTTATTTGTAATTAATTCTATTTAAATCAAATTCAAATGTCCATCGATATCTTATATAGATACGTATAAATATAACCTTTATATATGCACCCAGTTAATTACAAATACCACATAGAACATGTCTAGAAGGTACCCCATTTAATAAACGTACTCCATACAAGAAATTACAATGAAAATTAATATTTCACAAATATAAATTTATTTAATTAATTTATAGCTATTATAAACCAATTAAAGTAGGTGGTGCTTCAGAGACTGAACAGATTCGGTTGTGTGACTCATAGGTTTGAACACAGTCAATGTTAAATATTTAAACAATTCAAATACTAACTTTCACATATCACCTTAGCTAGTGTTGTGACAGCTTGATAAAATTCATCACTTATATATATCATCGATAAAATCTAATTTTACCATTTAAGATGTACCTTTTAGTAAGACTATTTACTCTAATTATCTTCTTCAATACTATATCACTTTAGAATTTATAGAATTTGGTTCTGGTCAAAATTCCAGTATCATCCACAGTTAACTTAGTTAGTCCATAGACAAAGTTCTTGCTTCAATAATAACATTTATTGTTATTAACTGTACTACTCTGGCCAAAGATTTGACTTTGAGTTGACTATAATTGATCGTAATACTAACCTCATACAACCGAGGAGATGAATTCTCTATTGAATAGTGTTTCACTTCCAATGCTTCAACTCAAACCATACTACAGCCAATCGATGGTCACCATGCCATGATTTAACTATAATGAAAATGGAGTAACCACTTTGAAGCTCAATAATATTCTCAAGTTGAGATAACCATGTAATATCATCACTTTAAGCTTTCATGTTTAATTTCAGTTCTAATTAACCAATAGGAAATGCTTGGATGAGTTATTCCATAGTTATCCACTAACTATGAATATGTAACCTCTTGGCGTCCTAACAATCATGAAAAATACATTGCCCAACATTTAGAGAGTGTTACATACTCTTGTCTCAATGGATGTATCGATATCCTTTCTCGAAACATCTTGACCGAAAATATTTAAAACAATATGTTCTTCTATGTGGTTATAATATTCTCACAATTACAACTATTTGTAACCATTATCACATAAAACATTATTTAAGGATTTTCTATTTATATACACTTTAAATTATTTAGTTAAATATATCACCCTATAACAAAGTATATAATAGAATTTAAACACCTTTATTACGAACAACATTGCTTATAGAGCTATATATATAACAAATTACATGATTTCTCCTAGGGCATACCCCTTACTCTCATCGAGTTCAAAGCCAAAGGACGATGATCCAATAGAGAACAAGTAGCAATCACTAATCAGTAGATCTAAAAGATATGCATTTATTTTAACATTGTAAAATTATATATATATCCATATACCATCATTTTATTTCGGTCGAAACATAAAAAATCAAAAACAAAATAACAATTATATACATATTTAAAATAAACTAATATTATCTTTATATAACTATATTCATATAATATACATACACACATCAATGTATATACATGTTTACTTACAGCCTACACACACACACACACAAAAATATATATAATATATGAAGTAAAAAAAATTTGCTTTTAAATTAAAATATTTTGTTTATTTCTTCTCGAGTTTTAAATAAAAAATAATTAACTTTTTTATTCTTGATTTCGAAAAAAGAAAATTTTATTTTTGACTTTTAGATATTTATTTATACATATATTAATCGTGACTTTGAATTTAAAAAATCCTCTCGATTTAAGATTGCTATATGTTTGAGTTAGTCAAACATGATTTTCAATTCAAATTTCAAATACACACGCATACACTTCTTTTATAAAGTATGAACAACTTTCTATTTAAGCTCACATTAGAATTGCCTATAGGCTTCCATGGTTGTTAAGAATCTGGTAGCATGAAGTGTAGGATATAGAGGGATCAGTCAATGTTATGGAAATGAAGTCCAAATTCTTTTTTAAAAATGGCAAATTGAAAGAGTGTGAATTTAATGAACCATACTAGTGACATGTAAAAATGAGTTTATAGTTACTAAGAATTAGAATAAAGATATAAAAAATTAAAATTGGAAATAATTAGTTACATCACACTTGAAATCCTCTGCCTAATATGTGGGGTGAATTGGACATAACCACTAAAATTCAATTTGAATTCAGGAGCCATGATTGTCCTTTATCCATCAACATTAATGGGCAAGTGTGTAACAATCCGCACCCCAGTGAGCCTGAATTTTCACTGAATAGAAAACCTAAGTCCATCAAAGTATAGATCGTTGGTTTGGTATCCTGCAAATAAAGCAAAAAATGCATATCAGAGCTCCAATGGTATATATTACAGCGGAATAATAAAATATAAAGATTACATAAATTACCGACTAAGGTTTGACACTTCCAAAGTGAAGTGTCCTTGTTAGCACCAAACACGCGAAGCAATAATACATGTCCTTCTTGCTATCCCGTGGATTGTATGAGAGGAGGAGAGTTAGAACAACGTTCTGGTGACTGGTAAAATTATACATTTTGTACATAACACTAATTTATGTCGATTACCTTCTATGTCATGTTATGTTTATTTATTTTTATTAGTCATTTCGACTCCATATCCGTGTACGAACCGTTCCCGTCTACTCTTTGTAGAATCATAGCTATGTATATATAAATATATATCCCATGGTTCCAAATTGAACCTAAATACTATTCCTACTAGTATCTTTCTATTTGCACCACGCCGGGATCCCTTGCTCTCATGATATCACGGTCTCATCATTGCGCATACGAGGGACTCCTGTAGTGCCTAAGGATGACTTTTCATACATTTTGTTGTACCATATATCGTTTTGGGGATTTACTGCTTTGTCTGCTTCCTATTGTGGACGTGACTCTACACCCTAACTAATTTGAAGGAACTCTTTTGTAGGTTAACTAGCCTTGCCCTAATAAACATACCATCAAACAACTATGGTGATACATGATCCAATATAATCTTCACTGGTGGGCAGACGAAGATTAGTCTAGGTGTAACCCTGTCCTTCCAATTGGCTGCTAAGGATTGATGACGTTCTCAACTTATGACAACCCTACCTACTGGCCTTGGTCCTACATTTGTCGCATACTGTCCAATCCCGCTCACCATCCCATTTAGATTGCGTAGTGCAATCAAGGTAATATTGTCTCTAATACATATTTGAAGTAGATTAACTTTTTATTGGGGTATTCCTATATATATATATATGCAATCGTATACTCTTCATGGATTTTATGGTTGGATATGTCTCACGTCAGTATGACGTATACACAACTGCGGGTAGCCCCTTTCGATGGGGAGACTTCTATTGTGTAACACCACTGACCTTGCCTTCTAACCCATACTAATGACTATTGTCATATCATTTCTCTATCTATACTTTAATTATAATAGTTTACACCAGTCATAAATGCATATTCGAGGCTATCTACACACACACATATCATATGTATATTTTCCTCCATATTTAATTATCATGCATTCACCATTTTACATTTTATCCTAGGTCTTTATTTCATTCTGTGTTTCATCTTTTCTTTAGTTTAAGTCCATTTACCGTTTTCCTTTCATTAGGTTCATAACTTCATTTCCACCTATTTTATTCATTTTCTATTCTTCCATTTATATATATATATATATATTCATGTTATCCTTTTTTATTTATTCTTGTCTATTTTTCACATTTTCTTCTTTACTTACTATTTAACTTTTTAGGTTCTATTGCATCTTAATGCGTTGGAACTACGTTCCCATCATGAGAATGTTAATCTAATGAATTTCCATGTCTTATCTAAAAAGAGAGACTTGTACGGTGTTTGTAATTACGAGGAACTATCTTTTTTATTATTATTTGAAATAAATGGTATAAAATATGATAAATATCTCTAATTTGTACACCTCTTTCTTTTTAGGTGCATTCCTTGTCATTTCAAACATCACACTTTCAATTATTTAAACATGATAATACAAAGAAATCTACTTGCAACATTTTCAGTTTCCAATGAATTAAAATATCACTAAAACCCCTGTAATTTTGATAATTTTTTCTTTCAATTTAATTCATTTCCATTGCATAAATGCCAGTTCCAATCATTACGTAATACACTCGAATTTATTCAATAACAAATTTAGGTAAGTTTCCAAATTTCATCTAATCTTGCTACGATTCATTCCATAATCATTTTTATTAGATCTCTTCCATTTAAATTCATTACGTGTAAAAAATATATTTACATCTAATCATTATACATTTGAAAATATAAATCTAATTGTTACGCACTTGTAAATATAAATCTAATCATTATGCACTTACATGTTTAAATCCAAATCGATTATAAATAGGCATGATTGAAATAGATCACAACGGAATAAATCTAATTTTATTACAAAACATGTAATTCTTCCCACTCACCTTTTTATGTGTTCCCGAATCTCCGGATCTAATCCTTGTTATCTGTACTTCAACTTTTGACTCCCTATTTGAATTCCCTTATAACATATATATGCAGATCTATTAGAATTTGGATTATAAAGAAGAGATTTAGGTTGATTATAAATTTAGATCTGGGTTTACAGTTTATCTTGGTTGTTAGTAACTTAATTTGAACCTATTTTTCTATATCTGTCATCTTCTACAATCCTCTAGTAGTGTATACGTGCAAACTAGCAACCAAGAACTATTTTTCTAAGAATTTAGAATTGTGGAGGAGGAGAGAAAATGGCAGAGCTTCCATGCCTATTAGAAAATTATGAGTTAAAAGTGAAGGCCTAGGTCTATGTTTATAGAGGTTCAAATCAATGCCAACCGTTATATTAAATCGTTTTAAATCTGGGTTGTTTAGGCCTAGTTCATTGTTGTTGATTGCACAACATTGGTCGACCTAGGTGCTTCTTGGGTAGACCTATGCCATGTAGATTTGGTTAATTATCTCTGTTTGGAGATTTTGTTAATTACTTGCTTATTTTAGTTGATTGCCGTCATTTGTTTCCCCTAATCTCTTACTTAACTTTGTGCTACAATTAGGGCTAACCGTTTTTAATTAGTGTTAATTAATTACTAATTATTTCCTTAACTGCATATTTAGTTATCTTCGATTCTAAAATTTCAAACATTGATAACTTTTCATTTAAACTCCGACTGGAAAAGTTTATATATGAAAATCAGAAAATCGTCACGAACCCAATGATATAAGTTTCATAACCAAATTCTGACATTTGCAAAATTCCTATTTTTTAGCATTGTTCTTATTTATTGCATTTCTTTTTAAATTAATTGGCATTAAAATCGCAGGGTGTTACAAAGTGTGTTGACAAACTTATCTTTCTACTTATTTTGAGTTTTTTATTTAACTTTAAAAAACAAGCACATATAAGGTTTTATGAGTGAATTGAGATGCTGTGGGACTTTTAACATAATTTCTTAGACTCAACATTTACTCGAACATTAGATAAGTCGAGTCTTTGTCATGCACTTATGTTTTAAGTAATTTTTTGTCATTATTAATTGAAGAATAGACCATATTGTTGTTGTTTCTCCTATAACACTCAATAAAGTATAAGTAACACAACGTATATGGTAATTTTCATAAAAGCCATCATTTGTAGTCCTAACAGAGTAATGGATATCAATCCAAGTGTTTTCTCATATCCTAGAAATATGTGAATGAAACCCTTATATATTGGTTATTAGACATCATAAGGCAGTATTTATTTGAGATCGGTGAGATAATCCTACAGCTGTAGTACTAGTTGCATAAATTAAAGATTATATAAATCGACACTATTTGACTAAAACTCCCACATTTACAAATTATAGTTCTAGAATGTATAATATGCACACTCCAATTTTGATAAGGATATTAGATAATAACTTATGACGAGAGATATGGTTTCTAAGAGAGTTAGTGGTACGTCCTAGAAAAAATTATGTAATTTGTTATATATAACTTTGTAATCAATCTTGTTCGTAATAAAAGTTATTTGTTGTTTTCTTGTTTATGCTTTGTTATATTGATATAAACAGTGAAGTAATTAATTTAAAGTATATAAGAAAGAAAGTCCTTGAATAAAATTTTATGTGATTATAGTTGAAAATAGTTGTAGCATTGAGTAATTGATCATGATATAAAATAACATTTTGTTTTAAATGTTTCTAGAAAGATGTTTCAAGAAAGGATATTAGTACATCAGTTAAGACCAGAGTACGTAACACTCTTTAAATGTTGGGCATTATATTACTCATGGCTACTAGGGATACCAGCGGTTATGTACTTATACTTATTCGATAACCATAGAATGACTCGTCATTGGTTAGTAATAATTAGGTCACGCAGGAAATCTCATTGTGACAATGTTACATGGTTCGCATGACTTGAGAATACCATGGAACTTTAACATGCATACTCCATATTGATTATTGTAAATAGTGACATGGCGCCATTGAGCAATATAGTTGGGTCTAAGTAGAAGCGTAGGAAGTGAAGCAATATTCAATAGAGAATTTGTCTCCTCGGCTATATAAGCTTAATATCATTGTCAACTACAGTAAACTCAAAATCAAAATCTCTGGCCAAAGTAAAACGATTAATAATAAATGTTATTATTGAACCAAGGATTTTGTAAATGGATTGAATAATTGAATGGATATTATTGGAATTTTGGCCGATACCAAACTCCATATATCTTAAAACGATATAGTGTTGACGAAGAGAACATGTGTATATTATATCGTTACTTAACAATATAGGTTAAGATAATCTAAAATCTAAATTTACCAAAAAGATCCATAAGCAAAGAATTATGTCAAACCGTCATACCGTCAGCTAAAGTAATATGTGAACTTTAACATTTGGATTATTCAATATTAATCCCTAACTGAATTTACACTTGTGGGTCACATAATCGCATCTGTGAATTATCCAAAATGCCACGCGATTTAATTAGTTTAAGGTGTTGTAAATTAATCAATATTTAACCAACAATAATTATTAGTGTATTTGAAATTTAGGGTGTTTTTAATAAATGGTGCGACTATTGGAAATTTTTTAGGTGCCATTAGTAGTTATTTGGATGTTTATATAAACTCTATAAGTGTAAATATCGATATATTATATGTGTGTGTGTATAAACATGCTTTAAATATAAATAATCATTTCACAGGATGAATATATTTTTTGACCTACGATTAGTCATAGGGTGGTTGGCAATACGGAGGACAAAGGGCTGGATCAGGTTTGAATTGATGTTAAACACTAGGTAAATGTTATTTCTCCCTATGCTCCCTCTATAAATACCAATGCATACTAACCCTTGTTCAAATTAATGCTCCTTTACCCTAGCTGCCATCTTCTTCTAGCCATCCCCATCTCACCAAAGCCAAACCCCTTTTGCTTGCATACATCCAAATACAATCTTCGAAGGTGGTGGCACTCATCTAGTTTGTTGTTATGGACGTGGATTGAAGACTCTAGGAGTTAACTCATAGTTTGACATGTTATGAATAAGGGGATCTATTAAGGTAGTAATCTATTTATGAATTCACATATACATGTTCAAGCCTTAACATTTATGCATACATACATACATACATACATACATACATACATACACATATATATATATCTGTGTGTGTGTGTGTGTGTGTTTGTATGTGTGTGTCTGTCTCTCTATGTGTGTGTGTAAATCATCACCATAAATATATTATTCAATTTAGAAATTGTTTATATTGTTTTATATCATAAAATAAAATTGAAATTGAAATTTTAAAAAATTGACATCATATATTTTGGCCAAATAATAAATTATTTTGTGTAAATTAATTTTTAAAAATTATTAAACTAATTACATATATGCACAAATTTAGTATATATTTTTCTAGTAGCATTGGCTAATTTATGTTTATATATATTTATTTAAAATTATTGTTTATTATTTTATGGAAAATGGTTTTAAAAGCTCACGACCCTTTATTAAAAGATAATTATTTTTATTTCTCAATCGAGCTTGTATATATAAAATATAAATTACTTTTTAATACGGATACACACATACACACACAAAGCACAATTATATTTATTTAAATTTAGGTCATAATAAATGATTATTAATATCGTATAAAATTAATCACCATAATAAAATGACCTTGCTACAATTAGCTATTTAGAACGTTAGCAAAACAACAGTTGTAAAGGGTTTTTAACAGCTGTTTTTTCCTAACAGTGGTAATAAAGAGTTTTTAACAACTATTTTTTCCTGACAATTGTAATAAAGATTTTTTAACAGCTGTTTTTTCCTGACAATTGTAATAAACGTATTTTTAACAACTCATTTTCTTGACATTTGTTATAAACGTATTTTAACAACTATTTATTTTAGCCATTTATAATAAAGATTTATAACAACTTATTGGTTTTGACCGTTGTAAATATTGATATTTTCCCAAAGTTTATAAAAAATTGAAAAATTGATATTACTAAGTTATTTGGTTAAGACTTTTTATTGCAAACAATTATTTTCATTAAAAACAAGCAAGCAATCTATTGTATTTGTAGTAAAATTTACTATAAATGAAATCAATAGTTTCTAATTAATAATTATTAATTAATACTTAATAATTTTGAAGTGCTAATTTATAATTAGTAATTTATAAACGATAACCTATATAATTGATATTTTCTAATTTACTATAATTAATAAGTATCAATAAATAATTTATAAATTATAGTCAATAATAAAAATATATAATAAACGAAATGGGGTTTTGGACCAAAGGTCCCTATTCTCAAAGCCCATGCACAAAAAGTCCCTACTAATAAACCCATGTAAATTAGGTTTCTATTTTGTTATTTTTTACCAAATTGTCGCCTTCTAGAAAATCGATCCAGCACTAAAATCAGGGGCAAAAGTAGCATAAATTAGTCAAAAACTAAAAATAGGGACCAAATTTTCATAACTTTTTCGGGAGGGACTTTTCTTCAGTCATCTTCCAATTCTAGGGACTTGGCAGCCGTTCCTTGAAATTAATAAAATATATAAATAAAAATATATATACCTATCATTTATTAATTTATAACAATGTTTTTGTTAGCTCCTCATTTAAATAATTTACAATAATAATGTATACATAACATCAAATAATCACTACAACAACAACACTACAAAAATAGTGAATATTAGACATGCATCCCTAAAACCAAACTTAATTCAAAGCGGAACCTTGTTAAAAAAACATGCTTTCTACGTCCTTGTTTTTGTTTTCCGCCTATTTTTTCCTTAAATTACCCCTGCGCTTCAAAGTTGAGGCGCGGTCCTTCTTCTTCTTCAGTTTCTTCTAATCAAATTGAAAGCCGATGTCACATACCGGAATTTTCGACTTTCGAAAATTCGACATCGATACTCTCTTTATCGACTGCCGAGCAATCGAGTGCCGGAAACTCCAATAGTGAGGGTTTTAGAAAGAAAGAAAAAGGCAGAAGAAGAAGAAGATAGAAGAAAAAGAAAAGAAGAAGAAAACAGAACAACATCAGAACAGAAAACAATATCAGAATCTTACACATCGCAGCGGAACAATATACAATAGATAATTACTAGTCTTTTAAAACAAAGAACTATATCAGTTTATACATACATCACTCAGAGTCAATATACAACAATGGACAGTTTTATAAACTTGTCCTCATACAGAATACACAGCGGAATAAATACTATCAGATACAAATACTACGTCTCGTCATCCAGCTTATCTCCAAGCTCCAGAATATCCTGATAACATAACTCTAGGCTGCCCGTGTGGAAATTTGTGGGCACCCAGAGTTTAGAAGGGAACAATAAACTCCGAGTCAGTCATGGTGACTGGTGTGAGATCGTAAAACAGTTATTCTTTATAACAACAAAATAATTTTTAAAGTCAATTCGAAATGCTTTTGGAAAATGAAACTACCATAAGACCTCCCACCACACACACAATGCAAACGCAGAATTGGAGGAGATTTCTTCTTATGATAGTCAAATATGCTTGATACGCAAAATCAAATCATTTTTTAATATTATTATTAGTGCACAGTGTAGAAAACATTTCGAAAGTATAATATTAATCTTAGCCAGCATAGGCATTCCGCACTTATGCCTACTATAGCTACCATCCAAACAGTGGTGACCACTATAAGTGAATGATAGGTTCTACAACTAAAACCGTACAAGGCTCGTATTGTTTCTTTGGATTTCCAACAAATGGTCAGGCTAAGGAACTTCCTATCCACGATGGGTACGTCCCTGGAATAGACGACCCGAGAACCTAACCGGATCTCTGCCAACACAAGGCCGGGTTACCTCTGCAAAAATAGGTAACTACTGACACGCGTATGCCATCCCCCGATCGTAACCGATCTTCCCGAGGATCCCCGATTTCCAACAAACCACATAGATAATAATGCAGCAACCACATAGGTTAAGTATCTGGGCTCCATACCATGATACCACCTCTATCCAGAAGGAATGACATACACTAAGGGGCGCTACTCCCTAGAACCCTGCCGCATCCTTCCTGTTTCGACCATTTCCGGGGTGTGAGGCTCGATGAAGTCTCGTCCACAAAGCTACGCTTTCTACAAAGCCCTGCTTCGGGTCAAACAAAAATGATCAACCTATGATCACAAAGATATAAGATCAAACAAATGATCATATCGCAAATGATCAAACACTGATCATTTCACAGCAACACTCAGTATGCCACGTTACCAAATTGGGATATATCGCTGATAAATTTCAACTACATAACCTCTGAGCTCGTACGTCTCAGAGAAGGGTGTTAAGCTAAGAGAATAAATTCTCCGCCACCAACAGAAATGTATTTGAAAGAAATCAGCTTTATATCTCAAATTGTAACGTCAGACACACAATCCATACAAGTCTGTTCCGGGATCGAACAGAACCGGAGGCACTTCTCACGAAGCCCTTGCATATCCGGATAAATTTCTAATCACGTCCGGACTTCCCGTCACTAAGGGTGATAAAACCTCTAAATCGGAGATCAGCCGATGTAGAGTAACTCGACGGTAATCCTTCCGTTTTCAAAAATATCCGGTCTTCAACACCGGTCTTCGAATGCAATTCATAACGACGTATCACATATTCGGAATGGGTTATACGACCCCATGGTCCTTTCCCGGCTAACCCGAATAGTGAGCGTTTATTTAAAAATAAGTGTGGCATTCAAATTCATCCAATTCACAACAAATACCAATTCAAGGTAATTATTGATAGTCGGTTATTTAACTATCAATAAAGATGCGCAACATCATCAGATTCCAAATAATTTTCCAAATTATTTCATCTTCAAAAATATCTTTACTAGATATAAAATTTCCACACTTAACCGTTTGAAAACAATTTCAAATCAATTTCCACATTTCATTTTTATCTTTGAAGATAAAATCTCAAAACAGTTCATTTCATATTGGAAAAGCATTTCCATACTTATTTAAAAATAAGTAATTCACAAATCTATTTATTTTCAACATTTGAAAATATTCGATATACTTAAATCAATATTAAGTATATATTCATTCTTTAAGGAAATCATAAATTTTAACATCTATTTGAGTCAAAACGAATGTTGCGTAAAACATCGTTACGACGACTCGAAATCACTAGTATAGGGATTCGGATTTTAAGATAGATATATATAAATCCCAATACTACATAAAACATTTTCTTTCGAAAATCATTTACTATAACAACAGTGTTATAGTCCACCATTTCCTTATCTCTCGAAAACGTCTATTTCAACAATGAATGTTGAAATCTATGTATTCGAAACTTAACACGTTTTAAAACATCTTTTAAAACAATTAACTTCATTTTATAATATCGCTTTCCCAAAACCATATCCATTCTACTTAAAACATATTCACTGTCCAAAATCGTGAATATACTTCACTTAACCATATTTAAATCTTTTCTACACATTTATTTCAAGAATTGTCCACTATCCAAAATCGTGGATAAAATTCCCTTAATAACCTTCTATCTTAAATTCATCAAATTTGATTGATTGATTTCCGAATTTATAAAACAACGTTTATAAATTCCATTTTCTATTTTATATAACAACTCCGGTTTATAAATCTCATTTTATTAGCTTCTAAAATTTACTTATAAAAATAAGTGATTTCGGATTTATAAACAACGTTTATAAATTGCATTTGTACTTTATAACGATTTCAACTTTTAAAAAGAATCATTTATGAACAAATTCGATCAATATTCCATTTAAAGGCAAAAATCCAATTTATAAGCAAATTACTTATAAATCCTTTATTCTACAACTTCATTCATTTTTAACTTCACAATATAAATCTATTAATTTCATTCACTTATGAAATCCATTTATACTTCTTTTTAACACTTATAAAATTCGTTTTATAAGTCCAATATTTTGATTTACAAAAATATCAATTTTATAAATCTTTCTATACAAATCGTTTATAGTTATTCAAAAATCCCAACTTAAACCATTTTATAAATAAATCGACTTTTATTTCAAAAACGACACTTCGGTTATATTTCACTAAAAATTATAACTTTTATAACTTTAAAATTTTACGTTTATAAATCGATTCAAAAATTCCATAAAACGTATATTTTCAAAAATCACTTTAAAAACCTTTTTAAAGTAAAAGTCATTATTTTTTTACATTTCAAAACTGAATCCGATGATGCAACAGCATCAATTAGTCCATCACAACAGTCAATATCATATATCAATATGATAACAGAATATACATCAATATTTGTAAATAAGTAAATACAGTTGAGGAATCCAGTTGGATCTCTCCAACCTGTTTCCCTGCATCCAAAGATGTTAGCACAATACCAATTCCGCTCCAGTACGGAATTATCGCGGTATATGGGTTTAATAAAATATCCGCTTACTAACGGCGCAATAGGGTCTCATCCGCTATACGAGGCGGGAAATCAATCAATCCAATATATACATATGCCAATATGTATATATTGCTATATATAGATATATATCCTACTATATCTAATACCACATCCAAACAGTCAATCAATAAATAACTGTAAAAGAAAATCCACTTTTCAATTCTTGAGTGAGAAGATCTTACCTTGAGTTTGTCGAACGTTTAATTTTTTTAATTTAAACCGAAACGTTCGATTTAAGCAAAAAAATTTGCTTGCTCGAAATGGTCCTACGTCTGCACCATAGCGAGCTGCTCGTCGCTGCGATTCCAGCGCTTCTGGTTTTGTCGAAATCTGATATCGTATGACAAAGATATAGCAATTTAAACATTTACCCAATTTTATAAATATAAATTTTACAATTTCTTTTTATTTTTTTTAACCTAAATCGAATCAGGGCCGCTCGTTTCAATCTGATGCAATCTCGGCCGCGTGAAGGCCCTTCTTCCCCAACGTTCAAAATCGTGAACGAAACCCAAACAGCCGCCTACAATCACGAATTGCCGAGCCACCCTCTATCACCTCAACGTCGATCAGAAGCCACCTATCAACGCGCCTACGCGAGCTCAACCCCCAGCTGTGACGACAGCAAGCTCGGTCGAGCTAGTGCCAGAAAAACGCATGCGAACAAGCCACGAACGCGGCCATCCCGTGCCTCCAAATGATGATGATAACCCATCATCGCCGTATAGAATTCAAGCCCTCGCAAATCTCTATAATTTGTTAGTTGGAATGTTTTGCTAAATGTTTATGGATCAAGAGAGATTAAGGAATGAAATTTGATGATTTCTGGTCGTTGATAACAAGGGTGGCGGCTGAGACTTCAAAACCCTAGGATTGTCTTTGCTTTGCAAAAGTGAAGATAACATGTCCTTTTATAGAAAATTGCCCAATTTACTATTCATCCGGAAATTTCCGAACTCGAAATTGAGCGTGCCGGCTGACGTTTCTAAGGTTTACCCCGCGTTCCGAACGCAATGGAATGTGTTTCGGGAGCTAATTCGGTCATCTGTACGAGTTACGGAATTAAACGATCAATTTAAATTAAACCGATTTAAATCGATTTCGAGGCGTTTTGGTTTGCCCCGGACAAACGGTAAATCCAAAAATTACGAAATTTGAAATCTTACAATAATATCACATTACGGATCCGATGAAATTGGTTTTGTCGAAATCCGAGACTTTTTAAAAAATGACTATTTTAACTCGACGATTTAAAATTAAAACGATATCGATGCGTTTCGAGCTACTACGGTCAAACGACAACTCCGATTGATACGAAAATTGAAATTCGATAATAACTAACTATTACGGATTCAATGGAACTGGTTTCGTCCAATTCTGAGACTGTTCAAAAATTGGCTATTTTTCAGTCGATAATTAAATATTAAAATATTCAATTTTCACAATTTAACTTTAAATTCAATTTTAAAAGTTCTATAACCTTTCTATAACTCCAGTATGATTAAATAAAATTTTCCAAATCAATTTCAATCATATTAAACTCGATTTTCAATTATCTCTGGAATTTCAATCATTAAATTATCGATTCAATTGACCAAATTAAATCCAATATCCTTTAAATAAATTATTCGACTTATTAAATTCATTTATTAATATTTAAAATCAATTAAATATTCGAATTTTAATTATCAAAAATTCTGGGTCGTTACAGACTTCCCCCCTTAAAAGAATTTCGTCCTCGAAATTACAAGTTAGGTAAAATGGTCCTTAACTCGTCTACTATTTTTCAACATCTAACAGTTTTATCAATTCATCAAAACAAATCTTTCTACTAAAGATTCGTTATCATTCAACTAATTTTCCAACTTCAACTCTAAGTTTCAAACAACATTGTTTAACTTCTCAATTCAAATTCGAGTTTAAATTCAAATTTTAACTTTCAAAATTTTATCAAAATTTTCTAACACTCGAAATTTTCGAAAAATTTCGCCAGCCTCTCCTTTGCGCGGCTAATACGATACGACTACAAAACGTCCCTACGGACTCTCAGATTTCAAAAAGAAAAGAAAAAGCCAAGCGGCTAGACAAGAAATCAGCAAAAACTCATATTAAAATTCAAATACTTACCTTTTGTCGAGCAATTCAAATTATCTTCGAAATCAAAATTCCAATTCCTTTATAACACCTGTATATCCTACTAGCCATAATATCTAGTTACATATATTCAAATCATTTTGCAAATTCTATTACAAAATTTTCAATATAAACTGCTTATACATTTTTAGCTTACTATTGAAGTTACACATATTCATTTCTTATTCAATTTTATATTTCAAATTCATTTGAATTCAATTCACAATTCCAATCTAATTTGGATTCGGTTTATCTCCTGAATATTGAATTTTTCGATTAACTTTCATTTACTAATTCATATCACTCTATATATTAGTTTCATTCACTAATTCATTTTAAATTTCAATATTCAGCTTGAATTACATTTCCTAACAAATTCAGAACAAAGTTTAACATTCATCTTCAATTTCATTTACTTGCAATTGTAAATTCCATTCATTCATAAATTTATTTCTACTTACTTGAATTTATCTGCAAATTCGAACCATTCTTTTATTTAGTCACAATTCAAGTTTCAATTTAACTAATTCAACTTCCATTTCATGAATCAATTAATTATCAAAGTAGTTTATTCGGATTCAATCTACATTCATGTACTTGCAATTGCCAATTGATTTATTCATTCACTTATACTTTCTTTAATTTAACTCCATTCTTTAAATTGAATTTATTCTATCAATTCAAATTGTATAAGTTATCAACTTGATAATATTTCATAAATATTTTTATATAGCATTCCAGAGTTTACCAACATTTCAAAACCATTTTTGAAAACAATTCAAATCATCCTTTGAATTTCCAAAACAAAGCCCAAATTTTTCAAACAACTCCCATTTAAAACAATTTAGCAGCAATTCCTCTTCTGGAAACTCGAAAATGAACACCGGTGATGTCGCGATCATCATCGGAATTATTTTCCAGCGACCGAAAAGAGTTTAGAGCTTTTATCTTTCCAAAATACTTTTCAAACCTTCGAAATTCATTTTCAAATCAAAAAGGAATTAAACTTTCCAAATCTCCAAAATTTTCAAATTCTTTTCAAACATTTCCAAAAACTTTTCTGGAATTCCGTTTTAAATTACAAACCACATTTATAATTTACATTCTTTAAATTTCATTTGCATGTGAATTTATTTCTTAACTTTGGAGTTACGATTTCAATTTCTTATTCAATTTCAATGATAATAGTTTAATATTATCACTTCTAACAACCATGCAACCATATACTATAGTACTTTATAGAAAAACATTTATTTTCTGTACAAAAATAGTTTTGGGCAAAATTATCTCATTCACCCTATTCAAAAACAATACTGTGCCGAATTGTTCTATATAAGTGTTTAGAGATCCCTATTGATAGAGTTGTACGGACAATACCGACCAGAATCCATATACCACTCAACAAACCAATCATCACAATATAAAACAATTTTATATTCACTAACAAATACGCACTCGTATCTACTATTACACTCAACTCATTCTAGAGTACTACTGACTCTATCTCTAATGAGTAACACCCAACAGAGCAGGGTTGTCGCTTAACCATATGCTCTGATACCACGCTGTCACATACCGGAATTTTCGACTTTCGAAAATTCGACATCGATACTCTCTTTATCGACTGCCGAGCAATCGAGTGCCGGAAACTCCAATAGTGAGGGTTTTAGAAAGAAAGAAAAAGGCAGAAGAAGAAGAAGATAGAAGAAAAAGAAAAGAAGAAGAAAACAGAACAACATCAGAACAGAAAACAATATCAGAATCTTACACATCGCAGCGGAACAATATACAACAGATAATTACTAGTCTTTTAAAACAAAGAACTATATCAGTTTATACATACATCACTCAGAGTCAATATACAACAATGGACAGTTTTATAAACTTGTCCTCATACAGAATACACAGCGGAATAAATACTATCAGATACAAATACTACGTCTCGTCATCCAGCTTATCTCCAAGCTCCAGAATATCCAGAATATCCTGATAACATAACTCTAGGCTGCCCGTGTGGAAATTTGTGGGCACCCAGAGTTTAGAAGGGAACAATAAACTCCGAGTCAGTCATGGTGACTGGTGTGAGATCGTAAAACAGTTATTCTTTATAACAACAAAATAATTTTTAAAGTCAATTCAAAATGCTTTTGGAAAATGAAACTACCATAAGACCTCCCACCACACACACAATGCAAACGCAGAATTGGAGGAGATTTCTTCTTATGATAGTCAAATATGCTTGATATGCAAAATCAAATCATTTTTTAATATTATTATTAGTGCATAGTGTAGAAAACATTTCGAAAGTATAATATTAATCTTAGCCAGCATAGGCATTCCGCACTTATGCCTACTATAGCTACCATCCAAACAGTGGTGACCACCATAAGTGAATGATAGGTTCTACAACTAAAACCGTACAAGGCTCGTATTGTTTCTTTGGATTTCCAACAAATGGTCAGGCTAAGGAACTTTCTATCCACGATGGGTACGTCCCTGGAATAGACGACCCGAGAACCTAACCGGATCTCTGCCAACACAAGGCCGGGTTACCTCTGCAAAAATAGGTAACTACTGACACGCGTATGCCATCCCCCGATCGTAACCGATCTTCCCGAGGATCCCCGATTTCCAACAAACCACATAGATAATAATGCAGCAACCACATAGGTTAAGTATCTGGGCTCCATACCATGATACCACCTCTATCCAGAAGGAATGACATACACTAAGGGGCGCTACTCCCTAGAACCTTGCCGCATCCTTCCTGTTTTGACCATTTCCGGGGTGTGAGGCTCGATGAAGTCTCGTCCACAAAGCTACGCTTTCTACAAAGCCCTGCTTCGGGTCAAACAAAAATGATCAACCTATGATCACAAAGATATAAGATCAAACAAATGATCATATCGCAAATGATCAAACACTGATCATTTCACAGCAACACTCAGTATGCCACGTTACCAAATTGGGATATATCGCTGATAAATTTCAACTACATAACCTCTGAGCTCGTACGTCTCAGAGAAGGGTGTTAAGCTAAGAGAATAAATTCTCCGCCACCAACAGAAATGTATTTGAAAGAAATCAGCTTTATATCTCAAATTGTAACGTCAGACACACAATCCATACAAGTCTGTTCCGGGATCGAACAGAACCGGAGGCACTTCTCACGAAGCCCTTGCATATCCGGATAAATTTCTAATCACGTCCGGACTTCCCGTCACTAAGGGTGATAAAACCTCTAAATCGGAGATCAGCCGATGTAGAGTAACTCGACGGTAATCCTTCCGTTTTCAAAAATATCCGGTCTTCAACACCGGTCTTCGAATGCAATTCATAACGACGTATCACATATTCGGAATGGGTTATACGACCCCATGGTCCTTTCCCGGCTAACCCGAATAGTGAGCGTTTATTTAAAAATAAGTGTGGCATTCAAATTCATCCAATTCACAACAAATACCAATTCAAGGTAATTATTGATAGTCGGTTATTTAACTATCAATAAAGATGCGCAACATCATCAGATTCCAAATAATTTTCCAAATTATTTCATCTTCAAAAATATCTTTACTAGATATAAAATTTCCACACTTAACCGTTTGAAAACAATTTCAAACCAATTTCCACATTTCATTTTTATCTTTGAAGATAAAATCTCAAAACAGTTCATTTCATATTGGAAAAGCATTTCCATACTTATTTAAAAATAAGTAATTCACAAATCTATTTATTTTCAACATTTGAAAATATTCGATATACTTAAATCAATATTAAGTATATATTCATTCTTTAAGGAAATCATAAATTTTAACATCTATTTGAGTCAAAACGAATGTTGCGTAAAACATCGTTACGACGACTCGAAATCACTAGTATAGGGATTCGGATTTTAAGATAGATATATATAAATCCCAATACTACATAAAACATTTTCTTTCGAAAATCATTTACTATAACAACAGTGTTATAGTCCACCATTTCCTTATCTCTCGAAAACGTCTATTTCAACAATGAATGTTGAAATCTATGTATTCGATACTTAACACGTTTTAAAACATCTTTTAAAACAATTAACTTCATTTTATAATATCGCTTTCCCAAAACCATATCCATTCTACTTAAAACATATTCACTGTCCAAAATCGTGAATATACTTCACTTAACCATATTTAAATCTTTTCTACACATTTATTTCAAGAATTGTCCACTATCCAAAATCGTGGATAAAATTCCCTTAATAACCTTCTATCTTAAATTCATCAAATTTGATTGATTGATTTCCGAATTTATAAAACAACGTTTATAAATTCCATTTTCTATTTTATATAACAACTCCGGTTTATAAATCTCATTTTATTAACTTCTAAAATTTACTTATAAAAATAAGTGATTTCGGATTTATAAACAACGTTTATAAATCGCATTTGTACTTTATAACGATTTCAACTTTTAAAAAGAATCATTTATGAACAAATTCGATCAATATTCCATTTAAAGGCAAAAATCCAATTTATAAGCAAATTACTTATAAATCCTTTATTCTACAACTTCATTCATTTTTAACTTCACAATATAAATCTATTAATTTCATTCACTTATGAAATCCATTTATACTTCTTTTTAACACTTATAAAATTCGTTTTATAAGTCCAATATTTTGATTTACAAAAATATCAATTTTATAAATCTTTCTATACAAATCGTTTATAGTTATTCAAAAATCCCAACTTAAACCATTTTATAAATAAATCGACTTTTATTTCAAAAACGACACTTCGGTTATATTTCACTAAAAATTATAACTTTTATAACTTTAAAATTTTACGTTTATAAATCGATTCAAAAATTCCATAAAACGTATATTTTCAAAAATCACTTTAAAAACCTTTTTAAAGTAAAAGTCGTTATTTTTTTACATTTCAAAACTGAATCCGATGATGCAACAGCATCAATTAGTCCATCACAACAGTCAATATCATATATCAATATGATAACAGAATATACATCAATATCTGTAAATAAGTAAATACAGTTGAGGAATCCAGTTGGATCCCTCCAACCTGTTTCCCTGCATCCAAAGATGTTAGCACAATACCAATTCCGCTCCAGTACGGAATTATCGCGGTATATGGGTTTAATAAAATATCCGCTTACTAACGGCGCAATAGGGTCTCATCCGCTATACGAGGCGGGAAATCAATCAATCCAATATATACATATGCCAATATGTATATATTGCTATATATAGATATATATCCTACTATATCTAATACCACATCCAAACAGTCAATCAATAAATAACTGTAAAAGAAAATCCACTTTTCAATTCTTGAGTGAGAAGATCTCACCTTGAGTTTGTCGAACGTTTAATTTTTTTAATTTAAACCGAAACGTTCGATTTAAGCAAAAAAATTTGCTTGCTCGAAATGGTCCTGCGTCTGCACCATAGCGAGATGCTCGTCGCTGCGATTCCAGGGCTTCTGGTTTTGTCGAAATCTGATATCGTATGACAAAGATATAGCAATTTAAACATTTACCCAATTTTATAAATATAAATTTTACAATTTCTTTTTATTTTTTTTAACCTAAATCGAATCAGGGCCGCTCGTTTCAATCTGATGTAATCTCGGCCGCGTGAAGGCCCTTCTTCCCCAACGTTCAAAATCGTGAACGAAACCCAAACAGCCGCCTACAATCACGAATTGCCGAGCCACCCTCTATCACCTCAACGTCGATCAGAAGCCACCTATCAACGCGCCTACGCGAGCTCAACCCCCAGCTGTGACGACAGCAAGCTCGGTCGAGCTAGTGCCAGAAAAACGCATGCGAACAAGCCACGAACGCGGCCATCCCGTGCCTCCAAATGATGATGATAACCCATCATCGCCGTATAGAATTCAAGCCCTCGCAAATCTCTATAATTTGTTAGTTGGAATGTTTTGCTAAATGTTTATGGATCAAGAGAGATTAAGGAATGAAATTTGATGATTTCTGGTCGTTGATAACAAGGGTGGCGGCTGAGACTTCAAAACCCTAGGATTGTCTTTGCTTTGCAAAAGTGAAGATAACATGTCCTTTTATAGAAAATTGCCCAATTTACTATTCATCCGGAAATTTCCGAACTCGAAATTGAGCGTGCCGGCTGACGTTTCTAAGGTTTACCCCGCGTTCCGAACGCAATGGAATGTGTTTCGGGAGCTAATTCGGTCATCTGTGCGAGTTACGGAATTAAACGATCAATTTAAATTAAACCGATTTAAATCGATTTCGAGGCGTTTTGGTTTGCCCCGGACAAATGGTAAATCCAAAAATTACGAAATTTGAAATCTTACAATAATATCACATTACGGATCCGATGAAATTGGTTTCGTCGAAATCCGAGACTTTTTAAAAAATGACTATTTTAACTCGACGATTTAAAATTAAAACGATATCGATGCGTTTCGAGCTACTACGGTCAAACGACAACTCCGATTGATACGAAAATTGAAATCCGATAATAACTAACTATTACGGATTCAATGGAACTGGTTTCGTCCAATTCTGAGACTGTTCAAAAATTGGCTATTTTACAGTCGATAATTAAATATTAAAATATTCAATTTTCATAATTTAACTTTAAATTCAATTTTAAAAGTTCTATAACCTTTCTATAACTCCATTATGATTAAATAAAATTTTCCAAATCAATTTCAATCATATTAAACTCGATTTTCAATTATCTCTGGAATTTCAATCATTAAATTATCGATTCAATTGACCAAATTAAATCCAATATCCTTTAAATAAATTATTCGACTTATTAAATTCATTTATTAATATTTAAAATCAATTAAATATTCGAATTTTAATTATCAAAAATTCTGGGTCGTTACAGCCGAGCTGAGTTTTCTTCAGATAAGTGTTTATTTCTCGATTCAATGAAAAACTGCAACTATTTGAAGACGAATCAATCTTTTTTACAAAAATATCAATTGCTGTTGATTTTTTATGGATTGTTGATGTTGTATCGATGTTTAAATTCATTAATGATAATGAGAAATGATTGCAGTTTAATGTTTGAAGTTATGTGCATAAAAACTGCAAATATTACAATTTTTCCAGTTTTTTCTGCAATTATTCTCAATATTTGTAGAAAACTCTACAGATATTGAGAATACGTGCATAAAATACTACAAATATTGTCAATATTTGTAGTAAAACATCAAATTATACAAATAAAAATGTAAAAGTTTTTTCAGCAAATAATTGCACATTTTTATGCAAAGATTCTGAATGCTTGTAGTTATTGCTGCAATTATTCTTAATAATTTCAGAAAACTTTGCAAATATTGAGAATTTTTTTTTTCTCAAATATTGCAAACATGATCAATATTTGGAGTAAAAAATGTAATAATATATGCAAATATTCTTAATTATAATGAGAAACAATCTACAAGAGTTTTCCATCAAATATACAATCTTTGCATTTTTCTCCAAATATTGAGTATAATTGCTGAAAATTCTGCAATTATTCTCAATATGTGCCAAAATTGATGCAAATATTGAGTCTTTTTGTAGAAAATACATCAAATATTGTTACTATCAACAACAAGAAATGTAATACCGATAAGCATCATTGTCCTAGTGGTTAAGTGATTTGACTTTGGTGCGAGAGACCATAAGTTTGAAACTTGCGTAGCGTGATTCAAACATTTATTGACACATGATTTGTGGTTTGTTGTCCCAATGACATGTTGTATCTAAGTACCATTTCAAAAAAAAAAGAAATGTAATACCCAAATATACATAATATTTGAATTTTTAGTTTAGTAAAGAAGACTATATTTACCTTTTTATGCAATTATTCATAATAATTGCAGATATGTATGCGATTATTATGAATAGTTGCATGTATATATGCAATTCTTGTGAATATTTGAATTATTTTGAATAATTGCAGAAGTGTATGCAAATATTGCGAATAACAACAGAAAATACATCAACTAATGTTTGTTCTTATAGTAAAAATTGTAGTAACCTAGAATAACATTGGTATAGTTTTTTCCTGCAAATATTTTTAATAGTTGCTGTAAAATCAGCAATTTTTAAGATTATTTGCAAACATTGATGCAAATTTTCATAATAATTGCAAAAATGTCAACAAATATTGGGAATATTTGCATATAAATATGCATTTATTTAGAAATTTTCCTTTGCAATTATTCACTTAAAATTTAGCAAATATTCATAATATATACTTGCTGAAAAATCAGCAATTATTCCCTTAAAATCATTTGTATTCATCTTTGTATGCAATTATTCAAAATAATTACAGAGATGTATGCAATTATTATGTATAATTGCATGTATGTCTGCAATTCTTTTGAATAATTTGCATATATATCTGAAAAATCTACAATTATTCTCAATAATTGCAGAAGTTGTTGCAAATATCGTGAATAACAATAAAAAATAGGGGCATATCACCAAAAGGACAAACTTTGCAGTCCAATTAATTTCTAGGACACGCATTTGAAATAATTACTTTCAAGGCCAAAACCAGCAGAATAATTACTTTCAAGGCCAAAGCCACCAGAATAATTACTTTCAAGGACAAAGCCAGCTGTCCAATTACTTTCAAGGACATAATTTCATAGGTTTTTAGGCCCTAGAAACTAATTATTTTGCATATTGTCCTTAAAAGTAATTATTTTAGTTGTGTGTCCTAGAAATTAATTTCACTTGCTAAAGAGGCCATTGTGGCTAATTCCCACTATTAAATAACTGCTGAAAATCTGCAATTTCTAAAAATATTTGCAGACATTGGTGCAAATATTCATGATAATTGCAGAAAAGTCAGCAAATATTAGAAATTTTTGCATATAAATATGCATTTCTGTAGGAATTTTTCTCTACAATTATTAATTTCAAATTCAGCAAATATTCATAATATTTGCAGCTCCAACATATATTATTGCATTATGAAGATGAATTTTATCTTCATAATTAAGAATACATGCATAAAAACTGCATTTATTGAGAATACTTGCAAATATGTGTATTAAAAACTGCAATTATTGAGAATACATGCATAAAAATATGTAAATATTCCAATATTTGCAATTTTCTGCAAGTATGCTCAATATTTGCAGATTTTTCTGCAAATATTGAGAATACTTGCATAAAAAACTTCAAATATTGTCGATTTTTGCATTAAAAAATCTAATGCAAATATTATGAATATTTTACCTTTTTCTGCAAATATTATGAATAATTGCAGTTATGGCTACAATTATTCTTAATAATGACAGAAAAATCTGCAAAATTTGAGAATATTTGTTTATAGTACTGCAAATATGTTCAGTATTTTTGCAAAAAAATATAATAATATATGTTGAAGCTGCAAGAGCTTTTTAGTAAGTATTCATAATTTTTACTTTCTTATGCCATTATTATGAATACTTGCGGATATTGCTGCAATTATTCTGAATAATTGCAGAAAAATTAGCAAATATTGTGAATTTTTGCTTACAATACTGCAAATACGTACAATTTTTGCAGTAAAACATGTAATAATATATGTTGGAGCTGTAAGAGTGTTTTATCAATTAATCAAAATTTTTACTGCAAATTTTCTGTGTATTTGCAACTAAAATTGCAAATATTAAGAATATTTGCAGAAAGCAGCAAATATTATTAATATTTGCAATTTTAGCTGCAAATATTTAAAATTGTTGCCGATATATTATAAATTTTTAATTTTGTGAAGAATGAATTCGTATTCTTACAAATTATTGTTTTCTTTTGCTATTTTTATTGTTTGATTTTGGTGTTCTAATTGATTATACTTTCCATTATTTGATTCCAGATTCTTTTCGATTAATTAAAATGAGTAATTGGTTTCATTTTCCTTCTAAATCATTTTTGTAGTCACCTTGATTTCAGTCGAATCACTAGATTATGATTCGATTTTGTTTATTGATTTCATTTTCGCAGGAACGATTAAGCAGAGAGAGAAATTACAACGAAAGGGTATTTTGGGTACTTTTGTCTTTTAGATGGTTGAATTTTAAAAACAGGGACTGAAAACTCATTAAACAAGGAGGGATGTTTTGTATATTTGAAAAGTTACTATTAATGTATGCCAATCATAACCCAACAAAAAATATGTCACTATTTATTAATGTTTAAAAATATGACGTTTGACGGAATAAACCTTAATTGAAAAGTTAGGCGGGTCAAAAATTTCGTTCCTTCTTACTTCTTATTAAACCCATCTTTTCTCTTCATTCTCCTTTCCAAAACCCTAATTCCGTCGTTTCTCCATCAATACAACTTGAAAATCTGCCATCTCACTTGAAGTTTCTATGGCCAACCGCGTTACAGGTAAAGTTTTTTCTATTTCAGAATTTTGCTCGATTTTGTTCTTCTTATCTTTAAAACTCTAATTTGCCTCATTTTTTTACGGTCCTTTTATTATCGTGTATACGGTTAATCCTGATGAATGGAAGAAATCCAACGGCAACCCCATCCTCATGCCACCTCTCGGAGTTGGCCTCTAAGACTTCAGTGACCCATTTGGTAAACGAGTCTGATTCCACTTAGCACATGCTTATCGGGTCTAAGGACAAGAACCATTACGGCACTGTACTCATCTACACTACCAAGGACTTCAATACCTGTATTCTTCTTCTGGAGATTTTGCATAAGACCAAGAACGGTGTGGGCATGCTCGAGTTTGTGGATCTGTGACGACCGAGAACCTATCGGGAATGGGCTTGAAATGAAGGTCGGATCCGGAAAGGGGATCAAGCATGTGTTTAAGGCGAGCATGGACGATGAGAGGCATGATTATTATGCGATTGGTACTCTTGATTTGGAATCGTTTAGCTGGGTTGTGGATGATGATACTATTGACGTTGGTGTTGGGTTGAGGTATGATTATGGGAAGTTTTATTCATCGAAGACGTTTTATGATCAGGAGAAGAAGAGGAGAATCTTATGGGGTTATGTTGGGGAGGTTGATAGTAAAGTTGATGATATTCTTAAGGGATATGCTTCGATTCAAAACATTGCTAGAACTATATTGTTTGATGCGAAGACAAGAAGCAACCTTTTGGTGTGGTTGGTAGAGGAGCTGGATGCACTTAGAACTTCAGGCAAAGAATTTAATGGAGTTATTGTCGAATCAGGGTCCACTTACCATCTTGATGATGGCACTGCAACTCAGATACAGTTTTTGAGTACAGTCTTATATCTACAAAAAATCTTCATAGCTGTGGTTATGCATATTACAAATACAAGCAAATAAACACGGAGCTAACAAAATAAAATTGTAATTGTAACAGGAGGCATTACCGTACTGTGCAAGAATAGAATACACAATGCTCACTGTAGGCTGATGTATAAGAAGAGCTACTAGACTAAAATGGCTAACGATGCTTGGAACTGAAGGCATTAGATAGCCGCATCGGTGAAAACAATTAAGAACACATTATATTGCTGTAATTGAAGAGTTGAAGATAGTTGAGCATCGTTGAACAGGTATGCAAATGAAGACATTTCCTTAATTGGTTTATACAAGAATTTTTCATAGTTGTCAATCTAATTCAAAGCATAAATTTTCACTTAACATATGCACAACCATCCCAATCTAATTAGAGGCTCTAAGGACAATTAATTGTGGAGCATGCTAAAATTTATAAATTCATTTCTTATCATTCTATCCTCTCCTTTTTATTCAAGTTTTAAATGGGTAATACTAGGTGATTAGCTATAGTATATAATTAATATAACAGTACGACGTTGGATATTTTTTAAAGAAAAATATATATTATGATCGAGTTTGAATATTAAAAGAATTAGCTAATAGGTAAATTTTGTTTATTTATTCTTATTAGATGCAATATCTTTTCTAAACTTTTTTCAATCAAATAAGACTTTCAAACAACAAAAGAATGCAAACCTAAAAATAGAAATTCCAATAGCACAAGATTTTTAGTATACAGAAATAAGGACTAGTCATATTTGGTTAGACAAAAATAAATGATCAAATCATTTTTTTAATATTTGGAATTTTAGTTACATTGGTTTACAAAATAATTTTATTTGACTATCAAATTAAATAAATTAATCGTACGTCTTTTTTATCAAATTAGCCAATAGTTGTTATGGTGTTTGACATGTCATTGTACATCATGTGTAATGTGCATCATTATAACCTTAATTCATTTTATTACTAGGCACATGTTTCTTGCTATAGCAAAGTGATTGAACTAAAACTTTATAAATTACTGTTAAACATAAGCTTGATTTCTTTTAAACAGTTCCTAACTCTCTCCCACTATATATATATATATGTGTGTGTGTGTGTGTATATATATATATAATTCTTTGTTATTTCTTGGTCCTTCAGTATTTGTAATATCAACATTAGCTATTTATAAAAGCAACTGAATTTGAGTTAGTTGAGTTTTTGATGGAAATTTCTGTTGATTTTGATGCTCTTGAATGTTTTTTCTTGTCCATTGATGATGTGTGAACTTTAGTCTGATCCAATGCTAAGGTACTATACTTGTTACTTTTAGGTGTAGTCAATTTTAGTCCACCATCTTGTCTTGTGGATGAGCCTGGGTTTACAACAAAAGTGGCCTATATTTCTGGAGAGGCATGCATAGAAATTTTAGCTGATTCAGCTTTTTGGCTTTCTAAAGTAGCTTCTAATTGCATAGAATTTTCTATTTTACCTGGCTAGAGCTCTGGGTTGATTTGGTTGCTGAATCAAATTGACATCCGAGGTCATCTTACTATAATCCTCTTTTATAAATAATCATTTCCCGCTGATTTTACAATTTCCTCCTATTTACTGTTGGTTTCTACCTTTCTGCATGTATCTACAGACTTGCAATTCTCATCCAGTTTTATGGTATTACTGGATTGTTTGAGTAATTAACACTCATGTTTCTCCATTTTGACATCCTTTCCTGCTACTTTTGTCCACTTTCTTGTTACTTTTTTTGTACACTCATGTTTTACATATTCGTTATCGTTTTCTTTTGAATTAAGCTAAAACTATCAACATGAATAATTGTTATGAAAATATGCTTTACGGTAGATCGGTTCGCAGCGGAGTTCGAAAAATCATATACTAGTTGACAAATCATGTACTAGTTGACAAATCGTGCAATATATCTTAGAAACAAGTGTGCACCCTTGAGAGGTAGAAATATGAAAGAACTACAAGAGATCACAACAAATCACCCATAGAACATAATGACAACCTCCGCAGACGAAGGTCGGCTCTTAAACATGTCACTCAAACTAATCAATGCATGGAGTATGGTTGCAAAAACATAAGTGTATATGAACTTGTAGTCATTTTTTTTACTTTTATACATGTTATCCTTGTTATTATTTGTAAGATCTGTTTATTTGTTTTTATTGAATATTTTAGTAGATGTGTAATGCAAGAATAGTTTATACCATTGAATTAAGGAAAATATGTTATTTTTAATAAACATAAATGATTTTGACTGTTATTAGTATAATGTTAGTTTCAAATATATTAAATCTACAGGTGTCACTGCATAAGTGCTTTTTCTTTTTGCAATTTGTTTAACAACGGACATAAACAGTTGTAAATAACTTATTACAACATGGATTATTAGTTGTAAAAGGCCTACTACAAACGGCAAAACCAGCTGTAGAAGACTTTATTACAACGGGCATTTGAAATGGGCAAACCAAGTTGTAAAAAAACCCTGATCCTATTACATCTTTGCATATTAAGATCAGAGGCTAATAATTGCAATAGGCTTAATGCAACTAGCATTGCCAGTTGCGAAATAGGTATTTTGTTGTAGTGAATGTATTTGCATTACAATAAAAATATATATATTTTATATTTTCAATTTTAAATATATATTATTTGAAATAGGATATATATATTTAAAATAGGCAAAAATTGTTTAAATAAAAGATATTTTGACTAAATCTTAATTTAAATAAAGATATTTAATTTTTTTTACTTACTCAATTAAATGATTTAAAATTTAAATTTATGATTAATTTTTAAATCATGTTATATGTAACTTAATTTTATACTTATATATATATATTTATTTAATGGGTAAAATCTTTATTAGGCTTAACCAGCCTAGAAAAGTGCTCGACCCAATTAGCATCATTCGTATTATTACAACAACAATATAAAACATCACTTTATAATACATAACATTCACTCTGGACTCAAATTTTCCAGATCTAATTCTTCTTCTGTGTAACGTTTCCTCTTCCTCTCCCTTCAGGGCTAAGTCGTGGCGACCAATAGGATGTACCTAGAATTTCTTCCTCTTCCAGCTACAGATTCGCAACTTCTAATAATGCCCTTGTTAGTTCTGAATCTTTGGTAAGTATTTTGTTGCTTATTCTCTCTGAAACTAGTTTCATGTCTATTATTGCGAGTTTATTGACTTCTTTCGAACCATTCTTCACTTCCTGAAATATTTTGTGATTTCTCTCCTTCCAAATTGCTCCAAATAGCCACTGCCAAAGCAATACAACTCACACTGGCTTCCAAGTTTTCACCTTTCCTACCATCGACCAGGTAATCTATTACTTCTTGAAGTTTGAACTCCGTATCTGATAGTCTTGTAGTTAGTTTACATTTTTCCCACACTTTTAGCAAGTTCGCACTCAAAAAATAAATGTTTCTGTGTTTCATTCTCTTTTTCACATAAGGCACAAATCTTTTCCTATATGATTCTCCAACTTGACTGTTATCTCTTATTGGCAGTCAACCCATGATTGCTTTGTATGTTTTTAAAGTCATTTCTTTGGATTGTTGACTTTATCCCATATGTTTTTACTCCATTTCTTGCATTGATTTTTGCTCCAAAGTGCCTCCCATACTGATTTTTTTATAAAGTCCCCTTTTATAGGCTTTCGGTCTTATGTCATTTTCTCTCCCAAAAATAAAGGCATGCATTCTGTTTGCTATTTTGATCACTTCTGACAAGTATAGCTTCACAATTCCATGTGCTATCTTGGATCAACTCTTCTACTTTTTTATTTGGGCATCCATAAGAAGAAAATATATCCCAACTTAAGCTATCAATTAATGCTTTTCTACCAATGCAAGGATCTTTTCAAAAAACCATCTCTTTTCCTTATGCTCTCTTTAGAATAGGAAGCAGCCAATTTTCCCTTTATGTTCATGATAGTCTTTGTAACACCCCTTAAAATCAACTATAGGTCGATAAATTGAAAATTTGAACCAAATAAGATAAGGGTAAAAATGGAAATTCTGTAAATGTTGTAATTTGACCATGAAAGTTTTACAGTTGCATTTGTGGCGAAATTCTGATCAATTTTCATGTATAATAAATAGAGCTCGAACGAAGAAGTTACGAGTGTTTGAAGATTTTAGATTTAAAATAATTTACTTCAAATTCAAATTTAAATAAATAAATAAATTTGAATTTTAAATTTCAAAAAGTTAACTGAGATTAGACTTGGGGTTAAATAATGTTAAAGTTAACAATTAATGTTAAAATTAATTAAGAAATGAAATTAATTAAGAAACGACAAATAAAATAAATGCTCCAAAATAAGAGGGAGCGGTCGACCATGCGACCCAACCGGTGCACACGGGGTGGTTGATCGCTACCCAGGGGTGGCGACTAGGGTTTTGAGGTGATGAATAAACCAAAATTTTCTATTTTTAACCTACTTTCATCCTACAGTTCCGATGCATTTCAACCTCTATAAATAAGACACTAAACCTTTCACTTTTATTCACAAATATTTTGAAAGCATCAACGAAGCTCCGCCAGTTCATTTTTTCTTTAATTTAGAAAACTCCAATAGAGTTTTAACTAAGAAATCCTATATACCTATCTTTGTTTATTATTCAATATCTAATCTTCTTCCCTTCCAATCTTTTTGAATCTAATATACACACACACACACACACACAAATCCCTTGTTGTATATATCAATAAGAAGAGATCCTAAGGAGATTATAACAGGCATTTCAAATCCAAAGAGAAGAAAAGCTAAGGACTAATTGTGAGTGTAAATCTTAGCATTTTTATTTCAGTGATTGATTAATATATTATGGATTTGAATATGCCTTAGGGGTATTGGGTTTAGGAAAATAAAACATCCAAAAACTCCCATAATTGGGAATGTCAATTCTTGTTGGAATTCTTAATAGTTTACTTCAAATTGTGGGAATATGTACTTTTTGCAGTTTTGGCGATTTCAATTTCTATTCCACTCCTTAATTCCAATTTGATTATGAAGTTTTAGTTAAGGAATATGGCGTAAAGAATGAACTTATTTGTAGTTTGCACTGTTTATTCCATATAAGAATGAAAGAGATATTGCATTGTTTAATTCATTATAAAAGAGCGTTTGAATGGAAGCTGAAACTGGAATTGCAATTTCTATTTCTGAGATTATTCCATTTATTGATGTGATAGATTGAGTTGAAATTTCTATAATGTACAAGTCTATTTATTGCAATTTTTGGATATGAATATTATATCCTTTGTTAAGGATACTGAAATCCCTTGTTATGGATATAGAAAATATGACACCATTGATAATATGGTACAATTGACAATATGGAAAAAGGACTTGTATTATTATTGTTAGAAAGGAATTGACCTTTGAACGTTAGTTAGGGCGTAATCTCTACACACATAAAAAATAAGAAGTGCGTATTTATCTATATATTAATTATCGTAAATAGCGTACAATTATAACATATGATTGCATAGTCAGTTAGATAATAATTATCATTAAATACCCCTTAGGAAAGTAATTGAATTATTAAGGCAAAATAAGAAGGAATCCTTATACAGCCTAATTAATGGACACAATGAGGTGTATGATAATACGTTAAGAGTATTGTAAAATATAATTAAGTCATAAGTGGTGCGAGGTTGGTCAGAAGATGCACGGAAGTCTGCCCAACTAATTTGGTTACCAGCAGTGTGACTTTGGGATGGATGTGAGACAATATCTATGATAAATATCTATGATGACTCAAGGTGAGTCCCAATTCTGTAGGGTAAATCTACCCAGTTAATCTGACTACCAGTACCTACAAATAGTCGGGGTAATGTAAGACGTCATCGTGGGTACATGCCATAAGATAAAGGACCTATTTTAGGGTTCTGGAGGTAACAAGTGGTTGTTTGAGGGCTCGCCTTCTTCCCTAAATGAAGTATTAAATGGTTAGGATTGAGTTTAGGCACGTTTAAGGATATATCGGAAAAGTTCGCTTTAATAGAAAGTATTAAATGTTCGAAGAGATTTTCGTACAATGTCAGCTAGATAGATACCTATGTGGAGTCCGTCTTGGAAAAGGTATTAAAAGATGAGGGGCCTACCTCAATTGAGATGTTAAATGGTCAAAGTCTGCCTATTTTCCACTAAAATGTATTAAGTGGCTTAGTTTCTATCTCTCACATTGTTAGACATTTATGACATTATTTATGGGTTATGGGATTGAGAAACCTGCTTTGGAAATGTAAGGTATTAAGTAGTTGTTTGAGGGCTCATCTCCTTTCCTTGTATGAAATACTAATGGTTTCAAAATATGTAAGACATATTCCTTCTTTGAAATATACTGCCCAAGTACTAAATAGTAAGGCTCGAAGTTTTTATTCACCAGACCTGGTTGCATGTAGATGCATCGTTTGGTATCAGAGCCCAGATTACCCAATCAATGAGGAAAATATATATATGAGTGGCACACTTGTTATTTCTGAAAATGTTTTTTAAAAGGTTTATTACACACACACACTTATTTTGAATATATGCCCAACTCTATAAATTCTGACCACAAAAGTAGTTGCGACCATATTCTGAATGACGGGCGAAGGAACTATGGGTTAGAAAGGATAAATAGAGTTTAATTTATAGTCCTACTCCGATTACCTATGGAGTGTAGATCGTATCGTAAGAAGTGGACTAAGAAGAGCATGACCATAACATGTGAAAGCACTCCAGAAGCTGAATAGTACCTGACTCCTTTGTTCGATCTAAATTTCCTTTTAATTGTGGACTCTATTAAGCATATTAAATAATAGGGATAGAAAATGTAGAAGAAAAGGTTGTAACTCAAAAAATTTAATAGACAATGAATGTGTAATAAGTGGAGAGTTACAAGAAACTAAATAGGTTGAGACCATTAAGGTAATTATGGAAAGATAAGGAAGAAGTTAAATATGTAAAATTTGAATAAGCAAGTAAATGTCTTTAGGAAACGTCCGTTAAAATAACAACCATTTAATAGAGATAAAATGATATTTATGGAGGTAATGAATAAAATATTAAGTATTAATTAAATAGTATAAGGTAGAATATTGGTAAAATTTGAAAGTGAGGTATAAAGAAGGAATGAAACAAGCTTATGTAAGAAGGTGTACGTTAATCATTACAAAAAGATAACCATATTTCTTTTAAGAGGATTAAGTAGGAAAGTTCAAAGGAAAGAACAACTAAAGCCAATTTTTACACCCTACCCTCTGATAAGGAATTTGATAAAAAGGTTTTTGAAAACTCCTTGACTATTTTGAAAGAGCTTTCCAAAGATTATTAAGTGAAGATCTTATGTATTATAAGATGAATTTTTTGATAGAAAGTGATTTTAGACCCTTTGGAAGTATGCTACCATTTGTAAAAAGTTTGAAAAGAGGATGATGGTGAAACATTTTAAAAATAAAGTGGTGGATGATTTTTATTTATAAATTTAATGACTTGAAAAATTGAAAAAAAAGAGATGGTTTCCGTTTGTTGACTTCTTAATTTAAAATTTATTGAATTAAAAGTTTTTAACTTTTGGACTCATTCTTCTATTTTTATATGATTTCTTCTACTTTATAAATTTGGGAGTTCTTTTCCTTTAAATTATTTGTAAGGGTGTATAAATGGAAATGACACCTGATTGGAATAGGGAAATACAAAATAAAAATGATAAGAATTTTCGACAAGATAGGTAAGAGGGACATTCCCGTATAAGGAAATACAGAGAATAATAGTGAAATTTAGGTGGTAATAGAACTGGAAATTTTAATCCAATGATAAATAATATAGGAGAGGAGTAATATGAATAAGATAGAGGTTATCTTTGTCTACTCTATTTTTCCATCGTTTAAAGTTTTAAAAAGGTATCTTTGACGATTGAATGAATTTGGATGGTAATTAATACATGAGTTGGATATTTTTGTATATAAGGAAAACATCTATGTAAAAACGAGAATTTTATATATACGTTTTTCCTAATCGAATTTAGAACGTTTTGAATAAGAATATTATTGGAATTGACAAGAAAAGGATTGCGAAAGATTTTAAGAGTTTTGAACAAAATTATAAGAAGTATTTGGTTAAATGATAGTTCATTTTGAGTAATAAAACATGTTGATGTATATTTTAAAATAATATAACTGTCTTGTAACCAAAAAAATCTTTGAAATGATAAATGTCTAGTCTGTTATTCTGGAATGATGATTGGGTTTTGAATGTTCTGGGTTAAAAATCTTATTTCAAAAGGAGTAAGTTTTTATTATAGTAAGTCATTGGAAAAGGAAGTTTTCATAGTTTCTTTTTGAAACCAAAGCAATTTCTGAATATTATGAATTAAAAGTCTAACTTTTAAAGGTCTTTAATGAAGAAAGTTTTAAAAAGTGAAATTATTTTGTTTCTTCATAGAACTAAGCAATTCTGAATTCTTGATGAAGTTTTCTAAGTTTATATTTTCAAAGAGGGAGATTTTGAATTTGGTACTTAATGTTTGTGAAATTTTAAGTTTTATAAGAAATGGTGGTAATAAATGCTGATGTAACAACCCGAGTTTTTCTAACATGAAAAACCGGACCATTTGGTTAAGAAGAAGAGGTAGAAGAAGAAGAAAAATAGAAAACAACAACAGAATCTCACATACGCAGCGGAATAAACTATAATAGGTAATAACAGATCTTTACACAAAAAGGAATCTATATCTGTTTATATATACATTATCCAAATACATCATCAGAGTACATCACATCAATATCATACAACTAGACAGTAATCATAAACTTGTCCTCACAATCTGAATACACAGCGGAATATATAACTCAAATACGGAAGTACGTATCGCCATCCAGCTCCATAGCATCATTTCCTGTAATCTATAATACTCGGTCTGACCCGAGCATCATATAAAACAATACCCGAGTCAGTCTGGAATACCAGCGTGAGAAAATCACACTCAATTGATTATTAAAGTTTCAAAAATCTTTTGAAATCAAAAGCATCTCGTAAGACCACGCCACAAATAAACATGTCGGGTTTTTACCTTACGATAGCTAAAACACTTTTTATAAAATCCTCTGATATTATAATAGTGTCTATTCACAAATACTTATTAAAATAGCTGAAATTGTTACATTATTAAATTCCAGCATACTAGCCACAACGTGGGTAATACAAACAAACTCGTACAAGGCACGTAGGGAGAATGGATTTCCAACGAATGACTAGGCACTGGGGTACCACCTGTCACAGTACGTGGCCTAGATCACAGTACCGAGGAGTACGCCCGCTCCCCTGCAACACAAAGCCGGAATCATCCCTTACTGGATAATTCCAAGTAAAATCACCCCACGGTTGGGATCAGCAACCGCACCACTAAGCCGAAATAAAAGGGACATCTAGACAGGGATGACCTTACTCTCAAGTGGGTGCTACCCACGAAGCCTTGCTGCATAACCCCTGATTTTCAGTCATTCCCGGTTGATGAGGCTCGAGGCTAAACGATACCTTTTTCAGAACACATCCCTTAGAATGCCCATCGTCCACCTGACGATGTCACGAAAGCATTCGTCCATACAAGTCCGTCCCGGGTTCGAACGGAACCGAAGGCACTATTCCTACTACATCCATTTTGGAAATATCCTCAGGATTAGTAGCGACTAGCCCTTGCACTTCATAGCTCCATCTTCGACTCCGAACACGTTACACGAAACGTACAACCGGATCGAAGTGGTATTCGAGTCTCCAGACCTAGAATCCCGGTATACGGAAACTCGATCCCGGTCTCTTCGAAACGATCAGCGCATTGGCCAATATTGATAGTCGGTTATTTAACTATCAATTAACATCCACAAGCAACCATCACACAATAAATAATTTCCCACATTATTTATTAACCTCAATTATCTTCGCAAGATATATTTCTATTTTCAAACCTCTTTTGAAAATAGTTCAAAACAGTTTCCTCTTACGGAATACATTTCCCAAATAATTATTTCCACTGAACCACCAAGTACAAAATACTTTTAATTTTAAAATAATTTAAAAACACTTTATTTTAAATATATCTTATAACATTGAAATTAAACTACTTTAATACTTTATTAAAAATATATACTTTAAATAAACCACTTTATAAATATAAACTAAATTTCTCCTTTTAAAACATAATAGCAAATCACTTTTATATAATTACTACAATAATAGATTTTTGAAAATACTTACTTTAAAAATAATAAATTTTCTAAAACATGCTTTTTAAAACATATTAAAACCTTTAACTTATATTTAAAACTACCTTGAAAAACGTACTTGGCTATCCAGAGAAATACACTTCTCATTTCCATCCTTTAAAAATAAATCAACATTTATTTTAAACCAATTCATATCCCTTTATAAATTCCCACCTTGAATTTATATTTCCAAATATCCCCTGATATTTTATTTTACTTTATAAACCCAGTTTATAAATTCCAAAATCTCTCTTCTCTTTTAAATTCCAATTTTAAACAACCAAATCAATTTCCCATTGATTTTCCCATTTACTTTACTTTGAAATAAATTTCTTATTTACTTCATTTATTTCAAATTACATTTACTCTCAGATCTTATTTCTTAATTTTGAGTTAAAACCCTTTTAACTGAAAATACCAATTAAAACTTCCAAAATTCCTTCTTTATCCCTTTATTAAATTTAATCCTTACGTTCAAAAATAATTTCTTTATTCTTTCCAATAATATCACTTTAGTTTAAAATTCATTATCCTCATGTTAATTCAAAATCCCCTTTAACCATATTTGTTCGAATTTAGAAATTGCTTTATTTCTTTTACAATTCATTATTTAAGTTATTTAAATTCACTAGAATTATTTAACTTGAATTTTACTCTTTTATTTCTTTCCAAAAATCCAATTCAATTACTTTTGATAACTCATTATACTGGGAAATTCAATCCAACTAGATTATCCAATATAAATCATCACAGGATATCAAAAATCATATCACAGAATATTTAACAAAATTAAATATTTTGAGGAATCCAGTTGGATCCCTCCAACCTGTTTCCCTGCATCCACAAACGTTAGCACAATACCAATTCCACTTCAAGGTGGAATATCGCGGTATATGGGTTTTATAAAATCATCCGCTATTATGCGGCGCATAGGGTCTCATCCACTATATAATGTGGGAATATCAACAACTCCAATATATACATATGCCAATATGTATATATTGCTATATACTACTATATATAGTATAACACATCAATCAATGCAATCATCCAATCAATTATTTAAATTTTAACCATTTAAATTCAAAATAAAAATTCAGCTGAGTGAGATTAACTCACCTTTGCTTATTAGCATCCATTCCCAATCCAGCTTGTTTCTCCACAAATTTCCACAGTTTAGACCTTGTACAACATTTGTACGGTTCATTAATATTTGAATTAGTAAATCAATTAATTTTAATTTTAACTAATAATTTAATTTAAGCAGATAATAAATTTTAAACCAATTTCCTTTTTCTTCTTTTTTTTTTTTTACCTTTCAGTAACTAAATAAAAATCTAAATAAGTCTATTAAATTAACATATCTTCATGCTACCTTATTTGAAGATAAACTAGTAGATTTATATGTATCTCTCTATTTTCCTTTGAAACTATATAATCTGATTTTTTAATATAAACTGCTCAACTCTTTTTTTTTTTTTAATCCTTGTATTTTCCCAATCCTTGTATATATATATTTCTGTCTTAACTATATATATATCTTAAAATCAAAATAGACAGTGATACATTATATTTGTATTACACCTTCCTTTACTACAAATTTAAAATTCATCTATATATATATATATATATATTTCCTATTCATTCTGTCAAAATATAGATATTGAATAAATTTTAAAGAATAATACCTAGCTGCTCAAAAAAAACTTGTCGCAGCCCCCATCTCGACCCAGTCACGCCTTGTCTAGACCATATTCTCGCGACCTCCATCGTATCTCCTTCCTCGCTAAGACGTGCTCGACGACGAACCAGTCTTTGAGCTCGATTCCATCACACTCGCCCTATCGCTCGAGCTATCAGCGACTCGATCACAAACCCTAGTTGTCGCATCGCCATCGCCCCGCGGCCTCGCGAGCACCATCGCACCCATGAACTCATCGAACCCAATCGACTCCCTGCTTTGAATGAAGATCGATTCGATGATGATGACGCGATTTCCTCCTAGAAAACGTGCGCCCGACTTCTCCCCATGATTCGAACGAGTTGATTAAGTTCGTTTGAGAAAAGAAAGGAACTCAATTGTTTCGACTGGATTTTGATTCGTCTGGGATGTTCGGTCATTTTTTTTTCTTTCGAATTGACGATTTAATTTTGAAAAGGGAAGCACGAGACCTCGAAGTATAAAATTTCACAGATATTTTGGTTTGATAGCTTCCTAGAGAAGAGAAAGGGTATGAGATTTCCCTTGGAAAAGATTTGGGCGGCTGGATGTTGGCGTGTAGAAATTTCCTAGTTACAGTGATTTGTAAAAGTTTTGATATGATTTGTTTGACTAGACACAATATACAATTATAATTTAAATTTGAATTCGGTAAAAATTCAATGCGTTTATCTATCGTTCGCTCAAACCATAACTCCAAATGTTACAAAAATTGAAATCCGATAATAATACAATATTACGGACCCAATGGAACTGGTTTCGTCAGATTCCGAGACTGTGCCTCGAAAGGCTATTTTCAAATTCAATTTAAACGATATATTTTTAAAACTGAACAAAACATCTTTAAATTAGATTCTATCACTTTTATTATCTTTCATATTATCAATATAAATTTTACAAGCCTATAAATTATTTTTAACTGGCTCAAAACTCTCGATTCAACATTTTATCCAATTTTTAATTGTCTAATTCAATAATCTATCATCCAATAAATACTGTATATTTGAAAATTAATTTAAAATTTAACCTTCGAATATTTAAAATAAATTAAATATTCCCATTTCAAATATACAAAAATTCCGGGTCGTCACATTCCTCCCCCCTTAAAAGAATTTCGTCCCCGAAATTACCAGTTAAGAGGAATGATTCAATCCCCGTTAACTATTTTCCAAATTCAAACAGTTTTAACAATACCCAAAAATCTTTTACTACTGATACACTAATCATCTTTTAACTTTCCAAACTTATTCATAAGTTCAACCCATACCACCTACTTATCCTTTCAAATTTAAATTTGAATTCAATTTTTGAATTATCAAAATTTTCCAAAATTTTTCTAACTCCCTAAATTTCCGAAAAATTTCGCCAGCGTCTCCTTTGCGCGGCTAGCTCGGTACTACTACAAAATGGCTCTACGGCCTCCCAATCTCAAAAAGAAAACAAAAAGCCAAGTGGCTGGATCAAAAACCCAATCAAATTTCATATAGAAATTCAAATACATACCTATTTGTCGGGCCATTAAATTTTATCTTCTAAATCAAAAATCCCAATTATCCATTGCTTTTATATACCTGTATATCCTACTAAGCAATAATATTCAATCACAAATCCAAAGTCATTTTATACCTTCCTTTACAAATTTCCAATATTTGTTTTACTTAAGCCCGTACGATGCACATATATCATTCGTACGCAATATCACATTCGATCGCTCAATCGATCACACAATTTCACTTCCGAACTAGTATTGTCCACCCGACTTCCTAGTGCGGACTCAGATTTGGTTTCTTGATCAGAAACCGTCATTCTCCTTGCATAGCCACAAACTATGATAGAGAATATCCAGAATCAATCAACAACCCATATCCAGGCTCGCCGTCGAAAATCGAGTGAAAAATTCCAACTCGGATCGATATATCTATCTCGAAATTCTGTGTTCGACATCTGGATAAAATAGCTATGCGAATAAAATAATATACGTACATCTTACGTATAAATTCCAATTGATTATCAGTTATATCAATTCTCCTTTATTCACATTCCTTTTTGATTGTTATCCCTTTATTCACAACTATCCCATTTCACAACTTCAGTTTGATTACATTCACTTATCCACAATTTTCTCATTTCACAATTTCAAATTTTAATCGTCATTCACTTATTCATCTAGAATAATTTTCCTCAATACCAAATTACTTAAGAATCTCACCCTACTTCTTAAGTTCAATATAAATATTTTACATATTGCTTACACTTATTTTCACTTCACTATTGAAGTTTATTTTCATTACTATTTACTTAGCCTTACAATTTCATTTAATCTCAAATTGGCTTCCGTTTTGAATATTGGATTAGTTTCACTTACTATTTAATTTAAATCTCAAATAACAGTTTATTTACAAACTTTACTTTCTTTAGTTCCTTTGATTTCTCTTGCTTTACATTCATATTTCAAATAGGTTTCAATCATTCAATTTCAATTCCATTTGGTTAGCAAATTTAAATTGCTTGTCGTTAGCGAAAATTTTCAAAGATTTCAAAAAAATTCTAACTCCCAAAATTTACGGAAAATTTTGGCAGAGTCTCCCTTGTACGGAGGGACTTCTGCGATATCGCAGGATGCACAAAAATATATATATACATCGGCCTCAGGCCGGAAATCACAATATATATCAATATATGCAGTTCATATCTCCTATTTTGAATTTTTGCGTAAGCGTACCTTATTTTAGCATTTTTAAAGCAAAGCGGTTATTTATTTTAGCAAATGCATAACCCGACCCAGCCAAACGGCCTCTCTGAACCTGTACTTACTCAATTCAAATATGTAAGTGACAAATATACAAGGTTGGTTATCATTTCAATTAATTTCAATAGCTAAACACATGCATTTCATAAGCAACATACACCGAACAGTTCCCAAATGCCATTTTCAAGTTTCGATACTAACTTCAATTACTTACAACCAATACTTAAACTATCCATTTCAGTTTTAAGTGATTTACTATTCACTTTTAGTTTACCATTCAATATTAAATTCATTAACCCACTAGTTTCATTCAAACCCTTTTTATTTGTTCACAGTCCATTCATTCTCCTTTGATTATCCAACAGGTTCTATTCAAAGCTATTTCATAATCCACTTAAGTTAACACTTAAGCTCATTTTCATTTAATTTGTTTATTCAAATCTTATACCCAATATTTGATTATTATTTTTATCTCTAAACCACTTTACTTGGTTTACTTGAATTCAAATTTATTTTATATCTCAAGTTTGGATTTTCCAACATACTAACAAATCATTTTTATTTTAATTCAATTCCCTACAATTTCAATTCATATTTTTCACTTATAGTCTCAAGTTGAATTTCTATTAACAACTCAAGCTTCACCTTCAAATTCTATTATTAATTTCATTTCTGAATTTTATAAGTCACAAACTCATTTACATCCATACTTCCATCTATTTAAAATAAATTTTATTCACATTTTATTTTTTTAACTCAGAATTATACATTTTATTTAGCCAATAAATATTTTTATTATTCCATACACAACTTTAAATAAGATTCCAGAGTTTTAAACAATTTTCCAAAATTTCAAAATCATTTTTGAAATCAACTATATCCAAACCCTTTTCAATTTCAAAACCAAACTCAGTTTTGCAAACAAACACCAGCCCAAAACATCCAGGTAGCAATTCCTCTTTTTGGAAACTCGAAAATGAACACCGATGATGTCGCGATCATCATCGGAATTATTTTCCAGCGACCACTGAGAGTTTAGTGCTTTTATCACCTTTAAAAACATTTCAAATATTTTTAATTTCCAAATCTCTCCATATTCGATTTCAATCCAAAAAAAATATTTCCGAAATAATGTCACCATTATATTTTCCAAAGCCCTTTGAAAACCATTTTCAAATTCAAAGGAATTTAAACTTCACAAAATCCCAAACTCGAAATCCATCTCGATTTATTTCCAAATATTTCTCTGGAATCCTATTTCAAATTTTGAATCACATTTGTATATGAAGTTTTATTTCAACTTATAAATTACATATATAATTTGTTTTCTCAAATTCCATTTGTTATATAAATTTATTCTTTAACTTTGGTTATAATTAAATTTCTTATTCAATTTCCTCCTACTGATAATAATTTATTATCATTATCTAACAACCAAACATCCAAATATAACTATAATAATTTATAAAAATTATTTCTTTCATATACAAAAATAATTTGGGTAAAATTATTTCATCTACCCATTTTAAAACAATATTGTGTCGAATTGTTCTATTCGAGTGTTTAGAAACCCCTTCGATACAGTTGTCCAGACTGTGCCGACGAAGGTTCATATGCCACTCAATAAATCAACCAACACAATATAAAACCATTTTATATTCACTAACAAATACGCGCTCATATCTATTAATACTCTCAAAATTCCCACCAGAGCCAAGGTTATCGCCAACCTAAGCTCTGATACCACTGTAACAACCCGAGTTTTTCTAACATGAAAAACCGGACCATTTGGTTAAGAAGAAGAGGTAGAAGAAGAAGAAAAATAGAAAACAACAACAGAATCTCACATACGCAGCGGAATAAACTATAATAGGTAATAACAGATCTTTACACAAAAAGAAATCTATATCTGTTTATATATACATTATCCAAATACATCATCAGAGTACATCACATCAATATCATACAACTAGACAGTAATCATAAACTTGTCCTCACAATCTGAATACACAGCGGAATATATAACTCAAATACGGAAGTACGTATCGCCATCCAGCTCCATAGCATCATTTCCTGTAATCTATAATACTCGGTCTGACCCGAGCATCATATAAAACAATACCCGAGTCAGTCTGGAATACCAGCGTGAGAAAATCACACTCAATTGATTATTAAAGTTTCAAAAATCTTTTGAAATCAAAAGCATCTCGTAAGACCACGCCACAAATAAACATGTCGGGTTTTTACCTTACGATAGCTAAAACACTTTTTATAAAATCCTCTGATATTATAATAGTGTCTATTCACAAATACTTATTAAAATAGCTGAAATTGTTACATTATTAAATTCCAGCATACTAGCCACAACGTGGGTAATACAAACAAACTCGTACAAGGCACGTAGGGAGAATGGATTTCCAACGAATGACTAGGCACTGGGGTACCACCTGTCACAGTACGTGGCCTAGATCACAGTACCGAGGAGTACGCCCGCTCCCCTGCAACACAAAGCCGGAATCATCCCTTACTGGATAATTCCAAGTAAAATCACCCCACGGTTGGGATCAGCAACCGCACCACTAAGCCGAAATAAAAGGGACATCTAGACAGGGATGACCTTACTCTCAAGTGGGTGCTACCCACGAAGCCTTGCTGCATAACCCCTGATTTTCAGTCATTCCCGGTTGATGAGGCTCGAGGCTGAACGATACCTTTTTCAGAACACATCCCTTAGAATGCCCATCGTCCACCTGACGATGTCACGAAAGCATTCGTCCATACAAGTCCGTCCCGGGTTCGAACGGAACCGAAGGCACTATTCCTACTACATCCATTTTGGAAATATCCTCAGGATTAGTAGCGACTAGCCCTTGCACTTCATAGCTCCATCTTCGACTCCGAACACGTTACACGAAACGTACAACCGGATCGAAGTGGTATTCGAGTCTCCAGACCTAGAATCCCGGTATACGGAAACTCGATCCCGGTCTCTTCGAAACGATCAGCGCATTGGCCAATATTGATAGTCGGTTATTTAACTATCAATTAACATCCACAAGCAACCATCACACAATAAATAATTTCCCACATTATTTATTAACCTCAATTATCTTCGCAAGATATATTTCTATTTTCAAACCTCTTTTGAAAATAGTTCAAAACAGTTTCCTCTTACGGAATACATTTCCCAAATAATTATTTCCACTGAACCACCAAGTACAAAATACTTTTAATTTTAAAATAATTTAAAAACACTTTATTTTAAATATATCTTATAACATTGAAATTAAACTACTTTAATACTTTATTAAAAATATATACTTTAAATAAACCACTTTATAAATATAAACTAAATTTCTCCTTTTAAAACATAATAGCAAATCACTTTTATATAATTACTACAATAATAGATTTTTGAAAATACTTACTTTAAAAATAATAAATTTTCTAAAACATGCTTTTTAAAACATATTAAAACCTTTAACTTATATTTAAAACTACCTTGAAAAACGTACTTGGCTATCCAGAGAAATACACTTCTCATTTCCATCCTTTAAAAATAAATCAACATTTATTTTAAACCAATTCATATCCCTTTATAAATTCCCACCTTGAATTTATATTTCCAAATATCCCCTGATATTTTATTTTACTTTATAAACCCAGTTTATAAATTCCAAAATCTCTCTTCTCTTTTAAATTCCAATTTTAAACAACCAAATCAATTTCCCATTGATTTTCCCATTTACTTTACTTTGAAATAAATTTCTTATTTACTTCATTTATTTCAAATTACATTTACTCTCAGATCTTATTTCTTAATTTTGAGTTAAAACCCTTTTAACTGAAAATACCAATTAAAACTTCCAAAATTCCTTCTTTATCCCTTTATTAAATTTAATCCTTACGTTCAAAAATAATTTCTTTATTCTTTCCAATAATATCACTTTAGTTTAAAATTCATTATCCTCATGTTAATTCAAAATCCCCTTTAACCATATTTGTTCGAATTTAGAAATTGCTTTATTTCTTTTACAATTCATTATTTAAGTTATTTAAATTCACTAGAATTATTTAACTTGAATTTTACTCTTTTATTTCTTTCCAAAAATCCAATTCAATTACTTTTGATAACTCATTATACTGGGAAATTCAATCCAACTAGATTATCCAATATAAATCATCACAGGATATCAAAAATCATATCACAGAATATTTAACAAAATTAAATATTTTGAGGAATCCAGTTGGATCCCTCCAACCTGTTTCCCTGCATCCACAAACGTTAGCACAATACCAATTCCACTTCAAGGTGGAATATCGCGGTATATGGGTTTTATAAAATCATCCGCTATTATGCGGCGCATAGGGTCTCATCCACTATATAATGTGGGAATATCAACAACTCCAATATATACATATGCCAATATGTATATATTGCTATATACTACTATATATAGTATAACACATCAATCAATGCAATCATCCAATCAATTATTTAAATTTTAACCATTTAAATTCAAAATAAAAATTCAGCTGAGTGAGATTAACTCACCTTTGCTTATTAGCATCCATTCCCAATCCAGCTTGTTTCTCCACAAATTTCCACAGTTTAGACCTTGTACAACATTTGTACGGTTCATTAATATTTGAATTAGTAAATCAATTAATTTTAATTTTAACTAATAATTTAATTTAAGCAGATAATAAATTTTAAACCAATTTCCTTTTTCTTCTTTTTTTTTTTTTTACCTTTCAGTAACTAAATAAAAATCTAAATAAGTCTATTAAATTAACATATCTTCATGCTACCTTATTTGAAGATAAACTAGTAGATTTATATGTATCTCTCTATTTTCCTTTGAAACTATATAATCTGATTTTTTAATATAAACTGCTCAACTTTTTTTTTTTTTTAATCCTTGTATTTTCCCAATCCTTGTATATATATATTTCTGTCTTAACTATATATATATCTTAAAATCAAAATAGACAGTGATACATTATATTTGTATTACACCTTCCTTTACTACAAATTTAAAATTCATCTATATATATATATATATATATATATTTCCTATTCATTCTGTCAAAATATAGATATTGAATAAATTTTAAAGAATAATACCTAGCTGCTCAAAAAAAACTTGTCGCAGCCCCCATCTCGACCCAGTCACGCCTTGTCTAGACCATATTCTCGCGACCTCCATCGTATCTCCTTCCTCGCTAAGACGTGCTCGACGACGAACCAGTCTTTGAGCTCGATTCCATCACACTCGCCCTATCGCTCGAGCTATCAGCGACTCGATCACAAACCCTAGTTGTCGCATCGCCATCGCCCCGCGGCCTCGCGAGCACCATCGCACCCATGAACTCATCGAACCCAATCGACTCCCTGCTTTGAATGAAGATCGATTCGATGATGATGACGCGATTTCCTCCTAGAAAACGTGCGCCCGACTTCTCCCCATGATTCGAACGAGTTGATTAAGTTCGTTTGAGAAAAGAAAGGAACTCAATTGTTTCGACTGGATTTTGATTCGTCTGGGATGTTCGGTCATTTTTTTTTCTTTCGAATTGACGATTTAATTTTGAAAAGGGAAGCACGAGACCTCGAAGTATAAAATTTCACAGATATTTTGGTTTGATAGCTTCCTAGAGAAGAGAAAGGGTATGAGATTTCCCTTGGAAAAGATTTGGGCGGCTGGATGTTGGCGTGTAGAAATTTCCTAGTTACAGTGATTTGTAAAAGTTTTGATATGATTTGTTTGACTAGACACAATATACAATTATAATTTAAATTTGAATTCGGTAAAAATTCAATGCGTTTATCTATCGTTCGCTCAAACCATAACTCCAAATGTTACAAAAATTGAAATCCGATAATAATACAATATTACGGACCCAATGGAACTGGTTTCGTCAGATTCCGAGACTGTGCCTCGAAAGGCTATTTTCAAATTCAATTTAAACGATATATTTTTAAAACTGAACAAAACATCTTTAAATTAGATTCTATCACTTTTATTATCTTTCATATTATCAATATAAATTTTACAAGCCTATAAATTATTTTTAACTGGCTCAAAACTCTCGATTCAACATTTTATCCAATTTTTAATTGTCTAATTCAATAATCTATCATCCAATAAATACTGTATATTTGAAAATTAATTTAAAATTTAACCTTCGAATATTTAAAATAAATTAAATATTCCCATTTCAAATATACAAAAATTCCGGGTCGTCACAGCTGACTTTGAACTTAATAAAATAAGTTTATTTGTACAAAAATAATCTATTTAAAATTATTTTGTATGTAGCTAAAATTATGATTTCATAAAGAATAGTGAAAACCAAATATTTATGGAGCATATAGGGATCACTACCTAGGTAGGACAAACTAAGGTTTTTAGGATGTGGATAAAATGGGAATAGAGTGTATAACCTGATTTGGAAATTTGAAACTAGTCCCACACTTCTATTTGAAGAAGTTGGTAAAGTGTAATGATACCGCATGTCTGTAATTGGGTTGTTTAGGTTGCCTTAGATAACTTAGGATGTAAATTTCTATGTACCGTGTAATTTCCATAAATTACCATATTCCAAAATATGTATAAAAGCGCGTTGTTAGAATTATTAACAAAGGATGCATCAAAAACGGAAAGAGATGTTTAGGATATGGATATCCTTTCCATTTATTCACCCTTTCTCTTTCAATAGAAGGGAAGAAATAATTCTTTATAAATTCAAAAAAAAACAATATTTTCATTTGTGGTTAATTTATGAGAGATTGTGACGGCAGTTCTTTTAAGGATAGCTCTAATAAATTGAAAATATGGAGATAAGCATTCTAGTTTAGAAACTAGTAAACACATATAACTACGCTTAACAAATAGAAATAAAAATATATTTAGAAATAGCATAACTATGACTATATGTGTATTAATTAGTAATTAATGGATTTGGATTTATGCACATTAATTATAAATTTAATGGACAATAACTTTGTAATTAATGAGAGGAAAAAAGAATTAAATGAGGACTGATAAGGGAAATTTAATATGACATTCATGGAAGAATTGAATCTGTGTAACAAATAGATTTTAAAACCTGAAGAAAGTTAAAGGATTAAATAAGGATTAATTGGGGATGGTCCAATTTTGATAGTAATGATCAGCTGTTGTGGATATATTACTTGAAGCAATGAATAGACCATATTTATTAGAAACCAAAAAGAAAAATTAGGAAAATGGGTAATAATAGAATGTCATATTAAGAAATATCCATCTTTATTTAGTAAGGAGTGTTAGGATCTCAACACCATTTATACCACTTAATAATAAATGGCAGCTTCCAGCAAAATTTTATTTGAGATTTTTTGGGTTATAATCACTAGTTGTCTCCCTTAGTTATTGAAAAAATGTGATGTGGTATGAGATATATCCCTATTTTATTCCCCCGTTTATTTTATGGGATTAAACCACTTAATAAATATATACACATTGAGAAGTAATGTAATTAAGGAAATTTTATAAGGACGCTTAACTAGCGATAAACCATAGGTAAGACCGGAAGTTAATGGGGAAATTAAGTTAGTAACCTAAAGTAAATGAATGCGTTAATCCCAAAACTTTAGGATTTTAGGAAAAATAAAATTTATTTTATAGAATGTCACCATTCAACCAAGAGATAAAATAAATTGACATGAGAGGAAAACTTTCTATTGAACTAGGATAAAAAGGGAAAGAGAGACCCTTTTATTCCCATTTGGACAATAAGACCATAATGTCTCTAATGTAGATTTATATTAAGGAGGCGGTTCGACTTAATGAAATTTCGGTTAGCATCATCAGAAATAAAGACCCTTATTTGCTAGCAAATATTGACGGAGTTTTCTAGCAGCTTTGAGAACTTCGTTAGCTTTTGGAACTTTGTTAAATCTTAGCACCGCTTACCAACTGAAGATCGACGGACAAACTGAAGTAGTAAATGAAAACTTGGAGGATTTGTTGAGAGCTTGCATCATGGACTTTGGAGGACATCAGGAGCATCACTAACCTTTAGTAGAATTCGTGTAATAGTAGTCACCAATAGACGATTGGTATTGCAGCCTTAAAGCACTTTATGAGAGGTTATACAGATCGCCAACAATTGGGACACCACCGACAAAATTCTACTCGGATTAGACTTGAATTTAGAGACCTCGAAAGGATAGAGTGGGTTAGGCAGCGTGTAAAGGTCGTAATGTTTGGAAAATCAAAAAATTTGGCACCAAGATCTATTGGGCCTTTCCCAATATTGAAAAAAAAAGAAAACTTATAATTGGCTGGAGTCCATGATGTTTTTCATGTTTTGCATTTGAGAAAATACCTTCATAGCATAACCATTGTTGTAAAGCCAAATCAATTGGGGGATATTGAGATGGAGCCAATAGCGCCCCGTGCCACTGCATGCACCGTGGAGCACGAAACCAGAAAGCTTCACAATAAAGAAATTAGGTTGGTCCCGGTACGTTGGGGAGAAAATCCAGTGGAAGGCATGAGGACTTCTTGTCCTAAGCCTTTCTCTGGTAAACTTTCCTCTCTAAAATTAGGATTTCGGTTGCATCGTAGTTGCTAGATTGCATGGTAGGAGATGATTGCTACACTTTTTCACAATTACTTTGCACTCATATAGAAATTTTATGCATGTTTAGGGTATTTGCATACATATCTGCATGACATGATCACACACTCACACTAGGATTGAGCTCATTTATAGCATGTCTATAGTACCTAATCACATTGCGCTTTAGTTGGGTAAATGATTGTATAGATAACTTGGTTGTATAACATGGATGTTATTGCGTGTTGCTCTGTTCGCCATTTGAAAAGATTTCAGGTACAAAATTCTTTTTAAGGGGAGGAGAATGTAACACCCCGTAAAATCAACATCAGTAAATAAATTAAATAAATTGAACCAAATAAGATATGGGTAAAAATGTAAATTTTGTAAAATTTTGAATCTGACCATATAAGTTTTATTATTGTGTTCGTGGTGAAATTCTGATCAATTTCCATATATAATATACTGAAAACAGAGCTCGAACAAAGAAGTTATGAGCGTTTGAAGTTTTCAAATTTAAAATAATTTAATTCGAATTCAAATTCAAATTCAGATAAATAAATAAATTGGAATTTTAAATTTCAAAAAGTTAACTGAGATTAGACTTGGGGTTAATTAACGTTAAAGTTAACAATTAATGTTAGAATTAATCAAGGAATGAAATTAATTAAGAAACGGTAAATGAAATAAATGCTCCAAAATAAGGGGGAGCAGTCCACCATGTGACTCAACCGGTCGACCGCTAATGGCCGACTGGTGCATATAGGGCGGTTGACCGCTACCCATGGGTGGCGACTAAGGTTATGAGGTGATGAATGTACCATATTTTCTATTTTTAACGTACTTTTATAGTACGGTTCTGGTGCGTTTCAACCTCTATAAATAAGACCATAGACACCTCAATTTTATTTACAAATATTTTGGAAGCATCAGCGAAGCTCTATCCGTTGATCTCTTCTTAGATTTAGAAAACTTCATTAGGGGTTCAGGTAAGAAATCTTATATACTTATCTTTGTTTATTATTTAATTTCTAATCCTCTTCTCCTCCAAACTTTATAAATCTAATACACACAAACACAAAAATCCCTTGGTATATATACATCAATAAAAGAGATCTGAAGGAGGTTATAATGCACGTTTCAAATCCAAAGAGAAGCAAGGCTAAGGACCAACTATGAGTTATCATTTTTGTTTCAATAATTGATTAGTATATTATGGATTTGAATATGTCTTAGGGATTTTAGATTTACAAAAATAAAACAAAACAAAACCCCCAAAACTCCTATAATTCGAAATGTCAATTCTTGTTGTAATTTTCAATTGTGTACATTAAATTATGGGAATACGTAGTTTTTGCAGTTTTGTTGATTTCAATTTCTATTCCACTCCTCTTCAATTCCAATTTGATTATGAAGTTTCAATTAAGAAATAGGGTGTAAAGTATGGACTTATTTGTAGTTTACACCGTTTATCCATATGAAAATAAAAGAGAAATTCCATCATTTAATTCATGGTAAAAGAGGGGTTGAATAGAAGCTGAAACCGGAATTGCAATTTCTATTTTTGAGATTATTCCATTGATTTGATTTAATATGTTGAGTTGAAAATTTTATTATGTACAAGTTTATTTATTGCAATTTTTGGATATGAATATTAAATCTTTTGTTAAGGATACTGAAATCCCTTGTTATGGATATTGGATATATAACACCATTGATAATATGGAAAAGGGATTTATATTATTGTTGTTAGAAAGGAATTGACATTTAAGCTTTAGTTAGGGCGTAATTTCTGCACACATAAAAAATAATAAGTGCGTATTTATTTATATATTAATTACCGTAAATAGCGTACAATTATAACGTACAATTGCGTAGTTAATTAGGTAATAATTGTCATTATAATCCCCCTTAGGAAGTAATTGAATTGTTAAGGAAAAATAAGAAGGAATTCTTATACAACGTAATTAATGGACATATTGAGGTGTGTGATAATATATTAAGAGTGTTGTAAAATATGACTAAGTTATAAATGGTGCGAGATCAGTCAAAAAATACAAGGAAGTCTGTGCAGCTAATCTGGCTACCAGCAGTGTAACTTTGGGGCTGATATGAGACATCAAATATGATAAGTAACTGCGATGATACGAGGTTAGTCCCAATTCTGTAGGGTAAATCTGCCTACTAGTACCTACGAATAGTCGGGCTAATGTGAGACATTACCGTAGGTATGGGTCATAAGATGAAGAACCTGCTCGGGGTTTTGGAGGTATTAAGTGGTTGTTTGAGCGCCCGCTTTTTTCCCCAAATGAAGTACTCAATGGCCGGGATTGAGTTTAGGCACGGTTATGGATATCTTAGAAAAGTCCGCTTCAATAGGAAGTATTAAGTGTCCAAAAAGATTTTCGTGTAATGTTAGCTTGATAGATACTTATGTGCAGTCCGCCTTGGGAATAGGTATTAAATGATGGAGGCCTACTTCAATTAAGGCCTTAAATGGTCAGAGTCTACTTATTTTCTAGGTATTAAGCGGCTTGATAACTATCTCTCGCACTGTTAGACATTTATGACATTGGTTATGGGATTGAAAAACCTGCTTCGGGAATGGAAGATATTAAGTGGTTGTTTGAGGGCCCGCCTCCTTTCCTTATATGAAGTACTAAATGGTTGCAAAATACGTAAGACATATTCTTATTTTAAAATATGCTGCCTAAGTACTGGAATAGTAAGGCTCGAGGTTTTTATTCATTAGACACTTGTTGTTCTGAGTCCCTCCTCATTACAACACAGGTTAGAGAAGAAGCTGATGATGCTTGAAGATGGCGAGAGTGAAGCTTGTGGCAGTCATTATCTATCTTTTCTTGTTATTTTCTATTATACCCATAGAATGTATTTTTGGCACAAAATGATGCAACGTTTGTTATTGACATTGTGTTATGTTTTGTGGCATTTGAAATGGTTTGAAATAAATGGGTACTATTATTGCTATTATATTTTGTTTCTTCTGTCGTGAGTTCTGAAAGAATATATAGATAGCTCCATATCGTTTTTCTTTTTACCAACTAGCAGCCAGCTTTGGAACATGTCTAAGTTTCGATGGGTCTTCTTTAGGTTGGAATTTAGGTCTTTTTTGGGGCGGGTTGTTACATCCTTCAGGTAGTTGTTGCACTATTATTATTAGCCATTTGCCGAAAATTATCTTTAATGTATCTTTGTCTCGTCCATCTAGCCCAAAGGCCTTTGGAATTAATATTTTCAAGCCTGCTTTAATATAAAGGCATCTGTCATAACTTTCAGCGTTCTGAGTCCTACTCCTCCTTCCTCCTTAGGCCTACTTAGATCTTCATATTTGATTTTATTTAGCCTCCCTTTCTAGATGAAATCAGCACATACCCTCTCTATCTTGTATATAGATGTATCGGGTAGCTGAAAAGTCTTCAACCAAAAATCGACTTTTGCATGTGTTACCGTATCACCAGTTCAATTCTACCAGCAAAAGATAAAAGCCTCGAGCTCCAACCTTGTAGTCTGTCCCTTATCTTTGTTATTAGTTCAACACATTCTCTATCTGTTATTTAGTTTTGTGAAAGTGGAAACCCCAAATATTTAACCGGTTGCTTACCCTCTTTTACATTTAATATGTTCAACATTTCACTCTTGTTTCTACAAAATTTATTGAAATAGCTTTTAGTTTTATGCTCATTCGAGTTTAGGCCCACTTTCTATTCCAATCTATGAAATATAGATTTGATAGCATTAGCTACTTCACACCTTGCTTTTATGCAAATGATCAGGTCATCAACATATAAGAGATGGTTCAAAGTAGACTGAAAACTATGAATTGTCTAGATCAACTTATTATGGCTAGCCAACTGCATTTAAAGGGTGAAAATTTCCATAACTATTGCAAACAGGTAAGAAGATAATGGATCTCCTTATCTTATCCCTCTGTTACTATTAATAAATCCTTTGGGGATGTCATTCACTAATAAAGAAAAGGTAATAGTGTTAATCCAATCACTAATCATATCAGTAAACTTGGTTCGAAACCCCGTACATCTTATATTGTGTAAGATAAAAAATCTGTTAATCTTGTCTTATGCTTTATGGAGGTCAACCTTTAGATCAAACTTGTCGGCACCTTTTTTTATTAAAGTTTCTAATCTATTCAAATGTGCCATTATTGAATTTTCGGATATGCATCTACTTGAGAAATGCACTATAATAATCAACTATGATGTTTGATAAGATCTTCATTATGTTGCATATTATTTTGCTCAGTATTTTGTATATGACATTACAACATGCAACATGCATGTATTCTTCAATCCTTGTTGGTTTATCATTTTTTGGAATTAAACATATAAAAGTGATTAATTTCCTTTAAAATTTTACCTATGTGAAATGATTCTTGAATAGCTGATGTTATCATACTTTTTAGCTTCCCCTAGTGTATTCTGAAGAACTTAGATCTCAGTCCATCGGATCTTGGGATAGCATCAATATAAATGGACTCCAAGGCTTCCCGAACTTCTCTTTCTAGCACTTGTTTACATTGCATCCTCCTTACTTTGGCGTTTACCATTTCCTACAGTGAATCTAGGGTAAGTCTATCTCACACTGCCCGTTATATAGCTCAGTAAAGTATTTAATTGCCTCCTCTTCAATTTTTGCAAAATTTGCAGTAGATTGCCCCTCCCGATAAAAGCATTAAAAATTATTATTATCATTTTTATGAACTGATATTTTTGTATAAAAGAATTTAGTGCAATCATCCCTTCCGTGATCCATTTTTCTTTTGCTTTCTGTTTAAGTTCAATAGCCTTTATTTTTAGTGCATCTTTGAGTTTGTTTTGTGCTTGGTAATATTGTTTCCATCGTTACATTGAGAGCTACTGTCTAAGTAGGTTTTCACATTGATTCTATAATGATTTGACATTGTCATTCTCCTTATGTCTGCATTTATTCCACTCTTTCAACCTATTTTTCATTACTTATAGCACATGCACCAACTTGAATAAAGGCATCCCACCACTTGTTCACATACATCAAAGTTAACCGTATTGTTATAACCATCATATGAGTGCCAATCATTGGCATATTCGAATGACTTCCCCTTCTTATTTTTGTCCTTTTCTCTTAAAGAAACATGAAGTGGACCGTGATCGCTTGTAGAGTTTGCTAGTATATTTACTTTGATGTATGTAAACATGGTTGTACAGTCTTAATAATTAGCACTTTATTAAGCTTACATGATATTTTCTTACATTCCTCGCTTCTCCATATATATTTCAGGCCAAGATGGGCAGGTTCATCCAATCCAGCCGCAACAACACAATTATTAAATTCAGCAAGTTGTGACACTCCTAGCATGAAACCTCCTTTTTTCTCTCCGCCTTTAAAGATGCATGGAAATCACCCATCACGAACTAGGCTCCATTAATTTTGGTTGCTAAACTTTTAATTTTCTTCCATAAGTAAGTTCTAACAGAAGCTATGTTACTTGCATATACACACGCAAAATGAATAATTAGACGTCCTATTTTAGTTTAGTGTACTGATATTTGTTGTTCATCCTTATCAACAACATCCACCTGCCATATATTCTTGCTCCACATAAGCAGTATTCAAACTGTATATATGTGTACCCAAACCATACACATATATCTTAACAAATATGTATATACTTAGGCATATATATTCCCTTGATATCTATACAAATTAATATATATGTATATATATATATAGAAGTATAATATATATGTATATACAATAGATATAATCCCATTATATATACAAGTATGAAGGCACGTCCGATGGACGTGAGTAAGGCAAATTATTATAAAATTGGTAGGGTGAGGAGACCTGTGGGAAATGTGTAATGTGGAGGAAAAATATTACCGTGCGAATTTATTTTGATGTGAAGTATGCATATTTTGTCATTTTTTTATCGCAAATTTATTGGGGGAATGAAGAAAGGAAACTACCGCAGTTCAATTAGCCGGTATCTTTCTCCGACGTGAACCGTCTTTTTTATGAATCAGCCATCAGACTGTAATCTACTTCTAAACACCCCATAGAATAGTCTTAGCATTCTTTGCTATTGGACAGACCACAGTAAACACATACACATGGATTGTGGTCTTATCAGCATTCGTACATCAGTATACGTGATGTTGGTAATTTCAACTATAATATTTAATACATTAATCTTTACAATTTTTATGTTATCCTTTATATGGTTAATGACTTTTCTGAAGTTATTACGCATACAACAGAGAACTCAGAAGATGAAATGTTAGTAAAGATATACGTTTTTAAAGGGAAATTTCCAACCATGTTGATTAAATTTTGACTAAAACTCTAGTTATTGATTCACAGTGCATGTTAAAATGCATTAAATTTCATTTTGTCTTTAGAAATATGAACGTGTTAAAAATAAATTGCTAGACAATCATAATAAGGCACTTTGTAGCTTGAGGAAATATATTAAATTGGTACATAAAATCAATAAAGGAACAAAAATGAAACACTACTACGGTGAGAAACAGATTTTAACTTAGGAAATGAGTTACTGCTTCTGGTAGGGGTGGGCACGGTCGGTTAACCGACCCGATCGGTTAATATTTTCGGTTAACCAAAAATAAATGACGGTTCGGTTAACCGTTAATCGGTTAATATGGTTAGGTCCTACCGACCGAACCGATTAATTTTAACCGCGGTTAACCGTTTTATTTGCACGGTTAACCGGTGGAATTAAATGGTTAACCGGTGAATTAGTTAACCGTTTAAATAACATCAGTTAACCGTTTTGTTAACTGGTAGTATAAAAATAGTTAACTGATTAACCAACATTTTACTCAGAATACAATGTATTTACAGTTGTGAAGAGTTGCAAATTGCAACTGCAACAGAAACATAAACAAAATCAAAGTCCTAACTTATAATGGCTCAAAATTATAGAGTTGAAAGTTGTAGGTACGCAGGTCCAACATCCAAATAACATGCGACATTACATTAATACAACTCCAAAGTCCAAATAACATAAACATAAAATATATTAGTTAGAAACCGCACTCAGCCTCCATTCAGTTCAACCATTCAGTCCAAAGGTATTGTTACTCCATGCGATCTCCATTTCTCCATGTTACTGCAGTAAGACACTATACAAAATGTAGTAGTATGTGTTAGCTGATAGTATTAAACTCTATGCTATAACGATAGGAGCTCACAAATATATAATGTAAACAATTATGAGTCTATTAAGTTAGACATTTCTCCATATTTTATTTTGGTACGAATAAAGTATTGCCAGTGATAAAATGAAAGTGAAAGTGAGAGCATCATATATTGTTGCTGGTCCTTCTGGTATGCAGCCTTAGTATAATTATTTGGTCCAGCGAAAGAAGGAATCCCAATCAGTGAACATTTTATCAGTCTTTGTTAATCACCACATTTGTCAAGCACACATGCATATGTCTACTAATAAAAAGAAGCATAGTGTGAATAAAATCCTATGTAAAAAATATCAGAACAAAAAATAATTGTTTGTTAACTATATAAATAATTAAATCTTACTTTCTAATTAAGATGGTCTTATCACCAATGGCATAGATATCCAACGATTAGAAGCAGAATACCTATTTTATAGGGAGACAAAGTTTGAGAATAGTATTTTCTATTTTTACAGCTATGTCAAATTAGATCTACACGTCGAATGGACATGAATCAGAATATATGCGAAAGGATGAACATACCAGAAGCATACATTTTTTTGGGGGCATCGCTACATCAGATCGCGGCAGCAATTACTTTGTACTTCAGATGGCTTTCAGTAGATCAGTACTCGGTGGCAATTATCTTTGTAGCAAAGTTTCTCAGTTTTTACATGACATCACTTCAGCTGCACACTGCGAAGGTAACTCCACCTCATTTCAGATTGCTAGAAACGATCCACAGTTCGCTAGCAATGCATCTCTGATCACTTGCACCATCTCATCAGTTCATTACTGCCCTCAACTCAACATTTCAATATTAGCTCACTTTCAATGTTTGTTTCTTTGAATATTATCTACACTAAGTATACCTTATAAAACTAATGTGCAATCAATTTGATCAAAATACAGGACAATAATGATTAATGCATGATTGGAAATAGAGGTATGAAATCGAAAAGTACCTTATAAAAAGTATATCTGGCCATGTCTTCAGATTGAGACATGTTAATAACTCATCACTTGATCATACTTTGCATACATCAGATTCAAGAGCTTATAAGCTTTCCATTTTTGAATCAATGGCATATACGCTCACAATTTTGTTATTCAGAGAATAACATTATGCGCTCAACTTTGTTGAACCTGCTAAGCATGCATTGTTGGTCCAAGGTTTTTTTGAACCTACTAAGCATAATTAAAGCATGGTTTTAAGTTGAGACAGTGGATAGAAGCATAATTAAATTATGAAACAACTGATTTATAAAATTTAGATGAATTATGCCTAGATGATATTGGAAGCAATGAGTGCTTTGTTAGTTTTAGGAAAAGTATATGGGAAAAGAGAATAAAAATGAATCACCTTTCTTTATTCTTCGTTCTTTACTGTTGCTAAAAAGGGAAAAAATCTACAAACATGGAAGCTTGCTGTGAATCAAAAGCATGGAAACACGTTGAAATAACCTTTCCTCTTAGTACAAAATAGAACACTATTTCCCTGCTACAAAATTTCAGTCTGAGACCACTACACAGTACAACTTACATCTTCCTCAATGTCTTCTTCAAAACATCCAGAACATACCCAAAGATATACATAATGTACTATGCTTCAGCCAACAACTTCTAATTAAAAAATTTAGTAGATATGAAGATACAGTATTGCATAGTTATTATCTATTAATTTACTTAATAAAAACAATGAAATGATGCACAAATAAGTTAATAAACTACATAAGCTAATGAACAAACCTTTTGTCATTCGAAGAGCTTGAATTACTTGATTTATTCTTCATTGTAAATAATATGTCACTCTACATTGAATGTATTCCTTTATGAACTCATTAAGATGAAGAAATGCAAAACCTTTGGGGCTCAACATCTTAAAAAAGCCTATCATTCATATTAGCTAAGACAATATTACCATCCAATTAACTGGTATCATCAATGTGCTCTGAACATGTACGTAAAACACATAAAGACACTTTAGCTATAATATATGACATAAAGTTCAGTTACGCACTATTAGTAGATAAGCAAATATATTCCACAAAATGATTAGTATAAGCTGATCGAGAGCCATCCCATATGATGGCACTAACTGAGATAGCCAAATTGCAAAAAGGTTTCTTCTAACTTTTTTTCACAGTTTTTGCAAATCTATAATGAATACCAAATGATAATCAATATGCAAACGAAACATTTAGTAGTCAATATATCTGGTGTCATATTCTACGGGTATCCACCTTTCTAACAAACTTCCAAATAAATAGGTCAATAGGTAAATCTCCAATATTCTTAGCTTTCCATGATACATTACAGAAATTATCAAAAAGGCAATCAAAGGTCACCAAAGCTAAGCATGCATTCATCATAATATCTTGCAACTAAAATTGGATGATAATCGTATAGTGTAACATAAGCATAATACATTCATTCATGCTAAAATAATTGGTTAACACTTGGCTATAATAATACCATATTCTGGATTCACTCAAGGAGAAACATATTACCAGCACAGGGTTGGTTATGGAGCTGATGACACGTAATACAGGGTATGTCATGCATAATAATGTCTCTGAAAGTAAATTTAAGAGCAAAAAATGGACGCATATCAATATCTTAGAACTAATGTATAGACATATGGTAATGAAAACTACAAAATGACATACAGATATTACTCAAACATTAATATTTATACGATTCCAACCAATAAATTATACTGAATTATACATACAAAAGTCATAAATTGAATATTTGGCCAACTGTAGACTGAATTGGTATCTATATTTACAGGAAAGGAAAATTAGATCTACACGGCCAGTGGAGGTGAGTACATGCGAACGAACAAAGAAAGTGGAGATGCGTAGTGTACCTAGTAGCGCTCCTTCAGCAACATGATCGGCATAGGTCGATGCCCAAAATTGTAGGTTGGCTGGTATAGGCGACATCGGACTCAATTTTGCTTCAGGATGGTGAAGTGCTGTGGGACTTGGACAGTATATATAGTATTTTCTGATTTTTTCGCCAGGCAATCGATCAGGAGAAATCGAATGCTATGCCGTCAGGATGGTGAAGGGCTGTGGGAACTTGGACAGAATTGGTAGTATTTTCTGATTACCTCGGCAAGCATCAGATCTGGAGAAACCGAGCCGGGGGAGGAAGAAGAGTGGATCGGAAAATGTTTGGGAGGAGTATTTGGGGAAAAGGCGGTTGAAATGTTGCGGAGAACATAATGAGGAGAAAGTGGGGAACGAGGGAAAACAGTTGATGTTGTGGGATTAGAAGTGGGGCTGGAAAATGACGCACTTGCCCTGCTGTCTTAAGTTGGACGTAGGGGGGGTTATAGTACGGGAAGGGGTTTTTGGGAATTGTAAAAAAGCTTCACCAAGATAAAGTATTTGTATTATTAGTAGAGATACACATGCTTATTTTTTACATACTGTTATTTTAGGAATTTATATATCATATGCAGAATATACATCATATGTAAATATATAGACATTTTAAAATACAATTAGATGTTATTTTAAAATGTAGATTAAATCTAATGCTTACCAATATCATAGGTCCATTAAGATTCGAGTAGGTTTTTTATTTTGAAATTTATCTATTTCACCCACTGCCAAATGGACTAGATCCAACAATGGTCAAAGCCTAATTAGTCTATGCAAATTAATTAGTCATCATTTAGGGCCAACTAAATTTATTTGTCTAATGGGTGTTTAGAATAGGAAGTTTTGGGCTTGGGTTTGGATAGTAAGTACTCCTCCCTCCCTAGCCTTGGCTTGGCCCAACGAGTGGAGTAAGTCCAAAAGGTTAGCCCAAATATAAGGTCGAGATTTATTTTGAGCCTAGGGTTAATTTGAAATTTAAGATTTAAAAATTAAAAATATATTTTTAATTTAAAATAGAAAAGGATTTTATAAATGTAAATAAAATTAAATAGTTTTGAACTTTCAAAATTGTTATGAGAATTTTTTTGAATAAATTTTTTGAAATTTTATTAAAATTATTTAACTAAAATGTTTAATTAAACATAGAATTAACTAAAAGTTTATTAATTAATATATGCGTATATATATAACATTATAAAGGTCATAGTTAAATATTTTCTTATATTGTTTAAAATAAATAAAATATTTTTTTTTGAAATTTATTGAATATTAAATCAAAATGTTCGATTAATTGATTGACTAATCAATTAATTAAATAGTAAACTAATTAATATACACACGCGCACGCCGAAGTATATATAAAACTATAAAGGTTATAATTAATCTTCTTCTTTTATAGTTTAAGATGAATAAAATAAAATTTATTAAATTTTAAATTATATTTCATTAATTAGTTGATCAAATTAAGAACTAAAATTTTATTTAATTAATAAGATACAGATAAATATTATACAAGTTAATTAAATTATAGTAGTTATAAATAATGAACTCATATGATTATAAATTCATGACCAAACTCGGCTATAGTCCAGCATTAGAAATTGTGAACCTTGACCATAACGGTGCGAAGCTCAATTGAATCTCTCCATGCACTGACAGGCGATTGAAGCCCAAAACCAAGGATCAGAATGTGCTTTTAAACCCTAGAAGCCATTTTAATTTACTATTTCCACCTTAGATTTTACTATCCCCAGATCTAGAAAACCTTAATATCTAAATCGACACTATTTCCAACCACTATTACAAGATCTGCTACCGACTAACCATTACGATAGGTCCTTCCATCGCAAGCATGGAAGCATATAGTGTAGCCTACAGTAGGTGTCAATTTTTATTTTTTTATAAGTAAATGTCCACTATGCGAAAATGAAAGATTGAGTTTAAACGTTTGTGCAAATTGAGAATTATGAACTATGATGTTGTGCAATTGAGTTTTTAACAAATAAAACCTAGTGATTTACAAACAAAGAAAGCTTGATGAATTTTCTTGCTATTGTATTTGTATAACTTAGAAATAAGGTATGCAAAGTTAGAATTTTGATGTTGTGTGACTGAGATTTTTAATAAACAAAACCTACTGTATTTGTGAAAATGAGAAGTATATTGTGCCGCCAGTAAATTTTAAGGAAAATTCCGACAATTATCAGCAGATGATGTGCAAACGAGAATTATGATGTGTTGCCATAAAGTTTTAAGAACAAATTTCAATAGTTAATAGCAATTAATGATTGATTCTTAAATGAGAAAAACATTAGGATGTTGAAGAAGCATAGCTTACGTGCTTGTATAGTTATAATGCTAATAAGAATTCTGGATATCTTGTATCTTTGGTACTATGAAATGTATACAATCATTGGGAAAATGTACAGTTTCGATGGTCCAACCGGTTGAACTAGTGGAACCTTAAACCTTGAGTCCTCACGGTTGGACTCGCAATTCAGTCTTTAAAACATTGTGTAACATCCCCTTTGTTGAGGCTCGAAGTTAAGCGCTATAGATGCTGCATTCATTTATAATATTAACTTTCGGTGACAAAATACGGTAATGTTAATGGTATCCATAATATCAGAAGCACATGAATATGAAATAAAATGACAGATTCCAAAAACAACAACTTTACTGATTACATTTCAAAAACATGTTTCATATTTCATTACATAATCCTGAACGTTTCCTAGGTTTTGATCAAATATAATTATTACAAAATACGCCAAGAGCGAGATATGTAGATGCCCCTTTGGATGATCAGAGTAATAAATAGACAAAAACTATTTTAATACATCACATCGGAAATAGAAATAAAAATGACAACTCCTAAATAGCTATTCATACCTCCTGCACGTCTTCAGAAGCTTTATTCGTCCACATACTAAAACCTGTAAATCCTCAACTCTCAGCCTACTCAAATCATATTTTGAGCACCCGAGAGTTTAAGGGGAAAACATAAACTTTGAGTCAGACATAAAACCTGGTGTGAATAATACTATACATCTCGATTTACTAATATTATGTGAGACCACGCCGCTTAGCGGAATGGGTTTCCCCTCACTAATATCCCCTTTTAAAACATACCTTTTGCAAATCAAAATCCTACAACCAAACTGGTTAAAGCAATAAAAATAATATCCTGTATGCGTCCAAATCAGGTAGTAAATGGACTATCTGTCCTTGAACAATATAGTTTTGTTTGGCTAACTACTAACCTTTGGCTGACTCGGGCGTACCAGACATAATAAATAATCTAACTTCTGATAGACACACTTCTGGACGGTCTGTCCATAACTTACTTCTCCTTGGGTCAACTGATCCTAATGGTTTTGCGAGCTTACCAATAACCCGTCTTTACTCTGTATATTCCTTTCTATGTGTAACATCATTTTAGTCTTACCTGTGACAAAGCCCTCACTGAAATTTTGGACTTATATTAGCTAGGAGCTACTAGCTAAAGTATAGGGCGCGAGCCCATACCGGTCTCATCTGGTATTCTAATATCCGAGTCATTCACTTAGGGTCAACTACTCCCATCAAATTTTCCTTGAAAGCCTTGTTAAATTGATTTAACCCTTTAAATCTACTTAAACAAGGAAAATATACTCTATGCTTTACTCAAATCACTTTACCATGTTATGTATACTTTACACAAAACGTTGTTGATGAAAACATTCAAAACCTTTGTTTAAACCTTTAAACAATCTCTTTCGAAACCTTTGAAAGTACCCCTTTCGAAACCATTGAAAGTACCCCTTTCGATACAAATAAACTACTTTACTTTATAACCTTGGGCCGAAATGCCAAACATACCTTTCGAAACCATTTACAATAGTCCTTTCGAAAACATTGAAAACATCTCTTTCGAAGCTTTATAAAACCTTAGACATCCTCTTTTCAAAACACTGTAAACATGCCTTTCGAAAACATTGGAAACCCTCCTTTTAAATTTTAGGTAATCTTATGAAAACATTGGGGAGTCACCCCTTCGAAACCTTTATTATCTACCTTTCAAGCATTAAGTCCTTTACATAAATCAAACCTTTCGAAAGCATTTGGATTCAAGTGAAAACATGTGGAACAATCTTTCGAAACCATTTAAAACCATTCCTTTCGAAATCTTTGGGTTTAACTTTCAAAATCTCAAAAGGGTCTTATAAGAACTAAGTCGAAAGCAACTCTTTCGAAAGAAATTTCCTAAGTAAAAAAAGTGGATGGTGTCGAAACCAACACCTTCGAAAGAATTGGAGAAGCGACTTAGGGTTTGAAGCGAAAGAACCCTTTCGAAGGCATTGCTTCGAAAGGTAGGATGTAGCGGCAGGGTTTTCGACCCCTTCGAAAGCATTTTCTTAAAACAAATGTGGCAACCTCTTTAGAAATCTCTTTTTTTTAAAACACTTGACCAAGTTGAAAGCTATCTCTTTCGAAAGCATTCTTTTCGAAAGCAAAGCAAGTGGCATTTCCTTTTAAAAGCAAAACAAGGTCTCGACCCCTTCAAAAGCCCTGTTTCGACTCTATACCTTTCGTCTATCTCCAATCCACTACGTACCAAGTCCTTGATACCATGTGTATTGGTTTCGACTAAGGTAGAGATGGAAGTATATGGTCGAAAGGTGGCTGCCGATTGTGGTGAAATGGAAAAACCCTTCTAAAACTGAATTTTAACTTTAAAAAGCAATTTCTTTTCAACTAACCTACTTTGTTTGTCAACATATGATTGATTGCCAATACTTTTCCAAAATCTTTTCTAACAAATGCTGCCAAATTTCAGTGATTAATAATTTAAAGTATTTACAAATTGCCCTTCTCCTTTTATAAACATATGAAACATTTAAGTCCCATACCTTAAATAATTTTATATACTTATTAAAACTCTTAAGAAAATTCTCCAAAAATTTGCATAAATTAATTTTAATATGTTTTCCAACATATATAAATTTCTGACCCAAAGCCAATATAAAATAATCGTAATTAATTTTAAACCCAATTAACCATTTTTTTCATTAGAAAATTCATACTAAATCCGCATTAATTCAGAAAATTATGAAACTTGGAACCCAACCCTAAAATAATATTTCTGACCTTATATCAAAATCGCAAGGTATTTGGATGTCATTTAATTGGTTTTTCGAGTTAAAACTTAACATAAAATCTATATAAAGTAGCATAAATTATCAACAAGCATATATCTCTATTTAAACAATAAAAACATAGCAAATCATTTGCAAAATAATTTCGTATCTCAACCATAACCGAAAATAGTAAAATATGAGATGTAACTTATTATTCACCTTTAGCTTGTGGTAAAGGAGTTTGAGATTTGCTTCTTGAATTAGATTGATTAAGCTTCCTTCTTTTGATTCTTGCTTTTCTTCCTTTAGGTTCCTCCTAATGGTGGTTGGCCTCTCTTGATTTAATTTTAGTCCGTGAACATGTAAAATGAACGTGGCATGAGGGTTTAGGGTATTAGAATATAACTCATTCCTATTTTTTCCCTTATCTATTTCATTTTAACTTCCTCTTAGTTCATTAGTTAACTAGGCACGACTACCCTCTAAATATACAAATCCCAATCCCTTAACCATTTACATTATTTAATTTAACTAACTAAATGTCCTAAAAGTATTACTCAAAATTAGAGTCGTTACAGACTCCACTCCTTAAAGAATTTCATCCTCGAAAGTACGATAAGGCACCCATCAAAATCAACCATAAAGGTAAAACATACCATGAAACAAGTCAGGATAAGCGTCTCTGATCATGCTCTCAGTTTTCCAAGTGCAGTCTCTCTCATCGTTATTCCACTGGACTTTAACTAACTTGACTGTCTTGTTCCTCAGCCTCTTCTCATCTCTCGTGACTATTCGAACTGGCTTTCTAATTAAGTCAAATTCGGTTCCACTACTAAGTCCTCTAATATAGTTGGTGCTATAGTAGTCTCCGGATCTTGAACACACTTCCTTAGATGAGAAACATGAACAACATCGTGGACTCCTGCCAAACTATTCGGTAACTCTACCCTATGTGCGAGTTTCCCAATCCTCTCTACAATAGCAAATGGTCCAACAAATCTCGGTGCCAACTTTCCTGATTTCCTGAATCTGATCACAACCTTCATTGATGATACCTTGACGAAAACATGATCTCCAACTGAGGATTCTAAGTCTTTCAGTCTCTTATCAACATAACTCTTCTGCCTAGACTAAGCTTCCTTCATTTCAGCTCGAATTATCTCAATCTTTTCTATAGCTTCCCTAACCAAATCCGGACCAAGAACTTACCTATCCCTGGTTTCTATCCAACAAACTGGAGATTTGCATGGCCTTCTATATGAAGCTTCAAACACTACTGTAATGCCCCTGAATTTTAATTAACATTATTCGGGATATTTAGTTGGATAAATTAAATAGAATAATGTGAATAATTAAATAGAATAATGTGATATTGAGTTTCATTGCTTTGGAAACATTTATAAATGGTTTTATAAGGGGGGATACCATAGGCTTTCGACAAAGTCGAAAGGTAAAACCTTTCGACTTTCGACTAGGTCGAAAGGAAACCTTCCGACAAGGTCGAAAGGTAGGACCTTTCGACAAGATCGAAAGGTACGATTTTATGATGCTTTCAAAAGGAAGGCTTCCGAAGGGGCTAACTTCAGATGTTTATTTGCTTTCAAATGGGGCCTCGTTCGAAGGGGTTCAAATGGCTGTTTTAGCCATTTTTCTTAAGTAAAATTTTGCTAATTTGAAGGGGTACTTCGAAGGGTTATAGCATAAAATAATTATCTTGGTTTGAATATGTAACATGGATCCTTATATAAATTGGATGTTATTAAACCTTGGGGAATCGGGGTGGGTTTAATGTTTTCGATACATAGTTTGGGGTTACAAACATAAATATGGTTTCGAAAATATACATTGGGGCTATCAATATATTTTTATTTAATTTAACCTAATTGGGGCTACCAATGAAAATATGTTAAATATGTGGTATACCTGAGGAAAATAAATAATCATAGGGATCATGAATTTAAATAAATAATCATAGGGATCATGAATTTAAATAAATAATCATGGGGATCATGATATTTTAATTGGCCAAGTGTTAGGTTCTTGGTTAACCTAGGAAAACCATGGAATGTGCGGTGAATAGCCCACATCTAATTTCTAAAGTAAAGAATGTTTTGCCAGAGGTGGTTAGCCTCGGGATTTGGCACCCAAGGGTTCATAGTCATCCTAGGAAAACGATGGAGTGTGTGGTGGATAGACCATACCAACTTTTATAAAACAATGTATGATGGATAATGTGCATTTATTTTGATGAATTTGGGATGGATAGTCCTATTAAATTATGATGGATAGTCACTTTAAAGATTTTAGAGGGGAACTTTAATAAATTGTTTTTAGATAGGAAATTTAATATACTGCTTTTAGATGGGATATCTAATAAATGGGTGGATAGGATATCCAAGGCATATGATTTATGGCTTTATTTCATATTATGTTAAGACTAATCATTTTGGGTGCAAGGGCATAGTAAATGATTTGCATGTTTGTTTTGGATACTAGTGAGGGAAAACCTCGTTCCGCTAGGCGGCGTGATCTCACTAACTATCTATTTATGATAAGAGATGATAGGGGATTATTCATACCAGACCTATTGTTCGACTCGAAGTTTGTATTTCTCCACAAACTCTTGGGTACTCAAATTAATTTGAGTAGTCTGAGAGTGTGAGACTTTTAGGTTTTTGAACGAATAAGCTTGCAGAGACGTGCAAAAGGCAGTGTTAGCTATATAGGAGCTATTTTGTGTTTTCCGCTGTAATGTACTAAGAACTTTAAAGTTCATATTTATTAGTTCTCTGATCATCGTATGGGGACATCTTCATATGTCGCTCTTATCGTATTTTGTACATGTATATGTGATCTGAACGTGGTTAACGTTCGGGATTATGTAATCAAATCTTAAATTGAAATTAATAAGAAATGAGAAATTCTGTTTTGTTGAAGTTTAAATTTTTTCATATTCTTGTGTTTCTGTGTTGCCAATAGTTTCAAGATTCCGATTTCAGTCACTTAGAAATAACACCTATGGATGACTGTAGCATCCGTAGTAGTTAGTTTTAAGCCTCCGAAAGCGGGATGTTACAAATTGGTATCAAAGCATGGTTTATGTACTTAAAATGAATTTAAACCTTAAAAGATTTTTAAAGCATAATCTAATGAATCTTAAATATAGTTGGGCTTTGGTAAGCGTTATAGTAACGTATGTGTACTTTGCTATAAATATCTAAGTATGTATTCCCCACTCTCTTAGACCGTTCTTCTGTATCTTACAAAGATTGGATTTCTGGTATTAGGAAAGTAAGATATGGAGGCAGGAAACAGAAGAGTGAATCAAGGTGGAAGACACACCGCAACCAGTGGAAATGTTCGACCCTATACTAGGAGCAACCAGGGTCGACAGGAAAATGCAAACCCATCTGCAAATGCTAATGTTGGTGCCGAGATTCCACCGGTTGATATGAAGATAATGTATCAGTTCTTCATGAATATGATGCAAGTTGGAACAGCTGCGGGAGTGGCTGTAGGGAATACCGGAGGAGCTAATCCGGTGGCCCCAGTTGGCAATAATTATGCCAAGCTGGGCAGGGATTACACTAGTCTTGGAGGGAAGCTTTTTCTGGGAACCGAGGATGCGGTAGGAGTGGAAAACTGGCTATTGCATTGTGAGAGGATATTTGCAGATCTCGGTTTGACGGATGTGTAGAAGAGAGGACTTGCTTCCAGGCAATTGCATGGAGCAACATTGTTTTGGTGGAACGGAGTTACCGTAGGAGAGCCAGAGGAAGACCCGACTTGGGCTGAATTTCGAAGGAGGTTCAAAGAAAGATTTCTATCTGAGGTTGCCAAGTCAGCGTTGCTAAGGAAGTTTGCAGATTTAGTCCATAGGGATAAATTGGTGATTGAGTATGCTACAGAGTTTGATGAGTTGTCCTATTATGGATATGCTACCATGGATACAATCATTCAGAGGAATGGTAAATTTATCAGGGGGTTGAATCCTGAGATCGCCAGAGCAACCATGCCAAACCTCCAGTATCCATGTCATATTGTTGTTGAGATGGCTACTCGGAATGAAGATATGCTTTCTACTTTTGGAAAAGGGAAACCAGCCGAGGTTCAAAATTTTCAGGGTAAGAAGCGGAAGTTCTTCAAGAAGAAAGGAACCCAGTCGGGGGCAGCAGCCAAGAAGAGCAAGGATGATATTGTCTGTTGCAAGTGTGATAAGAAGGGGCACTATCCTAATGAGTGTCACTCAGTTGATGGAAGAGTGGTTGCAATGAAGTGCTACAACTGTGGCCAGATGGGGCATTACAAGGACAAGTGTCCCGAGGCTGCAAAAGCTGGAAAGGGAAAGGTCTTTGCGTTGGAACCATCATCCTCTAGACCAACGGCTGCTGAGAAAGGAAAAACCATGATGGAAGGTATGCTTGTGATTCATAGTACTCCAGTTAGGATACTATTTGATACCGGTGCATCACACTCATTTATATCTCAGTATTTGGTAGATTGCTTATGTCTGGAACCTTTATACCTTATTACTCCTTTAAGGGTTGCGAATCCTATAGGAGGGTATGCAACTCTGCGAATGAGATATGACTAGTTAGAACTTGATTTGTTAGGTCATATCTTTGCATGCAGTTTATATGTTTTTGATTTCGTGGATTTTGGGATCATATTGGATATGGATTGATTAGATAGATATTATGTTAGGATATTTTGCCAGGAGGGGGAAATATCATTGAAGCACCCTAATAGCCGTAACCGAGTTATTTACTCAGTAAGGAGTTCGGACGGAAATGCTTATGTGTTATTGGGTGCCATGGGAACGGAAGCAGAGTTGAAGCAGGTTTATGTTGCAAGAGAGTTTGCAGATGTGTTTGAACTAGTTTCGGGCTTGCCGCCGAAAAGAGCAATTGAGTTTCAGATAGATCTCGTGCCGGGAGTTGAACCTGTAAGTAGACCACCTAGCAGGATGTCACCAACCGAGATGAAGGAATTGAAGGTGCAACTAGTGGAATTGGAAGGAAAGAATTTCATCCGTCCAAACAGTTCGCCTTGGGGAACGGCCGCGATATTCGTGAAGAAGCCAGATGGGTCATTAAGGATGTGTATCGACCTATGCTGAATGAGAGGACGATCAAGAATAGGTACCCTTTGACGAGAATCGATGACTTATTCGATCAGTTGAGTGGAGCCAGAGTGTTTTCCCAGTTGGATTTGGCAATAGGTTTCATCAGCTAAGAGTGTCAGAGGACAGTTTTCCTTTGACGACGTTTTGGACTAGATATGGGTCTTATGAATGGTTGGTTATGCCATTTGGACTTACTAATGCACCAGCTTTCTTCATGGATTTGATGAACCAGGTTTTCCGAGAGTACTTGGATAGGTTCATGTTGGTTTTTATTGATGACATTTTTGTATATTCTAAGAATGAAAAGGATCATGCAGATCATCTTAGAATAGTGTTGGAGACGCTAAGGCAACATCAACTGAAGGCGAAATTCTCAAAGTGTCATTTCTGGAAAGGGAAGTGAAGTTCCTTGGTCATGTAGTTTCCAAGGAAGGTTTAATAGTTGATCCGAAAAAGATCGAAGCTGTTGATAATTGGAAGAGACCAGAGACGGTAAATGAGATAAGAAGTTTTCTTGGACTTGTAGGATACTACCGAAGGTTCATTAAGGATTCCTCATGGATAGTGGCATCCTTGACTATGCTAACTAGGAAGGACGTGAAGTCTTTTTGGTCTGATAAATGTGAGGAAGCATTCCTTAAGTTGAAACATTTGTTAACCAACGGGCCCGTGTTAGTAGTTTCAGATGGGAACCAGGGATTGGTAGTTTACACCGATGCATATGGTACTGGGTTAGGTGCTGTGCTAATGTAGAATGGAAAGGTTATTGCCTATGCTTCTAGAAAGCTTAGACCACATGAACTGAGATATCCTACTCATGATTTGGAGTTGGCAGCGGTAATCTTCGCATTGAAATTGTGGAGACAATATCTTTTGGGAGAAAGGTTTGAGCTATTCACAGATCATAAGTCTCTATAGTATTTATTCTCTCAGAAGGAGCTGAACATGAGACAGTAGAGATGACTGGAGTTTGTTGCAGCTTATGATTTTAGCATCGAGTATACACTGGGAAAAGGAAATAAGGTGGCAGATGCACTTAGCAGGAAACATCAAAATGTGGTGTTAGCTATGTTGGCGGAATGGAAAGACTTGGAAGCACTAGCTTCTTGCAGTGTGCAGTTGAGGTCGACTGTCGACAGATTAATTCTAGGCAGAAAGAGGATCCAGTGTTAGATGAGAGGATTAGAAGGTTAGAAGTTGGAACCGAGATTGATGATTTGAAGGATTTTATTCTTGACAACATGGGTTGGTTGAGAAAGAAGGAACGGTTATGTGTTCCGGATGTTGGAGACCTTAGGAAGGAAGTTCTTAGGGCATGTCATCTATCGAAGTTTACGATTCATCCTAGGGGAACCAAGTTGTATTAGGATATGAAGAGAAGTTTCTTCTGGTAAGGAATGAGGATGGATGTTGGCTTATGGGTAAAACAGTGTTTGAACTGTCAGCAAGTAAAAGCCGAACATAAGAAGCCAAGTGGTTTGCTTCAGCCTTTGGATATTTCAATTTGGAAGTGGGACTTAATATCCATGGACTTTATTGATGGGTTGCCAAGGTCAAACCGGGGTAATGAAAGTATATGGGTCATAGTGGACAGATTGACCAAGAGTGCCCATTTCATTCCAGTAAGGTCAACTAGGACGACACCTGTTTTGGCTAAGTTGTTCCTAAAGAACATCGTTAGACTGCATGTAATTCCCAGTAGTATCATCAGTGATAGAGATGCTTTGTTTACTAGCGAGTTTTGGAAGAGCCTGCAGAGTGTGTTAGGCACTAAGCTCAAGATGATTACCGCGTATCATCCTCAGACGGATGGGCAGACAGAGAGAGTCAACGAGGTACTGGAAGATCTGTTGAGGGCTTGTGTACTAGATTTTAGTGGTTCTTGGGAAGATCACTTGCATTTAGTGGAGTTTTCCTATAATAATAGTTATCAGACTACTATAGGAATGACGCCTTTTGAAGCTTTGTATGGAAGGCCATGCAAATCACCAGCATGTTGGTTAGAAACCGGAGACATATTGGTCCTTGGTCCAGATTTAGTGAGAGAGGTGACGGAAAAGATCGAGTTGATACGGGAAAGATTAAAGGAAGCTTAGTCTAGGCAGAAGAGTTATGCAGACAAAAGGCGTAAGGACCTAGAGTTCTCAGTTGGAGATAGAGTTTTCATCAAGGTATCGCCGATGAAATGTGTGGTTCGGTTCGGGAAGACCGAGAAGCTAGCACCGAGATATGTTGGACCATTTCCTACATCTGAGAGGATTGGGAGACTCACATACCGAGTAGATTAACCGAGCAGTTTGGCCAGGGTCCACAATGTGTTTCATGTTTCTCACTTAGAATGTATGTTCATGATCCTGAAACTACTATCGCTCCGACGGTACTGGAGGACTTAGTGGTGGAACCGGATATGACTTTTGTGAGGCAACCAGTTCATGTTGTGGAAAAAGATGAGAAGAGGTTAAGGAACAAGACAGTCAGGTTGGTGAAAGTTCAGTGGAGCGACAATGTGAAGGACTGTACTTGGGAGACAGAAGATAGGATTATGGCTACTTTTCCTGAGCTGTTTTAGATGGTATGTTCTTATAACGACCTGAGATTTCGAACCATTCAAATCGACAATCATCCACTCATGTCAGACTTGAATTGCTCAAAAAAACAGACTGTTAATTTATATTTGGCAAAACTTAGCATATACAGTAAATAAATCAATCACAGAATCGCAGACACAGAGTAATATAACAATAAGCAGCATAATAGATAAATAGTAGTTCATGAAGCCACTACATAAAATCAGAGTTGAAACAAATACAATAGAAAATCTCAAGTACAAAGGAATCTCTAATACATAAGCAATGACAAGTCCGAACATAAACAACTGGAATAAATTGAAATAACCGAAAGCTGAATAGTTAAAGCTAGATCTCCAAGCAAAGCTCCAAGCTCCGAAGGTGAGTCTCAAATAGTGTGACACTCAGCCTGACCCGAGCATAAAGCAAAACACGAAACACTTGAGTCAGGATTAACATTCTTATACAAGCAAATCAACTCAAGTAAAATGTCAAGTGAAATACAAAATAACTTGATGGATGTTTGGGATACCCTGCATCCTCTAAGGATCCGTTAAACTATTTACATACATAGTACAATACATTACATAGATAATGTCTATAGTAAAGCAAACAATTAAAATAGCATTAAGGCGTTACCCATATTCCCCTTAACACATTTTTATATAAATGTCGTAGTCTATACAGTACTGTAAACTCCACTAAACCGGTGGGCTATCAGGGAGCACTCCATAGGTACGACACAAACCAAACTCGTAGAAGGCGCGATAAGGCATGTCATAAGGCACGCGAGGCAATGCCTAGAGTAGGATTCTACCGTTTTGCAGAACCGGGCTGGTGGTAACGCATAGCAGCTACTACCGCCCATCTCGAGACACACTCCCAAAATCAATGGTGCATCCAAATCAAATCACAAAGTATTAGAATGGTATCGAAGAAGCATGCTCGATCGGAGGTGCGACCTCACTTGGCCCAGGTATAGCTCCTGTTTAGCCACATCAAGCTGACTCACGGGAGTCAGGGCTGTGTTAATACCTCATACAGAATCATTGCCAAACCATCCTACTTCGTTCTGGAATCTCCACCACGTACACGGTTGTTAAAGTGGTTTTAGGTATTGGCAGAGAGTATGACAATATCCGATCCCGGTCTCTTTAACAACCAAACGCTTATTTCACACCGTGGTCATTTTTATTTCAAAACAGTTCATACTTCATATCAAAATATCATATACATTTCAAAGTCATATCACTTTTGAAATCATATTACTTTCAAAATCATATCACTTTAAAAGTTATCATTCACTTTAAATCATTTTCATTTCCAATAATCATAATCACACAATAGTTTATATATTAAAATAGTTTCAAATTAGAATTGGTTTCTTCCAATTTTACAAATCAATTCAAATCAACCTTTAGTTCCAAATTCAATTTAAATCAATCTTAATTCAAATTCTCATTAAACCATTTTAATTTATCGATTTCAAATCCAGAATTGAACTACAAATTTAAACCATTTCAAATTCAATAGGTTTCAAAGTTTAAATATTCAAACAATTTACAATAACTCAATTCGATAAATTCCATTTATATTTCAAAATTTCAACTATAATTTTATTTAAATTTGAAATATTCACTTAATCATTTTTAATAACATTCAAATAAAATCTTCGAAATTACAAATTTAAATCAACATTAAATATTCAACTACAATTATATTTAATTTGAAATTATTCACTTAATCACCTTGTTATAAATACTTAAATAAAATATCATATTACAAATTTAAATCGAAATTAAATATTCAATTACAATTTTATTTAAAGTTGAAAATATTCATTTAATCACTTTTTAGCAAATCAAGTTATAAAATCATACCTTTCAAAATCTCAAAATCCATAAGTTCAAATCAAACCTTATTTAAATTCAATTCTAAACAAATTTAACTATAAATCAATTCTTATTTAAATTCAATTCTTAACAAATTAAATTACAGATCAATTCTTATTCAATTTATCTTTTCAACCTCCATTTACTTAAAGTTATTACAAAAATTTATTTTAAAATATTAATATAAATTTAAATAAATACTTAACATATTATATATATTATTAGTTAAATTAAATTCTTAATATTTTTTTATATTAGTTATTATTAAATTAAATATTATTATTATTAATTCTATTTTAAATCTTAATTTATATATATTTAAAAATAATAAAGTATAAGTATAATTTTAAAAATTACACTTAAACTTGATTTATAATTTTAAAATTCCCAAAACATATAATTTTAAAAATCTAAATTTTTTTTACACATATTAAATTAAAATATTTATATTATATTTAAAATCAATATTTATAAAACTCATATATTTCTTTTCAAACTTTGGAAATCATTTTCAAAAATAAACCAATGGTGTCTGTATATAATTTTCTATTCTATGTTCAAGTGATACATATATTTATCATTTCAATCCGTAATTTAAATTTAATATTTACGGGTATATATCATTTCAACCTGCAATGCCAAAATTCAATTCAATAAAATCACTTGGGTCTATCATTTCAACCTACACAACACCAGAAAGGCAATTTCCTCACGGTTATAAGCGTGACAAAACTATTTTGTCATGGTTATAACCGTGAAAATAGGTGCCGTGGGCAAATTCAGTCACACTTTTGCTCACGGTTATAACCGTGACAAAATAGTAATTTCTCACGCTTATAACCGTGACAGAATAGTATTTACTAACGGTTATAACCGTGACAAAATAGTAATTTCTCACACTTATAACCGTGACAGAATAGTGTTTACTAACGGTTATAACCGTGAGAAAATAGTTAACTGTGTTGAACTAAAGTGTTTACTAACGGTCTACAACAAACAATTTCTCCTTCCTTCCACACAATACAACCCTCTCTTCTTGGGAGCCTAAATTGAACTAAAGTCCATCGATGGAATATCTTAAGCATAATAAGAATAAAGTAATAAACATGAATCTGCAATTATCGTAGTAGATACATCTTGTCCTGAAAGTATCATTCTTCTTAAAGCACAACTTTGTTTTTTCATTACGCAAGAAAATCAGAAAGGCATTAACATAAATTTATTTTGACAGTTAACTGTGCTTACACAAATCCTTGCAACAAACAACTGATAGTTAATGAGACCATTATATTAACATTTAAAATGATATAGAGGTTGATGTGCAGTTATGTTTAAGAATCATGATACACACACGACTACAACACGTGGCTTCTTATTTTTTTGTAAATAAAGAAAATCATGCAATCAGTTCCGATCCGTGTATGATTACTAGGTTTACATTTAGATTTTTGTAGGAAGGAAGGAATTAATAAAATTGTGTCTGCTTTTGGGAAGGCCAATTAAGATGGATAAACATACACAAGGCATGTTGAAAATTTTGTATGCCTGAGTTCTCATTAAAATTATCAATGAATCTAATTTTTCAAAACAAGTTCCTATTTTATGTGAAAAAGGTGAACTGGAACAGCTAGCTGTTGAATGTGATGGACCCCGTAAAATGTACAGAATGCATTTGTTTTGCTCAACGATTTTGTTCATTTGAGAAAGTTTGGAAGCCAAAGGCAATTTTTGATTACATGAACACAAATACTTAAATTTGATGTTCACCAGTAGCAAGAAAATGGCATTCAGCAACAAAATGAAGGCAACATAGGCATGCCATATGAACAATCACGGTTGCTCGGTAGCGTATATGCATCTAATCGGCCCCTACATCAAGTAAATATATTAGTAAAACCATGAATATTCTGCAGTTATGTTACACACTGATACCCACTTACACGGTATCCATTGCCAGTGCTGCAAACCTTCAGTAACCATCAACAAAGCTAGTTAATACACTAACGAAAGAACCCACATTTAGAACATCATCAATAATATATTAAATAAACTTGCTATCATTTATTAACGATACATATAAATCATTGTGGAAATAAGTGAGGTGCCCTAATTTCTCAAACTTGTTAAGACACAGTCGCCATTTCATTTTTCATATTATTTATTTTTCTTTTTTCCCAAAAAATAAATCTACATTTAATCATAAGAAAATACTTGCCAATTCCGTAAAAATAAGTACAACGGTGTTCCATGAAGTTTGTTTTCCAGAGGTTCGTATATGTTCTGAAACTTGAAGAGAAAGTTTGATAAAACACTTTGTGCAAACATGACTGAAGAACGATATAAGGTTGGAATATAGAACTAATTCTTTCTGTGATTTTCATGCAAACTTTCTCAAAATTGGTAATCTTTAATCTCAGATTCTAAACTAACAACCAGCCAAATCAAACATGTTGGTGGTACCAACCATTTTATAATCTCAATAATAAGATATTTTGAATCATATATGACAAATATCACTCATATTGAAACTTGTATAATATATTCACTTACCAGGTTGCTTAGAAATATTTTTCCTGGCCTATATGGATTCAAGTCTAAATTCTAAAAATTGCTTTGGGAGGAGATTAAAATGGAATAGCTAGAAGTTATGCAAGGGGTGTTCAATTTTCAATTCAGGGAAGTTCATTCAAGCAATTAATCACACTTTCATTAGTTTAATACCCAAAATTAAAAATTCCAAGGGCATAGCTGATTACAGATCCATAGCTCTTTGCAACGTGATGTATAAAATTCTCCCAAATATACTTTGCAATATAATGAAGAAACACATGGATGATCTAATTTCTTTTAACCAAAATGCATTTATTCCTAGCAAATGGATAAGCAAAAATTCTCTTTCAGCATATGAAATGGTAAGAAGTGTTCATTCTAGACATTCAAATAACATATGCTTAACGTTTCTTTTTTATATTTTAATTTACTTACAAATAAGCATTACTACGGCTCTTTAGTAAAAATAGCTAGACAATAATCAGAAAACACAACTTTATCGGCTCCGTTTTAAATTTTTAATACGTTTTGATTCAAAATCGTTTAATAAATTTTAATTACAATCTCGGTTACAATCTTAGTTACATTGTATTTTTCATACCGTAGATACAATCATTGTTCATTAAAAATTTACATTTACATTTTTCAACTGTTCGCTACTTTTCACCGTTTCATTTTCATAAATTTGTTCACCGTACATTTTCATTTCCCTCTGTGCACATTCTCAACACACAAAAACTGCTTCTGTGCACAATCTCATTTCTCTGTTACATCTTCATTTACAATCTCAACTACCAACTGCTCCACATTGACACTTCACTGTCTTCACCACCTCACCACTTCACCGCCAATACCACTATACTTCCAACAACCTTCACTGCAACGTCCATTACTTCCTTCAGAACCATCCTCTTCAAACTACCACTTGCCACTTGCCTCATCAATGCACCTCCATCAAACAGCCACTGCACAACTCACTGCCTTCCTCATCACATCCATCACCTTGCATCACTACTGTAACCATCATCTCAACTCATATTGCCTTCACAACATCATTTGCGTATTGCCTTCACAATCTCACAACAATCACCTCCCTCTAACCCTTGCTTCAACGCAAATCACCATATAATAGACTGCAACCCTGATCTCAACCAGCAACCGACCAACCCAAAGCCATAGCTGCTTCACCTCTGCTTACAACTGCATATCAATATCCCCACCAGACATCCCTCCCTACTTACATCACAACAACCCACTGTCTGCCGCAACCCAACCTTTCCGACTATAAAAATTAAACCTGCTGCACTTCTGCCTACTAGTCATACCATCAACAACCACCACCACCACCACCATCATCTCCAACTGAAACTGCACACAACCACTACTAAAAACCACAACGAGCCTCGGTTCATGTCCTTCTCGAACCACCTCCCAATTCCACATCACCATCTCCAAGCACCAGCAACAATCACCACAATCACCTCCTTACTACATCGTACACTCCCACAACCCCAAATAACAAATCAATCACCAAATCAACCTTCCTTCATCTATGCCCAACCCAATCAACCGCCGCAACCTCAGCCTTTTAACCAAAATTAGACTTCGAATCGCAACCCATTATCAATTTTTTTTACAATAATTCAGCGATATGTGTTTGCCTATTTCGATTTTTTATATTTTGTTTTCTGTTGTAATTATTAGAGGAGAATGAATTATTAAAACATACAAAAGCAAATCAAAAACAAAAATTATTACCTGACGATCGGCGGGCGACTCGCAAAGGAAGATTTAGGAAGAAATTGGAATGAAGGAAGGCTGCGACGAGGAAGTAGGTTTGTATACAAACGGAAGTAGGCTGCAATCGGCGTGCGATAGGGCTACTCGCAATGAAGGAAGGCTGCGACTCGCAATGAAGGAAGGCTTTAACCTAATTAGATTTTAGGAAGAAAGATACGAGCCAGAACCGTGACAAACATCCGAAACTAGGGAGTGGAACGTAAATGACAACTCTGCCCAATGTCTTCTGCTTATTTACGAAAAGCCCAAATTTTATCACGGAAATAACCGTTACAAAACAATATAACAATAATAACCGTTACAAATTTCCAACAATAATAACCATGACAAAATGAAATGAAAAAAGTGTGACAAAATGGCCTGTTTGGTGTAGTGCTATAATGATTTTCCCTTAATCTATAATATCGTTCGGGTATGTATCATTGCAACCCCTAGGGAATTTCTAACTATCAGGGAACTTGCAGAGTGAGAACAATAGAATAATATTATAAAATGACATACATATCAATAGCAGGCATATATCATCATTAACAATTTAAATATAATATATACAACAGGTTATGGTGTCATATGTCATATGTAAACAATTGCAGATAATGACATATCATATTTAACAATTAAAGAACTAACGATTCAAATTTAACAACATATTTCAGTCTTTATTTCATGTGAAGTAAATTTACTAAATATAAGAATGTTAATCGTGAGTGATCGCTCACCTTTCGAGGCTAGAGAAAACAAAGAGAATGGGAAGCACAGACACGGATACGCACGAACAAGCTAGAGTTGCGGAAATAATCTCCGGACAGCTGCGGAAACAAGCAAAGCAAGGTGAACGAACTTGGATTTTGATAAAAATACAATATATATTGTATCCTTTTTTCAAAAATGAATATTCAATTTAAAACACGTATCAGAATAATATATATATATATATTTTAAAATCAATATTAAATCTTAAACTCATACTAAAAATAAAATCTTTATATATATTCTATTTCAAATCATTTTTTCCTAAAACACATCTAATGAAATCGAATATCTATATTTTATATTTTGAATATCAATATTTCTTAAAAATCAATATTCTTTTCTATGTATATATATATATATTTATTTATATAAGCGACTCAAAAATTACATACGCATACTATATATAAGCAACAAAATATTTATAACATATGCAGAAAATATGTATATGAAAACAAATGTATATGTGGCTACTTAAACAAATATACACAGCATATATATATATATATATATATATATATGCAAACCAGTATTATATTTAGGCTACTCAACAAACATATATGCATACATGTATGCAGACTATACGTAATCAACAAAACAAAAATATGTATATAGGCTAAATATATATGCATACATATATGAAGACTATACGTAATAAAAAAATGTATACATGCTAAACATATATGCGTGCAGACTAAACATACATGTAGATTATACATATGCAACAAAAAATATATGCAAGCTAGGTTGCGTCTACACAAGAGCATGGCTACAGGAGGTTGCGGGGCTGACTGGACTAGCGGCGGGTCTGTGTAACGACTCGACTTTTCGACATTCGAAAGTCGACATTAATACGTTCACTGTATCAAATGCCGCGCAATCGAATGCCGGAAAACCGAACCATTAGGGTTAAAAAGAAGAGGTAGAAGAAGACAGAAGAAAAGAAAGAACAGAAAAACAGAAACATAAACAATATCAGAATCTCACATTCGCAGCGGAACAATATATAATAGATGAATCAATAATCTTTAAAACAAAAGACTATATTAGTTTATACATACATCAATCAGAGTCAATATACAACTCAATACAACCATGGACAGTTGTATAAACTTGTCCTCATACAGAATACACAGCGGAATCAATAAACAAGTACGGTAGTAAGCTTCGCCATCCAGCTCATCTCCAAAGCTCCAAAATATCTTGATAACATAACTCTAGGCTGCTCGTGTGGAAAATTATGGGCACCCAGAGTTTAGAAAGGGAACAATAAACTTCGAGTCAGTCATGGTGACTGGTGTGAGATCGTAAAACAGTTATTTTCACAAAGAAAATAAAACAAATTTCGCAATGCTTTTGGAAAATGAAACTACCATAAGGGCTCCCGCCACACACACAATGCAAACGCAGAATTGGAGGAGGTTTCCCCTTATGATAGTCAAAAATGCTTACTACGCAAAATCAGTTGATATTATTATTAATGTCTAGTGTGGAAAACATTTTCGAAAGTATAATATCAATCTTAGCCAACATACAACCATTATTGTATGTCTACTATAGCTGCTATGTTCAATAGCAGGTTACCGCCACATTCCATAGCAGGTAATACAACTAAAACCGTACAGGTTCGTATTGTTTCTTTGGATTTCCAACAAATGGTCAGGCAAAGGAACTTCCTTACACCGAAATAGGAACGCCTCTGGAAAGACGCCCCGAGAACCTAACCGGATCTCTGCAAACACAAGGCCGACGCTACCTCACGCTTTAACCAAGCTGTAACTAGGTAGCTAACACACGAGCTATGCCATCCCCCGGTCGTTACCGAACTTCATCCGAGGATCCTCAATCACAAAGCAACAACCACAAAGTATAATAAATCTGCGGCATCAACATAGGTAGAATATCTGGGCTCCTTACCATGATATCACCTTTTAACCAGAAGGAAATGGCATACCCTAGGGGCGCTACCCCTACAAACCTTTGCCGCAACATTCCTGTTTCGACCATTAACGGGTTGTGAGGCTCGACGAAGTCTCGTCCACAAAGCTACGCTTTTTCACAAAGCAATGCTTTTTCACAAAGCCACGCTTTTTCACAAAGCCACGCTTTTTCACAAAGCCACGCTTTGATCAACAAATGATCAACATCACTTCGTATGCCACATTACCAAATTGGGAATGTATCAGTAGTAACCATCAACTACATAACCTCTGAGCTCATACGTCTCAAAGAAGGGTGTTAAGCTAAGAGAATACATTCTCCGCCACCAACATATTTGTATTTGATAGAAACCAGCTTTACATCTTAAAGTGTAATGTCAGACACACATCCATACAAGTCCGTTCCGGGATTGAACGAAACCGAAGGCACTTCCAAAGAAGCCCTTGCAATCCGGATATTCACTAATCACGTCCGGACTTCCCATCACAAAAAGCGTGATATAAATCTCTATACCGGAGCAACTCGATGCAGAGACATTCGATAGGTTGTCCTTTCATTTTCGAAAATATCCGGTCTTCACACCGGTGTTCAATACGATCCATATCGTCGTATCACTAATTCGGAATGGGTTATATGACACAAAGATCTTTTCCCGGCTAACGAATAGTGAGCGTTTGTTTTGAAAACAAATTCAAAGGCCATTTCAAAGGCAAATATTGATAGTCGGTTATTTAACTATCAAACAACATTCACAACAATCAACCAAATTAAATTATTTTTCCCAAATTATTAAATTTCAAATCTCTTCGCGAGATACGGTTTAACACTTCAACCATTTGAAAATAAATTTCAAATCACTTTTATTTAAACCAATTAAATAAATCCTTATCGATTTATTTCAAATTTACATCCTAATCAGTAAATTTATTTCCACACTTCATCACTTTGAAAACCAATTTCAAATCATATCTTCCACACTTTAAAAATAAATCAATGTTTATTTTTAAAACAAATTTCCCTTTCCTTTATAAATTCCATTGTGAATTTAAATTTCCAAATATTCACTTTTACACGATTTTCAAATCGTTTTCTCAAATATTTATTTCAAACCCCAAATCAAATTCCAAATTGATTTCTAAATTTTATTTCAAACCCAAATCTGTTACAAATTGATTTCCAATTTATTTAAAATCCCAAATCATTTTACAAATCGATTTTCAATTTATTTCAACACAAATAAATTTTCCATTCAACATCAAATAAATTTTCATATCGATTTCCCAAAGGTTTATCTTCAAATACTAAGTCAATTATCAATTGGATTTCAAGAAATTTATCACCTTTTAAAATAAATTCCTTTATATCTTCCATACCATTTAAAATTTCCATTTTCAAGAAATTCTTCAACTTTTAACAATATTATTCAAATTCCTTTATTTATATCTTTTCCCATATCTTTGGAAATAATTCAACATGATTATAAAAATCAACTTTACGGTTTTAAAATTCCTTCTTTGAAATTCAACCAATTCTTTCAAAAGAATTTATTTAAAGTTTCCAATTTAAATTTTCAAAAATCCAATTTCATTTATTTCTGGTATCCAACGATACCAAAAATACATTCGGCTAAATTATAGCCTTCAACACATCCAATCACAGATATAATCATACACATATTATAAATAATCAATCACACAACATATGAAACCAATTCAAATGTTTTGAGGAATCCTGTTGGATCCCTCCAACCTGTTTCCCTGCATCCACAGATGTTAGCACAATACCAATTCCACTTCGAGGTGGAATATCGCGGTATATGGGATTTATAAAAATATCATCCGGTATTATGCGGCGCAATAGGGTCTCATCCGCTATACAATGCGAGAAAATCAATCACCAATATATACATATTCCAATATATATATATATATATTGCTATATATATAGATATATCCTACTATATCTAATATCACATCCAAACAGCAATCAATCAACACATTCAATAATTTTAAATATAACTATTTAAAATTAAACAAACCCTTTGTTTGAGTGAGAAGATCTCACCTTAGCTTTTATATTTGCAATCCAATTCCAATCCAAATTTTGTCTTCACGGTATTAAATCTTGTATAGACAATTTTATACAATTCATTAATATTCGAATTAATCGAACAATAAATTGCCATTTAATAGTTTTGAATTTTAACTAATAAATTTATTTTAAACCAAAAATTTTTCCTCTAAAAAAATCTTTTAGTGGCTAAATAAATTTTATAATCAGATTAATCACTTAAATACATTATTTAAAATAACTAGTAGATTTTAGAAAATGTGTCTATGTATTTTAATTTATTTTTCATCTCAAAACTGCATATAACAATAGGCTATATGGGTTATAAAAATCTTATCTTTATATATATATATGACCTCTTTATTATATTTTTTTTTTCCAAATTGAAACTACATACATATATTTTTTTGTCTTTCCTTACCCTAATATATTTTCTGTTTAAATTTTAAATGTGTATATATATATTTTTCATAAAGCTTGACCTACTGTACAATTTCCTTACTTGTATATATATATATATATTACATATTAAAACAATCTTCTTTCCCTTTCTGTGATAAATTTCTCTATTTATTTACAAATTTATCATTTCTAAATTAAAACAGCAATGATATTAATTTTCTAGAATACAAATTCGAACTGAGAAAGACCCCATACCTCACCGACGAACTCCAGCCACCACGATTTGATTGCGAGCCATCTCATCACGGCCTCCATCGCCACTCACCACCTCACGTTACTGGAACCAAATCGCGAGATCGTACGCGCCATCGAAACCACCTCGTCGCATCCCTCATGCGCGTGCGAGCAGCGGCCTCCCATCGAGCCAAAATCAAAGTCGTCGAACTCCCCTTGAGTCTGCGAAGCTCATCGTGATGAGAAAATGCGGCCAAGCATCTCTCTGCTTTTTTTCTCGAATGAAATTCGATTTCGTTCATCCCCTTTTTTTCGAGTTAATTGTTTTCGTGGTTGAATTGAAGAATGGAAGGGAAAAGGTCGAGAGGGAAAGGAATGAGAGGGGTTTCGATCGGCTACCATTTTTCTTTTCTTTTTTCGTTTGATTTGCTGTGATTTTGAATTTATTTTTTCTTTCAATACAAGGTCATTATTTTGTTGCCGTAAAAAAAAGAAAGGCACTTGTACGCGATTGTAATCGATAGGGAAACACGTGTTTTGAAAAGGCAGGAGACGTGTTTTTGAAGGCAAAGTAGGTAGTAGGGTGGCTGGGGAAAAGAAAGAAGTGAAGGGGATGTGAGTTTGGTCAAATCAACCAAATACAAATATATATATATATATATATACATTTTTAGAAATTTCAAACCGTCCCGATTTCGCAACTTAAAATCTCGACCTCCTACTGAGACGTGCCGCTAGGCATTTATAATGTTATACGCCTATTCCGAACGCAATGGAAAAGGTTTCGAGTCCTAATTCGATCGTATGGAGAAGATAGCTTTTTAGACTAGTTATAATATTAAATTTTCGATTTAATTTCAGCGCGTTTGCTTATCGTACGGCCAAATGATCACTCCAAACATTACGAAAATTGAAATCTAATAATAATACAATATTACGGATCCAATGAAACTAGTTTCGTCGAATTCCGAGACTGTGCCCCGGAACGCTATTTTTAAATATCGATTAAACGATAAATTTCAAAACTGAACAAAACCGTTTCAAATTCAATTCTGAAACTTTTATTATCTTTAGAATTATCAATATAAATTTTCTAAGCCTTCAGATTATTTTTAATCAGCTTAAAACTGAAGATTTAAATTTTTACCCAGATTTAACGATTAAATCCAATAATTAAATCGCCAAATTCATTCTGATATTTGAATTTCAAATTAAACTATCATTCGAATATTTAAACTCAATTAAATATTCACATTTAAAATGTCAAAATTCAGGGTCGTTACAGTCTGGGTGTGTCAGTAGGGTAGAGAAGCGGGGTCCAAGCTGTAGTGGGTTAGGTCGCATGGAGTTGTGGGCGAATGTGGGTCAGTGGAGGATCTGGGCATTGGCGGTTATCGACGGCCAAGGAGAGAATGCGGTGAAGGGATGGGTGATGGGCATGGCTGCTGTGTAGGCGAGAAAGTGGACCTGTGGTTGCTTGCTTTCGGGTGGCTATGGGATGGGACGTGAGGATGTGCTGGCTTCAAGTGGAGGTCGGGGATGAAGGCGACGGGTTGTGCTTGGGCGGACTCGGGTAGGTGAAGGTGGGGAGCATACACGTTGAGGCAGTAGCAAATGTAAAAGGAGATAGCTCTTGGTTGCTATGGGGTTCGGAGGAGTGGCGCTGTGGGTGATTGGGTCGGCCGAGGGAAGTGGGACAGTCACGGTGGCAGGTTGCTAATGGAGATGGGCGCACGACGATGTGGCGCGTGAGGTACGACCGATGATGGGAGGATGGTTGCGTGCGAAACATATAGGAGGAGCACGAGTAGATCGTGGGTATGCTTCACGAATGAAGAACAAAAGTGAAAGATTACTTTTTTTTCGTATATATATATATATATATATATATATATATATTCAGAGTGAAGAAGATGGACAAATGAAAGGAGGCACAATTATATAACCCAAAATAAGTGGAAAAATGTAAAGCCACGTATTGAATTGAAGAGTTAACAAATGCAAATGACTGTTGATATTATACAGCTGGCAATTTAAAAGACAAAGGAAACAAAAAGGTCAAAGACGAAACCGATACGGCAAATCGTTTTGTCGATTTCGTCGCATACCAGACACTGAAATGCAGAAATGAATATACTATGGAGACCAGCACGACGAGACGAATAGAATGGTACACAGATATCAGTGATACGACCAAGCTATCAAAACTCGATTTTTCGCTACCGAAAATGCTGCTAAAACGCTGAAAATAAGATAAACGGAGCTATAGCAGTCCAAATTTGGCGAAATGAAATACGACGTCTTACTCAGAAAATGATTTACATTTTTATTATATAAAAATATTCAGATTTCGAAAATGTTTTATTTTCATCAATTTAACTGATTTTAAATTGAAATTGAAAATTACACAACAGAATTAACTTTCATATTTTCGAATGAAAATCTGACACTTGCTATGTTTAAATAGACGCATCTCAAATATCAAATTTTCATTGCAAAATTTAGTTGTTTAAAATTAATGAAAAATTTAGTTAATTACATTATTAAAACCATTAAAATTTCTGGGTCATTACAGTTCTATATAGGGTTTATATAGAATTTGGCTGGTAGGTTATACTAGCTTTGCTTGCATGGGCTATATGCTTGTTGTTATGTCCACTACACCAAATACTGAGATTTGCAACTAACCATCCGCACATTTGGCAACGGTTAATAACCGTTGCCATTTAGCAACGGTTAATAACCGTCTTGGTTCAGTTCGCAACGGGTTTTTCTTGTTGCTAATTGGGAACGGTTATTAACCGTAGCTTCTTTGGAGACAAATGATGGCGGTGAATTTCATCCTTTCGCGCCATAATTTTTGGCGCGCTTCGTTCCAATTAGCAACGGTTTTAAACCGTGGCTAATTAGCAACGGTTATTAACCGTCCCAATCTTTTAGCCGGCCCAATGGCAAGCCCACCAAGCCCCTGGGATGGGGCAACCAACTAAGCCGGGCAACACCCAAAATCTGTTTTACTTCACAGTTACAGCTCAATAGCAATCTCCATGTTGGCGATCTGCTCGAACCCAAAAATACTAGGGTTTCAAAAATCAACGCTTTCTAAATAATCATCGCTGCATACTCGGCTATTCCATCAGCCATCGTCGGCTCAAGCTTGCCTCCTACGCGATATTTTCTACTGCTGATTTGAAGTCCTGCTACAGTCTCTATACTGCCACTGCTAATTAAGTATGCGAATTTCTTGTTTTGAGTTGTCTAATTTTCTAAAATTGAGTCGCCCTTATCTGTTTTACTTCACAGTTACAGCTCAATATCAATCTGGCGATCTACTCGAACCCAAAGAAACTAGGGTTTCAAAAATCAACGCTTTCTAAATAATCATCGCTGCATACTCGGCTATTCCATCAGCCATCGTCGGCTCAAGCTTGCCTCCTACGCGATATTTTCTACTGCTGATTTGAAGTCCTGCTACAGTCTCTATACTGCCACTGCTAATTAAGTATGCGAATTTCTTGTTTTGAGTTGTCTAATTTTCTAAAATTGAGTCGCCCTTTTACTGCTTTAGATTTCATTAACCTTGAAAACGCCTGAAGCTAATAACTTATTAGTATTTAGTTATAAACAAGTAGTTTTTTGTAAATAATCGTTTAGGAATTGAAATTTGAAAGCTGAAGCTAAAAAACTAATAATTATTTAGGAACTGATACTTACATGCTAGTTAGACATAGTTGCTTATAGTGACTGCTAGGGTATAAGTTGATGCAATGAATTTTGTTTTACTAAATATGAGACCATATTTAGTAAGTGGATAAAATTGTTGTTAATGGCGCAAACCAAGTATCAGGAGAGGGGTAATGCATAGACATTACTCTGGTGCTACAAAATGGCGCTGTTGTAATGGCAAATTTTTTGGAAACAGTTTGATGCTAATGTTAAATTTCAAGTGAAATCAAAAGAATATTCATCTGTTTAGTTAATATCAGAGTTGAACTTGGTGGAAAGCCATAAGATATTGTTACCCATGATTTATTATTAGCTCTTGTTATTTTCTTTCAGTATGTCTTTTAGTATAGACAAACAATGGATGAATCAATCTAATCGAAGAAATACAGAATATGTGGAAGGTGTGAGAAATTTCGTTAAATTTGTTGCTGAAAACGGTGGCAATAAGGAAAAGTATTCGTGCCCTTGCACGCGGTGCAAAAATGAAGATACATTCAAATTAAATGACATTCATTTTCATTTGCTTAGATATGGTATTGTTCAATCATATACCGTGTGGTGTTTTCACGGAGAAAGAATACCGGAGAAGCCAAAACAACAACCGGTTAGTCATGCCACAAATACTGATGAGTCCGAACATATTAGGATGGAGGATTTGATCAATGATGCAGATAGATTCCATCATTTTCAACCTACAAGTCAGTTTCATGATAATGCTAATATTGATGAGCAGTTTACAGATAAATCATTTTTTGATAGTGCAACTGCAACAGAGCCATTGTATCCTTCTTGTCCAAAAGAGATTACAAAGTTGTATGCCATTGTGAAACTGAATAGCTTGAAGACCCAATACGGCTTTTCAGACAATGGTGTGACTGCAGTACTCGAATTCATAAAGGAGTTACTCCCCGAAGGTAACACGCTACCTTCAAAGTACCCCGACGTAAAGAAGATCATTAAGCAAGTTGGGATGAATTACATAACTTATGATGCATGCATTAATGACTGCATCTTGTACTGGAAAGATAATGCGAACAAAGTTTCATGTACAAATTGCAACGCACCAAGATACAAGACATCATTCAACGAAGAGAGAAAAGCTACCACAGTACCTCAAAAGACCTTAAGACATTTTCCTTTAATTTCTAGATTGAGAAGACTGTATACTGTACCATGGATAGCAGAAGCGATGACCTGGCATGGTCGTGCCAAGTCCGGTACAACCGTAATGCGTCATCCGCGTGATACTTCTCAATGGAAAACTACAGATTCTTTTGATTCTTCGTTTGCTGCTGAACCACGAAATATCACGCTTGGAATAGCGACAGATGGTTTCTGTCCGAATGCTTCTTTAACTAACCCTTACAGCTGTTGGCCAGTAATTGTAGTACCATATAACCTTCCTCCGTCTTTGTGCATGAAAAGAGAGTTCTCAATGTTAACACTGTTGATTTCTGGGCCAAAACAACCGGGGAAGGATATTGATGTTTATTTAGAACCTTTGATAGACGAGTTAAAGCAGTTATGGGAAGGAGTCGTTACATTTGATTCATTTATGAAATCTGAGTTCACAATGAGAGCTAGAGTGTTGTGGGCAATCCATGATCATCCTGCTCTTGGGACTTTATCGGGATGTACAACTCACGGCTACTTTGCATGTCCTCTTTGTGGAGAAGAAACTACATCTGTTTATCTCCCTGAAAGTAAGAAGATTTGTTACATGGGACATCGTAGATTTCTTCCGTCCGGACACAAGTTTCGATACGATAAGACAAATTTCAACAACGAGCAAGAACTTAAGCGTCCTCCAAAACCACTGACTGGTTATCAAGTTGAAAAAAAGGTAGCGAATATAAAAATGAAAGTTGGTAAAAACATACCGGAAATTGGTCGAAAACGGAAAAAGACAATCGATGAAGAAGTTCCTGCATGGTATAGGAGGTCGAAGTTCTTTGATTTGCCATATTGGAAAACAAATTTGACCCGACATAATATTGATGTTATGCATACGGAGATGAATGTCACGAAACATTTGATCAACACAATTATGAACCATAAAGACATGTCAAAAGATGGGATCAATGCACGGAAGGATTTGAAAATCATGGGTATAAAACAAAAGTTGTGGGTGATAGAAGATCCTGAAACAAGTAAAGTAACCATACCAAATGCGACTTTCACTTTGGGCAAAGAAGAAAAGATACGGTTTTGCACCGTTTTGAAAAATTTGAAAGTGCCGAGCAAATTCTCTTCGAACTTCCATAACAATGTGAGCATCAACCCTCCTGAACTAAAAAATATGAAGTCACATGATTACCACGTCATAATGCAACATTTACTTCCGGTATTGCTTCAGCATTGTTTTCCGCAACATAAGGATCTACGGAATGCTATTCACCGCATTAGTCTCTTTTATAACATTTTGTGCTCAAAGGTGATCAACAGGGAACATCTTCTAAAAGCAAAGGCTAGTTTGGTAGAAGCAATGTGTGTTATTGAAAAACATTTTCCGCCTGCATTTTTTGATATCAGCATTCACCTTATGGTTCATTTAGCCGATGAAGCATTGATTTCTGGTCCTGTTAGATATAGGTGGATGTACCCATTTGAACGGTAAATTACTAATTTTAGTTATGTACATAATTATTCGATTTAAATAGCTATTGATGTCTACATTTTACAATTATTCATCTTCATAGGTTGATGAAAACATATAAAGGATATGTGCGCAACAAAAGATATATTGAAGGGTGTATTGCAGAAGGATATATTGTACAAGAAGCTAGTCTTTACTACATGGAGTATATGCCAAAAGGAGGTGCTGGCACTCATAAACATACCCGTGAAGCGTTTTTAGACGAGGATGATGAGTTTGCTGATGAAATAGCACTAGATAATGGTAAAGATATAACGTTAACTCAAGTGCAATTTCAACAAGTGCGTAAATGGGTCCTTGATAAATACGACGGATTGGATGAATGGAAGAAGTAAATTCATGAATTTGTTCTGAATTCTTATTATTGTAAATCAATTCATATATATAGTATTTATTGTGTGTTTTTCGTAGGAGGTATAACTCCTATGTTCAAAGCACCAAATCTCAAACTCGAGGCGGGGGTACATCTGGGGAAGCTATTAAAAATTTCACTTTTTGGTTACGTGAGGAGGTATATGTATTAAATATTTAACGTATTTTCGAGTTGACCATACACCTCCTTGACAATGTTTTTTTACTTATTGTGTTTGTTGTAGTTGTTGAAGACCGTCGATCTTGACTCAACTCTTTGGCGGTTAGTTAACGGGCCGAAGTTTGATGCCCGTAGTTATATGAAGTACCAAGTGAATGGGTTTTTATTTTCTCCGAAGAGTTATGAAGAGCGAAAGCTAACACAGGATAGTGGTGTATGCATGAGAGCAATTACACAATTTAGAGCGAGTGGGAAGGATAAAAATTTTAAGGAAGCAGAAACAACTTATTACGGAGTCATTCAACAGATAATTGAGTTGGATTACATTGACTTCAAACAAACAGTTTTTTATTGTGATTGGGTAAAGGTCGAAGATAAGATCAATGGTTGTAAAATAGATTCTGTTTCAAGCTTGATCACAGTTAACTTGGGAAAATTGAAGAATAAAGATAGCGTGAATGATGAGCCATTTATTCTTGCATCGGAAGCGAGTCAAGTGTTCTACTCAAAAGATTTAAAAAATAACGGATGGTTTGTGGTTTTGCATACACCAAAACGGTTGACCATAAATGTGGATGACACTGAGTTTCCCACCGTTTATCAATCAGCTTTTGAAGACAATGAAAAATTAGAAGATCTTATCAAATGCATATGTGAACTTTGTATTACAGAGCAGTTATTGTACCTTAACAAAATATTTATTTAAAATGGTGTAAAATGTAAAATATAGCGTGAATGATAGTAATAGATGCATTATATTTTTTATTAGTGTCATTATAATATTCTGATGGATCCATAAGGATGGATATATTGCAAGAGTTCATTTTGTGTTTGTAGTTGTAGGTACTTACATATGATCACATACATACACACATGTACACATACATACATATGATCAGCTTGACTATTCTTTCTTTCTTTCTTTGTGTTTGTAGGTAGACAGGCAGTTCAAGATATTGTATTTGCACCCTTTAGTTCAGCAGTGCTAAGGTAATATATTTTTGTATTTGCATCCTTTATTTCAGTCAGTATTTTAGATATTGTTTTGAATCCGCTTAAGTTTAAAATTCTGGTGATGCAGGAAGACTTTATCACTGCCGCATTAAAGTGAATGTTCCCCTTCCCGTCCATCCCTATGATCCCCGATTGATGTTAGCCACATTATTGCATGGACTTCCTTCCATAACAAGGTCAAACGCATTATATGACTTAATAAAATTGCTCCAAGCGATTACTGGTAAGCTGCTGTACAGCTGATATAGTAAACAACGTGCCCTTCTGACTTGTCTGATCCCATCAGTTTCTCATCACATTACGATTATTGTCAGTCGGACTGATAAAAATCGTAATGTGGTGAGAAGTTGGTGGGATCAGACAAATCAATAAGGGGACGTTGGTTCATATATCAGATGTACAGCAGCTTAACTGTGATCGCTTGGAGCAAATTTTATTAAGACATATAAGGCGTTTGATCTTGTTATGGAGGGGACTCCATGCAATAAGGTGGCCAACATAAATCGGGCATCACAGGGATGGGCTGGAAGAGGAAGAACTGTACGTCATAATGTTGTTCGGATTATTTTAGGATTTGAGACTTTGCAGGACATAATGTCACAAGATGCCACACCACCGTCAACTGATACAACTTCCCAATCATCCACTTTAAAACGGGAGAAAATTGATATAGACAACTATGGTTCTCCAGTCGGAAAAAATGGTTCAAAGGTCGCTACGAAGATTGGTAAACTAGTAAGAAATCATGTGCCAATCTCATATCCAAGTTGGAAAAAAGTTCCGCCAAATTACAAGGAAGACGTGTGGAATCAATTGGAGGTAATAATGAGCTCCGTTCATTTATAATGCTTTCAATACAGAAATTAAAAATGGTTTACATGCATTTTTTGTTATGCAGAAATATTATGAGCTCGATCCTTTATCAAAGGACCTTATTATGAAAAAAATGTCCGAGGCTTTTAGGAGACACAAGAATGATTTGCGCAAGAATCATTATGACCTTTTCATCACTGACGAAGAAAGAATGAGAAATTGTCCACCGAAAATTGCTCAAGATGATTGGGATGAGTTCATAAGAAACGAATCAAAACCCGAGGCAAAAGAAAAAAGGAAGCGAGGCAAACAAAATAGATCAATGCTCGAATATGGTCATCATTCGGGACGTAAGAGTCACGCTATGATTACTCAAGAAATGGTATGTGTCATTGAATTGGTGCATCACATTGCATATACCGTTAGTTCCAAATATAATTTTAGGTCATTATATGCAGGTCGATTCAAGTAGTCCGGGAACAGAAGTATCACGTCTTCAAGTATGGGAGAAAACGCATAAGAAAAAAGATGGCAGCACGTCAGATGCGACATCTTCCTACTTTGTAAGTTAAACAAATAACAACGCCTCTAAATTAAATTTTCATTATTAATATATATGTATTTACTTTTTAGGACAAAATTGAAAAAGAAAAGGAAACGACGAGTGGTGGTGATGAAGCCGTCTTTATATCAGTGTTTGGTAAAGATGTAAAGGGCAGGAGTCGAAGTATTGGGACCAATATAGTTCCTAGCCAAGTTAAGAGTGCTGCCATTCCATGCAAACGGCTCAAACAGGCCCAAGGAATATATGAGCAACGACTGCAAAATGTGGAGCAAAAATTGATGAAGCTGGACAATATGGATGATAAACTGGAGCGTCTTCTCAGCATAGCCCAAGATAATCGTCAAGTAGGCAGTGAAATCGCATCTTCTCAGTTTGCCACTCCGAACAATCAGTTAATCGACCAAAGATGTGAAATCCTGAACTTCGAGGACGAAGTAATTGCAACAAGTACTATTTTATTAAAATTTGAAGAAAATAATATGTTGCAAAGTCAGTGAATGCTTAACTTCGTGAACGGGAGAGTGTATCAGGAAACATACAGGTCAATTTCACGTCAGGGTTTAGCGATCGAGAAAAAAAAACGCACATCTTTTCTTTTGTAAAAAGTTCACAGTGAACGTAAGAACCAATGCACCCATCATCTCTGATTCTGCCTGTACATGTTCTCTGACTCACCAAAACCACATCACATATTCATCTCCAATACAATCTGTTACTGCTACCTTCCCTGTCATACTGCACATACAATATTCATCACTTCACCAACTGTCAAGATAACCACCAACTTCTATCCATAACCTCCAAACTGCTATATACATCACTGCCATACTTCTCATTAATCGCTTACAAACTGCCAATACTTCACAATCATATTCCTGCCACTTCAACCAAACTACTACAACACTTCGAGCAACTTCAATAATACATCACAACTGCTATTTCATATCATTGCTGTTTCATATCACTCAACAAACAATACTTCTACCAATACATTCAACTTACAACTGTCAACATCTGCCACTACCCTGAACACACTTCACTACATAACATCCATAGCAACCCCCTGCTGTCATCAACTGTTCAGCGCCACCACACTTCAACCACAGCATCTTGGTTGCCTGAATCTAGTTATGTATTTGATTCCTTGTAATCAGCGATTAGCGTTGAGCCTTTGTGATGATAAGCAGTGACTACTGTTTCTACCATTTATATTCTACGACAGCAATTTTTATGCCACGAACAGTTACTTTGCTTAATACAAGTTTCCAGTAGTGATAATACCCCCTGTAACAGTTTCCAGTAGAATGACTTATGCTTCGATTTGCACGCATTTAATATATATGTTGCTTGGTTGCCAAAAAAATTCTCTGTAATTCACTTCTGGCATTAAACCCAAGTCATTATTAGGCAAATTTGGGTCTAGTTCATATGCTATGAAACTTGGGCCATCGCTGCATGTTTGTGAAATGGTTTTGGGTAGCATGAGTTTTGTTTTTTGTTAGTTCTGTAAATGAAAATCCATATATTCACTCCAAAAATGCTTATATAACAGGTACTATATGTCGAGATTCCACAGCATTAGTAATTCATGGAAAAGCAGTACCACCCACATATGAAAAAGTGTTGTTGGATAAAATTTTATTGCCGAATGAGCTAACCGCCAAAATATGTCGACAATTTACCGAGACCTTTGGGGATGTTGGAGTCGGAGGTTATGTGAGCCATCAAAAGGGTTTGATACGATATCTTTAGTCGGAGGTATTGATATTTCTGACTTGTTCTTTGCATATATTGCTGATTTTCTTTTGTTTTCCTGTACACAATAGTACACACAGTCATGCATACATAAATACAAGCATGCAAGCACCTTTCACAATTTACATTCAAGACTTATCACATGCAAAATAGATATATCAAGTTTTAAGAATTTATAAGGGTGGTTTGCTCACCTGGATAGTTTGACAGAGAGGAAAGAGAACCTGAAAAAGATTTCAAAATCTGGAAATTGAGGCTTGATCAAATTTTCTTTATCCTAACCGTTGTTTGCTTTGAATTGCTTTGTACTAGTAGTCTTGGCTTTAGTTAGATGTATATATATATATGCCTTGTACTTGTAGTCTTGGCTCTAGTTAGATGTGCAGTTTGCTTTATTACTGCCTGGTCTGTCGTAGATGTATACTTGTAGTTTTTTTTACTGGTCTGCCTTTGATCTTGTTTACAGTCTGGCATAGTATCCATACGCATTTGGTCCAACCAGTTTGTTCTTGTATATCATGTGATGGTTAGTTTGCATCAGTTATTTATGCATTTCAGTACAGTTGCATTCTTGTGCTTTGTCTCTGCATTCACTTCAGATATACTGACTTTTGTTTTCATCCCCTGGTTGCTTGGTACATTTCTGTAGCTACACTGATGGTCTATATTGTGTTGAGCTTCAAGTCTGCACTGCAAATCATTTTGCCTCGAGTTTGTAGCTGCACTGCAAATCATTTCTGTAGCTCCACTGATGGTCTATATTGTGTTGAGCTTCAAGTCTGCACTGCAAACATTGAAGTCTGAAAACTGGAATGCTTTGCCCTGTAATTAATGAAATCTTTGTACTGTAGTGTAATAAACAATCAGTGTAATAAGTATGATATTCCGGCACGGTAGTATTCTGTTTGCAAAACAATGAGTGTAATTATAAGTTTGATAATAATATTATATGTATGGAATATGTGCGATATGTTTATAGTGCTTGTGTACCAATATTTTGATATATATTGATATTCTGGTATATATACTGAGATATACGCAGTAGTGAGTTACAGATGTGATTTTGTAGGGGCAGGAGCAAACACTATGTGCAACGGTTGTTAACCGTTGCTTTATGTGTGACTTGGGCATAAAGCAACGGTTTTAAACCGTTTTTTACTGGACATAAAGCAACGGTTTATACCCGTTGCTTATTGTCCATAAAGCAACGTTTTATACCCGTTGCATATTTCCCAATTTGCAACGGTTAATACCCGTTGCCTTTGATCCAATTTGCAACGGTTTATACCCGTTGCCTTTGACACAATTTGCAACGGTTTATACCCGTTGCCTTTTGGGCATAAAACAACGGTTTTTTCCCGTCCCTAAATTCAACCACTCCTGTAATGAAGACGGTTTTTACCCGTTGCTTTTAGACTTAACAACGGTTTACACCCGTTGTTAATATCTTATAATGGTGTAGTGGTCCTTACTGAAATTTTAGGGACGAAATTCTTTAAGGGGGGAGTTTGTAATGCCCTGAATTTTAATTAACATTATTCGAGGTATTTAATTGGATAAAATAAATAGAATAATGTGAATAATTAGGGAGATGAGATTAATAAATCCAATGGCCGTGTCTTAATGAATGAACTAAAATAAGACTTGACTAAATTTAGAAGGATGAATTTTCCTAAGGGGTAAATTTGGAAATGGGGCTACATTTCTTAGTATATATCTCTTCCTCCACCTTAATAAACTTTCAATTTCTCATTCATAACTCCTTACCAACTTTCGGCCGGCCATTAAAAGCTCCAGGAAGAATATAAATTGAAGATAAAAGCTAGGAAATTATCTCATTCTCCAATCAACTAGTCAAGGTGAATAATCATGATTATCATCTCATTTTTCTCTATTTGGATCGACTATGGGTTATACCCGATTCATGTTTGTGTTTTGGTTAGGATATAACCATTTAAGACCTTTGTTTGGATAAGACATAGGTGTTTTTAAACGTTAATGGGCTAATTAACATGTTTTATTCGGTTTTGGTTAAATTCCGAATTGTTATGATCTTCGCATGCTTTGAAATTTTAATATGTTGAAGAGAACATATCAATTGATTTTCTGGAATTTTTCATGATGTTTTAATAGCTATATAAAATTGTTTAAGGAATGAGACTTAAATGTTTTGTATAATTATAAAGGAGAAAGGTGCTTTTTTTAAATTTATTTAAATTTCCAAATAAGGAAAGTCGGCAGCAATTTTGAATATAAAATTCTGGAAACCAATCTGATTTAGACAAACAGGGCAGGTGCGGTACATAAGAACTATTTTAAAAAGTATTTTCATTGTTTTAACTCTTTCGGCAAGACCTTCCGCCTCCATTCCAAACCTTCCGACAAGGTCGAAAGGTATCAAACCTTTCGACTAGGTCAAAAATCAATGCACATGGTATCAGGCGACTGGTATGTAGTGAATTGAAAGGGGTCAAAAGGTTTAAGGACGAAAGGTTAGAGCTTTCGAAGGAGATGAAACTTTGTTTTGGTTTTAAAGAAAATACACCTGCTAGCTTTCGACAAAGAGTTTTCGACGTTGTCAAATGGTTTAAAAGAAAAAGGTTTCGATTGGTTTGCTTTCTTGTTTTAATTGAAACCTTTCGACAAAGTCGAAAGGTTTAGCTTTCGACAAGGTTGAATGCAAAGTTGCCGCTTCCAAACCTTCGACCCAGATGTAGTCAAAGGTTATCTTTTGTTTTCTAAAACTTGCCGCTTCTCTACATTGTTTTCTAAGGGTTGGTTCAAACACTAACACTTCATTGTTTTTGAATGCTTTCGAAAGGTTTTAGGTTTTGAAGGGTTACCTTCAATGACTTCGAAAGGTTTCAATTTCGAAAGGTTTTGAGTTTCAATGATTTCGAAAGCTTTATAAATGGTTTTATAAGGGGGAATACCTCAGGCTTTCGACAAAGTCGAAATGTATGACCTTTCGACTAGGTCAAAAAAAACCTTCCGACAAGTGGACACGATCGAAAGGTATGATTTTATGGTGCTTTCAAAAGGAAGGCTTCCGAAGGGGCTAACTTTAGATGTTTATTTGATTTCGAATGGGGCTTCATTCGAAGGGGTTCAAATGGCTGTTTGTAGCCATTTTTCTTAAGTAAAATTTTGCTGACTTTGAATGGGTATTTCGAAGTGTTATAGCATAAAATACTTGTCTTGGTTTGAATATGTAACATGGATCCTTATATAAATTAGATGTTATTAAACCTTGGAGACACCATGGTGGGTTTAATGTTTTCGATACATAGTTTGGGGTTACAAACAGAAATATGCTTTTGAAAATATACATTGGGGCTATTAATATATTTTTATTTAATTTAACTTAATTGGGGCTACCAATGGGAATATGTTAAACAGGCGGTATACCCGAGGAAAATAAATAATCACGGGGATCATGAATTTACATAAATAATCATGGGGATCATGATATTTTAATTGGCCAAGTGTTGGGTTCTTGGTTAACCTAGGAAAACCATGGAATGTGCGGTGGATAGCCCACATAAAATTTCTAAAGTAAAGAATGTTTTGCCATAGGTGGTTAGCCTCGGGATTTGGCACCCAAGGGTTCATAGTCATCCTAGGAAAACTATGGAGTGTGCGGTGAATAGCCCACACCAACTTTTATAAAATAATGTACGATGGATAATCTGCATTTATTTTGGTGAATTTGGGATGGATAGTCCTATTAAATTATGATGGATAGTCATTTTAAAGATTTTAGAAGGGAACTCTAATAAATTGATTTTAGATGGGAAATCTAATATATTGCTTTTAGATGGGATATCTAATAAATGGGTGGATAGGATATCCAAGACATATGATTATGGCTTTATTTCATATTATGTTAATACTAATCATTTTGGGTGTAGGGGCATAGTAAATGATTTGCATGTTTTGTTTTGGGTACTAGTGAGGGGAAAACCCGTTCCGCTAAGCGGCGTTGTCTCACTAGCTATCTATTTATAATAATAGATGATAGAGGATTATTCATACCAGACTTATTGTCCGACTTGAAGTTTGTGTTTCTTCACAAACTCTCGGGTACTCAAAAATTAATTTGAGCAGTCTAAGAGTGGGAGACTTTTAGGTTTTTGGACGAATAAGCTCCCGGAGACGTGCAGAAGCCAGTGTTAGCTATATAGGAGCTATTTTGTGTTTTTCGCTGTGATGTACTAAGAATTGTAAAGTTCATATTTATTAGTTCTCTGATCATCATAAGGGGACATCTTCATATGTCGCTCTTATCGTATTTTATACATGTATATGTGATCTGAACGTGGTTAACGTCCGAGATTATGTAATTAAATCTTAAATCGAAATTAATAAGAAATGAGAAATTCTGTTTTGTTTAAGTTTAAAAATTTTCATATTCTTGTGTTTCTGTGTTGCCAATAGTTTCATGATTCCGATTTCGATCACTAAAAAATAACACCTATGGATGACTGGAGCATCCGTAGCAGTTAGTTTTGAGCCTCCGAAAGCGGGATGTTACAGCTGCCATCCCTATACTAGCCTGATACCTGTTGTTATACGAAAATTCGACTATATGTAGATGGTCTTCCCATGATCCCTTCAAAATCTAGCACACAAGCTCGTAACAAATCTTCTAAGATTTTGTTAATTCTTTCTGTTTGCCCATCTGTCTACGGATGGTAAGCGGTACTCATCATAAGCTTGATACCTAAGGTTTTCTGTAGACTCTTCCAGAACTCGCTAGTGAATAAGGAATCTCTATCACTTACTATACTAATAGTAATTCCATGAAGTCTAACTATATCCTTCATGAATAACTTAGCCAAAACATGTGTCATCCTGGTTGACTTAACTAGAACGAAATGGGCACTCTTGGTCAACCCATCCATTATGACCCATATGCTTTCATTTCCTCTATTTGATATTGGCAACCCATCTATGAAATCCATCGAGATAGAATCCCATTTCTATACTAGAACATCTAAAGGCTGAAGTAACCCACTTTTTTTTTCTGATGTTCGGCTTTTTACCTATTGACAGTTCAAGCACTGTTTCATCCATAAGCCTACATCTCTCTTCATACCTTCCTAGAAGAAAATTCTCTACATATCCTAATATATCTTAGTTCCTCCCGGATGAATGGTGAACTTCGAGCGATGACATTCTTCTAGCACTTCCTTCCTAATGTTTCCTACATTCGGAACGCACGGTCTTCCTTTCTTCCTCAACCACCCATTTTGGTCAAGAATGAAGTCCTTTAAGTCATCGCTCTCTATTCCATTTCTTAACTTCCTGATCCGCTCAGCTAATAATGGATCCTCCTTCTGCTTAGTAGCAATCTTTTCTATCATCACCGGTCGAACTTCTAAACATGACAACATAGCAGTCTCCTTACTAGATCTAGCTTCAGATATCCACTGTATCCTACATGTAGTCAACGCTTCTAAATCTTTTCCATTAGCTATCATTGCCAACACTGCATTCCGATGTTTCCTGCTAAGTGCATCAACAACCTTGTTGCCTTTTCCTGGTGTATACTCAATATCAAAGTCATAAGCGCCTAAAAACTCTAACCACCTCCGCTGTCTTATATTCAACTCCTTTTGAGAGAATAAATATCTCAATGACTTATGATCCGTATACAACTCGAATCTTTCTCCCAACAGGTAATGTCCCCACACCTTTAATGCAAAAATTACCGCAGCTTATTCCAAATCATGTGTTGGATACCTAACCTCGTGTGGTCTAAGATGTTGAGATGCATAGGCAATCACTTTAACCCTTTGCATTAACACAACTCCCAACCCTGTTCCACATGCATCTGTGTACACCACTAAATCATGATTCCCCTTTGGAACAACCAACATAGGTGCATTCGTCAATAAGTGTTTCGGCTTTTGGAATGCCTCCTCACACTTATCGGTCCAAATGAACTTCACATCCTTTCGCGTTAGCTTGGTCACCAATGCCGCTATCCGCAAAAAATCCTTTATGAGTCTCCGATAATATCCAACTAATTCAAGAGAACTCTTTATTTCAGTCACTGCCTCGGGTCTCTTTCAATTATTCACTGCCTCGATCTTAGTCGGATCTACAGACAACCTTTTCTCTAAGACCACATGATGAAGAAACTTCACTTCCTTCTTCCAAAAATGACTCTTTGAAAACTTCACCTTTAGCTGATGTTGCCTCAGCGTCTCAAGCACCACTCTAAAATGAACTTCATGCTCCCTTTCATCTTTAGAGTATATTAATATATCATCTATGAAAACCAACACAAAACTATCCAAGTGCTCTCGGAAAATTCGGTTCATAAAATTTACAAAGAATGCTGGCGCATTAGTCAGTCCGAACGACATTACTAACCATTCGTACGATCCATATCTGGTTCTAAACGCCGTCAAAGAAATACTATCCTCTTCCACTCTAAGCTAACGGAACCTTGTTGCTAAATCCAACTGGGAAAATACTTTGGCTCCACTCAACCGGTCGAACAAATCATCAATTCAAGGCAATGGATATCGATTCTTTATCGTCTTCTCATTCAACTTATGATAATCAATACATAACCTTAATGATTCGTCCGACTTCTTTGCGAACACGCGACTGCTCCCTAAGGCGAACTGCTTGGTCTGATAAAACTCTTACTTTCCAAATCCACCAACTACACCTTGAGCTCCCTTATCTCGTTAGGTGTCATTCTGCTTGGCGGTCTACTTACCGATTCTGCTCATTGTACCAAATCTATCCAAAACTCAATGGCTCGTTTGGCGGCAATCTTACTAAAGGTTCAAAGACATCTGCGAATTCTCTAACAACAAAAACTCGATTCAACTCATCATCTACCACCATAACACCCAACAAAGCGTTAACCTCAAAATAGGGTTTTCTATAGGGTATATGATCCGATCACTACAACCAGGGTGTCTAAGTGATATTTTCCTATCATGACAAAATATCCTAGCATCGTATTTACTTAACCAATCCATACCTAAAATAATTTTGAACCCTACGAAATCAAACACATGCAAACTGCAAACAAAGGTATGACCTAACAATTCAAACTCTAGGTGGTCACATCTCATCCCAAGAGTCGCATAACCTCCTATCTGATTTGCAACCCTTAAGGAAGTAACTAGGTATGAGGGTTCTAGGTTAAGCTTATCTACCAAACAATGAGATGTAAAAGAATGTGATGCTCCGGTATCAAATAGAACGCTAACTGTCATACCATGAATCATAAGCATACCTCCCAACACAGTCTTTCCCTTTTCCTCTGCTGTTGGACTCGAGGTAGCTGGCTCTAGTGTAAACACTTTGCCCTTTCCATCCTTGGTTCGCTCCTTGCACTGGTTCTTATAATATTCAATTTGATTGTAGTTGAAGCATATAATATTCTTCTTCCCGATCACCTTCTTTCCATCTCCTGAGCGACATTCATTTGTGAAATGCCCTTTCTTGTCACATTTATAGCAAACAACCTCCGCCTTTCCTTTCTTAGCAGCTCCACCCTTTTGAGCCCCTTTTCTTGTGGAAAAACATCCTTTTCTGACTCTTCCCTCCGTAAGCTTCCTTTGCCTTATTTCTTCCAAGAAAAGCAAGCATCTCTTCATAGCTCAAGGCCATCTCAACAAAGACATCACATGGATCCCTAATATGTGATAATGTGGCCTTAGCAAGCTCAGGCTTCAACCCACGAATGAAATTCTCATTCCTCTGAATCACAGTATCAACCGTAGCGTAGCCATATCTCGCTAGCTCCTCAAACCTGGTCACATACTCAAGCACAGTCATATTTCCCCGCTCCAACTCAGCAAACTTCCTGAGCAGAGTAGACTTAGCAATCTCCGACATAAACCTCTCCTCAAACCTTCGTTTGAACTCATCCTAAGTCATAGTCTCCTCATTAACTCCAGTAGTAACACTGTTCCACCAATACAGTGCTGCTCCTTGTAGCTGTCTAGAAGCGAGTCTCCTCTTATGCTCATCATTAAGCTCCAAATCAGCGAAAATCCTCTCGCAATGAAGTAACCAATTCTCCACTTCGATTGCGTCTTCAGTACCTATAAACGGCTTTCCTCCCAGCCGAGCATAATCTCTACTTAAAATGGCATAGTTATTCACCACCAAAGCTTCTTGATTTCCTCCTCCAGCATTTCTCCAACTACTCCGGCAGCAACTCCCGCTTGCTTCATTTTTACAAAGAACTAATACGTTGCTCCGCCTTGTGGGACTCTTGCACCCACATTTGCAGCTTGCGCCTGACTTGGGTTCCTCCTAGTATTTGGTCTGGTATTTCCATTAGTTGTGGTACTTCTCCCAACAAGGTTAACTCTTCCACTTCTAGCATCCATATCTTCATTCGAGCCTTCGTAAGATATAGAAGAATAGCCTAATAGAGATGGGAGAATAGAGATAAAGCGTATACTTATATATAGCAAATACAAGCACGTTACTATAGCGTTATCCCATACCCTGATCTTTCCTCTAATTCCTTAGGATTATGTTTTCAAAATCATTTTAAGTATGAAGTTTTTCGTAAACATATGCTTTGATACCAAGTTATAACATCCCATATCTTGAGGCCCAAAGCTAAACGCTACAAATGCTGCAACTGTGACGACCCGACCTTCCACTACCGGAAAATCGCATCGTTATAAAGAAAGAAAAGGGTGAGAAAATAGAAAAGATAGAGAAGAAGAAGAAACAACAACAGAATCTCAACAGCGGAACGAATAAAATATAATATATCACATAAATTAATACATAGTATCATATACATCAGAGTTACACAGACAATACATCACATACTAGACAGTTAGAAAACACCTGTCTAGTTAATACAACTCACACATCACAGAGATACAACACAGCGGAAATACAAAATAAACTCTAATCACAGCGGAATCACTATATATCTACACGCTGAAGCCTCCTGCTCCATTGCTCCTCCAGAGTTCGTCAAAGCTAACCTGAATCCCTTGACTACCCGTAAAAATTTGGGTACCCGAGAGTTTATGAAAAAACAGAAATAAACTTCGGGTCAGACATGGGTCTGGTATGAGTAACATGTTAAGGTTGTTTAACTTTGAAAACCATTTGAAAACAAAAGGTATCACGTAAGACATCCCACACATAAACATGGAAATGTTTTTACCTTACGCTAACCAAAAACATTTGATAGGAAATCCGGTGATATTATAATAGTGTCTAGGGTTTTCAAGTAAATAGAAAATAGCTGAAATTGTTACATCTATTAAATTCCAGCATACTAGCCACAAAGTGGGTAATACAATCAAAACCGTAGGGTCTCGTAGGGAAAATGGGTTTCCATCAATGGCTGGGCTACTGGGGTACCGCCCGTCACAGTACGTGGCCTAGATCACCGTACCGAGGAGTACGCCCGCTCCCCTGCAACACAAGGCCGGACCCATCCCTTACTGGACAGTTCCAAATAAGATCACCCCACAGTTGGCGCGACCAACCGTACACTAAACCGAAATAAATAGGGACATCTAGACAGGGGTAAACCTTACTCTCAAGTGGGGGCTACCCACGAAGCCTTGCTGCACCTCCCCTGTTTTAGCCATTCCCGGTTGATGAGGCTTGAGGTCACGATTACCTTTAGAGAACTCATCTCTTAGAATGCTCATCGTCCGCCTGACGATGTTCTGAAAGCATTCGATCCATACAAGTTCGTTCCGGGTTCGAACGAAACCGAAGGCATTATCTCGTTACACTCGTATTGGAATCACCCTCAGCGTTAACGACAATAACCCTTGCATTCTGAATCACCATCTCGAACCTATAAGTACTATCTTCGTCAAACTCATTACGGAATCACCCACAGAGTTATACTGACGAATAGTTCTTATACCTCGAGTCTTCACTTGCTCCATTTGAAATTCACGACCTAACGTTATTTTGGATCGATGTGGTATTCGGGTCTCCAGACCTGGAATCCCGGTATACGGAAACCCGATCCCGGTCTCATCGAAATCCAAAACGTGTCTTTTAAGGCCAAGTTGTTTAAAGGTTTAAAATAATTCAATTCAATTATCTATATCAACACAGATAGATAAAACACAATATCACAGATGGATAATCACATATCAGCATAATGGAAAATCTATATCATCACACTTCAAACAAAGCATCCATATCACAACAATATTACTCATCTCATATCTGAGATCACAATCAATCAATGGGATATCAATATCAATCATCATACATAAGCAAGGATTAATAATCACATCATTGATAATTAATTTAAAATGAATTAAATTAATTACCTTACCTTTAATTAATTTAAAGTAAAGTAAATTAATTACTTCATTCTATAAATCCTGCTTACTTAACCATTGATTAATTACAAATCAATTAATCAGTCATTCTCTAGATTTCCATCTTAATTAATCATCCTGGATTAATTATCTTTTAATTACATTCAAGTAATTATCCTTTAATTAATTTCACAAATTAATTATTTATAACCAAATACAGTAATTAATCTTTAATTACTCTATTTATTAATTAACCATAATTAATTACATTAATCCTTAATTAATTATATTAATTAATTACTCAAATCACTTACTATTTATTAATTAGCTTTAATGAATCAATCCTTACTTACATCATTAATTATATAAATTAATGATCCCTAATTACATATTTGATTTAATTATTCCATTTAAATCAATTACATTGAGTTATTAGTCTTTACTTAACCATAATTATTAATCATCCTTGATTAATCCCATTCAGTAATTAACTAGCCTTAATTACTTCACCTAATAAATTAATTACTCCTTAATTAATTTTCTAAATTAATCTCTTGATTAATTTCACAAAGTAATTTAATCCAAATTACTATCATACTCAAATCATCTCCAACCATTTACATACAGTAATTACCATTAATTACTTCCTTATGTAATTGTACTTTACATTTAAGTAATTATACTTTTCAAATAATCCAATGATTAATTTAAATCAATTAAACTAAATTAATCAACTTAAACAAATTATATTTAACTCAATTAATTATATTAAGTAATTAATTCCTTAATTACTTCCATTAAGTAATTACACTTAAACATTTTCACAAATGTTTATTTTTAATTAATTTATCTAATTAATTATTAAAATTAATCACATAAATGTATTAATTTGTTTAATAGTCTTAAGTTAATGACCTTCATTAACTATTACAATTCTTAATTTCTTTTCTTATGAAATTAACTTAATTAATCAATATTAATTACAATTTAATTTATCTTTAATAACCCATTAATTAACCACTAATTATTAAATTAATTCAAGTTTTTAACTGTAACTTAATTAACCTTAATTACTTGATTAATTAACATTTAACCATTAATTCAAAATCTAATCTTATTAAATTAATGATCTTTAACTCCAAATTAATTATTCCTAATTAATTTGCTTAAACTTAATTAATGAGTTTAAAACTCATAATTACTTAATTAATCCAGTTATTTATTAGATTTATTTATCCTTTTTAATTAACTTATTAATTTAATGAATCCAAATCATTTAATTCAAACTTAAGGATTTTTAACTAAATTCCCTTTTAAATTTCAAATCATTAAGATATATTTTAACTTAACTTATTTACCTCATTTTAAAGTTATAAACTTTAGTCCATTTTCAAAACCTAAGATTCATATTCAATTCGAATTCAGATTTAAAAATTCAAATTTAAACTTGGCTTTAAATTATTTTCAGATTTTATTAAATTTAAACAAAATCTGAAACTGCCAGGCTTTACTTACTACAAAAGCCTGGAACAAACGATACTCAAATCGACTAAAACTGCTTCGAGTCGTCTCTTCCCTTACCTTCGAGTATCACACTCAATAACTCGAGTAATACCCGAGTCAAATCCTCGTCTCCCCCAAAGAAAGACAGAGCCAAGGAAACGTGCACGTGCACGTGTACTTCGCCGGCGTTCATCTCCGGCCTACCCCACGTCGTCGAACAAGTCGACCACGCCGCACCTACCAACTTCAGATCGACAATCCACTCGATCATGTCGCCATTCGAAATCGAACCCGAGAACCCAAAAGAGAAACCTGGAAACAGCAGAACGAAAACAACCCAAACCTGACAACGTCTCGTCCTTACATCTCTGATCGCCAGCAAAGCAATGACTCCGGCCACAAGCTCGTCTATCGCCATACTTCCATCTCACCAAACCTCACTGCACTCGATCAACCACAAAAGTCGAGATGACCAATTTACTAAACCAATCAAAACTAGGGTTACAGACAAGAAAACGTCACCGCTGCCACCTTGATGAAGTTCATCGCCATCCAGTATTTTCGCAAGCTTCACTGATCACTCCCCTACCCACTGGAAGAAACCCGACCCTCCAAAATCAATAGATCACCAGAACTCATCACATTCTTATTTCCAGTTCATACCAGAACTGCACCCTCATGCCCAAACTAAAGATAGTGATTTAAATTTTAAAAATCAAATTTTTGGATGAGGATTCAGATCCAAAACCTGAAACTATAAATTTAAATGTTTGAAATTTCACTTTATACAAGACTGCTCTGTTATTTTCATTTCTAGAGACAAACCCATTTTGTTTTAACTTAACAAATTTTAAAGCTTTAATTATTGACAAAACAAACAAACTTCGTTTGACACTTATATCTTAACTCGGGCTAGAAAATAATATAATGGATTTTGATTAGTACTTAGGCCTGGCAATAAAAGTCTGGGAGAACCCAGATATACAACAACATGCACACAGATATATTCACAAATATATTCACACATATATTTACAGATACTCACTTATATCTGCTTATAACAGAGATTACCAAGCAACCATATTTATTTAAGTTTTTAAAAAAAAGTTACTCACCAATTTTGAAAAGGCAGAGAGCTTGCTTTTTTGTAAACTGGAAAGAAATGCTTGAATCTGGAAACTTTGACTTCCTATAACTGAAGTGCTATGGTGTTGAGAAGATTTAAACTTTGAACTGAACTGAAGTTGCTTGACTATCTAGCCTAAACTTAAATAATTAGTTACAGGCTTTCGAAAATGGTTTGAGGAGGAAAGTTTTCAGCCTTTAGAAATGGTTACAGAGATTGTTGTTTTGCTTTGCAATGTTTAAATGAATTCGAAGTGAAAAAGGACCTTGTTATTAAAGAAGACAAAGGCAGGCTGAAAGTTGTATTAGTACAAACTTTGATCAGGGATCTTTTCTTTTTCATGGCTGAAATGGAAACATTTTGTACAAGCATTTATGGCCAATGTCATACTTATCTTCTTTATTTTAATTCGTATAGTACTTATGTTACTTTACCTCATATCTTATTTCTTATCTTGCCTGCAAAACTCAATTGCTAGTACAGATATTTATTTTGCTACATGAATTCCTATATTTAAAGTTGTTTTAGACTTGCTTCTAGCCTGCGAATCTGGAGACTTACTATACTATCTACTAAGCAGGTACAAACTTGTATATCTATTTATTTTACTTTGACTTATTTTTACTTTGTTTTAGACTTGTATTTAACATTGACAAGGTTTATATTTTCTTGCCTTACTTGAGCTTTAATAGAGTTGATATATGTATTTTATTATGTTGGCTTGTGAATTAAATTCTAGTGTTACATGACCATAAATTTCTGTTTATACTTAATGTATTTACTAAGGTATATTTTCTATTTTAAACTTAATTTACCAAACACTACATTTATATTTATTCACTTTATTTTATTTTTACTTATGTTAAATATGTTTATAAGTTTATATAATAATACTTACATTAATGACCATATATTAGTTTTATATTTATATTTAATATAGACAAGATTTATTTAATCTAAACATTATTACCAAATTACATCAAATTATTTATATAGATCACAAGTGGAAAAGTAGAGCTTTATTTAAATTTAAGATGGATTTAATGGTAATTAAATTGGAACACTTTTATATTAAATTCCCAAATCATAATTTTCCTCTAACACTAAAATATACACATTTAAATAACACTTATTAAATTTGAAAAAAATAGGACTATTTAAATCTATCAATAAAATAATCACAGATTAAATCTGTGACTAATTATTCTTATTTAAAATCAACCAAAAATCCATTTTAAAACATCACGTTATTAATTTATTGGTTATTTATATTTGAAAATAACAATTTAAATCAATTTTAAATAATTTAAATAAGAGATTATCGCATTTTAAATTCCTCGAAATTCCGGGATGTCACATTCCTTCCCCCTTAAAAGAATTTCGTCCCCGAAATTTAAAACAAAGGTAATTTAATAATCTAATTAACGATCTAATTTTAAAAACACAAGCATATATTAATCATATGCTAACAACCATCGCATCCAATCAAACAATCTATCTATCCAGACAAAAATTCCGAATAGGATTCTCTCGAGTTTTCCCGAATATAAGTACCGGGATACTCGCTCTATAAAATCCAAACAGTCAATATCTCTAAGCTACCGAGCTCCTACTCCTCTAGACCTACAGAACAAGGCAGGCTATCAAACTACAGATGAGTCAGACTCACAACCAAAACTTCCTGAACTACTGGTTCCTAAAACCAGAAATAGAACCTTACACATACTCCCTCAGAGATATGTGAAACACAACGAATCCCAGCTATCCAAGCTGGCAATTCATTTCAGAAGAACTACCACTAAACTTCTCCAGAATACAGAGAAAATCCAGAACACTTCGGAGCTAATTTCCCAGACTTACCAAACTAAACAGCTCCTTCAATCAGAGAAAACCCATTCAGAATCAAATCTCCGATTCTGAAATCCAAATTCTTCTGTCTCTTATCTACCAAACTCTTCGGACAATCCAAATCTGCCTTCATTACTACCAATCAGCTAAACCTCTGCTGATGCCTTTCAGAACAAATCTGAATCCAAGAACAATCCAGTAGACGATCTTCTCCCTATCAACCAAAATCAGGAACACAATCCCTACCATTATCCGTAGAAAACAACTTCTCCTTTCCCAGAAAAGAAAAACAGACGCACTCCCAACTGCTTCCGCTGCACAACTCTGATATGAGAGTAGATGGAAATATAGATGATTCTCACAAGCACAAACCTTCCACTGATATCAACTGTGATGGACCTAGGCTTTTCAACCATCAGTCAACAATCACAACTGGTCTCTCCAACCGCCCTGGAAATATGGTTTAACAGATCCAAAATAAACTCAGAAGTCCCTCCAAAACCATCCGACTACTAGGCTAAACCATCGGTATCACTCCTGGAATACAGTCGATACCAAACTAAATCTCCAGATGTTAACAAAACACTGACTTCCATCCATTACCACTCAATTATAAATTTGTTTGTTTATTCATAAATTTAGTTTTCAATAAATAAATTTTGTTTCCCAACACTTATTACTTCCAGTCTACTTTAACTAATTCTACACTTCACTTTCATTTGACACGATTTAGTTACATTCCAATTTAATTCAAACTTTAAGTTTTCCAAACCCATTTATTTATTCCACAACATTTTAAATTTACTTCTAGAGTTTTAGCAATTTCCAAAGTACAAAATCACCTTTGAAATCAACTATATCCAAAATTCTTTGGCAATTCAAATATTCTTTTGAATTTCAAAACCAAACCCAGTTCGCAAACAATTCCAATTTGAAATAATTTGATAGCAAACTTTTCTCTCTCAGAAATTCGAAAATGAACATCGATGATGCTGCAGTCATCACCGACGTTATTTTCTAACAACCGAAAGAGTTCAAATGCTTTTATTTCTTTTATACATCTTAAATATTTTTAAATTTTAAATCTTTCCAGATTTCAAATCCAACTCAAAAATATCCTTGAAATAATACCATATTTTTTTCAGAACCTTTGAAAACACTTTCAAATCCAAAGAATTCAAATTTTCTCAAAATTCCAAATCCATCCAATTTCTATTCAAACATTACCCTGGAATTTTGCTTCAATTTCAATTGCAAATCACATTCATAATTCACATTTACAAAATTCCATTTGGTTATATGAATTTATTTCTTGACTATTGATTAAATTCCAATTCTTATTAAATTTTCCCAATGACAATGATAATCATTCAATATTATCATTTCCTAACAATCAAGCAACCATACATAACTATAAAATTTTCGAAAAATCATTTCTTTTATATACAAAAATAATTTGGGTAAAATTATTTCATTTACCCTATTTTAAAACAATATTGTGTCGGTTTATCTTGTTAAGAGTTTAGAAATTCCTATCGATATTGTGGCGTCCCACACACCGACCAAAATCTATAAACACCTAACCGATAAGTCAACACAATATAAAACAATTTTATATTCACTAACAAATACGCTCTCTCAGGAAAGAAATCACTTAAGAGCCTAGGTATTCGCTCAACCTAGTGCTCTGATACCACCTGTGACGACCCGACCTTCCACTACCGGAAAATCGCATCGTTATAAAGAAAGAAAAGGGTGAGAAAATAGAAAAGATAGAGAAGAAGAAGAAACAACAACAGAATCTCAACAGCGGAACGAATAAAATATAATATATCACATAAATTAATACATAGTATCATATACATCAGAGTTACACAGACAATACATCACATACTAGACAGTTAGAAAACACCTGTCTAGTTAATACAACTCACACATCACAGAGATACAACACAGCGGAAATACAAAATAAACTCTAATCACAGCGGAATCACTATATATCTACACGCTGAAGCCTCCTGCTCCATTGCTCCTCCAGAGTTCGTCAAAGCTAACCTGAATCCCTTGACTACCCGTAAAAATTTGGGTACCCGAGAGTTTATGAAAAAACAGAAATAAACTTTGGGTCAGACATGGGTCTGGTATGAGTAACATGTTAAGGTTGTTTAACTTTGAAAACCATTTGAAAACAAAAGGTATCACGTAAGACATCCCACACATAAACATGGAAATGTTTTTACCTTACGCTAACCAAAAACATTTGATAGGAAATCCGGTGATATTATAATAGTGTCTAGGGTTTTCAAGTAAATAGAAAATAGCTGAAATTGTTACATCTATTAAATTCCAGCATACTAGCCACAAAGTGGGTAATACAATCAAAACCGTAGGGTCTCGTAGGGAAAATGGGTTTCCATCAATGGCTGGGCTACTGGGGTACCGCCCGTCACAGTACGTGGCCTAGATCACCGTACCGAGGAGTACGCCCGCTCCCCTGCAACACAAGGCCGGACCCATCCCTTACTGGACAGTTCCAAATAAGATCACCCCACAGTTGGCGCGACCAACCGTACACTAAACCGAAATAAATAGGGACATCTAGACAGGGGTAAACCTTACTCTCAAGTGGGGGCTACCCACGAAGCCTTGCTGCACCTCCCCTGTTTTAGCCATTCCCGGTTGATGAGGCTTGAGGTCACGATTACCTTTAGAGAACTCATCTCTTAGAATGCTCATCGTCCGCCTGACGATGTTCTGAAAGCATTCGATCCATACAAGTTCGTTCCGGGTTCGAACGAAACCGAAGGCATTATCTTGTTACACTCGTATTGGAATCACCCTCAGCGTTAACGACAATAACCCTTGCATTCTGAATCACCATCTCGAACCTATAAGTACTATCTTCGTCAAACTCATTACGGAATCACCCACAGAGTTATACTGACGAATAGTTCTTATACCTCGAGTCTTCACTTGCTCCATTTGAAATTCACGACCTAACGTTATTTTGGATCGATGTGGTATTCGGGTCTCCAGACCTGGAATCCCGGTATACGGAAACCCGATCCCGGTCTCATCGAAATCCAAAACGTGTCTTTTAAGGCCAAGTTGTTTAAAGGTTTAAAATAATTCAATTCAATTATCTATATCAACACAGATAGATAAAACACAATATCACAGATGGATAATCACATATCAGCATAATGGAAAATCTATATCATCACACTTCAAACAAAGCATCCATATCACAACAATATTACTCATCTCATATCTGAGATCACAATCAATCAATGGGATATCAATATCAATCATCATACATAAGCAAGGATTAATAATCACATCATTGATAATTAATTTAAAATGAATTAAATTAATTACCTTACCTTTAATTAATTTAAAGTAAAGTAAATTAATTACTTCATTCTATAAATCCTGCTTACTTAACCATTGATTAATTACAAATCAATTAATCAGTCATTCTCTAGATTTCCATCTTAATTAATCATCCTGGATTAATTATCTTTTAATTACATTCAAGTAATTATCCTTTAATTAATTTCACAAATTAATTATTTATAACCAAATACAGTAATTAATCTTTAATTACTCTATTTATTAATTAACCATAATTAATTACATTAATCCTTAATTAATTATATTAATTAATTACTCAAATCACTTACTATTTATTAATTAGCTTTAATGAATCAATCCTTACTTACATCATTAATTATATAAATTAATGATCCCTAATTACATATTTGATTTAATTATTCCATTTAAATCAATTACATTGAGTTATTAGTCTTTACTTAACCATAATTATTAATCATCCTTGATTAATCCCATTCAGTAATTAACTAGCCTTAATTACTTCACCTAATAAATTAATTACTCCTTAATTAATTTTCTAAATTAATCTCTTGATTAATTTCACAAAGTAATTTAATCCAAATTACTATCATACTCAAATCATCTCCAACCATTTACATACAGTAATTACCATTAATTACTTCCTTATGTAATTGTACTTTACATTTAAGTAATTATACTTTTCAAATAATCCAATGATTAATTTAAATCAATTAAACTAAATTAATCAACTTAAACAAATTATATTTAACTCAATTAATTATATTAAGTAATTAATTCCTTAATTACTTCCATTAAGTAATTACACTTAAACATTTTCACAAATGTTTATTTTTAATTAATTTATCTAATTAATTATTAAAATTAATCACATAAATGTATTAATTTGTTTAATAGTCTTAAGTTAATGACCTTCATTAACTATTACAATTCTTAATTTCTTTTCTTATGAAATTAACTTAATTAATCAATATTAATTACAATTTAATTTATCTTTAATAACCCATTAATTAACCACTAATTATTAAATTAATTCAAGTTTTTAACTGTAACTTAATTAACCTTAATTACTTGATTAATTAACATTTAACCATTAATTCAAAATCTAATCTTATTAAATTAATGATCTTTAACTCCAAATTAATTATTCCTAATTAATTTGCTTAAACTTAATTAATGAGTTTAAAACTCATAATTACTTAATTAATCCAGTTATTTATTAGATTTATTTATCCTTTTTAATTAACTTATTAATTTAATGAATCCAAATCATTTAATTCAAACTTAAGGATTTTTAACTAAATTCCCTTTTAAATTTCAAATCATTAAGATATATTTTAACTTAACTTATTTACCGCATTTTAAAGTTATAAACTTTAGTCCATTTTCAAAACCTAAGATTCATATTCAATTCGAATTCAGATTTAAAAATTCAAATTTAAACTTGGCTTTAAATTATTTTCAGATTTTATTAAATTTAAACAAAATCTGAAACTGCCAGGCTTTACTTACTACAAAAGCCTGGAACAAACGATACTCAAATCGACTAAAACTGCTTCGAGTCGTCTCTTCCCTTACCTTCGAGTATCACACTCAATAACTCGAGTAATACCCGAGTCAAATCCTCGTCTCCCCCAAAGAAAGACAGAGCCAAGGAAACGTGCACGTGCACGTGTACTTCGCCGGCGTTCATCTCCGGCCTACCCCACGTCGTCGAACAAGTCGACCACGCCGCACCTACCAACTTCAGATCGACAATCCACTCGATCATGTCGCCATTCGAAATCGAACGCGAGAACCCAAAAGAGAAACCTGGAAACAGCAGAACGAAAACAACCCAAACCTGACAACGTCTCGTCCTTACATCTCTGATCGCCAGCAAAGCAATGACTCCGGCCACAAGCTCGTCTATCGCCATACTTCCATCTCACCAAACCTCACTGCACTCGATCAACCACAAAAGTCGAGATGACCAATTTACTAAACCAATCAAAACTAGGGTTACGGACAAGAAAACGTCACCGCTGCCACCTTGATGAAGTTCATCGCCATCCAGTATTTTCGCAAGCTTCACTGATCACTCCCCTACCCACTGGAAGAAACCCGACCCTCCAAAATCAATAGATCACCAGAACTCATCACATTCTTATTTCCAGTTCATACCAGAACTGCACCCTCATGCCCAAACTAAAGATAGTGATTTAAATTTTAAAAATCAAATTTTTGGATGAGGATTCAGATCCAAAACCTGAAACTATAAATTTAAATGTTTGAAATTTCACTTTATACAAGACTGCTCTGTTATTTTCATTTCTAGAGACAAACCCATTTTGTTTTAACTTAACAAATTTTAAAGCTTTAATTATTGACAAAACAAACAAACTTCGTTTGACACTTATATCTTAACTCGGGCTAGAAAATAATATAATGGATTTTGATTAGTACTTAGGCCTGGCAACAAAAGTCTGGGAGAACCCAGATATACAACAACATGCACACAGATATATTCACAAATATATTCACACATATATTTACAGATACTCACTTATATCTGCTTATAACAGAGATTACCAAGCAACCATATTTATTTAAGTTTTTAAAAAAAAGTTACTCACCAATTTTGAAAAGGCAGAGAGCTTGCTTTTTTGTAAACTGGAAAGAAATGCTTGAATCTGGAAACTTTGACTTCCTATAACTGAAGTGCTATGGTGTTGAGAAGATTTAAACTTTGAACTGAACTGAAGTTGCTTGACTATCTAGCCTAAACTTAAATAATTAGTTACAGGCTTTCGAAAATGGTTTGAGGAGGAAAGTTTTCAGCCTTTAGAAATGGTTACAGAGATTGTTGTTTTGCTTTGCAATGTTTAAATGAATTCGAAGTGAAAAAGGACCTTGTTATTAAAGAAGACAAAGGCAGGCTGAAAGTTGTATTAGTACAAACTTTGATCAGGGATCTTTTCTTTTTCATGGCTGAAATGGAAACATTTTGTACAAGCATTTATGGCCAATGTCATACTTATCTTCTTTATTTTAATTCGTATAGTACTTATGTTACTTTACCTCATATCTTATTTCTTATCTTGCCTGCAAAACTCAATTGCTAGTACAGATATTTATTTTGCTACATGAATTCCTATATTTAAAGTTGTTTTAGACTTGCTTCTAGCCTGCGAATTTGGAGACTTACTATACTATCTACTAAGCAGGTACAAACTTGTATATCTATTTATTTTACTTTGACTTATTTTTACTTTGTTTTAGACTTGTATTTAACATTGACAAGGTTTATATTTTCTTGCCTTACTTGAGCTTTAATAGAGTTGATATATGTATTTTATTATGTTGGCTTGTGAATTAAATTCTAGTGTTACATGACCATAAATTTCTGTTTATACTTAATGTATTTACTAAGGTATATTTTCTATTTTAAACTTAATTTACCAAACACTACATTTATATTTATTCACTTTATTTTATTTTTACTTATGTTAAATATGTTTATAAGTTTATATAATAATACTTACATTAATGACCATATATTAGTTTTATATTTATATTTAATATAGACAAGATTTATTTAATCTAAACATTATTACCAAATTACATCAAATTATTTATATAGATCACAAGTGGAAAAGTAGAGCTTTATTTAAATTTAAGATGGATTTAATGGTAATTAAATTGGAACACTTTTATATTAAATTCCCAAATCATAATTTTCCTCTAACACTAAAATATACACATTTAAATAACACTTATTAAATTTGAAAAAAATAGGACTATTTAAATCTATCAATAAAATAATCACAGATTAAATCTGTGACTAATTATTCTTATTTAAAATCAACCAAAAATCCATTTTAAAACATCACGTTATTAATTTATTGGTTATTTATATTTGAAAATAACAATTTAAATCAATTTTAAATAATTTAAATAAGAGATTATCGCATTTTAAATTCCTCGAAATTCCGGGATGTCACAGCAACCATCTATAGTATTAACTTCCGGTGATAAAATACGGTAATGTTAATGGTATCCATAACATCAGAAACACATGAATATGAAATAAAATCACAGATTCCAGAAATAGCAACTTTACCGATTACATTTCAAAAATATGTTTCATATTTCACTACATAATCCCAAACGTTTCCCAGGTTTTGATCAAATATAATTATTACAAAATACGCCAAGAGTGACATATGAAGATGCCCTCTTGGATGATCGGAGTAATAAATAGACAAAATCGATCTTAATACATCATGGCGGAAATAAAAACAAAAATAAAAACTCCTAAATATATATTCATGCCACCTGCACGTCTTCAGAAGCTTTATTCGTCCACCTACTAAAATCTGTAAATCCTCAACTCCCGACCTCTCAAATAATATTTTGAGCACCCGAGAGTTTAAGGGGAAAACATAAACTTTGAGTCAAACATAAATCCTGGTGTGAATAATACTACACATCTCGGTTTACCGATATTAAGTGATACCACGCCGCTTAGTGGAACGGGTTTCCCCTCACTAGTATCCCATTTTAAAACATATCTTTTGCAAATCCAAATCCTGCAACCAAAGTGGTTAAAGCAATAAAAACAATATCATGTATGCATCCAAATAAGGTAATAAATGGACTATATGTCCTCAAAGAATATAGTTTTGTTTAGCTAACTACTAACCTTTGGCTGACTCGGGCATACCAGACATAATAAATAATCTAACTTCTATTAGACACACTTCTGGACGGTCCGTCCCTAACTTACTTCTCCGAGGGTCAACTGATCCTAATGGTTTTGCGGGCTCACCAATAACCTGTCTTTACTCTATATATTCCTTTCCGTGTGTAACTTCATTTTGTCTTACCTGTGACAAAGCCCTACACACTAGAATTTTGGACTTATACTAGCTAGGGGCTACTAGCTAAAGTATAGGGCGCGACCCTAAACCAGTCCCATATATATGATATTCTAATATCTGAGTCATTCACTTAGGGTCAACTACCCCAATCAAATTTTCCTTGAAAACCTATTTAAATTGATTTAACCCTTTAAATCATACTTAAACAAGGAAAATATACTCTATGCTTTACTCAAATCACTTTCCCATGTTATGTATACTTTACACAAAACATTGTTGATGAAAACATTCAAAACCTTTGTTTAAACCTTTAAACAATCTCTTTCGAAACCTTTGAAAGTACCCCTTTCGAAACCATTGAAAGTAACCCTTTCAATGCAAGTAAACTACTTTACTTTATAACCTTGGGCCGAAAGGCCAAACATACCTTTCGAAACCATTTACAATAGTCCTTTCGAAAACATTGAAAACATCTCTTTCGAAAGCTTTATAAAACCTTAGACATCCTCTTTTCAAAACATTATAAACATGCCTTTCGAAAACATTGGAAACCCTCCTTTTAAACTCTAAGGTAACCTTATGAAAACATTGGGGAGCCACCCCTTCGAAACCTTTATTATATACCTTTCAAGCATTAAGTCCTTTACATAAATCAAACCTTTCGAAAGCATTTGGGTTCAAGTGAAAACATGTGGAACAACCTTTCGAAACTTTTGGGTTTAACTTTCAAAATCTCAAAAGGGTCTTAAAAGAACTAAGTCAAAAGCAACTCTTTTGAAAGCAATTCCCTAAGTAAAAGAAGTGGATGGTGCTGAAACCAACCCCTTCAAAAGCATTGGAGAAGCGGCTCAGGGTTTGAAGAGAAAGAACCATTTCGAAGGCATTGCTTCAAAAGGTAGGATGCGGCAGCAGGGTTTTCGACCTCTTCGAAAGCATTTTCTTAAAACAAATGCAGCAACCTCTTTCGAAAGCTCTTTTCTTTTAAAACACTTGACCTAGTCGAAAGCTATCTCATTCGAAAGCAAAGCAAGCGGCATTTCCTTTTGAAAGCAAAACTAGGTCTCGACCCTTTCAAAAGCCCTGTTTCGACTCTATACCTTTCGCCTATCTCCAATCCACTACGTACCAAGTCCTTGATACCCTGTATATTGGTTTCGACTAAAGTGAAGGCGAAAGTATATGGTCGAAAGGTGGCTGCCGAATGTGGTGAAACAACAAAACCCTTATAAAACTTACTTTTAACTTCAAAAGGCAATTTCTTTTCAACTATCCTGCTTTTTTTGTTAACATATGATTGGTTGGCAATACTTTTCCAAAATCATTTCTAAAAAATGCTGCCAAATTTCAGAGATAAATAATTTAAAACATTTACAAATTGCCCCTTCTCCTTTTATAAACATATAAAACATTTAAGTCCCATACCTTAAATAATTTTATATACTTATTAAAACTCTTAGGGAAATTTTCCAAAAATTCCCATAAATTAATTTTAATATGTTTTCCAACATATATAAATTTCTGACCCAAAGCCAATATAAAATAACCGTAATTAATTTTAAACCCAATTAACCATTTTCTTCACTAAAAAATTCATAATAAATCCACATTAATTTAGAAAATTATGAAACTTGAAACCCAACCCTAAAATAATATTTCTGACCTTATATCAAGATTGCAAGGCATTTGGATGTCATTTAATTAGTTTTTCAAATTAAACCTTAACATAAAATCTATATAAAATAGCATAAATCATTAACAAGCATATATCTCTATTTAAACAATCAAAACATGACAAATCATTTGCAAAATAATTTTGGAACTCAAGCACAACCTAAAATAAGAAAATATGAGATGTAACTTATTTTTCACCTTTAGCTTATGATTAAGGAGTTTGAGATTTGCTTCTTGAATTAGATTGATTAAGCTTCTTTCTATTGATTCTTGCCTTTCTTCCTTTAGGTTCCTCCTAATGGTGGCATGCCTCCCTTGATTTAATTTTAGTTTGTGAACATGTAAAATGAAAGTGGCATGAGGGTTTAGGGTATTAGAATATAACTCATTCCTATTTTGCCCTTATCTATTTCATTTTAACTTCCTCTTCGTTCATTAGTTAACTAGGCACGGCTACCCTATAATTATAAAAATCCCAATCCCTTAACCATTTACATTATTTCATTTAACTAATTAAATGTCCTAAATAGTGTCAGTCAAAATTAGGTCGTTACACATTGATTATATGTATAAATAAAATATGTGGAACTAAAGTAAACTTAAAATAGATTTTTGGAATAAATACTTCTATATGGTATGTATACCATAATATTGAACATGTCTAACACATGTATCACGTTGGTATTTCATAAAAAATACATTATTCGTTAAATCGATATCACTCTAGGAAGTATTAAAGGTTATAATTTTAATATATATAGTTGTCCTATATCATTTATATATTAATAGATTACTTGCATATGTATTAGCTGTTGAGCAAACTCAAGTTAGGGCTATTACATTTAGTGCTATTGATAAATTGATTGATGAGGCAAGATAAATGCTTGTATTTGTTAAGCAAACCCTAGGTATAAGTATATATACTTGGGATGTTGAGAAATGATAAGTGAGAGTGAATAATCATTTTTGATTTGTTTAGCAAACACAAGATCAAGATCGAGATTAAGGAAAAGACCATAGTTAGTAGTTATATAAGATATAATCGATAAAGAGTTATCCCATTGCATTCGGTGCTATGATTTGTTGAGTAAATTAAGGTTGGAATTCCAAGGCAAACTATTCCTAGCACTCATTAAAGAAACCAAAAGGTTTTTATATTTATTTTGTGAGAAATATAAGTGTAACATCCCTTATTCGAAAAACCAAAGATGGAACCCCAATATATTACAGTCACCTTAAAATTATCGTTTGACGATAGGATGAGTGCCATATATATAACAGTCTACGTAAACAAAGAAACTATATAAAGTTCTTCTTTTAATAAAAAAGGACACGTCAAAGGGAAAATCACCACGTCAACTAAGTATTAATAAGTGGGATAGTGGATGCAGTGCGCAAACATCTGAATAGGGATCACTATATAACTAATCAAAATGGAGAAAAAGATGCCTTTTCCAGTGTCTTACAAACAAGGAAAAATATATTTGCTAAATAAAAGCTCTCATAAATTTTAGCATACAACAAAAATATAAGGATATAACACATGATGACAATCCGCTATAGAAGTAGCATAAATGTAAAATATAGTGTCCATGTTAAAGGCCAAGGAATCTTCCAAAGAGTAACCAATTAACATACCCACTAAGCTATATGAGGTACCTGTCAAAACAAAGAAACAACTAGAAACCAAAGGATCTAAGGTATTTAAGTAGTGAATATGGTGTGGGGATGGGATAGATACAAGTGAAAAGTATGAGCGCCTAAGGTATTGTGTAATATAGATGTCTTGAATGATTGAGTCTTGGAACCTAGTTCTTTGGCCTTTGCAAAGCTTAGCTTGGAAGATAAACCTGATGTCATCATGAATCATGTTTACTGTCTTAGAAGCACGCATTTGTTTGCCATCAAAGACACAACAGTTTTTAGCACAACAAATTCTCCAGCATATGTAAGATGGAAGAATGCGAAATAAAATGGCTCTCACAGAGTCTACTCTGGCTTAGGACCACCAAGTAACAAGATGAAGATGAAGTGTGATGCTAGTGGCTCGAAGACCCATAAGGCCTTCAAAGTGGTGCCACACAAGTTTAGAGAGCTAACTATAACCAAATAGATGAGGAATTGATTATATAGAACTTTCACAACAACATGGACAATTTAAACCAATTAGGATATTAATTATAAAGAGCTTAAGATTTGAAGGTAGGCAATTTTGAAGGAGTTTCCACATGAAGATGGAAACCTTAGGCATAATGCATGCATCCCAAATCATGCAAAATGGGAGATTGATTCCATGATGGAGAAGGACAAGATTCCATGCTTCTTTTAGTTCGAAGTTACCTTGTAACCATCTTGAAGCCGATGTATTATTTAAGGAAGGTAAAAGTTGATTTTATGTTTTTGCATGTGCTTTCATGTTTCACCGGCAAAGCTTGGAGTTCAAATAAAATATGTATCATCGAGCTAACAATATTTGTGATTAAGAAACTTTTCCCATAGGGAATCATTTTGAAGAAAACAAATCCATAGCTTAAAGGTGAACGCTATACAAATGTCTCTAAGGTCATGAAGGTCAAGACCTCCTTCAGACTTGTCTCTAAGGTTTGAAAGAAGTAGTCATTGTACCCATCTGGACCAACAACACAGTCTTTCCCGAGGCTAAAAACAACTAATCGAATCTCCTCTACAGAGGGAGTGGTGGTTAGGGATATTTTTTAGTGGATTCAATGATGTAAGGGATATGTTTGAGAATATTCTGGCCTAGCTAGTTCACAGGTTATCGTCCAAGAAGATCACAAAAATGCTTGGAAATTACTGATTCTTTTTCTATATCAAAAGGCATCCACTGGCATCCTCCTTTTTTATTTTATGAATAGCAAGCTTATTTTTATTCTTGTTTGTAGTGGAGTGAAATAATTTGGCATTCGAGTCTCCAAGGAGAGTCCAATTAATAAGAGCTTTCCGTCTCCAGAACATCTCATCGATTCGAAGCTCATCATTAAAATGATCTTTAGCCTTAATTCACTCCTCTTGGTGTGAAGGAGTGGAATCTTCGTCCTAAATGGCTCTTTGATAGCAACAAATTTTTTGGTGTCCATAACATGGTTAAAAATGTCCAAGAACACCTCTTTATTCCAAGCTCTAGTGGTATTTTTAACGTTTTTTAATTTGGCGGAAAGTTTTTTCATGGGAGGCCCGAAGACAGGAAGGTCCCATGCTGTCTTCACCATGTTTATAGAGGAGTGATGGTTAGTCCACATGTTTTGGAATCAGAATTGTTTTGGATTTGACGATGATTTGGAAATAAGCCTTAAGATCATTGGAGAGTGGTCTGAGTTAGTGTGGTGGAGGTGTTTCACAACGGAATTGAAAGGATTATGGAACCAGCCGCCATTTCCGAAAACTCGATCTAGCCTAGATAAAATGCGAGCACCACATTCTCTATTGTCACCAAGTGAAACTATTGCCACAAAAGGGTACTTCATTGAGGCCGATCGAAAGTATAGTGGAGTTTAAGTCATCTATAGCTTGTCGATTGGTGGGAAGCCCTCCTACTTTCTCATCATCATGAGTGATGATGTTGAAGTCGCCACCAAGGACCCAAAGAGAGTAATTCATCGCTTCAAGAGAAATAATATCATTTCATAGATCTATTCTTTCTATCACTACAACAAACAGGACCTTTAACAGTGTTTTAAAAACGCTATGAAAGCTTTTAACAGCGTTTTTACGTACGCTGTATATCGACATGTAGTTATATGTCAGGGATATATAATGACAAGAAATAAACGCTGTTAAATATCATTTTTAACTGCGTTTCCCTGGTGTCATGAAATCTTTTAACAGCGTTTGGTTGGGTGCAGTTAGAGATCTTTCTTAGCGTTTGTTTCGTGCTAAGATAAGATTTTATAGCATTTTTTCAATGCTGTGATATTTATTTACAACGTTTCGTTGTTGCAATAGATCGTGCTTTATGTTTTTAGATACAATTTAATGGCATTTTTAAAACGCTGTTAAAACTTTCAATGGCGTTTTAAAAACGCTGTGGAATGTTTCTACTGCTTTTAAAACGCTGTGGAATGTTTTAACAGTGTTTTGAAAACGCTGTGGAATGTTTTACCAGCGTTTTAAAAACGCTGTGGAATGTTTTAATTCCATTTCAGCAAACATTCGCCACAAAGTGCATATATACCACATTTCAAAATTAGCATATTATATCAATATCACATTTCAAAATCAACATATTATATCAATACCACATTTTGGACACATATTTGATAACCAACGTATGAAATTTCATAATCAAAATACACAATATTCTTACACCAAACATAAATGGTTTGTCATAATAGTTCAAAAACAAAATATAGAACAAGTAGAAATAGCAAAACAAAAGCAAGTAGTACATACGTTAAAATCAAAAAGTAGTTCTAGCAGCAAAAATAACTTCGATCCATAACTCGTTGCAACCTTTTTTTGCATCACAGTCATCTATCTACCTGTAAAGTAAAAGTAATGGAATTATCTCAAATGATAGTGTAATTGATGTGCATAAGTCTACATCACTGCATAACAATACAAAGATGGAGGATGAATGCTTTAAATCTCTTTACAACTCGTAAAAAGATCAGAACGAGCCATAAAATAACAGTTGCTGTATTTAAAACTTTAGTATACATGACGTTAACTTTAATTACCTATTGCCATCGGGATGAAGCTCAAAACTCTTACCGTTGTCAACAGTAGCCAATAAATATCCATATGGCGTTATGCCCTGTCAGAAGCAAAAAATAATAATGTAGCAAGGTGTGTATTTCTTAACATAAGTGATGGCATAAGGCTTCGGTATAATTTTATTTACCTTGATGCTTACTGGTGTTTTCTTTATTTCATCATTTTGATTCTCCTCTATGTCTACTTTCTGTCCAATGCATATGCAAATTCAGATTTCAAAGGTATTATTTTAATTAAAATGATGAAAAACAAAGAAGAAATTTATGATTCATGCCACATTAGGAAAATTATAGGGTGTAATGCCTATGATATATTATGGCAAAGAAAAATTAAGAACAATATGCAATACTTCTCAAGAAAATTTAATACTACGCACAAATTAAGTTGTCATGATCAGAAAACGTTAAAAATGATCAAAATATTAAATAAGAAAATTCCCAGTCAAGAATATGGTATAAAATGTATACTAGAAACTATGTAACAGAAATTCCAGTCTTTGTTCTCATTTTGACTATTTCCCTAAATTTCATATAAGTACACTACTAACATAACCATCTTTCATGATTGGGTATCATAAATTTCAAAAAATTGGACATGGTATCCTACATACCCTATAGGCATAATACATTATTTTAGATAAGAGAAATCATGGTCACATAACCTAAAATATTGCACCAAGCATGTTTTCTAAGCAACTTTTGTAATAATTTAATTAATCTATTCACGTGATGATGCAGAACATAATCCAAATCTTCAACTTTGTTTATATTAATCTTACTTCATCAAGCACAGCATACTGACATGTTTGCGTATTAATGTGCGGAGGGGAGGGGGGTTAGAGTTGAAAAATAGTTTATGGTGTAGCCATTTATATCTAAAGAAGTACACGTAGATAGTCTCAAACCTAGAACAGAACCCGGAAGACATAGATAGTCATAACCGTGGCTCGTTGCACTAATTTGGTCAGTAGTCATTATTGATACCACATGACGATAATCAATAGTTTATGGTGTAGTCAACATATACCTATGAAGCTAAGTATTGCAGTATAGATCCTTAACAATTTGAAAACCTGCATAAAGAGGGAATATATGTTGTCTTGTTATACAGACCACTGATGCATATTAATTAGTTATGGCATGCAAGTGCATATTACTAGCTAATGAATGTATAGAACTATGAAAAGATTGATATACAGGCTTTGCATGTAGCTATATGTGCTTATGTTTCAAAGTCAAAATGTCAAGTAAACCAAAAATCACCTTGGTTCAAGAAATCTTGAAAAGTTCTTCAAATTTGTTGAAAAAGACTGAACGGATACCCTAGACAAATTTTTGATGATGGATGCATACAAAAATCTTGTAGCACACCATTTAAGCACCTTATAGGCTTTTCATTATCCAATTAGGAAGCAAGTACAAGTACACTTACTCTTAGAGATCCTCGGTCTAGCAAAGCTCTTAAAAGTATTCATATTACAGATTTTAATTCATTTCAAATGCATGCACTAACTGCCAATGAGTATAATCAAATGCATGCACTATATTACCTTGTAACTTTACCTTAAAAGCATCATCATCAGTTTTGTCATCATCAACATATATAGGAAGAACGCCATCACGATTGTTTAGTTCAAGAGATTCCAGCAAAAATTCAACAGTCTTTCCTTTGTTCCAAGTGATATCGAGTTGGACCTCCAAAACCTATACACGTAAATTTGAAGTTATTCACATACAACACTAGGAACAACAGAAGAGCATCTGTATATGCATAAAGTATTTGTGAAAAAGAATTGTCAGTTTAGACTATGCCTTCCGCCCATAAGTCAGTTTCAGTCGAGGGTAGCCTTTAATGACATTGTGAACAATTTCAGCTACAACTGGCCAAAGCTAGACATTACAAAAGGAAAATGCAAATATTAACAATAATTCTACAAAACCGAGAAGCTATCATGGCTGTTAAAACAAATGATAAGTAGATCTTACATCTTCATCTACTGGGTTGTAATGCACAGAGACACAAAACTTATTGTTCTCTACTTTGGCACCTTTGATATCATTAGTGGTTTCGACAAGGGATCTAAAAACCTGATGCATTATTAAAGAAAGACTGCCTCAATACCTTGGTAAAAGAAATGAATCATAGTAAATGAGACGTTCATTTTATTTATTTATTTTTACCTCATCGATCATGGGTAAAAACTCACTTGCAGGCATGTATACATACATACATAATACATAATAGTCAACATATCATATTATATCATAAATTGATGGCATATATACATTAGAAAGCAAATCTAAGTTCTATAATTATGTGAAAGAGTTAAATGCTTACTGAAAGAATTTTGGATTCCCTACGCCAGTTTGGCGTAGGCGCGGCGTAGGGAAAAGATTTTACCTACGCCATCCCTACGCCAAAGAAGAGGTTGGAAAACAATGCGTCGCAAAAAAATCCCTACGGGTTCCCTACGCCTCCTTCCATACGCCTTCCCTACGCCCCATTCCATACGCCTTCCCTACGCCGCATTCCATACGCCTTACCTACGCCTATTTCCATACACATTCCCTACGCCTAATTCCATACGTCTTCCCTACGCCTAGCCTTCTTCCTTTTAAAGTGCAGAAATCGGATTCTCCTTACGAGTTCCATATGCCTTCCCTACGCCACCGTACACCAAAATTCAATATGATTCTATTGTATTTATCTTTATCTACCACAGATCATAATAAAATATAATAAACCCGAACATCAACAACATAAAGCATTATGTTCCAAATATTTACTAGCTAGTAAAAAGTGCACAAAATATTTAGACACAGTTACGCAGATATGTTATTGAATCTGAAACATCTAAGTTTCATGTACATTACACTGTTTCTGTTACAATATGATGATTGCTTTGGGTTAACAATGGTTCCTTTATATATGTATCAAAACTCTTCCTTTGTTCTTCTAATACAATTTTTGTATCATCTAGTTCCAAGGCTTTCCCCCAGAGAACCACATACAGCCCAATCACCACTGTTATAGCACCACCTAAGCTGAAATTTACAAAACTTCATCTTCTTTATTACCAATTTAATTTATAATACTAGAGCACAATTACATTTAGATATACGCAAACATTGAGTGTATAGTTACATACCTCCCAATATAAATATGTTCATGAAGCAAAAGAATGGCAAATATGGTGACAACAACAGTGCACAAGGGATTAAACATAGCTGAGAAAAGAGGACCTCTTCTTGCTATGCACCATGACTGTAGGTAAAATGTAACTGTAGATCCTATCACACCCTACATTGATCAAAGCAACTACTCATTTTACTTATTTGAGTTTTGCATTCATAGTACTCCAAACTTGTATGCGTTACTTACTGAAAATAAGCAACATGATAGCCGGAAAACAGAATTCAACTTCCAAGCTTTCAAATCCAGTTCCAGGAAAAAGGCCAAAATCACAGATTGCAGTGTAGATAACAAGCACATCCAACTCGACAAAGATAGAGGATCAAGGCAGCTTTTGCATATAGGCACCTGTAAGAGATTTCAAGAAATAAAATATATGTATATATCTTTCAACATTAACAAATAAAAATATAATAATATGTACCTGCAAAATCAACCAAAGGGACCAACAGCAGCTGCTTCCAGACAGAAACAAGCATCCTAAAATCCAGTTTTCTCGAGAATTGAGAAAGTTCATCAGCATTGGCCCTTTAAATAGTGCTATTGAAATAGCTCCACCTACACAGATGATTGTACCCATGATTTTGGCTATGCTTCTTGAATTGTTCAGTTGAACTTTCTCTAACCTGATTTATACATGCATGCATGTTCCCCTTGTTATAAATGTATAAAAATTGATGGAAAATATATTTAATAGGAAGATATATTTAAGAATTTAGAATTACTTACCCAACGGAGGCGGCCATGACAAAAGTAATCGCTGGAATGATATTAGTGACTGCACTGGCAAGTGATGCTGGAGATATTTTCAGTCCTTGGTAATATAGAAATTGGTTGAGTGTTACTCTGTTAAAGATATTCAATGCATAATGCAACAATAAGATAAGATTGCTCGAATTTCATAATGCCTCACATTTCAGTACCTTGACCATATGAACTAATCATGAATTTAGTCTATATGACCCAAGGTATATGTGCTGAATGTAGAGGCATAATGCAACAGATAATAGGTAAAGGATCTAAGGACTTGAACAAGCCTTATTATTTACCCGATAAAAGCAGTCAAAAACACAGGACTGAAGCCTTTGATCCCCAGTCTCACCCTGCCTTGACCCCTGCGAATCATATTACATGAATTCAGATATTGGTGCAGTTCAATGCATGATATACGACATTTATCAGCACTGGGATGTTACTGATTATTGAGAAATTTGAAAGTGATTTCTTGTTGGAGATATTCTATAAATTTTTAACATGAAAGGAATCGCGAAAATTGTCAAACTTGAAAAACAATATGATAAATTAGAAAAGAAATATATGATATATATTTAATGAAGATTTTGATTATTCAAATAAAGGAAGCGGATCTTTAAACTCAAATTTATATTTAAATTTCATACCTCAAAGTCAAAATTTTAATGGTTTTAGACACGGAGGATACTCAAAGATCCTAAAATGTCTATACCTCTTGTGAAAGAACAATATTTCACTGACAATGAAAAAAGTGTACAAGAGTTCAAAATGTGTACGGAATATGGTTGATATTATTAGACAACATTAAGAGTATTTTCTTTATATAGGATTGGTTTTATTAATTTCTCAATGTATGATAATTCTAAACACGTGTCTAATGTGTAGCGTATATTGAGCAAGATCACATGTTGATTTAGACGAAGCAGATTCACTTAAGGATTTAACCAAGTCCTGACAGTATAGAGAAACAGTTATCATCACAAACCCAATTGTGTTTGTAATAACAAATGATTTTGCACTTATAACTTTCCCTTGTAATTAATAGAGTATATAAAAGTCATTTTATCCATTGCCCATACTCATGTACAAATTCGTAATGTACATGAAACTTAGATGTACATGAAACTTAGATGTTTCAGATTCAATAACATATCTGCGTAACAGTGTCTAAATATTTTATGCACTTTTTACTAGCTAGTAAACAATTATATTTTATTAACTACATATTTTTGATAGTAAACAATTATAGCACTGAAAACATTATGTTCCAAATATAAAAAATGTCATCTAACTAAAAACTAGGTAAGAGTAAGATATTCATTCATGTGAACGAATTTGTACATAAGTATTGGCTGATGAAATTTGGTTTTCAGTCAAGCAAAGGAAATCAATGGGCAATGGAGAAATTAGAAAATATTGAACTTGAACTCTGTTAAATATAGTAGGATTTGATAACATGTTGACTTATCTCCAGTAAATCTGATTTTTATCATTAAAATTTATGCAATCACATTACAAACTTTTTCATATTTTTTACAATTAAGAAACAATAGTTACTTTAAACTAGTATATTGTGTATAAACCATCCAGACGTCAACAACTTAAAATGGATAAAGACAAGAAAATGTGGAACTTACTGTCATCCATTTACAGCGCAAGGAAACATCTCTCATCGTCTTTCCTTGCAATAACAAGGCAATTTTTGCATACCCGAGCGGAGGGTTTAAAGTTGAATACTTGTTAAGCTCATCTTCTAAACTCGACTGTTCTTCAGCAGACCATTCAAAAGACAATCCAGGGTCGTTCTTCAACGCCTGTAGTGTAGCAGAATTTGTATGTGCAAGTCCACTGCTAGAATTTCCTGCCTCCTGATTAGCGGATGGGTTCGAGTAGGCAGTCATAATTTCCAAAATTGATTGCAGAACTGAATATTTAAGGACTGTGGGGTTCGGATGGCTAGGGCTTTAAGAAAATTGGGGGAATTTAGAACTTGGAATTTTAGGTTTCTATTATTTATTTTTGCGATTGTTGAATCTATATTTGTACCTGATCAAAGCCGATGATGGAGTTTCTTTGATAGATGCAGCGGTGTAGATGGAGGTCGCGTCGTCGATTATCGTCGGAGGTTGCGCCTGTAGTCGTGGATTGCTCAGATCGGTTGCTGCTGTAGTCGGTTGGAGGTGGAAACGATTTGGGATTTAGGGTTTTGGTAGTTTAGTCGTAGACTCGTACTGAGGAAGGAAAGTGGCTGATGCGTTTGTTATTGTATAATTTATTATTTAAGTAATTGTTTAAGTGCCTGTAGCCGATGCGTTTCCTACGCAATTTCATTCTTTTGTAGGTTATGTAAAATAAAAAATTACTAAATGTTTAATATGTTAAAAAGACAAAAAATAGTTGATTTGGATGCAAAGTTGAACAGATATATCTCAATGCCTATATTTTGCAAATTTATGTTAACCAGGTTAAAATTTAAACCAAGTATAATCAATTATCAAAAGAAAAAAAAAGACTTTTACAATAATATAGAAAAACAATAACTCATTAAAAAATGTCACATTTCTAACAAAAGCAGATTTTCCGCAAAGTTTAATCGGTTTTATTTTTAAGTTTAACTGAATTTAATTTTTTTTTATATAATGTAAATTTCTTGCTTACTTTTCTTGAATCATAATTTTCATATTTCGGACTATTAATTTGGTATTTCAACTTATTAAATTTAATTATTATTCTTTTTTAGTTAATTAAACATCTAAAAGGTAATTATTATAATTTAAATTTAATATATATATATATATACATATAATTTTATTTTAGTTTCGAAAGTTAATACAATTTACTGAAAAATTAAATTATATATTTTTATAATATAATTTCAAGTTAAACTACAAAAGTTAATAATTGTTTGATGTAGGTAAAGCGTAGAGAAATTCCAACCTCTTTCCTCCACAGGCGTAGGAAATGCGTACGGAGAACAATAAGGTGTATGGAATGGGTAGACAATTCCCTACACATTCCCTACGCCATAGTCAATTGTTGGAGAACCTGGTGCGCGTAGGAAATGTGTAGGGAATTCTCTACGCCGTCCCTACCCCTTTCCTATGTTTTCACGTTTTCCCTACGCCGCGCCTACGCGGCGTAGGGATGGCGTAGGGAATTCTGGGTTGGAAAACAGCCCTCTTTTTTGTAGTGTGCAACAAGTTTTACAATTTATATACTCTCAAAAAAGCATGATGATGTGCTTGTATGTTGTGCATATTTTTTTTTAAAAAAATTGCATATAAAAACCATCATTGTATCCATTATATCATACTTTCCATATAGCTCGAGCTCGCTTGAAAATTGACCGACGAACATATTACTGTCATCATGCGTATGCCCCAGGCATATCTGCCCCAGGCATATATCATGTTGCTGCTACTGTATTTCGTGATGATTTTTAAAACCATAGGGATGCAGCAAGCAACAACCAGTCATGGCCATTAGTGGCACGCCATCAATGGCACTACACAAAAGTGGACAGCAGTTGCCAGTGACAGATGGAGCATTGGATCCTCATGGCTGTCGAGTTGACAGAAGAGAGAGAGCACAGTTCGAATCTGAGGCATTAGACATGTATCCATGTGGTGGAAGCTCCGAATGGTAGCGATTCATTGCATGGATGTACAGTTGAGTAGCATGAACGTTAGATGACAATAAAATAACCAATATATTTAATTATATGAAGAAAAATTGTTAACCACCATATACAATTATTTTTGTAAAGTTTGTGTTAACTATGGGAAAATGTCAAGATCACGTAGTATGTTTTTGGTTATTTATTTTGCAAAGTTTTTGTTAACTTTGGGAAACACTGGGTTTGTTACGCTATTTATGTTATTTGAATTTTATCTGGATGTTCTGTGTTATATATGTGCTAATTATTATGATAACTACTGGCTATTAAGGTAGTTGTTAGATTATATGTTACGTGAACAATACAATGTATCAACTATACGCTAGTTCATGTATAAAGTGTTAATTTGTAGACAGATAAGTAGTAATAAAAAAAGATATGATTCGTTCTTACATCAGACTTCTTAGCTTCAGTCATTCTAGGAATTTCATGAAAGTTTGCTGCAATTTGTTGGCACCACGTGATAATGTTGAAGAGATATAAGCTTTCATTGAAGCCTCTTTCCATTTGTAAATCTTGTATCTACAGTTAGATGAATAGCCTATGCTACTTCCCTAAAATAGAAAACATGCCTTAATGCACTGCCTCCTGAGACACCAAGCCCAGTAGAATACCTAAATGTTTAGTGCAAGAGGGAAAAAATATATTTCATGAGAAGAGCTACTTGAAAATACTTCATATCGCAAGTTTAATTCAAAATGGTGTATGTGCTTAGCGTACGATGGTATTTGCTTATATTGTCTTGCAGATGATGAATGAGATAGTGAGAAGTTCATGAGAAGAGATACTCGAAAATAAAAAGCTAGATCAAGTAAGGACTTTAATGGAGAATTGAGTATGTCTAACGATCAAATCAAGAAACCTGGGGTTAGGCTATTTAATTATATAGTTGAATTGTTTAGGCATTAGTAACATATACATTGATCAATATATCGATTATGAGTAAATATTTAAGATGATAATAAATGAACTTCTCACTATATATTGATTATGAGTAAATATTTTGATTATGAGTAAAATACTTTGAGAATAGTGTAAATTATAAATAAATCCAAAAGTCAAGTCACTGTCAAAAGAACTAAAAAAATGAACTAGGGTGATTTCAAATACACCAATGCAAAAGCAATTTGATATGCTTTTAATCAAGTACATCATTAATAATAAACTAGGCTATTAAGTAGTTTTTCATAGGGAAGCTAGCTATTATTTTATCATTAACTTCATTGATGTTTTAAGTTGGTCTCTTGCTTGTCCAAGTACAAAACAAAAAATTTGTTTTCATCACAAGGTAAGCTAAGGATGATGACCACCATAAAAGTTCTCATGCTTGTCCAACTTTTATTTTCATATTGAAGAACCCATACTGTCATACTCATGCTGTTAATTTTTTTTAAAAATAAATCATAATACACATATTTAGGTGTTCTTAGACATGTTCCTATAACACATATAAGAAAGAATAGTAAACAACATCAGATTGTAAAAGCAGTAAAGTTCCAACAGTTCGTAATGAAACAAATAAAATATATCAATATAGTATGCAAGTTGTGTTGTAGACAATTCATAATATGAATATAATAAGTCATCATTGAGGTTATTGTTTTTCAAAATTACTTTTCATGCATTCATACATGATTCATCAAACAATAGCTACGAAAATCAAACTCCACAAAACCAACAAAAGCCATCCAATCATACCTGTGCCAATTTTCAGCAAATTCCACAAAAGGTTAGTTTAATCAGGAGTACCACATGATCCATATGTATAGCAACAGGGATATATATATAGAACATTCCTAAAAGTTACATCCACGGACACAGTAGACATAAATATACAAAACCCTGAATCTGATATGTCAAATATAGCTCTACTTATGTTAGCTCTACTTATGTTAAAGTACAACACCGTGTTTTTAAACCAACGAAACAGGTTCAGTAAAATGCAAATAGTAAATAGTCACAGCAGGCAAAGGAGTTTATAAATCTGGGCAAATATAGAAATAGTCAATAAAAATTACACCATTACAGTTCGATTTTTGTACAGTTAAAAAATGGACAAATTATATGTTCTTGTCAAGATATGGAAATAATTTTGAACAGGATTTTATTACCGATTAACTATTTACCTGGAAAATTAACAAATTAACTAATTAACTATATCACTGCCCTTGCCCTGTAAGTAAAACAATAGAACGCAGTCTCATATAGCCTTCTTTGGGCTACCAAAGTGATCGGTAATACAATATTTGCATGATACGTTGCTATAACAAATAAAAATGTAGCATAAATCAAGAAAGATGGTTTATTTATTTTTATGCAAGTCATAGAGTAGATGATAGAACCAAAGGTCCTACTTATTGTCAATCGTCTAAGCTCAATTTGTCTGGTCTCCTTTTTTTTACTATTTCAGTATACCCATTAGTTCACCATCATTGATCAGCAATATAATTGGATTAAAACAAAATTAGTTAAAAAAACAAAAGGTTTGGATTCACCGGGCACATGGTGACATGTGAATATGGGTCAAAAAGGCATGAGACTGAGAATGCAACCTATACAGTGTAATGGTTGTCAACGCACATTAACTACAATTCTTATTATATTAACATTAATAAAAGCCTTCTTCGGTTCAAATTTTTAACTTTTGGTTTGATCTTATTAACATTTAAAATATTTTGCAATTTTCAAAGAGGGTTCACCGCTTTGGAAATCCTATGTACAGATTGCAAAAAAAATTAAGAACACTAAAGCATAGCTTGAAAGCCTGGAGTTGAATCAATTTTAGGAGAGGAGCTCAAAAATCAGAAAGCATTAGGATGTTGCTTGTTGCTTCACAATGTAACCTTTTAAGCAACCCCACAAATCAATGCTGCTTTGACCTAGAACATGAATTGAACAAGGACCTGTTACATTTCCTTCAGTTGGAAAATGAGGCTACTGGACAAAAATGGGGTACATGAATGAAACCTTTTCTGACAAAACACTAAATATCATCATCAGAGTCTAAATGTCAAACAGCACGAAAACAACATTCACTGTATCGACGGCATAACTGTACTACCGTTGATAAAAGTGATGACGAAGTAGCTAATGTTTGTATTAAACACTAAATAAATATTCTTGGCAATACTAATCCCTTGTAGATTGACTACTCACTGCTTAACTCTTTGAAAATGCCTGAAATATATGCTGAGGAAAGCATTAATCTCATCAACCAAGTATTAAACACTAGAATCAAGGAAGCCCTCTTTAGCTTAAACCATAACAGTTTCAGTAAACCTGATGGTTTCGATGTATTTTTCCTCATCAAGTGTTTGGAGTAATATTTCAAGAGATTTTCTTAAAGCTATCCACTACTTCTTCAATATTGGTATCCTATTGAGTAGCATCATTCATCCCTAAGGTTGATCAACCCTACAAAGTGAGTGAATATAGACTTGTAAGACTCTATAATTTAACTTATAAGTGCATTTCAAATGTGAAATCAACCAGACTAAATGTTGACCTTCAAATAATTATTTCTCCCAACCAACAAGCTTTTCTGAGTTCAAGAAGTATCAGTGACCATATTTTTCTGACTTAAGAAATCATGTATGGTTGCTCTAAAGGTTCTATTTTCTCTAGATAGCTTGCTAAACTGGATATCCGTAAGGCATTTGATTGTGTGAAATGGAATTCTCTTACATCGTGCTCTCCAAAATGAATTGTCCCTTACCTTTCCATTCATGGATTCATAAATGTATATCCACACTGACTACTCCATAATCATCAATGGAGCTCTAAATGGCTATTTTAATGGAAAGCAAGGGTTAAGACAAAGAGATCCCTTATTTGCATATTTATTTATTATGTTGATGGAAGTGCTCAATCTCATCTTAATCACTACACCAAACATGCCATTTTGTCACATTTTTTTCGTTTCATTTTGTCACGGTTATTATTGTTGGAAATTTGTAACGGTTATTATTGTTACATTGTATTATCACGGTTATTTCCGTGACAAAATTTGGGCTTTTCGTAAATAACTAAAAGACATTGGATACTGTCGTCATTTATGTTCCAATCCTTGCTTCAGTTGTTTGTCACGCTTCTGGCTTCTATTTTTCTTCGTTAAATCTAATTAGGTTAAAGCCGTCGCTCCAACCTTCCTTCGTTTTCTTCCATTTCTTTTGCCAAATCCGTCCACCTCTTTTGCGAAATCGCCTATTTTAATTTCTTTCGCGATTCTCTCCTAATCTACAAGTCGACACCAGACAATTTCTCATAATCTACAAATCTACAAAGGCGATTCCTCTCCTAATCTTCGAATCTACAAAGGTAATTTCTCCTAATTCGATTTCAGTTTAAATTAGTTACAAATCTTTCTATCTGCTCTTCGGATTCAACATCGCAAAGGTTTCAGCTTGCTTACATATCAGAATTTTCAATTGAAAACCTCGTTTTCTAAGTGGGAGCATAGCTTTTGATTGTTCTATTGATGTATTTGTACCTGGATTTTTCTGTTATCAATAAAAATTTCTTTTGTATCAAAATAAAGAGAGTTTCTGTTACGTTTTCTAAGTGGTTTCTTATATAGTTTAATGAGTCATATTTTACTTGTTTATGTTTGAGTGTATGAGAGGTAGTCATTTTTAAATACCTGTTACTATTTTATGATGATTATCGTGGATTTTGAATGTCGTGTATCTATTATTGCTTTAAGATTCTAACTATGTAGAATGTTACGTGTCTATTGGTTTCAAGTCTGAAAATAATCATGGTTAATGGTACTTATAAATATTTTGCAGTTTCTGTTACTTAGGTTGATATGTTAAGTGCTTCTAAGTGCTTCTAATTCCCAAAGATTATTTTATTTTGTACTAATTTTTTTTATGTGACTGAAAAGTGAAAATAAAACAGTGTTACTTGTGTATCTCTACGTTTTTTTATTTAGTTTTATGTTCTTGAACATGTAAGAGTGAGCCGTTTTTGATGTTTTAGTGATATGGTTATTGTTTTCTGAAAAGTCCTTTACTTCTGTGAAGGTTAAATGTCTCGTTTATTTTACAAATATTTTTTTTTAATGTAATGGAGTAAAAGTTATGTTAGGTCATTGACTACTCAACTAAAATCTATATTCTTGTTGCAGGAAATCTTAAAAGTGTTTCTTAATTGTTGCATTCACAATTTTTTTTTCTTTTTCTTTCAACAACCAATGACTAATTGTAATGTATACTAGGAGCAGATAATCTAATACCAATGGAATTGGCATTAAAGATTCTCTGTATATATTGTGATACCTATGTGGCCTGAAGGAATCCCAAATGGAGCTGCAGTTCAAGAAATTCTATTTTGGCAGGTTATTTATTTATTTTTTTGCAACCAAATGTACTTTTACTGAAGTGGTTTATTAATATGAAGGCTTATACATAATCTTGTGTTACAGAGAACTGTTAGAAGACAAAGGTTCTAAAATTAGGAAAAGCAACGCTAGTTTTGACCTATACACATGTACAAGATATCCGATAATCTCTTTGATTCTAGAAGACCTTAAGGTACACATTTTTTTTCATTGTACATGCTAACAAGATATATCAATACAACTTATTATTTCCGTATGAAAAGTTTAATGAAGTTGATATACGGGCATTATGCATTTTGAGGATAGATTAATGCTAAATGAAAATCAAGGCTGCAATTTATCAACTAAAAAACAATTATGCTTGTAACATGGAAAAGCGTCAACTTGTTGAGTAGTTAATTGGCTATTGTTGTTCTTCTTGATCAAATGTTGTAGTCTTTGTTTTGATCTATTATTTGAGAACTATATTTTTAGATGAATAAGTTCCAAATTTTAGAGAATTATTGGTTTTTTCTCGGGTATTGTGAATATGAAGAACAAGTTTTTTACTTGTGACTTATTTTAATTCCTTGCTGTAAATGAAGTTTTTTGAGTATATAATTTCAGAGAAGCTAAATTTTTATTGTCTACCTACTATACTGTTTATTTTGCTTACTCTAATTATACATGCACTTGAAAAACTATTCAAAGTTATCATAAAGTTATGATTTAAACTGATGATTTGATTTGTAGCCAATTAAAGAAGCATAACACAATTTATTGAACAAGTCTATCCAGTGAGAACTTAGTAGACTAATTAAACCATATTCTCATCAAATGAATGGATTGGATTTTACTATCAACTATAAAATAAACTATAAGTTCTGTACTGTTTTTTATATAAAAAATGGTTTATTTATTAATGAAAATATGATGTTCAATATAACTCGTAAAGTATTTGCTTTTGCTATGTGCTTTTGTATCCTTGTCTCTACAAGTTTAGTCAATATATTGTGTACAACTATCATTTTATAGCTTTGTACATATATATTGCTTTAATTTTTCATGTCGGTCTTATTGCAGTGTTATCATCATGTTGATGGCCTTATTAACCTGATTATTTCCCATTGCAACCTGTTGTTGTTTCATATTTTATATTGCCTGTTGTATTAATAAAGTAGTATAGTTTATAACTATTGTTGCATAAGCGAATTGTAGCCTTGAAGTGAAGTAAAAGAATAAAAGTGTAGTTTTCATTTGGCATCTCTGTGTTCTTTCATATTCTAATTTAATAACAATGAAATGATAGTTTTATGTTTGAAAATCTCTGCTTTTTTTCCGTGTGCTATCAAGGATAACTAAATTAATCGGTCGTCATCTATTATTATGTGTTATCTTGGAATGGCATTGCATCAGTTGAAGGTGAACTTTTAATTTTTCAGAACTACTGAAATAATCAGTACTTAGTATTAGTGTTCTTTTAGATTTTGTTAAGACGTATTGTTGTATACTAGGAAAACTTGCCTAAGTTGTGCATAATTTTATCTAATTTGGTATTGGGTAAATGGGATATCCTGATTTGAACTCAATTATCCTTTATTTTTCCGGAACAAAAGATTTCGAATTGCCTTGGATTAATATGCCTAAGGCTTTATTTTTGTCTCCACTCTTTGGACTGGAAACAAAGACATGATATGACCATGCAGCGTTAGTTGGTACTAGATGAGCGACTCATTACCAAAGTTCAAGCTTTAGCTTTTATCTTTTGCTAATTATGTAATTTTGTATTTTAGGTGAGCAGTATCATCCGAAGTGAGTATGAAATGAAGTGTAAGCTTCTACGAGACCAGGATTCCAGAGATGAGCATGCTTACAGGGTTGAGAGAATCCATGCTTCTGTCAAGGATTTGCATCATAGAATTCGAATCACAATTCATAGAATTGATTCAATATCAAAGGGAATTGAAGAAATAAGGGACAAGGAACTACAACTACGGCTCGAAGAGTTAATTGAAGGGTAATATTCTCTAACCAAAATTATAATATCTTTTTGTTCATGAGTTTATGAAGTTAGGTAACAATTTGTTTTCAAAACTAGATCCTACACTTCTTTAAATTGTACAAGCTTTATTAATTATAATAAAATAGGCCGAAGCAACACGTTACTTTTTTCTGCAATTAGCTATAAAATGATAGTTATGATAGGGCAGATAGACTTTTAGATAACATCCACAGCTTCTCTATATATACACGTGAGTGACCTCTTGTATCTCTATATATACACGTGAGTGACTTTGACCATGTAAGTTGGAAGTAAGTGATGGATTGTTGTAGCACTGAATGGTTTGACCATGTAAGTTGGCAAGAATGCAACAAGGAAGTGGTAATGCAAGTGGTAATGGAAGTAAGTGGTAATGCAACAAAAAAGATCATGTCATGCTGTTGTACCCATTTTTCTCTAACAGCTTGCCCATGTAGATCTTGAATTCTTACGTTTAAATCTAAAACACCAGATGTTTCCACCTGCTGTTGATGATGTTCTTGTAACATATTTGTCCTCATTTCCATCCATGTAACATATTTGTGTTCTTGTCTGTACACTAAATATCTGTTTGTATTTACAGAGATACTTTCAAGATTTCGACTATCCCACAGCAACTTTCAGGTTCCAGTTCAATATGCAGCTCTCAATAGTTTGGAAAATGGCATTGTCCTATAGATGCTAAAATAGTAGTTTGTAACTCCTACCATTATGTCTAGGAGAACTGAAAATATTTATGGTCATGTTTTAATTAGTTCTTTTTAGCTGTTTTGTACGAGATTTATGTATTTACAAAAACTATCCATAGTAATGCACATGTCAATTGCTATATGAAGTTTATTTGTTTGCATGTGCAATATTGACGTCCATATTAATGCATGTGTTGGTAGGTATATATGCATATTATAAAACATAGTGTGCTGATACGTATTATCAACGATATGGATGGTAGGTAATGATTTGTGAATGTTTTGAATACTCACGCTTATAACCGTGGTGAAACCCCAGAAAACTCACGCTTATAACCGTTATACTTCAAATTACGATTAAATCCAGATTTAACACACTTATAAACGTGATAGATATGAAATTTCCCACGTTTATAACCGTGATTCATCATTCTCACGCTTATAACCATGAGTAAACACCATAACTCTCACGCTTATAACCGTGAGCAATACCCAAAATTATCACGGTTATAAGCGTTATTTTTTCTGTGATAATATTTGCCCACGCCACTTGGGACAACGCTTATAACCGTGGGGAATTTAATTTATCACGGTTATAAGTGTGATAAAATGGCCTTTTTGGTGTTGTGAATCGAAACTTCCATTGAATAAATTAATTTTCCCTCATCTAGCTCAATCTTACTCCAGTAATTAATTTTCCCTCATCTAGTCCATAGAATGAATAAATCATATCCATTTTGAAAGATTCTTGTCCATTCAACAACACATACCAACTGTTCCTAAAAGAGTTTTTTTGGCAAATTGAAAACAAAATAAAATTGAACAAAGTTAAAAACGATGATTATAGTCAAAAAATAAAATTGGTTTCCAGATTAAATTTAACCAACTCCTCTCAATCTTTGACACAGGTAAAGAAATTTGATTCTGAAAAAAATAATCAGAATGCGTAACAAATAAAAGAGGAAAGATGATTTGCTAACCATGGATGCAACCGGAGAATTGATTAACAAGTCACGTGAGGCAACCCTGCATCGACAAAGGGCAAGAGCTTTTTCGAGAGGTTGCAAAGATGATTCCTGAAGACGCAGCTGCGGAGGTGGACGGAGGCGGGAGAAGACAGGTGACTTGATTACGTGAGATGTGAGAAGAGAGATGAACAAAGGAGAGGTTTTTTTAGAGTTTTCATGATTGAGATATGGAGAGTAGGTAAGGAGTGAAAAGGAGGAGGGAAGAATTGGAAAATGAGCGACCATGAAATAATTTGGATGCCCGCCTGTAAGTTTTGTGCTCTTGTTTTTATTCACAACATCTATATTTCGTTTTGCTCGTATAGTCCTATGATTCATAAGAATAACAACAGCAGGTTGTAATACCACGCTGTAACCCCATGCAATTAACAACAATTATTCTTGTAGTGTGTAGGATTGCACTTGGCGTAGACAACGTGAATAGTTATGGAGATTAGATAGGGAAGAGACTGAAGGATACAGATAAGGCTTGGTTTGAGTTAAGGACGATGGTTGCTTCCCAATTGTATTTCCAAAGGACCCAAATTCTCCATTACGATTTGAGATGCCTCCATGAAAGTTTAATTTCCTAAACAAAGCGCTTAAGCTATGGGATTCGATTAGAGGCTCTTGAATGGAAATATCACAAATATTGTGTTTATTGATGATGTTTTAAGCCTACTTATGGTGGGCTCGTTACCAATTTTCCTTGTATTCCAAAAGGTTATGTAATCATGAGGAAGAGTTTGTGTTTACATTAGTTTTTGATAACTTTGCAAGTGCTAAACTTATTCTGAACTCAAACATTGGAGCAATAGAAATGGGCTTATTGTGTTTGACTTTTGAGCCAACCAAGTTATTAGATGATGATGCTAAAAAGGCAGCGGAGGATTTTGGAAGAGTAAGGACAACAAGTTCAGAGGATTGTGTGTTGGGCACCATTAGTGAGGAAATGACAGAACATGGGGAGGATTGGGAGGAGCTAGCTACTGTTAATAGAGGGATGTAGATCGATGAGACCGAAATGGAATGCTCAAATGAGCAGCCAAAGGTGATAACGGGACTGAAAGCATTAATTGGAGATAGTACGTCATGGTTGCAGTACTACAAATGAGGGAGGCTATGCATATTTTGTGTGCCGTCTGTAATAGTAGAGTGCGAGTGCGTGTGCGTGTGCGTGTGCATGTGCATATGCATGTTTGGACTATTATGTGTGTCATCGTAATGATTGTGCACATCATCATCATGTACATCAATTGGGTTAGGAAACGAGTTACTGGGAATAACACGCCTACTTGAGCTTGGTTCACTGTCCGATAGCTAAGCAGCCACGATATCAGAAGCACCACCAACATCGATTAAATTGCTACAAGACTTGGAAGAACTGAGATTTCAAGGATGGGGACTAGGACAATAGAGCTGTCACCACCTTCATCCAATAAGTCTTCTTCAAAATAGTCGACCAAGCCCAGCGGATTGATCGATGCATCAGGATTCGTCGTGTGGAGCATGTGCATTTCCGGATTAGTCGGCAGTCCATCATCAAGCGCATCAAAGGGATTGAATCAAATATATGATTTTCATCCATCCCACCTATTTTTCATTATGCAACTAAGGAAAATTCAGCAAACGCCTTACGGATACTTTCTGCTGGTGGTCTATTACCATGAAATGACCAATCAATTTTTGTTTGAATGGCTTAGTGAATCTTTCAATTTGATCTTTGGAAAAGAAAATGACCGGTTCATCTTTATAGAAAGTCTTTGGCTTTTTGATCTTTGGCATGCCATTCCCCGATACAACATTTGAGAAGCTCTTCAAAGCGGCTCTAGGTTGTTGACTCTGTGGTTTGACTAGCTGGCTTCAAATTAATTATTGAAATTTAGAAATGGTGGGGGATTATTGACTGTAGTGTAGTGGCTGGAGCTGAACTTGTCGGAAGTGGGGGAAGGATCATCAGGTGAGGCAAAGGCACTGGTTAGCGCCACAGACGACGTTAGGAATTATCAGGATGTACGGGGTTGTGAGATACAGGGATGACATTAGGGAAGGTCATTACACCAAAAGAATAAATTAGAATCACACGGTTTTCTTGATTTGAAAAACTTTTGTGATGTTGCTAGCTTTAATACAGTTTTAAAAGTGTTTCTATGGATAGTTAAGTGTTCCTATTTTACTTTTATTTATTTTTCAAACAAACTTTCACTATAGAAATAATCATTTTCTAAAGCTTGCACGCTAATATAATCCATACAGCCTACAAATTTTCTATGGCTGCAATTAATTTAATTAATGTTTTGATACGCACACTACTATTCCATCAGCACAAGATAGCAGCACCACTACTCATGCAAGGCCTAAAAGGACCATACAATTACCCAGGCAGTTATTGGACTAGAGGGCAAGAGACAAAGGCTGAAAGTTTGTTACAAAATACCACTAATGGGTACAGTGGCGTAGCCAGGATTTCCAGTTGGCGGGGTCACCATTAAAGAAAATTGAAATTTTTCTCGATGATCCCTCAAATTATTTTAGCCGTTTACTCAAATAAAAAAACTAATGAAAATAATATGCTTCTAATTACAAAAAATAATTCATAATAAATTATCAAACAATCATAACTAAATCATCCATATACCAATCTATTAAACCATAATTTTAATGATACAAGCTAATTTTAATAATAAAAATGCAACCTTTTATTTGAAAAGAGAACACATGATTCCACCTACATATTTTTCAATTAATTATAATTTCACGGTAGAGTCAAAAGTGAAAAAACCAAGTAAACTTGTCAAGTGATGAAACATAGAACATGAAGTACAAAGATAAAAGACGATGAACACATGGTAAGAAAGCACATATGCATGTGGCAATGAAACTAAAAATATACTTTATTCAATTCATCAAAGTTTCTTTTTTAAAATTGTTCTTCCTTATTAAAACTTGGGGCTTCAAACCCAAGAAAACATCAATAGTCTTTTAACAATAATTTTCAGAATTTCTGGCAGGGTCATTTGCCCTCCCCAGCCACAATCTGGCTCCACCACTGAATGGGTAGACGTGTATTTTTCTTTATTTTACTTTATTGCAATTTCTGTTACTGTAGAGATTCCTGCTAAAAAGTTGTTTTAGTGCATGGCTCAATATGAAGCCACGTAGGCAGTCGGTTAGAGCAGCTGCTATATATGTACCTTGTGAGAAATGGAAAGGATATAGAAAATTTATCTCAAAACTTCTCATTCTCTGCATTCTCCCCTACTATCTTCTTTTATATCTTATCTGTGCTTCTACATTTCTCTAAAGCTGAGCAAACCATATCATTTTGGTGCTTTTAGGCCTTCATTAAGGGTCGCCCCATTTCGATCCTGGTGGATACGGGATCGACGCACAACTATCTGCATCTGAAGACCACAAAGTTTTTGGGACTGGAAATCGAACACGCGAATTCATTTGTGGTGACCGTAGGAAATGGAGAGAAATTAAAAAGTTTGGGCTGCTGCTTAAATGTTGGGGTAGATATCCAGCACCATTAATTTTGCGTCGATTTTTATTTACTGGAAATCGTGGGCTCTAATGCGGTCTGTGGCATTCAGTGGCTGGAACAGTTAGGCCCAATTACAATGGATTACAAAAATCTGACTATGGCCTTTACTTTTAAAAATAAGGCTATCTGCTTAACTGGGCTGGGCCCAGTTTATCACCCATCTCCTATTTCACTACAACATCTCAAACGAATGGAGACTACTGCCTCGGTTTCAAGCCTTTTCTATTTACACTTTCAACCGACCAACTCCGTCCAAGATAGCCAAACCATAAACCATACCGATCCACAAATTAACCAATTATTAACATCCTATACACACATGTTCAATAAACCAAAAAGCCTTCCACCAAATCGAGCTCTTAACCACCACATAAACCTCATCCCAAATTCTACACCAATCAACACCAAACCATACCGTTACCCATACTTCCAAAAAAATGAAATTGAACGGAAAATCCAAGAAATGCTCCATTCTAATCTTATCCAACCATCCACCAGCCCATTTTCTTCACCCGTCCTCCTAGTCAAAAAGAAAGACGGATCATGGCGATTTTGCGTCGATTACCGCGCACTTAACACCATCACCATTAAAGACCGTTTCTCGATTCCGATGGTGGACGAACTTTTGGATGAACTATATGGTGCAATTTTCTTTTCTAAACTCAACCTCCGCAGTGGCTACTTCCAAATCCGTGTACACCCACCCGACATTCCAAAAACCGCTTTCCATACCAATGAAGGTCACTATGAGTTTCTCGTAATGCCCTTCGGATTGACAAACGCACCATCCACGTTCCAAGCTACAATGAATAATATATTTCGCCCACATTTGAGAAAATTTGTGCTCGTTTTCTTTGACGATATTCTTATTTATAGTTCGTCATGGGAAGCACACTTGGATCACCTACACACCACTTTAAAAATTCTTGATCAACACCAATTCTTCACCAACTTAGCAAAATGTAGTTTCGGCCTCACGGAGCTAGATTATTTGGTCCATATAATTTCTAATACGGGTGTACGTGTAGATCCATCAAAAATTGATGCAATGGTGAAATGGCTAACGCCTAACTCGGTCACCGCTGTTCGAGGATTTCTGGGCCTCACCGGATACTATCGCCGCTTCATTAAGAACTATGCTTTAATTGCAAGCCCGCTAACAGACTTATTGAAGCATGCAGTATTTTCGTGGACCTCACAAGCCCAGGCAGCATTTGAAAAATTACAATGGGTCGTAACCTAGACTCCCACTTTATCTCTCCCAAACTTCACCGAACCCTTCATACTCACCACCGACGCCTCCACAACTGCAATCGGGGCAGTTTTAGCCCAATCCGACCAACCGATAGCATACTTTAGCCTCAAACTACCTTGTCACCTCCAAAAAGCATCCACCTATTCCTGCGAAATGTTCACAATAACAGCTTCCGTCAAAAAATGGTGTCATTACTTGCTTGGCCGACCCTTCCAGATCTACACCGACCACCAGAGCCTCCAAGAGCTAGCATCCCAATCCATACAGACACCAGAGTAGCAAAAATGGCTTACAAAACTTCTTGGCTTTGAATTCACAATCCAATACCGTCCAGGTCGACAAAACATGGTGGCTGACGGTCTTTCTTGCTTCACCAACGAAGCAACAATGACGACAATCTCGGGACCCACATTTCCATTGTTGTCCGAGATCCAGCACGCATTGAATAGTGACCGGAAAGATCAATCCATCATCAATCAGTTGAATTCAGGTACAGCATCAAACCCTAATTTCAAATTGCATAATGGCATATTATTTTGGGGTAATCGTATATACATTCCCAATGACACCGAACTACAAAACAAAATCATTTTGGAATTGCACTCATCCAAAATTGGAGGGCGCTCGGGAATTAAGCGCACCATAGCGAGGGTAGCAAGCAGTTTTTACTGGCCGAAATTAGCATCTGCAGTCCACACATTCGTTAAACAATGTCCGACTTGCCTCTAGACCAAACCCGATAACACCCCCTACAAAGGTTTGCTCCAACCACTTCCGATTCCAGCTCAAATATGGGAAGATATAACCATGTATTTTGTTACACATTTGCCACCATCGGCTGGAAAAACTGTTATATGGGTTATAGTTGACAGGCTTTCGAAATATGCACATTTTTCAGCACTACCCACTTCAGTTTCGGCTTCCCAACTGGCTTCACAATTCCTCCAAGAATACGTTCGTTTACATGGCTTCCCTCGCTCAATAGTATATGACCGTGATCGTTTATTCACAAGCCAATTCTGGAAAGAGCTATTTCGCTTGCATGGAACGAAACTTCACATGAGTAGTGCGTATCACCCGCAATTCGATGGTCAATCCAAAGTGGTTAATCGCCGCTTAGAAACTTATTTGCGTGCCATTGTCGGTGACATGCCTACAAAATGGGTAAAATGCCTACCATGGGTACAACACCACAAAGCACAGATCCATCGGCATGTCACCATTTCAGGTTGTTTACGGTAGACCACCACCGATACTCGCCAATTACATTACCTCCACAACACCAATACCTGAGCTGCACTCATGGGTTGCTTCCAGAGACCAACTGCTCCACCTTATCAAATCTAATTTACAGAAAGCTCAAAATCGCATGAAAAGCCAAGCTGACCTCCACCGAAGTGACAAATAATTTTCTGTCGGTCATGGGTATATGTCAAGCTTCAGCCTTACCGTCAGACAACTGTTCGTAACAACCATCATAAACTTTCAAGACGGTACTTTGGGCCATTCCAAATCATTGAATGTATATGGCCTGTAGCCTATAAACTTCTCCTACTACAAGAAGCTCGCATCCACCCTGTCTTCCATGTATCCCTCCTCAAATACCGCCCAAACCCAACTATAAACTCACCACAAACACTACCACAAATTCCCATTATCAACGACCTAGAGGACAAGGTCGATCTTGAAGGGATGGGTAATGATACGCACACTACTATTCCATCAGCACAAGATAGCAGCACCACTACTCATGCAAGGCCTAAAAGGACCATACAATTACCCAGGCGGTTATTGGACTAGAGGGCAAGAGACAAAGGCTGACAGTTTGTTACAAAATACCACTAATAGGTAGATGTGTATTTTTCTTTTACTTTATTGCAATTTCTGTTACTGTAGAGATTCCTGCTAAAAAGTTGTTTTAGTGCATGGCTCAATATGAAGCCACGTAGGCAGTCGGTTAGAGCAGCTGCTATATATGTGCCTTGTGAGAAATGGAAAGGATATAGAAAATTTATCTCAAAACTTCCCATTCTCTGCATTCTCCCCTACTATCTTCTTCTATATCTCATCTGTGCTTCTACATTTCTCTAAAGCTAAGCAAACCGTATCATGTTTTTACCGTCTTAAGCCCTAATCGACCAAATCACTGGATGAAATCCATTTCCCTAGATCATTCGAGCTTCCACTTCGAATCCTTTGTTGATACCGAGCGCCCATCTTCTAATCGAGCTACCTTCGTCACAATGAACTTCTTTCGTCTGGTATCAGTTCATTGATCTAATCAAAATACCTAAGGTAATATTTATATACCCTGCACTTGAATTTGATTGCTTCAGCTATTCGGATTTGGATGAGGATTCGATACAGTAGGTCAACTCTGCATCAACTTTTCTAAACAATAGTTTCACATCAGGTAATTGCAAACAGAATTCTAATTTTAAATAAGCTAATTGATCCTTTTTAAGGTCCTTTTTAATCGATTCTTTAACTATATGGTTTGATTTTTTTTATTTGAAAATTTAATGATTGCTTAGTAACTCATATATTATTGTGGCTGATCTAATTGTTTTTATCGATTTTGCTCCTGATATTTATTTTCGTTACTGCTAATTAAATATGAATAATAGACCAGAATACGCATTTTTACATGAAGTACACATCAAAATATAAATCCATTTGGTAATGCTACTATGTACTATATGGTCAAACTAAAAAATTAGCCTTCAATATTAATATATTGTGTGTACATGCTCATAATATTTTTATTATTATAATACAAGAATAATTTACATTGCTTTTGTTTGAGAAATAAGATTTGAATACCAGTTAGGTCCTTTTGGTACATTGTAACGTATATAATCCAGCTGTATTTAAGGAATATCATTAATTAAACTACTTCAACTTACATAGGTTATCATTAATTCAGTTCAAGTGTTATTAATGTGCATATTCGATGGATTCTACAAGAACATCTATGCAAGAAAGGAATATGGAATTTAAGGCAGTATTCCTGTTATATTTTCATTGGAAAAACCTAAAGCAAAGCTCCTTCCCTTTAAAGCTCCAAATGGTGAAGAAGAAAATCCTTCTGATTATTAGGTTTTGATCACAACATCAATGATTTTTCTTGTGTTTCTACTATTATTATTATTCCTTCCCTAATACATTAATCTGAAATAGCCCATGTTGCTATCAATTGGTCTCTAGCTATAAATCAATATGTACAAATGCAAACTAGATTATATGTGAGATATTTAGATAAGATCTGAAATGTATGACGCACAAATAATAAATGGAGCTTAAATTTGGTCTTCCATATTCAAAGTGAGATTAGAGATTTTGATGTTTATATACTAGAGACTTGTGTTAATGCTTATAAGTGATTTTCAATAGTACAGGGCAACTTTATGTTTCATCTCAATCTGAATTTGTACTGGTAGTTTGACCGTAATACCACAACATTAAGACCTTTTGAAATTTGTTACTCCAGAATCAATTTGCCTACTAATTTAACTAGTTTGGCCATGTTTATGGTTCCTGTCATAAGCACCTTAATCTTCCTCAATCGGCCTTTTTCCCCTTTTATTATTTTCTTTTTATTTTATGTTAGTTATGAAATCCTACATAAAAAATTTATATCAGATTGTATTAGGTTTAAAAGTTCCCATAAGCCCAGTTCTAGGGACTATAACTGCAATTTTTGGACAAATGGCTACCTCATATATCGTTATTCAGCTTGAAGATTTACTTTTTCACATAGAACCAATTGTAAATTTGGATCTTGATCATTACAGGATTCTTTATCAATGCCTGCTTAAGCATAAGGAGCTAGTATATGGGTCAACTAAGGAGGTTTGGGTATGATATCAAATCAATCATTTGCTTGAATAAGTTTTGGTTATAAGGAATAAAACCTTTGCTTGAATCTTGTCATAAGATTTCATATTTTATATCCTTAGTCATTTGTGTGCATAGATTTCAACATCGAGCCTTTGTGTTCTAGTGTCGCAGTAATTCCTCCCTTTTTTTTCCTATTTATGCATGTATAAGTTAAATGTTAATATCATATACGAACTAGAAGACATGACCGGTGGAGAGTAATATTAAATCGGATATGACATTAACCAAATATAAGAAAGTGAATATTTGGTAATATCACTGTTTTATATTAATTAGAAGACTTATCAATGGTGCTAAATATTAATATTTTATAGTAAGTCAGTTCATTATGTTGCTGACAAAACAAAAGGGAACTTCAAAGTTTAAATGTTGTTTGAGTCATGGCTACTTGTAAGATCCAACTAGAAATACAAAGGTATAAATAATTGGCTATAAGCTTCTTGTATTAATTGCCAGTTTGATTTCCTTACATTAATATCTTTATTAAAGATTGAGTACGACTGTCATTTATTAAGATGAACGTTAAGTGTTTATTTACTAATGAATTTTATTAGAAGATTTCATAAGCTTCCTTCTTATTATCCTGAAATTTACTATAATATTTTGTTGCTGGAAACTCAAGTTTTGTAGTGGTAAACAAAGTAAAATTTATCTAGTTTTAAACTGCTTTTACTTGACTATTATTAGAATGTTAAATTAAGGTTTACAGTTAAGGACAAGGCAACGAGCACGATAGGGTTGAGCATTAGACTTCCTTATGTGTTTATAATTAAGGACGGGGACATCATTTTAGGTCGTATTTGGAGTACTAAAGGCATAAAAGAACCTAGGTATTAGGATTCAATTTCCATACGAAGTTTAGGAGATGGTAATAAAGGTTTCGTTCTAGGTGTGAAGTATGAATATACAAAATTAGGTTTAGTGAAAAAGAATTGGATGTTGAGGATTTTGCGGTTCGAGACAAATTTGATGGCGATTGTAAAGAAGATAATGCTTTACTTCCGACTTCAAGGATCAATGGAATAGATTCTTTCAGACAATAGTTCAACCCACCAGGTACAAACAAGTTATCGAACTATCAACTTTTAGGATTCAATGAAGCCCTATAACAGCGTAATCGGATTCAAAGTTTGCACGCCTTTGATCCGACCAAGAACACTATAGCAATGGTTTCTGATGATGCAATTTGTGTAGAATAGAAAGAAGAGGAAGAAGAAACAAATCTGCAACGATTAATCGTTTGCAACACCTTGCAGATGTTACAAAATATAGAGTAATGGAAGTGCAGCGATTAGCAACACTTCCCTGGCGTCGCAGATCTGTACAAGAAGAAGAAGAAGAGCACACGAAAAACTGTTTTCAACGATTTCTGGGCGTCACTATTTATAGTGGTAGAGAGGTGCCGATTCACCAAGCGTCACAAACGTTTGCAACGGCCGTGTCTATTCATTTTGCAACGGTTCAAAAACGGTCGCGTCTATTCATTTTGTAACGTTTAAAAAAACGTTACAATTTCCCGCCGTTAATTCAAATTTAGAAATTTCGGTTTTGGGTCCTTAACGGGCTGAAATCCAACCTGTTACCGTTTACATATGATCCAAAAATATTTTTGGATCCGAACCGGAAACCCGTACCCGACCCGGCCCGGTTTGGTTCGATCGGACGGCCGGCGGCGGCGCGCGTGTGGTGTTGCATGACTTCTCTCCTCACAACAAAGCAAACATGTGGGAGCCCCAAGGCCCCAACATCCACATGAGAAAATTATATTTATAAAAATATAGTTCTTGATTTTCAAGCATGTGGGATTTATCTCTTCTTTCTTCTTTTCTTCTTCTCTTCCAAACAAAAAACCCAAACCCCAAATCTATTTGAAAATTTACAACAATCTCCCCCAATTTTCAAAATATAAGAAAAATTAATAAATAGGATGGCTGCATCATTAGAGTGACTTCCTACATACCCAAGTGGGATCAATCCTATGTAGTTCTAAGATCAAGTTTTGCATCATCGTGAAAACCAACACATAAATAAAAGGTATCTTTTGGATTTGAACCTTTACTTAGTGTAAACCATTCAAAGCCTTATCGAGATTCTATGGTGAACGCATCTTGAACCAAGTATCCCTAATGATAAAACTGGAACAATCACACATGGTGATTTCCTTAGGTAAAGTATTCTGTATTGCTCAGCACGTTAATGGCCATGTGCTTAAATCCTGGTTCATGAGTCTACTTAGAAAGCGGTCTTACTTTCCTAGGAAACGGCCTGATTTCCATACTCATATAGGTAAGTCTCTTAAGGTGTTTCTGCGATTCACCTTTTAAGGGTTCTAGACTTATTAAGGATATATATCCATCCTTTGTTCTTGCAGAATCCAACATTAAATAATATGGGATTATCGATTTAGTGTTCCATAATCATTCTCTTAACTTGTTGGTACCCATTGAACTTTGTCTATCCTTTTCAAGACATAAGTTGGGTTTCTGTTAAGGATGATCAACCTTCATTCACAGACCTTAGTCCCATTTCTTGTGACTTTATAGAAACCATTGCCTTTGGAAGACTCTTTGTAAGTGGATCAGCCAAGTTTTTCTTCGTTTCTATGTAGTCAACAGTTATAACTCCTCGTTTGAGTAACTGTCTCACCATTTGATGTCTTAGACTCACATGTCTAGACTTTCCATTATATGTCTTATTAGACACATTGTATATCGTTGCTTGATTGTCACAGTTAATCAACACTGCTGGAGATGGCTTCTTCCATAAAGGGATTTCCATTAATAAATTACTAAGCCATTCCACTTCTTTACATGTATCGGCTAATGCAATTAATTATGACAACATTGTTGAGTCATAAATACAGGTCTGCTTCTTGGAAGCCCAAGACACAACAGCGCCTCCTAATGTAAAGATCCATCCTGTAGTAGACTTGGATTTGGATTCTACATTGTTCCAGGTTGCATCACTATATCCTTCTATTACAGCAGAATATCCTTTATAAGATAAACCATATTCAATGGTTCCTTTCAAATAAGCTAAAACTCTGGAAATAGCTTTCCAATGTTCGAAACCTGGATTACTCGTAAATCGACACAATACACTTATAGCATGTGCGATGTATGGTCTAGTGCAATGCATAGCATACATAAGACTCCCAATAACACTGGAATACTCTAGTTGAGAGATAGTACGTCCAGTGTTCTTTTCTAATTTAATACTAGGATCTAAAGGAGTTGGTGCTGGTTTGTCATCGTAATGACCATACTTTTGTAGGAATTTCTCTATGTAATGAGATTGAGTTAGTAATAACTCCCCTAATTCCTAAAATTACATCAGCCTCTCCTAGATCTTTCATATCGAATTTAGAAGACAGAAACTTTTTAGTTTCATTCACACATGATATATTGGAACCAAATATTAGCATGTCATCAACGTATAAACATATTATAACACTACCGTTGTTATCCGATTTGCTATAAATACATTTATTTGCATCATTAACCATGAATCCATATGACAGTGCAACTTTATCAAATTTCTCATGCCATTACATGGGAGCTTGCTTCAGGCCATAAAGAGATTTCACTAATTTGCAAACTTTCTTTTCTTGGCCTGGGGTTTTGAAACCTTCAGGTTGTTCCATATATATCTCTTCTTCTAAATCTCCATTTAGAAAAGCAGTCTTTACATCCATTTGATGTATGACTAATTTATGAATTGATGCAAGTGCAATTAAACAGCGTATAGAAGATATGCGAGCAACTGGAGCATATGTATCAAAGTAATCTACTCCATGTCTTTGCTTATATCCCTTAGCAACTAATCTGGCTTTAAACTTATCAATGGATCCATTTGTATTCAACTTTTTCTTGAATATCCATTTACATCCTATAGGTTTAGCACCAGGAGGTAAATCAGTTAAAACCCAAGTTTGGTTTAACAGTATGGAATTCATTTCATCATTGATAGCTTCTTTCCAGAAATTGGAATCTCTGGAACTCATAGCCTCAGAATAAGTTTTGGGATCGTCATCGACGTTCATTACATATTTAGTCACATTAAGGACTTCGTCCTTACTGCCTTCTACAAGATATGTAATGAAGTCAGGACCATAGTCCTTCTCTATTCTCACTCTTTTACTTCTCCGTTGTTCAGTACTATTATCTGGTACTGATACTTCCTTGTTGTTTTGAGCAGGAGCATAATCATCGTCAGTGATATCATTAGCCATACTAGGTTCTGGACTAGATGATCCCAATGGGATCTCAGCAGTTTGATTTTCAAAAAATTCTTCATCTACAGAATCTATAACTTCTAGGGTGTCAAGAATAAGGAATCTATAAGTTATACTATTAAGTGAATATCCTATGAAAACACATTTAAATGCTCTATTTCCTAACTTTGGTCGTTTAGGGTCTGGTTTTCTAACATATGCTAAGCAAACCCAAACTTTAAGTCTATTTAGGTTAGGTTTCCTATTAAACCATAATTCATAAGGCGAAATATTATTCTTTTTATGTGGCACTCTATTTAAAATATAACATGCAGATAACATAGCATCACCCCATAGGTTATAAGGTAAATTAGAACTTATGAGCATGGCATTAACCATTTCTACTAAAGTTCTATTCTTCCTTTCAGCAACACCATTTTGTTGTGGTGTATATGGGGCAGTAAATTGGTGAACTATACCTTGTTGTTTACAAAACAAGGTGAAATCATTTGAGAAATATTCACCACCTCGATTTGAATGTAATATTTTAATTTTAACTCCTAATTGTGTTTCGACCTCTGCTTTGTAAATTTTGAATTTATCAAAGGCCTCATCTTTAGTTTTCATTAGATATATATATGCATATCTAGTATAATCATCAATGAATGTTATATAGTATTGGTTACCACCATAGGTGATATGACTTTTTAAGTCACCCACACCACTATATACCAAATCAAGCAAACCGATTTTCCTTTCTACGGATTTAAAGGATTTTCGGTGTATTTTTGCTTGAACACATATTTCACATTTAGAGATGGTATCGAAATCACAATCAGAAATTAATTCTAATTTATGTATATTTCTAATGGAATTATAATTAACATGTCCTAATCTACCATGCCATAAATTAATAGAATCAACAATATAAACAGAAGATTTCTTTATTAGATTCAACTTAATCATGTCGTTACAAGAGTATCCCTGTCCAATGAATCTACCATTCTTAGACAACACTAGCTTATCAGACTCATACACCATCTTGAATCCTCCTTTGTTAAGAAGGTATCCAGATACCAAACTCTTACACAGATCAGGTACATAAAATACATTTACTAGTGTAAGAACTTTTCCAGAGGTGAAAGTAAGTTCTATAGTGCTTTTTCCCAGAACTTTGCTTGGAACCTTATTTGCTCCAGTAACTTCGTCGGCTACTCCTTTATTTTCTTCATAACTCTTGAACAGATTACGGTCTTTGCAAATATGAATGGTTGATCCCGTATCAAACCACCAATCATTATCATTGCCACTAATGGAGTTCGCCTCTTGCACTACAGCCACAAGCGAGTCTTCGACGACATTCACTTTTTGTTGTTTCTTCCGCAGACGGTAGTCTCGGGCATAGTGGCCGGGCTTGTTACAAAGATAACAAGCACCTTTCTTTTTGTTGTTGGTTTTGGAATGATTATTCTTCTTAAACTATGTCTCATTCTTTGGCTTTAACTTATCAGTAATTCAACATTATTTGCCTTAGAATGGGATTCAGTTTGCGGATTATCATCTCGATCGCGTTTGTGAGAGTCTTCTTCAATACGAAGATGATGCTATAAACTATCTAAATTATAATCCGTTTCCGCATGCTTCATCTTTCTCTTATAATCATTCCAACTATGCGGAAGTCTCGAAATTATAACTCCAACAACAAAACATTCAGGGAGATCAATTCCAGCATCTTTAAGTTGATTCACCAACAGTAAGATTTCGCTTACTTGTCCAATTATGGACTTATTGGTGAACATTTTGAAATCCATAAAATTAGAAATAAGAAACTTTTTATTACTTGCCTCGGATATGCGGTACTTATTCTCCAGGGCAGTCCAAAGTGCCTTCGCTATTTCGAAGGTCCTTTGAGCATTGTAGACTGGGGTAGATAGCGCATTCAGAATATGGCCTCTTCATAGAAAATCGTCCTCTTTGCGCTTTGCATGTTTAGCCTTTAGAGCAGCATCATCCTCATCAGTTTCCTCCGGGATTTCTTCCAAGTCATTTTCCAAAATGTAGAACAACTTGACGGTGACCAGGAAAAATTTCATCGTCTCTTGCCAACGAGTGAAATTGTCGCCATCAAAATGCTCCAATCGAGTTAGATGCTGATTCATAACTTGTAGAGCGCTCGAACCTTCCATGGTTGAAGCATAATGTCTGAAATTTGTTGGGGATTTTGCGGTTCGAGACAAATTTGATGGCGATTGTGAAGAAGATAATGTTGTACTTCCGACTTCAAGGATATATGGAATATAATCTTTCAGACAATAGTTCAACCCACCAGGTACAAACGGGTTATCGAACTATCGACTTTCAAGATTCAATGAAGCCCTATAACAACGTAATCGGATTCAAAGTTTGCACGCCTTTGATCCGACCAAGAACACTATAGCAATGGTTTCCGATGATGCAATTTGTATAGAATAGAAAGAAGAGGAAGAAGAAACAAATCTGCAACAATTCAGCGTTTGCAACACCTTCCAGATGTTACAAAATATAGAGTAATGGAAGTGCAGCGATTAGCAACACTTCCCTGGCGTCGCAGATCTGTGCAAGAAGAAGAAGAAGAGCACACGAAAAACTGTTTTCAACGATTTCTGGGCGTCACAATTTATAGTGGTAGAGAGGTGCCGATTCGCCAAGCGTCGCAACCGTTTGCAACTGCCGTGTCTATTCATTTTGCAACGGTTCAAAACGGTCGCGTCTATTCATTTTGTAACGTTTAAAAAAACGTTACAATTTCCTGCCATTAATTCAAATTTAGAAATTTCGGTTTTGGGTCCATAACGGGCTGAAATCCAACCTGTTACTGTTTACTTATGATCCAAAAATATTTTCGGATCCGAACCGGAAACCCATACCCGACCCGACCCGGTTTGGTTCAGTCGGACGGACGGCGACGGCGCGCGTGTGGTGTTGCATGACTTCTCTCCTCACAACAAAGCAAACATGTGGGAGCCCCAATGCCCCAACATCCACATGAGAAAACTATATTTATACAAATATAGTTCTTGATTTTCTAGCATGTGGGACTTATCTCTTCTTTCTTCTTTTCTTCTTCTCTTCCAAACAAAAAACCCAAACCCCAAATCTATTTGAAAATTTACAACAATCTCCCCCAATTTTCAAAATATAAGAAAAATTAATAAATAGGATAGCTGCATCACTAGAGTGACTTCCTACATACCCAAGTGGGATCAAGCCTATGTAGTTTTAAGATCAAGTTTTGCATCATCGTGAAAACCAACACATAAATAAAAGGTATCTTTTGGATTTGAACCTTTACTTAGTGTAAACCATTCAAAGCCTTATCGAGATTCTATGGTGAACGAATCTTGAACCAACTATCCCTAATGATAGAACCGGAACAATCACACATGTTGATTTCCTTAGGTAAAGTGTTCTGTATTGCTCAGCACGTTAATGGCCATGTGCTTAAATCCTGGTTCATGAGTCTACTTAGAAAGCGGTCTTACTTTCCTAGGAAACGGCCTGATTTCCATACACATATAGGTAAGTCTCTTAAGGTGTTTCTGCGATTCACCTTTTAAGGGTTCTAGACTTATTAAGGATATATATCCATCCTTTGTTCTTGCAGAATCCAACATTAAATAATATGGGATTATCGATTTAGTGTTCCATAATCATTCTCTTAACTTGTTGGTACCCATTGAACTTTGTCTATCCTTTTCAAGACATAAGTTGGGTTTATGTTAAGGATGATCAACCTTCATTCACAGACCTTAGTCCCATTTCTTGTGACTTTATAGAAACCATTGCCTTTGGAAGACTCTTTGTAAGTGGATCAGCCAAGTTTTTCTTCGTTTCTATGTAGTCAACAGTTATAACTCCTCGTTCGAGTAACTGTCTCACCATTTGATGTATTAGAATCACATGTCTAGACTTTCCATTATATGTCTTATTAGACACATTGTATATCGTTGCTTGATTGTCACAGTTAATCAAGACTGCTGAAGATGGCTTCTTCCATAAAGGGATTTCCATTAATAAATTCCTAAGCCATTCCGCTTCTTTACATGCATCGGCTAATGCAATCAATTCTGACAACATTGTTGAGTCAGAAATAAAGGTTTGCTTCTTGAAAGCCCAAGACACAACATCACCTCCTAATGTAAAGATCCATCCAGTAGTAGACTTGGATTTGGATTCTACATTGTTCCAGGTTGCATCACTATATCCTTCTATTACAGCAGGATATCCTTTATAAGATACACCATATTCAATGGTTCCTTTCAAATAAGCTAAAACTCTGGAAATAGCTTTCCAATGTTCGAAACCTGGATTACTCGTAAATCGACACAATACACTTATAGCATGTGCGATGTCTGGTCTAGTGCAATGCATAGCATACATAAGACTCCCAATAACACTGAAATACTCTAGTTGAGAGATAGTAAGTCCAGTGTTCTTTTCTAATTTAATACTAGGACCTAAAGGAGTTGGTGCTGGTTTGTCATCGTAATGACCATACTTTTGTAGGAATTTCTCTATGTTATGAGATTGAGTTAGTAATAACTCCCCTAATTCCTAAAATTACATCAGCCTCTCCCAGATCTTTCATATCGAATTTAGAAGACAGAAACTTTTTAGTTTCATTCACACATGATATATTGGAACTAAATATTAGCATGTCATCAACGTATAAACATATTATAACACTACCGTTGTTATCCGATTTTCTATAAATACATTTATCAGCATCATTAACAATGAATTCATATGGCAGTGCAACTTTATCAAATTTCTCATGCCATTGCATGGGAGCTTGCTACAGGCCATAAAGAGATTTCACTAATTTGCAAACTTTCTTTTCTTGGCCTGGGGTTTTGAAACCTTCAGGTTGTTCCATATATATCTCTTCTTCTAAATCTCCATTTAGAAAAGCAGTCTTTACATCTGTATGACTAATTTATGAATTGATGCAAGTGCAATTAAATAGCGTATAGAAGATATGCGGGCAACTGGAGCATATGTATCAAAGTAATCTACTCCATGTCTTTGCTTATATCCCTTAGCAACTAATCTGGCTTTAAACTTATCAATGGATCCATTTGTATTCAACTTTTCCTTGAATATCCATTTACATCCTATAGGTTTAGCACCAGGAGGTAAATCAGTTAAAACCCAAGTTTGGTTTAACAGTATGGAATTCATTTCATCATTGATAGCTTCTTTCTAGAAATTGGAATCTTTGGAACTCATTGCCTCAGAATAAGTTTTGGGATCGTCATCGACGTTCATTACAAATTTAGTCACATTAAGGACTTCGTCCTTACTACCTTCTACAAGATATGTAATGAAGCAGGACCATAGTCCTTCTCTATTCTCACTCTTTTACTTCTCCGTTGTTCAATACTATTATCTGGTACTGATACTTCCTTGTTGTTTTGAGCAGGAGCATAATCATCGTCATTGATATCATTAGCCATACTAGGTTCTGGACTAGATGATCTCAATGGGATCTCAACAGTTTGATTTTCAAAAAATTCTACATCTACAGATTCTATAACTTCTAGGGTGCAAGAATAAGTAATCTATAAGTTATACTATTAAGTGAATATCCTATGAAAACACATTTAAATGCTCTATTTCCTAACTTGGGTCATTTAGGGTCTGGTTTTCTAACATATGCTAAGTGTTGGGCGCATTCTCACCCAGAAGACCTTGCGACCAAGGAGCGTGACTCATCCATCCAGGCTCGCCTAAGCCCATCCGGTATTCTCGTCCTCAAAGGCCCATTCGGCAGCACCATTCGGCAGCACCATTCGGCAGCACCATTCGGCAGCACCATTCGGCAGCACCATTCGGCAGTAATTCGTTCGGCAGTAATTCGTTCGGCAGTAACTCGTTCGGCAGTAATTCGTTCGGCAGTCTTAAGCCAACACCGAACCAGTCTCCTTCCATCCCACCGAACCAGCCAACACCGAACCAGTCTCCTTCCTTCCCACCGAACCAACTACAACCGGTCCAACTTACTTCCAAACAGCTACCGGTCCACTCTACACTCCAACCACCTCCGAACCAAGCAATGCCGAACCAAGATATACCAGGCCAGATCGCATCAGCCCAGGCCCATCAGCGACTCTACATATCCTGGACCCCTACCCCTAGCCTCACTCTATAAATAGAGGGGCAGGGGTACAGCAATGGGGACAAGTTTGAGAGCTCAAGCACGGAAGGAACTTTAAAACAACTTTCTTTTACTTGTATCAAAGCTTTGTACTTGTAATCACAACAAAAGAAGAGAAATAACATATAAAGTGGACGTAGGCACATTCTGGCTGAACCACTATAAATCTGCGTGTCTTTTTATAGTTTAGCCCCTGTTTTCCATATATTTGCATAAACCTCCAAAATCACTAAGAACAACATAAGATCTACTAAATCATACAACTTTGAGGTGTTTGTCCATTTTTTGTGCAAACATTTTTGGTGCTTTCACTGAGAGCTAGAAGCTCGAAGCTTCAGCTTCATCCGCTTAACAAGTTTTCCTAACAGCATCGTCCGCCACTTGGAAAACATGCCTCCCAAACAGAGAAAAGATGTTAACAAAGGAAAAAACATCGCATCCAGCAGCCTTCCTGATCCAGCTGCCGCGAATCAAGTGAATCGTCCTCCTCCAGCAACGGCAACAAATGAAGGACAGGCTAACCCAGCCACTCCTGCCACAGAACAGCCTGCAGCAATTACTAGGGCAGATTTGGACAGAGTTGTTGTTGAAGTAACTAACCGCTTCACGTCCCAGCAGGAAGCCTTGGTGGACCATCTCATGTCACGCTTGAGGGACGCTGAAGAATCCAACCGCAACACTGAATCATGGGGCGAGTCCCAATCTGGAGGATCTCAGAGACAGCAAAGATCTTCCTTCTTCGAAGGAGCTAACGGCAGGAGTAGCCATGGTAGGAGCCGAGACCGAGCTCAGCCCGAAGTTAGGCCTGAGGAAACGTTTGGTGACGAACCCAACGGGGAAGGTACCGGGCGGAGGTCAACTGCAGCTGAGCCGGTCATGCTGCCTAACCACAGAAACACCAATGAACGGGGCCGAGCTAGAGTTCAGCCCGAAGTTGGACCCGAGGAAGTGCTTAGATCAGAACCCAACAGGGGAAGATCAAGGCAAGGGCCAACTGTAGCTGACCCAAGCATGCTCCCAGAAGATCAAAGGCAGCCACTGGAAAATATGAGGAATGATAGACGATACCATCCCTACAGGTTGTCTGGTCGGAATCAACCCCACAGAACGGAACCAAACTCATTTCTGTCCGCTCCAAATTCTGATGAAAGGATGGCACGCTTATTCAGAGAGTGTGTCCAACGGGAGCAAAGAGATCGAGGGATAGGCGCTAGGGTAACCAGCCCTTTCGCCCGCAATATCGAAATTGCTATCACCCCCCGAGAATGGAAGATGCCAACAATGGAACCCTACAAAGGAACCTCCGATCCCGTTGTACACTTACAGAGGTACACGCAGCATATGCTCATGAGTGGAGCAACAGAGGGAGTGCTGTGCAAATGCTTCCCGCTCTTCTTAGCAGATCTTGCTACCTCCTGGTTCTGTCATCTACCCCAAGGATCCATCAGCTCATGGGAAATGTTGAAAGAAAAATTCATCAGTCAGTTCCGCATTCATGTGGAGCAACCTAAGGACGCTTATTCCTTATCCAGCGTCAAACAGAAACCTGGAGAAAAGCTGCAGCAATACCTAACCAGATTCAACGCCGCAGCAGCCGCAGTTCAAGATGCCGATGAGAAGCTTATCCTAATGGCCCTCTGCAGTGGGGTGCATCCGGACACTAAATTTGCTAGAAGATTGACAAAAGAAAAACCAGCTACTTTACCCGATTTCTTCCATGAAGCCGGGAAATACATGAGGCTTGAGGATGCTGCCATTGAGGGGCAGTCAGGACAGCAAAGTAAGACGACCCATGGCAATGCCCCTGCTGTGGCAAGGGACGTTCGAAGAAATGATTCCAGAGACAATGCTGGGGGCAAGAAAGTAGAGAAACGCCTATATCGGCCAGGACCAAGATTCGACTCTTACACCCCTTTGAACGAGACCGTCGAAAACATCTTCCTTGCCACCCAAGGCGAAGTTAGATACAAACGCCCACCATACAAGAAGGAATCAGATAGCGCACAGAAATCTGGAAAATTCTGCCGCTTCCACGAATCCCACGGACATGATACCAACGAATGCCATCATCTCCGAGATCTGATTGAGGAACACATCAGAAGAAAGAAACTGGAGCGCTATGTAAAAGGTCAAGACAGGACTCCAGCTCCTGCCAATGAAAACCCAAGGCTACCCTCACCAGGGACCGGCAGAGGCGACCGCAACGCTAGCAGCTCTAGTCAAGAGAAGATAGTGGTCCATACCATCTCAGGAGGTCCACACATCGCAGACAGAAGTTGGAAAGAGATGGAAAGATATGGGAAGTCGCTCAGAGACAATAGAGACTATGTCAATACGGTTATAGAAGAGCGCCACCCAAAGCGGAAAGAAAGTGATGACATCACATTCAGTAAACGCGACCTAGAAGGAAGACAGTACCCTCACATGGATCCCATGGTTATCTCTGCCCGACTCGGTCCCGCCGAAGTTTACCGAATCCTGGTAGACACTGGAAGCTCTGTAAATATCCTGTTCAAACACGCATTCGACAAAATGAGGTTGTCAATGAAGGACGTATCTCCCTGCGATAAACCGCTACACGGTTTCACTGGAGATGCGAAAATGCCCATCGGGCAGCTGGACCTCTTCGTTGAAATTGGAAGCCATCCCCGCTCCGTTGTAAGGAAACAGACGTTTGTGCTGATAGAAAACCATTCGGCCTACAACGCCTTCCTAGGAAGACCAGCCCTATCTGACTTCCAGATTGTCCTAGCCCCGTGGTGCCTGAAAATGAAATTTCCAACAGACAATGGGGTAGGGGAAGTGGAAGGAGACCAAGATATTGCACGAGACTGCTATGTAACCGAACTTCGCAACAACCACAGGAGAGATAAAGGGAAAGGTGTAGAGATTGCCCTCTGCACAAAAAGCCTTGAAGCATAGCAACTAAAGAGAGCCCCTCCTCTTCGATACACCAGCGACCCTTTCAATGAATTAGACCCTAGGGACAAAGAGGAGGAGGCCACCGCCGAGCCTGCAGAGGCTATGGAGTTTATATCTGTAGACAAGCACGACTCAAGTAGGCTACTGAAAATTGGGTCGCAGCTGAAAGCTGAATTGAAGGAACAACTCATTGATTTTCTCCGCCACAACTTGGATGTATTCGCTTGGTCACACGCTGACATGACCGGAATCTCCCCCGACATAGCGTGCCACGCACTAAACATTGATCCTACCAAGGCGCCTGTAAAACAAAAAAAGAGAAGTATGGGGGCAGAGCGATCAGCAGCCCTCGATGAAGAAGTAAAGAATCTACTCGCCAATGACTTCATACGAGAAGCTATTTACCCAGAATGGATCGCCAACCCGGTACTAGTAAAGAAGGCTAATGGGAAGTGGCGGACCTGCATTGACTTCTCCAACCTAAATGACGCCTGCCCAAAGGATTGCTTCCCGCTTCCCAGAATCGACCAACTTGTAGACAGCACAGCCGGGCACGAACTCCTGTCTTTTATGGATGCGTACTCAGGATATAACCAAATTCCTATGCATGCTCCCGACCAAGACCACACTAGTTTCATCACCGACCGGGGTTTGTACTGCTACAAAGTGATGCCCTTCGGACTTAAAAATGCAGGAGCCACCTACCAGCGCCTCGTCAACAAGATGTTCGCAGGGCTAATAGGACGAACAATGGAAGTATATGTAGACGACATGCTGGTAAAATCACGGAAAGCCAAAGATCACGTAAGCCACCTGGGCGAAATGTTCCAGGTACTTCGACAGTATGGAATGAAGTTGAATCCACTAAAGTGCTCCTTCGGAGTGTCATTAGGAAAATTCTTAGGATTCATCGTCCATGCCCGAGGGATAGAAGCAAACCCTGAACAAGTCCGAGCATTAAGGGACATCAAGATACCTTCCACCCGAAAGGAAATGCAAAGCCTAAATGGAAAAGTGGCTGCCCTAAGCCGATTCATCTCCAAAGCAACGGACAAGTGCGTCCCCTTTTTCGAAGCTCTAAAGAAAGATAAAGGAAAGTTCGAATGGACGGACGAATGCTTGACCGCTTTCCTTAACCTAATCGAACACCTCCAGAAACCACCGGTACTCTCGACCCCAAGCGAAGGCGAAGAATTATACCTATACCTTGCTGTGTCATCTCACGCTCTAAGCGCTGCCTTGGTAAGGGAAGATAACCGCACGCAACGACCAGTTTACTTCGTCAGTAAAAGGTTTACTGGGGCAGAAGTCAGATATCCTAAGCTTGAAAAGTTAGCATACTGTTTACTAATCACTTCACGAAAGCTACGTCATTACTTCCAATCCCATTCCATCAAGGTTCTAACCGATCAACCACTAAGGCAGGTACTCCATCGTCCCGACACTTCCGGGCGACTACTTAAATGGTGTATTGAGCTGAGTCAATATGATATCACCTATCACCCTCGCACCGCCATCAAGGGACAAGCCATGGCTGATTTCATTGCAGAATTCACTACCAACGAGGATAAGGAGAAACTGGAAATAACAGAAGATATCAAGTGGAGTCTCTTTGTGGACGGTGCATCTAACGAACAAGGCTCGGGGGCAGGTGTGGTAATAATCACTCCCAGGGGAAATAAACTGCACTATGCTATAAGGTTGGAGTTCGCTGCCACCAACAACGATGCAGAATACGAAGCAGTAATAGCCGGATTAGAAATTGCTATCGAGATCGGAGCCAATTCTTTGTGTCTTCACAGCGATTCTCAGCTTATTGTTAATCAAATACTAGGGGAATTCCAAGCTCGAGAAGAACGACTCATAGCATATCTAAAGAAGACCAAGTTACTTCTCAGCCGATTGGACCACTACTTAGTCAAACACATCCCTCGGGAAGAGAACCAAGAGGCCGACGAATTGGCAAAGCAAGCAAGTATGAGAGACGTCGCCATCTTCGGGGCAGTAACTGTCTCAAAGCAAATGATCCCAAGTTTTGAGCAAGTGAATCTGATAGCTGCAACCGAAGAAGCAACTTGGATGACTCCCATCCGAGACTACCTACAAAATGGCACACTACCCGACGGGCGTAACGAAGTCAAGAAAATCTTGAGGAAAGCGTCCCGCTACACAATACAAGGAGACATCCTCTATCGGCGCGGGTTCTCTAACCCATTATTAAGGTGTGTCGCCGGAAGGGAAGCCAAGGAAATCTTATCCAACATTCATCAAGGAAGCTGCGGAGATCACACCGGAGGGCAAACGTTAGCAAAAAAGATACTCCGATACGGATATTTCTGGCCCACCTTAAGCAAGGATGCCTTAGGTTTCGTCAAGAAGTGTGACAGATGCCAAAAATTTGCTAAGATCCCTCGGCTACCAACAACCGAGATTACCCAGATGACCAGCCCTTGGCCCTTTGCAGTATGGGGAATTGACTTAATCGGTGAACTGCCAATGGGTCGAGGCGGCGCCAAATATGCTATAGTAGCAGTCGACTATTTCACCAAATGGGTGGAAGCAGAACCTCTAAATAAAGTATCTTCAGCGAAAGTTATCAACTTCTTAATCAAAAATGTTCTGTGCAGGTACGGAGTCCCACTAAAAATCATATCAGACAATGGACTTCAGTTTGACAGCGAGGAATTCGCCAACTGGTGCCAAGAACACGGAATTCACAAAAGCTTCTCATCCGTAGCATATCCCCAAGCAAACGGACAAGTCGAAGCAGTCAACAAGATTCTGAAAACTCTGATCAAAAAGAAGCTCGAAAAGTCAAAGGGCGCTTGGGTGGATGAACTCCCTACGGCACTATGGGCCTACCGCACATCTTTCAGAACATCAACAGGGCACACTCCTTTCTCTTTAGCATACGGATCGGAGGCTATGCTCCCAGTTGAAACCATTGTGCCTTCCCACCGTAGGATCCACTATAACCCAGAAGAAAACGAAGAGCTCCTCAACATGTCTTTGGATCTAGTCGAGGAGAGAAGGAATGATGCAGTCCTAAAAACAGCAGCCCACAAGCAAAAGGTGGCAGCACAATACAACTCCAAAGTCAAGCATCGTACCTTACGAGAAGGGGATCTTGTCCTCAAGCGAATCTTCCCTCGCCCCGGAGCACTAGACCCAATCTGGGATGGACCATATGTAATTCATAAAGATCTCCACAACGGAGCCTATATTTTGTCAACAGTGGACGGAGAGGTGTTCCAGAGGGCATGGAACATCCAACACCTCCGTCGATACTTTTCTTAACTTGTATTGCCCATATGAAGTGAATTAACAAAGAGAATCAGTGGACGTAGGCATTTTTTCGTGCCGAACCACTTTAAAAAAATCCTTGTCTCTTTTTTAACTTGTTCCTTTGTATCTTGGCTGCTTGTTAACTTTATCCTTTTCTGTTGAACAAAATCCTGAGCATATAGCATTTCTATTCAAAGCACTCCACAATGCAACTTCACGTGGACAAATCACAACAGGTACTATGCGAATCTATGCCCTCGCCAATGAGACACTTTTGCTCCAGCATCCCTCTGCTGCGGGTTAACTCATTGCTCGCGACGGCCCTTAAAGCCAACTGTAATGAGCCGATTATAAGCCACCGAGAAGGCCGACTATAGCCGAGGCAGCTCATTACGGCGTTAGGCTCGCCGGCGACTGTGAACCGATTATAAGCCCCAACATAAGGTGTGGCCAGCCAGGGGCAGTTCACAGTTGACGATCGGCACCCACGCTAGCCGGCCACAGTAAGTCGAATAATACCCGTGAGTACGGGCCATAATGGCCCGGGTAGTTACTGTGCGCGATCTCGGCTCCGGTGTGTCTTAAGTGCGGCTGTGGTAAAAAAGAATTAACTCCCCGCGGAGGCGTAAGATGGGTGACAAATGTCTCCAAGACCCACAGCTAGGGAAAGTGACTACAAAACCCGTTTGCCACGAACTTAAGCACATCGAAGGCCTTCCGTGACTGGAAGTTTTACTATTTCACATATTTCAATTTTACTTAAAAAAAAACTTTCCTCCTATCCTCTATAACAAACCATAAAGTACAGGATGCAGGGTAAGAGATACCCGCCAATGGATGCAGAGATTCACAATCAGATGGCAGGGCAGTCAACTGCTTTCCATGCTTGGTCATACAAGATATTCGAAACTGCCATTTACAAACAGAACATGAAAGGCGGTATTTTCTTCCTTTATGTACAAATGCATGACTATAATTTAATTTTTTCACACCACGCGCTAACATTGCAAGTCATGAGATTATGATTTAAAACCAGAATCTGACATCAAACACAATTTAATTACGAGAATATACACAGCTACATTTCTCATACGACATGTCAAAACAGCAACAAATATCCAAGAAACGACAGAATCAGCTTAAGCTAAAAAATTACACGTCAAGAATAATATTATTACAAGTAGCAGGAATTACAACTTAGAGGTTACTCTACTGTCTTGAGACTAACATATACAAACAATGCCAAGCCTACAAAAAGAATTTTTCAGGTTCAGTCATGGAGCTGGTTGCGTCGAAGTCTTGTCCTTGTTCTTTTGCCCGCCTGTCCGGTCATAAAAAGGATTCATTAGTGATGAGTAACCAAGTTAACAGAAAGACTAGAAAGGAAGACTTACCAGTACTAGCTTCTTGACCATCCTGGTCGTCATCCTCTACCTGCACACCCGCCTCTTCAGCAGCAAGCAGCCGCATACCCTCCTTTACCGCCACTTTCTCCTCCTTGGTGAACTGGGCAGTGACCACATCCATACTGAAGACCGTCCCACCCTCTTTATCTGCATCAGCCTTAGCCTCCTCCAAAGCCCGAAGATATGTCTTGGCCATGACTCTGGGATAATCATCCATCCAAGAGAGGTTACCCTGCTTCCAAGTCCGAAAATACATGTCCTGGAGCATGTCATCCATCATTCCTTCGTTCTCCTCAAACTCCCTCATCCGAGCATCGGAGGCCGACAACCTTTCCACGGCAGCATCTCTCTCCAGTCTGTATCTCGAGTAATCAGCTTGAAGGGACCTCCGCATCACCTCCATCTCTTCCCTCAACTTAGCTTGAGCAAGCTCTGCAGCCTCAAGCTTCTCGGACAATTCCTCCACCTGCTCGAGATCCGCTCTCCGAACCTCATCCACCGTGGTAATAGCCATGTCAATCCGCTCTTTGCAAGCAGCTTCCATTTTCCGCAATTCGGCCCGACTGGCCTCTTCCATGGTTCTCCTTAATCGCCCAGTGGCAGCCTCATGCTGAGAAATCTGGATAGCCTGATCCGCAAGCTGCTTGGCCTGATCCGAGACCACCAATCGAAGTCGGATATTGGCGCTCCCTATCTCCTCTCCGGCCTTAACCAGCCGAGCGTGGTGCCCCATCAGCTTCTTGGCCTCCTCTGCCACCCGATCAATATTAGCTTTGGCCTCGTCTCCCATAGTGACTATACGAGTGGTGAGTAGATCGAGGTCTAAGGACTTGGCTTCGTCAAGTACTCGTACCATGGGGTTACGGGGGAGAAGGTGTTCACCAGTAACTTCGTCAAAAGTAATATCCTGAGAACCTGGATCCAGATCAGGATGACCCGCGAATGGATTACGGGCCAAGTCGGGACGGTCGATATGAATAACAGAAGGGTTTCCGGATGGGTGTGGAGAGGGTACAAACTCGCTACCCTCCTCAGTAATATCATGAATAGGCTGAGCCGGAGGCTGAGGACCGAGCGAAGTTTCGGATAAAGGATGACTCCTCTTCCTCTGCTGAATACCCTCTTCAATGACCCCAAGAAGAGGACGGTACCCGACTACATCCCCGGAGCGTTGGGCTGAGGGCTTCGGCTTAGCAGAAATTTTGGAAAGTTTATATTGCTCGAGCCTGTGTCGAAGGTCTGAAGCTTTGGGCGTCTTGCCTGCTCCTGATATAAAGAACAAGTGTCATAATCTTACATTACTATATGATTCAAGAAACGCGGTAGATTACAAGTTAGAAAAGGAAAAGAAACACAGCTGTGGTTGTACAAACCCTGGGGAGGAGTGGGATACTGCAATAAGTCCTGGATTTCATTCCAGGACGGGAGCGGGTCATAAAATATTCCTAAGTCCCTATCATTAGTGAAGCATGCAGGGGTCAAGAGTTCACCTTGAGTCGTCAGAGCCACCTTGGCCGGAATAGTCGGAGAAGACTCACTCGCACCAGTCCCGGTTTTGTCCGCCTTCCCGGTCTTCTCTACCAAAGCCGGATCATCATCCAACCCCTCAAAAGCTTGGCGGAGAGCATCATCCGTCCACTCTTGCATTTCGCCTACTTGCCCGGAAGACAGAGCCCTGGAACCATCACCACCCTGTCCTTCGCCACCATCATCACCAAGAAGCTCAACGTCACTTCCACCCTCCGCCTCTATCTCCCCCTGAGTAAGTGGACAATTGCTGGGAGAAGGACCGTCTGACCTCTTAAGTTTCTTACCTCCAACGGCTGGAGGTTTCGTGAATGGTTTTCTTTTTCCACCCTCTGCCGCAACGCCTCCCTTGGCCTGAGCAGCCGCCCTCTCTTCCGCCGTTTCCCTCAACTTAACTACAGACTGCTGCGGAAGGATCAAGTTATATTCTAGAAGGATCGCATTTCTAATCAAGTAAGCAGATGATCTGTATTTCCCAAGAATGCCTTCTATCTCCGCCGCCGTCTGAACCAGGCGGTCAGTCTCCACAACCGGAAAGCCACCTGTCGCTAGCAAAAATGAGAAAGTATGAGAAGAAGCATCGCAATCAGGATAGAAATTATAAGTAAAAGCATCAACTTACATCCAGAGGTAAAGCGCCGGATGGAGACGGAGTCGTCCCTAACAAAGAACCACTCTTTCTTGAACATGCTAAATTTGGAATAAAGGTCCAGGACCGGCTTGAAGGTCACAGCAGATTCCAAGTTAATATATGGGGACCCCTTCTTGTAGCCCCTTAAATTGTACAAGTACCGGATCTCCCGGTTGGAGGGAGCGCGACCATACTTCCTCCGAAAAATAACGAAAAGGCTCACCAGTATGGCGTAAGAGTTGGGCTGAAGCTGAAATGGGGCCACCTTCAGGTACGTGAGGAAGCTGACTATCCAAGCATTGAGAGGCGGGATAGCACCGCACATGCAATGGTACCTGCTATAAGCAAAGTATCCTTCGGGAGGACTGTATGGCATGACTCCTGGACCCGGCAGCAGCATGAGGGCTCTATCAATCCCGAAGGAACGAGATATAACATCGAGTTGCTCCTCTTTGAGAAAACTAGGAAAGCAGTCAGGCGGGGAATCCAGCAACTCCTGGGGACCATATCCATCCACTAATGACCTCGGGGCGGGCCCATGACGCTCCGATCCCGATTGAGCTGGGGGCACGGCCGAGGACTCTCCTTCACCCCCGGATCTCCTCTTATCTGATCGAGTTTCAACTTTTCGAGACATTTATCTGCAATCATGGGAAAAGTATATCGTTAGAATATACAAGCAGCGTAATCTGGAATTTCGCTTGAAAATTCGAAGTATGAAACACATGTTCACTCGATACAACAGTTCATTCGGCACTCAACCTAAAAGTTCGTTTGGCATTCAACCTAAAAGTTCATTCGGCATTCAACGTGAAAGTTCATTCGGCACTCCACTTAAAAGTTCATTCGGCATTCAACCTAAGAATATCATTCGACTAAGGGAATTGGGTACCTGATTCGGCAACTGAAATGGTTCGGCAAGCTGGGATGATTCGGCAAAGGATCAGAGTTTGATTCGGCTATGTGATTATCTTGGCTTGGCTGCTCGTTCGGTAGAAGATAATAGAGACCCTGAGCCCTTACTTATAGGCAACTGTAGGCGACCGGACCGTCTGATTCGGCGAACACATCCAAGACTGCGTCGTCATCCTCTAAACAAAGCGCGGCACATTCCGGCATATGCCCCACTTTGGGGGGCAAATGTTGGGCGCATTCTCACCTAGAAGACCTTGCGACCAAGGAGCGTGACTCATCCATCCAGGCTCGCCTAAGCCCATCCGGTATTCTCGTCCTCAAAGGCCCATTCGGCAGCACCATTCGGCAGCACCATTCGGCAGCACCATTCGGCAGCACCATTCGGCAGTAATTCGTTCGGCAGTAATTCGTTCGGCAGTAACTCGTTCGGCAGTAATTCGTTCGGCAGTCTTAAGCCAACACCGAACCAGTCTCCTTCCATCCCACCGAACCAGCCAACACCGAACCAGTCTCCTTCCTTCCCACCGAACCAACTACAACCGGTCCAACTTACTTCCAAACAGCTACCGGTCCACTCTACACTCCAACCACCTCCGAACCAAGCAATGCCGAACCAAGATATACCAGGCCAGATCGCATCAGCCCAGGCCCATCAGCGACTCTACATATCCTGGACCCCTACCCCTAGCCTCACTCTATAAATAGAGGGGCAGGGGTACAGCAATGGGGACAAGTTTGAGAGCTCAAGCACGGAAGGAACTTTAAAACAACTTTATTTTACTTGTATCAAAGCTTTGTACTTGTAATCACAACAAAAGAAGAGAAATAACATATAAAGTGGACGTAGGCACATTCTGGCTGAACCACTATAAATCTGCGTGTCTTTTTACAGTTTAGCCCCTGTTTTCCATATATTTGCATAAACCTCCAAAATCACTAAGAACAACATAAGATCTACTAAATCATACAACTTTGAGGTGTTTGTCCATTTTTTGTGCAAACACTAAGCAAACCCAAACTTTAAGTCAAGTTAGGTTAGGTTTCCTATTAAACCATAATTCATAAGGGGAAATATTATTCTTTTTAAGTGGCACTCTATTTAAAATATAACATGCGGATAACATAACATCACCCCATAGGTTATAAGGTAAATTAGAACTTATGAGCATGGCATTAACCATTTCTACTAATGTTATATTCTTCCTTTCAGCAACACCATTTTGTTGTGGTGTATATGGGGCAGTACATTGGTGAACTATACCTTGTTGTTTACAAAACAAGGTGAAATCATTTGAGAAATATTCACCACCTCGATCTGAATGTAATATTTTAATTTTAACTCCTAATTGTCTTTCGACCTCTGCTTTGTAAATTTTGAATTTATCAAAGGCCTCATCTTTAGTTTTCATTGGATATACATATGAATATCTAGTATAATCATCAATGAATGTTATATAGTATTGGTTACCACCATAGGTGATATGAATTTTTAAGTCACCCACATCACTATATACCAAATCAAGCAAACCGGTTTTCCTTTCTACGGATTTAAAGGATTTTCGGTGTATTTTTGCTTGAACACATATTTCACATTTAGAGATGGTATCAAAATCACAATCAGAAATTAATCCTAATTTATGTATATTTCTAATGGAATTATAATTAACATGTCCTAATCTACCATGCAATAAATTAATAGAATCAACAATATAAACAGAAGATTTCTTTATTAGATTCAACTTAATCATGTCGTTACAAGAGTATCCCTGTCCAATGAATCTACCATTCTTAGACAACACTAGCTTATCAGACTCATACACCATCTTGAATCCTCCTTTGTTAAGAAGGTATCCAGATACCAAATTCTTACACATATCAGGTACATAAAATACATTTACTAGTGTAAGAACTTTTCCAGAGGTGAAAGTAAGTTCTATAGTGCCTTTTCCCGGAACTTTGCTTGGAACCTTATTTGCTCCAGTAACTTCGACGACTACTCCTTTATTTTCTTCGTAACTCTTGAACAGATTTTGGTCTTTGCAAATATGAATGGTTGCTCCAGTATCAAACCACCAATCATTATCATTTCCGCTAACGGAGTTCGCCTCTTGCACTATAGCCACAAGCGATTCTTCAACCACATTCACTTTTTGTTGTTTCTTTCGCAAACGACAGTCTCAGGCATAGTGGCCGGGATTGTTACAAAAATAACAAGCACCTTTCTTTTTGTTGTTGGTTTTGGAATGATTATTCTTCTTAAACTGTGTCTCATTCTTTGGCTTTAACTTATAAGTAGTTTCAACATTATTTGCCTTAGAATGGGATTCAGTTTGCGAATTATCATCTAGATCGCATTTGCGAGAGTCTTCTTCAATACGAAGATGACGCTGTAAACTATCTAAATTATAATCCATTTCCGCATGCTTCATCTTTTTCTTATAATCATTCCAACTATGCGGAAGTCTCGAAATTATAACTCCAACAACAAAAGATTCAGGGAGATCAATTCCAGCATCTTTAAGTTGATTCACCAACAGTAAGATTTTGCTTACTTGTCCAATTATGGACTTATTGGTGACCATTTTGAAATCCATAAAATTAGAAATAAGAAACTTTTTATTACTTGCCTCGGATATGCGGTACTTATTCTCCAGGGCAGTCCAAAGTGCCTTCGTTGTTTCCAAGGTCCTTTGAGCATTGTAGACTGGGGTAGATAGCGCATTCAGAATATGGCCTCTACATAGAAAATCGTCCTCTTTGCGCTTTGCACGTTTAGCCTTTAGAGCAGCATCATCCTCATCAGTTTCCTCCGGGATTTCTTCTAAGTCATTTTCCAAAATGTAGAACAACTTGACGGTGACCAGGAAAAATTTCATCGTCTCTTGCCAACGAGTGAAATTTTCGCCATCAAAATGCTCCAAACGAGTTAGATGCTGATTCATAACTTGTAGAGCGCTCGAACCTTCCATGGTTGAAGCATAATGTCTGAAATTTGTTAGGGATTTTACGGTTCGAGACAAATTTGATGGCGATTGTGAAGAAGATAATGCTGTACTTCCGACTTCAAGGATCTATGGAATATATTCTTTCAAACAATAGTTCAACCCACCAGGTACAAACGGGTTATCGAACTATCGACTTTCAGGATTCAATGAAGCCCTATAACAGCGTAATCGGATTCAAAGTATGCATGCTTTTGATCCGACCAAGAACACTATAGCAATGGTTTTGATGATGCAATTTGTATAGAATAGAAAGAAAAGGAAGAAGAAACAAATCTGCAACGATTCAGCGTTTGCAACACCTTGTAGATGTTACAAAATATAGAGTAATGGAAGTGCAGCGATTAGCAACACTTCCCTGGCATCGCAGATCTGTGCAAGAAGAAGAAGAAGAAGAGCACACGAAAAACTGTTTTCAACGATTTCTGGGCGTCACTATTTATAGTGGTAGAGAGGTGCCGATTCGCCAAGCGTCACAACCGTTTGCAACGGCCGTGTCTATTCATTTTGCAACGGTTCAAAAACGGCCGCGTCTATTCATTTTGTAACGTTTAAAAAAACGTTACAATTTCCCGCCATTAATTTAAATTTAGAAATTTCGGTTTTGGATCCTTAACGTGCTGAAATCCAACCCGTTACAGTTTACATATGATCCAAAAATATTTTCAGATCCGAACCCGAAACCCGTACCCGACCCGGCCCGGTTCGGTCGGACGGACGGCGGCAGCGCACGTGTGGTGTTGCATGACTTCTCTCCTCACAACAAAGCAAACATGTGGGAGCCCCAAGGCCCCAACATCCACATGAGAAAACTATATTTATTGACGCAGCAGCAGATAACAAAGAATGTATGAATCGGTGAAAGTAGCAATCGGTGGATTGAAAAATACCAAAGGCCCAAATCCGTTGATCCAAAGATACCGAAATCTAGCTATCTCAAACACGTTGATCGCGCACGATACCGTGTTTAAAGATCTACGATTCTTCGACGTTGATCAAGCACACTTGATTCCGTGAATCGGCTTCAGCGATCGTTGATTCGAGTGCACTCGAATACCGAAGGTGGAGATAGGAGATCACACTCAACTACCAATTTCAAAAGAGGCACAAAGCACGCAAACAAATTTTATTCAAAATCAACTAACTTTACAAATGACACAACCCGCCTATTTATAGGCTTACAACTCACACGATCCAACACAACACATAGGTCGTGAACGACCTAACCAAATGCGACCTAAAACAAATCCATGCGACCTAGCGACTTACAAGTTACAACAAGAACACACGACTTACAATATTTACATCACACGACCTAAGTACAACACACACGACCTAAACCCCACGCGACTTAAGTCAAAGCAGCATATGTGGTACTAGGTCGTTGGCTCCCTTGAGCGACCTAAAGAATCAGCAGCATAAGGTCGAGCAACCTATAAAGAAGCGGCCCTTGAGCGACCTAAAGAATAGCGGCATAAGGTCGAGCGACCTAAAAAGAAGCGGCTTCAGGAAATCTTCGAGCGACCTAAAGTTGAGTGACCTAAGAACTTCAGCACCAGAATCTTCTTCACGCGACCTAACATAGGTCGTAACATTTCCCTGCGACCTAACTTCCCGCGACCTAACTTAGGTCGTAACTCGTCTTTATTTCCATAACATAAGGTCGAGCGACCTAATAAAATGCACGTTAGTTTGTTTATCTCCTTAGGTCGTTTACATGCCTTTACGCCGAATCCAGTAACTCGTGAACGACCTTCACTCTGGTCATGAGCAACCTAAGGAATCACTAGGTCGTGAGCGACCTAAAAGGCTTGAACAATTCAAATCAGACGAGCTAGTAGATCGCGCTGCATCATCCTCCCCCTGTTGACAAGAATTCGTCCTCGAATTTGCACCTTCTTCTTCCACAACAAGCTCATCCCCATGATACGGAATCAAATATTTGACATTGAAAACATCAGAAGTATGAACATTATCCGGTAATCTTAACTGATATGCATTCTCATTGATTTTCTTCCGGACTTCCACTGGACCGATTTTTCGGGCTTTCAACTTATTGTACGTTCCCACTGAAAAACGATCTTTGGTCAACACGGCGTAAACCAAATCACCTTCTCTGAAATTCACACTCCTTCTCTTTTTATCTGCCAGTTGTTTATACTTCTCATTTGATGCAAGCAATCATTCATGCACAGTTCTGTGGCACTCCTGCAACTCCGTCACAAAATCACAAGAACGCTTAACAACTCCCTTTTGATATGGTACTTTCGTCAGATCCAATGGACCCTTCGGGCTTGCTGAGTATACAACTTGAAATGGACTGAAACCCGTACTACGGTTAACAACATGATTATGTGCAAACTCTGCCTGACATAACTTCATATCCCAACTCTTCAAATTATCCTGTACAAGACATCGCAACAAGTTTCCCAATGATCGATTGACCACTTCTGTTGGCCCATCTGTTTGTGGATGATAAGCGCTACTAAAATTCAGCTTCGTTCCTACCATCTTCCACAAACTCAACCAAAAATGGCTTAGAAATCTAGTATCTCGATCAGAAACAATTGATTCAGGTAGCCCATGTAATCGATACACCTCTTTAAAGAATAATTGAGCAACACGGACGGCATCAGCTGTCTTCTTACAAGCGATAAAATGCGCCATCTTGGAAAATCTATCTACCACCACATATATGGAATCATTCCCACGCTGAGTTCTTGGTAACCCCAAACAAAATCCATGCTAATATCAACCCATGGTCTAGTAGGCACAGGTAATGGCATATACAATCCTGCGTTCGTCGCTGTCCCTTTAGATACTTGACAAATATGACATCTCTCCACCAATCTTTCAACTTCTCTTCTCATAGTAGGCCAAAAATATGATTGCGAAATCAACTGTAATGTACGGTCTCTCCCCACATGACCTTCCTCATGCAACTCCTTCACAATCTTCATTCGTAAGCTGCACTCGGGTATACATAATCTGTTTCCCTTGAATAGAAAACCATCCACCAACACAAACTCATCAGTCTTTTCCTTCTTGACTTCATCTACAAACTTCGCAAAGTAAGGATCATCAACCAATAATTCTGGCAACACATCAAACCCTGTCACTTCAACCTTCATTGTAGTCAACAAATGATTCCTTCAACTCAATGCATCTGCCACTCGATTCTTAACTCCCGATTTATGTTTCACCACAAATGTAAATTGTTGTAAGTACGCAATCCACGAAGCATGTATGGCTGCAATTTTGTCCTGTCCCTGCAAATGTTTCAGTGCTTCATGATTAGTATATAGAACAAATTCTTTATGGAACAAATAATGTCTCCAATGTTTGATAGCTTAAACAATAGCATAGAATTCCACATCATAAGTATTATATCTCATCTTTGCTCCCGATAGCTTCTCACTGAAATATGCAATAGGACGTCCCTTCTGACTTAACACCCCTCCAATCCCAACCTTTGATGCATCAGTATGTAACTCAAACAACAACTGAAAATATGGTAATACTAGAATTGGTGCTGTCGTCAAAAGCTCCTTGATCCGCTCAAAAGCAACCCCTGCTTCCTCCGACCATGAAAATTGTTTCCTTTTCATACAATCAGTAACTGGTGCCATCACGCTACTGAAGTGTGGAATAAATCTTCGGTAGAATGATGCTAAACCATGGAAACTTCTAACTTCTGTTATCGTCCTGGGTTGTGGCCAATTTCTGATTGCTTCAACTTTATTCTGATCCACCTGTATACCTTATTCCGATATAACATACCCCAAAAATAAAACACTATGCATCATGAACACACATTTCTTTGTCGCAGCATAAAATTGTTCCTGTCGCAGTATCATCAACACTTCTCTCAGATGTTGCAAGTGTTCTTTTGCGCTTCCACTGTATATCAGTATATCATCAAAATACACCACCACAAACTTCCCAATAAAAGGTCTAAATATCTAATTCATCACCCGCATAAATGTACTAGGTGCATTCGAAAGATCAAACGGCATAACCAGCCATTCGTACAACCCCTCTCGTGTTTTGAATGCTGTTTTCCATTCATCCCCTGGTCTAATTCGAATTTGATGATAACCACTCTCCAAGTCGATCTTCGAAAAGATAGCAGCTCTACTAAGTTGATCCAACAAGTCATCCAATCTAGGCATAGGAAATCTGTATCTCACTGTAATCTTGTTCAATGCCCGACTATCAGTAAACATCCTCCACGTCCCATCCTTCTTCGGTACTAACAATGCTGGTACAGCACAAGGACTTAAACTTTCCTGCACACGCCCCTGTTCAAGCAACTCTTCCACTTGCCTTCTCAACTCCTCGTGTTCTTTTGGACTCATTCTGTAATGTGGTCTATGAGGTAACACAGCTCCTGGAACAAGATCAATTTGATGTTGAATGTCTCTCAACGGTGGTAACTCCGTTGGCAACTCTTCAGGAAATACATCGTCAAATTCTTCCAGTACTGGTTTTACTTCTTCAGGAATTTCAACCACTTCATGACTCTCACGTCCAATCAACAAAAATACTTCAGGCTCCTCTTCTACTTCCTTAACAAACTCCTTCAAAGATAGCAGAGTTTTAAGTTCTTCAATCTCCTCCAACTTGCTTTCTTCTTGTTGTCGCTTCTTAGGAATTAAAGTGATTTTTGTGCCTTCAAACATGAAACTGTAACTGTTAGTACGACCATCATGTTGCACCGCTCTATCATACTGCCATGGTCTCCCCAACAACAGATGACATACATCCATATCCACAACATCACACCAAATTTCATCTTTGTATTTCTTCCCAATCGAAAAATTAACACAAGCTCTTCGTCCAACTTTCACCTCCCCACCTTTCCTCAACCAAGCTAACTTGTAAGGTTTCGGATGCTTCTCTATCTTCAATGCTAACTTCTTCACAGCTTCTGTAGAGATAATGTTGTCACAACTTCCCGCATCAATAACAAACTTGCAAACCCTTCCCAAGATAGTGCAGGTTGATTGAAAGATGTTACTCCTCAACTAGCTAGTTTCCTCCTCTTGCTTTGGTGTTAAACAAGATCTCTTCATCATTAATGAATACCCTTCATCTCCCGACACATTTTCTTCCTCCTCATCATGTGGTGAATTAGAACATTCAGCTTCTACATCCTCATCTTCAACCTCAGCAATCATTGCTCGCTTCTTTGGCTTTGGACATTCATTGCTTTTGAGACCCATTTCTTGACAATTGAAACATTTGATACCACTATTGACCCTGGTCTTCGCAACTTCACTAACAACCGGTTTCGCAACAGCCTTCGAAACATTCGTATTGCTACTAGACCCTTTCATTGGATTGTTGGAATTTGTAACCACACCACCACCTCTCCTACCTTGCTTCTCCCAGGCTAGAGCCTTTTGATGTGCTTCCGCTACAGATTTGGGATCAAACATATTCACCATATCTTGAATCTGCATTCTCAACCCTCCAACAAATCAAGCTGTCAACTGCTCCTCCGTCTCCATGATATCATTCCTTGCAATCAGCTGATAGAACTCATCCGCATAATCATTCACTGACTTTGTTCCCTGTCTCAGATTCTGCAATCGTTGATACATAAGAGATTGATAATTATACGGCAGGAATGTAGCTTTCACCAATTTCTTCATCTTCTCCCATGACTCAATCTTTGATTTTCCTATTCTCTCCCGTGTTTGTTTAGTTTGCTGCCACCATGCCATAGCTCTTCCTTTCAATCTCGTAGCAACCAACTTCACTCTTCGATGCTCGGGTACTTCTTTGAAGTCAAAAATTTCTTCCACATTAGACAACCAATCCAAAAATTCTTCTGCCACCATTCCACCCTTGAATTCTGGAATTTCAGTTTTCATCCCCAATTCCCATCGACGATCATCTTCAACATCCCGATATGAATTTCGAACTTGGTCTCGATCTCGATAATGAATATTACTTCTATCACTCTCTTCATCATAATCACATGTACTTCGATATCGATCTCGACCATCAACATCTCTTCGATCACGCATGTCTCTTCTGCTATGTCTTTCATCATCTTGATATGGCTCATACTCAAACTCACGTTGAGTTCTTCTTTCTTCATCTCTATACTCATGGTGATCTCTTCTCATCGAAACCGACGATTCTCTTCTACCTCGATCTGATTGCGGCGACACCCTCCTCGCTTCCGTAACCGATGGCGAAATTCTGTTTCCTCCATGGTTCGAGATTGGCGACCTTCTTCTTTGACCTTGGTTCATGTCCATCATCAATTTCTCTAACCTCCCAATACCTTCATCTAACTTCTCATTGAATTTGTTACTAATGCGTTGTTCCATTTGTTCGGCATCTTCCCTTTTGTACAAATCTTCAACATTTTGATGACGATTAGCTCTTCTCGGCAGCATTGTCAAAACTTCACAAACTTCAACTTAACTCTCGGCCTTGATTCTCAAAGTGATGCACGGCTTCAACTTCTAACTCTCGGCCTTAACTTAAAAAAAGAATTGGTTCCAAGACTCGGCTTAGCTATGATTGGATAAGTCTAGCTCTGATACCAAATGACGCAGCAACGGATAACAAAGAGTGTATGAATCAGTGAAAGTAGCAATCGGTGGATTGAAAAATACCAAAGGCCCAAATCCGTTGATCCAAAGATACCAGATTCTAGCTATCTCAAACACGTTGATCGCGCACGATACCGTGTTTAAAGATCTACGATTCTTCGACGTTGATCAAGCGCACTTGATTCCGTGAATCAGCTTCAGCGATCGTTGATTCGAGCGCACTCGAATACCAAAGGTGGAGACAGGAGATCACACTCAACTACCAATTTCAAAAGAGGCACAAAGCACCCAAATAAATTTTATTCAAAATCAACTAACTTTATAAATGACACAACCCGCCTATTTATAGGCATACAACTCACACGATCCAACACAACACATAGGTCATGAACGACCTAACCAAATGCGACCTAAAACAAATCCATGCGACCTAGCGACTTACAAGTTACAACAAGAACACACGACTTACAATATTTACATCACGCGACCTAAGTACAACACATGCGACCTAAACCCCACGCGACTTAAATCAAAGCAGCATATGTAGTACTAGGTCGTTGGCTCCCTTGAGCGACCTAAAGAATTAGCGGCATAAGGTCGAGCGACCTACAAAGAAGTGGCCCTTGAGCGACCTAAAGAATAGCGGCATAAGGTCGAGCGACCTAAAAAGAAGCGGCTTCAGGAAATCTTCGAGCGACCTAAAGTTGAGCGACCTAAGAACTTCAGCACCAGAATCTTCTTCACGCGACCTATCTTCACGCGACCTAACATAGGTCGTAACATTTCCCCGCGACCTAACTTCCCGCGACCTAACTTAGGTCGTAACTCATCTTTCTTTCCACAATATAAGGTCGAGCGACCTAATAAAATGCGCGTTAGTTTGTTTATCTCCTTAGGTCGTTTGCATGCCTTTACGCCGAATCCAGTAACTCGTGAACGACCTTCACTAGGTCGTGAGCGACCTAAGGAATCACTAGGTCGTGAGCGACCTAAAAGGCTTTAACAATTCAAATCAGACGAGCTAGTAGATCGTGCTGCATCATTTATACAAATATAGTTCTTGATTTTCTAGCATGTGGGACTTATCTCTTCTTTCTTCTTTTCTTCTTCTCTTCTTCTCTTCCAAACAAAAAACCCAAACCCCAAATCTATTTGAAAATTTACAACATTGGAAAGAAACAAATCATAACCATTCGAGGATTGGGAGATATCCAAATGGAAACTCGATTGGAAATTTGAATTTCAATCTCTCAGTGAAATCTAAGGATAATCAGACAATGTTAGGTTATGTCATTCCTCTTTCTTTGGATGGTGATTGGTTTCTGAAAATTACAGCTGATGTTTCCTTTTCTGAGACTAAAAATTATTTCAATCACTCCAGCTACAAAGTAAGCTATGTAGTAAAGTATAGTTCACCTACAAAAAAAGAATCGATGGTAGACATTTTAGCAGAAGGGATATATAACTCGGTAATAGGAAAATTTTATATTGTAGGTTGCAAATCACCGAGTTATTATTCTGATGATGATTCTCAAGATTGTGAAATTAAAATAGAGATACAATTGTCTCCATACAACATGTACACAAATAATACTAGGGTAAGACAATTGTCTCCATACAACATGTACACAAATAATACTAGGGTTAGAAAATTGTCTCCATGCAACATGTACACAAATAATACTAGGGTTAGACAATTGTCTCCATACAACATGTACACAAATAATACCAGGGTTAGACAATCCTCTCCATACAACATGTACATAAATAATACTAGGGTTAGACATCTGATAAATGGTATAACCATCAGTACATGTAAATATTCATATCCTCGTTATTTTGAGCCTTTGAGATTATCATCTTATACGATGTACAAATCTTGTCATAAGATTTCATATTTTATATCCTTTGCCATTTGTGTACATAGATTTCAACATTTCCCGTACCTTATGTTTAAAGATAATTTCCTGTGCATGAAATGTGATGTGGTATGCCACATGTTAAATTTCTTATTTTTATCTTTAGGTTAATAAATCTTCTTATCCTATTTACTAGATATGGGTATCTATGTGAGCCAAAATAAAAAAGCATTAGATATCATGTTATTTTTATTCCTTTTTATGTATTCTAAATGTTAGTTGATATTCTTTCATGCAATATAAGCAGAAGTATGCATCTAATGCTAAAGTGCTATACAATTCCTCGTAATTACATATGTTACATTTGTGTCTATCATTATTTAAAGACTGCGTAGTACTGTTTGTTTATGCTATATTTATTTGTTGGATATTCCATGAAGCACATAAATGAATACTATTTTTTGTTTGTTGGAGGAGTGGGCTGACTAATGGAATTGTCATCAAGGGTTTTGCTACTAGGAAGTTCACTTTAAACTTCTTATCCTTCTTGTGTTTGATTGTAAGTAGAAAACATCATTATGTTTTAATGATTGTCATACTATTCAGTGTGTGTGTATCAAGCATGTGAAAACTGCAAGCATGCTTCGGGTCATGCGGCTACATACCCGAAGCCCGTCCTGGACGATATTGCTCCGAGAAAACTCGGAACTTGCTTTGGCTCGAGCATTCGAAAATTTGAAGCTGGGTTAGGAACGAGCATACGAATCGAGCGTATGAACGTCTGAAGCGTGCTACGAATCGAGATGAAAGTCGAGTCGAGAAATTTGTTCGCTATCCTCCATAACCGTGCACTCCGTGCGTTCGGCAAATCGACACGCTTTTGAGAACTGCTCGAGTTGGCAATCACCAGACGCTCGCCCCGGTCCAGCCCGATGTTTAGGCGAAGGGAGCATCGGGATCGGAGTGCAACTTCACGCTCGACGATCCTTGCTTCGAGTCGGGCATGTGGAAACTTGGGGCGCGCTGCGGGTCGCTATGGTAGATACCCAAACATGCACTTGGATGCAGCTGCTTCGAGTCGCTCGGAGGAAAACTCGGAGCGCGCTTCAGGTCATTCGGCAACTTTCCCGAAGCAAGCCCGAGGAAGTCCCTGCTTCGTGGCCGAATTTTCATATATTTTTCAGGTTGTAGCTAACTTGTGGGCAAATATTGCTATGATATAGGGAGCTGTTGCAATTTTCTGACTGTGATTTATATTGGAATGTTATCTTTCTTTTCTATTTATAAACTTTTGTTTAGTTTACAAATTTATTTTAAGTAGACTTCCCAGATTCTTAGCCATTCTAAAGCAACTAGAAATTTGATCATGGGGAAAAATAGTAAATTTCATTTGATTAGAATTAGATTTGAAGGTTTAGAACTTTCCGCATAGAAAGATTTAGTAGAAATGAAGCCATAGTTTTGTAGTAAATTTTTAATTCCCATCGCCTTCATTATTGGATCAACATTATACAGTCGATGTAAAATATATCCCACTCTTTGAACTCTTGGTAAAATCTTTAATATAGTGTTTGAATTTGTGTTTGCATGATATATTTCTGCTCAGTTTACTAGTGCTACTTGAGATAGGGTTACCCAACACCTAAATTGTGAAATGAGTATTTTAGGTTAATTTTCTAGTCTCCAATATAATATAATCACGTTTGTGACGGCCCATAGGAATCAGTGATAAACTAGTTTTTGATGTAATTCTGAAATAAGCATTTTTTTGAAATGGTACTTAGATACAACATGTCATTGGGACAACAAACCACAAATCATGTGTCAATAAATGTTCGAATCACACTACACAAGTTTCAAACTTGTGACCTCTAGCACTAAAGTCGAATCACTTAACCACTGGGACAATGGTGCTTGTCCTGAAATAAAGTTGTAGCTTTGTTTTTTCATATTTTAGTGTTGCTTGATGTGTATATGTGTGTGTGTATAATATTGTTGTCGTGTTGTATATGTATTGCTCATATATTGTGTAACGATCTAGAATTTTGGTTGTTTGATTTTGGGTATTTATTTAATTTTAACTGTTGGAATAATTGGGTTTTTATAATTTAAAACCTGAATTCAATGTAGGAATTGATTAAAATATTTGAATTGTGAATTAATATTTGAATAGTGTTTCAAATAACTGGATTTTTAATTGAATGTTAATTAATTGATTTAATGGTCTAATTTAACTCCTTTTAAATTAATAACTATTAACGATGAATTCATTTGTAAATTTATTTACAGTAGTAATTGGTTCAAATAAATAATAAGAAGTTTATTTATATTTTTATGACTCGATTTTTATTGACGTATTTTTAATTTAATTTATTTGATTTTTCCATAATTTTTTATTTGGAAATTACATAAATTATCGTTTGATGATTTTTTGGCAAACGATGGTGTTTTTGTGATTTAATAGAATACGTTAACCAGTGTATATTAATTTTTTTTGAGGTCGCATTGCTGTTTTGAGTGCGATCATATTTTGTTCTGTCTTTTACGGTTCGTATGCGGATAATAATCTGTGTGGCGAGATGCTAGAAATTTGGATATAAACTAAACTAACACTTAGGCAAAAATGCAACATCTCATATTTCTCTCATTCTTTCTTTTACTCTTACATCAGAACGAAGAAAACCATAGATCCATCTTCCTTTAAAATCTTCTACAATTCAAATAAAAATTGAAAAAATTGAAAAACTTAGATCGTGGACGGTAAAGAGTGTAGATCTACAAGCCAGGGGGTTTTTAGGAGGTGCAACATTGTTTGGATGGAGGAGTAGTGAATGAACATGAGAAATTTTAGCTAGGATTAAAGTTTTCATGCGATTTAGGCAGTGATTTTGGAATTGGAGTTTGGATTTGGACTCGGGATTGGAGGCGTAGCTTTGAGTGGTTCGTGGTAGTGTGCGGTGGCCTCTAGGGCGTTCTGCCCTGGCGTGGTCGCGATGAATTTCGGGTTCCCAATCTCGGTGATTAGGCAATGGTCGTGAAGACTTGCGTAGTGGAGAGCGTAGGAGGTGACGGTACATGTTTTCATGGTGTGTGGAGAGAGTTAGGAGGAGAGAGAAGGTTAAAATGGTGGGTTTCTCATGTGCAGGTGCTCGGGTTCATGTCCAGGAGATGTTAGAAGGAGGGAAGAAGGTGTTTAAATATAATCAAGTAATTTAAATATGTAATTAATGTATTAATTGTATTTAAAATCTGATAACTTATAAAATGCATAACTAACTCATACGAGGTCCAATCAAGATGAAACTTTTTGTAATGCACTCATAATGGCGAAGGCTATGTGATGGAATTGGAGTGATTGAGATTGGAGCTTGTAGAATTTCAAGGTAAAATCAAACGATGTCTGATATTAAATGGAACCAGAATGCTTCAGTGATAACTAAAATTTTGATGAGTGTAACTCAGCTCTTTGGATAAATCGGTATGTTATATAATAGATAAATTTTACTGTTTGAGTTTGGTTGAAATTATTGGTCGATTGGATAAGATATCCTCTTTTAAAGTGATTGACATTTAAAATATAAATATAGGAATTTGTTTAAGAAATCCAGATTTCTCGATAGTATTACTTTTAATTTCCAGTTATTTACCTATTGATTTATTTTAGTTATATGTATATGATATAGATTATTAAATGCTGAATTTGATTATTGGCCATTTTGGATGTGACATCGACATATGTGAAAATTATTCCTTTTCAGTAAAAAACGAAGTTATAGCACTGGTTAAGTTCTATAGTAACTAGTTGGCCTCGATATAGTATTTTTGAAATACTATATATTATTGATTTGGTTCAGAAATGATTTTTGATTTAGGAAAATGATTTTAAATCTGAATGTTTTGGAATTTCTATGATAGTTTAATTTAAAAGAGTTTTTAAACTTTTCTACTGTTTAAAATTGATTTTTGTTTTAAAGAAGACGGAAGTATTTTGGAAATAAATATTTGTGAGACATTTTATATAAAATGTTGTAAATAAAAGAATAGATTTATAAATGGTATCTTATAAATTTAAGGAAAGTCTTATAAGTGATATTTTGTAAAAAGGGAAGATATTTCCATTTGATAAATTTGAGAAATAAACTACATTTGTGGATTTATAATAATATGTGAAATGGTCGTCTAGAGAAAGTAGTTGGATCTTTTTTGGAAACTAGAGGTGTGAAATTTTGGAGATGTATAAGCGATGTTTTATAAATTGAAATGAATTTATAAAAGGGAATTAATATCATTTCGATAAACTGGAGCTATAAATTCCATTTGGAAATTTATTAGAATATACGGAAAGACCGTGTTATGGAAAACATATGAGTTTTATAATGATATTTGGAATTTGTTTTGCATTTGGGGTTTGGTATAATATTTGAAGTTTGATTTATAAAGGGAGTTCAGGTAAATTTATTTAGAAAATTTATAAAAGAAATTTTATAAATGAATTTGGAGTTTTATAAAAAGTTGCAAATAAGTCCAAGATTTGTAAAATAAGTTATAAAAGGTATATTTTAAAATGAAGTTTTTATAAATGATTTTATAAATAATATAAAAGCTGTTTATAAAGGAGACATTAAGTAAAGTTTGGGAATTTATAAAAGGAGGTTGTAATTATGTTATATTTATATAATGGATTTTATGAAAGGAATTCTAAAATGAATTTAGACCTTATATTTATAAAAGGTTTTATAAATTGTTTTAGAAATCAATAAGGAAGTTTTATAACTTGAAAAGAGATCTTGAAATTTGGGAAGAAGTTTTATAAATGATTTTGGATATTTATAAAAGAAGTTTTATGAATGATTTTGGACATTTGTAAAAGAGTTTATAAATGGTTTTGGATATTTATAAAAGAGTTTTATAAATAAACTTGGAGATTTATTAAGATTTTTATAAATGGGTTTGGAATTTTAGTAAAGGAGATGTTCATAAATAAAAGAGATTTATTAAAAATTATTTATTGAAGAAATCTACAAAAGAAATTCAGTTTGGATTTTCCTAAATTAACCTTCTTAATTTTGGTGGTGTGGACATTCATTCCATGCTTAACACCGATGGAATAGTGTTTGGGTTTATCCTTATCTCTGTTTCTTTTAAAACAATATTTGTTTTAATCCTTTGATATGATTTTGAAATAACAAATCCTTCATGATGTTTTTTGAATATACTTATACCATTGAGATAAGTATATGAGTACATTTCTAAGTAAGGAAAGTGTAGTGTTTCTGTGAATATACTTATACAATCGAGGTAAAAATATGGATATTTTTCCAGCTATTAAAAGGAGTATAAATGGTTTATGAATACATCTTTGTAAAAGTACTTTAATACGGGAATTTACAAGGTTGCTATAATTAATGAAAAGACTAATTAAAGAGGCTTAGTGGCTGCTTTCTGCTTAACCATGCTTGGTTAAACCTCTGGTTGAATTGTTTGTTTATTTGATAGTTAAATAACCGACTACCAAATGTTGACCCGTTTTTAAAACTATCGTAGTCGTTTCGAAAAGACCGAGATCAGTTGTATTATCCAAAAACCACTTCAAAGCCGCATAAGCATTTCGAATTGGAATATCTTGAAGATGATCGAAGATGGAGTTCTTTGAAGTGCAAGGGCTACTTGCTACTAATCCTGAGGGTGATTCCGAAATGGATGTAGTAGAAGTAGTGTCTTTGGTTTGTTCACATTCTGAACAACTTGTATGAGCGAATAATGGCATTGTATTATTGCCTAAAGGGTAGTGTTAGCATTCCAAGTGGGATTGTATCAAAATGGTAAAACATAGCATCTAGCTTCAATATCCGGGAATGACTAGAATAGAGGGTATGCTTCAGGGCTAAGTGGGTCGTTCCCATTAAGGTTTTGTCATCACCTTTCTATATATACATGGATCTGGTTGTGCATGAGAGCTCTTAAAAAATGTTGCAAAAGCAACCGGGGTGATGAAATATTCAGAACTATCCATTAATGGGTAGGGCCAGTCCTGATTCGTAGGAGTCCATGTAGGCCCTCGATACATATTCTAGAGGTGTACTATGGTAGATGGTACACTGGTGCCTTGTCATTGTATGGAATCTATTCTCCAATAAGTGCCTTTTGGACTTAGTTGTATACCTATTATAGTGGAATTTAATTAATATAAAAATTTCGACTATGATTCAATAATTACTTTAAACCCTACACTATTATAACATCATTAGATTTTCTATATAAATGTTTTGGTTATCGTAAAGTAAAAAATCATCCATGTTTATTGCGGCATGATCTTATGATATACCTTTATTTTGTAAGGTTTTATAACATTTAAAGTCCATTTGAGGTGCGTTTCTCACACTGGTTTACCAGACTGATCCAAACGTTATTTTTCTTATAATGTTCCCGTCAGACCGAGCATATTTTCACATTAGATTTGGATGCTTTGGAGCTTCAAGAGATGAACTGGCTGCCTCCAAGACGTACTAACATATATTTTATTTCCGCTGCATTGAGTGCTTGTATTTATCAGCATTTGTAAGGATAAGTTGTTATAACTGTTCAAGCTAATGATAGAAAGTTACTCTGATTTGCTGTAAGTATATTATAGTTTTTCCTTTTATAAAGATCTATTGTATATTATATGTTACTCGTCACAATGTGAGATTTCGTTTTGTCTTTTCTTTCTTTTTCCCCAACAATCTTTTATTCCAGTACTTCGAAGCTCGGCACGAGAATCCGTGGATGTATTAATGTAAACTTTTGAGGTTCGAAAAGATGGATCGTTACATATTGTTTATATGTATTTTTAATAGGAGATGAGCAATTTACTTTTGTTTTGAACTGCAAATTCGAAACTTCCAATTAGTGTTGTAGATTGTCAATTTGAAACACCCAATGAGTGTTGCAGATTGTAAGTTTGGAACACTCGATAAGTGTAGAAATTTATCGGCTTGAAACATGTAATAAGTGTTGTAGATTATCAATTTAAAACGCCCAGTAAGTGTTTCTGATTATCAAATTGAAACACAGTAAGTGTTGTAGTTTATCAATTTGAAACACTTCGTAAGTGTTTCAATTTTTTTAATTTGAAACATCCCTGAAATGTTTCAATTTGTCAACTTGAAACGAACTAAAAATGTTGCAAAAATCTACGACATACTAATCCGCAACACTTGTAAAGTGTTTCTAAAAATTTTAGTTAAATTTTATTACCGTTTCAAATTGGTCTTTTTGGTTTAGTGGGTGGGCATAGATCTCGGAGGTGGAATGGGCAATAGAGTAGTGAGGCGGGAAGGCCAGAACGATGAGAGGTGGAGAGGTGTGGAGTGAGATATAGAGTGACAAGGAAAGAGAAAAGTAAACATTAGGGAAATGAATCAATGGTCATCGAGAAAAAGTATGTCACCATTTTTTGTGTCTTTTCTAAACCCATTTTTTTCACATAACAGTCTTTACATTTTTTTCCCATAATCCCTGCCAAGCTCATAAAAGGGTAAAATATAAATCATTACATAGTAGCATCAAAGATCCGACATATGATGAAGTTGAACTTTTATTGTCTCTTAAAATTAATAAATATTTACATTACACATCAGAATCTAAGATACTACATAGATAATAATAATAATAATAAGGCCTCCTGCTTATCTTCGTCAAGTATCGATAAAAGTCCTACCTTCTGTTAGTGACTGAAATCTAGAAACATATAAACTCAATCTACTCAATTAAGTATCCATAAATTTATAAGGGAAACACAATATATACTTATGTCATAAGACTATGCTACAAAAGTATGAAACGTGTTTTCCCACATACTAGCCCTGGTTACACAACAAACATAAGACTATCATAAGTCGTAAGTTATATCAAATTATATGTTGTATTAACCATACATAACAAGTCTCAACCCAAACTACCCTCGAAGCCATTTTGGTTTTAGGGTCCTAAAACACAATCATAACCTAAGATAATATTCAGGATTCATAAACACTATCTATGAAATTGTCCTTTTGGTTTCGTTTGTTACAGTTCCTATATCGAAAGGCACAACCACTCCTGGACTTGGTAACCTATTAGTTAGTTTCATACTACGACGTACCACACCAACCAGTCTTGGTTAGTCTTTTACTTAGTTTATTCCGTAAGGTACAACCCTAAGCATTCTTTGATCTTTTATATTTATACTACAAAGTATAACCCTAAGTAGTTTTGTTACCTTTTTCTTAAGCTGGAACCCCTTAGGAGAGTTACACCACTATCCAAAAGTGTACAAATCGCTTGGATGTCCCATGTCCCTTCGGAAGTTGAGTGCCTAATCATACCTCTTAAACTAGGTGCATCCGAATAAGCGTCCCCACTCGGCATCAATAGCTCTTCGGAACTCGCATTATTATTTTCTTCTTAATTATCTTTAACTTTCCAACCTTCACATAATTGTGCATTTATTAGGTTTCGGGTTTGGCTATTCTTTTAACTTTGTTAGGATCCCAGCCTACCTTTGACTATCTTAAGCATCGTACTATTTTCTCAAGTACCATCATGCTTTAGAAAACTCTAAGTACTACCTTAGGCCACCTTAAGCCTAGGTTCTATCTTAGCTTTTCTTCAAAAACTGTCTGTTCTTAGCACTGAATATCCCTAAAAGTCAATAGGTCTCAACTATAGAATAACTATCTTGTTTAGTCCTAGGGAAGCCTTGTTTACACACTCTCGTTTGGAACACCTTCAACAATCTTCCTCCAATATCACTTTCGACTGGAAACCCTTTGGCCATCACTTTTGCTTATGCCCTTACTTAGTGTGACGAACCACAAATCCGTACCCATTGAATCGACAATAAACCAAACATGTCCGACCCAAAAATCACAAAATGGCAGAAAGTCAAGAGAAAGTGTAACAACCCGCATATTTTACGATTGTATATTTAAATGTTTTATTTAAATATAGCATCGTTAATCGGATTAAAGTCCGAAATGTTACTTTTTGTAAACAGTCAAATTGGGACTCGAGACCACTTCCATTGAGTCAAAAGTGGCGTTTACAACTTTTTTGTGTATAAACATCGATATGTTTGGAGTTGAGTGGAATTTTGCTATTTTTCTATTTTGGACTTTGGGTTTGGGTTTCAGCCCACTAACCCAACATAATACCCTAACTCCACCCTGTTAGTCCTTGAGATGATGGTTTTGATGACAACAACCTTAGAATAAGATAATAAAATATAAATACTAACATTATAGTTTATATATATATGTATATGCATGATTTAACCATGCAGGTACCAAGAATGAAGACTGTACAGTATAGAGATTCAAGTTATCAAGATTGAAGACTCATGAGTATCAAGAATATCAAGATTATCAAGAGTTCAAGATTTCAAGATAAGTATTGAGTCTAGAATTATGTTAAAACTTCACAATAGCACTAAAATCTTCACTCCATTTTTCTTTTGGGATGGTACCCATTTCTACCTTTTTAGTGGCTTACAAACCCACGACAAGTAGCTTACAAACCTACGACAAGTGGCTTACAAACCCACGAACATTCTGGTTTTGTACAAGTTCTCGAGTCCTGATATGATGAGATATTATGCAGGAAGAAGCTTGCAAAACTACTTCAAAATGTTTTTCAAAACTACTTCAGAATAATTTTCAAAATTGTTTTTCAAAATGTTTTAGCCTTAAAAATAATCTTTTCAAATGATTTTCAAAAAGATGTTTTAGCCTGAAAGTATTCTTTGTTTTCGTTTTTAATAAACTCTGGGTTTTAAACTTAATTTATTTAAACTATCTTTATACTTAGATTTAAATATAAAATTATAGTAAAATTTTATATATATTATTCTCTATATTTATCTATGTATTTTATCTATAGTCAAGTATATTTATAAAGTTTAAAATAGTTTTAATATAAGATAAATGTTATTTTCAAACAAAAACAAAACATCAAAATTTCCTTTGGGATGTCGACATGCCATAGTACCCCATGTCGACATAGTGTCAGTTAGATTCAAAAATTTGAATTTTAAAAGAAGTGTCTATTCGCCATAACCTTTCACGAATGGACATGACTGTTGTTCTTCAATAAATACGGGTTGGTTTCAACGAATTTGACATCAGATTTTCTGGTTTTTCACTTCTTTTCTTCTTCCACATTTTCTTATTCAAAATCCTATCATTACTCTGCCGAAATCAATATTGAATCTAACTAGATTATCTCTGGTTTGATTCTCTATCACTATCTCAACAAGGTCTAAGTGCTATTCAGAGTTATAGGCTTCTTTGTAATCTGTCTAGCGAGAAAGGTGTGATTGTAGCCTTGGAAATCAATCAAGTGAGAAAAGGTGTGATTGTAGCCTTGGAAATCAATTGGGTGAACTTGTTGCCTCGGAAATAAAGTATCTCTACCCAGAGGATTGTTATTCTGGAGGGTGTACCTCGTAGCCTTGAAACTGAGGGTTGTAATTGTTGAATTGCTTTTGAAAGGAAATCCGTACTTAGTTGTGCAGGACTGGATGTAGGGTAACCCCGAATCAGTGTAAAATCCGGTGTGTTCTTTCCTTTACTGCATTTACTTTGGTTCTGCATCTGTGTTTGTTTCTGTGATTATATCTGTGTCTGAATATTGCATACATTTGTGTTCAAATTAACATAAACTCAAAAAGATTTAGTAATTTCTTATAAACACTATTCACCCCCCTCTAGTGTTATTCCTAGCCTTAAGATCCGTAATCCGCATTCCTCACATTTGGTATCAGAGCAAGGTTTTCAAAAGTTTCATAATCTGATTTTTGAAAAAGTTTTTTTTTAAAATGGCTATGTTTAAGAAATTTGTTAATGCATGTTTAGAAATATTCAGATCATCATTGTCTCTTGAGTCGGCATATAATCAATATTCAAATACAAGTTGTCTACTAAGATTGTTTGATGTGCAGGAATCATGCTTTATGGGAATTGAGGAATCAATCCAGAACAAACAAACTGTGCAGATCAAAAAGAACAAATGGATACTCGATAGTGGATGTTCTAGACACATGACTGGGAATCCATATATGCTGAATGATATAATATACAAAGACGGAGGACTGGTTAACTTTGGAGACAATTCAGAAGGTTATGTGATCGGCATCAACAAAGTCGGTAACTCTGAAACTCCTATTATTACTAATGTTTTGCTAGTTAAAAATCTGAAGCACAATCTGCTAAGTATAAGTCAACTATGCGATAAAGGATATAAAATTAAATTTGAAAAAGATAAGTGTCACATTGAAGATAATAATTCAACCATAATTTTTGAGGGAATTAGGAAAAAGAATATTTATATTCTTAGTATGAAAATTTCAAATGATAACTTGTGTCTTTTGGAAAATGCAAGTGACCCTTGGATTTGGCATAAGAGATTTGGGCATTTGAATTTCAAACCCTTATCTAGACTGTCAAAGCATGATCTAGTAAGAGGCCTCCCTAAAATGAATTTTAAAGTAGATAGTCTATGTGATACATGTCAACTAGGAAAACTTAGAAAAAGTTCCTTTAAATTAAAAGATATGATTTCAACTTCAAAACCTCTTGAATTACTTCATCTTGATTTATTTGGTCCATCTCAAATTCAGTCATTAAATCACAGTAAATATGTTTTTGTAATTGTAGATGATTATTCTAGATTTACATGGACAATATTTTTGAAACATAAAAGTGATACTTTTGAATGTTTTAAGAATTTTTCAAAAAAGGTTCAAAATCAATTTTCTCAAAAAATTATAACCATCGGTAGTGATCACGGTGGTGAATTTGAAAATGAAAAGTTTGAAGAATTCTGCAATAAAAAGAGAATAATTCACAATTTTTCATTTCCAAGAACTCCACAACAAAATGGGGTAGTAGAACGTAAAAATAAAACGATTCAAGAGTTTGCGAGAACTATGCTTTCTAATAGTAATTTACCAAAGTATTTTTGGGCAGAAGCAGTTGCTACCGCCTGTTATATTTTAAATAGAATTTTAATTAGACCTTTAACTGATAAAACATCTTATGAACTTATTTACTCAAAGAAACCTAAGGTATCTTATTTTAGAATTTTTGGAAGTAAATGTTTTATTTTAAATACAAAAGATAACTTAGATAAATTTGATCCTAAATCCGACAAAGGTATCTTTATCGGATACTCTAATAGAAGTAAAGCTTACAGAGTATTTAATTTAAGAACTAATACCATCGAAGAAACAATGCATGTTTCATTTGATGAAAATTTCAAAATTTTTGAAAAAATAAATGATGTAGAGGATTTAATCACTCAAAACACCGAGTCAACTAAAACTAATAATGAATTAAATCATCCTAATAAAAGGATTAAACTTTTAAAAGATCACCCTATAGAAAATATACTTGGAGATATGCAATTTGTTGTTAAAACTAGAAATCAACTAAGTCAAATGAATAATGTAGCTTTTATATCAACTATTGAACCCAAAAATCCAGAAGAAGCATTATCTGATGATTCATGGATTTAGGCTATGCAAGAAGAATTAAATCAATTCACTAGAAATGTTGTTTGGGAACTTGTTCCTAGACCTGAAAATAAAACAATAATTGGAACTAAATGGGTTTATAAAAATAAAATGAATGAACAAGGAGAGGTTGTTAGAAATAAAGCCCGGTTAGTCGCTCAAGGTTATTGTCAAGAAGAAGGAATAGATTTTGATGAAACCTTTGCCCCCGTAGTAAGATTAGAAGCTATTAGGATTCTACTTGCTTTCGCAAATCATAATAATTTCAAATTATTTTAAATGGATGTTAAAAGTGCATTTTTAAATGGTTTTGTAAAAGAAGAATTATTTGTTAAAAAATCACCACTTTTTGAAAATGATAAATTTCCAAATCATGTTTACAAACTAAAGCAAGCTCCTAGAGCCTGGTATGATAGACTAAGATCTTACTTGTTACAATCAAATTTTGAAATAGGTAAAGTAGATAATACTCTTTTTATTAAAAGAAATAAAAATGATATTCAACTAGTACAAGTCTACGTAGATGATATCATTTTTGGATCAACTAATTTTTAAATGAATAAAGAATTTTCTGAAATAATGACAAAGGAGTTTGAGATGAGTCATATGGGTGAATTAAACTTCGTTTTAGGATTACAAATAAAACAATTAGATAATGGTATCTTTATTAGTCAAGAAAAATATGCTAAAGTCCTAGTCAGTAAAATTGGTTTGACTACTGCGAGTGGAAAACCCACTCCCATGGCAACCAATGAGTACCTTAGTAAAGAAGATCTCTCGAAAGATGTAGATCAAAAATTATATTGAGGAATGATTGGATCACTACTCTATATCACTGCGAGTAGACCCGATATCATGCATAGTGTCTGTCTCTGTGCAAGGTATCAATCCCAACCTAAAGAAACTCACTTAAAAGCTGTAAAACATTATATGTTAAACACACCTTTGATTATGGCTTATTTTATCCTAAAAATGATTCGTTTGATTTAATATCTTACTGTGATGCTGATTATGCTGGTTGTAAATCAGACCGAAAAAGTACAAGTGGAACTTGTCACTTTTTAGGGAATTGTCTGATTTCCTGGTTTAGTAAAAAGCAAAACACAGTTTCTCTATCAACAACTGAAGCAGAGTATACTTCTGCTGCTTTGGCTTGTTCTCAAGTAATATATATGCAACAAACTTTAAAAGATTTTGGTTTAAATATCTCAAAATCACCAATTTATTGTGATAATACTAGTGCAATAAGTTTATCTAAAAATACTACTTAACATGCTCGAACTAAACATATTGATATCTAACACCATTTTCTCAGAGATAATATAAGTAGAGAAGTAATTACTCTCGACTATATCAATTCTGAAAATCAAATTGCTGATATCTTAACAAAACCCTTAAATGAATCTACATTTACTAAATTAAGAAGAGAATTAGGTATTTGTTCATTAACTGAAATATAAAATATAAATAACAAAGTATAATTAAAAATTAATTCAAAATAAATTAAATAGGAACAAATTCAAGAACCATGTCAACATCCCCCCTAGACCCATGTCGACATATAATGTTTTTTAAATTTTAAATTTTTTTTCCCACTAAAATTCAAATAAGTGGTTATAAATTTCTCCTATTTCGAAATTTTCTTCATTCTCTCTGTTCTCTTTCTGTTCTATCTTCTGAAATCATTTTATCAATGGCCTCCTCTTCGAAATAAAACATAAAATCATCTTTTTTGTTCCCATCGCCTACTTCTGGTCCGTTTCAACAATTAACGCTCGCTCGTGTAACGAAAATGGAAGATTCTTTGAAAGATACTCTTCAGTTAATGACTGAAATCCAAGTGATGCAACTTCAAATGGCCAAAGAACAAGAGAAGTAAGGAAAAATCCTTAGGAATTTGCAAAAATTTCTTATGGATAATCATGCTAACCCAATCATGATTGATGAGGACTCTTCAAGAAATCATGAACAAGTGGAAAGTGAAGAAGAAGAGGAAGAACCAATGGAAGAAGAGATTGCGGAAGATAACGACAAAGTCGTTTGCATTGGCGAAGTGTGCTTTGACAAAGATGGAAATCTTGTCGAACAACGTGGAAATTTCTGTTTCCACTATCCAAATTGTTCGGTTCATAGATCTCCTATGTTCAAAGACACACATTAGTTTCTTCTCTTTCTTTTCTATTTGTTGTTTGTTCTTTTTACGATCTCTACGAAAAACGTAAATACAAACAAATATTTAATTAATAAATAATGTGTTCTTATATATGTTCTATTAAAAGTATTATTATATAGATTCTTAGTTAGGAGAGTTTGTAATTTAGGACTAATTTTTAGGTTTACAAGTAAGTATTGATGATAACACTATCATCATATAGGATATTAGATTAAGAGTTATATAGTTTGGAGTTAGTTTGTTTTTGTTGATGACAAAGGGGGAGAAATATAAAATAGGAGAGTTAGGCATAGATTAAGGGGGAGTTATTAGATTTAGGGGGAGTCAATAGGATAGAAGTAATACTTTATAAAAAAAGGTTGTCATCATCAAAAAGGGGGAGATTGTTAGTCCTTGAGATGATGGTTTTGATGACAACAACCTTAGAATAAGATTATAAAATACAAATACTAACATTATAGTTTTTATATATATATATATATGTATATGCAGGATTTAACCATGCAGGTACCAAGAATGAAGACTGTACAGTATAGAGATTCAAGTTATCAAGGTTGAAGACTCATGAGTATCAAGAATATCAAGATTATCAAGAGTTCAAGATTTCAAGATAAGTATTGAGTCTAGAATTATGTTAAAACTTCACAATAACACTGAAATCTTCACTCCATTTTCCTTTTGGGATGGAACCCATTTCTACCTTTTTAGTGGCTTACAAACCCACGACAAGTAGCTTACAAACCTACGACAAGTGGCTTACAAACCCACGAACATCCTGGTTTTGTACAAGTTCTCGAGTCCTGATATGATGAGATATTATGTAGGAAGAAGCTTGCAAAACTACTTCAAAATGTTTTTCAAAACTACTTCAGAGTGATTTTCAAAATTGTTTTTCAAAATGTTTTAGCCTTAAAAATTATATTTTCAAATGATTTTCAAAAAGATGTTTTAGCCTGAAAATATTCTTTGTTTTTGTTTTTAATAAACTCTTGTTTTTAAACTTAATTTATTTAAACTATCTTTATACTTAGATTTAAATATAAAATTATAGTAAAATTTTATATATATTATTCTCTATATTTATCTATGTATTTTATCTATAGTCAAGTATATTTATAAAGTTTAAAATAGTTTTAATATAAGATAAAGGTTATTTTCAAAGAAAACAAAACATCAAAAGTTCCTTTGGGATGTCGACATGACCTTGTACCCCATGTCGACAAAATGTCAGTTAGATTCAAAAATTTGAATTTTAAAAGAAGTGTCTATTCGCCATAACCTTTCACGAATGGACATGACTGTTGTTCTTCTATAAATACGGGTTGGTTTCAACGAATTTGACATCAGATTTTCTGGTTTTTCACTTCTCTTCTTCTTCCACATTTTCTTATTCAAAATCCTATCATTACTCTGCTGAAATCAATATTGAATCTAACTAGATTATCTCTGGTTTGATTCTCTATCACTATCTCAACAAGATCTAAGTGCTATTCAGAGTTATAGGCTTCTTTGTAATCTATCTAGCGAGAAAAGGTGTGATTGTAGCCTTGGAAATCAATCAAGCGAGAAAAGGTGTGATTGTAGCCTTGAAAATCAATTGGGTGAACTTGTTGCCCCAGAAATCAAGTATCTCTACCTAGAGGATTGTTATTCCGGTGGGTGTACCTCATAGCCTTGAAACCGAGGGTTGTAATTGTTGAATTGCTTTTGAAAGGAAATCCGTACTTAGTTGTGCGGGATTGGACGTAGGGTAACCCCGAACCAGTATAAAATCCGGTGTGTTCTTTCATTTACTGCATTTACTTTAGTTCTGCATCTGTGTTTGTTTCTGTGATTATATCTTTGTCTGAATATTGCATACATTTGTGTTCAAATTAACATAAACTCAAAAAGATTTAGTAGTTTCTTATAAACACTATTCACCCCCCTCTAGTGTAATTCCTAGCCTTAAGATCCGTAATCCGCATTCCTCACACACTCCACTCCTCTTCATTCATTCATTCCATTTCCTAACACTCTAGCTCAAAAGAAAAATAGGGGAAAGAATGGGAAATAGAAATTCCTAAACCCTAGTTTTGATTAGGAAACTCTAATTCAAGTCCAAAATCAAGGAGAAGCTTATGTAAACATCCTCTTCATCTTCTCCATCTCTATCTCTCTTCAATTTTAGAAATTCCTAAACCCTAACTTTGGAAATATTTGCTTATTAGCTTAGATTGGAGCTTCTTGAGTTGAAGTTGAAGAGGAATTGGCTTTCCTTTGTTTTAGAGCTTCGTGTTAATTGTTTTTGAGTTTTAAAGGTGAGTTCTTTAACTCACATCTACGTCTATAACTTTCATTGTTGTTGGGTATGAATTCCTAACATCTATTCATGTTCATTTGCTTTTGCTTTGAATTGATTTGGTGAATTTTTCAATTTTTGGTTTGTGAAGTCCAATTTTATGAAAATCCTACTATGGATATTTGGACATGATATTTGGGGTATATCGAAGAGCCTATAAGGCTGGGTTGTCGCTTGGCATAAATCCCTAGTCTTTGTTGCTCGTCCGATCGCTCCTGAAACGTTTTGGCCATCTTGGCCTAGGCAAATTGGTGCCCAGACCAGGTGACCGGACGTCTGGATATCAAGTCCAGACGTCTGGTTATAGACCTGGAGGAAAAAAAATAATAAGCACGTAGAAAATAAAATGGCTGAAACATATTCCAGACGTCTGATTTATAGGTTCAGACGTCTAGATTGGGTCTCAGACGTCTGCCTTGAAATTTCAGACGTCTGGAAGCTTTCTGGATTATTTCCAGAGAACAAATCCAGACGTCTGGATTCTAAACCAGACGTCTGGAACTGTGCATTTTGCCTATTTTGTGTGGATTTCCAATTTTAATCGGTTTTTGTTGATCCGGATGGTTGTTATCACTTATTATCGACTTTGATGACTTCTTTCTTTAGATTTTTGGAATATCCATTTGATGGATATTGATATCGATTTTTATGGATTTAATTCACATTCTCGTATGTGAATTTTTGGTGATTGATTGTTTCTACAATCATTTTTGTGATTTGTCACTTTTTTTTGGGAAAAATGTGTGATCCTCTACGAATAGAGGAGAGCACACATAAGAATGTAAATATCACATACATAAGGTGCTGCCAACATGCCTGGCAGGTAACAAAAACAAAATACATATATCAAAACTCAAGTACACCTAAGATGAGTTCCGACAAGGCCACCACCCATCGCACCCCAATATCGAGCTCCGGCATGGCCACCGCCCGATATTGAGGTGTTAGAAATACCTAAAAAAAACTGAAGAAAAACAAAACTATTGGATGACGACACAAACTAATGAGGAAGCTCCAAACATCTGAATCAGAAGGGGTGAAAAAGCATATGCTCTGAAGTGGATCTACTGAAAAGAGAGACCGCTCTGAAAGCTCTGATCAAGAGGAAGAAGTGCCAATAATAGATCCTCCTGAAAAAAGTACTCCATAATGAAGATAGTAGTATCCTATATCTAAGGAGATAACTGCTGGAAGTCCTGGATGAAGAAACTCTGCTCTGATGACCTCTCTGCAATCTGATATCCATCTATCTGAAGACAAGTGAACCTGCAAAATGAACCCGATATCCTATCTCCCAAACCTGTGTCTAAAACATGACTAAGGAAAAAATTAGAATGGTACACATATATGTATATTTATATAGTAAATATACATATATATGTATTTATAAGGAAATAAAAACCTAAATAAGACTATCTGGATAATAACAAAAGAAATGAATTACCTGTAAATTAAAACCAAAACAGAGACTAGTACAAAAGATAAATCAGAACTAATTTATGTACCTTTAATCATAAGTAAGTTATGATTAAAATTGAAATCATCATATAAATTTGAGAAAAAATTAATAATACTATTATTAATATTTAAAAAATTATTGTTGTGTTTAAATAAATTAATATTATGATTAACTTTGTTAAGGTACCGTTTGAAATGGATAATTTTAGCTAATTTATATTTGGGGTTAGAAATCCAATTAAAGCAAAATGAAGAAATTGAAAAAATCAATTTGTTTAAGTGACTGTTATTGTTATTAAAAATTCTTTGATTTCTTTCAAACCAAATAAACCAACTAATAATGATGAATAAAGTGTCAAGTAAAAATCTAATATTCTTTTTAAATTTGAATCTAAAATTAATCCAGTAGGATTCACAATCCGGAATTTTAGATATTATATTAAAGTTAAAAATTTTAAGAGTATTAAATAGGATGTAATTAGAATATAAACAATCATAATATAAATGATTAATGTCCTCTAGATGCAGATTACAAAAATAACATTTATTATCATTTTGAATGTTTTTTCTTTTTAAAAATTCTATTGTATTAAGTTTTCCATGAAGTATTAACCACATGTGAATTTTGGACTTAGGAGGAGCATTAGATTTCCACAAATTTAAAAGAATTGTTTATAGTACCGAAAAATTAATAAATCTGTAGAAAGAATTTGAAGTATATTTTGTTACTCTTATCCCATTCCCAACTAATAAAATCATTATCGTTATCAATATTATAAAGATTTAATCTAGCATAAAGCAAAGAAAGTTTCCTAAGGGTTGAATCAACTAAGATTCTGTTAAAACTGAAATTCCAAGGAGGATCATTTTCAGTAGAATAAATTTCATTAATTAAAGCATATTTAAAGTTACATATATCATACAGCTCCTTAAATTCAACCTTAAGAGGCAAGATCGAAATCCAACGGTCATGCCAAAAAGAAGTACAATTACCTGAATGTACTATCTTATTAATTCCTAAGTCAAAAATTTCATGACATTTTAAAATGTTTTTCCAAAAAATAGATAAATTTTGGGAGTATGAATGAGCAATTTGATAAAAATTAATATTACCGTTATAGTAATGTTTGGAAATGATCTCTTTCCAAATAGCATTATCATTTATATCTTGAAATCTCCAAAGCCATTTACCTAAAAGAGACAAATTCATATTACGAAAATTAATAACTCCTAAACTACCTTCCTTTTTGGCCTTACAGACGGTTTCCCAATTTACTAGACATTTTATATTATTATTAGAATTTTCCCCACTCCATAAGAAATCTCTTCTAATTTTATCAATTTTATCAATAACCCAATCCAGAAACAGATGCATGGACATCCAATAAATCGAAAGGGTTGATAAAACCGAATTTATTAAAACTAGTCTACCTGCTCTAGATAAAATTCTCCCATTCCAGTTAGAAATCTTTGTTTTAATTTTATCTATAATAATAATCCAATCATCATGTTTGAGTTTGGTAGGTCTAACCACAAAACCAAGGTAGTCAAAAGGAAAGTTCATAATTTTGCAATTTAGAGTATTAGCAACTAAATTTTCAACTTTTTCAAAATCATTTAAAACTAAAACAGAACTTTTGTCGAAATTTATTTTTAAGCCAGATAAAAGTTCATAACTATAAAGGATAAACTTGAGGGTTATAATGTGCCTAGGAAGGTGGGAAGAAAAAAGAATAGTATCATCGGCAAATTGAAGAACCAAAATACCATTACGCGATATGTCATTTCCTACACATCCTAGAGATCCATTATCCACCGCTCTTTTAATAATTTTAGCAAAAACATCAGCAGCTAAGTTAAATAATAAAGGAGATAATGGATCCCCTTGCCTTAAACCTCTCTTAGATTGAATTCTATTACCTAATATACCGTTAACCATAATACCAGAGTTTCCAGTTCTAAGCAAAGTCGTAATCCAATTGATCCATCTTTGCCCAAATCCTCTAGCATGAAAAATATCTACAAGAAAATCCCAATCCACCGAATCAAAAGCTTTAGCAAAATCAAGTTTTAAAATCGCATAGGTTATGTTATTCTTACAACAGTAATTAATATATTCTTGGACAACTACCACACCATCAGTGATATTTCTCCCTTTAATAAAAGCCGATTATGAACAATCAATTAAATCATTCATTTTTGTACTAAGTCTATTAGCTAGTACTTTAAAAATGATTTTAACTGAACAGTTAATCAAAGAAATAGATCTAAAATCTTTTAAGTTATTAGCTCCTACTTTTTTGTGTAACAAAATAACATTTGCGAAATTAAATCTCCCTAATTGCAAATTACCATTATAAAAATCATTAAACATATTAACTAAGTCAAATTTTAATACGTCCAAAAAAGTATTATAAAATAAAATTGGAAACCCATCAGGTCCCGGGGATTTATCACTTGGCATATCATTAATTGCTTTTCTAATTTCCTCTTCAGTAAAAGGATTATCTAACTCTGATAAATCAACAATAGAATCAGATGGATACAGATCTATCCATCTAACATTGATTCTATGTTTGATTTTAGAACCAAAAATATCCTTATAATAGTTTGTAAAAGCCTTATTAAGATCTCTTTGGCCAACTAAGTCTATATTATTAACAAATATGGAGTTAATTGTATTACTACATTTTCTACCATTAGCTATATTATGAAAAAATTTGGTATTATTATCACCTTCGTTGATCCATTGAATTCTGGATCGTTGTTTCCACATAACCTCCTCCTTTTCTAAAATAGAATTTAATTCATCTTTTAAATTAGCAAGAACATTACGTTCACCTATATTTAGAGATCTAGATTCTTCTATCTTATTAATTTTAAGCATTTCATTAAGAATATTGTCTTTTTTAATTTTAAGATTGCCAAAAACATTTTTGTTCCAGTTTTTAAGAAAAATCCTAAGCTCCCTAAGTTTAGAAACAAAAGCTTTTGCAGAATTTTCCTTATTTCTAATATTATGAAAACTCAAAGAAACCCATTTACCTTTAACTATATTTACAAAGTTAGATTCCAAAAGCCACATCTTTTCAAATTTAAAATTGTCAATAATAACTCTATAATGCTCGCAAGTAAGGATAATTGGACAATGATCGGAGTACGTATACGGTAAACTAGTGACTCTACAGATTGGAAATTTATCATCAATCTCATCACTAACAAAAAATCTATCAAGAAGAGCCATGGAAGGAGACTCTCTAGCGTTACTCCAAGTAAACTCCCTATTTGAAAGGGGAATTTCGATCAAATTAGAATTAATAATAAAATGATCGAACTCCTCCATTGCAGAATAATCCCCTTCCCTGGGAGAACGCTCACCTATGAAATGCGTAACATTAAAATCACCCCCCAAAATCTAAGAACCCGGAGCTAATGATCTAAATTCTAGGCACTCTTTCCATAAAATTCTCCGATCAATTTTTGAGTTAGGCCCATAAACATTAGATATATTTAAAAACGAATTATCAAAAAGATTAATAAAAAAAAATATGAAGAGAATGCTGTTTAGTAATACATTGAAGCATCTTAAAACAATTATCCCGCCACCCTATCATTACACCCCCTGAAGAACCCACAGAAGGTAGAAAAACCCATTTTCTAAAGTGATAACCTCCTAATCTTCTAAAGAAACGAATGTCTGGATAGTCAATTTTAGTCTCTTGAAGTAAAGCAATGTCAATAGAATAATCTTTAAAGAACGCTCTAACCTTATCACACTTATTCAAATCATTCAAACCTCTAATGTTCCAACTAATGATCCTCATAAGCTAACTGTACTAGCCCTCTCTAATTCCTTATGCCTAATATACTCTATCAATCTCAATATCATAAAAAATAAATGAAGTATCACAAGCAAGCTGTCTAAACTCGGAAGATGATAAGCTGCCTAAAGTGTAGGTAGAGTATGTACTACCCATAAAATAACTCATACCTGAGCCTGGATTTGTAGCGCTACACATGGCACTCAATCCAGGTAACTCACCAAAAGGTTGCGGATGGCAATTGCGTATCCTAGCCCTTCGACGAACCGTCCCACTAGAAGCTACTAATTTCCTGCACCTTCTTTTCTTCGACGAAGAATAGCTAGGAGCTGATCTACTACCACTCACAAGCCAATTTGAAACCGAGCCCTTGACTGAACTAGACCTTGCCTCAACATAAGAGTACAATGATAAAGCACCATCTCCTGAAGAGATTCCCGATGTAGCATCCACCTTCCTATGATTAACTAATCCTAAATCCACCAAAGATTCGCTGCTGATATTCAGTGTATCACTTGTGCATTTGTGCACATCAGCTAAAACCTCTTTTAATGCCATCCTAGATTCAGACCAAACCTCCAACAGATTATCTAAATCAACAAAAGACTCTACTTCATCCAAAACATCAACTACTTCAGATCCCATAATCCAATCCATAATATTTAAACAATTTGAATTGATATCAAAAAGTGGCTTAGAAACACACAAACCCAAACTGATATCACTATCACTCAAGAGTGCTGCATTGTCTATTAATAAGTCATCACCGAAGAAATCTGGAAAATTATCAATATCTGTTGGATGAAGCACACTAGCATTTGAAAGATTTAACAAATTGTCAAAGTGATTCTCCACATCTAACATCGAGTTCACATCAACAGATGGTTCCTGCTCAACTAGTTCAAAATCCAACACATGAAGAATGTCAGACCAATCAAAACTAACAGTGCACAAAAGACTGCTATCAAATGAGCTTTTCCCTTCTCTGAAATCAAAACTTAATATACACTCCTTCAAAACAATCGAGCGATTAGCTAAGTGTTCCGAGATATCAAACAGACCACCAACACCCTCTAGATTGTCTTTTAAATCAGCAAGACAATCAAACGCATTAGAGATATTTATCTCAAAATTTTGCTGAACGCGGCATTTGGTTTTGTGTTTATTGATACAAATAGGAGAGAAAATTTCTTCCGCTATTTCAAGACCAGCCAAAGATAAACACTCACCGTTACAGAGAGAGACAGCTGGATATAAGAGAATAGGATCAAAACCATGATAAACTTCATAAGCAGCAAGAGAATTAGGGATTATTGACTCCACAATCTCAGATGATGCAGGCTTTATAAATGAATCAGATTTATCAATGAATTCTACAGGATTTTCGAATGTACTCTTTCCGATATTCGGTTCATTAATAAGATCAAAATGGAAAAATAAATCATCCAGGTAACTAATTCCTAAATCTTTCTTGAACCAGAGATTGTCGATCAAAATACCCCTCAACATAAGATATTTCAAAGAAAATTGAAAACCATGATTCACCAATACTGGAATAGAATCCCCTTGTTCCTGTCTTCTAATTACTCTATCATCTGTTTTACCAAAGAATTCTTTAGGATTGCCAAATCTTTCATAGTATCCTTTTCCTATATTCGGTTCATTGACAATATCAAAATGATATAATAACTCCTCAAGATATTTAATACCTTCATTTTTCTTGAAACCGAGATAGTCAATCAAAATTCCTTTCAGTAATAATGTTAACATTTTGGTGCTTTCTCTTTTAAAAGCGACCTAGCGACCTAACTTCACAAGCGACCTAGTGACCTAATGGACTCAGCGACCTAATGACTTAACGAGCTAAAGGTTCTGGAGTTCGTAGCGGGTTAGCGACCTAACGACCTAAAGCTCCAGTGACTTAACGACCTGAGGATGAAGCGGTCCTAACGATCTAAAAGAACCAACGACCTAAAAGTATAAGCGACCTAACGAGCTAAACAGATGCAGCGACCTAGCGACCTAAAGTTATTGCGACCTAGCGACCTAGCGACCTAAGGGGTTGAACACTGCTAGCGACCTAAGGATGGAACGATTCAACGACCTAGAGACCCAGCAACTTAACAACTAAACGACCTAAAGTACCTAGCAAGCTACCAGCTTCGTTTTGTTATGTCGCATAGTTATAGGTCGAACCAACTTAGATCGCTCCACCAGATATCTCAACATGGTTAAGTCGCCAACTACTCCCCTAGGTCGCTCACGACCTACGACCTACCCTTAGGTTGCTCACGACCTATGACCTAATTCCAGATTCTCCCTATAAATACCCCACCTAATCCAACTGAAAGGGGACTTTAGGCTCACTTCTGGAACGCCTATACTCTGCTGTTTTCTCGACTCATCCGACACTTCAAACACCAAAGACGCTTCAACAAACTTGAAGAGGAGATCTAATACATCCGACATGGATTCTAAGCGCTCTCCTACATCAAAGTTCTAGCTACTCGTCTCAAGTGTGTTGTAATCAAAGTGCATTGTAAAGAATTGTAACCGAATCATCAATAAAAGTGATTAAAGTGGACGTAGGCTAGATCTTAAGCCGAACCACTATAAAACTGTTGTCTTTTTACTGTTTTTCTCCGATTTCTCTGCTTATATTCTGTTCCCGTACCAACGGGTGGTGCTTTCGCTTTATACCTACTTACACCGGGGTGTTAGCGTTCAATTTTTAGCGTTAACATTTTGGTGCTTTCACTAAGAATTGAACTCAGGTGTCTTCTCACCATTGCTTCGCAAAGATTTATTGAAAGAATCTCCTTAAAAACCAGAAGTCTATTTGAAATCATAGCTCCTGGAAGAAAGAGTAGATCTACTAGATCCAGAGATGCTAATGACAGGGCTGCCTCCTCTCCAGCGACAAATCAGGAAACTCCTGCTGTGGGAGTCACAAGGGCTGAACTTGATGATGTTGTGTCGGGGTTATACCAACAAATGGAAGCTCAAAATGCTTTGATGATGGACAGATTAAACGCTCTACTTGGGGCAAATCGACAACCAGAAAACAATGAAACAACCTTTGCCGAAGACGCCCATAATTCCCAAGAAAATGGTATTCGTCAAAGAGCAACTGGCACCGCCGAAGCACCACCTTTCCAAGCTGAAGGTTCAAGGCCGCAGCCAACTTTTCGCGAACATTTGCCCAGGAAAACTTTCGAAAGAATAGCTGACGTCTGCCCGGCGATGCCTCTGAATAATGAGGAGTACCTATCAGAGATCGTTCGCCGAATAAAGAAAGAGAGCATGCAGAGGGAAGAAAATGAGAGCGACTGGGGATTTGCTCCAAGCAAAACTCCGTTTCCCAAGGAAATTTGCTTTTATTATTTCAAAGTACAAACCATCAAACTTCAAATTTTCTAAAGAAACAATCATCAATACAAAGTCGTTTATTTTCTTATATATCCATGAAATAAGTTTACATTCGATTTGTTTCCGATTTATTCAAGTTTGTTTCATTCATAATTTAAATTCAAGTCAATTTGCTTCAATTTAATTTCACTTTGCTTCAAATTTGAATTTAATTATTTAAAAAAATTTATTCCGTTTATTCAATTACATTTACACTAATGAATTCTATTTAATCAATTACCATCCATCTAACAACCAATGCATATCAAACATTAACATCCATCCAAAATCTACACTAAATCAATTTTACATTTCCAAGTCAAATTTTTTAATTTCATACACTTCCAAGTTTATTGACATTTAGTTTTACTCAAATTTAATTAGTTTCCATTTACTAATTTTTATATTTAATTAATTTTAAATTTAATTCATTTTACAACTTAAATTTCCTTTATATTTACAACTATCAATTGATCTTCACATTTTATTATTCGCAATCACACTTGTATATTATTCATTTACCTATCCTTATTAGCATTTTAAACTTTTTAAGTATTTGGTAAGTTATAGCTATGCAAATAGAATGTAGTTAAACAATATACAACTTCTTTTCATTCAATTTGAGTGTTATACCTATTAAATAAATTTCCAATTTATTATTTTCCAAATTAAGGGTTACTCCTACCATTTTAATTTTTTTTTCACTTAAATTCAATTTCACCCTTTTCAATTCATAAGTTTATAACAATTCAAGATTTACTTTAGTTTAATAATTAAAATCATTCCTTATTAGAGAACTTAAGAATTTCAACACCGGATTCGATTTAAACCATTTTTTTTAAAATATATATATATATATATATATATATATATATATATACTAATATCTTTATATCTCAAATCATACTTTTTAGAAGAATTTTAATCAGCATTGAAATATATATATATATATATACTTATTTTCATTTCATACTTTAGAAAATTACAATTTTTAATCAAAACAGGGTTTAGAAAAACTATTAATTGATCTCCCCCACTTGGACTCTCAAAAATAAACGTCGATGATGCATGCACTCATCACCGAAATCATTCTCTAGTGTCAAGTGGGGAGTATGACACTTATTTCATTTGAAAATCCTTTGAAAACAATTTTTAATCGAATATACTATCATATAATACTTATATTATACATTTCAAATTTTTGTTAATAAATTTTCAAAACACCGAAATTTAAATTCTCCATCTTAATTTAAATTCATTTTTATTTTATTTTATTTACCATTTATATTCATTGTCAATCATATTTACAAGTTTCATTTCTTAAAATCATCCAATAGTCAATAGTTAGAAATATTGACTAATCAACACTAAACGATGATAATCTAATATTATCATCTCCTAACAACTAATACAATCAAAATTTATAAATTTTCAAGATAATTCTTTTATATATAAAATATAATCTAAAACAATATTATGTCAAATCTGTCCTATTCGAGTGTTTAGAAATTCCTATCGATGCCTTGGCGTCCCAAGTACCAACCAGAATTCATAAATACTCAACGGGACAAATTAACACAATATAAAATCATTTTATATCAAAATTACAAATACGCTCTCTCATATACACTCAAACTCATTCATAAGGTTTAACCCAATTTCAATGAGTTATTCCCCACTAGAGCCAAGGTAATCTAAACCAAAGCTCTGATACCAACTGTAACGACTCGCATTTTCGACCGTTCAAGTCGACAAAACATACACACATGCCGACTCAAACAATCCAAAATATAGATAGTTATTGGTGTTAAATAAGAAAAGAAAAGAAAGAACAGAAACAAAATCAGAATCTCGCAGCGGAAGGAACAAGATATAATAATAAAATAACAGTTCATGAAGTTGTTAAATAAATAAATTTGATTATTATTATACATCATAAATCAGAGTTACATACATAACAGAGATAATACAACAATGCAGCCGAAAAATAATACAGTAGTAGAATACAAATGATGTAATACCAAACTCCGTCTTCGTCCTCCAGAATAGATCTTCAACCTTATCTGAAATGCTCAGGCTGACCCGAGCGTAATGAAAAGACAAAACACTCGAGTCAGGACTAAAATATCTCATGTAAGTTAAATCGAATAAGTAAATATGAGTGTGACAGCGTCGGAGATGTTTACGGGTTTTAGACACCTCCTATCGAGTGTCAACGTGCGTGCATTAACTTAAGAGATGTTCGGGACTTCCATCTCCTAAGGATCCGTTAAACTATCTACTATATAATAGAATACGCTATATACAATAATGTCTATCATAAAGTAAAATATCAAACTAGCGTTAAGCCATGGCCCATTCCACCCTTAACACATTTTTATTCCCAAGAGCATATACAAGACCGTAGTTTCCCCAAAACCGGAAGTCACCAGAGGGCAATCCATATACTAAAGGTACAAACCAAAATCGTAGTGGTCATGAATAGGATAATCAGTATGACAAGGTACATGAGGCAATACCAACTAGGATACTAGTAGGTGCATGATCCGGACTGATGTTGGGCATAGCAGCTACTACCCCAACACCGCAAAACAACACTCCCAAAATCGAGGGGTGCACCCAAATCGAATCACAAAAGTAATAGACATGGTAACGAAGAAGTGTGCCCGCTAGAGGTGGCGAACCTCAATGGCCCGGCACGGCTCCTGTTTTAGTCATGTCAAGGGTCATCCAAAATCGTTCTCTTTCTTCAAATCAACACGTTCACCAAAACCATCCACTTCGTTCTGGATCAACACTCCGCGTATACTAGTTATTAAAGTGGTTTTCAGTATCGACAGAGAGTATGTCCATATCCGATCCCGGTCTCTTTAATAACTACGTATTATTACACCGATAGCTCTTTTACATTTTCAAAATCAATTCATAATTGATTATCCAAAAATATCATATTCGCTTCAAAAATCAAAGCCATTTCAAAATCATCATATCTACTCAAAATATACGATTTCATTTCAAAAATCATTTTCGCCTCAAATCTCATTTCGATTTCAAAATCATTTTCGCCTCAAATTCTGATTTCGATTTCAAAATCATTTTCGCCTCAAATTCTCATTTCGATTTCAAAATCATTTTTTGCCTCAAATTCCACAAAACGATTCACATAACTCGAATTCCAAAATTTAAAATTTAATCAAATCTCAAATCAGCAATTTCAACTCGATTCAGCTTCTCAATAAACCATTTCAAATTATCAATTTCAAATACATATTTGAATCACAAAATAAACAATTTCACTTTCAATTTATTTCGAAACTTTAAATATTTCACATTTCAAAACAGCTCATATATTTATATAAGAATATAAGATTCGCTTTAAAACCATTTCGTATTCAAATTAGAATATACTTCAAATTAAACATCCGTATTAAGTAGTTTACTTAATTTCTAGAACAATTCCAATTCAGTAAACTTAGATTAACATTCGGATTTCAAGAATTCATTTAAGTATTACATTCCAAATCAATTTCAGTTCAAATCCTATTCAAATCAATTTTATCTTCAAATTTAATTCAATAGTTTCAATTTAGTCCAATTCACAAATTTCTTTGAATTTCAATTAAATTCCAAATTAATTAAATCTCAATTTCAAATCAATTTTCAATTCCAAACTCAACTTGAAATATCATTTCATATAAATTTTCTTAGAAATATTCAGAGTTCGATTAAAAGTCCAATCTTTTAAAACAAATCAACTTTCGAAAATTTACGCCGTATTTCGATTTTTTTCTTAAAAATCTAAACTTCGAGTAATTAAACAATTTCATTTACCAAGTTTAAATTCCAACATCTCGAGCTTCAATTCAAAATAATTCAATTTACATAAATTGGATTTTATTCTTAAAATCAATTCATTTAAATAATTTCAAAACAACTTTTAAAATCATTTAATTTAACCAACCCGGTGTCCGTATATAATTTTCTAACCTATGGCCAAGTGGATAATTATTTCAATTTTAATTTCAAGGATGGATATATCATTTCAATCCAAATAGATGTCATAGGTATATCATTTCAACCTATTTCTTAATTTATTCGAAATGATTCAGTTTACAGCTTATATGCAATAAACAATATACATGATGATAGCATGATATATCAAAATAAATAAACAACCAATATCGACCAACAGCATCCATCACAACCAATCAACCATAAAGTCAATAACATTCACAACAACTTCATAATTATCAATATCAGGTAATTTGATCGCAATTAAATTTTAACTTCAATTTGACTGTCAATTTAATTTTCAGCGGTGAATTCAAACGACAATCTATATGAGAATTAAATTTTTATCAAACAACGACAAATAAATTCATATCACTTCATAATATCAAATTTAACTACCATAAAGATATTCAGTACGTTGTGAGCATTATAAAACACTCACTTTGATTTTCTGTTGTCGCCGAGACGTTCCGGTTTGGAACTAAAACTGGACGACGCCCAACTTTAGCCCAAATTTCCACCGTCTTCAAATCCATCCAAACAAGTTTCATTTCGAAGCTCTCATCATTACGATTGCAACGCAAAAAGTTTCGTTCCAATCGGACCTCGTATGAAAAAGTTATGCATTTTAGAAGTTTGTACACATTAATAATATAAACAATTTACATTTTATTTTAAAATTTTTTTTTTTTTAACCTAGAACGATCCAGGCCATCGATTTCCACCCCATCATATCTGGCCGCACCCTCCCCTTCTTCCTTCTCTCGTTCAAAGCCGTGAGTATGAAACCCATAGCCGCCTCTCTTCTTTGAATTTTCACGACCAAAATACACGACTTGAAGACGATCGGCCAACTCCATCGCGAAGCCCTCGGCGAACTCTACCTACACCGAGAATAGCATGGAACTCGGCTGCCCCTTTGGCCTCGAAAAACATGAAAAACGCAGCAGCTTCGAGCTCGATTTCCCGTTGATTCGTTGCTCCGTTTTCGATCATCTCCGTATGGTTTTGAAGCTCTCATTGTCCTCTACAACTTTGTAGTTGACGACTTTTGCTAATTGTTGATGGATTGAGAGGAAAATGAGAAAGAAATTTCGAAATTTTCTGGCCATTGAATTTGAAAGTGGCGGCTATGAAACCCTAGGGCTGATGTTTTCAAATGAAATGATAAAGGGTTCCTTTTATAGAAATTTACCGAAATACACTATTCACTCCAGCATCCGAACTTCAAATCTCGCATGGTGACCGGCGTTTCTAGGGTTTATCCCGCGTTCCGAACACAATGGAATAGGTTTCAGAAGCTAATTCGATCATCTGTGCGAGTTATGGCAATAAACGATCGATTTAAAATTAAATCGGTTAATCAAATTTCAGTGCGTTTGGGCTCGCCCCAGAAAAACGGTAAATCCGATTGACACGAAATTTGAAACCCTACAATAATATGACATTACGGATCCGATGAAACTAGTTTCGTCGAAATCTGAGACTTTTTGAAAAATGACTATTTTCTCTCGCCGAATTAATATTAAAAACAATTCGATGCGTTTCGAGCTGCCACGGTCAAACGATAACTCCGATTGCTACGAAAATTGAAATCTGACAATAACAAACTATTACGAATCCAATGGAATTAGTTTCGTTCAATTCTGAGACTATTCGAAAAATGGCTATTTTTCAGTCGATAATTAAATATTAAAAATATTCAATTTTCACAAATTAACTTTAAATTCAATTTTAAAAGTTCTATAACATTACTATAACTCCAATATGATAAGATAAAATTTTACAAATCATTTTCAATCATATTCAACTCGATTTTCAATTATTTCTGAAATTTAACTTATTAAATTATCGATTTAATTGTCTAATTAAATCCAATATTCGAAAAATAAATTATTCGACTGTTTAATTTCAATATAAAATTATTAACTTTTAAATCAAATTTTAATTGTTCACAAATACCATTTTTAATTTCACAGTAATTAACAATCTTTTACAATGCAGTTTCCATTATAAATCCAATATAAAAGATTATATTAGATTCGGCGTTCAATTATATTGTAATTCAAATTCAAGTTATTTAATTTCAAATGAATTCTTTTATTTCGATTTACACTTTCATTATTGAATCAACCATTTACTTATACATTATTATCAATAGTTTATAATTCATTTACTTTCATTTTCTTCAGCTATCATCTTATTTAAATTCACAGTAATATTAAATTACATTCATTTACGTTGATTTCCATATTATAACTTCAATATTAAATGTAACATTTTATTTATTTCGTTGTTTACAATCAAATTCAATTCAATTCAATTACTTGTTACATTCAAATTTAAATCTTTACTTACGTTAAATTACAAGTTAACATCTTTATCGAATTACAGTTTCAGTTATTATCTGCTTTCAATCAACTGTAATATTAAGTTACATTTATTTATATTAGTTTCAATAACATAAACTTCCATTATTAAATCTACCATTTTATTTATTCTTTGTTTACAATCATAACCAATTTGGTTTACAATCAAATTCAATTCATTATTTACATTCACTACAAGTTAACATCCATATTTAATTTACAAATAAGTTATTTCAGAATTCAGTTTTGTATTTTAACTTGTAATTCACATTTAACAACACAAAATTTTATTTCCTTCGGATTTTTATCCAAAATTTTCATTTTAATTCGTATTTTTAAAGTGTTAAAAATACGGGTCGTTACATTCTCCCCCACTTAAAACTTTTCGTCCTCGAAAAGGAACGGAGAAGGGGAAACCATCATTTAGATATAATTCATTCAAAATATTCTACTTATTTGCAAAATTTAGTTATAGGATTTTTTTTTCACAAAATTTTCTAACTCCCGGATTTTTGAAAAATTTCGGCAGCACCTCCTTTGCGCGGCTAGGACCGAAAAATTTCACAGTAGTAATAATTGCATGATATACATCTCATTACAAGAATGAGGCATCCCAAAACATGGGGAACACAATAATATACCACAACATAAACTGTAATCCGAGAACATACCTTTTATTTAGCGTTTATTAGCATTTTAACTTACATTTTGCATTAAGCGCAGAAGCGAGCTCCACAAGCAAAGCGAAACCCCTTTGCTACCTACTAAAATGCTCAATAACCAAGTTAGAACCATGCATATAAAGATAGATCGATATACTTATCATAAACAACACACATATAACATGTTTAGCTTCAAAACTGAAATTCCAATTCCAGGACAGCAAACGAATCTCAGTTTTTGGTCACCTAAAAGATAAAATTTGACAATAGAATTTAAACAAAAGTTGTTGCATTCGTTTCAGGCTTTCCGGAATATCCAAAATCGTTGAATTCGGACCTTCCGTTCAAAAGTTACGACTGTTTTACTAAATAGATACGCCTCAGCCTGACAATGAATTGCGCAGGTCAGCGACGTTTGGTCACGTTTTTGACCTTCTAAACGACAGCAAAACACCAAATGCTTAAAACAAAAGTTTTAGCTTAAGTTCTAAGATTTCCAGAAAGTGCAAGATCATCAAAATCCGATACACCAGTAAAAAGTTATGGCAAAAATACTAAGAGTATATGCTACTGATTTTGCTTCCCTTTTACACAGGCCAGCGAGAAGATTCAAATTTTTAACTAAGTAAATGAAGGAATTTCTCAAGACAATCTAAACAAAAGTCGTGCTACAGTTTCTAAGCTTTCCGAAAAGTCTAATATCATTGAATTTCGTCCAGCCATTTAAAAGTTATGGTTTTTTTTCTTTTCAGCATATATTGGACAATTTTGGATTTTTCCAAAAATTTGCTTTTATTATTTCAAAGTACAAACCATCAAACTTCAAATTTTCTAAAGAAACAATCATCAATACAAAGTCGTTTATTTTCTTATATATCCATGAAATAAGTTTACATTCGATTTGTTTCCGATTTATTCAAGTTTGTTTCATTCATAATTTAAATTCAAGTCAATTTGCTTCAATTTAATTTCACTTTGCTTCAAATTTGAATTTAATTATTTAAAATTTTTTATTCCGTTTATTCAATTACATTTACACTAATGAATTCTATTTAATCAATTACCATCCATCTAACAACCAATGCATATCAAACATTAACATCCATCCAAAATCTACACTAAATCAATTTTACATTTCCAAGTCAAAATTTTTAATTTCATACACTTCCAAGTTTATTGACATTTAGTTTTACTCAAATTTAATTAGTTTCCATTTACTAATTTTTATACTTAATTAATTTTAAATTTAATTCATTTTACAACTTAAATTTCCTTTATATTTACAACTATCAATTGATCTTCACATTTTATTATTCGCAATCACACTTGTATATTATTCATTTACCTATCCTTATTAGCATTTTAAACTTTTTAAGTATTTGGTAAGTTATAGCTATGCAAATAGAATGTAGTTAAACAATATACAACTTCTTTTCATTCAATTTGAGTGTTATACCTATTAAATAAATTTCCAATTTATTATTTTCCAAATTAAGGGTTACTCCTACCATTTTAATTTTTTTTCACTTAAATTCAATTTCACCCTTTTCAATTCATAAGTTTCTAACAATTCAAGATTTACTTTAGTTTAATAATTAAAATCATTCCTTATTAGAGAACTTAAGAATTTCAACACCGGATTCGATTTAAACCATTTTTTTTAAATATATATATATGTATATATATATATATACACACTAATATCTTTATATCTCAAATCTTACTTTTTAGAAGAATTTTAATCAGCATTGAAATATATATATATATATATACTTATTTTCATTTCATACTTTAGAAAATTACAATTTTTAATCAAAACAGGGTTTAGAAAAACTATTAATGGATCTCCCCCACTTGGACTCTCGAAAATAAACGTCGATGATGCGTGCACTCATCACCGAAATCATTCTCTAGTGTCAAGTGGGGAGTATAACACTTATTTCATTTGAAAATCCTTTGAAAACAATTTCTAATCGAATATACTATCATATAATACTTATATTATACATTTCAAATTTTTGTTAATAAATTTTCAAAACACCGGAATTTAAATTCTCCATCTTAATTTAAATTCATTTTTATTTTATTTTATTTACCATTTATATTCATTGTCAATCATATTTACAAGTTTCATTTCTTAAAATCATCCAATAGTCAATAGTTAGAAATATTGACTAATCAACACTAAACGATGATAATCTAATATTATCATCTCCTAACAACCAATACAATCAAAATTTATAAATTTTCAAGATAATTCTTTTATATATAAAATATAATCTAAAACAATATTATGTCAAATCTGTCCTATTCGAGTGTTTAGAAATTCCTATCGATGCCTTGGCGTCCCAAGTACCAACCAGAATTCATAAATACTCAACGGGACAAATTAACACAATATAAAATCATTTTATATCAAAATTACAAATACGCTCTCTTATATACACTCAAACTCATTCATAAGGTTTAACCCTATTTCAATGAGTTATTCCCCACTAGAGCCAAGGTAATCTAAACCAAAGCTCTGATACCAACTGTAACGACCCGCATTTTCGACCGTTCAAGTCGACAAAACATACACACATGCCGACTCAAACAATCCAAAATACAGATAGTTATTGGGGTTAAATAAGAAAAGAAACGAAAGAACAGAAACAAACTCAGAATCTCGCAGCGGAAGGAACAAGATATAATAATAAAATAATAGTTCATGAAGCTGTTAAATAAATAAATTTGATTATTATTATACATCATAAATCAGAGTTACATACATAACAGAGATAATACAACAATGCAGCGGAAAAATAATACAGTAGTAGAATACAAATGATGTAATACCAAACTCCGTCTTCGTCCTCTAGAATAGATCTTCAACCTTATCTGAAATGCTCAGGCTGACCCGAGCGTAATGAAAAGACAAAACACTCGAGTCAGGACTAAAATATCTCATGTAAGTTAAATCGAATAAGTAAATATGAGTGTGACGGCGTCGGAGATGTTTACGGGTTTTAGACACCTCATATCCAGTGTCAACGTGCATGCATTAACTTAAGAGATGTTCGGGATTTCCATCTCCTAAGGATCCGTTAAACTATCTACTATATAATAGAATACGCTATATACAATAATGTCTATCATAAAGTAAAATATCAAACTAGCGTTAAGCCATGGCCCATTCCACCCTTAACACATTTTTATTCCCAAGAGCATATACGAGACCGTAGTTTCCCCAAAACCGGAAGTCACCAGAGGGCAATCCATATACTAAAGGTACAAACCAAAATCGTAGTGGTCGCGAATAGGATAATCAGTATGACAAGGTACATGAGGTAATACCAACTAGGATACTAGTAGTTGCGTGATCCGGACTGATGTTGGGCATAGCAGCTACTACCCCAAAACCGCGAAACAACACTCCCAAAATCGAGGGGTGCACCCAAATCGAATCACAAAAGTAATAGACATGGTAACGAAGAAGTGTGCCCGCTAAAGGTGGCGAACCTCAATGGCCCGGCGCGGCTCCTGTTTTAGTCATGTCAAGGGTCATCCAAAATCGTTCTCTTTCTTCAAATCAACACGTTCACCAAAACCATCCACTTCGTTCTGGATCAACACTCCGCGTATACTAGTTATTAAAGTGGTTTTCGGTATCGACAGAGAGTATGTCCATATCCGATCCCGGTCTCTTTAATAACTACGTATTATTACACCGATGGCTCTTTTACAATTTCAAAATCAATTCATAATTGATTATCCAAAAATATCATATTCGCTTCAAAAATCAAAGCCATTTCAAAATCATCATATCTACTCAAAATATACGATTTCATTTCAAAAATCATTTTCACCTCAAATCTCATTTCGATTTCAAAATCATTTTCGCCTCAAATTCTCATTTCGATTTCAAAATCATTTTCGCCTCAAATTCTCATTTCGATTTCAAAATCATTTTTCGCCTCAAATTCCACAAAACGATTCACATAACTCGAATTCCAAAATTTAAAATTTAATCAAATCTCAAATCATTAATTTCAACTCGATTCAGCTTCTCAATAAACCATTTCAAATTATCAATTTCAAATACATATTTGAATCACAAAATAAACAATTTCACTTTCAATTTATTTCGAAACTTTAAATATTTCACATTTCAAAATAGCTCATATATTTATATAAGAATATAAGATTCGCTTTAAAACCATTTCGTATTCAAATTAGAATATACTTCAAATTAAACATCCGTATTAAGTAGTTTACTTAATTTCTGGAACAATTCCAATTCAATAAACTTAGATTAACATTCGGATTTCAAGAATTCATTTAAGTATTACATTCCAAATCAATTTCAGTTCAAATCCTATTCAAATCAATTTTATCTTCAAATTTAATTCAATAGTTTCAATTTAGTCCAATTCACAAATTTCTTTGAATTTAAATTAAATTCCAAATTAATTAAATCTCAATTTCAAATCAATTTTCATTTCCAAATCAACTTGAAATATCATTTCATATAAATTTTCTTAGAAATATTCAGAGTTCGATTAAAAGTCCAATCTTTTAAAACAAATCAACTTTCGAATATTTACGCCGTATTTCGATTTTTTTCTTAAAAATCTAAACTTCGAGTAATTAAACAATTTCATTTACCAAGTTTAAATTCCAACATCTCGAGCTTCAATTCAAAATAATTCAATTTCCATAAATTGGATTTTATTCTTAAAATCAATTCATTTAAATAATTTCAAAACAACTTTTAAAATCATTTAATTTAACCAACCCGGTGTCCGTATATAATTTTCTAACCTATGGCCAAGTGGATAATTATTTCAATTTTAATTTCAAGGATGGATATATCATTTCAATCCAAATAGATGTCATAGGTATATCATTTCAACCTATTTCTTAATTTATTCGAAATGATTCAGTTTACAGCTTATATGCAATAAACAATATACATGATGATAGCATGATATATCAAAATAAATAAACAACCAATATCGACCAATAGCATCCATCACAACCAATCAACCATAAAGCCAATAACATTCACAACAACTTCATAATTATCAATATCAGGTAATTTGATCGCAATTAAATTTTAACTTCAATTTGACTGTCAATTTAATTTTCAACGGTGAATTCAAATGACAATCTATATGACAATTAAATTTTTATCAAACAATGACAAATAAATTCATATCACTTCATAATATCAAATTTAACTACCATAAAGATATTCAGTACGTTGTGAGCATTATAAAACACTCACTTTGATTTTCTGTTGTCGCCGAGACGTTCCGGTTTGGAACTAAAACTGGACGACGTCCAACTTTAGCCCAAATTTCCACCGTCTCCAAATCCATCCAAACTAGTTTCATTTCGAAGCTCTCGTCATTACGATCGCAACGCAAAAAGTTTCGTTTCAATCGGACCTCGTATGAAAAAGTTATGCATTTTAGAAGTTTGTACACATTAATAATATAAACAATTTACATTTTATTTAAAAATATATATAAATTTTTTTAACCTAGAACGATCCAGGCCATCGATTTCCACCCCATCAGATCTGGCCGCACCCTCCCCTTCTTCCTTCTCTCGTTCAAAGCCGTGAGTATGAAACCCATAGCCGCCTCTCTTCTTTGAATTTTCACGACCAAAATACACGACTTGAAGACGATCGGCCAACTCCATCGCGAAGCCCTCGGCGAACTCTACCTACACCGAGAATAGCATGGAACTCGGCTGCCCCTTTGGCCTCGAAAATCGTGAAAAACGCAGCAGCTTCGAGCTCGATTTCCCGTTGATTCGTTGCTCCGTTTTCGATCACTCCGTATGGATTTGAAGCTCTCATTGTCCTCTACAACTTTGTAGTTGACGACTTTTGCTAATTGTTGATGGATTGAGAGGAAAATGAGAAAGAAGTTTCGAAATTTTCTGGCCATTGAATTTGAAAGTGGCGGCTATGAAACCCTAGGGCTGATGTTTTCAAATGAAATGATAAAGGGTTCCTTTTATAGAAATTTACCGAAAAACACTATTCACTCCAAAATCCGAACTTCAAATCTCGCGTGGTGACCGGCGTTTCTAGGGTTTATCCTGCGTTCCGAACACAATGGAATAGGTTTCGGAAGCTAATTCGATCATCTATGCGAGTTACGGCAATAAACGATCGATTTAAAATTAAATCGGTTAATCAAATTTCAGTGCGTTTGGGCTCGCCCCAGACAAACGGTAAATCCGATTGACACGAAATTTGAAACCCTACAATAATATGACATTATGGATCCAATGAAACTGGTTTCGTCGAAATCTGAGACTTTTTGAAAAATGACTATTTTCTCTCGCCGAATTAATATTAAAAACAATTCGATGCGTTTCGAGCTGCCACGGTCAAACGATAACTCCGATTGCTACGAAAATTGAAATCTGACAATAACAAACTATTACGGATCCAATGGAACTAGTTTCGTTCAATTCTGAGACTGTTCGAAAGATGGCTATTTTTCAGTCGATAATTAAATATTAAAAATATTCAATTTTCACAAATTAACTTTAAATTCAATTTTAAATGTTCTATAACATTACTATAACTCCAATATGATAATATAAAATTTTACAAATCATTTTCAATCATATTCAACTCGATTTTCAATTATTTCTGAAATTTAACTTATTAAATTATCGATTTAATTGCCTAATTAAATCCAATATTCGAAAAATAAATTATTCGACTGTTTAATTTCAATATAAAATTCCCAATTTTAAATTATTAACTTTTAAATCAAATTTTAATTGTTCACAAATCCCATTTTTAATTTCACAGTAATTAACAATCTTTTACAATGCAGTTTCCATTATAAATCCAATATAAAAGATTATATTAGATTCAGCGTTCAATTATATTGTAATTCAAATTCAAGTTATTTAATTTCAAATGAATTCTTTTATTTCGATTTACACTTTCATTATTGAATCAAACATTTACTTATACATTATTATCAATAGTTTATAATTCATTTACTTTCATTTTCTTCAGCTATCATCTTATTTAAATTCACAGTAATATTAAATTACATTCATTTACGTTGATTTCCATATTATAACTTCAATATTAAATGTAACATTTTATTTATTTCGTTGTTTACAATCAAATTAAATTCAATTCAATTACTTGTTACATTCAAATTTAAATCTTTACTTACATTCAATTACAAGTTAACATCTTTATCGAATTACAATTTCAGTTATTATCTGCTTTCAATCAACTGTAATATTAAGTTACATTTATTTATATTAGTTTCAATAACATAAACTTCCATTATTAAATCTACCATTTTATTTATTCTTTGTTTACAATCATAACCAATTTGGTTTACAATCAAATTCAATTCATTTTTTACATTCACTACAAGTTAATATCCATATTTAATTTACAAATAAGTTATTTCAGAATTCAGTTTTGTATTTTAACTTGTAATTCACATTTAACAACACAAAATTTTATTTCCTTCGGATTTTTATCCAAAATTTTCATTTTAATTTGTATTTTTAAAGTGTTAAAAATACGGGTCGTTACATCCTACTATCCCGACCTATAGGGGAACAAGTGACCCTAATCACTTCCTATATAAGTATGACTGGCATATGACCGGTGCAAGAGCATCAGATGAGATTAAATGCCGATTTTTTCCAGTGTACTTGGAAGGAGTGGCTCTACTTTGGTTCACAAAGCTACCAGTTCGGTCCATAGATCAATTCTCCGACTTAACTCGAAAATTCAAGGATCAGTTCAGGTTGTATGCTTCAAAGGCTAAGGATATGATGTCACTGTCCAGTTTTGAACAAGCTCCCGGAGAATCTGTCAAATCTTTCTTGAATCGTTTCAATATAGCCTTGGCCGAAGTGGATAATGCAGAACCCCATATGATCCTGACTTACTTGATGTGAGCCATCGACAAATCAAGTGAATTCGGAAGATGGTTAAAAATGAAGGAACCGAATTCACTTGAGAAGTTTTATAAAAAGGCCGACGAATTCATGCGCCTAGAAAGCCTTTCTGCGCCAGTGAAAGTAGTTGTTGCCGAATTCAAGAACAACGATGTTGCTTCTAATAAAAGAGAATCTGGAAACCAGAAAAGGGAAAATGACGGAGGAAAGAAGCAGAAGAATGAGAAGAAACCTCACCGCTTTAATCCTTCAGATTTTACTACCTTAACTGCTACACCGGAAAATATCTTCTTCGCAACGAAGGATGTGGTTGAGTATCCCAAACCACCTGAGATGGGGAGAGGCGCAGTGCATAATGGGAAATTCTATCGATTTCACAATCAACCTGGCCATGACACTAACCAATGTCGCCAGTTAAAGAATGTGATTGAAGAGTTGCTGAAACAGAATAAACTGCAGTAATATATGAAGAAAAACAGAGTCGACCCAACCTCATCCACTCAGGGGCAACAACTTCCTTCCCATCAATTCCGCTCAGGCGACAAAACTGCAATGCAGGAATCTGAGAGGCTTGTCATTAATGTTGTCACAGGGGGTCCTCACCCAGCGTCTGACCACACTCCATTCTGATTGGCATATGGATCAGAAACAATGATTCCAGCGGAAATGGAAATTCAATCCCGAGATTCTGGAACAACAATCACTTGCGTCCATATTTTACTTAACAGCTTTGCTTAAATTTGTAAAATGATGATGGATGTATAACTCTTGTATTGTAAACCACTGAGAAATCAGTGCGAATCAATAATAAAGAACTATAAATCTTGTGTTCTCTAATACTATAAGATGCCTGTCTCATTTCGATATGCAAATATATTAAAAATATTGCTAAAAAGTCGATTTAATATTACATGCTATCAAAACAAAGCTTACCTATTCAACACATCATGAGGCCAAGCGATTCCTACAAATCACTCGATAAATAAATGACAAAAGTTCCAAAATTCAACTCCTACAAAAGAAGTGCTATTCACAAACAATTGATGGTTCCACCAAAGTGGGCACCTTCCTGACGAGAAGGTTCCAGACCCTTGCTAACTAATCGCGATTGTTTGTGCAAACGAACATCTGGTAAAGTAGCTTGCGTCTGCCCCATGGATTCACTCAACGATAAAGTACACTTCTCTGGCAAAAAGCAAACAACTTGCAAAAGAATGGGACATGTGCTTGAAGTGATAACGAGGAATCGCTAAGAAGCAGATGGTGGAAGGACATAAGCAACAAAGCCCTCTTCGGAGGCCAAATGCTCCTCTTCGGAGGCCAAATGCTACTCTTCGGAGTCCAAATGCTCCTCTTCGGAGTCCAAATCCTACTCTTCGGGGTCCAAATGCTACTCTTCGGGGTCCAAATGCTACTCTTCGGGGTCCAAATGCTACTCTTCGGAGTCCAAATGCTCCTCTTCGGAGTCCAAATTCTCCTCTTCGGAGTCCAAATGCTACTCTTCGGAGTCCAAATGCTCCTCTTCGGAGGCCAAATGCTCCTTTTCGGAGTCCAAATGCTCCTCTTCGAAGTCCAAATGCTCCTCTTCGGAGGCCAAATGCTCCTCTTCGGAGTCCAAATGCTCCTCTTCGGAGGCCAAATGCTCCTCTTCGGAGGCCAAATGCTACTCTTCAGAGTCCAAATGCTCCTCTTCGGAGGCCAACAAAGCCCTCTAGTGAGGCACAAGCCCTCTTCGGAGGCACACAAAATCAAGCCCTCCAACGAGGCACGCTGTAAAATGAAACGTTGTTCTCAACCAATAAGGTTGATGGTACCACCGAAGGGGCACCTTCCCAAAGGAAGACACCGGGCCCTTGCTAATTAATTGCGATCGTTTGTGCACGAACATCCAATTAAGAGGTTTGCGTCCGCCCCGTGGTCCATTTGACTGTGAGAAATAACTTTCAGGCGAATAAATAAGCCCTCTTTGGAGGCACTCTTCTACTCTCATGGGAACGATCTTCCCTAAAAAAGTTGAAGTGCAAAACAAAGCCCTCCAACGAGGCATGCCCAAATCGAAATGCTTCTCTCACCCAAGAATGTTGGTGGGACCACCCAAGGGGGCACCTTCCCAAGATAGAAGGTTCCAGGCCCTTGTTACTTGATTGTGATCGTTTGTGCAAACGAACATCCGGTCGGGTAGCTTGCGTCTGCTCTGTGGGACCATTCAACTATGAGAAAGTAACTTTCTGGCAAAACCGCACAAAGCCCTCTCCCGAGGCACAAATCAAAAAAGAAAGCCCTTCCCAAAGGCATATCAAACAAGCCCTCTCCCGAGGCATAAGCTAAGAAGCCCTCTTCGGAGCCACAAAGCCTTCTTCGAAAGCACTAAACAAGTGAAGCCCTTTAAACAAGGCACATCCAAAAACTTCGTCGATGGAACCACTAAAGGGGTACCTTCTCAAAAAGAAGGTTCCAGGCCGCAGCTGAATACTTATGATTATTTGTACAAACAAATATCCGATAAAACAGCTGACGTCTGTCCTGTGGGCCCATTCAACGATGAAATATAATTTTCTGGCAAATAAAATAAAAGTTTTCTTCAAAAGTCTGCTTCACTACAAAAAGTAATCCACTTCTCAAAAAATAAAATTGGCCATCTCCAAAAGTTGAAGTGTGTTAACTCTTTCTAAAAGAAGAGAAAAAGAAGAAAGCTTCTCCGATACAAAGCATACTCTACTAAAAGCAGAAGAATATTTCCTCTAAACGGAAGAATTATTCTCTAAAATAAGAGTACAAGTCTTTTCAGAATATTGCAATGAGCCATGGTATGGGGGCATATAGCTATATTAATAAAAACAACGCTCAAACATCATACCACGAGCTCACTGCTGTATCATACAAACTAAATAAAGAAACTTGTATGAAAATAAGGAATAAATGCATTCTCAAATACAGACAGAAGTTTGTACAAGCAAAAAGAATCATTTTATTCCATACTATATAAATTTTTTTTTGCACATGTGCAGGTTTCAAGCGGGGGCCGGTACCCGCACAATCTCCGGTCAATACATGCAAAAAGAAAAAAAGCAAAACAAGAAGGGTAAAGTCAAGCTCATTACTCCTTCTTCCCGCCACCTTTAGAGCTCTTGTCCGACTTGATGATTAATTTCAGAATCCGGCGTGGACGGGTAGGGGAAGAAGGAGAAGGAGGTGTAGCTGGATCTGCTTCCACTTTTTCTTCACCAGCAGGAGCGCTTTTCTTCTTCTTCTTTAAAGCTGCGCGTTTCCCTTTCTTCTTTGAAGAAGACTCACTTCCCGGAGTAATCAATGCAGAAAGCTTTGTGTCATCATCATAAGGTTGCTCCGGGGTCTTCTCACCTTCTTCAAGTTCTTCCGCCTTCTGTTCTTGCGAAGCAGCCGGATCGTCCAAGTCTTGAAGAGCTTCTATTTTTTCTTCTTGTGACCTCGGTTGGGAAGCAGAAGGAGGAGTAACCTGAGAAGATGGAGGAACAACAGTTGGAGGAGGAGAAGTGTGTATAGCACTTGGTATTTCCGCTACAGAAGAAGAAAAGTCAAAATCGGTATTCCTTGTAAAGAGAGGAGATGGTGGCTCATCGAGACTTAATTAATAAGCGAGAAATTCATCAAGCTCAGTTGAAGCAAGCAAGTAATCCGCTTGACCTGGTTCAACGTTGAATTTACCTGGAGGAGTCGGCTTTATAATGTCAACCTCATAGGCTTGTGCTTCGGCGCTTTCTTCGCCTTCGTCTCCGCCCTGTGCAGTTGTAATCTCGGTTTTGGCTTTAGCAGGAGGCGGAGAATGGGGATTGGAGCCTATGATATCAACGTCGGCTGAAATCGAAGTATGGACATGGGCAGTTAAAGGTGCTTCCTTCTCTGAATGCTCCTCTTTCGACGATCCGGCTCGCACTTTAGCAAGTTGCTCCTTTCCTCTGGCAAGAGAGGCACGAGTTTCATCATCAAAATAATGCGCCTCAAGGTCTGCTTCAGCATAGCCAGCACCTCCGAGCATATCAATTGCGGACTCCCACACTTCGGCCAAAGTGATTTCATACTTCGGGCCCAAGAAAGCAAGACTTCCGCGCCCCAAGACACTGTGGACATAGAACTCAAATAAAGTAGGGCTGACGTTGGCCTTTGTTGCTTCATGCGACTGTTCAGCTGCTTCTTTTCCAAAAATAGCCTCATCACGCTCTTTTTCAGTTTTTGACAGCTGAGCTCGCAACCGCATGATTTCCAAATCATGGGAACTTGCCTTCTCCCGTAGCTGGGAAATGTCGGTGCGATAGATTTTTGTCATCTTCTGTTCAGCTTCAAGTTGAGCCTCGGCATACCGTTGAGCGGCATGAGCATCACGAACTTGTTTTTGAAGAACTTCTTCCTTTTGAGTGTAGGAAGTAGAAGAAGTAACAAGCTCATGTTTAAGTTTCTCGACTTCCGCTTCAAGCTCTTCATTGTAAGCAGTGATATTTTTCATCTCAATGTCGTGCTGGTCGAGAATTTTTTGCCACTCAGATTTATCATTCTCCATGGTCAGCATGGCTTCAAGGTTTGCGCGATTGACTCTCTGAAGCTCGTCGACAAGTTTTTGCCATCCGGACATTCTTTCGATATCAAGTCGGACGGCATCAAGATTCCTTAACATGTCTTGTTTGTCGATGGGAATCAAGTCAAGATCAAAGCGCACTCCCTTCAAGCACCACTGCGGGAACCGACTTTGAAGAGTAGCCGGACCTTGTTCAACTCGGTATTGAGGCCTGCTAGTTATTGTCTGAATATTAACTTTTTCAAGGGCGGGAGAACCAGAAAGGATGTCTATAGAAATAGAAGCAGCAGGCTTTTCATAAATTGCAGACGCGTCGCTAAGCTTGGCCCGCTTACTTGGATCTTCAACGATGTGACTCTTCCCTTTATCATCATGAGATTTTCTTTTATGGGAATCATCACCTCTGTGAGAAGAGTCATATCGTTCATCCCTTCTCTCGTATCGCTCCTCATGGGCTCTTCTTTCTTGAGCCTTCCTAGCAGCTCTTTCTTCGTCGGTTTCCCTAGGGGCAGGGAGATAGCGCCTGTGATCATAAGTGCCACGCCTTCCATGATGCTGGAAATCATCATAGTACGAGCCACTTCGCCCCATCGGAGAATCTGAAAATGAAAAAGATACGAAACTTCAAAATCTTCGAAGTAAAGAAGCTAAGTGCATATAATCGCCAAAAAATCCTAAGTGTGTGTGATGTGCAAACTACGCGCGTCAAGCTACAAACCACTCTTTGGTTTAGGAGCGGTGACGACTTTTACAACCGGTGTCAACTCTTGAGCTGACGGAGCTTGTTGCAGGGTGGATGTCGCCTCAACTACTGGAGAAATAATTTTAGTAATAACACGGTCATCCTTAAAAAGCTCCTGTGAAGTTATCATCAGGTCACTCGGTTCACCATAAATATCGTCACCGTCATGCCCAGCGGAGCTTTCTTCTCCAACTCCTTCATCAATCACCGGGGAAAGCGTAAATTTACTAGACGATCCCGCAATATCGACGGTAGTAGAACACTTCACCAATGCAGCCTCTACAGCGGGTTCTTTCGATGCATTTTCTTCTGTAGAAACTGGGGCATCTGATGTCTCTGCTTGAGAACTAGGGGCATCATAAAGCTGAGTAGTCCGAGAAGGGTGTAAAAGTCCGAATTGGTGAAGAAACTCGTCTTCCAACAAAAACTTGATGCTTCTCTCTTCAGCCTCCACGGCGCTTAATGTTTCGAAGGTTGGCTTGTGGCTGGGATCTCTAAGCGGAGGAGGAAGTGCTACAGAAGTGAAGAATGGAGTTCAGTACTTGACAATTCGAATTTCAAGAAATTCAGAAAATTGAGATAAGCAGAAGTTGGCAATCTTACTTCCTATTCTCCAGATGGCATAGAACCCCGGGGGACAACGAACATAGAAGAATTGACTTAAAAACCCGTGTGCACTCTCGGGCAAGTCTAAAATCAGTTTGCGGTTTCTCGTGCCTCTCACGAGAATAATTGAAGGATGATCTTTGTTCTTTGCGAAAGTGCACAAATAGCAGACTTCTTCGAAGCTCGGAAGACAGTCAAGTGTCCCCCTGAATAGCACACACAACCCCATCAAGATGGCGTAGCCATTGGGGTGTAGTTGGAAAGGAGAGATGGTTAATTGGAGAAGGAGCGTTCGAAGAAAGTCTTTGAAAGGAGGAATAGCTCCATTCAAGCACATCTGTCGGTTAACTGCAATGAAGCCGTGAGGTGGCCTATCAGTAGTATCATTTATCCCGGGAAGCCGAGCGTCTGCTTCAGCAATGCCAAACTGAATGCACAACTGACTGAAAAGTCTGTGGTTCAAAGTGGTCGAAGCTCTTTCCGGAGGATCATTCAACGGGTTAGCAATTGGAAAGACCTCTCCAGCTTGTCCTATTTCTTCTTGTTGAGAAGACATTCTACACAAGGAACTGGATATTCAAATATGAAGGTGCACGTTTCCTAAAGGCGTGTGAAGTGTTGCGCAAAGCTACTGAAATAACAAGTAAATAAAATAAAACTTGAAATAGTACTAATTGATGCACATCAATTCAGGAAGTTTCGAGGCTTGTTATCAAACCAAAGTTAAGTGTGGTATTAATGCAGATGATATTTAGTAATAGGCAGTTATAACTGTATGAATTTTGCGTTGATACTTCATTTAATCAGTTGATTCACATCACTTCATCTTTAGCCAGTTTCATACTATTTTACTTAAGTAAAATAACAAGTTCTTTAATCTAATCCATCACTCGATGTGGGCGGTCGATGATGAGTATATTCGTCCCATTTTTCTGCAAATGTTGTAACCGGTTATTAGCGTTAAAGTTAATATAATCTGTAAAGAAATGCAACGAGTTCAGGCAAGTTATCTCGATAGTTCAGGTTGAAGATTCAAGTTAAATGATGTCATATTTTTGCAAGTAAACAAGTTCAAGTGACTTAGCATAGGTCGGAGTTCCATTAAGTCGTTCTGTTCAAAGTTATGATGCATATTAAGGAATAAGGCTTCAGAACAAGATAATGCAAATTTGTCTAAGTACTAGCTCGGCCGTGACCTAAAACCTATGCCGCAAGAAGTTAGGTCGTTAATTTGTTAAGTCGCTCTGCTTTAAGTTTTATGTTATTCCAGCAAGTTAAGTCGCAAGCATGGTAGGTCGCAAGCATGGTAGGTCGCAATCAAGTTAGGTCGCAAGTAAGTTAGGTCGTGTGATTCCCGTTCACTCCCCTCCGCTCAGCAAATCGCCTAACTCGCAAACCCGATAACCCATTATCACCTACACAATGAAATCCATCACTCTCTCAATGAAATCCATCACTCTCTCAGTGAAATCTGTTATCTCTCCATACCACTAAATCACCCAAAACCAATTCAAATCATCTTAGATCTGTAATTTGTCCAACACCCTAGCTGTACTCTCGTGAATCACAACAACAACATAGCTAATGGCGATCGAAAATCGATCGCAACATGACTCGAAAGTGAAGCGCAACGTACGGAGTTGGACTGGGATCAAAGGATGGGCATTCGCAATTCGGCGGTGATCATGGTTGGATAAAGATCGAATTCACTTACGCAATATGATGGCAAAGATGAATTGACGATTGGATAGATTGAATTCGCCCTTGGAAGCTCGAAGGTTCGTTAATGGCAGAGAAGATTATCAAAGCAGTTGAGTAAAGAGGAAGAAACGACCTAGCAGTTTATATGGGGCAAAGAGAAGAAGGCGAATGGGCACGCGAGTTAGCACATGTTTTAGGTCGCTCATGACCTAGCAGAATTAGATCGAAGCACACGACCTATGACATAGGCCTGTACTTCGAGGGGCAAGTGTTAACATTTTGGTGCTTTCTCTTTTAAAAGCGACCTAGCGACCTAACTTCACAAGCGACCTAGTGACCTAATGGACTCAGCGACCTAATGACTTAACGAGCTAAAGGTTATGGAGTTCGTAACGGGTTAGCGACATAACGACCTAAAGCTCCAGCGACTTAACGACCTGAGGATGAAGCGGTCCTAACGATCTAAAAGAACCAACGACCTAACGACCTAAAAGTATAAGCGACCTAACGAGCTAAACAGATGCAGCGACCTAGCGACCTAAAGTTATTGCGACCTAGCGACCTAAGGGGTTGAACACTGCTAGCGACCTAAGGATGGAACGATTCAACGACCTAGAGACCCAGCGACTTAACAACAAAACGACCTAAAGTACCTAGCAAGCTACCAGCTTCATTTTGTTATGTCGCATAGTTATAGGTCGAACCAACTTAGATCGCTCCACCAGATATCTCAACATGGTTAAGTCGCCAACTACTCCCCTAGGTCGCTCACGACCTACGACCTACCCTTAGGTCGCTCACGACCTACGACCTAATTCCAGATTCTCCCTATAAATACCCCACCTACTCCAACTGAAAGGGGACTTTTGGCTCACTTCTGGAACGCCTATACTCTACTGTTTTCTCGACTCATCCGACACTTCAAACACCAAAGACGCTTCAACGAAGTTGAAGAGGAGATCTAATACATCCGACATGGATTCTAAGAGCTCTCATACATCAAAGTTCTAGCTACTCGTCTCAAGTGTGTTGTAATCAAAGTGCATTGTAAAGAATTGTAACCGAATCATCAATAAAAGTGATTAAAGTGGACGTAGGCTAGATCTTAAGCCGAACCACTATAAAACTGTTGTCTTTTTTCTGTTTTTCTGTGATTTCTCTGCTTATATTCTGTTCCCGTACCAACGGGTGGTGTTTTCGCTTTATACCTACTTACACCGGGGTGTTAGCGTTCAATTTTTAGCGTTAACAAATAAGAACTTCAATACAAACTGGAATCCATGGTTGATCGGATAAGCTTTAGATTCAGAGGAGACTAATTTCGTCCTACAGTCTTTGCTCTTGTGCCCAAAAAAACCACAAGAAAAACATCTGATCGGATCTCGGCAATGTTTTGCGAAATGGTTTAGATCACCACATCTGTAACAAAAGTGTTTACCCTTCCTAGAATCGATCCATTTCAAATCTGAATTCTTGACGATAGTCGATCTTTGAGATGAGAACTGATTTTTTACAACTTGAGCGTACGAAACTGGTGGACGAAGAGGTTTGAAAACAGAAGAGCTTTGATAAAGATTAGAAGGATTCCCAAAGGACGATGAGAATTGAAAACGAGATTCTTGAGAGGTCGCCATTTTTAGTTGGTAATATCACATATAATATTAATCATATTATTTTGGGTTAGTTACTAATAAGAAGAAACCAAAAAAGAATGTGATTTGTCACTTTTAAATACAAAGGTTTCTATACTAGTAGTAAATATTCAAACTCTTTCGCAAAAAACGATATCGACACTATTTTAAATATAAAGCTCTCTTTTAACACCGTTTTCCAATCTATTAGTATATACAAACCTTTACCTCATTCGTATGAGAAATCTAATTAAACGGTTTAGCAAAACAAGTGGTATGAAACGCTTGCGTTTACTTCATCGGTTAATTTTTGGACTTGTTCGATTGAAAATCTTGTGACAATCTTTGAGTGGAAATCTACGATTTGTTCGTAAATATTTAAGTTAAGCTAGTGGTTATGGGACATGAAGCTAAACTCATTTATTTACTAGCTTAGTGTAATTTATACTTATCAATCAATGATGATCCTTTGGTGATTTAGACTAGCGATGTGCGATGTCTTTTTTTTCGCATGGGGGACTGTACCCCATTTGGAGGAGTTTCGGCTCATAGTCTGCAAAGGGGGACTATACCCTGTTTGGAGGAGTTTTGTCTCATAGTCCGCAAAGGGGTCTATACCCTGTTTGGAGGAGTTTCGGCTCATAGTCCGCAATGAGGGACTATACCCTGTTTGGAGGAGCTTTGGCTCATAGTCCGCAAAGGGGTACTATACCCTGTTTGGAGGAGCTCTGGCTCATTTGATGGGATAGAGACCCATTTGTGATACACGTGTTGGGGAGTTTTCATGCTCTCGTTTGTGATAGGCCTTCCCCTTTTTGTGATTTTTGGATTTCTGGTTGATGATTTCTAGAATTTGTGTTTCACCGATTTTTTTGGGATTGGCATTGATATGTTTTGTCAATATTTATGTTTTGGTGAATAATTTAAAGAATATGACATTCTTTTTGGTGTTTGAGAATATTTGAGATATTGTATGATTTTCGTTGTTACCTTATGTATACTTGTCACAGTATGGCATTTTTGTTATCATACGTTTTTGTGATATCTCTTATCTTATGTCATTTTATATGATATTTATAGCTAGACTGATCCGTTTATTATTTTCTTCTTAAATAATACTCTGGTCAGATCGAGGTATTTCAGGTGCTTCTGCTTGACTTCTTATCGGGGTCCGTCACCCGACTTTCGGCTAACTACTTTAGCTTAGTAGTTTTTGTTATTATACATTCGAGATAGAGACTCCTTGATGTATAATTATTCTATTGTCTAGCACTTTACCTATTCCTTTGTGATGTAGTGGATCTTGTATGACCACTACTTTGATGTACACTTCTATGTGTTATATTCATATATATTTCCGCCTTTGTGATATGAATATCTGTGACTGATTTGTGTTATGGTTATTTCTATATTTGTTTCCGAAGGCCACATAACCACTGTGTGGTAGCTTTGACTTTGTATTTGATATGTCGGATTTCCTCTTGAAATGAAATGCAAGTCATATTATCTGACATATCGACACTCGCACAAAGCAGTTACACAGATTGTAACATCCCGGATTTTCGCGTTCGAAAATCGACATCCATACTTTACAACGTACTCGAATGCCGTAGATTCGACCGTTCAAATCCGAGTCGCCGGAGCTTATAACACACTTAAGTAAATAACAACACAGCGGAAAAAGAATATATCAATGATATCATATACAACCCCAATGAATACAATATCTAGAATGATATACAACAATGATATTCATATGATACAACAATATCAGAGATATGATACAATGACAATAGCAGCGGAAAGAAAAGATAACATCAGCAGCGGATAGAAAATCTCCAATAGAATGCTCCAAGATAAGCAACGTCAGTCCATGAACTCCAAGAACTGAACCAGCTCCAGATAATCTACTAAACCTGAATATCTGATAAACCTAACTCTAGACTGCCCGTGTGGAAAATGGTGGGCACCCAGAGTTTAGGAAGGAAACAATAAACTCCGGATCAGTCATGGGACTGGTGTGAGCAACAAAAACAGTTTATCTTTAAACAAACACAAAAGGCTTTTAACATTGAAAACCGTAATGCTTTTCGAAAAATGAAACTACCATAAGGCCTCCCGCCACACACACAATGCAATCGCAGAATTGGAGGAGATTTCTCCTTATGATAGTCAAAAATGCTTACTACGCAAAATCATTCGATATTATTATCATTAGTGTATAGTGTCGAAAACCATTTCGAAAATATAATATTAATCTTAGCCAGCATACAACATTTCATCGTATGCCTACTATAGCTACTACGTTCAATAGCAGGTTACCGCCATATTCCATAGCAGGTAATACAACTAAAACCGTACAGGGTTCGTATTGTTTCTTTGGATTTCGAACAAATGATCAGGCTAAGGAACTTCCTTACCGAAATAGAAACGCCTCTGGAAAGACGCACCGGATCCTAACCGGATCTCTGCAAACAAAAGGCCGACGCTACCTCACGCTGTACAGCTGTAACTAGGTAACTAACACACGAGTCATGCCATCCCCCGATCGTTACCGACCTTTATCCCGGGATCCCGAAAACCAACAAAGCAACATCATACAGTAATAAATTACCGTGTCCACACGAGTTAAGTATTTGGGCTCCATACCATGATACCACCCTTTATCCAGAAGGAAATGACATACCCTAGGGGCGCTACCCCTACAAACCTTTGTCGCAACATTCCTGTTTTGACCATTACCGGGTTGTGAGGCTCGACGAAGTCTCGTCCACAAAGCAACGCTTTTTCACAAAGCCACGCTTTTTCACAAAGCCACGCTTTTTCACAAAGCCACGCTTTGATCAACAAATGATCATCAGCACTTCGTATGCCACATTACCAAATTGGGAATGTATCACTAGTAACCATCAACTACATAACCTCTGAGCTCATACGTCTCAGAGAAGGGTGTTAAGCTAAGAGAATAAATTCTCCGCCACCAACAGAAATGTATTTGATAGAAACCAGCTTTACATCTCAAAGTGTAACATCAGACACACATCCATACAAGTCTGTTCCGGGTTCGAACAGAACCGAAGGCACTTCTCACGAAGCCCTTGCAAATCCGGATAATTTCCAATCACGTCCGGACTTCCCGTCACTAAGGGTGATAAAACCTCTATATCGGGGATCAGCCGATGCAGAGTAACTCGACGGTAATCCTTCCGTTTTCAAAAATATCCGGTCTTCACCACCGGTCTTCAAATGCTATCCATATACGTCGTATCATTATTCGGAATGGGTTATACGACACAAAGGTCCTCTCCCGGCTAAACCGAATAACGAGTGTAATTAAAAAAATCATATGGATACTGGGATCTCAGTTAAATCACAGCTTAAAAACCAAAACTTTTCATTTGAATGGTTAAACAATTTACCATTTCCAATCTTTTAAACAAAAAGATTCATTTCAAAAACCTTCAATGGTTTAACGATTTCCACACTTTTAATCTTTTAAACAAAAAGATTCAATTCACAAAGTTTACCCCGTTCACAAAGATTCATTCATACAATTCAAATCGATTTCCAATTCAATTGAATTAACTCGTTAAATCTTTAAATCAAGATTTAACTTATAGCTTTCAAAACTCGTTTTCAAAGATTCATTCATAGTCTTTCAAAACAATTCCATTTCAAGTTAGATTAACTCATCCGGTCTTTGAAATCAAAGACTCATTTCATAGTTTTCAAAATATTTCAATTCCATTTCAAACTTGAAATTCTTTCAACACAAATTGGGAGTTCATTACTTTTGTGAAAGCTTTTACTATTTGAAAACAAATAGTTTTGTTTCAGAAAAATCCAGTTATATTTACACGAGTTAAAACCCTTGAATTAAATTCAAATTCCCAAATCAATACCTTTAAAATGGTTTAACCCATATAACTTATACAGCATCTTTGATCCCTAGTTTCAAATCACAGAATTCAATTTCAAACTTGAATTCAAATTTAAATCAAATTATTTAAATTTTCAAAACTCGATTAAGTTATTCGAAATAACTTTTAACTTTGAAATTCCATTTCAAAAGCTTTTCACTTTAAACCCAAGTTTCTAATTTCAAAATCAATTGAAATTAAAACTTCAATTTCAAAAAAAACATCAAATTTAATTTATCTGTGACTTAACCGATTTCCACGTGAAATCCATATTTGTGTGTGTAAGAGTGTAGTACGGGGTTTTACACACAATAGTGCAACATCAATCATCACAGATATATCGATAAGCGGTAAAAATTGATAACGCTTATCTTCATTCACAGATTCGTAGATAAAATAAATTTATCGGTCACAAAGATTAACTATTACAATTCGATGTGGGTTTCAGATAACCAACTGGAATCCGACTCCCTGTCGCATCGAAATTCAAGTGCCGTTATACGGGTCAAGGGTTTCATATTCACATAACAATATATCACAGAAACAGAAATCACAGATCACGATATAAATCAGGACGTATCACAGAGCATCACAATCAGGGATATCAAACAATTCGACAATCAATAGAACTCAAACATCTATGAGTAGGATCAATTTTATTCTCTGATTGATCTAAATCGGATTTAATTTCTATGAATAAATTTTTAATCCTGGTTAATTAATCATCAATTACACCCCATTTGAATTAATTATCCTTTAATTAAATAAATTAACCTTTAATCATAAATTAATTATCATTCTCAAATCTTTATTTAATTAACCTTTACTTATTTAATTAATCTTTACTTATTTAATTACTTAAAGCCATTACATCACATCCTTTAAACTTATTTAACATCTAAATTTATAAAACTCTATTTTATTTCAAATCTGGAATTTGTTTACATTCTTCCTTTACAAATTCAAATTCCATTTTAAATTTAAGTACTTTTAAAAATCCACTTAATTACTCGAATACTTTTGGTTACTAAAACAATATAAAATTTAAAACCTGGTTTATTCACAAACTAAGTTTTCAACTAAACTTTCCAGACCCGAGTCAAACACACTAAAAACTCGAGCCAGCCTCGAGTCATCTGCCGAACTCACCTGCTTCGAGTCGCATACCAAACTACGCGAGCACAACTCCGAGTCGAGCTCGTCTTCTCAAAACAAAATTCCAGATGCACGCAAAACGTGCACGTTCACGTGTACATCGTCGCCGTTCATCTCCAGCCTACCCCACCTCGTCGAACAAGTCGACATTCATCTTCCCCTCCATTTCCGATCACCTGAACTACCCAGACCTCTCGAAATCAAATTCGAGATGATCGACCCAAAACCTGGAACACGTAAAAACTGGGAACACCATCACCTGCAAACGCCTCGTTCACGCGCCACCGGCCACCGCTACCACTAAAACTCCAGTGAAGACTTCGACTACCTACCCTCTTCCACCACCTGGAGTTGCGTGCAACTCGGTCGACCCACGGTGACGAAATCGTCGAACATACAGACCACCGAATATTCGAACCCAAAACCCTACTTTGATCTCGAACCCAAAATCTATGCATTCGAAAATTATTCTAGCATTTTTCCTAGGATGCTATATCTTAAATCTTGCCTCCTACCAAATTCCAAAATTTAAATTTGTTTCAATCGATGGAAATTTGAAAAATGCATTTTTACTTCATATTCGAACTGCACCTAGAAGACCCCTTTAAAAATCATCATTTCTATATTAAAAATCCTAATTTAGTGTGCTAAATCCAGATATGAGATCGAATTCACGAATTAAAACATTTGAATTTTTTTAACATATTGATTCCTTCAACTGTAACTTAAACAGACAGTTTCTATATTATACTGTTGTGCTTCAAAATGAACTTCCAGGCTAATAAATCAAGTTAAACAACTTTATTAACTTAGTTTCTTAGGTTTAAATTATTTATATGAAGAAGAATTTAAAAATATGCTCTGCTTTACTTTGTTCAGACCTTGAGATGTTGAAGAACATCACACAGCAGAGTTTTCAGATAAACAACCAATTATCACAGAATTACTTGTTTTCAATATAAAGCAACCATAAGATTTCATGAACTAATTATCAAACTCAACTTTAAAACTTGTGTGTTTACTCACAGGTAAATAAGAAGGGTTGCTCACTGATTTAAAAGCAGAAAATACTGGGTCAAGTTGCTCACCTTGAAAATGGCAGAGAAGAACAGAGCCTTATGTTTTGAAACAGCCTTATGGAAAATGCAAACTGAAGTCTTTTGATCTTTAATTCTCTTGATCTCTGATTTGTATTGATATGCTGGTGGTGGTTGAATGCTTGTTTTAGGTTTTTAAATGAAAAGTTACTCACAGGATAAAGAGGAACAGAGCACTTTTGTTTTCAAACAGCTCTTAAACTTGCTTGCTGAGATCTCTTCTTTGATCTCTGGTTGCCTTGATTCATTTGTGTTGTTGAATGATCTTGTTTAAGTTTTGAAATGTTGCTACTTTAGATTTTCTCAGTTTCGAATAAATGAGACTGAGATGAAAAGAAAAAAATGTTGATATAAAGAAGAGGGTTTACAAGTTATATATTTGTACAACAAGTACAAGATTTTTTCCTTTGCTTCTATTTTTAAATCTTTAGCCAGAGATTTTCGTATGGAGGCTGATGATGTTTTATATACTTAGAGAGGTAAACATTTAATGCACATGTCCTTTATGTTCCCATACTTGTGATATTTACCTTTTCTTTTCGGCTGAAGATATTGTGGTATCTTCTTTTGCAAGCTTTTCTCCATATACACTTTTGCTTTTGCTATTTTGTTGTTTACAGCCCTATGTTAGATTATAGTTATGTGATTTTATTTTATTGTAACAAACAATTTCTTGCTTGTTATATGTTGTTTTAGTTATTTGTATTAGTTTAACTTAGGTTGCATACTTGTCTTTATACTTAATTGAATACATTTTATTTTGTTTTATTTCTATGCTTTTGTTCTATTATTTTAAACGAGATTCTATAATTATTCTACTTTATATTTATTGTCTTATATTTATTAGCTTAAGTATTTTGTATTTGCTTTTATTATTAATTTTCATTTATTTTTCATTTTTTATTCAAAAATTTATTTAATTATCAATTTAAAATCATAAGAAATCCGAGGTCGTTACACAGATGGTCGCTCCTCAATTGCCTTATTCTTCGTACTAGTCGACGGCATTACTCCGTAGTGTCCTTGGCTAGTGTGAGTATAAAGGTGGGGCGTCATAGCTTGGTATCAGAGCCAAACTTCGGAACAATGTAGAATAATCTAGCAAGGATCATTGTCCTAAGTCTTTCTTAGGAGTCGTGCCTTAGGATTTAACTCGAGTCATTGGACCCGTTCTATCCTATTTTCTTTTATGATGCCTTGTTTTATCAATCAAGTTTGTTTGATATTCATTCTGAGAATAACCTTTTTCCTCTTCTATCTTTCTTTCTTAAAGAAGAGAAATGGTTAGACCTGGCCATCCCAGCGCCGGTCAATCTAGTGCTACTTCTTTGGATAGCGTATTCATGTCTGCCCAACAACTTTTGGATCTTGTAAAGATGTCGAGATTATTTTATGTGATTATTCTTTTCGAGCCGATTTGCATGTTATGCGTTACTTAGGCGTTGAAATTGATTTTTGGGGAAGGATTGGCTTAATCATTATGAAGCCCACATCCTATGTCCCAAGAGGACCATCTATCTTCGACATTCTCAATCTGTTAAGCAGATTTTTATTGTTCTTAATGATTTTGATTCCAATTCGGTGGCATCATTTTATTCTTTAAACCCACTTGATGAGGAAGATGTTATTTCTCTCATTCAAGTAGTTTGTGAATTTTCTGGTATATTTGAGCTTGTCTTAGGATTATCACCTAAGCAATCTATTAAGCGGTGCTAAGGTCTTTTCAGCTCGACCTTGCCACCGGTTTTCATCAGCTACGAGTTGCGGAGAATAGCATTCCACTTACCGCATTCCGCACTCGTTATGATTCTTATGAGTGACCCGTGATGTCATTCAGTTTATCCAGCTTATTTCATCCATCTTATGAATCGAGTATTCTGCGAATATCTCGATGAGACCATCCTTGGATTTATTGATTACGGATTAAAACAACAATTTAAAATTTGCAAATCTTTTTAATAAGATATTTATAAGTATAATTGGATTTTGTTCTTAAAACGAGCAAAGAATATTCGTGAAATTTTTAAGAGACATGTTTATCATATAGAAGATGATTTTGTGTTGCTTTGCCCATTGAGTGCTATAAGAATTCCGGTCGATGCGCTTGATCAACGTTATCGATAGGAATCTCCTAAACTCTATGATGAGACAGTCAGACATAGTAAATTGACTTGTAATAAGTAAATTTTTCTAAAAAGATGATTACATAAAGTTAATTATAATTTTGAATGTCTTAGCTTTTCGAGAAAGAGGATCATGAAATAAATAATTTAGCATAGAAGCTGCTTTTTAAAAATTAAAAGAACTCTTTTCCGATGCTTCTATTCTTGAGATTCCCGAAGGGAACCAAGACTTGATTGTTTGTACCGATGCTAGTCGTATTGGTTTGGGTGCCGTTCTCATGCAAAGGGAATGTGTTATCGCATATGATTCTAGACAATTAAAGCCTGCCGAGATTAGATATGCCACTCATGATCTAGAGCTTGCGGCCATTGTTTTCGCTCTTAGAATTTGGCGTCATTATCTTTTGGGAGAGAAATTTGTTCTCTACACCGATCATAAATCTTTGAAGTATTTATTTTCTCAAAAGGAACTTAATTTGCGTCAACAACGTTGGCTCGAGTTCCTTGCATCTTGTGATCTTGATATTCTTTATACTCCCGGAAAAGGTAATCGAGTTGCCGATGCCTTTAGTTGTAAGCAACAAGCGGTTGTTCCCATGATGATATCCGAATGGAATGATCTCGAGACTTTATCCACTTGTGAGATTCGAGATCGTGAATCCAATTCATGTTCATCTCTTGTTTTATGTAGCCTTGAGGCTCACCCTTCTCTTTTAGCACCGCTTATCGTCCTCAATCCGATGGACAAACCGAGCGTGTGAATCAAACTCTTGAAGATCTTCTTCGTGCATGTGTTCTTGAATTTGGTGGAAGTTGGGAAGATCATATCTCTCTTGTTGAATTTTCCTATAATAATAGCTTCCGATCTAGTATTGGTATGGCACCTTTCGAGGCACTCTACGTAAGGCCGTGCCAATCGTGTTGGCTTGAAGCCGGTTTTAGCTCCAGATTTTATTCGTGTTTCACCTATGAAGGGTGTTGTGCATTTCAGTCGATCGGGAAAATTAGCACCTCGATATATTGGTCCATTTCCCATCACCGAACGTATTGGTTCCGTGGCTTATCGCCTTTTGTTACCGACTCAGTTTTCTGCTATTCATGACGTATTCCACATCTCTCAACTACATAAATGCCTTAGAGATTCCAATTCTATTCTTGAGCCCGGTCCATTTCCAATCCTATTTGTGTCATTGCTATGGATGTTAAACGCCTTCGTAATAAAGATGTCCCGCTTGTGAAAGTTCAATGGTCCTCAAATCCTAAGGATTGCTCTTGGGAGTCTAGAGAATACATCGAGCGAACACATCCAGACTTACTCTCTCGTGCTCCTTAGGATGAACTTCTCATATCAAAATTTCTTCTTTTGTGTTGGTTATGCGTTAGTATGGTTGTTACCTTTTATTTTCTTCTTAAGTATTGCGAGGATGCAATTTCTTTAAGGAGGGGAGTCTGTAACAACCCGCATATTTTATGATTGTATATTTAAATGTTTTATTTAAATATAGCATCATTAATCGGATTAAAGTCCGAAAGGTTACTTTTTTTAAACAATCAAATTGGAACTCGAGACCACTTCCATTGAGTCCAAAGTGGCGTTTACAACTTTTTTGAGTATAAACATCGATATGTTTGGAGTTGAGTGGAATTTTGCTATTTTTCTATTTTGGGCTTTGGGTTTGGGTTTCAGCCCACTTACCCAACATAATACCCTAACTCCACCCCATTCCTCTTCATTCATTCATTCCATTTCCTAACACTCAAGGTCAAAAGAAAATGGGGGAAAGAATGGGAAATAGAAATTCCTAAACCCTAGTTTTGATTAGGAAACTCTAATTCAAGTCCACAATCAAGGAGAAGCTTAGGTAAGCATCCTCTTCATCTTCTCCATCTCTATCTTTCTTCAATTTCATAAGTTCCTAAACCCTAACTTAGGAAATATTTTCTTATTAGCTTAGATTGGAGCTACTTCAGTTGAAGTTGAAGAGGAATTGGCCTTTCCTTTGTTTTAGAGCTTCGCGTTCGTTGTTTTTGAGTTTTAAAGGTGAGTTCTTCAACCCACATCTACGTCTATAACTTTCATTGTTGTTGGGTATGAATTCCTAACATCTATTCATGTTTATTTGCTTTTGCTTTGAATTGATTTGGTGAATTTTCCAATTTTTGGTTTGTGAAGTCCAATTTTATGAAAATCCTACTATGGATGTTTGGACATGATATTTGGGGTGTATCGAAGAGCCTATAAGGCTGGGTTGTTGCTAGGCATAAATCCCTAGTCTTCGTTGCTCGTCCGATCGCTCCCGAAACGTTTTGGCCATCTTGGCCTAGGCAAATTGGTGCCCAGACCAGGTGACCAGACGTCTGGGTATCAAGTCCAGATGTCTGGTTATAGACCTGGAGGAAAAAAACAATAAGCATGCAGAAAATGAAATGGCAGAAACATATGCCAGACGTCTGATTTATAGGTTCAGACGTCTAGATTGGGTCTCAGACGTCTGCCTTGAAATTTTAGATGTCTGGAAGCTTTCTAGATTATTTCTAGAGAACAAATACAGACGTCTGGATTCTAAACCAGACGTCTAGAACTGTGCATTTTGCCTATTTTGGGCTGTTTTGTGTGGATTTCCAATTTTAATCGGTTTTTGTTGATCCGGATAGTTGTTATCACTTATTATCAACTTTGATTGTTTCTATGAGAAAAAGAAACAATCTCCTTTTCTTTTTCTATTCAAAATCTGAAATAATTGTTTCTATGAGAAAAAGAAACAATCTTCTTTTCTTTTTAGATCAAATTCACTGTTTTAAAAAAAACTATCTTTTTATTTTTCAAGATCTGAAATAATTGTTTCTATGAGAAAAGGATACAATCTCTCTTTTCAGATCTAAATTGGTGTTTCTATAAAGAAAGAAACTGTCCTTCTCCTTTCATACTTTCAAACACCATTCTATACACCAACCCTAATGCTCTGACATTAGATTGCCGAAATCTATCCTTCCAAGTTGATAAATAGCGACACTGATCCGCAGAAACACTCTAACATCAGATTGTTGAAATTTATCCTTCCAAGCTGATAAATCCGACGACACTGATGGATAGTAATATCAAGATCAGAATTAGAAATGGTGAAATATTTCATACTTTCCAACACCTTTCCATACGCCAAACCTGATGCTCTGACATCAGATTGCTAGGATCTATCCTTCAAGTTGATAAATCTAGCGATACTGATGCGTAGAAAAACTCTGACATCAGATTGTTGAAATTTATCCTTCCAAGCTGATAATTCCAACAACAATGATGGACAGAAACATCAAGATCGGTAATAGAAATGGTACAACCAACCAAAAGAATAATTAGATTATTGGAATTTATCCTTCCAAGCAGATAAATCTAACTACACCAATTAATCACAATGAAAGGAAGCACACAATTCATATTACATAGCCTACTTTATATACATGCCTTGGAGCAAGGAGTTGAAATTATTTCACAATGTGGGACTAAACAACCCAATGTTGTATCAATTTTTCTAGCAGTTCAGATCTACACCAACAATTTTATTCAAAAAGGAAATATTTATTTATTTCATAGATCCGTAACCATTATCGTTTTCTCTTATTTTAGATCTACAAACACCGTTTATTAAGAAAAAAAAACATTTACTTATTTCTTAAGATCTAAAATCATTCCAACTTTTTTCTCTTATTTCAGATCTACAAACATTGTTTCTTAACAAAAAAGAAACATTTATTTATTTCATGGATCTAAAATCATTTTCTTTTTTCTCATATTTTAGATCTACAAACACTGTTTTTTAAGAAAAAAGAAACATTTATTTATTTCTAAAGATCTGAAATCATTCCAACTTTTTTCTCTTATTTCAAATCTATAAACACTGTTTCTTAAGAAAAAAGAAATATTTATTTATTTTTTAAGATCTGAAATTATTTTATTTTTTCCTCTTATTTCATATCTACAAACACTATTTCTTAAGAAAAAAGAAACGTTTATTTTTTTCTTATGATCTGAAAAAATTCTATCTTTTTTCTCTTATTTCAGATCTACAAACACGGTTTCTTAATAAAAAAGAAACATTAATTTATTTCATAGATCTGAAATCATTCTATCTTTTTTTCTCTTATTTTAGATGTGCAAACACAGTTTCTTAACCAAAAAAGTAAACATTTACATTTCTTAGATCTGAAATCTATCACATCTCCTTTTTTTCATTTCAAAATTTTTTTTTACCAAAAGAAACTTTTGTTCAATTTTCAAAATCATTACATATCTTATTCTCTTTTCATCCAAAGTATTATTCCCTTGACATAAGAAACGCTGGTTCCTCTTTAGATCTAGATCCTTATTTCTCTAACATAAGAAAATCCACTTCTCTTTTCCGACCTACAATTAATATTCATTGAAATAAGGAGCTCCATTTCCCTTCTCTTACCTAAGAAAAGTCACTTTGAGAAAATTCTTTTCCGTTGTCCGGATCCGCAATCACTATGTCTTGAAAATAAGAAATCATATCTCTTTTCTACTCTTCAAATCGAACATTCTTTTTTGGCTAAAAGAAACTTGCGTTAACTTTTCAAGTCTGAAGTTTTTCAAACTCACTTTCCCATTACTGATCAGATTATTGTTTCCATCACCCAAGGAAACCTTACCCTCTTTCCCGATCCGAGATCATTGTTTTGAGAAACTCTATTTCTGTTTTCAAAGATTCTCTCTTTCTTTTAAGAGTTGGGCCATCGATCCTTCAAAATTACAAAACCTCCTCTTCCTTTCCGAAACTTGAATTATTGTCATTTGAAAATTATAAGCTCTTCTGGAAAGCGTAGGAGAACAACTTTCCAACATGCCTCCTAAGCAAAGGAACTCTGCTACAAAGAATACAACTACTGTTAGTACACCCAATCCAGATGTGGAAAGTTGGAATATTAGTCTAACGACCTCCTCGTGCTAAAAATTACCAGACATAACTTCGAAATAGTTGTGGTTTAAATCAATAAACACTTTACTGCTTAATATAAAGCTTTAGTGGATAAACTCTTGACATGCTTAAGACTGATGAAAGTATTCAAATTTAACATTGTAATACAAGGGAAGCCCCAGTATGGGGAACACAGGGGGCATTCCGCCTAACCATATGAACCCCAAGCATACCCCTCATCCATCCAGTATCTAATTAAAATACTGCAATCGGGATCCCACTCATGGATTGAAATATCACAACATGAAGACCAAAGTCATGGCTATTGATACTCAAAGTCTAGATATGACAAGCTCGACACTTCGTCACTCTTATAATGCCCGAAGGCATCACCAATCCAACGCATACTAGACAGGACCCAAATAATATAGCTCTCCTACCTAGGGATATGTTCAACAAATATGAATAGAGAAGGAGATAAGATCAAGAGTTACTAGTCCACCCTCCATGAAAACAAAAACTTTTGAGTGCCCACTACAAACCTTTATAAGGAGCTAACCCGGCCCCTTAGACACTTGCCAAGATCTCCACACTTGCTGATAAGCGGGGGGCACATAGGAGGTACTATATAATTACTTTTCATTCATTCTAATCAATCTTAAGCTATTGCAGGGCTCTACCATCTACTCTTGGATCTCCATCCTTGGAAAAAGGTGAAGGAAGGATTCGTAAATCCATTGCATGTGCTGATCGACCCGAGGGTTCTTACTCGCTGCACAAAATAAAGACAAAAAATCAGACTAGCCCCTACAACTATGCATGACCTCTCCATTGGGTCAGCAAGGCACATAAAGATGAGAAAACATCACTCTCAGGAGTTCAGATAGATGGTCACCCAGGGAGGCTAGCACAGCTTGCAGTACAAATGCTATAGCAAAATGGAAGAGATACAACTCTTTGCCTTCGGAGCTCAAATGATCAATGATCAGAGAGAAGCCATCCATTTGAGTATGGTGTTACCTCAAAGGGTAAGGAAGAGGATGCGATAGAAACGACATCTGCCAAAAACTTGGATAACATAATAGTTTATACAGAAAGGCTTTGAAAGATCGAGCTCCAACAATTCCAACATATTTGGCCTGCAGAAAAAAGGCGAGTGGTATCCAGAACCACCACCACTACTCCACATATCACAATTCAACCCGAATCAGCAATATATATAGTAAACCGCTAGGACATTGCAATCACCAATTAAGATACTAGATTCATCACTCCATCTTGATCCAATAATCAAAAAACACAATTCAAATTGATTAAGAACTAAGAATAGCAGGATGCACACTGGGGCCATCCACTATAAGTCCACCAAACTAGCCAGAGTCAACCTGACAAAATGACTAGACCAATGACTGCTAGGAGGCAGCACTAAAACGCCAAACAAGAATCTTGGAAATCTTGGCCCAGAAAAACGCCCATTATCAAATAGAGTACTTGCATAAAATCCTTACGAGGAACTCTCTGGTCACACAATATGCTCGCATAAACATGTCATACGCATGACAACAGATGGTTCTTCAAAGGAGTTACCATAACAAACCTTTTCTTTTGTTTTTATCTAACTTGGTTGTTGTCATTTCAGGACAATGCCATCGGCTCCTAGGTTCCATAGAGTCTTACAAAAATACCAAGCGAGAATTCCTAACCAAAAGAACATCTTAAACCAGCCATACTACACAACCTGGTACTTTGCGCTTCTTTCGAAGCAGCGAGTTTGGTCTAAACTGCTCTTTCCCTTTTGACCGAGACAAGAGACTAATGCATTCACTTAACACATATGCAGTTATATTCACTTAACACCTATGCCGTTATAACCACTACTTCTTTTGTAATTAGCAACCCAGATCACAAGCATGTGTTGGCAGCAGTGAAAATAAGATAGCCATGACTAAGAGCACTAGCCTGGGCAGTTCACTGCTGATGATCGCCCCTATCCCTGGCAATGACATACCAATTTGGCATCCAGGCACAAATCTAGCTTGAGTAACTCAAAGAATAAATGCATTCGAAGCCTAGCATGGATTGACTCATAATAGGAGATGCCCCAAGCTAATGAGCAGGTTAAAGCTGTTAACAAAGTCTTGAAAACGCTAATTAAGAAAAAAAAACTAGATGAATTCAAAGGAGCGTGGGTTGACGAACTAGCCACGGCACTGCGGGCTTACCAAGCCTCCTACAAAACAGAAACAGGACATACACTATTTGCTCTAAGCATACGGGGCCAGACATGTTGAAGAGAGAAGGAATCACACCGCTCTCAAGACCGCCGCACAGATGGAAAGTGGCAAAACAATACAAATCTAAGGTGAAGCCCCAAGAGTTACAAGAGGGAGATATTGTTCTCAAGCAAGTCTTTCCCCATCCAGGCGCACTAGATCTAGTTTGGGAAGGACCATTTGTTGTTCATAAGGATCTCCACAATGGAGCTTACATTCCGTCGACAGTTGATGAAAAATGTGTTTGGGAAAGGAAGGAATCTCCAACATCTCCGCCATTACTTCTCTCAGCTTGTGAAAAGCACGTATCACCTGAAACAATAAAAGAAAGACAGTGGACGTAGGCATATTCTGGTGAAACCACTATAAAAATTGATATTTTGCTCGATTGTTTGTCTAATATTTTTCCTATGGAGATCAATCGAAAGCTCTCACCGACAGCAGTGAAAGCAAGATAACTATGACTAAGGGCATGAAAATAGCCTGGGTAGTTCACTACTGATGATTATCCCCCTAGCCTGCAATGATAAACCAACTATAAGCCACGGATTAAGCACGATTATAGCCTAGGCTATTTATCATTGGCGTTCGGCTTGCCGAAAACTGCGAACCGATAATAAATCCCACGATTAAGACATGGCTACAGCCAGGGATAGTTCATAGTTGACGATCGGCACCCATGCTAGCCGTGCCACAGTAAATCGAATATTACACACGATACAGGCCATAATGGCCCGGGTAGTTACTGTGTGTGAATCCTGGCTCTAAATCTTAAGTACGGAAGTCGCAAAAGTTACACTGCCTTGGAACATAGGTTGGGCTGACAAACCATATGACACCAAAATCCACAATCAAGGCAAGTAACTTACGTGCCACGAATCTTAAGTTTAGAAGGACTCTCTTGATGGAGAATATAGTTCGTTGTACTTAAACTAGAAGCTTCCAACCATTTCTTTTAGTCTTATGGCATTACATACATATTGTAGGAATATGAATTCCACTCTGCCAACCACAACAGGGTATTCCTTCTCTTCCACTCCACCAGAGGAAACAGAGCATCGACTCAAATCCATCAGAGATAGCGGAACATCAATCCAACATTGCCATAAGAATTGGAATATCCCTTCCAGCCAACTTTGCTTGGCTCAAGAAACTTTAAGGATTCTACCAAATCTGAGCACACTTATGGAACCTGAGAAAAACTCAGTGCAAAGGTATGACTAACTTTTGTAAGATAAGCTAAATTCGATAAAAAATACTTGGGGGCATAGAACCACCTCACCCCTTGATTATACACATACACTACTACCCAGCTTGGTAATAGCACATTGGATTCATGACCTCAAGTTCGCAAGTTTAAAACCTATTCATGATATAAGGCAGCATGTTGTGAGAAGCAACCAAGTGCACTATACTGGGGGCAAACCTAGACAAATAATGAGCGCTCCCGGTTGACTTTTGACAACGTTGCTAGAGGGTGCTTTAGAGGATGTGATGGGTATTTGTAGACTGCCATGTCCCCCAAATTACACTCTAAACCTAAGTAATAGGGAATCACTTCGAATGATAAGGACCTCTCTAAACAGAAGTGATTCGATCTCTAACCTTCCAAATGTAATTAATTCATATCAAAGTCTATTTTAACACAAATAGCTCGATACCTTTACCTAATAAATCAATCCCGAGGACACGCGGGACGACGCTAACACATATCTATGGTAAAATTCCAAATAAAAATGTATTAATAGTGCGTAACTAATTCTAAGGCAAGGATGAAAGTCCTTGACCACACTAGGCCCGAAAGGACCCTAAACTTTTAGGTAAAGGCAACAGAATAGGATGATCCTCTACCGCTAAAGCCAACGAGACATTTGAGTTGAAAGGTTGATTCTACCTGACCAATGTAGAGATAGCAAGCCGATGTCACCAATAAACACCCCATGCCGGAGGCATTTGGCTACGATAATCGACATAAACCGGACCGACAATAGGACTCCTAATTCACAATGCCAACAAGTTTCCTTGAGCTCTACTCAAAAGAGCTAGGATCACTCGCTCAGACCCGACATCTACCCTATTATCGCTTGCCAGTAGTCGACTCCAAATAGATGCACGAGATATCAGCAGGCAAATTACCAAGGAAATTGGCTAAGCTAATCTTGTACAAATGTGCCTGGGGGCAAGTCCTGGAAAAGCTAATAGAAGAACAAGGAATTGCTCCAAACATCATCACCTTACCAGACTAGATGCAACAAAAACCTATTGCAATTAGTTAAGCCTAATCAGATATAATGACCCCAATTAAACCTCCTACAAAATGTACATGTCTTTGTACAAACGTCCATACAGAAGATACAAAGCATAGGCTAGGGAAGAAATTGTCAGCCTTCACTCAAAGGCACCCCATTACATATCCTACATACAAGTACCCTTCAATAGAGATTTTTACTCTACCAAATCCATCAATAATTAGTCCATACATGCATGCGCGGAAGTGGAGAAAATTTCATTGAGAAAATATGCAAATTTGGCAATCGCATGGGATGGATAGGCCATGATCACTAGACTTACCCATACAATGATCATAAATAGAATGCCACGTCAATAGATCCGAGAACAATACCATAAAGTATACATCGGTTGGTTCGCACAATGGAGAACCTCAAAGTAGGAAGCAAGAAGACCAAGCCTGGGAAAACATAATCCCACTAGGTGAAGACTAATCAAAGACGGCCAGAGACGGTCACCACACCATCCTTAAGCAGAGCCGAGCCTTACATTGAACTAGCAAAGGAAAACTCTTTAGGGAAGCAAAAATAATATACGAATAGTCAAACATCAAGATGACAGCTGCAAGACAAGCAAGGAAACCCCTGATCAGACAAAGCACACTTTGCATTCATAAAAGTATGATTTGGGGGGCAAATGTTGTGGGCATTTCTGCCCACTACATAGTGAATACGAAGAGTCAGGGGTAAAATTTTCATTGCCTTGGAATGGACCTAAACTAGTTTAGAAGTATTCTCGAGATCAAGATATGAACCTAGGTCGAAACCGCATCTCAATCCGAGTAACGGTTCGAAAGATATGAACATCTTAACATTAGCCCACTGTCTAAGTTATATAGGTCCCATTTTGGAGAACTACTAATTTTCTCTCTCACATGGAACATTCAGGGGCATTGGAATACTCTACTTAGCGATACACAACTACTAGTTCAAGTCTAATTCAATTCTGACCTGGACTGAAGGGGTTATGGCATAATAACATGTGTAGCACAATGGTAAAGACTTGCACCTTTTTGCCAACCCACCCGAGTTCAAGTCCTGGCAAGCACTTATTTTCATGAAGCATGAGTAATGGTCCAATAGGGAATCAAACTACTAAACATCTAACCATTTCCAATGGAAGGAAGGTTGAACCAAATCCCGGAGAATGGAAGGTTGAACTAAATCCCATATAAAGGAAGGTTGAACCAAATCCAAGAGAAAGGAAGGTTGAACCAAATCGTAGGGGAAGGAAGGTTAAACCAAATCTCACATGAAAGAAGGTTGAACCAAATCCCAGACTAAATCCCAGAGGAAAGAAGGTTGAACCAAATCTCAAAGGCTATGTACTCAGCTGCAACTCCTATCATAACCTCACTCTATAAATACCAGGCACATGGCCTTATAAAAAAGGAGGTTGGAAAAGAGTGAAGCTCTCATCAACAACGACAGACAACTTTGAGAGGGAAAACTCTTAGTTCCAATAGTATGTTTACTCATATTCAAAGCTCGTGCTTGTAATCATAAATGAAAGAGATAACAAAAGAGGAACGTGGACGTAGGCACATTCCGGCCGAACCACTATAAAATCTGTGTCTTTTTACATTTAAGTCATTTACTTATTCTTTATTGCACATTCTTGATTTCCTATCTGAATCATCCACAACTAAAATTCATCAAACAATAGCTCTATACTGAAAACAGTATTCGCATCTCTACTACTATGACTTGGAGGTGTTTGCCCATTTTTTGTGTAAACAAAGCTCGATAGATTGTAGTAATCACTCCGCACTACATGAATCAACATTCTCAACACAAGTGATAATCAATCCTACATAGTCAGTTACGTACTAAGTGTACGACTAATTAGTTTCTACATCAAGTCGAGAAACTAAAATGGCCAAATTTGATATTTGTTTATTTATCTATCAAAGCAACAAACAAAATCTAGCACATAAGAAGTCACTGGTCTTGATTTTATTAATCGTTTATAAATCAAATCACTTTCCAAATCACTCATTTCAAAATATCTTTAAAAAAGATATGTTCTCAAAACCATTTCAATATTTCACTATTTGGAAAACATTTCCATATACTTATTTTAATAATAAGTGAATTCACAATTTAATTTATTTTCAAACCATTCAAACTCCATTTTAAAATATAACTTCCCAAAACATTTATTCAGTTTAAAGGATTATTCACTATCCAAAATCGTGAATATATTACCAAATTCATTGCTTCTACACATTTAAATTAAATGATTATTCACTCTCCAAAATCGTGAATATAATTCCTTTATAAACTTCCATATTTAGCTTATCAAAATAAGTTGATTTCACCTTTATAAAATAGTGTTTATAATTCACATTTCTATTTTATAAAAACTTCCATTTATAAAATCCCTTTATTAACCAATCTCATTTATATTCTCATTTATATGCCAAAATCCAATTATAAGTTAATTTACTTATACATCTCCTATTACAAATTCATTCTTTTTATAACTTCATAAATTTATAAATCTTATTTACTTATAAGATTTAATTATAACTTCATTTTAACACTTACAAAACTCGTTTATAGTTCCATTACTTTTTATTTATAAAAATTCAATTTTAATCTTATATATATATATATAAACCATTTATAATAAGTTCAAAATCCTAATTTAACTTATTTTACAAAATAGTTATCTCCATATTTCAAAAATCATATTTGAGTATATTTCACAAAACCATAATTTTTATAACATAAAAATTATAACTTTTATTTATTTAAAATAAATCCATTTCCTTTAATAATTCAACAAAATTAATAAAACATATATATTTTTCAAAATCACTTTGAAATCCTTTTTAATATTAAATCATCATTTTAATAATTTTTATAATTCCAAAATATTGCCCAATGTTCTAAAAATGCTAAATAAGGGCATTCACATCAATCATATCAATCATGGCATCCAAACATCATATATCACATGATAACAGCATATATAACAATATTTGTAAATAAAAATCGACACTGGTGAGGAATCCAGTTGGATCCCTCCAACCTATCACCTGCAACAAATATACATATGAGTAATATGTATAATGTCTGCTTCGAGGCAGACGCGCATATAAAGGGTCATCCGCTCATACACGAGAATGTATAGGGTCTCATCCGCTAAAATATGCAGGAATATATCCAAACCAACTAATATATATATATATATATACATACATACATAGTATGTCATATATCATCCAAACAATCATCAAACAACATAAAATAAATTTATTCCCACTTATATAAAAATATAAGCAAGTCAAAAGAGTGAGTTGTACTCACTTTGATTCCAATAGCCGTTGCAGCGTTTTAATTGGAATAAAACTAAACTAACGTTTAATTTTACCTAAAATTCCTAGCAGCTCCAAATCAATCCAATCTAGCTCCATCGTGTAGTATTCGTGAATATGAACCCAATGCAATTCGTTTCGTCCAATTTCGACCTCGTATGGAAAAGTTATGATATAAATAAGTTTACACAATTTTATATAATATAAATTTATAATTTTTTTATTTATCCTACAATTAATCATAGTCGCACGTTTTAGAACTTAGAAATCTAGGCCATGTTTTCCCCTTTCTTCCTCACGCATTCAAGTTCTAGGCATATACGAATGCAAAACAACCCATATACATGACCACTTCCTTGATTGTCGAGCCTCTTACGATCACCTAGGCGACGATTAGTGACCATCACGACGAAGCCCCAGCTCACCTCACCTATGGCCGAGGACCGCACCCCTTTAGCCTCACCATCGCTTCGAAAAACGCCACCAAATCTACACGAACGTGGCCTAAATCTGCCTCCAAACAATGATGAAAACGAAAATCCACCGTTGGATTGATAGAACTCACAACTCTCTACAATATTACAGTTGAAAGTTTTTCGAATCGGTTGATAGATTGCAAGAAAAATGAGAAGGAAGGATGGGACTTTCTTGGCCATTTGAACAATAGAGGCGGCTAGGATATAGTTGAGAATTAGGGTTGCAAATGTGAAGATGGGGTGTCCTTTTATATAAAATTTTATGACACTATTCATTGTCAAAATTTTCGAACTCCAATCAAAGCGTGTCGCCTGGCGTTTATAATGTTTTACCCCTATTCTGAACATAATGGAATATATATTGAAGGCCAATTCCATCATAATTGGAAGATAGGTTTTCGAATCGAATTATTTAAATTAAAATTACTTAAATAAATTTCTACGCGTTTCAGCTTCGCACAACCAAGCCGTAAATCCGATTGACACAAAATTTGAAGTCCTATAATAACCCACTATTACGGTTCCAATGAAACTGGTTTCGTCGAAATCTGAGATAGTGTCAAAAGTGACTATTTTTACATGTTAATTAAATCGATAAATTTCCAATTCCTATAAATTAACTTTTAAATCAATTTGAAAAGTTTATTACCATCATTCTAATTCAAATAGAATTTATATCAACTTCATAAATCGTTTACATTCACATTAAATTCAAAATTCAATTATTTCCATAATTTCGAATATTAAATTAACAATTTAATTATCCAAACAAATCACTATATTCGAAATTTAAGTTATTTAACTTGTAAAATTAACTTGTGAATATTTAAAATCAATTAAATATCTCAATCCCGAATGACTGAAATTCTAGGTCTTTACACTTAGATCATTACTTATAACTTTTCTGTTTATTTCTTAGTTCATTTTAGATTTTGGGTGTCATACCCTTGACATAACACCTTCGACAGGTCTCTCACATCGGTATAGGTAATAAAGCTTGCATAACTAATTGCCAACATCATAAATTCTAAGCATGTCTTTCCATGTGTCGCTTCCTTATTCATTCTGCATCAACTATTAGTTAGTAGTAGTGTTCTTTATTTCACTTTTGTAGTATCTTTATAGGATCTTGTCCCTTTATTACTAGGTCATGAAATTGGCATGTATACTTGGGTCTAGGTTGCATTAATATTTGCTTTAGACATTCAAATATAACTTTTGAAATTAGTTATTTATGATATGAAAAATAGTTGTTAAATTATAGAAATTAGTATATACGCTCATATGTGCATTTTTACCAACATTTCTACTCTTTACTCATTCCTCATATTTCTTTAATACAAAGATTGCTTCAAAAATTCATAACTAAATAGTGTGACATAGGAAAATCTTCAAACTTAAAATCCATCTCTTAAATTAAGCTTTAATCATCATATTAAATTTTCATCGCATTCAGAATCATTAAAGTAGGGAATCATAGCTAAACATCCTCTAGAAGTGCTATTTCAACCTAAAATATTCATTTCAAGGACTATCATTTGTAAACGCATGTTATATGAGTTTTGTCATAGAATATCAAAGCTGTAATCAACATGGATAAAAACAACCTAAAAGTAAACGATAGTATTCACTTATTCTTTAGAATTTCATCTAATTATTATTCTTCTTAGGTTTCCTGAGCCTTTTCTCGTTATCTTCTTCTTTTCTTCTTTTATTCTTAGTAGTAGAAACCGATAGAATTTTGTTCGGTTTTAATTTAAAAAGAGAATGAATATATGAGGAAAATGATATGTTTAGTGGCATATATATAGCAAGGGTTTTTGATTTGGAGAATCCTTCCTTTCCTCCTTATATTAATTTTTTTCCCTTAATGTAAGATCTCCTACATTTAATCCATTCTCGCTTAAGTTAATTCCCTAAACAAAAAATCTCATTCATTCAAATATTTATATTTTCACTTTATATACTAGCTGAGTTAGCTATATGTCAATTACCATTGGTCTATTTGTTTAACTATATTTAAGCATCCCACACTTAATCAATCCAACTTTCCTTACGTAATAGATATAATTGAATTCCTTTTATTATCATTAATAATTCATTGCTATAAATTTAAATAAGAAAATAAGCATCCCTCAATTATTTACTTAGCTTAATTCACATGTCTTCTTATTTAATTCCATATTTAATCCTATTAAACATTATTCTCATAAGTTACTCTTTAGCCAAATTGTAACGACCCAGAATTTTGAACAATTTAAATTGAAAATATTTAATTAATTTTAAATATTTGAATGATGGTTTTACTTGAATTTCAAATTATCAGAATAAATTGGCGATTAAATTATAAAATTTAATCTATTGTAAGTTGAATAAAAATTTGAATCTTCAATTTTAAGCTGATTAAAAATATTTCAATGGATTGTAAAATTCATATTGATAATACGGAAGATAATAGAAGCTTCAGAATTTAATTTCAAACTGTTTTGTTCAGTTTTGAAATTTATCGTTTAAATCGATATTTAAAAATAGCCTTCTGAGGCACAGTCTCGGAATTCGACGAAACCAGTTCCATTGGATCCGTAATATTGTATTATTACCGGATTTCAAATTTCGTATTTTTCGGAGTTGTTGAGTGAGTGTACGACATATAAACATGTCAAAGAAAATTTATATCAAACCAAATTGAATTTAGAAAAAAAATAAAATAACAAACGTGCTTATCACATCAGCACGTTACCTCCCTAAAAACATGCCTGAAAATCACGAAGGGCATCGTGCAAAGCTTACCCCTTTCATTCCAAAGTATGGCCGCTACTGTCTTCACTTCCAGTTCAAATAGAAATCGAGTCCCTCTTCCTTTTAGAGAAAAAAAATAAACGAAACAATCTTCGTTCATAATCAAAGAAGAAAAAAACAACCGAGCTTCTTCCTATTTCAAAACAAAATTCACGAAATCAATTTATGGCTGCACTTCCCCTCTCGTTTGCCAAACCATACGAAAAAAAAATCAAACTCAAATTCTTTAAGCCGAATCGAAGCAGTCGAATTGAGTTTTGTATTAGGTCAGAGTCGCGAGACATTCGAACATCGTCGAAGATATAGGAGATCGTCGCGCGTTCGTCAGAGGATGGAGGCGGCGATTCACGAAGAGGGAGGTGGTTCGTGGACTCAAGTGGGTTCACAGGCGCATGCGTCCAGGAAGGAAGCGATGGTCGTGGCATTCCGGTGGTGGAGTCTGGGTTCGTCAGTAGGCGCTGTCTCGATCGAACGAGCAGGGCGACGACTTTGAGTGATATCTCATGGAGGTTGTGATGGCTTCGTTTGGGTGTACGTTGGATTGGAAGCAGTTAGGTACCTTTCCAGTTCTGTTAATTTAAATTTAAATTAAATAAATTTTAAGAGAGGAAGAATTGGGTTATATAAATCTCGAAACGTATGAGATATACAGAAAAGTTTATTTCAGTAAATAAATGTATATATATGAATTTACAGTGCATGATTTACAAGCAAGGTTTGAAAAAAAAATGTTACTGTGACAGTTTTGTTATTAGGCAGAAGTGTTTTAAAGTAAATAAAAATGATAACAGTAAGTTATTTACAGAAAATAAAATATAAATGTATTTTTGACTTATCTAAAACAGAAACCTTTTTGTTAACCTGGGAATCATATATATATATATATATACATATAGTAGTTTAAGAAAAATAAATGTTGGGTGATTAATTTATTTTATTAAACTACTTAATCATTTTGACTACTGAAATTAAATTTATTAAAGGAAAAAAAATGGTTTAAAAAGAATTATCAGCTAATCAGAAACTATTAAACGGAAATCAATTGTTCAGTTGATTCGAATATTAATGAATTGTGTAAATAATTATACAAGGTATAAATCAAGAAAAATTGAGTCAAGATGGAAATGGATTGCAAAATAAAAGCTAAGGTGAGATCTTCTCACTCGAATGAAAATTTGATTTTTGCAGTTATTGACTGATTGATTGTTGTTTGGATGTGATATTAGATATAGTAGGATATATCTATATATATATAGCAATATATACATATTGGCATATGTATATATTGGATTGATTGATTTCCCACACTATATAGCGGATGAGACCCTATTGCACCGTTAGTAAGCGGATGATATATTTATAAATCCCATATACCGCAATATTCCACCTCGAAGTGGAATTGGTATTGTGCTAACGTCTGTGGATGCAGGGAAACAGGTTGAAGGGATCCAACTGGATTCCTCACCAGTATTTATTTATTTACAGATATTGATGTATTCTGTTATCATATGTTGATATATGATGTTTGTTGTCGTGATTGACTAATTTGTGTGTTGCATCATCGGATTCATTTTTGAAATTTAAAAATGACGATGTTGATTTTAAAAGAGATTTTTAAAGTGATTTTTGAAAGTATACGTTTATTTAATTTTTGAATTGATTTATAAACGTTCAACTTTTAAAGTTATAGAAATTATGATTTTTGTGAAATATAACCAAAGTGTCATTTTTGAAATAAATAGTTGATTGAGTTATAAAATGGTTTAAGTTGGGATTTTTGAATAACTATAAACGATTTGTATAAAAAGATTTATAAAATTGATATTTATAAATTAAAATATTGGAATTATAAAATGAATTTTTATAAGTGTTAAAATGAAGTATAAATGGATTTCATAAGTGAATGAAATTAATAGATTTATAATGTGAAGTTATAAAATGAATAGACGTTGTAAAATAAAAGATTTATAAGTAATTTACTTATAAATTAGATGTTGGCACTTAAATGGGATATAAATATAATTTGCTAAATAAAATGATTTATAAATAAAAGTTGTTATGAAATATAAATGTGATTTATAAATGTTGTTTATAAATCCGAAATCGCTTATTTTGATAAGTGAATTTTTGAAGTTAATTAAAGGAATTTTATCCACGATTTTGGACAGTGGATAGTCCTTTAAATAAAATGTGTAGAAAATATTGAAATTTGGTTAGTGAAGTATATTCACGATTTTGGACAGTGAATATATTATTAAGTAAAATGGATATGTTTTGGGGAAGTGACATAAAAAATGAAGTTAATTGTCTTAACGATGTTTTTAAAATGTGTTAAATATCGAAATCATAGATTTCAACATTCATTGTTGAAATAGACGTTTTCGAGGAAATAAGGAAATGGTGGACTATAACACTGTTGTTATAGTAAATGATTTCCGAATGGAAATGTTTTATATAGTATTGGGATTTATACATCTATCTTAATTCCGAATCCCTATACTAGTGATTTTGAGTCGTCGTAACGATGTTTTACGTAACTTTCGTTTTGACTCAAATAAATGTGCTTAAGAGAATGATTTCCTTAAAGAATGAAATATATACTTAATTTTGATTTAAGTATATCGAATATTTTCAAATGTTGAAAATAAATAGATTTGTGAATTACTTATTATTAAATAAGTATGAGAATGCTTTTCCAATATGAAATGAAACGTTTTGAGATTTTATCTTCTTAAAGATAGATCGAAAATGAATATTGAAATCGATTGAAAATCGTATATCAGTAGATATTTGAAATATAAATTCACTATGGAATTTATAAAAGAAATGGAAATTCGTTTTAAAAATAAACGTTGATTTATTTTTGAAGTGTGGAAATTATATATCTAGTAAAGATATTTTGGAAGATAAATAATTTGGAAAATTATTTGGAATCTGATGATGTTGCGCATCTTTATTGATAGTTAAATAACCGACTATCAATAATTACCTTGAATGGGTATTTGTTGTGATTAGTTTGAATTTGAATGCCACACTTATTTTTGAATAAGCGCTCACTATTCGGGTTAGCCGGGAAAGGACCTTGGGGTCGTATAACCCATTCCGAATATGTGATACGTCGTAATGAATTGCATTTGATGACCGGTGTTGAAGACCGGATATTTTTGAAAACGGAAGGATTACCGTCGAGTTACTCTACATCGGCTGATCTCCGATATAGAGGTTTTATCACCCTTAGTGACGGGAAGTCTGGACGTGATTAGAAAATTATCCGAATTTGCAAGGGCTTCGTGAGAAGTGCCTTCGGTTCTGTTCGATCCCGGAACAGACTTGTATGGTTGTATGTCTGACGTTACAAATTGAGATATAAAGCTGGTTTCTTTCAAATACATTTCTCTTGGTGGCGGAGAATTTATTCTCTTAGCTTAACACCCTTATTTGAGACGTACGAGCTCAGAGGTTATGTAGTTGATGGTTACTAGTGATATACTCCCAATTTGGTAACGTGACATGCTGAGTGTTGCTGTGAAATGATCATTGTCTGATAATTTGTTTGATCATTTATCTTTGTGATCATTACTTTGATCATTTGTTTGACCCAAAGCATGGCTTTATGACAAAGCGTAGCTTTGTGGACGAGACTTCGTCGGACCTCACACCCCAGAATGGTCAAAACAGGAAGGATGCAGCAAGGTTCTAGGGAGTAGCGCCCCTTAGTGTATGTCATTCCTTCTGGATAGAGGTGGTATCATGGTATGGAGCCCAGATATTTAACCTATGTTGTTGCTGCATTATTATTCTTATGTGGTTGTTGGAAATTGAGGATCCTCGGGAAGATCGGTTACGATCGGGGGATGACATATGCGTGTCAGTAGTTACCTATTTTTGCAGAGGTAACCCGGCCTTGTGTTGGCAGAGATCCGGTTAGGTTCTCGGGTCGTCTTTCCAGAGGCATACCTATATGGCAATGGGAAGTTCCTTGGCCTGACCATTTGTTGGAAATCCAAAGAAACAATACGAGCCTTTACAATTTCAATTGTATAACCTGTCTCCTTAGGAGGCAGCTATAGCAGGCATAATATAATGGTACCTATGCTGGCTAGATTTATATTATAATTTCGAAATGTTTTCTACACTATGCACTAATAATAATATCCCAAAATTATTTGTTTTGCGTAGTAAGCATCTTTGACTAACATAAGAAGAAATCTCCTCCAAGTCTGCGTTTGCATTGTGTGTGTGGCGGGAGGTCTTATGGTAGTTTCATTTTCCAAAAGCATTTCGAATTGACTTTAAAATTTTCCTGTTGTTGTTTTAAAGATAAACTATTTTACGATCTCACACCAGTCACCATGACTGACTCGGAGTTTATTGTTTCCCTTCTAAACTCTGGGTGCCCATCATTTTCCACACGGGCAGCCTAGAGTTATATTATCAGGATATTCTGGATATTCTGGAGCTTTGGAAGCAAGCTGGTTGGCGAAACGTAGTATTTGTATCTGATATTATTTATTCCGATGTGTATTCTGTATGCAGACAAGTTTATATAACTGTCCATTGTTGTATTGAGTTGTATATTGACTCTGATTGATGTATGTATAAACTGATATAGTTCTTTGTTTTAAAAGACTAGTGATTATCTATTATATATTGTTCCGCTGCGATATGTGGGATTCTGATATTGTTTCTGTTCTGTGTTTTCTGTTGTTGTTCTTCTTTCTTTTTCTTCTACCTTTTCTTCTACCTCTTCTTTTAAACCCTAAGAATTCGGTTTTCCGGCATTCGAGGGCTCGGCAGTCGATACAGTGGACGTATTGATGTCGATATTCGGAAGTCGAAGAATCGGGTCCTTACATAAATCTTTGCTAATTTATTGGGGTATTATAGGCTTCCCTTTATATGAATTTCATCCTCTAAATTTAAATTAGGTTTGGCAGTGATTCTCAATATTCATCATGCCTACTCGAGCATAAACACATAAGTTCCTAACTCATTTGTCACATAAAAAATGTTCTACTGCCTCTACTAATATATATCAAAATCAACCATATTAATAACATACATACATACATACATTTATGCATGTATATATATGGTCTATAATACACATAATAAAGATAGATGTTAAGTCTAAACAAACAACTTGGATAAGTCCTCCTGACTTTATCTTTCACTTCCTAAGTACAATCCTCTCAGGCCTCACTCCATTGAATCCATACGAGCTTCACTTCTCTATGCAAAGCTTATTTTTATCTTGGTCTATTATGCAAATAGGTATTTTGACATAAATCATGCTTGATTCAACAACAAAGTCATCCATAGCTCTCGGATTCACTATTGCTTCAGTGTCACACATCACCTCGGGAGAGGCCTAAATTTTGACCCCGAAAAGGCCCATCGAAACTTAGATTCATTCTAAGGCTGATTGTTGGTTGGAATAAGAAGTAATAGTACAGTGCAATAACTATCCTTTCATAACTCACAAACGGGTGGAATAAAATATAATAGCAAATTGTAACCATTTATTTCAAAACCATTTGAAATGTCATAATACAAAACATCATCAAACAATTAAGTAAAATCCGTTTTGTTATTCCAGAATACGTGGGTACAACAAAAAACATCATATAAAAGATAATAATAACGGCATCAAGCTTAAGCCATTCCACCTTCAAGCATCGTCACCATCATCATTCAGTCCTCAACCTATGTTTTAATAAGGTGGAAGTCAGAATAACAAATGTCTGTGTAATAAAAACCTCGACTCTTACCATTTCAGTAATTGGGAAGTATATTTCAAAATAAGAATATGCCTTATGCACATAAAACTATTTACTACTTCTTATAAGGAAAGGAGGCGGGTCCACAATCAACCACTTAATAATCTCCATTCCCGAAGCAGGTTCCCAAATCTCGTAACCTAAATTCCACGTCATAAATATCTAACAATGCAAGAAATAGTACCCAAGCCACATAATACCTTTCGTTGGAAAATAGGAAGACCGTAACTATTTAAGACCTCAATTGAGGCTGATCCCATCATTTAATACCTATTTCCAAAGCGGACTTGTCATCGGTGACTATCTAGCTGACATCGCATGGAATTTCTTGAGCTACTTAATACTTCTTTATGGAAAGGCGGACCCTCAATCAGTCACTTAATAACTTATCCCGAAGCGAACCGCTTTCGAGATACCACCTATTGTTCCAAATAACTAGCCCCTTGGCTGTTTAATACTTCATTTAGAGAAAAGAGGCTGACCCTCAAACAACCACTTAATACCTCAGAACCTTGAAGTAGGCCCTTTATATTATGACCCATACTCTTAATGACCTATCACATTAATGCTACAATTCGTAGGAACTGGTAGCCAGATTAGTTTGGCAGATTTACCCTACATAATTTGGGACTAACCTCGTGTCATCGTAAATATTTATCATAGGAGATGTCTCACGTCAGCCCCAAAGTCACTGTGTTGGTAGCTAAGTTAGTTGGGCAGACTTCTGTGTGCCTTTTGACTGACTTCGCATCCCTATGACTTAGCCATAATTAAAATACTCTCCATATATATAATACCCATCTCACTATTTTATAATTAAGGGCTTACAAGAACTCTTCCTTATTATGCCTTAAAATATCTATTATCTTCCTATTGGGGTACCAATGATAATTATTACGTAATTAACTACATAATTATACGCTATAATTATACGTTTACTACGCTAATAGAAATAAATATATATTCATGTTTATTAACTTCTAAGCGCGTGGTTCATACGCCCTATACTAATGCTAAACTTCAATTCTTTAACCGTAATACTAATACAAGTCCATTCACTTTAGATTTCCAAGATTTCAATGTCCATAACAAGAATAAATATTCATATCCAAAACTACAATAAATAGACTTGTGAATAGAAATAGAAACCTAATTTATTACATCAATTCAACGAAATACCCTAAACAATTAGAATTGCAATCCTAACTTCATTTTATATTTAACTCCTCTTTAACACATAAATAAATAAAGAAATTTTGTGTGAAATAAGTGGTGTAAACTACGAATAGGATTCGTGCAATACACCCTTATTTCATTATTGAAAACTCAGAATTTGAATCAAAGAAGGAGGAGAAGTGGAATAGACTATGAAATTATAAAAATTGTAGAAACAATATAAATTCCATCAAATTAACATAATAATTGAGAATCATGGAAAAAAGGGAATTTTGGGGGATTTTATCTATTTTGTTTTCACAATCCCAAAATCCTTAAGGCATATTCAAATCCATAGATATATACTAATCAATTATTGAAATAAAAATACTTAGTGTTTCCACTCATAGATTATCCTTAGCTTTTCTTGCATGGATTTGCAACAACAAAGCAACTCGTTTCTAGATCTCAGTCTTTTGATATATACACACAGCGATATATATGTATATATATTTTGTTAGATTCAAAGAGGTTGGAGGAGAAGTGAATAGGTTAAAAGAATAATTAGAAAAGGATTAGAATCCTTACCTGAATTCCTAATTAAAATTTTGAATTTAACTGAAATGAGAAAATGGCAGAGGTTTAGGAATTCAGGTCACACAGTTGATGATCACACGGTTGATGATTACACGGTTGATGAGAAATATATTTTATCTATATCTAAATTTAACTTATGGTCACACGGTTGATGATTATAATCTAGATAATCATGCTATTTCCGATGATATTGGACACATGAATTAAATAAGGGGATAGCTGGATGAATGAATCTCTCGAAGTTTGGAGAGCCAAACCGAGAGCATTCGCCAGCCCGAGCACTCGGGTAGGAGCTCGATTACCGCTGTTCAGTTGAACCTGTTGACCCGGACTGCCTGGAGGATATGGTCAGGAGACTTGTTAGCGAAAATCATTAAAGAAGATACGATGAATTTGGTAGCTCTCCCAGTCGAAATCCATTTACTGAGAATGTTCTACACGATAAATAGCCTCGGAACTTCGAAATGCCAACGATGCCATTATATAAAGGAATGAAGGATCATAGTTAGCATTTGATGAGATATGAGTGACATATGGATTTAGCTAGAGCTTTCGATGCCATGAAATGCCATTTTTTTCAACTTTCTTAGAAGGAGTAGCTATGATGTGGTTCACTTGACTTCCACCGAGTCTATATCATCTTTTGCTAAGTCATTACGAAAGTTTATTAAGCAGTTCCACTTACACATTGCACATCCGAAGCATGTGATGTATTTGTAAACCTCTTCCAAGTTGATGGAGAATAGCCAAAGGACTTCTTGAATCGGCTCCACACAGCCGTGACAAAGGTTACAGATCCTAAGGACGACATAATACTAATGGCGTTGATTAGAGGGATTCATCCCGACTCAGATTTCGGGGATTGGTTGGAAAGGAAACCCCCATCGATGATTGACGCTTTCTATTAATTGGCCAATGGGTACTTACACTTGGAAGAAGCACTTAATCATCCTTGGAAGAATGGTGCTGGGATTTCGGCTGAAGTGATACAGAATAATGTCGTTGTGAATTAGGCCGGAGGAATCTCTATGAATGCAGTAGTTAATGTCAGGGATTCTTATAATCAGAGGAGAGGAATAAGGCTCCAAGCGGCCAACGCGGTGAGAAAAGCAAGTATCTGAGGGACTTGTGACCATAATAATATACACCACTGAATGATACATTGGAAAACATCTACCTTGCCACGTAAGGGATGGAACAATAAAAGAAGCCACCCCATAGAGAGGCGACTAATGAACAGAGGTGTTCAGGAAAATACTGTCGTTTCCATGAAACTCACTATCATAACACAAATGAGTGTCAACATCTAAAAATTATGATTGAGGAACTTATAAGGAACAATAAGCTCTGACTATATGTTAAGGAATTGCCAAACAGTGGAAATTGCAAGACCCTAGGGTCTACCTACTCTAGGAGAACTGGCCGAGTCTAACAGTCAGAGGCTAAGATGAGCTTATTAAAGACTAGTCATCAACTAATCGGTCACCTATAGATAAACAACAGCCTTTGACAATGCTGCCTCGTTCTTCATTATCTCATTTTCCTTCGTAAATAAGCTTCCCAATAACATTACGGGCATTGTAAATAGGCAAGACTTGCCATTTCTTATGTTCATTAACAGAAAATTATTCTTGAGTTTATGGAACCATGCTCTTGTAAGTAACTTTTGTGCGCCACATAGTAAGCCGCATGACACTTCTTGAACCAATAGAATCGTCGGGTCGATGGACACATTTGATCACTAACCTTCTAGGAACCGGTGTTGCTCCAGCAACATCGGGAAGGTCCAAACCGCCAAGTTGATGGTCATATTTGATCCCTAACATTCTAAGAACCAGTATTGCTCTAGCAAGAGCGAGAAAGTCCAAACCTTCATGTCGACGGTCACATTCGATCCCTAATCTTTTGAGAACTTCCATTGCTCCAGCAATATTGGGAAGGTCTATGACAGAACCTATCGTTTCCCGTCTTTTATGAGGTAAAATGGCTTTTTAAAGCTGTGACTCTATATTTCCATTGCTTAAGAGTTGTGACATATGACCGACTTGAATGAATTTGCATATGTAGAATGTAGGTGTATAGGTACCCAAAGATAGCTGCCAAACTTCCGTAGTCCATAATCGGACCCTCGAAGTTCTTTTCAGTGTCTAAAGATTAATATCAGCCAACTCTTGTCCTCGGATTGGAGGTAGGAGTATAAACTAAATATGGATTTAACAGGACCGTCCAACAACCCACTCCAGTCCTTGGATTGAGGGCAAGAATATAAACTAAAGGTGGGTGTGACACGTCCATCAGCCAACTCTTGCTCTTGATTTGGGGTAGGGGTATAAACTGTAAAGTGGATGTGATCTGACCTTCTATACACTAATTCTCACCCTTTATGTGGGGGCAGAAGTATAAACCAAAACGAACATGATATAACCGTTCACTCTCTCAGCTCTTGTCCTTGGATTAGGGGTAAAGTATAAACTGAAAGGACGTGATAAGACCGTTCAATCCTTGATATTTTTCCCGAAATAGGCAAAATTTAAGGTCCATACCTAGCATAAGGAGGGATCTCACCTATGAACTTTGAATGATTGCCTAAAGTTAGGTGTGATTGTAAATAAACATCCTGGATGAGGATGTACAAATTATGATCCTAAGTTGTTAATCCTAAACTAGCACCCAAAGTTCGGTGCAATCAAAAATCACCATCTTGGAAAAGGGTACCTAAGCTGCTATCCAAAGTGGTTAATCTCGATCGACACCCGAAGGTGGGCACGATTGTACTCAAAATCTCAGAGAGGAGAATCAAAAGGTCGACTCACCAGCTAAGTTGGCCAGTTCTAGATATGCATATCTCATGGGCATGGCTCCAGTGGAAGTACTATTAGCTCCAAGCATCGACTAGATGGATGTTGATTGGATCTTGGAGGCTGAACCAGAAAAGGGGTCACATATTACTCTAGTAAAAGACTACTTGTAGAGAGGAATCCTTCTAGGCAGAAGAAATGAGTGACAGAAGCTCCTTCGCCAAGCTTCAAGATATATCCTTCAGCAAGGAGCACTTTATAGGAAGGGATTCTCATTCCCAATGATACGATCTACCACCAACGACGAGGCCGAGCAAGTCCTGAGTGAAGTTCAAGAAAAGGCCTGTAGTTACTACACTAGAGGGCAAACCCTTGTGAAGAAGATTCTCCGCTATGTGTACATCTGGCCAACCTTCAACCGAGATGCAAATTATTACGCCAGAAACCATGTTAAGTTCCAAATTTTTTGGTAAAATTATGAGAGCTCCACTGACAGAGATTACTCAAATGGTCATTCCCTGAACATTTGAAGTTCGGTAATTGATATCATTGGTATGTTGCTAATATCCAAAGGTGGCATGAAATACACCATTGTAGTAGTTGATTACTTCACCAAGTAGGCTGAGGCAGATCCATTAACTACAATTATCATAAAGAAAGTAATCACCTTTGTGGTCCGGAATATCATCTGTCATTTTGGAGTTCCACGAGCAATCGTTACTGATAAAGGGACCCAATGCGATAGCAATGAGTTTAAAGATTTTTACCGTCAACATAGCATGGAGAAGAGTATTGCTACGATGACACACCCACAAACGAATGGATAGGTCGAAGCTGTGAACATGATTATCAAGTTCATGCATAAGAAGCAATTGGAAAAGGCCATGGGCAAGTGGGTCGATGAACTTCCATTGATATTCTGGGCTTAACGAACGTCACACAAGTTAGTGAATGGCCACTCTCCATTTGCCTTAGCCTATAGATTAGAATCTATGTTTTTGGTTAAATTGAAGGTGCCTTCTCATCGAATGACTCATTATGATCCACGAACAAATGAGCAACTCCTGCTAGAATCTCTTGATATGATCGATGGGATGCACGATGAAGCAGACTTCAGAGCAGCTGGACATAGAAGCTGGGATGCCCGACACTACAACACTATAGTCAGGAATTGACCTTTGAAATTGGTGACCTGGTCCTCAAACTAATCTTCCCAGGTCCTTGAAACTTGGGCCCAAGTTGGAAAGGCTCATACACAATAGAACAAAAGCTTGGAGATGGCACCTTTAAGCTAGCAATAGTCGATGGGATCTCACTCCCGAGGGCATGGAATAACAAGCACTTCGACGCTATTTCACTTAGAAATAAATTTATGCAACTCTTTCAACCCTCAAAATGGAGGCAAATCAAAGTTGACGTGACATGACCGTCCACTCATTTTCTCCTCTCTGGAGTTTGGCAGAGTGTTAATGTCTTTCCCAAAGGAGGGTGAGGTCGATGAACCAAAATGGACGTAACTCGACTATTCATCCAACTAACTCTTGCCCCTGAAACAAGGGCGGAAGTATAAGACCAAATAGAATGTGACTTGACCGCCCATCCACTAACTCTTACCCTTGACGTGGGGGCAGGAATACATACCGAAATTGACATGACCCAACAATCCATTTGTTAGCTCGTGCCTGGAGTTTGGCGGAGCATCAATATTCCTAGAGGATGGTAAGACAAAGATACATGCCCAATGTAGGCGAGGCAAAAGATCCATGCCTGGTGAAGGGCAGGAACTTACCAATAAACATCGATCGATGCCCAGAGTCAGGCACGATCGTAAGTAAACATCCTGGATGAGGATATATAAATCATGGTCTGAAGTGGTTAACACAAACATGCATCTTGTAGAAGGATGTCCAACTTGCCTTTCAAGGCAATTCTTTCAATCGACGCTCGGAGATAGGCGCGATCGCATTTGAAGTTCATTGAAAAAAAAATGCTCAAATAACCTTTTAAGGTAATTGAAATTTCACCGGATTCCAAAATCCGATAAGGCTACATGTAAAATGCCTAGAGATTAGCACTCCAACAATCGCTTTACATTCACAAGAACGATGAAAGACCGGTAAATCATGGCACTGGCTAATGACTTAGTCCGACAGTAATCACTAAAAGAAATGGATCGCAATTACATTGAGTGAAAAGTGTATTTTTCAAATATTTTGACAAATTCATAAAAAGATTGGATGAAATAAAAGTATTTGTTATTTTCATTTGAAATAGAAATTGGAAATAAATGTACATGTTTTATTTACACCTAAGCTGAAAACAAAAGCGGTTGTCAAACCCGCACAATGTTGGCCTAAAACAAAGAACAACAAGAATAAAGATGATGACCTACATATCCCTACATGAGTATGTGCGTTTGATCAAGATATTTTTCAAAAGAGTGCACTTGTATACATGTACATAATCATATTCGACAACCGACAACTAGAGTCAAAGAAAAGCAGACTCATACATGGGAAATCCATAAGAGAAACCAGGTCAGAAGTACTAAGCTTGGAACAATAGACCGAGAGAGCACTCGCTAAATTAACAAGGCTGCACGCTGGTCAAGCATCGCGACGAATAGTTATGGACATAACTCTTTACAGAAGCGATCCACGAGAAAGATAACGACTATCCGAAGCACATAGTGGAATTCTTTACAGCAATTGTAATACCCCAAGATTTTGAGGAAAATTCTTTTAAATAAATGATTAAAATTCTGGGGGAAAATCAGAATTATTATATAAGTGGGATTTTCAGTGGTGCAAGGTTGTGTGCATGTGTGCACGTGCACACTAGTTATGGCATTAAGAGAAAATCCAGAATTCCTGAATAATAAAACAAAGAAGGAAAACATTTAGATAAAATGTTTTAAATAAAGGAAATATAGGCCTAGACATGAATATTAAAATTCCTGAGGATATGTATATATATATATATATGTATATCTATATACATATATGCATATGTATGACTTGTGTGGAAATTAAGACAGAAGAGAACATTGATTTATAATGAATAAGTGAAATTTTATTTGAATAATAGGTGTGTAGAAATGCACATAAGTATGCACATGTTTTCTGCAAATAAAAGAAGGTTAAAGTTAAATTAACACCCATAGTTGTATAAATGTATATATATATACAGATATTATTTGAGCAGAAAATTAATAAAGGAATCACTAAAATAGTAAGAACCAAAGTGCAAGAAAGCAAATGTACATAGGCAGTAAATAGAAAGTCACACCATTATCATGTTTGAGGTAAGTATAATAAAAATACTTAAAGTAATCACTTTCTGAAAAGAAAAGAAAATGGGCACAATTTAGCCTTGTTTTAAAATATTGGCCGGTACATTAAGGGTTAGGAGGGAGAGAATATGCAATGCCAAATGCATGATTCTGGTTTGGGCTAAAATAGGGATTTTGCATCACCCAAAACCCTAGGTAGAACCCTTATATATAAATCAAGAGCCTAACCAGAAAACTGCTCTCTCACTAATTAATTAACCTAAGGAAGAAGAGGAAGAAAAGGCTAAAGATTTGAGGGGTTTTCTGGATTAAGCTTGTATAAGCATTTAGGTGAGTATCCTCACTCATATACATGGCATTAAGACCTGGGATTAGGCAGCCAAGCTTTTATATGCTATATTTTGCATGTTTTGATTTACAAACTATGTTGACTACTGATGGTTTCATGAATGCTTGATGAGATATGATCTGCTATGATGGATGTATAACTTTGTTGTTCTATTTTCATCTTTGTATGTTATACCAAAACCTTAAAGAACATATAATAGAGTATTTGTAACTAGTCTGAATCATGGCTTAAGACAAAGAATGAAAAAAAAAACTATGAGCTGCATATACAATGGTATGGTGCTGAGGCTTGAAATAATTGGTTAAGGGTGCAATGGAGTCTTTCTCTATAAGTGCTGAGCCCTAAACCAAACAACAATTTACAAGCCTAAAAATTATGTTTAAACAAGATTAAAAATCTGGCTAAACATAGTTGCTTGCAAAATCAAAATAAACCCAATAGAGCCATGCATTTATTCTCAGTTGCAAACATTCTGGTATATGTTTGAATACGGTGTTTATATGCTAAATAATGTGAGATGGAATGACTGGGGTGCTATACCTCTAGAAAGTAACCTTTAACTTGCTTGCAATATTATGTCTGCAAGGTAACTAGTATGCTTCATGTGTACAGGTGGTCTGTACACCTAGCTATCATTGATAGAATGAACATAAATACACTTAGTAATATAACTAAGGATTTTGTGCCAAGAAGGCTGCTGGAATGCTTGTCCTATTTGAAGTAGACAAGTTGGCACATGGCTTGTTTAAGTCCTGAGATCTTTGTGCCATGATGTTAATTAGTTCATGGCAATGTGTCCCTTTGATTCCTTATAGCAGATGAGGCCAGGAATTTATAAGAAGAAGAAAAGGCAACCTTAGTAGTTCCAGATAAAAGTTGTTTTAATGCATATGTTTGCTCTTGTGTATTGTACATGATAATACCTGTCAAGTTATGCAAAGTATATTTATGCTGTATCCTTAGCTTAATATCATGGATATGTTAGAAATGCTCACACCAGATCATAGATCTGACCCTTATTGCTCATGGCACATGGGGGTGTCTCATTCATAATGGGGCAGCCACTAATGCTTTTGCAGGTTGTGATGGAGCTAAGTAAGCAAGATTAAAAAGATATGGAATAGAGGATGCTAAGATAATTAGAAATAAGAGCTAGAATGTGTTAATTCATGCATGTATTCCCTGATTGATATGGCTATCTAAATGTATTAAGTAGGAAGAACTTGTAAGAGATATGTGCTATGTTGTTTCTGGTTATTTCTGGTTTGGTATGTATTAAGGATATTGATGTTAAACTGATTTGAAAACCTATTTGCTAAAGTTGTTTTGATTTAGAGGGAAAAACCTGGATTTTATAAACATAATCATTTTATGATGTTTTCAGTTAATCCTAAGTCCTTTCAAAAAAATAAAATAAATAGATATATAGAAAATTATATTGGGAAAATCCAGAAAAGAATTATTACTGCTATATTTTCAAGTCATGATATTGATATATGTCCAAATGCAAGTAAAAGAGTATATACCCTGAATATGCATTTTTTTTTAAAAAGAGAATTATGGTTAGGAAGGATGATATATATCTGATCACAAGGTGTCTGATTCATACAAATATAAACATGCTTTTGAAAAGAAGGAGTATCAATGTTTTTGGGTAGATTCTGGTTTGTAAAATGAAAATAAAAGAATGGTCAGATTAACCACATGGTTAGACCATAGGTCAGGCCAAATGTTCACTTCAAATCAATGAAGCAAGGAACCATTTGAGCTCAGTTTTCTGGAAAATGAGCAAAGACATTGACATGTACATGTATATCTGTGTGTATGTTGATATTTGGGCAAAAATATAAATATAAATTCCTAGAACAGTTGTAGGAAAGGGTTTTAAAAATAATAAAGCAAGAAATATTGTTTTGTATGTTAGATTATAGGCAAAAATTAAGTATATATGTGCAGATATAGGTAGATATCAGATTTTAAAACATACAGGAGAAAAATAAAAAGAAAAACAAAAATTGGGTTTGAACTGACCAGCATAGCACTCGAACTCGTGACCTCTCATGTATAAGTTAGGCGCGTTTCCATTACGCCTAGATGTTGCTTGTGTTCACTTATGATCCACTTTCTTTTAGCCTGAGTTTGATACTATACAGACTTTAACATAATCATCCATATTAAAAGCTTGCTTTCCACTGATTATTACTTGATCTTTTCTTAATTAGAATAACAGACTGTAGTACATGTTTCCAGTGGATTTTATGGTCAAAAATCAGAATACAATAATTAATCTTTTATCAGGGAATTATCACATTTTAATAGATTAAAAAGGATTTCTACTTATATATTATCATGCTCTGATTCTAGTAGAATATAACATAGATATCTTCATATATGTATGTTAGGAATGATTTAGATTTAAAACAATATTTTTATATTGTGAAAGATCCTAGATAATATGAGAATAGGAAAGGATGACCCTAGGTAGTCTTAGCTAAGTAGAAAAAAAAAACTAAACTAATTTTTGGTTAAGAATTAGGGTTATTACATTTGGTATCAGAGCTATGTTTTAATTAACATAGCAAAATGTTTGTATGCTTATGTTTATACTAGGTTTGTTTGTGATATATTTGACTGTTTATAAGTATTCCCTGAATGTATGTACGTGTGTGCATGTGACATACACAATGATTAAATAGGAAAGATACAACCAATTTAAAATTAAAGCTAAGTGTTATAAACTAATAAGATGAAATACATATACTTTTAGAAATATGGTAGGAAGAGGGTCTCATCATCAAGGAGGATCTAGCACACCACAAATGCTTGACATGCAGGAATTTGTGAGAGTTTTGAGAGATGGAATTGGGCACAGACCTGAGAACCCATATGAGGAGCTCTCCAAGTTAGTGAAGACTTATACCAACTTGGGAGGCAAGAGCTTTGAAGGAACTGAAAGTGTAATGGAGATTCAAGCATGGCTGAGGACATTAGAGAGGATCTTCACTGATATGCAACTAGATGACCAAAGGAAGAGGCAAGTGGCCTCAAGGCAATTAAAAGGTGCAGCTTTGAGTTGGTGGGAGGTGATCATAGCTGGCCGGAATGAAAATGATATTAATTGGAATCAATTTAAGGAGATGTTAGAGGCAAGGTTTGTTCCAGCCTCAGCAAAAACCACTTTACTTGAGGAGTTCATCAAACTTAGACAGGGGACTATGAATGTCACAGAATACACCCAGAAGTTTGAGGGATTGTCAACCTATGGGGCAATGTTAGTGGCTGATGAAGCATCCAAGAATGATAGATACATCAAGGGATTGAACCCAGGGCTTAGCAGGGCTATATTACCTTATGCTGACAGAACTTTTGATCAAGTGATAGATTTGGCTCTGAAGATTGAGCAGCATGATAAGGAAAGAGATAAGTTTAGGAGCTTTAAAAACAATGGCAACAAGAAGAACAAAGGAAAGTACCATCCTTATGATAAGAAGAAATGAGAGGCAGATGGTAAGAAGGCAGTAGATGCAAAACCCAATGAAGCCAAAAGAAAAATAGTTTGCAACCATTGTGGGAAAGAAGGCCATATTAAGCCAAGATGCCCAGAGCTTAAAGGGGGAGCTTTCAAATGCTTTCTATGTGGGAAGGAAGGGCATATGAAAAGAAATTGCCCAGAATACAAGCAACAAGGGAAAGTGGCAAACCTGGAAGGTAGGGGCAAGGCCATAATTGAGGCTAATGCTGAAAACCATGGTCAAGTGGAAGGTACACTATTTATTTGTACCATACCTTTAGCTGTAATATATGATACCGGGGCAACCCACTCACTCATTTCCCATGAAATAGTTAAAAGGTTGAAAATGAACTGCAATTTGGCTGAAATACCTCTGTTAATACAAAGCCCTTTAGGAAGTTCTAGTGTATTAGATATGATTTGTGTGGATGTGAATTTGAACATAGGGGGAAACACATTTGTTTCCAATTTATATGTTCTAAATTTCCCAAATATAGGAGTTATATTAGGGGCAGATTGGCTAAGACAATTCAAAGCCATAATTGACCTAGATGCATCCACCATTTCACTACAAAATTCTAAAGGCCAAAGGGATACAATTCTGTGTGAACCTATCAAAGAAAACAGTCTAAATCATTTAATTGAATTAGAAAATAATCCCAAGGAAATAGCTATTAATGAAATCCCCATAGTTAAAGAATACTTGGATGTATTTGGGGAAGTAAAAGGTGTCTCACACCATAGACCTGTTGAATTCCAGATTAACCTTATGCCTGGGGCTAGCCCAGTTATCAAAAAGCCTACAAGGATGGGGCCAAGTGAATTAAAGGAGCTAAAGAACCAGCTGGAAGAATTAGAAGCCAAGGGGTTTATAAGGCCAAGTAATTCATGCTGGGGTGCTCCTGTAGTATTTGTTAAAAAGCATGATGGTACTTTAAGAATGTGTATAGATTATAGAGAATTAAACAAAGTAACCATCAAAAACAAATACCCATTACCCAGGATAGATGATCTCTTTGATCAACTCAGTGGAGCTAAAGTGTTTTCTAGGCTAGACTTGGCATCTGGGTTTCATCAGATGAAGGTTGAGGAATCAAGTGTTAAATATACAGCATTTAACACAAGATATGGTTTGTATGAGTTTCTGGTTATGCCATTTGGGCTAACAAATGCCCCTTCTTACTTTGTAGACCTAATGAATAGGATATTCAGAGATTACTTAGACAAGTTTGTTCTGATTTTTATAGATGACATTCTAATCTATTCTAAAACAATAGAGGAACATGAGAACCACTTACATTTGGTCTTATCTAGATTAAGAGAAAAAGATTTGAAAGCAAAGTTCTCTAAGTGTGTGTTCTGGCAAGAGGAAGTACATTTTCTTGGACATGTTGTCTCTGCTAGAGGGATTTCTATAAACCCCAATAAGATAGTAGCAATCCAAGCATGGAAGAAGCCTAACAATGTTAGTGAAGTTAGGTCATTCATGGGGATGGCAGGATACTATAGGAGGTTTATACAAGGATTTTCTAAAATAGCAATGCCATTCACTAACCTGACTAGGAAGAACCAAAAGTTTATATGGACTGATAAGTGTGAACAAGCTTTCACCCAGATCAAGGAGGCTTTGGTAAAATCACCAGTGTTGAGAGTACCAGAAGGCAATGAGGGATTAGTTGTATATACAGATGCATGTGGGTCAGGGCTAGGGGCTGTGTTGATGCAGCAAGAGCAGGTCATAGCCTATGCATCTAGACAACTAAAACCCCATGAAACTAGATATGCAACTCATGATCTTGAGTTGGCAGCAGTAGTATATGCCTTGAAGCTCTGGAGGCATTACTTATTAGGTGCAAAGTTCATTTTATACACTGATCACAAGGCCTTAAAGTATCTCTTTTCACAGAAAGATTTGAATATGAGACAACACAGATGGGTTGAATTTCTTGCTGCTTATGACTTAGATATACTTTATACACCAGGCAAGGCTAATAAAGTGGCAGATGCATTGAGTAGGCAGCATGCAAAAGTGGCCATGATGATGATGGAGGAGTTTAGAGACTTGACCATGCTCACTGATTTGGAAATAGATGAGAGCAGTGGGATAAGTATGGAGATAGTTGAGGAAGAAAGGAGTAAAGGAAGGTTAAGTTTAATTACTTTACAATCAAATTTGGTCTTGAAGGTGGCAAAGATGCAAGAAGAAGATCAAGACTTAGCAGAAAAGAGGTCTCTCCTATTAAAGAAGGAGGAAGTGAAGGATTATCACATTGATGTAAAAGGATACTTAAGGTACAAGGGTAGGATATGTGTCCCAAACATCATAGAATTGAAAGAAGAAATCCTTAATGAGTACCATAGGAGCAAATATTCCATACATCCAGGCAGCACCAAGATGTACCAAAACTTAAAAAGGGACTATTGGTGGAAGGGAATGAAGTCTAATGTAGCTAGACATGTTGCTAAGTGCATGGTTTGTCAACAAATAAAAGCTGAGACCCAAAGACCTTCAGGGTTGTTGCAGCCACTTAGCATACCACAGTGGAAGTGGGAAGACATATCTATGGATTTTATAGATGGTCTTCCTAGATCCAAGAGGGGAAATACAAGTATTTGGGTAATTGTAGATAGGCTGACTAAAGTAGCCCACTTCATACCAGTAAAAGCAGATAGAAATGCACCTAGGCTAGCCCAAACTTTTATGAGAGAAGTGGTAAAGTTGCATGGTGTTCCTAAAACTATAGTGAGTGATAGGGATACAATCTTCACTTCAAGATTCTGGAAGAGCTTCCAAGAAGCTATGGGGAGTGAATTGTGCCTAAGCACTGCTTATCACCCCCAATCAGATGGGCAAACAGAAGTGGTAAACAAGATTTTAGAGGATTTGCTTAGAGCATGTGTGTTAGACTTTGGAGGGAATTGGGAGGACCACCTCCATTTGGCTGAGTTAATAATAGCCACCAAAGCACAATTGGAATGGCACCCTTTGAAGCCCTATATGGAAAGCCATGTCTATCACCTATATGTTGGGCTGAGGCAGGAGAGAAAGCTATTCTAGGGTCAGAATATGTCAAGGACATCACAGAGAAAATAGGACTGGTGAGAAAGAGGATGGCAGCAGCTCAAGATAGGCAAAAGAAATATGCTGATGCAAAGAGGAAGTCAGTGGAATTCAAAGTAGGTGATTATGTCTTCATTAAGGTTTCACCAATGAAGAAAGTCTTGAGATTTGGCAAGCAGGGGAAACTCAGACCCAGATATGTTGGACCATACAAGATTTTGGAGAGGATAGGCTCACTAGCCTATAAGCTGGAGCTTCCAGAGGAGATGAGTGCAATGCACAATGTGTTTCATGTATCACAACTAAGGAGATGGGTACATGACAAGGAGGAAATCTTAGAAAAGCCTACTGAAGTTCAGATTAATCCAGATCTAATCTATGAGAAAGAGCCAGTGGGAATTGTGGCAAGGGAGGAAAAGAAATTAAGAAACAAGACATTGAAGCTTGTAAAGATTCAATGGAGTATAGATCCTAGTGATTGTACTTGGGAGCTAGAGGATAAAATCAGGATGGATTACCCTAGGCTCTTTGCAAATTTAAAAGGTAAATTCTTAGATTACTAAGAAAGTTTAATATGTATGATAGACAGTGACTAATTGATTTGCTCATGCATATTTGAATAATTTTTCCTAAGAAATTAGAAGTACTCAAAGAATATGTTGCAAATTGTGAGGGCACAATTCCTAAAAGAAGGGGTGATTGTAATACCCCAAGATTTTGAGGAAAATTCTTTTAAATAAATGATTAAAATTCTGGGGGAAAATCAGAATTATTATATAGGTGGGATTTTCAGTGGTGCAAGGTTGTGTGCATGTGTGCACGTGCACACTAGTTATGGCATTAAGAGAAAATCCAGAATTCCTGAATAATAAAACAAAGAAGGAAAACATTTAGATAAAATGTTTTAAATAAAGGAAATATAGGCCTAGACATGAATATTAAAATTCCTGAGGATATGTATATATATATATATATATGTATATCTATATACATATATGCATATGTATGACTTGTTTGGAAATTAAGATAGAAGAGAACATTGATTTATAATGAATAAGTGAAATTTTATTTGAATAATAGGTGTGTAGAAATGCACATAAGTATGCACATGTTTTCTGCAAATAAAAGAAGGTTAAAGTTAAATTAACACCCATAGTTGTATAAATGTATATATATATATATATACAGATATTATTTGAGCAGAAAATTAATAAAGGAATCACTAAAATAGTAAGAACCAAAGTGCAAGAAAGCAAATGTACATAGGCAGTAAATAGAAAGTCACACCATTATCATGTTTGAGGTAAGTATAATAAAAATACTTAAAGTAATCACTTTCTGAAAAGAAAAGAAAATGGGCACAATTTAGCCTTGTTTTAAAATATTGGCCGGGACATTAAGGGTTAGGAGGGAGAGAATATGCAATGCCAAATGCATGATTCTGGTTTGGGCTAAAATAGGGATTTTGCATCACCCAAAACCCTAGGTAGAACCCTTATATATAAATCAAGAGCCTAACCAGAAAACTGCTCTCTCACTAATTAATTAACCTAAGGAAGAAGAGGAAGAAAAGGCTAAAGATTTGAGGGGTTTTCTGGATTAAGCTTGTGTAAGCATTTAGGTGAGTATCCTCACTCATATACATGGCATTAAGACCTGGGATTAGGCAGCCAAGATTTTATATGCTATATTTTGCATGTTTTGATTTACAAACTATGTTGACTACTGATGGTTTCATGAATGCTTGATGAGATATGATCTGCTATGATGGATGTATAACTTTGTTGTTCTATTTTCATCTCTATATGTTATACCAAAACCTTAAAGAACATATAATAGAGTATTTGTAACTAGTCTGAATCATGGCTTAAGACAAAGAATGAAAAAAAAAACTATGAGCTGCATATACAATGGTATGGTGCTGAGGCTTGAAATAATTGGTTAAGGGTGCAATGGAGTCTTTCTCTATAAGTGCTGAGCCCTAAACCAAACAGCAATTTACAAGCCTAAAAATTATGTTTAAACAAGATTAAAAATCTGGCTAAACATAGTTGCTTGCAAAATCAAAATAAACCCAATAGAGCCATGCATTTATTCTCAGTTGCAAACATTCTGGTATATGTTTGAATACGGTGTTTATATGCTAAATAATGTGAGATGGAATGACTGGGGTGCTATACCTCTAGAAAGTAACCTTTAACTTGCTTGCAATATTATGTCTGCAAGGTAACTAGTATGCTTCATGTGTACAGGTGGTCTGTACACCTAGCTATCATTGATAGAATGAACATAAATACACTTAGTAATATAACTAAGGATTTTGTGCCAAGAAGGCTGCTGGAATGCTTGTCCTATTTGAAGTAGACAAGTTGGCACATGGCTTGTTTAAGTCCTGAGATCTTTGTGCCATGATGTTAATTAGTTCATGGCAATGTGTCCCTTTGATTCCTTATAGCAGATGAGGCCAGGAATTTATAAGAAGAAGAAAAGGCAACCTTAGTAGTTCCAGATAAAAGTTGTTTTAATGCATATGTTTGCTCTTGTGTATTGTACATGATAATACCTGTCAAGTTATGCAAAGTATATTTATGCTGTATCCTTAGCTTAATATCATGGATATGTTAGAAATGCTCACACCAGATCATAGATCTGACCCTTATTGCTCATGGCACATGGGGGTGTCTCATTCATAATGGGAAAGCCACTAATGCTTTTGCAGGTTGTGATGGAGCTAAGTAAGCAAGATTAAAAAGATATGGAATAGAGGATGCTAAGATAATTAGAAATAAGAGCTAGAATGTGTTAATTCATGCATGTATTCCCTGATTGATATGGCTATCTAAATGTATTAAGTAGGAAGAACTTGTAAGAGATATGTGCTATGTTGTTTCTGGTTATTTCTGGTTTGGTATGTATTAAGGATATTGATGTTAAACTGATTTGAAAACCTATTTGCTAAAGTTGTTTTGATTTAGAGGGAAAAACCTGGATTTTATAAACATAATCATTTTATGATGTTTTCAGTTAATCCTAAGTCCTTTCAAAAAAATAAAATAAATAGATATATAGAAAATTATATTGGGAAAATCCAGAAAAGAATTATAACTGCTATATTTTCAAGTCATGATATTGATATATGTCCAAATGCAAGTAAAAGAGTATATACCCTGAATATGCATTTTTTTAAAAAAGAGAATTATGGTTAGGAAGGATGATATATATCTGATCACAAGGTGTCTGATTCATACAAATATAAACATGCTTTTGAAAAGAAGGAGTATCAATGTTTTTGGGTAGATTCTGGTTTGTAAAATGCAAATAAAAGAATGGTCAAATTAACCACATGGTTAGACCATAGGTCAGGCCAAATGTTCACTTCAAATCAATGAAGCAAGGAACCATTTGAGCTCAGTTTTCTGGAAAATGAGCAAAGACATTGACATGTACATGTATATCTGTGTATATGTTGATATTTGGGAAAAAATATAAATATAAATTCCTAGAACAGTTGTAGGAAAGGGTTTTAAAAATAATAAAGCAAGAAATATTGTTTTGTATGTTAGATTATAGGCAAAAATTAAGTATATATGTGCAGATATAGGTAGATATCAGATTTTAAAACATACAGGAGAAAAATAAAAAGAAAAACAAAAATTGGGTTTGAACCGACCAGCATAGCACTCGAACTCGTGACCTCTCATGTATAAGTTAGGCGTGTTTCCATTACGCCTAGATGTTGCTTGTGTTCACTTATGATCCACTTTCTTTTAGCCTGAGTTTGATACTATACAGACTTTAACATAATCATCCATATTAAAAGCTTGCTTTCCACTGATTATTACTTGATCTTTTCTTAATTAGAATAACAGACTGTAGTACATGTTTCCAGTGGATTTTATGGTCAAAAATCAGAATACAATAATTAATCTTTTATGAGGGAATTATCACATTTTAATAGATTAAAAAGGATTTCTACTTATATATTATCATGCTCTGATTCTAGTAGAATATAACATAGATATCTTCATATATGTATGTTAGGAATGATTTAGATTTAAAACAATATTTTTATATTGTGAAAGATCCTGGATAATATGAGAATAGGAAAGGATGACCCTAGGTAGTCTTAGCTAAGTAGAAAAAAAAACTAAACTAATTTTTGGTTAAGAATTAGGGTTATTACAGCAATCCTGACTTCTCTCTATTCAAAGCACATCATGTTCGAAATAATGTATTTTGGGCGTAAAATGTTATCAAGCCTTCTGACCAGGCAATATTTGGATAGAATGGATAGGTTGAACTTAGGTGTTATCAAGGCATACGACCTAAGTTCAGCCGAGAATTCACAAGGCGTACTTTAATTGGTAAGTATTATGACCGAATTTGCTATAGCCTTCGAATAGACTTAAATGACCGAATTGGACAAGCCAATGATGGAGAAATAACCCAAGGACTTTAGGGATATCATAAAAAGGCAATAAAAAGAAATATAAAAATCTAGCGGAAAAAGTTGAAAATTTGAAAGTTCAAGTTTTTGGAAGTGCCAACTTGAGGAAAACCCAGAAAATCCTCAAATCAGACTCTAAGTAGGATAGCCTTAGGGTAAACTGCAAGCGTGACCCAAAGTAATCCATGCAAAAACCCCAAGAACAACCTAAAGTTGGTTCTATTTCGACCCATAGAGTAGGGTCGGTGCTGACCCATGAAAACTTCGGTTAGACACACAGAAATCTCGAATCTGAGTCCAGGCAATCGCTTCGGTCACAGAAGTCTCGGGTCAGACACAGAAAACTCTCGGGTCTAACTCCAAGGAAACAAAGGAAAACTCAAAGCACAAAGATTATAGAAAATCTTCAAGTTGAGCCCCAAGCAAACACTCCAAATTTCTTAGGTAGGACTCTAAGTCAACAAAGATAGGGGAAAATGCAAACCAAACCAAGGCCAAAATAAGATGGATCCACCCAAGTTATGGGTCGGTACCAACTATGGGACGGTACCACCCAAGTTATGGGTCGGTACAACCGTGGGTCAGTACCGGCCCTTATTTCTTCCTCAGGTGCGTTCCAACATTTGCTTACACGCCCTACTTGATGTTAAAAGCCTATCCCAAGTGTTCTTTTGTTGATCCACTATAATTCTTTATTAATCTCCATGAACTCTTGAATCAACAACTCTGTTCTTCCACAACTCCATCATTTGGACTCCGAAATAAGCTAATATCTGTGCGAACAACTATGGAATCATGAAGCTAACCACAAGATGAGCTTAGACGAAGAGTTAAAGGCAGCCATATTTGCAATCTTATGGATCGGTACCGACCCCTAACCATGGAGTTGTATCGACCCATACAAACTGATGAGGTAGCACCTACTTTCTTGGAAGAATTGGTCTAAAACATGGAGAACAGCCTGGAGATATTTTGTACAAGATTTTAGGCCCCTATCTCTGTAAATAGGAACGCATGGCTCATTTTTCCTGATCATTTTGGGCTCTAGTTCTACTCTACTCTATATTCTTGTAATTCTTAAAATTTAAGGTCGGAGTAGCAGCGACCCATAAGAACCTCTACTTCCAAGTCAGAATATATGCAATAAAAATATAAAGTGGACGTAGGACTTCATTTGCCGAGCCACTATAAATTGTTGTGTGTTCTTTCTTGCTTGTTTTTCCTTTCAATAAAAAGAGCACTCTCTTTCTTTTCTTATTCCCATTTTCACTTTCTTACTTTCTTCCTTACTTCTTCCATTACTGGCTTCCTCATGTTCATTCTTTTCTTTTTTCAAATCTTCTCAAAAATCAAACCAAAAATTAAGTATAATCCTCTCTACATTATAGCTAACAACATCACCTTCTCAAAGTTGCAAAGTTTGAAGCACCTAAGCCCATTTCCACCTTAGGATGTGAGCAAGGTAAGAGAAGGAGGGGCCTAGGGAGTGCGCGAGCATTGGAGGAAGAGGAAAGGAGTTATCAAAGGCCAAGCAAGATGAGAGGAAGGATCTTGTGTGGTTTCTAAGTTGAAGGTCGTCATAGAAGCCTTTGGTTTGAGTGGCACTTGTTTTAAAGTGAGATTTCTAACTTTAAAATTGGTTCTAAAAATTGGCAAAATGTTGTAATAATTTACTGCTAGCCTATATTGTTGTATGTATGTGTTTGTGATGTGTATATATTGTTCTTGTTGATTCCCATTTAAAAGCGGATGACATAATTAACCGTTGTGTTGTAGGGGACTAAAGAAAAAGAAATCGAAGTGTTTCATAGCTAATAGGTCACTATGGAAGCACTTCGAAGAATGAAAATTTTGCAGAGGGATCCTAAAGGATTCCTTGCCATGTTGATTTTTATTTACATATGTTATTGGTTATGTAAATACTTATGTTTGTGGAAAGTGAATGTTGCTTAGTAATAGTCAACCTACTTGTTGTTAGCTTTATTGCGACATTGAAGTCTCATGCTCGCTTTATGAGATTTACCGCTTGTTTTCTAAAGTGCTTGAAATGGTTTCCAAACATGACTTTTATTTTCAAACCTTTTTACAAAGTTATTAAAGTGGTTTAAATTGTAAAACGAAAGTTTAAAAGCTATTTTTCTTTTTGGAAATCAGTTATTTTTGTAAAGTAAAAAGAGTTGTCTATTTTAGATATTTTGAAAAGTCTTTTCAAATATGATTATAAATACTTTAAAAGGAGTTTGAAGTTTTAAATATATTTTTAAGAATTTATTTAGTTATTCAACAATAGGTTTAAATTTTATTCCTTTGTTTAAAAAGTCAAGTTAGTTAAAAGCGACCACCTGTACAGGGATGTTTTAAATATGAGTTCAAACCTTTTTAAAGAGTTTGAAAAGTATTATTTAAAAAGAGGAAGAAGTCATGGAATACAACATCATTGTGGTAATAAATGTAAGAAAGGGAAAGAGATTATGGACTATAACACTTTTGTTGTAGTAAATGGTTTTTAGAAATTGGAAAGGAAGTTAATTTATAACACTTTGTTTCTATTAAACAAGCTGTTTACTTTTATAAAAGGGAAGATGTTTTAAAGTGGTTTGGAATTCATTGGTTAAATATTTGCTTAATTTATAATGGAAAGATGTTTACTTTTATATCAAACTTTTGTTTAAATAAGAGATTTTAGAAAATGTTTTTAATAACAAGTAGATTGGAACTCTTAGATCCTATTTTAATTTCTAGACTTTGAGGTATAGAAACTTATTTTCATTTTAAAGTTAGAAATAAATGTCAAGTCAAGGTTTGAGAGATAATAATACCTAGCTTGAAGACCGATGAATAATATTAGTTTGAAATCAAAGGCTAGAAATAAGTTTATGGATTTGGTTTTCTGATTATTTTCAAAAGACTTTGTTTTATGTAAGGGATTTCTTTGTCGGTGCTACTAAGTAACACAAAATAAATATGATAATGTAGTGCATAAATGTTGACACATTTATGGAAAGTAAGCCTTCTTATATTCAGTACTAAAAGTCAATAAGTAAATTCTCCTCTTTGTAAGATCTAGAAGCGTAGTATTTTAACAAAGGCAAGGCCGGAGCAACCGGTGCTTTGACTTACCTGACTTCGATTCTAAGCGAGGGATATAGAAGTTGGAATGTCGAAAACACGATAAGTATGAGAGGGTTAATTTCTATAAATAGGTAATGATTAATTAAGTATATGGAAGGTATTTCATCTTATACTCGATTATAAATTTCGAGGTATGGAATCCCATTTCTATCAGTGAGAGTTTGAGACGTTGAGGCAAAGGTAGTTCTTTAACTTATCAGACTTTATTATTAATCGAGGGATAGTATGGTGTTGAAATCAAAAGGTGGTGATAAGCATATGATGTCCGATTTTCCATATGCAAACTATATGCTTAGGTTTATCCACTATCGATAACTTGACTTATTTTGACTAAGGAAGTATATGAAAGCTTTGGATTTCATATGGTTTGAGATTCCCTTGGAAGAACTCATTCCGGTGAAACATCTCATGCTTTAAGGGGTATATTGGAGATTCCTTAGGACTCATATATAGTCTGATTACATCTGAAAGACCCAAAATTGAGTCAACTGAAAACTATCATTTGTTGGTTCGAAGAGACTAGGATCAGATAAGCATGAGTTACTCATAAACGACTTTGAACCTGCATAAGCATTCGAATTAAATACATCTTGAAGATGATGGAATTGAAGATGGAGTTCTTTGAAGTGCAAGGGCTACTTGCTAACAGTCCTAAGGATATAGTAGAAGTAGTGCCTTCGGTGTGTTCATATCCTTAACAATTTGTATGGATGAATGGTGGCATTACAATGTTGTTTGGAGGGCAGTGTTATCATTTCAAGTGAGATTTGCTAAAAAGTTAAACCATAGCCTCAAGCCTCGCACCCAGTAATGACTAAAACAAGGGATATGCTTCAGGGCTATGTGTTTGCTACCATTAGGGTATGGTCATCACCCGATCTAGATTGATATTTGTGGATTTATATATACTCGAGGCCCAGTATAGTTGTATGCATCAACTGGGGTAGTGACTTATTCTATACTATCATGGAAGGGGTAGGCCGATCCTGATTCGTAGGGGTCCATGCGAGACCCTCGGTACATTTTTCTAGAGGTGTACTTTGGCAGGCGGTAACCTAGTAGCCTTGTTATTAATAGAAACTGTATTCTAATACATGCTTTATGTACTTAGTTATGCCCAAATATGCTAGAACATGGGATGTAAGCATTTCAACTATGTAATATATCTATTTTTAACCCAGACATTATTATAACGTCACCAGATATCCTAAAAAAATGGTTTGGTTATTGTAAGGTAAAACCCATCATTGTTTATATGTTGTGTAGTCTTACGAGATACCTTCTATTGAAATGGTTTTATAGAATTTAAAAACCCATATGGTGAGTTTCTCATGTTGGTTTACCAGATCGATCTGGGTGTTATTTTCTTATAATACTCAGGTTAGATCAGGATATTTTTCCACAGTAAGCTTTAGACATTTGGAGCTTCAGGAGGCGAGCCGGATGCTTCCAAGACTTGATGTATTTAATTTTCTACTATATTCCTTGTTTTGTATTTATCAGCATTTTGTAAGGATAGATTGTCATAACTGTCCAGGCTAATGATAGAATGGACTTTGATTGTTGTAAAGTTTTCTTTTGTAAAGTCATTTGGATATTATATATTACTCATGATGATGTGAGATTATGATCTGTCTTTTTCTCCCTTTCAACCCAACAATCTATTTTTCTGACACTTGAGTTATCAACACAAGAATTCCATGGATGTATTAGTGTCGACTTTTAAGGGATGGAAATGCGAGTCTTCGCACTTGGTATTAGAGTTTCAGGTTAAGCGAAAACCTTTGCCCTGGTGGGGTAAACTCATTGGAGATAGGGTAACTAACACCTTAAAATGAGTTGAGTGTATTATATGAGAGCACGTATTTGTTGGCACTATAAAAATGTTTTACATTGTACTGGAATGGGTAAATGAAATAATTTTACCTAGATTTTATGTTTTACCTATAAAAGAATAATTCTTGGAAAATTGATATAGTTTTCTTGGCTGCGATTACTTGTTAGGAAATGATGATATTTATTTATCATCATTTGTTAATTGATTATTTATGATCAGCTAGTTTATGAGCATTTATTATTTGGTTAAATTAAATATGAACACCTTGGGAATTCAGTTTCACAATTTGACAAGAAGGCATTCATTAATTATGTAGTTTAATATTTTTCTATAGGTGTACTATGGTAGGCAGTACCATAGTAGTCTTGTTATTAAAGGAGTCCATCTTCCAATGCATGTTTTATGGACTTAGTTGTTGCCAAATATGCTGGAACATGAGATGCAAGCATTTCAGCTATGTTATATATTTATTTTGAACCCTAGGCATTATTATAATATCATCAGATTTCCTATAAAATGGCTTAGTTATCATAAGGTAAAAAACCGTCCATGTTTATGTGCGACGTGGTCTTATGAGATACCTTTTTTTGAAAGGGTTTTATAAACACTAAAATTCCATATGATTTGAGTTTCTCACGCTCGTTTACCAGACTAATCTGGGTGTTATTTTCTTATGATACTCAGGTCAAACCTAAGTATTTTTCCAGAGTTACTTTACAAGAGTTGACATATTTTATTTTCAACTGTATTTCTTATTTTGTATTAATCAGCATTTGTAAGGATAGGCTATTATTATTGTCTAGGTTGATGATAGCTTTGACTCTGATTGTTGTAAAGTTTCTCTTGTAAAGATCATTTGGATATGATATATTACTCGTCCCGATGTGAGATTATGTTTTGTCTTTTATTTTCTTTCACCCTAACAATCTATCTTTTCGGTGGTTGAGTGTTGGCACATGAATATCATGGATGTATTAGTGTCGACTTTTTAGGCTTGAAAAGGTAGGTCATCACATTCATTACGAATTCCAGAACTCATCCAAGTTAAGCCATTTATATTCTCTTAGCCTATCATAAGATGAACTCTCACAGTGCCCATAGTCCAAGACTTTCCAAATGTTTTTGAAGAAGTTTTCGATCTCCTACTCCAAAGGGAGATTGGGTCTAGGATTGGTTTGGAGAAGGGCGCTAGACCCATTGTGCTGAATTTAAGGCATATAGCCCTAAAAGAAAGGCGAGAGTTGGATCAACAGATTTCGAAGCTATTGCATTAAGAATTTATTCGCCGCAGTACTTAAGAATGGGGAGCACTAGTTGTCTTTGCCACTAAGGCAGACGGCTCCTTAAGGCTATGTGTTGACCGTAGAGAGCTTAAAAAGTTGACCAAGAAGAATAGATATCCCTTACCTAGAATAAATGACTTATTTGACTACCGTATTGGAGCCAAAATCTTTTCTCGGTTAGACTTAGCCACTAGATTTGACCAATTGAGAATAGCTGAGGATAACAAGAAGAAAACCACTTTTTGCACTTCAAATGGACTACATGAATGGAAGGTAGTGCCTTTTAGGTTATCAAACTCTTTTCAATACTTTATAGACTTGATGTGTAGAGTCTTTATTGCGCAGCTTAATAAGTTCATTGTAGTATTCATGGACGATATTTTAGTATTTTCTAAACGTGAAGGAAAGCATGGTAATCACTTAAGGGAGGCACAACAAACCTTGAGTAGACACCAACTAAAAGCCAAATTCTCAAAGTGATGCTTTTGGAAGAAGAATGTGAGATTTCTCGGTCATATTGTTACCGAGAAGCAGTTGTCTATTGATCTTGCAAAGATAGAAGCTATTCAAGACTGGAAGGTTCCAAAGAATGCCATGGAACTTAGGGCTTTTCTTGGGTTGCAAGTTAACCTAGGAAAATCATTAAGGAATTTGCAAAGATAAAAGTCCCGCTGAATCACTTGACCAAGAAAAATTTGGCATTTGAATGGGATCTGAAATGCACGGAAGCATTCGAGAAGTTGAAGGAGCTATTGACTAGCGTGCCAGTACTTACTATTCCAAATGGGACGAAGACTTCTCTGGTAACATTAACGCATGTGGTATAGGTTTAGGAGTTGTTCTTCTTAAAGAAGGTAAGGTGATAGCCTATGCAAGTAAGTAGTTGAAGAACCATGAGAAAATGTACCAAACTCATGACTTAGAGTTAGTAGCTATCTTTTTGCCTTTGAAGATGTGGAGGCACTATCTTTTAGGAGAAATATTTGGGTTATTCACCGATCAAAAATCCCAGAATACCTATTTTCCTAAAAAAAATTATATCTTAGGTAGTAGAGGTGGATGAAGTTTATAACATCATATGACTTTGAGATACAGTATACCCCGGTAAAGGGAATGGTGTTGCCAATGCCCTTAGCCGGAGGCATCCTACTATTGGTGCTATGGATGAGTAGAGCTAGATGGAGTTCTTCTCGAATTTTAATTTCCACCCACCATTAGAATCCACTCTAGGATATCTGGCATAAATGGAATTAAGGCCAACATTGATGGACTGCATCGGGAAAGAATAAAAGAAGGATGTGCCAATAGTAGATATTTTGGACAAGCTAAGTAGATGAGAATATTTTCTCCATGTTAGCGGATATGTAATAGACAAAAAGGGATGGCTGAGGAGAGATGGATGCCTATGTGTTCCAATAGTGGGGATGATTTAGTGGAAGTAATAGCTGAGTGTCACCATTCTAGGATGACTATTCACCTTGGTGGAGAAAAAATGTATAGGGATATGAAGAAAATTTTCTATTGACCGAGGATAAAGAAAAAGGTAGTAGAGTATGTCTCTACATGTTTGATTTGCCAAAAGATAAGGTTAAAACAAGGGAAGCCAGGAGGACCATGCCGACTTGGAACCGAGAGCATATATTTTGATGGACTTTATAAATGGGTTGCCTAGGAGTTAAAGAGGCAATGAGGCCGTTTTTTTTATAGTGGATAGATTCACTCAAAGTGCTCACTTTATTCTCGTAAGGAGTAATGTAACCGCATCATCTTTGGCACAAATCTATATCAGAGAAGTAGTACGACTCCATTGGGTTTCGATTAGCATTGTTAGTGATAAAGGCCTCTTGTTCACTAGTGAATTTTGGAGGAGTTTGCTATCAGCTTTAGGAAAGACGTTGAAATTTAGCATCGATTTTCACCCGCATATAGACAGTCAGATCGAAAGGGTGTACATAATTTTGGATGATTTGTTGAGTGCTTGCATCATGTATTTTGGAGGACATTAGGAGCAGCATTTACCATGGTAGAGTTCATATATAATCATAGTTACCAAGCAATGATTGGCACAGCTTCCTTTGAAGCCTTATATGGGAGGCCATGAAAATCACCAGATTGTTAGTGGGAAACAACCAACAAAATTCTACTTAGACCAAAATTGATCAGCGAAACCTTGCAGAAGATAGAGATGACCAGGCGGTGAATTAAGGCCACACAAGACCATTAGAAGTTCTTTACTGGCAGGCGAAGGAAGGAATTGGTGTTTTTGGTTGGAGACATCAATTTTTTAGGGTTTCCCTCTTTGGAAGGTTGTGAGGTTTAGTACATCAAGGAAGTTGGCACAAAGGTTTGTTGGGCATTTTTTGATTTTAGAAGTAGTAGGAAAACTTGTGTATCAGGTAGAGCTTTCAGCCAAGATAGCAGGATTCCATGAAGTTTTTCATGTATCGCACTTAAGGAAATGTCTACATAGCATAACTAATGTAGTAGTGCCTGATCAATTAGTAGATATAGAAATAGAGCCAATAGCACTCTATGCCACTGCACGAATAGTGGAGCATGGAACTAAGAAGCTTTGTAACAAAGAAATTAGCTGGTTCGAGTGCAATGGGGAGATTATCCAATGGAAATAACATGAGTAACTGATGAGAATACGAAGGCTTCTCATCTTGAGCTTTTCTCTAGTAAACTTTCTCTTTCCTAAATTTAGTATTGTATAGGTTTTGCTTGCATCGTGGTTGCTAAATTGGATGGTAAGTGATGGTTGTTACACTTTTTACTATTATTTTTGCACTTATATAGAACCTTATGCATATCTAGAATTCTTTCATACATGTCTATATGTCATGATTTTGCATTCATACTAGGATTGAGCTCACATATAGTATGTTCATACATAATCACATTGCATTTTTAGCTGAGTAGATGGTTGTTTAGATAACTTGGTTGTATAACATAGTTGTAGAGTGCATGTTACACCATCTGTTGCTTAGGAATTTTGAGGACGAAATGCTTTTTAGTAGGAGAATGTAGCACCGCATAAAAACTAATAAGAAACTAATTTATAAATATAAGGCTAAAAATAAGAATTCTGTAAGCATTAGAATTTGGCATGAAAATTAAACTATTGTGTTTCTGGATATTTTTTGGTCAACTTTCATATATATAGTTTTGTAATCGAGGCACATGTGGAAAAGTAATTGATGTTTAAAGTTTTTGAATTCAAATTGATTCGAATGAATTCAAATTTAAATATTTAATAAATGTTAACAAATAAATTAATTAGGGTAATAAGTATCTTAACATTGAACGGAAATTTAACATCTAAGCCAGCGTTAAGTTTAATTGTAATAAGGGAAATAAATAAAAATCAAATGGTAGCAATAAATCTCGACTATAGTAAGAAAGCCGGTCAACCACGTACAATACGCCGGTCGACTGCCTTAGAAGGAGTGGTCGATCAGTTGACACATGATGACAAGGGTTTGTTTGGGTTACAAATGGTCAAGGTTTTATTATATTAAACCAATTTAAATCCTATGGTCTAGATGTGTTCTAACCACTATAAATAAGAGGCTAGTCCCCACAATTTTATTCACAAAATTTTGGAACGCTAGCGAAACTCTTTTAGTCTTCTTCCTCAATTCTTTGATTGGATTTAAGAATTCAAATCAATGGAAAAAAGGTAATAGGTATATATAGATACACGTTTCTCTATTTTTGTGCTTCCCTAATCTTTGAATTCTGAATCTAGTTTAAATACAATTGAATTGTGTTATATTTTAAAAAGAAGAAACTGAAGGAGTAGTTAGGCAAAGGCGTGAATCAAATCCAAAGGAAGCAGGAAAATTATTTGTGAGTGGAAATCTTAAATTTTCACATTTAGTAGTTTGTTTACTAAAAGTTTGGATTTGTCTTATGCCTTGAGGAATTTTTTATACAAAAACCCTAAACTCTAAAACCCCAAATTCTTCCAAATAAAACATCAATTCTTCGATTAATTGGAATCTAAACTGTTTTATATTAGTGTAGTAGAATTTAATTTGTTGTTGCAAATTGAATGATATATGTTCTACTATGCTTCCACATTTTCAATTGTTGTGGTAAAGGGATTCTAAAAGAAAATTTTGAAAATGGTGTGTAAATTATGGATTCACCTATTTGTAATTTGCACTACTAATTTCCACAATATAGAAAAATAGAAATCCCTTTTTTCCACTTAAATTTTTAATGTAAAAGTTGTATAGAATATAAAGGGATTACGTTATAAAGTTTTATTTCCTTAGAATAGAGGCTTTGATTCTATTATATTAATGTAAAATATGTTTGGTATTTTGATTCCTTTCTTTTGTAAGTCTATTTTGTCAGGCTAAAAATATTAGCTATTTTGTAAACTATTGTATGGAACTTAGGCTTATATGAATATAGAAGTTTTGACATTTTAACAACTGGTATATGAAGCAAAAATTATAGACTAGGAATATTTCTACACACAATCAGGAATATTTATTTGGCTTACGTATGTATAAATATAATTAGCAGTGTATAATTAGTAACGTATAAATCGTATCATATAGATTAAATAAGATAATAAGTAGCATTAAACCTTTAAGGAAAGAAGTTAAGAGTTATTATAAAAATTAATCCATAACTAAAGGAGAAATAAGGAGTTTTTCTTATATGGCCTTATGCATAAATGCGTTAAGGAATTATATATATATATATATATATATATATATATATATATATTGTACATATATGGTAGTATGTTAGGAGAGTAGAAATATGACTATGTTATAGGGATGGGAGGCCAGTCAAAAGCACATAGAAGTTTGCCCAGCTAATATGCCCAACAACAATGTGACTTTAGGACTAATATGAGACATTGCCTATAATAAGTACCCATGGTGGATGCAAGGTTAGTCCTAATTTTATAGGATAAGCCTGCCAAGTTAATCTAGTTACCAACACCTATGAATGGTCGGACTAATGTGAGATATTATGGTTTGAGTTATGGGTCATAGGATGGATATAATGGTACAACCTACTTCTGGGATGAGGGTATTAAGTGGCTTCTGTAGGGTCTGCCACCTTCACATTCAAGAAGTATTAAATGGCCGAGATTATCTTTTAGGCGTGATAGTGGGAAATTTATAGAAGGGGTATGCTTTGGGGTTGAAGTATTAAGTAGCTATTGTAGTGTCTGCCTTTTCCAAAAAAAAAAGTATTAAGTGGCCTAATGAGATTTCCTACGATGTCGGTCAGAGAGTACCACAAGGGGGTTTGCCATGGGTTTAGTTATTAAATGACGAGGATCTACCTAGGTATAGGAAATAAATGGTCAGCGTCTGCTGAATTCCCATTGAAGAGGTATTGAGTGGCTTTGCGGCTTTCCCTCACATCATTAGGCCTTGATTTACAGTAGTTGCAAAGATGGACTATAAAGGGCCTATGGCCTACAATTAAAGGTACGTTGTGTAACTGGATTGGAATAGCCTTTGGCTTATAGTAGATGTATACTTAGTAGGATGAAGTATATGATGCATACAACATATTATTTATCTAAATGATACTTCCCAAATACTATTATTGTATTGCTTGAGATTTTCATTTACCATACATTTTTGTTTTGACTCCCTCCTTATTACAACCACATGATAGGGGGAAACAACACCGCTGGAGAAGATGGAGGCGGCGGTGAAGAATTATGGCAGTTTACCTATTTATCTATGTTTTAAATACATTCAAATATACCTAGATTTTAGACATTTTGATGTTTTATTTTGATGCACTGTATTATGGATATTTTGGTATATTGTATTTCTGAGGTTTTATTTTTGTGAAATTGTGATATTCTAAAAGCATAGATGAATAGTTGTGTATATTATTCATTATATCAATTTTACGAACCAACAACCAGTTTTGGAATGGGTCTAAGGTATGATGGGCTTTCATTGCATCGAAAATTAAGTCCATTTCGAAAAGGATTGTTACAATCCAAGTGCAAAATGAAGAAAGAGAAAAAGATCTTACTGTCAAAACCATGGCCTGTTGAAGCTATATGGAAATTGGACAAAGAAGCACTTGTTTTTGAAATTTGAACATTTATTATGGAGCTCTTAAATGACCTTGCAATGACACCAGGCCTTGGTAATCATTTAAGATGTTTAATCATGCCGATGTTTGAATCTCAAGTTGTAAGTCTTAGAAGTTTGGAGATCATTGGAATTGGTTCAAAAATAACACATATAAGGAGCTCAGCGATGCATATCCGTAGGGGTGTATTTAGGATGGAGCTAACCCAACATCTTGGAGAATCATGTGTAAGAATGGATTAAAAGGTAGTATAGCGCTGTCTAAGCACATGTATCTATTGCAAGCCATATATCCCATTGAAGGATTGTGAGCTCGCTGGCCCAGGGTAGGAAGAAAAGCATCGCTCTTAGGAATTCCATGTTTTCAACGGATGGTCTGGAGCAGTTTTAGAGTGTGGATTGTTGGCATTTTTTTGGGTGGAACATCCAGAACTCTTAAGCCAATGTACTTGTTTAAAGGTGGAGCTTATCCTTTAATTGGTTCAACCAGAATGATCATTCTTTGTAAATCAGTGATAATTGAACGTTCAAGTCTGAAAGGCATAGATGTCGAAGCCTAAGTAGTGGTGGACCCAGCTTTAGAAGGAGTTGATGGCCCAGCGCTATCATTTAATCTTGGATAATAGCGAGCCATTTTGAATAAGAAAAATCGCACTCAACACAGTCTGGTACATCTTATTTTGGAATTCTATTTTAAATTTTAACCCATGTAACTAGCGTTTAGAATCCAATTGATGTCAATGTGTTGACCGATAAAATTCTTAACATTGACTGGGATAAGTGAAAGTGTTAAGCTTTGTAGCGTGAGTCCTATGTCTTGCACACAATGGATGGACCATCCTGTGCAGATAGCTTACTCATGCTAGAAAAATAAGCCACATCGCGTAAGGGAACTTTGCATCGGATCTTACCAATTATCGTAGGATAATCGATAACGGAACAGCTGTCCGAAGCGATGTAGAAGTTTTTTCTTATAGGAACACATGAACTGCACTTATTGAAAATGTTGTGCAATGGAATTTTCCTGACATCGCAATTTGTAACAGTAACTTATGGTCGACCGTTCGTTGGCAAAGCTTGTTCATAACTCCTGAATGGATGGAGATACAAAGGTCTTATGAAGTTATGAACATTACGGAGTGACTCAAGAATTAGAATTCTCATAGCTAATTCAAGTTCAATTTTTTTCGAGACTAACTTGGTATAAGGAATGAAGGAATTTAGATTTGGCGAGTACTATGGTCATAGGATTTCCATTCAATCACAAGTTATTGCTCCCTGATTCCATAGGCCATTGGAAAACGCTAGACATGACCATCAATATCCATAACCATCGTCATAAAACCATGACCACCCACCTTTTGCATTTCTAGATCTGAACAAAGAATCAATTAGAGTCGGGGACGAGTTAAGTCAAAGAAATCGATGACAGATGCCTAGGTTGAATGGAAATGGTAAGAAAATTTGTTGGGTTATGGCAGTGCTTCCTGATAGGCATTAGTGGAATGTAGGAGTCGGTGGAGACGATCTAAGGAGATGTAGCGAGGTCACAATTGATCGGCACCGAGCAAACAGAGGCAAGCAGGTAAGAAACAAGAAGGCAGAAAAGTGAAGTAAATTTACCAAGTACTTATCTTATATAGTGTTACCAAATTGAAAAGGAAAAACTACTCGATGTCAAATTATAGAGGTCGTTTTCGAGAAGAATCACTAATAAAATCCTAAAAAAAATAGAAAAAGAGGATAAAGGGAAGATAGTACGGACTTAGCTTAGGCTTGGAATGATCTCCAGAGCGAAGATCTTACCTTTAACATAAAGGATGAAATTTCTACTTTATAAAACGGTTGAACATATATCTGGGGAATGGAGACAACGCTCTCAGACAACTCTTGAGTAACTAATCAAAATATATGGATAATGGAATGAGCTTGTTTTGTTTCAGAGCATGCTTTGTTTCCAACAGAAGCATACTCTATAGGGCAAGAGTTATCCGACTTTTTAAACAAGCGGCCTTTAGACGAATCTTGATGTCAGGACGAAGACAAAATGGTTCATGGACTTGGGAACGTGCTTTGAAGGGCAGTAGGAATGGACCTAGGAAATTGGAAAAAATAGGAGCTAAGAACAAAATTAGTACCGAGCTGATCTACTCGGTACTGATAACTTTTTGGGCCTCTTGTGAGGCCCCAGAGTTATGTATTAAGGAACCAGGACTTGAGTGATCCTTGTGAAGTCTATTTGTCAAGGAATAAATGAACTACTTAAAGAAAGTCCGAAGGAAAGTAAATGAGTATGAGTAATATCAAAACCTCTTGGAAACAACATGACCTATAAGGAAAAGTACTTGGAGCTCATTGAATCGAGGATAAAAGATTAAAGGTGGGAAGAAGGAATGACCCCTTCTAAATAACAGGTTAATACCGAGTTGTTTTTATGGCTCCAGGGACCTCATCTTCCCTTTCTGCCTTTCGAAATCTAAAGTAAGACATAGTATGTTGAGATTTGGCGATTTTGCTTGATGATTTCCCTATAAATGCAACACCTATGGCATTTGAAAAGTGACTTTTAGGCGCTTTTGCTTTCTTCATCTTCTATCTCTCCTCAACATAAGTCACTAAGGAAGCTACTCTTGGTTGTTCTAGGCTGTTAGATCTACCAAACCCTTGTACTAGTGGCTAAATCTACAATCAATAACTATACAATGGATGTAGGCCATAGATTTCCCAAACCACTATAAAATTCTATTGTTCTCTTTATTTATTTACAATTTCTCACTAGATCTCTCTTATTTCAGTTTGCTTCGGGTGTTGTGCCATTAATAGGCTTAATAAATAGTTAATCCAAATGGCATTACTAGCCACTCATATGAACAATATATTATTCTAAAAGCAGTCAAAGGAACACTTTCTTCCGGAACCCTCAATTGATGGAAACTGCAAGCCAAATTTTACTGTGAAAATACCTTAACTCACTTACGAAATAAATCATATATCCTTAGTAAGGGATATTTGTTAACCACCATTCTTTCATTCATATTTTTATATTCAATGCATAATCTCAAAGACCCATCAGACTTCTTCACTAATACTATCGAAGCTCCCATGTTGAGCTACTCGACCTTACAAAGCTCTTTCTCTCTAGCTCTACTAGTTGCTTCTTCAACTTCTTCATTGCCTTTGGAAGCATTCACCTAAATGGTTCAGCTCTTGGTATCAACACAATATGAAATTGTATAGCTCTTATGGGAGATAATCCTAAAATGGGTTCAAACACATGCAGAAAGTCTCTTACTACTAACACTTCTCAAATATTTCCTTCCTCCAAAGGTAATCTAAACAATGCACCTTTGCACCTAGGTTTAGGTTTTTACAAAACTGCAAGTACTCTTTCATTTTGGTCTGGGTGAGACAACATCATGATTCTTTTGGCCTAGTATACACTAGTGTCATAATGCTCCAACCAATCCATCCCTAAAATAACTCCGAAGCCTAAGAAGTCAATCACATAGGGACCACACAAAAACATAAACCCACCTAACTCAATCTCTAAGTTAGTGCAGTTAAATCAGAGAGTGGCATATCCCGTTATGGAATTCACTAGACGTGTGTAAGTGACTAAATACACAACATCTAACTCAAGCCTATCAATTAAGTCTTTAGCTATATATGAATGTGTAGCACTATTATTAAACAAAATTCTAACTGAAATACCAAACATCATAATCATACCTTCCAAACCAACATCCTTGCCTTTCCCTTTGGCAGAGGGTCTTTCCCTTAGTTCCTCTAAAGAAACACTCTAGCCGGTCTGTGCAGTCATTCTTTTGGTGCCCAACCTTATAATAATTAGAACACTTTATCTTTCCCTATGCTCTTGGCATTGGACACTTAGATGTGTACTGCCCCTTTTGCCCATAACTTAAACAAACAACTTTAGAAATAATAGATTTGGAACTTCTTTCATTTGGCAGAGCCTTCTTGCCCTTAGCGTAAAGAGTAAACTTCTTTTGCACTGCATTAGGCTTCGTCTTGACTCTCCTATTTTCCTTACACATCCCATCAAATTGTTGGGTCATATGCAATAAAAACTCAAAAACGGATACCATGTGTTCCATCACCTTATGATCTAGACCTTGCTTCAAACCTAAAATGAACTTCTCATTTCTCTTCGGTAGGATAATGGGAGTCATGATGCTGCTCCAGGGAGATAAGTTAAATGATTAGAACTTATGGAATAGGGCATAGGACATGTGCTAAAGAGATCATTAATGAATAAGAGGTTTCTATATGCTCATAAAGAAGGGGTTTGTGAGGATGCTTACTTGAGTCATGGGACGTGACTCTAGATCTTAGGATGATGATATACCCTAGACTCCTAGGACGTGAGTCTGGTATCTGGCCTTATGAAGAGGCATAAATTTTAGCACAAGGGAAATCGAGATTAGGACGGAGTCTTTATCCGTAGGGCATGGTTATATGGTTTTATGGTTGCTATGTTTGATATGGATGTCATAAGACGTAGGTACTTTTGACTTTAGTGGCTAGACACCCCATATTGTACTTTGGTTTATAGAACACCCATAATAATAGTTTAGCATATATCGATGTTATAGCTAACTTATCAGATGCATGAACATGGTAGGTATGATTCTTCCTATTCAGTTGTTCTTTTTGCTATATCGACTTTTATATATTTAGAGGTATATGTATCGCTCACACAAAATTATTGTCGGATTGAATGTTTTATGCTTTGCTTCTAATTATCTTGCAAAGTATTAAATGAGTAAACTAGATAATAAGTCTGAGATTAGCATATAGAGTTGTTTAGAGGATGAATAGAGGGATGGGGCTTGTTATTATTTTTATCTGAACATATTGTTATTCCGCTATGCGACACTATAGAGCATTTATTAGTGCGCATAGCAAATATTAAAGACACAGCTTTTTTGAGTTCAAATTTGATGTATAAACTCTACTCCATTAGTTTTGTATAACTATTATGGACCTTATGTACTCTGATACTATGGTTTAGTTTATCTTGATTATGCATATCTATCTTGTTTATTTTATATATATATTGTTATTATATTTTATCCTTTATGCTATGAGATATATGATAAATTCTATTCTTAATTGGTTACGCACCCATGGTTATTATTCTACGTCAGTTGGGTACCATAGCAATGCACTCTTTAGGTATATTTGGTACAAAAGGTGTAGGGCGGTCATCATGTTTGGTATCGATCGATGATTCAAAATGGGTAGAGTAGAATTATAGTTGTTGAAGTAGTAGTAATGCAGATTTGAAGTCTTTAAGCAAAATGAAGAAGTAGAATGAATTGGATTACTTGGTAAATCTAGAATCTTTTAATAAACTCTACATTCATTTATCGTTAAAAATTCCAAATTCACAACATTTAGTTTTAAATTTTCAATTTATCCAGTAATTAAATTTAATTTCCCATGAAATCCATTTATTTGGTTTTTAAATTCTTTTATTCACTCCATTATCACCAAGTAGATAAATTGGCATTGGTAAATGGTCTAATATATTGTTATTCTAGATTTCCAACTAAAACTCCACTAACGTAATATTTAACATTAAATTCCCATTTAATTGAAATAACCCAATTTCAAAATTTAACCTTAAATAAATAAACAACCTTTTATATTCCTAAATCAATTACAATAGTTTAACAAATTTGAAAGTAAATTGAAAGTTGCTAAATTTATCGATTTCAGAAATTTCCCTTAAATCCATTTAAATTCAGAGACTATCTATTAGATTAACGAATCTTTAAATTTGAATTAGATGGATTAAATATTGGACTCACACTATTGCATTCATATTTTCCGTTTCACTTTTATCCGTATTAACTATTTCAATTTTACTTATTGTAACACTAACAAAAGATTTCAATATATAACGCCGATTTATTTCCTTGCATTAACATACCCCTATCCACATTTATTATTAAAGTAATGCTTGAAATCAATAACTACATTGAAATTACTCACATTCAAATGATCGTTATTTCAAATAAATTTATCAACCAATTAATTAGGGAATTCATAATAGTTGTTTTCTACCCTTATATTTATTTCCTAATAAGGTACTACCTACTCTCCTCTAATTGTGATTTGAATTCCAACCTTTATTTCATACTAAATAAAATAACAACATATAAATTGTTACCTATTTCCCTACATGCCTATATAGGTTTATTACTTAACAATCACCGTTTAAAATCCCGTGTATACACAAATTATTACTTAACATAAGTCTATTCTTTTATTACTTTACGTTCACACTTTACTCTATAATAAATCACTAAGTAACGTTATCATCAAACCAACATTAATTAATATATTAAATGCTTACATTTATTTCTCTACATCCAATTTGTTCCAACTTAATTTATATTAATGCCATTCCCTTATGCTAACTTTTATTACCTAAATTTTCCGTTGTTGTAAGCCTTTAATATTTCCATTTAAATTAAATATAAATTCCAATTCAATCAACCCTTTCAACATGCAACTTATAATAACTGCTTACAAGTATGAATAGAATTATCATTTATTTTAATGGTTTTTAACTTTACATTAACATATTAGTTAATTACCTTAAATGAAATTTATATCTAGGTATAATACTTACCCATTTAATTTATTAAAATTTATTCAAATTGCTAGTAAATAGGTTTTAAATCACCACTTATATTTTATTAGCGTTCATTTCATTATCCCTTTTTTTTCTACTAAATTAAATTTACACAACTCATTAATTCAACCAAATTAAATCCACGAAATTTACGGGTCGTTACACTCTCCCCCACTCAAAACTTTTCATCCCCGAAAAGGAAAAAGGGAGAAGGAAGAATTAGATAAACAATACATCTTATTCAAAATATTAACTTTATAAACAATAATTTACAAAATTTATTACTTTAAATAAAATATACCCATTTTAATCATTATATCTTTTTATACTTAAATAAATAAAGTTTGGAAAAGCATTTCAAAATAATTTTCTAAGTCCAAAAATTTACGAAAATTTTTGGCAGAGTCTCCTTTGACGGAGAGCTCGGAAGAAAATATAATATCCAAAATATAACAATTATATTACATATATTATCCAAAATATTATATCCCAACTAGAGGAAATATATATAAAATAGCACTATAAACCGTAATCCGAAACGTACCTATTTTTCGGCAATTTACGCTTATTTATGGTACCAAAGCAGTAGCAATTGCTTCCATAACCTGCATTTCACTTATTAAATCCAAAGGGTTAACAATTTATATAAAGTGAAATATTTAAGTGGTTTCAATCATTAACAACAAATCAATACAACAACCATCAATTTCAACAAACAACATACACACACAAAACAAAGCAACCATTTAATCCAACAACAAATAGTTTTTTGGGTTCAAAACTTTTAAATTGTACGGAATAAACCATCAAGTGCATCATTTACTCAACAGTCTTAGATTTAACACAATGGATTATTCATCCATCCCAACAAAATTAAAGTTCCCTTACCCAACAACCACAACCACGACAAACAACAATTTCAACAATAGTTTTAGTCTATTCTTATTCATTCAATTCATACATTTGTTGTTTGATTCTTTTTATTCACATAACGGCCTATCTTTTTATTTATTTTCATTTATTCCTTTCAATTTTATTTTCAAATAACTTCAATCCTTTTCTTAAGTTAACAATTTATCTTTATTATATTACATTCATTTATTATTGCATGATCTTATTTATTCACACTTTAATTACTTAAGTTTAAAATCATCCATTTGTCATACTTACCTTTAATTGTATTTACTTGGTAAAACTTCAGTTATAACTTAAGTTTATAGCATTAAATTATCATTTAACAGCAATTTCATTGAATACTTTCACTATTTCAAATTTCTACTTGTATAATATTCTATTCCAATTTCTTATTTAACATTTCAACTTTTAATATTTGGTAAGTTATATATGTTATTTAAGGGTGTAATTGAAAGTTATACAAGTTTCTCATTTCTTTTAATTAATTCATTGTTTAATAATTTTTTTTACCTTTTGTCTTATAAGTTACCATTTCAACTTCCTTTTATTTCCTTTATAACTTGGCATTAAATCTCTTACCTAAATTAGAGGTTTCAATTTTTAATTACTTACCTTTCATTTCACTACAATAATTGAACAATTTATTAACGGAAATTTAAGAATTAATTACCGGGTTAAATCTCAAATTATTTTAAAATAATAGATAAATATATACTTAAAATTTATATATCCAATTATATTTAAAACAATTTAAAAACATTTATTTGTCTATCAAAATAATTCTTGTAGTAAAACTACTACAGTGGCCTTCCCACTTTGAAACTCGAAAATTAATGTCGATGATGCGGCCGCCATCACCGAAATTATTTTCCAGCGACAGAGAGGGGAGTACAACTTATTTCTTTGCTGAATTTGTTTTAAAACATTTCTTTCAAATTCTATTAAAATATTTATATCAGAAAATACTTCTAACAATATTATTATTATATTCAAATAATCAATTGAAAGAAATCTTCAAAAACCCCGGAACTTAAGCTCTAAATTTCCAGTTTTCATTTATTTTATTTTCAACTAGGTTTCAACTATTATTTATATTTTCATTACCTAACACCCAATCTATAGCAATCAAATATATATCTTTATAAAATATATTTTTATATATAGAAAATATAATAGGCAAAGTTATTTCATTCACCTATATTAAAACAAATATTATGTCGGTCTGTCCTATTAAGTGTTTAGAAATCCCTATTGATGTCATAGCGTCCCATGCATCAACCAGAATTCATAAATACAAAACGGAATAGATTAACACAATATTAAAACCTTTTTATAACACTAACAAATACGCTCTCTCATATATATACTCTCAGCGACTCCCATAGGGTATTATTACCCTATTAGTATAGAGTCAAACCCCACAAAGCTAAGGTTTATCGCTAAACCAAAGCTTTGATACCAAATGTAACGACCCCACCTTTTTGTATGCTTAAGCAGACACGCGTGCCAACCTAAACCATACAGAAGGGTGGATTGTTATGGGTTAAATAAGAAAAAGTGGAGAAATAAAGGAAACAAAATAGAATCATGCAGCGGAACGATAAAATATAATAATCAAATAACAGTTCATGAAGCTGTTTTACAAAACATTTGATTATACTTATACAATACATATCAGAGTTACACATACCAGAGAACGATAATTATGCAGCGGAATACAATGGTGTAGTGGAATATATAACAAATAGTAATAATAAAATCTTCGTCCTCGTCCTCCAGAAATAGGGCCTTCAAATCCTAAAATGCTCAGGCTGACCCGAGCGAATTGAAAAGACAAAACACTCGAGTCAGACTTAAAAGATCTTATGTAAGTTAAATCAATGAAATAAATATGAGTGTAAACGGCGTCAGAGATGTTTACGGGGTTTGACATCTCCTATCCAGTGTCTAATGTGAGTGCAGTAACTTAAGAAATGTTCGGGATTCACATCTCCTAAGGATCCGTTAAACTATTTACTATATAGTAATATACGCTATATACAGTAGTGTCTAATCAGTAAAGTATAATCATATAGAAAATAGCGTTAAGGGGATGGTGAACCTTAACGCGGTCAGATCTTTAAACCAAAATCGTAGTGGGCTCGATATGGTAGGTGACACGGCACAACTAGGCAATGCCAGGGTAGATATACCAATTACGCATCCGGACTGGTGGTGATGCATAGAAGCCACTACCGCCCACCTCGAACAACACTCCCAAATCGAAGGGTGGCCACCAAAATCACAAAGTTATAGAATGGTATCGAAGAAGTGCGTCCGATAAGAGGTGCTACCTCACTGGTCCGTCAATCGCTTCTGTTTTAGCCACCTTATGCCAACTCACGGGAGTTGGGTCCACGTATATACCTTAGGATTGTCGTCACCATCCTACTTCATTCTGGAAACTCCACCGCGTACACAGTTGTCAAAGTGGTTTTCGGTATCGACAGAGAGTATGTCCATATCCGATCCCGGTCTCTTTAACAACCAACGTTATTATAACACCATGGTCATTTAAAAATGTATATACTTTTAAAACACAATCATTGCCCTTTAAAAACATATTGTTTATTTCAAATAGTATATACTTCAAAACCAAAATATTATTGCCATTCAAAACCAACTCAATAATATATCATTTCCATTTCCAAAACAATTCAATAATATCTTATATAAATAAAACCCAATTTCCAATCACTAATCTTTCTTTAATTTACATAAACTTGAAATATTCTTTTAAATCATCTTAAACCCAAACCACATTTTGAAGTCATATTCTAAATATTCAATTTCAATAGGTTTCCAATCAATATATTCACAGAAAATTCTTAAATAAATCCCATTTCAAATAAATTCATTTTTCAAACCATATTACTTTCAAAGTTATAACAATTTCGAAAACTAATACTTTGAAAACAATAATACCTTAATTTCAATAAAACATTTCAATTTTGATACATTTCAAGTCTTTAAATATTCCAAAATTTCCAACCAAATCTGATAATCTTATATATACCTTAATTCAATTTACTATTATTTAATTTAGAAATATTTATTTAATAAATTCAATATCGCTTAAATAAATCTCAAACTTGAAATATTCGTAAATCAAACTTAAAACATCATCAAGTTATACATACCTTAAATTTTAGAATTTAACCATATATAAAATAATATTTATATAATATCAAAATTTAATATTTATTAAACCGTATATTTCTTCCCAAACCAAAGAAATTCACTTTAAAATATTTTTTATATATAGACTACGGTGCCTGTATATAATTTTCTATCCTATGGTAAAGTGATACAGATATTTATCATTTCAATCCGTAATTTTAAAAATAAAAGTCTACGGTTATATATCATTTCAAACTGCAATCCCGAATGGAATGAAAATGCATAATAACTTGCAGTTTATATCAAATATAGCATCCATTCATCCAAATATCAATAAACAACCGTTTATTACAATCATCATCCAATTTAAACAAAACATCATTATGAAGCATATAAAATATAACAGGCATCAACGAATAGTTTATATTCAATAAAAATTAATAAATGTTTAACTAGTAGTTTATATGCAATAATAAATAAATTTAACTGTCAAATTATATGCAATAATTAATTTAAATAACAATTTAATTTAAATAAATGCTATCTAACTGAGATAATGATTAAATATATGCCCAAACAATCATAGATAAATTTTAAATCACATCAAAATTTAATTTAACAAACATAAGAAATCTTAGAAGTTGTGAGTGGGTTAAAACACTCACCTTTTGAATTTAAATCCAATTTAAATTCAAAAATTTGACAGTCTCCAAATTTGTCCAAACCAGCGTCAAAAGATCTAGAATTTGTTACGATTCTAACAAAAAAAATCGCGTGTGAAACGGAGTTCGTATGAGAATGATATGCGTTTTTGAATGATTTGAAATCAAAATTAAAAATAAATAAAACAACGAAAAAAAACAACGAACCAATTTCGGCTATACAGAAAACTCAAATCCAAGAACGAACTGTAGATCTGAGATGCATACATCAAGAGTTTCATCATATATATATTTTTTAGGAATTTTTTTGAGAAGTTTTGAATTTTTTGACTTTGATTTGATTTTGAAATGAAAATAGATGTAGGGTTTGCACCCATTGAGGAAGAGGAGGAGTTGATGAAAAATGAACGCACAAATAAATGAGAATAGATCGAGGCTAGGGTTTATAATTGGGTTTATATAGATAGGTTAGAATTAGAGTAGATGGATCTGATAAACAAACACGCTGAATGATAATTTAAATTAACGTAATAATTACATGTTTAATTTCAAATTAATTGCAATAAATCCAAATAAATACATAAAGCTTGATTCCCGTTTAAACACTTAACTCATTTGATTGCAATCAACCTTTTTATAGTAAATTAAATTCCAATATATTAAATAAACTTTATTTCCATTCTTTATATACACTAACCATCATTTAATGAAGAATTCATTTACGTTATTTCCCATTTATGACCTTAATTTATTTAACGTAACATTAAATTTACATCTATTGCAATGATTTCCAATTTCGTTGAATGAACTAATTATATATAACTCCTAATAATTGTCGCAAGACTCTCAATCCCACATTTATAAGTATATTATTTCCACTCAAATATTATAGATATATACAGAGTATTGGTTTTCATTAAATCATTATTTATTATATATTTTAATTAAATAAATTCACTATTTAAGTCCGTTCAAATTTATTACCAAATATCCATTTACCTTTCCCATTAAATTTGAATTCCCTTCAATTAATCTAACCAATCAAATTTCCATCCACACTTTATTATAGACCTAAAATATGCAATTCATTATCTTGTATTGATTTTATACAATTACCATTAACTTTACATTCCATCACTATTCCATATATATTTATTCATCTATCAATTAGTGGTATCAGAGCGAATTGAAAACGTGTGTCTGCTTAATTAAATAAAATTGGAAATATAGAACTTAAGTCCCGGGGTTTTGGAAATTCTTTCAATTGATTTTGGAATAATAATATTATTAGAAGTATTTTCTGATATGAACATTTTGATATAATTTGAAAGAAATGTTTTTTAAAAATAAAATTTGGAAAGATAAAGTTGTACTCCCCTCTCTGTAACTGGAAAATAATTTCGGTGATGAGTGCACGCATCATCGACATTCATTTTCGAGTTTCAAAGTGGGAAGGCCACTGTAGTAGTTTACTTCAGATTTGTTTGAGAAAATTTTATCGTTTTAATTATAATTGGATATATTTGTATTTTAAGTATATACATCTATCTATTATTTTACATGATTTAAAATTAAACCCGGTATTTGGTTCTTAAGTCCAGTTAATTAATAGTTCAATTAAGTGTAGTAAATTGGAATATGACAAATTAATAATTGGAACCTTTAATAATTTTTTTTTATATAATAGGAAGTTAAGTAATATAAATAAATGATTTAAAACCTTTGTAAATGAAATTCTTTATTTATAAGAATTGATGTATAAAGTTATAAATTTAAGTGTAATTAAAATGTTACTATAATTAAATATAATAGAAGGTAAGCATTAAATAAACGAATGAAATTAAAGGTAATTTGAAATTGTAACTTATAGAACATAGATGAAATTATTGAACCATTAATTAATTAAAAGAACTGAGGAAACTAGTATAACTTTCAATTACATTCTTAAAGGCATATATATAACTTACCAAAATATATAAAAGTTGAAAATGTTATAAGAAAATGTAATAGATATTATACAAGTAATTAACTTGAGATAATGAAAATAATTAATGGAATTCTTTAATAAATAAGAATTGATGTGTAGGGTTATAAACTTAAGTATAATTTAAATGCTACTAGTTTAATATAATAGAAAAGTAAGTAATATAAATAAATGATTGCAAACCATAGGAAATGAATTAATGAAATCCTTTACTTATAAGAATTGATGTTATAAGGTTAAGAATTTAAGTGTAATTTAAAGGGTTACTATAATTAAATATAAGTGGAAAATAGGCACAAGGACAAATTTTCATAAAAATTTTGGCTGAAGGACAACAAGTTTCATTTTTAGGCTGAAGGACAAACTAGGACAATGCTAATACAACTAGCATTTTGTACAATGTAAAACTGGATATAATGCTAGTTATAATTAGCATTTTGTACAATATTTGCACTGTACAAAATGCTAACTATATTTAGCATTGTCCTTCAGCCTAATTTTCTTCCAAAGTTTGTCCTTCAGCCCAAAAATGAAACTTTGGGTCCTTCAATCTAAATTTTTTTCAAAGTTTGTCCTTGTGCCTAATTCCCCCTAAATATAATAGAAATGTAAGCATTAAATAAATGATTGAAATTGAAAAGTGCATAAATGTAATGCAATAAAAAGAACTTACATGACCTGAATTAATGAAAATGAATAATTATAAGTAATAGGTGAAAATAAATGAAACAAACATTTAATGAGTAAATGAAATTAAAAGTTTGTTAGAAATAAATGTAAACTAAAAGATAAATCATTGTGTAAGTGAAAAGGAAATCAAACAACAAATGTATGAAAAGAATTTTTTTTTTGATTTGTTGGTTGGAATTGTAATTGTTTGGTTTATGGTTGGTTGGGTAAGGAAATTTGAAATTGTTAGAATGAATAAATTATCTATTTTTTTACATCTAAGACTGTTGAGTAAATGATACACTTGATAGTTTATTTTTCATTCTGTACAATTTAAAGTTTTGAACCCGAACAACTATTTGTTTTGTGTGCTTAAATGGTTGATTTGTATTTGTTGTGTACTGTTGTTGAAATTTATGGTTGTTGTATTGATTGGTGGTTAGTGTTTGAAACCACCTAAATATTTCATCTTATATAATTGTTAACCCTTTGGATTATATAAGTGAAATGCAGGTTATGGAAGCAATTGCTAGTGCTTTGGTTCCATAAAATAAGCGTAAATTGCCCAACAAATAGGTACGTTTTTTAGATTTCGGTTTATAGCGCTATTTTATATATTTTCCCTTGTTGGGATATAATATTTTGAGTATTATATGTGATATTTTGTTATATTTAATATTATATTTTCTCCCGAGCCTCTCCGTACGAAGGAGACTCTGCCAAAATTTTCCATAAATTTTGGACTTAGAAAAATTTGAAAATGTTTTACAAACCTTAATAATTTATGTATAAAGGATTTAAACGGGTATAAATTGGTATATCTTATTTAATTTTTTTTAAACTTATTGTTTATAAATTTAATATTTAAGAAAGATATATTGTTTCCTTATTTCTTCTTTTCCCTTCTTTTCCTTTTCGGGGACGAAAAGTTTTGAGTGGGGGAGATTGTAACGACCCGTAAATTTCGTAAATTAAATTGGCCTATTTATAAGATTTTTGGAATTTAATTATAAAGAAATATAATGGTTATAATAATGTGGTAACGAAATAAATGTTAATAATTAACCTATGAAAATATTACATTGGTTGTAATAGACTTAAGTATAAAGATTGAATTTAATAAACCCCATTTATTTGAAACCTTGTTTATTGATATGCAAAAGTATAATAAATGAGTTATTACAAGAGATTGAAATTTACATAGAAATCTAATGAATGAATAGTGGAAAGGATTATACAGGTGTATAATTTAATACGAGAAAGGAAAGTAATTAATTGATTATGTAATAAAAACATTGTAACGGTAATTGGAATAAATTAAGGAATATGTTAGTATAAGTTAATTATTAATAACTTGAAAGGAAATTCAACCAATTCAAGTTAAAAGTTACACTTGGTTATAAATATAATATAAGAAAACTAATAAATATTGAATAAATTTTGGAATAGTTTGTAATAAATGTTAGTTGAGTAAAACCAGTGTTATGTAAGTAATTACAATATTGGGGTGTAAATAGTGAACCTCTAAAAGTGTAATTAGGAGTTAATGACAATATTGATTGTACGTTACTTATTTTATTAGGCTGTTAAGTTAATTTGTAATCAAAAGGGATTAATTGCAATTAAATGGTTTTAGTATTTAAAGATTTTGTAAATATTTATTAGATGAATTTGAAGCTATTATATGAGTATGAATCTAATGTTAATTTTACTTATAGAATGGACAATTGATATTGAATGAAAAGAATAAAATTTAAGTGGGTCAATAAATTGGAATTAAATGAAATCTAACATCTAAATGTTATGTTAATTGAGGAGATAGTACTAAATAGATTGCAATTTGATTTAATAAGGATAGGTAAGTAATTTTAATAAATTGTAGTTGATATTTAATTATGAATGTGAGTAGAATTTGGCATTTAGTGATAATTGTTAAAATTTTCCCATTCATCTAATTTACTTAATTAGAGCTAAGTTAATGACAACATTTGTGTTAATAGTAGCTTGTAAGTGGAAGTGAATGCTAAATGGTAAAAATTTTTGGTTAACCAATTTTTTTTAGTATATTAAAGTATAACTGGTAAATCGATTGCAATAGATATAAATATATTTTTACGTTAATGTTAATATAAAGTAATTTTTGAAAATAATGTCAAATTCATTTATGGAGATTAGTTAAATGGGAACTTTGATTTTTGAGAAATAAAAGCGTATTAATGTGACTAAAGGTTAGAGTACGGTTATTGTATGTTGCCTATTTTGGTAGCTTGTTAGTTTACAATTTTGAAATCAGTTACAATAATTTAAATTGAGTATTGCGTTAATGTTAATTAAAGTAGTATTTGTAAAAATATTAAGACTTTCGTATTGGATAGTTTGTTGTAATATAAGACTTGGAAATAAAGTTATTAACGTATTGGAAAACAATTACATTTGATGAAACTAAATGTTGAAATATTACATAGATAAGAATTTAGATGAAATGGATTAATTTATGAAATAAATTTAAGGATAGGATAGCAACTATATAAATTACCTAATTAATTGGTCAATGAATTTATTGTAAATAAAGTTCATTTAAAATGCAAGTAATTATAATATTGTTATTAATAATAAACGTTACTTTAAGGATAATTAGTGTAGTAACGTAAGGTGTAAATGTAAATTAAAGGGGAAACGTTAAATTTTAGTTAAGGTAGTAATTTGTGAATTGGGAATAAAATTCAAATGTTATGTTAGGCTGTAAATCAATTTGGGAAATTGGATATATACTAATGTTAAATATATTTACATAAGATGATGATTGATTTAATAAAGAGAATTGAATACGAATGGTTTAAAATTTCATTGAAATAAGATTTTATAATTTATTGAATTTACTTTAATTAAAGGTAAACACTAATTTTTTTGCAATAAATCCTTATTTGATATGGAGGTTTGGTTAATAAATTTGAAGCTAATTGCAATCAGAAATGATAGAAATGGTAAGTTGACCATTTATTCATAATAAGATCTAGAAATCAAATAAATGGATTATTGGAATTTAAATTGACAAATTGTGAATTCATTAAAATTCGAATCCATCTGTCTATTCCAACTTCATCTATAAATACCCCGCTAAACCCTAGCCTCCGCCTATCCTCATTTGTCTGCGCATAAAATTTCATCAGCTCCTTCTCTTCCTCAATGGCAGACAAAAATCTCAGATCCAGATCCATTTCAAAATCAAAGTCAAAAATTCAAAGTCCTCAAAAACATCTCAAAATTATATATGTTGAAGCTCTCGACGAGCGTAATTCAATGGTGTTGTCTCGTGCGCGTCAATTTGCCTAGAGATAATTGCATGCGTTGTTGTAGAGAATAAAAAGAAGAAGGCAGTGACGTGTGATCTAGCGATGTGGTGGTAAACGTGTTCTCTTTTTGTTTCTATTTAAATTTAATTTCAATCACAATTTTCGCTATAACTCTCGCATACGAACTCCATTTCACGCGTGGTTTTTTTTTTGTTAGGATCGTAATAAAATTCCGGACTTGATGACACTGGTTTGGACAAATTATGAGACGGTCAAATTTTTGGGTTTAAATTGGATTTGAATTCAATTTAAATTCAAAAGGTGAGTGTTTTAACCCACTCACAACTTTTAAGATTTCTTATGTTTGTTAAATTAAATTTTATTGTGATTTAAAATTTATCTATGATTGTTTGGGCATATATTAAATCATCATCTCAGTTAGATAGCATTTATTTAAATTAAATTGTTATTTAATTTTATCATTGCATATAATTTGACAGTTAAATTTATTTATTATTGCATATAAACTGCCAGTTAAACAGTTATTAATTTTTATTGAATATAAACTATTCGTTGATGCCTGTTATATTTTATATGCTTTATATTGATGTTTTTTTTAAATTGGATGATGATTGTAATAAATGGTTGTTTATTGATATTTGGATGAATGGATGTTATATTTTATATTGTATAAACTGCAAATTATTATGCATTTTTATTTCATTCGGGATTGCGGTTTGAAATGATATATAACCGTAAACTTTTATTTTTAAATTACGGATTGAAATGATAAATATCTGTATCACTTGACCATAGGATAGAAAATTATATACAGGCACCGTGGTCTGTATATAAAATATTTTAAAGTGATTTTCTATGGTTTGGAAAGAAATATACGGTTTAATAAATATTAAATTTTGATATTATATAAATATTATTTTATATATGGTAAAATTCTAAAATTTAAGCTATGTATAACTCGATAATGTTTTAAGTTTGATTTATGAATATTTCAAGTTTGAGCTTTATGTAAATGCTATTGAATTTATTTAATAAATAATTTTAAACTAAATAATAGTAAATTGAATTAAGAAATATATGAGATTTTCAGATTTGGTTTGGAAATTTTGGAATATTTAAAGATTTGAAATATATATAAAAATTGAAATGTTTTATTTAAATTAAGGTATTATTGTTTTCAAAGTGTTGGTTTTTGAAATTGTTATAACTTTGAAGTAATATGGTTTGAAAAATGAATTTATTTGAAATAGAACTTATTTAAGAATTATTTGTGAATATATGGATTTAAAACCTATTGAAATTGAAAATTTAGAAATATGACTTCAAAATGTGGTTTGGGTTTAAGATGATTTAAAAGAATATTTCAAGTTATCTAAATTTAAGAAAGATTAGTGATTGGAAATTTGGTTTTATTTAAATAAGATATTATTGAATTGTTTTGGAAATGGAAATGATATATTATTGAATTGGGTTTTGAAATGGAAATAATACATTGATAATTTGGGTTTGAAATGGCAAAAATATTTTGGTTCTAAAGTATATACTATTTTGAAGTAAAGGATATGTTTTGAAAGGGCAATGGTTGTGTTTTCTAAAAGTATATATTTTTAAATGACCACGGTGTTATAATAACGTTTGGTTGTTAAAGAGACCGGGATCGGATATGGACATACTCTCTATCGATACCGAAAACCACTTTGACAACTGTGTACGCGGTGGAGTTTCCAGAATGAAGTAGGATGGTGGCGACGATCCTAAGGTATAAATGTGGACCCAACTCCCGTGAGTTGGCATAAGGTGGCTAAAATAGGAGCGATTGACGGACCAGTGAGGTAGCACCTCTTATCGGACGAATTTCTTCGATACCATTCTATTACTTGTGATTGATCTGGTGGCCACCCTTGATTTGGGAGTGTTGTTCGAGGTGGGCGGTAGTGGCTGCTATGCGTCACCACCAGTCCGGATGCGTAATTGGAATATCTACCCTGGCATTGCCTTGTATGCCGTGTCACCTACCATATCGAACCCACTACGAGTTTGGTTTAAAGATCCGATCGCGTTAAGGTTCACCATCCCCTTAACGCTATTTTCTATATGATTATACTTTACTGATTAGACACTACTGTATATAGCGTATAGTAGATAGTTTAACGGATCCTTAAGAGGTGAATCCCGAACATTTCTTAAGTTACTGCACTCACGTTAGACACATGATAGGAGATGTCAAATCCCGTAAACATCTCTGACGCCGTTTACACTCATATTTATTTCATTGATTTAACTTACATAAGATCTTTTAGTTCTGACTTGAGTGTTTTGTCTTTTCAATTCGCTCGGGTTAGCCTGAGCATTTCAGGATTTGAAGGCTCTATTTTTGAAGGACGAAGACGAAGATTTTATTATTACTATTTGTTATATATTCCACTACACCATTGTATTCCGCTGCATAATTATCATTCTCTGGTATGTGTAACTCTGATATGTATTGTATACGTATAATCAAATGTTTTGTAAAACAGCTTCATGAACTATTTTTTGATTATTATATTTTATCGTTCCGCTTCAAGATTCTATTTTGTTTCTTTTATTTCTCCACTTTTTCTTATTTACCCCATAACAATCCACCCTTCTGTATGGTTTAGGTTGGCATGCGTGTCTGCTTAAGCATACAAAAAGGTGGGGTCGTTACATTTCTAGAAGATTATTCGTCTAAAGAGGTACCTGAAAACCTCAACTCTCAAACTACTCAAAATCAATTAAGTACCCAAGAGTTTAAGGGGAAAACAAAAATTTCGAGTCGGATATAAAGCCTAGTATGAATAATTATCTACCATCTCAAACCATTTAGATATCTAGTGAGACCACCCCGCTTAGAGAAATGGATTTTCTCCTCGCTAGTATCCTAAAACCTTTATAAAACCATATATTGTGCTCCTGCATCCACAATGGTTAAAACAATTCAAAACGATATGATGATATGCAAACAAGTAAATCAATTCTTGATTTCCCATACCCATTCATTCCAAATAACTATCTCGTTTATAATTTCTAGGGTCACTATTAACCTATTAGTTTTCATGGGCTTACTAATAAACTTTTTAATGTTTATAGACTCCCTGTCCAATTTTATAGTTTTCATGGGATCACTAAGAATCTATTGTGCCCTGCCAATATCTTTTCTGTTTCATGGGTTCTCCATTAACCTATTGGTAACTCCAATATCTTTTCTCTTATCTTAGTTTTCATTGGTTGACTAGGAACCTATTGACTTCTGTCAATATCTTAATCTGGATATAGTTTTCATAGGCTAACTACAAACCTATTGGCCCATGCCAATATCAAATCATAGTTTTCATGGGCTAACTATGAACCTATCTTCCTGACATCTTCATTTGTACATAGTTTTCATGGGCTTACTATGAACTAATTGGCCCCTGCGAATATCTTTTCCTATACACAGTTTTGGGGTTACTCCGAACCTATTGGCCACTGCCAATATCTTCTTTTAATATTTTAGCATCCTATACTCTGGTCATCCTGAACTCTTGGATGCAATTCTACTCATTCAAGAGTTAATTTAATTTATATTCGCTACTGGGTCAACCTAGCTGGTTATTCTGCCCTTCCCCAAAGTACTGTTATGAGTTCATTACAATGTGAATATATTTAAATACATATATAAAGAAGTAAAGATAATAATACCAACCCCGTGGTTTAATATCCTTGGAAATCATTTTATATAAAACTTGGTTAATCCCTTTAACCCATTAATAAAGGAAAACTTCTTCAAAACTCCATTTCAATACACTTTATTTATCCTATAGTTTTCTTTTAAAATGAGATTGGATTATTTGTTTTGAATACTAAGGCTTCTGAAACCTTAAAAAATCACTTTCGAAACCCCTGGATAACCTCCTTCAAAAGCATAGAAAAATTCTTTTCAAAACATTACATATATACCTTTCGAAACTCTTTAAATCATCTCTTTCAAAACCAAAATATACATTTCGTAGTATCAAAAAAGTACCTAATAATCCTTAGAACATAGCTTTGAAACCAATGAAAGTACCCCTTCCGAAACCATTGGGTTTTGCTTTAAAAATATATTTTGGGTCAAAGTAAATATATACGAAAGTATCCCTTTTGAAACCTTTAATCATCATATAAAATTGTTTGGGGAAAACTAGATGGTGTCGGCACCATCCTTTCAAAAGCGTCAAAACCTTTAAATAAAACATTGAAGATTAGCATCGAAACCCCCTTTCGAAGCCATTGCCTTCGGAATCCTTGAACCCTTTCCAAAGTGTTTAGGAAGTGGCTTAGCATGATTTTAAAACAAAGACAACCCTTCGAAAGCATTGATGGCTTCAATACAGTCGGAGGGCAAAAGATCCGCCTTTGGGGTTCGACTAAGTCAGAACCACTACTTTCGAAAGCATCATTTATAAATAAAGGAACCCATTCGAAAGCCTATAAAATAGCAACCCATTCGAAAGCTATTAGAAAACCCCTTTCGAAAGCATATGTTTCGACTCCTTCAAAAGCTTTAGTAAAACAAAGCAGTCACCTTTCTTTGGAAAACAAACAAAGGTTTCGACCGCTGTCGAAAACATTGGCTTCGACGTCATGCCTTCCACCGCTCTTCCAATCCATTACGAACCAATCTCATTGATGCCTTGTGCATTAGTTTCGGTATGGGTTGGTCTCGACTTGAGTGGTTTTGACTTGGTCGAGGCAGAAGCATAGGGTTGAAAGGCAGCTTCTAAAAGAGGCGGAACATACTTTTCTGGGCAAAGGTTGAATTAAAGCCAATAAAAGCAATTATTTTATAACCAACCTGCCTAGTTGTAAACTTTTAACTAGTTGCCTTAACTTTTCAAATTCTTTTCAAATTAAATGCTGTATAATTCCAAATCTAAATCAAGATTAATTTAATAAATAAGCCCTTCCATTAAGCCAAACCAATAATGCAAATAAGTCCTAAAATAATTTAATCTCCATTGCAAATCATTTAAGAAAAATCCCCAAAAATCACAGAAATTCACTTTCATCATGCTATCTAACATACAAAAATTCCAGACTAAATTTTCTTCCTAAAATAATCAAAATTAAATTAAAATCCTATTTTATCATATTTTCCTTTTGAAAATTCATAATAATCTTTCCATAACTTGGAAAATTATCAAAATTAAAACCCAGCTCCAAAATCATGTTTTACATAACATAAAATTTTTCTATGGCATTCAAAGATCAGTTTCAATCGGTTTTGCACTAAAACCGCATAAATCCCTATTTAAACAATTATATTTAAATCAAATATTCAAGCATATCATCGTCTAAATCATCATAAAAACGAATTTAATCTTAAATCCGAAAACATATGATCATAAATCAAAATAGAGATGGCATATATTATTACTCACCTTGAGTAGGACAAGGAGATTGGATTGAGATTAAGATTTATTCCCCTTGATTTAATCCTTTGGTTGACTTGAATTTTCTCCTCTTTTTGTTCCTAGTAATGGCCGACTCTTCTTCTTATGTTTGTGTTTTACTTTTTTGAAAATGAGAAATGAACGTGATGGCATATTTCCCATTATGCCCTTGTGTAATTTAATTAGCTTACAAATCATTCTTAAGCCCATTTAATTTATTAAGCACGACCTCTATGTATTTATTCAAATCTCAATCCCCTTATCACTTAATATTTACATTATTCTACTTAATTTATCTAATTAAATCTCCTGAATAATATTATCAAAAATTAGGGGTGTTACATTAAGCTAAATATATTGTTAATGCTTTGTCTGCCACTCCTTAAGCTTAGACATCTTAGTCCATTATTGTTTAGTGCGCTTGGTTAGTTTATCCACAAGTAGGACCCGAGGAGTTACCCGACCTCCCTTCAGGAGTCGCTCCAACCAGGCCTTATAGGAGGGACTGAAGGCTTGTATGGTGCCTTGACCAGGTCATGGCGTGCATGATCAAGGGCTTACTCTGTCCTCCCTCCAGGTGGTGCTCCAGCCGGGCCTTATAGGCAGGACTGAGGGCTGGTTGGTGCGTTGAACCGACCATACCGTGACGTGTTCAAGGGCTTACTTCATCCCCCTCTAGGGGGCGCATTGATCTAGCCAAAACGTGGAGTGATCAAGGGCTTGCATATAATTTAACCTAGCTATAGCATAGCAAGGATAAAGGATTACCCTGACCTCCCTCCAGGAGGCACTTTGACCTGGCCATCTTGGTGCGGATAAAGGCTTATAACCATTTGAGGTATTTTCAAAGTATAAGGAGAATTCTGCTCCCAACCATGTAGATTATCTTAAAAAGGCGCTTCATTCATCCACTGTTGGAAAATATAATAGCAAATATTGCACGTTCCATGTTCTAGGAATCAAGTTGCCATCTGGTTAACATAATTTGTAAGCTCCTAGAGGAATTACTTTGTATACAATTAGAGGACTCTCTCACTTTGGTCCTAGTGGTTCATTTATAAGATTTTTTGTATTTTCTATCACTCTTCGGAGCACTAGATCTCCTTTTGAAATGATCTTGTCTTTACTTTTGAGTTGTAGTATTTTAAGATTCTTCTTTGATATTCGGTAGTTCGAATAGCTTCTTCATCTCTTAGTTCATGTTTCAAATCCAATGACTCTTTCTTTAACTCTTGGTTTGGATTGAGCGCATATGCAATTCTTCGATGTGAAGTTATTTCAATTACGACTGGTAACATTGCTTCGCACCCATATGTTAGAGAGTAAAGGGTATGACCCATAGCAGTTTTGGTGGATGTTCGATATGCCCAGAGTGCAAGCGGTAATTCTTCCACCCAATTTCCCTCGGCCTTATTCGGTCATTTTTTCATAATGGTCTTAATAGTCAGGTTGTTTGCTTCGACGGCTCCATTAGCCTTTGGATGTGCTACAGAAGAAAAACTTTTGATGATTCTGTTCTTATGGAAAAATTGAGAAAATTCTTCACTTTCAAATTGCTTTCCATTGTCAGATATGATCTTGTATAGGGTCTCGAATCTAGTGAATATGTTCATAATAACAAATCTAAGTACTTTCCCAGAAGTAATCTTAGGAAGCGGTTCTGATTCTTCCCATTTGGTAAAGTAATCAGTGGTAGCTACAACATACTTTACCCATCTTTTAGAAGTTTGCAATGGTCGAATCAAATCGATTACCCATATATCAAAGGGCCTTGGACAGAAGATCAATGTTAATTGACTTGGTGGTAAATGGGGAATCTTTGAGTATTTTTGGCACCTTTCACACTTCTTCACATGCTCTATAGCTTGACTAGTCATTTGAGGCCAATAGAAACCTTGTCTTATTACTTTCTTAGCCAACTTTATCCCATTGGAATGGTCTCCATAAAACCCTGCATGTGCTTCTTTTAGTGTTCAAAATTTACACATCTTAAGCAAGGAAGAGCATATCCTTTCTTATAAAGAATTCCATCCATCATAGCGAAGGTTAGAACTTGACTCTGATTCTCTTGGCTTCCGTTTTGTCAGTGGTAGTATTCCATTGGTATGACATTCTGTAATAGGTTTCATCGAAGTGTTCTTATAGAAGTTATCTATTTTTGAATGATTAGGATCTACACATGGAATTTCTTCATCAATTTCCCTTTCTTCTCTTTCTTATGTCATGGTTTGGGATCTAGTTAAAACCAATACTTCTTTCTCTGGTTCGAGCATTTTCTTATCAATACTGGGATTTGCTTGATATCCTATTGGTACGATACGAGTTTCTGGAGCTCCTCTTGAACTAGCCAATTTTGCTAATAAATCTGCTTGAGAATTATTCCCCATTAGGACTTAGTGTATAGAAAAATCTTCAAATAGGTTAAGCATTTTGCACCTTCTTAACATAAAGGGATAGTCTAAAGTCTTTAGTCTGATGTACCTGCTTTATCTAATTTACCATAAGCTGAGAGTCACTAAAGATTTAAATTCATGGGATTTTGAGTTATAGAGCTAGAGTTAGTCCTGCTACCATTGACTTGTATTCATCTACCTTGTTTTTTGTAGGAAATCCTAGCTTCATTGCATAGTGTAGGTGGTGTCCATCTTGTGTGATTATGACATACCCTGCTCCGTCTACTTGTTCCATTGATGCCCTATCCACAAATAGTTGCCATTTTGGCTTTCGATCTTTTACTTTCTCTGACTGCTCCTTAACAAATCCTGTGCATTCATTGATAAAATCCACTTATGCTTGTCCTTTAATTGCTGCTCGTGACTGAAATTCGATGTCGTATTGGCTAAGTTCAGTTCCCTATTTTACTAGCCTGCCCGAAGTCTTAGGCTTACTGAAAACTTATTTGAGCGGAAAGTTAGTCAATACTCTGATCGAATGTGCTTGGAAGTTTGCTCTGAGTTTCCTTTGCTACAAGAATAAGCCAACTTTTCTATGATCGTTTATCGAACTTCGGCATCCTTCAATTGTCCGCTTACATAATGGATGGGAAGCTGAGTTTCATTTTCTTCTCTAACTAGAACCAAATTAATCGCATGTTCTGAGACAGCCATATATAAGTATAAGCTTTCACCATTCTCAGGGCTGGATAATATCGGTGGTTTTTTCAAATGACCTTTTATTTCTTTGAAGGCTTTCTTACAGTCTTCTCCCCACTCAAAGTTCTTCCTTTTCTTAATTACATCAAAGAATGGGATGCATTTATCGGTTTCCTTGGAGATGAATCTGCTCAAAGCTGCAACTCTACCATTCAAACTCATTACATCTTTGCCTGTTTTAGGCTCGGCCATATCTTTGATAGCTTGGATCTGGTCAGGACTGGCTTCAATCCCTTATGCACTAACAATGTAACCCAAGAACTTTCCGAACTGAACCCTGAAAGAACATTTATGAGGATTTAGTTTCATTTGATACCTTCATAATACTTCAAACATTTTTCAAGATCTTTAAGGTGACTCCCAGCTTTAGGGAATTTACAATAATATTATCTATGTAATACACCATATTTTGATCAATCTTTACGTTGAACATTCTATTAACTAATCGTTGATAAGTAGCACCTGCGTTCTTTAGTCCAAAAGGCATTTCTTTATAATAGCAAGTTCTCCAAATGGTAGCAAAGCTTGTATAATCTCTATTTGGCTTGAACATGGGGATTTGATTATAACCTGAATAAGCATCCATGAGAGATAATAGCTTATGCCCGCTAGTCGCATCAACTAACTAGTCTATTCTGGGTTGTGGATAACAGTCTTCGAGCATGCTTTGTTTAGATTGGTGTAATCAACGTAGGTTCTCCACTTGCCATTCGACTTCTTTACCAACACAGGGTTTGCTGACCATTTTGGATAAAAATACTTCCCAAATTAATCCATTTTCAAGTAGCTTTTTAACCTCTTCTTTTAAGGCTTCAAATTGAATTTTGTCAAATTTCCTCTTCTTTTGTTGGATAGAGTCACATTTGGATCAATATTTAGTGCATTGCACATAACTAACGTGTCAATCCTGACCATATTTGAATGGGTCCATGCAAATACATCTTTGCTAGCTTTAAGGAATTGAATCAAGTCTGCTTTCAAGTTGTTCTCTAAATCTTTTCCCACTTTGACCATTTTGGTCAAATCAATTGGATCTATACATGCTTCCTCAAGATCCTCTATAGGTCTTATCTTCTCCATTTCTCCTCGACAATCCAATCCTATCATGATCTCGCCTTCTTTTGCAAAGTTAGCATCGGTCCTCTTCCCTCTAGGTGAGATGTAACTTTCAAACACATGTTTATTTGTTTTATTAGATCGTATTTTTGCTTCGAATGTTAGATGTAAAAATCCATCATCCAAAGGCTGAAAAATAGTAGAAGAATCATAGTAAGAAGAGTACTCCCTTTTATATTGATCGAGAGTTGAAATATACACTTTGTAGGAGCTAAATTCTTCTCCTCGAATAGTACCCCAACCCCTGTTAGTCAACAACTTTAGCATTAGGTATTTTGGTAAGACAAAAGCATCTACCACATCTTGCATTGGATGGTTAAAGAATGCATTGTAATATGAAGGCTGATCGATGATCACAAAGAGAGTCAAAAGTTCTGCAGCATGGTGGCATGCCCATTTGTACCAGTAACTTTACTTGTCCTACCGATGTCGAGCCCTTATTATTGAACCCAAAGATAGGTTCAAGACTAGGCTCCGGTTTATTCTCAGGAATGCCCATCTAATCGAAATCATGCTTGAAGATGTCGTTAACCATTCTTCCGGTATCTACCAGAATGTTGGATACTATGGAAAGCCCGACTTGAGCTGTGATCATAAGGGGGTCATTATGGGGATGATGGATTCCTTTCTTTAGCTTTTATGGAGTGATGAAAAAATTTGGCATTTGTATATTAAGTCGTGGGTTTTTGAGCGGGGGCTCTTCCTGTATAGAAAATACTCCTTCCCTAGCTTCTTTGATATATTTGTTCCTAGCTCCCTTGTTATTTCCCATTGGGTGCGGTCCTCCCTGAACCACATCAATCCTGTTCAAAAGTAGACTTAAATTCAATGGATCTTCATCCTCTAAAACATTCATAGCATTACTAGGGAATTTTTGGCATCCATTGTCAGTTCATGGTGCTTTTGTATATCTTGGACAAACTCTTTCAGACGTCCTTCATGGATTAGCTTTTGAATAATTCCAACTAGCACTCAACACACGTCTATCTCATAGCCATTCGTCTTATGCTAAGCACAATATTTATCCCATTTTCATTGCTCGGGGAAGTTTCTGGCCTTGAATGAAGTTGGGAAATTTACCTTTTCTTTAGTTGTGGCATAGATATAAGACAAAGGTTTATTCAAAGCAACTAAATTGGTGTTAGAGTCTTCCCACCTTGACCTTTTGTGTCCTAAATCAAATCCAAGTCTTCCAATTTCCTTCTTGGAGATAGCTTTCCTTCTAGCATAATATAACTCATCCATTCGAATGAATTTATTAGCATGAAAGTGAAAATCTTGTAAATTTTCACATCCATGAATGAAGAGCTCTTTCTAGAATGGTGTGTTTTCTATCAATCCCGAGTGCACTGCGATTAACTTATCTCTATCATTCATATCTTTGGCCTTTAATGCCTCTATATCGAACCTTTTGAGATAATCACCAAACGATTCTCCTTGCCTTTCCTTGATGTTTGCCAAGATGGTATAGTCAGTTGTTGGATCTTTGCATGTGCAAAATTGAGCAGAGAATTCGTAGGAGAATTGTTTCCATGAGTAGATAGTTTTCTCCCAATACTGGCGGTACTATTTTGCAGCAAGCCCTTGAAGTGTTATGGGAAATAATCTACATCGCACTACCCCTGAAGCATTATAAAGGTCCATTTGGCTATCAAAACCCATCAGGTTGTAGGATCAATCATGCCATGGTATTTCATAGAAAGAACCTTAACATGAGATGGAATTGTGGTTGACATGAGTTTGTCAATAAACAGAGCTACTCGATCATTATCATTCACTTGCTCATCTAAATTTCTTTTCCCTTGAGCATTCAGCACGTCTTTAACGGCTTTTACTACCACGTCCTTCATGTATGCTTAAGTATTATGGTAGCTTTTTCTAATTGGATTATACTCCTTGAAGGTCGAACTTTCAGATTGCTCCAAAGATTTGTCTTGCATTCTGCCCTGATGATCAGCTTTAGTTGCACAACTTTCCTTCTTCTTTGTTGTTGTCAAGTCAATCTTTCTCTTTCCCTCGAATGTGTAAGCCTTCGGATTCGTTCGTAAGGAGAACACTTCATCATCAGATGTTGGTTTAGCAGTTTTAGATGATTTCTGAGTAAGGGCTACTCCCAGAAGTTCTTGCATTTCTAGTAGTCGTTGCTCCAAATGTTTTATCATAGCCGCACTATCATCGGGTTTTGTTAGAGTTGATGCCTATCCTAACACAATGCCTTATAAGTTGAAGGTTGGAGCAATATTTTCCTCTAGAACTGTTGTGTGCACCGCTTCTTCATCCAATCGGCTGAGGCTTTTTTATTTCATTTTCCTATAAAAAATTAAGCTTTTCATAATTATTCAAGAAGGAAAGAATAGAGTCGGAGGTACGAGCCCTCATTTTAGTGCCAAGAATGTTAACAATATAATCATTAGCATCTAAAGGTGCATTGAATTGAGAGTAAATTAAAAGAAGAACCCTTTCAAAGGACTTCGAAACTGCTTGTGTTGACAAAACTGTGATTTAATGTTGCAATCTTATGTACAGATCCTTTCGAAGGGATCACAATGGATTTTAGTAAGAGAACTCATTCGAAAGTACCCCTCCAAAGGTATCGATAAAGTAGCTATAGAAGGAACTCCTTCGAAAGCCAAGATGTTTTTGAAAGCATTCGAATGCCTTTCAATGAAGTCCTCTTGAAGTAGTTGATTCAACAGTTATGATGATAACCTCTTCGAAGGTTCAGTGCCTTTCAAAAGCATTGGAAACCCGATGTTCATATATTTGAGTAAAGTGTAGATTCAATTATGCCATAGAGCCTTATTTTGGACAAAATATCATAAGTCCATTCGACTCAATGATATTGAATTTTCATCATCAAGTTAAGTTGGTGCCGCAAGGGCTTTAATTGTAATAACCATATGCATTGGAGTCAAGATATCCAAAATGGTTTTATGACATAACATATTCTTTAAGAAGATAAGTGTGTATCAAGTGTGATTGGTCATTAAGCAAGTTAATGGCTGAAATGATTGATCTCTTATTCGAATTCAGTATTCATAGGCTATCAAGCATCCATTCTCCAATAGCTTAAAATAATATTATTTATGTAAGCATGAATAATCAAGTCTATGTGTTCTCTCTTTTATATTTCATAAAGGGATTACAAGCAATAGAAGTTGTCCCCAATTTGATTTAAGGTTACCAGAATTTGATTTGACCAAGAAATGTGGGAATGAAAAACCCTCCACCAATTTGGACACCTAGGGTCGTATTTATAGAGACAGGTGGACCCTTTCACATCTACCCTTCTACTTTCATGCTTACGCTCTCATGGTTTTAAAGTTTCTAGTAAGTACTTCGGTCTTCTAGCACACTTGAATAAGCCCTTTTGTCTCTATCGAAGGCATGCTATTGATGGATATTGATCTGACATTCATGAATACCGCTTACACATATTTCTGAAGTCTTTCGTCATCGGTGAAAGGGGTGCTTTTGCATAATAAATGGATTTTGGTACTTCACTATGCTGTTGAGTATAAGCAGAATCATTTCTAACTCCTTGTCACCTTCGAAACCTTGAATCGGGTTGGAATATGTTATTTTGGCATGAGCGGAAGGGTATTTGGACTTGTTCAAAAGGCTATAATGGTGGTGGAAGGTTGTTTTCGAAGGTAATCTCTTCGACTATTGCAGGAGCCTAATTTTTTATGCTTGCGGAAGCCCTATTGGTGCATGTGAAACTCCTTATAATGCTTGCGGAAGGGAACTTTTGGTAGATTCTCCTTCTGTAGAAGGTTGATAGTGGTGGAACCAATTTCTTCGAAAGGTCTTATTTATGAGGAAGGGTTAGTGTTTGGTGGAAGCCCTTACTTTTATCTCCCGTGAAAGTATCCAATGTTTGCAGCACCAATCTAATTTCCTTCAGAAGCAATTTTAATTCCTTCCCTCCTTTTGAACGATAGCGGAACCCCTTTTCCCATACTTGCAAAGCCCCTATTATGAGTTTATTTTTAATGCTTTCGTAATCCTTCTTTCAACACATACGGAACCCTTCTTTCAATGCCTTTGGTAGCCTTCTTTCATACCTTCAATCTTGAGTGAATTTTATGGTTAACAAGAACTTATAGAGTAGGATATATAATGTGTTATATTGTAAGTGTTCTAAAGGGAAAATTGATACTTAAGAGGTTTCGATGTGTGCTTTTAAAGAAGGCGTTTTTGAGGACGCTCACTTAGGTCATAGGACATGATTCTATATCTTAGGACGATGATCTACCTGTACTCATAAGACATGAATTTGATATCCTAGCCATATAGAATGGCATGAATTCAAGCAAGAGGGAAATTGAGATTAGGATCGAATCTCTACTCATAGGAAGTTGTCGTGTGAGTTATTATATATCTATAGACAACATGAGTGAGATAGTTTGGTGGTTTCTGTTCTTATTATGGTTGATACGGATGTCAAATGATGTAGGTACTTTCGGTAATAGTGACCTAGATACCCCATATTGTACATTGGTTCATAGTACACTCATGATGATAGTTTAACATTTATTGATGTTATTTGCTAACTTATTGGATACAATATCGAATTTTATAGTATTTTGAGGTATATACATCGACCACATCAGACTATTTTCTAACTGGAAGTTTTATGATTTTCTTTTTATTATCTAAGATACATTTAAATGTGTGGACTAGATAATAGGTCTGAGATTAGCACATGGAGCTATTCAAAGGATGGGTAGGGGCTAGCGCTTATCTTCATTTTTATTTTTGCTTATTATTATTCCACCATTTAGTTTATACAACATTTATCAGTGCTTATTACTAATATTAAAAACAACTTGTCTTTGAGTTTAAGTTCAATGTAGACCTCTTGTACTATGATTCTTTGGTTTAGTTCATCTTAATTATGTGTGTCTTTCTCGCCAATTTTATATTATGTTGTTATTATATTATATCTTCTAAGCTTTGATATATATGACAAGATCTGTTCTTTATTGATTACTTTCCTATGACTATCATCCTACACCTACCGGATATCATAGCAATAAGTATATTGGGTGCCGTAGGTGTAGGGCAACGTCACGTTAAGTGTCGATAGATGGAACAAAATGAACATAGTAGAGTTAGTTTTAATGGAGGAGTATCCATGTAGATCTAAATACTATGCAAAATGAAGAAGTGGAATGAATTGGGATGGAGAAGGGAAGTCATAATTGCGACTTAGGCAAAATTTAGCCTAAGTCATATCGATCGATACCTACCCATATCAATCGGTACTTACCCATCTTTGGTAGGATAAGTGCAAGAGTGTAATTAGATGGAGACGGAGGAAACGTCAACAAACTAGGGAAGTGTAATGACCGATCGATGGAGAACTACAAATCCATATGGAATTAGAGTAGAGGGATGGGAGACTACGAGCTATGAAGGTAAGGACCTAGAGGCAACTACTATATGAGCTTAGGGGAGTTGAAGTGGTTTAGTATTTAGCAAAATTTTGGCTAAGTAAAAAACTGTATGGGATGATCAGTGGCATGGTCACGGTTTGCATGAAGAGAGATGTCGAAGATTGACCATGTGTCGATTTGACGCTTGGTTTGAAAGATATAGCCACAACCGATTGATATGACAATGTTGAGGAATGGTGTTGGTTCTTTAAGGAATAACATGAGTTATACACCTGAAATGACGGATGTAATCAAGGAGATGGTTTAGGAATTAAGAGATGGATTTCTATGACATTCCATTGTAGTCTAGAGAATTTTCGAATGATGGCAACACAACGATGGGGTTGTGATGATGGTCTAAGGAGACAAGTTTGAAGAAGGGAACTGGTGGAGTAAGATGAACGACATGTTCTATTGGACATGTGCTAAAGGGATCTTTGATAACTCAAAGGTTTCGATGTGTTTTCATAAAAAATAGGTTTGTGTGGATGCTTACTTGATTTGTATGTCATGTTTCTTAATCTTAGGATGGTGACCTAGCCTGGATGTAACACCCTTATTTTGATTAATAATATTCAAGGAGATTTAATTAGATAAATTAAATTAAATAATCTGATTATTAATAAGAATAATTTAATTTGATTAAAAATATGCTACTTCATGCCTTTTGTCTTAGTCGAAAGGCTCCGTCCCCCTTCGACACAGTGGAAAGGTATTTCCTTCATATCCTTTGACTTCACCATATGCTTTCTTCCTTTTTCCCAGACCTTTTGACTGAGTTGAAAGGGTCTTCTATCAACCTTTCACCTTTATTAAGCCTTTAGTATTCCTTTTCTCTGCTTTCTCCTGATTTGCTTTCGACGTTGTCGGAAGGTCTTTAAATATACCTTTCTTTCCAGATTGCCTTGTTATCATCGGAAATAATGATGTGAGCTTTTCGACACTTTCGAAAGCATTTTATTGAAGCTCTAATGGTTTCATCACTGCTGGAAGCTTCCAAATGCTCATCTATTGGTCAACGTGGAACCTTCTCCTGATGTAATTAGTCTCGACTAGTTGTAAAGACTTAGATATGCTTCGAAAGGGTTGTTATGTCGGCAAAACCTTTGGTTCTAAAAGGTTTGGCGTATAAGTGGGAGACTATCATCCATTGTCCTCGAAAGTGGTTCCGATGCTGTCTTTGCTTACTTACCTGTGTCGAAAGGTTGGAAGCGGCGGAAGGGTAGTGCTATTTCCATCTAAATCGAAAGCTTTCATACTGTTAGGGCAGCTGGTGCCTCTGACTCTTTTGGAACCCTTTTAATCCTTCGAAACACCTTCTTATGGCCTTTGTCGAAACCCATGTCTATAATTTCATCAAAACCCAGTACTCCCATTAACTTTCTTTCATACTTTTGCTTTTGAATGGATTTTATGGCTAACACTTCATGCCATCCCCCGTATGAAAGTAGCTTTTTTTATTTTGGACAAAAGTTTCAATTCTTTCCTGTTTTTTCTAACTTCATTTTCCTACAAAATTCAAAGAAAATGAAATACTTTATTATTATTTTTTATTGTTATATCATTATCGGATTTATACGTATGTTAGCATATTAATGTCTCTTTATCTTAACAGTTAGTTGGCCTTAATCTTAATTCAAAGGTATGAGGCCTATGAGAAATGGTCATTAATGCAAATAATAAACGAAAACTACAAACTCCTTATGGGAAATAGCCAATAGCTGTAAATTGGGCTATAAGTTACTATCAGGATATAAGCGTTTATAGCTCATCCACTTTAATTTGTATTTAAAGATTTTTCGAAAATCTGAATGACCTTGAAGCACTCATTAAGATGTTGGTGAGCATCATTTTAGAATTATAATACACTAACTCTAATTTAGGTATTAAATTGCCAGCCTGAGGTTTCTAGTTGTTTGTAGCAATCTCAACTCTATTACTTTGTACCCCGGGTTTGGGGCTTGATAAAGATTAGGAAGCAATGAATTATAACCCAGATTTAGGTATTTATTTGCGAAGTTCAAAAGTTAATAATAAGATATCTAGAATCCAGATAGCAACATCTAAAAATAGTCTTCTGAATGGCATTTCTAGACCCAGATTTGAGCATTTATGGTAAATTAATTAGAAACCTGTAATAATTGTCTTTATATCAAGATCCGAGCCCAGATCAGGGCATATGTCGAACAACTAAATATTATTAGCAATCATCTTTATCAAAAGAATCCTTGGCCTAGATTAGGGCATATGTCGGGTAAGCAAACATCCAAAGTAATATTTGTCAAAACAGAAATCCACTGCCCAGATTAGCGCATATGCTGGACAATAAAAATTCAAATTCATGGTATTTGCCTCCATAATAGAAACCACAAGCCCAGATTGGGGCTTTAAGGCATATTCAAGCAATAATACCGAAATCTAGATTCAGGTATTAGTTTATGAAGTTCTGAAATAAATGCCTCAAAACCCAGATTCGGGTATTAATTGATGAAACTCAGATATGAGAGACATGGTCCTCAGGTTCGGGTATTAATAGATGATATTCCGATATGAGAGACCTGAAAGCTAGATTCAGGTATTAATAGATGATATTCAGATATGAGAGACCCGAAACCCAGATTCAAGCATTAATAAGTGGAGCTCTGTTCTGCTCCTTTGATGTGTGAACCCTTCTAGCCTTGTATAGAAGTAATTTGATTAGTTTCCTCTTGGGCTTGGACGTCTTAGTCTATTGGAGATATACTGCTTATCGGGTTTGGACATCTTAGTCCATGATTGGAAGAGCCTCTTCTCGGGCTTCAACATCTTAGTCCATTGTTAGATGAGCCTTTTATTGGGCTTGGACATCGTAGTCCATTGTTGTTTGGTGCTCTTGGTTAGCTCATCTTAGAGGATGGAACCAAGGCTTACCCGATCTCCCTCTAGGAGGCGCCTTACCCTGGCCCTTGTGCGGCGTGGATAGAGGCTTGTTTGGTGCTTTAACCTGGACATCTTATGGAATGGATAAAGGCTTGCTCCGTCCTCCCTTCAGGAGGTGCCTTACCCTGGCCATAGCATGGCACAGATAAAGGCTTGCTCGGTGCTTTACCTTGGCCATCTTATGGCGCGAATAAAGGCTTACTCTGTCCTCCCTCCAGGAGGTGCCTTGACCTGACCAGAAGCGCAACTAAGGGCTTGTCCAGTGCTTTAACCTGGCTATCTCATGGCATGGCTAAAGGCTTACCCGCCCTCCCTCTAGGAGGTGCTCTGCCCTGGCCATCTCGGCGTAGACAGAGGCTTTCTACTATCTTAGGTAGACTACCATCTTAAGCAGTATCCAAATATAAGGAACATTTCATTTCCGACCATGTAGATTTTCTTTTTGAAGAAAAAGATGCTTTATTCATTCATCTTTGAAAAATATGGCCTCAAATGCTCGGTATTCCATGTTCTCGAAAGCATATTGCCACCTGGTCGCCATAATTTGTAAGCTCCCGGGGGAGGTAACTTTACAAACGATTAATGGTCCTTCCCAATTCGGCCCCAGGGGTCCATCCGCGGGGTTTTTGGTATTTGCCATCACTCTTCAAAGTACCAAATCCCCTTCGTGAAATGATCGATTTCTCACTTTTGAGTTGTAGTATTTCGAGATTCTTCTTTGGTGCTCAACGGTTCTTACCGCTGCTTCATCTCTCAGTTCACATATTAAATCTAAGGATTCTTTTTTCAGTTATTGATTCTTATCAAATGCGTAGGCAATTCTTCGGTGTGAGGGTATCTCAATCACAATTGGCAACATAGCCTCACACCTATATGTCAAAGAGTAGGGAGTATGTCCTATCGCCGTTTTGGTGGATGTTTGATAGGCCATAACACAAGTTGCAGTTCTTCTACCCAATTTCATTTTTCCTTGTTCAAATGCTTTTTCAGAATCACCTTTATGGTTTTGTTTGCAGCTTCAATTGCCTCATTCGCTTTTGGATGTGCAACAGATGAATTTTTTTAATGATTCCATTTTTGTGGCAAAAGCGAGAGAATTCTTCATTCTCGAATTATGTTCCACTGTCAGAAATTATCTTCTGGGGAATTCCAAACCTGGTTATGATATTCTTGATAAAGAATTTGAGTACCTTCCCAGAAGTAATCTTTGGAAGTGGCTCTACCTCAACCCATTTGGTGAAATAGTCTATAGCAACTACGTCGTACTTTGCTCCCCCTTTTGAAATTTCCAATGGGCCAACTAAGTTTATTCCCCACACGTCAAAGGGCCATGGACTTGTGACTGGAGTCAACTGACTTGGGGGCAATCTGGGAATATTTGAGTATTTCTGACATTTTTCACATCCTCTTACATATTCGATGGCCTGGCTTACCATATGTGGCCAATAAAATCCTTACCTCATTATTTTCTTTGCTAATTTTGTTCCATTTGAATGGACCCCGCAAAACCCCTCGTGTGCTTAAACCATTAATTTTACTTCATCATTCATACTCACACACCTTAGATAGGGAGGAGCATATCTCTATTTATAGAGGATTCCATCCATTATTACGAAGGTTGGAGCTTGTCTCTTGATTTTCCTTGCTTCACCTTTGTCAGATGGGGGTGTTCCTTTATAAAGGTATTCTACAATGGGTGACATTCAGGTGTCATTATATATGTTATTCTGACTAGGTTGGTCGACCCTTTTAACTAATATTTCTTACTACTTTATGTTCTCTCTTCCCCTTGTGATTTTGCTTAAGACCTTGTCAGAACTAACAACTCTTTCCTTTGTTCGGATGCCTCCTCTTCAATACTTAGAATTTCCTGATATCCCACTGGAATAATACGTGTCTCCGGGACTCCCCTTGAGCTTGCTAGTTTTGCTAGGGAGTCTTCTTGTGAATTTTCTGCTCTTGGGAGTTGGTGTATCGAAAAGTCTTCCAACAAAGCAAGCATTCTTAATATCTTTTTCACGTATAACGATAGCTTGGGATCCTTTCTTTGATATTCCTGTTTCACTTGGTTCACCATTATTTGAGAATCGCTAAAATCTGTATCCATGGAATTTTGAGTTCTAATCCCAAGGTTAATCCTGCAACCATAGATTCATATTCTGCCACATTGTTAATTGCGGGAAATCCCAATTTCATGGCATAATGTAAACGATGTCCATCCGATGTGATGATTACATATCCTGCACCGGCCCCTTGTTCGTTTGATGCACCATCAACAAATAATTGCCATATAGGCTTCTAGTCTTTCTCCTTTTCTGATTCTCCTAAATAAAGTTAGTGCACTCATTAATGAAGTCTGCTAATGCTTTCCCCTTGATTGCAGCTCGTGGCTGAAATTCTATGTTATATTGGCTAAGCTTGATTCCCTATTTTACCAACCTTCCTGATGTTTCTGGTTTACTAAAACTCGCTCAAGGGGAAAATTGGTCAATACCCTGATCAGTTGTGCTTTGAAATATGCTCTAAGCTTTCGAGCTGATAGAATCAATCAATAAGCTAACTTTTCAATCACTGGATATCAGACTTCTACATCCTTTAACCGTCTGCTCACATAATATACTAGAAGTTGTGCCCCATTCCATTCTCTAATCAACACTGAACTAACTGCGTGCTTTGAAACTGCCATATATAGGTATAATGTTTCCCCATTCTCGGGACTTGAAAGTATTTGAGGCTTTTCTATGTGGCTGTTTAGTTGCGAAAGGCTTTCCTACAATCTTCCCCCATTCAAAGTTCTTTTTCTTCTTAATTACATTAAAGAAGGGTATACACTTATCAGTAACTTTAGAGATAAATTTGCTTAGGGCAGCCACCCTTCCATTCAAACTCATCACTTCCTTGCTGGTTTTAGGTTCGGTCATGTCCTTTGGCTTGAATTTGAACTGGACTGGCTTCGATCCCTTGGGCACTTACAAGGTAGCCTAAAAACTTTCCAGAATAGACTTCAAAAGAACACTTTTGTGGGTGTAGTTTCATTTGATATTTCCGCAATACCTTGAACATCTCTTCCAAATCTTTAAGATGATTTTCGAGTTCACTAGACTTTACTGGCATATTGTTCACATAAACTTCCATGTTCCGATCGATTTGCTCCTTAAACATTCAATTGACCAACCTTTGACATTTTGCACCTGTATTTTTCAATCCAAAGGGCATTTCTTTGTAACAATAAATGCCCTACTCAGTTATGAAGCTAGTATGCTCCTCAACTGATTTGAACATTGGTATTATGTTGTACCCTGAATAGGCATCCATGAGAGATAACAACTTGTGTCCACTTGTGGCATCTACTAATTGGTCTATCCATGGTAGTGGGAAATAATCTTTTGGACATGCTTTGTTCAAATATGTATAGTTAATACAAGTGCTCCATTTCCCATTTGATTTCTTTACCAGTATTGGATTTGCTAACCACTTCGGGTAGTATACTTCCCAAATAAATCCATTCTCAAGGAGTCTGTTAACCTCTTCTTTCAAAGCTTTTGACCGTACCTTGTCCATCTATCTATTTCTCTGCTTTACTGGAGTTGCTCTTAGATTAATGTTGAGGGCATGACATATGACCGTTGGATCAATTCTCACCATATCGAATATGACCAGGCAAATATATATTTGTTGACTTTGAGAAATTGTATCGAATCCTTCTTTAAGTACCATTAAGATCTTTTCCCACCTTAACCACTTCGGTAGCATCAACCGAATCTATGTACTCTCTCTCAAGATCCTCTATGGGTTTTATCCTTTATGTTTCCCTCAGCAATCAAATTATGTGACTATTGGGCTTTCTTCCGCTGAGTTTGCATCAATTCTCTTTCTCTTGCCTCCAGAAGGAATGCACCTTTGATACATACGTTTGTTAGTTTTATTAATTTTAATCTTTGCTTTGAATGTTAGATGAGAGAATCCATCATTCGAAGGTTGTTAAATTATAGAAGAATCAAAGTAAGCGGAATACTCCCTTTTATACTGGTAAAGAGTAGCAAAATACATTTCCTGAGAGCTAAGCTTCTCTCCTTGGATAGTTTCCCACCCTCACTTTGTCGATAATTTTACCATGAGATATTTCGAGGAGACGAAAGCATCTATCTCATCAAGAGTCGGTCTACCGAAGAAGGCGTTGTAGTAGGAGGGTTGATTGATTATCACAAAAATAGTTTCAAAGGTTCTGCAGGTCGGTGGCACCCCCATTTGTATGAGCAGCTTCATCTGTCCCACTGCAGTTGATCCATTATTGTTGAATCCAAATATAGGCTCCATTCTTGGCTCCAACTTGTCTTCAGGAATGTTCATCTGATCGAAGGCGTGGTTGAAGATTACATTGACTGCACTACTCGTGTTAACCAGTATTTTAGAACAGATAGATAATCCAATCTGTGCAGTAATCATCAAAGGATCTTTATGAGGATGGTGAACCCCTTTTCTTAGCTCTTGTGGAGTGGCAACCAAGTTAGGCATCTGAATGTCGAGACGTGGGTTCTTTATTAGGGGTTCCTCTTGGACAGAGTAGATACCTTCTTTTGCTTCTTTAATGTACCAACTTTAGGCTCCCTTGCTATTTCCTGTTGGATGCAAGCCAATGTGAATCACGTCAAATCTTTTGATTGGTGGGCCCAAGCTTAGGGGATCGTCATCTTCCAACACATTCACAACATTGCCTTGGTGTTCCTGTGGACCATTCTCTGTTCGCTGAGTTTCCTGTTGATCCCGAACAAACTCCTTCAATGACCTTCCCGGATCAGCTTCTAGATAATTCCAGCCAGAACCCTGCACTCATCAGTTTTGAGACCGTTGGCTTTGTGATAAGCGCAATATTCTCCTCCCTTTTTCTGTTCAAGGTTGTTCTTGGCTTTAAAAGAGGTTAGAAAGTTGACTCTTTCCTTGGCTATAGCATACACGTAAGACAACAGCCTATTTAAAGCGACTGTGTTAGCAATCGGCTCATCCTATCTTGTTCTCTTGTGGCCATGGTCTTAGCCAAATCTCCCCCTCTTTCTTGTGGATAGTTTTCTTCTTAGCATAATAAAGCTCATCCATCCGGATGAACTTGTCCGCTTGAAAATGGAAGTCTTATAAGTCTTTGTAGCTATTAACAAAGAGCTGTTTCCAAAAAGGGGTATTTTCAATCAAGCCTGAATGAACTACTATAAGCTTGTTTCGATCATACATGTCTTTGGCTTTTAAAGCTTCAGCATTGAATCTTCTCAGGTATTCTCCAAAGTATTCTCCTTGTCTTTGTTTTATATTGGCTAAAATTGTGCAGTCGATCATGGGATCTTTGCAAATGCATAATTGGAAAGAAAAATTCATAAGAGAATTTCTTTCATGAGAATATGGTTTTCTCCCAGTATTGCCTATACCATTTGCTCCAGCTCCCTGGAGTGTGATTGGGAATAATTGAGATTTGAAAGCTCCGGATGCATTGTATAAGTCAATTTGACTATCAAAAGCCATTAGATTATTGTCCGGGTCTATAACCCCATAATATTTCATTGATGGGATCTGACATATGGTGGGATGACTGTAGCCATGATTTCGTCAGTGAAGGGTGGCACTCTCTCATTGTCATTAACATTCTCATCCATTGTTCTCTTACCTTTCAAATTCATAGCATCTTTTATCGCCCTTTCATCAGCATCTTTTAGATAAGCCTCGACGTTGCCATAATTGTTCTTGTTTGGACAATACTCCTTTGACGTTGAAATCCTAGATTGTTCAAGCGACTTGTCAAGAACCCTTCTCTAATGGTTAGCTTTTGATTGGGGGCATTCCTTCTTCTTTGAGGACGTCGAATCTACTTTGCTTTTATACTCATCGGAGTTAGCTTTTAAATTCCTCCTAGGGGAGACCACCTCATCACCTTAAGTTGGCTTGGGAGTCTGGGAAGATTTCTAAGATAGAGCCATTTAGAGTAGCTCTTGCATCTCCTGCAGCTACTGTTCCAAGTATTTGATTTTAGCAGTATTCTCGCCTTGTTGTGCTAGTGACGAAGTTTATCTAAGAACAGCCCCATCAAAATTAAAAGATGGAGCTATATTCTCCTCCAAAGCGGTGGTTTGAACAACTCCCTCCTCAATTCCACTTAACCATTTAGATATCAGTTTTTCTACGTAAGACAAATGAGACACAATTAGTCTGTAATATAGTAACAAGTTCGGGGGTTCAAGCCCACTTTCTAGCGCCAAAAATGTTAAAAAGAAAACTTGTCAACATCCCCGATACTATGTGAAAGGAAATTAAACTCAAACGAAACCAAGACATTGGAAAGTTTGCTTCCTTCTAAATATACCTTTCGACTAGATTGACTTAGTCGAAAGGGTTTAAGATGATAGCCCTACCTTTCGACCAGAGTGACTTAATCGAAAGGGGTTCAGAAAATAAGTTGAAGAATGCATGCTAAGGCAATAGCATCCTACCTGAAACCTTCCTTTTGAGTGAATTAGAAGTGACTGATTGTTTAAGCTTTTCATTCCTTTCAATTATGTCGGAAGGTATGGTTCCGACCCCCTTTTGATCATTTCGAAAGGTACTGTTTCGACCTCCTTCGATCATGTCGAAAGGTATTAATAATATAACTCACCCGCTCTCGACTTCATGGTTTAGCTTCTGTTATTAGGGAACCCTTCAAAAGGATTTCAGGTTAAATTTGGGATAAACCTCCTTTTGAATGAACTCCTTTCTGATTAATTGTTAGTCGATTACAAACTGGGATCCCATCGAAACACCCCTTTGATAGGGTTGAGTGGGGTCCTATTCTTTAGAATTGAATCCAATGTGTAACTGCCTAAGCTTCGCTTCATTTTCATGTATAAGATCGACATACATACATACATACATATATCCCCCAACTCCATAAACTCATCATTATCGAACCCCATCATCATCATTCTTATTTTCATTATTGGTTTCGGCGATGATGTGTTTCGACTCTAAATACCCAAGTTGATCCTATGCATTGCATAAACAAAAGAAATCAAGAGAATAGGTTAAAATCATGTGCAATTGATCATTAGACTAGCTAATGATCTAAATGTTCTTCCTCGTTATCAAAATTCTCATTGAATAAGCCATCTCACCTTTATTAATAATCGAAGATGAGTTACAAGTAATTGAGCTTTATCCCCAATTTGATTTAGGGTTTCTAGAGGACTTAAATGAAATTAAGTGAGAGTGGGTTAGAAGAAATGAATTTGGGATTCCAGATTTTGATCCCCAAAACTAGACCCCTATGGCCTTATTTATAGATGCTAGTCGGCCACCCTTTCGCACTCATGCCTCCGACTTGGTCGAAATGCCTCTATTTATATACCGCTTCACACCTTTTTTCTTAGTCGAAAGGCTCCGCCCCCTTCGATACTGTCGAAAGGTATTTCCTTCATATCCTTTGACTCCACTATGTGCTTTCTTCATTTTTCCTAGACCTTTCGACTGAGTCGAAACGGTCTTCTATCAACCATTTACCTTTGTTAAGCCTTTAGTATTCCTTTTCTCTACTTTCTCCAGATTTGCTTTCGACGTTGTCGGAAGGTCTTTAAATATACCTTTCTCTCCATATTGTATTATTGTCATCGGGAATAATGATGAGAGCCTTTCGACACTGTCGAAGGCTTTTTATTGAAGCTCTAATGGTTTCGTCACTATTGGAAGCTTCCAAAAGCTCATCTATTGGTCAACGCAGAACCTTCTCTTGATGTCATTGGTCTCGGGCAGTTCAGAAGGCTTAGATATGCTTTAAAAAGGGTTGTTATGTTGGTGAAACCTTTGTTTTTGAAAGGTTTGGCTCATAAGTGAGAAAGTATCATCCATTGTCTTTGAAAGGGGTTACGATGCTGTCTTTGCTAACTTACATGTGTCGAAAGGTTAGAAGGGGCAGAAGGATAGTCCTGTTTCCATCTGAATCGAAAGCTTTTATTCTGTTAGGGCAGCTGGTGCCTCCGGCTCCTTTGAAACCCTTTTAATGCCTTCGAAACACCTTCTTATGGCCTTTGTCGAAACCCATGTCTGTAATTTCATCAAAACCAAATACTCCCATTAACTTTCTTTCATACTTCTGCATTTGAATGGATTTTATGGCTAACCGTGATGTATGGTAAGATAAAGGGGATGAGATTTAATAAATAACAAGGTCCAGCCTTAAATTAACTATTATGATTGTTTTAGAGCTTAACACATAAATAAGTGTATGAGATGGGCAAAGTAGGTATAGATTTATCTATTATCCCTTAAACCCTCACCCCTCATTCATTTTTATTTTTTCAAAAACCCACTAAGTAAGTACCAAGAATAAGGTTTGCTATTAATAAGCTAGAGAAGAGGAAATCTAAATTGGATTTACAAGGCAAAGCAAAAGAAAACATTCTCCATCCAATCTCAACTTCATTATCCAATCTATAGTGAATAATAATCGACCATCACATTTTATACTTGTTGATTTTGAATCTTTATGGATTTGGATTCATGATTATGCTATGATGTGCCATGTTTGATTTTATCATTGTTTGGATAGAGTAATGAATTATTGGAATTTTTATAAAAGTATTTTAATAGGCTTTAATGGTAAATCCTAAGTTTTTTATCTTCAAATGATTTGATTTTCTAATATCATGTGTAAAACATAATTTTGGAGATGGGTTATTAATTTCATAATATTCCAAATTAGTAGGAATATTTTATGAATCTCCTAAGAGAGAAATGGCATTTATTTTGGGTTTTAATTATTAAATATAAATTTTCATATGTTGAAGAATGTGTAAATTCTATTTTTGGTGAATTTTAGGGATTTTCCTAATAGATTATTATTTAATATGAATTTATTAAGCTAGAAATGCTTATAAATAAGTATTAAACAATTAATATTATTTAAAGGCTGCAAAAATTATTTTGGGAACGAAAATGGAGTTGCAGCATAGTTCTAAAAAGAATTTAGGAGAGTTTGTTTTGAACCAATAGAATATCTACAAATAATAAGAGTTAGTGGAAAGATATTTCTTTATATATAAATAAAATGGTTTTTATGGTAATTACGGTATTGACAGGCAACACATATTAATCCCGACGCCTTGATAATGCCATGGCTATGAGTAGAGCCACCGATATAGAGGGAAGCATATGATAACCACTCAAGTAGTTATGGAATGATTTAGTCCATGTTGATGTGATCGACGTCGGCATCCTATCAATGAAGACTTATTAATCTCGTAATATACCTGGGAAAAGCCGACCGCCCTTATTTCCTTTTTTTGACAATATACGACATTGGTGTAATAATTAAGTAATGCTGCAACCCTTTAGTTCCATTATTAAAAAATTTACGGTGCTATTGCTACTGTCTTTTCAGCCGTTTTATGTTGTCACATGTCGTCTGTTTTAATAACTATGTTTTAAGGCGGTGATGGCGCCAACCTTACTTTCGATATTGATTTTTTTACAGTAGCAACGCCACATATCCTAGGTTCGATAACCCTGGTTATAACATAGTAGCTGTTTGTACCAAAATTGGGCATAAAACCCTTCGGAAGTTTTTGAAGAGATAGAGTGAAGAAATTAAATGGAAAAAGAGGATTATCTAACAAAAACTCCAAACTACAGATATGAAAATAATTAAAATGCACAGAGACACAAGAATTTAGAGAGGTTCGGCGTATTGCCTACGTCCACTATAAAGTTGACTGCTTTATTAATCTTTCTTTGTTGATTACAATTGATTTCAGCGGGTTACAGCAATTAACAATGATTTTCAGTAGTGAAATTCTTTGGTATTAGCAGCAATGGAGTTTTAGATCTGGATCCAGCAGAGTCTGGGCGTTGGAGAATTCAAAGAAGAAGAAGATCCCCCTTTTCTGCATGCCTTGGGGCTCTATTTATAGGTGTAGGAGGATGATATTTCGCTTAGATCTTGGGAGACCCTCTCTGGCATGTGACTAGGCCCACGCGCCTAAGCCCGCGAAGTTTCGGTCCGATCCGTGATCGATATGAACGGATTTCGTATCGATCAAAATTGCGTCCGATGGAGTCAAAATTTGGCGTGGCCATTCTTTAGCATGCACGTAAGCTTCTGTGAAAATTTCATAGCATTCGGACTTGTAGTTTAGGAGATATGATCGATACGAAATGGAGACTTTCGGTAGTTCATTTCGTTCGACTCAATCATTTCGACTCGATCACGCGCGTGATCATGTGGTGACGTGGCAAGCCTTCCTTGTATCGATTCCACTTTCTTCGTCGAGTTGGCCGAGTCATCCTTGATCTTCGCCTTGTTCGCGTCGAAGTCCGTTGCTTAGTTCGAATCGATCAACAGCGGTCTCCTTCGTATCGATTTATAGCATGCCTTGTTCGAATCGATGGAGGTGGTTTGTTCGTATCGATGATGGTGACTCTGTTCGTATCGATGAAGGCTCCTCTGTTCATATCGATCGTTATGCTTTGTTCGCATCGATGATGTGGCTTAGTTCGTATCGATAAAGGCGCTCCACCTAGATGGATTCGAACAAAGGCTCTGTGATGGACACAAAGTGGCACGTCTTGATGGATTCGAACAAAGGCTCTGTGATGGACACAAAGTGGTCATTGTACGATCGATTCGAATAGTGGCTTCGTCGATGGAGTCGAACTCGATCGATTCGAATTGAGGCTCTTGGACGAATGCGAGGTCGCTGCTGTTCTGATCGATAAGAAAGGGATGGATTCGAATAGAGGCTTAGCTATGGATACGAAAACTGAGTTGTTCCCTCCATTTTGCATCGATCGTAACTTGAGGATACAAACTCGGATTGACTTGAAATTTGGAACGTTGGCTCTCATAGCTTCGCTTGTCGTGTCATATCAATTTTAGCTCGATCCAGACTCAGACAAAATTCGTCGATATCCATAGGGAGCCTGTGTATAACCGATCTCTAAGACGAACCGTCATTGGTTACTAGTCAATTCCTTGGTGTCACGGCCTTGCCAAAAGGCGAGATAACATTTGCCCCCAAAGTACGTCTTGTGGAAACATGATGTGCTGCAATCTTCATTCTGAATAGTTATCGTCTTTTCGATGAAAGCTGTAATCTTTGACTGTTTTTCTTGATAATGTAAACTGTTGACTATCAATTGCTGTACCCTGTATTATGGCAACTGATTGTTGTACGCTAGTGATTTGCCGTTTGTTGTTGTAATCGTTATCAAACGAGTTTCCAATTCCTGTAAATCTGGAATATTGAATATTAGTCCGACATATATGCATATATGTTAATCTGACTCTATATATGTTAATCTGACTCTCACTGACGTTCACGAGTCATTGTCAGTTTATCTTATATTGAATTCCGTATCGATCCTCTCCTGAACCGACGTGAAATTCGTTGTAACAACGCTCGATGGTTGTTTTTGAATGTTCCTTCGTAACGATCCTCTCCTGAATCGATGTGAAGGGTCGAAATATTGTCTTTGCATCGATTTTCATTGCATTGATGGATACGAAATGAGCATTTCGAATCGATGGATGTGGGGTTCGATGGATACAAAGCGGTCGTTCGTATCGATGGAGTTATGATTCGATGGATACGAAATTAACTTTCGTATCGATGGTTACGAACTTTGGTGGAATTCATTTTCGAATCGGCGCGAGCCACTAAAATGGATACGAAACGTGCCTTCGTATCGATGAATATTGACCCTTGTATGCCATTGTTCGATGGATTCGAACTGCACACTTCATGTTGCTAAACTAGGGATGGAGTCGAAGATGATCGATACGAACAGTAGTTTCATATCGATGGATTCGAACTGTACAGTTCATATCGCTGCGCTGGAGATGGAATCGAAAGTGGTCGATACGGAGAAGGATTTCGTATCGATGGATTGTAGATGGATACAAACAGTCTGTTCGAATCGATCCTACGGTAACATTTGGTAACTGGTCGAATCCACTGGGAGGTGAATCGTTTCCTCCTTTCAACTTCGAGTCCATATAAATACCATGGACTTAGCCATTTTTCACTTTTCACTTTTTACTTGTGTGCCTTGCTTTCGTATCGCTTTTGAGACCAAGAAAGGAAATCTGCTCGACTTCGAATCGAACCAAAATCTTTAATCCCTTCAACCATTTATCGAAATCAGGTAATCAATTGAACAAATCCAGCCGTGAAACGATGAGGTCCAAATTTTCATGCCATTCCACTTGAATTCATGTTCGAACATTGTTCAGGGAAGCAGATCATCTGCGAGGTCGAGGAAGGAAACACGAAGTTCGAATCGATCTGGGGAAGAAGAGACATCGGATTCGAAATAGTTGGTGGGCAGTTTTTCGGCCACGACTTCGCATCGATCGAGGAAGGAATGTGTCTTGCCTTGTATCGATTCTGATGGGAAATCTCGTATCGTTGCCTTGCTTCGGGCTTCGTATCTATCATGGAACAGTCATTTAGCATCGGTTGCTTCGAAACAATATTAATCGATACGAAGTAGACGACATTAGATCGATACGAAGCAGATGATATTGGATCGATACGAAGCAGATGATATTGGATCGATACGAAGCAGATGTTTCCCGATCGATACGAACTACATGCCATGGGATCGATACGAAATTGTCTCTGAACGATCGATGCGAACTTGAACACGAACGATCGATACGAACCTGAATGATCGATACGAACTTGAACCTGTATCCCTGATGGATACGAACAACTTTGTGGACCGGTGTGAACTTGTACTTTGACGATTGACAATGAACCTAACTTCGATGATATCGAAAACTCTTGTGCATTTTGAACATCTAACTCCGACGAGCTTCATTTTGGCATAATTAGACTTGACCGTTGAACTGCATATTTGATTTCCCTTCGAAGCTCGTCGATGGAACTGCCACTCCAACAAAATTTTAACAAACTTTAACTTGGATTGATTGCTTATAACTGGATGGCACGGTTGTGACGGTCAGCGATGATGGTCCTTCCGATTGAATTTCGAAGTCTCGTCGTTTTCATGTTTGCTCCAATTCTATAGAACTTCTCAAGTGATATACAGTACCGCACTACACAACACACTCACACACTTTACACTGGGGGATGCACGAGCGTTATTTTATGTTTAACAATGATTTTTCATAAGCTAGTTAGTCATGGAACCTTCAAGTTCTCAGCAGCAGGAACTCCCGAGTTCAATTCCTTCAACCATCGAGATACTGGTCATTGAAGCCGAAGTTATAACTCCAGCTCCGGACGAGCTTCCAGGTGCCCAGTTCATTACGAATCCTCAAGATTCTGTGTCGTCCGGTATTTCTGAAGATATGCTGGGATGGATTTGTTTAAGGCACGGCTTGTCACTTGACGACGTGTTACTGCCTGGGCCAAATGACAAGCCACATGTTCCTCCGGAGGGGTTTACTGCTTTTAACCGTCATTCTTGTACGGTGGGAACACTTCCTCCTTTCAATCAATATATAAGGGAGATGTTATCATTCCTTGGAATAGCTCCATCTCAGCTACACCCCAACGGATACGCCTTGTTGAATAGCACCTTCATTCGGTTTATGGAGATCCTCTTTCGACCACCAAAGCCGATCGAGATTAGATATCTATTTAACGTTAAGAGCCATGGAGACAGCCCTTCTTTCACCTTCTTGGAAGCGGTTAGGAACTGTCAAATAGTAACTGGGTCCTGGGGAAGGCTGAGTTACTTCAAAACCGAATGGTTCTACGTTCGGTGCCCCCCTGGATTCGCTAGGCGATGGTTGGATAGATGTAAGCGTTGCAATCTTTCTCTTGAATTATCGAGATAATAATAACTGACTTCAAAATTGACATACTTCTCTCCTTTTATAGCTGCAATCTCTCGACCCGACGATGCATACTTCTGAGAGCTAGTTCGGATTCTCCAAATGGTTCCGAGTGAAGAGAGGCACATTGACTTGGTTCTGACCGACAGAAACTTGAGAACTGTCGAGCTGATTGAACGCAAGCAAAGCATACAACTGGAAGGGACGCTTAGAGCGGTCTCGAAGAAGCGGTTGAAACACAAGGCGCCCGGAGTCGTAGTAGCTGAAGAAGTGACCCGAAGAGAATGCCTACTGAAAACATACTCCAAGCTGGGCCTTCTTCCGATGTTCAGGATTCAGGAGGAAGGAGAAAAGGCAAGGCAGTTGCTCACAAGCGTTCTAAATCTCTGAGATTGAAATCCGTTGTTATGCCTTTGCCTGTTCAGGGGATTAGAATTTCGGAGGCTCCTTCCCCGCAAGTAGAGAATCCTTTCGAAGGGCTTGCTGATATCCCGATTTCGGGTTATGTGTCGTTTCAACACGACACCGGGATGGAGGAGCTTGATAATGCTCTTGAACTGAGCGGATCGCTTGCTATGAGTGCGGCCGACATTTCCGGTTGGTCGGGCGGGTTGGACATGCATACACTTCACTACACTGCATGATTCATAACTATAAATCGTCCAACCTAAGAAATCACTAACTTTTCCTTCGTCTCTCATTTTCAGGTACGATGTCTGGAAGAGGATCAATGCTTGGGAATCTTCGCTCAGCCCGAAAGTCTTCTACCTATTATGATTCTCGTAGGAGAGACTCTGATAGAGACCGCGATCGCGAGTACTCTAACCAAGATAGGTATGGGGGTGACAGGGACAGAGAATATAGGCATCGATCTAGATCTCGCTCTCCTCCTCTTAGACTTCCATCTCCACCTCCTGTTCTTGTTCCACATCCGCCAGAGCCTCCACGTCACAGGCTATCCTCTCATACTTCTAGATCGGAGACTCATCTCCAGAGGGTCAAACCTACGGCCTCCATAATTGCAGAGCAGGTCCCAACCGAGCTCACAGGAGAAGGGGCCATTAAATTGGCTCAGATGAGGAAAGAGTTCCCAAACATTTGCTTTGATGGCTACGTCTTCCCGCAACACTTAAAAAGAATCCCATCTGGAGTGGAAAACACGATGCATGATTACGTTCATGACATCTACACCCATTATAGAGAGTGGGTAAAGGCTGCAGAGAAAGCTTCTAAAGTGGCCTTTGAGCGAGCCAAAGCGATCGAGAAAATGGAGACCGAACTCGCTCAAAAGGACCGGATCATTCAAGTGATCACTGCTGAGGCCGAGTCTTCTCGGAAATTTGAAATGGATGCCACCAAAAAAGCTAATGAAGCGAACGTGGCAATGGAGAGGTTGAGGTAGACACACGTTGCCTTGGTGGAGGAGATGAGCCATCGGAATACTACTGTTACCGCCGAACGGGATGCGGCGGTCAAGGAACTTAACGAGCTTAAGGCCAAATTTTCCGACATGGCCAAGGAAAGGGATGATGCAAACAACGCAGCCCAGGAGGCGTGCGAACAAGCTGTTTTGCTTAGGGGTGAACGGGATGCGGCTGTGGCTAAAGTCCACAAGGTGGAGACTGAGGTCGAGGAGAAAGTGAAATCAGCCGAGTCCAGGCTAGAGGCTGATATCGAAGAACTTCTCATTGTTTACAACGCTAACGTGCTGAGGCACAGGGGTCTAGCCTGGCTCAATGATTATCCAGCGCATCTCTACAACGCCTTGAGCCGATTATTTGAAGAAGAGAAGTAGGCGCATCTGGGTGAGTCTGTGGATGAGTTTGAACTCGAGAATCGCATTCTGACTAAAGATGAAAGGAAGATTCTTCATGAGTCAATGATTCTGCATGAAAAGGAAAGACTCGGCGCCCAGCACTTCGAAATAGGAGAGGGTTCAGAGGTTGACCGTCATGAGGCGAGTCTTGAAGTTCTAGCGTCAACCCAGCCCGAATCCTCGTCTGCGGTCGATCCCCAAGCTGTTCCTACCTACAATCCGGATCAGCCGCAGATGTCTCCGGCTGTAGTGCGAGTTACTAAAGCCATTCTACCGCCTACTAGTCAAACTGAGGAAGGTATTCTGAACATTCCACATATCTTTCTTAAGTCGAAACCTTCGATTAGTTAAGTTCTAACAGTTCTCTTATTCTTTGTCCAGTGATTGACGCTGCATCGGTCGCACCTCCTGCCGCTCAAGAATCGTATCAGACGTAGGGGGTTATTGTTATTGAAGTGACCGCCTTGACTACTGCTACGTCTCTTGATGATATGCAGGGAGGCTCACTTGTTTTTGATGAGAAACTAATGGAGGAACTCTTTCGCCATCATGGCGACCCTTTAGCTGACTTACCATTTGTCATGGGCGGAGGTGTTCCTACTACAAGCTTTTCGATGCCGACTATTGATGCTCCCAGCGCGGCCCGAGTGATTACGGAAGAGGGGACTTTAGCCGAAATCAACGCCGAGATGGCAGCAGCAGTTCATGGTGGCAGTTTTGGAGGTGGAACGGCGGCACTTGGTCCAGCTCCGCTTAGAATGATATCGCTTGGCGGTACATTTTCCGACACTAGTGCGGCCATTCCATCTTCCACATCTGATCCTATCTCTCCAACTCCGCCGGCAGGCATCATTCCTATCCACTCGAGTTCGGAGGAGGATGTTGATATCATGCCCCCGCCTGGAGACCGACCATCGAAAGGCAAAGGCTCAAAGAGGAAAGATAGTGGCGGCTCTAGTGGGCCTACACCGAAAAGGAAGCCGAGGAAGAAGAAAGATTAGAGATGCTTCCTTGGTTTATTTTGATTCACATTTTGTTGTCCGTGTATAGATGCGGATTCGGCCCCTTCTAGTAGGAATTTATTGGGAACAAACTTGTACACGAATTTCTTTCATAAATAGTAGAAATGAAACTTTTCTTTTTTAGCTTCTTGTGTATTTGCTTAAGTGTTTCAATGTTTGAAATGCACTTGTAATGTTCTAGCTTCTGAGTCAAGTTTTTCTTTTTGCACCAAGTATGGAAACTGCGGACATGGTTCGTGACTGGGAAGCGAGTTGAATTTTGACGTCGTATCACTTCAGTCAATGGTTGATGCTTAAGTCCTGCCCCCCAGTCTCGAGGATGAGTTATGGAACATCAGTCAGCGATTGCTGCTCATTTATAACATGTTGAGTCTAGTACCACTGAATGGATGTCTGAGACAAGCGAAGATTGAGCGGTTTATCCATGCTTGTCTGATTGTTGACGATCATATCCGCACTCCGGGGATTCTCATTTGTTTATTGGCGGTTGGTCACTTCGGCTTGAGTTTAAATCATACGTCCGCGCTCTGGGGACTCAGAATCGACATTTATACTCCGACTAGCACTCTGGTAGTTCAGAGTTGATGTTTTATACTCCGACTCGCACTCTGGGAGTTCGGAGTTGATGTTTTATACTCCGACTTGCACTCTGGGAGTTCGGAGTTGATGTTTATACTCCGACTCGCACTCTAGGAGTTCAGAGTTGGAATTTATACTCCAATTCGTGCTCTGGGAATTTGGAGTTGATGTTTATACTCCGTTTCGCGCTCTGGGAATTCGGAGTTGGTATTTATACTCCGACCCGCACTCTAGGATTTCGGAGTTGTTGTTTATATATCGTTTTGCACTCTGGGAATTCGGAGTTGATGTTTATACTCTGACTCGCACTCTGGGCGTTTGGAGTTGTTGTTTATACTCCGTTTCACACTCTGGGAATTCGTAGTTGTTGTTTATACTCCGACTTGCACTCTGGGAATTCGGAGTTGTATCAGGATCATGGATGGTTGGATCACATCCACCCTGAATTAACAAGTAAGGTCGTTAGATGGACGGGTCTACCCTCCTCGAACTTGGTTCAGATACGGACGAAGTCGTTAGGTGGACGGATCCACCCTCTTCGTAGACGTATTTTTAATACTTCAGTTCGCACTCTGGGAGCCGGGAGTTAAGTGGGAGATTGTCGGGTATCATTCAGTTTTTGACTTTGTTGTGATGGCTTGTCCCCGAGCTTGGGTTTCACTTAGCGAGTGACCGGTTGCATCACAGTCACTCCCTATTTGAATAAATTCCACCGTATGGTGAAACTTAGCTCTCCGTGCATAGTGATGATCATATGAAGCATTTAAAGTAAATCACAGCTCTGGCTCGAAGAGATTGCATTTTATTGCTGAAATAAGAAAATATGGCAAAGTCAGTTGCCTTATTACAAATTATAATTTCGAAATGCAGAAACAAATTGCAGAATGGAAAATAAACTAAATGAATAAACATAGCATGTCATGTGTAGTAGCGATGAAGACTCTCGCTATTCCAGGCTCTTGGCAGAGTAAGACCGTCAACGGTCGATAGTTTGAATGTGCCATCTCCGAGCCTTCGTTCAATAACCTACGGTCCTTCCCATGTCGGCTTCATATGTGAGGGAACCGGATAAATTCTTTTTAGGATGAGATTGCCTAGTTCAAAGGTTCGCGGGCGGACCTTGGTGTTGTACAATCGGGTGACTTGACTTCGATGCGCGGCTGTCCTCAAATCGGCCTCTTCACGCTTCTCATCTGGTAGATCGAGAGACTCCGCAAGTAATATAGCATTTGTCTTTGGATCATAGTATGTCACACGATGAGAAGGTACTTCTAGCTCGACTGGAATAACAGCTTCTGAACCATAAAAAAGAAAATGGAGTGTGACCGGTTGCGGTCTTGTGGGTTGTTCGGTAAGCCCATAAAGCCATAGGAAGTTCATCAACCCACTTGCCCCTGAACTTTTCCGGTCGTTTTTTTGGAATGGACTTTTTAACTTTATTAACCACTTCGACTTGTTCGTTCGCCTGTGGGTGTGCAACTGCAGAGAATTTCTTTTGGATGTGAAACCGTTTGCAGAAATATTTAAATTCAGCACTGTCGAATTGAGTTCCGTTGTCCGTAATAATGGTGTGTGGGAGACCGAATCGACAGATGATGTTGCGGACTACAAAGTTGATTACTTTCTTGGTCGTTATGGTTGCAAGAGCTTCAGCTTCTACCCACTTTGTAAAGTAATCAACTACGACGATGGCGTATTTCGCACCACCTTTTGCCAGAGGTGGAGTAACAATGATGTCGATGCCCCACATTGCAAACGGCTCTGGGCTGACCATTTGCGTTATCTCGGTAGGAGGGGCTCTAGGAATTCGAGCGTGCTTTTGACACCTATCACATTTCTTTGCATAATCTGCCGCATCGCGATTCACAGTAGGCCAGTAATACCCATATCGAAGTATTTTCTTGGCAAGTGCTTGCCCCCCGGTGTGATCGCCACATTCTCCCTCGTGTACGTCGTGCAATACTCGTTTAATTTCATCGTGAGCGATACACCGGAGTAGAGGGACAGAATACACTCTTCTGTACATGATTCCATTCTGGATGGCAAATCGTGAGGCCTTCCGAAGGACTTGTCTCTTTTCACTCTTGCGCTCCGGCAGGGTTCCGTGCTCAATGTAATTTCTGAGTGGAGTCATCCATGAATCCTTTTCGGGGACGGTTTCGCATACCCAATCTATTTCTGCCCGGTCAATGCTTGGAGAAGCTAGCGTTTCTACGGGAACGAGTCCCATTTGCTGGGCTTCACCTGTGCTGGCTAGCTTCGCCAATGAATCGGCTTTTTGGTTTTGTTCTTGAGGTATACAATAAATGGCATAATAATTAAACTGATTCAGAATTTCCTGAACTCGAGCTAAGTAAGCAGATAGCCTTCGATCTCTCACTTGATACTCTCCCCGTACTTGACACACAACTAACTTTGAATCACAATAAATTTCCACTGCGATAATTCTCAAATCTCTAGCAAGTTTCAAGCCAACTAAGAGGGCTTCATATTCTGCTTCATTATTAGTCGCATGAAAATCGAACATCAAAGCATAACATATGGATCGGCCTTCGGGAGTTTCAAGTACAACACCGGTGCCCGAACACCGGTCGTTTGATGCACCGTCGGTATAAAGCTTCCAGCGTATTCGGGGGATTCACTGGTTTCGGGAAAGTCCCCTGGAACGCTAAATTCAGTTATGAAATCGGCTAGGACTTGTCCTTGAATGGCTCGCCTTGGAGTGTAAGTAATATCGAACTGGCTCAGCTTGATGTTCCACTTGAGTAACCTACCAGACGTCTCAGGCCACGAAAGGACCTTTCGTAATGGCTGGTCGGTGTAAACAATAATCGGATGTGCCTGGAAATATGGTCGTAGCTTCCTTGATGCAATAACCAGGCAATAAGCCAACTTCTCTAGCTTCGAATAATTCCTTTCAGCTCCGGTCAATTGTTTGCTGACGTAGTATACTGGTTTCTGTATCCTGTCTTCTTCTCGAATTAATGCAGCGCTGATAGCGTTTTCTGATATCACCAAATATACGAACAAATTCTCATGATCAATAGGCTTCGACAGGATAGGTGGTGTGGATAGATGTTGAACTAGTGCTTGGAAAGTGCACTCACACTCCGTGGTCCATTCAAAGTTTCGTTTCCCTTTTCAGATCAAATCGAAGAAGGGAATGCATTTGTCAGTGGACTTTGAAATGAACCTGCTCAATGCTGCTACTTTTCCATTGAGACTCTGGACTTGCTTTATGGTTTTCAGAGTTTCAAGATTTCTGATAACCCAGATCTTTTCAGGATTAGCTTCGATCCCTCGAGCGTTGACGATGAACCTAATGAATTTTCCGGATGCAACTCCAAAGTGACATTTTAGTGGGTTAAGCTTCATTTTGTATTCTCGAAGTATATTGAACATAGTTTCCAGGTCTTTAACATGGTCAGTGGAGAGTCATGACTTCACAAGAATGTCGTCTACATATACTTCCATGGTTTTCCCGATTTGATTGGCAAACATCTGATTGACCAATCGTTGATAAGTAGCCCCGACATTCTTGAGTCCGAATGGCATAACTTTGTAGCAATAAAGTCCCAGATTGGTTACGAAGCTGGTATGTTCTTGATCGGGTGAATGCGTCGGTATCTAATTGTAGCCAGAATACGCGTCTATGAAGGATAAGAGCTCAGCCCAGCTGTCGAATATACTAGCTGATTAATTCTGGGAAGCGGGAAACGGTCTTTGGGACAAGCTATATTCAGATCAGAATAGTCGACACATGTTCTCCACTTTCCGTTTGACTTTCGGACGAGCACGGGATTCGACACCCATTCCGGATACAATGCATCTCGAATGAACCCGTTTGCTTTAATCTTTTCTACTTCTTCTTTAAGGGCGGCAGATCTCTCTGGATCCATACCGCGCCTTCTCTGTTTGACCGGGACATGACGCGGGTCAATGTTCAGGGTGTGGCTCGCGATGTCTGGCGAGATCCCACACATATCAGAATGCGTCCAGGTGAATACATCAAGATTCGCCCGTAGAAATTCAACCAATTCCCTTTGAGTTTGCTGGCTTAGTTGAGAGCCAATCTTTATCATCTTTGAATCATTATCATTGTCGATTGGGACATCAATCGTCAATTCGGCCGGGGATGCTTGACTTTCTTTAGATTCTCCTTTATCTTTTGTTTCTCTTGGGTCAAGATCGCTTTGGAATTGGCTGGGGTGCCCGGGCCTTGGCCCGGGCGTTAATTGTAAATCATCAACAAAGCGGACGCAGAGAGATTCCTCTACGCCCTTTCCTTTCTCCTTTCGCTGCGCCTCTCGCAGCTCAGCAACATAACAGGCTCTTGCATCGGCCTGATCTCCTTGAATGATTCCCACTCCACGATCAGTGGAAAACTTTAAAGTCAAACACCATGGGGCAATGGCTGCCCGGAATTCAGCGAGGGCCAGTCGGCCCAAGAAAGCGTTATAAGGAGAGTCTATGTCCAACACAACGAATTGTAACATCCGTACTCTCCGGCGTTCTCCAACTCCCAACTCCACTGGCAGTTCCACCATTCCAGTGGGTATAGTAGCACTTCCGTTGAAACCATGGATTCGAGATTGACAGGGTTTCAAGTCCTTTGCTTCCATTCTCATTTGATCATAAGCTCGTTTAAACATGATATTCACAGAGCTTCCACTGTCAACTAAGATCCTCTTCATCCAAGCAGGACCTACTTGAGCTGAGATGACCAGTGGGTCGATAGTGGGGGCTTCGACTTTGTCAGCGTCTCTATTCCTGAACACGATGTCATCTGTCATCGTCTTCTGTTGCTTGGTCGGAGCCCCTTCATCAAAACTACTACAACACTCGAAGTCTGCATGCCTGATAGAACTGGCATATGACTCCATTTCCTTCCAGCTTCGATCTGCTGGGTGAGGACCACCACTTATTGTATTGATAACCAACCTCTCGCCTGTACGAGCGGGTTCCTCCTGTCTTTCCTGATTCGGCGCACGATTCTGATTTGATGGGCCCGCACCTCCCAACTGTGACGACCGGAAATATTGATCTAACTTCTGCTCACGTATCAATTTTTCAATGAGATCTTGCAAATGGCGACACTTATTAGTATTATGGCCATAGCTTTCGTGGAATCTGAAAAACTTTCCTGTTTGGACTTGTCTTTCCGTTGGTGGCTTCGGATCAGGTTTCTTGTATTGCATGGTATTGCAGGTCTGCAAATATACATTTTCCAGCGACGTATTCAATGGAGTATAATTGTCAAACATGGGAGCCCTACGTCGTGGACCACGGCTCTGATCTCGCTTCTTTCCCTGATTTCCATTGTCCCTCTGCTGATTCTGTTTATTTTGTATGTTCAACTGAACTTTTCCAAAACTATCTCTGGACTGTTTAACGGCGATGTTACTCTGGATTCCTTCGATGTTGGGCCCTGCATCATCCTGCTTCCTAGACTGTTTCGCATCCTCCCTTCTCAAGAATTGGGCTGCCTTGGAATAGAAACGGTCCAATGACGCAGGTGGTTTCCCAGCTAACCAATTTCCGAACTCGGAATCACGGTCAATCCCTTTAGTCAATGCCATCAGGATAGAGTTGTCATTGGGATTGCTTATTTCTGCACACGCAGCATGGAATCGCTCCAAGTAACGTCTGAGTGTTTCTCCGGGAGCTTGTGTAACACTTGATAGAGTGTTAACATCTTTAGGCCTCACTACATGCATACAGAATTGTTCAACAAACTTGGTGGCCATCTGGTCAAAATTAGAAATGGATCGTGGTGGCAAATGAGTAAACCACATGGTTGCAATGCCCTCCAGAGAAATGGGGAAACTACGGCATTTTACTGCATCATCAGCTCTCGCAGCATTCATCAGCCATTCGTATTTCAGGATGTGTTGATTGGGATCGGAACTCCCTTCGTAGACTGGCAAAGTTGGCATCCTAAAGCGCTGAGGTGGTTCAGCATATAATATTTCATCGGTGAAAGGGGTATGACTCCGGGAGATTCCCCAGTTGTCATTACTGAGACCCTGACTTTCAAGGATCATTTGACGAATCATCGTCGGTATATCCGACTTCCGGATACTAGGAGCATGCTGGGCCAAGGTGTGGTAGGGTTCCATAGCGCGAGTCTGGACTGGACGCGGTCGACGGTCCGTGCCTCGCCTCCTTGGTTCAACATTTTCCGGGACATAAGGCTCTGGAGTCTACTCTCGTTAGTTACGATGTGGATCAGCTTGGTTTCTAGCATCAACTCCTTGTACGGTAGTAGTGGTAGTAGCAATGTTGCCTGTGACATGGTGAGGAGCAGCACCTCCTCGGGATGAAGGTCCGGTATGATGAGTAGTGGGTGGTCCAGTTCTGGGTTGTCCTAGGTTTGAGGCAGGTTGGTGTCCTATGGCCTGGGTGTAGCTTACATCCAGCCATGGGCGCGTGGATCTGTGATGCCCGTCAGATGAGGCTGAACTCTCTATGGAAGAATAAGAACCTTGGTCTCTTCTGGATCTTCTTCGCCTTTGGCGATTTAGCTGGTTGGACAACTCTGTGTTGACGCGCAGTTGTTTAGTCAGTTGTTGTCGACTCTGGGTCAACTCTTGAAGCAACATCTGGAATTCTTGTCTAGTGACCGGGTCTGATGGATCTGAAGGTCCGGCGGCATCTTGGTTGGATGGAGGCAACTGTGAGGGATTATGTCTCTCCCGTCCTCCTTGATCAGCAGCTGTAGAAGTGGTACATGTGCTCACCACGATGAATTGATGAAGTCCTTTCCTAGATCTGATGCAGATCTGAATAGAATGGAAGGGCTTCGAGTCTTGAGATCTGGATCTTCTTCTTGGATTTATGCAATCCGGTATCGATAGGAGATCCAAGGGGCAGGAGAAAAATTGGGTTTTCTCAGTGAAACCACCAAAGTGTTTGTACCAAAATTGGGCACAACACTCTTCAGAAGTTTTTGAAGAGATAAAGTGAAGAAATTAAATGGAAAAAGAGGATTATCTAACAAAAACTCCAAATTACGGATATGAAAATAATTAAAATGCACAGAGACACAAGAATTTAGAGTGGTTCGGCGTATTGCCTACGTCCACTATGAAGTTGACTACTTTATTAATCTTTCTTTGTTGATTACAATTGATTTCAGCGGGTTACAGCAATTAACAATGATTTTCAGCAGTGAAATTCGTTGGTAGCAGCAGCAATGGAGTTTTAGATCTGGATCCGGCAGAGTCTGGGCGTTGGAGAATTCAAAGAAGAAGAAGATCCCCCTTTTCTGCATGCCCTAGGGCTCTATTTATAGGTGTAGGAGGCTGATATTTTTCTCAGATCTTGGGAGACCCTCTCTGGCACGTGACTAGGGCCGCGCGCCCAAGCCCGCGAAGTTTCGGTCTGATCCGTGATCGATACGAACGGATTTCGTATCGATCAAAATTACATCCGATGGAGTCAAAATTTGGCGTGGCCATTCTTTTGCATGCACATAAGCTTCTGTGAAAATTTCATAGCATTTGGACTTGTAGTTTAGGGGATATGATCGATACGAAATGGAGACTTTCGGTAGTTCATTTCGTTCGACTCAATCATTTCGACTCGATCACTTCAAATCGATGGTCGCGCGTTATCAGGTGGTGACGTGGCGAGCCTTCCTTGTATCGATTCCACTTTCTTCGCCGAGTTGGCCGAGTCATCCTTGACCTTCGCCTTGTTCGCATCAAAGTCCGTTGCCCAGTTCGAATCAATCAATAGCAGTCTCCTTCATATCGATTTGTAGCATGCCTTGTTCGAATCGATGGAGGTGGTTTGTTCGTATCGATGATGGTGACTCTGCTCGTATCGATGAAGGCTCCTCTGTTCGTATCAATCATTATGCTTCGTTCGCATCGATGATGTGGCTTAGTTCGTATCGATAAAGGCGCTCCACCTAGATGGATTCGAACAAAGGCTCTGTGATGGACACGAAGTGGCACGTCCTGATGGATTCGAACAAAGGCTCTATGATGGACATGAAGTGGTCATTGTACGATCGATTCGAACAGTGGCTTCGCCGATGGAGTCGAACTCGATCGATTCGAATTGAGGCTCTTAGACGAATGCGAGGTTGTTGTTCTGATCGATACGAAAGGGATGGATACGAATAGAGGCTTAGCTATGGATACGAAAACTGAGTTGTTCCCTCCATTTTGCATCGATCGTAACTTGAGGATACGAACTCGGATTGACTTGAAATTTGGAACGTTGGCTCTCATAGCTTCGCTTGTCGTGTCATATCAATTTTAGCTCGATCCGAACTCGGAAAAAATTCATCGATATCCATAGGGAGCCTGTGTATAACCGATCTCTAAGACGAACCGTCATTGGTTTCTAGTCAATTCCTTGGTGTCACGGCCTTGCCAAAAGGCGGGATAACAGTAGCCGCTGCTTTTGTAGCACCCAACATTAATGTCTTGTAATGTTATGCCGCAGTTTATCAATGTCGGCTTCAAGGTATATTCATATATAAAAGGCTATGTTCAATAGGTTCAGCAATCAATAAATTTCTATGTTGCGACAACATTTACTTTAGCATTATAGCCTTATATTTTTATAAAATCGAAATGTTTAAAGGCTTTGATATAGAGGGATGTGGCATCCCATGATGGCTACATCAATGCCGCTAGTTTTTGAAAATAAACATATTCTAAATTATGGCATTAAGCCATGTAAATAAGAGGTGCAATGTCCTATTATTTCCAACATATACATGGTAGTATTAAAATGGTTGATAAGGTGGCATGAGAAATTGGTAAAGTAAAGGGCTATATTTTCCTTGTTTTAAATATGAATTAAAAGGTTTAATCGTATATAATGGTAAATGTTTTCATAGACCAAATTATTGTTTTGCCCATGTTTTTATAAGAAGTTACCAAAGAGGGTTATTACATAAGATTAAGTAATTATAAGATGCCAATTGATTGAACATATTTGAATGATGGATGCTATATGTTCTTATTATTAATTGATCAGTTATTTTACATGAATATCATTGTCATACTCACATCATCATGACCCAAAACTGCATTTTGGGACTTGAAAAGGGCAAGATAACTAGCTAGGTTAAACCATTAGTAGGTATAGTCAGAATTGATTCCTGAGTGAATAAAATTGCATCATGGAGATTAGATAGATCTAAAGAGTTTGGATGCCCAGAATTGATCAAAAGATTATGATATAAGATATGGTATTGGAAGGGTCTAGTAGGTTCACAATGATCTTGCAAAAACTATGGCTTGAGTAGTATAACTAGAGGATATCCATCAGTTCCTAGTGATCCTACGAAAACTATGAATTAAGAGATGTTATTGGAGAATCCACTGGGTTCATAGTAATCCTATGAAAACTGTGATTGGAAATTGTAATTGTAGAAACCATTAGGTTCTTAGTGACCTCATGTAAACTATGATTCAAGACAGGCATTCCTTAAGAGCATTAACAGGTTATTAGTCAGCCAATGAAAACTAATAGGTTAATAGTGACCTTAGGAAACCATGGATTGAGGCAGATAGTCTCTGTCGAAAGAGGGTGAACTTAGGATAGATATAACCTTATGTTGACAAATGAGTCAGACTTACCCACATTGCATACTTGCATACGACTATGTTATTAAGTTTTAACCATTGTGGATGCATGAGCATAGTATATGGTTTATTTGTTTTGGCTAAGACCAGTGAGGGGAAAACCCGTTCCGCTCAGCAGTGTGGTCTCAGTAGATCTCTATTTGCTTTGAGATGGAAGGTTATTATTCATACCAGACTTTTTGTCTGACCCACTGTTTTTTTCCTTTTAAACTCTCGGCTACTCATTTGAGTTGGTCAGGAGCAAGGGTTTCTAGGTTTCCAATAAGACGAATAAGCTTTTGGAGATGTGTAGTGTATCAATCATGAATTTTCGATGTTTAATTAATAATAAAGTAATGATTTCAATTTTAAATTTAAATACATATTTTGATTTGATTAATGATAAATGATGTTATTAGAATGCGAATTCTAAAGTTAGATAATGTTGGAGAATTAGTATATGAAGTAAATCTTTTGAGTTTATAAATAGATCCATATTATAAGAGAACTAAAGAAAGTGAAATATTTTAGTAAATAAAATTTAGGGAACAATAAGCTATTTCTAATAGAAGAATTTTAGAACCAAAATATATGATGTAAATATTCTTACTTTCTTTATCCTATGGCTTGATTAATTAATTAGACATTTGAGAAATGGTTTTGTATTATATCTTTTATTTTTTTTAATAAAAGATGATTTAAAATTTATAAACTTCTTTTCAAAAATAAATAGAGGTTCATAATTTAAAACTATGTAAGAAACATGTTTTTAATTACTTTAATTCATGTTTAAATACATAGTATTTGGTTTATAAGTCCATGTAATGGTAAGAATACATGAAATAGGAATTAATTTCCTTTTTCTTATTGTAATTAGATTCTTATGGCCAAAACCAATTAAGCTATATTGAGATGAGAAGAATTTCCCAAACACTGACTGTTATACGTTAGTTTCTTATTCTTATATTGTTTATAGTAAGTAACTAAACTCAACACTCGCACCCTTTCTCTTTAAAACCTAAACTCCAAACCCTCTTAACTCAACCTAGTTTATCCTCCAATTGGATTATTTTGAAGCAATTAATTCAGGATAAGAATCAAACCCGATTCTCTTTCTAATTGGTAATTTTTATTTCAGTTTATAGTTAGTAAATTTTGTTTTTCTTTATTATGTTGTTGAAACAATTCTAGGGTTTTCTAAAGAAGCAAAATCTAAACTAGCTGTTGTAATAATCTATGTCAAATCCAAGAAGAAAGGTGAGTTGAATCTCATAACTATTTCTATAATCTTGTTGGATGCATGTGGTTGTTTGGATGAATCTATTGTTGATATGATCATAAATTTTTGAGTTAATTTCCTATTCAGCTATGTTTCTTTCTATTTTAATGAAACATTTACTATATGATCATTTGAATCATTATTATGTTGATCGATATATGCTTGCATGTCGCCAAATATAATGCCCTAGGATTTAAAAGCCTCCAGCGTCGAAAAACCCCCACCGACGGACTATCGGAAGGCACGAAAATTGCATGGGGCTTCATCCAGGCAACACCACTGATGGACCGTTTCTAGGGAACTGGTGCACCAATTATGCACCTGGGCAGAGCCCTAGGTGATGTTGCGTGCCTCCCAATTGCCATTTTCAACCGCCATTTTTTTGATTGATCTTTGATGTTTTGTGTTTTATTTCTAATGCCTAGTTTGTATGATTTGGACGCATGTTATCAAGTTTTAAATTATTGAATTGGTGAATTCATTTTGATGATATAATGACATAGAAATAAAACTATGGTTACATGAAAATGCACTCACATTTTATTGCACATTTCTAAGCTAGTGCTTTCAAAATAAGTATTTCTAATCTAAACATTTTCCAAGTTATTTCAAGTATGAATATATTTTCTATAAAGGATATTTGGAACATATACATATATACACATATACATATATATATATATTATTTAATTATAATATTAATGATTTTAAATTGGTTTAGAATAATGTTTTAAAAGTTGTATTTATAAATATTAATGTATAGATTTATAAAGGCTTTCTAATGTATATATTCTAGTTTAGAAAATGATTCTTTCAAGAAGGATTTCAAAATAAGTTATCTTTATAAAAGTTGCATGACTCCGATCGAATGAGGAATCAATTTAAATGGTTTAGGAAAACGAGTGATATGAAACGCTCATGTGTGTTTTACCGGTTAATTCTTGGACTTGCTCGAATGAACATTTCTTTTACACAAGTGGGATTTTACAATCACTTAGTAACTAATTAAATAAGGCTAAGTGGTTATGAGATATTACTTTATACTTATCTAGTTTACTAACTGGAAGTACATCACACTTATCGAGTGGAGTTTACTAACTTATAGTAATCATTTTAGTAAACCGAGTGGTTACGGGACATGCGATCATTACTTCAATGATTACTTATAGAAAGTATACAACACTTATTTCATTTGGTTTTAGACTTTTCCTTTGCTTCGTTTTATGTGGATTTTATGTGTTTCAGGCCCATCTGGTGTTAAGTGATTTATTACTTGCGATGTGCTTGTAATTGTATTGACATGTGAAGTTTTTGTCTATTAGGCTAGATATTAATGACGATGTGCGATGTGCTCATATTCGGTGTTGACTTGCGATGCGCTTGTCTTATAGTCGACTGGCGAAGTGCTTATTTAATTATGTGTGAAGCACATGACCATGATTAGTGACTTGAGAAGTGCTTGTCTTTTGCTTGCATTTATAGTTATGAATTCCTATGCTCTTATTTTAATGGTTGATATCATTTTGATGTTTTGTTTGAATGATCATAACTTAACCTTAAGTGATGAAGTTTTATATGAAGTATTAGTAGATTAATAAAGTATAACCTATGGACTTTTATCCTTGATGTGTATACAAGTTCTTTATTATTATTGTGGACTCACTTTTTATGATAATTAGAGATAGTCTGATCCATTTATTTTATAACACTCAGGCCAGACGGAGATTTAACAGGTGTAGGGACTCTTTACTTCGGATGTGTTCTAGTTTGGGTAGGAGTTTATGCTAGTTATCTATATATGTCATTTGTCCACTTTGAGATGTTGTTTTATGTATATATGTATCTTGTTTGAGATGTCGACTCATTTTGTATTTTTGGACCTTGCCTTAGCTTTTGTACATCTCTATACGCGAGTCTAAACCTCTTCTTTATTGACTCACTTTATGTTATATGATATGTCCTCTATTATATTCATTGATGCAATATGTGATTCTATGTCTGTGATGTTTAATATTGTTCTGAATCATAATACGCCACTGTATTATTGTTTTTTTCCTGGATTGTATATGTTGAATACCTCTTTCTAAAAATAATAGAATTTTATATTCAATGTATTTGATGCCCATCCAAAGCAATATTACGGATGGTCGCTTCTAAACAACATTATTTTCCACATTAGCAGACGATATTATTAATTAATGTACTTTATTAATGAGGGCATAAAGACGGGGTGTTACATGCATGAGGCAATTTAGCTATTTAGGAGATTCTATCTAGTCTGTTATGTTATTTGATTTTGTCTGCATGAATGTAAGGGTAAGCTGTATAATTGCCAAGTATTAGACTCAGATCAACCAAATGGGCATCTTCATATGTCACTCTTAGAGTATTTTGTAATAATTATATTTTCTCTCAACGTGGTATTATGAGTGGGATTATGTAATGAATACGAAATGCTATTTATGAAATGTAATATGAAAACTTGTTATTAAATTATGTTTGAAATTTTCATATTCATGTGCTACAAATGTTATTAATATGATTAACATAGCCACATTTTATTACTAGAAATTAATAACCACGGATGACTACAACATCCGTAGCGCTTAGTTTTAGGCCTCAAAATTGGGGATGTTACAATGGATTCATAGGATGCGAGTCTGTTATCCTGGCCTTATGGTGTAGCACGGATTCAAGCATGAAGGAAGCAAAGCTTAAGACAAAGTCTTTGGCCCTAGGACGTGGCCATATGAGTTTTTACATATCCGAAGGAACCATGAGAAATGTGAGATTGTTTAATGATTACTACGTTTTCTATGTTTAATATGCATGTCACACGAGGTATGTGATTTCGACATTAACGAACTAGACACCTTGTATTGTACTTTAGTTTGTAGTAAACCTATAACGATATTTTAGCATGCATCGATGTATGTTCTGACTTGTTGGATGCAGGGGCATGGCATATATGTTTCATATTCCTTTTACTATATCATATTTTATATATTCTGAGGATATGCTTTGCTTACACCAAATAGTTATCCGACTAGAGGTTTAATGCATTTTGTCTTATTATCTTAGGTACTTTTGAATAAGTAGACTAGGTAGCAGATCTATGATTAATGCATAGAGTTGTTTAGAGGAAGTGTAGGTAGCTAAGCTTATTGTTTGCCCACTGTGCGACACTACGGAGCTTTTATCATTAATTATTATTGCTATGTTTGATACGGTTGTCACACGATACATGTACTTTCTACTTTAGTGACCTAGACACCCTGTATTGTACATTGGTTTATCGTACACCAATGTTGATAGTTTAGCATATGTCAACGATATGTGCTAACTTTTTAGATTTAGGGGCAAGGCATATATGGTTCTTCATACTCCTTTGTTCCTTTTACAATATCGAATTTATAGTATTTTGAGGTATATGCATCGACTATACCAGACTATTGTCTGACTCGAGGTTATATAGTTTGCTTCTTATTATATCGAGTACTCTTGAATGTGTATACTAGATATTAGGTCTATGATTTGTGCATGGAGCTGTTCAAAGGACGAGCTGGGGGTTAGTGCTTACCCTCATTTTTATTCGAGCTTGTTGTTATTCTGCTGTTTAGTACTGTGAAGCATTTATCAATGCTTATTACTACTACTAAAGATAAATTTTCATTGAGTTTCAGTTCAATTTGTAAACTCTATTTCATTTGATTTGTATAACTACTACAAACCTTATGTACTCTGATACTCTAGTTTGGTTCATCTTGGTTATGCACTATGTTGTCTATTTTATATTATGTTGTTATTATATTATATTCTGTGCCGTGAGATATATGACAAAAAAATTCGTTATTGTTTACTGTACTATGACTATCGTCATACGTCTGCTAGATACTGTTATGATAGTTTATATTCCTTATTGGTTACTTACTTATGACTATCATCCTACACCTGACGGATTCCATAGCAACACACCTTCAGGTAAGGTATAGTACATGTAGGGCAATCATTACATTTGTATCGATAGATGAAACAAAATGAATAGAGTAGAGTTAGTGTTGTTGGATGCATATTGATGCAGATCTAAAGACTTCACACAAAATGAAGCAGTGGAATGAACTAGAATGGAGAAAGGAAGTCAGAAATGTGACTTAGGAAAAAAATAGCCTAAGTCATATGGATCAGCACCAACCCATATTGATCAGTACTGGCCCATCTTTGGAAGAATAAGTGCAAGAGTGTACTTAGATGGAGATGAAGGGAACATTAACAACCTAAGAAAGTGCAAGACCATTCGATGGAGAACTACGAATCCATGTGGCATTAGAGTAGTGGGAAGGCTGACTTCAAGCTATGAAGGCAAAGACCTCGAGGCAACTGTGAGGAGATCTAAGGGGAATTTAAGTGGTTTAGTATTTAGCCAAATTTTGGCTATGTAACAAACTAGATGGGTCAACATCGAACATATGGGTACCTGGCGATCGACCAAAATTCGGTGATGTGGTCGCGGTTTGCATTGAGAGGCATGCCCAAGTGACCGTGTGTCGATTTAATGCTTGGTTTTAGAAGATATAGCCACTATCGATCGATACAATGATATTTAGTGGCGATGTTGATTCTTTAAGGCATGACATGCGTTCTACACTAAAGATGATGTATGGAATTAGAGATATGGCTTTAGGATTAAGATAATGGAATTCAGTGAAAACCAATGGTAGTTTAGGGAAGTTTTTAATGACGACAACTCGCCGATATGAGATGATGGTCCAAGGAGACAAGTTCGATGATGGGAACTTTTGGAATAGGATAAACAACGTGTTCTATTGGATGTATGCTAAAGGCATCATTGATAACTTAGAGATTTTGATCTGTGCTCGTAAAAAAGGGTTCATGTGGATGCTCATTTGATTCATAGGACGTGAGTCTAGATCTTAGGATGGTAATCTAGCCTGGACTCGTGAGATTTGAGTCTGGTATCCCAACCTTACAAGGTGGCATGGGTTCAAGCATGAGGGAAGTTGAGATTAAGATGAAGTTGTTGGCCGTAGGATGTGGCGATATGAGTTGTCATATATCCAATAGCACCATGAGAAATGTGAGATGGTTTGACGGGTATTATTTTTTCTATGTTTGCTATGCTTGATATGGATGTCAAATGAGGTAGGTATTTTCAATGTTAATGAACTAAACACCCTATATTGTACTTTGGTTTATTTTATATCTATGATGACAGTTTAGCATGTATCAATGTTATGTTCTAACTTGTTGGATGCAGGGACATGGCATCTACATTTCTTCATATTTCTTTTCCTATATCGACTTTTATATGTTCTAAGGATATGTTTCGCTTACACCAAACAGTTGTATGACTTGAGGTTTTATGCGTCTCTTCTTATTGTCTTAGGTATTCTTAAGTGAGTAGTCTGGATAGCAAGTCTGAGATTAGAATATGGAGAAATCTAGAGAAAGAGAAAGGGGATGTAGTTTATTTTTATTTTGTTTGAGCTTATTGTTTATCGGATGTGCAACATTATAGAGCTTTATCATTACTTATTACTGCTATTAGAGACAGAATTTCTTTAAGCTTAAGTTTGATGTATAAACTTTATTCCTTCTGTTTTTTATAACTGTTATGGACCTTATGTATTCTAATGCTCCTGTTTGGTTCATCTTGGTTATGCGTATCTATCCCACATGTTATGTACCTATGTGTAATTATATTTTATCCTATACATTGTGAGATATACAGCAGGTTCTTTTCATTGTTGGTTACTTTCCTATTACTACCATCTTATAGGCTAGCTACCATAGCAGCACACTTCTAGTGTATTGGGTACCAGAGGTCTAGGGCAGTCATCACATTTGGTACTTACCAATGGAACAAAATACATACAGTTAGAGTTGCTAGAGGAATTTTGATGTAGATCTGAAGACTTCACCCAAAATAAAGCAGTGGAATGAAGAAGAATGGATAAGGGAAGTTAGAAATGTTACTTCGGAAAAAAAAATTCCTAAATTGGTACCGACCCATATCGGTTACCACTCATCTTTGGTAAGAATAAGTCCAAGAATTCACTTAAGTGGAGATGAAGGGAAGGACTTTTGACTATATTAGGCTAGCATGGGTACTACTTCAAGCTTATACATTAAAAACCTAGGGAAGTGCGAGGACCGATCGATGAAGCCCGATCGATCTATGCGGACATGGAGTAGATGGAAAGGAGACTTCGAGCTGTGAAGGCAAAGGCCTAGAGAAAACTATGAGGAGTGCCTAAGGGAGTTGAGAATGTATACATCTTTATTCGAGCTTATTGTTATTTCATTGTGCAGCACTGTGGAGCTTTTATCAGTACTTATTACTACTACTATAGACAAATTTTCTTTAGTTTTAAGTTCGATGTACAAAATCTATCTCATTTGTTTTGTATAACCGCTGTAGACCTCATGTACTCTGATACTGTGGTTTAGTTCACTTGCCTATGCAAATTTCTCTTGTCTATTTTATATCTATGTTGTTATTATATTTTATCCTTTTTAATGTGATATATGACATGTTTGTTCTTTATTGGTTACTTTACCTATGAATATCATCCTACATCGACCGGGTACCATAGCAGTACACTCTTTGATTATATTGGGTATTAAAGGTGTGAGCAGATCATTACATTTGGTTTCGGAGCTGAAGGTCAACGAATAACCTGAGTTGACACCTGATCCATTAGTGATATAGTAAGAGGAACACTTTAGAATAGATCGAGAGTTATATTAAAGTGCGTACTTGTTATATATTTCTGTTTTCAAAATATATGTTATCTGTATATATAGTTGAGTCGTATTGCATGCACATGTACCAAGTTATCCTTGCAAGGGACTTTTCATCCTTATTACAAGTTGAAAAATGAGTCGGCATATAAGGGTTACAGTAAAAGAAGGAGAAGCGGGCAACAAGGCAGTTGTTAACACTGAACTGCAAGCTATGTTCAATGAGATAATAATGAGTAGACTTAAGATTGCCCAAGGAGTTTCACCAGCTATAATGGGTAGTGGTGCTTAGGTGCAACTGCCAAAGGTTGATTTTTCCAAGCTAAATCAAGATTATTTGAGTCGATGGGGAAAATTATTTCTTGGAATGCAGTCGGCTATTGATGTGCAAGACTGGATTGATAGTTATGAGAGGATTTTTGAATATATGGAGCTAGAAGATCTCATAAAAAGGAAGCCGGCATCTCGAAAAATCTAAGGAACGGCAATGAACTAGTGGAACACACTAAAGGTGGCTGCTCTTGGAGATTACTTTACTTGAGACCAGTTCAAAGCTAGATTCAATGAGAAGTTTATATCGAAAGCTCATAAGTTGGTACTTTTCAAAAATTTTGTTGTCTTGAACCAGGGAGATCTTTCTATCTCAAAGTACATGCTTGAGTATGATACTACTTCGAAGTATGGGAGGTCCTTTATTGATACACCATTGAAGAAGAATAAGTAGTTAATTACTGGATTGAATGAATACCTTGGTTAGTGTATGACAGGCCTTATTGATGAGACATTCAGAGTGGTTATGGAGAAGGCTTTAAGGCACGAGATCCTCTCCCGTAAGCAGAAGGAAGTTGTTATTTCTCCTAGAGACAAAGCTAGACTACAACATGGTGGAAAACAAAAATGGAAGAACAATAAGGGCAAAAATAGGCTTAGGGGAAGGATGGCAATAATAAGGGAAATAAGAGCATACTTGTTTTAACTATGGTGAGAAAGGCCCTTTGATAAAAAATTGAAAAGCCAAGGGAAAGAAATTCCTCAACCAAAATAAGTTCAAGCATATCCAAAGAGATTTTTTGAGCCAATGAAGCAGAGGTAGATGGTGAAGGCATATGCTCCTAATGCCATCCCGACTTCGTTGAATGCTTCATCGACAAAGGAGAAGGGGAAATCTGTCGTGATCAATGTATGCTTTCTATTTATGATGTTCGTACTCATGTTTTGTTTAATATTCGGGATCAATATTAAATTATATCGAGTGACATGATAGATGAGTTAGGATTGAAACCAAAGATATTTGAGTGACCTTTGTTTGTGACGAGCACTATTGGAGGCTCGACTAGCTTATATATGGTGTGTCATGGTTTGGCCTTATTGAGTCATGGATGCATGTTGGTTTGTAGTTGCTTTGTTTTTAAATTTGTGGGGTTTGGTATTATTTTAAGGATGGACTGGCTTCAGAGGTATGGAGTCATTAGGGATTGTGAAATGTTATTACTGAAAATTTGGATAGATAAAGAGCAAAAGTTAAGTTGGGCTGCCTGCCAAACGATGGGGTGATAGCTAGCTTTATGTATTTTTCTTCAAATCATGCACGATGAGTTGTCAAAAGTACGAATAGCAAAGGAGTATTTAGACATATTTGAGGAGGTGACTTAATTACTGCCACATAGAGAGATCGAGTTCCATACCGATTTGGAGAAGAATGTCAGACCAGTAGTGATGCCTTTACGACGTATGACACCCAAAGACTATAACAAGTGAGTGACCTATTACAAAAGGTGTTCGTTTGTAGGAGTATTTCTAAGTATTAAGAACCTGTAGTGTTTGCGAAAATGGTGGACGGCTTCTTGACATTATGTGTTAACTACCATGGGAAAAATAAAGTGACGAAGATGAATAAATATCGACTCCCATGGATAGACGACTTCTTCGATCAGCTCCATGTTGCAAAATTGTTCTATCAATTGGACCAAGTGATAGGGTTTCATCAACTGAGAGTAGAGAAGGATAATGTGCCTGTTGCAACATTCATAATCCATCAGGATTTATAAGTGCTTAATTATGCCAACTGAGCTAACAAATGTTCCTGCTTACTTTATGGATCTCATGAACCATATTTTTAGGGATCGGTTGAAAAGTTTTTCTTGTGTTTATAGATAATATCCATGCTATTCGTGGAAAGAAGATGGACACAAGAAGCACTTGAGGATTGTGATGGAGGTGTTGAGGAAATACAAATTGAAAGCTATATTTTCAAAGTTCCACTTGAGGGAAGTGTAATTCTGAGGTCATGTTGTTTCTAAGTAAGGTTTTGCTATAGATACTGCAAAGTTAGCAACACTTTAGGATTAGGAGAGAACTAAGAATACTACGTATGCAAGGTGTTCCCTTCGAATAGTAGTGAAATATAGATGGTTTATCAAGGACTTCTTTAAGTTAGCAGCACCATCAACCAATCTGACAAAGAAGAACCAGACCTTTGCTTAGGACATGAAGTGTGAACATGCATTCATCGGTCTGAAAGAGAGGTTAGCGAGTGCACCGGTGTTGACTATTCCAAGTGGGGATGAAAAGATGATGGTATACACAGACACTTAGAGTACCAGATTGTGAGTGATATTAACACAAAAGAGTAAATTGTTGCCTATGCGAGTAGACAACTAAATCCACAAGAGAGGAAATACCCGACCCATTATTTGGAGTTAGCAGCAATCGTGTTTGCATTAAGGATTCGAAGGCACTATTTATTAGGAGAGACATTTGAATCATTCATTGACCATAAATCGTTGATGTACCTTTTTTCCCAGAATGATCTTAACCTTCGCCAGCTGTAATGGTTAGAGTTCCCGGCCTTCTATGACTTTGACATTTTCCATACACAAAGAAAGGGAAATTCTATTATCGATGATTTAAGTAGGAGACTGCCCTCTTGGGGGCGATGTTCCTAGAGTGGAAACAGCTGAGTATAATGTTGATTATGCTTTCCAACTGAGATGCGAGCTAGAACCAGAGATGTTGGCGGGCTTGACGATTAGACCTACTATGATAGAGCAAGTTAGAGCTAGTCAAATATGTAATGCTTGACTAGCAAAGATCAATGCTAAGATCAAGGAGGGAATAGAGTATGAGGAGATGAGGTAGTATGGACAGACCAAGATGCTTGCTTCCATAAGGATGGGAGATTGATTGTACTAGTCATTAATGGATTATAGGATAAGGAGCTATGAGAGTGCCATCATTTGGGGTTGACTATACATCCCATAAATAGTAAAATATACAAAGAAACTAATATTAGGGACATATATGATAAGGGAGACGACATAGAAGACTATCATCGTTTGATAATGAATGAAGGCCATTGAAGACAAACTGAAGAATTACGCTGATCATAAAAGTTGAGATTTTGAGTTCTCTATTGATGATTACATATTTATCAAGATCTCTCCATTGAAGAATGCAATTAGATTCAATAAGAAAGGGAAGCTGGCTCAAAGATTCATAGGACCTTCTCGGTACTCAAGAGGATTGGTAACCTAGCTTATATAGTCGATGTAACACCCTTTAATTTTACGAGATTAAATAATTAAATTAAAAAGGATAAAATCACAATATCACATAAAGGGCAAAATAGTAAATTTCTAAAGGAGTTGGAATTAGGTTTTATGGCATATCTCATTGCGTCTAAGGTACTACCTATAGTAAGAAAACATATATAATTTGCTAAATTTGGTTAAACTGGCCATAAATTAGAAGAAGTCAAACATAGTGGCATTTTCATAAATATTATTTTCGACATTTTAGCCTAGATATTATATTTTTCAGCCCATAAAGAGATCTCTAACCTTACTCCTTTTGCTTTTCCTCGCTTGCAAATGCCAATACTCTAAATTAATTCCAAATCCACTAAATCCATCCAAATTAAATGAATAAATATTTGGAACCAATCATCGTAAAGATAGCTATGCAAATAAATTGAAGCTAACAAGAAATTTGTAATTTTCAAGGCAAGTAGTTTCTAGACAATGAAGAAGGAGTAGGATTCACCTCAGATGAAAGAGAATGCACTACCAATTGGTGAGTGGTATTTATCATATTTGTGTATATTTTGATAAGATGTAGTAATTCACCACTTATGATCTTAAACCAAATTTTTAAATGATGTAATAGTAATTAAAAATTGATTTTCTTATATGTATCTTATTAGAGTATGCCATGGCTAGATAATTAAAATTTTAAAATTTATCGATTGTAATTAGTAAACGGTAATCTCATTCTATTACCCCGCCTTTTGGTCATGGCCGGGATATCAACAAATTAGCTAAAAAGGATGGATATCAGGATTGGAGATCGATTAGGAACAAGGATATGATTGATACCGTAAAAATTGGACCAAGCTCCAATCAAGGTGAGATGATAGGGAATGATAAACAATGCTCGGTGAGGCTACAGTTTGAATTTCAGGTCAATCGGAGTTCATATGCTCAAGTTATGGATGGATCAATATTGGTGAAAATTGTTTTTGTATCGATACGTTCGTATCGATTATTATGGTGTTTGGTTTGGATCGATCGACATTCATATAGATACATTTTGTATTGATCAAATTCGTATCGATCAAGCAGCTTCAGGAAGGAAATGGGTTGATGGTGTGAACTGATGACTTCGTATCGACACATGCATATCGATTGGATGGATACGGCAAAGCAAGTTGGCACGCTTCGAATCGATCAAAGCTTGGATCGATACGAGGAGCAGAGCAACCGGTGGGTATAGGGTTTGATGGATACGAAAGCATACACTTCCAGAATGCTTGGGACCGATACGAAGGAAGGATGCTGGATGGATACGAAATGCACTTAGGAGACATTTCGTATCGATCGCGTTCGTATCGATCGATATGAAGGAACCAGTCAAGGCAAGGAGCGTATTGCATGGATCAAAGCGCAAAACTAAGATCGATATGTAATTGATAGATGCATGATTAATGGATACAAAGCTCTAGACGGATACGAAGGTCCCAGCCTACATGTACAAACTCAATCTTGGATCTATCATAACTCTCAAACTACAAGTCCAAATGCTATGAAATTTGCACAAAAGCTTTCTTATTCACTCAAGAACGTCCATAATCAATCTCAACTCCATTAAGCCATTTTTGGGTGATATGAAATGCATTGGATTGATCAGGATCGATCCCAAACGACCCTAGATCCATCTGGTGGGCCCATCCACGTGTGAGAAGAGATATTCCAAGGTCCAAGGAAGATATTTCCATATCTACCCCTATAAATTGCACCTCCATGGCAACTAAAGGGGGGATCTTCTTCTTCTTTTTTGGTAAAACTTTATCGTTTTGGTTATTGATATTCAAAGGATTGTAACTGTAATCACAGTATAAAAGAAATAAAAAGATCAATTCAAAGTGGACGTAGGCCGGAGATAGCCGAACCACTATAAATCTTGTGTCTTCTCTTTCTTTCTTTCAATTTTTATTTTTTTATTTTTTTATTTTTACTCTCTACATCATCAGAATCTGAGATTGATGATTGGATACTAAGGATTTGTTGTAAATACTAGTGCTTTCACTATTTTGGGGTTTGTGGCCATTTTTGGCGCAAAACACTTTGGTGCTTTCACTGAGAAGACTAACACCTGCTACATCAGATTTGGAGTTCAGATTTGGAAAGTTGAAGGATCGGATCTAGGAGGAACCATGGTTAGGTAATCGACAAGGAGACAGACGATAGAGAGGAGCCGAAGTCAAGAGGCTTCTTCCAGAGATGGAGCAGATCAGGCATCCATCTACATCACGAGGGATGAGATGCAGACTATGATGGATTCCATGCAGGAGCAGTTGATGAAAAGGAAGGAGGAGATGGTGCAGAACCTTCTCAAGCAATTCGGACAGGCAAGAGCAGCAGGAGTTAATGGAGCACAGATCCATGGAGCTGGACCAAAGGGACTCAATAGGCAATCAAATGGAGCAGTTCAGCAGGAGGAAGCCCCCAATCAGCAAACAGCTATCAATCTGGATGGATCTAGACTCAGGAACATACCCCCGTGTAATGCTAGACCAATTCATGGAAGTATGCCAGCTGACGCTGCACAACCCGGCACCAACAGACATACAGGAGTGCGTGATGAGGAGTATGTACCAGAAATCCCTCAAAGACTTGGGGGCAGTTAGGAAATGAAGTTGGAAGGCAACCCATAGTGGATAACAACGGATTAGCTGAAATTATCAAGCGAACTATGCATGGAGGTCTGACAAACAGAGATCTAGAAAGAGTAAACAGGAGTCCATTTACCCCCATAACATCAGGATGGCTAGGACTCCACTAGAGTTCAAGCTGCCTACATTGGAAGTATACAATGGTCGGACGGATCCTATTGATCATTTGATGAGGTATACGAGACACATGGAAGTGCTAGGGATATTGGAGGAGGTTATGGCCTAGTGTTTTCCACTGTACTTGACGGATATAGCTGCTATATGGTTCGGGAAGTTGGAAAATGGATATATCAGGACATAGTTAGAATTGGTGGACAGGTTTTTGAATCAATTTCGGGTTCATATCAAGAGGCCGAAAAATGTGATGACATTGACATCGGTGAAACAAAGGATGGGAGAATCACTCAGGACTTTCTTAACCCGGTTTAATGTGGTGGTTGCTTCGGTGGATCGGCCGGATCCATCAATGTATCTAATAGCGGTAGTGTTAGGAGTCAGGGATAACTCGGATTTCAAGGTATCATTTATAAGGGATCCACCAATGGATCTTGGGGATTCTTTCACGAGGCCAATAGATTTCTTCGGCAGGAAGATAAAAGCTTGGATATGAAACCAAAGGAGGTAAACGTGGTTAAGTATGGAGAACCATCCGATGAAAGCTCGGGTAAGGATAAAGGGAAGAGGAAGTCAGATAACGATTCTGCTAGAGCAAGGAAGCGGTGGGCAGAACCAAAATTCTCCACGTAGAGAGGAATGAATGAGACATTGGAACAGATATACGTGGAAACTCGAGATCGTCTTCCCTACCGAAGGCCAGCAAGGAGGGAACACTCGGAAAGCGAGAGGGCATCGCGTATGCACTGTCTCTTTCATTACCTGAATGAGCATGATACCAATAGCTATAGGCATCTAGAGGATATAATCGAGGAGCATGTAAGGAATGGTCAGTTGCGACAATATGTCGGGACTAGGAATGCAGTGGTGGAGCAGGAGTCAAACGACAACGGCGCAAGGCCTAGGAACGATGGTCGGTTAGCCATCGACTAATCGGGATGGTATGGAATAAGTAGCAAACTCTAGGTAAACGGCTAAGTCACTTATTCATGTACGGGGATGGAGATACCCCTAGGCGTGCTTTGAGATGATGATACATCGTGACACTCTAGTTTGTGAAATCTGCATTTTCTTTCTGGTTTGGACATTTGCTTTTTCTGGTTTGGTTTCGGAGTTCGGTTTGGACTCCTGTTTTTGTTGATTTTCTGGTTTGGATTTTGGTTTGGATGCTTGTCTTTTGTTTTGGACCCTGATTTGGATTTTTGATATGGATTTCTGGTTTTCTGGTTTGATCTGGATTTTGGATTGGATTTTGATTGAATTTTCATTTGGGTTTTTTGGTATAAAGGTCGTCGGGAATGGATTTTGCCTGGCAAGGGGTAGCTAGCTTTGTCCGAATGTAGCGGATTGACTTATTCAGGTCATCGAGTATGGACTATGTTAGGCAGGGGTCCAAAGTGACTAAGGTCTGCCTAGGATTTAGGCTATGATTTAATAAACAGGATTTGTTATTTGATATTTTAGGTCATCGAATACGGACTATGCTCGACAAGGGTCCGGGATGACCAGATTTGGCCTAGGACTTAGGCCAGAATATATTATGCAAGATTTGGCACACGAGTCGTCGAGTATGGACTATTCTTGGCAAGAACCCGAAGAGGTTATGGATTCGGATTTGGGCTTTTGATGGCTAAGAATTGGCTGTGAACCCAGGAGTGGTCCCGAATTTGGACATTGACCTGGAGAGGTCACGGATTTGGTTATTGGTTACTGGATATGAATGGATTAGAACTGGGTTGTCGGGTTCGGATGGATATGGAATTGACTAAGGATTTGGTTACTGCATTCGGAATCGGATATCGACTCAGAGCAGTCGTGGATTTGGATAAGGATATGGCTATGGCACTTGGATATGATGGCTTGGTAATGGATTAGATTATGGATCAGATGATATGGCTATGGATGGAATATGGACTGTGGATGTCGGATTTAAAGCTATTCAAAACACACCTTTCTACCGCAAGGCATGTTTTGGGGGGCAAATGTTACCCCGCCTTTTGGTCAAGGCTGGGATATCAACAAATTGACTAAAAAGGATGGATATTAGGATTGAAGATCGATTGGGAACAAGGCTATGATCGATACCATCAAAATTGTACCAAGCTCCAATCAAGGTGGGATCGATAGGGAATGATAAACAAGGCTCGGTGAGGCTACACTTCGAATTTCAGGTCAATCAGAGTACATATGCTCAAGTTATGGATGGATCAATATTGGTCAAAATTGGTTTCATATCGTTACGTTCGTATCGATCATTATGGTGTTTAGTTTGGATCGATCGACATTCGTGTCGATACATTTCGTATTGATCAAGAAACTTCAGGAAGGAAATGGGTTGATGGTGTGGACTGATGACTTTGTATCGATACATGCGTATCGATTGGATGGATAAGGCAAAGCAAGTTGGCACTCTTCGTATGGATCAATGCTTGGATCAATATGAGGAGCAGAGCAACCGGTGGGTACGGGGTTTGATGGATACAAAAGCATACACTTCCAGAACACTTGGGACCGATATGAAGGAAGGATGCTGGATAGATACGAAATGCACTCAGGAGCCATTTCGTATCGATCATGTTCGTATCGATCGATACGAAGGAACCAGTCAAGGGAAGGAGCGCATTGCATGGATCGAAGTGGAAAACTCGGATTGATACGTAATTGATAGATGCATGATTGATGGATACGAAGCTCTGGATGGATACGAAGGCCCCAGCCTACATGTACAAACTCAATCTTGAATCGATCGTAACTCTCAAATTACAAGTCCAAATGCTATGAAATTTTTATAGAAGCTTTCTTATTCACTCAGGAACGTCCACGATCGATCTCAGGAACCTTCTCAGATAGTTCGGACAGGCAGGAGCTGCTGGTGCACATATCCATGGAGCTGGACCAGAGGGACTCAACAGGTAATCAGATGGAGCAGTTCAGCAAGAGGAAACCCCCAATCAGCAAACAACTATCAATATGGATGGATCTAGACTCGAGGGCACACCCTTGTGTAATGCTGGACCAATTCATGGAAGAATGCCAACTAACGATGCATAACCCGGCGCCAACAAACATATAGGAGTGCTGATGAGGAGTATGTACCGGAATTCCCTCAAAGACTTGGGGGCAGTTAGGAAATGAAGATGGAAGGCAACCCATGGTGGATAACACTGGATTAGCTGAAATTATCAAGCGAACTATGCATGGACGTCTGACAAACAGAGATCTGGAAGGAGTAAATAGGAGTTCATTTACCCATTACATCAAGATGGCTAGGAATCCACTAGAGTTCAAGTTGCCTACATTGGAAGTATACAACGGTCGGACGGATCCTACTGATCATTTGATGAGGTATACGAGACACATGGAAGTGCTGGGGGTATTGGAGGAGGTTATGGCTCGGTGCTTTTCCCTGTACTTGATGGATATAGCTGCTATGTGGTTCGAGCAATTGGAAAATGGATCTATCAGGACATGGACAGAATTGGTGGACAGGTTTTTGAAGAAATTTCGGGTTCAAATCAAGAGGTCGAAATATGTGATGACGTTGACGTTTGTGAAACAGAGGATAGGAGAATCGCTCAGGACTTTCTTAACCCGGTTTAATGCGGCGGTTGCTTTGGTGGATCGGCCAGATCCATCAATGGTTCTAATGGCGACAGTGTTTGGAGTCGGGGACAACTCGAATTTCAAGGTGTCATTGATATGGGATCCACCAACAGATCTCGGGGAATTTTCCAAACACATTCTAATTAAGAAGTGTGAAATATAAAATTTTCCAAACCATACATGGTTTATATCAAAATTGTCTTTCTCAATGACATGATCCATTGGTGGAGCTCGTTCATCGATTGGGTTAATGGATTGATCAGAAAACACGTTAGAAAATTCAATATATATGGACCATCTGTTTCGATACAACAGTGAAACGATGATGATAACACGATCCAAAGGCATGAATGTGAGTGGGGATTAGAGCCATATTGTCGAGTGGCGGGTTGGGAGAGGCGGTTGTTCGTTGCTTCGGATTGTGGTGGTGTAGTATCTAGTGAGCAGTGATGATGAAAACAAGGGCGGCCTAGGGTTTGAATAAGATCGGGCTTGCTCCAGTATTGTAGCGAAACCGAAGATAGAAAAAAATTAAATATATTTAATAATCACGAAAATATCCCCTAATTTTAAACGCCTATAGCTCTCATGTACAATCTCCGTTTCAAGCACGGTTAACGGCATCAGAATCGTGGTGAGATAAGGATTGTTTTGGTACGTTGTTTGTTGTATTTTTAGATACTTCTAAAAAGTACCTTATTTTAGTAGATTCATTTGGTATATTAATAGTGGACTAAGCCATTTCCTTCCTCATTAGCGAGTCACTTACGATTAGGTGATAGTGGACTGAGACACCTTGTTCCTTGGTAGAGAATCTCTTATGATTTAGTGATAGTGGGCTAGGGCATGTAGTTTCTCGGTAGCGAGTAGCTCACGATTTAAAGATAGTGGGCTGAGACATTGTGTTCCTCAATAGCAAGTTGCATATGATTTGGCGACAGTGGGCTGAGACATAGAGTTCCTCAGTAGCGAGTCGTTCATGATTTGGTGACAGTGAGCTGGGACTTGTAGTTCCACAATAGCGAGTCGTTTACAATTCGATGGTAGTGGGCTAGGACATATAGTTCCTTGGTAGCGAGTCACATACGTTTTTGGTGACAACGAGTTGGCAGTTAGGGTTTAATCGGGTGGTTGTCGGCCTTCGGAATATGAGTTAGGGATTTGGGTTTGATTGAATGCACTTGATTAGATATCGGTTGGATTTTTGTGAAACCATAGCACATGATGTCACTATAGTATTGTATTATGTTTAGCTACTTTTCTTGGGTGCGGGCAATACAGGTTATGGTAAAGTCTTCGAGCACAAGTGTTTTTTTCTAGCTTAATAGTATTATACACTTATATGATGCGTATCACTCACCAAACATATGTTTGACTCCCTATATCATTCGCTTCTTTTTAGATATACTCTTATAGGGCGATAAAGAGGACAAGTGGTGTGACCTGGGCATGATGGTACGATGGGGATGCATATTTATTTACAGTTATATATATTATATAATCTCGGTTATTCTAGACATTAGGCAGTTTTGTTACTACTATAGAGAAACGTTGCAAGTATATTTTATACCACATTATTTTGTCTGTTTGAGATTATCGTATTATTGATTATTAGATTTCACTCCTTTCGCTGTGAGTTTCAAAAAGCGTAGGATACTGCAGATAGCTTCATGATCTACATTATATATTTTACCTCAAAACAATCCGCTGTCAATGGCATCCGTGATGCCAGTGCTAATTTTAGATGTAGTTAGGAACGTCGTAAGTGGCAGGATTTTTTAGTCGGCCTACCTTAGAAGATGTAGGGAGTACATAAGGAGTTCCACGTTTCTTATTTACGGTGTTTGTGCATGACTCAGGTGTGGTAGTGACATCGAATCAATAGGAGGATATCATTTTTGAACCTAATTTTTAAGACCTCGTAGGCATATTCATATAATAGAACATGATACAAAGCATCTTAGGAGGAAGAACACGAAGGTAGTGATGGTTCAATGGAGTGAAAATGATGGTGATAACACTAGGGAGATTGAGGAGGGTATGAGGACTTCTTATCCAAAGCTTTTTATCCGGTAAGACTTTTTATAACACAATTTCTTTTAATATTGATATCATTTTGGATAGTTTAGTACCTTATATGCTAGGGCAAGCATAGATTATTTTTGACTTGCTTATGTGTGCTTGTTTGATGGGTGTTATGCTTGCTTATAGTTTTAAGGCATGCGAGGTAACTATATTGTTTTACCTTACCTTGTTTGATACAATTTTGGGGGAGAAATTCCTAAAGGGGAGAGATGTAACATCCTTTATTTTATGTATCGAAAGATCATAAAATTTTATTTTAAAATTCAAATAGGGTCATACGAAGGTATGACTTTTGTAACGACCCGATATTTTGGACCATTCGCGTCCATTATAAGTGTATAGGTAGACACTCATGCCGGAGTTGAATTGCTCAAAATACCGCGTTGTTAATTTAAATTTGGCAAAACTGAACATATACAGTAAATAAATAATCACAGATCACAGACACAGAGTAATAAATGCAGCGGAAATAAAAGAGATAGTAGTTCATGAAGCTACTATATGAATATATAAAATACATCAGAGTTTACAACAGAAGAGTAATACGATACATCAGATACAAATCAGAGTACATCACTGGAATCATCGAATATCTGAAAGCTGGATAGATAGCTGGATCTCCAAGCGAAGCTCCAACTCCAAAGGTGAGTCTCGAATACTGGTACACTCAGTCTGACCCGAGCGTAAAGCAAAACACAAAACACTCGAGTCAGGATTAGCATTCTTATATTAATAAATCCAACTCAAGTGAAATAGCAATTGAAATACAAGTAACTCAAAGGATGTTTGGAATAACCATCCTTTAAGGATCCGTTAAACTATCTACTAGGTAGTAATGTACGCTAAGTAGATAATGTCTATCAGTAATATGTAAAGATATCAAAATAGCGTTAAGTCATGGCCCATTCCACCCTTAACACATTTTTATTCCCAAAAGCATATACAAGACCGTAGTTTCCCCAAAACCGGAAGTCACCAGAGGGCAATCCATATACTAAAGGTACAAATCAAAATCGTAGTGGTCGCGTATAAATGGAATACAAGTATGACAAGGCACATGAGGCAATACCCAAGGTAGTGATACTACCGTTCGCCTGATCCGGACTGGTGAGAACGCAACGCCGCAGCGCCCGCAACACCGTGAAAAACACTCCCAAAATCAAGGGTGCACCAATCGACAACAAGTAATAAGTAGTTCGAAGAAGTGTGTCCACTTGAGGTAGCAAATCCTCCATTGGCCCGGCACGGCTCCGGTTTTAGTCATTTCCAATTTGACACAAGTGTCAAGGCTATCCATTATCGTTCTCTTTCTTCAGTCAACACGTACATCATTCCACCCACTTCATTCTGGATCATCACTCCGCGTATAGTTATTAAAGTGGTTTCGGTTCAGATAGAGAGTATATCCATTACCGATCCCGGTCTCTTTAATAACCTTCGAAATTATTTCACCGATTGGTCGTTTATCTATTTCAAAACCAAATCAAATTCAATTTCAATCAGAATTCGTAAATCAACATTTCATTTGTCTTTCGAAATCAATTTCCAAAATTTTCTTTTCAAAAACTTCCAATTTACCATTTCAAAATCTTATAAATCAAATTTCAATCTTTATTTTAAACCATTTCAAATATTGATTCAAATTCGTATATAAGTTTCATTCCGAAATCATTTAAATTAATTTAACATTCAAATCAATTTAAACTCATTTATCGAATTCATTCAATATCGTTAAATTAATTTATCATTCAAAACAATTTCTATTAAACTTCTCATTCATTAAATCAATTACTTAAGTTCAACTTCATTATATCAAAACTTACAATTTGAATTAAATTAAATTCATCAAATCAATTCTATAAATTACAAGTCTTACATTAATTTCAAAATATCACATTTTCATTTCTTGTTAAAGAAATTCCATTTCGCTTATTACTTTCTTAAATAATTTTCCAAAACTTACTTAATAAAGAAAACTCAATTTCAATTATTTACGAAGTAAAATTCACTTATTCAAAAGTTCAATTTTTCTTATTAAAGAATTCAATTCAATTTAATCATTAAATAATTCAATCTTATTTAATTATTAAATAATTCAAAACTTAATTATTAAATAATTTCAAAGTTTAATAATTTCAACTTAATTATAATTTCAAACTTAATTATTAAATCATTTCAAAGTTTAATAATTTCAAACTTAATTATAATTTCAAACTTAATTATTAAATCATTTCAAACTTAATTCAATCATTTCTCAAATTAAACAACATTCTTTCATCAATTAAATTGTTAATATTTTGTTTCAGATTTTTAAATATTAACATTTTCCTTTCATAAAAATACAAATTTCAACATCATTTCAAAACCATATTCTTTATTTAAATAAAATCTTCATTTTATTTTAAATAAAATTATTGACCAATCGGGTTTTATTTAATTTCCTATCCTAGGTCAAAGTTCAATTTGGGTATTTATCATTTCAACCTGATTCCAATTCAATTCAAAATCATAGCATAGCAAAGGGAACTTGCAGTGTGATAACTGGGATGGTGTCAAAGTAAATAAACAAGCAATAACAACAACCAATATCAATCCAAAAATCAAAACAATAATCCCGAAATAACCGTATTAATTCGCATTGTTATTTGTACGAATTAATATAATTATTTCTAGAATCTACACTATCATTTCATGTAGATTAAAGATTGTTACATTACGGTTTTCACTTGTCATTCAATTTAAATTTTTACACTACAACAATTAATCCAATATACGTTCAATGGTTCAAAGTGTAATTATCACTATTTTACATGTCAATTAATTTAACAAATAAAAGGGGGTCATATTCAACTAATCAAATTTAACATATAAATCAGTTTTAAAATTGTTAACTATCCTATATCCATTTCAATTTTGCATACTATTTATCATTTATCACTAACAATTTAACGTCCAATATAACATCAATAATCAATCAATTATCAGCCAAACTGTATTATCATCACATAAATAATTAACAGATAATGGTGTCAGATGTCACAGGTGAACTGATACAGGCAATAGCATATATAACGGTGTAATTAACTAATAGCAGCATCATTTCAATTGTCATTTCAATTGAAATCAAATTTAATAAATAAAAGAACTTTAATCGTGAGTGAGTGCTCACCTTTCGAGGCTAGAGAGAACAGGAGATGACGTGGATACGCACACTGATATGGACAAATTGGATTACAAATCAAAGCACGAATTCCCAAAACAAAGCTAGATGGACCCGATGTGATGATCGCAGCTGATAAATAGGAGTAGACGAAATCAGATCAGAACTGGATCGGGAAGATAATTTGAATAAGTGCACTCACATATATAACTATATACATATATATAAATCGTATTTTATATTCAAACGACTTTTAAAAATATTAGATATGTATATATATATGTATGTATTCAAAATCCTCATTTTAAATTAAACTTATATACTTCCATATACTATACGTACTATGTGCAACAAACAGTGAATACCATTGCAACTTAAATTTTTTTTTTAAAAATGCACTATAAAACAAAACTTCATGTATGCGAACACAATTATACATATCTTATAAAAAAAATCATCCGGTAGACAGACACATGCAGGGTTTCTCAATCTATATGCAACTACACTTAAAATACATACATGCTACAAAATAAATAATATATATATATTAAGATTAAATACTCAAGCTCATACCATAAGTCTGAAAGAGAAAAAACAAAGAATCTGATATACCCAGATAATCTAAATTTTTATACAACAGATAAATATCTTGTTTTGATATAAACATATATACTGACAAAAGGTTATACATATATTCTTTCAACTTATATACACAAACAGCTAATATGTCCTGAAATCAAAATGCATATATAAGATGATTTATATACTCACGTACATACATAGATTGTAGTAGAAAATAGGATACCAAAAAAACACGCGCATTTGAACATATAAAACACTGTAGCCATACAAATATATGCTTGCAAAACATAGTTGATGCGTCTATTGAAATATAATATTTTATAAACAAATACATATAACATCATACTCTACACCAAATAAAAATATAGATATTAATATGTATAGGTTTATAAAACATATATACTTTTATACGAAACCACACATATAATACTTTGTATCTAATTTATACCATATACACTTATTCTAAAATCATCATACCTGAGCACGCATAAAAGAATAAAGGCATGGCTGCTATGCTATATCGGATAGCCTGCTCAGGGAAGATGACAAAGATGTGGTGGCGCAACCCGGAGATTGGTGGAAGAGGAGGGGTTGCGAATCTGGTCGGAGGATGGCTGCAAGGCCGACGCTCATAAAATGAAAGTGGAGCAGAACTTCGGCCTGACCTGGTGATGGAGCGCGACGCGGAGACGGGGTCGGACTGCGGTAAGGCGGAGGGTTGGAGGACGGAATGGGAGGCAAGGTGAGCTGCATCGGATCCGAGGTGAAGAGTGGATGAAGGCCATCATGCGGTGAGGAGGTGGTGGGTGACGTGTGGAGAGTGAGGAAGGTCGCGCGCGTTGTGGTTGCTGTTAGGAGGGAGGAGGCGGATGCGGGCTGCCGTGGGATGAGCTGCTACGAGGAGGTTCGGCCTAGGGAAGGAGGGGGACGATTGGAAGTGGGCGGTGGAACTGAGGCTCGGTGGTGGCTTCTGAGTCCGTGAATGGAGGCGAGAGGAGCAGTGGTCTCGGGAGAGGCAGAGGCGGGTTCAAGGTGGCGTGGTGATGAGACATGGAAGGGCGAACTGCTGCAGTGGAGAAGTTTTGGTGGTCGGGCAAGGTCGTTGGCTGTGGCGCTGAGTCTCGGCGTTTGTGTGCGTGGAAGGGCACGGGTTTGGAAATGAAGGGGTTTGGAGAAAAAGAACAGGAGGGAGAAAGAAATGAAGCAAGCTGGGAGGTGAAAGAAAAGAGCAGAGATGGTAAGAAGAATGAACAAAATGATAACAGATAAAATGAAAAGGCAATGAACGCAAAAAAAAATAATATAATTAAAATAATATTGAACGATTGGAAACACAAAAGTCACGACTTAAATTTTTTTGGAAAAATAAAAGCAGGTAACCTTTGGAATGGCATGGCGAATAAATGAACTGACTAGGAATTTAGAAAGTTCAAAACGATATCGATAGCGGTGACCATTTCGCAGTTTTCGCAGTGTATCAAACTTTGAAATATACAAATGAATATACTACAAAGATCAGCACGATGGAACGATCACAATGGTATACTGATATCAGTGGTACGATTTAATTTATAAAATTCGAATTTTCTACTAGCGGAAAATGCAAGAAAAACGCTGAAAAATAAGATCGACGGAGCCAAAGATGTCTGAATTTGGAAAAACGACAAACTGACATCTTGCTCAGAAGATGGTTTAGAATTTTTCTATGTAAAAATATTTAGGTTTCGGAAACATTTTATTTTCATCGCTTTTTAACTGATTAAATTGAAGTAAATTTACGCGCGAAATAACTTTCATATTTTCGGACGAAAATTTACCAGTTGCTATGTTTAACTAGACGCATTCCAAATATCAAATTTATATTTCAAAATTTTATCGTTTTAAAATTACACAAAATTACAACTAATTACGTTATTAAAACAGTTGAAATTTACGGGTCGTTACAACTTTGGGAAACGATTAGTGAAAATTTTCACTCTTAGAATTTTCATTGCACAATTTGGACTTTAAAATTTTGTATGGTCTCTAACTTTAGATAGGAGTCGAATTAGGTTTTAAAACCATTTAAAATGAAAGATATAAAGATTTCACATTTCGTTGAGTGATCACAATAGATATTTGGACTTATGATTTAGAATATATAGTTGTTTGAAGTTTAGACCAACTTTAGGCAGATTAGCAAGTAACTAAGATGCGATTAGTGCAGCCTATTAGCACAACTGGAGATTAGGTTTAATACTGAAGGAATCGGGCCAATCAAAAGCGAGTGAAATGGGTATATTTTGATTTTTTTCCTTTTTTGGAACTGTTTGGCCTGTAAAGCCTAAAGATTTATAAGATTCGATATAATATTTGTTTTAAATAAATTCTTATTTTACATAAATTGTTTAAAATAAAAAAGTCTTTTTTAATAAGTATATCAAATACACTTTCATGTGTACAATGCATGTGCTAGAATTATGATGTGTGCATGTCTAATGTGACCATATGTAAGTGTTGAAATATACACCGCAACAAACACATTTGTTGCTTTATTATGCCTTTATTATTCGAGGTTTTGATTTGAACAAAAATATAACAATAGACACACACACATACATATACATATATATACTTGTATATTAAAATTAAGTTTGACTATTTTATATGTTTTGAAATCCAAATTTAACAATTATAAATCTAGTTTTGATTAAGGAAGGATTTGGAATCAAATTTCATAGTACTACCAAAAAGTCCATTTTATGAACTTTAAGTTAAAAACAACACACATATATGTAAAGTTTGTAATCAATATTCGTCTTGAAATTAAAGTAACAAATTAAAAGCAAGCTTTAACTTATGAGGGATTCAAAAACGTTTATGATGTTTTGCACAGAAGTCCTTTATTTTTTAGTTAAATCAACTTTCAAACAAAAATAAATAATTATCAAATGAATTAAATTCAAAGCAATGAACATGTAAAACATGTATTCAATTTCCAAAGTGATTTCTAATAAAAAATAGATACAGTATATTCATCTTCGTATATGTAACAAGAAATAAAATTATATCAATTAATTAGAAATTAGTTTTCAGTCACATTTTTTAAAACAAATTTCTAAAACAATATCAAAATAGATAGGAAAACTTAGGCACATATAAATTCATCGCAAAATGGTTCAGATCTGAACTATACAAACTATACAAATAAATAATTAAATGAGATGTAGCATGTGAAGGATCCAATATATATTAACATGATGAACATATAATCAATTCAAGCATAGTATAAGATGGATAAACCATAATAACATAATGAACATATAATTAATTGAGGTGTGACATAAAAGGGATCTAAACTATATAGCTAGATAAACATATAGATAAATGAGATGTTGAAGTATAAGATCTAAACCATATAACATGATGAACAAATGAATAAATAAATTACAATTTTACCTTAAGATGTAGCAAACAACCATGCAAAAATTAAGAGACAACAACCAACTTTTATTTTTTAAAATTATTTGGATTTTGATTCTGAGATATTTAAGCCTAGAGGCCATGGATTTTCTACTGTACTTGATGGTGAAAGAGTGAAAAACCGATGAATGAAATCTTCTAAGAAGGCAATAAAAGATAATTAAAACTAGAGACCTTTTGCCTTCCTTTAATTAATCCTCTGCCTTTTTAATAAAAAATTGAAAACACTTCCGCTTCCTCCCTGGTCGACTATAGAAAAAGGAAAGATGGCCTCAAAATTTCCAAACCCCATTTAGTATTTATTCTATTAAATTCTGACCAAAATATTCTATCTATATCATAAAATGATACATGTATACATAACTTATATATATATATATATATGCTTTTGATTGACTACTAACTAAATTAATTAAAATTTAATAATTAAGGTGTCGTAAATATTAATTAATTTACTTAAAATGATTACAAGTTAATTAAATCGTGTAGTTATTCGACGTATCCATTATTTCGGTTGTGCGGCTCAAAAGTTTAAATTCAGTAAGTGATTATTATTGAATAATTTAAATATTAACGTTCACATGTCACCTTAGCTAGTAGTGTGAATTTTCATTGAATTTATCGCATACACATCTTTTCGTTAAAAACAAATTGTACTATTATAAGTGTTGCCCAGTAGTAATGATTGTTTACATCAACTATCTTCGTCAAAACTGTATCACTTTAGGGCTTATGGAATTTAATACTGATTAAATTCCAATATCATCCACATTCAACCTTGTTAGTCCAAATACAATGTCCTTGGTTCAATAATAACAATTACTATTAATCGTACCACTCTGCTTTCAAAATTTGAGTTTGAGTTAACAATAGTTGACCATAATGCTAACCTCATATAACCGAGGTGACAAATTCTCTATTGAATAGTGTTTCACTTCCAGTTCTTTAACTCAGACCAAATTATAGTCATTCAATGAAAGTCAGGCCATGAGCGTTCACATATTTATTCAACAATATTCTTAAGTCGATAGAATGTGTAACATCGTCATTTCAAGATTCTTTGTTTGACCATAGTTATATTAACGAAAAAAAATCTCTCGATTGAGTCATTCCAAGCACAAGGGTCAGAAGTCACATTCCAAGCATCGTAATATCTAGATAAAATATACCATAAGGTAAACACAATAGGCCCATGCACAAACACATGGAACCAATTACCATCAACTCCCATGCACAACATCGATAAACATATCCAAATATGGAGTTTATATACCCCATCGTGGGTTAGCTAAACCACAGGTTATGCATCCTACTATGTCTTTAGCCATTTCTGATGGTGAAGTCATGTTTAGCAACTTAACACTCAAGTCTTCATCACTCGAATAGATCTTTGAATCTCTCTCTCTGGATTCCATCATCTCGAATAGTCCATGAATCTATACAAGGATCCTGGCATAAGTCACCCAACGAATGGTAACGATGACATGTCCCATGGACTTAACCTTAGGATAGAAGGTTCAACTCTATAACATTAGTTTCAAAATGTAATGCTAACCTCTCCCTTGGACATAACCTTAGGATTGGTAGTTCAATTCTATAGTATTTCACTTTACAACCACTTCTAAAACATAGAACTCATATATCAGTTTTGAAGTGGCTTTCGATAAGTAAAACATTTATCTGATCACAGTATCTTCAAAACGAAATCAATGAATTTTCGCTTAACTCAATCTAGGTTTTTTAAGAAGTAAAGGATGATATATAGGAGTCCTCCCTAGGGGTTTTTGTATATATACATTCTTAATGCAAGAGGTGATTCATAAGAATGAGCCCTCCCTGGGAATCTCAAAACATATCAATACATATGCTTACATATACTTCCAAAGTTAATTTGGTCAAATTCGATAGTCGACTCATTGAATATCAAGTAAAAATGAAAAACAATCCTATATGGAAACTAATTCTTGTATACTTATAGCATTTCAGAATTTCTCAACTTATAATATCCTTTGGTCAAGAGTGAAGCCAGTTGTAACAGCCCGGTATTTTCAACCATTCGCATCCATACATGTCGGATTTGAATTGCTCAAAATATCAGATTGTTAATTTAAATTTGGAATAACTCAGCATATATAGTAAATAAATAAATAATCACAGAATCACAGACATAGAGTAATATAAAATAATGCAGCGGAAACAAAAGAATAGTAGTTCATGAAACTACTATATATACATATAATAGAGTTAAACAAGATACAACATAAGTCACGAATACATAGATGTCTCAATACAATAATCAAATACAAGATCTGAATACATCACTGGAATAAACTGAACAACTGAAAGCAGGATAGATAGCTGGATCTCCAAGCGAAGCTCCAACTCCAAAGGCGAGTCTCAAATGCTGTATCACTCAGTCTGACTCGAGCGTAAAGCAAAACACAAAACACTCGAGTCAGGATTAACATTCTTATATCAATAAATCCAACTCAAGTGAAATATCAACTGAAATACAAGTAACTCAAAGGATGTTTGGGATAACCATCCTCTAAAGATCCGTTAAACTATCTACTATGTAGTAATATTTCGCTAATATAATAATGTCTATAGTAAAATAAACTTACTTTTAAATAGCGTTAAGGGGTTACCCATATAGCCCTTAACACATAATAGTGTCAGTAGTCTATATAGTACCTGCGTACCTCCAGATCGGGAGGCTACGAGAAGATACTCCATAGGTACGACACAAAAAGAAACTTGTAGTAAAGCTCGGTATGGTAGGTGACACGACACAACTAGGCAATTCCAGGGTAGATATACCAATTACGCATCCGGGCTGGTGGAAACGCATAGCAACAACTACCGCCCACCTTGGAACACACTCCCAAATCAAAAATCGAAGGGTGGCCACCAAATCAATCACAAAGTAATAGAATAGTATCGAAAAAATGCATCTGATCAGAGGTGCTACCTCATTGGCCCGTCGATCGCTCCTGTTTTAGCCACCTTATGCCAACTTATGGGAGTCGGGTCCATGTTCGTACCTCAATAGGATCGTCGCCACCATCCTACTTCACCCTGGAATCTCCACCGCGTACACTGTTGTTAAAGTGGTTTTTGGTATCGACAGAGAGTATGTCCATATCCGATCCCGGTCTCTTTAACAACCGATCGTTATTATAACACCGCAGTCATTTCAAAATAGTTTATACTTCAAAACCAAAATATCATTTTCATTTCTAAAACAAATCAATACGATATTATTTCCACTTCAAATATATCCATTTCCAAAAATCATATCACTTTCGAAGTTATAATACCTTTGAAACCAACAATTTGAAATAATAATACTTTGGAAATCGTAATACTTTGAAATTCATAACTTTGGAAATCATAACACTTTCCTTTAAACAGTTTAGATATTAATAATAATATATAAAATAAAATAGTTATAAAATAAAATAATTTATATAAGATAGTTATAAGTTAAAACAATTTATATTAAAATAATTAGTATATTTAGAATAATTTATAAAATAAAATGGTTTATATTAAAAATAATTTATTAAGTTAAAATATATAAATAGTTTAAATAAAATTTAAAATTACTTTATATAATAAAATAGTTTCCCAAAATTTAACAAATTGATTCAAAATTTACTCGAATTCCAAAATTCAAATTTAATCAAATCTCAAATCATCAATTTCAATTCGATTCAGATTCTCAGTAAACCATTTCAAATTTTTGATTTCAAATACATATTTCAACCATAAAATAATCCATTCAAATTTCAATATATTTCAAAGTCAATATATTCAACGTTTCAAAACTAAATTCGATAATTTCATATATATATATCAAATTCACTTTAGTATTATTTAGTTTTGCAATATTCACTAAGTAAATTCAATATCATTTAAATAAAAGCCCAAATTTCAAATCTCTAAATATTTCCTTCAATTTATTTAACTTGAAATATTCAATTTAAATCATCTTAAACCAAAATCAAGTTATAAAATCATATCCTTTAAAAACCCCAAATTCCATAAGTACTGATAGATTTAATTAAATATAATTCTTAATTAAATACAATTTCAAATCTATCTTTTCAACCTTAATTTATTTAATCATTTCGAACTCTATATTAAAATATAATTTAAATAAATACTTAAACATATATATATATATATTAACTTTATTAAATCTTTAAAATTAATATTTATTTTAAACTATATATTTCCTTTCAAAACCATAGAAATCATTTTCAAAAAATATATATATAGACCAACGGTGTCTGTATATAATTTTCTATCCTATGGTCAAGTGATGGATATTTATCATTTCAATCTGCAATTTAAATATATATACGGGTATATATCATGTCAACCCGCAATCCCAAATTCAATTCAATGAAAATCACTTAAGTTTATCATTTCAACCCATAACGATTTTCTCCTATTCTACAGATCGTTCGGGTATGTATCATTTCAACCCATAGTGATTCTATACTAACAGGGAACTTGCAGAGTGATAACAGATATGATAATAATAACATAACAGGCATATATCATCAATATAAATAACAGATAATGGTGTCAGATGTCACATATGAACAGATACAGATAATGGCATATATAACAATGTAAATAACTAACAACAGCATATTCCAATTGTCGTTTCAATTGAAATCAAATTTAATAAATATAAGAACGTTAATCGTGAGTGATTGCTCACCTTTCGAGGCTATATAGATTTGAAAATGAAATGAGCTACGGATTCCAAAGCAAGGCTAGATTGGCACGAATTCGACGGACAGACTGATAGATAAGAAATTGATGAAATAAATCAGAACCATCAAGATAGGACAAAATACATATATATAATATATTAATTTTCAAATCGATATGAATTTTAAACATGTATTAAATATATTATACCCAAAATCTTTATTCCCAAAATATATTAAAGTTATCATTAACATATATAAAAGCTGTTTTGAAACCAAAATCAAATGATATATGTAATATACTTTACAACAACACTTAAATATATGCAATATATACTTTAAAACTACTATATTAACATATGCAGATGATATAAAATAGGTAATATATATAAAACTCCAAGTCTGAATAGTTGTAAATGAAAAGCTGTAAAATAGAAAAACTAGAACATAATATACAGTATATATTATATATACAATACTATAACCACCGCAAAACGTGAATGTAATATACAACATATATTGTTTATACACGTACGAAAAATAGTACCAGACTTAACATTTGACTTACACCCAACAGTAAAAATTTTGAAACTTATAAAACTGTAAATGAATTATAAACCCAAATGTTTAAGCAATATATATAAAACTTATTATATATAAATACTCATTCGAATGCAAAATATATATAAAACAAACAAAAATCATTAAACCAACATATATTTATGTTAAAGCTGATATATATAACTGTTATCTATATATATACACAACTCTAAGATACACTATCAAATACGCATAAAATCAGATGTAGGCAACACTATATAAAATAAGAAACCAAGATATATAACAAACAATATATCACCCATATATTAATCAAAATAGTGTTGTACCATATATATATATATGATATTTTATATAATAACAAACAATATATACCGAAGTGAACATATTATATAAAAGTTTATCATGGATATAAATATGACACATATATAGAATTAGAGAATAAAAGTTATAACCATATATATAACAAAACTTTAATACTTTGAACACCTTATGCAAATATCCTATCATATGTATTATACACTCTTTTTAAAACATATTCTTAAATAAACTTGTAAAATTAGCTTTAATGTAAACACAGAAAACAACTTACTAAAGCTATGCAACATATTATATTATATACCATTTATAACAACCGATCACGTATATATATATATATATATATATATATCAAAACGAATCATATATGGGAATATATTATATATATAGTACCATAGACCATAAGAAGCATATAAATTTTATATGTATACATATATACAAACAGAATACATTACTTATAAATTTTCTTAGATATGGAAACTGACCTTATATAATAAGACTGCAGAGAGAACGTGAGGTCACTAGTGTGGATTCGAACATGGGACAGGGTGGATCGGCTGGGAAGAAGCAATTTCGGCTACGCGCGTGAAGGGGAGAGAGTTGTGGTTGCGGGCGTGTGACGACCAGGGCTTGCGACAAGGAGTTGTTGGCATGGTGCACGAGGCCTTAGTGGGTCGGAGAAAAATAGAGGAGAAAGAAAGAGTACTGGGTGGAGAGGTTGGAGATGGCATAGTTTTTTTGGGAGGAAGCAAAAGAGAATGAAATATAAAGGTACGAAAATAAAATAGGAAAAAAATGCAAAGGCACGCTTGAACGGTCAAATAAAATGAAACAATCGAAAGTGTAAAACCACGAACATTGATTTCAAGGAATACTAAAAATTTACGGCTATTGGATTAGCACAGTAGGAAATGAAAAAGCAGACAACCAAAAGACACGGAACCGACACCGATACGGTTACCGTTTTCACGGATCCCGCTGCGTATCGGACTTCAAACCACAAAATTGAATATATCGCAGAGATCAGTACGACTAGACGATTAAAATGGTATACAGATATCAGTGGTACGATCGAGCTACCAAAATTCGATATCGGTACCGAAATGCTGCAATTTTATCAGATATAAGATAAACGGAGCAATAGAAGTCCAAATTTGGAGAAACAAAATATGACGTCTCACTCAGAAGATGATTTACAAATTTATTGTATAAAAATATTCAGATTTGGAAAATATTTTATTATCATCAACTTTAACTGATAAAAACTTTAAATTACACAAGAAAATAAACATCCATATTATCAGATGAAAATTTACCAGTTGTTATGTTTAATTAGGCGTATTCCAAATATTAAATTTTTATTTCAAAATATAATTATTTAAAATTTCACAAAATTTCAATTAATTACGTTATTAAAACAATTAAAATTTACGGGTCGTTACACTCTCCCCCACTCAAAACTTTTCATCCTCGAAAAGGAAGGAAGTAGGAGAATGGAAACAACCATAAAGAAAATAGATTGAAAAACAAAATAAAACAATTAATTTAAACCATATAACTTTCAATTTAAATTAATTTATATTCAACAATTTGGTTTAATCCATTTGAGTTCACCTAAGCTAAATCAATCTATCTATTTCTAAATTCATTATCTTATTATCTAGTCATCCTCAATTAACAATTTCTAGATCATCAATTTGTATAATCATTTATTATACTCCTATTTTATTCAACAAATTTAATTCTTTTATTCCAAATTATTATTAAGTTTATTCCACTTAATATATCTTATTACATATATTTAAACCATATAAATTAATTTAAACCATATAAATTAATTTAAACCATATAAATTAATTTAAACCTTATAAATTTCAATTTAAATTAATTTATATTCAATAATTGATTTTAAATTCAAGGTATTTCCATAAGTTGATCTAATTTCAATTTATTAATTCCTTCAAAACAAAATTTATTTTATTATCTAATTTATTATTTAATTAACTTATTATTCTATTTATCTCTATTAACATTTTATAATTATAAAATTAAGTATAAAACATTTATTATAACCACTCAAATTTATTTAAAAATTCTTTTAACATCATTTTCATTTGTAAATTATCCAACTACATATCAAACTTCTGTATGGCTAAGGTAAGTTATATTAGAATGTAATTGGGTACTATACAAGTGAAAATCTTCCAATTCAATTATTTCAAGTTTAAATATTTATTCAAAATTTGGCTTTATTTATAACTAAAATCAGCCTTTAACAAAATTTAAGAATTAAAGTTCCGATTAACTTCAAACCACTTTATAGATAAATATATATATATATATACACACTATATATATATCAAAGAAAATCTATAAACATATACATATATATAATATAAATCAAGTCACACCTAAGAAATTCAAATCAATTTTATTTTAAAACAAAAGTGTAGCAGAGCTACTAAGTGGTCTCTCCTCTCCGAAACTCGAAAATGAATATCGATAATGCAGCAGTCATCACCGAAATTATTTTCCAGTGACAAAAAAAGAGAGCATTGATTTAAACTTTTTAAAATTTCTTTGGAAACGATTTCTATTCGAAAATACTTTAAATAATATACACCTTAAAACGTTAAAACCAAAGTTTGAAATCGTCGGAAATTAAATTCTCAAATTACTGATTTAAATTCATTTAAATTCCAAATCAATTTATAAACCATGTTATAAATTCATTTATAGAACAATAAAAGATAATCAAATATTATCATTTCAAACAACCATTTTAATTAACTTATTAAATTCTAGAAAATTATACTTATATATATGATATAATCATACCAATTTATTTCATTTACCAAATTTGAAAATAATATTGTATCAGTTTGCTCTATTCAAGTGCTTTGGAAATCCTAACGATAGCGTTGATTAGACGAATCGATCGAAAACCCAAATCAACATCAACAACTCAAACAACACAATATATAAAACATTTTAATATTAATTACAAATACACTCCCTCACTGATAATTCAAGAATGGATTTCAAAGAAAAGATGGGATTCAAAGTAGAGGAACTCTAATCAAATAGAATTCAACTAAAAGATAGACTCGATAGGGAGATAAGATGATTGAATTTCAAATTGGAAGATGGATAAATTTATATAAATCGCAGGTAAACTTAACCGGGACAACCGTGACTTCAAGAATACGATCGATGTGGAATTCTGAATCAAATCGACATCAGATCACAAGAGATAGAATTCGGGTAAAGCAAAAGATAGCAACATCTAAACCGAGGATACAGAAATCTCTGGTGAAACAATGCCTGTTGTAAAGGAGTTTCACCCCTTTACAAATCATTCAAAGATTGGCGAGACCGCCGATTTATTATAGAGATTATTCGAAGTGGAGTTATTGGATACTCCAGAGTCAAGAAGACACGAATAGGGGAGACAAGAGTGGACTTTGGAACTGAAGTGAACGTTCCAAAATTCAAAGGAAACCGAGTCAAAGAAGAAGGAATTCAAGCTCGAACGAAAGTGATTCTGTAATTGAATTTTACTCTATATGCTGAGTTTTTCCTAAAACCAGAGCTCTGATACCACATGTAACAGCCTGGTATTTTCAACCATTCGCATCCATACATGTCGAATTTGAATTGCTTAAAATATCAGATTGTTAATTTAAATTTGGCAAAACTCAGCATATATAGTAAATAAATAAATAATCACAGAATCACAGACATAGAGTAATATAAAATAATGCAGCGGAAACAAAAGAATAGTAGTTCATGAAGCTACTATATATATAATAGAGTTAAACAAGATACAACAGAAGTCATGAATACATAGATGTCTCAATACAATAAACAAATACAAGATCTGAATACATCACTGGAATCAACTGAACAACTGAAAGCAGGATAGATAGCATAATCTCCAAGCGAAGCTCCAACTCCAAAGGCGAGTCTTAAATGCTGTATCACTCAGTCTGACCCGAGTGTAAAGAAAAACACAAAACACTCGAGTCAGGATTAACATTCTTATATCAATAAATCCAACTCAAGTGAAATATCAACTGAAATACAAGTAACTCAAAGGATGTTTGGGATAGCCATCCTCTAAGGATCCGTTAAACTATCTACTATGTAGTAATATTTCGCTAATACAATAATGTCTATAGTAAAATAAACTTACTTTTAAATAGCGTTAAGGGGTTACCCATATAGCCCTTAACACATAATAGTGTCAGTAGTCTATACAGTACCTGTGTTCCTCCAGATCGGGAGGCTACGAGAAGATACTCCATAGGTACGACACAAATGGAAACTCGTAGTAAAGCTCGGTATGGTAGGTGACAAGGCACAACTAGGCAATGCCAGGATAGATATACCAATTACGCATCTGGGCTGGTGGAAACGCATAGCAGCCACTACCGCCCACCTCGGAACACACTCCCAAATCAAAAATCGAAGGGTGGCCACCAAATCAATCACAAAGTAATAGAATGGTATCGAAGAAATGCGTCCGATCAGAGGTGCTACCTCATTGGCCCGTCGATCGCTCCTGTTTTAGCCACCTTATGCCAACTCACGGGAGTCGGGTCCACGTTCATACCTCAATAGGATCGTCGCCACCATCCTACTTCATTATGGAATCTCCACCACGTACACAGTTGTTAAAGTGGTTTTCGGTATCGACAGAGAGTATATCCATATCCGATCCCGGTCTCTTTAACAACCAATCGTTATTATAACACCACGGTCATTTCAAAATAGTTTATACTTCAAAACCAAAATATCATTTTCATTTCAAAAACAAATCAATACGATATTATTTCCACTTCAAATATATCCATTTCCAAAAATCATATCGCTTTCGAAGTTATAATACTTTTGAAACCAACAATTTGAAATAATAATACTTTGGAAATCGTAATCCTTTGAAATTCATAACTTTGGAAATCATAACACTTCGAAATCATAACACTTTCCTTCAAACAGTTTAGATATTAATAATAGTATATAAAATAAAATAGTTTATAAAATAAAATAATTTATATAAGATAGTTATAAGTTAAAACAATTTATATTAAAATTAATAGTATATTCAGAATAATTTATAAAATAAAATGGTTTATATTAAAAATAATTTATTAAGTTAAAATAAATAAATGGTTTAAATAAAATTTAAAATTACTTTATATAATAAAATTTGGTTCCCTAAATTTCACAAATCGATTCAAAATTTACTCTAATTCCAAAATTCAAATTTAATCAAATCTCAAATCATCAATTTCAATTCGATTCAGTTTCTCAGTAAACCATTTCAAATTTTCGATTTCAAATACATATTTGAAACTTAAAATAATCCATTCAAATATTTCAAAGTTAATATATTCAACATTTCAAAACTAAATTCGATAATTTCATATATATATCAAATTCACTTTACTATTATTTAGTTTTGCAATATTCACTAAATAAATTCGATATCATTTAAATAAAAGCCCAAATTTCAAATCTCTAAATATTTCCTTCAATTTATTTAACTTGAAATATTCAATTTAAATCATCTTAAACCAAAATCAAGTTATAAAATCATATCCTTTTAAAACCCCAAATTCCATAAGTTCAGATAGATTTAATTAAATATAATTCTTAATTAAATACAATTTCAAATATTTCAAATCTATCTTTTCAACCTTCATTTATTTAATCATTTCGAACTCTATATTAAAATATAATTTAAATAAATACTTAAACATATATATATATATTAACTTTATTAAATCTTTAAAATTAATATTTATTTTAAACCATATATTTCCTTTCAAAACCATAGAAATCATTTTCAAAAAATATATATATAGAGACCAACGGTGTCTGTATATAATTTTCTATCCTATGGTCAAGTGATGGATATTTATCATTTCAATCTGCAATTTAAATATATATACGGGTATATATCATGTCAACCCGCAATCCCAAATTCAATTCAATGAAAATCACTTAGGTTTATCATTTCAACCCATAACGATTTTCTCCTATTCTACAAATCGTTTGGGTATGTATCATTTCAACCCATAGTGATTCTATACTAACAGGGAACTTGCAGAGTGATAACAGATATGATAATAATAACATAACAGGCATATATCATCAATATAAATAACATATAATGTTGTCAGATGTCACATATGAACAGATACAGATAATGGCATATATAACAATGTAAATAACTAACAACAGCATATTCCAATTGTCGTTTCAATTGAAATCAAATTTAATAAATATAAGAACGTTAATCGTGAGTGATTGCTCACCTTTCGAGGCTATATAGATTTGAAAATGAAATGAGCTACGGATTCCAAAGCAAGGCTAGATTGGCACGAATTCGACGGACAGACTGATAGATAAGAAATTGATGAAATAAATCAGAACCATCAAGATAGGACAAAATAAATATATATAATATATTAATTTTCAAATCGATATGAATTTTAAACATGTATTAAATATATTATACCCAAAATCTTTATTCCCAAAATATATTAAAGTTATCATTAACATATATAAAAGCTGTTTTGAAACCAAAATCAAATGATATATGTAATATACTTTACAACAACACTTAAATATATGCAATATATACTTTAAAACTACTATATTCACATATGCAGATGATATAAAATAGGTAATATATATAAAACTCCAAGTCTGAATAGTTGTAAATGAAAAGCTGTAAAATAGAAAAACCAAAATCTAATATATAGTATATATTATATATACAATACTATAACCACCGCAAAACGTGAATGTAATATACAGCATATATTATTTATACACGTACGAAAAATAGTACCAGACTTAACATTTGACTTACACCAAACAGTAAAATTTTTGAAACTTATAAAACTTTAAATGAAAGAATTATAAACCCAAATGTTTAAGTAATATATATAAAACTTATTATATATAAATACTCATTCGAATGCAAAATATATATAAAACAAACAAAAATCATTAAACCAACATATATTTATGTTAAAGCTGATATATATAACTATTATATATATATATACAACTCAAAGATACACTATCAAATACGCATAAAATCAGATGTAGGCAACACTACATAAAATAAGAAACCAAGATATATAACAAACAATATATCACCCATATATATATGCTATTTTATATAATAACATACAATATATACCGAAGTGAACATATTATATAAAAGTTTATCATGGATATAAATATGACACATATATAGAATTAGCGAATAAAAGTTATAACCATATATATAACAAAACTTTAATACTTTGAACTCCTTATGCAAATATCCTATCATACGTATTATACACTCTTTTTAAAACATATTCTTAAATAAACTTGTAAAATTAGCTTTAATGTAAACACAGAAAACAACTTACTAAAGCTATGAAACATATTATATTATATACCATTGAATATATTATAAAATACTATAAGTGGCAGATCATATGTGCCAACTATTATAACTTATAGAAATAAAACCAACCGATCACGTGTATATATATATATATATATATATATATATCAAAACGAATCATATATGGGAATATATTATATATATAGTACCACAGACCATAAGAAGCATATAAAAATTTATATGTATATATATATACAAACAGAATACATTACTTATAAATTTTCTTAGATATGTAAACTGACCTTATATAATAAGGCTGCAGAGAGAACGCGAGGTCACTAGTGTGGATTCGAACATGGGACAGGGTGGATCGGCTAGGAAGAAGTAATTTCGGCTACGCGCGTGAAGGGGAGAGAGTTGTGGTTGCGGGCGTGTGACGACCAGGGCTTGCGGCAAGGAGTTGTTGGCATGGTGTGCGAGGCCTTGGAGGGTCGGAGAAAAATAGAGGAGAAAGAAAGAGTACTGGGTGGAGAGGTTGGACATGGCACAGTTTTTTTGGGAGGAAGCAAAAGAGAATGAAATATAAAGGTACGAAAATAAAATAGGAAAAAATGCAAAGGCACGCTTGAACAATCAAATAAAATGAAACAATCGAAAGTGTAAAGCCACGAACATTGATTTCAAGGAATACTAAAAGTTTATGGCTATTGGATTAGCATGGTAGGAAATGAAAGAGCAGACAACCAAAAGACACGAAACCGACACCGATACGGTTACCGTTTTCCACGGATCCCGCTGCGTATCGGACTTCAAACCACAAAATTGAATATACCGCAGAGTTCAGTACGACTAGACGATCAAAATGGTATACAGATATCTGTGGTACAATCGAGCTACCGAAAGTCGATATCGGTACCGAAAATGCTGCAATTTTGTCAGAAATAAGATAAACGGAGCAATAGAAGTCCAAATTTGGAGAAACAAAATATGACGTCTCACTCAGAAGATGATTTTCAAATTTATTGTATAAAAATATTCAAATTTGGAAAATATTTTATCATCATCAATTTTAACTGATAAAAACTTTAAATTACACAAGAAAATAAACTTCCGTATTATCAGATGAAAATTTACCAGTTGTTATGTTTAATTAGGCGTATTCCAAATATTAAATTTTTATTTCAAAATATAATTATTTAAAATTTCACAAAATTTCAATTAATTACGTTATTAAAACAGTTAAAATTTACGGGTCGTTACACCAGTAGGTTAGACCATCGTTGCTTCTAAACACTATTCATACATCATTCTTAACTCCTATAGATAGCATAAATCTATTTTGTTGGCATTTAGTGGTAAGTATACGAAAAAAATACTTCCAAAAATAAATAAACACATAAAGCACGATTAAGTCATGCAAAGCACGATTAAGTCATGCAAAGCACGATTAAGTCATGCAAAGCATGATTAAGTCACATAAGCAGCTTTTAATGTAGCGATCACCTTTTCGACCCCCGAATGTCGACAAGAAATACATCCACAATATTCGAGTATCGAGCACCCAATTGTTGGAAAGATAGAAAGTTAGGATAAAATAAAAGAAAAAAATAGAACAAGAAAGAAGAACACAATATCAGAATCTCACATGCGGAATGAAAATATATAATATCTCAAAAATGTAGTATAAAGACTTACTTTGACATATATAAATCTTAGAGTTTGTGACGACCTGCTGTTTTGACCCTCGAAGATTGACATTACAACAGAATCCTCGGTACACATTCATGTGCTGGAGAGGAAGATAATAAGGGGTTTTTAAAAGAAATAAAGATAGAAGATAGAATAACAAAAGAATCTTGCATTCACATTAATTATACATATGGAAAGTACATACAATCATTCCAAGTGATTCATAAGAGTTACGATAAGTACTAACCCAACCATGGATTGTTATAACTGGCTATCCTTACAGAGGCTGGTGGATACTAAATACATACTACACGATATAGCAGAAATTTGAAATAGATCATTATTGAAAAAAAGACCCTTCAATCTCCATTCTCTCTACTCCCTCAAAAATGCTCCAAGTTACTTAACTACTTGGCTGCCCGAGAAAATAATGCACCTAGAGTTTAAGGAAAAAGGAAAAAAACTCCGGATCAGTCATGGGACTGTTGTGAAAAACTTAAAATGCGAGTATTTGGAAAACAAAAGGGTATCTCATAAGGCCATGTCGCACATAAAAATGAAATGGTTTTTTACCTTATGATAACCAAATCATTTCTACGAAAAATTTAGTCATATTATTTTTAATGACATTCTTTTGAAAACTTTTCAAATAAGCATATCTAAATATCTGAATTGTTACATTATTGAATTACAGCATAATTGGTTTACAACTAAGTCTGAAAGCACTTATTAGAGATTTAGATTTCCAAGTGAATAGCGAGGTAAGGGGCTACCTCCCTTACAGTGTATCTCTAGAGGGATGCAATGAGGACCAAATCTTTGAAACCTCTGCAATTAAGACCGGCCTACCCGTTGACCCATCCGGTGGTGGATAACACCGAATAGGATATCACCCCAGTTGTTACCGACCTATCCGGGATCCCAAAGCATACACCACATAATTTAAGCCCGACGCCATAGTGGGTAGAAATAAATAAATCTAAAAAGGTAATATCATACCCTAATTGTAGTGAACCACTTAGCCCTAGAGCAACCACTGTTTCACAATTCTCCGACTATGAGGCTCGAGTTAACGTTTACCTTTCTTAGAACTTTTTCACTTAGAATGTCACATTGCCATTTCAAATAACACAATATTGATTTCCACAAAAGTACAACCTCTAAGCTCATATGTCTCAAAGAAGGGTGTTAAGCATAAGAGGGGTTACCTCCTACACCACCAAACATATATACATTTATAGAGATCAATGTACTAGAAATGCAATGTTAGACATTCATCCATACAAGTTGTCCAGGAATAGGTCAAATCTGAGTGATTCTTTATTTTCAAACTCGTAAGTTGGTTCAAAGTGGTTTTCAAATAAGAATCACTCAGATTTGACCCCGGTTCCTTCGAACCAATCATCGACGAAAAGAAAGTTTAAGTCAATAGGTGCTAATCATTTGATTGATTAATTTTCTTTTTATCAAAAATATCTCCTAGAGATATATCTTTTAAAAATTTCTTTCCAGTATATACAAAATCATTGAACCTCTCTTTAACTTTAGTAATATCAAATCAGTTTCATAATTCATAACTGAAAACATTTTTGAGTTAAAAAGGGTCGATAGGATTTATATTAATTCTACTTAACATCAATTTCCTCATTCAACCTTTACTATCCATCGAATAGTGGTGAAATCGCCTTTTAAATTCACATGGATAATATGGGTTCCCTCCATAGAAATTAATACAAAGCATAAGAAGGTTATTTTTATACGATCCAAGTTGTATTAATTTTGAAAAATTGAATATTTTATACTTGCCTCGTTTTCGACATTTCGACCTTATCTATTCCTCGCCCAGGAAAAAGGCAAGGTGAGCTAGGGTACTGTTTGCTCCTGGACATCTCCTTAATTAAGCACCTCACATACAGATCTCACAAATCGAAAAATCTAGTCTACTCGTCGGCTTTTAGAACCAAGATTAAATCACTTGTTTTTAACAACTTTTCTATAATCATTTAATTAAAATTTTTAAAGTAAATTATAAAGCCTTTAAATCATATTTAAAATACTTAATTATTTATTTAGAAACATTTATAAAAGATTTGGGAAAGAATACTTAAGTTTAAAACCATATTTCCAAAGTTATTAAAAATGCCGTAAAAAGTGCTACGAATATCACTATGGATAGTGCATTTAAGCTTATTTGATCAAAACACCTATTCTATCATTTAGAAATCCATTTTTATAACCCAAAACTCTTTAAAAACATTTTAAAAGATTTATAGAATTTATCCCATATTTTTAAAGAATTAAAAATATTACTGTTTGCAACCAAATTGGTCACAAACACCCAAGAATAGATTTGAATAGTGAAATAAATGATGAAATTAAATGAAAAATGAGGATTAACACTAAATATTCGAGAAAAGTTAGCAGAAAGTAAAAACAACAAGATTTATTGTGGTTTGGTGTTGATTACCTACGTCCACTCTGAATGCTTTCTTTATTGCTTTATCACTCCATGATTACAAGTACAATTCACGAGAAATAGCTTGAGAAAAATTAGAACAAAGAGAAACTGATTACAAAAATGGTAGAGTACTTCCTTGGTAGCCCTAAAAAGGCTCCCCAAGAATGGCCCCATGCCTCTGTATTTATAGATGAAGCCGACCTTCAGCCTGACCATTTGGGTCCACCATAAGAAAAGCTCGGCCAAACAGATTATGCCAAACCAAACTATAATGCCAACCCAATGTCATGTCATCATGAAATGCCGACCCCGTGATATTATGCCTTCCTCATAACATACCTTGCCGACTCATCCATGCATGCCGACCCAAGTTACCATAAATACAATGACGACTCGATAGTTTTCATACTCTATGCCGAACCGATAGCCTTCGCTCCTATGTCGACCCGAAAGCCTTCGCTCCTATGCCGACCCGAAATCCTTCGCTCCTATGCCGACTCGAAAGCCTTCACTCCTATGCTGACCCAATTCACCATAAATACCATGCCGACCCGGTCCACCATGAATTCCATGACGACCTAGTCCACTCTATGAACTATGCCGACCTGATGTACTCTACTTGCTACGCCGAGCCGATGGAGGCCACACACTCTTCAACCTATCAATCATCTATGCCGACCCCTATCCCACTAAGCTAACCTTCATAATTCCAACATCCTGTACTGTCCATTCGTTGACCTTATTTACCCTAGGCTTGATATAGCTGCTCGGAAATCACACTCTGGCCACATAGATGTCGTCTCTTGGCCATCTTCCCCATCCATAGTTAATTCTGATCTCTGTAATTACCATTGTGTAGCCAGGCCAAGGTACAGAGTAACACTTGCCCCCCAAAATACGTCTTGTGAATAACATGACGTGCTTTGAATTAGAGAAACATCCAGGTTCTCAAAGACAAGCTTATTCAAGTCATTGGTTGATCGTTCTTCTTTATCAATCATCGACGAAGTCTCGTCCCATTTGGATGTACAAATCTAGTCATATAAAGTAATCAATTTTTTTGGCCTAACTTCTTAAAAGTTTAATTCACAAATTCCTTTCCATCTCATGAACACCCACTATTCAAGCACATCTTCTCTTCTCCTTCATTGTTTGCTATATATTATATTTTTTATATTTACTTATTTTATTTTTATCATTTTTTTTGGGGGTCGGCATCTTCATATGCCGACCCTTAGTAGCATGCTCAGATAGGGGTCGATAAAGCTCGAGGCCAATCCCTTTTTCAACCCATGGCCGAGTCACCCGGAGTGACCGGTTCATATCTCACCAATGCCCATATAAAAGTCCATTCCTTCTCCCCTTTCTCTTTCACTTTATCTTTCCGATGCCTACAATTTCATTCATTCCTCTCTTCCCAACTGACCGCTCCAGAGTACAGCTTGAAACTCCTCTTACTTAACACAAATTCAAGTACAAGATCATATTTTCGACCTCCATTAACATCAATTTGCTTTTAATCCAAGATGCGACCTTACAATCGAAACCAAATAGGTATAGTTTCTCCCTTGTTTTGCATTATCGGGTTGTAACTTTTGAGTATAGGGCGAATTTGTATGTCACTTAGGTGCGAGTAGATGGGTTTCATGAGAAGAGGAGAAGATGAGGGAATAGGAGGAAGGGAAAGGAGAAGAAGAAGAAAAATAAGGTTCGGGTGAGGTGGTGTTGGCTGGAGAAAGCTTGGCATGGGCTTGAGTGTAGCGGCTGGGTGAAGGTTCGATGAAGGAGACATAGGAGATGGGGTCGGTAGGGTTAGGGATCGGTGTATGTTAGAATAAAAGAGAGAGGTCGATGCATATTGTTTTAAACACGGGGTTTGTATTTTTCTTTTAGGCATAGGAATAAGATGGAAAAGTGTTCAGTATATTCTAGGTAAGGAGGGTTCACTATATACGTTGGAGGAAGGGATCGACATAAAGGTTGGAGGAAGGGATCGACAAAAAGGTTAGTGAAGGGATCGACATAAATTGTCGGGGTCGGTGTTGACTAATTAAAAACATCCTAACTCGTGTTATTTGAACATATGACTACATACCGCCTTGCCCAAGCATAAAGTGTTTAACAATGACACAACTAACATATACAGATCGATGGACTTAAACCTGAAGTGACAAATTTCCAATCTACTCAGCACGAGTTAAGTTTAAAACTGGCCCAACATATTCGAACAACGGATATTATAATCCTTAATGTCAACATCCAACCCTAAATCTTTTGTCATTGATCACCTTTTACATTGTCCGAGATGGTCAGCGATGACGGTCTCTCTGGAAAAAATCTCCAAGCTTCGACGTTTTACGTTTACTTTTGCTTTCCCGATTTTAAACTATTCACAGTCATTTCATGTTCCATTGCACTAGTTCACACACAGTACGGGGGGAAAGGTTATTATTTCTAATATTGATTGTCTATTGAGTATAGCTGACACAGATATCGAGTTATACAAAGCATTCTCCTGCGATGTCTTCTAGATCATATATGAAATCAAGCTCTGCTACTTTGTCTGACAAGCCTGTACCAAGCCAGCAAAGAGAAGGAGTAGAGACATCTAATCCACAGGCAGACCTTTTTTCTGATATCCTGACTCTTTCCGTAGAAGTTATGGGCCTAGCTCCAGATGTTGTGGAAGATGCCACCGTCTTGAATAATCCGGCTGACTCATAGGCTTCAAAAATCGACAAAGCTGCTCTTCGTCAATTGTATTCTATCCACGAGATCCCCTTTGAAGTTGTTCTGGTTCCGTCAAGGCAAGATAGGCCTCACTTTCCCCCAACTGGATATACCGCATGCAATAAGTACATGTACTGTGCTGGATGTGTGCCAACTTTCTACTCTTTTATTCGTGAAGTGCCGAAGTATGTGTGAATTGCTCCCACTCGACTGCACCCCAATAGCTACGCTTTTATCCAAGGCACTTTCCTCCTCTTCATGAATGTCCTATTTCGTCTGCCTACTCCCGAGGACATCCGATACATTTATGATTTCAAAAGACGAACCGACAGCCTTTCGTACGTCTTCCTCGAGCCTATGCCCAAATGTCAAGTCCTAATAGGGGCACGGAATAAACTCTCCTTGTTCAAGCAAGAATGGTTTTATGTGCGATGTCCTCCTGGCTTCGCGAGAAGGTGGTTGGAAGGACGTAAGTACCATCCCTGCCTTTCCCCTTAATTCAAGAACTCAAACCACATCTTCTTTCTTAATCGCGCGAATTCTTTCAACTCTTTCAGGTGCTCGCTCTCGGCCCAAAGGCGTTAGATAGTCCAAGGCAGTTGTGGCCATCTGTGCTACTCCAGTAGAGGATAGAGAGATCAAACTCCTCATCATTAACGAACTGCTCTCGCTATTCAGGCTATTAGAAGATGGCCGTAGAATCGGTCTTCCAAGGAGTAGAGCGATCCTGAAGGTTATTGCCGAGAAAAGAGGAGAACTGAAAGACCTCGTGGTGCCCATATTGAGGGAATTCAAGAAGGCACCGAAGAAGGGGAGATAAAGGAAACAAAGACACTGGGCCAAAAAATGAGGACATTGGCCTTGGACAAGCGCCGACAACTGATGCACCGCACACAAGCCAATCACAACCTCCCCCGAAAAAATGAAAAAGTCTGGCGTACAGGATTAAGAAAAAGAAAACCAGGGATACCTCAAAATTTGTCATAACTCCTATCAAAAAGGGTTCAGGTAACATACTCGATTTTTCGTCCCTCGAAAATCGACATTAATACATTCACTGTATCAACTGCCGAGCAATCGAATGCCGAAAAACCGAATTGTTATGTAGAAAAAGAAGAGGTAGAAGAAAACAGAAGAAAAAAAAAACAGAAAAACACAAAAATAGAAAACAATATCAGAATCTCACATTCGCAGCGAAACAGTATATAATAGATAAATGAATAATCTTTAAAACAAAGAACTATATCATTTTATACATTACATCATCATCAGAGTTTACAACAACATTACAACACTGGACAGTTATATAAACTTGTCCTCATACAGAATACACAGCGGAATAAATAATATTATATACAAGTGATACGTCTCGCCATCCAGCTCGCCACTAAGCTCCACAGCATCTCCTGAATCCAGAATGACCTAATAACCTAACTCTAGACTGCCCGTGTGGAAAATGATGGGCACCCAGAGTTTAGGAAGGAAACAATAAACTCCAGGTCAGTCATGGTGACTGGTGTGAGAACTAAAACAGTTTATCTTTCAAACACACAACAAAAGAATTTTAACATTGAAACCCGCAATGCTTTTGGAAAATGAAACTACCATAAGACCTCCCACCACACACACAATGCAATCGCAGACTTGGAGGAGATTTATTCTTATGATAGTCAAAAATGCTTACTACGCAAAACAAATCATTTTTGATATTATTACTAGTGCATATTGTAAAATTCTTTCGAAAATACAATATTAATCTTAGCCAGCATAGGTACCATTATATTATGCCTGCTATAGCTGCCTCCTGAGGAGACAGGTTATACAGTTTCAATCGTAAAAGGTTCGTATTGTTTCTTTGGATTTTCCAACAAATGGTTAGGCTAAGGAACTGCCTATGCCACGTAGGAAACGCCTCTGGCTGGACGCTCCGAGAGACAAACTGCTCTCTACCAACAAAGCCGGGTTACCCCTGTAACTAGGTAACTCACGAATATGCCATCCCCCGGTCCTTTGGGACCTTTATCCGAGCGCTCGGTAACCAACATCACACATAATAAATAAGGTGTGTCCACATGAGTAAGTATCTGGGCTCCATACCATGATACCACCCCTTTCCAAAAGGAAATGACATACCCTAAAGGGCGCGACCCTCATAACCTTGCCGCAACATTCCTATTTCGACCATTTCCGGGTTGTTGAGTCCCTGACGAAGTCTCGTCCATAAAGCTACGCTTTATACAAAAGCTATGCTTTGGGTCAAACAAATGATCAAAGTAATGATCACAAAGATAAATGATCAAACAAATGATCATATCACAAATGATCAAACAATGATCATTTCACAGCAACACTCAGCATGTCACATTACCAAATTGGGAATATATCACTGATAACCTTCGACTACATAACCTCTGAGCTCGTACGTCTCAGAGAAGGGTGTTAAGCTAAGAGAATAAATTCTCCGCCACCAACAGAAATGTATTTGAAAGAAATCAACTTTATATCTCAAAACGTAATGTCAGACACGTAACCATACAAGTCTGTTCCGGGTTCGAACAGAACCGAAGGCACTTCCAAAGAAGCCCTTGCAATCTGGATATTCACAATCCCGATAAAACTTCCCATCGCAAAGGAAATCTCTATACCGTAGCTAACGGTGCAGAGACAATCGATAGGTCATCCTATCGTTTTCACAAATACCCGGTCTTCACCACCGGTCTTCAATACGATCCATATCGTCGTATCACAAATTCGGAATGGGTTATACGACACAAAGGTCCTTTCCCGGCTAACCCGAATAGTGAGCGCTTATTCAAAAATAAGTGTGGCATTCAAATTCAAGCAAATCACAACAAATACCTATTCAAGGTAATTATTGATAGTCGGTTATTTAACTATCAATAAAGATGCGCAACATCATCAGATTCCAAATAATTTTCCAAATTATTTATCTTCTAAAAATATCTTTACAAGATATATAATTTTCCACACTTAACCATTTGAAACAAATTTCAAATATTCACTTTTCAATTTATCTTTAAAAGATAAAATTTCACACCTTTCATTCATAATGAAAAACATTTCCATACTCATTTAATAATAAGTATTTCACAAATCCATTTATTTTCAACACTTGGAAAATATTCAATATACTTAAATCAAAATTAAGTATATATTTCATTCTTTAAGGAAATCATTCTCTTTCACAAATTTTATTTGAGTCAAAACGAATGTTACGTAAAACATTGTTACGACAACTCAAAATCACTAGTATAGGGATTCAAAATTAAGATAGATATATAAATCCCAATACTATATAAAACATTTCCTTTCGGAAACCATTTACTATAACAACAGTGTTATAGCCCACCATTTCCTTATTCCTCGAAACGTCTATTTCAACAATAAATGTTGAAATCTATGTTTTCGATACTTAATACGTTTTAAAAACATCTTTTTAAAACAATTACTTCATTTCGTAATATCACTTCTCCAAAACATCTCCGTTTTATTAAATAATATATTCACTGTCCAAAATCGTGAATATACTTTATTTACCCAATTCAATGTTTCCACACATTTATTTTAAAGGATTATCCACTGTCTAAAATCGCGGATATAATTCCTGTAATAAGCTATATAAACTTAACTTACCAAAATAAGTCGTTTCTCAGATTTACAAATCTATGTTTATAAATTCCATTGGTATTTTATAACAACTTTAACTTATAAAAGCACTTTATTAACCAAATCAATTTATAACTCAATTATATACCAAAAATCCATATTATAAGTTAAATACTTATAATTTATTTATTTGCAAAAATCGTTCTTTTAAAACTTCACAAGTTATAAATCTTATTACTTATAAGATTTTATTTATAACCTTATTTTCAACATTAACAGAACTCCTTTTAGAATTCCATTATTTCGATTTTAACACTTAAAAAAACTCATTTTATAATTCCAGTATTTTTAATTTATAAAATATCAATTTTATAAATCTTTTATATAAACCGTTTATAATTATTCCAAAAATCTCAATTTAAATAAATCAATTCTATAAAACGTATACTTTCAAAAAACCACTTTAAAAATCCCTATAAAAATAAAAATCATTATCTTAAACTTCAAAAATGAATCTGATGATGCAACAGCACCAAATAGTCAATCACAGCATCCAAACTTCATATATCATCATATGATAACAGAATATATCACAATATCTGTAAATAAATCACTACGGTGAGGAATCCAGTTGGATCCCTCCAACCTGTTTCCCTGCATCCACAGATGTTAGCACAATACCAATTTCACTTCACAGTGAAATTATCGCGGTATATGGGATTTATAAATATTATCCGCTATTATTGGGCGCAATAGGGTCTCATCCGCTATACAATGCAGGAAATCAACTCCAATATATACATATTCCAATATATATATATATATATATATATATATATATATATTGCTATATACATATATAATACCAATTCCACTTCAATGTGAAATTATCGCGGTTTATGTTTTTAATAAATAACCTCCGCTTACTAACGGCGTATAATGTCTATTTTAATCAATAACAGATAAAATTTATCATCCAATCACACAATCAAGCAATTTTAAATCTCAACTATTTAAAATTTAAATCGAAACAAAATATTCGATTGAGTGAGGAGTTCTCACCTTGCTTTCAATTCCGTTCCAGCTTTTATTTCGAATAAAATTAAACGGCGTTTAATTTCACTTAAAATTTTCACAGACTCCGATCGCTTCCAATCCAGCTCCATAGCGTAGTGCTCGACAAAACGAAGCCAACGCAATTCGTTTCGTGTGTTTTTGACCTCGTATGAAGAAGTTACATCATTTCAAAGTTCGTACAAATTATTTATATAATAATTTACAAATTAAATTTTAATTTCAAACCCTACAGTATCATGGCCGTGCATTTTCTTTGATCGCATCCAGGCCGTTCGCAGTTCTTCTTCTTTCCCAGGTCGTATATGTGAGGATGAACCCACTTGCCGCCCCATTCAACGAATTATCGAGCCTCCTACATCGATCGTGATGACGATCAGACACTTTCCTTCACCTCGCCTCCACGTGCTCCACCAACGACCGAAGTAGCTTCGAACTCGGCCTCCCCCCTTGCATGCAAAACGAGGATGAATGGCGCCTCTTTGCTCATGATTTGCCGGTGATTGGTAACTCAGAAAACGATCATAACCGTTGATTCTATAGAACTCACTGCCCTCGACAACTTTCCAGTTGGAAGTTTGTTGTAAATGTTGATGGATGAAGAGATAATTGAGGAGAAAGAAGTGAGATTCTCGGCCATTGATAATAGATAGTGGCGGCTGAAGCTTTAGGTTAGGGTTTGGCTCAAAACGCGTATATATATACGTATAAAAATAATATTAAATTCGTTTTAAACGACTTTTCCAAACGATCTCCAAATCACACGTGCCGCCTGGCATTCGTAAGGTTTACCCTGCGTTCCGAACACAATGGAACGTGTTTCGGGAGCTAATTCGATCGTATGTGAGAGTTACGGAAATAAACGATCGATTTTAAATTAAACCGATTTAAACCGATTTCGATGCGTTTTGGCTTGCCCCGGACAAACCGTACATCCGATTGACACGAAATTTGAAACCTTACAATAATATCACATTACGGATCCGATTAAACTAGTTTCATCGAAATTCGAGACATTTTGAAAAATGACTATTTTAACTTGCCAAATAAATATTAAAACAATTTCGATGCGTTTCGAGCTATCACGGTCACACAACAACTCTGATTGCTATGAAAATTGAAATCCAATAATAACAAACTATTATGGATCCAATGGAACTAATTTCGTCCAATTCTGAGACTGTCTCAAAAATGGCTAATTTCACTAGTCGATTAAATATTAAAATATTCAATTTTCACAGATTAACTCTAAATTCAATTTTAAAAGTTCTATAACATCACTATAACTTCAATATGATTTAATATAACTTTATAAATCATTTTCCTTCACATTAAATCCAGATTTCAATTATTTTTGGAATTTCAATTATTAAATTATCGATTTAATTTCCCAATTAAATCCAGATATTCGAAAAATAAATTATTCGACTTATTAATTCCACTTATTAATATTTAAAATCAATTAAATATTCAAATTTCAAATATTAGAAATTCTGGGTCGTTACAGTTCATCTTCTCAACAAATGGAGAGCGTATTGAAGGGACTTCCTGACATCTCTGTTCCGAACGATTTTTGTTGAATCTTCACCACTTGGCATTGAAGGGCTTAACTCTCCCGCGAGAAGCGGCGAAGGCAGGAAGCCTTCCAACCAAGGAGAAGGAACTCCTATGAGTAAAGCAAACGTTATTCGTCCGTCGGGGGAATACACTAGGACACACACAAGCACTTGCATCCCACCATTCAATTGCACTTAACTCTTGATATAGCAACTACTAATATGTGTTCTCGCTTGGTTCTTTTATAGGTGCAATGTCCTATTCGCATGCTTTCGATCGCTTTCGTGGCTCTTCCATCGTTTGAGTCGGGATTTCGAGTCCGAAAGACGCCAAGACAGAGACGAAGGACATGAAAAAGATTATCATTCCCAAGAATCAACTTCATCATCCAAAAGGAAGCCCCAAGTACATGCTTCATGTCATAGCGACCAACCTAACCCTCTACACGTAGTGGAGGTAAGTCCACGCACCGAGGCTCTCAGTATGATGCTCCTTGTGACCAACATTCTGAATCATCAAGCACCAGGCAATCTCATAAGCATCGTAAACAAACGTTGGTCACATCTGAACAAATTCCTCCAGTTCCTACCTACGATCTGACTACGACGGAGAAACTAGCTAAGCATAAAGCTACCTTTCCAAAGATTTGTTTTGATGGGCTCAAATTCCTCCCTTCTATACATACTATCCCTGGAACTGCCAAAGAGATCTCACTGGCATGTGTGAATGATGTGTATGTACTACATGAAGCGTTCATCCATTTAGTCGAAAAAGTCTCTGAGGTTTCTATTGAACGTAAACATGAGATTGATCACCTTATACTAGAGGCCATCCATGATAGGGACATCATCATGCACCAAGATACTAAGCTGCTTGCATTCAAAGCTAAACTTGATGAGGGGAAGAAGAATGCAAAGGAGACGACTGAGGAAGTTAGTCGCCTAGAGGCTTCTCATAAAAAGGAACTGGATGATGCACTCCACCGCAGCGGCACTTTGGCTTTGCAAAAGGACTCCTTACAAAAGGAGAAAGACATTTTAGCCTGCCTTGTGGAGGAGTTAGAAAAACTGCTGTCCAAGGAGAGGGAGGAGAAAGTCGAGGCACAAGAGGAGTCACAAAGGTAGTGTGAGGAGATCGTCGAAACAAGAAAGCTGAAAATGAAACTTGATGAGCAATTCTCCCAAATCGAAGCCTTGAAAGAAGCCGCTCATGAAGAGGGCAAGAAAGCAGTGCTTGTGGAAGCCGACTCCCGAATTGAGGCAGCAACTGATTCCGGTGGGGAGGAAATCAAGTGCTTATTTGATCCACTCATCGCCGAGTTGAATGCACAAGTCCTCCTTCATCGCGACTTGACTTTTCTAGGCGAAGGCTAACTTGAGTCGCTTGCCGAAGCTTGGGAGATCATCACAAGGATCAATAAAGATAAGTTAGGAGTGGCAGAGCTTGATGAGGGGGCACTTGTGCAGGAAGTGCTCCGAGGAAATGAGCCATCGGATTTAGCTGCCGCTAAACTCCAATTTGACAAGATTCCTGCATCGGTCCAAGAGAAAGAAGATTTTGCATGGTCTCTCGGAACCGAACCCAAGGGTCCTCCTCTTCATACACAACTTGCTGGAATGTCATCTTCTCATCCTGCGGAGGAGCACGTCGGTTATGATCTGGATAAACCCGAACTCGGCCCACATATGTTGTATCTTATCATCGAAGGGAGTACTACGATAACTACCGAGAGTCAACCAGATGCTGGTATCACTTCGAGCCCATTTAAGTCTAAAAGTATGTTGTTCTTGATAAATAACAGCTGTAGTCTAATATTTTGTTTTTATGAAACTCTGTAGGTCATTCTAGTCCTGAGTCAACTCCTAGGAGAGATGTCGCCACAGAGCAGGAAGAACCAGTTGCTAAGGCTCCGGCCGCCGTAGATATCCCAGGGCCTGATGCTCTGGTGATTGGGGCACTTGATGAGGTTAAACTTGAAGACCCATCACCTATGCAGGAGCATGATGATGTTATAGTTACGGGTGCTTCTGAGTACACTGCTGAGTTTAGCTTGAAGGAGCGGATTGAAGAAGAGGAGAAATCAAAGCTTGAAGTTAAGGGTGAACCCAATTTGGTGGCGGTTGATGATCCTCTCCATAGGCCTTTACAATTCATCACTCCCGGCGGGTTCACTCCTTTTGCAGTTCCTCCTCCTTCCTCAAGTATTTCTACTCAAGGCTCTAAAGGGTCCTGAAAAAGACGATCAACCGATTCAACCCTCGAAAAGCCAAAGAAGGAGAGGAAGTCAAAGAAATAGCCGGGGTCTTATATTATTATGCTTAGTCCCAATAAGTTAGACTTGCGTTGTTTTTCCCTTTTTTTTTCTTTTCCTTTTTAGTAGCACATGTACGGGCGTGGATCCCGGCCTCTTGAATGGTTTGTAAAGAATTCCTGGGATTGTAAATAAAATTTTGTTCCTTAGTCAATCGTCGAGTGAATTATTATTTCATAGAGTAACTTCTCCCGTTCCAAGTGCTTGTGATAATTTTTCCATGTTTCGTTGATAATTCATTATCTTAATCTTAGAGCTCCTCTACAGGCTCCATCTCAAGTCATAAACGATTCCAAGCCGGAATCGTAACCAATGGTCGTACTCCGCCACTAATAGTTTGAACATCTTCCGTCGATCTCGGATCGGAGTTCATGGGATACCGAAAGGTTGGCAGCTCTCTTGTTTATCCATCGGTTTGGATACTTAGAACTTTTGGTCCGCTTCATGGACTTAGAATTTTTTTAATGTAGTTTACACTCTAGTCCACGCTCCGGGGACACGGAGATTTTTTCAAGTCGTTTATACTCTAGTCCATGCTTCGGGGACTCAGAATACTCTAATCCGCACTTTGGGGACTTAGAGATTTTATCAAGTCGTTTATACTCTAGTCCGCGCTCCGGAGACTCAGAGTACTCTAATATGCACTCTGGGGACTTAGAGATTTTTTTAGGTCATTTATACTCCAGTCCGCGCTCCAAGGACTCAGAGTACTCTAATCCGCACTCTGGGGACTTAGAGATTTTTTCAAGTCGTGTATACTCTAGTCCGCACTCCGGGGACTCAAAGTACTCTAATCCGCACTCTGGGGACTTAGAGATTTTTTTAGGTCGCTTATACTCTAGTCCGTGCTTCGGCGACTTGGAGTACTCTAATCTTCACTCTAGGGACATAGAGTTTTTCCAAGTTGTTTATACTCTAGTCCGTACTTTGGGGAATCAGAGTACTCTAATCCGCACTCTAGGGACTTAGAGATTTTTTCAAGTCTTTATACTCTAGTCCGTGCTCTGGGGACTCAGAGTACTCTAATCCGCACTCTAGGGATTTAGAAATTTTTTTCAAGTCGCTTATACTCTAGTCCAGGCTCCAAGGACTCAGAGTACTCTAATCCTTACACTGGGTACTTAGAGATTTTTCCAAGTCGTTTATACTCTAGTCCACGCTTCGGGGACTCAGAGTACTCTAGTCGCACTCTAGAGACATAAAGATTTTTTGAAGTCGAAAATTGCCTTTTTGACTCGCTGATGGTAATCGCTAGCTGATCAAGATCTCCAAGCAACCCCCTTATTCATTTTCATCAGGGGTCGGTGTGACTGGTCGATTCAAGTTTATACACCACAGATGTCAGTATTAATCAGTTCCAACACATAATTATCATAATATGAAACAACAGTAGTTCGTGGAAAAGAAGTTTCAAGCTTTTTTTCATTATAAAAAATAAGGATAGACTAACTTGTCTTATTACATATCAGAAGCAAAGTAAAACAAAAAGTAAATACTACTAAATGTGAAAGAAACAATCTAGGTGAAATAGCGACATAAATGTTCGCTATTCCATGCTCTGAGGAGCGTTACACCATCAATAGTCACTAGCTTGAAAGTTCCTTCTCCAAGCCTCTGTTCGATGACGTATGGCCCTTCCTACGTTGGGTTCATGTGCGATGGGACCGGAAAGATTCGCTTCAGGACAAGGTCGCCAACATTAAAGGTTCTTGGTCGGACTTTCATATTATAGTATCGGGCGACTCGGTGCCGATGTGCGGCCGCTCTCAAATCGGCTTCCTCATGCTTCTCGTCAATAAAGTCCAACGACTCCAATAAGAGACCTTGGTTTGTTCTGGGATCATAATAAGTCACCCAATGGGAAGGGACTTCGAGTTCCACAAGAATGACTACTTCAACTCGGTAAGCTAGGGCGAATAGAGTGTGGCCAGGCACAGACTTATAAGTGGTCCTGTAGGCCAAGAGCGCCATAGGAAGTTCGTCCATCCACTTGCCTTTAGCCTTTTCCAAATGCTTTTCCAAAATGGACTTTATAATCTTGTTTACAGCTTCAACCTCTCCATTTGCCTGAGGGTGAGTGACTACTGCAAACCTTTTTTCAATACAATACCTCCGACAAAACTCCTTGTACTCGACACTTTCAAATTGAGTTCCATTATTAGTCACGATAGTTTGCGGGAGACCGAAGTGCCATACAATGTTTCGAACAACAAAGCCAATGACCTTCTTAGTTACGATCGTAGCTAATGTCTCTACTTCGGCCCATTTGGTGAAGTTGTCCACCGCGACAATTGCGTATCTCGCACCTTCTTTTAAAATCAGCAACGAGCCGACAATATCAATTCCATATACCGCAAAAGGCCATGGACTAACCATTTGCGTGATTTCGGTCGGCGGCGCTATTAGGACTTTCACATATATCTGGCATTTGTCACATCGTCTCACATGATCTGCGGTGTCCCGATTCATGGTCGGCCAGTAGTACCCATAACAGAGTATCTTTTTAGCTAACATTTGCCCTCTAGTATGGTCACCACACTCTCCATCATGGACTTCTTTCAAGACCCACTTTATTTCATCATGAGCGATACACCTGAGCAAAGGAACAAAGAAACCCTTTTGATACATAATTTCGTCATGTATAATAAACCGTGATTCTTTACGAAGGACTTGTCACTTTTTATTCATTTTCTCAGACAAGACTCTATACAACAAGTATTCTTTAAATGGGGACATCCGTGACTCCTTTTTGGCTTTTGTTTCTGGTATTTGATCAACTTCCATCACATTTATACTCAAGGTATGTAGGGTCTCAACCGAAACCAAGCTCATCTGTTGTGCATCGCCAGTGCTTGCAAACTTTGCCAACGAGTTAGCTACCCCATTCTATTTACACGGGATATGAGAAATGTCATAGTATTCCATATGATCCAACAACTCCCAAACTCAGGTAAGATACGGGGCAAGCCATTGACCATTTTCCTGGTAGTCCCCTCTAACTTTGTACACCACCAGCTGTGAGTCACAAAAGATTTCGATAGATTTCACCCCGAGCTCTCTAGCAAGCTTAAGTCCAGCAATTAATGCCGCATACTAAGCTTCATTGTTAGTAGCAGGGAAATCAAGCTTCAGGGCATAGCAAATTGACCAGTTCTCGGGGTTACAAGTACGACACCGGCGCTGTAACAATGATCATTGGATGCTCCAACGGTATATAGCTTCCATCGTACAATAGGGATTACACTGCTCTCCAGAAGCTCATCCTGCATGGTAAACTCCATTATGAAGTCGGCCAGTGCTCGTCCCTGGATAGCCCTTCGGGCATATATGTGATGTCAAACTGACCGAGCTCAATGTTCCACTTAAGCTGCCTCCCGGACAACTCGGGACGTTGTAAGATCTGTCGTAAAGGCTGATCGGCGTAGACGTTGATAGGATGTGCCCAGAAATATGGGCGAAGTTTGCACGACACGACAACCAAGCAGTACGCCAGTTTTTCTATCTTCGGGTAGTTTCTCTCTACCCCCATCAACCATTTACTGACATAGTACATCGGTCTCTGGATCTAGTTCTCCTCAAGAATCAGTGTGACACTTAAGGCATATAGCGATACTACCAAGTAAATGTACAACTCTTCATGATCTACCAGCTTTGACAAAACATGGGGTCTCTCCAAACGACTCACCAAAGCTTAGAACGCGCCTTCACAGTCATGCGTCCACTCGAAATTCCTCTTCCCTTACCTTATAAAATAAAAGAAAGGAATGCATTTATCGGTTGCCCTGGAAATGAAACGATTTAGGGCAGAGACATTCCCGTTCAGACTCTACACTTGCTTAATAGTTCTGGGTGCTTGTATATCCAAAATGGCTTGAATCTTCTCTGGATTCACTTTGATTCCTCACGTATTGACAATAAAGCCCAGGAACTTCCCTAAGGCAACACTGAATGAGCACTTCAAAGGGTTGATTTTCATGTTATAACAATGGAGGATATTGACCATTTCCGATATGTCTTGAATGTGGTCATTTGATTGCCATGACTTCATGAGCATATCATCCACATAGACTTCCATTGTCCTCCCAATCTGATCTTTGAACATGCGATTAACCAAACACTGAAAGGTAGCTCCTACGTTCTTTAATCCGAATGGCATTACTACATAATAGTATAGTCCAACATCCGTGACAAAATTGGTATGCTCCTTATCTGGGATGTGCATCGGGATCTGGTTGTACCCCGAGTACGCATCCATAAATGACAACAATTCATGCCCTGCATTCGGATCCACTAGTTAATCAATTCTAGGCAGGGGAAAACTATACTTAGCGCAAGTCTTGTTCAGGTCTGAATAGTCAATACACGTTCTTGACTTCACATTTGCCTTCTTCACCAGCACTGGATTAGATATCCATTTGGGATAGAGTGTGTCGTGAATAATATCCACCTCCTCTTTAAGATCCATGACCTCTCCAGATCCATACCTCGTCTCTTCTGCTTCATAGTGACATACTTCGGATCAATATTTAATGCATGGCTCACGATAGCAAGTGAGATCCCCAACATGTCCGAATGACTCCAAGCGAATACATCTAGATGCGCTCGGAGGAAATCGGTAAGTTCTCTCTTTATCGAAGGGCTAAGTTGTGATCCAATCTTCAACACGTGCGATGTGTCGTCGTGGCTGACTGAGATATCAACCGTCAGTTGAGTCGGCGCTGCCTTAGCCTCCTTGGGTTCCTCATCATCATTCCTCGCATCTATATCTTTATAGAACCAACTATGGTGCCCATGCCAAGGTTTAGGCGCTATTTGTCAATCTTTCATGACCTGGATGCGGACATACTTGTCCACACCCTTTCCCTTCTCTTTCCACTGAGCCTCGCTTAACATAGCCACATAACATGTACGGCTAGTTGCCTGATCGCCATGCACAACACCCACTCCATTATCAGTCCGGAATTTCAAAGTCAGACACATGGGGCAAGGGCTGCCTGAAATTCGGCCAGGGCCGGACGTCCCAGAAAGACCTCCTTCCCGACGGGTTCACTCCTATTGCAGTTCCTCCTCCTTCCTCAAGTATTTCTACTCAAGGCGCTAAAGGGTCCTGAAAAAGTCGCTCAACCGATTCAATCCCCGAAAAGCCAAAGAAGGAGAGGAAGTCAAAGAAATAGCCGGGGTCTTATATTATTATGCTTAGTCCCAATAAGTTAGACTTGCGTTGTTTTTCCCTTTTTTTCTTTTCCTCTTTAGTAGCACATGTACGGGCGTGGATCCCGGCCTCTAGAATGGTTTGTAAAAATTCCTGGGATTGTAAATAAAATTTTGTTCCTTAGTCAATCGTTGAGTGAATTATTATTTCATAGAGTAACTTCTCCCGTTCCAAGTGCTTGTGATAATTTTTCCATGTTTCGTTGATAATTCATTATCTTAATCTCAGAGCTCCTCTACAGGCTCCATCTCAAGTCATAAACAATTCCAAGCCGGAATCGTAACCAATGGTCGTACTCTGCCGCTAATAGTTTGAACATCTTCCGTCGATCTCGGATCGGAGTTCATGGGATACCGAAAGGTTGGCAGCTCTCTTGTTTATCCATCGGTTTGGATACTTAGAACTTTTGGTCCGCTTCATGGACTTAGAATTTTTTTTAATGTAGTTTACACTCTAGTCCACGCTCCGGGGACACGAAGATTTTTTCAAGTCGTTTATACTCTAGTCCACGCTTCCGGGACTCAGAATACTCCAATCCGCACTTTGGGGACTTAGAGATTTTATCAAGTCGTTTATACTCTAGTCCGCACTCCGGAGACTCAGAGTACTCTAATATGCACTTTGGGGACTTAGAGATTTTTTAGGTCATTTATACTCTAGTCCGCGCTCCAAGGACTCAGAGTACTCTAATCCGCACTCTGGGGACTTAGAGATTTTTTCTAGTCATGTATACTCTAGTCCGCACTCCGGGGACTCAAAGTACTCTAATCCGCACTCTGGGGACTTAGATATTTTTTTAGGTTGCTTATACTCTAGTCCGTGCTTCGGCGACTGGGAGTACTCTAATCCACACTCTAGGGACATAGAGTTTTTCCAGGATGTTTATACTCTAGTCGTACTCTGGGGACTCAGAGTACTCTAATCCGCACTCTGGGGACTTAGAGATTTTTTCAAGTCTTTATACTCTAGTCCGCGCTCTGGGACTCAGAATACTCTAATCCGCACTCTAGGGATTTAGAAAATTTTTTCAAGTCGTTTATACTCTAGTCCAGGCTCCAAGGACTCAGAGTACTCTAATCCGTACACTGGGGACTTAGAGATTTTTCCAAGTCATTTATACTCTAGTCCACGCTTCGGGGACTCAGAGTACTCTAGTCGCACTCTAGGGACATAAAGATTTTTTGAAGTCGAAAATTGCCTTTTTGACTCGCTGATGGTAATCGCTAGCTGATCAAGATCTCCAAGCAACCCCCTTATTCATTTTCATCAGGGGTCGGTGTGACTGGTCGATTCAAGTTTATACACCACAGATGTCAGTATTAATCAGTTCCAACACATAATTATCATAATATGAAACAACAGTAGTTCGTGGAAAAGAAGTTTCAAGCTTTTATTCATTATAAAAAATAAGGATAGAATAACTTGTCTTATTACATATCAGAAGCAAAGTAAAACACAAATTAAATACTACTAAATGTGAAAGAAACAATCTAGGTGAAATAGCGACGTAAATGTTCACTATTCCATGCTCTATGGAGCGTTACACCATCAACAGTCACTAGCTTGAAAGTTCCTTCTCCAAGCCTCTGTTCGATGACGTATGGACCTTCCTACGTTGGGTTCATGTGCGATGGGACCGGAAAGATTCGCTTCAGGACAAGGTCGCCAACATTAAAGGTTCTTGGTCGGACTTTCATATTATAGTATCGGGCGACTCGGTGCCGATGTGCGACCGCTCTCAAATCGGCTTCCTCACGCTTCTCGTCAATAAAGTCCAACGACTCCAATAAGGGACCTTGGTTTGTTCTGGGATCATAATAAGTCACCCAATGGGAAGGGACTTCGAGTTCCACAAGAATGACTAATTCAACTCGGTAAGCTAGGGCGAATGGAGTGTGGCCAGGCACAGACTTATAAGTGGTCCCGTAGGCCAAGAGCACCGTAGGAAGTTCGTCCACCCACTTGCCTTTAGCCTTTTCCAAATGCTTTTTCAAAATGGACTTTATAATCTTGTTTACAACTTCAACCTCTCCATTTGCCTGAGGGTGAGTGACTACTGCAAACCTTTTTTCAATACAATACCTCCGACAAAATTCCTTGAACTCGACGCTTTCAAATTGAGTTCCATTATCAGTCACGATAGTTTGCGGGAGACCGAAGTGCCACACAATGTTTCGAACAACAAAGCCAATGACCTTCTTAGTTATGATCGTAGCTAATGTCTCTTCTTCGGCCCATTTGGTGAAGTTGTCCACCGCGACAATTGCGTATCTCGCACCTTCTTTTAAAATCAGCAACGAGCCGACAATATCAATTCCACATACCGCAAAAGGCCATGGACTAACCATTTGCGTGATTTCGGTCGGTGGCGCTATTGGGACTTTCGCATATATCTGGCATTTGTCACATCGTCTCACATGATCTGCGGTGTCCCGATTCATGGTCGGCCAGTAGTACCCATAACAGAGTATCTTTTTAGCTAACATATGCCCTCTAGTATGGTCGCCACACTCTCCTTCATGGACTTCTTTCAAGACCCACTTTATTTCATCATGAGCGATACACCTGAGCAAAGGAACAAAGAAACCCTTTTGATACATAATTTCGTCATGTATAATAAACCGTGATTCTTTACGAAGGACTTGTTACTTTTTATTCATTTTCTCAGACAAGACTCCATACAACAAGTATTCTTTATATGGGGACATCCGTGACTCCTTTTCGGGTTTTGTTTCTGGTATTTGATCAACTTCCATCACATTTATACTCAAGGTATGTAGGGCTCAACTGAAACCAAGCTCATTTGTTGTGCATCGCCAGTGCTTGCAAACTTTGCCAACGAGTTAGCTACCCCATTCTGTTTACGCGGGATATGCGAAATGTCATAGTATTCCATATGATCCAACAACTCCCAAACTCAAGTAAGATACGGGGCAAGCCATTGACCATTTTCCTGGTAGTCCCCTCTAACTTGGTACACCACCAGCTGTGAGTCACAAAAGATTTCGATAGATTTCACCCCAAGCTCTCTAGCAAGCTTAAGTCCAGCAATTAATGCCTCATACTAAGCTTCATTGTTCGTAGCAGGGAAATCAAGCTTCAGGGCATAGCAAATTGACCAGTTCTCGGGGTTACAAGTACGACGCCTGTGCTGTAACAATGATCATTGGATGCTCCAACGGTATATAGCTTCCATCGTACAACAGGGATTACACTGCTCTCCAGAAGCTCATCCTGCATGGTAAACTCCATTATGAAGTCGGCCAGTGCTCGACCTTGGATAGCCCTTCGGGCAGATATGTGATGTCAAACTGACCGAGCTCAATGTTCCACTTAAGCTGCCTCCTGGACAACTCGGGACGTTGTAAGATCTGTCGTAAAGGCTAATCGGTGTAGACGTTGATTGGATGTGCCCAGAATTATGGGCGAAGTTTGCACGACACGACAACCAAGCAGTACGCCAGTTTTTCTATCTTCGGGTAGTTTCTCTCTACCCCCATCAACCATTTACTGACATAGTACATCGGTCTCTGGATCTGGTTATCCTCACGAATCAGTGCGACACTTAAGGCATATAGCGATACTACCAAGTAAATGTACAACTCTTCATGATCTACCAGCTTTGACAAAACATAGGGTCTCTCCAAATGACTCACCAAAGCTTAGAACGCGCCTTCACAGTCATGCGTCCACTCGAAATTCCTCTTCCCTTTCCTTATAAAATAAAAGAAAGGAATGTATTTATCGGTTGCTTTGGAAATGAAACGATTCAGGGCAGAGACATTCCCGTTCAAACTCTACACTTGCTTAATAGTTCTGGGTGCTTGTATATCCAAAATGGCTTGAATCTTCTCTGTATTCACTTTGATTCCTCACGTATTGACAATAAAGCCCAGGAACTTCCCTAAGGCAACACTGAATGAGCACTTCAAAGGGTTGATTTTCATGTTATAACAACGGAGGATATTGACCATTTCCGATATGTCTTGAATGTGGTCATTTGATTGCCATGACTTCACGAGCATATCATCCACATAGACTTCCATTGTCCTCCCAATCTGATCTTTGAACATGCGATTAACCAAACGCTGAAAGGTAGCTCCTGCGTTCTTTAATCCGAACGGCATTACTACATAATAGTATAGTCCAACATCCATGACAAAATTGGTATGCTCCTTATCTGGGATGTGCATCGGGATCTGGTTGTACCCCGAGTACGCATCCATAAATGACAACAATTCATGACCTGCATTCGGATCAACTAGTTAATCAATTCTAGGCAGGGGAAAACTATACTTAGCGCAAGTCTTGTTCAGGTCTGAATAGTCAATACACGTTCAAAAACTTCACATTTGCCTTCTTCACCAGCACTGGATTAGATATCCATTTGGGATAGAGTGTGTCGTGAATAATATCCACCTCCTCTTTAAGATCCATGACCTCTCCAGATCCATACCTCGTCTCTTCTGCTTCATAGTGACATACTTCAAATCAATATTTAATGCATGGCTCACGATAGCAAGTGAGATCCCCTACATGTCCGAATGACTCCAAGCGAATACATCTAGATGCGCTCGGAGGAAATCAGTAAGTTCTCTCTTTATCGAAGGGATAAGTTGTGATCCAATCTTCAACACGTGCGATGTGTCGTCGTGGCTGACTAAGATATCAACCGTCAGTTCAGTCGGCGCTGCCTTAGCCTCCTTGGGTTCCTCATCATCATTCCTCGCATCTATATCTTTATAGAACCAACTATGGTGCCCATGCCAAGGTTTAGGCGATATTTGTCAATCTTTCGTGACCTGGATGCGGACAGACTTGTCCACACCCTTTCCCTTCTCTTTCCACTGAGCCTCTCTTAACTTAGCCACATAACATGTACAGCTAGTTGCCTGATCGCCATGCACAACACCCACTCCATTATCAGTCCGGAATTTCAAAGTCAGACACATGAGGCAAGGGCTGCTTGAAATTCGGCCAGGGCCGGACGGCCCAGAAAGACGTTGTATGGTGAATCAACAACCAAGACAATGAACGGTAGGATCTGCACCCTCCTACATTCGCCTTCTCCCAACTCAACCGGTAACTCGACATAACATATCGCCTCAATGGCCACACCGTTGAAACCGTGTATATGAGCTTTAGATGGTTTCGAATCCTTAGCCTCCGTCCTCATTTGATCATAAGCTTTCTTAAAGATGATATTCACTGAACTACCGCAATCAATCAGAATTCTTCTCAATAGAGCAGGGCCAATCAAGGCAAAGATAACCATTGGATCAATAGTAGTGTCCTCCACTCCATCAGCATCTATGTTTCTGAACATTATATCATTCGTCATTGTACGTTGTTGCTTAGCCGGAGTTCCATCCTCCGTATTCGAGCAACATTCAAAGTCAACATGTTTCATTGAACTAGCATAACGTTCCATTTCCTACCAACTTCTGTCCACAGGATGCGATCCACTAACTATTGTGTTTATCACCAGCTTCCCACCATTCTGAGCGTGTTTCTCAGGCCGGCGCGAAGCTTGCTACTGATTGGGATCAGATGTTCCCTGTCCGCCATCCCGTTAATTCTTGACAAATCGTCGCAACTTTTTCTGGCGAAATAATTTCTCAATGGCATCATAAAGATGCCTACATTCATCGGTATTGTGCATGTAGCACTCATGAAATCGACAGTACTTCTCGGTCTGCTTTGGTTCCTCAGTCGATTCTTTCGGACGTGGCTTCCTATACTGGAAAGTGTTATAGGTTGACATATATATATTCTCCAAAGATGCATTTAGAGGTGTATAGTCGTTACAAGTAGGAACTAGTGGCTTCCACTTTCCGGGCTCCCTCTTCCGATCAAAATTTCCTTCTCCACCCCTTTTCTAGATGACCTGGCTTGTTTTGAACATTGACCTGAACCTTTCCAAAGCTCTCGCCAAATTGCTTTACTACAATGTTGCTATGTACCGCTTCCCTACTTGGTCCTGTAGCATTGCTCCTTCTAGACAATCTGGCCTCCTCCTTTCTCATGAACTGGTTTGCCTTTGTGTACAAACGCTTCAGCGTGGCGGGCGGTTTTCCAGTTAGTCAATCACCGAAGTTGGATTCGGGGTCAACCCCCGTTGTCATGACCATAAATATAGCGTGATCATTTGGATTCTTCACCTCAGTAGCAGCAACATGAAATCTCTACAGGTAATCCTTCCGCGATTCCTTCGGAGCCTGGATTACACTGGATAGCGACATCATGTCTCTAGGGCGAGTAGCATGAATCTGGAACTGCTCCACGAATCTCGTAACTAGCTCATCAAATCTCGAAATTGATCGTGGGGGTAACCTTGTGAACCACATTATAGCAATCCCAAACAGAGTTATAGGGAAACATCTACACTTAGTTGCGTCATTTGCCCTGGCCGAGTCCATCAACCATTCATACCTCATAACGTGTTGCTGAGGGTCAGTGTTCCCTTTATAAGTGGGCATTGTAGGCATATTAAACTTCCTAGGATATTCAGCCTGTAAGATGTTGTCGACGAACGGAGTATGACTCATAAAGACTCCCCAATCATCGTTAGTCATGCCCTGGTTCTACCTCATCAACTGTCTGACCATTGCGGACAAATTCGGAGTCTGGATAGGGGGTACCAGGTCAGGCTCCATCCTATGTAAATGTTCTGGCCAGTGTCTCTGGGGCATCTTATGCCTTCTTGGCCTATTGTCCTCCAGACGCGTGTCCTGAGGATTCACTTCATTATTATTCTAGGGAGGTAATTGATCGGCATTCAAGTGTGCTCCAATGCCTAAGTTCCCAGTTCCAGGGCGAGCATGACCCTCCAGGTGCAGTTGCGGAGCCATCCTCATGGTTTAAGGATCTGTACCGACCCCCAAGGAGGGTTCGACACCGATCCGATTTTGTTGTCCTTGGTGGTCTCTCCCATGTTGCTCCATCGCTCTAGCTCATGTCGTTTCAATTCTACAGTGCCTTATCCTATGGTGCTCGTCCGATGAGGTTGAGCTATCTGACACCGAGTATGAAGCAAGACCTCCTCCGGTGCTTTGGTGTTACTGTTGAGCAATCTAGTTCATCAAGTAGGCATTATCCTGGATTTTCTCATTTAGCTACCTATGGATCTCCATCATCTCCCTCATCATGTCATTAAATTCAGCTCTAGTAATGGAATCGGTGGGGTTTTGGGCTGTAGCAGGCTCCACATTCGCATTAGCAGGCTGGTTGCTTGGACCCCCTTGTTGAAAACTAGCAGTTTCGTTGGCATCAACATTATGGGAAGTAGATCTGGTGCACCTTACCAACTTAGAGTCCTTTGCTTAGATCTTGGAAAATCTGAATCATATCTGCAAGCTTTTGAAAATGAACCCGGATATCCTTTGGGGGATTTCTCCAATCCAGTAGCAACAAAGGTGATCCAAATAACCTGAGAATCGAGCTCTCAGTGAATGCACCAAAATGTTTACAACCAAATTGGTCGCAAACACGCGAGAATAGATTTGTGTAGTGAAATAAATAAAGAAATTAAATGAAAAATGAGGAGTAACACTAAATATTCAAAAAAAGGTAGCAGAAAGTAAAAACAACGAGATTTATAGTGGTTCAGTGTTGATTGCCTACGTCTACTTTGAATGCTTTCTTTATTGCTTTATCACTCCACTAATTACAAGCACAATTCACGAGAAGTAGCTTGAGACAAATTAGAACAAAGAGAAACTGATTACAAAAGTGGCAAAGTTTTCCCTTAGTAGCCCCAAAAAGGCTCCCCAAGAATGACCCCCTGCCCCTGTATTTATAGATGAAGGCAGCCTTCAGCCTGACCATTTGGGCCAAGCATTGGCCCAACATACTATGCTAAACCAAACTATCATGCAGATCCAATGTCATGTCATCATGATATGTCGACCCCATCATAGTATGCCCTTTTCATTACATACCTTGCCAATCCATCCAAGCATGCGACCCGAGTTACCATAAATACCTTGCCGACCCGATAGTTTTCATAATCTATGCCGAACCAATAGCCTTTTCTCCTGTGCCGACCCGAAAGCCTTCGCTCCTATGTCGACCCGAAATACTTCGCTCCTATGCTGACCCATGTCACCATAAACACTATGCCGACCCGGTCCACCATAAATTCCATGCCGACCTGATCCACTCTACGAACTATGCCGAACCGGTGTACTCTATTTGCTATGCCGAGATGAAGGAGGCTACACACTCTTAAACCTATCAATCATTAATGATGACCCCTATCCCACCAAGCTAACCTTCATAATTCCGACATCCTGTATCATCCATTCATCGACCTTATTTAACATGGGCTTGATATAGCTGCTCGAAAATCATATTCTGGCCACATAGATGTTGTCTCTTAGCCATCTTCCCCATCCATTGTTAATTCTGATCTCTGTAATTACCATTGTGTAGTCGGGCCAAGGTACCGGGTAATAATTACTTTTAAAGATTTTATAGCTTTGGTTTTCGAACTACCAAAACGTGACTATTTTGAAAACCTGTTTTGCTAATATTCCAAAATCTACTAAAGAAATCTCGATCGTTTTCTTTTATTTGAAAACTATGATTATAAGAGTCTGCCATTATGCAATGCATCTATTTTTTACTCAATTTCATAACTTGTCAAAACATCATTAAATTAGATTTTAGTGTTTATAAAACATTTATAAACTATTTTAAATCATTTCAAAGGAGTATAGTGATTCTATATCACTTTTATAACTTGATTCGAAAAGTAATTTCCTTGTCTAATATCGACGTGTATTTAACATGACTTGTTTACAAAATTAAACAACTATATTAAAACAACCAATACATGATGCTCAAAGCATAGTAAACATCCATAGCAATCATATCACATCATTATATATATATATATATATATATATAGTTTCTAACTTGATTTTCGATCGGGCTAATTTTAAAATGGCTATAGCTCTACTATCTCGAAATTGGAACTTACAACTACTAGCTCAGTTGCTCCTAGGGGGTTCGGTCTTGTTTTTGGAGGCTTGGAAGGCTTGGCCTTGCTTGGCAAAGGGTGGTGGAGAGCTTGGTTGCAAACAGCCTTGGTGGAGGAGAAAGAAGAGATTACTAACTTGAACTTCGGTTTTAAGTGGTATAGATTTTGATGGATTTTGGTATAACTTTGTTTTAATTTTTTGTAATTTTTCTTTCTTAGGCTACGAAAGCAATTAATGTTTAGAGGAAGAAGATGAAATAGCTTAGGAATTTATGAAGAAAAGTGTGCATGAAATGAAGAGACTGGGGTGCTATTTATAGGTAAAAATGAGAATGGAAATATCATGATATTTATACACAAATGCATCACCATTTCATCACCACCACTTCCCTCCTCCTCTCATCATGTCTCGGCCGAACATGCCCCCCATGTGCATGTACTTGGTGTGTAAGTTGTTGACTTTGGTTTTTCTTAAGGGTGTAGTATATGGAAAATATCTTGATATTTTGTAATATACAAGTATAACTAAACGTATGAGTATATTTATATGTGTATATATGTTCATGTGCATGTGAATGTGTTCAGTATATGTATATTTATGTGTGCATATGTATTTTCAAATGATTCACAACGTTGCACAATATTTCTACGTTGAGTCGTTATAAATTCCGTTTCTGATTTTCGATCATATTTTCACTTCTTATTTCATATATATATATATATATATATAATTTGTAAACAAAGTTTAAAAATAATATATCTATCATTATATAAAAATTAAAAGAGCTTAATTAATAATAAAATAACTATTAAATCATTTAAACTTAATTTAAATTAAAAATCATTAATTCCAAATAGCAATATCATTGATGGTGTCATAAAGAAATTTTATTTCTAAAAATAAAATAAATAATTTTATTACATATTCTCACTCGTATATGTAATTGAGTGTGTGTAGCCAGCTCCGTGCACGATGTCGGATGTCTAAGAGCTGTTTATTTATAAAACAATTTTCATTTAACTTATTGATATATTTTTCGAAGTATATATTTTTTGTAAATATTTATTCAAAATAAGATTAACAATATTATTTACTGTTCCAAACATTATCATTTATGTTAAATAAATCTTATATCTAAATATTTTAATTTTTTTCTAAAGCGATGAATTTACTGGTCTTTACAGTATTACTAAATGACTAAGTACTAAAATCATTCTAAACAGTTATAACTGCGTGTCCTCACAATGTTGAATACATACATACATAATAGTGAACGGAAATGAAAACAGGTAGATAGATGGATAGTGGAAGCATCTAGCTCATCTCCATAAGTTCCAAAGCATCCATAGTAGAATTTGGAAATATTCTTGGGCTGACCCGAGCATTATAAGAAAATAACACCTGGATCTGTTTAGTAAACCAGTATGAGAAACTTAATCATATGGATTTTTATATTTATAAAACCCTTCAAAAATAAAGGTATCTCGTAAGACCATGCCACAAATAAACATGAATGGCTTTTTACCTTTCGATAACCAAATCATTTCATAAGAGAATTTAGTGATATTATAATAATGTCTGGGGTTGAAATATAGCCATAGCCATAATGGTTACATTAATTACATTCAACATATATTAGAGTACATTTAAAACTGCTAAGGCGAGTTCGTATATGAATTTTCCATGAAGACCTCCTTAGTAACCAAGACTGATCTCCTATGACAAGGATCAAAAAAATACCTTTTGAGCGTCATATATCTCTAGATAAAATATGCCATAAGGTCAACATAGCTGGGCCATGCAGAAAATGTGAAGTCAAATATCCTCAATTCTTGCTAGCCACAAATTGATAAGCAACTCTAGATATGGAGTTGATGTACCCTCCCAAGTTAGCTAAACCAATTAGCTATTAATCATACTCCATTTTTTGTCAATTTTCCGATGTAGTGGTTACACTCACTAAATGAAATCTTGAATCCTTTCAAGGATTCTAGCACATCTGATAAATAATTACGCCGTCCTTCCCCTTGGATTTAGCTTAAGATGAGATAGTTAAATTCTATAGCATTTGTGCTCCAAAGTGTTAATGCTGGACACTCCCTCGGACATGACCTTAGAATAGATAGTGCAACTTATAACACTTCACTTCAATTTCTTCCAAACATAGAACACATATAATGGTTTTGATATGGTATTCGGCAAGTAAAACACTTATTGATCCCAGACTCTCTTAAACAAATTGATGAATTTTCGGTAAACTCAATTCTGGTTCTTTAAGAAGTAAGTGAAAACTAGAGATGTTTCATACAAATGCTCCTCTCCGATGGCTCCCAAAGCAAATGAAGTCATTAAGCTTTTTGTTAATTCTCAAGTTATTATTCATCAAGTTTGACGGTCCACTAATCCACTATCGAGTTCAAGCGATTGCTTATGGAAATCAAGGTTCATACACTTAACATTTTTCCAACATTCTAACTTTACTATTCATCGGTCAAGAGAGAAGTCGATACGTTAGAGCATTATTGCTCCATCCCTACTGGAACATCAATCTTGACTCTCACAAATAGAGACATCTACCTCACTCGGCTTTTAGTGTTAAGCATAGTAATACTTACATTCCATATGCAATATTTATCTACACGTTCATTTTTAAAAAATGTAACTTCTCATCACCTCTTCCAGTTTGATAGTTTGATAAAATAAGTTAGAAATGTTTTTAATATATATATATATGTGTGTGTATGTATGTATAATAGTTTATCTATAAAGTTACTATATATAATAAAATTTAAAATAAACTTTCAAGAAGAAAAGTAAAACAAAACCCTTTAAAAATAAAATATTAAACTAGTTTTATAAAGATATATATATATATAACCTTTTAAAATACTTGCAGATAAGTTACAAATACTTGTAGAAAATTATACTCTGAAAATAGTTATCTAATATTGATTTGAAACATTTACTACTTTAACAAAATAAAAAAGTTTTGCATATATAATAAGAGAAACCTACACTTTAAAAATTCAAAATAAATTTCTTTAATATATATTTAAACTCCAAACTTCTTTTAAAAAATAATTATATACCTTTCTCAAATTTCCTTTGAAAATATTTCAGAAAATACCCAAAATAAAAACATTTTAAACTTTATTAAAAACATGTTTTCCAAAGTGCATCCATAGCGACTATAGCTATATGAACCATAACTTTTGTAACTTTATTTAAATAATTAAATAGCTTTTAATCTTCATTTCCTACTATCTTCTGTACTACTATAAGTATAGAAAACATCTCATTCAAAAATCATTCATATAAAGATAAATAGGAGAGATGGGATTCAAAGTGCATTTATAGCGACTATCGCTATATGGGAAAATTCCATATTCAATTCAAATTCAACTTCATTCAACCACATATTCATAAGTGATTCCCAAGTTTAAATAACATCAACAAGGAAAATGGGATGATATATAAACAATATATAAGTAAGAAAGCAATATAAAAGAAAAATAGAAACAACAACATCAAAGTGCTTTTATAGCGACTATCGCTATAAAGGCAATAGCTAATCTACTCTATTACATATACACCATATTACAAGTCCAAGTCCAATGTCCAAAGTCCATTACATATGCACGGTTATCAAGTCTAAATCCAAATCCAAATTTCCATTTACATATGCCATTAAATATGCCCAAATAAACGACACAAATCAAAGCCTTCCAAGGCACAACAAATCACATGCTTTTCAAAGCACTTAAATATGGGTTTATAACATTAATTAGTCAGGGTCTATTATTGTAATTAATAGAAAGCAAAATTGACAAGTTATTGTTTTCAGTCAAGAAGTGAGATAACTCACTTTCAAATTAAAGAAGATGCTACCACTTCCTATCACAACCTAGCCACAACATACTACTTCCTACTCTCAACCAAACAAGCTAAACCAAGCCTAGAATTCCACCAAATAGTGCACGGCCAAGCTAGAGATGGACCATGTTGTGCACGACCAAGGCAAAGAATGCCCTATATACAGTACGACCTTAAGAGAGATGGTGTGTTTTGCTCCCATTCTTCAAGATCTAGGGTAATAGAGTGATTAGTAATGATATTAAGCGATGATAGAAAGAGTTTTGAAAAGTTTAAAATTGTTTGGAGTTGTTTGATTTAAGAACTTTATGTAGAGATAAAAGTGTAAAAGAGTTGCGACTTTGGAGAGGAATTAGCAAACACTTCAAGAGACCCTTGCCCACTTATTTATAGGCTTAGGAAATGTGGCAAATAACCCTCTATACCATCAAATGTCCAGCTATGAAGTGGAGAAGTCCCCCCTAGGGCACATGCCTCTTACACACTTTACTTCCTTCCTTTCATGCCTTAATTTAAGGGTTTTTTAGTCCTTCTAATCTCCACTTAGTTTCTAATTAATTCTTCATTAAAATTCCTCATTAATAAGAGATTATTTTATTTGTTTTTAAACATGAAGATATTTCTTTATGTATTACTATTCAAGTTCTAAAATATGTATACGACATCCATTAAATAAAAATAAGTTTTCTACCATAAGTTATTAATTAAAAAGTGTTTAGCAAGTTATAAAATCACATTTTTAATACTTAACTAATTTTCAATGTTTGAGATATTCGAAAATGAAGTGCTCGAAATTACGGGTGGTTACATTCACCCCCTTAGAATATTTCATCCTCAAAATTCCAACACGAGCAACAAAAGAAACAATCACACATTAATACTTAACAACATTCAGCATAACCCACGGTTTACCTAGGTTCACAAATCTCCTCACTACACAAGGATGGTAAACAACCCACTAAGTGTACCTTATACTCAACAACCTCAAGTTCTTACTTAGTCGATTATCTATGCTACCTCATAATAAATCAAAGATTCATTTTCCAAACTCTCCATAAGCCAACAAACATAGCATACAATTACACTAAATCCCATGTTATGTGCATATGCAATATATGATTCTATCACTTGCTTGGGTACATCAATCTCTTATCTAAACTAGTATAGATCACTTGACTTCTTTAGTGCAGACTTTGATTCGGTCTCTTGATTTGAAACTTATGTTTCCTTTACATAGTCCTAAGCTATGATGGAAAATACTTGCATCATCTCAAAAACCCACCTCAAGTACTTGCCGTTAAGAATTGGGTGAAAATTCCTAGTTCGGAGTGGTGTATAACACCAAGAAATCTTGTGCTCAAACTCTGGATCACGAATGGTTAGGTGAATAAAAGGACCCAAGTCCAACTTGTGGATTTTTAGGATAACCTATTATTATATTATAACACATCTTCTTATTTCCCAAACTCATTAGGAAAACATTTTCAAAAATGCAATTTAAGTTTTAAATTCACATAATACCATACTACATCCTGAGAGTATATTAAAAACATCTGATTTATTCTTTTATCTTTAAATTTAAATGTATGCACAAAATAAATCTGCATCTTAAAACTGAGTCAAACGCTTCGACCTCTTTACCCGCCTAGTCTGGTAAGTAGCTAAGAAGAACATGATGCTGATATCCAAACTTAGTTCTAGAATATAATTTTTCTTAGATATCCCTAAGGTAAAGCGTTTATTAGTCGGCTCAATAACATCGAATAGTTTTCTAAGAAAATGTTTAACAAATTTATACCATGTCTTAACTTATTAAGATTATACAAATAATTATTATACCTTCTTTTCATCAAAATAAAATCATTTTAAAACATTATTAATTTAAAAAGGAAGAATCGAAGGAAAGCCACCAATACTGCATAACATACAAAAATGCAACCAAGAGTTCCATACTACACATACTAAAATATATGATAATTATACACACTAGAGGTACATAAAATTACCTAATATAGATACTGGACTACTAAACTATCTACCAAAAAGCCATCTATCTGCAACTTTGACCTAACTTTCCAAAGGGCTCCTAAATATATAATCCCAACAGATTAGGGTACCACATCCAGGCATCCCTTTTCCTCTCCCAAGTGAAATCCTTTCAGTCACTGCTACACTGAAGTTGAACCATTTTTACCGACTTGTTCCTAAGTTCCTTGATACTCTCGAAAACCACCCTGATGGGAATCTTAGTTCCATACCTCCTTGGTAACTTTGCAATAAGGCTATCTTCATCTACATCCTCTAATGGCTCCTTTTCTTCTTTAGGTTCCTCTACCTCCATGGTCTCCTTTTTCCTCCGACTCTTCTACTACCATGCCTCTCCTCTCCCTAGCCAACCTAAATATCTCCCATGCTCTTCTAGCTAGCTCCCTTATTTACGTTGACGACGTATTCTAAAAGCGGGAAGTAACAAGAACCCTTAGAATTAAATACTAGGCTTTATATTTCAAATACTTTGAACCAAAATTACTTTATACTTTAATTATTATAAAACATAAAATTATTTTCCCTTTTCAAATTCCCCTTTTGATCCAGTACTATATTCCATATAAACTAGTTTAAACACTAAACTATTATCACTTGCTTTAGTCTCATTCGGATTCGTAGTCGTTTCGATCATACAATGATAAAGAAAATAATTTACTAAGTACACGACAATTTTTGCATAAACAAACATCCGACCGTTACTTAGAAGATTATTTAGATTATCATAGAACAAATCGAGACGTTTTCCTCAAACTATCCAAAGAAAATGCCCTTACTTGAAATTCTCTTTGAAATATTTATACTTGTAAATACTTTCAAGTAGTACTTTTATTACTTTTTCCAAAATCATTTAAAATATTTTTCATAGACATTGGGATTTAGATGATCAAAAACCCTCTTCAATTTAAAACATACTTTATAAACCTAATTTATAAAATCATCTTTATATAAAATCATTCCTTCTTGCATCAAAAAAAACTCTATAACAATATTACTATCGAACTCCTTATAGTCAAATTATGAAACTTATTTCACAAGGTGTTCGTATTTAACATAAATCAAACCAACAAATTCTCATAAATTAGTTGAACATAGCAATCAACAGACAATAGTTAATGCTCCTAACTAGATGAGCATGACTAATCAAATAGTAAATGATAATAATTGAATATTATCATTTCCTAATAAACAAACACATCATAAATAACTATATCAACTCTTTAAAATTAACCTTTTACATAAAAAATAAAATCCTAAGTAAAATTATTTCTTTTACCAATTTCAAAAACGATACTATGTTGGTTTGCCTTATTCAAATATCTAGAAATCCCCATCAATACCATGGCATCCAATGTATCGACAAAAATTTATGACGACTCAATAGATCAATTAACACAATGCGTTGTTGTATATATAATACACTCAACTCATAATAGGGCATTCCATCACCCTATCAATGAGTTATACCTCAACAAAGCCATGGTTCTCGCTTAACCTAGCTTTAATAAAAAATTGTAATGATAACCTTTTTAACCCCTGAATGTCGATACCAAATACATCCACAGTATTCGTGTGCCGAGCACCTAAGTGTCGAAAAGATAGAAAGTTATAGTAAATAGAACAAGAAAGAAGAACACAATATCAGAATCTCACATGCGAAATGAAAATATATAATATCTCAAAAATGTAGTATAAAGAGTTACTCTGACATATATAAACCTTAGAGTTACTAAATGATTAAATACTATAATAATCTTGAACGGTTATAACTGCATGTCCTTACAATGCTGAATGCATACATAATAGTGAATGGAAATGAAAATAGGTAGATATAAAGGTAGAAGCATCTAGCTCATCTCTATAATGTAACGACCCAGAATTTCTATCATTTGAAATTCAGATATTTAATTGATTTTAAATATTAACAAGTAAGATTTGTAAGTCGAATAAATTTAATTTCGAATATAGAGATTTAATTGGATAATTAAATCGACAATTTAATATTTGAAATTGCGTAAATAATTGGAAATTGGATTAAATGCGAATAAAAATGATTTATAAAGTTATAATAAATCATATTGGAGTTAGAATGATGTTTGTAGAACTTTTAAAATTGAATTAAAAGTTAATTTGTGAAAATTGATTATTTTAATATTTAATTGACTAGTAAAAATAGTCATTTTTCAAACAGTCTCGGATTTCGATGAAAATAGTTTCATCGGATCTGTAATGTTATATTATTGTAAGATTTCAAATTTCGTATCAATCAGACGTACGGTTTGTCCGGGGCAAGCCAAAACGCATAGAAATCGTTTTAATTGATTTAATTTTAAATTGATCATTTATTTCCATAACTCGCACATATGACTGAATTAGCTCCTGAAATACATTTCATTGTGTCCGAAACTCGGGTTAAACCTTAGAAACGTCAGCCGGCACGCTTCGTTTCGAGTTCGAAAATAATTCGAGTGAATAGTGATTTATATTGCCTATAAATAGATGTCCACCATTCACAATTGCCAAACCCTAATCTAAAATGAAATAGCCAGCCGCCACCCTCTCTTCTACGATCCTATGGCCATCACTAAAACGGGCCACCCTAGGTGATATCACGCCTCGACTTCAACTGACAAAATGTAGAGCACAACAACCTAAGGCTATTCAACGGTGGAGATGGCGTTTCGTGCAGCAGATCGTTGGCAAACGAGCTCCGTTCGTTAGCAGTTATAAGGGTTTCGGTGATCGTTTCTACACAACTCGCGTGACGAGTGCTGGTGCAGGCGATGTTCGCGGGGTAGGGGGTGGCATGCGGCCGTGGCAGGCGGCGATGGGCGTACGATGACCGAGCGTGGTTAGGCGATGTCGCGATGAAAAAAAATAGATCGCGTGTGCGTTTCTGAGCCTGGGGGAAGAAAATGTTCACGGCCGAGATTCTCATCAAGCAAAACTAACGGCCCGATTTGTCTTAAGGTAAAATTAAAATGAAATTTGTATATTAATTTATATTTAAAATTGTATAAACTTTGAAAAATCATATCTTCTTCATATGAGGTTGGAATCAAGCGAAACTGGCGGCACCGAAATCGAAGCGACGAGCAGCTCGCTATAGTGCAGACGTGGAATCATTTCGAGCAAGTGAAAATTTTGCGTTAATTCGATTTAATGTAAAAATTGAACACTCGACATTTTAAAAAGCAAGGTGAGAACTTCTCACTCAATCGAATTTGTTTCGATTTAAATTTTAAATAGTTAGATTTAAAATTGTTGATAGTGTTGATTGTGATGATTGAATGATGGTTGCTATCTGCTGTATTGAAATAGACCCTATACGCCGCATATTAAGCGGAGGTTATTATATTAAAAACATAGACCGCGATATTCTACCGTGAAGTGGAATTGGTATTATATATGTATTTGGAGTTGATTTCCCGCATTATATAGTAGATAAGACCCTATTGTGCCGCATAATAGCGGACAGTATTTTATAAATCCCATATACCGTGATATTCCACCTCGAAGTGGAATTGGTATTGTGCTAACATCTGTGGATGCAGGGAAACAGGTTGGAGGGATCCAACAGGATTCCTCAAACATTTGAATTTATTTCAATGTTGTGTGTTGATTATTTATAATCTCTGTGTGATTATATTTGTGAATTGGAATTGTTGAAGGCTATAATTTAGCCGAATATATTTTTGGTATCGTTGGATACCAGAAATAGATAAAATTAGATTTTTAAAATTCAAGTTGAAAATTTATTGTGAATATTTATTTTTGAGAATTGGATAAATTTAAAAGGAGTTTTAAAAGATAAAGTTATTTTTGAATCATATTGAATTAAATTCCAAAATATGGAAAAAGGGCTTAATGAATGGATTTTGGAAAATATTGTTTAAAAGTTGAAGAATTTATTTTTAATTTGGATTTTTAAATAATTTGAAGAGATAAAGAAATTTATTTTAAAAAGGAAATAATTTGGAAATTCATTAAAAATGTGATTTGGTGTTTTGAAATAAATTTGAAAATAAATTTGAAATTAATTGATTATTAATTTACCATAACTAGTAAAATTTATTTATAGAAATTTATCTGACTTTAAATTAATCAGATGATTAAATTGATCCTATCTATGGATGTTTGGATTATATTGGATGTTGAATTATTTGATATCCCAAATATGTGATGCTTTGTGATATATCGTGTTCTGTGTTGTGATTTGTGATCTATTTATCTATGATATGAATATCTGTGATCTGTGAATGAAAGATAAGCGTTATAGTTTATACCGCTTATCAATTATATTGTTATATTTGATATGTGATGGTTGAATGTCGTTGCATTATTGTGTTAAACCCTTGGACTACACAATACACACACAAATGTGGATTTCACGTGGAAATCAGTTAAGTCACGGATTTTTTAACAATTCTAAAGATTGAATTTTTAATCCAAAATAGTTTTGGAATTGAAATTGAAAGTTTTTGAAAATAAGTTTCAAAAATAAGAGTTATTTTAAATAACTTAATAAAATTGGAATTTAAATCATTTGATTTAAATTTTGAATTCAATAGTTGAAATTGAATTCAATAATTTGGGAACTATGGTCTAAAAGATTGTACAAGTTATAAAAGGTGTTTATATGGGTTTTTAACCATTTAAAAAAAATATGGGTTTGGAAATTTAAATTTAAATCCAAGATTTGTACTTGGATGGCTTTAACCTGTGTAATTGTAACCAGTTTTTCCCAAAACGAAAACTATCTGTTTTCAAATAATAATAGCTTTCATAAAGTGAAAGGATTTCCAATTTGTATCGAAACATTTCAAGTTGAAATTAAATTGTGAATAGTTTGGAAAAACTATGAATTAACTTTTGTGAAGATGATTCAGCTTTATTTTGAAATCAAAGAAGATTTTAAAAGGTGTATCTTTTATATTATAAAAGACTTGAATTGTGAATTGTTTTGAAAGCTATAAGTTAAATCTTGATTTAAAGATTTAATGGGTTAATCCAATTGAAATGGAAATTGATTTGGAAATCTGTGAATGAATCTTTGTGAAATTGGGTGAACTTTGTGAAGTAAATCTTTTTGTTTAAAGATTTAAAATGGTAATTTGTTTAAACCATTTAAAGGAAAGGATTTGGGTAATAAGTTGTGACTTAATTGAAATCCCTATATCCATATGTTTTAAATATTGTGCTCACTATTCGGTTTAGCCGGGAGAGTACCTTGGTGTCATATAACCCATTTCGAATTAGTGATACGACGATATGGATCGCATTGAAGACCGGTGGTGAAGACCTAGTATTTGTGAAAATGATAGGATGACCTATCGATTGTCTCTGCACCGTTAGCTACGGTATAGAGATTTCCTTTGTGATGGGAAGTTCGAGCGGGATTGTGAATACCCGGATTGCAAGGGCTTCTTCGAAAGTGCCTTCGGTTCTATTCGAACCCGGAATAGACTTGTATGGTTACATGTATGACATTAAATTTTGAGATATAAAGCTGATTTCTTTCAAATACATTTCTGTTAGCTTAACTCCCTTCTCTGGGACGTACGAGCTCAGAGGTTATGTAGTTGAAGGTTATTAGTGATATACTCCCAATTTGGTAGTGTGACATGCTGAGTGTTGTTGTGTGATGATTATTTATTGATCATTTGTTGATCAAAGCGTGGCTTTGTGAAAAAGCGTAGATTTGTGGACGAGACCTCTTCGGACCTCACAACTCGAAAATGGTCAAAACAGGAATGATGCAGCAAGGTTATGAGGGTCGCTTCCTTTAGGGTATGTCATTTCCTTTTGGAAAAGGGTGGTATCGGGTATGGAGCCCTGGTATTTAACCTATGTGGTTGCTCCAATCTCATTTACTCTGTGTGATTGTTGCTTTGTGATCGAGGCGCCTCGGATAAAGGTCCCAAAGGACCGGGGGGTGGCATACTCGAGTAGTAGTTACCTAGTGGAGGGGTAACCCGGCCTTGTGTTGGTAGAGATCCGGTTAGGTTCTCGAGACGTCCATCTGGAGGCGTACCCATTGGCAGTAGGAAGTTCCTTAGCCTGACCATTTGTTGGAAATCCAAAGAAACAATACAAACCTTGTACGGTTTTAGTTGTATAACCTGCTATGGAATGTGGCGGTAACTTGCTATTGAACATAGTAGCTATAGTAGGCATACAATAATGGTTGTATGTTGGCTAAGATTAATATTATACTTTCGAAATATTTCCACTATGCACTAATAATAATAATAATCCAATGATTTGGCGTAGTAAGCATGTTTGACTATCATAAGAAGAAATCTCCTCCAATTCTGCGTTTGCATTGTGTGTGTGGCGGGAGGTCTTATGGTAGTTTCATTTTCCGAAAAGCATTGTGGATTTCAATGTTGAAGATTCTTTTGTTGTTTGTTTTAAAGATAAACTGTTTTAAGTTCTCACACCAGTCCCATGGCTGACCTGGAGTTTATTGTTCCCTTCCTAAACTCTGGGTGCCCATAATTTTCCACACGGGCAGCCTAGAGTTAGATTTTCAGGTCATTCTAGATTTTAGTAGGCTTTGGAGCTCAAGTGGCGAGCTGGATGGCAAGACGTATCACTTGTATATGGTATTATTTATTCCGCTGTGTATTCTGTATGAGGACAAGTTTGTATAACTGTCCATTGATGTATTGTGTGTATATTAACTCTGATGATGATGTAATGTATGAACAGATATAGTTCTTAATTTAAAGATTATTCATTGATCTATTATATGTTGTTCCGCTGCGAATGTGAGATTCTGTTGTTGTTTCTGTTTCTTCTTCTTTTTCTTCTATTTGTCTTCTTCTACCTCTTCTTTTTAACCATAACAATTTGGTTTTCCGGCATTCGATTGCTCGGCAGTTGATACAGTGGACGTATTGATATCGATTTTCGGAAGTCGAAAATCCCAAGACGTTACATATAAGCTCCAAGGCATCCATAACTTAATCTGGAAATATACTCGGGGCTAACCCAAGCATTATAGGAATATAATACCTAGATCAGTCTGGTAAATCAACGTGAGAAACTCAATCATATGGATTTTTTATTTATAAAACCGTCAAAAATAAAGGTATCTTTTAAGACCACGCCATAAATAAACACAGATGGTTTTTTCATTACGATAACCAAACCATTTCATTAGAAAATCTGGTGATATTATAATAATTTCTAGGGTTGAAAATAGATATGTAACATAGCTGGAATGGTTACATTAATTACATTCTACAACATATTAGAGTACATTTAAAATCACTAAGGCGTGTTCAAATATGGATTTTCCATGAAGACCACTCATTAAACCGAGACCGATCTCCTATGACAAGGATCAAAAAATACCTTTTGAGCATCGTGTATCTCTTGATAAAAATACCAAAAGGGCAACATAGTTGGGCCATGAAGAAAACATAAACCCGAATCCCCTCAACTCCCACTAGCAACAATCAATAAGCATACTCTAGATATGGACTTGAAGTACCCTCCTAGGTTAATTAAACCAACTAGTTATGCATCCTAATCTGTTTTCTATCATTTTTCTAATGCCGAGGTTATGTTCGGCATCCTCTATGAGCCTTATATCACTCAAAGAGATCTTGAATCCTTTTAGAGATTCCAGCAAGTCTAACAAATGCAAAAATTATCCTTTCCTTTGGACTTAACCTTAGGATGAGACAGTTCAACTCTACAGAATTTATCCTCCGAAATGTTAATGCTGATCTCTCCCTTAGACTTAACTTTAGGATAGACAGTGAAACTTATAACACTTTACTTCATCTGCATTCAAAACATAGAACCCGTATAATGGTTTTGGCGTGGTATTTGGCAAGTAGTACACTTACTGATCGCTAACTCTCCAAAACATATTGATGAATTTCCGGTAAACTCAATTTCGTTCTTTAAGAAGTAAGTTAAAACTAGAGACGTTTCATATGATTGCTCCTCCTTGGGGGTTCTCAAAGCATACAAAGCCATGAAGTTTTTTTTACTTCTCAAGTTATTTTTTGCCATGTTCAATAGTCGACTAATCGACTATCAAGTTCAAGCGATTACTTATGGAAATTTTGGTTCTTACCTTTAACACGTTTCCAACATTCTAACTTAACTATTCCTCAGTAAAGAAGGAAGTCGGTAAGTTAGATCGCTATTGATCCATTGCTACTCGAACTTCAAACTTGACTTTCACAAATAGAGAAGTCTACCTCGCTCGACCTTTAGCGTTAAACATAGTAACACTAACTTTCCATATGCAATATTTATCTACACGTTCATTTCTACAAAATGTAACTTCTTGTCCCTTCTTCCAATTCGACATTTTGTAAAATAAATTAGAAATGTTTTAAAATGATGTAATGTGTAATATTTTATTTATAAAGTTACGTACTATATAAATAATAGAATTTAAAATAAGCTTTAAAGAAGAAAAGTAAAATAAAACCCTTTATACTTTAACAAATATTATACTGGTTTTATAAAGTTATATATACATGAATAGAAATATCGATTTAAAAACATTTACTATTAACAAAACAAACAAGTTTTGTACATATGATAAGAAAAACTTTACTTTAAAAATTGAAAATAAATTCTTTTAAAATATATTTAAACTTTAAACTTTTTTAAAAATACTTATATACCTTTTGCAAAACCCCTTTTTGTCTGAATAATAAAATAGGTTTTATACTTTATATACACACTTCATATACATCAAATGGTGAGTTAGCTCACCCTTCAACAAATACACAATCAAGCTAAAGCTTCGACTTCCTACCTCAACCTTGAAAGCACCCAAAACCCTTCCTACCTTGCCCATTAGCTCACGGCCTAAGGTAAAATACCCCATATTGCTCACACCTTTGATAGCTTTTGAGTTGCGTTCTCTAAGTCTTCCAAGTTTGAGTTGCTTAAGGTGTTGCTATGGTGCGTTAAGGCTTATACTATAATTTGGTAAGAGTTCGGGTTGTTTTGATATGTTTTTTGCTTAGGAATTTAGGAAGAGAGAAGGAACGAAGAATTAGTTTATAAGTTGCTAAAATTTGTGAAAGGGACCCATTAGCCTTAGGGTCCTTTATATATGCGTACAGATGGTCACTATGACCTTCCCATCACCCCCCCTCCATGTGCCTTCATGCGATCACCTTTCCACCTCACATTCCATAAAAAATATCTCCACTTCAAAATATCTCCCACTCAAAATATCGCCTTTTACTAATATCCTTCTAGAAGCTCTTAAGAGAATTAGTTAACCATATTAAGTGAAACTTTTTTTATTAGATATTAATGATTTCATCGGTTATTTATACTTATCCAAAAAGTTTGAACAACTTATATTGAATAAAAAGCTATTTATCAATAAAATGTTTCTCGACCACATTATCAATATTTCTTCAAAATATTTATTTCCGTAAACAAATTTCAAAAATAAGTTTGTCATCATTAGTTATTAATTAAAAGGGGTTAACAAGTTTGTTAAAGCAATTTAATCACATTAAATCCAAGATTCATATATTTAAATACTTCAAATATTTAAATACGAAGTGTTCGAAATCCAGGTCATTACAGGATTTTAGTAGATATAATTTTGCTAGGGTAACATTGCTTTCTTAGATGATAAACTGATTCAAAGACGACGAATCATCTAATGGGATTTAGGTTTAGTATAGTTGAATTAGATGCATTCGGATTCTCCTATGATGACAGTAATAGAGGCATAATAATTTTTTCCCCTTACTTTAGTACTAAAAGAGGCGGTTTGTTTTTTTGCCTATAAAGTACTGCCTCTAATGTCACCAATTTTAGTACTGAAACCATCTAAAATTTAATGTTAAATTTGAATTTAATATGATATAGTAAAATATAAAGAAAATTTTAGTACATCATGAATTGCATTAATTTTAATATTTAGAATTTATTTTTAATGTTTAATTTAGAAAGAAACATGTTAAAATTGATTTCTCATGAATACAATTTGAAACTGTATTAATAAAATTTAATATTTGTAAGGAATTAAGAATTATTTCAACGAAGATGCGTAGAAATTTTAGTTGCTTTATAAAAGAATTATATTGTTTATATATAATGTGAATAAAAATTTATATTGGCTTTATGAATATATAGTTATTGTTGAACGTAACTGAACGTGGAAGTAAATTATAACAAATGAGTGTTATGGCACGCCGTGATGATAATACATGCTTCGTGAGTAAATTGGTTTTTTTGTAATTATATGTGTTTAACATATTTAAGAGAAATAATTTTCTTAAATATGTAGCTATGTTTTTATGTTCGAATCATGTGTAATCAGTTTGAATTTCACTTTTAAGTTGGAACATCTAGTTTTTTGTTAGGTTGAATTTTTATTTCTATTATCAATTAATAGAGAGAAAAAACGTACTGGAAGTTTAATTGTTAGATCATATATTTAAGTGGCACTAAATTTGGTAAAATAAAGAATAATATGAAATAAAAATTCATCGAACAGTTGATTTTATGTCCATAAATAACATGCAATCATGATATTATTTTGAGAATACACAGAGCACTGCATTTAAAAAACATTGTAAACAAATTTAAAAAAGTGCAAATTACCTTTTAATATAAAACAGAAGTGTAGAAGTTCAGTCATAGAAATGACTTTTTTTCCTATAAAATAAGATTGAAATACATTTAAAAATATAAAATAACATGGAAAAAGAATAAATTTTCATCGATCACTTGATTTTATATCCAGAAGTAACATGTAATTATGATATAATTTGGAGAATACACAGAACAATGTACTGAAACAAACAATACAAACAAATTCTAAAAAGTGAAAATTACCTTTTTAATATAAACAGAAATGTAAAAGTTGCATTTGCGAAAATGATTTTTTTCCTGTAGAATAATATTACTATAGTGTAGAGCACAGTTTTAATGGTATAATTACACTACCCTAAAGATGTGATATCCTAAGATGTGATATCGGAGTTTAAGCAAGCAACTCAATGAAGCGTGTTCGAAAAGAAATAGCGGTGGTGAGAGAATGGAGGTGACAGGAGAGAGAAGTGGAAAAGGAACATAGGTTGAAAGAGATCTAAATATGCATGGATAGTGTGAGTGACATTTATAGGATTTGGTAGATATTTCTAGAATTCTACATTTGTGTTATGAAGTTTGAATATTTCTATGTTGGACCAATTAAGGGTTAGGGATTTGCATGCCACGTCTATTTTAACTCATTTGCAATATATGAACTAATTCATTGATTTACAAATTTTTGGATAGGGGTGGGAAAAAATTACAGTCTAGAGAAATCTTAACTGATTGATATAGTCAGATATTATGTAATGTTATACATGGTATAACTGCCGAATGATATCTAATGGTCTTAAATACTTTAATTTGTTTTTATTGAAAAGTTAATAGAGCGGTACCATTGCTATACATATAACATATTTTATTTTTCAGTTTATAAACAAAATTATATAATTTTATATGGTTGCCGCTCATAATTGTATAACGTTATATGGTTGATGCCCTTAATTTTGCTATGCATTTATTCTCATAATTATATAACGTTATATCAGTCATTTGCTTGATGGTGCAGTAAATTGATATAATAACGACATTATTGAATTAATGCAAATTAATTCTTATTAATTTCACATTCCAACATTTATTCCTTTTTCCATAAATCTATTTCTGCACTCATTAATTAATCAGAATCAACTAATTAAATCGTGTTCAGCATTGTAAAACCATTTCCATTTTGATATTTGTATCATTTATTCACAATTTAATGCATAATCTTGAAATTCATAAATATATATATATAGTATACAATAAATCAAGATACATTCATTTGTTTAATTAATTATACATTAACATATATTTCCTATTTGATAATAAAGATAAAGATATATTTCCTATTTTATATCTTAATCCAGCTAATTCAATTAATTCTAACTCAATTCAATTAATTCTACCTAATTCAATTAATCTTTTAGTTTTTTCTTTAGATAACTCGCTACATACAACTTATCAAATTAATTCTCTTTAATGCTAATCAAATGAATTAATCACCATTAATGGGCATATTGATTCAAATATAGTTAAGTAATTGAATGCTATAGGTAACAAAATATGAACATATTTGTTTATATATAATACTAGCACCTAAGTTAACATTTAATTTTAATAATCAATTAGAGTGTTAAATATTAAATGCAATATTGAAATGTTAATACATTGATATACACTACAAAAAAAATTACAATTTTCGATGGCGTCGGCGATCGTCAGAAGCCGTCTGAAGCCGACGAAAAAATCCATCGCAACAATACCCGTCGCCGCACAGTTTTTCCGACGGCTTCCAACAACGTCCATCGTAATATTTTCGACGGCTACCAACAGACTTACCGACGGCTCTAGACGGCGTCAAAGATACGTGGATGATCACGGGAGTGCAAAAAAACCGTCATTAGCCGTCGGAAGCTGTTGGAATTTTGCCGTTGCAAGCTGTTTGAAAATTTCGACCTACAGGCTGTCGGAAGCCGTCGGAAAACCTGAAGTTTTTTTTTTGCATTTTCTGCAACGTTCTTTCCTACTATACACAATCCAGAAACATAATATATTCCACGCATAACCACATATCCAATTCAGATATTCTATATAATACCAAATCATACAAATATAATCAAATCACATAAAGAAATAAACCAAGCATGACTCGCATAAAATCAAACCAACACTTTATTAACATAATGTACATACATCTCATTGTATAAAATATACATCAATCCTTCATCAACTGCTCACCGTCAAGTCCCAAATATCAAAATTACCATCACAAAATGTATCATCAAATAATATACACAACATTTTAAAGTATCCAACTCCACCAACTTAATGTATCATCAAAAAATTACTAAACAATGGTGCAAAACAAAAAAACATACCTATCAATCCTATCAATCACCTCCAGAACCTCTGGAACCAGCTGAAGGTGGAAAGCGGCCACCATACTGTTGTATGTACTCAGCAATACGCTGGTCCAGCAGTTGTGTCATCTCAATGGCCTGCCGACGGTTCTGCTCTTTCAGTTGTGCCACCCTAGCTCTCAACTCTTCGATCTCTGCTAGATCGATCTGAGCTTTGGTTTGACTGGCTCTCCTCTGTCTACCCTACAATACTTATTTAATTTAGTAAAAGTTCATACTATCAAAGCTACAACATAATATGTTAATTGTTATATCTATAAACTTATTATTGAAACTAAAGCGATGCACGGTTCTTTAGAACTGAAAGATTACTAAATTGTTATATCTTAATATATTATTCATTACCACTTGATTGCCAAAGCCGTAACGCCAGTTCCGTGAAGGTGGATCCATAACCGACTCAAAAATGACGTCGTCCTCATCCATAGTCAGCTGCTATCGACCAATTTCCTCTAGGAGTTTCTGCCGTTGTTGCATAAACCTTGCCTGCATGAACAAATAAAAATACAGTTGAAATTAATAGCATGATATCTTAATTCATTATACTTTAATAATTAAAACAGTTACTAATAGTATATAAACTAAAATATGCTTACATGGCTCTTTCTCGATTTATTGTCATGTCATGTATATGAAACTATCTCGTCTGGATTTTCATGCTCGACAGCATGAGCACGGGTAAATACATCCATGTATGATATGGGATCCTGTGCCTCAGCTTCCTAAAATTGATTATTATGTACTATCATTGTATATTCAAAATTATACAACACAGTAACTATTTACAATTCACATTTAATAAATTTACCAACTTCTGGCGATATTGTTGGAGCGACTAGGACCCTCTTCGTTGAGTGATAGGATTTATGTTCCTATTTACAGAGTTTCTTTCTGACTCTGCCTGTATATTTAAATAAACAATACATTATTCACTTACCAAATATTTTTTGATATTTACGTATCAATCAAATAATTAATAAAAGTTTAGTACACTTCTTTTCGCATCATCACTATCCTAATGCGCCAGCAACCCTTCCCACACACTCGCTCCCATCCAGTTCAGCTTCTACCTTTTATGCATCACAGTCGACATAGAATCCTGTTAATCCTTCCTCATCTTCTGCATTCAATAGTGTCGTACCAGCTGCAGATCATTTGATTGTACGTCGACCACGGCGTGCATTTCATGATAAACAAGCGACAAATAATTAAACAATAAAAGGTGAACAATAAATAAGTGACAAAAAAATTAAAAATTAAAAACAGAATATTTTACTTACAATAAAATTCTGCCATATACACTCCAGGATGTGGGAACATATATTATCCCACTTGGGTCAACAAGCCATCATCATACTCTTGTACAAATCTCTCGAAACTGATAGAACCACGCTGACGGCTGTCGGTCAAACCCCCAGTGTTAAATATGATACAAATTATTATATCATGCACAAAATATTTAAGATGCTGAAAAAAATTTAATACTTACCCCTCCGCTCTAGGTACCAGATACATAGCGGGACGTTGTGGCAGCTGCGATGGGCTGCTACTATCGCCTTTTGAAGAATGGAAAGAACTCCTCATTCTGGATGACATGATATATGTCACAGATGCATCATTTTAAAATGGAATAATAGCATAATAATGAAATATATTTCATACATGACATCCTACTTCCAATTACAAACACAGTAAACACTTACATTTCGTATATTATTTGGTTTTAAACGATTCAACAAAATTTCGGCAGCACTTCCTCTTTGTTTCTTGCACTTTACAAAAATGCATGTACACGAGAAACAAAATAGAAAAGTGACGGCGAAATTTTGTGAATCGCCTAAAACGAAATAATATATGAAATGTAATTGTTTACTCTGTTTATTTGTCCAATACAAGGACAAATCCAACAAGTACTGTACAAGATGAATATAAATGTCCATTCTGTAATTAAAACGAATATTTATATAACGATCATGTAAGACATTTGTCGGATGGGGTCAAAAATTCTCTAAGGGATGTAATAAAAAAATAGTTCATACAAAAAGTGGAAGTTTTATAGTTTGTCTTCTTTTTTATTGTTTAATATATTATTGCGTGTAAATGGTTGAAAATTTACTAATTTTATATATTTCAAAAAATTATTAATTTACCACATTATTCCGTGTATTTTATCAAATAAGGTTGCTTCAATATTGTTGTCATTTTTTAATATAGTCAATTTCTTTTTGAGACTCATGCATTTATTTTTATGCAAGTCAAGATGTTTAAAAGCAATAGACATAGATGGTTCTAACTCTGACTAAAGTAGAATGTATCTCTGTTTTTCGATAACTAATTTGTTTTCAAATTCTATGGCTTATTCCAATTAACACAAGACAATGGTAGAAACAACACATATATAATGATTTACACATACACACAAAATCACAAATTATACCTACTTTTTACAATTTCACCCTAACAAATGAAATAGGTATACCATATGATACTATAAATCATTATTAGGCTATTAAAAACAATTAGAATCACTAATTAGCTTTAATTTATTAAATTATGCAAATCTAGATTTAGGATAAAGATAAGATTTTTTGCGAAAATAAGATATTATACCAGAGATTGAAAGCAATATAGTGTGATTAGGCAGCCGTGAACGATCCGAAAACTTGAATTTGGGTATTGAAAGCAAGAAATTGGGATTTTGAGGGGTTTTGAATTTTTCCCTCACGCTGAATGAACGAGGAAGAAAGGTCACGGTTGAGACCAGAAATTCGTGAATTTCTGACGGTTTTCGACGACCGCTGACGGTCTGTTTGAAACCATAAAAACGGACGTCGGAAGCCGTCGCCAGCTATTGTCGGTATTTCAGCCTTTTCTAGTACATTCATCAATTAAATGTAATTCTATTTCTAGATACCTGGTCTTAAAAAATTATACCAAAAATGTTTCCTTAATTGCTCAAAAAATAAAAGGAATTTACCAAATGCTATTAGATTCTGAGCATATGTGCAAAAGATTATTATCACATTAACTTGATTAATTGCCATTAACACTATTACCTAATATAGGCTTGATAATAAATACATGTACTAAAATACATGTATGTTAACCCCTATAAAATCGTTGTGAACATTACCTGACATGGAGGAAGCACCTATAAAATCAACAAAAAAATTGTGGGTTCTATCGCCTTAACCAACAAAAATGAGGAAATCTTCATCATCTCTTATCCTAGGTCTTATGATCATCATCGTCTTTCTCTATATTGAAGGTAATTTGTTGATCACATTACATACCTTTGTACATTCATGTGATATACTACTATTAATTTGCTGGTTATCCTGTAAATAAAGAGCTTAAATAGATTTCAAATATAATTCTTTTAGGAACACCAGCCATGGAATTTGTACCTGTAAATGAAATCACATACCGAATCATGGACACTGCTAATCCTCCCTTCAAAACTTGTAGCCAGTGCCAATGTTGCTCTGGAAACAATTGTGTGGTATCCTCGACTTGTTGCCATAGAATAAACTGCAACATACCTGGAAAGCCTTTTGGTACCTGTGCTTTACAACCCATTGCATGCAACTGCAATGACTGCAACTGAAATTTATGTGGTTTCATAAACTCTATGTGGAACACTGATTTCGATTGAAGATAAACATATTTTGTCTTTAGGTTCCTTTCTGTGCAAGTTTATTTTTCTTTCTGTTTATTAGTTATACACAAATGGTTTGCATATGCCTGTTTATATGAAGTAGATTTTACCTATGGTTCACATCCATAAGAACCATTGCCCCATAATAAATTGATGAAAGTGAAAGACAGAAAGTGGCTCATAACATGCATGCAACTGTCCAGTCAATGAACAATAAATTTCATGTGTTTGTTTTCAAATACGAGCCACCTTTCTGAAAACTCATTGATTTGGTCTAAAGCATGTACACAAATGTTTATTCTCCTATTCATAAAAGTGAAATTTATCAGCCTATGTGTTCCTTTATAAATGGAGGTCAAATAGACAATATAAAAACAAAAACAAACAAAGAGTTACAGGTCTCTGTTTTTTATATTGTTATAGGAAAAGTCTCAACAGAAATAAATATGTAAATTTGGTTCATAATTTTGAAAAATAAAAAATGCAAAATGCCTTGCACTTTTATGTTTCTGAAATCTTTTTCGAAATTTTTAAAATTTTGAAAAGCGCAAGTTAGTTGCACTTTCTATTAGGAAAGCACAAGCTAGTTTCCGCTTTTTGATTTTGAAATTTTAAAAATTTTGAAATTTTTGAAAAGCGTAAGGTAACAAGCACAAGTTAGTTTGTGCTTTCTGCTTTTGAAATTTTTAAAAAGCAAAAACTAATTTTGCACTTTCTGATTTAAAAAAAACAGGAACCTGATTTACATACTTATTTCTACAGAGATTTTTCTTGTAACAACATCAGAAATATGGACTTTTCGTGCAAAGCCCTATATAAAAATGTGACCAAATGTTAACATCATGTAATTAATCATTTTACAAAACAATTCTTTTGGGAATGTGCACTTCAAGATCTGTCATCCAATCTAAAGCTCACTTTAGGATATCAACATACTAATATGTTATATTATATGGATAAATTAATATATTTTAGCTAAAGTCCTCTTTGTGAAATAACAAATTAACAAAGCTCATGGTGTAGCCGAAATATATTGTTGATGAAGAACGTTAAACTATGGAAATACAAAACTATTTTGGTTCCTAACAAATTTGGAGTGGTTACTTCTTATTTTAAGGTTGCTTGGCATTAGCAAGTACAAAGGACTTATTTGATGTGGCTCAATCTAATAACAGCTCAGACTTTTCCTTTCCTAGTCCACTATGTTAAACTTAATCCCTTGATCCCTTTTCTCACCCTAACTTATTCCAATTTTATCCTTTTTGTTTCAAATTTCTCTGTCAGTCACATCCTTCATATTTTAATTCTTCTCTGATGCATCAAAATTGATGTTAAGACTTATTTACAACTTTTATTATCAAACTTGAACATAGAGATGAAACCAAATGTTATATCAGTTGTAACGATCCGGATTTTTTTCCACTTTGATTTAAGAATATTTAATTTATGTAACGACCCACTTTTTCTTACAATTTAAGCTGACAATGAACCACACTTGTCCAGCCCAAATCGAACGGAAATGCGGATAGTAAGAGAAAAAAAAGAAGAAAAAAGACAAGAAGAAACAATACAACACAGAATCTCACAGTAGAACGAATAATCTATATTATATAACAAATCTTTACACAAAAACAAAACTGTAATTTATGTAGATACAAACATCAATCAGAGTACATTAACCCAATTTAACTCGGACGATTATAACAACATGTCCTCACAATTGCTGAATAATATATAACAATGTATGCAACGGAAATATAATCATCTACGTAAATACGTCTGGGGCCTTCAGCTCCTCTCCTGAAGTTCCAAATATCCATCTATACTTGGAAATTTTGTTCGGTCTGACCCGAGCATTTAGGAAAAACCATGCCCAGATCAGTCTGGTTAAACCAACGTGAGAAACATAATCAACTTGATTCTTAAAGTTTAATAACCTTTTCAAAAACAAACGTATCTCGTAAGACCTTACCGCAAATAAACACGGACGGGTTTTACCTTACGATAACCAAAACTCTTTTATAGAAAATCATCTGATATTATAATAATGTCTAATCGCCAAAGTAATAATAACAAGTAGTTGTGATGCATGTGTTGTGTACATCACAACGATACTAGTCATAAAATCAAAATCCGATAAAGCTCGTTCGCTAATTGTGTAGGATTTCCATGGAGGTGCCCTCAGTACTTCGAGAACGGTTCTCCTGCACAAGGATCAGAGTTATCCTTCCGTGGGTCAGTACTGTCTAGTCGTGGTACATAGGAAATACATAACTGGCCACCTAGGCTGACTGTATCGCTCTCAACATGCATAAAATAAACGATAGGGACTTGCTAGAAAGAGAGACGACTACACCCGCATGGGTTAGCTAGGCTCCTTGGCTATGTATCTTATCTCTGGTTTTAGTCATTTCCGTCGATGAGGCCACGTTCGGCGTTCCAGCTTACACACCGTCTCCAAAATAATTATGCAATCCCACATGGATTCTCACACCTTAACAGGTCACAGAATCACATCTATATTCCACATCTCAATAGATCTTGTAATCTCACACAGATTCTCACACTCCAACGAGTCACGAAATCACATATGGATTTCAACATCTCAAAATATAACGCATCTCCTCCATTTAACTGTATATGGTTTTGGAGTAGTTCATGGGTTCCGAGTCATCTTTTACGAGTACACTCTCCATTTCCTGGGTGCTCCAAAAACCATTCGTCGATTTCCGGAATGCTCAATACCGGTTCTTTAGGAAATAATCTAACAATACATAAGATCGGCGATCATCCCCTAACCGTTTAAGTGGACGTATCTCCTTATCATTTTTCCTAGAAGATCCACAAGTTTATACGTACAGTATAGCAACCCGATGGTAACTGTACCATATAATTCTCGCATTTCTCCTAGATATTTCTAGAGTTAAAATCTTTCGGTGTTAAGTAGGGAATAATTCTAAACCACCAAAATTAAGAAGGATTACATATTTAGTTCAAGATTTGATAGTCGGTTATTTAACTATGAAATAAAAAACATTCAAACAAAGATGTAGGATCGATTTCACCCTGGGGGGGGGGGGTGAATAGAGTGATACTAATAATAATAAAAATTAATGCAGAAATATATATAATAATTGCAGCACAGATAATAGTAGACTAATAAAAGCAGAAATAGAACAACATAGATTTACCCAGCTTCGGCAATAACCTGTCTACGTGCTGCCCCCAAGGTTTCTACTAGAAATTAAGTAGTCAGACGCTTATACACGTAAACTTGCGACACCCGCTAACGACCAACCTAACTGTACGCTCAAAACCCTGCCACAACTCAGCCACTGGGTTGCGAATTCTCAAACTACACCATCGTAGTTCGTAACTAGTCACACGACTAGAACGTTACACAATTTCAAAAAGAAAATTACACAAATAAAAATAGACTAAAACAAATAAAAAACAAAACCCTATTGTTTTCAACTAAGGCCCAATATAACAGTAGAAGACCGGCCCACAAAAAATAACACTGTGATAAAAATAAGTCTGTTCCTTTTTTCTCTTGTTAATGCCTTCGGTCGTTCTTTCTTTGTTTCTCTTCAAAGAGGAATTAGGGTTTCATTCGACTAAGGCAGCCGCTTGAATTTGACATTTGAATTGAATTAAGCTTTACTTCTGGTTGCTTCGTCAAATGATTCGTTGGCTATGATTTGCTCTCGGTGGCTTTCAGGATTGAGTTCGAAACTGTGAATTTGGTATGTGATTTTTGCCGTGTAATTTTTTTGTTGCAGTTGCTTATTTTCGAACTCAATTCGAGTTATTGATTTGTGATTGAATTTGTATCTTGCTCTGGTTTTTCTTAAATTCGAATCACGGTCTTTTTACCGATGGTGTAAATTGGGTTTTATAGTAAAACTCCTATATTTACATTCATATAATTTTCTTTGAATTCTTCACTTTATTTGCTTCACCGTTCGATTTTGCTTGAACGATGCGATGAATTCTTGACTTATTCATGTTACTAACTTGTTGGCATTTGAATTTTTTTTCTCGTTCTTTTCCTCTATGACTTCAGAGAGTAACTTGTTAATATGTGTTATTACCTCTGTTCCAATCTTCGATGGCACTATGACTTCTTCAATTCACGTTGTCGGCTTGACTTTGGCATTTTGAATTTTTGTGATAAACTTGACTTTTCATTTTGAACTCCCATTGACATTATTTTGTTTGAACTGCTACATATCATTTCTCTTTGAACCATGACTTGATTTTCTCTACGACTATATTCACATTGCTACTGTTAATAACTTTGCACATATAAACATGTATATACATACATACATATATATATATATATATATATACTATAAAGCAAAACCCTTGGTCAAAGGGTCAAAGTGAAGCCTTTTTGGCTATTCCAAAAATGACCAAGATTACTAACCAACGTCCATGATCTCGGTAAGGACAAAAGAGTCATTCATAATTGTTTTCATTTGGCACGATCATCATCTCTCCTCATTTTTCTCGGTCCCTTTATCCCATTATTTCTCCCATCGTCAACCACTCCACACACTCAACAACTGCTTCTCATATGTTCTCTCCTTTTCTAATTAGTCATGAGATTCATATAAATTTTCATATTTCCATAATCGGTATTTAACCGACGTGCAAGAAGATCGACAGGCTGGAGGTTGGTCTTTCATCTAAGCTTCCTACAGGTACGATGGTTTTTTTTGCTATTGTTTCTTCTTTTTTTAGAAATCGATGCGATATCTTTTCTCTTCCCTGAAGGTGTTTACGGACGTTTAGCAAGGAGATCGAAAATGGTTCTTCAACTCTAGAATTAGAAACCGGATCTCAAGACAAGATGCCTAAATTGAAAAGTAAAAGACAGCCGATCTACATCCATCCCAAATATCGAGTAAATTCTATACCTTAGATTTTTGAATGCAATTTTTTTTATTCCAGAAGTTTTTGATTCGGTTATTTATTCCAAAAAAATTTGATTTGGTTATTTATTCTAGAAGTTTTTGATTTGGTTATTTATTCCAGAAGATTTTATCTCTTCAATCTTCTGTTTGGATTTGTTGGCAATATGGAAATTAGCTCCACAAGAATTTTAATTGATTTCTTCGACAGTCACATGGTTTTTGCAGAAACAGTTTCTTTCTGTTTTCTCCATTGACCAAGATTTTATTTCCTTAAAAAAAAGGAAGAATTCATATTTGACCCAACTTATCTTTGATTATATTTGATCTTATTTATTTTTATATTATCAGAACTCATGGAATAAGTTATATGTTGTAAGATAACATGCATATTTGTTTAGTTTTGTTGAATTTGTTCCCATATTGAATTTTAGTTAACTATCAGTCATTAATTACTTGAAAGTGCAAGGTGGCATGCTTATTGCAGTAATATGTGAATTCAAATCTTAAATTCATCATTACTTTATTCGTTTTAAATGGCTTATACATTGATGGAAAGAAATATGAATTCAATCTTAAATTCATTATTACTTTCATATATAAATATTCAGTAATCATTAACACTAATTTGGTTATTTATTCAAAAAGTTTTTATCTCTTCAATCGTATGTTTGTATTGGTTGGCAATATGGAAATTAGCTCCAAAATAAGGAATTAAAAGGCGAACAGTTTATCAGACTGAATTTTTTTACATCGTTCCTTTATTTTAAGCAATAATTTTAGTTGATTTTCTTCAGCGGTCACTGGGTTTTTGCAGAAATAGCATCTTTATGTTTTCTCCATTCTTACATCATTGACCAAAATTTTATTTCCTAAAAAAAAAAGAATTCATAGTTGACCCAAGTTATCTTTGATTATAGTTGATCTTATTTATTTGTATATTATCAGAAATATTGAATAAGTTATATGTTGTAAGATAGCATGCATATTTGTTTAGTTCTGTTGGATTTGTTCTCATATTGAATTTGAGTTAACTATCAGTGGTTGATTACTTGAAAGTGAAAGGCGGCATGATTATTGGAGTAATATGCAAGATAAGGTTACTATTTACCCATCCCCTTCGTTTACATTGTAAAATAATTGTTTGCGGATATTATATATATCACAACTCCAATTTATATGGTCGTTTGCATTGCTGGAAGCATTTTATTTAACATTTGCATTGGTGGGAGCTATCATAACGAGTTATAATATTTTTGTATCCTACAGATTTCAAGTTGATTGACGGTCAATAGATTGATATGAAGACAGGTGCAACAACTCATATAACCAAGGTCAGTAACTCTATTTACTTTGTCATAGCCTGCCTACATACATGTGTATAATAAAATACTGAAAAGATGATCAATGATAAATAAATTTTGATGTATGATTTGTGAAAAGTAGAAAATATTTAGGTAGAGTATAGTAGCATGTACAAAATAAAGAAGAGAACAACATTCTTTGCTTTCAATAAATATAACAACTGCTGCCTCTTTTCTTTTATTACTTTTAACGCTGCACTTACATATAGTGATTTTTCACATCGCTATCTCAATCTATATATATTATTTCTATATGAAGCCAAAATAAGGTGAGACTAAAGTGGCCTAGGTGTTCCTTTATGGCAAAAATATAGTAACCAAGTAGAAAAGTTTGGGAGATGGGAAAGCTCTAACATAATGCCTCTCTCATATATCCTATCAACTTTTTACCTTTCAAATTGCCCAGATTCCACACCACGTGTGATGAATATTTTGTTTTGTTATAACAAAGTTTAAATGAACTAATTCTCTTAGTGCAACTTTAAGCAACAAACTATTACAGTTGAAACAACACTATTCTAAAAACGAAGGTAAACTTAACACCGAAAATGAGATGTTCGAACACCGATAAGTAGGGAACTTATTTAAATGAAACAAAGTACAATCACTGAAAGATATATAGTGCCGCACAAAGTAATTACCATCTTTGATATTGACACAATATTGCCTTTCACAAAATCAGATTTTAGTTTAACGATGCCTGCCGTTTACCATCTAATATCGCAAAAAGAACGATAGATTTTGAAGGACTGAGGTATAGAACATCACATTTGCAAAAAGAACGATAGATTTTTTTACAGCAATCAACCCCAAGAGTAAAGCAAGATTGATAGTAATGGGTCTTCCTGTTTGTATTATGGATGTGTCCAGGCATAATAATATACTTTATTTCGTTTGTATCGATTTAAAGCAAAAATGTATTATATTATTTTTTACCCGCAAGACTTCATTGAAGTATTAAATTGTCATATTGTAAATAGTAAAAAGAAATGCATTTCCATCTTTACCTTCCTGCCTTCACCTTAATCTCATAAAAGAAATCAACTTATGCAATAACTTTCAAAAAATACTAACACAGAAGGAAAAATCATTTTTCTTTCCTAAAAGAATAATAAAAACAGCGGATCATTAAAAATCTTATTCCAGTAAGTTGGGTTATGTTTCATGAAATAATTGTTTGCGGATATTATATATATCACAACTCTAATTTATATGGTCGTTTGCATTGCTGGAAGCATTTTATTTAACATTTGCATTGGTGGGAGCTATCATTCGACATTTCAACAAATGCTAGATTTGTACATTCATATAGATAAAAGCATACAACATTATGTATAATTTAAAGTCATGTTGTAAGATCTAAAAAAGTCTGTTACTAGGATTAACTGTTGACATTACTAACAGGATGAAGCTACTGTTACCATTGTTATGCTTACCGTGTATAATTTCTTTTCTAGCTAATGTCAGACTTGGAGTGATTCAGCACATTTAAGTCATTCATGACAGACTGCTATTTTATTCCTGAAGTTTAATTCTTCTTTCTGTACAACAATGTCCTTAACTCTATATTATATTGTATTGCCTTTTATTTCTCAGGTTCCGTACCTAATTTATTGCCTTCTAACTCATTTAACTTTGTACCCCATGGTTGGAATCATTTTGTTTTGGTACAAGAGAATATAGGTAGCAAGATTTGTAAGTTCTTTTCCACCTTTTCATTTTAGGATATTGACATAATCGATTGTAGATTTTGGAACAAATCGGTACAAGTTTTGCTAAATAGGCTAAAAATTTACATCTCATTTTAGGATAATTTTCTTAAAATTTACTACATGCTTATTTTGGTATAGTAAGTGTTAAAATTCTAATTTAGGCGCAATCCACGGTTCAACATGAAACGTAGATAATCCAAAATCCTTGCATCTCAATGCACAGATGGATCAGCAAACGAAGCTTCAAGTAAGTTCAGCATGTGATGTTAAGCATCAAGCGAAGCATGGTGGTTATTTTTTATGTCAGCGTGCATGACAAGTACTGAGAGAATAACATGTGAATGTGGGCAATTGATGCATCAATGACCGAAATTGAGAATGGGTGATGATGCAGCATGCCAAGGTGCTGCTATTAGTGAGTATTGAGTTGTATCATTGGAAGTAAGAAGCATTCCAGAGTTACTTCAGCCTTGAAGAAATCCATTAGAAGCATTGTACAGAGACTGAGCATGGTTAGAGATGAAGTGTGCAGTAGAGAGAATGTGGTGCCGCAAGTTGCACAGATTATGATCTAACAAGGAAGTTGAGAGGCAGGCCTGTAAGGCATACACTGATGTTTTAATGTTTTGTTCTCTCTATAACATTATTAATTCAATTTGATGTTATTTATTATGGTTTGAGAAAAATAAAAGCAGACAGTAAGTGCTACTTTCTTACTCCATACATGTGATGAAAGAATACAATTTTCACAAATTTTACTTCATTTAATTTTTTATTGGAAAAACTATAGTCTGTACAAACAAAGTTCCATTTGTGCATAAAAGAAGAAGAGGAATAGTTGAAGCCAATGAATATATCCAGTTGATTAATATTTAAATATATGTGTGACACCAATTCATAGAATTTGTTACGATGACACATGTTTTTAGATTTCAATATATTTAGTAGCAACTAATAAGCTATGGTACATAATAAATTAATGACCATAGAAGCATTATGAAAGTCAGTATCCAAAACATGCAATATTATGTGTACGTTAAAGTCATTTTATAAAATTCAACCTACCTCACACACATTGTTTCTTAACACCAGTTCCTTCTGTGCACGTGCATCACACGTGCCAACCTACTCGTATATATATATATGTATATATATATATATATATGTATAATTGTTGTGCCTATCCATGTGAACTTATTGTTGTGTGGTTCCACTTGAGTCTGGTCTATGGTTTTGACTCTATTACTTCCATGTACTTGTTCCATTTGATGTTGTCTGTGTTTTCTCATTCATTTCTTCATTAAGTTCATATTTTTGAGTCTGCACTATTTTGGTTCTGCTGCTTTTAATTGTGTTGATAGTATCCATACATACATACATACACACATATATATATATATACATACATATATGTATGTATGTGTGTGATTGCTTTGTTTGTTTTCTGATTCTCTGGCTTCATGATATGTTTGCATTTGAGGTTTGGTTGTACATATTTGTACATGCCTTTGTACCTGAAAACTTTGTCAATGCATATTTGTTTAGTTCTCTGGTATTGTGCTTTGCACTTGAGTTCCATTGTACATATAACTTGAATTTTGTGAACATGGTTCTGTCATGCCTCTTGAAACTGGTTTATGTTGTACCTGTTGAAGTTTGCATATAAACTTGTACATGTTTGGTTCAGTGGTCTCCTCTTGAGTTGCAGTCTTGGTTATATTGTTTGTGTGATTCTCTGGTCTTTGTTGCAACTGAGTCTGGTTGGTCTTCGAATGTTATCGTCTGCACTATGTATTTATGGCTTCACATCTGGTTCCATATGTTGTTGATGACTTTGTACATTTGTAGTCTGGACTATTTCTTGTAATCTGGTTTCATTTTGAAGTCATGTTTACATTTGAGCACTTTGAACATGGGTCTGGTTTGGTGCAGTTTAGTTCTGAAATGTTTACCTCTAAATGTTTGCATTGTGCATGGTTTTGAAGTCTGGTTCGGTTTCTTGTACCATTGGTAGTCTTGTTTGGTCTGGTATGTTCCACCTTGATGTTAAAAACTGAATGCATATATATATGTCTGGTTGCTTTGAGTACTTGATCTTCATGTTGCATTGGCTTGTTCTTGAGTAAGGTATCATGTGGAGTTCCTGCTTCTTTGTACATCACTTTATACATGTGTACTATATGTTTCTTTGACCATATCATTTGAACATGCACATGCTTGGTTTTGGTTGATCTGATTCAAGTGTGAAGTCTTATCTATGTTATCACTGCTCTGTTGTGGTTTTGAATTCTTGTTGCATGAGAACTTGTACTTGACCATTTTTTGTATTGCACCTGCGTTGAATCCAGCTTATGGCTCGGGTTTGACCTTGTGCTGACCTGACCCTATAGTTTTAACACGCAAGTGTATATCGGTGTGCACAGCCTTGTGACATGTACAGTGATACATTGTGCATGTTATAAGCTGTTCGTGTAAGTTGAATTCAAAAGAAAAAATGATGACGAACAACCCAAATAACTGAGGCAAATAATATTTTCAAAAACACACTTTTATTATACACTGCAAAATATTTCTTTTTTAATTTTACCGCGTCAATGTTTATTTTGTAGATAGCTTAGATGCTGGATTCAAGCTGTAATAAAGTTGAAGATAAAAATACGAGTGATGAGTGAATATGTAGTGAGGTCAAAATTTTAAATTGAAATTTGTGAAGTAATCTAAATTGTAATGTGAAAATGTATATATGTTGTGAGATCTCAAATTTGTACTATTTGAATTTGTAATAAAATATTTATTTGAATAAAATATTTGTTTGAATATGAATTCTGTGTTATTTATTTTATTCATCAAATATTTATTTAATTATGTGAAAAATAAAAAAGTATAATAACAAATACATTTAAACGAATATATATATATGTTTAATATCATCAAACAAAAATCATAGGCTATTGTATCCTACAATCTCCCCTTTTTGATGATAACAAACATATATTAGAATTTTGACTCTATTAAATGTATTTGACCTTGATGAATTCCATTTGCTCCCCTATTTGAATGCTCCCCCTACACCAAAGCTCCCCCTTCACATTTGCATGAAAATAAATAAAAATATGCAATTGAACCTAGATGGGAATATGCAAATAAAAAATATGACTTGACTTATTTGCCAAAATCTTAACTTCTCTCTCCCCCTTTTGTTATCAGCAAAAGAGTAATATGTTAGAAAAATAGAGATAAAGTGATAGACATTAATACAACATTTATACCTAATCGAGTATAAATATTAAATTTCAATAATAAAAAATCAAACAAAAATCATAAATACTTTGTTAGGCGCATATTCCACTTTAGAGTGATATGGGTGATGTTGGTATACAAAACCATATAGTAGTGTTCATTTGTGATATATTTTTAAAAGGATTTGAATACTTACTAACCATGCATAACCGTTAGGACTTTTAAATGTGATTAGTAGTATTCATTAAATTTTATAAAAAAATTGAATTTCAAGCATCTTCTTACCATGCATAACCGTGAGGACTTTTAAATAGGATTATATTCAACTTGCCTATTTAATAACCAATTTTGATATGTGTTCCATACATGCATAACCGTGAGGACTTTTAAATGAGCATGAAAGCACATAATTATATATTTCAAGTAATTCACCCATGCATAACCTTGAGGACTTTTAAATGAGAGTGAATACTTTGAATGTTTCTATTGCTAATTAAATTTTAAAAAATGAATAATTTCCTGTTTAAAATACCACATTTTGACATACTATATTGGATTTTGATGAGTGATGGTCGTTAGAAATATGATAGAGATAGAGATAGTCATGGAATTTTTACCAATCAAAGTTATTACAAATTTTGTTTAAATTTTAAAGAAATTTACTACATATACTGTCTCATGTCATAATCTATGATTAATATCAACACTCATCACATTTTTTTCAGTCACTACTTTCCTTTTCGATAATTTGTAGGGAGTCAAATTAGTTAATGTATTCATTTAAGATCAAATCCAAAAATAAATATAAAATCAAATTTCTAAAATGTATAATCTGAAACGAAGTCAACAAAAACTATTTTTTGGTAGGGGTTTTATGAAAAAAAATGTCTACCAACTAAAAATCAGTTAAAATGAAAATTATGCAGATAATTTATTTGGAAATGTGATGCAACTTATGAATGTCCCAACATAAAACACATTCCACTAGTAATTTTTCTATCAACTAGACTACCAGTAGAATCTGCATCTGAATACCTCTTTAAATCAAAGTTATCATAAGTTGAATACCATAGACCAAACCGTGAAGTGCGCAACAAATACCTTATAATCATTTTATAGCATTTATAATGTGATTCCTTAAGTATTTATTTGAAAACGTGCACATTAACAACTAGTGAACATAGTGTCAGATCTAGAAGCAGTAAGATAAACAAATATATCCATGTGTGTCTAGAATAATTATCAACCAATACAAAACAACATCTCTTACCACCTAAACTTGCAATATCGTTACTCCAAACAAATCTATATGAACTAGTTCAAAGACTCTAGAGGTACTTATAGTGTTCTCGGCATAAAAAGATAATTGGCCAAATTTTGCATAAATCAAAATCAAAATCAACATTCATTTCTTTATCACATAACTGGCTGATTTAAATCAAATTATGGTGTAGATTTTCAACATATAATATATCGTTCAAGAAAAATATACCGTTGCCTATTTTACCTTTACTGATAATTTTTCATTTGTTACCCATTATGATTCTGCCACATTTGTACTAGGCTAAGGAACTTTGATTTGTTGCCTTTCGTGTGCTTGGAACAGCCAGAATCCAGGTACCACTCTTGTTGTTCCTTAGCCTGTGACCACACCTACACGAGAGAAGATTTTTGTGACCTATTTGTTTTTATAGGTCCATGATTGTTAGTGACAAGCAATTTAGAAAAACAAGTTTGCGTAGAACTAAAACAGTCGATCTTTGTTCCTTTTGGCACCCAGATTTTTCTAATTTTAAGGGATTTTACATCCGTGCCTTTGGGAACCCAAATTGGAATGGTTTTCACGTGTTTGGGTCTAAACCAACAACTGTTTTGATTGTGTCCAATTTTTCTACAAATCGTGCACTTGGAGTTAACATGATTAATTTCACTTCTAACTCTTTCAGATTGAATATACCCAAGTCCTTGTCTAACAGTATTAACAGTTTTTTTCCCTAACAGCATATTTAGTGATTTTTCTCCTCTGGAGAATTTTTCTAAAGTTGTAAACAATTGTTGGACTTGTGTTTTAAGTGATTCATTTTCATTCAATAACAAGGTGCACTTTTTAATAGAATTTTCTCTCCTAGTGTTTTCACTTTCTTTCAAAAATAGAATTTCATTTTCAAGCGATTTAATTTTGATTTCTGATTTTTTAATTTATTTTTCAAATGATGGACACTTATCACACTTAGGGCTCTTAGTTTGATAGTTTTTAACCAATTGATCAAGTCGTTTATTTAGTTCTATCAAACTATCTCTTTGTGATTCAATTTTAGCGTACTTCTCCCTATGTCTTTCAAAACAGCCATTTACCTCGTGAAAATATATAAGTAATTCTGAATGAGTAAGTTTTGATATCTCGCTTGGCTTGTCATCATCGCTATCAGTTGTATCACCTCGAAGACACAGATCTTCTTTTTCACTCCCACAGCTAGTGCTTTTATTATCATCATCACTTTTATTCCAAGTAGTTGTAAAACTTCTCATTTTCGATTTCTTTCCTTCGCTGAGTCGATTCTGAGGACAATTAGGCTTGATGTGACCAGGTTTATTGCACTTGTGACAAATGATCTCTTGCTCTTCTGAGTTGTCTAGAACTTTGACAATTATGTTCTTCAATTTTTGATTTAGAGTTGAATTTCCATATTTGGGTTCCACTTTTTGAATCTCTTTATTATCAGTGCCAATTCAGCTGCTCCATCAGCATCATCGTCATCATCACTTTCCGTTGTTCCTTTGAGAGCTATTGATTTCTTTCGCATATCACCTCCTTCGCGTTCTTCCTTGAATTTGATTTCTAGCTCATAAGTGGTGAGATTTCCGATGAGTTCTTCAACTTTGATTTGTTTCAGATCTTTTGATTCTTGAATGGCAGTCACTTTTTCTTCGAAATTTTGTGGAAGAATTCTGAGAATTTTTCGAACTATTTCTATCTCCATGTATGGTCTTCCTAGGGATTTTGATTTGTATACGAGATTAGAAAGTCATCCATACATCTCTTTGACATTTTCATCCTTGGCCATTGTGAAGTTCTCGTATTCGCTACTAAGCATAGCAAGGCGAGATTCTTTGACTTAGGAGGTTCCTTCGTGAGTCACTTAAAGTGTGTGCCAAATTTCCTGAGCAGTTAGACAATGTGAGACACGATTAAATTCAATTTGATCTAATGAACAAATAATAGAATTCATAGCTTTGGCATTAGCATTTTGCAATTTATTTTCTAGATCTGTCCATTGATCCACAGGCTTTTCAAATTCTTGATTATCTACCACTATAGTTGGTGTCCTATATCCCGTCTTAAAAATATTCCATGCATCTATGGTTTTCAGAAAAAATTTCATTCTATTTTTCCAGCAAGCATATTCACCATTAAACATGGGTGGTCTAACTATGGACTGACCCTCAACAAAAGCATTATTAAAAAGAAGGCATTTAAAAAATCAAAATTTTAAAACAAAAGAATGGTTTTTGTTCCTAGCTCCGATACCACTTGTAGGATCAATTTCACCCTAGAGGGGGGTGAATAGGGTGATACTAATAATAATAAAAATTAATGCGGAAATATATATAATAATTGTAGCACAGATAATAGCAGAATAATAAAAGCAGAAATAGAACAACACAGATTTACCCAGCTTCGGTAATAACCTGCCTACGTACTGCCCCCAAGGTTTCTACTACAAATTAAGTAGTCAGACGCTTACACACATAAACTTGCAATACTCGCTAACGACTAACCTAACTCTACGCTCAAAACCCTGCCACAATTCAGCCACTGAGTTGCGAATTCTTGAACTACACCACCGTAGTTCGTAACTAGTCACACGACTAGAAAGTTACACAATTTAAAAAATAAAATTACATAAATAAATATAGACTAAAACAAATAAAAAACAAAACCTTATTGTTTTCAACTAAAGCCCAATATAACAGTAGAAGACCGGCCCACAAAAAATAACACTGATAAAAATAAGTCTGTTCCCTTTTTCTCTTGTTAATGCATTCGGTCGTTCTTTCTTTGTTTCTCTTCAAAATGGAATTAGGGTTTCATTCGAATGAAGCCGTCGCTTGAATTTGACTTTCGAATATAATTAGGCTTTGCTTTTGGTTGCTTCGTCAAACGATTTGTTGGCTATGATTTCCTCTCGGTGGCTTTCAGGATTGAGTTTGAAACTGTGAATTTGGTATGTGATTTTTGCCGTATAATTTTTCTGTTGCAATTGCTTGTTTTCGAACTCGATTCAAGTTATTGATTTGTGATTGAATTTGTATCTTGCTCTAGTTTTGCTTGAACTCGAATCATGGTCTTTTTGCCAATGATGTAAATTGGGTTTTATAGGGATTAAAGCTCCTATATTTACGTTCATATAATTTGCTTTGAATTCTTCACTTTATTTGCTTCGCCGTTCGATTTTGCTTGAACGATGCGATGAATTCTTGACTTGTTCATGTTACTGACTTGTTGGCATTTGAATTTGGTTCTTGTTTTGTTCCTCTATAACTTCGGAGAGTAACTTGTTAATACGTGTTATTACCTCTATTCCAATCTTCGCTGGCACTATGACTTCTTCAATTCACGTTATCGGCTTGACTTTGGCATTTTGAATTTTTGTGATAAACTTGAATTTTCATTTTGAACTCCCCTTCACATTATTTTGTTTAAACTGCTACATATCATTTCTCTTTGAACCGTGACTTGATTTTCTCTGCAACTATATACACATTGCTATTGTTAATAACTCTACACACATAAATATGTATATACATTCATATATATGTATATATATGTATAATTGTTGTGCCTATCCATGTGAACTTGTTGCTGTGTGGTTCCTCTTGAGTCTGGTCTGTGGTTCAGACTTTGTTACTTCCATGTACTTGTGCCATTTGCTGTTGTCTGCGTTTGCTCATTCATTTGTTCATTAAGTTCATATTTTTGAGTTTGTACTATTTTGGTTCCTGTTGCTTTTAATTGTGTTGATAATATCCACTCACACACACACACACACACAGATATATATATATATATATATATATATATATATATGTATGTATGTATATATGTGTGTGTGATTGCTTTGTTTGCTTTCTGATTCTCTGGCTTCATGATATGTTTGCATTTGAGGTTTGGTTGTACATATTTGTACATGCCTTTGTACCTGAAAACTTTGTCATTGCATATTTATTTGGTTCTCTGGCATTGTGCTTTGCACTTGAGTTCCATTGTACATATAACTTGAATTTTGTGAACATGGTTCTGTCATGCCTCTTAAAACTGGTTTTTGTTGTACCTGTTGAAGTTTGCATATAAACTTGTACATATTTGGTTCGGTGGTCTCCTCTTGAGTTGCAGTCTTGGTTATATTGTTTGTTGGATTCTTTGGTCTCTGTTGTAATTGAGTCTGGTGGGTCTTCGAATGTTCTGGTCTGCACTGTGTATTCATGGCTTCACGTTTGGTTCCATATGTTGTTGATGACTTTGTACATTTGTAGTCTGGACGATTTCTTGTAATCTGGTTTCATTATGAAGTCATGTGTACATTTGAGCACTTTGAACCTGTGATGCCCCACTTCTATACTTACGCTAGCGAAGGACACCATGGGGTAATGCCATCGACTAGAACGAAGAATAAGGCTGTTGAGGAGCGACCATCTGTGTAATTGCTTTGTGCGAGTACCGATATATCAAAAAATATAACTTACATTTCATTTCAAGAGGAAATCCGACATATCAAATAAAAACTCAAAGCTACCACACAGTGGCTAAGTGGACTTCGGAAACAAATATAGAAGTAAACATAACACAAATCAGTCACAGATATCCATATCACAAAGGCGAAAACAAATATGAATATAACACAAAGAAGTGTACATCAAAGTAGTGGTCAAACAAGATCCACTACATCATAAAAGAATAGATACAGGTGCTAGACAAAAGAATAAGTATACAACAAGGAGTCTCTATCTCAAATGTATACTAACAAAAACTACTATGCTAAAGTAGTTAGCCAAAAGTCAGATAATAGTCCCAGATGAGGAGTCAAGCAGAAGCACCTGTAACATCTCGGTCTGACCCGAGTATTATTTAAGAAGAATATAATAAACGGATCAGTCTAGCTATAAATATCAGATAAAATGAGATAGGATAAGAGATATGACCAAAAATGTATGATAACAAAGAAATGCCATAATGTGTCAAGTACACATCAAATAACAACAAAAATCATACAATATCTCAAATCACCTCAAAACCCCAAAAAGAATCACATTCTTTAAATTATTCACCAAAACACAAATATTGATAGAGCTTATCAATTCAATCCACAAAAATTGGTGAAACACAAATTCTAGAAATCACAACGAGAAATCCAGAAATCACAAAAGGGGGAAGGCCTATCAAAAACGGGAGTATGAAAACTCACCAACACGTGTATCATAAACGGGTTGTTAACCCATGGTCGCTAACTATAGAGCCGGTGCCACGACGTAGTACAGCGAACGCCCGAGGAACCAGAAACTCAAATAATTCAGAACAACGATGTAGTACAGGATTACGCTTGATGAACCAAACTCAAATAATCAAGCACAACGACGTAGTACAACGAACGCCCGATGAACCTAAACACAAATAATCCGGAACAACGACGTAGTACAACGAACGCCCGATGAACCAGAACACAAATAATACGGAACAACGATGTAGTACAACGAACGCCCGATGAACCGAACTCTAATAAGCCGGAACAATGATGTAATACAGCGTTACGCCGGATAAACCAAACTCCACAAAACCATAGGTTGCTAGCCTATAAAAATGAGACGAAGCTCCATAAATCAGGGTACAGTCACCCACGTGGACAAAGAGACATCGCAAATCGCTAGTCTAAACCATAAAATGATCACCATCGATCCTCAAGAAGTGTCGATTACACTAAGCTAGTAAATATAAGAGTTTAGCTTCATGTCCCATAACCACTAGCTTAACTTAAATATTTACGAACAAATTGTAGATTTCCACTCGAAAGTTGTCACAAGAGTTTCAATCGAACAAGTCCAAAAATTAACTGACAAAATAAGCGCAAGCGTTTCATACCACTTGTTTTCCTAAGCCGTTTAATTAGATTTCTCATACGAATGAGGTAAAGGTTTGTATATACTAATAGGTTGGAAAACGGTTTTAAAAGAGAGCTTTATATTTAAAATAGAGTTGAAAACGTCTTTGAGAAAGAGTTTGAATATTTACTACTAGTATAGAAACCTTTGTATTTGAAAGTGACAAATCACAAAAATGATTGTAGAAACAATCAATCACCAAAGATTCACATACGAAGACGTGAATTAAATCCAAAGAAATCGATACCAAATCCATCAAAATGGATATTCCCAAAAATCCCGAAAAAGACGCCATCAAGGTCGATAAAAGTGATAACAACTAATCGGAGCAACTAAAATCGATAAACGATGGAAATTCAATCAAGAAATGCCTAAACAGGCGAAAACACTTAGTTCCAGACGTCTGGGGGTCAATCCAGACGTCTGGATTTAGGTTTTGGAAATTACAGAAAACCACCCAGACATCTAGAATAGCAAAACAGACGTCTGAGCCATGACCAGACGTTTGGTTTTGAATCCAGACGTCTGGTTTTATTCCCTGGAAAAATCCTAAGAACCCCTTCCAGACGTCTGGTTCGGCAAACCAAACGTCTGAACTAAAAAATCAGACTTCTGAATGTAGGTTCTGTCTTTTTTTTTATTAATCTGCGTGCATTCATTTTTGCTCCAGGTCCAAACCAGACGTCTGGACTTGGTCACTAGACGTCTGGTCACCTGGTCTGGGCAACAATTTGCCTAGGCCAGAATGGCCAAAACGTATCGGAAGCGATCGGACGAGCAACGACGACTAAGGATTTACGCCAAGCGACAACCCAACCTTATAGGCTCTTCGATACACCCCGAATATCAATGTCCAAACATCCATAGAACGATTTTCATAAAATTGGACCAAAACACCAAAATTTGGAAAATTCACCAAATCAATTCAAATCAAAAGCAAATGAATATGCACAAATGGTAGGAATTCATACCTAACAACAATGATAGCTATAGACGTAGATGTGAGTTAAAGAACTCACCTTTAAACCCAAAAACAGGAATGAGAAGCTATAAAGCAAGGCAAGAACAAACACCCATCAATTTTAACCCAAGAAGCTTCAATCTAAGCTCAAAAGAAAAACATTCCCTAAGTTAGGGTTTAGAAAATTTCTGAATTTGAAGAGGAAATGAGATGGAGAAGATGAAGATGATGCTTACCTAAGCTTCTCTTTGAATTTGGAGCAAGAACATGAATTTGCAAAGGAAACTAGGGTTTTGAATTTTAATTTCCCATTCCTCTCCCCATTTTTACTGAGCTTGAGTGATAGGAAAAGAAATGAATGAATGAAGAGGAGTTAGGGTATTCAGTTGGGTTAATGGGCTGAAACCCAAACCCAAAATAAAAAAATAGTAAATTCTACTCAACTCCAAACATATCGATGTTTATACTCAAACAAGTTGTAAACGCCATTTTGGACTCAACGGAAGTGGTCTCGAGTCCCAATTCGACTGTTTACAAAAAGTAGCTTTTCGGACTTTAATCCGATTAACGATGCTATATTTAAATATACAATCGTAAAATATGCGGGTTGTTATAGAATATGTAGTCTGGTCTGGTGCAGTTTAGTTATGAACTGTTTACCTCTGAATGTTTTGCATTGTGCATGGTTTTGAAGTCTGGTTCAGTTTCTTGTACCATGGATAGTCTTGTTTGGTCTGGTCTGTTCCACCTTCATGTTAAAAACCGAATGCATGCATTTATGTCTAGTTGCTTTAAGCACTTGATATTTATGTTGCACTGGCTTGTTCTTGAGTCATGTATCATGTGGAGTTCCTGCTTCTTTGTACATCACTTTATACATGTGCACTATATGTTGCTTTGACCATATCATTTGAACATGCACATGTTTGGTTTTGGTTGATCTGATTCAAGTGTGAAGTCTTGTCTATGTTATCATTGCTTTGTTGTGGTTTTGAATTCTTGTTGCATGAGAACTTGTACTTAACCATTTTTTGTATTGCACCTGAGTTGAATCCAACTTATGGCTCGGGTTTGACCTTGTGCTCACCTATCCCTATAGTTTTAACATGCAAGTGTATATCGGTGTGCACGGCCTTGTGACATGTACAACGATACACTGTGCATGATACAAGCTGTTCATGTAAGTTGAATTCAAAAGAAAAAATGATGACGAACAACCCAAATAACTGAGGCAAATAATATTTTCAAAAACACACTTTTATTGTACACTACAAAATATTTCTTTTTCAATTTTACTTTGTCAATGTTTATTTTGCAGATAGCTCAGATGCTGGATTCAAGCTGTAACAAAGTTGAAGATAAAAATACAAGTGATGAGTGAATATGTAGTGAGGTCAAAATTATCAATTGAAATTTGTGATGTAATTTAAATTGTAATGTGAAAATGTATATATGTAGTGAGTGCCCAAATTTGTACTATTTGAATTTGTAATAAAATATTTGTTTGAATAAAACATTTGTTTGAATATGAATTCTGTGTTATTTATTTTATTCATCAAATATTTATTTAAATATGTGAAAAATAAAATAGTACAATAAAAAATACATTTAAACGAATATATATATATATATATATATTTATTATCATTAAACAAAAATCATAGGCTATTGTATTCTATAAAAGATTCATTTCCCACTGAAATCACTAAGCCTCATTTAATTTAATTTCAATAAATTAAATCTCTTATAAAAAACAATCATATACTTATCTCACTGGGAAAAATATATCAACAAATCATATCTTCAAAAAAATACTTGAAAACCTTTTAAAATAAATGTGGAAAGCACCATTCGGTATCGACCATGGATCGCAACTCAATGGTTACGTCTCTATCCCAGAGAAATCCAAACTTAACTTTAGGCAATCTCTGCTTCTCGATTTACGCCATGCAATCAATCATAGATCGCAATTTGCACAATAGTTAAGTCGCTATCCCAGCGAAAACATCTCAAACTGTAGGCAATCTCTGCCCTCGAATTACGCTATGAAAATATACCATTACTTCCCAAAATAATTATCTCAAAATAATGCTTATAAAGTTTCTATAATAATTTCCAAGTTTAACTTAGGAAAATACCCTTTTATAACATTTTACTATATAATATATTATTTTTAAAACAATATTAATATTTGAACAAATTATCTTTGAAATAATAATATTTTAATACTAATTAATTCTTAAATAATAATTAGCTTTAAATCAAATCCTTATAAAATAAATTTAATTACTAATTAAATTATACCTTTAACATTTTAAATAATTAAATAACTTTGATAAATAATAATTAAATACTTTCAAATAACTTTTAAGAATCATAAAATAATTAACTTTAAATTATTCTTAAATAATTATTAATTATCTTTAAAATATCATTAATAAATTATAACCATTCTCAAAATAACTTTGGTTTAAAAATCAACTTCCACATTAGAAAAAAGGGCTTAGTAACTCCAAAGTTATTTAATCAAGTCACCATTAATTTCGATAACTATTTAAGTTATAATTCCAGCATTTACATAACATTAAATATGTAAATTAAATTGATAATTAACAAATAATCGTTAATACAACACTTTTCCAATACTAGTCAATTGGAATGTAATTAAGTGTCCACACTAATGTAATAGCAGAACGAGGTTTATTTTTGCTAAATAAATATCAAAATTAACTTATCCAATTAATAATAGTAGAACGGTGGTTTATTCTGCTAAACAGGGTCCAATTAATATAATTAGCGGAATAGGGATTTGTTTCCTCCAACAAATGTCCAATAAACCACATTCAATTCAATATAACTCAACAGTATTATTTGGTTACTTAATGGCATAGACAAAGGATAATTGAAATCAATATCTAATTAAAAGCCAAAGCATATATTATTAACTACAATCAACGATTACTAATTAATATTGATCAATTTACGAATCAGACTAAATGGGTTTCAATTAACTGAGTCAAGTTATATTTTTACCCTAGATTATTGGTCAATTAAAGAAATTAAGTAAATTATTTAAACCAAACAGTCCATTAAAATAAATCGATTAATTAACCTATAATTAATTAAATATGAATTTACTTATTTGTTCACTTCAATTATTTAAATCATTAAATTTTACATTGCGAAAAACATGAAAGTATTAGTTCAGAAGAAAAATACTCGGCGAGGGGATTTTAGCGCAAAAATTCCCGCATCGATTGGATTTGGAACGAAGGGGAAATAGTCTTTCCCTTTTAAATAGATTATAAGTAAAATAATTAATTTAAACTTGCTTTTGAAACAAAAACACCCAGCCCAAACAAATTCGAACCTGGCCCATCAATCCAAAAGTGACACAAACCAAAAATTCCTGCCTTCTTCTTTTTCCAGTTTTTATCCTCCCCTTCTTCATTCACCTGGATGCATGAAAACGTGCACGCACATGTATACGTGCACACCCACTCCGGTTGTTCAACCACGCCGCCGACCACCCTTGCAAGACACCCACGATCCTCTCATCTCAACTATACACCTGGAAATGCGATTGAACCTCTGGTTCGAAAAGTCGAACTCCTCAACCCAAACCGGAATAACATCGTGCCACTTAACCGCCTCGCCTCGTCACCACAGTTCATCGTCCACCACCAGAATCTACCCAAAGCTTCGCCATCGCCTTCTCTACCATTCCCCTCATATGCACACTCCTATAACTTCCTCTGCTCTGCGCCATTCCTCTCGAAACCGAGACAACAAACAACCCACTCGAACCATAATTCAACCTCGTATAGCCTCCGCGAGCCCCTAAAAATCATCGCCTCATTTTTCCTTGATCCCCCATCGTCCAGCGCCCCTACACGCCAACTGCCTCACCACGAAATTGACCAAGTCACCGTAACTCGACCAAATACCCAATTCTGATCAACTCCACCTTCCTCTTCTCACATGCCAAAAACCTCAAACCACCTTTAAAAATCGAGTTTTCCAACCACAATCTCGACTGTATAATCCATTATTTAAATTATGATGGTCGAAACTCGTCCATAACCAAACCACTTACTATTATCTGAGTTTTCCTCCCTCTCTACTTGATGAAACTTAATGAAATAATTTTTAAAATAATATATATCTAAATAAAAGTAACTTTCCTTTTGGAATCAAGAGTTAAAACTAAGTGGTTGAGGAGATAATGATTATTTTTGAAGTGAGAAGTTTAACTGTTTTATCAAAGTAACATGAACGGAGAAGAATAGAAGGAGCGCAGTGCTGAGTTGCAGGATAATCTACTATGTTTAACACACATATACAAAGGCATTAACACATAACAGGTACATGTACATTTGTCAAAAAAATCAAAGATTCATCCAATATCACTGTTATCTATATATATAAAACATCCAGTAAGCAAACATAAGGACTGTTTTACTCACAGTTTTTAAAACGAATGTACACAATGCTGCTTGTTTTAATCTCTCCCTCCAACCATTGAACAAATTGATCTCCCTTTGTTTTAATGGAAGAATTTTTTTAAGTGAACAAGCATGGCCATATATTTATAAGAGAATGAAAGTGTATAGTGGAATATAGGGTGGCTATAGGTACACTAGGGTGGCTGAAATGTTTTGTTCGGGCTTTCATCTTCATATTTTTTTTCTTTTTTTTATGGCTGATTTGGTTTTATGTGGGCGATTTGACATTATAGGATGATTTGATTTTTTATGTGCTTGACTTGATTTTGATTTATATGTGGGCTTGATTGAATGTTTTGTGTGCTTGACTATATAATTGCCATCATGAAGCTTGTTTATGTATATATACACACACATAGATATATATACATTTACAAATACATAGTTTTACCATATACCTATTTACAAATTTACTATTTTATATAAACATATATATTTTTGTCATCATAAAGCTTGAATATATATATATATATTATCATAAATTTGAAATGGTGAAATACATATACATATATTTATCTAGTTTATCATATTCATAAATTAACATTTAAAAATTTATATAATCTAATTGATATATCAGATATCTCCAATATCAGAATAATCAAATTATTCGACTTATAAAATTTAATGTTTCAATATTTAAAATCAGTTAATTTATTTCAATTACGGATGCTAAAAATCCTGGGTCGTTACAATTTAAATTTAAATATTCAGTTAAGATTTTTAATAATTAAATAATCCTCTTTTAATTAATAACAAATAGTAGGAAATTCGTTTTTGAATTTTGTTTATAAAAAATAGGTAGTTCGTTGAAAAACATAAATGTGACCGAAATTCTTTCTTGGATTTTCGTCTTTTTATTGAACGACAAGTTATAAAAGGTTGTAATACCATTTTACATACTTTAAAAACAACATTTTTAAAGTGTTTAAAGGAAACATTTATTTTTAAATGTAATAATTTATATACAATAATAATTTAATATATTAAAAAAAAGATGAAAAGATGGATTTGAAATTTTAAGTGCAAAAGTTAACAGTGGTACATAAACTCAACCTAATATCCACCATATTTTCAAAAACTTAGTACTTTGACAGGTTTGTAAAAGATTGGAGAGTTCAAATTGATTTAAAGGGCATTTTGGTCTTTATTTTATTCTATTTTTATTATTATTCCATCTTATATACATACATTTCTCATTTTACAATCTATCTTATATGCAACAACTCAAAATTTTATCACTTTGATTTGTGAATATTTAATATATTTTAAATATTAAATTAATGGTTTTAATAATTAAATAACTCTCTTTTAATTCATGACTATTAATAGAAAATTCATTTTTGAATTTAGTTTACTAAAATAATTAGTTCGAAGAAAAATTGAAAATATGACCAAAAATCGTTTTTCAAATTTTCGACTTTTCATCGTCAAAAGGTTGTTTGAAAATGTTGTGAACATTTTAGTAAATGTATACACATACACATACTAATAGCATAAGTATGGTTAGTAATAATATATGGTAAATTTTATTTACTTGAGCGAATAAAAAAATGATGTGACCTTTCTCCAAATTTTAAAAATAAAGATATAAAAGAATGTAATGTCACATTATACATAACATCAAAGTACAAGGTAGGTGTAACACCCCGCGATTTTGGTCATTCAATCTTGAATATTTAATTAATTTCAATTATTAAATTATTGATTTAAAAGCTTTAAATCTCGAATTTAATTTTAGGATTGTTTAAAATCTTTGAATTGTGAATTATTATCTGAACGATGATATTAATGTTAGGATTTAAATCAAATATTAATTCTATGGATAAATTCGACTTGTTAATTTCTTATAAATGATAAATAATATCAGTAAATTTAATTTTTAAGTTATTTATAGTAATAAATGGTTCAAATAAATAATCAGGAAATTTAATTTTAATTATTATGACTCAATTTTTATTGACGTATTTTTAATTTAATTTATTTTACTTTTCCATAATTTTTAATTTGGAAATTATTGAAATTGTCCGTTTGACGATTTATCGGCAAACGACAATGTTTTCTCATTTTATAGAACTTAATAACCGGTGTATATTTTTACTGTTTTGAGGGTCACATCACCGTTCGAAGAGTGACCGTATTTTTGTTTTGTCGATTCAAAGTCTGTGCGTGAACGAAAAGCGGTACAGCGTGACGCTGAAAATTTTAGTTTAAAACTTCAGTCAACCCAACATCTCATACACCCCAGCCACAATTATGTCTCCTTCTTTTCGCTCCTTCCTTTTCATTTGAAAACAAGGAAATAATAAATGGTCGTATACTTTTAAAATTCATATCGAAAAATCTATTTGATGAAAAATTATAAAACATATATCTTTGGAATCCCTAGAGGTAGATCTACGAGATGATATGCGTTTGGTTAAGCTCGATCTGTGTTCAAGAGTGGACAATGGGATTAGGTGGAAATAGGATTTTAGTTTGGAACCGATTTAGAAGGAGATAGGCAAAGCGGAGATTGTATTTGGATTGCTCGAGGCAAGGCGTGCCTTCCCCTGAATTTTCGTCGATTCTGATCATGTGTGGGTCCTCGCATCATTAGCTATAGGGGTCGAACTTCCCTAGGTCGCAATTCCTTACTGGGGTTGCAGATTTGAAGTAAATGGGTCACAATTCTTATCTATATTATAGATCATCTATGCTTGGCGCCCATTTAGGTTGTTGATACCAAACCAAGGTGATGACATATTCGACACTACTCGGTAAGGAGTAGGGCCAGTCTTGACTTACAAGGAGTCCATGTGAGGCTCTCAAGGTACTATATCTAGAGATGCACCGTGACGGGTGGTACCCCAGTTGCTCAGTCATTGTATGGAAACCAATCTCCAATACGAGCCAGTACGATTTTGATTGTCCCCAACTATGTTGAAATGTGAGATGCAAGCATTTCATCTATTTTATATATTTACTTTGAACCCTTAGACATTATTATAATATCACTGGATTTCATATGAAATGTTTTGGTTATCGTAAGGTAAAAACCCGTCCGTGTTTATGTGTGGCATGGTCTTACGAGATACCTTTGTTTTCAAAGGTTTTTATAACTTTAAAATCTAGTTGGGTGTTTTTTCTCATGTTGGTTTTCCAGGCTGACTCGGGTGTTATTTTATTATAATGCTCGGCTCAGACCGAGCATCTTTACAAATTGCTTTGGATGCATTGGAGCTCAGTGGACGAGTTGGAGGTTTTCAAGTCTTATTCTTGTATATGTTTATTTTCTGTTGTTTTGTTATTGAAATTATCAGCAATTGTGAGGACAGGCTGTTATAACTGTCCAGACTGATAATTGTGATTGTTGCAATACTCTGATGGATGTATGTATATAACAGTTTCTCTTTTGTAAAAATCTTTGATATTATATTATATGTTGTTCCATTGCAATTGTAAAATTCTGTGTTGTTTTTAGTTTCTTTTCTCTTCTTCTTCTCTTCTTCTTTCTTCTTTCCTCCTCATAACTATCCGCCTTTCTGTTCGATTTGGGTTGGACATGTTTGGTTTATTGTCAACTTGAATGGTATGAAAAAGCGGGTTGTTACACGTGGTATTAGAGCTTAGGTAGGGCAAACACCTAGGATTTAGTGAGGCTAACCCGTTTGAGATAGGGTAAGTAAGACCCTAGGATGAGTTTAAGCATACATATATATACCGGAGCGCGTATTTGTTAGTGATGTGTCGATTTATTGGTTGAGGGGTTATGAATTCTGGTCGATTCAGAAGGACCAACTGTATCGATAGGAGTTTCTAAACATTCGAACAAGGCAAATCGACACAGTATTGTTTTGAAATTGGGTAAATGAAATAATTTTACCCAAATTATATTTTATATATAAAATGAATAATCTTCTGAAATTAATATAGCTATATGTAGTGTGTTTGGCTGTTAGAAAATGATAATATTTATTTATTACCATTTATTATTTATTGTTTGTGCGCAGGTAGTTTATGGGCCTACATTGTTTGTTAAATTAAGTACGAACACTTTGTGAATTCAATTTCACAGTTTGACTATAAGTCGTTCGATGATAATATTAAGTTGAATTTTAAAATTTAATAAAAGTTATCCATTATAATCTATACTAAGACAATAATGGTGAAATGATCTTAGATAAGAAGCGAAATTATGTAAGTTGGATTTATAAATATAGATTATAAATAAGAATTTAAAACCGAGAATTTGAGTACTTAACTCCTAAAAATTTAAATGGTTTTTCAAATTGTTATGAGTAATAATAATAGTATATTTGAAAAGTGTTTTGGAATAGAAATTTCTTAAAACATGGTTTATAAATACAAATTTTCTTAAAACATGGGTATTACTTTGAAAGTATTGATTAATAGAGATATTGAAAATGAATCTGGAAGAGATAAAAATCACTGAACTCACTTCGGTCGTCGGAAAAATACTCCGGTGATGACTATAGTATTATCGGTGTTTATTTTCGGGTTTCTAAAGTGAGAAATTACTACCGTGATGGAAATTGGGTATTAAATTGTTTTGCGTGAAGCAAATTTGTTTAAAAATTCCCAAAAAATATGATTTGACATATAAAATAATATATGGATATTATTATTATTATTTCAAAATGATTTGAAATTAAACATGTTTTTAAATTCTAAAATTTTCAGCTAAGTGGTATTATGTACTCATGTATCATACCCATTAGGATAGTATGGTTGTTGCATCTCATTTGAGATGTTATTAGGTAATATTCATTTATTTAAATGAATTGGAATTTTCAACGGCTTTGGATGGTCGAAAACTTCCCGGTTGAATTGGAAATTTAAGCTAAGTGTCATTAGAGAACATAAGGAAATAAGTTTTTGTAACTTATAAATTTGAAGAGATAGAGATTTTAAAACAGGTTTTAAATTTTTTGAATATTCTAGTTAAGTTAAACAATTCTGAATATTGTATATGTAATTTTAGAAAATACAAGGGTATTATGCAATTATAAACTTGAGTATAGAATATTGATAAGCTTGAGTAATATTTTTGAAGTAAAATATTGATTCTTTGGAAATAATAAAAATCTGGAGAAATGTTTTATTAATGAAGATAAGTCTTTATAAATTGTTGTAGGCATGGAGTAATATGTTACGAAATAACTTGAAAAAAAATGAATCCTAGTATTAAAATATACACACACGCGCTTAAGTTTAAAATGGATAATAAACCTATATGGGCTTTATAATGTGTTTTTAATAACTTAAGGATGGAAAAGCTGTAAGATGGAGTTGCGACTTTCGAAATTCATATAAACTTGAGTTATAAGTGTTGATAAACTAAGTTATGTTTTATAAGATGTTTATAAACTTAAGTTGTGAAATATTTGAGCTTCTAAGCAATATGTTCTGGAATGGGTTAAAATAAAATAGTGTTTAATGAAAATGGACTTATGGAATAGTTCATAAATAATTTTAGTATTAAAAGGAATATACCAAGAAATAATAAAGGTGAATTAAAATAATTGGTATAGTTAAGAAAGATAAATTAGAAATTGAGCTAAAAGGTAAAAATTTAACTTTAATAAAGTTGAATAAAATTATTTATGAGATGGTTTGTAAATGGATTTTAGTATTAAAGAAATACTATTGGAAAATTTAGTGAAATTTAAAATTTGATGTGAATAAAAGGAAATTGAAATAATATAGAGGCCAGTGAAATAAATACGTAAGTGGTACATAAATCATACTATTCACATAATTGATTTGATCCAGATTCGAGTACACGATTTTCGAGGCTGTTTACACCAATCCAAACAAGAATCCTTCACTTGATTCTCGACTACGAACATTCGATATGGATCTTTGGTTTGAATCCAAAGTTTTCTATCATAGCATATGGATATGCATGGATAACGACGGTTTCTAATCAAGAAATAGGATCGAAGTCCATATAGGGAAGTCGAGTGGACGATACTAGTTCGGAAGTTAAATTGTATGATCGAGTGAGCGATCAGATTTGATATTGTGTATGGATGGTATATGTGCATCTTATGGACTTTATAACAATTATAAAAATTTAACATTTGGAAATGAAAATTATCTAGTTGAATATATTTGAAGTTTGAGATGTAGGTTTATAGAAGCAAAGGTTAGTCTGACGCTTTTGGTTTTATAAGTTGAGTTGTTTGCTCGACAAATAGGTACGTGTTTATATTGTCGTTTGGATCGATCGTTTTATGCCCCAGATATGGGAGGCCACTTGGCTTTTGTTTTCTTTTGATTGGTTTGAGCTCGTAGTGGCGACTTGTAGTTATTTCGATCGAGCTACACAAAGGAGACGCTGTCGAAATTTTTCATAATTTTAAAACTTAGAAAATTTACTAAACTATTCCAACTAATTGATTTTGGACAAAATTAATGGGTTTGGAGCTATTTTACTCACCTTGGCAAATTTCAGGGACAAAATTCTTTTAAGGGGGGAGAGTGTAACAACTCGCAATTTTGGTCATTTAATCTTAAATATTTAATTAATTTCAATTATTAAATTATTGATTTAAAAGCTTCAAAGCTCAAATGTAATTTATTGTGAATTATTATTTGAATGATGATTTTAAATATTAGGATTTAAATTGAATATTAATTCTATGGATAAATTGGACTTGTTAATTTCTTTTAAATGATAAATAATATCACTAAATTTAATTTGTAAGTTATGTACATTAGTAAATGGTTCAAATAAATAATTTGGAAATTAAATTTTAATTTTTACGACTTGATTTTTATTGACGTATTTTTAATTTGACATATTTTTAATTTGACGTATTTTTAATTTGACGTATTTTTAATTTGACGTATTTTTAATTTGACGTATTTTTAATTTATTTTATTTGATTTTTCCATAATTTTTAATTTGAAAATTATTGAAATTGTCCTTTTGACGATTTATCGGTAAACTACAATGTTTTATGATTTTATAGAACACAATAACCGATGTATATTTTTACTGTTTTGAGGTCACTTCACCCTTCGGAGAGTGACCGTATTTTTGTTTTGACGATTCAAAGTCCATGCGTGAACGAAAAGCGGCACAGCATGACGCCGAAAATTTTAGTTTAAAACATAAGTCAATCCAACATCTCGTACACCCCAGCCACAATTCTGTCTCCTTCTTTTCGCTCCTTCCTTTTCATTTGAAAACAAGGAAATAAAAAGTGGACGTATACTTTTAAAATTCATATCGAAATATCTATTTGTTGAACAATTATAAACTTTTATTTTTGCGAATCCCTAGAGGTAGATCTACGAGATGTTATGCGTTTGGTTAAGCTCGATCTGCACTCAACTGTGGTCAACGGAATTAGGAGGAACTAGGTTTTTAGTTTAGACCCGATTTAGAAGGAGATAAGCCAAGCGGAGATCGTATTTGGATTGCTCGAGGCAAGGTGCGCCTTTCCCTGAATTTTCGTCGACTCCGATCATGTGTGGTCGCTTCATCAGTTATAGGGTTCGAACTTCCCCTGGTTGCGATTCTTATTGGGGTTTGCGGATTTGAAGTAAAGGGGATATGTAGTTGGAGATTTCGAAGAGGAGCTCAGCGGTGGAAGCGGATTTGAGAATCGTGATCTCTAGCTTTGTATCGCTGGTATAAGGTGCACGGGTGGCGTTCGTGGTATCTATGCGCGGTGTGGGGGGGGGGGGAGGGGAAGAGAAGAAGGAAACATTGGTTAGATTTTATTTAGGCCGGACTTTGCTTTGTAATCAAGTTATGGTTTAATTAAATTGTAATTAGTAAACTTAATATAAATTAAGGATTTATAACTTATATTTTAATAACTCTCTCGTACAAGGTCTGATTGAGACAGCCATTAGTTGCGTTGGAATCGTGTCGCCGTCCTCTACGCGATAGAGTTGAATTAGTTGCTTTTGGAACTAGCTGAATCTAGAGGTATAGACCAAACTGAACGCAAAAGCGACAGCTGGGATAATGGTGAGTTAAACTCACCATTCTGATTTACCAATAAAATATTGTGTAGATTAAATTTATTTATATATGCTTGAATTGATTGAATTTGCTGGTTGATTGAATTTGGTCTAGGATTACGATATAGCATCTTGAAATGCTATTAGATGGTTTGAATTTGATCTAAGATCACGATATAGCATCTTGAAATGCTATTAGATTGTTTGAGTTAAACTCACATAATCTAGCAAAATAATGCTTCTAATTGCAAAAATGGTAAATAGTTAAGACAAGACTATAGATGGTCGCTCCTATCCAGCTCTATTCTCCGTATTAGCAGACGGTATTACCTTGTAATACCCTTTGCTAATGTAGGTCTCGTAGTGGGGCGTTATAGCTAAATTTGTATTCAAACTTGTTTTAAGTAATGGATCATATATATGAGGTGATAAATTAATATTGATTTTTATCAATATAATTACGTTGTTTAAATTATAACGTAGTTAATGTAAGTATATTTCCTGGTGTTATCTATTTGGCCAAATAAACACTGTTTAATAAATGTAAGTTGTGCATCTTTGAATGATATTGGTTAGCGAAATAAATCCCCGTTCTGCTATTATATTAATTTCGACATTTATTTAAGTGTCAATTGATCGTTAATTATGGATTTATTTACATATATGCTTGCTTTTGTAATTACCATCAATTTGACTTAAGAAGTTAAATGGTAGCTTGTAAGTACTACTGGGATTGCCAAGCCTTTTCTAGATTCAGAAATTTGAATTTGGTTAACTTCTAATTTTATAAATTGGAAGAGAAATGCTTTAATTATTTCTATGTATACAAAGAGCTTTATTAGTAATTAATTATAAATGTTTGTAAAAGTTATTTTTGTAATTTAATTACAATATTATCTATAGTTTTTTAAAGTAAATTATTTTGTTAATGTTTTTGAAGATAATAATTATTTAATTATTAGTTATTTGAAAGTAGATGATTATTTCATTAAAAATATTGTTGAAGATAATTAATTTTGTTTAAAAGGTTGTTTATAGTTATTTTATTTTATTTTATTTACCTATTGGAGATGTTTTAAAGGTTTAAAAGTTTATTTATTTTATTATTAAAATGTTTTTAGTCATATTTCTTTTATATTATTTAAAAATGATTAAAACTAAGTTTATGATGTTTTAGTTTATTTAAATAAATAAATTGTTGTAAAAGGAATTCTTTTATAAAAAGGATTTATGTAAAGGGTTTATAAACTTAGGAAGAGAATTTAAATTGGAAAAGAAGTCAGATTCTGAATGATTGTGGAAAAGAGGAATTTTATAAATGGGTTAGGAGAATTTAAAAGAGTATCTTTGTAAATAAAACTTGGAGATTTATAAGGAACTCTATAAGTAGATTTTGGAGTTTTATAAAGAACATATTTTAAATTAAAAAGAAAAGATAGTTAAAGAAAGAAATGATATTTCAGAATATTTATATCTTTGTTTAACGTATACCTGTGTTTAAATCATTTTAAATGATCTTGAAATAAGGAAATCTTTATAAGTGATTAGTTAAGAAACTTATACCATTTTGTAAGTATATGGGAAAGGTTCTTCAAGTTTCGAAAAGAATGATTTGAAAATATACTTATACCGCTAGGATAAGTACATGGTTATATTTTCTAAGTATAAAATATATGTCGTTTTGTGAATATACTTATTTTGTTGAGATAAGTATATGGAAGTGATTTCCAATATTTGAAAGTGATTTTAAATTCATCAATGTGAGGCTTAGTGGGTTCCATGGGAAATGAAATCTATGATTGAATGTTTGTATTTGATAGTCAAATAAACGACTATCAAAAGTGGACCCAAACGTAACTTTTGAAATATCTAGGAGAAACACGTGAGTTATATGGAACAGTCATCTCCGATAATGTTGTATTGGGCGTATAAATCTCATTTCATTCTTTTAGGACAATGATAAGGAAATCCATCCACTAATGGTTAGGAGGCGATCTCCGCTCCTATCTTTGTCTGTTTATTTCCTAGAGAACTGGGGTTGAGTTTGACGGAAATGGTCGAATGTTGTTTCGAAGAGACCTTCGATCCAACTGTAGCCTTGTGAAGTGAAGACATCTTGGCGATGATAGGAATTCAGAGATGGAACTCTGAAGTGTTTCGTTCAGTCCCAGAACGAACTTGTATGAATGAATATTGACGTTGCATTTTTGCCTGGAGAGCAGTGTTTGCATTCCAAGTGAGAATTGCTATATAAAAGGTAATCGTAGCCTATGCCTCAACAACCGGGAATGACTAAAACATAGGAGATGCTTCAAGGCTATATGGTTCGCTACAATTAGGGTATGGTCATCACCCAATCTACATCGATATTATAGATCATGTATGCACGTGGCCCATTTAGGTTGTTGATACCAACCAAGGTGATGACATATTCGACGCTACCTAGTAAGGGATAGGGCCGATGTTGACTCGCAGGGAATCCATGTGAGGCTCTCGGTGAATTTTATTTAGAGATGCACCGTGACAGGCGGTACCCCAGTAGCCTAGTCATTGTATGGAAACCAATCTCCAATACAAGCTATTACGATTTTGATTGTGCCTAGCTATGTTAAAATGTGAGATGTAAGCATTTCAACTATTTTATATATTTACTTTGAACCCTTAGACATTATTATAATATCACTGGATTTCATATGAAATGTTTTGGTTATCGTAAGGTAGAAACCCATCCGTGTTTATGTACAGTGTGGTCTTATGAGATACCTTTGTTTTCAAGGGTTTTTATAACTTTCAAATCCAATTGGGTGTGTTTTTCTCACGCTAGTTTTCCAAACTGACTCGGGTGTTATTTTATTAAAATGCTCGGGTCAGACCGAGCATATTTACAAATTGCTTTGAATGCATTGGAGCTCAGTAGATGAGTTGGAGGTCTTCAAGTCGTATTCTCGTATATGTTTATTTTCTGCTATTTTGTTATTGAAATTATCAGCAATTGTGAGGACAGACTGTTATAACTGCCCAGGCTGATAATTTTGACCGTTTTTGTACTCTGATGGATATATGTATCTAACAGTTTCTCTTTTGTAAAAATCTTTTATATTATATTATACGTTACTCAGTTGCAATTGTGAGATTCTGTGTTGTTTTAGTTTCTTTTTTTCTTCTTTTTCTCTTCTTCTTTCTTCTTTCTTCCTCATAACTATCCAACTTTCTATTCGATTTGGGTTGGACATGTGTGGTTTATTGTCAACTTGAATGGTACGGAAAAGCGGGTCATTACAGTAGGGATTTACATGTTGGGTAAAAGTGGGGGTAGAGATGCCATACATGTAAGATAAGGAAGGAGGGAGGTGTGATGATGTGGCACATTTTGATTGGAGGGTATGTAGTCGAAAGGCATTTTAGTAATTTGTTTATTTTACTTTATATAATAACAAGTTCCATTAATTTCTCTCTCTCATTTTTCATTTCATTCCATATTTTCATAAGCTCCATCTTCTATTTCACAGCTCCAAAAAATTTTAATGGCTTCCAAGGTTTTCAAAATTTTAAAATCATATCCTTTTTCATTTAAATCCTTAAAACCAGGCTAAATTTTACCTCTTTCCTTTCCCACACCACTTCACTTTCAAAAACTATCCCAAACTCCCCTAAAAGCCTAAGGCCGAGCCCTCCACTACTCATGGTCGAACCATATTTCACTTCCCAAGTCAAAAGGATCAAGTTTTTAAAAAGAAAACCTAAGTTCGAGTGTTGGTGAAAATTTATAGTAGATAATTTGATTTGGTTGATTTTTGTGAGTAAAAAAACTCACCCTTTTTAAAGAAATTTTTTAACTTTCTTTTGTGCTAAAACTTGCTGTTAATTGAAAATAATATCGTTCTGTGTTTTGTATATATGGGTTTATATGAAATGTTGGATTGTGGAATTGAAATAAGGTAGAAAGTTAAGTATGGTTGGCAAGTTGTGATTTATATATGTGTATAATGTTATAGCATGTGTGTGTGTGTGTTTGTGCCTATGCATGTGATATTGTATGCTAAGAAAAGTTAGCACTTGAACTTCTAGATGTGCGACATCGAGATCCCTAGGTTTAAAATAGTTTGCATATTTTATTTTCTTGAAAAGTTTATAAGTTTTCAAAATCCTATATACTAAGTTTATAAAGTAACTTAAGGGAAAAGGGAGAAGTTTAAAAGGGGTATTGGGTATGTAAACTAGTTTAGAGTTATGATATCCATAGCGATAGTCGCTATGGATGCAGTTCGTAAAATCGAACACTTTTCCTAAAACAGAAAGTGTTTTCATCTTAAATATTTTTAGAAAGTATTTTCAAAGTATATTATAATTATTAAAAGGTAATTATTACTTATCAATTAAGTATGATTTTTAATGATTATGTAATTAATTAATTAAGCAAAGATGATTAGTATTCAATTATTAATTAAGTAAAAGTAATTAGTACTTTAAGCGTTAATTTAGTAAGGTAATTATAATTAGTTAATTAAGAGAGTTTTAATTAATTATTAATTAAGTAAAAAGCTAATTAGTTATTATTTAAGTAAGGTTTAATTATTTATTTAATTATTAATTAATTGAGGGTTAATTATTAATTAATTACAAATCTGGTAGGGTTTAATTATCAACTAATTTCAGGTTTAATTAAGATTAAGTTAAGGTCTAATTAAGATTGTATTATTATTAAATAAAGGTTTAAACTTATTTTAAATTAATTAAATAAAGGTTTTAATTTCAGTTACTTTATTTCTAAGGATCGGTTTATTTAAAAAGCAGCTTTCTTTTACAAAAAATAGCTTAGGTATAAGGGATTCTCTTTGTCTATGCCATTAAATAGCCAAACAAAATGAAATAGATTATTAATAACATATGTTTAGCCGAATAAATCTCCATTCTACTGTGCCTTATTTGAATAGATTATTATGGATATCTGATTAGCAGAATAAATCATCGTTCCATTATAATTAAATTGAATAACTTATGGATGACATCTATTTAGCAGAATAAATTCCTATCCTGCTATTATATTGATGTGGACTGTTGTGGATTAATTAGTATGCCAGTAAATTGCATAAGTGATGGATTTGCTAGTGATTGCTAATTGATTTTATTTACATATATGTTTACTCATGTAAATACCATTTATGTGGTTGATAAGTCAAATTGAATAAAAGGGTAATTTGATTTAGTACCATTGTGGTCGCTAAGTCTATTTTAGAATTTGCAAAGTTGTGGATTTAAATTAACTTCAATTTTATAACAATTTGAGGTTAAGTGTTTATAAATGATGTTTTAAAGCAAGTCGTTAATTATTTTATAATAAGGGTTTAAATTAATAAATTAATTATTTACGATGTTTAAAAGTAATTAATTAATTAATTAATTAAAGGTATTTTATAAATAATAATTTGTTTATAAAAGGATTTTACTTTATAAAAGGATTTATTTAAAAGAGATTTTTCAAATGATATTTGGTAGATGATATTTTACAAAGGATTTTTATAAAAGAGCTATAAGGGGAGATTTATAAAAAGTTTTATGAATAGAAAAGGAGATTTTATAAAGCATTTTAGAGATTTATAAAAGAAGTTTTGTTAATTAATTTGAAGATTTATAAAACTATTAGAAAATATGAAATGGGCTTATAAAAAAGGAATTTATAAAAGGAATGAGATTTGTTTTGACAATTAATCCTTTTTACTTATGATGGTATGGAAATATCCTTTCCATATATAATAACAAAGGATAAGTTGTTTGGTTTATAGTAAGAAATGTTTTTAAATGATATTTGTTTAGCCTATTTAAATATGAATTTGGAAAAGAGGAAATCTTCCTTAAGTTTTATTTAATATACTTATTCCGTTGAAATAAGAATATGGATATATTTTCTAAGTATTGAAAATATAATGGGTCATGAATATACTTATATTGGTGAGATAAGTATATGAATGTTTTTCAAGTATTTGGAAGGAGTATAAAGGGTTTGTGAAAATATCTTTTATGAGGGTATTTACTATTGAAAGCGATTTTAATTAATGAAAGATTAATTAATAGAGGCTTAGTGGATCCCATATGGAACTGAATCTATGTTTGATTATTTGTTTATTTGATAGTCAAATAACTGACTATCAAATCTGGACCAATTTTAAACTTTACAAATATCAAGTAGAAAACACGATAATTATATGGTACAGAAACTTTACGTATAAACTCGTGCGTTCTTCTAGGACAAATGATAAGGAGATCGGTCCACTTAAACTGTAATGCTCCACCCCATGACCCACATTAACAAAGAGAATTACTGAGTAATTCTGTCTGCTAATGCGGGGAATAGGGCTGGTTAAGGGCGACCATCATAGTCTTGCATTAAATAAGAGCTAAGTATGTCAATTTGGTACTCTTTTTTTTCTTTTTCTTTCCCTATTGGCTTAAGTATTCGACATACTTAATTCCTATCTAATACATTAATATGGTGGCTACAGGATCGATTTATAAACAAAACACAATAAAAACATCAATCACAAGTCACAAAACAACAACACATATAATATACATACACATACACATACATCAAATGTAATACAACCCGTCACAAGTGGTATTCAACCACAATATATACATACATCCCCATAAAAGAATATATAAATCAGAAGTTCCCAACAAACAGACCACAACACAAAACAAAGCCATTTATCCAAAGGCGAAGGAGAAATCCAAAAGACATAGCTAGGAAAAGGGGTCCAACATCTTATCCTGCAACTCGGTCTGACCCGAGTAATGAATACACGGGTCAGACTAACTAGAACTTGTTATTAGCATAAGATAAAGTGATACGAATGCATAAGGGAAGTATTCCTTTAATTCTAAAGGAATAGTATAAGTAATGTCTATTTATACATCCAAGGGTAGAAGCTTCATAGAACTCATAGTTAATTCATAAAAGGTTTAACATGTCATAAATGGTTCATGTTCAATGGAATTCAAAATAAGTGAATCTAGCAAACTCATGAGCCATAGAAGAAGCATCAAAATCCTCAAAATCAATATCATGGAACTCTAATACGAGTTCAAAACCTCATTATAGAAATAACCATAAAAACGCATATATATATATATATAAAGCTTCAAAAGGAGCCATGCCGATAAGAGAGATGCCTTCCTATTAGACTTAATAGGAATGAAATGTGCAGACTTGGCGAGACGGTCCACAACAACCCAAATACTGCTATGGCTTGACCTCGAACGAGGTATGCCATCAATTAAATCCATTGAAACCCGGTCCCATTTCCACAATGGAACCTCTAAAGGTTGAAGGAGAGCACTGGGATGTTGATGCTCGACCTTAATAAGCTGACAAGTCATGTAATTGCTTACATAACTTGCAACATCACGCTTCATGCCTTCATAGTAATAGAGATGACGCATATCAGCATATATCTTGCTGCTGCCTGGACGAATGGTGTACTTAGAATGGTGACATTCATCTAGAATATCTCGCCTAAGTTCTGGAATAGAAGGCACGACAAGACAGTTCTTCTTTCGAAGACACCTATGAATATCAATGCTGAAATCCCTTATCTTGATATCATCTTGAGATTCAGACTTACACTTCTGAACAAGAGCACATACCTCGGAATCTTGCCGATGCTTCTCGGCAATCTGATCTAGGAGAGTAGGACGAGCTTCCATGCTATATAATTGAATAGGAGAATCGGAAATGGAAGCACAATCCTGAATATCACATATGGAAAGAGTCTCAAGAGCTTTCCATTCGGCAATCATCATGGAAACAATAGCTGAATGCTTTCGGCTCATAGCATCAGCTACTCGATTACCCTTGCCAGGGGTATACTAAATATCTACATCATAAGAAGCTAGAAACTCGAGGCAACATTGCTATCACATGTTGAGCTCCTTGTGGGTGAACAAATATTTGAGAGACTTCTGATCGGTGAAGAGAGTAAAACGTTCATCCAACAGATAATGACGCCATAACTTCAAAGCAAAAGTGATGGCGGCAAGCTCTAAATCGTGGGTAGCGCACCGAACCTTGTTCGAACGTAATTGCCTTGAGGCATAGGCAACTACCCTATCCTTCTGCATAAGAACATCACCTAGGCCGTTGTGACTGGCATCTGTATAGACTATAAAATCATGGTTCCCTTCGAGAACCACAAGAACAGTAGCATCAGTGAGAAGCTCCTTCAATCTTTGAAAGGAAGCCTCACACTTATCAGACCATAAGAAGCGAATGCCTTTCCTCGTAAGGCTAGTCAAGGGTAGCACAATACAGGAAAAGTCTTTGATGAAACGACGGTAATAACCCACCAAACCCAGAAAGCTACGAATCTCATGAACATTCTCAGGCCTCTTCCAATTCTGGATGCTTCGATCTTAGACGGATCGACTAAAATGCCTTCAAAAGAAACAACATGACCTAAGAACTTAACTTGTTTTTCCCAGAAATGACACTTAGAAAGCTTTGCTTTGAGTTGATGTTGACAAAGAGTACTCAAACAATTCTAAGATGTCGAGCATGATCAGCTTCAGACTTATAATACATAAGAATGTCGTCGCTGAAAACAAGAACAAACTTATCGAGATAATTTCATAATACTTGATTCATAAGGTCGACGAAGTAAGCAGGAGCTTTCGTCAAACCGAACGGCATGGCGAGCCACTCATATGATCCATATCGAGTGCGGAATGTTGTAAGTGGAATGCTGTCTTCCGCAACTCGGAGCTGATGAAATCTGATGATGAGGTCAAGCCGCAAGAAGACCTTAGCGCCACTCAACTGATCGAACATATCGCCAATCCTAGGAAGGGGATAACGATTCTTGATGGTTAACTCATTAAGCATGTGATAATCCATGCATAGCCTAAGAGTCCCATTGGACTTCCTCACGAATACCACCGCGGCTCCCCACGGTGACGAACTAGATCGACTAAAATGCTTGGCATCAAGCTCAAGGAGTTGCTTCTTGAGTTCCTCATTCTCTTTAGTAGACGTCCTCGTAGGAGGATGACTAACTAGCTACGCGCCTAGGATAAGGTCGATGCGAAACTCGATAGCCCGCTTGGTTGGTAATCCTAAAACAGGCTCAAATAAATCTAGAAAGTCACAAACAACAGGAATCTGAGACACATCATCATCATCGTCTCGAGATTCAAGAGAGAACAGAGAAGCTTCAGAATCACGCTCGATATCCCGAAGAATAAGAGACAGCTGAGCAAGAGAGTCGGGATGTCAAAGATATAAGACTTTCTCTAAACATAGAATCCTGGCATCGTATCGAACTAGCCAGTCCATACCCAATATCATATCGAATCCAAGACAAGGAATTACGTGCAGATTCGCATGGAAAGAAAAGCCACAATTAAGAATCTCAACGTCATCACAAAGCATACTAAGGGTTGTAGATCCCCCGATAGGATTCGCAATCCTCAAAGAAGTAATCAAGCAAGAAACATCCAATAGAAAAGCATCAACGAGTTCCTTCGATACGAATGAATGCCACTCACCTGTATCGACTAGAACTCTAATAGATCGATCATGGAAAAGAATGGAACCTTCTAAAATAGATATACCTTGAGACTGAGAGGCACTACTAGAAGCCTTCGCAACATTGAGATCGAACTAGGACCTCCGTCCCTCTTAGGACAAGCAGAAATCAAATGTCCTTCCTTCTTACAATATAAGCACCTCTTAGGGTTAGGACATTCCCTCACAAGATGATCGCGAGAACCACAATTATAACATGCCACAACCTTGGCTGAAGGAGGTGTAGCATAAGGATCAGAAGTAGAACCACCTTGCTTTTTCTTCTTACTAGATAGGAATGGCTTGGATTTGCGGAAAGGAAACCTCTTCTTGTTCGGATTTCTCCAAACCTCTGCCTCAACATCACTATCTTTCTCCACCTCGACCGCTTCAAGGTGAAGGGCCGCATCAACAAGTTCCTCAAAATACAATTTGAGTTGGAGCATAAAGGATTTCTTCAGATATTTCTTAAGTCCAAAAACGAACTTAAGATTCTTTTTGTAAGGATTGCTAATATGCTCAAGACCATATTTGGACAAAGCCTCGACGAAGCCACATACTCTGAAACTGTTTACTTCCCTTGCTTAAGATCAAGGAAACATCGAGCCAAGATAGCCTTCCCCGATTCTGGGACAAACTTAAGCTCGAACTCTCTTTGAAATGCTCCCACTCTAAGGTAGACTCATCAATCTCCGCAATGAGCAATTCATACCAATCCAATGCACGTTTTTGCAACATATTAGATGCGACAAGAACGCGATGGTTGCTAGAAATCTCCATGCGAGTAAATATGTGCTCGCATATACGGAGCCATGCTTGGACCTCTAAGACCGACTCTCCGTGCCTTTGAATGGTTTGCCTCCAAGATGAGTATAATCGCTACTCATGCATGCAAATACAGATTTGCACGGAGGGGAAGAACGGGCTGGAGCTGGAGGCTGAGTGCTCCTAAGTAGCTCAAGAATCTGATCGGTCGACATATAAACTCCTTCGGGACGAGAACCACTGGATGATCCCGCCACAAAAGTGCGACCTTTTCCTCCTCTAGCCATTGCTGAAAGTTAAGATAAGATAGGATTATTCACAGAGGTAGATATTAGCAATTCAAATTGAATAAGGAATACTATGGAATTAAAATTAACATTCCTAGACATATTCCTTTCAATCTACCCCCAAAGAACTCAAATGGTTAAAGACAAGGATGGGATTGACTATGATTGGGGATGATGTTTGCAAGTGTATTATATTGGATGTATGATGATCGTGTATGCCGTTCTGTGTTTATTACATTTTGTTCTGAATCCTGCTCTGATACCAAGCTATAATGCCCCATCCCGAGACCCACATTAACAAAGAGAATTACCGAGTAATTCTGTCTGCTAATGCGGAGAATAGGGCTGGTTAAGGGCGACAATCATAGTCTTGCATTAAATAAGAGCTAAGTATGTCGATTTGGTACTCATTTTTTTTCTTTTTCTTTTTCTTTCCCTTTTGGCTTAAGTATTCGACATACTGAATTCCTATCTAATACATTAATATGGTGGCTACAGGATCGATTTAGAAAAAAAACACAATAACAACATCAATCACAAGTCATAGAACAACAACACAGATAATATACATACACATACACATACATCAAATGTAATACAACCCGTCACAAGTGGTATTCAACGACAATATATACATACATCCCCATAAAAGAATATATACATTAGAAGTTCCCAACAAAAAGAATACAACACAAAACAAAGCCATCTATCCAAAGCCGAAGGAGAAATCCAAAAGACATTGCTAGGAAAAGGGGTCCAACATCCTAACCTGCAACTCGGGCTGAACCGAGTAATGAATACATGGGTCAGGCTAACTAGAACTTAATATTAGCATAAGATAAAGTGATACGATTGCATAAGGGAAGTATTCCTTAATTCTAAAGGAATAGTATAAGTAATGTCTATTTATACATCCAAGGGTAGAAGCTTCATAGAACCTATAGTTAATTGATAAAAGGTTTAACATGTCATAAATGATTCATGTTCAATGGAATTCAAAATAAGTAAATCTAGCAAACTCATGAACCATAGAAGAAGCATCAAAATCCTCAAAATCAATATCACGGAACTCTAATATGAGTTCAAAACCTCATTATAGAAATAACCATAAAAATGCATATATATATATATATAAGCCTATCACTAACTCAAGGCTACAATAAAATCATCATATCAAAATGATGAAATCTAAGAAAATCAAAACTATAAAAATCCCGGGATTGGCCAAAATCCCCAATTTCATGCCGAAGCGATGTTGCAGGTGCCAAACTCAGACCAGTACTATATATATATTATAGGTACCCATCTCAGACGACCGTAGTCGTAATTCATCGTGATGACCGAAGTCGAAATACATCATGACAACCAAAGTCGTAGAACACATCGCGATGGCCGAAGTCGTAGAAGATCGTAATGACCCGAAGGACTATAGTACTGGTAAACATCATGAATGCGTCACAAACTTTCAGATAGGAACCCGAAAAGTGTTAATGTGCATCCCATACCACACGTTCGCACTTAGCGGTTTACTAACTACTAGTCGATGCCACACTAGAAAACATCATTAAATCAAAGTGCTCAGAAAAATCATATCTCGCCTCATCTCATTGCCGAGTAGTAAAAAGCATCATACTTGTCTCATCTCATTGACAAGTATAAGACATCATGATGGTTTTTATATCAACCATACTTCCCAAAAAGGAAATCTCCATGTTAAAACTTGCCTCATTTCATCGGCCAATAAAATACATCATTATGGTTCTCATCGATTATACTCCTAAATAGGAGATCCCGAACCATAAAGTTCGCCAAATATTGGGCATCTCGGAAGATTCCTAAATATAGGAAATAAAATCCTCAAAATACACCATAATATGGCAAATCCCATAAATCATCTCAAATCAATATACTCGGGAGGTTTCGATCGATACAAGTCCGGAATTAACTGATAAATAAACTCACGTATCCCATACCACGTGTTTTACTAAATCGTTTAATTCTCTTTCTCATATGTTCGAAAAGAGTAAAAATTATATATATTATATATATATATATAAAATATTTTACTAGAGAAACGGGATTTTTAAATAATTTTCTGAAATCATTTTGAAGACATTTTATTGAAATTTCTCCTTTTTATAGGAAATAAATATATTTGAAATACATCTAAATAATTTATAATTGATTTGAAAATATTTAATAATAATGATTTCAAAAACCAAATTATCTAGAAATTTTCTCAATATTTATTTGGAAGAAATAGTGCTTGAAAATAGAGAAAAACGTTGAAAATACTCCCAATCGATATTCAAATTCAAATCGAAATTAAATTCAAATTTTCAAATTTCAAATACCTCCAAAACTCAGCTAATCCATTAATGGATACTATAGCCCATAATCATCATTAAAAACTTCTCAAAATTTGCATAAAAATTGGCCACAAAAACCATAGAAATAGGTAAGCAAACAAGGCAAAAGGGCTCGGATCAAAAAGCAGAACAGTCACGTACCTGGGCCGACAGGGGTCGACCCAGAGCAGTGGCTAGGTCGACCTCTAGGTCGACCGCAAGGTTTTCCTCCATGTCGATCACCAGGTCGACCTCCAGGTAGACCTGGAGTCTGCTGGGTCGACCTGCCTGTCGACCTAGGCCACAGATTTTCTTCCCTGGGTGTTTTCTGCTTCGCACTGAACTTTAAACAGCAAGTTGGACTATCAAACGATCAAGTTTTGCAACGAAAATTGACATTCATAGAGCTTAACATCTAAATTACAATCTAGAAAAGATCCAGCAGCAATTCGAATTAAATCAAGAAGTTATGGCCATTCAAAGTGGCAACTAGAAATGAGAAACTCAATAAAACAATCGACAGAGGAGTATACGAAAACAAAAACTTTTACTTACAGCGGCTCAAGATCTTAGTTAGCATTTGTGAGTATTTTACTCACCTATACGTGGATTTGTAGTGATAAGCAATGAAAGATGCTAACTTTAAGTTGGAAGGAAGCTCTCAATGACCTGTATTTGCTGAAGAAAAAAGCATGTAGTACAAAACAAATTGGTTACAGACAATCTTATCTCAAGATCTAAGATTTGTGATGAAATTCTTTAGTATTGGATTTGATTACCTTTATCTATTCTTATTTTGTTGAATTCTTCTTGAATTAGCAGCAAAATTGAGTGGAAATTGAATTTACAAGAGGATGGCCAATATTTTCTTTCTTTTGTTTACTGTCTGGTTTGTTTTGAGAAGATGGAGCAATGAAACTACGTACAGACATATTCTTCACAAACCAGAAGCTTCTAGGTTAGGCTATTGGATCTCATTCTAACCCAAAAAGCCCAAGAACAAAAATACTTAGAGAAAAATGAAACTACGGACATGTTTTCTCTTATTTTAACACTATATTCACATTTTCAACATTTAAATGACAAATAAAAATGTATACATCAAATTGTATTGAAACAAAATTGTTATTATAACAAAATAAAATTTATTTCAACAATAAAAAGCTATTTTTACAAATAAAACCCTATTTTTGACAATATTTTACAATTTACACCATTTTAGTGTAAAAACACTATTTTTAACACGACAAGCTTAATAAAAATTATTCTCTTGTCAAATAAGTTGCAATAAATCATTCTAACTTTATTAAATCATCAAAATATTATTTTCAACCAATATTTCATCTTTTATTTTAATAAAATACAAGTTTACTTCATATTTCTTCTTTTCAAATTCAATAAAAGGTTAATATTGGCAATAATTACCAATATTACTATATTTACCCAATTAAACTCAATAATTTGTTATTTTCACTCCAAATTCTCAAAATAAAGTTTCTAAAACTTAATTTTCATCAATTTATATTTATTTCAACAATTAAATGTTGAAATGCATTACTAGATTAATTTATTAATTCAAATTACCAAAAATTCCAATATTTCAATTTATTAACCAAAACTCCATACAATAAATTTTTAACTCAAGATTTAACTTCAAACTCATTGTTTATTGGAAGTAAACAATCTTTAACATAATTTAACTTCTCTATTTCATTTTATTCTCAATATTAAATTATAACTATCGTTATAATTTAATATCATTGTTAATCACCAATACCAGGGTTGTTACATAAACGGTTAGGGGCCGATCTCTGCTCTTATTTATTGTCTCTTTATTTTTGAAAGAACAGATGTTGAGTTTACCGAAAACCATTGAATGTTGGTTCGAAGAGACTGAAATCGGATAAGTATGAATTATCCAAAATCACTTTGAACCAACTCAAGCATTCAAATTGGAAGCATCTTGAAAATAATGAAATCAAAGATGGAGCTCTTTGAATTGCAATGGCTGCTTGCTACTAATCATGAGGGTGATTCTAAAATGGATGTAGTAGAAGTAGTGCCTTTGGTTTGTTCATATCCTAAACTACTTGTATGGATGAATGTAGGCATTGCATTATTGTCTGGAGGTCAGTGTCAACATTCCAAGTGAAATTTGCTAAAAAGGTAAAACATAGCCTCTAGCCTCATCAATCGGGAATGAGTAAAACATGGGATATGCCGCAAGGCTATGTGGTTGCACCCATTTGGATATTGTTATCACCTTTCAAGATTATTATTCATGGATTTGGTTGTGAATGACAATGAAGGATTGTTTTCACCCTAGAGGGGGAGGTGAATAGGATGTACTAACAAAAATTAATGCGGAAATAAAAACCGAAAGTAATTCAGTAGATATCACACACAGATTTATCCAGCTTCGGCAAAAACCTACCTAGGTGTTACCCCCAAGGTTTCTACTAGAAATTAGGTAATCAGACGCTTACAAAAACACGTAAACTCGCGACACTCGCTAACTCGTTTAACCTAACTCTAAGCTCAAAACACTGCCACAACTCAGCCACTGAGTTGCAAATTCTCAAACTACGCCCTGTAGTTTGTACCTAGTTACACTACTAGAATTTTACACAATTTTAAAAAGGAAAATTGCAAATGAAAATAAAAACTAAACAAAACCCTATTTTTAAATTTGAAGCCCAATAAAAATTAAAAGCTGGCCCAAACAAATGATAGTGCGGTAACAATTGAGAAATCCATTCCCTTTTCTCTTTTTTGAGGTCGCCTTGTTTCTTTATCAATCTGGAATTAGGGTATTGTTCAAATTGAAGGCGCCGATTCAATAATTAATCGATTGAGGTGAAAAATTCTCTTTGATTTGTTTCATCAATTGATCCCTAGCTTTAATTGCTCACGGTCGCTCCAATTTAGTCAAGCTTGAATATTCGTTATGTAATTTTACCCCTTTTCGATTTTGATTAAGCTTGACTTCGATTCGAGTTTTGGATTTGCTATTGGTTTGTTCTAATCAAGCTTTGCAGAATTTTTCTCGAACTCGAATAAAAAATGCCGATAATGATTGGGTTCAACTTATAGGGATTAAAACCATATTTAATTGTTCATATATTTTGGGTTTGAGTTTTTCAAATACTTTGGTTGGCCATGCTTGAACGATGTGATGATTTTTGACGTGTTCATCAGTTGATATATTCGAATATCTTTGAATACATTTGAATTTGTTCCTCTCTTTACTGCTACGACTTGTTCAATGTTCTTTTCCAGCTTGGCATTCGATTTTGAGATATATATTGGGTTAATTTGATTGACTGGTTCATCATTGACTTGCTATTTCATTTTTTTTGCTTGCAATTTTTGAACTGCTACTGACAATTGTTAAACACTTCAATAGTGTTTTGATTAACCATTTCTTTTTGAATTATGACCACGGCTTCAACTGATAATTTCCAATTTCCCGTTACTCTTTGAAACTGCTACTGTTAATAACTGTATTGTGAACCATGTAAATGCTTCAATGTCATTTTGATTAGTTTGTCCGAGTTTTCATTATTTCATTTATCTGGACTTGGTAGCCTAGCATTACTTCGATTTATGATGGTCTGGTTCTATTGAAGTATGCATATGTATATGGTGCACTTTGTCCAGTTGCTTCGAGTTCATCTATGTTGAAATCTGGGTGTAAAATGTCCTGTGCACTGATTTGCTGGCCTCTGTTCCATGTTTTGCATTCCATTTGAACTGTCTGAAGCTTGTTAGCCCATTTGCATTCATATTATCATGTTGTACATGTTGAAAGTGAATGCTTGCATATGAAGTCTGGTGCACTTGTGTCTGGTCTGGTTTTGAACTGGTGTGTTCATTCTTGTATACATATCCTTTGTACATTTGTTGAGCCTTAATGGATATGTTCATGTAGTCTGCATTCTGACTTTGTGCCATTTGAGTTAAACTGATCTGGTCTAGTTGATTCTTGACTGGACTATTTTGGATGCGTTTGAAGTCTGGTATGTTCTTTCCTTTGTCCTTTGTACATGTGATTGAGGCAATTGTCATATTTGTTGGACCTGAGCATGTTTTGTTGTTTTGGTCAAGACTTCATGTGTACATTGATTAGAGAACTGCATTGATCCTTTGTACATGTCTTTTGTACTTTCTGAACTAAATTTTGTTTGCATGCACCTGAGTTGAATCAAGTCTCGGCTTGGGTTTGACCTAGTGCTCACGTGTCCCTGTAAATTTAACAAGCAAGTGTATATCGGTGTGCACGACCTTGTGGCATGTACAGTGATACACTATGCATGTCACAAGTTGTTCATGTAAGATGAATTAACAAAAATGACGACGAACAACCCAAATAGCTGAGGCAAATAATAATTTCAAAACACACACTTTATTGTGCACTGCAAAATATTTTCTTTTTTAATTTTACTGGGTCAGTGTTTATTTTGCAGATAGTACAGATGTTGGATACAGGCTGGAACATAGTTGAAGATCAAATATGACTATTGTGTGAATTATGTAGTGAGGTGAACCATGTATGGAAAATTATATATTGAAAATTGTGTTGTAATAGAAGTTGTATTTTAATTGAAAATGTGTAAATGTAGTGAGAGCTCAAATTTGTACTATTTGAATTTGTAATAAAATATTTTTTTGAATAAAATATTTGTTTAAATATGAATTCTTGTATTCAACAAATATTTATTTAATTATGTGGAAAAATAAAATAGTACAATAACAAATACATTAGAAACGAATATATTTATATATGTTTATTATCATCAAACAAAAATCATAAGCTATTGTATTCTACAATCTCCCCCTTTTGATGATAACAATCATATATTAATATTTTGACTCTATTAAATGTATTTGGTTTTGATGAATTCGATGAGCTCCCCTATTTGAATACCCCCCCTACAATAAAGCTCCCCTTCACATATGCATAAATAAATAATAAAAAATGCAATGAACCTAGATGGGAATATGCAAATATAAAATTTGAACTTATTTGCCAAAATCTTAACTTCTCTCCCCCTTTTGTTATCGGCAAAAGAGTAATAGTATTAGAAAATAGAGATAAAGTGATGGACATAAATACAACATTAATACCTAATCGAGTATAAATATTAAATTTCAATAAAAAATCAAACAAAAATCATAAATACTCTGTTAGGCGTATATTCCATTTTAGAGTGATAGGGGTGATATCTGTATAGAAAACTATATAGTCGTATCCATTTGTGGTATATTTATGATAGGAATTTAAATACTTACTTACCATGCATAACCGTTAGGACATTTAAATGAGATTAGTAGTGTTCCATATTTAAACAAAATGAATTTCAAGCATCTTCTAACCACGAATAACCGTGAGGACTTTTAAATGGGGTTAGAATCAACTCGCCTATTTAATAATCAATTTTGATATGTGTTCCATACATGCATAACCGTGAGGACTTTAAATGAGCATGAAAGCACATAATCAAAGATTCCAAGTAGTTCACCCATGCATAACCGTGAGGACTTTTAAATGAGAGTGAGTGATTTTGGATGATTTTATTGCTAATTAATTAAAAAAATGAATAATTTCCTATTTAAATACCACATTTTGACATACTATATTGGATTTTAATGAATGATGGTCATTAGAAATATGATAGAAATAGAGATGGTCATGGAATTTTTACCAATCAAAGTTATTACAAATTTTGTTTAAATTTTTAAAGAAATTTACTACATATACTGTCTCAAGTCATAATGTATGATCAAGATCAACACTCATCACCTTTTTTTTCAGTCACTATTTATCTTTTCGATAATCAGTAGGGATTCAGATTAGTTAACATAGGCATTTCATACCAAATCCAAAAATCAAAATTTTGAAATGCCTAAACTATGATGAAGTCGATAGTAACTATTTTCTTGAAGGGTTTTGTAAAAATGTCTGCCAATTGAAAATCGGTTGAAAAGAAAATTATGTAGATATTTTCTTTGGAAATGTGATGCAACTAATGAATGTCCTAACTTAAAACACATTCCACCAGTACTTTTTCTATCAACTAGACTACCAGCATAATCTGCATCTGAATACCCCTTTAACTCAAAGTTATGATAAGTTAGATACCATAAGACCGAACCATGGGGTGTGCAACAGATACCTTATAATCCTTTATACAGCTTTTAAATGAGATTCCTTTGGATTTGACTGAAACCGTGCACATAAACAAACAGAGAAAATAATGTATAGTCTAGAAGCAGTAAGATAAAGAAGTATACCCATATGTAACTAGAGTAATCATTAACCAATACAAAACAATATCTCTTACCATCTAAGCTTGCAATATTGTTAGGTCCAAATAGATCCATATGAACAGACTCTAGAATTACTTACACTGGCTGATTGAAATCAGATTATGGTGAAGATTTTCAACATATAATACATCGTTGTTGCCCATTGTGACTCTGCCACATTTGTATTTCTCAAGGCTAAGGAACTTTGATTTGTTGCCCGTTATGTGCCTAAAACAGCCAGAATCCAGGTACTACTCTTGTTGTTCCTTAGCCTGCAAACACACCTACACGAGGAATGATTTTTGAGACCTATTTGTTTTTATAGGTCCATGATTGGTAGTGACAAAAGATTTTGAAAAACAAGTTTGCGTAGAACCCAGACAATCTATGTTTGTTCCTTTTGGCACCCAGATTTGTTTGGTTCTAAAGGATTTTACATTCGTGCCTTTAGGAACCCAAATTGGTATGGTTTTCATGTGTTTGGGTCTATACCAGCAATTGTTGTGATTGTGTCCAATTTTTCTACAAATCGTGCACTTGGAGTTTGCATGATTAGTTTCACTTCTAACTCTTTCAGATTGAGTATACCTAAGCCCTTGTCTAATAATATTAACAGTTTGTTTTCCTAATAGCATATTTAGTGATCGTTCTCCTTTGGAGAATTTTCCTAAAGTTGTAGACAATTGTTGGACTTGTGACTTATGAGATTCATTTTCATTCAATAACAACATGCACATTTTAATAGAATTTTCTCTCCTAGTATTTTCACTTTTTTTCAAAATCAGAATTTCATTTTCAAGCGATTTGATTCTAGTTTTTGATTTTTTTTATTTCCTCTTCTAATGATGGATACTTATCACACTCAGGGCTCTTATTTCTATAGTTGTAAACCAATTGATCAAGCAGCTTATTTAGTTCTATCAAACTATCTTTTTGTGATTCAATTTTAGCATACTTTTCCCTAAGTCTTTCAAAACAGCCATTTACTTCATGAAAATATATAAGTAATTGAGAGTGAGTACGTTTTGATACCTCGCTAGGCTCGTCATCATCGCTGTCATTTGTTTCTCCTCGAAGACGCATATTTTCTTTTTCACTCTCACTGCCAATGCTTTCATCATTATCTTTATCACTTTCTTTCCATGTAGCTGCAAGACTTCTCCTTTTCGGTTTCTTTCCTTTGCTGCGTCGATTTTGAGGACAATTGGGCTTGATATGACCAGTTTATTGCACTTGTGACAAATGATCTCCTGCTTTTCTGAGTCGTCTAGAACTTTGACGATTCTGCTCTTTAATTGTTGATTTAGGGTTGGATTTCCATATTCATGGTTCCACCTTTTGAATTTCGTTATTATCAGTGCCAGTTCAGTTGCTCCATCATCATCATCATCTTCACTTTCTGTTGTTCCTTTGAGATCTATTGATTTCTTTTGCGTATCACCTCCTTAACGTTCTTCCTTGAATTTGATTTCTAGCTCAAAAGTGGTGAGATTTCCGATGAGTTCTTCAACTTTAATTTGTTTCAGATCCTTTGATTCTTGAATAACAGTCACTTTTGTTTCAAAATTTCATGGAAGAATTCTGAGGGTTTTTCGTACTATTTCCAGCTCTGTGTATGGTCTTCCTAGGGATTTTGATTTGTATACAAGATTAGAAAGTCGTCCATACATTTCTTTGACACTATCATCCTTTGCTATTGTGAAGTTCTCGTACTCACTACTAAGCATGGCAAGGCGTGATTCATTAACCTGTGAGGTTCCTTCATGACTCACTTCTAGCGTGTGCCACATTTCCTGCGCAGTTAGACAATGTGAGACACGATTAAATTCAATTTGATCTAATGAACAAATAATAGAATTCATAGCTTTAGCATTAGCATTTTGCAATTTATTTTCAAGATCTGTCCATTGATCCATAGGTTTTTCAACTTCTTGATTATCTACCATTATTGTTGGTGTCCTCTATCCCATTTCAACAATATTCCATGCATTTATGGTTTTCAGAAAAATTTTCATTCTATTTTTCCAATAAGCATTTTCACCATTAAACATGGGTGGCCTAACTACGGACTGATCTTTAGCAAAAGCATTATTAAAAGAAGCCATTGAAAAAAAAAAATTAACAGAAAAAAACGGGTTTTGATCCTAGCTCTGATACCACTTGTAGGATCGTTTTCACCCTAGAGGAGGGGCGTTGAATAGGGTGTACTAATAAAAATTAATGCAGAAATAAAAATAGAAAGTAATGCAGTAGATATCACACACGGATTTACCCAGCTTCGGCAAAAACCTGCCTAAGTAATGCCCCCAAGGTTTATACTAGAAATTAGGTAATCAGACGCTTACAAAAACACGTAAATTCATGACACCCGCTAACTCGATTAACCTAACTCTAAGCTCAAAACCATATCACAACTCGGCCACTGAGTTGTGGATTCTCAAACTACGCCCGTAGTTTGTACCTAGTTACACAACTAGAATTTTGCACAATTTTAAAAAGGAAAATTACAAATGAAAATATAAACTAAACAAAATCCTATTTTTAAATTTGAAGCCCAATAAAAATTAAAAGCCAGCCCAAACAAATGATAGTGCGGTAACAATTGAGAAATCCATTCCCATTTCTCTTTTTCGAGCCTGCCTTGTTTCTTTATCAATCTGGAATTAGGGTATTGTTCAAATTAAAGACGCCGATTCAAAAATTAATCGATTGAGGTGAAAATTCTCTTTGATTTGCTTCTTCAATTGATCCTTGGCTTTGACTGGTCATGGTCGCTCCAATTAAGTCAAGCTCGAAAATTCGGTATGTAATTTTGCCCCTTTTTTATTTTGATTATGCTTGACTTCGATTCGAGTTTTGGATTTGTTTTTGGCTTGTTCTAATCAAGCTCTACAGAGTTTTTTCTCGAACTCGAATAAAAAATGCCAATGATGATTGGGTTCAGTTTAAAGGGATTAATACCCTATTTTATCGTTCGTATATTTTGGGTTTGAATTTTTCAAATACTTTGGTTGGCCATTCGATTCTTGCTTGAACGATGTGATGATTTTTTACATGTTCGTCAGTTGATATATTCGAATACGTTTGAATACATTTGAATTTGTTCCTCTCTTTACTGCTACGACTTGTAAAATGTTCTCTTCCAACTTGGCATTCGATTTTAATATATATATATATATATATTGGGTTAATTTGATTGACTGGTTCATCATTGACTTGCTGTTTCATTTTTTTGCTGCAATTTTTGAACTGCTACTGACAATTGTTGAACACTTCAATAGTGTTTTGATTAACCATTTCTTTCTATATTATGACCCATGGCTTCAACTGATAATTTTCGATTTCCCATTACTCTTTGAAACTGCTCCTTGGCTTGTTCGAACTCCTACTGTTAATAACTATATTATGAACCATGTAAACTGCTTCACTATCATTTTGATTAGTTTGTTTGAGTTCTCATTATTTCATCTATCTGGACTTGGTAGCCTTGCATTGCTTCGAGTTATGATGGTCTGGTTCCATTGAAGTATGTATATGTGTATGGTGCACTTTGTCCAGTTGCATCGAGTTCATCCATGTTGAAATCTGATTGTAGAATGTCTTGTGCACTAATTTGCTGGCCTCTGTTCCATGTTTTGCATTCCATTTGATCTGTCTGAAGCTTGTTAGCCCATTTGCATTCATATTATCATGGTGTACATGTTGAAAGTGAATGCTTGCATATGAAGTCTGGTGCACTTGTGTCTGGTCTGGTTTTGAACTGCTGTGTTCATTCTTGTATACATATCCTTTGTACATTTGTTGAGCCTTAATGGATATGTTCATGTAGTCTGCATTTTGACTTTGTGCCATTTGAGTTAAACTGATCTAGTCTAGTTGATTCTTGACTGGACTATTTTGGATGCGTTTGAAGTCTGGTATGTTCTTTCCTTTGTCCTTTGTACATGTGATTGAGGCAATTGTCATATTTGTTGGACCTGAGCATGTTTTGTTGTTTTGGTCAAGACTTCATGTGTACATTGATTAGAGAACTGCATTGATCCTTTGTACATGTCTTTTGTACTTTCTGAACTAAATTTTGTTTGCATGCACCTGAGTTGAATCAAGTCTCGGCTTGGGTTTGACCTAGTGCTCACGTGTCCCTGTAAATTTAACAAGCAAGTGTATATTGGTGTGCACGACCTTGTGGCATGTACAGTGATACACTATGCATGTCACAAGTTGTTCATGTAAGATGAATTAACAAAAATGACGATGAACAACCCAAATAACCGAGGCAAATATTATTTTCAAAACACACACTTTATTGTGCACTGCAAACTATTTTCTTTTTCAATTTTACTGCGTCTGTGTTGATTTTGCAGATAGTACAGATGTTGGATACAGGCTGGAACAGAGTTGAAGATCAAATACGGGTGTTGGGTGAATTATGTAGTGGGGTGAACCATGTATGAAAAATTGTATATTGAAAATTGTGTTGTAATAGAAGTTGTATTGTAATTGAAAATGTGTAAATGTAGTGATAACTCAAATTTGTACTATTTGAATTTGTAATAAAATATTTGTTTGAATAAAATATTTGTTTAAATATGAATTCTAAGTTATTTACTTTATTCAACAAATATTTATTTAATTATGTGGAAAAATAAAATAGTACAATAACAAATACATTTAAAACGAATATATATATATGTTTATTATCATCAAACAAAAATCATATGCTATTGTATTCTACAAAGAACACTCGAGAAAAGGTTGCAAAGCAACTAGGGTGATAAAATATTTGGTACTATCCAGTAAGGGGTACGCCGGTCTTATTATGCAAGGGGTCCACCGAGGCCCTTGGTGTATTTTATCTAGAGATGTACTGAGACAAAGCGGTATCCCAATAGCCTTATCATTGATGGAATCAATTCTCCAATAAGTGTCATACAGACTTAGTTGTGCCCAACTATGCTAACGCGTGAGGTGCAAGCATTCCGACTAAATTCATAATTTACTTTAAACCTGTAACGACCCACTATTTTGGACCATTCAAATCAACAATAATCCACACATGTATGACTTGAATAATTAAAAATAACAGATTGTAATAAAATTTGGAGCAAATAAAATCAAACACAGAATCACAGACACAGAAAATCAGGATAACTCGTAGCGGAAATAAAATACCATAGTAGTTCATGAAGCTACTATATACAAACTCTCAAAACATATACAAAATCTCATAGTCAAATTAGATACAATAGAAGTTAGGATACATAAATCAATAATACTGAGACGATACCGAATAGTAAATAACTGGATTAGAAGATAAGAAATAATAGATGGACAGATAAGCTCTAGAAAATCTCTAGCTCTAGAAGATAAATTCCAAAGCTGTGATTCTCAAGCTGACCCTAGCGTAAAGTAAAACACAAAACACTCGAGTCAGGACATATATACTTATACAATGTAAACCAACTCAAGTGAACTGTAATAGCAATGCATAATAACTTAGAGGATGCTTGGGATCGCCCATCCTTTAAGGATCCATAAAACCATCAATTAAACAGTAATATCAATATCACAGAAATGTCCATGTCGAAATAAACCATGCAACTAACAGTGTTAATGTGCATCACAGCCATCATCAGGAAATCAAATGACATACAGAGAAGTATACCCGTGGTTATAGTATTTCAAAATAATATTTTATATTTCAAAAATTTAATATCATTTCAAATCCAAATCTTTATCAAAATAAAGATTAAATCATTTACAAACCATTTCAATATATTACAATATCATATCCTTTCAAAACTTCCTTTCAAATCATTATTTGAATTCAAATTCAATTATCAAATTTAATACCCTTTAAAATTCCAAAATATCATTCATTTATTATCTTATCAAATCACCCTTTAAATAGTTTTCCATTTAAACCATTTAAAAGTGAAATTATTATTCTTTCAAGTCAAGTATTCAATTTCCAAAGTTTCAAATCATTCTGAGTTCATTTACTAGGTCAAAATCCATAAACATCGAAAATTTCAGCCTTTCACAGCATTTAGAAAAAGCTGTTATAAGTTATATTTGAAAACATTTTATTTCAGCAAAGACAGCACTTTAAAACTGCTATTATATCTCATTTTTGTTGAAATTTACTTTAAAACAGCAAAGACAGCATTTCCAGAAATGCTGTAATAGCTCAGGTTCAAGAACAAGGGTTTACTTAATTTTAGAATAGACAGCAAGCAGCTACAGTAGTTTATAGAACTGCTCTAATAGCCCTTTATTAAGTTCTTTAGCCTTTACATTTACTACAGCAACTACGGCATTTCAGAAATGCTGTAATAGCCTCTTTTTACTAAGTTTTAGTTCAATTATGAAATCATAGCATTTCTGAATGCTATTAGAAGTATTTTTCAGATTTTAGTGTATTTCCAGCCAATAATAAAATTCATTTTTAAACCCTTTTAATATTATAAAAATCATGTTTTAACATTTAAAAATGTTTATATAATATATCATTTAACACATGATTTTTATTAAATAAATCTGTTATAGTTAAATCAAATTTCAATGAATTATTTAACAAATTCAAGTGTAAATTTCTTTTCTTCACATTTTTAATAAATAAACTTAACACTTAAATTTTATTTCCATTCTCCAATAAATTTCAAATTTCCGTTTTTATATATATAACTTATTTTCTCATTTTAACCGAAATCCCAAAATTTTCTAACTTAAGTTATATTTTCAAAAATTCCATTTCTATTCATTTTCAACATTTTTAACTTATGGAAAATTACTAATTTCACTATTTAAACTTATAAGAATTCAATTTAAATCAAATTTTCATATTTTTACACTTTTAAAAATTATTTAAACATTTTTCAAACCCTTAAAAATAACCACGGGCCTATATATAGTTTTGTAGCCTAATTCAAGTGATACGGATAATATATCATTTCAATCCATAATATACAAAAAAATCTGGGATTTATCATTTCAAACCTACAATCCCAAGTAAAATAAATAATTTGAAAATCACCCAGGCTTATCATTTCAGCCCGTAATGATTTTCCCCTATTCTAAAGTCCATTTGGGTATGTATCATTTCAACCCACAGTGATTCAAATCTATAGGGAACTTGCAGTGTGATTAACAGATAAAAATGAATAGTTAACAATATATAACAGTAACAGATGAGATGACAGGTAAATTATCAGGTTTAACATTATATAAATAAATAATCACAGGCAGTTATAACATATCATAATATTCTACACCTTCAGTTGTTGTTGTTGTTTCACATTAGTATAAGTATAAAATGTCGTGTGAGATTTACTCACCTCTTTTGCTGGAGATGCAAGTTCAAATGACACAACACAAACCAGAACACAATGACAAGGCTATGAACTTGAGTGGAGAGTGAGATCCAAGTTATAGATCTTGTGTTACAACCCAAAACAAAACCAAAATAATAGTTAAAAAACAATACGATTGAATTTGAATAACTTTGAAACAAAAAGCAGTTTGAATATGAAACTTTTTGCCTTGCTTTCTCTACTTGTTTGCATGGCCTAGGGGATCAATTAGGTCAGGTTTGTACTTGGTTTGGATCAGGTATGGGTCTGGAAAAGGTAAGGCTACAAGGTAGAACATGATGGAGGAAGTTACAACATAGGGTAAGTGAAGGGTTTCTAGGCAAATAGGTGGAAAATGGTCCAAACTAAGGCTTGGCCATGGGCAATTTGGCTCGGCCAGAAGGTGTACATCTCAAGTCAGTGGCTTGAGTGATGAGGTAGGGTCTGGACAAGGTGGTGGTGGTGGTGGAAAATGAAGGGTATGGTCAAGGGGAGCTCGGCTAGCATTGTTTTTAAGGCATTGTTTGCATTTTGGTGGAGTTTCAACTTTGGGATGGCCATGGCCTGGTAGGTCAGAGGAGATGGAGGTGTTTGCAGCTAAGAATGATTGTGGTAGAGGTGGTGGTGATGGAGGAGCAAGTGGCTGAGCTATATAGGTGAAGCAAATGCAAATAGAATAAGAAAACAAGGAAGAAATTGAGTAGAAAACGAAGAAAATGATTACCGAACTTTGCTTCAGAAATGGAGGCCGAAGTTTTTGAGGATGAGAAACATTTTCTTACGTGAAAAATGAGAAGAGAACGGCTGAAAGAAAGGAGATAGGGCCGGCTCAAAATTAATGCAAGAGTTAGGAAATGAAAAGGTGAGAAAACAAAGAGTCTTAAGCAAATAAAAGTTCACAAACCTTTCAAATTTCTATTATTTCTTTTTGCAAATTTAAATACATGTAAAATACTGATAAATAAAGATAAAACTCAGAAATAAAAATAAATGTATAAAATAAATAATTAAATTTTAATTAAATAGAATTAAATTAAGAAAATAGCTAAAAAAAGCAAACTAGGCTTTAAAAATTTGAAATAAATTCCATAAGCTTTGGAAAATTTTTATAATCACTTTAAAAATATTTAAAAGGAAAAATAAATATAATATAACATACATATACAAATTAGAATAAGATATGTCAAATAAAAAATATGATTTATATAAATTAAAATAAATAATATTGTTAAATAACTCAATATACACACAATATTGAAAACAGTATAACTTTCACAATTTAAATCCAATTTCAATGAAACGAAAAGTATTATTCTTGAAATTAAATCTATTTTCATAATAAAAGATAAAATTCAAGAATTCAAATATTTAAATTTAAATTTAAAAGTCAAAGTTTGACCATATTGACCAAAATTCACAATTCTGGAAAATACTCTATTTATTTATGTTTGGAATTATAATTCACATACAAATCAAAATTTATATTTTAAAAAACAAAAATTATCCATTTTAATAAATAAAATAGAGTTTCTAAATCAAGAAATTCAATTTAAAATAATTAAAATACACAATTAAAATAATCACAAAATACAGGGTTGTTACACTCTCCCCCACTCAAATCTTTTCGTCCTCGAAAAGGAATGAGGTACGGAAAACAAAAAAAAATAGAATGTAATAGGATTAAGACAAGATGACAAGAAGATTAAAATTATACCTGATAACTGTTGTTACAAGTAAGTTTAACAAGGTGGAGAATAGGAATAGCTAGAAGGGAAAATAGGATGAAAGACAAGGATGAGCCATTAATTAAAATTGTTGGTTAAAGAGGGAAACAATATTTAAAACCTTTTAAAATCCTTTAGAAAGGAAAATAACTGATCAAAATATCTTTTATATAATATTTTATCAAAATACTTTTATAACTCGATGTCTTAACAAGTTTATCCTCGTTCCTGTAGACTTTGGCAGTGCGTTGATCAGGCGCAAAGCTAGAATTCTCCAGGTACTTAGTAGACTTGTTTCAACACCCAGTGAAAATACTGGAAAACTTTTAAAAACAGATATGGAAAGTACAATCCAAAAAAAACAAAACATGTCGATCATGGATCGCAGATACACAATGGTTACGCCTGGATCCCCCAGGAAACATCCGTACCCATAGGCCACCCTCCCAACCTTGCGATTACGCCATGAAGACTGGTAGTACTACAGATACACAATGGTTACGCCTAGATCCCCCAGGAAACATCCATACCCTAGGCTCTCGCAGCCCCTGCTGATTATGCTACCAAGCAGCCCAATAGATCGCAGATACACAATGGTGACGCCTGGATCTCCCAGGAAACATCCGTACCCGTAGGCCACCCCCAACCCTGCGATTACGCCATGAAGTCGCGCTCGTAAGACCATGGAGATTGCCATGGAATTCGATGGAAACTCGAGTATCATGTCCGGAAAACAAAAAATCAGAGAAATATCGATAGAATGAATCCACAATGTGGCCACAAAGCGGATATCAAGCAGAAGGCACTTTCCATATCTTTACTTCGAAAATATGTATCATATAGTACCTTTTCAAATCACTTTCAAATATCATACTTATATAAAGTGCATCATATATAAGATTTCATTTTCAAATCAAATATTTTCCAAAATCAATAGTATATCAAATCACACTTATATAGACTTCAATTATATAAGATTTCACTTTTCAAATTGAGTACCTTTTCAAATCCATAGTTTTCGAATCAACATCATACTTATACAAACCAAATTTTATATAAGTTCAATAACTCCCAAATCAAGTATTTAGTAACATAAGGTTCTCAAATTTCAATTTGTTTCAATATCAATATAATTTTCAAAAATCCTCCCAAATCAAATATCTTCAGTTCCAAAGTTTCCAAAATAATAATTTAGAAAATAAATCCAAATTTCCAAATCAATATAGTTTAAGTCAAACAATTCATTTCCAAAATCATCTTATATTTCATAAAGTCCATCTTATATAAGGATCAAAATTTTCAAAAATAAATTTCGCTGTACGAAGAGCTATATGGGATTGAACATCTTTGCTTACTAAAAGGTTTTGAGTTCAGAATAGTTTTGTATACAAATTAGTTTGTGAAATAGTTTTGTACATAAAATAGTTTTGTATATAAAATAGAATAAAATAGTTTGTTTAAGAAAATAAAAGAAAAATAGTTTAAAAAAATGGTTTTAAATTGATAGTAATTTTCATAAAGGAAAAATTCCAATTAAATTACAAAGATATCCAACCCAACAACTTCCGATTTTAGCGTCAAGTATATCAATGATATTAGAATATAAGATGTACATATGTCATCATTTCGCAAAATCACATTCGGTCACTCGCTCGATCACACAAGTTCGCTTTCGAACTAGTATTGTCCATTCGACTTCCCTAATGCGGATTTCGATATGGTTTCTCGACTAGAAACCATCAGTCTCCTTGCATAGCCATATACTATGATAGAGAATTCTAGAATCAAGCCCAAAATCCATATCAAATATTCGCCATCAAGAATCAAATGAAAAATCCTAACACGAAATGGTGTAATTCACCTCGAACTTGTGTACTCAAACTTGGATCAATTTAATTATGCGAATAAAAAAGCATACGTACAACTTATGTATCTATTCCAACTTTTTAAATATATAGTTTCATAAAGATGTTACTAAGTTAAACATTTAAACTAAATTTTATTCAAAATATTTTGAAGACCAAATTCTTTTCAAAACATTTCAAATCTAAATTTCATATTAGAAAAATTCAAAATGGCCTTATTCGTTTACTTAACAAAACAGTTTCAACTTATTTAAATCATATTACTACATACTTTAAACATACATACCAAACTTATATACTTTATACTTTTCAAAATTACTTAGCTTTGAAAAGTTAACCTTGATTTGGAAGTGCTCGAACCTTCAAAATAATCGAAGAAATCATATTTCAATCCAAGAGTTGGAAATCACCAACAAATCAGTAAATCAATTCCAAAAGATAGGGTTATATCAAATCAAATCCAGAACTCAAGGACTGAACACCGACTCATTTCAAATTGTTCAAATATATATACATATATCTTTCGAATATCACATCACACTTTGGAATTTGAAATCAAAATTGGTTTCACAATTCAATCGCATAGCAAAGTTACCGAAGTGGCCTCTCCCCCACTCAGAAACTCGAAAATCAATGTCGATGATGCATGTATTCATCACCGACATTATTTTCCAGCGACATTAGTGGGTTCTGGACTTCTATTTTCTCAAATTTCTTTTGAAATTTCTTCGAAATCATTTGAAACTTATTAAAATCATTTGAAACATTTCATATTCGGAAAATACTTTCAAATCATATTATTAATTATTTCAAAATCTTAAAACCAGTTCCAAAATGCCGGAGTTCAATCACTCAAATTCACATTCAAAACCTTCAGTTACAAATCATCTTATATGAAACCATTTTTTCTATATAAATTTCAAAATTTCAAATCCTTAAAAGATATACCGCAACAGTTAAACCTTATAATGGCTTCCCTCTCCAACCTACCGCAAGCCCCCCCAAACCCCTCCTCCATCCCATCCCAAACCCCTCCTAACCCCCCCTCCCGCCCTCCAGTAACCGCTCCACCAGCTCCTGTATCGTCCGACAATCCCCCTCCGATCTCATTCGTACCCAAAAGATACGTCTCCCATCTCTGCGCCAAGTCCAACTCTATCCAACCGACTTCGGGAAGTGCTAAAGTTACTTCAGCTAATTCATCACAACCCCACCCAGCCAATACCAAAACTATCCCAGAAAGATCTTACGCACAAGTGGCCGCTCTCCCACCACTCATTCTCGAAATCCCGAGATTGAAACGTCGAAGATCCCTGCCGTCTTTCGCTAATGTATGCTCCATGATTGATTTTTTAAAATCTAAGGGACGATGTCTAAATTGCGCCGGAAGTGGACACCTGGCTCGAAGCTGTAGAGACTCAAAGATCTGCTACAAGTGCAATCTCTTCGGTCACTCGCAATCAACATGCCCCGAGGCAAACAAATCAACAGCCTCGTATCCCGTGCGAGCCTCTGCCCCTCCCACAAAAAACAAAATATCAGCTCATTCGTATCGGGACCCAGCGCCACATTATTACACTGCCAAGCCCAAAAGCACCCCCAAACCAATTAAAATTCCGGAGTCTCCTCGTTCCCCGCTCCATCCTCATTCCAAAAAATATCCTGAACCCAGAACCTCTGCTCCTTCTTCACAACAATTTTCAATGGACAACTCCACACTCTACCTCACCACAACAGTAATTAATGGAATCTGGACGTTGGAATCATTACACCATGCCCTCTCCACCGCTCTACAACACACCGAGTTGCCCATCTGGATCCTAAGCAATAACAGCTTCGTCTTTTGCTGTCCTACACACGAAACACTCGTCCGTGCCCTACAACTCCGAACCATAACCAAACCAGGCGGGGCCGTCCTCATCCAACCCTGGTCTGACCCTGAACCCTCCTCTGTCAACCTAGAACCGTCACCTGGGCCCGTGTCCAACGCTTTCCAGAGCTCCTCCGAGACAAAACTGACGCGGTGCGCTCCGCCCTGAACCCATTGGGCCGCTTCGTTGAATTCGACTGCTACAACTGGGCATTGATTGATCATCGATACCTATTCATCAAAATACAATTTTTTTCAGGTGTTTCCACTCCCACTGCTATCGTTGCAAACCTAAAAAACCATGACTACCTCCTCACTGTAGACAGATGGGAACATGAGCACCCAAACCGAAACCCAGAGTCGTTACCAATAGGGACAGATTTGGAGGAGGCCTTCAGATGTTTTGATGAACACATCCCCCCACACGAACTCAACTCGGAAGACAGATTCGATGCTATGAACTTTGACCCGGATATCTTTGCCCCTCTATCCCCTCTTGACCACATCCCTATGGTTGACCCAATTCACCAAAACACACCAGAACCCGAGGCCTTTAACCCTCCTGAAAATTCCTTTGAAGTAATGGGTCCCCTTGGTTGGGACAGCTGGCCGGCTGAAGAACATAATTGGAACCCTTACGCAGACCTAGACCTGTCCAACCCATGGTTCCTCCAACTCCCCATCCACAGCCATCCTCCAGATCCCAACTCTAGTAATCAACTTGCGCTCATCCCCTCACCATCACACCCGCCTCCATACAATTTTCACAATCCACGAAACCAATCCGAGAACATCGCCCCCTCTCCCATGGATGATAGTGCAGTCCACAGCCATCCTCCTGTTCCCAACCCCTGTAATCAACTAGCACTCATCCACCCACCACTCCACCCGCCTCCAGTCAACTTTCACAATCCAGGTAACCAATCCGAGAACATCGCTCCACCCCCACGGATGATAGAGCAGTTGCACCCTCTCCACCTCGGGCTGGACAAGAATCTCCAAGGATCACTGCCACAGCAGTCAGACGAAGCGCCAGACTACATAAAGCTGCATCTCACCCTGGTAGTTTTTTCAAACCCGTAGTTTTTTCCTCTGCAAATAAAATTTTAAATAAAAAAATTGCACGTTGCATGGGGGTGAAATTGCGAGAGGAACATCTCGCTGCCATGCAATCACTAGAACTGGAGCGTTCATCCTCATCCCAATGAAGATTATCACCTGGAATGTCAGGGGCTTAGGGGACCCCAGTAAAAGAATCGCCCTAAATCTCACACTGTCCCCACACAAAAGCGATATTCTCCTCATCCAAGAAACTAAACTCGTGGACCCCTCTCCTACCCAAATTAGACAGCTAGGTGGGTCCCATCTTTCTGGATGGGCCCACTTGAATGCCATAGGTTCCAGCGGTGGTTTAATCACCCTCTGGAATGAATCCACTTGGTCTCATTGTCAAACCATCCTTCATCCTTCTGCCCTTCATGTTTCACTTCGCCACATCCAAACCAACACCATTTACTTCTTTTCCAACATTTACGGCCCTCAAAACCCCACCGATAGAAATACCCTCTGGAACAACTGCCTCTCTTTCGCCACACACCTCAATGGCCCCTGGTTACTCGGGGGAGACTTCAATACCACCAGAAACACCCTCGAAAGAAACTCCGGAAATGCCTCCCAAGACTCAGACTCATTCAATTCCTTCATTAACTCCGGCTCCCTAATCGACCCACCAATCAACAATAGACTTTATACCTGGTCAAACCGTAGATCGGACACGTCACTAGCTAAGCTTGACAGATTCCTTTTCAATATCAATTGGGATGATTTGCACCCCCTTTCTATTGTTTCCGGCCTAGCCTCGACCATTTCTGACCACTGTCCACTAATCTTGGACTCGGGCTCATCCCCCAACCCTAATCGCCCCTTCCGCTTCGAACGCTTATGGACCCTGGAACCCTCCTTCGACAATTTCATCCAGTTAACTTGGTCCCAACCTGTGATGTCCAATTCCGCAACCGCCAGAGTTGTCTCCAAACTCCGTTCAATCAGAAATATCATCAAACCATGGGCCAAAAATATTTGGGGCTCCCTACGCTCGCGCATTTCCTCCACTCAAGATGCCATCCTAGAACTCAACATCCTCGAAGAATCCCGACCCCTCACCCCAACCGAACATTCTCAACTGAAGACTTTAGAAACCGAGCTTGATAGACTAATCAAGCAAGAGGAAATTGGATGGAAGCAAAGATCCAAAGCCAAATGGTTAGAGGAGGGAGACAGGAACACCTCCTTCTTCCATCGTATGGCCAACGACAGACGTAGATCTATTTACATCTCGGAACTAGTGCACAACAACTCCAGCTTCACCGAATCGTCGGACCACCTCCGCCTCTTCACCGAATACTACCGTAACATTCTAGGCCAAGCTTCTCAGACAATACCCCCCATCGAATGGAACCTCCTATACCCATCCTGTCCCCCAATTCCTGTTGACCACCCCTTTTCCGAAGAGGAAGTATGGGCCGCGCTCAAGGACTTGTCCGAAGATAAGGCCCTAGGCCCAGATGGTTTCGGCCCATTTTTCTTTAAACGATATTGGGAAACCATCAAAACCGACATACTTGATATGTGCGAAGAATTCCAAGCCAACCCCTATTCAATTGCTCGCCTCAACTACGCCAACATCATCCTACTCCCCAAATCCCCTGGCGGCAACACCCTACCCGCTTTCAGACCAATCAGTCTCCTAAACACCACTTTCAAAATCATCACGAAGGTTCTTGCCAATAGACTCCAAGCAGTCATCGATCCTCTGGTAGGGGCGGAACAGTCGGCCTTCATACAAGGCAGAAACATTTTAGATTGCGTCGCTGCCACCCAAGAAGTTGTCTCCTACTGCCATAGAACATCAACCCCTGGAACCCTTCTAAAATTAGATTTCTCCAAAGCCTTCGACACGGTACACTGGGACTTCATCTTGGACCTTATGAAGCATAGGGGTTTCCCGACAAAATGGTATGGGTGGATTGAAGCGATACTCAACACAAGTACCTCATCCATCTCAATCAATGGCTCTACTGGTGGTCACATTAAATCAGCTAGGGGTCTGAGACAAGGAGACCCGCTCTCTCCCCTAATCTTTGTCCTGGTAGCGGATGTGCTCAACCAGATGATCAAGCTTGCCTCGACCAATAATCTTTTTAAAGGTATCCAGCTCCAAAACTCCGATTTAGCTGTGTCTAACCTTCAATTTGCAGATGACACGATCCTATTCGCCTCCACCGACATCAACCACATCCATTGCCTCAAGGTTGCGTTATATGTTCTAGAAACAATCTCCGGCCTTTTTATCAATTTCAACAAAAGCTCCGTCATCATGCTAGGCAACTCCGCTAACCTTGGTCCTACAATCTCATCCCTGCTCAATTGCAACCTAGCCTCATTCCCCATTTCCTATCTAGGCATCCCTATCCGCCCTTCCAATCTCCACCGCGCAGACTGACTTCCCCTCATTTCCAGAATTGAAACCAGACTCTCAACCTGGAAGGCACACTCGTTATCCTCTGCAGGTCGTCTCGTCCTAGTCAAATCGGTCCTATCAGCTATCCCCTCATACTGGATGTCCTTCCTCAAGCTTCCATCCTGGGTTATCAAGAAAATTGACTCAATCAGACGCACATTCCTTTGGAACGGAGGCAAAGCAAAATGCTTGGTCAACTGGAAGACGGTGTGTTTGCATCGCAATCATGGTGGGCTGGGGATTACTGACCTTCGCTCTTTCAATCAGGCGCTGCTGTCCAAATGGCTTTGGAGATTACTTACACCTGGAAATTTCATCTGGAAATCGTGGATCTTAGGTCAACACTATCAATCAAACCCTCACTTGGCACTCCACCTCACCACCCGGTCCCACCCATCCCCTTTCTGGTTGGGGGTCCTTCAAACCTTACCTAGAGTCAAAGCACTGTTCCAGGTTAAAATCGAAAGCGGCAACAGGTGCCTATTCTGGTTAGATACATGGTTTGGACAACTGCCCCTCGCTAAACTACTACCCAACCTCTTTTCACACACCGCCCTCCCCAATGCAACAGTTGAAGACTACCTCACCCTAGGTCCCGATCACCTTTGCCCTCCTTCCATCTTCGATGCAGACCTAATTCCTGAACTTCTCTCTGCCACAAATATCCTCCTGTCGACCCGTCCATCCAACAGTCAAGACCTCTTTCTCTGGGCCCTTGCACCTTCCAAAGGATTCTCAGTCGCCTCCTGTTATCAATATCTAATCCACCTCGGTCGCCTTTTCTCCTTCCCCAGGGTTTGGCAATGCAACCTTCCACCTCGTATAGCCTTCTTCCAATGGTGCTTAATTTCTGGCAGAATCAATACCAAAGACAGACTCAACAGACTCAACATCCCTATTGATCCGCGCTGCGTCTTTTGTTCAACCCAGAACGAATCAGTAACTCACCTTTTCTTCGAATGTGATTTCTCCTATTCAATTTGGGCAGCAACTAGTGCCTATCTTCTGGGGTTTATTCCCAGCGTGACCTCTCACTTCGAATATTGGCAGTTTAATCAGTAGAGTCTGTTGATGGACACCTTCATATCAACCTTTAGCTGGTGCATTTGGAAAGAAAGGAATGCCATTGTATTTGGAAAACCAACACGACATTTCGAGGGAACCTGTAGAAGTATCACTCACATTTTCTCCTCTATAACAGGTCAATGTCACTCTGCGCCTTTCCGCCTGAGTCTCCCACAGTGCAGCGTCCAGCCAGTAGAATCCCAGGGAAGCACCACTACATCTCCGGAGAGATAGTCTTAGCCTACAGGGGGATATCACGTACTACAGATAATATGTAATAGTCTATGATACTCTTGTATTTTTATTACAGTTTGTTGCCTCACACCTATTTTTTGGCCATCGATCGGGCTTGTCGATCGACCTCTTCAGTACTATATAATATAACTATTTAACCGGCTGTGTAGTTTCACGCTACACACCCGTCACTCTCAAAAAAAAATTTCAAATCCTTTCGAAACTTCAAATTTTCATTTTAAAAAAGTATATAATCCTTATCGAAAACATTTCACTTCTATATATAATATGGTCATCCTTATCAAAACAACAACTTTGATTAATACACAATTTTCAAATGAAAATCAACCACAAACTTTCCAAGGGACGATTCAAGGATGGATTTCAAAGCAAAATAGAGATTCAAATTTTTAAAGGAACTCTAATCAATAGAATTCTGATTCAAAGATAAGCTCGAACAAAGATGAGATAATTAAATTACCAATAGAAGATGGATAAGCTCATATAAATCGCGGGCGACCTTAACAGGGTCAACCGTGACTTCAGGAATATAATCGATGCGAAAATCCAAGGCAAATCGACCTTCGATCGCCAGAGATAGAATCTAAATATAACAGAAGATAGAAAACATCGTAAACCGAGGATACATAAATCTCCGGTGAATCAATGCCAATTATAAGGGAGTTTCGCCCTTTTACAAATCATTCAAAGATTGGCGAAATCACCGATCTTTATAGAGATCATTCAAAGTGGAGTTATGGAATGCTCCAAAAATCAAAAGAATACAATTAGGGGAGAAAGGAATGGATTTCAGAACAAGTGGGAGCGATCCAAAATTCAAAGGAATCCTAATCGAAGAAATCCCAACTAAGATAGAAGTTCAAAATTTTAAGGAAATCCTAATCAAAGAAATTACTAACAAGGTGGATACGAAAGGGATAAAGTCCAGAAAATTTTCTTTCAAAACAAGAAAATTTAATATCAAAATAATCTTTAAAAATCCTTTAAAATCATTTGAGAATCATTTTATACTTCGAAAATACGTTCTCTCACAAAGGAATGATTCTGAGATTAATTTCACTCATTCTAGGGTATTTCTACCCTATCTCTAATGAGTTTTTGCTCTGCAGGCTAAGGTTTGCCTAAAACCTGGCTCTGATACCAAATGTAACGATCCACTATTTTGGACCATTCAAATCGACAATAATCCACACATGTCTGACTTGAATAATTCAAAATAACAGATTGTAATAAAATTTGGAGCAAATAAAATCAAACACAGAATCACAGACATAGAAAATCAGAATAACTCGTAGTGGAAATAAAATACCATAGTAGTTCATGAAGCTACTATATACAAACTCTCAAAACATATACAAAATCTCATAGTCAAATTAGATACAATAGAAGTTAGGATACATAAATCAATAATACAGAGACGATACCGAATAGTAAATAACTGGATTAGAAGATAAGAAATAACAGATGTACAGATAAGCTCCAGCAAATCTATAGCTCCAGAAGATAAATTCCAAAGCTGTGATTCTCAGGTTGACCCGAGCATAAAGTAAAACACAAAATACTTGAGTCAGGATATATATACTTATACAATGTAAACCAACTCAAGTGAACTGTAATAGCAATGCATAATAACTTAGAGGATTCTTGGGATCGCCCATCCTTTAAGGATCCATAAAACCATCAATTAAACAGTAATATCAATATCACAGAAATGTCCATGTCGAAATAAACCAAGCAACTAACAGTGTTAATGTGCATCACAGCCATCATCACGAAATCAAATGACATACAGAGAAGTACACCCGTGGTTATAGTATTTCAAAATAATATTTTATATTTGAAAATTTTAATATCGTTTCAAAACCAAATCTTTATCAAAATAAAGATTAAATCATTTACAAACCATTTCAATATATTACAATATCATATCCTTTCAAAACTTCCTTTCAAATCATTATTTGAATTCAAATTTAATTATCAAATTTAATACCCTTTAAAATTCCAAAATATCATTCATTTATTATCTTATCAAATCACCCTTTAAATAGTTTTCCATTTAAACCATTTAAAAGTGAAATTATTATTCTTTCAAGTCAAGTATTCAATTTCCAAAGTTTCAAATCATTTTGAGTTCATTTACTAGGTCAAAATCCATAAACATTGAAAATTTCAGCCTTTCACAGCATTTAGAAAAAGCTGTTATAATTTATATTTGAAAACATTTTATTTCAGCAAAGACAGCACTTTAAAACTGCTGTTATATCTCATTTTTTTGGAATTTACTTTAAAACAGCAAAGACAGCATTTCCAGAAATGCTGTAATAGCTCAGGTTCAAGAACAAGGGTTTACTTAATTTTAGAATAGACAGCAAGCAGCTACAGTAGTTTATAGAACTGCTCTAATAGCCCTTTATTAAGTTCTTTAGCCTTTACATTTACTACAGCAACTACGGCATTTCAGAAATGCTGTAATAGCCTCTTTTTACTAAGTTTTAGTTCAATTATGAAATCATAGCATTTCTGAATGCTATTAGAAGTATTTTTCAGATTTTAGTGTATTTCCAGCCAATAATAAAATTCATTTTTAAACCCTTTTAATATTATAAAAATCATGTTTTAACTTTTAAAAATGTTTATATAATATATCATTTAACACATGATTTTTATTAAATAAATCCGTTATAGTTAAATCAAATTTCAATGAATTATTTAACAAATTCAAGTGTAAATTTCTTTTCTTCAAATTTTTAATAAATAAACTAACACTTAAATTTTATTTCCATTCTCCAATAAATTTCAAATTTCCATTTTTATTTTCATTTTTATTTATATAACTATTTTCTCATTTTAACCGAAATTCCAAAATTTTCTAACTTAAGTTATATTTTCAAAAATTCCATTTCTATTCATTTTCAACATTTTTAACTTATAGAAAATTCCTAATTTCACTATTTAAACTTATAAGAATTAAATTTAAATCAAATTTTCATATTTTTACACATTTAAAAATTATTTAAACATTTTTCAAAACCTTAAAAATAACCACGGGCCTGTATATAGTTTTCTAGCCTAATTCAAGTGATACAGATAATATATCATTTCAATCCATAATATACAAAAAAATCCGGGTTTTATCATTTCAAACCCGCAATCCCAAGTAAAATAAATAATTTGAAAATCACCCAAGCTTATCATTTCAGCCCGTAATGTTTTTCCCCTATTCTAAAGTCCATTTGGGTATGTATCATTTCAACCCACAGTGATTCAAATCTACAGGGAACTTGCAGTGTGATAAACAGATAAAAATGAATAGTTAACAATATATAACAGTAACAGATGAGATGACAGGTAAATTATCAGGTTTAACATTATATAAATAATTAATCATAGGCCGTTATAACATATCATAATATTCTACACCTTCAGTTGTTGTTGTTTCACATTAGTATAAGTATAAAATGTCGTGTGAGATTTACTCACCTCTTTTGCTGGAGGTGCAAGTTCAAATGACACAACACAAACCAGAACACAATGACAAAGCTATGAACTTAAGTGGAGAGCGAGATCCAAGTTATAGATCTTATGTTACAACCCAAAACAAAACCAAAATAATAGTTAAAAATCAATACGATTGAATTTGAATAACTTTGAAACAAAAAGCAGTTTGAATATGAAACTTTTTTCCTTGCTTTCTCTACTTGTTTGCATGGCCTAGGGGATCAATTAGGTCAGGTTTGTACTTGGTTTGGATCAGGTATGGGTCTGGAAAAGGTAAGGCTACAAGGTAGAACATGATGGAGGAAGTTACAACATAGGGTAAGTGAAGGGTTTCTAGGCAAATAGGTGGAAAATGGTCCAAACTAAGGCTCAGCCATGGGCAATTTGGTTCGGCCAGAAGGTGTACATCTCAAGTCAGTGGCTTGAGTGATGAGGTAGGGTCTGGACAAGGTGGTGGCGGCGGCCAAAGGTGGTGGTGGTGGTGGAAAATGAAGGGTATGGTCAAGGGGAGCTCGGCTAGCATTGTTTTTAAGGCATTGTTTGCATTTTGGTGGAGTTTCAACTTTGGGATGGCCATGGCCTGGTAGGTCAGAGGAGATGGAGGTGTTTGCAGCTGAGAATGATGGTGGTGGAGGTGGTGGTGATGGCGGAGCAAGTGGCTGAGCTATATAGGTGAAGCAAATGCAAATATAATAAGAAAACAAGGAAGAAATTGAGTAGAAAAAGAAGAAAATGATCACCAAACTTTTCTTCAGAAATGGAGGCCGAAGTTTTTAAGGATGAGAAACATTTTCTTATGGGAAAAATGAGAAGAGAATGGCTGAAAGAAAGGAGATAAGGCCGGCTCAAAATGAATGCAAGAGTTAGGAAATGAAAAGGTGAGAAAACAAAGAGTCTTAAGCAAATAAAAGGTCACAAACCTTTCAAATTTCTATTATTTCTTTTTGCAAATTTACATACATGTAAAATACTGATAAATAAAGGTAAAAATCAGAAATAAAAATAAATGTATAAAATTAATAATTAAATTTTAATTAAATAGAATTAAATTAAGAAAATAGCTAAAAAATGTAGACTGGGCTTTAAAAATTTGAAATAAATTCCATAAGCTTTGGAAAATTTTTATAATCACTTTAAAAATATTTAAAAGGAAAAATAAATATAATATAACATACATATACAAATTATAATAAGATATGTCAAATAAAAAATATCATTTATATAAATTAAAATAAATAATATTGTTAAATAACTCAATATACACACAATATTGAAAACAGTATAACTTTCACAATTTAAATCCAATTTCAACGAAACGAAAAGAAGTATTCTTGAAATTAAATCTATTTTCATAATAAAAGATAAAATTCAAGAATTCAAATATTTAAATTTAAATTTAAAAGTCAAAGTTTGACCATATTGACCAAAATTCATAGTTCTGGAAAATACTCTATTTATTTATGTTTGGAATTATAATTCACATACAAATCAAAATTTATATTTAAAATAACAAAAATCATCAATTTTAATAAATAAAATAAAGTTTCTAAATCAGGAAATTCAATTTAAAATAATTAAAATACACAATTAAAATAATCACAAAATACAGGGTTGTTACGAAACCCCTTGACATTATTATAATATCATTGGATTTCTATAAAATGTTTTCGTTATCGTAAGGTAAAAATCCATCTGTGTTTATATGCAGCATGGTCTTATGAGATATCCTTTATGTTGAAATGTTTTATATGATATAACAATCCATTTGATTGTGTTTTCTCATGCTAGTTTTACTAGAATGATCTAGATATTATTTTTCTTATAATGCTCGGGTCAGCCTGAGCATATTTTCCAGTTTTATGTGGACATTTGGAGCTACAGAAGACAAGTTGGATGCTTCCAAGACGTACTGCCATATTTTGTTATCTTCCGCTATTTTTTTCTTATCTGTATTTATTATTTTTGTTATCTATATTTATTAGGAATGGTCGATGTTGGAGGGAGCCTTGGGTTCACATAGAGCTGCGGTGGTGGTCACTGGGAATTCGGTGGTGTTGGTCGTAGGGAGTGCAGTGGAGAGGTCGATCAAGGGCTTAGTGGCTGTTGTTTAGGGAAAGCGGGTTTTTGGTTGTGGTTGGTATTTGGAAGCATTGGGTTGGCTAGGGTCAGGCCTGGTGGTGCGACAGGGGTTGGCAAACCTGGGGTGGGAAATGTGGTGGCTGCAGGAGGTCGAGGCTATTGGAGGAGCTCGTTTTGGGTGCTGGAGTACTTCCTAAACACAATGGTTTTGGGGTCTTATGGTAAGAAATTACTACAGGGTACTGGAGGTGATGGCAAGGTGGCGGTCAATCAAGCTCAAGCAGAAGGATGTGTAGGTGGCATCGGTTCATCGAGTGTCGCTGGTTGCGTGTGGTGCATGTGTATGTGTGCACGTCATGTACGGGAAGCTGGAAATCAAATTTGGATTAAGGGATTTGGCGGTGGAGCTACGGTTCATGGTGGGTTTGGGTAGTGTAGAGTTTGGGCCCTGGACTTGTTGATTTGGGTGAGAAATAATTTTATCTGTTTGTTTTAAATTTATATAATTTAAGTGTTAAGTTTAAGTTTCTATATATCGTTCATTTTAAATCCGATTAAACCGTGGATATTTGCTTAGACTCATGTTGACGAGTACAACACTATAGTATAAATAGTTAGTAGTTTTAATGAAGCACATATTTATGTTTAAATAATAGAGGTTGAATTTAATTACGTTATTTTAAATAATAACGTAGTTAAATTAAGTATACTTCATTGATGTTATCAATTTAGCCAAATAAATCACTGATCTATTAAATTAAATTTGAATGGATTATTTTAGACATATATTAAGCAGAATAAACACTGATCTTGTTATAAATAAACTATGTAGATTATTGATGATGGTAGCATGATAAAGTACCATTGTGGTCGCTAAGCCTCTTTCCGAATTTGTAAAGTATGGATCTAAATTAACTTCAATTCTATAACAATTTGCGGTTAAGTGTTTATAAATAATGTTTTAAAGTTAGTTAATTAATTCTCTTATTTGATAATGTTTTAAAGTAATTTATTTAATTATTTAATTATAGGTATTTTAAGTTATTTAATTATGCTATTAATGTTGTTTTAAGTTAATTAATTGATTTTATTATGGTTTAAGTTAATTAATTAATTATTTTATTAATGTTTTGTTAAAGAAATTTAATTATTTTATTAATAACGGTTTAAAGTTAATTAATTGGTTATTTATGATGTTTAAAGGTAATTAATCATATTAATAAAGGTGTTGTGTAAATAATAAATTGGTTATGCAAGGGATTTTACCTAAATAAAAGATTTATTTAAAAGACATTTACAAATGATATTTTGGAAAGGGGATTTATAAATGATATTTTGTAAAAAAGTTGTATAAATAGAAATCGGTTCAACAGAAAAGAGTTCTATAAATAGAAAGGAATTTGATAAAACATTTTAGAGATTTATTAAAGAAGTTTTATAAACTAATTTAGAGCTTTATAAAAGGATTTGTAAATATGAAATAGGCTTATAAAAGAGGAATCTTATAAAAGGAATGAGATTTAATTTTGATAATTAATCCTTCTAATTTACGGTGGTATGGAAACATTCTTTTCATACTTAACACTAAAGTTTAGGTAGTTTGGTTTATAGTACAAGATATTTTAAATTATAGTTGTTTTGGCCATTTAAATAAGAATTTGAAAAGAAGGAAATCTTCCTTAAGCTTTTGTTAATACTAGTGCGAACCCGTGCTTCGCACACGGGTATGGAAAAGACATATTTGTTGCAGTTAGAAAATTAAATTATTTTGAAAAATAATCAGAATATACTATTTACATGATGGAATTAGAAACATTATTACAATATCAAATATAAGTATTAAAATTAGTAGACAATCCTTATTGAGTCAATGTAGTAATAGGACTAAATGCTCTCAAACATATACATAGGCACAAGAGTTAAAATGGAAAAGTGGACTCGTCGGTAGTAATTAAAAAAGCAGCAGATGCACTATGGTGGAATATGAAAGCAGTAAAAAGCATGGCTAGTAAAACAAAATTTCCTTTAAGCATTAATAATATTTTGTAAAGAGAATGTATGTTTTTATTTGATATCTTTTTTTAGTAATATATAAACCTTTCTCATAACCAATAAATAAGTGCACCGCACTGCTTGTAAAAAAAAGACTTATGATGTTGCTACTGCTTAACTATGACCTATAAAACTACTTGTCAACATAAGAGATTACTTTTGTGTAGGATCGATTTCACCCTAGAGAGGGGTGAATAGGGTGATACTAATAATAATAAAAATTAATGTGGAAATAAATATAATAATTGCAGCACAAATAATAGCAGAATAATAAAGTGGAAATTAGCCACAAGGGCTTCTTTAGCAAGTGGAATTAGTTTCTAGGACACACAACTGAAATAATTACTTTCAAGGACAAAACGTAAAATAATTAGTTTCTAGGGCCTAAAAACCTATGAAATTATGTCCTTGAAAGTAATTGGACTGCTGACTTTGTCCTTGAAAGTAATTATTCTGTTGACTTTGGCCTTGAAAGCAATTTCTTTGAACGTGTGTCCTAGAAACTAATTGGACTGCAAAGTTTGTCCTTCTGGTGAAATGCCCCAATAATAAAATCAGAAATAGAACAACACAGATTTACCCAGCTTCGGCAAAACCCTGCGTACGTGCTGCCCCCAAGGTTTCTACTAGAAATTAAGTAGTCAGACGCTTACAAACATAAACTTGCGACACCCGCTAACGACTAACCTAACTCTACGCTCAAAACCCTACCATAACTCAGCCACTGAGTTGCGAATTCTCAAACTACGCCCCGTAGTTTGTAACCTAGTCACACGACTAGAAAGTTACACAAGTTAAAAGAAAAAAAAACAAAAACAATACAAAACCCTAATTTTAAAAATAAAGCCCAATAGAATTAAAAGATCGGCCCACAAAAAAAATAACACTATGATGAAAATAAGTCCGTTCCCTTTTTCTCTTGTTAATGCATTCGGCCGTTCCCTTTCTCCATTCCTTTTCGAATGCTAGGGTTTTTGTAAAATTGAAGACGCCGCTTGGATATATTGATCGATTGAAGTGATTTTATGCTTCGATTGGCTTCGTCAATCGTCTCCTTGGCTTGAGTGCATGCGGTTGCTTCAATTGTCGAGTTCAAATTAGTGCTTTGAACCGGTACATGAAGTGCCTTTATTTACTATCGTTGTTATGCTTGAACTCGATTTTTCTTTCGAACTTTGTTTCGATTCAAGTTATTTATTTTTGATTTTCTTCGATGAATTGTTCTCATATTTTGCTTGAACTCGAATCATAATATGTCGATGATGATATGGGAATTTATAGGGATTGAACACCCTATATTTTCGTTCATATAAATGTGTTTGAATTCTTCTTAATTCTTGCTTAGCTGTTCGATTTTGCTTAAATGCTCGTGATAATTCTTTTACTTGTTCATCTCTGAATTTTAGCTTGACTTGCTTTGGGTCAGTTCCTATAACTTAGGCATTTTAATATTGTGATAATCTGGACTTTGATTTGTTTATCCCGTTACTCTTTGTTCCTATGACTTCAGCGTTGATTTTGGATTTTATGAATGAGATGATTGATTCCATTTTTGCTGGTGGACGAATGTGGCTTTTGAATACTCTGACTTGTTCATTGACTTTACTACTCTGAATTTCTTCATTTTTATATACTTTAACTGGTTCGAACTACCTTCATGTTGCTAGAGTCTTATGAAGTTTGAAATGGTCTTCATGAGTATATACATATATATATATATATATATACATGTATGTATATATGTGTGTGTGTCTGCACTTGAAATTATTCATGTCTCTGTTTCATGTTCACTTACATGTGTTCACAACTATTTTGTTGTAGTTTTGATGGTCTGTTGTCTTCATACATATACATATGTATATATGTGTTTTGGCGACCCTGTTTAAGCTTGTTGACCCATGAATGCATTTGAAACTTGATCACTTGTTTGGTTCTGGTCTTTGGTTCTTGTTTTACTTATCTAGTTTGGCCTCCTTGCATTTGACTGGAACCACTTGTGTACACCATGTACTTGTGCTATTTATCTGGATGTACTTTGATTTTCTGGCCTTGTTACATGTCATGTTGTTTTGATTTCTTGAATGTGGTTGGCTTTGCTATAACAATTTAGTTCACCTGATCCAAGCTTGTACTGTGATCTTCTGTTCACTGTTATGTTTTTGCCTCACTGTTCTGATTTGAATCCATGTTTTATGTGTTCACTGTACCTATCTTGATGTCCAAATGGGTTGATTGAAATGTTGAGTTGTGGTGCATTTCATGTTAATGTTGAGCTGCTTTGCACTGCCCTGGTATGGTGCACTTGTGTCATCACCGCTGTGTGGCTTTGAGCATTGCCTTGACCATCAATGCTTATACCCGACCTCGTTTGATTTCTTTGTATTGATGTTTGCATTTTGTTAGCTCATTTTGGATTCATGTTGACTTTTGGTTGTCTTGTTCCACTTGAAGTTATTCTGGTCTTGATTTTGAAGTCTGGATTTGCTCTATCCTTTGTACAAGTGATTGAGGCAGTTGTCATATTTGTTGAACCTGAGCATGTTTTGTTGTTTTGGTCGAGACTTCATGTGTACACTAGTTAGAGAACCGCCTTGAGTCTTTTGTACTTTCTGAACTAAATTTTTTTTGCATGCACCTGAGTTGAATCCAACTTTTTCTTGGGTTTGACCTTGTGCTCACCTGTACCTGCAATTTTATCAAGTGTATATTTATGTGCACGGCTTTGTGGCATGTACAGTGATACATTGTGCATATCACAAGTTGTTCGTGTAGATGAATTCAAAAAAAAAAATGACAAACAACCCAAATAACTGAGGCAAATGATATTTTCAAAAACACACACTTTAATTTGCACTGCAAAATATTTTCTTTTTCAATTTTACCGCTTCAATGTTTATTTTGCAGATAGATCAAATGCTGGATTCAAGCTGTAACAAAGTTGAAGATAAAAATAAGAGTGATGAGTGAATATGTAGTGAGGTCAAAATTGTAAATTAAAATTTGTGATGTAATTGAAATTATGATGCAATTGAAATTGTAATGTAATTGAAAATGTATATATGTAGTGAGAGCTCAAATTTGTACTATTTAAATTTGTAATAAAATATTTGTTTGAATTTGAATTCTGTGTTATTTATTTTATCCAACAAATATTTATTTAATTATGTGAAAAATAAAATAGTACAATATCAAATACATTTAAATGAATATATATATATATGTGTGTTTATTATCATCAAACAAAAATCATAGGCTATTGTATTCTACATTTTGGACTTACTGCAAGATTATAGGCAGTGCACAGTATTATATAAGAAGAGTTCGAATAAAATATTTAGAAAAATAAATAAAAGAAATTGAAGAAGGCAGTTAAAAATGAAGAAAAATTAATGTGAAAAATCTAATTACTTACACTTTGGAAATGATGACAAACCAAAGACTTTATGCCATGGCTATTTCAACCACTAAAATTTTGTTGCTCTTTTCAACAATACAGTATTAATAGAAACACTAACTGATATTTCTTATTTTTTCATTAAAAGAAGAGACGTCATAAAAACAAAAACCAAGCGTGCAATAATTAGCATAAATTCATGTATGTAATTAGAAGATATAATGTATGAAGTTTAGCCGACACAATTATGTACTAATTTACCTAAAGCAGCATAGTTGATTTCCTTCGTGCACCTAAAACTATTTATTTATCAATTCTAAAGTAGTACTTCTTACTGGAAATTGATGAAGGATCAGTGAAAAGTAATCGATATGATGTTTTTGTGCTATGGACACCCTGTCTTGAAAGTGAAATTTTCCATACCCTTGGTTTACATCATGTAGATATAGATTAAAATGGGTTATAACTTTCCAACACTTTCAACATCGTTTTTTTACTTTCGTGTTTGTTATTTGATCCTCTAGCCTTTAACCCAGATGAAATTTGTTCCGTGTGTAACTAATAGTTTGGTACTCTAAACTAAACATATAAATGATTGTCAAGGATTGAAAATAATGTCATTCATTTATAACACTAAGGGTTTGAAAATTAAGTTAATTATTAACATAATATTTTCTATAAGCAGCATTGCTCTACCCTTCTCCTTGTGAATACTTACATGTCACATATGCATCCTGAGTTTTTTCATATTAATTACACATATATGAAGTGTATAAATTTATGATGAATGCATGTAATAATACAGGTACAAATACATAGAGAATAAATACAACCAAAATTATGGTAAATACACTACTCATTTAATGGAAATAATATCATAGAACATAGAACTTCATGATACAATTCTTGGATGCTAATGAAAAATATTGCTAACTTTTACCGTTCTTATTTGATGGTAGGAATATGACTAAGGTTAATATTATTGTTCCAATTTATTGGCAACTTAATTCATAAACTTATCAAAATTATGTCAAATACACTTATAAAGAGTATAACTTTGTAAAAAATAATTAATGATTTTGAGCCCATATTACGACAGATTCATTGAAATTATATTGGTTTAATGTATTCACATACTTTGTGACATATTTGTGTTTTTAAGAATATTTGATGGCATTTCTATGTCAAACTGTTAATAAAAAGTTAAATCATCCCAATATTACATATTTGAAGGTAAGGCATTTCGAAAAAATGCTTGAATAGAAATACAACATTATGAAATTAAACCCTCTACAAATAGATTCAATTGAAGGTAAGCAACGACTGATTGAACATGGTATTAAACCTTACGCATGTGATAACCCTGATTTTTTTATGAGCAATTTCATGATTTAAATTAGTTTATGTTTGTTTAAAAATTGCATTGAGAAAGATAGGAATGGAAACTGATTGCAAATGTATGGTTTAAACATGTACATGTGCACAAGACAGTGCACACACATGCACACATTTTTCTGCATAATGAAATAGGCAGAAATTAATATATAAATTAGAATAAATAATTTAGAAATACATATGTATGAAGATATGATTATGTCTTTATTAAGTCTGGCACAAAGAAAATAAATGATTAGGCAGGAATAAATATATGCAAGAAAAATATTTAGTACTTAAAAATTATTTAAAGAAGGAAAATAAGGACTTAGGAAAAATAGGCATACATATATTATATATGTGCACAAGCAAACACTTGCTGGAAGAACAAAAATTGCATGGAAATGGCATGAACCCTTAAGCAAACACTTTATCCATTTCCAGCAATCCTTTTTGCTTTGGAAAATAGGAATCATGCATATAACATGACCGGGGTAAGATTAAAGGGATAAGGCTTATTTCTGAAAATAAAAACAAGGACCACATACCCTTTTTCTCTTGAATCAAAATGAGAGGCAGATCATACTTTATATAGGGTAAAAATGACATTGGGTAATTTTGTTAAACCCTAGTAGCAGCCAGGGTTTTGTATAAGGAGGCTTGGTGTAGTAAGACCTTTCACATTTACTCTTCATCATTTCATAAGCCAGAGAAAAATAAGGAGCACCGGCCACTAGAATTAGAAGAAGGAAGAAGACTAAAAGGGTTCCAAAAGCTTAGGAAAAAGAAGGATTAAAGTGAGTAACCTCACTGGAAACTTTGGCAATAAGTCCTGAATATTGAGGCAGCCTAATTAAATTTATATTTCACTTTTGCAAGCTATGTTCATTTTATGATTTGATAACTTTGGCTTGTCAATGATCTGCTCAAGTGTAAAACCCTTTATAGTGACATTATCCAGTATAAAAGAGTCATGGATTTCATGTTTGAATATGGTTATCTGTGTTGTGATTTAACTTTGAGATGATGTAGATTTTATGGGTTTTCTTTATACATTTATTTACTTACAAACCCAGGATTGATGTTGTAGATATATGGTCTAAAAATGAAAGGAAATGTGGGGCTGCAACATTGTGTTGTTGCTTATGTCTCACATCAACTAAAATAAAGATAAATGTAGAGGTGCAATGTTATACATGTGCTGAGCTTATATGTTTTATGAACTCTCCAAATCAAAGCATATACTTATGGTTTAGCCAGATCTTAAAGAGTAACAAAGGTCTGATTGAACCAGAGGTAAAAGGAGACAACCAGAAAACTATCTATGACCATATGTTTGTAACTTGATCCATTGAAACCCATAGACAAAATAATATGCTTAGAAATCACATCTATTTGCATGATTAAATGCTTGCTTATGAGAACATGACTTACCAATCTCTAGATGAATACATGTTGGCTGAATCCTTCTTTCTCTGATTGAAATATGATATGTAGAAGGGATTAGCATAGGAATGAGAAAGGGAAAGTAACATCTAGTAATTTAACTAAGGACTTTTGGATCTTAGGGCTACAAAAAATGGCATGGCAAGGTGAACATTGCAAGCTCACACATGGTATGCTTATACCCAGGGGCCTGAGTGTGCTGGGTTAACAGTGATATATCCCAGGCAGTGTGTGGTTTAACAAGAGAAAGTAGCTAAAGACCATGATATACTTGATAGTGAACAATAAAAATAGGTTCATGAAAGGGCTTGGGTCAAATCCCCGATGGCCAGTAATCTGATAGAAAAGGCTTAATGATTGAATTGATGAATGTGTTGATTGATTTATGATGTTTTATGGATGGATCCTATGATTGTTATCACTGAACTAAACCATTGAATCATGTATAATTTGTTGTGCACTACTGTATATGCACATGTATCACAGGAACATGCACAAGAGTGGTATTGAGTTCCTTTATCCATTTTGAAGTTATTTGAATATGAATAAGTGTCATATAAATCATGTTTTCAGTTAGATTACTCATATCAGACTTTAGTCTGACCCTTGTGTGTTTTATGCACCATTGGGTGTCTCATGTTTATATGGGGCAGTTCATGGTGATTTTGCAGGAAAGTAGGAATTTCCTTGATCAGGCATTGGATGTTTAGCTGCTTAAGGAATTGGATGATATATTTAAAGATTTGCTGAAATCAAAATAGATGTTTATGTTGAATTATGTTAAGCTATTTTGTTTAAATTTGCTTAGAAAACTAATGTATGGTTAGAACTATTGTTTTACAAGTGTTGAACCTATATGTGTATCAGTTGAAACTTATGTGTTTTGTTTTGCAAAATGTTTTGCTAAGAAATGGAATTTTAAGCTTTAAGAACAGTTAGTTTATAATGGTAGAAAATCTGAGATTAAAAGGATTTATGGATTGAATGTACAATCAAGTATTTGACATAGGAAAATCCATGTTTAAGTGATATAAGATCTGCCAGAATAAAGGGTTTAAGTTGCTTTGAAAAGAAAACAGAATGACATGTATTTTTTCTTAAGAATAAGGGCAAGTTGAATATGGCTAACATGACCATTTTATTGAGCCTGGGTTAAGCCAGCACTAAAGAGTTTAAGCTCAATTTTCAGTAAAGTTTTACAACCCAAATGTATGGTAGGCTCAGTCATTTTGCTAACAAGAAGAAGTAAAAAAATTAAGCACTTAAATCTTCCTCTGACACACACATGCATAGGAACATGCACACACATGCACATGCAAAAGCACAGTTCATACAGTAACAAAATTATGGGAATACATGCAAAATGCTAAGTCTTGAGACATGAAACCAATAGTTATGCAATAATCTAAGTATGCTTGGAAGACCTGGTTTTAGAAACACTATTGCTATGTAGGGATTATTTCTTTTAATGATTCCCAAACAGATTTCTACTTCCAAACTTTTGTACTCTGATTCAAGTAGAAAGTAACTTATATATCTTCACATATGTAAGTTTAAGATGATTTGAGCAAACCAATATTTTTATATTGGCATAAAGATCCTGGATAGAAGAAAATTAGAATGTAATATTTTCTTGATTAAATGACCACTGTATATATATATATATATATATGTAAAAGAAAAAAAAACTTTAGGAATAGAAGGTGGGTGTTAACGGTAAAAAGTGAACGCTAACACCCGGTGTGTGTAATAAACTTGTGAAAGCACCACCCGTTGGTACGGGAACAAAAATATGAGCTGAAAATCGCAGAAATGCAGTAAATGAACAACAGATTTATAGTGGTTCGGCCCGTAATTGAGCCTACGTCCACTTTATAGTCTTTTATTGCTGATTCGGTTACAATTCGATACAAATCACTTGTCAAATACAATATAACTTGATCACACAACAATCTAGACTACTAGCTCAATCTTCGGTGATGAATCTTGCTAAATCCGTATCGGATGAATGGAGTTCTTCACGAAGCTTGTTGTAGTGCCTTGAGAGTTGGAAGATCTTTACTTCTTCAGTCAATCTTCAGTGTAGCAGAGCATGGATGCTTGAAGAAATGAATTGCAAAAAAGTCCCCCCCATGTCGGAGGTGATGGGGTATTTATAGGAGCAGATCAGAGTTCTGGGCAGAAAAAATCCCAAGTCCTAGGTCGCGTACGACCTAAGCTAGGTCGTAGGTCGCGAGCGACTTAGGAGATGCAGTCATGAAGTCGTCGTTGCCTTCAGGTGGTAAGTCGTAGGCGACTTATAGCGAGCCATGAGTCGTAGACGACTTAAGGCTTTAGGTCGCAAGCATCTTCAGTAGTTAGGTCGCTAACCTATTTAAGTCGTCAAGTTCCTTAGGTCGTTAACTACCTTAGGTTGTTAAGCCTTTTAGGTCGCTAGCTACCTTAGGTCGTTGAGTTCCATAGGTCACAATCCTTTCTGCCTCCTTAGGTCGCGAGATCTTCTGCAGCCTTAGGTCGCGAAGCTTTCCTGCCCCCTTAGGTCGCGAGGTCTTCTGGACCTTAGGTCGCAAAGAAGTTAGGTCGCAGCTCATCCTTAGGTCGCAGCATCCTTAGGTCGCAGAGCCTCCTAGGTCGCGGATTTCTTTAGGTCGCGACTTCCTTAGGTCGCAACTTCCTTAGGTCGCCACTTCCTTAGGTCGCGACTTCCTTAGGTCACAGCTTCCTTAAGGCGTAGGTTGCTGGATCACTTCAACGAGTTAGGTTGTGACATTCTTAGGTCGCAGCTTTTCATAGCTCGGCATCCTTCTTAACTCGGCAGCTCTTCTCAGTAGTTAGATCGGCAACTGTTGGGTCAGAGCTTTCCTTAGGTCGGAGCCTTTTGAGTTGTAGGTCATCTAACTGTTAACTTGTTAAGTCTGCAAGTTCCCATAGGTCGGCAATCTGTTAACTCGGCAGGCCTTGCTACCTCACAATTTGCTAGGTCGGTAGGCTTCTTTAAGTCGGCAAGCACCTTAAGTCAGCCAGCATCCTAAGTCGGCAAACTTCTTAAGTCGGCAAGCACCCTAACTCGGCTTCTGCTAGGTCGTGAGTCGAAAAGGGGGTTAACATTTGCCCCTCGAAGTATATGCCTAAACCATAGGTCGTGTGCTTCGATTCTCTTAACTCGCTTCTTGGTAAGTGTGTTAGATCGCGACCGACTTAAGATGAGTCGTAGGTCGGACATGTCGATTCAAATTTCATTGTCCCAGATTATAAATAGCTTAAGTCGCCCCTTCTCTTCCTTCACCTGTTCTTCTTCTCGAATCAGCCATTAACGCAATTTAGAGCTTTCAGAGATAAACTCCAATCATCCAATCGCCGATCATCTTCCTGTCAAACTCCGTAAGTCGATCTGGTCATCGTTCACCTATGCTCTCTTGTCGAATCGATAACTCCCCAATTTTTGACTTCCACTTGTTGTTTAGATGCTGCGATTCATTATGTATAACCCTTCGACTGTTTCACAATTGCCATTGGTCACGTTGCAGTTGTGGTGTGGCAATAATACGTCAGATTCGCAGCAAATCCGAGGCGATTCGAATTGGCTTTTCGGGGTGATTCAATGGTGTGATGGAATGAGGGTCGTTATTGACTGTGAGGCTATTGGGTTAACGGGTTAAGAGATAGAGAGGAAAATTGGTTGAGGTATTGGCTCGGTCATGGCTTAAGGATTTCACGCGATTCAGTGATTTTCATGGTTTAAGTCGGAACCGACTTAGCAGTTTCATGTGACCTAGGTTTTGAGTCGCTTCCGAGTTAGGACTTAGAGAATTTCTGGTTGCCTCGAACTAATTTTTTGTTTCCTTATCCGTCCTGATACTTAGGGACTGCTGACTCTGACCCATAGGGAAGCTTCCTTAGGTCGTCACCGAGTTAATACTTAAGCTTTCGGCCTCTCAATCAGATGATTTTTGAATTGTGCCTGGACTTCGAACTGTTGAACTATGAACCATGTTGCATGCCTTTTTTACATATTGCTTCAATCTTGCAAACTAACAATCCTGCTTAATACAACATTCACAGAATACTGGGACGAATATACTATCACCGACTGCCCACATCGAATGACAGATTAGTTGGTAACGGGAAAGTTAAATTAAATGAATATGAACGAGATGCTGTACAATAACTAATTTAAGTGAAGTATTAAAACAAAATTTTAATAGTCACATGAGACTGACTTGTCTGTATTAACACTGCACTTGAATATTGACAAGTTCTGAAATTCTGTAATCGATTGATTGTCAACTAATTTAATTCCAGTTATGCTTGTCTTTTATTTTTATTAGTTTTTGCACAACACTTCACACTTTTAGGGAACGTGCACCTTCACATTTGAACATTCAGCTGATTGTGTAGAATGTCTTCTCCACAAGAAGGAACAGAGCAAGCTGAAGATGTATTTCCAGTTGCTATCCCGCTGAACGATCCTCCAGAGAGGACTCCTACTACTTTGAGCCATAAAGCCTTTCGTCAACTATGCATCCAGTTTGGCATTGCTGAGGCCGACGCTTTGCTTCCCGAAATAAATGATACTGCTGACAGACCGCCCTGTGGCTTTGTCGCAGTTAATCGCCAAATGTGCTTGAGCGGAGCTATCCCCCCATTCAATGACTGCATTCGAGAACTTCTTCTCCAACTATCTATTTCCCCTTTTCAGTTACATCCCAATGGCTACGCCATCTTGCTGGGACTATGCGTGCTTTTTAGGAGAACGCTGGGCCGCTTTCCTACCTTCGGAGAAATTCGCTATCTTTGTACTTTTACCAAAAATAAAGATCATCCCTCCATCATAGTTGTAAGGAGTGCGAGAAATCGTAAGCTGATCACCGGCCTCCCTGAAAGTGTTCATAGTTTCCTGAGCCCGTTCTTCTATGTTCGTTGTCCCCCGGGATTTTACGCCATTTGGAGAGTGGGAAGTACGATTATCTATCTTTTCCCTATGTTTTTTCTAAAATTCTTCGAAGTTCAAATTGTCAAGTGCTAACTTCTTTCTCTATTGTTTCAGCACTTCCTTCCCCCTCTAGGGAATCTCGTCACAAGACTACCTTTGAGAGGCTTATGGCCGTACCGGTTGAGGAGAGGAGCGTTCAATTTCTATTGAGAGATGAGTTCCTCCACGAATTTGGACTCTTACATCCTTCCCGTTCTACTCAGCCACATGAAGTCCCTGATTCTCCTGCTAAGGAGTCAGATGCCCCTGTTCCTGCTAGAGAATTTTTACAGCAAAATCTTACCGCTGAGACTCCATTGGTAAAGTGTTCTACTTCTACCGACATTGTTGGACCGTCCAGTAAGTTAGCACTTGCCCCAGTTGTTGAAGAGGAGGAAAACCTTCACACTCTTGAAAAGACGGCTGAAGTGGAAGTTGAAAAAGAGAATTCTCCCCTGCACCATGGCGATGATACTTTCGACAGTCTGAGCGACATCATGATAACCTCTCAGGAGCTCTTTAAAGATGATGTTTCTAAAGTGGTTCCTCCTGTTATCGAAGCAACTTCTTCTTTGCAACAAACCACAATGCCTTCCACACAACTTATTGCCATCTCTACACCCAAAAGTGGTTTGTAGTTTGACGCGCGTAGTTTGCACATCACACACACTTAGAACTTTGGCACCTGTATGCACTTAGCTTCTTCAATTTGAGGATTTCTAAAACTGGTCTTTTTCTTCAATTTCAGGTTCTCTGATGGGGCGAAGCGGCTCTTACTACAACAAATTCCAACGTTACGGAAGCCGTGAGGCTTATGACTTTAGGAGTTACATTGGTGCTGTGAAGGAAACTGATGAGGAGAGAGCTGCTCGAAAGGCTCATGAGAGGCGAGCTCATGAAGAGCGTCACCGGAGAGAGGATGAGGAGTACTACGGGAGCAGAGACGAGCGACGTGACTCTTCCCGCAGAAGCGACGACCCTTATAAAAGGAAATCTTACGACGATAAGGGGAAGAGTCACACTTCTGATGATTCCAGTAAACGTACCAGACTTGGTGAGAAAGACACATCTAACATCTCGGAAAAGACTATCGCTTCTGTTCCTCCTAATACATCTTCCGGTTCTCCTGCCCTTAAGGAGTCTGACATCCAGACCATCATTAATAGGCCACAGTACCAAGCTGGAGATGGTCCTCCCACACTCCAGAGCCGATTTCCGAATTGGTGTCTGAAAGGAGTGCGTTTTGATTTGGACTTGGTCCCCATTGATAAGCAGGCGATGCTGAAAAATGTCGATGCTGTAAAGCTTGACATCGAAAGAATGTCTGGGTGGCAGAAGCTGGTTGATGAACTTCAAAGGGTCAACCATCTGAATCTTGAAGCGATGATGACCATGGAAAATGATAAGTCTGAGTGGGATAAATGGCGTAAGCAGCATGACTTGGAGATGAAAAGCATTAGCGATGGTTATGTGAAGCTCGAAGCTGAAGTTGAAAGACTTAAAAAAGAGCTTGCTACTTCTTCCACTTCTTATTCTCAGAAAGAAGAAATGCTTCAAAAACAAGTTCGAGACGCCCACGCTGCTCAGAGAGATACTGAAGTCAAACTTGAAGCAGAACAACATGTTACTAGAAAATATCGTGATGACGCTGCTCAACTTCAGGAGAAACTCAGCTCTCGAGACTTAGAAATTGCTAGGCTACAATCCCAGTTACTGAAGGCTGAAAGAGAACGTGATGAAGTTCTCTCTGGTAAAGCTGCAGCCGAAGAATCCCATAGGGAGACCATAGCCACTGTTGATGCGACTTTGTTTGACTTTTATATGCATTGTGTCCTGGGGCGTGGGAGCCTTTCATTTTTGGGACCAGAGTATGAAGTCACCTTAGCGGAGGTGTGGGAGGCAATCATTGACTTATTTGGTGGTGCTGGATACTCTGAAACAGATCTTCAAGCTACCTACTTGAGTGAGAGTGATCGCGCTGCCCTTGCCAAAGGAAAAGAGCAGCTCGTCCGAGTGCGGGCCGAAGCGACGGGAGAGAAGCTTCCTGAGAAAGAAACACCCCCTATTGCTCCTGTTTATACTTCGGCTTTAGCTCATGCGGATATTGCTGGCTCTAGTTCTCATTCCACGCCTCCCGCTAAGGTTGACACAGAAACTGTAACCACCCCTACAGAGGAAGAGGCAATGAAAGACTTCCAAGCTCGGGAATTTGAGATTGATCTGGCTAAACCGGCTTCTCCAGGTAACTTTGACGATTCACAGTCTTCTTTTTTCTCGGAGAATACTGATTTTGATTTCTTTCATTATGCAGCAGTCGTGCCGGAAACTGCACCACTTCTTCCTTCTTCAGCTGTCGTTCCTCTTCCTTCTCAAGTTATACTTCTTCCAGCTTCTCAACCTGGTTCACAGGAAGAACCAATAGCGGCCCTTCAAGGTTTAGATGAACCACCTACTTCCGAAGAACACAAGGCAGAAGATCTGGAGAATAGCGAGAAGACCCCGGAGCAGTCTTTCGATTATGACACAAAGCTTTCTACATTTCTTGCTCCGGGGAGTGAGTCTTCTTCCAAGAAGAAGGGGAAGCGTGTGGTTTCAAAGAAAGGAAAGAGGAGTTCTTCTGCCGTTGGGGATGAGGCAGAGATTGATCCGGCTGAGTCTCTTTCTCCTTCTTCTCCGACACGGCCTACGAAGCTAATTACCAGGCCGGGTAAAAACTCCAAGGGTGGGAAGAAGGGGAAATGAGTTCGATTTTTGCATTTTCTGCTTTTTGTAGTGACCGGGGATTGTGCGGATACCGGTCTCCGCTTCTTTTTGTAACCTGTACAATGTAAAAATTTCTCATAGTGTTGAAATAAATAGATATTTTTCTTGTGCAAATCCTTATGTATGTGGGAATACATCTGTTTTTCATTTGAAGTATAGAGTAAACGATTCTTTTTACTTGTACAAATTTTTTGTCTGTGTTTCAAGAACGCATTTACTCCACATCTTTATTACGTGATATTGCAATGAACTTGTGGTATGTTGCTTGTATATTACTTTTATTAATGTAACTGAATTGTATAGTGTTGCTCCGATACCACAAGTATATTGTAATATTTCTCGATTTCACAAGATCGATACTCTTATTTTAGAGAATAACTTTCCACTTTTTCAGGGAAGAATTATTCTGCTTTTAATAGAGTATATCTTGTCTTTGGAGAAATCTTTATTTTCTTTTTCTTCCTGAAAAACATTTCGACTTCTGGGAATGATCACTTTTATTTGTTCGAAAGTGAATTTTCCTGCACAGTGAAATGAGCTTCTGCAGAAGGTTTTGATTTTTGTGCCCCAGTAAAGGGTTTATTTTTGGTACTTCAAGCAAGGTGAAGTACGCCTCTGAAGAGGTCTTTTGGTCTCCGAAGAGAAGCGATTTTGGTCTCCGAAGAGAAGCAGTTTTGGTCTCCGAAGAGAAGCAGTTTTGGTCTCCGAAGAGAAGCAGTTTTGGAATTTCATCTCTAGTGAAGTGGGTCTCCGAAGAGAAGCATTTTGCACTTCTACACGGGTGAAATGTGCCTCCGAAAAGGGCTTTTGCCTCCGAAGATGGCTTGTGCCTCCGAAGAGGGCTTGTGCCTCCGAAGAGGGCTTGTGCCTCCGAAGAGGGCTTGTGGTTGCCTGGAAGTTACTTTCTCATGGTCGGAGGGGTCCACGGGACAAGCGTAAGTCGTTCGATTGGATGTTTGTTTGTACAAACGATCGCAATCGATTAACAAGGTGCCCCTTTTTGGTAGTCCCACCGATCTTTTTGATTGAGGAAAGCTCTCCATTTATTGGCGTGCCTCGTTAGAGGGCTTTGTTGACCCTTGGGAAGGAGCATCAGTTGGTTGGTGCGCCAGGAAGGTTGCGTCTTAGGGGCAAGTAGATCCATGGGATGGACACAAGCTGCCTGATCGGATGCATCACAATCAGCCAGCGAGGGTCTTATTCCTTCTGCTCGGGAAGATATCCCTTTAGTGGATCTACCTGCTTTCTTGTAGAGAGGCATACCTTCCCTTGGCTGCTTCCATGTTTGCCCGCTCATGTTGTATCATCATCCGCCAATTTGCGATCCTTTATCATCGTTTCCAAGCGCGTGTTCCTTTCTTTTGCAAGTAAATTGCTTTATCCGAAGAAGTAGACTTCACTGTTGAATGACTCCACAGAGTAAACGCAAGTTATTTGGTTGGATGCCTTTTTATATTAACGATCGCAACCAGTTAACGAGGGCTTGACATAGTGGAGCCGTCAACTTTTTATGTGAAGCTCCTCTTGTATGGGATTTGAGTTTGAAATTTTTGTTGCTTGAAATTTGCTGAATGATTTGTAAGGCTCGCTTAGCTTTGCGATGGGTGAGCTTTGCTTTAATGACCTGCAGTATTAGATCGATATTTTAGCAATACATTTAGAGTATTTACACATCGAAATATAACAGGCATTTTATAACAGAAAACACAATGCATAGTTTTTCATTATTGAGTCACGCTGATTTCTTAGCGGTTTACAATGCAGAAGTTACACATCTATCATTATCTTTACACATTCAAGCAATGCTGTTAAGTAAAAATGAATGCTAGTTATTGTTGTTTCAGAATCTCCAAGCTGGATTTCCATTTGTGCTTGATTCATAGCTTTTGGATTTTCATGTCAGAGAAAGCGAGAGATGCCCCAGTCGCAGTTTTGTGAGTGATTAGTAGTCATCCCAACTTCTGCTTGCTGGGTATGGTCCCCCTGTGATAGCATTAATGACAAGCTTTTCTGAATCTTGCACTGCAGTGTTGTTGTGAGAATCGGATTGATGAGTAGGGTGTTGTTGATCCCGAGTGGATGAGGTTGGATCGACTCCGCTTCTCTTAACGTATTGTTGGAGTTTACCTTGTTCCAGCAATTCTTCAATCACTTTCTTTAACTGGCGACATTGGTCAGTGTCATGGCCAGGTTGATTGTGAAATTGGCAAAATTTTCCATTACTCTTTGCACCTTTCGTCATCTCAGGTGGCTTAGGATACCGGACAACATCTTTTGTTGCAAAATAGATATTTCTTGGTGTATCAGTTAAAGGAGTAAAGCTCGAAGGATTAAAGCGGCGGGGTTTCTTTTCATTTCCCTGGCTTTTTCCTCCTTCATTCTCCCTTTTCTGACTTTCAGATTCTCTTTTCTTAGGTGGGACATTGTCATTGTTAGTCTGGGCAGTAACCACTTTCGATGTTACAGAAAGGCTTTCCAGGCGAATGAACTCATCGGCCTTTTTATAAAATTTATCAAGTGAGTTTGGTTCTTTCATCTTTAACCATATCCCAAATTCACTCGATTTATCAATGGCTCTCATCAAATAAGTCAGGATCATGCGTGGTTCTGCATTTTCTACTTCGGCTAAAGCTATATTGAAACGGCTCAAGAAAGATTTGATTGATTCTCCGGGTGCTTGTTCAAGGTTCGACAGTGACATTATATCCTTAGCTTTTGAAGCATACAATCTGAATTGTTCTTTAAACTTTTGCGTTAAGTCGGAGAATTTATCTACAGACCGAACTGGAAGCTTTGTGAACCAAAGTAAAGCCACACCTTCTAGGTATACCGGAAAGTATCGACACTTGATCTCGTCTGATGCTCTTGCACCAGTCATATGCCAATCGTACTTGTAGAGGAAATGATTAGGGTCACTGGTTCCCCTATAAGCTTGGAAAGTAGGAGGTGCAAATTTCCTTGGAAACTCTGCTCTTAGGATCCTTTCAGTAAACGGAGTTCTGCTTGGTGCAAATCCCTAGTCAGCCTCATCTTCTTCCCTTTGCATGCTCTCTTTCATGATGCGGCCAACCATTTCAGACAGGTACTCTTTATTGTTCAAAGACACCTCCGGGCAAGTATTAGTCCTTCCCTCGAAATTTTGCCCGGGCATACGCTCATGACAGGTTGGTTGCGGCATAGAACCATCAGCTTGGAAAGGTGGCGTTTCAGGAAGAGTAGTTCGACGGTTTTCTGGTTGACGATTTGCCCCGAGCAGAGCAGTCAATCTATCCATCATCAAAGCGTTTTGAGTTTCAATTTGTTGGTATAATCCAGAAACTGCGTCATCCAATTCAACCCTGGTGACCCCAACGGTTGGAGTTGCTTGGTCTGTTATTGGGGAAGCGGAAGTTCCTTCGTGAGCGTTTCCGGATCTGATAGGTCTACCTCTTCTTCCAGGAGCCATTATTTCAGATCTGGTTTTTAAAGAGAGGTTTTTTTTTTATGAATCTTTGCGAAGCAACGGTGGATGATCGCCTGAGTTCAATTCTCAGTGAAAGCACCAAAATGTTAACGGTAAAAAGTGAACGCTAACACCTGGTGTGTGTAATAAACTTGTGAAAGCACCACCCGTTGGTACGGGAACAAAAATATGAGCTGAAAATCGCAGAAATGCAGTAAATGAACAACAGATTTATAGTGGTTCGGCCCGTAATTGAGCCTACGTCCACTTTATAGTCTTTTATTGCTGATTCGGTTACAATTCGATACAAATCACTTGTCAAATACAATATAACTTGATCACACAACAATCTAGACTACTAGCTCAATCTTCGGTGATGAATCTTGCTAAATCCGTATCGGATGAATGGAGTTCTTCACGAAGCTTGTTGTAGTGCCTTGAGAGTTGGAAGATCTTTACTTCTTCAGTCAATCTTCAATGTAGCAGAGCATGGATGCTTGAAGAAATGAATTGCAAAAAAGTCCCCCCCATGTCGGAGGTGATGGGGTATTTATAGGAGCAGATCTGAGTTCTGGGCAGAAAAAATCCCAAGTCCTAGGTCGCGTACGACCTAAGCTAGGTCGTAGGTCGCGAGCGACTTAGGAGATGCAGTCATGAAGTCGTCGTTGCCTTTAGGTGGTAAGTCGCAGGCGACTTATAGCGAGCCATGAGTCATAGACGACTTAAGGCTTTAGGTCGCAAGCATCTTCAGTAGTTAGGTCGCTAACCTATTTAAGTCGTCAAGTTCCTTAGGTCGTTAACTACCTTAGGTTGTTAAGCCTTTTAGGTCGCTAGCTACCTTAGGTCGTTGAGTTCCATAGGTCACAATCCTTTCTGCCTCCTTAGGTCGCGAGATCTTCTGCAGCCTTAGGTCGCGAAGCTTTCCTGCCCCCTTAGGTCGCGAGGTCTTCTGGACCTTAGGTCGCAAAGAAGTTAGGTCGCAGCTCATCCTTAGGTCGCAGCACCCTTAGGTCGCAGAGCCTCCTAGGTCGCGGATTTCTTTAGGTCGCGACTTCCTTAGGTCGCAACTTCCTTAGGTCGCCACTTCCTTAGGTCGCGACTTCCTTAGGTCGCAGCTTCCTTAAGGCGTAGGTTGCTGGATCACTTCAACGAGTTAGGTTGTGACATTCTTAGGTCGCAGCTTTTCATAGCTCGGCATCCTTCTTAACTCGGCAGCTCTTCTCAGTAGTTAGATCGGCAACTGTTGGGTCAGAGCTTTCCTTAGGTCGGAGCCTTTTGAGTTGTAGGTCATCTAACTGTTAACTCGTTAAGTCTGCAAGTTCCCATAGGTCGGCAATCTGTTAACTCGGCAGGCCTTGCTACCTCACAATTTGCTAGGTCGGTAGGCTTCTTTAAGTCGGCAAGCACCTTAAGTCAGCCAGCATCCTAAGTCAGCAAACTTCTTAAGTCGGCAAGCACCCTAACTCGGCTTCTGCTAGGTCGTGAGTCGAAAAGGGGGTTAACAGTGGGTCATTTCATTTGGTATCAGAGCTATGTTGTTAAATAACATAGCAAAATTTTGTATGAACTTGTTTGCATTGGATGTATGGAGGTGTTGACTGCCTTGGATGCTTTGTTTTGTTAGTGCTTATACTACTAATATCTATTATAACTGAATAGGGATAGATTGAAATGAATTAATCTATAGAGTATCAGGCAAAATGGACTAACCTAAGTGTTATATCCATAGAGCTATGGTAGGACCCAGACATCAAAATGTAGGAACAAGTGAACCACCCATGGTGAATGTGTAAGAATTCATGAGAGCCATAAGGGATGGAGTAGGCAATAGGCAGGAAAATCCACATGAGGAGCTTTCCAAACTACTCAAGACTTTTACCAACCTTGGAGGCAAAACTTTCGATGGCACAGAAGGAGTTATGGGAGTTCAAAATTGGCTCAGGATTTTGGATAGGATCTTTGCAGACATGCAAGTTGAAGACCAAAGGAAGAGGCAAATTGCATCCAAGCAATTGAGAGGAGCAGCTTTGGATTGGTGGGAGGTTATCATAGCTGGAAGACCTAAAGGAGAAGTGACATGGGATCAATTTAAAGCAATGCTGGAAGGTAGGTTTGTCCCTGCATCAGCCAAGGAGTCTTTGCTAGAGGAATTCATCAAATTAAGGCAAGGGACTATGAATGTCACTGAGTACACTCAGAGGTTTGAATCATTGGCAAAGTATGGTGCAGTACTCATCACCACTGAGGAGGCTAAGAATGGCAGATATATTCAAGGGCTAAACCCTAGCCTTAGTAGAGCCATGCTACCATACAAGGACATGACTTTTGATCAAGTTTTGGACTTGACTTTGAGCATTAAACAACATGATAAGGCTAGAGAGAATTTCAGGGCATTCAAGAATAGCCAAAACAAGAAAGGAAAGGGCAAATTTCACCCTTATGATAAGAAGAAAGTAGACACAGCTTCCACCAAGAAACCAGAAGAAGCCAGTGCTGCTGAAATTAAGAAGAAAATTACTTGTTATAACTGTGGCCAAGAGGGGCATATGAAGAATAGGTGCACAAATGTTAGGCCAGCATCCTTCAAATGTCACCATTGTGGGAAGGAAGGTCACATAAAGAGGAATTGTCCAGATTTTAAGCAAGGAAAATTAGGGGCTTTGGAAGGAAAAGGCAAGGCAACTGAGAGATCAATTGTTGAGAAACATGGCCAAGTTGAAGGTACTTTGTTTATTCACTCAATACCTTTTGCAGTAGTGTATGATACTGGGGCTACACACTCATTGATCTCCCATGATATTGCACAACAATTAAAATTGATTTATATGATTGTTGATAAGCCACTGTTTATTAGAAGCCCTATAGGTAGCTTATGTGTTCTGGGCATGATGTGTATGAAACTGGGGTTAGATGTAGGGGGACATGTGTTTAACTCAGACCTATATGTGTTGCAATATCCGGGCATAAGGGTTATTCTAGGAGTTGATTGGTTGAGTAAATATAAGGCTGTCATAAATATGGAGACATCCACCATATCATTGAAAATTTCTGATGGGCAAAGGGTAGTTGTTCTTTGTGAGGCAGACAAGAATAGAAATATAGCCAACCTTTTTGCATTGTCTAGTGAAAAACCCATGCCTGCATTAGAAGAAATCCCCATAGTGAATCAATATACTTATGTGTTTGGTGAAGTTAGGGGAGTACCAAACCACAGACCAGTTGAGTTTTCAATCAAAATAATTCCAGGAGCTAGCCCAGTGGTTAAAAGACCAACCAAAATGGGGCCTAAGGAGTTGATAGAATTGAAAAAGAAATTGGTTGAATTAGAAGAAAGAGGCTTTATTAGACCCAGTAGCTCATCATGGGGAGCACCAGTAGTCTTTGTTAAGAAACAAGATGGATCCCTTAGGTTATGTATTGACTATAGGGAATTAAATAAAGTCACAATTAAAAATAAATATCCTTTACCAAGAATTGATGATCTCTTTGATCAATTGAGTGGTGCAAAAATATTTTCTAGGCTTGGTTTAGCTTCAGGCTTTCATCAGATGAAAGTAGAAGAGGAAAGCATTAAGTATACGGCCTTTAACACAAGATATGGACTTTATGAATTTTTAGTAATGCCATTTGGCTTGACAAATGCTCCTTCCTATTTTGTTGATTTGATGAATAGGATTTTTAGAGAATACTTGGATAAATTTGTATTGATATTTATTGATGACATACTAATTTATTCTAAGTCAATTAGAGAGCATGAAAATCATTTGCATATGGTATTTGAAAATTTGAGGCAGGAAGACTTGAAAGCAAAGTTTTCAAAATGCACTTTTTGGCAAAATGAAATGAATTTTCTAGGCCACATTATATCAGAAAAAGGAATATCTGTGGATCCCAATAAGGTCATTGCAATGCAAGCTTGGAAAAGGCCTACCAATGTCACTGAGGTCAGGTCATTCATGGGAATGGTTGGTTACTATAGAAGGTTTATAAAAGATTTTGCAAAAATTTCATTCCCATTAACCAGATTGACTAGGAAAAATCAAGTGTTTACTTGGACTAAAGAGTGTGAGAAAGCCTTTGGGAAATTAAAGGAAGCACTAGTGCAAGCTCCAATCCTCAAAGTACCTAAAGGGAATGAAAACTTGGTGGTGTATACTGACGCAAGTGGACAAGGGCTTGGGGCAGTATTGATGCAACTACATCAAGTGATAGCTTATGCTTCTAGGCAATTGAAACCAAGTGAGGTAAGATATGCTACTCATGACCTTGAATTAGCTGCTATAGTGTATGCTCTTAAGCTATGGAGACACTACTTGTTAGGGGCAAGGTTTGAAGTTTACACAGACCATAAGTCACTTAAATATTTATTTTCACAAAGAGAATTGAATATGAGGCAGCAAAGGTGGATTGAACTCCTAGCCTCATATGACTTTGAAATATTATATACCCATGGTAAGGCTAATAAAGTAGCAGATGCCCTAAGTAGACAACATGCTAAAGTGGCTAGATTAATGATAGAAGAGTTTAACACTTTATCATTGTTAACTGATTTAGAGATAGAAAGTGATAATGTAGAAAACATGAGCCTATGCAGTGAATATGTAGAAATGGGAAAGTTAAGCTTTATCACTCTGGAGTCAGAATTGAAAAACAAAGTTGTAAAGTTACAAGACCAAGATCCATTTTTATTTGAAAAGAAAACTCAGATATTAAATGGTGAAGCAGTGGAAGGTTTTCAGTTGAATGATCAAGGCCATTTGAAGAAAGGAGAAAGAATATGTGTTCCAGCAATTAATGAGTTGAAGCAAGAAATCTTGGATGCTTACCACAAAAGAAAATACACTATACACCCAGGAAGCACAAGGATGTATCACAACCTCAAGATGGATTATTGGTGGAGTGGTATGAAGAGTGCAGTGGCAACCTATGTATCTAAATGTATGGTTTGCCAACAAGTGAAGGCTGAGTATCAAAAACCCTTAGGGATGCTACAACCTTTGCAAATACCACAGTGGAAATGGGAGTATATATCAATGGATTTCATTGATGGTTTGCCTAGAACTAGGAGGGAAAATGATAGCATTTGGGTAGTGGTTGATAGGTTAACCAAGTCAGCCCACTTTATAGCAGTAAAGTCAGAGAGAAATGCATGTACACTAGCCCAGTTGTTTATCAAGGAAGTGGTTAGACTACATGGTATACCAAAGACCATAGTAAGTGATAGAGATACCATCTTCACTTCAAAATTTTGGCAGAGTTTTCACAAGGCAACGGGGACTGATTTATGCTTAAGCACAACATACCATCCTCAATCTGATGGTCAAACAGAAATTGTGAACAAATTGCTTGAAGACATGTTGAGAGCTTGTGTATTGGATTGGGGAGGAAGTTGGGAGGATCATATCTTTCTAGCTGAATTTGCATACAACAATAGCCATCATAGTAGCATAGGCATGGCACCCTTTGAAGCTCTCTATGGGAGACCATGTTTATCACCCTCAAGTTGGCTTGAATCTGGGGAAAAAGTGGTCTTAGGGCCAGAGAGTGTGAAGGAAACTTCAGAGAAAATAGCTTTGATCAGAAAAAGAATTGCTTCAGCCCAGGATAGGCAAAAGAAATATGCAGATCAAAGAAGGAAGGCAGTACAATAGGGTGTTGGGGATTATGTATTTATCAAAATATCACCCATGAAGAAGGTTCTAAGGTTTGGGAAACAAGGAAAGTTGATTCCTAGGTACATAGGGCCATATAAAATTCTAGAGAGAATAAGAACTATAGCCTATAAGCTGGAATTGCCAAAAGAAATGAGAGCAATGCATGATGTTTTTCATGTGTCTCAACTAAGAACGTGGGTTCATGATAAGGAGGCAATCCTAGAATCCCCTAAGGATGTGCAAATTGACCCCAGGATGATTTATGAAAAGGAGCCAGTGGGCATAGTTGCTAGAGAGATCAAGAAATTGAGAAACAAAGAAATTAAATTAGTAAAAGTGCAATGGAGTCTTGACCCAAATGATTGCACATGGGAAGTGGAGGATAAAATCAGAAATGATTATCCACAACTGTTTGATTGAATGAAAGGTAAATTTATATATACTAATGAATGTTTTGATTGAATATGCATTGTGATTTTTGTTTTAATATGCATAGAGTTTAATCAAGTGATTGGCTTGAGAATGGCTTGAGATCAGAAAAAGTTGATTTTTCTGGATTGATGATACTTAAGTTAAGTAAGAGAGAATTGTGGGACACAATTCCTAAAAGGAGGGGTATATGTGATAACCCTGACTTTTTTGTGAGCAATTTCATGATTTAAATTAGTTTATGTTTGTTTAAAAATTGCATTTAGAAAGATAGGAATGGAAACTGATTGCAAATGTATGGTTTAAACATATACATGTGCACAAGACAGTGCACACACATGCACACATTTTTCTGCATAATGAAATAGGCAGAAATCAATATATAAATTAGAGTAAATAATTTAGAAATACATATGTATGAAGATATGATTATGTCTTTATTAAGTCTGGCACAAAGAAAATAAATGATTAGGCAGGAATAAATATATGCAAGAAAAATATTTAGTACTTAAAAATTATTTAAAGAAGGAAAATAAGGACTTAGGCAAAATAGGCATACATATATTATATATGTGCACAAGCAAACACTTGCTGGAAGAAAACAAAAATTGCATGGAAATGGCATGAACCCTTAAGCAAACACTTTATCCATTTCCAGCAATCCTTTTTGCTTTGGAAAATAGGAATCATGCATATAACATGACCAGGGTAAGATTAAAGGGATAAGGCTTATTTCTGAAAATAAAAACAAGGACCACATACCCTCTTTTCTCTTGAATCAAAATGAGAGGCAGATCATACTTTATATAGGGTAAAAATGACATTGGGTAATTTTGTTAAACCCTCGTAGCAGCCAGGGTTTTGTATAAGGAGGCTTGGTGTAGTGAGACCTTTCACATTTACTCTTCATCATTTCATAAGCCAGAGAAAAATAAGGAGCACCGGCCACTAGAATTAGAAGAAGGAAGAAGACTAAAAGGGTTCAAAAAGCTTAGGAAAAAGAAGGATTAAAGTGAGTAACCTCACTGGAAACTTTGGCAATAAGTCCTGAATATTGAGGCAACCTAATTAAATTTATATTTCACTTTTGCAAGCTATGTTCATTTTATGATTTGATAACTTTGGCTTGTCAATGATCTGCTCAAGTGTAAAACCCTTTATAGTGACATTATCCAGTATAAAAGAGTCATGGATTTCATGTTTGAATATTGTTATCTGTGTTGTGATTTAACTTTGAGATGAAGTAGATTTTATGGGTTTTCTTTATACATTTATTTACTTACAAACCCATGATTGATGTTGTAGATATATGGTCTAAAAATGAAAGGAAATGTGGGGCTGCCACATTGTGTTGTTGCTTATGTCTCACATCAACTAAAATAAAGATAAATGTAGAGGTGCAATGTTATACATGTGCTGAGCTTCTATGTTTTATGAACTCTCCAAATCAAAGCATATACTTATGGTTTAGCCAGATCTTAAAGAGTAACAAAGGTCTGATTGAACCAGAGGTAAAAGGAGACAACCAGAAAACTATCTATGACCATATGTTTGTAACTTGATCCATTGAAACCCATAGACAAAATAATATGCTTAGAAATCACATCTGTTTGCATGATTAAATGCTTGCTTATGAGAACATGACTTACCAATCTCTAGATGAATACATGTTGGCTGAATGCTTCTTTCTCTGATTGAAATATGATATGTAGAAGGGATTAGCATAGGAATGAGAAAGGGAAAGTAACATCTAGTAATTTAACTAAGGACTTTTGGATCTTAGGGCTACAAAATATGGCTAGGCAAGGTGAACATTGCAAGCTCACACATGGTATGCTTATACCCAGGGGCCTGAGTGTGCTGGGTTAACAGTGATATGTCCCAGGCAGTGTGTGGTTTAACAAGATAAAGTAGCTAAAGACCATGATATACTTGATAGTGAACAATAGAAATAGGTTCATGAAAGGGCTTGGGTCAAATCCCTGATGGCCAGTAATCTGATAGAAAAGGCTTAATGATTGAATTGATGAATGTGTTGATTGGTTTATGATGTTTTATGGATGGATCCTATGATTGTTATCACTGAACTAAACCATTGAATCATGTATAATTTGTTGTGCACTACTGTATATGCACATGTATCACAAGAACATGCACAAGAGTGGTATTGAGTTCCTTTATCCATTTTGAAGTTATTTGAATATGAATAAGTGTCATATAAATCATGTTTTCAGTTAGATTACTCATACCAGACTTTAGTCTGACCCTTGTGTGTTTTATCCACCATTGGGTGTCTCATGTTTATATGGGGCAGTTCATGGTGATTTTGCAGGAAAGTAGGAATTTCCTTGATCAGGCATTGGATGTTTAGCTGCTTAAGGAATTGGATGATATATTTAAAGATTTGCTGAAGTCAAAATAGATGTTTATGTTGAATTATGTTAAGCTATTTTGTTTAAATTTGCTTAGAAAACTAATGTATGGTTAGAACTACTATTTTACAAGTGTTGAACCTATATGTGTATCAGCTGAAACTTATGTGTTTTGTTTTGCAAAATGTTTTGCTAAGAAATGGAATTTTAAGCTTTAAGAACGGTTAGTTTATAATGGTAGAAAATCTGAGATTAAAAGGATTTATGGATTGAATGTACAATCAAGTATTTGACATAGGAAAATCCATGTTTAAGTGATATAAGATCTGCCAGAATAAAGGGTTTAAGTTGCTTTGAAAAGAAAACAGAATGACATGTATTTTTGCTTAAGAATAAGGGCAAGTTGAATATGGCTAACATGACCATTTTATTGAGCCTGGGTTAAGCCAGCACTAAAGAGTTTAAGCTCAATTTTTAGTAAAGTTTTACAACCCAAATGTATGGTAGGCTCAGTCATTTTGCTAACAAGAAGAAGTAAAAAAAATAAGCACTTAAATCTTCCTCTGACACACACATGCACAGGAACATGCACACACATGCACATGCAAAAGCACAGTTCATACAGTAACAAAATTATGGGAATACATGCAAAATGCTAAGTCTTGAGACATGAAACCAATAGTTATGCAATAATCTAAGTATGCTTGGAAGACCTGGTTTTAGAAACACTATTTCTATATAGGGATTATTTCTTTTAATGATTCCCAAACAAATTTCTACTTCCAAACTTTTGTACTCTAATTCAAGTAGAAAGTAACTTATATATCCTCACATATGTAAGTTTAAGATGATTTGAGCAAACCAATATTTTTATATTGGCATAAAGATCCTGGATAGAAGAAAATTAGAATGTAATATTTTCTTGATTAAATGAGCACTGTATATATATATATATATATATATATGTAAAAGAAAAAAAACTTTAGGAATAGAAGGTGGGTCATTTCAATGCATAAGCCAACTAAAGCCAATCAAAACATCCATTAAACAATTGTAAATCCATATAAATCTTCTTAAAATAAGTATATATTCAAACTCACATTTTGTAGCCCAAATATGTAATAAAAGGTAATAATAAGGGAGCAACAAAATCACAATGTAAAATTGAAGATTTATACCTTTATTATCATTTGATGTTTGGATGTAGCAAGGGAATTTGTTGTCATTTAAAACAAATAAACATTTATATTAATTTTTGAACCTTTAGATTATCAGTTGCTCCTTCAACCACAATATTAACTACAACTAAAAAAATTACTTCAAATCGTGAATATATGTAAAGAAAATAGAGCATCAATGATAATTTTTTTATAATGTATTAGCAGATATCAGATATTTTTGGTGACCAAGACACCATTAACTATATTTAAGAGGAAGGTTACAATACTTTTATTATATAATTGGCTCAAAGTCATATGGTTTATTTTTACAACATCTAATTATCTATTTCAAAATCATCGTATTGATAATTATATACCTTTATACTATCCCCACATAAGCGATATTACAAAGAATGTATGCTCAAACACACCCATCACTGTAGGTACCTTGCAACTGTAGAACCTGTGTACAACACAGTTATATATTTTGGTATAATCAAGTTATATGAGGAACTAAAATCATAGTATATATATATATATATGCACATATAAAAATAATTTTGTACCTACCAAAAAAGATGGCATGTAGAGTTGTGGTCTTCCACACTGCACATAAGTACCAGAATTAAAAAAATATAGTGAAATGGACTGTCAAACATTTAGATCAATTTGTTCTAACATACTAATGGAGAGAAATATTGTTAAATAAATCTGTTCAAACATAATATAGTTATATGACATGAACTGCCCATTTAGACATTAATACACATTAGCTCAAAATCATCACTAAGGTAACCTGTATGATATATAGATGATATGAGAACATCAATAACAAAGCCAAATTAGGAAAAAATTCACTATGTAGACTACCTTAGCTCACACTAAGATATATAGATAATAAGATTTTAATTTTTCTGAATAATTACAGTTTCTATTATTATTTCTGAATGTTTGTTTCTTTACACCAATTTTTTAAACTTGTGAGGAATCTCTACTCAAAATCTTGTATATTAGTCTTGCTCACTAAATGTCAGCTTTTGTTTTGTTTTCCTTGGTTTCATTCTGGTAGTTTTTCTCACCTAGGAGTAACAATGCAAAGTATAAAAATACTTAGGTTGTACTCATCTGACCAATGATTATTAAGGATATCCATGGTAAAAAAATCAACAGCTTCTCCTTAAAGCCTTAAATTATAAAAAAATTTAAATTTCAATCCGAAAGTTAGAAGAAACATAGAAATTGATTAATCAGGGATAAAACGAATTAAGGTTTCGAAGTATAGAAGAAGAATTAGACCCACCTCTATGCAAAATTCTTCATGTTGATTATTTCTTCCGATCCGACTACTTTGTCACCATTTTCGTCTATTTTGATGAATAAGTCAGCGACTTCTCCTTAAAGCCTCAAATCATAAACAAATTTGAAATTTCAATCCAAAAGTTAGAAGAAACATAGGGATAAAATGAATTATAATTTCAAAGTACAGAAGAAGAATTAGACTAACCTCTATGCAAAGTTCTTCATGTTGATTACTTCTTCCAATCCGACTACGTTGTCTCCATTTTCATCTATTTTGATGAATAGTTAGTGGAAAGAGTAGATGCAATAAATTTGGGAAAAAACTTTTGATTATGATGGTATAGATTTTCCTATAGGGTAAAACCTATCAATGAGAAGGGAATGAGGGGTTAGAAGACTTTGATGACACCATCCAATAAGGTAGAAATTTTTTTTGATCATGGAAGATTTTCTCCACCATCTAAATAAGATCTTATATATTTTTATTTAGAATATAGTTGATTGTACAAATGAAGAAGAATTGAAAGGATGTTGGAAAAGATGTTAGGAAAGAAAAAAAGGGAGTCGTGACTGTTCATTTCACAAATACTCAAAAGGCTTGTGCGCTCTTGAAATCTAACTCAATAATAATAGTATAATATAGATACTTGTATCGTTGAGATAAATATATGGATATATTTTCTAAGTATTGAAAGTATAATTGGTGGTGAATATACTTATATTAGTGAGATAAGTATATGAATGTTTTTCCAAGTATTGAAAGGAATATAAGGGGTTTGTGAATATATATCTTTTTGAAGGTATTTTGAATCAAATAATTGAAAGAGATTTAACTAATGGAAGTTTGAGTAATAGAGGCTTAGTGGAATTTGCTAAGAGAAAAGGTTTTGAAAATATTTTATTTTCATCAAATTAACTGATTTAAATTGAAAGAGAAAATTACACAACAGAACCAACTTTTATAATTTTCAATAAAAATTTACCATTTTCTATGTTTAAATAGATGTATTCCAAATATCAAATTTTCATTTCAAAAATTTGTTATTTATTTTTCACGAAAAATTTAGTTAACTATGTTATAAAAATCTTTAAAATTTATGGGTCATTACAAAACCCTTCAAAAAGAATTGTTTAAAATGTTTTCTAAAAAGGTGTTTTAATCCTCTCGACTAAGTCGAAGGGATGCCTTCGACAAAGTCGAAGGTAAGAAGGGGAAGAAGATGGGGTTACTTCTGAACCTCCCATTATTTTTAAAGTAAAGGTTTTAATACCTTTCGACGAAGTCGAAGGGTAAACCTTCCGACAAGGTCGGAAGTATACTTTCGAAAGGTTGGTTCCAACACCAACACTATTGCATTTGAATGGTTTCAAAAGGTTTGATTTCAAAAGGTTTGATTTCAAAAGGTTTTGATTTCAAAAGGTTTGATTTCGAAAGGTTTTGAAGGTGTTACCTTCAATGATTGCGAAATGTTTTGAGTTTCATTGATTTCGAAAGGTGAGTTTCATTGCTTTTGAAAGGCTTATAAATGGTTTTATAAGGGGGATATCCCAGGCTTTCGACAAGGTCGAAAAGTAGAACCTTTCGACTAGGTCTGTGAAGATCCTGAACTCGGCCTTCGAAAATCGGCATCCGTACTTCACTTGTACTCAAAATGCCGCAGATTCAAACGCCGAATCTGGCTCTCCGAAGCTTATAACACAACAAGTATAACAACACAGCGGAAGAAAGAAATAAATGATATCATATACAACTCCAATAAATACAATATCCAGAATGATATACAACAATGATATCAATACGATACAACAATATCAGAGACATGATACAATGCTACAGCGGAAATAACAGAAGTGATAACTCCAAATGATCTGAAAAAAAGAATGAGACCAATAACTCCAACATCAGCTCGAACCACCATCATGTTGCAGCAAGCTAGGCAAGGTCAGTCCTGATCTCCAAAAACTGAACTAGCTCCAGATAATCTACTAAACCTGACTATCTGAAAAACCCAACTCTAGACTGCCCGTGTGGAAAATTATGGGCACCCAAAGTTTAGGAAGGAAACAATAAACTCTGAGTCAGTCATGGGACTGGTGTGAGCAACAAAAACAGTTTATCTTTAACAAACAACAAAGAAATTTTAAACATTGAAATCCGCAATGCTTTATGGAAAATGAAACTACCATAAGACCTCCCGCCACACACACAATGCAATCGCAGACTTGGAGGAGATTTCTTCTTATGATAGTCAAACATGCTTACTACGCAAAAACACCTCTTTTGATATTATTACTAGTGCATAGTGTACAAAATCATTTCGAAAATATAATATTAATCTTAGCCAACATACAACCATTATTGTATGCCTACTATAGCTACTATGTTCAATAGCAGGTTACCGCCACATTCCATAGCAGGTTATACAACTAAAACCGTACAGGGCTCGTATTGTTTCTTTGGATTTTCCAACAAATGGTCAGGCTAAGGAACTTCCTACTGCCAATGGGTACGCCTCTGGAGAGACGTCCCGAGAACTAACTAGCTCTCTACCAACACAAGGCCGGGTTACCTCTTACACTAGGTAACTACTACACGAATATGCCACCCCCCGGTCCTTTGGGACCTTTATCCGAGGCCTCGATCACATAGCAACAATCACACAGTAAATGAGATTGGAGCAACCACATAGGTAAATATCTGGGCTCCATACCATAATATCACCTTTTTCCAGAAGGAAATGACATAACCTAAAGGGAGTGACCCTCATAACCTTGTCGCATCTTTCCTGTTTCGACCATTTCCGGTTTGTGAGGTTCGATGAGGTCTCGTCCACAAAGCTACGCTTTTTCACAAAGCCATGCTTTGATCAACAAATGATCATCAACACACAACAACACTCAGCATGCCACACTACCAAATTAGGAGTATATCACTGATAAACTTCAACTACATAACCCCTGAGCTCGTACGTCTCAGAGAAGGGTGTTAAGCTAAGAGAACAAATTCTCCGCCACCAAACAGAAATGTATTTGAAAGAAATCAGCTTTATATCTCAAAGTATAATGTCAGACATACAACCATACAAGTCTGTTCCGGGTTCGAACAGAACCGAAGGCACTTCCAAAGAAGCCCTTGAAATCCGGGTATTCACAATCCCGATCGAACTTCCCATCACTTAGGGAATCTCTATACCGGGCGCTACCCAGTGCAAAGACAATCGATAGGTTATCCTATCGTTTTTACAAATACTCGGTCTTCAACATTGGTCTTCAATTGCTATCTATATACGACATATCACTTATTCAGAATGGGTTATATGACACAAAGTCCTCTCCCGGCTAAACCGAATAGTGAGCGTAATATTTAAAAACATATGGATAATGGGATTTCAATTAAGTCACGACTTATTATCCAAAACTTTCCTTTCGAATGGTTTAAACAAATCACCATTTTAAACTTTTACAAAAAGATTCATCTCACAAAGTTCACCCAGTTTCACAAAGATCTATTCATAGATTTCCAAATCGATTTCCATTTCAATTGGATTAACTAATTAAATCTTTAAATCAAGATTTAACTTATAGCTTTCAAAAAGAATTCACTCATAACTTGGAAAACCAATTTTTTCAATTCAAACTTGAAATTCCTTTAACTTAAATTGGAATTTCATTTCTTTTACGAAATCTTTTATCATTTGAAAAAAAATAGTTTTCATTTCGGAAAATCTGATTCATTTATACGAATTACAATCCTTGGGTTAAATTCAAATTTCCCAAACAATATTTTAAAATGGTTCAAGCCTATATAAACACATTTATAACTTGTATAACACTCTTAAACCATAATTTTCAACAAAGAATTCAATTCCTTATTTTGAATTCAAATTCAAATTGAATTATTTACAATTCAATATATTTAAAATATCTTTAAAACTCCTGTCAAAAGCTTTTCATACTAAACCCCAATTTCCAATTTCAAAATCAATTGAAATTAAAATTTCAATTTCAAAAACATTAAATTTAAATCATCTGTGACTTAACCGATTTCCTCATGAAATCCATATTTGTGTGTGTATATGTGTAGTCCAGGGGTTTCATACAATAGTGCAACATCAATAAATCATCACAGATCAGAATACTGAAATATAGTTGATACGCGGTATAACTATAATGCTTATCTTTTATTCACAGATCACAGATATATAAATTACAGATAATATATTACATTCATCCCAGATAAATGAACTATAGTACAGATCACACACAAATCAGAATATATCACACAGCATTACAGATCATAATATCAAACAATTCAATCATTTAGTCAAGTCCAAACATTCACAAGTAAATTTATTAATCAACTAATTCATTTTAAATCAGATTTATTATTTAGGAATGAATCATTAATCTGGGTTAGCCATCATAGTTAATTACAAATTATTTGAAATACATTTCCCTTTAATCATTTGTTAGTCAACCTTTAATTATTAACAAATCAATCTTAATTAACGAATCAATTAATCTTTAATTATTAAATAAATCTTAATTAATCACCATTTTATTAATTAATCCTTTAATTATTAACAAATAATTAAAATCAATTCCTAATCATCATTCAAGTTATTACATTCAGTAATTATCTATTAATCACTTTTCTAAGTAATTATATTTTCCCAAATTATCAAGTGATTATTATGAATTATACTTAAGAATTTAACTTGAACTAATCAAGTTAACTCAATTGATTACACTAAATAAATTAATTACTTGATTACTCATATTAAGTAATTATACTTAATGATTCCACACATAATCATTATTAAATTAATTTATCTAAATTCATTGTTAAAATTAGTCACATTAATTAATTGTTCAAATAAATCTTAGTTAATGATTTCATTAACTATTAAACTTCTTTAATAACCTTTTTAAAGAAAATTTCTTACATTAATCATTTTTGATTATAAATTAATTAACCATTAGGAACTCATTCATTAATGAATTTTAAATCATAAATCTTCATTTTTTTTAAAGTAACACATTCATATTTATGATTTAATGATTATTTACAATATGGTTGAAACCATTCATTAAATTTTCATTTAAAATTTCATTTCAAAATCTGGAATTCAACTTCAACTTTCAGTCCAGGCTTAAGATTTTAAATTTCAACTTGTTTAAATTTTTATTAACAAATTTCGAATCCATTTTAAATTCAAATTCTCCCATACATTTAATTGCTTTTATATTAATAAGACAAATTGAATTTAAAACTTTATTTATCTTCAAACTAAATTTCAATTCAAACTAGAATCTATATTTACATTTTAGTTTTGACTTAAAATTCAGTTTTAAAATTTAAATTTGGTTTTAAATTCTGAAGACAAAAACAGGTTCAAAACCCTGTAACCAACTTGACCCGAGCCTGGACGAATTTACTTCGAGTTCCCCCGTTTGCTACTTCGAGTATACCACTCGAATTTCTCGAGTCATACGCGTGAATCTCCTCTGTGCTTCCTAGGCATACAAATACCCAGGCAACACAACACTATCAGGCTCGTGCACGTGTGCAAGTGTACGGTGACTCCATGCCTCTCCGACCAACCTCCTAACCCTCGACAAGTCAACGATCATATCGCCGTCACACACGACCACTCAGATTCATCAATCGCGACGTAAATTGAAATCGAGCAATTCGATTTCCACAGGAACCCAACCCAATCGTGAAAAACCACCCTAGCCATCGCCTTGGACCACCGGCAACTTTGCCGACCTCACCAGAGCTTCGTCTCGAACCAAAGCATCGATCCCCCACCTCGCGATCAACTCCGATACTCCCTAGTCAACACACGACCTCGAAGATCAACGCCAACCAAAATTGTCAGTCGAACCCTAGTTTGCCGTCCCCTGGCCACCACTGTCACCTAGGAATACTCCGAGCATTTTTCCCACGACCCTCGAGTCTCGAGTCTCCTCCAGCCTTAGTCACATCCACTATCATTACGCCGTAAAGTAAGAACAGAGGTAATTTTCCTTTTACCTGTAATCCCTTTGATACTTATGCTCATAATTGTTTTTAAAATTTAAATTAGGTGATCACAACTAGATTTCATTTAAATATCATTACCAAAATCTATTTAAATTTTTGAGATATGAATTTTTGTAAGGAAATCATATGCATGTAAAATAACAGTATGATGTATATATATGTATACTAACATGCATAGGCAATTTAAATTTATTCACATGCATTTTCATCCATTTCAAGTTTCCATCATCATAGAACATAGATCAATATAAAAGATTGGGTTTAAAATGGAGTTTACTCACAATGCTTAAAGAATGAATTGAGCATTCTTTTGAACCAGGCTTTGAAAACTGGCAAGCTGAAATCTTGTCTTGATTCTTTGATTGATCTGGTTTGTTTGATTGTATTGTTGTTTATAGTTGAAGTTTGTTTATGTTTTTTTTTTGAAAAGCAAGCAAGGTTGAAACTGGACCCCTACCAGTATTTATTAGACAAAAAGAAGGACAAAAAGTGACAAAAACAAAACTTTTGTCACCGCACAGAAAAGAAGAAAAAGAAAAAGCAAAAACCAAAAAACACACAAAGAACAACTAGAAGAAAAGAAACACAACCACCACGCTAATGGCAATGAACTCAACAAAAGAAAAGCCTAAACTTAACCAAAAAGCTACCAAGTCACTTCCAAAAACCACAACTGTGAGGCGAGAAACCATGACATGAGAACCTAATTCCTATCTCAATCTTGTTCATAATTTTGTACCAAAGGTCAGGAGCAGAAACTGCAACAGAGTTGAAACAACGCGAATTTCGTTCAAGCCAAACAGTTCTGAAATACACCTTGAGCACAAAAAAAGTAATATCGGTATTCCCATTCCTCATACTCGCAACATTCTTTAACTCATCCCATAAATCCACAGAGGAACCAGCAAAATTTGCCATTCCCGTCTTGTAGAAGAGAGAGCTCGCCATGTCAGATAGAAAGACACACTCAAAAAATAAATGGTCAACGGTTTCAGGATGCATGTTACAGAAAAGGCAGCGTTGATCAATGACCATACCAACAGATAGCAACTTATCCCTAGTAAGTACAGCCTTATGAATTATATGCCAAAAAAATAAATTATCACTTGCCGTAGATATAGTATTCCAACACACCTTATTCCAAAGAAATCTAGGTTGAGTATTAGTTTGACAGAGAAGACCGTAAACCCAACCAATTCCGTGTGATCTTCCCTTCCACTGTATAGTAGAGACTTGACCGATTGGGATGACATAGTCGCGAAGACTCCTCCACAAAGCATTGACATACTGATTACTTGATCTGGGAGTGCACAGCTTCCCATTAATTATACTGCCAAAGGCACTAGCATTCCCATGAATAAGCGACTGCATACGATCATGATGACTCAATTTTGAAGATAGCACCAAACCATCAGCAATCCAGGGATCATTCCAAAAATTTACAGTGCGACTAGGGGAAATAGAAAACTTAACATAAGGAAGAAGAGATCCTCTGATACCAAGCAGATTCCTCCAAATCCAGCTTGAGTTTTGAGCAAGTTTCATAGTCTAGAAATCCTTATTCTTTAAACAATAATTCCAGACCCAATTCACCCAGAGGCTATCCTTCCTGTTTAACAATGCATCCACTTGGGCACTGACAGCAGCCTTGTTCCAAGTTGAGATGTTGATGATACCTAAACCTCCAAAAATAAGAGGCTTCTCAATGAAAGTGTAAGACAAAGGAATAATCTTCCTATTATGTATTGATCCAGTCCAGAGGAAACGAAGCATGGAATTTCTTATCATTGCAAGAAGCTGTTTGGGTAGAATAAAAACTCTAGCCCAATACACAGTGATGGAAAAACAAACTGACTTGACCAAAACCAATCTACCAGCCATGGATAGCAACCTGGTAGTCCAAGAGCGTAACTTAGTGATGATTTTGTCATATAGAGTAATACAGTGAACCTTGGTAACTCGTGAAGTACAAAGAGGAAGGCCAAGATATGTCATAGAATTATCCATGGACAGCAGACCAGATAAAGACAAGAGCCTATCCTTTTCACCTGTACTAACGCCAGACATGAGAATGTGAGATTTCGAATGATTTATCTTAAGGCCAGTGGCAAGAAAAAAAGAGTGAAGACACTGAAAGATGCTAGCTATAGAGTGCTCATTAGGTTTAGTAAAAATAACAATGTCGTCCGCAAAAAAAGGGAGGAAATATGTTGCTGAGAACACTTAGGATGGTATGATATTGACTTATCCTTGAATTTCATTGCTAACATACAATTAAGTGCTTCCATAACAATGATAAAAATGTAGGAAGAAATCGGATCTCCCTGCCTAACTCCTTGTTTCCCTTTGAAGTAGCCATTTGTTTTCCCATTGTAGCATAAGGAGTAAGATGGAGTGGATATACAGACATAGAGCCAAGCAACGAAAACCTTAGGGAAACCCATCAGAGCCATGACATGTACAATAGAGGACCATTGCAGACTGTCGTAAGCCTTAGAGATATCAAGCTTCAACATTGTTCTAAGGGAGATTTGACTCCTGCCATATCCATTGATTAATTCATGAGCCAACATGATGTTGTCAAGAATGCTCCTAGAAGGTAGAAAAGCAGACTGATTGGAAGAAATAATTTCAGGAAGCACAGAGACTAGCCTGGAGGCTAGTATCTTGGATATGCACTTATAAATTACATTGCAACAGGATATTGGTTGAAATGAAGATGCATTTTGAAATGGCCTGACTTTAGGAATTAGGACAAGGTTCGTAGCATTTACCTCACTAAGCAGCTTGAAATGATTAAAAAAATTGTGAATTGCAGCTATGAAATCAGTTCCTATAATATCCCAACAAGATTTATAGAAAACTACATTAAAACCGTCCGGCCCCCCACACGAAGAGGCTTTCAGAGCAAAAAGAGAGCCCTTTATCTCACTGTCAGTCACCTTTGCAACAAGCTTGTTGTACATCATAGTACTTATGCGGGGAAGAGGCAGATTATTGAGAATGTCGAGGTGGGGAATGAAATTGTCCTGATTACCTAAAAGCTTAGAAAAGTGCCGTAGCAGATACTCGTCAATCTTGTCAGGGGATGTAAGAAAATTTCCCTCATCATCCCATAGAGAATGGATATAATCACACGTTTGCTTGTTCTTTAAAGAAGCATGAAAAAATACAGTATTTCTATCTCCTTCGCTGTACCACTTTTGATGGACCTTTTGCTTTAACATACTGGTTTCAATATCCAGAGCTTGATTAAGCTGAATAAAAAGGTTGGATTCATTCTGCGCAAGGATAGGGTTAGCAGGGTCCCTATCAAGTAATATTGGTGCATTCTTAAGCTCGGCCTTTAGAGAGTTAGACGCAAGGGTTCCATTTCCATACTTGCTAGATGCCCATTGACGAAGTGCAGTCCTAACAGTCTTCAATTTCCTGCACAAAGTAAACATTGGGTTTCCATGATTAGTGTTATTCCATTATGTTGATACAACTGATAAGAAGCGGGGGTCTTTAACCCAAAAATTAAAAAATTTGAAGGACTTTTTTCCTTTGGTAGGCATTGGGATGGGAGATATAATTATAGGAGAATGGTCAGAAAGGATGGGATAAGGGAGATGAGCATTGATGGCTGACCATAAGGAAATTGCAGGTGCATTGCAAATGGATAAATCTATATTGGTGAAAACTCTTTGTCCAGACCTACTTCTATTGTTCCAAGAAAATGGCACACCAGTACGAACTATGGAAATAAGTTCAGAGTCAGATATGGAGGTGTTTAGGGGGGAAATATCCTTGGGCATTAAGGGAAGACCACCAACTTTGTCATTTAAGTTGAAACAGCAATTGAAATCACCAACTACAAGCCATGGATGAGAGTTCTGTCTTAAAGAAGGGATTGTGTTTAAAAGAGAAAGCCTTGCAGAATTAGCATTATGAGCATAAACAAAAGTTATGTAGAAAGATAAGTTGAGAGGAAGGTAATAGGCATGAAAATGAATAAACTGGGATGAAGTAAGAATGGGAGTGAGTGAGTAGGAAAGAGGATCATGAACAATTAGGATCCTACCATACGGCGCACTGTCTAGATTATGATGGTAATGCCAAGCAGGATTAATGTAGGAGGCTGCTTTTTGCGTTAAAAGCAAAGAAAGTTTGGTTTCAAGGATTGCAAAAATCCTTATGTTGTGCTCATTAATCAAAGACTTAACCTGATCAAGCTTTGCTGGATTGTGTGCTCCTCTGATGTTCCAAGAGGCGATTTTATACATGAAAAACAAAATTATAGGTGGTTCTCACTTGCCTTACTCCTAGTTGTAGGAGGGGAAGATCTAACAGATTTTAATTTGGCTGTTAAAGAGGAAATCTTTGTGGCACTTGAAATTTTCTTATTCAGATGGGAGGGTGGTGTTATCCATCCAGGTATGGAACCAAGATAAGAATAGGGAGAGGTTATGAGATCGGGAGAGTTTGAGAATGTAGAAGTAGAGGGAGTGTTTGAGAGTGAAATTGGCTTAAAAAGATCAAAAACAAAACTCTCAATACGGCTAATGAAAGACTGTTCAAGTGTTGTTGTATTAGTAGCCACCACCTTAGCATGCGTGTTGATAATAGTTGAAAATGATTGGCCATTGGAGAGTGGGTTAAGTATCACTGCTTCAGTTACCAAGCTTGGTATTTGCTGATTAGTTGCAGTGTCAATGGAAGATGAGGAATCCACCACATGCAAAGATGATGGTAGTAAGGCATTACCAGTACACGTAACTTCAGGGCAAACCAATAATGAGCTTGTATTGAAATCATTTACCATAGTCTCAGATGTTTCATTCAAAAGTACAGAAAAAGGATTAGCATTCAAATGTGGTTCCTCCCTCAATCCTTCTACTTGCTTGTTAACTGTTGGTACTTCTTGCAAGTGCTCTGCTGTACACCCTCCTGCAGTTTGCGTAGCAACATCTGATATGTTTTGCACAAGAGTATGCATTGCAATACCACCAACATTATTTGCATCAGGGTTTAGAGGCAAAATCATTGAACTACCCAAGTTATGAACTACTTCATTATCATACACATTTAATACATAGACACCACTCATTTTCTTATTCTTGAGAACCTTGCCCTTTCTTGGCTGGACTTTCTTCCAGCCTCCTTGTACATTTCCATGTGATTGCTCACCAATACCCACAGTATTATTTTCTTTACCTTGTGCTTTGGTAATCATGTCAGGTAAAACTGCTGGAATGTCTACATCAGTACTTGCACTTGTTTTCTTTTTCACTTGGCAACACGACGTCTGGTGACCAAAAATCTTACAATCACCACAAATTTGTGGCTTCCAAAGATAATCAACAAAAACAAGCTGATCAGAGCCATCTATAAGCTTGACCATGAAAGAATCAGGCAACTCAGAGCATGCTGAAACTTCAACCAAACATTTTGCAAAACCTATCCTTTCAAGTTTTTCAGTCCTTTCATCCATACAAAGAAATTTACCTATACATGACGCTAACCAATTGATTCCAATGTGAGACCAGCAGTAGAGGGGAATATTCGATAGCTTCAACCAAACTGGCACTGACTTTATAGTGCTCACACTGTTACCAATGGTTGGATCCCATTCTTTGACAATGAAAAGCTTGTTCCTCATCACAATGGGGTCAGATTGAATAATCTTCCTTCTGTCTTCCTCAGAGGATAGATTGAAAAGGAACAAACTACCATCAGACTTCACTTCAATCGAGCCTTTTAGACGCCATTCACGTTTGAGATGGTGTAGTACTACCATATATGGAAGCGGGTTATCAAGGAAAAAACCAACAAGGGATTGACCCCAAACCACGTTCCCTGCGTCAATAACTTCAACTGGTGGAACAAGAGCACCCTTGTCGTAAACCAGCGGGAACTGGACTGGTTCAAAACAACCCGCATTTTGAGGCTTGGCCTTGAAAAGGGTATTCCATCGTGGTTGAGAATGTGGAGGAGGAAGAACAGTTGGACATGGTGGAGGAGGTACAGGTCCAAGTAAGGAGAGAGAAGGAGGATTTGGAGGCGGATCAGGCAACGGTGGAAGAGGGGGGATGATAGATTGAGATGTGGGAGCGGCTGAAGGGTACAAAGGACGGTTCAAAACAGAAGGGGGGAAGGACGGTAAGGGAAGAGCAGAGGAGACAGGTAACGGGAAAGAAGGGAGAGGACAGGGATGGGGCGCCATTGTAGAGGAAAAAAGTTGTAAACTTTGGGGCCATGGATACTTTGTATTCCATAGCCTTCGGTTAGCCGGTTTTATAAGTGGCCGTGCACTATGTCTCATTATTGTGGCCGCTGGGTATCGAACCGGTGCCACTACAACACAATGTAGCAACTCCACTATGTCTTAACCACTGGACCACTAGAACTTGACTTAAACTTTGGAGCCATGGATACTTTGTATTCCATAGCCTTCGGTTAGCCGGTTTTATAAGTGGCCGTGCACTATGTCTCATTATTGTGGCCGCTGGGTATCGAACCGGTGCCACTACAACACAATGTAGCAACTCCACTATGTCTTAACCACTGGACCACTAGAACTTGACAAAACTTTGGGGCCATGGATACTTTGTATTCCATAGCCTTCGGTTAGCCGGTTTTATAAGTGGCCGTGCACTATGTCTCATTATTGTGGTCGCTGGGTATCGAACCGGTGCCACTACAACACAATGTAAAACTTTGGGGCCATGGATACTTTGTATTCCATAGCCTTCGGTTAGCCGGTTTTATAAGTGGCCGTGCACTATGTCTCATTATTGTGGCCGCTGGGTATCGAACCGGTGCCACTACAACACAATGTAGCAACTCCACTATGTCTTAACCACTGGACCACTAGAACTTTGTTTATGTTTTAAGTGATGTTTACTTTAATTTCTCTCAGTTTGGAATGAGAAGAGCTGCTATCTGGAAATGGAGTTAACAGGGTATTCATTTTATACAAGTTGATGTTTATTTGTACAACATAAATCAGAGATATTTTCTTTTGTTTGTACAATAGGCAGAAGATTTTTTCTTTGCTTTGGTTTGCTGGGAGGCTGCATTAATTGATGTTGTACAAATATATTTATTTGCTTTTCTTCATTTCGTCTGATGGATATTTGTATGGGGCTGCATTAATTACCTTAGCTTGTATTGGAAGCCTTTACTTGTTTACATATCTTTCCTTTACAAGTTGATTCATACTTATCCAATTTGTTTTTAAAGTCTACACTTATCTTTTATTTGATTGTATATAGGTACTTATAAATTTTTGTTTGTATTTCTTCTTTTGCCTTATGGCTTTGTGATGTAAATAAAGTTCTATATTGTTATATTTATTTTTAAGATTTAAATTCAAATTTAATATATTTTTTTATAATTTCAAATCTACTCATATATACCCATATATATATATATATATTCACACATATACAATTTAAATTAAAATGATTTAACATCTATTTCATTTGGGTTCAGGGAACTCGCTTCAATTTACAATTAATTATACAATTTTTATTCAAAAATTCAATTAATTATCAATTTAAATTTATATAAAATCCGGGGTCGTTACAAGGTTGAAAAGAAACCTTCCGACAAGGTCGAAAGGTAGGACCTTTCGACAAGGTCGAAAGGTATAATTTTGTAATGCTTTTAGAAGAAAGGTTTCCGAAGGGGCTAACTTTGGATGTTTATTTGCTTTCGAATGGGACTGAAATGACCCTCTCTTTTATACCTTAATTTGTAAGGATTTTTTTTTACATAGATATATATATATATAAAAGATATACATATACATATTTCTGAAGCCTAGAGTCATTTTTTCCCCTATCAAACACCATATATCCAGGATCAAAGATCTTAACCAATATAAATATATCAGTATATACATCAGGGTATGCACATACATGTGATGATGCATGTGCCTCTCTTGTTTGAATCAGAGTTCTAGAAAACAAGAGGATAATTTGATTGATTCAGTTTAATCAATCCACACATAGTTCAATTCAATATTTACAATAAAATTCCATCCATACATGTATCAATATATATATATATATTTTAAACTCCTGATTCCTTGCTAAATTCTCTATGGAGTATAATTCCTAGAAACCAAATAATTGTGTTATGGTTACCTATAAATTAATGGTGAAGTGTTTATGCTCTGGAAAATGATATAAGCTTCTATCATTGTCTATGTTTGATTTTTCTTATAAAATCAGTTCAGAGTATTAACTATTTTCTGAAATGTTTTTAAGTGTGAAATCATATTTCAAAGGCTTGATTCCTTGATTCCCGTATGCTAGACTAAATGTAATGCAAACTTGAGTGAGTTTCCTGTAACCATGAGTATCCATAACATGGTTCAACTAGGCTCTTTGTTCTGGTGTAACCCATAGGGTCTTAAAAATGCATATGATCAAAAACTGAGTGAAATGGAATTCAGATTTATGTTAAAATACAAAGGTAACAGGTTTGTTAATATCTGTACAAAACATGTTTAAATGTGCATGTATATGCAACTATTATGGACCCTGCTTTCAACTCCTATATTACAGATTCATACCAAATGAAATAAGGTATAAAAAAAGGGTCATTTCATTTGGTATCAGAGCTATGTTACTAAAACATAGTTGAAAATTAAAATCAAATCTTTCTATGAAATTAAAAACTTAAGAAACAAAAGTATAAGTAAAATATTTTGTAGGGATTGATCACTGGATGATCAAGTTTGAGTTAAAAAAATAAATAAATAAATAAAAACTAACCAGCTAGGTAAATTATTATTAGCAAACTATGGTAGGAAGACCACCAAATCAGGGAGCTAGATCCTCCAATGCACCACCAATGGTCAATCTGCAAGATTGAGCGAGAGAATTTAGGGATGGGGCAGGACAAAGGCAAGAAAATCCGCATGAAGAGCTCTCCAAATTACTCAAGACTTATACTCATTTAGGAGGCAGAAGCTTTGAAGGGACAGAAAGTATTATGGAAATTCAAGCATGGTTGTGAACATTGGATAGGATTTTCAATGACATGCAGCTTGATGATCAAAGGAAGAGGAAAGTGGCTTCAAGACAGCTGAAAGGAGCAGCTTTAAGCTGGTGGGAAGTAATCATTACAGGGAGAGATGAGAATGAAATCACTTGGAATCAATTCAAGGAGATGTTGGAAGCCAGATTTGTACCAGCATCAGCTAAGACCACCTTACTAGAAGAATTTATTAGACTTAGGCAAGGAACTTTGAGTGTCACTGAATACACTCAAAAGTTTGAGGGGATTTCCACATATGGAGCAATGCTTGTGGCAGATGAAGCATCCAAGAATGATAGATACATTAAAGGTTTGAACCCAGGACTTAGCAGAGCCATGTTACCTTATGCTTACAGGACATTTGATCAAGTAATAGACTTGTCTTTGAGGTTAGAGCGGCATGACAAGGAAAGGGAAAAGTTCAGAAATTTTAAGAACAATAACACTAAGAAGGGTAAGGGGAGATATCACCCTTATGATAAGAAGAAGGAAGAGGCCAGTAACAAAGGCACTGGAGATGTAAAAGCTAAGGAAACCAAGAAGAAAATTGTGTGTCATCAATGTGGAAAGGAAGGACATATCAAGCCCAGGTGTCCAGAATTGAAAGGAGGAGCTTTCAAGTGCTATCTATGTGGGAAAAAGGGGCATATGAAGAGGAATTGTCCCGAGTATAAACAGTAAGGAAAATTGGCAAATTTGGAAGGCAAAGGCAAATCCACAGTGGAGATTAATGCAGAAAACCATAGCCAAGTGGAAGGTACATTACTTATTTGTACCATACCCATAGCAGTAGTATATGATACTGGGGCAACTCACTCTTTGATTTCTTATGAACTAGTTAAAATGCTAAAATTGAATTGCATATTGGTTGAAACCCCATTGCATATACAAAGTCCTCTGGGGAGTTCTAGTGTTTTAAATATGGTTTGTGTGGATGTGGAATTAAACATAGGAGGAAATATTTTTATTTTCAATTTATATGTTTTGAATTACCCAAATATAGGTGTTATATTGGGGGTAGACTGGTTAAGGCAATTTAAAGCCATAATTAATTTAGACTCATCCACCATATCATTGCAAAATCTTAGGGGCTAGAAGATCATAGTTTTATGTGAAGTAGCTAAGGAAGGAAAATTATATCATTTAGTTGACTCAGAAAAAGATTTTAGTGAACTAACCATTGAAGAAATTCCCATAGTCAATGAATATTTGGATGTGTTTGGGGAGGTTAAGGGTGTTCCACACCATAGACCAGTAGAGTTTCAAATCAATCTAGTTCCAAGAGCAAGCCCAGTGATTAAAAAGCCAACTAGAATGGGGCCAAATGAACTACAAGAATTAAAGAAACAGTCAGAGGAATTGGAAGAAAAGGGTTTATAAGACCAAGTAATTCTTGCTGGGGAGCACCAGTGGTATTTGTTAAGAAACAAGATGGTTACTTAAGACTTTGTATAGATTACAGAGAATTGAACAAGGTAACTATTAAAAATAAATACCCATTGCCAAGAATAGATGATCTTTTTGATCAATTAGCTGGGTCAAGAGTATTTTCTAGACTAGATTTAACATCTAGTTTTCATCAAATGAAGGTGGAGGAGTCAAGTGTTAAGTACACTGCCTTTAACACTAGGTATGGGTTGTATGAATTTTTGGTTATGTCATTTGGTTTGACTAATGCACCATCATACATTGTGGATTTAATGAACAGGACCTTTAGAGATTATTTAGACAAATTTGTGCTTATTTTTATAGATGACATTTTAATTTATTCCAAAATAGTGGAAGAACATCAAAAACATTTGCACCTGGTTTTGTCTAGATTGAGGGAAAAAGGTTTAAAGGAAAAATTTCCAAAATGTGCATTTTGGAAAGAGGAAGTACATTTCCTTGGCCATGTCATTTCTGCCAAAGGAATTTCTGTAAACCCCAATAAAGTAGTGGCTATTCAAGCATGGAAGAGGCCTAGCACAGTGAGTGAAGTGAGACCATTTATGGGGATGGCAAGATATTATAGGAGATTTATAAAAGATTTTTCAAAAATTTCTACACCACTTACTAACCTAACCAGGAAGAACTAAGCTTTTGTTTGGTCAGAGAAGTGTGAGAAGTCTTTTGAACAGTTGAAGGAGGCTTTGGTGAATGCTCCAATCTTGAAAGTACCCCAGGGAAATGAAGAATTAGTTTATACTGATGCTAATGGGTTTGGCTTGGGTGCAGTGTTGATGCAACAAGGCCAAGTCATTGCATATGCATCCAGACAACTTAAACCTCATGAAGTAAGGTATGCCACACATGATCTTGAATTAGCAGTTGTGATCTATTCTTTGAAACTTTGGAGACATTATTTGTTAGGCACTAAGTTTGAACTTTACACTGACCACAAGTCTTTAAAGTATTTATTTTCACAAAAAGATTTAAACATGAGGCAACATAGATGGGTGGAGTTCTTAGCTGCTTATGACTTGGACATACTCTATACACCAGGTAAAGCAAACAAAGTTGCTGATGCTCTAAGTAGACAACATGCTAAATTAGCTATGATGATGATAGAAGAATTTAAGGACTTGTCCTTTCTTGCTGAGGTAGAAATTGGGAAGAATGACTGTGTGCACATGGATGTACATGTGCATGGTGCACAGGAAAATAGAGGGAAATTAAGCTTGATGACACTTCAATCAGATTTAATTTTGAAGGTAGGAAAAATGCAAGAACAAGACACAAACTTATTGGAGAAGAAAGTTCTCATATCAAAAGGGAAGGAAGTGATAAATCACCATATTGACAAAAATGGTTATTTAAGAAACCAGAATAGAATATGTGTGCCAGAGAACATGAGTTGAAGGAGGAAATATTGAATGAATATCATAGAAGTAAATACTCCATACACCCAGGCAGTACAAAGGTGTATCAAAACTTAAAAAGAGATTTCATGTGGAAGGGAATGAAATCTGATGTAGCCAAATATATTGCAAAGTGTATGACTTGCCAACAGGTCAAGGCTGAAACACAAAAACCATCAGGGTTATTGCAACCTCTTAGCATACCACAGTGGAAGTGGGAAGATATATCTATGGATTTCATAGATGGACTGCCTAGATCTAAAAGAGGAAACACAAGCATATGGGTGATAGTTGATAGGCTAACTAAAGTGGCACATTTCATCCCAGTCAAACCAGAAAGGAATGCACCAAAGTTAGCACAAGTATTTGTGAAAGAAGTGGTAAGATTGCATGGCATTCCCAAAACCATTGTGAGTAATAGGGATACCATCTTCACCTCAAGATTATGGAGAAGTTTTCAAGAAGCCATGGGAAGTGAATTGTGCTTAAGCACTGCCTACCATCCACAATCAGATGGGCAGACTGAGGTGGTGAACAAGGTTTCAGAGGACTTGTTAAGGGCATGTGCACTGGATTTTGGAGGTAACTGGGAAGACTATCTCCATTTAGCTGAATTTACATATAATAACAACTATCAAAGCACCATAGGAATGGCTCCATTTGAAGCCTTATATGTCAAGCCATGCTTGTCACCTGTATGTTGGGTAGAAGCAGGGAAAAGAGCTATTTTAGGGCCTGAGTACATACAAGAAACTAAAGAGAAAATTGAGTTGGTAAGAAGAAGAATGGCAGCAGCTCAAGATAGGCAAAAGAAATTTGCAGACATGAAAAGGAAGCAGGTGGAATATGAAGTAGGAAATTTTGTTTTCATCAAGATATCACCTATGAAAAATGTACTGAGATTTGGGAAACAAGGTAAATTAACCCCAAGATATATTAGGCCATACAAAATTCTGGAAAGAATTGGTTCCTTGGCATATAAGTTGGAATTACCAGAAAACATGCAAGGGATGCATGATGTTTTCCATGTATCACAATTGAGAAGGTGGGTTCATGACAAGGCAAAAATTCTTGAGACCCCAACCCAAGTGCAGATAAATCCTAATTTGATTTATGAAAAGGATCCAGTGAGAATTTTGGCAAAAGATGTGAAGAAGTTGAGGAATAAATCTCTGAAACTTGTGAAGGTACAGTGGAGTCTTGATCCTAGTGATTGCACATGGGAATTAGAAGACAAAGTTAGGATGAATTATCCTAAGCTATTTTCAGATTAAAGGTAATTCTGATTTTTAATTTGTTTTCCTTTTAGGTGTATATATTTTTAGTTATTATGATAGAACTAAAAATTATTTGGTTGAGAATGTACTTGTTCTCTGAATTAAGTTTAAAATTAATTTTAAGCTTAGGAAAATTGTGGGACACAATTTCTAAAAGGAGGGGTGTATGTAATGATCCAAGATTTTAGGAATTTATTCTGAAAAATATAAATAAGTTTAAAATAATTTTTAAACAAATTTTAAAGGGGAATTGATATAGCTTGATATAGTGTATCTGTATGTGTGTACATGTGTGCACAGGAAATGCACATGAACTAAAGCTTAATTCCTGGATGCTAAGAATGAACACATGTTGATGTGTATGGAAATATAATATATATATATATAGATTAAATCCTTAAAAGCTATGTGCACATATATAAATATATATATATATGAATGCTACTGAGTATTTTGGAGTGTATATGTACATGTGTGTCAGTACAAAATAATGTATAAAAATATATATGGGTGTACTAATTATTTCAACAAGACTTATATACATATATAAGTATATGTTGATAAAATACTAGAGTTCAAATCAGCAAAATAAAATATACAAACATATTTTAAATTATAGGCAGAAAGAAAAAGAATGAAGATATAAAAAGGAGTAAACCTCTTATAAATAAATAAAGGAAGTACATACTATTTAAATGAAAGCTAAAAATAGAAAAATAAGATAAAACAGAGAAATGTTTTATATAGGCAGAATTAGGAAGAATATTTGACAAATGATAAAAATCAAGTCACACTTTTAGCATGATAGTAGACAAAAGGAAAAGTAATTTCTAGAAAAGGAAATCTCTGAAAATAACCAAAAGAATATAACCACTTTTCTTTCCACAAACTCAAGCCGCGGAGGGTGAGATTTTGGGTTTAAAAACTAAATGCAAATGGCATGATTTCTAATGGGCAAAAATGACTTTAGCCAACACCTTAAACCCTAAGAAAAACCCTGCATAAATAGGCAGTGAGGTGAGAAACCTTCTTCTTCCCAGATAGCTCTTGAGAAAAATATATAGATATTATATAAATATAATACAAGTAAAGAAAAGGGTTGAAGGCAGAAGCTTACAAATCAACTAGGAAGTGGAAGAGAGCTAGGTGAGAAAACTCACTCAAAATCTAAGGCAATAAGTCCTAATGTAGGCAGCCAGTTATAAGTAATTTTCTTGAAAATGTATTTTCATATGCGACTGCTTATCTGTGATTTTAGAACTGAAAATGTTTTGATTCTTTTTGGTTGATCTACTTGTTTTATTACATGAAAGTTTTAAGTATTATTGGTATGTATGTTTGTTTTATAAACCCAGATCTCTCTGATATGTTAATGTTTAGAAACATAAGTAAATACCCAGAAAATAAAGTGTTGAATATAGGCAAGTAGAATTGGTTTTGGCTCAACCCGGAAAAATGAAAACATATTGAGCTGCAATATACTCATGTATAAGTGCTGAGGATGGAGACAAAAAGGAATTAGGGGTGCAATAGGGTTGCCTATGTGCTGATGCTCCTGATTCAATGAAAATATATAAATGTTCATATACATAGCAAACAAATTTTGTGATTCAGTGAAACTTGGTCATTCTGAGTTTAACTCAAGCACAGATGGTTGCAAAAGGAAAAAATCTCTCAAAAGCCATAAGCCAATGTTAGTTGCCTATACCCCTTTTAAAATACCAGAATATATATATACATACAGAATCTTATTTAATTAGTCACCAATGGTTGTTTGCCTGTTTGTCTCTGTTTGGTTATGAATACTATAAGATGCCATGATATGGATGTTTATGTTAGTGAAATGGATCACTGAATGGTTTAGTCATGAAAAATCAAAAGAGTTATTATTAACTTAAACCTGATTAGGAAATGGGGGTCAAGAACACTGCAGGAATGACTTGTTTTCTTGAGTAATACAAGTTGACACATGGCTTGTTTAAGTCCTGAGATCTTTGTGTAATGGAGTGAATTAGTCCATTACAGTGTGTCCATTGATTCAATTAATTGCAGATGAGACCAAGATAGATAAATATATCAATATAAGAGAATTTGATATAAAGAGTAACTAGAATTTTCCTGGAATGAAATCTGGACAGTGAATAAATGATTTAATCCATTTTGGGTGATTTCCTTGTTTGTATGGATGTTTATTTGATTCATGATTGAATTATATGAATGTATGAATGTACCATGTCTCCTTGAGGTTTCTGGAAAGGCAGACTTAAGTGTGCACCTGCACACTGACACGGAACATGCACACATGAATTACTTGTTTTCTAAAGGCAGAGTTATATACATATATCCATGTTTTAACTTTAACTTGATTTGCAAACTGTTTTAGTGGATTTTCTCATACCAGACATGTGTCTGACCCTAGTGTGCTAATGGCATATGGGGTGTCTCATTTAATATGGGGTAGCCTCAAATGCATTTTCAGGGACTGCAGCAACTAAGTAGGAGTAGGAGCAAGGCTTTGAGAAGAAGATTATAGCATGCTAAACTTAGTTAGATAAGAGCCTAAATGATGAAATCTGCATGTATTGATAATTTAACTTGCTACTTGTATTGAGTGTTGAATATTGGATGGATATTTTGCTAAGTATTTTGCTAAGAAATTGACTTGTAACTGGAATTTAAAAATCTAGATATTATTTGATATGTTGAAGAAGATAATCTAAATCTTGTAAGTGAATTGAGCAGGAATACTATGATAAATGGGATGATTACATTTTATAAATGTATTAGTCAATCTTGAGTCTTTGAAAAGGGTTAAGTTTTGGGAAATCTGGATAGTTGAATCTTAGAAAATGAAATGGTTTTCTTTTTCTACCATGATATTTGTATACAAGAGATGATAAGCATAGGGAGAATGTATTTAGGTGTCTGTCATGTTTCCATAATTCAACTTGTTTTACACAAATGTTTTTTTATACCTTATTTCATTTGGTATGAATTTGTAATATAGGAGTTGAAAGCAGGGTCCATAATAGTTGCATATACATGCACATTTAAACATGTTTTGTACAGATATTAACAAACCTGTTACCTTTGTATTTTAACATAAATCTGAATTCCATTTCACTCAGGTTTTGATCATATGCATTTTTAAGACCCTATGGGTTACACCAGAACAAAGAGCCTGGTTGAACCATGTTATGGATACTCATGGTTATAGGAAACTCACTCAAGTTTGCATTACATTTAGTCTAGCATACGGGTATTAAGGAATCAAGCCTTTGAAATATGATTTCACACTTAAAAACATTTCAGAAAAGAGTTAATACTCTGAACAGATTTTATAAGAAAAATCAAACATAGATAATGATAGAAGCTTATATCATTTTCCAAAGCAACACTTCACCATTAATTTATAGGTAACCATAACACAATTATCTGGTTTCTAGGAATTATACTCCATAGAGAATTTAGCAAGGAATCAGGAGTTTAATATATATATATATATATATATATATATTGATACATGTATGGATGGAATTTTATTGTAAATATTGAATTGAACTATGTGTGGATTGATTAAACTGAATCAATCAAATTATCCTCTTGTTTTCTAGAACTCTGATTCAAACAAGAGAGGCACATGCATCATCACATGTATGTGCATACCCTAATGTATATACTGATATATTTATATTGGTTAAGATCTTTGATCCTGGATATATGTTGTTTGATAGGGAAAAAAATGACTTTAGGCTTCAGAAATATGTATATGTATATCTTATATATATATATATCTATGTAAAAAAAATCCTTACAAATTAAGGTATAAAAGAGAGGGTCATTTCAGGGACTTCATTCGAAGGGTTTTAAAGGGCCGTTTTTAGCCATTTTTCTTAAGTAAAATTTTGCTAAGTCGAAGGGGTTACTTCGAAGGGTTATAGCATAAATACTTATCTTTGTTTGAATATGTAAAGGGGGTCCTTATATAAGATGAATGTTAATAAACCTTGGGGACACCGGGGTTGGTTTAAGTTTTCGATACTTAGTTTGGGGTTACAAACAGAAATATGCTTTCGAAAATATACATTGGGCTATCAATGTGTTTTTATTTAATTTAACCTAATTGGGGCTACCATTTTGAATAGGTTAAGCAGGTGGTATACCTGGGAAAAATAAGTAATCATGGGGATCATGAATTTTGATAAATAATCATGGGGATCATGATGTTTTAATTGGCCAAGTGATGGGTTCCTGGTTAACCTAGGAAACCAACAGAGTGTGCGGTGGATAGCCCATATCAAATTTCTAAAGTTAAGAATGTTTTGCCAGAGGTGGTTAGCCTCAGGATTTGGCAACCAAGGGTTCATAATAATCCTAGGAAAATTATGTAGTGTGTGGTGGATAGCCCACACCATCTTTTATAAAACAATGTACGATGGATAATCAGCATTTATTTTAAACAGATTTGGGATAGATAGTCCTATTAAGTTATGACGGATAGTCATTTTAAAGATTTTAGAGGGGAACTCTAATAAATTGATTTTAGATGGGAAATCTACTAAATTTCTTTTAGATGGGATATCTAATAAATGGGTGGATGGGATATCCAATACATATGATTTATGGCTTTATTTCATATTATGTTAAGTCTAATCATTTTGGGTGTAGGGGCATAGTAAATGATTTGCATGTTTTGTTTTGGATACTAGTGAGGGGAAAACCCGTTCTGCTAAGTGGTATGGTCTCACTAGATGTCTATTATGATAAGAGATGATAGGGGATTATTTATACCGGACTTATTATCTTACTCGAATTTTGTGTTTCTCCACAAACTCTCGGGTACTCAAAAATAATTTGAGTAGTCTAAGAGTGGGAGACTTTCAGGTTTTTGGACAAATAAGCTTCCGGAGACGTGCAGGAGGCAGTGTTAGCTATATAGGAGTTATTTTGTGTATTCCGCTGTGATGTACTAGGAACTATAAAGTTCATATTATTATTTCTCTGATCATCATAAGGGGACATCTTCATATGTCGCTCTTATCGTATTTTGTACATGTATATGTGATCTGAATGTGGTTAACATCTGGGATTATGTAATTAAATCTGAATATTATTCATAAGAAATGAGAAATTATGTTTTGTTGAAGTTTAAAAGTTTTCATATTCTTATGTTCTTGTGTATCAATATTAACTATGCCACATTCGGTCGCTAAGAAATAACAACTACGGAAGACTGTAGCATTAGTAGCGGTTAGTTTTGGGCCCCAAAATGTGTGATGTTACACACCAACACCCAGTTATAAGTGAAAGCACCAATATCTAGCCACAGATCACAGATAGAGTATATGTAGAGAATATAATATGAAGAATAACAACAATTAAAATGAAAGCAATCAAAGTGAGACAAGATTTATAGTGGTTCGGCTAACTCCGGCCTACATCCACTCCAGAACAATCCTTTTTATTATACTGAAATTTGATTACAGTTACAATCCGGAGTTCCAAAATAAAAATGGCAGAGTAGCCTAGAGGTAGAAAACGAAGAGAAGCAGAATGAAGTTCCTCTTTTCGAAGCCAAGCCTACTGTATTTATAGGTGAAATCTCGGCTACATGGCCTTCTCACCTACATGGGGCCACCATAACGATTGTCGAGCCCAACTCGTCCATCCTATGCCGATCCGAAGCAACACTATGCTGACCTGAAGCAACACCATGCCAATGCGAAGTAGAAGCTAAAGCAAACCCTATGCCGACCCAAAGTAGAATCCAAAGCAATACCAATGCCGACCCAAAGTTGCTTCAATGCGGACTCGGAGTTATGCCATTGCCGACCCGATGTTGTGCCATTGCCGACCCGAAGTACCAACACAAAGTAATATGCCGACCCGAAGCGAACTAGCATGCCAACGCGAAGTAGAACCCAAAGCAATACCAATGCCAACCCGAAGTTGAGCCCGAAGCAATACCAATGCCGACCCGAAATTGCTTCAATGCTGACCCGGAGTTATGCCATTGCCGACTCGAAGTTATGCCATTACCGACCCGAAGTAACATGTCGACCCGAAGTAATATGCCGACCCGAAGTGAACTAGCATGCCAACCCGAAGTAAAACCCGAAGCAATACCAATGCCGACCCGATGTTGAACCCGAAGCTATACCAATGTTGACCTGAAGTTGCTTCAATGCCGACCCAGAGTTATGCCATTGCCAACCGGAAGTTATGCCATTGTTGTCCCAAAGTAACATGCTGACCCGAAGCGAACTAGAATGCCGACCCAAAGTATAACCCGAAGCAATACCAATGCCGACCCAAAGTTGAACCCGTAGCAATATCAATATCGACCCAAAGTTTCTTGTCACGACCTACTTTTCCATACAGTTCGAATGGACACATTACCACACTTGTCAAAATTGAACAGAAAGGTGGATAGTAAGAAAAAGAAAGTAGAAAGAAGATAGAAAGAAGATAGAACAAAAATAGAACAACACGGAATCTCACAGCGGAAACGAACAATCTATAATATAGAACAAATCTTTACATAAAACAAAACTGTAATATTTACATAACAGATAACAATCAGAGTACACCATCCTATACATCACGGACAGTTATAACACCCTGTCCTTACAATTGCTGATAAACACAACTAAATGCAATGGAATATAATCATCTACGTGAATACGACTCTGGGCCTCCAGCTCCTCTCCTGAAGCTCCAATCTTCCAGCTCAACCTGGAAAATATACTCGGTCTGACCCGAGCATATAGGAAAAACCACGCCCGGGTCAGTCTGGTAAAACCAGCATGAGAATTTAAAACACAAGGAATTTTGTTCATTTTAACTTTCAAAATGCTTTTAAAATCAAAGGTATCACGTAAGACCACGCCACACATAAACACAACGTGTTTTTCCCTTATAGTAACCAAACCCTTTTTTATAGAAAAATCCAGTGATATTATAAATATGTCTAGAGGTCAAAGTAAAGTATAGAAATAGCTTAAATGCTTGCATCTCACATTTTAACATAGTTGGGCACAATCAAAACCATATTGCGCTTATTAGAGAATGGATTCCATACAATGACTAGGCATTGGGGTACCACCCATCATAGTATGCGTCTAGAAAAATGTACCGAGGACATCACTGGGATCCCCTGCAACACAAGACCGGTTCTACCCCTAACCTGGATAGTACCGAATATGCTATCACCTCGGGTGTTCCCACCTTTTCTGGGTTCTTTCGCGCACCGTAGTAATAATATTCGAGGGTATCTAGAAAGGTGATAAACATACCTTAATTGGGTGCGACCCACGTAGCCTTGCTGCATCTCCCCTGATTTTCAATCATTCCCGGTTGATGATGCTTGAGGCTATGATTACCTTTTTTAAGGAATTTACACTCAGAATTCTCATTGCCCTCCAATGACAATGTACTGATAGCATTCATCCATACAAGTCCGTTCTGGGTCTGAACGAAACCGAAGGCATTATTCCTACTACATCCATTTTAGAATCATCCTCAGGATTAGTAGCGATTACCCTTGCACTTCAATGCTCCATCTTCGATTCCATGCTTTTGTCTTCATTTCGAAAACGTATTCGTTGGATTGATGTGGTGTTCGAATAACTTATCCGATCTTGGTCTCTTCGAAACAACATTAGATATTCTCGGTAAACTCAACCCCGGTTCTTTAGGAAATAAACAGACGAAAATAAGATCGGAGATCATCTCCTAACCATTAGTGGATTGATTTCCTTATAATCGTCCTAGAAGAACAAAACGAGTTTATAGGTACAGTATAGCACCTTCGACGGTAACTGTACCATATAACTCCGGTGTTTGTCCTAGATATTTCCAAAGTTACGTTTTGGGTCCAGATTTGATGGTCGGTTATTTAACTATCAAATAAGCAATCATTCAATAAAAATTCCATTTCCAATGAAATCACTAAGCCTTATTTAATTTAAAATTTAATTAAATTAAATCTCTTAATCAAAAAATTATATACTTATCTCACAGGAATAAGTATATTCACAAACCATTTCCTTCAAATATATCTGAAAACCTTTTTAAATAAATATGGAAAGTACTTTGCGGTATCAACCATGGATTTGTAGCTCAATGATTACGTTTCTATCCCAGAGAAATCCAAACTTAACCGTAGACAGTCTCTGCCTCCCGATACGCCATGAACGTATACTATTACTTTTCGAAAACTTTATTTACTAATTAACTCAAAATAATACCTATAAAGTTTCTATCTAAATTTTCCAAGTTTAATTTAGGAGAAATATTCTTTTATAAAAGTTTACTATATTATATATTATTTTTAAATATAATTAATATTTTTAACAAATTATCTTGTAATAAAATACTTTATTACTAATTTACCCTTACGTAATAATTAACTTTAAAACCAAAATCCTTATAAAATAACTTAAATTAGAAATTAAAATATATTTTTAAATAATTAAGATAATTAAATAGTTTGAAACAATAATTAAATACTTTAAAATAAATTTTAAGAATAATAAATTAATCAACCTTAAATTATTTTTGAATAATTATTAATTATCTTTTGAAATATCATTAATAAATAATAATTATCTTTTAAATAACTTTGATTCAAAAATCAACTTCCAAATTGGAAAGAGGCTTATTGATCTCAATGGTACTTAATCAAGTTACCATTCATAATAATTCAGAATAACGGATATAGATATTCACATCAATCTATTTTAATAATAATTTCAACATCCAATTGCCCAATATAATTATCAGTATAATAAATAGATGTCCGTATGAATATGATAGCAGAACCGGGTTTTATTTCTACTAGTTGATGTTTAAAAACACATATATACAGTAGTAATGGAAGAACGGTGATTTATTCTGCCAATAGGGTCCAATAATATACAATTAGCAGAACAGTGTTTTATTCCACTAAAACAGATGTCAAAACATCGTAATTAATTTAAATTAACTCGTCGTTGTTTTTATCGGGGAAAATAACTTCAATATACATGTCATATAATTTTAAACGACGTTATTTTTTTTTAAACCGGTAATTTAAAACTGTCCGTTTTAAATTGCCTTAATTTTTCACTTATTCAAACTTTACAATAGATTTCATGACGATGTAGTGTTCGTTGATACGAATCCATTACAATGAGTCTCGCGTAAAACGGGATTTATATGAAGGAGTTATAGCATTTTTAAATTTGCAAGCATATAAATATAATTCAACATTTATATTTTAAAACCCTCCCTCCATCTTCCTGGGGCAAAACCACCCTTCATATTTTTTATTTTTTTTATTTTTGTTGCCTGGGCCAAAGCCCGCTCTCTTTTTATTTTAACATGGCCGAAGCCCAGTTCAAAACTAAGAAAACATTCCTCTCCTCTTCCCCTTTCCCTTCCTTTTCTCTTCACTTCCAGCTTTTTTTTTGCTTCTAATTCAAAATCAACGAACACAAAACCAAGTTCCAAACTCCTCGATCCACTTCCACCTCGCACTCGAGAGCAACCCAGACTTCCGTAACCTACTCCCTACACACGCCTTGAGAACCCTGACCTTCTTCCTCCCCAGCCCTACTGCCATGGACAAACACGTACATGTGGTGCACGTGTACACCCATTTCGATGACTAATCCATCACCGTGACCATTCGAACTCGCTCTACTCCGGCTCCCTAACTTCCCCACCGCCTGGTCGTCCCTCCAACACCCTCGATCAAAGATCGAGCCTTCCACCGCACCCAACCGAGAAACCCAAGCCACAAAATTTTCGAACTGCTCTTGCCTTACACCACTGATTCACTCGCCGCCACCACCATTCGAAAGCTCACCCACGCCGCCTCCTTCCTGCCAAAATTCAAAATGTCTAGTCACCCTCTTCCTCCCAAAAATGGTCGTGCCCAGAGCCTCCTCAAACAATTTCCAAAACCCTAAAACTTCCCACGGCTACAACCCTATGCCACTAGAAAGAAATTCCCATGGTCGAAACGTCCCCCTCGACCTCACGGTCATCCCAAAACCAATGGCCCACCGCCTCGGTCACCCAAGGTCCAGAAATTAATTTTTTTGTTAAAAACGATCAAAACTAAAATTCCCCTAATCTGCTAACTTTAAAATCATGATTTCTGTACCAAAAATCCTAATTTGTTATGACGAACATGTTTATGAACTCCATTCGATATTTTAAACATATTGAAAATTGTTGAAAAATGTGTTGCCTACTTTATTATTACAATTTCCTACAACATATAGCATGATTGGGCTTAAAGCTAATTTTCATCTAATCTACTCTCAAATACGAACATTTTATCTGTTTGCACCATTGGCTAATTCGGAATGAATCGAGAGAGAATGATTTTTAAAAGTCACCATATATATGAAGTTTAAACTCTGTTAACTTTTTACAGAGGAAAATTATCACTTCCTGGCATTTCAAATTAAATTTCTCACCTTAAACATTTTGAAAACCTTTTGAATCTTCTATTTGAACTTAAGTTTTGATCTGAAACTCGAATCCTTGCTTTGGACTTGAATGTGAAAGAGAATGCTTCTTCTTCTTTGATTGGAGAGTGTATTTTTTTTTCTTTTTTTTCTTTTCCTTACAGTGTTGGTTTTAAAGAGTATTTAAGTTTACAAGCTTTTGCAAAATGAAGCTACACACATATACAAGCCTATATGTGTACATATATATCACTACAAGAAAATTCACATTTGATAGCACAATAATACAGCGTTTTGACTCAAATGTTATTACAAATTATTTTACTATAGAAAATAGAATTGCAAAACGCTATTTGAATTGGGCTGGGATGGAAACCGCTGTCTGTACGTAAGAAGGCGGTCAATTTTTACGTTCCCTCCAAATTGAACCCCAGCTAAATAAATCGTCCGCCAAAATGCAGCTAAATTTCCATTCCTAATTTCATCCCGCAAAAACCTAATTACAAAATTTTCATTCCTTCTAACTAAAATTAGTTCGTCTACCTCCCTTATCATCATTTGCCTTCGTCGCCACCTTAAGATCAATGAATCAATTCAAACTCCTTCCACGAAGTCTATCTATTTCCCAAAGTCGACCGCCTTCCCTGTTGTCATCTATTTCCCAAAGTCAATCGCTTTTCCGCCGCTCCCATGCCCACCAAACTGACAATAGCACCTCTGTCCCCAAACCTCCACCTTCAACTATTCTAACACCAGATCTAAAAGCAGAACGTTGAGATAAAGAAGTAGATGAGGAGCCAATCAAAGAGGAAAAGGACTACGAAATATTAAGAAACGTGTGTCTAAGCATCTAGTTGGGGAGCCTAGGCAATAGGAGAAGATCGCAGAGGCATTTGAAGGAAGGTTTAAAGTAGAGCATGGAGCAATAGACAAGTTCATGGAGATAAGCAATGCATATGAGGTATTTCCCCTATTTTCTAGCCATTTTTCCTGCTTTGTTAGCTTAAACTTTTAACTAGCTGATTGATGAGGACAAAAATATTGCATTCTGTTTGGTAAAAAGCTGTATATAATACATTATCATAATTCTTCCTGTCAATCAGCTTCCTCCCTAAAGCTTAGAGTTAATAATAGAAGAAAAAAGCTCAGAAATTTGGAAGAAAAGGATAAATCAGCTTGTCTCTAAATCCTAGATTCTTCAATTCGGGTTTACTGCTGTTGCTTCTTCCTATTCTTCCTTCCCCTCCCCTTTTTTTTCTGAATCGAGATCACAATGCTGAACTAAATCTCTTTTAATTTTGTTTCAATTGGATGTTTAAATCAAAATCGCGATTCAGTATTGAACTTCAATGTTTTCATTCTGAAATAGGATTGTACATTTTACATGAGTTGCAATCCAATTTAACTCTTGGATCGGTAAGGCTTCGATTCCTTCCAAATCGCATTTTGAAACGTACGACCTCACGATTTTTGCAATCACTGGTCTACTGTAATACAATATGAAAATGTGTGAAGTTACTATGATTTAATTGTATACCTTATCTATTGATATATCATAATGGTCCTTGAACAGTAAATCAAAAGTATTCAAAACAAAATTAAAATGTACAAGACATGTAAACTTGATGTGAACTGACGATAGAAAGTACCGGTTATTAATGAAAATCTTTATCAACAATCATACTGTTATAAATTTTTTAGAGTTTGGAAAGGAGGAAAAAAAAAGATCAAACCCATGTGCTTATAATACAAGATTAACATAATAACTGTGTTACGATATGTAACGACCCGATATTTTGGACCATTCGCATCCATTATAAGTGTATAGGTAGACACTCATGCCGGAGTTGAATTGCTCAAAATACCGCATTGTTAATTTAAATTGGCAAAACTGAACATATACAGTAAATAAATAATCACAGATCACAGACACAGAGTAATAAGTGCAGCGGAAATAAAAGAGATAGTAGTTCATGAAGCTACTATATAAATATATAAGTTACATCAGAGTTAAACCAGATACAACGGAAGAGTAATATGATACATCAGATACAAAGTAGAATACATCACTGGAATCATCGAATATCTGAAAGCTGGATAGATAGCTGGATCTCCAAGCGAAGCTCCAACTCCAAAGGTGAGTCTCGAAAGCTGAACCACTCAGTCTGACCCGAGCGTAAAGCAAAATACAAAACACTCGAGTCAGGATTAACATTCTTATATTAATAAATCCAACTCAAGTGAAATAGCAATTGAAATACAAGTAACTTAAAGGATGTTTGGAATAACCATCCTTTAAGGATCCGTTAAACTATCTACTATGTAGTAGTGTACGATAAGTAGATAATGTCTATCAGTAATATAAAGATATCAAAATAGCGTTAAGTCATGGCCCATTCCACCCTTAACACATTTTTTTTCCCAAAAGCATATACAAGACCGTAGTTTCCCCAAAACCGGAAGTCACCAGAGGGCAATCCATATACTAAAGGTACAAATCAAAATCGTAGTGGTCGCGCATAAATGGAATACAAGTATGACAAGGCACATGAGGCTATACCCAAGGTAGTGATACTACCGTTCGCCTGATCCGGACTGGTGAGAATGCAACGCCGCAGCGCCCGCAACACCGTGAGACAACACTCCCAAAATCAAGGGTGCACCAATCGACAACAAGTATAAATAGTTCGAAGAAGTGTGTCCACTTGAGGTATCAATCCTCCATTGGCCCGGCACAGCTCCTGTTTTAGTCATTTCCAATTTGACACAAGTGTCAAGGCTATCCATTATCGTTCTCTTTCTTCAGTCATCACGAACACCATTCCAACCACTTCATTCTGGATCATCACTCCGTGTATAGTTATTAAAGTGGTTTTCGGTTTAGATAGAGAGTATATCCATAACCGAATTCCGGTCTCTTTAATAACTTCCGTAATTATTACACCGATTGGTCATTTAATATATTTCAAAACCAAATCAATTTCAATTCAATTAGAATTCACAAATCAACATTTCATTTGTCTTTCAAAACCAATTTCCATACTTTACGTTTCAAAACTTCCAAATTATCATTTCAAAATCTTATAATTCAATTTCAATCGTTATTTAAAACAATTCAAAATTGATTCAAGTTCGTATATAAGTTTCATTCCGAAATCATTTAAATTAATTTAATTTAACATTCCAAATCAATTTAACTCCATTTATCGATTCCATTCAATATTCGTTAAGTTAATTTGTCGTTCAAAACAATTTCTATTAAATTTCTAAATCGTTAAATCAATTTCTTAAGTTCAACTTCATTATATCAAGACTTACAAATTGAATTAAATTAAATTCATCAAATCAAATTCTTTAAATTTCAAGTCTTACATTAATTTCAATAAATCACATTTTATTTCTTGTTAAAGAAATTCAATTTCACTTATTTACTTTCTTAAATAATTTTCCAAAACTTAATTAATAAAGAAACTCAATTTCAATTATTTACGAAGTAAAATTCACTTATTCAAAAGTTCAATTTTTCTTAATAAAGAATCCAATTTAATTTAATCATTAAAATAGTTCAATCTTATTTAATTATTAAATAATTTCAAAGTTTAATAATTTCAACTTAATTATAATTTCAAACTTAATTATTAAATCATTTCAAAGTTCAATAATTTCGAACTTAATTCAATCATTTCTCAAATTATACATCATTCTTTCATCAATTTCATTTTTAATATTTTGTTCCAGATTTTTAAATATTAACATTTTCCTTTCATTAAAAATTCAAATTTCAACTTCATTTCAAAACCACATTATTTATTCAAATAAAACCTTCGTTTTATTTTTAAATCAAATTATTGATCAATCGGGTTTTATTTAAATTTCCTATCCTAGGTCAAAGTTCATTTTGGGTATTTATCATTTCAACCCGTTTCCAATTCAATTCAAAATCAAAACATAGCAAAGGGAACTTGCAGTGTGATAACTGGGATGGTGTCAAAGTAAATAAACAAGCAATAACAACAATCAATAACAATCCAATAATCAATTCAAATAATCCAGAAATAACCGTATTAATCTGCATTGTTGTTTGTGCGAATTAATATAATTATTTCTAGAATCTACACTGTCATTTCATGTAGATTAAGGATTATTACATTACGGTTTTCACTTGTCGTCTATTTACAATTTCCTACATTATCAATTTAACAACATACATTCACTGGTTCAAAATGAAACTAAACAAATCCTACGTGTCAATAAATTCAACAGTTAAAGGGGTCATATTATACAAATGTCAGTTAATCAAATTTAACATTTAATTATCCTATATCAAGTTCAATTTCATACTATTTATCATTTTAACATTAACAATTTAACGTCCAATATAACATCAACAATCAATCAATTATCAGCCAAACTGTATTATCATCGCATAAATAATTAACAGATAATGGTGTCAGATGTCACAGGTGAACTGATACAGGCAATAGCATATATAACAGTGTACTTAACTAACAGCAGAATATTTCAATTGTCGTTTCAATTGAAATCAAATTTAATAAATAAAAGAACGTTAATCGTGAGTGATTGCTCACCTTTCGAAGCTAGATTGAATTTGACCAAGAAACGAGCTACGAATCCAAACACGAATTTCATCAAAGCACGATGGACACGGAATCAACGATCGAAGCTGATAAATAAGAGTTGTCGAAATCAGTCAGAACTCGATGAATGAAGATGAATGGTATAAGAGATCTTACTTATAACTATATGTATAAATCAAATCCTTATCCAGATAAAATAAAATTAATAATAAAACAAATATTTAAACCAATATAATACCAATATAATATTATAAACTAATAAAACAATATTTATATATACTTTACTGCGAGCACACAAAAATCAGAACATCCTATACGCATATTAATATATAGACTAGACTGTTATGCAAATCCATATAGTATACAAATAGTTGTATATATGTAAACTTCTTTATAAAATAATGTGCTGCAAACACACATATATATAAACTAATATTATTTACAATACAGTCAATAACTTTCTTTTATCAAATAATAGATAGTATACAATTATATAGCAGCATAATGATTTATCTAAACGTTCATTTTTAAAGCAAGATGTAAACCATATATACGACACTGCCGAAACATATATATAACTCTGCCGAAAATAAAAAATCAACCTATATATATATACGAAACAAATACTACTATAAAAATCAATGTACAGTACTTTATAAATAACTGACACATATTAAGATTCTAAACAAACTCAAACAAAAATATGTATAAAGTATACTAATATCTCTATAGGAGAAAGCAAACTTTCCAGAACACTTCATTCTCTTTAAATACATTTACCTAACAGATCATGTACATGTTTCAATCTATATATACTGATATGAAAAATCATTGAACATAATACTTTAAATACCATAATATACTTAAACAATAAATATCTATAAAATAACCGCTGTGAACTTTTATAAACCAGTAAATCCAAAAGTCTATGGACATAAACATACAAAACAGCAAGTTGCATAAAACAAAATCAATATAGCATTTCTAATACCATATTAGGAAAACGTACGTATACTGCATACCTATATATAACTTCCATAGACTATATTTATAAAATAAGACAACAACTATAAAATAATGTATATGATACAGTAAGTGTTGTAAACTTAGAAATCCAACAGTGTTCTTATACTTTTAAAAACCTATAAATTGTATATGTTATATGTAACCAACACACCCTCTCTGACATTAATTCCTAAAGCCAAACATCCTAACAGAACTTAAATATACTCATACCAAAAACCAAACTTATTCTGCTATATATAACAGCTTCCTCAAATCAAATAAACAAATTTAAATCACGCACGTTATAGGATATAAATAAATCCAGTTATAAAATATCTTCACTGCATATCGATCTGTTTTCCATCAAATGAACAGCTTACAGTATTATATATAATACTAGCATAAAATAAACTAACCTAAGCTAGCATCAGCAACAGAAGGCAACGGCATGGGGAGGTTGATGGGTTTGTTCGGGTGAATGGCTGTGAGGCGAGGTGGAAGCAAGGGTGTCGGTTGGCAGCGCGTTCGGTTTTGGGGATAGGGTCGGCAACTCGGAGGTGATGGGGCCGGACGAGGAGGACATGGCGTGGGTGTGACGACCCGCCCTTCTCGACCCTCGAAAATCGATACAAAATACTCAACAGTATAATATGCCGACGATCGAACGCCGGAAAAGACAGATTGTAGGAAAAGAAAGAAGGTAGAAGAAGAAGAAGAATGAACTAAACAACATCAAAACCTCACAGTCGCAGCGGAATAAAATATAATATATAGAACAGAACTTTACACAAATCAAAACTATATCTGTTTATATACAATACATCATCATCAGAGTATATCAATACAACCAACCATAGCCAGTCAAACAATCTCAACAATCACAGCAGCGGAATAAAACAAGTACGAGAAATACGTCTCGGACTCCAGCTCCTCTCCTGAGCTCCATAGCAACCTATCCTGAAATATACTCGGTCTGACCCGAGCATTATAATAAAATAACACCCGAGTCAGTCTGGAATACCAGCGCATCATAAATACATCCAAACTGATTATTAAAGTTCAAAAATCCTTTGAAACCAAAGCATCTCGTAAGACCACGCCACAAATAAACATGTCGGGTTTTTACCTTACGATAGCTAAACACTTTTTATAAAAATCCTCTGATATTATAATAGTGTCTAGATACAAATACTTATTAAAATAGCTGAAATTGTTACATGATTAAATTCCAGCATACTAGGTATACAAACAAATACCATACAAGGCACGTAGGGAAAATGGATTTCCAACGAATGACTAGGCACTGGGGTACCACCTGTCACAGTACGTGGCCTAGATCACAGTACCGAGGAGTACGCCCGCTCCCCTGCAACACAAGACCGGAATCATCCCTTACTGGATAATTCCAAGTAAAATCACCCCACGGTTGTGATCAGCAACCGCACCACTAAGCCGAAATAAAAGGGACATCTAGACAGGGATGACCTTACTCTCAAGTGGGGGCTACCCACGAAGTCTTGCTGCATAACCCCTGATTTTCAGTCATTTCCGGTTGATGAGGCTTGAGGCTAAACGATACCTTTATAGCACATATCCCTTAGAATGCCCATCGTCCACCTGACGATGTCACGAAAGCATTCATCCATATAAGTCCGTCCCGGGTCCGAACGGAACCGAAGGCACTATTCCTACTACATCCATTTTGGAAATATCCTCAGGATTAGTAGCGACTAGCCCTTGCACTTCACTGCTCCATCTTCGACTCCGAAATCGTTTTCGCGAAACGTACAAACCGGATCGAAGTGGTTTTCGAGTCTCCAGACCTAGAATCCCGGTATACGGAAACTCGATCCCGGTCTCTTCGAAACGATCAGCGCATTTGGCCAATATTGATAGTCGGTGATTTAACTATCAATTAACATTCACAAACATCCATAAGCATCCATCACACAATAAATAATATCACACATTATTTATCTTTCCCTTTAATATCTTTAAAAGATATATTTTCACATTTCAAAACTCATTTTGGAACGAATTCCCAAATTTCTTCCTTAACACGGTAAATCCCATTACCCTTTTATTCCCGTTGGAAATAACCAAGTATAAACCATTTTGCATTTAAAAACAGTTGGAATACTTTATACAGAAATATAATTTAAAATATGTAAATTACTTCTATCTATTTACTCAAAATATAAATTTCAAAACTATTTTAAATACTATTATTTAATATAAGATATAAATTCGATTTAAATAAAGGTTTAGTTTTACTAAATTTAAAAGTGGAGTTTAAAAGAATAATACTAGCCTTTACAAATAACTTAATCATATAACTTTAAAACAAACTTGAAATTTCCTCTTCCAAAGTAATACTTTTCTTAAAATACTCTTTAACAATTTAAAACTTTAACTTTTAATTAAATAAAAACCTTTAAAACTTTAACTTGGTATTTCCAGGGAAACACTATTCCGTTCAACATTCCAAAGTATCCCTTACATAAATCCAAACGATTTATTTCAAATTCAATTTATGCTTACAACATAAATTCCCAATTCCCTACTTATCTATAACTTCACCCGAAGTTCAAACTCAATTTCCCATTCTGGAAATTCATTTTACAATATAGTTTAAAATATTTTTAATAAAACATTTTGGTGAATTCTTCAATGAAAGCCAGATTTCCAATTTACTTAAATAAAATCCCAATGAAAAAAAACGGTATTTTAAAATATTCTATTAACACTTAAAATTGTACATTTAAATTCGGAAGCTTCATTTTAACATATTTTACTTTTCCGGATATCACTATTCATCATTACAATATACCACTGTTATTTCTCTCAATTTATAATTTCATAGAATTCATTTCCAGAAAATCTATACTTTCCATTTAACGATTGATAAATTTTCCACAATATTTAAAAATCCCAATTTTACCAATTTACATTTTCCATCCTAAAACAGAATCCAGTTTTTTTTTTATATTCCTTTAAATTCCTTATTTAACAATTTCTTTAATTTCTTTTAAATCCCCAATTCATTCATTTATAATTTAATTCTGGAATTATAATTTATACAACAAATTTCACAGAACAATTTAAAATTCCAGGTTTCTCAATCACAACATATAAACAGGTATCACTATCAATTATAAAATAATTGCTACATTGTGAGGAATCCAGTTGGATCCCTCCAACCTGTTTTCCCTGCATCCACAGATATTAGCACATCACAATATAATATCAATCCAGACTGATAATCACTGATATAATCAACCATTCACACAGATATTTAAATATCAATTATTTATAATGTCTAGCATCCAGATGTGAGTGAGAAAAACTCACTTTGAGTTCGGCGAGTGTTCGAAATTCAAATTAAACCGAACGACGTTCGATTTAACCCAAATTTCTACTTGCCCGGAATGATTCCAGAATTGTTCCACTGCGTAGTGCTCGTCTCTGCGATTCCATCGCTTCTAGTTTCGTTAAATTCTGATATCATATGAACGAGTTATTAAATTTTAAAGTTTGAATTATAATTTAAAACAATTTCTTTATTAAATTTTATTATACCAATCTTAGCCGTTCGTCACGAAATCAAGCCCGCTGAGGACATCGTCTTCTCCACGCGAAACAACAGTAACACGAACCCATCATCACGCTATTAGGGTTTCAAACCGCCTCTTCATCGTCGAGTTCGATGACGATCAGATGTCGTCACGTGAAAGCTCGTCCCAGCCTCCACCTTCACCCACCGCGCGCGCGAGCTCGGCGCCTTGCTTCCCTCGATATACGTGCGCGAACGCCAGCCGTTCCACCACGATTTACCCACCATCCAAACCTCTATACTCGATCGTAGCCGTTGGATGAGTAGATCTCTTCATGATCTACAACTTTCCTTTAGAAAGTTTCTGGAATTAAAGCATAGATAAGGAGATTTTGGAGGAAATGGAACAACTAGTTTCGGCCATTGCTTAAGTGGGTGGCGGCTGAAGAAGTAAATTAGGGTTTAGAGAATAATAAATGTGAATTTATATAAATTTTAATATTATTTAATTTAAAAGATTTCTCAATTTAACAGTCTACGCAAACGAACTCCGATTTACACGTTCCGACAGGCTATCCTAGGGTTTTTCCGCGTTCCGGACACAATGGAATAGGTTTCGTAAGCTAATTTGATCGTATGAGCGAGATACGAAATTAAACGATCAATTTAAAATTAAATCGGTTAAATCGATTTCGATGCGTTTCGAGCTGCCACGATCAAACGACAACTCCGATAGCTACGAAAATTGAAATCCGATAATAACTAACTATTACGGATCCAATGGAACTGGTTTCGTCGAATTCCGAGACTGTGCCCCGGAATGCTATTTTACTCGTCTATTAAATCAGGCGATTTGTCAAAATTGACGGAAACGCTTAAAATTTCCCTTTTAAAATTTTATTAACTTAACAATAAATCATATAAAATTTATAATCACATTAAAAATCATTCTGGCTCATTCCAGACTAAAATCTGATTAAATTGCATTTTAATAATATTAAATTCATTTTAAAATTAATATAAAATCCCAAATATTAATTTATCAACTTTAAAATCCTTCTAAAATCCCAACAATATTATTTATAACCAATTGAACTTAAAATACATTTAAACACCATTTTTATCACTATTTACATTCAGATTTACCCTTATCTCAATTCCGAATATTTAATTTATTATTTCCCCATTATTCAAATTCAACCAGGATTGCTATAATTAAAAATTATAGCTTATTTTATTGAATGAACCCGAATCCATTCATTCCAACATCAATTAAGAATCCACATTAAACATTTAAAACGAATTAAATGTTCAAATTCAATAGCTTAAAAATACGGGATGTTACAGTGGGAATAGCGGAGGGTTGGCCAAAGTATAGGGTGGTGGCGGTTTGTAGCAGGTTGGATGTCAGAGGCGGACGAGGGTTCAGTAAAATGGAAGGAGGATGGAGTGAAGTGTGAAGATGGAATGCACGGTCTCGGCTACAAGAAGGGAAAAGGCGGAGCATCGGGTCGGAGAGGAAATGGGTACGGGCGGTGGCGAACAGCTCGGTCAGGCTATCATTTCAGTGCTGGCACATGACAATCGGCAAGATCGGTTGAGGCTTCGGCCAATGAAAGTGAAACGTGAGGAGGCCGAGAGAATTATTAGGGAAGGAACAGAAGTTTGCAAAGGAAAAGTTTTTAAAAGAAAAATTATCTTGCAAAGTAAAATGGGAAGAAGAGAAAACAGAGAGAGAAGTGGAGCAGGCGTCAATTAGAGTGATATAAACAACTGGTTTTGTATTTTCTTTTTCATTGAAGGACAAAAGAACGGTTCAAAAATTCAATGAAATGTAAAACGTTTCATATATTCTAAATTGCAGAAATCAAGGAAGAGAATGAATTTAATATGGGAATAGAAATAGCCGGCATTGGATTTCAAAGTGGATATTGGATAAACGGAAGGTCATTTAGAAATTAAAAGGATAAAACGGAACCAATACGGTTAACTGTTTCGCGATTTTACCGCGTATCGGATGCTGTAACACAGGAACGAATATACTATGGAGATCAGCATGACGAGACGATCAAACCGGTATACAAATATCAATGGTACGATCGAATTATAAAAATTCGAATTTTTCTACTGGCGGAAAATGCAAGAAAACGTAGAAAAATAAGATCGACGGAGCCAAAGAAGTCCGAATTTTGAAAAACGACAAACTGACATCTTGCTCAGAAGATGGTTTAGAATTTTTCTATGTAAAAATATTTAGGTTTCAAAAACATTTTATTTTCATCACCTTTTTAACTGATTAAATTGAAGTAAATTTACGCGCGAAATAAACTTCATATTTTCGGACGAAAACTTACCAGTTGCTATGTTTAACTAAACGCATTCCAAATATCAAATTTATATTTCAAAATTTTATCGTTTAAAATTTTCACAAAATTTCAACTAATTACGTTATTAGAACAGTTGAAATTTTACGGGTCGTTACACTCTCCCCCACTCAAAACTTTTCGTCCCCAAAAAGGAACGAGGTAGGAGAATATAAACAACCAGAAAGAAAAACAGATTTTGAAATACAAAATAACAATTAATTTAAACCATATAAGTTCAAATTTAAATTAATTTATATTCAATAATTGATTTAATCCATTTGATTTCACTAAAATCAATCTCAACTATTTCTAAATTCATTATCTTATTATCCAATTATCTTCAATTTACAATTTCTAAAACCATAAATTTGAATAATCTTTTATTATAACCATATTTTATTTTCAACAAATTAAATTCTTTAATTCCAAATTATTATAAATTTTATTTCACTTTATATATCTTATCACATATATTTAACTCATATAAATTAATTTAAAACATAAAAGTTTCGATTTAAATTAATTTTATCTACCAATTGCTTATAAATTCAGGGTATTTTCATATGTTGATCGAATTTCAATTTATTAAATTTTTCAAAACAAATTTATTTCATTATTAACTGAGTTTTACTTATTATCCTATCTAACTCTATTAACATCTTTATAATCAAAATTTAGTGTATAACATTTATTATAAACACTCAAATTTTATTTATAAATTCAATTTATCTTATATATTATCCAATTACATATTCAACTTCTGAACGATTTAGGTAAGTTATATTAGAATGCAGTTGAACAATATACAAATAGAATTTTCTCAATTCAATTATTCAAGTTTAAATATTTATTCCAAATTTTTGTTTTATTTATAATTGAATCATCCTTTACCCAAATTTAAGAATTAGAATTCCGATTAACTTTAAACAATTTAGAGATATATATAATATATTTATATCAAATCAAATTAAATTTTAAAATAAGATACCTATATATATATATAAATCAAATTATACTAAAGAATTTTAAATCAAAAATATTTTTCCAAAACAAACCGTAGCAAAGCTACAGAATGGTTTCTCCACTTCGAAACTCGAAAATGAATGTCGATGATGCGGCCGCCATCACCGAAATTATTTTCCAGCGACAAAGAGAAGAGCACTGATTTCAACATTTTAAAATTCTTTGGAAACGATTTCTATTCGAAAATACTTCCAATAATATATACTTTAAAATTTTAAAACCAAAGTTCGAAATCACCGGAAACTGAATAAATTCTCAAATTTCTGAATTAAATTCATTTCAAAATCCAAATCAATTTATAAACCGTATTTATAAATATTTAGAACAATAAATGATAATCAAATATTATCATTTCAAACAAACAATTTAATTAACCTATTAAATTCCAGAAAATTTTACTTATATTTTCACAATATAATCAAACAAATTTATTTCATTTTCCAAATTTGAAAATAATATTGTGTCAGTTTGCTCTGTTCAAGTGTTTTGGAAATCCTATCGATTGCGTTGATCAGACGTATCGATCGGAAACCCAAATCAACATCAACAACTCAAACAACACAGCATATATTAAAACATTTATATATTAGTTTACAAATACATTTCTTTGCTCGACGATACAGGAATGAATTTTCAAAATAAGGATAGGGTTTCAAATTTGATGGACTCAAATCAAGAGAAATTTGATTCGGAAATAAGTTTGAAACAGAAGATAAGATAATTCAATTAAAGGCATTGGGAGATGGACAAACTTATTTTATTCACAGGCTATCCTTAACCAGGTCGACCGTGACTTCAAGAATAAGATCGTTGTAGAATTTTGAGGTAAATCAACACTCGATCTCAAGAGATGGGATTCAGGTATAGCAGGGAATAGATAGCATCGTAAACCAAGGATACAGAAATCTCCGGTAAATCGATGCCTATTATAAAGGAGTTTTTCTCCTTTACAAATCATTCGAAGATTGGCGAGACCGCCGATCTATTATAGATATCATTCAAAATGGAGTTATGAGGTGCTCCAGAATTGAAAGAAGACGAATAGTGAGGGACACGAATGAATTTCGGAACCGAGAGGAACGTTCCAAAATTAAATGGAATTGAGTCGAAAGGAAGAGATTGAAACTCGAATGAGAGTGATTCTGTGAATACATTTACCATATATGTTGAGTTTTGCCTAGAGCTACCAAAGCTCTGATACCAACTGTAACGACCCGATATTTTGGACCATTCGCATCCATTATAAGTGTATAGGTAGACACTCATGCCGGAGTTGAATTGCTCAAAATACCGCGTTGTTAATTTAAATTGGCAAAACTGAACATATACAGTAAATAAATAATCACAGATCACAGACACAGAGTAATAAGTGCAGCGGAAATAAAAGAGATAGTAGTTCATGAAGCTACTATATAAATATATAAGTTACATCAGAGTTAAACCAGATACAACGGAAGAGTAATATGATACATCATATACAAAGCAGAATACATCACTGGAATCATCGAATATCTGAAAGCTGGATAGATAGCTGGATCTCCAAGCGAAGCTCCAACTCCAAAGGTGAGTCTCGAAAGCTGAACCACTCAGTCTGACCCGAGCGTAAAGCAAAATACAAAACACTCGAGTCAGGATTAACATTCTTATATTAATAAATCCAACTCAAGTGAAATAGCAATTGAAATACAAGTAACTTAAAGGATGTTTGGAATAACCATCCTTTAAGGATCCGTTAAACTATCTACTATGTAGTAGTGTACGATAAGTAGATAATGTCTATCAGTAATATAAAGATATCAAAAGAGCGTTAAGTCATGGCCCATTCCACCCTTAACACATTTTTATTACCAAAAGCATATACAAGACCGTAGTTTCCCCAAAACCGGAAGTCACTAGAGGGCAATCCATATACTAAAGGTACAAATCAAAATCGTAGTGGTCGCGCATAAATGGAATACAAGTATGACAAGGCACATGAGGCTATACCCAAGGTAGTGATACTACCGTTCGCCTGATCCGGACTGGTGAGAACGCAACGCCGCAGCGCCCGCAACACCGTGAGACAACACTCCCAAAATCAAGGGTGCACCAATCGACAACAAGTATAAATAGTTCGAAGAAGTGTGTCCACTTAAGGTATCAATCCTCCATTGGCCCGGCACAGCTCCTGTTTTAGTCATTTCCAATTTGACACAAGTGTCAAGGCTATCCATTATCGTTCTCTTTCTTCAGTCATCACGAACACCATTCCAACCACTTCATTCTGGATCATCACTCCGCGTATAGTTATTAAAGTGGTTTTCGGTTTAGATAGAGAGTATATCCATAACCGAATTCCGGTCTCTTTAATAACTTCCGTAATTATTACACCGATTGGTCATTTAATATATTTCAAAACCAAATCAATTTCAATTCAATTAGAATTCGCAAATCAACATTTCATTTGTCTTTCAAAACCAATTTCCATACTTTACGTTTCAAAACTTCCAAATTATCATTTCAAAATCTTATAATTCAATTTCAATCGTTATTTAAAACAATTCAAAATTGATTCAAGTTCGTATATAAGTTTCATTCCGAAATCATTTAAATTAATTTAATTTAACATTCCAAATCAGTTTAACTCCATTTATCGATTCCATTCAATATTCGTTAAGTTAATTTGTCGTTCAAAACAATTTCTATTAAATTTCCAAATCGTTAAATCAATTTCTTAAGTTCAACTTCATTATATCAAGACTTACAAATTGAATTAAATTAAATTCATCAAATCAAATTCTTTAAATTTCAAGTCTTACATTAATTTCAATAAATCACATTTTATTTCTTGTTAAAGAAATTCAATTTCACTTATTTACTTTCTTAAATAATTTTCCAAAACTTAATTAATAAAGAAACTCAATTTCAATTATTTACGAAGTAAAATTCACTTATTCAAAAGTTCAATTTTTCTTAATAAAGAATCCAATTTAATTTAATCATTAAAATAGTTCAATCTTATTTAATTATTAAATAATTTCAAAGTTTAATAATTTCAACTTAATTATAATTTCAAACTTAATTATTAAATCATTTCAAAGTTCAATAATTTCGAACTTAATTCAATCATTTCTCAAATTATACATCATTCTTTCATCAATTTCATTTTTAATATTTTGTTCCAGATTTTTAAATATTAACATTTTCCTTTCATTAAAAATTCAAATTTCAACTTCATTTCAAAACCACATTATTTATTCAAATAAAACCTTCGTTTTATTTTTAAATCAAATTATTGATCAATCGGGTTTTATTTAAATTTCCTATCCTAGGTCAAAGTTCATTTTGGGTATTTATCATTTCAACCCGTTTCCAATTCAATTCAAAATCAAAACATAGCAAAGGGAACTTGCAGTGTGATAACTGGGATGGTGTCAAAGTAAATAAACAAGCAATAACAACAATCAATAACAATCCAATAATCAATTCAAATAATCCCGAAATAACCGTATTAATTCGCATTGTTGTTTGTGCGAATTAATATAATTATTTCTAGAATCTACACTGTCATTTCATGTAGATTAAGGATTATTACATTACGGTTTTCACTTGTCGTCTATTTACAATTTCCTACATTATCAATTTAACAACATACATTCACTGGTTCAAAATGAAACTAAACAAATCCTACGTGTCAATAAATTCAACAGTTAAAGGGGTCATATTATACAAATGTCAGTTAATCAAATTTAACATTTAATTATCCTATATCAAGTTCAATTTCATACTATTTATCATTTTAACATTAACAATTTAACGTCCAATATAACATCAACAATCAATCAATTATCAGCCAAACTGTATTATCATCGCATAAATAATTAACAGATAATGGTGTCAGATGTCACAGGTGAACTGATACAGGCAATAGCATATATAACAGTGTACTTAACTAACAGCAGAATATTTCAATTGTCGTTTCAATTGAAATCAAATTTAATAAATAAAAGAACGTTAATCGTGAGTGATTGCTCACCTTTCGAAGCTAGATTGAATTTGACCAAGAAACGAGCTACGAATCCAAACACGAATTTCATCAAAGCACGATGGACACGGAATCAACGATCGAAGCTGATAAATAAGAGTTGTCGAAATCAGTCAGAACTCGATGAATGAAGATGAATGGTATAAGAGATCTTACTTATAACTATATGTATAAATCAAATCCTTATCCAGATAAAATAAAATTAATAATAAAACAAATATTTAAACCAATATAATACCAATATAATATTATAAACTAATAAAACAATATTTATATATACTTTACTGCGAGCACACAAAAATCAGAACATCCTATACGCATATTAATATATAGACTAGACTGTTATGCAAATCCATATAGTATACAAATAGTTGTATATATGTAAACTTCTTTATAAAATAATGTGCTGCAAACACACATATATATAAACTAATATTATTTACAATACAGTCAATAACTTTCTTTTATCAAATAATAGATAGTATACAATTATATAGCAGCATAATGATTTATCTAAACGTTCATTTTTAAAGCAAGATGTAAACCATATATACGACACTGCCGAAACATATATATAACTCTGCCGAAAATAAAAAATCAACCTATATATATATACGAAACAAATACTACTATAAAAATCAATGTACAGTACTTTATAAATAACTGACACATATTAAGATTCTAAACAAACTCAAACAAAAATATGTATAAAGTATACTAATATCTCTATAGGAGAAAGCAAACTTTCCAGAACACTTCATTCTCTTTAAATACATTTACCTAACAGATCATGTACATGTTTCAATCTATATATACTGATATGAAAAATCATTGAACATAATACTTTAAATACCATAATATACTTAAACAACAAATATCTATAAAATAACCGCTGTGAACTTTTATAAACCAGTAAATCCAAAAGTCTATGGACATAAACATACAAAACAGCAAGTTGCATAAAACAAAATCAATATAGCATTTCTAATACCATATTAGGAAAACGTACGTATACTGCATACCTATATATAACTTCCATAGACTATATTTATAAAATAAGACAACAACTATAAAATAATGTATATGATACAGTAAGTGTTGTAAACTTAGAAATCCAACAGTGTTCTTATACTTTTAAAAACCTATAAATTGTATATGTTATATGTAACCAACACACCCTCTCTGACATTAATTCCTAAAGCCAAACATCCTAACAGAACTTAAATATACTCATACCAAAAACCAAACTTATTCTGCTATATATAACAGCTTCCTCAAATCAAATAAACAAATTTAAATCACGCACGTTATAGGATATAAATAAATCCAGTTATAAAATATCTTCACTGCATATCGATCTGTTTTCCATCAAATGAACAGCTTACAGTATTATATATAATACTAGCATAAAACAAACTAACCTAAGCTAGCATCAGCAACAGAAGGCAACGGCATGGGGAGGTTGATGGGTTTGTTCGGGTGAATGGCTGTGAGGCGAGGTGGAAGCAAGGGTGTCGGTTGGCAGCGCGTTCGGTTTTGGGGATAGGGTCGGCAACTCGGAGGTGATGGGGCCGGTCGAGGAGGACATGGCGTGGGAATAGCGGAGGGTTGGCCGAAGTATAGGGTGGTGGCGGTTTGTAGCAGGTTGGATGTCAGAGGCGGACGAGGGTTCAGTAAAATGGAAGGAGGATGGAGTGGAGAAGTGTGAAGATGGAATGCACGGTCTCGGCTACAAGAAGGGAAAAGGCGGAGCATCGGGTCGGAGAGGAAATGGGTACGGGCGGTGGCGAACAGCTTCGTCAGGCTATCATTTCGGTGCTGGCACATGACAATCGGCAAGATCGGTTGAGGCTTCGGCCAATGAAAGTGAAACGTGAGGAGGCCGAGAGAATTATTAGGGAAGGAACAGAAGTTTGCAAAGGAAAAGTTTTTAAAAGAAAAATTATCTTGCAAAGTAAAATGGGAAGAAGAGAAAACAGAGAGAGAAGTGGAGCAGGCGTCAATTAGAGTGATATAAACAACTGGTTTTGTATTTTCTTTTTCATTGAAGGACAAAAGAACGGTTCAAAAATTCAATGAAATGTAAAACGTTTCATATATTCTAAATTGCAGAAATCAAGGAAGAGAATGAATTTAATATGGGAATAGAAATAGCCGGCATTGGATTTCAAAGTGGATATTGGATAAACGGAAGGTCATTTAGAAATTAAAAGGATAAAACGGAACCAATACGGTTAACTGTTTCGCGATTTTACCGCGTATCGGATGCTGTAACACAGGAACGAATATACTATGGAGATCAGCATGACGAGACGATCAAACCGGTATACAAATATCAATGGTACGATCGAATTATAAAAATTCGAATTTTTCTACTGGCGGAAAATGCAAGAAAACGTAGAAAAATAAGATCGACGGAGCCAAAGAAGTCCAAATTTTGAAAAACGACAAACTGACATCTTGCTCAGAAGATGGTTTAGAATTTTTCTGTGTAAAAATATTTAGGTTTCAAAAACATTTTATTTTCATCACCTTTTTAACTGATTAAATTGAAGTAAATTTACGCGCGAAATAAACTTCATATTTTCGGACGAAAACTTACCAGTTGCTATGTTTAACTAAACGCATTCCAAATATCAAATTTATATTTCAAAATTTTATCGTTTAAAATTTTCACAAAATTTCAACTAATTACGTTATTAGAACAGTTGAAATTTTACGGGTCGTTACACGATACAAGTTTCATCAATTTATGTCCTATATTATTGTGATGCATTTTTGAATATTGTTTTTGATAACCATAAATATATGTTATATTAGAAAACATTGTGTATGCAGTACAGATTCAGACTATATTAATAAAACCCGAATAAATTTGGTTAAAAATTTGGGTTGGTGAGAACATAATATGAAATTTATCTTTTTCTTATACACCTTACTGAAACAAAAATTCATTTCTTTTTTCATTTTGGTACTGGCTGGAATGGAATGAAGATAGCTGGGATATTGGGTGTTCGAGTGAAACCTTGAACCTTAGGCACATATATGGATGCAAATAGATTTTCCCTTGCCTTAACATTTTGAATGTTACATGCTAATTGTCTAATCACAATTACTTATGAATAAAATGTATTCATTTAATTTCTGGAAAAAAAATGAAATTGGATATTAGAACTAATAGTACTTATATGAAGGTTTTGCAAAGTTTATGATAAATACATCATGTATATTTTCAATGCCAATTTATGTTAAAAAGATCACTAACAAAATCTCTGCATCTTTTAAGCTTAATTTGAGAGTTGAGTCTAAAGCTACCCATCCTTTCTCGGATCAAATCCAGTTGCAACCATGGATGAATCTCATGTAAAGCAGGTAACATTGAAAGCCTGCTCCTTTTCTTTGATACCATAATGCTCCAACTAAGTAAAATTATGTTCCATATAATAGAGCAGCAAGTTATAATGGTTGCAAAAGCTGTAGAAGACAAGATTGATGAAGAAATATCAGCACTTGATCACTTCGATATGGATGATCTCGAGGTACTGAGAGAAAGAAGACTACAACAATGAAGAAAATGGCTGATAACAGGCGCAAATGGTTGGCTCTTGGCCATGGGGAGTATGCTGAAATTGCTGAAAAAGATTTCTTTGCTGCAGTTAAGGCTAGCGATGACGTTGTGTGTCATTTCTATCGTGAAAATTGTCCTTGTAATGTAAGAAAACGACTTTTAAGATTTCTTGAATTGATATATGTTATTTCAGCTTTAATGAAATAAGTACGTCAGTTATTTTAGATATTGTGAGTGGTTTCATAATTTGATTCAGCAGTAAATCATTATCGATTCCTTGAATTGGGTTATTGAAGACTGCGAAATGTATCTCTTTATCGTTGGAGTCGGCTTTTGAAACATTTTACTCTAATTTTGTCCTTCATGGTAGATGCTATCAATTTTTTAATTGGGATTTACAGACAGTTATTTAATGAAATAATGCAGGGTGTGAACAATAATCCTGGGTTTGAACTTAATATAGTAGGTAAATTAAGATTATATTAGCCATTCAAAAGGAAGTCATGACTATAGGTCTTCCCATTCTTTGGGGTTAGGTATATCTTCCCAATGTTTGTAAACAATAAATTATTGACCATTTATGTTTAGCAGGTTAGTGAATTAATTATCTATACTTGTTGGCTTTGATCTAAAATCATCAAAATATGAACTTTGGGCCTTAAAAAGTTTGGAGCATCAAATCATAGAACTAACTAGCTACTTAATTAACAATGCTAACATAGCATAATAAGATTATGGCATATACGTACATATTTTTACTGATCAACACAAGAGCAATTTTGCACATCATTATGGCTTCTCATGGTGTTGTCTATTGCAACAGCATTAAATTTCATGCATGCAGATAAGCAAAGAAACTACCAACGAGGAGATTTATTAATTTTCTTCAGAACCGTATTATTATTTTTTATCTCAATTTTCTTAAGTTTCGAAAGTATTTGTATGTTTTTTGATGATATTTGGAGGCAATGTTGTTGAACAGGAGTATGCAATATTCGAGTAAGGAGCTTCGAAAGGCAATGTAGGAAATGAGAAGATAGTAGAAAAGAAGACTGCAGAACCCATAGCTTTGCGACTCTCATTTGCCCTGATGTTAAGACGTCTACAGTTTCCTTCATTTGTCGATCACTTATAAAATGCTATCACGCCCGTAGTTCAAGAAGGAAGTACATAACCAGAGATTTAGGAGGCAACAACACTACCCAAGAAGCAGTTAATGATGTCTTAAACGCTTCAGATCACAATTGATTTGTTCATAAACACAATGTCGATCTGACTAAGAACCAGATTTGTTCAACTTTTTTCTTTTTCGCCCCTATGTGGAATTTTTTTTGATTTAGTTTTTAACTTTTTATTCAGATAAATGAATATAGCATGCATTAGTGTGGATCATTGTCATACAATGAGACAAGATACAGACGGGTTAAATGTTGATGCAGCAGCCATGACCAGTGTACATGTATTCAATACAGTTTAGCTCTTCTAGAATTTAGGTCGTATCTTCCATTAATTAGTATAGGATCAGGAATAATGTTATAGTTATTAACTATTGTTTTACTCAAATCATTTGAATTCTTTGCCATGAGATAAACTTGTGTAGGAGGTTAGCAAACTTGGTGTGGCAGAAACCAGCATACAAGCTCTGGACATAGAGTTTGAGAACATAGTTCATATTTGTAACAGACTTTAACTAAATAAAGAAATAAAAATAGGGAACCCGAAAAAAGGAAAAGAATTTTGTCTCTCAATTTTCTAATGTATACAAATAAGCAGCAGCTACATAAATGCCTTCTAATATATTGTTCAATTTTAATGTTCCATATATTTATATACATACACATAATAATCATAGCCAATAAGAATACATGCTACTTTTGTTTATTTGACACAAGTTAATTTAGGTATGTCTCCTTTAATATAAGCATAACATCTCATCATAATTTGTAGAATTGAGAATAAGAATGAATATTAAAGAGATTAATAATAAATTATTCACTCTTTTAATTATTAAGGATTAAGGCTTTACTGTCAACTAATATTAACGTTGCTGTAAAGTCTCTATTTAGATTTGCTATGTAACGACCCCGAATTTTATATACATTTAAATTGATATTTAAATTTATTTTTGAATAAAAATTGTGAAATTAATTGTAAATTGATTCGAGTTTCCCTGAAATCAAATAAATATGTGTTAAATCATTTAAAGTTAAATATTGTATATATGTGTGAATATATGTGTATATGTGCATATATGAGTAAATATGAATTTGTGTTTAAATCTAAAATAAATGGTTTAATAATAACAATTTGAGTTTATAAAAATATATTTATAGAATTCAAATAAGTGTTGATTTAAAGAAATATTTCAAATAGATTTATAGTTATATAAAATGTGAAATGAACATATTAAATAATTCTAGGATTATATAAACTATAAAAAATGAATATTATAAAGTAAAGCAAAATTAAAATGGAAATTATATTTTAAAGTGATATTGCAAAAGAAAAGAAAACAAAATAAAAAAATACATTCAAGTATATTCTAGTGTGAATAAATATACATAGCTATATATATACACTTGCAAAAGAAAGCATATATTCAAGTGTAAACAAATATATATCCCTCAGCCACCAACTATCTCCTATATGGTACAGCTGAAATGGGAAAAAGAAAAGAAACAATATATGAATTTGTACAAACAAATGTACTAAGTATAGGCTGGTAAAGCAAGAAACAAAAGTGTATATGTGTGCTTGCAAAAGAAGACACCACAGTATCTTCATACAGGTAACGAAATAAAGAAAATAAGGTAAGTGGTACAACATAATAAATGCAGCACGAATTGGTATCATATCAGCCTCCATTTGCTAATAAAAATCTCTGCTTTAAGTGTACAAAATAACATCACCTTGTACAAAATATAATACCCTGTAAACTCATTTTCTTTTATATATCAAGCTTTCCATTAGTTCGTTCATTTTTACTGAGAATTTTTTTTAAAGCAAGCTTCATCTCAAACTTAAACAAAATTCCATTTAAACATCTTAAACAGCCTAAACTCAATTTAAACCAGAGAGTCATGAAAGAAGGATCTCAACTGCCAGTTTTTCAAAAGCCTGTTTCAACATAAATAAAACTCTGTTCTTTCTGGAAAATGAGGTGAGCAAACTATCTTCTTTGATCTCAACCCTGTTTATATTTTTGATTGTGTGCCTGATATTGAAATTATGGTATAAAGTATGATGTATGGATGAGAATATATCTGCAAGTATATATGTATATATATGTGTGAATTGAGGTGTGCATGCCTGTGTTTATGCATGTACAACTCTCTGTTGTTCTACAGGCTTAAAGCCACTAAAACAAAATTTAACTGCTCCTTATACAATCAATATTAGGGTAAGATCATTAAAGATCAAAAGATGGTATGAATGTGAAATTATTTTTAAAAATAATTCCAAGTAAAAATATTTAGAAAATAGGATATTACAGTGGCAACTCTGGTACATGATAAATTCGAACATCATGATTTTTTATTTCACCTATGTAATCTAAATTCTCTTTGAAAATCATGAACTTTAAGAATAAAATCAAGATTTTTAGTTTGTTAAATTGTGGGAAATCGTGAGTTGAACGGAAATTGTATTTTGGGCAAACACTGGTGATCCGCGAAGGTATGACGGCCGCGCTTGATGCTGGAGGTGGAGTGGAGAGTGGAGATCATTGGAAAAATGCTAGTAGGATTTATCAAACACTGTTATAGCGTATTGACATTGAACTAGGGTTCGATGTCAGTTTTTCAACGAGGAGAGGCGTGAGGCAAATCCGTGGTCATTGATGCATCGAATTGGACCGGACAATGGGGTAAAGGTTCGTGGGGAAGTGGCTAAGCTTTAGTCAAGCTCGCGTGATTTCTGATGGTCAGGAGGACTTTGGCGAGGTGATTTTCTGATGGAAGTTGGTTCCAGTTTTTGAGCTAGGAAGCTCGATTTAATTTTCGCGTTCGAATCGATACTCAGGTGATTGGGAACGATAGAGAAGGCCAGCGGTGATTTGTTGGCAATGACAAGGGTGGTCGGAAGCGACCGGAATCGCCGTGCATGTGCATGCATGAAGTTTCGTGCATCTGGGAATGTTGGGGTGTTTGAGGAAGAAGAGGCCACTCGGGGATGGTCTCGAGAAAATGATGGTTGGACTCGAAGAAAGGTGGAAATGCGAGTTACTCGAAGTAGAGCTCGGGATTTTTTGCAGTTGTCTCGGGTCTGTAGTTTATATATAAAAACAGTTTTTAAACTTTAAAACCAGATCAAGTTGTATTTAAAACGATTTTTGTAAAATAGTTTTTTTGCAAATGATAAATGTTTATTCAAGTTTGAATTGGTCAAAAGGTTTAAAAGTAAATTATTTCAAATTTTATTAAGTTAAAAGTGTTTTAAATCTATATAACTTTTGATTTTAAAAGTTATAAACTTAATTTTTGTAATTAAGTGAATGGTTGAAAGAAAAATGAAATGGTTTTATAATCCTTAACCTAACTTAAAGATTTTAAGTTAATAAATGTATTGATGATGGCCTATTCCCAAAGGATTATTAAATAAGGATTAAATGATAATTAAAAATAATAAAGATAAATGGTTTATCTTTTAGTTGATGAAATCTTAAATAATTAAAGAATTATTAATAGATTAATGAAAGTGATTAGGGAGAATCATTTAGAGTAATTAATTTAGAATAATTAATTAAATGGTAATTGATTAAGGGTTAGTTAATTTATTATTAATGGTTAATTAATAAATGATTAAAGAATAATTAATCAAAATGATTGGTAATCTATTAATGTTGATTAACCAGGATTAGTAATTCATAAGAAATTAATCTGATTTGAATTAATCAGACAATTAACTGATCTTACTTATGAATGTTTGGATTCTATTGGATGATTGAATTGTATGATATCCTTGATCTGTGATGCTTTGTGATATATTTTGATTATGTGTGATCTGTACTGTAGTTTATTTATCTGGGATGAATGTGATATATTATCTATAATTTATATATCTGTGATCTGTGAATGAACGATAAGCGTTATAGTTTATACCGCTTATCAACTATATTTCTGTATTTGATCTGTGATGATTGAATGATGTTGCACTACTGTGTGAAACCACTGGACTACACCATACACACACAAATATGGATTTCACGTGGAAATCAGTTAAGTCACAGATGATTTAAATTTAATGTTTTTGAAATTGAAATTTTAATTTCAATTAATTTTGAAATTGGAAATTGGGGTTTAATATGAAAAGCTTTTGAAAGGAGCTTTAAAGATATTTTAGATATCTTGAAATTTAAATAATTTGATTTAAATTTGAATTCAAGTTTGAAATTGAATCCTATGATTTGAAACTAGGGATTAAAGATGCTGTACAAGTTATATATGGGTTAAACCATTTTAAAGGTATTGATTTGGGAATTTGAATTTAATTCAAGGGTTTTAACTCGTGTAAATATAATTGGATTTTTCTGAAACGTAACTATTTGTTTTCAAATAGTAAAAGCTTTCACATAAGTAATGAACTTCCAAATTGTGTTGAAAGGTTTCAAGTTTGAAATGGAATTGAAATGTTTTGAAAACTATGAAATGAGTCTTTAATTCAAAGACTGGACGAGTTAATCCAACTTGAAATGGAATTGTTTTGAAAGACTATGAATGAATCTTTGGAAACGAGTTTTGAAAGCTAGTGGTTAAATCTTGATTTAAAGATTTAACGAGTAAACCTATTCAATTAAAATGGAAATTGTTTTGAAATCCATGAATGGATCTTTGTGAATGGGGTGAACTTTGTTAATTGAATCTTTTTGTTTAAAAGATTGGAAATGGTAATTTGTTTTAACCATTCGAATGAAAAGTTTTGGGCTTTAAGCTGTGATTTAACTGAGACCCCAGTATCCATATGATTTTTAATTGCGCTCGTTATTCGGTTTAGCCGGGAGAGGACCTTTGTGTCATATAACCCATTCCGAATAATGATACGACGTTACAGATAGCATTTGAAGACCGGTGGTGAAGACCGGATGTTTTTGAAAACGAAAGGACAACTCGTCGAATGTCTCTGCATCGACTGGTCCCCGGTATAGAGATTTTATCACCCTTTGTGATGGGAAGTCCGGACGTGATTAGAAATTATCCGAATTTGCAAGGGCTTCTTTGGAAGTGCCTTCGGTTCCGTTCGATCCTTGAACGGACTTGTATGGATGTGTGTTTGACGTTACACTTTGAGATGTAAAGCTGGTTTCTATCAAATACATTTCTGTTGGTGGCGGAGAATTTATTCTCTTAGCTTAACACCCTTCTCTGAGACGTACGAGCTCAGAGGTTATGTAGTTGATGGTTACTAGTGATACATTCCCAATTTGGTAATGTGGCATACGAAGTGCTGTTGATCATTTGTTGATCAAAGCGTGGCTTTGTGAAAAAGCGTGGCTTTGTGAAAAAGCATGGCTTTGTGAAAAGCGTGGCTTTGTGAAAAAGCGTGGCTTTGTGAAAAAGCGTGACTTTGTGGACGAGACTTCGTCGAGCCTCACAACCCGGAAATGGTCGAAACAGGAATGTTGCGGCAAGGTTTTTAGGGGTCGCGCCCCTAGGGTATGTCATTTCCTTTTGGATAAAAGGTGATATCATGGTATGGAGCCCAGATATTTTACCTATGTTGATGCTGCAAATTTATTATACTTTGTGGTTGTTGCTTTGAGGATCCTCGGATAAAGGTCGGTAACGACCGGGGGATGACATAGCTCATGTGTTAGCTACCTAGTTAAAGCTGTATAGCGTGAGGTAGCGTCGGCCTTGTGTTTGCAGAGAGCAGGTTGACTCTCGGGGCGTCTTTCCAGAGGCGTTTCCATTTCGGTGTAAGGAAGTTCCTTTGCCTGACCATTTGTTGGAAATCCGAAGAAACAATACGAACCTTGTACGGTTTCAGTTGTATAACCTGCCATGGAATGTGGCGGTAACCTGTTATTGAACATGGTAGCTATAGTAGGCATACGATGAAATGTTATATGCTGGCTAAGATTGATATTATACTTTTGAAATATTTTCTCACTATGCACTAGTAATAATATCAAAGGAGTTTTGTTTGCGTAGTAAGCATGTTTGACTATCATAAGAAGAAGTCTCCTCCAATTCTGCGTTTGCATTGTGTGTGTGGCGGGAGGTCTTATGGTAGTTTCATTTTCCAAAAACATTGCTGGTTAAAATGTTTAAAATTCTTTTGTTGAAAGATAAACTATTTTTGTTTGCTCATACCAGTCCCATGACTGACCTGGAGTTTATTGTTCCCTTCCTAAACTCTGGGTGCCCATCATTTTCCACACGGGCAGTCTAGAGTTGGGTTTCTCAGATATTCAGGTTTAGTAGATTATCTTGAGCTGGTTCAGTTCTTGGAGTTCATGACTGCACTTGCTTCTCTTTGTGGTTCGAGCTTGACATTGGAATGGTTGGAGTCAGTCTCTCTGACTGATCATTTGGAGTTATCATTTCTGCTTTCCGCTGTATCATTATTTATCTCTGATATTGTTGTATCATATTGATATCATTGTTGTATATCATTCAGGATATTGTATTCATTGGAGTTGTATATGATATCATTCATTTCTTTCTTCCGCTGTGTTTTTATACTTAATGGTGTTATAAGCTCCGGTGAACTAGATTCGGCGTTTGAATCTGCGGCATTTTGAGTACAAGTGAAGTATGAGTGCCGATTTTCGAAGGCCGATTTCAGGGTCATTACAAGTGACTTTTTCAAAATTGGTACACAAGTTATTAACGTGTCATTTGGGATAGAAATAGACTGGGCCCTTAAAGTAGACAGTTGAATTTGTATGCGTTGTGCATAGATTTTTGAATTTCTTGCTTGCTTGCTTGCATGGTGTTTTCCTTTGTTATAATTTGGCTCTTTCATTTCAACCTTCCTAGCTAATCTGAACTACATATTATGCAATGAATGAAGACAAATATGTAACATTTCTCTCATGAATTTCACTCGGTCGGCATTAAACTGTGAGCGGGTGAAAGATTTCACTGGAGTTGCTTATGTCTCCTGAGCCTCGTATATTATGGATTTTTTATTATGCTTAGCGAAAGATTGTGTGGTTTTAACGGATAATGTCTGTTTTTTTTCTGCCTGTACTATTGTTATTAGTTCTTCCCTGTTAAAAGAAATAAAATGATGTTTTGATTCAAAATATTTTCCAGATCAAAATGTTATCAAAACACATTTAAATTAGAGAGTTTATACATTGGTACAAATACCAAAACCAGCTTAAAACAAAACTATACTTCTACCTTTTTTACATATCCATGACACTTCTATTGAAAAACAGAAAATAAATTTGTCAAGTATAGACTATAAGACTAAACGGTGATACATTTAAAGATCTTCTATAAACACCCCTTTGCATATAGCTTAAGTTCCATAGACTGGTTTATGAACAGGAGCATCGAAGCTCTTTAATGCTTCCATCCAAGGCTTTTCTATTACTAATAGTGAACTTGCCGAAATACAATCAACGAATAAGTTTGGACTTTGGTATCAATGTTATTTTTTGCTAGAGTTTTATTCCCTCCATATAAGTTTTTGAAGCATGATAGTAGAATACTAGTATATATGAACAATACCATCAAATGTTTATTTTATTTTTTCTTCATTCATAGCAGGAAGTGGTTTGATGCAGGGAACGCTAGCTGCTTCAATTTTTTTGTGTTGGTGCTTCAAATTACTAGTGATTACTCTTTGCATGTTTGATGTGCATGAGCTGACAAGCGAAAGACTAAGGGATCTTGTTTTTTCATGTAATGTTTTGTTTTGAAATTATGTACTCTAAACTTATGTACCTATTATCAACTATGTAAGACCATATATATTTTGTCATTTGCAATCAAATATGCTTTGGTAGTATATTATGCTTTTGCTATTACATTTTTTGCTTTTGATTTTTGCTTTTAGAAATGTAGTTTTGTATTTTGATTACTATTGAAATGAGCAATTCATATAAGATGAAAGATAGCGTTCGTAGGATACTATAGAAAGTACATCATAATATTAAAATTAATAGCGCAAAAAAGGTGCTATGGAAACAGAAAGTAAAACGCTATAGAAACTAATTATATCAAAGGATAAGCGCTATAGGAAATAATATAATAGCGCAGGAAAAGAGCTATAATAATGGTAAACGCTATGGAAAAGAATTTTTATAGCGTTGATTCCAAGCTATGACAAATTTATTAACGCTATAAATTAAAAATTGAGATTTTTAGTAGTTAAATAAAATTGCATGAATAAAACGCTATGAAAGTCGATATAGATAAAACGCTATCAAATGGATTCAATAGTGCTGAATAAGTGCTATAAAATGTTCTATTCAATAGCGTTTAATATAGTTCTATCAGACGTGTCAGGGCTATTATAACATGTCGTTATATAGCGTCTCACTAACGCTATGAAAATCTATTATAGCGTTTTTTGTGCGCTATTAAAAGGTAAATCTGTTGTAGTGTACTCATGTTTAGCAAAACAAATTAATGTATACGTACACTACTATAGACTTAAGGAACATTAGATTTGATATACAAAAGTTTTGATGGATTGAGGTGAGGTAATACACTGTGAAAACTTGATGGCTTGCAAATCTTAATAGGAAGTTAAGATAATGTTTTTAGACTTTCCACTTTTAGAACAGACAGATGCTTATGTAAATATACCTATGCTCACCCATTTGCTTATGTTTTATATTATATGTTTATATCTTCTTTCATCTTTACTTTGCAAATGCACATGTGTATATGTTTTTCTTTCACATTTACTATGTAAATTTTCTTTGATTTAAAACATGTTTCATATATACTTTTTTTTTCTTCTTTCTTTCATTTACTTAGTTAAATTTGCTTTGATTTAAAACTTTATTTTTTTCATTTTGTTTTGAGGAATAAGAGATATAAGGTGGTATTAATTAAAACAAATTTAAGTTTTCATTTTCATATTTTTTTTTATATCTAGAATGTAAAATAAAAGTTTGCTATATTAAAATATATAACTCAAGTACTAAGACTTTTGTTATTCCATTTCAAATAACATTTTTTTCAACATTTCTCTTTATATTTAAAATGTATAATTCAAAGCAAATGAAAATTTTTGCCATTTCATTCTAAATATCATTTTTGTCAAAACATTATTTTGTAAAAGACTTCTTATTTAAAAATGATTTTATAAATCTTCTCATTCCTATCATCATATATTTTCATATATATCCTTTTCTTTCATTTTTCAATATATATATGTATTATTTTTAATAACTATATTTATTTAGTTCATATATATATATATATATATTTCACTTACCATTACATATTGTTTTCAACATACTATTTTTATTTAGTTTATGCACATTTTACATTTCTTCTTAATTAGTATGTATACACACACACACATATGTATATATATATATAAGAAAAATCCAATTTCAAACTCTCTGTATTTATAATACATTATATTTTTCATAAGTCAATCATTTTTATCTATAATATATTCTTCTTATTCATTTTTATTTGCTATGCATCTGTTTTCAATTTATATATATAAATTATGTTGTTCTGAATATATATATATAAGAAATTCCAATTAAACCAATTTCCTATTTTATAAATAAAAATTTAGAGATTCAAAATAATATCTTGGTTTAAGGTAACATATAATCACCAATCATCACTTAACTAGGATTTTATTTTGATAAAAATACCGTATTATTGAATATTAGAAATTAATATTCAAAACTCAAGACGACAAAGATTTTGGGTAGTTACATTGCTTCAATGCCGACCCAGAGTTATGCCATTGCAGACACAAAGTTATGCCATTGTCGACCCGAAGTTATGCCATTGCCGACCGGAAGTAACATGCTGACCCGAAGAAAGACGCCGACCGGAAGCGAACTAGCATGCAGACCCAAAGTAGAACCCAAAGCAATACAAATGACGACCCGAGGTTGAACCTGAAGCAATACCAATGCCGACTCGAAGTTGCTTCAATGACGACCTGGAGTTATGCCATTGCCGACCCGAAGTTATGCCATTGCCGACCACGTCATTGTCGACCTGAAGTTATGTCATTGCCGACCCGAAGTAACATGCCAACCCGAAGTAATATGCCGACCCGAAGTGAATTAGCATGCCAACCCGAAGTAATGACTATGGTGACCCGAAGCAACTCCTTGGTTGACACAAAGCAACCCAACCATTGCCAAAATCCATATTCTAAGTACCCTGCATCATTTATCCATCGACTATGCTAATCCTGGCTTCATATTATTATCCATAATTGATTATCACCATCCATCCATCTGAACCAAGTCTCTTATATCCCAGCCTCGATAACCGTGAAGTCTATTGTGTTAAATCTGCATGTATAGGGCCTTGCCAAAAGGTGGGTTAACAATAAGAAAACAACGGTCATGTCCATTCGCAAAGAAATATGATTAAAAGACACTTCCATTCAAATTTGAATTTTGAATTTTACGACCACTATGTCAACATATGCCTAGAGAGTATGTCGACATACTCTTCACAAATTTGAAAAACACCTTAAGAATATTATTTTGAAAATCCAATGCTTTCTAAAATAATTTGATACTTTGTAAAATTATTTAAATATAGTTGATACATATTTTAATGAATATATAACTAAATAAAAAATTATAAAATAACTTTGAAAGATTTAATAAGAATATTCAATATATGTAAAATTATATATAAAATCAACATAGGTATAAATTATTAAAGTATAAACAAAAATTCAATATATATAAACTTAAAATCACTAAAATAATATTTTTGCAATTATAAGAGATTGAAGATCATTTTGAGAAATATTTTGGAAATATCATTTTAAAATTAAGATATTTGGAAAACAATTTAAAACAAAATTAGAGAAGGCGAGAGATATCAAGAAAGTGCTATCAAGGTTTTAACATAAATTTTATGACTTTATAAATTATCTGGAATACCTTGAAATCTTTAACTCTTCAATACTCATGAGTCTTTATTCTTGAACTCTTAAAACTCTATATCAGCATCTTGAATCTACTCTTGATATTGTACGGTCCTCTTAATCAACACATGTCTAATATCCTACACTATATATTATATATAACTTGACAAAACATTAGTATCTATATTTTATATAATGTCATATAGTTGTTATCATCAAAATCAAAACCTAAGGTACTAAAAATCACCCACTTTTTGATGATGAAAACCCTATATATATAATATATTATAACTCCTCCTAAGTTACAATACTCCCCCTTAATCAATGCCTAGATTTTATATATTTCTCCCCATTTGTCATCGGTAAAAAAATTAACTAATTAAAACTATAACTCTAACACTATCTCTTGCTCTAATTCACACTCTAACTCCCCCTAAATAAAATACTAATCAATATGTATAAGAATTCTGATGAGAAAGATTATATAAAATGATAAATGATATGTAAAATTTGATAATCATGAAATAATCAATCCAAATATTCATCCAATCAAATAAAGTTTATGTCTCACAACATTCAAACAAATTCACACAAATCAAAACCAATCAAATCCAAACCAAATCAAGTATTATTATTTATATACAATCAAACCTATTTAAACTAGACATTTCAGGAGACTTCAACCCATTCATCAGTGCCGAAGATTGGATCCGCTTTGATAGCACTCCAATATTCCTCATCTTTGTTGATGGTACACTCTGGATTGGTGGTTGGTTCTTCTTTGTTCAAGGCAGAAATCATCCACCAAATCACGTTGAAATGCCTTTCTTGCAACTTGCTCATCTGCATTTGACTTAATTCTAAGTGCCTCTGGTTTCTTAGGATGAAATTGAGAATGTTCTTGAATGATTCAAGAGTTTGTTTGAGGTTTTCGATTAGGTTTTGGACAGGAAAAGTTATTTTTTTTTTAGAGTTTAGGAATGCAAAGGAAGAGGAAAAAGAGTAGAAAATAATGATTTTATGGTCTTAAAAGATATTTAAAGGGGTGGAAATTCGTTGAAATGATAGATATTTGTTGTATGTCGACATACATACCTAGGGCATGTCGACATATATGAGGTAATTTTCAAAACAACTTTATTTTACTTTTCTATTGTATTTGGCTAATACTATTATAATTATACGACTTTCTAGAGATAGTTGACAATATATAACAATAAGAAATAGAATTTTCATTGGTAATAATGATGAGTACAAGAAATAAAAGAAAGGTACATGAGAATCAACATAAACTAAAAACAGAAAATCCAAATACAAGGATAGTTTAGACAAACAACTAGAAAGAGACGGATAAAGATGAAGAAGAACTACTATGCTTGCGGATGATCTTTCCAAAGAATTTATCCATTTTCTTGGAAATTGAAGTAAATCCCTTTGAAAATGATTTCTTAAGCTTCCTTTGGTTATGGACGATCTTCTTTTGTTTTTGATGAGATCTTTGTTTTTGATGAGATACTTTTAAAAGAAGTATCCCCCTCCTCTTCTTGTTTGTCCTCCTAGACTTCCATTTCTCCCCTTCCTCTTCTCTTATTTCATGCTCTTCTTTTCAAGCCAACCTTCGTTCCTTTTCCATAAGCATTTCATTAGGCTCGGAAACGGGTGAAATATGCATAAGTGAAATGTTGGCCTTGTCAAAAAAAATTCGAGGAATTGTTTCCTCTCTTTTAGATCAACACAAAATAATCGAAAACACGAGTAAGATACACACCATGAAATAGTATGTTTTCATGTTTAGAAAGATTCTTAGGAAAAAGTTCATACAAAATGGCTTGAGACCAATTTATGTCGTATTGACCATAAATTGTGAAAAGGGCTTTGAAAACCTTTTGAGTCGGGTTATTATAATTACACATTCTACGAGTGATACTTTGTTGCAAAAGAAGGCTTAAAATTTTTGCTTTTTGATGAAAGTTTTTGTTTTTAAATGCCAATCATCATCACATTTAAAAATACCATGAATTACTTCACGATTTTGAAAATCAATTTGAAAAGATGGAAGATCCATTTCGCTAGATTTGCATCCAAGTATGTGACCCAAAGTTCATAATTTAAAACTGTCTCTTTAACACTACTTCAAACTTCTCATTCTCTACCATCATAAAACTTTCCTTTTAAATTTTCATAAAACATCTTTACTAATTTTGGATAACAAAAAAAATCATTTTGAGAAGCATCGGTTAAACCAAGAATTTCATTTTGTAAACAAAGATTGAAAAGATCACAAGTAGGAAAATCATCAAAAATAGCAAATCTTTCTAGAAAGACTTTTCCAAAAGATAAATTCTTAATATAGGCTTGAATGGCTTCTTGGTCATGGAAAGATATTCTTTTATTTTCTTAGAAAGCCTCGTGGTTGCCTTAGTATTGCTTGAGGATGCCATTGAAGAATAGTTTTAGAAGAGAAGAGAGTTTATGATTTTTGAATTTAAAAAAGAAAGTGAGAATTGAATGGATGGAGATAGACTATGTAAATAGAGAATGAAAGGACATGTTCTCTAGTCAAAAGGCAACTTTTCAAAACATAAGGGTTAGTGAAGAGGTGGAGGAAAATTCAAATTTTGAATTTGAAATTGAAATCCAAAATCTATCTACGTATGTCGACATATGCTCGTGGGATATGTAGACATATAGGTCGAAATTTTCAAAAAATGATTTTTTTGTTTAAATATATTCTATATTATTATATAGATTTATCTATAATTATTCTATTTTGAGAAACAAATTTAAAAATAGTTTCAAACATATATTATATTATTATTTTATTATTAAAATATATAAAATATTTATATTTAAAATATAATCACATAGTATTCAACCAATATTATTATTAATCAATAGGATATTCCTAACAACCAATTAATAACCAAAAGAAAAAGAAAAATTCATTCAAGAGATTAAAAAAACTTTTGATATATTAAAAGCGTACCTTTTTCTAATCTATTTCATCATTTTTTTCTGAATTAGTACTGATGTGATGCGCGTGTTAGCAATTTCTATATCTGATTCATATCATTTGAGGATGTATCTGAATTATTTAATGTTGCAGTATAGGCCTTTCTCCGTTTTCTAGATGAATCAGTGTTTGGTGTAGTTTTAAGTTTATCCGGATGTGGACAGTCTCGTTTTAAATGACTAGGGTCATCGCAGTTATAACATCTAATGCCATTTCCAATTCCACTTCCATTTCCTGGATTTTTGTTGTCATTTCATTTGAAATTGTTTATCTTTCTATGTTTTAGAAATTTTCCGATTCCTTGTCATGAAAGCAATTTCTTCATCGTCTGTCTAAATGCATAATATCCGTCATTACTAGAAAAGCTATAGATTTCTTCTATTACTTTTCCTTCTCTCCTGCCCTACGTTTGTTCAAAAGACATTAAATTGCAAATTAATTCTTCAATTTTTATAGTGCTGATATCATCAGTGACGCAGCGGATTATTCAAAAACAATGTAGATTGATGAAAGTAGCAATCGGTGGATTGATGAATACTGAAATGCCCAAATTCGTTGATCCGAAGATACTGAATTCTAGCTATCCCGAACTCGTTGATCGCGCACGATACCGGGTTCCAAGATCTGCGATTCTTTACACGTTGATCTAGCGCACTAGATTCCATGAATCGGCTTCTGCAGTCGTTGAATCGAGCACACTCGATTAACCGAAAGAGGAGATAGGAGATTACACTCAACTACCAATTGGGTGAAAGCACAAAGCTAACAAAACAAGAGTCTTATTTCAAATCAACTAAACTTTCAAATGTACAACTCACGCCTATTTATAGCATTTTACAACTCAACACTGAAAACAGTACAACACTTAGGTCGTGAACGACCTACGACCTAACAAAGTGCGACCTAAGAAAAGTAGACGACTTAAAGTAGTCGACCTAAAACAACACGACTTAAAAGATTACAACATAATAAAATACAACACATCATGTTACAACACTTAGGTCGTACACGACCTATCAAGACCTCTGACTTATAACAACAGTTACAACAGATAAACGACCTAACAAATGAACGGCATCCGGAGCTTCGCAACCTAAGAATGAACGGCATCCCCCATCAGCGACCTAAAAATAAGCGGCTTCAGAAACTTCGCGACCTAAGTCTTCACGACTTATCTTCCCACATCTTTCTGCGACCTAATATTGACCGACCTAAGGCCACGCGACCTAAGGACCCAATATCTTCGTGCGACCTAACTAGGTCGTAGGTCGTTGAACGACTTAACTTAGGTCGTGAGCGACCTAAAACTCCTCCTGAGCAACTTTGCGCGCCCCCTTTGTTAGCTCGTATGCGACCTATCCTAGGTCGTTGGTTTCCTTCTTCGGTATCGTTCACTTCTCCGCTTTGTTCCAGTACCCCGTTAGGTCGTGGCTGACTTAAAACTTCTTTGTTAAGTCGTGGGCGACTTAAGCCTTGTATTTCTTAACCCGTACTGCTATTGTGTTATCTCGTGGCACTTCTTTAAGTCGTGGCCCGCCTGCGTTAGGTCGTGAACGTCTTAGACCTTCAAGTAGAGGTTGCGCTGCATCATCCTCCCTAGGTTGAGAAAAATTCGTCCTCGAATTTGTAAATTCTTCCACACCAGCTTGTTCATTCCCATAATAAGGTACGAGATGCTTAACATTGAACACGTCAGACGTGTACACATCCTCTGGTAGCTTCAATTTATAAGCATTTTCATTAATCCGTTTCACAACTTCTATAGGACCAATTTTTTTGGCTTTCAATTTGTTATAAGCGCCTACTGGAAAATGGTCCTTTGTTAACACAGCATATACCAAATCTCCTTCATTAAACTCAACACTTCTTCAATTCAAATCTTCAGAGCGTTTATACTTCTCATTCGCCTTTTCCAATCGTTCTTGAACGATTCTATGACACTCTGTCAATCCTTCAACAAAATCAGCAGCTCGTTTGACTGTCTTCTTTGGTTGTGGTATGACTGTTAACTCCAACGGCCCCTTTGGTAAACTAGAATATACAATCTGAAATGGGCTGAATCTCGTACTACGGTTCACTGCATGATTATGAGCAAACTCGGCCTGGCATAACTTCATGTCCCAACTCTTCAGATTGTCTTGCACAAGACATCTCAACAAATTTCCCAATGATCTGTTCACAACCTCGGTCTTTCCATCCGTTTGCGGATGATAAGCGCTGCTAAAGTTCAACTTCGTTCCCACCATCTTCCACAAACTTAGCCAAAAATGACTCAGAAAACGAGTATCCCTATCCGACACAATAGATTCTAGCAATCCATGAAGTCAATAGATTTCTTTGAAAAATAATTGAGCAACATGAACAGCATCCGTCGTCTTCTTACAAGCAATAAAATGTGCCATTTTCGAAAATCGGTCAACCACCACATAAATGGAATCATTACCACGATGCGTTCTCGGCAACCCCAACACAAAGTCCATACTCACATCAATCCATGGTTTAGTTGGTACAGGTAACGACATATATAATCCAGCATTAGTCGCAGTTCCTTTCGAAACCTGACAGATATGACATCGTTCCACAAACCTTTCCACTTCTTTCCTCATTGATGGCCAAAAGTAAGACTGTGAAATCAATTGTAATGTACGATCTCTCCCAACATGTCCTTCTTCATGTAGCTCTTTTACAATCTTCATTCTCAAACTACAATCAGGTATGCATAATCGATTTCCTTTGAACAGAAAACCATCCACCATCAAAAACTCATCCGTCTCTCCCTCCTTGACTTTATCAACAAACTTTGCAAAGTAAGGATCATCGACAAATAATTCCGGTAGCACATCAAATCCTGTTACTTCAACTTTCATCGTAGTTAACAAGTGATTCCTTCGGCTCAATGCATCAGCCACACGATTCGTCACTCCTGACTTGTGTTTAACAACAAAAGTAAACTGTTGCAGATATGCAATCCATGATGCATGTCTCGCTGAAATCTTGTCTTGCCCTTGTAAGTGCTTCAATGCCTCATGATCAGTGTAAAGAACAAACTCTTTCTGAAATAGATAATGTCTCCAGTGTTTAATAGCTTGCACAACAGCATAAAATTCCACATCATATGTACTGTATCTCATTTTTGCTCCCGATAGCTTCTCACTGAAATATGCAATAGGACGCCCCCTCTGACTCAACACCCCTCCAATTCCAACCTTCGATGCATCAGTGTGTAGTTCAAACACTAGCTGAAAATCTGGTAAAGCTAGAATTGGTGTTGTCGTCAACAACTCCTTGATTCGTTCAAAAGCAACTCCTGCTTCCTCTGTCCATGAAAACTGTTTGCCCTTCATACAATCAGTAACAGGCGCCATCACACTACTAAAGTGTGGAATAAATTTTCTATAAAACGAAGCCAACCCATGAAAACTCCGAACCTCTGTTATCGTCTTGGGCTGTGGCCAATCTCTAATTGCTTCGACTTTACTTTGGTCAACCTGTATTCCTCCTTCCGATACAACGTACCCCAGAAATAAAACACTATGCGTCATGAACATGCATTTCTTCGTTGCAGCATAAAATTGTTCTTGTCGCCGTACCATCAGCACTTCTCTCAGATGATTCAAATGTTCCTCTGGACTTCCACTATATATCAGAATATCATCGAAATACACCACCACAAACTTCCCAATGAATGGTCTAAAAATCTGATTCATCACCCGCATAAATGTACTTGGTGCATTTGATAAGCCAAATGGCATTACCAACCATTCGTATAGACCCTCCCTGGTTTTAAAAGCAGTCTTCCACTCATCACCTGGCCTGATACGAATTTGATGATATCCGCTCTTCAAATCAATCTTCGAAAATATAGTAGCCCCGCTCAACTGATCCAACAAATCATCAAGCCTCGGCATCGGAAATCTGTATCTGACTGTGATCTTATTCAGTGCTCTACTATCTGTGCACATCCTCCACGTTCCATCCTTCTTGGGTACCAATAAAGCTGGTACAGCACAAGGACTTAGACTCTCCTGCACACGCCCCTGTTCAAGCAATTCTTCTACTTGCCTTCGCAACTCCTCATGCTCTTTTGGGCTCATTCTGTAGTGTAGTCTGTGAGGTAATACAGCTCCTGGAACAAGATCAATTTGATGTTGAATGTCCCTCAATGGCGGTAACTCCGTTGGCAACTCCGCTGGAAATACATCGTCAAACTCTTCCGGTACTGGTTTTACTTCTTCTGGTATTTCCACCACTTCATGACTCTCTCGTCCAATCAACAAAAACACCTCAGGCTCCTCTTCAACTTCTTTAACAAACTCCTTCAAGGACAATAAAGTTTTCAGCTCTTCAATCTCCTCCAGTTTGTTTTCTTCCGGTTGTCGCTTCTTTGGAACTAGAGTAATCTTCGTGCCTTCAAACATGAAGCTGTAACTGTTGGTACGCCCATCATGTTGCACCGCCCTATCATACTGCCACGGTCTCCCCAGCAACAAATGACATATGTCCATGTCTACCACATCGCACCAGATTTCATCTTTGTATTTCTTTCCAATTGAAAAGTTCACACAAGCCCTCCGTCCAACCTTCACCTCCCCGCCTTTCCTCAACCAACCCAGCTTGTACGGTTTCAGATGTTTTTCAGTTTTCAATGCCAACTTCCTCACAGCCTCTGACGAAATTATATTATCCCAGCTTCCAGCATCAATAACAAATTTGCAAAATTTTCCCAGAATAGTACATGTCGATTGAAAAATATGGCTCCTCAACCAACTACAATCCTCCTCTTGCTTTGGTGTTAAACAAGACCTCTTCATCATTAGATTATAACCTTCGTCTCCCGACACTTCTTCTTCCTCCTCATCAAGTGGTGAATTGGAACCTTCAGCTTCTTCATCCTCATCCTCAACCTCTGCTATCATAGCTCTCTTCTTCGACTTTGGACATTCATTACTTTTGTGGCCCATTTCTTGGCAATTATAACACTTGAAACCATTACTGACTTTCATCTTCCCAACCTCATTCACAACTGGTTTTGCAACAGCTTTTGAAACATTAGAACTTCCACTAACACCCTTCACTGGATTGTTGGAATTTGTAAACACACCACCACCTCGTCTTCCCTGTTTCTCCCAAGCCAACGCTTTCTGGTGTGCTTCCCCTACAGATCTAGGATCAAACATGTTAACCATATCCTGTATCTGCATTCGCAACCCCCCAACAAATCTAGCTATCAATTGTTCTTCTATCTCCATAATATCATTCCTTGCAATTAGTTGATAAAATTCGTCAGCATAGTTATTCACAGATTTCGTCCCTTGTCTCAAGTTTTGCAACCACTGATACATAAGCAATTGATAATTATAAGGTAAGAATGTGGCTTTCATCATTTTCCTCATCTTTTCCCATGATTCAACCTTTGACTTCCCCATCCGTTCACGTGTAAGTTTGGTTTGCCGCCACCACGCCAAAGCTCTACCCCTCAACCTCGTAGCAACCAACTTCACTCTACGATGTTCTGGAACTTCCTTGAAGTCAAAAATCTCCTCCACATTAGACAACCAGTCCAAAAACTCTTCAGCTTGCATACCTCCTTTGAACTCTGGAATTTCAGTCTTCATCCCAGATTCCCACTTATGATCATACTCCGATTGATTTCTTCCTTGTCCACGTCCTTGTCCATGAACACTTCCACCATCATATTCTTCTTCAAAATCGGATGTATATCGATGTCGATCCTGACCACCAACATCTCTGCTACCATCACGTCTTCCTCCAACATCCCTTCTATCGACATTCCTCCGTTCACGGTCATTCACGTTCCTCCCACGCCTTTGATCATCATCAACACTTCTGTCTCGATTGGAATGTGGTGAAACTCTACTTCCCCCATGATTAGATTCAGGTGATACCCTTCTCCGATTCTGATTCATCTCTAACATCATCTTCTCTAATCGACCAATTCCTTCATTGAGCTTCTCACTAAAATTTTCGTTAATTCTTTGCTCCATCTCATCAGCTTCTTCTCTTCGATACAAAGCTTCTACGTTTTGGTGACGATTAGATCTTCTCGGCGGCATGCTTGAAAACTTCACAAACACTTCAATTCTCGGTCAAATGATGTACACGGCCTTCACTTGCTTATCTCGGCCGAAGTTCTTCACACTTCAAATTCAAACGCTTTTCGAACTTAGGTCCAAAATGAAATGGATCGAAAACTCCAACCTTGTTGCAAAAATATGATGAACACGATGAACACAACTTCTCAAAATGATGCAAATTCTAATCTCCAACACTTCGATTTTGACTCGGCTTTGCTTGATGTAGCTCGGCCTCTCTAACTCTTCAATAAATCGGCTCCAAGACTCGATTTAGCTATGATTGGCTAAAACAAGCTCTGATACCAAAACTGACGCAGCGGATTATACAAAAACAATGTAGATTGATGAAAGTAGCAATCGGTGGATTGATGAATACTGAAATGCCCAAATTCGTTGATCCGAAGATACCGAATTCTAGCTATCCCGAACTCGTTGATCGAGCACGATACCGGGTTCCAAGATCTGCGATTCTTCGCACGTTGATCTAGCGCACTAGATTCCATGAATCGGCTTCTGCAGTCGTTGAATCGAGCGCACTCGATTAACCGAAAGAGGAGATAGGAGATTACACTCAACTACCAATTGGGTGAAAGCACAAAGCTAACAAAACAAGAGTTTTATTTCAAATCAACTAAACTTTCAAATGTACAACTCACGCCTATTTATAGCATTTTACAACTCAACACTGAAAACAGTACAACACTTAGGTCGTGAACGACCTACGACCTAACAAAGTGCGACCTAAGAAAAGTAGACAACTTAAAGTAGTCGACCTAAAACAACACGACTTAAAAGATTACAACATAAGAAAATACAACACATCATGTTACAACACTTAGGTCGTACACGACCTATCAAGACCTCCGACTTATAACAACAGTTACAACAGATAAACGACCTAACAAATGAACGGCATCCGGAGGTTCGCGACCTAAGAATGAACGGCATCCCCCATCAGCGACCTAAAAATAAGCGGCTTCAGAAACTTCACGACTTATCTTCCCACATCTTTCTGCGACTTAATATTGACCGACCTAAGGCCACGCGACCTAAGGACCCAATATCTTCGTGCGACCTAACTAGGTCGTAGGTCGTTGAACGACTTAACTTAGGTCGTGAGCGACCTAAAACTCCTCCTGAGCAACTTTGCGCGCCCCTTCGTTAGCTCGTATGCAACCTATCCTAGGTCATTGGTTTCCTTCTTCGGTATCGTTCACTTCTCCGCTTTGTTCCAATACCCCGTTAGGTCGTGGCCGACTTAAAACTTCTTTGTTAAGTCGTGGGTGACTTAAGCCTTGTAATTTCTTAACCCGTACTGCTATTGTGTTATCTCGTGGCACTTCTTTAGGTCGTGGCCCGCCTGCGTTAGGTCGTGAACGACTTAGACCTTCAAGTAGAGGTTGCGCTGCATCAATCAGCCTCTTCGATTGTAAGAGTTTTTGATCCCATTCAGGAGTAAGTGAATTGAGGATTTTTATAACTTGATCCCCTTCAAAAATCATTTACCCAATGTAATAAGCGAGTGTACTATATCTTGGAATCTACTGTACATATCAGATATGGACTCATTTGGACTCATTTTGAATAATTGAAACTGGTTTGTTAACACGGAAATTTTGGTCAGTTTGACCTTACTTGTCCCTTCATGTGTAACTTGAAAAGTTCTCCAAATTTCAAATGCAGACTTACATATAGATACTCTATTAAATTCATTTCTATCAAGTGAACAAAATAATATATTTGCAGCGTTAGAGTTACTTTGTGCAACTGATTTTTGATCAACAGTCCATTGTGCAAAATTTGGCTTGGGTTTAGTGTACTAAGTTTGTGTGATATTCCAAGTTTCTAAACCAATTGACTATAAATAAATTTTCATTCTACATGACCAGTATGTGTAATTACTGCCATTAAAAAGTGGAGGTCTAATAGTGGATTGTCCTTCGACAAATGAATTACTAACAAGTGTACTAATAATACTATTACCAGTTGTAACATCCCGTATCTAGAGGCCAAATGCTAAGCGCTATAGATGATGCAGTCATCCATAGTATCAACTTCTGGTGACGAAATACGGTAATGCTAATGGTATCCATAATATTAGAAGCACTTGAATATGAACAAAATCACATATTTCAAGAATATAATTATAGTGATTACATTTCAAACAAAGTCATATCCAAGTTACAAATCCCAAAAATGTATCCCAGGCAATGGTCAAATATAATTTACAATAATATGCCAAGAGCGACATATGACGATGCCCTCTTGGATGATCAAAGCAGTATAGTCATATCTGACTTAATACAAAGCGAAAACAAAACATATTGATTTGAATTCCTAAAATAGCTATCTATCAACCACATGCTCGCCTCCGGAAGCTTTATTCACCAAAACTGCGAAAACCTGAAAACCTAAACCCTCATCCTACTCAAATCAATTTTGAGTGCCCGAGAATTTAAGGGGAAACAAAAACTTCGAGTCAGACAAAAAGCCTGGTGTGAATATTTCTGTTACATCTAGGTTTACTGATATTGAGTGAGCCACACCACTTAGCGGAACAGGTTTCCTCTTACTAATATCTATTTCAAAACATATATTTTACAAATCTTTTCCTGCAACCAAACGGGTTAATCAAATTGATTATGATAATAAATAATAGCAAGATCCATTATGCTAAAAACATGAAATAAACGGACTAACTATCCGAAATCTGGGCCGACTTCCCTCAATTGATTATATCAAAATAACAATATCCTTTATGCTGATAAATGGACTATCTATCCATAAAACAAGTAATAAGTGGACTATCTATCCGTAAAAAGTAGCAAGGTCTGTTATGCTAACAAATGAACTATCTATTCATAAACTGGGCTGACTACCCTTAACTGGACTAACTGTCCAAAAACTCTGGGATAACTGCCCTCAAAGTGGACTAGCTGTCCGAAATTTTCTTAGGGTTAACTACCTTTTAAATTTTCCTTCAAAACCTTTTCAAATTGATTTAGTCCATCAAATCATACATGTACAAGGAAAATATATCTTTAGCTTTACTCTAAGCTATTTTTTTCCATGTTATATATACTTTACACAAAATAATGTTGATGATGTTAAATAAGGATTACCTATCCTTTTAAAATAAGTTAAAGTCTTTTATAACTTGAAAACACCTAGGCTATTCTTCCTATTCATTATATTTGAAACCTTTGTTTAAAACTTTTAAACAACCCTTTCGAAACCATTGAAGGTAACCCCTTCGAAACCATTGAAAGACCCTTTTCGAAACCATTTAATATTGCTTTTCTGAAACATTGGAAAAACCTTTCCTTTCTTTTTTCCGAAAACTTCAAAATATCTGTCATCCTCCTTTAAAGCCTTTTAACTATTGCCTTTCGAAAACATAGGAAAAACCTTCCTTTTCAACCTTGTCGAAACCCTGGGGAACCACCCCTTTCGAAACCATTCATAAAAACCTTTCGAAAGCATCAAAACTCAACTCCTTCGAAAGAACTTGGGTTCAATTTAAATCATATGGAAACCTTTCGAAACCATTCAAAGTTAACTACTTCGAGACCCCTTTGAAAACGTTTCGGTCGAAACCATTTGGATTATGCATTCAAGTAGAGCAAAAGGATATGAAAACCAATAGAGTCAAAAGCATCTTCTTCTAAACCATTTCTTAAACAAAGAAGTGATGGTGTCAAAACCATCCCTTCGAAAGCATTGGAGAGGAGGCCAAATTTTAGAAAACAAAAGAACCACTTCGAAACCATCTGGATCGAAAGGTAGGAAGCGACAACTATAGGTTTCGACTCGGTCGAAAGCAAGCATTTAAAACAAAAGAGCAACCCAATCGAAACCATCATTTTAAACCATTTGACTTAGTCAAAATCTAACTAAGTCGAAAGCAACTTAGTCGAAAGCAAGCAAGCATATTTTCCTTCAAACCAAAACAATGCTTCAACCCTTTTAGAGCCTCATGGTTTCGACCCTATACCTTTCACCTTCTTCCAATTCACTATGTACCAGTTGCCCGATACCATGTGCATTAGTTTCAACTGTGTCGGAAGGGTAGCATGGAGGCGGAACCTAGTGCTGAAGGAGATGAAACGGTAAAAAGCCTGTTTATTTGTACTTTAAAACTATTCTTTTGTATCTAACCTGCCTTGTTTGTCTAAATCTGATTGGTTGCAAGATTTTTCTTTTCAAAAGTGCTTCCATCTTTCCATATTTAGGAAGTTAAACATTTCTGTAAAAAGCCCCTTCTCCTCTTTAATTATATAAAACATTTAAGCCCCATACCTTAATAATTTTATATAACCATTAAAACACTTAGGAAAAATCTATAAAAAATCCAAAAAAATCATTCTATATATGTTTTCCAACATATAAAATTTTCATACCCAAATAATTAATTATTTTCCTATAAATAATTTATAATCCAAAATACCATTTTCTTCAATAGAAAATTCATATTAAATCTACAAAAAATTAAAAAATATGAGAATTGAAACCCATCTCTAAAATATCGTTTTAGATCTTCATAAAAATTTGCAAGGCAATCAGATGTCATTTAATAGGGTTTTTCATCTCAAAACATGTAATAAAGCCTATATGAACATACATAAATCATCAACAAGTATATATATTCATTCTACCATTCAAAAACATGGCAAATCTATGCAAAATATTCGGGTTTAATCTTAAAACCGAAACCAATAAAAATTTGAGATGCAAACATTATTCACCTTAGCTTTAGAGATTTGGAGATTTGGATGAATTTATTTGAACTAGCTTTTCCTTTAGCTTTTCTTAATTCTTCTTCCACATTCCTTGTTAATGGTGGTCGGCCTCTATTTTTAGAAATTTCGAAATGAAATGAATGTGTATAATACACAGCCTAAGGGAATAGATATAGGAATGGCCTCTTTCCCAATTTACCCCTCCTCCAATTCATTTTATACTCTTCTTTAATTCATTTGTTTTAAATGGCACGGCTACCCTTAATTAAAATCAAATCTCAACCCCATAATCAACACATTATTTTATTTAATTCAACTGATTAAATATCCTAAATAATGTTACCAAAAATCTGGGGTGTTAAAGACTCCCCTCCTTAAAGAATTTCATCCTTGAAATTACGATAAGGCACACAATAAATCAAATAAGAAGGTAAATCATACCATCAAACAAGTCAGGATAAGTATCTCTAATCCTACTCTCAACCTCCCAAGTACAGTCATCGTCACTCCGCTAGACTTTGACTAACTTGACTGTCTTGGTTCTAAGCCTTTTTTCATCTCTCGCAACAATGCGAACTGTCTTCCTCACTAGGGTCAAGTCCGGTTCTACCACTAAAACATCTAACATAGTCGGTGCAATAGCAATCTCTGGGTCTCTAACATACTTTCTGAGATGAGAAACATGAAAAACATCATGGACACCTGCCAAACTGCTCGGTAACTCAACTCTATATGCGAGTTTCTCGATCCTCTTAAGAATAGACTAAGGTCCAACGAATCTCGGTGAGAACTTCCTTGATTTCCCAAATCTAATCACATCCTTCATCGGTGACACTTTGATGAAAACTTGGTCTCCAACTGAGAACTCTAAATATTTCCATCTCTTATCCGCATAACTTTTTTGCCTAGACTAAGACTCCTTCATTCTAGCCTGAATTCTAGCCCAATTTTCCCCTCCTCTCATTCATTTTCAACTTTTCTTTAATTCATTTGTTTTAAATGGCACGGCTACCTTAATTTAAAATCAAATCTCAATCCCCTAATCGAGACATTATTTTATTTAATTTGACTTAAATATCCTAAATAATGTTACCAAAAATCTAGGGTGTTACAAACTCCCCTCCTTAAAGAATTTTGCCCTCGAAATTACGATAAGACACACAAAAACCAAACAAGAAGGTAAAACATACCATCAAACAAGTAAGGATAAGTATCTCTAATCCTGCTCTAAACCACCCAAGTACAGTCCCTATCATCGTCACCCACCTGGACTTTGTCTAATCTGGCCGTCTTGGTTCTAAGCCTCTTCTCATCTCTCGGAACAATGGGAACAGGCTTTCTCACTACGGTCAAGTCCGGTTCTACCACTAAGTCATCCAGCACTGTCGGTGCAATAGCAGTCTTAGGGTCTCTAACACACTTTCTGAGATGAGAAACATGAAAAACGTCATGGACACCTGCCAAACTGCTCGGTAACTCAACTTTATATGCGAGCTTCCCGATTATCTCAACAATAGGAATAGGTCCAACGAATCTCGGTGATAACTTTCCTGATTTCCCAAATCTAATCACACCCTTCATTGGTGATACCTAACGAAAATCTGGTCCCCAACCGCAAACTCTAAACCTTTCTGTCTTCTATCTGCATAACTTTTCTGCCTAGAGTGAGCCTCCTTCATTCTAGCCCGAATGTCCTGAATCATTTCTGTAGCTTCTCTAACTAGATCCAGACCAAGAATCAACCTATCCTCGGTCTCCAACAAACATACGGGAGGTTTGCATGGCCTTCCGTACAAAGCTTCAAACGATGCCATCCCAATACTAGTCTGATAACTGTTGTTATACGAAAACTTGACTGGATGCAGATGGTCCTCCAATGATCCCCCAAAATCTAGAACACAAGCCCTTAACAAATCCTCCAAGATCTTGTTAACTCTTTTCGTTTACCCATCTATCTGCGGATGGTAAGCGGTAGTCATCTTAAGCTTAGTTCCTAAAACTTCCTGCAGACTCTTCCAGAACTCACTGGTGAACAAGGGATCTCTATCGATAACTATACTACTAGGAACTCCATGCAGTCTAACCACATTCTTCATGAACAACCTCGCTCAAACAGGTGTCGTCCTGGTTGACCTAACTGGAATGAAATGGGCACTCTTAGTCAATCTGTCCACTATGACCCATATACTTTCATTTCCTCTGTTCGACCTTGGCAGCCCGTCAATGAATTCCGTAGAAATAGAATCCCACTTCTAAACTGGAATATCTAACGGCTGAAGTAAACCACTTGGCTTTCGGTATTAGGCCTTTGTCTACTGACAATTCAAGCACTTCTTTACACACAAGCGAATATCCTGCTTCATACCTTCTAGGAAGAAACTCCTCTTCATATATTGATGCATCTTAGTATCTCCTGGATGAATGGTGAACTTCAAACGATGGCATCCCTCAAAGACTTCCTTTCTTATGGTTCCCACACTCAGAAGACATAACCTTCCTTTCTTTCTACACCACCCATTCTGGTCAAGACTGAAATCTTTCAAGTCATCACTCTTGGTTCCTTCCTTTAGCTTCCTGATTTGTTCAGCCAACACTAGGTCTTCCATTTGCTTAGAAGCAATTCATTCGATCAACACTGGTCGAACTTCCAAACAAGATAATACAACTGTATCCCCACTAGACCCAGTCTCGGATCTCCACTACACTCTGCAATTTGCTAATGCTTTCAAATCTTTCCAATCAGCGATTATCGCTAACACTGCATTCTGATTTTTCCTGCTAAGTGCATCCGCAACCTTGTTACCTTTCCCTGGTGTGCAATCAATCCCAAAATCATAAGTGGGTATAAATTCTAACCGTCTCTGTTGTCTCATGTTTAGCTCCTTCTGAGAGAACAAATTCTTCAACGACTTATGATCTGTATATAACTCAAACCCTTCTCCCAAAAGGTAATGTCTCCACAACTTTAAAGCAAAAATTATTGTAGCCAATTCCGAATCCTGCGTCAGATATTTGACCTCATGTGGTCTAAGCTGCGTAGAAGCATAGGAAATCACTTTACCTCTCTGCATCAGCACAGCACCAAGTACTGTTCCACACGCATCGGTATAAACCACCAAATCCTGATTCCCCTCTGGAACTACTAACACTGATGCACGGGTCAATAAGTGTTTCAAACTTTGGAATGCTTCCTCACACTTATCAATCCACACAAACTTCACATCCTTCCTCGTTCGCTTTGTCATCGGTGCTGCTATCCGTGAAAATCATTAATGAATCTTCGATAGTAACCAGCCAACCCTAGGAAACTCTTTATCTCGGTTATTATCTCGGGTCCCTTCCAACTATTCACTGCCTTGATCTTAGTCGGATCTACTGACAACCCTTCCTTTGAGACTACATGACCAAGAAACTTCACCTCCTTCTTCCAGAAGTGACACTTCAAAAACTTCGCTTTCAGCTGATGCTGCCTTAGAGTCTCAAGCACCACTCTAAGATGAACTTCATGCTCTCTTTCTTTCTTAGAGTAAATCAAGATATCATCTATGAAAACCAGTATGAACCTATCCAAGTGCTCTCGGAAAATCCGGTTCATCAAATCCACAAAGAAAGCTGGCGCGTCAGTCCGAATGACATAACTAACCATTCGTGCGACCCATATCTGGTCCTGAACGCCATCAAAGGTATACTATCCTCTGCTACCCTGAGCTAATGAAAACATGTTGCCAAATCCAACTGTGAAAATACCTTGGCTCCACTAAACTTGTCGAACAAATCGTCAATCCTAGGCAATGGATATCGATTCTTTATTGCCTTCTCATTCAATTTACGATAATCGATTCACAGCCTCAACGATCCATCCAGCTTCTTAGCAAACACTACTGCTGTGCCCCAGGGTGAACTACTCGGTCTAATAAAGCACTTGCCTTCTAGATCCACCAACTGCACTTTCATCTCCCTCATCTCTGTAGGGGTCATCATGCTTGGTAGCCTACTCACTAGTTCTTCCCCCGGAACCAGATCTATTCAAAACTCAATTAATCAATTCGGTGGAAATCCAACTACAGGCTCAAAAACATCTGTGAATTCTCTAACCATGAAAACCCGACTTAACTCATCATCTGATTCCATAGCACTCAACAAAGCAAACACCTCACTGCTAGAACCTTCTACGATATAAACAATCTGGTCATTACAATCAGGGTGTCTAAAAGATATCTTCCTATCTTGGCAAAATATCCTAGCATCGTACTTAATCAACCAATCCATCCTAAGGATAATACCGAACCCCACAAAATCAAACACATGCAAACTGAAAACAAAAGTATGACCTAACATGTCAAACTCTAACTGGTCACATCTCAACCCTAGAGTTGCATACCCTCAATTGGATTCGCAACCCGTAAGGAAGTAACTAAATATGTGGGTTCAAGATTAAGCTTATCTATCAAACAACTAGATATAAAAGAATGTGATGCACCAGTATCAAATAAAATGCTAACAGTCATACCATGACTCTGAAGCGTACCTCGCAAAACAGCCTTTGGAGGGCGGTTGGCTTAGAAGCAGCAGGCTCCAATGCATATACCTTGCCCTTATCATCTCTAACAGGCTCCTTGCACTAGCTCTTATAGAGGCCAATCTGGTCACAATTGAAGCACCTGACATTCTTCCTCCCAGCCACATCCTTTTCCTTCCCAGCACGACACTCATTAGCAAAGAGCCAATTCTTGTTGCACTTATAGCAGACAATCGCAGACTTCCCTTTCTTGGTTGCTCCACCCATTTGAGCACCTTTCTCGAGGACGAACTTCCTCTTCTAGCCTTGACCAACTTGGACCTCCTTAGCCCTACTCTTCTCTAGGGAATCAAAAACATCATCTTGCCTCATGGCCATCTCCACAACAATATCGGAAGGATCCCTAATGTGAGACAAAGTAGCCCTGGCCTACTCAGGTTTCAATCCCTTGATGAACTTCTCATTCCTCTTCATCATTGTATTCACTGAAGCATACCTAAACCAGGCCAACTCTTCGAACTTTCTGGCATACTCTACAACTGACATCTCTCCCTGCTTTAACTCAGCAAACTATCTGATCAGAGCTGATTATGCCATCACAGACATGAACCTCTCCTGGAACCTCCTCTTGAAATCCTCCCAGGTCATTGTCTCCTCATCAACCGTCATAATCACAGTATTCCACCAAAAAAAGTAGCTCTCTGAAGCTGTCTAGATGCCAACCTCCTCTTCTGCTCATCATTGATTCCCAAATCTACAAAAATCCTTTCGTAGTGCAATAACCAGTTCTCCACCTCAATGCCATCCTCCATTCCCATAAACGGCTTCCCTTTGAGCTTAATGTAATCTCCACTCAGCTTAGCAATATGGTTAACTACTGGAACTTTCGGAATCCCTGCTCCTGCAGCATTTCCTCCTACCACTCCAGCTGAAACTCCCACCTACATCAAATTCCTGAAAAACTAATACATAGCTTCCATTCCGACCTACGAGACCTCAGTAACAACATTCTCGGCTTGTCCCTGACCTTGACGTCTCCTTGCATTAGGCCTGGCATTCCCTTCGGTGCCTTCCCCTCCTGGGTTAACTCTTCCTCTTCTACCATCCATATCTGTATTCAAACCTCATGAGATACAAAAAGATAACCTAATCAAAGATAGGAGAACCCCAATCTTTCTTTAATTCCTTAGGATTTTGTTTTCAAAAACCATTTTTATTGAAAAAAATTCATAAACCTATGCTCTGATACCAAGTTGTAACATCCCGTATCTAGAGGCGAAAAGTTAAACGTTATAGATGTTGAAGTCATCCACAGTATTAACTTCTGGTGACGAAATACAGTAATGCTAATAGTATCCATAATATTAGAAGCACTTGAATATGAACAAAATCACAGATTTCCAGAAAACAATTATAGTGATTAAATTTCAAACAAAGTCATATCCAAGTTAAAAATCCCCAAAACATATCCCAGGCAATGATCAAATATAATTTACAATAATACGCCAAGAGCGAAATATGATGATGCTCCCTTGGATGATCAAAGCAATATAGTCATATTTGACTTAATACACAGCGAAAAAAAAAAACATAATAAACTAAATTCCTAAAATAGCCATCCGTCAGCCACTTGCTCTTCTTCGGAAGCTTTATTCGCCAAAACTGCGAAAACCTGAAAACATAAACCCTCAGCCTACTGAAATCAATTTTGAGCACCCGAGAGTTTAAGGGGAAACAAAAACTTCGAGCCTGGTGTGAATAATTCTGTTACATCACGGTTACTGATATTGAGTGCGACCACACCGCTTAACGGAACGGGTTTCCTCTTACTAATATCCTATTTCAAAACATATATTTTGCAAATCCTTTCCTGCAACCAAACTGGTTAATCAAACTGATTATGATATTAAACAATAGCAAGATCCATTATACTAAAAATGGGAAATAAATGGACTAACTGTCTGAAATCTGGTCTGACTGCCCTCAACTGATTATTTCAAAATAGCAATATCTTTTATGCTCATAAATGGACTATCTGTCCATAAAACAAGTAATAAGTGGACTATCTATCCGTAAAACGTAGCAAGGTCTGTTATGCAAACAAATGAACTATCTGTTCTTAAACTGGGCTAACTGCCCTTTAGCTGGACTAACTATCCTTTGGACTAACTGTCCAAAAACTCTAGGCTAACTACCCTCAAAATAGACTAACTGTAAGAAATTTTCTTAAGGTTAACTACCATTTAAATTTTCCTTGAAAACCTTTTCAAAATGATTTAGTCCATCAGATCATACACATACAAGGAAAATATATCTTTAGCTTTACTCTAAGCTATTTTTTCCATGTTATATGTACTTTACACAAAATGACGTTGATGATATTCAATAAGGATTACCTATCCTTTTAAAATGAGCTAAAGTCCTTTATAACTAGGCTATTCTGCTTATTCATTATATTTGAAACCTTTGTTTAAAACCTTTAAACAACCCTTTCGAAACCATTGAAGGTAACCTCTTCGAAACCATTGAAAGACCCTTTTCGAAACCATTAAATATTTCTTTTCGAAAACGTTGGAAAAACCTTTCCTATCTTTTCTCCAAAAGCTTCAAAATATCAGGCATCCTCCTTTAAAACCTTTTAAATATTGCCTTTCGAAAACATAGGAAAAACCTTCCTTTTCAACCTTGTTGAAACCCTAGGGAACCATCCTTTTCGAAACCATTCATAAAAACCTTTCAAAAGCATCAAAATTCAACTCTTTCGAAAGCGCTTGGGTTCAATTTAAAACATGTGGACACTTTTCGAAACCATTCGAAGTTAACTACTTCGAAACCCCTTTGAAAATGTTTCGGTCGAAACCATTTGGATTATGCCTTCAAGTAGAGCAAAAGGATCTAAAAATCAACAGAGTCGAAAGCATCTACTTCAAAACCATTTCTTAAACAATGAAGTGATGGTGTCGAAACCATCCCTTCAAAAGCATTGGAAAGGAGGCCAAATTTTAGAAAACAAAAGAATCCCTTCGAAACCTTCTGGATCAAAAGGTAGGAAGCGGCAGCTATAGGTTTCGACTCAGTCGAAAGAAATCATTTAAAACAAAAGAGCAACCCAATCGAAACCACCATTTTAAACCATTTGACTTAGTCAAAATCTGACTAAGTCGAAAGCAACTTAGTCGAAAGCAAGCAGGCGTATTTTCCTTTAAAACCAAAATAATGCTTCAACCGTTCGAAAGCTCATGGTTTTGACTCTATACCTTTCGCCTTCTTCCAATTCACTATGTGCCAGTTGCCTGATACCATGTGCATTGGTTTCGACTGTGCCGGAAGGGTAGTATTGAGGCGGAACCTTGTGCCGAAGGAGACAAAACAGTAAAAAGCCTATTTATTTGTACTTTAAAACTATTCTTTTGTACCTAATCTGCCTTGTTACCTAAATCTAATTGCTTTCAAGATTTTTCTTTTCAAAGTGTTGCCATCTTTCCATATTTGGGAATTTAAACAATTTTATAAAAAGCCCCTTCTTCTCTTTAATTATATAAAACATTTAAGTCCCATACATTAAATAATTTTATATAACCATTAAAACACTTAGGAAAAATTTGGAAAAATTCTAGAAAATAATTTTATGTATGTTTTTCAACATTAAAATTTTCACACCCAAATAATTAATTATTTTCCCATAAATAATTTATAATTCAAAATACCCTTTTATTCACTAGAAAATTCATATTAAATCCACATAAATTCAAAAAAATTGAAAAATTGAAACCCATCTCCAAAATATCATTTTAGATCTTCATAAAAATTCACAAGGCAATCAAATGTAATTTAATGGGGTTTTTCATCTTAAAACATGTCATAGAGCGTATATGAACATACATAAATCATCAATATATATATATATATATATTCATTCTATCACTTAAAAACATAGCAAATCTATGAAAAATATTCGGTTTAATCTTATAACAAAATCCTATAAAAATTTAAGGTGTAAACATTATTCACCTTAGCTTTAGAGATTAAAGGAGCATGAGATTTGGATCAATTTGATTTAAATTACCTTTTCCTTTAGCTTTTCTTAATTCTTCTTCCCCTTTCCTTGTTAATGGTTGTCAGCCTCTATTTTTAAAAATTTTAAAATGAAATAAATGTGTATAATACATGGCCCAAGGGAATAGATATAGGAATGACCACTTTCCCAATTTACCCCTCCTCTAATTCATTTTAAACCCTTCTTTAATTCCTTTGCTTTAAATGGCACAGCTACCCTTAATTAAAATCAAATCTGAACGCTTTAATCAACACATTATTTTATTTTATTCAACTGATTAAATATCCTAAATAATGTTACTAAAAATCTGGGGTGATGCACCAGTGTTGGTAGCCATTTAAGTTTATTCAAAAAGAAGATGATGAATACTTTGAAAACCAATGCTCTGATACCGAATGTGGGTCAGCAGAATAGGGATCTTAAGGCTAAATTAACACTAGAGGGGGTGAATATTGTTTAATGGATTATATGAATATTTTTCAAATTTTTAAGATTCTACTTAGAATGATGTAATTAACAGTCACAGAAATAATCACAGAATCAAAGTGCAGATAAAAGTAAATGCGGTAAAAGTAAAAAAGGAAAGAACACATCAGGATTTTATACTGGTTCGGAGCTACCCTAAATCATGTCTCTCACAATTGTTTGTATGGATTTCTTTTCAACTAGTATATGAAAATATAATCTCAATTTCAAGGCTACGAGACAATCCCTCTAGAATCCCGACCTCTAGGTAGAGTCGCTTGATTTCCACACAACTAAGCACACCCACTAGATTTTATGGGCTACTAAGCACATACAATTGATTTTAACAGGCTACAATCACAGCTACTTGAATTATAGGGATACCAACCAAACCACAAAGTAGAAGAGTACGATTTGATACAGTTTACAGACTCAGATCTTCGATCTTGATTACAACTGACACTATAACTCTTGAATAGCACTTTGTTCTTGAGAGAGATGAGAGAAATCAGAGAGTATATGAAAGAGAATCAAACTAATAATGATTGAATTTTATTCTAGTTGAATTTCGGTACAGTTTTGATAGAAATTGATTTAGAAATCAAGAGAGTGAAAAGAGGAGAGAAAAATAAACAAGTAGTTAATGAAAATTTGTTTGGAGGTCTAGTATATATAGGAAAACAGTGGTCATGTTCATTTGCTAAGAGATAGACGAAAAGAAACTTCCATTCAAATTTGAATTTTGAATTTTATGGCCACTACGTTGACATATGCCTATAGAATATGTCGACATGCTCTTCAAAAATTTGAATAACACTTCAAAAATATTATTTTGAAAATCCGTTGCTTTGTAATATAATTTGATACTTTGTAAAATTATTTAAATATAGTTTATACATATTTTAATCAAAATGTAACTAAAAAAACTTTATGAAATAATTTTGAAAGATTTAATAAAAATATTCAATATAATGTGAATAATGTATATAAAATCAATATAGTTATAAATTACTAAAGTATAAACAAAAATTCAATATATATATATATATAAAAAAACTTAAAATCACTAAATTAATATATTTATAAGTATAAGAGATTGAAAATATTTTTGAAAAATATTTATAAAAGACCATTTTAAAACCAGGATATTTGAAAAAAATATTTAAAAAAAAATAGAGAAGGTAGGAGAGATCTGGAAAGTGCTATCAAGGTTTTAACATAAATTTTATGACTCTATAACTTATCCGGGATATCTTGAAAGCTTGAACTCTTCCATACTCATAAGTCTTCATTCTTAAACTCTTGAAACTTTATATCAGCATCTTGATCTAACCTTTATAATGTGTCTTCTTAATTAACACTTGTTGAATATCCTGCATTATATACTATATATATCTTGATAAAATATAAGTATTGATATTTTATATAATGTCCTATAGTTGTTATCACTAAAACCAATACCTAAGGTCTAACAGACCATTCCTCATATAACACTTATATGCAATAGTATATGGATCAAATATCCATAACTTGCATTGCTTTTATAGTTCGAAACTCATAGAATGCAATACATGGTCTCGAACAAATAAACATGTAAGTGATTAAGTTACAAATGTATTTAGTAGGTTTAAAATATAGTGCTTGCATGGGTATTGAAACATTAACATGCAATAAGCATTTATTAGTAAGTATATGTTTTATTTCTATTTGTAAATTTTCAATTCATTCATATATCATAATTGATAAGCTTTTTACCAATCGTATTAAATGCAAAAATTTGTCAATGTCCATTATTAAAATATATTTAGCATATGTTCTTATAATATTAGAAAGTTTCAATGTTTTTATTTCATTTTTCTAATAGGGCACCCACTAGTCTTCTATGTTTCACTAAATGCTAAGTGAAACATAGAAGTCTTTTGACTTCACTAGTAGCTGATAGGACTCATCCAACTTGGAATTTTGACCTTGAGTATCCTTAACAAGTCATAGCTCCATGACGATGGATAACTCGTTATTGTTTGTATCATATACAACTCCTAACTCTTTGGTACCTTGTCCTAATTCCACTTCGACCTTGAGTCTGCTCAACAAATTGAAATGAAATTATTCACTCATGCCTACCGTATCGCGATGGCCTACATATAGTATATGTACCTCGAGTCTGCTCAATAAATATATATAGTTATCTTACCTCATCAATTTAGTATATTAATAATAGTACACCAAACAACCCTAGCTTGAGTTTGCTCAAGAACTAAGGAGTATGCAGGAAATTTATTAATATATATATATATATATGTATATGGTAGTGGACAACATTATATTGAAGATTCAGACTCTTTATTATTTAATATTGAGTGATATTGACTTATGGAATAATACAATTCTTTATGAATTACTATCGTGATTCAAGTGTCGAACTCATTTGAAATCATTATATACGTAAATTTACGTATGTATTTATTCCTTAAGTCTATTATGGGTTTCTTAGATGTTCCACCTTTAGTTTATACATTCATGTTATATATGGTTTTGTAACAGCCCCTACTTGGCGGCCCAAAACTAATGGCTACGGATGATGTACTCATCCATTGTTATTAATCCTCGGTGACCAAATACGGCGATATTAGATACATTGATACACGGAAACACAAGCATATGGAAAAAATTTAAACAGCAAATAAAATTCATATTCCATTTAAAATATTTCAAATTGATTACATAATCCTAGTTCGTACCACGTTTAGATAACATATAATAATTACAAAATACGGCAAGAGCGACATATGAAGATGCCCCATTGGTTGATCAGAGTATATATAATAAGGCATTAAACAATTTGCCTTTTCAACCAAACATACGGTGGAAATGAAATAACTTTGATAACAAGCTTGCCTCCCGCATGTCCTCGGAAGCTTTATTCATCTAAAAGAACACCTGAAAACCTTACCTCTCAACCTACTCAAAATCAATTGAGTACTGGAGAGTTTAAGGGGAAAACAAAAACTTCGAGTCGAACATAAAGCTTGGTATGAATAATAATCTACCATCTCAAACCATTTGGATGTCTAGTGAGACCACGCCGCTTAGCGGAATGGGTTTTCTCCTCACTAGTATCCTAAAACACTTATAAAACCATATACTGTGCTCCTACATCCACAATGGTTAAAAATAGAGTATTTCAAAATATTATTATGATATTCATAACAACTAAACCAAATATGGATTACCCATCCTCATTTATTTGACTATTTGTCTCAATTATAGTTTAATGGTTACTATTAACCTTTTAAATGTCTATAGACTATCTATCCAGTTTCATTGTTTTCATGAGATCACTAAGAACCTTTTGGTAACTCCAATATCATTTTACATATCCTTGTTTTCATGGGCTAACTAGGAACCTATTGATTATCTGTCAATATCATAATTTCTTATCCTAGTTTTCATAGGCTGACTAGGAACTTATTAACTAACTGTTAATATCTTAATCAGGATGTAGTTTTCATGGGCTAAAACAATCCTGCTAGACCCTGCCAGTATCCAATAATAGTTTTCATAGGCTGACTATGAACCTATTGGCCCCTGCCAATATCATATAGTTTTCATGGGCTTACTATAAACCTATTAGCCCCTTCCAATATCTTTAATCATCTGTTAAGTTATATTCACTACTGGGTCAACCTAACTGGTTATTCTATCCTTTCCTTGAAATACAGTTATAAGTTAATAACAATAAGTATATGAAGAAGTAAACATAGCAACAAAATAATACCAACACCTGTGGTTCATTATCCTTGAAAACCTCTTTATATATATCCTGATTAAACCATTTAACCTTTCAAGGAAAACTTCTTCAACTCAAATCACTTTGTTTATTTATGCCATGGTTATTACTTTAAATTAAGATTGGGTTTATGTTTTGAATCATAAAACATCTCTTTCGAAACCTCGGGATGACCTCCTTCGAAAGCAAAAAACTTCTTTTCAAAACAAATGTATATGTATACCTTTTGAAGCCCTTGATAAATACTCTCTTTCGAAACCAATCATACCTTTCGAAGGTATCAAATTATCTTTTAAAACATAATGCTTTGAAAAAAATGAAAGTGCCCATTTCGAAAGCATTAGGTTTACTCAAAATGGTTATATATGAAAGTATCTCTTTCGAAACCAACTAAAAATTTATCTGGGGAAATGTTGATAGTGTCGGAACCATCTAGTCAAAAGTAAAGACCTTTAAAATTAAAACTTTAAAGGACAAAGTCGAAACCCCCTTTCGACTCCATCACCTTCAAAACTATCATCCCTTTCAAAAGCAATTAGGAAGTGGCTTAACTTTGGTTAAAACAGAGATAACCTTTCGAAAGCATCATAGTCGAAAGGTAGCATAGCGGCCAAGTTTCGACTAGGTTGGAACTTACCCTTTCGGAAGCTCTTGTTTAAGGAAAAAGGTACCCTTTCGAAAGCTAATTATAAAACCCTTTCGAAAGCATATGTTTAGACTATGTTGAAAGCCTTAAGTGAAACATGGTAAGATTTTAACTTATGAAAACAAAGCTGGGTTTCGACTCCATTGAAAGCTTACCTTTCGACGCTATGGCTTCCGCCTTCCTTCCAATCCACTACGTACCATCTAGGTGATACAATGTGTATTGGTTTCGACTATGTAAGTTTCGTGTAGGTAGGTTTCGACTAAGTTGGGGTGGAACGAATGGAGTCGAAGGGTACTTACTAATAGAGGCAGAACACCTTTTTCTACTTTAAAGGCTGAAATACTGGTAATTACTTTATAACAACTTGCCTATTAGTAAATCATTGATTGGCTGCCATAAAAACTTTTAAAATACTTTACTTTTAAAACTGCCTCATTTATATCAGTTCTAAAACATTAAAATGTAACGTTTAAGCCCTTACATATACTAAAACCAATTATTTTAAAAAAAGTCCTTCTTTTGAAATATTTTATTTTCCCAAGTAAATCAATTAGGAAAAATCTCCAAAAATGACAGAAATTCAATTTCATCATGTAATTAAACATATTAAAATTTTAGACCCAATTTCTTTCTGAAAATTCAAAATAAATTTTAAACCCAAACACATCATATTTTCCATCAAAAATTCATAATAAAATTTCCATAGCTTGGAAAATTCTGAAAACTAAAAACCATCTCCAAAATCATGTTTTACTTGACATAAAATTTTCTATGGCAATCTGAAATCATCGATTCTCGGTTTTATATCAAAATCGTGCTAATTCATATGCATATGAATTAAAATAAATCAACATAATGTTACTCAAGCATATCATCATCTATTTTATCACAAAAACGAACTTAGATCATAAATCCAAAACCATAAAATCATAGAATAAAAATAAAGATGGATGAGATTATTAATCAGCTTGGATTTGATAAGGAACTTGACATTTTTTGTTTGTTAATCCTTCCTAGCTTTGATTCTTAGCTTTAGTTAAAAAAATTCTTTCTCTTTTCTCTTGTTAATAGCCGACTATGTTTAGATTTCTGACTTTTGTTTGTGAAAGTGCAAAAATGAAAGGTGGATGAACAATTACAAATATAGCCATGTATTATAAAATGGCTATTGACTAATATGCCCATGTGTAGTTTAATTAACCTTTAAACCAAATAAAAGCATATTTATCATATTAATATGCATGGCCCTATATAATTCATTCAAATCTCAATATCCTTATCTTCATTATTCTACTTAATTTATCTAACTAAGTCTTCTGAATGATGTTATCAAAAATTAGGGATGTAACAGGCTCCCTCCTTAAATAATTTCATCCTCGAAATTCTGTAAGGACCAAATACTAAACATAGCAAACATCTGTAACATCTCATAAAAATTATACTAGCCTATCTGACTAGTAACTATCTATATAAATCTAATATAGACATACCCTCAAAGAAGATCAGGATATGTATCTTTAATCATGTTTCCTGTCTCCCAAGTAAATTCCTTCTCGTTGTCGCTCCACTGAACTTTTACCAACATGACTGTCTTGTTCCTTAATCTTTTCTCATCCCTAGCTACAACACAAACTGGTTGTCTAACAATAGTTAAATTAGGCTCTACCACTAAGTCATTCAACCGTATTGGAGGAATAGTAGTCTCTGGATCGTGCACAACTTACGGAGATGAGACACATGAAATACATTGTGGACACCTGCTATACTGCTCGGCAACTCAACTCTGTATGCGAGATTTGCAATCCTCTCTAAAATCTAGAATGGACCAACATATCTTGAGGCTAATTTTCTCGCCTTTCCAAATCGTACCATACCCTTCATAGGCGATATCTTAATGAAAACCTTATCTCTAACTAAAAATTCTAGGTCTTTACGCCTCATATCTGCGTAACTCTTCCTGCTGGATTGAGCTTCCTTCATCCTTCTTCAGATTATCTCAATCTTCTCTGACGCCTCTCTATCCAAATCGGGACCTAAGACTAATCTGTCTTCACTCTCCAACCAACATCCTGGTGATTTGCATGGCCTTCCATACAAAGCTTCAAACGGTGCCACTCCTATAATAGTCTGATAATTATTATTATAGGAAAACTCAACCAAATGTAGATGATCTTCCCGAGATCCACCAAATTCCAATACACAATCTCTCAATAGATTCTCGAGTATCTTATTGACTCTCTCTGTATGCCCATCTGTCTGAGGGTTATATGCAGTACTCATATTAAGCTTGGTAACCATCACTTCCTGTAGACTATTCCAGAATTCACTAGTAAACAAAGCATCTCTATCACCGACTATACTACTAGGAACTCCATGCAGTAAAACTATGTTCTTTAGGAACAACTTAGCTAAAACATGTGTCATCCTGGTTGACTTAACTGGAATTAAATGGGCACTCTTGGTCAATCTATCCATTATAACCCATATACTTTCATTACCTCTATTTGATCTTAGCAACCCATCTATAAAATCCATAGATATCGAATCCCATTTCCAAACTGGAATCTCTAAAGTTTGAAGCGATCCACTAGGCTTCAGATGTTCAGCTTTCACTTGTTAACAGTTTGCACACTGTCTAATCCACAAGCCAACCTCCCTCCTCATGCCTTCCCAATAGAAGCTCCTCTTCATATCCTGATACATCTTGGTTCCTCCGGGATGAATAATAAACTTGGATCGATGACTTTCTCCAAGAACTTCCTTCCTTAAGTCCTCCACATTCAGAACACATAACCGTCCTTTCTTTCTTAGCCATCCTCTCTGGTCAAGGCTAAAATCCTTTAAATCATCAATCTCTGTTCCAACATCAAGTCTTTTGATCCTTTCAGCTAATACTAGATCCACCTTCTGCTTAGAAGCAATTCTCTAAATCAATAATGGTCGGACTTTTAAACAAGACAAATTGGCGGAACTCTGACTAGAACCGGCAGTCGATCTTAACTGCACATCATAACTAACTAAATCTTCTAAATCTTTCCACACCGCCAACATAGCCAACACCACATTACATGGATCACGAACATGTGTCATGGTCATTCTAGATAGCTCAGGCCTCAATCCCCAAATGAATCACTCATTCCTTTTAATGTCAGTATCTATAACAGCATATCCATATCAAGATAGTTCTTCAAACTTAGTAGCATACTCGACTACTGACATCTCTCCCTGAACTAAATACATAAAATTCCTCATCAGCTCAGACATAGCAAACTCAGATACAAACTTTTGCTCGAATCTTGTCTTAAAATCAGCCCAAGTTATCTGCTCTTCTGGAACCTGTGCAGTTAATGCCCCGCTATATCCCCGCTATAACTCCGATATATCTTATAGCGGATTCCTACCGCTACGATTTTTCCATATATCCCCAACATATAGCCTTTCCGCTTTAATCCACGCTATTTCCACTATATCCCGTTATTTCCGCTATATTCCGCTATTTCCGCTATATCTTCTATAAAAAATTGGATTGAAAAATGATATTTATACGATATAAAAATTATGAAAGTAATTAATTTCATTGAATTTTTTATATATGTTTAGAAATGATAATACTCTAATATTCTACTAAATTAAATTAAGTTATATAACAGTTTTACGTTCATTTACAATACATTTGCACATATTTTTATTTAAAATTATTTTTGTATTAATTATAATTCAATTGAATGTTAATTTTTCACATAATTACTATCTATATATTTGTAAAAACAACAAGTATGGGATTTATATGCTATTTTAGAGTAATCCGATATATCCCGCTATATCTTCGCTACATCCCCGCTATGACTTTTTGCACCTCTACCGCATTGAATCCACCGAGCGCTTTAACTGCACAGTCTGGCACTCCGGCAGTAACACTGTTCCACCAATGTAGTACTGACCCTTCAACTATCAAGAGGCCAACCTTCTCATTTGTTCATCATTCAGACCCAAATTGGTAAATATGCACTCACAATGCAATAGCTAATTCTGAACTCAACAGCACTTTCCGTTCCCAGGAATGGCTTCCCACCCAAACTGGTGTAATCTCTACTTAGCAAAGCAATATTCCCAACTGAAGCCACAGGATTTGCTCCTCCTACATTTCCAGCAACAGCTCCTGCTTGCATCATCCCAACAAAGAACTGATACATCTCCCTTATGTCTATTGCTGGATTTCCAGCACCCTCATTGGCTTCAGCATTTCGGTTATTGACATTAGCCGGTCGACCCAGGTTTCTTCTGTTTGTGGATCGAGCATTTCCATTAGTTTTGGTGCTTCCTCCATTGAGATTTCCTCTTCCGTTTCCTACTTCCATATCTCCTTTCTCGTAAATCTACATACGAGCCTTAGTAAGATATAGAAGAACAATCCAAGGGAGCGGGAGATACGTACTTATATATATAACTATATATAACAAATACAAGTACGTTATTATAGCCTTAACCCAAACCCCAATTTTATTATCTAATTCATTGGATTATGTTTGAAAAATCTTTTAGGTTTAAGTTTCTTTTAAAGTTTCATAAACCTATGCTCTGATACCAACTTATAACATCCCCCTATTTGGAGGCCGAAAACTAATGGCTACAGATGCTGCAGTCATCCATAGTTATTAATCCTCGACGACCAAATACGGTGATATTAGATACATTGATACACAGAAACATAAGAATATGGAAAAAATTTAAACAGCAAATAAAATCCATATTCTATTTCAAAATATTTCAAATTGATTACATAATCCCAGTTCACAGACCACGTTCAGATAACATATAATAATTACAAAATACGCCAAGAGCGACATATGAAGATGCCTTCTTGGTTGATCAAAGTATATATAATAAGGCATTAAACAATTTGCTTCTACAACCAAACATACAGCGGAAATAAAATAACTCTAATAATAAGCTTGCCTCCGGCACGTTTTCGGAAGATTTATTCATCTAAAAGAACACCTGAAAACCCTACCTCTCAACCTACTCAAAATCAATTGAGTACTGGAGAGTTTAAGGGGAAAACAAAAACTTAGAGTCGAACATAAAGCCTTGTATGAATAATAATCTACCATCTCAAACCATTTGGATTTCTAGTGAGACCATGCCGCTTAGCGGAACAGGTTTTCCCCTGATTAGTATCCTAAAACACTTATAAAACTGTATACTGTGCTCCTACATCCACAATGGTTAGAAACAGAGTATTTCAAAATATTATGATGATATGCAAAACAAGTAAATCAAATCTGGATTATCCATCTCCATTTATTCTGACTATCTGTCTCAATTATAGTTTTAAGGGTTACTATTAACCTTTTAAATGTTTATGGACTATCTGTCCAGTTTCATAGTTTTCATGGGATCACCAAGAATCTATTGGTAACTCCAATATCATTTTACATATCCTAGTTTTCATAGGCTAACTAGGAACTTATTGACTATCTGTCAATATCATAATTTCTTATCCTAGTTTTCATGGGCTGACTAGGAACTTATTGACTAATTGTCAATATCTTAATTAGGATGTAGTTTTCATGGGCTAACTACAAACCTACTGGCCCATGCCAATATCAAATCATAGTTTTCATGGGCTGACTATGAAACCTACTGGCCCATGCCAATATCAAATCATAGTTTTCATGGGCTGACTATGAACCTATTGGCCCCTACCAATATCATACAGTTTTCTTGGGCTTATTATATACCTCTTAGCCCCATCCAATATCTTTAATTAAAATTTTAACATATGTTAAGTTATATTCAATATTGGGTCAACCTAACTAGTTATTCTGCCCTTTCCCCAAAATATAGTTATGGGTTAATAACAATAAGTATATGAAGAAGTAAACATAGCAACAAAATAATACCTACAACTATGGTTCAATATCCTTAAAAACCTCTTTATATACATATATATCCTAGTTAAACCATTTAACCTTTTTAAATCAAGGAAAACTTCTTCATTTCAAATCACATTGTTTATTTATTCCATGGTTATTACTTTAAATTGAGGTTGGGTTTATATTTTGAAATCATAAAACATCTCTTTCGAAACCTCTGGACGACCTCCTTCGAAAGCAAAAACTTCTTTTCAAAACATATGTATATATATCTTTCAAAGCCCTTGATAAATACTCTCTTTCGAAACCAATCATACCTTTCGAAGGTATCAAATCATCTTTTAAAACATAGTGCTTCAAAACAAATGAAAGTACCTCTTTCGAAAGCATTGGCTTTACTCGTTAAAAAACAACATTTGGGTCAAAATGGTTATATACGAAAGTATCTCTTTCGAAACCAACTAAAAATTTATTTGGGGAAAAGTTGATGGTATAGGAACCATCTAGTCGAAAGCAAAGACCTTTAAAATTAAAACTTTGAAGGACAGAGTCGAAACCCCCTTTTGACTCCATCACCTTTGAAACCCTCATCCCTTTTGAAAGCAATTAGGAAGTGGCTTAACTTTGGTTAAAACAGAGATAACCTTTCGAAAACATCACAGTCGAAAGGTAGCATAGCGCCAAGGTTTTGACTAGGTTGGAATTTACCCTTTCGAAAGCTCTTATTTAAGGAAAAAGGTACCCCTTCGAAAGCTAATTATAAAACCCTTTCGAAAGCATATGTTTTGACTATGTCGAAAGCTTTAAGTGAAACATGGCAAGACTTTAACTTATGAAAACAAAGCAGGGTTTTGACTCCATCGAAAGCTTACCATTCGACGCCATGACTTCTGCTTTCCTTCCAATCCACTACGTACCATTTAGGTGATACCATGTGTATTGGTTTCGACTATGTATGCGACACCCCACCTCTATGCCCACGCTAGCCAAGAACACTACGGAGTAATGCTGTCAACTAGCACAGAGAATAAGGCTATTGAGGAGCGACCATCCGTGTAATTGTTTTGTGCAAGCACCGATATGTCAGATAGTATAACATGCATTTTTATTTCAGGAGGAAATCTGACATACCGATACAAACTCAAAGCTAATACACAGTGGCTATAATAGTCTAGGACAATAAATATAAAAATAACACAGATAAAACAAAAAGTCTCATATATATAATAACTGATGTCAGTTATAATACATTTGACACAATACAAATGATACAACTATAACTGTCGACTCTGGAAGTTATATATATACAAGTACATTATCGACTAATATACATGAATACATATCAACCTAAAACAATACACTGACTACTACAAAAAAAAGACGAAGACCCCTTCAAAAGATATGAAAAGTCTTCATAGCTCAACAGCAACTCAAAGCAGGAAATCTACAACCTGAAATAACTCGGGTCTGACCCGAGTATTAAATTCAAAAGAAAATAATACACGGGTCAGTCTAATTCAAACTCAGTCATTAATGCACGGAAGCAATAATAATCAATATCAAAACGACGACAGTTACAGAAATCTCGTATATCCGACTCCTCGGTAAGAGAATCGGATAACGACAGATATAACACTAAACAATGTTAAATAATAAATCAGCAGATTCAAAATATCAACAAAGATAAATGAAGAGATTATCAGTAAAGATACTTTAGAAAACATCAGAATTGCCTAAACGGCAATTGCAACAAAATCATCAAATTAAACCAAATCAAAATACGATTCAAAATAGATTGAATTGGCAACATAAAACAATTCTAGCAATGGAAAACATCAATTAAAACATCAGATCTAGTAGGGCTGCAGTACACGCACGCGTGTACTGCCTCGCCACTACAGTATGAAATGCATAAAAGATCAACGGAAGTTCACATACGAGCACAAGGTCAAATCCAAATCAGATTCAACTCAAGTGGTTGACTGCAAAAAAAATCAAATGGCATCAACAAAAGTATCAAAGTATCACTGCAACAATGAAATGTGCATGTACGCAGAAACATGATCAAGTACATCAACCCAGATTCAATAGAAATGATCAGTAGTAACAGAGGTGATCATCAAATGCTCAAGTGAAGTTCAAGCAATTGGAAATGACCAGTGCAATAGAGACTAGAAGGTACATGAACCAAAACAGCAAATCTCAGGCAACATGTACACAGATTCAAGAAGGAATCAACTCAACAGAAGTGAACAAGTGAACACAACAGCTACAGTTCAAATGCATCAAGACTACAACATGAACCAACTCAATATGGCAACACAACTACTGGAATGAATGCTCAAAGACAACTGTCTACACGAATTAGTTCAAATGGAATACAACTGCAACCATGATCAAGTGATCACATGCAACTACAACAGACTAGATCAATGTACATATATGAAGACTACACTGACAAGTGCACAGCTACAAGTAACCAGGTGAACACATGCATATCTAACAGTGTCAAGTAAAGATCAAAGTCAGGTTCAAGTAATAAGATGAATATACAACTCAAGTTCAAGTTCAAATGAACAGGGAACTGGTTAATACACAAGTGAAACATATGTTAATGCAAACTAAGATGAACATAGGTGAAACAGAAGTGATGTCAGAAGTCATACAATACAAGACTACAGCAAAATGCACAAGACAAAGTGAATACGTGAAGATCATATTCAAGTGCATCGAACCATCGAGCAAGTGCAACCAGACAGAATACAAAGCAAAACAAGTGCACAGCTACAAGGGTACATAAGCAACTGTATACATGACAAACACTATCAAGTCAAATGCAACAGAGAAACAAAGACCATCAATAAAAAGGTCAGCAGTGAAAACAAGTGACAGAAGGCATGCAATGTCAGATGGTTAGAAACGAGATTGATGATCATCATCAATGAACAAAGTCAATGACTTGGATCAACAGTGAACAAGTCAAGGCTATGATCACCAGTAAACAGAATATCAAGGCCGTGAACAAAAGTCATGGTGAAAGAAAACGATTTCGAAAGTCAAAAATATCACAAATACAAAACCGTGATCAACAGTGAACGAATCAAAGTTGAGATCATCGACAGTGAACAAGTCAAGGCAGTGGTCAAAAGTCAGAGAAGTGATAATATCACAATTTCAAAATAAAGTTAAGAACATTTTCGAATCAAAGTTGAAACAGTCAAAGATTTATAAGAGGAAAGTTTCTGAAACAACAAATTCAAAGAATCGAACGTTGTATAATCAAAGCCGTGGGACCAACGTACTTTCCCAAAATATCACAACATAATAAAGGAAAGAATCAACAACTTGGAAGCCACGAAAATCAAATCAGACGTGTATATAAACCCCCGATATCATCATCGGCTCGGAGGGATGCAGAGCAACAGAGAACAACCAAGTTCAAGCATAAATCAGAGAGAAGCAACGAAGCAGAAATTACATACTGAGCACGAATTAGATGTGAGTAAATCAAATTACTCACCTGAATCGCCAGAGAAAAAGGCAAAGCCCTAATTCCAGACTCGAGGCAAAGGTCGAAGCCATAAAAAACAGGGCGAAGCTCATAATTCCAGAATCAAGCAAAGAGGAGTCGTAGCCTCGATTCTAGATTCGCCAGCAACAGGGATTCGAGGAGCCAAAGGCCAGAATCGCCAGTCACAAAGAATCGCCGAAGCCCTAGTTCTTTTAATCGCCATTATCTCAAAAAGGGGATCGGGCCGGAGAATAATGAAAAAGGGGGTCCAAGAAATTACAAAAGGGGTCGGCCTTTTATTTTATCTTTGACAATTTTATTAAAAGAAATTTTAAACCGATTCAAAACTTCAAATAACAAACAACTAGGAAAATTTATCGTCTAGAGACGATAATTAATTGGTACGAAATCTCGGGTTGTTACAATGTAGGTTTCACCTAGGTAGGTTTTGACTAAGTTGGGGCAGAACCAATGGAGTCGAAGGGTACTTACTACTAGAGGTGGAACCCCTTTTTCTGATTTAAAGGTTGAAATATAGCAACTTTAGTAATTACTTTATAACAGCTTGCCTATTTGTAAATCATTAATTGGCTGCCATAAAAACTTTTCAAATACTTTACTTTTAAAACTGTCGCATTTATATCAGATCTAAAAGATACAAATGTAATGTTTAGGCCCTTCCATATACTAAAACCAATAATTTTAGAAAAGTCCTTCTTTTGAAATATTTTATTTTCCCAAGTAAATCAAATACGAAAAATCCCCAAAAACTAAAGAAATTCAATTTCATCATGTAATCAAACATATTAAAAATTTAGACCCAATTTCATTCTGAAATACTCAAAAAAAAAATTAAAACCCAATTACATCATAATTTCGATCAAAAATTCATAATAAAATTTCCATAGCTTGTAAAATTCTGAAAATTAAAACCCATCTCCAAAATCATGTTTTACAACATAAAATTTTCTATGACAATCTAAAATCATTGATTCTCGTTTTTATATCAAAACCGTGGAAATTAATATGTGTATGAATTAAAATAAATCAACATAATGTACATATCCTCATCCATTTTATCACAAAAATAAATTTAAATCATAGAATAAAAATAGAGATGGTAGGAGATTATTATTCACCTTCGATTTGTTAAGGAACTTGAGATTTGTTGTTGATTAATCCTTCCTAGTTTTGATCCTTAGCTTTAGATTAAAAAAATTCTTCCTCTTTTCTCTTGTTAATGGCCGGCTATGTTTAGGTTTCTGACTTTTGTTTGTGAAAGTGGAAAAATGAAACTTGAATGGACAATTACAAATGTATAACCGTGTATAATAAAATGGCTATTGACTAATATGCCCGTGTGTAGTTTAATTAACCTTTAAACCAAATTAAAGCCCATTTATCTTATTAATAAGCACGGCCTATATAATTCATTTAAATCTCAATCTCCTTATTTTCATTATTTTATTTTATTTATCTAATTAAATCTTATGAATGATGTTATCAAAAATTAAGGATGTTACAATTTTATTATTATATAGCTTTTATACTTTAATTAACTTATATAATAGTTTTGTGTATAATAATATATTAATTAGATCTTATTTAATTAATTAACATTTTAATTAATTTTATATTATTTTAATATCACATTTATTTTAAATATATATTATATACTATAACCTTTATAGTATAACACATATATCTCATGTATATGTACTTTTATTTAATTGATTTATTTAATTAATTAATCAACCTTTAATTAATTTGTTTAATCAATTAACCTTTAATTTATTTATTTAATTAAATAACCTTTAATTAATTTTATTTAATCAATTAACCTTTAGTTAATTTATTTAACTAATTAATCTTTAATTAATTTATTTAAATTAAAAAAATTATTTAAATTAAAAAATTTAATTAAATTATACTACTTTCAAAAATCGTATTATATACATACATGTATACTTATGATATCTTAAACATTTTAAAATATCATAACAAATATCAAACATATATAATACAGGTATATACTGTTTATTAATTAACTTATCTAATTAATTTATTTAATTTATTAATCTTATTAATAAATTTAAACTTTCAAAATGAATATTTAATATTTTCAAACATTTTGAAATTTTTATTATATTATAACTTTTATAATATAGGTAAAACTTCTTTTAAATTTGACTTTTAAATTTAAAATCTTATATTTTAATTTTCAAATAATTTTGAAAATTAGCCCAAGCCCAATTCAAATTTGGGTCTTTTCTAATAGGGACAACCTTTGGGCTGTGAGCTTAATAGTTAACCGTAACATGGCTAAGTTAGACCGCATAGGCTATTAGGCTTTAATGTCATTGTTGGAATAGGGCCAGCCCGCAGCGGAAGTTATAGGTGAATTTCAAATTTTTTTACCATGTGAGATCTTTATTGGGCCTATGAAGTCTAATTTAATTATAATATTTCTTGATTTTATTAAAATAAAATCTCTTATTTTATTTAAATTATAAATTATATACAATTTTATTTAATTTATATTTAGTTAAATATAAAAGTACATACATTTATTATATGTGTGTGTGTGTGTGTATATAAATGTATGTGTGTGCACATGTAACATAATAATCCATGTAAGGTATAACATGTCCATATGTAAATATTGGAATTTGCATCGTAATGGACATGTTAGCTATTCTTATATGTATTAAATGTTGTTAAATGTATGTATGTAAACAAGTTATTTATATAAATATTAAAAACTATGTGTGTGTGTGTGTATATGTGTGTGTGTGTATAAACTTGTCATGAAGTGGGTTCCAAAAGCCTCCCCTGGTATTTTGAACTTGACTCCTGTAACCTTGCCTGTTGACTTGGTTGTTTCCACTGATCATGTTGTTGTTATTCGTTCAGCTGACATTGCTATGTCTATGCTTCCTCCGATCGTGTCCTCAGTCATTGCTGTTTATGCTTCTAATGTTGTCATTAATGTTTGCTCCATTGATGTTGAGGTCAGCTCAGCAGGTCTTCTGGATTTGGCTCCCTCCTTGAATGATTTCTTTTGTGCCTCATTTGAGCATTCTTGGATTCATGAGGCTTCCGATATGAGGTTTGACACTAAAGGGGGTAGGTTCTATAAGTATGTTGGTAGAGATGATAAAGAAAGGAGATTAAATTACCATGATGAGGGTGAAGGACTTATGCTCTCAGTTATTGGTCAGTTAGGTGCTCTGTTATTTCGGATTCCTTATGGGACAGGAAATAAATTTACAGTTCTGATTTTGTCGATTTTGTTCCATGTCAGCTTCTCTATTCTCAGGGTACTATCATGTTATTGGACCTGCATCCTTTGATGAAGGTAATGGATCTTCCTTCTTAGAGGGAGACTAGCATGTTTTATATTTTTTTAGCCGACGAGGTGTTTTTGCCTCTCAGCTGTATTGTATTTTTTTATGGTCTAGCCACTATAAATCTAGCTATTAGCTATTTTGTGCATGTGCAGAATACCTATTTTATATTTTAATAAAAGTGGCACGGCCTACTATAAAGCCGGTTAGTCTTGCTAAAAAAATATTAATGATTTATATCTATATACTATTGCATTAAATATTAAATAAATAAATATATGCATAATATAAAATAAATTAAATCATTTTACACATATACATATATATATATGAATTACAATAACAAATTATTATTATTATATTTAAATATATAAATATAAGTATATTTATAATATCTAAATATGTATATGTGCATATATAATATATTAATTATATATTTAAAATTTATTTACATATATTTTAAACCTTTCTAAATTGAATGCAAAGCATCAAAAAAATTATTTATATTTTATTGCATTAATATATATATATATATATATTAATTATTCAAAATAAAATAAAGTAATAATAAAAAATTCATGCTATACTATTCGAATTTTAAACTTTTTACAAATCAAGCATGAATAAAGTTATAAGAAAATTTCCAGAATTTTCTAGGTCAAAATATTAGTTTTAATTAATTAATTAATTTTGACCATTTATTAAATTGATATTTTTAAATCAGAAAATGATTTTTAATTTTCTAATTTTTGGCCAAGTGTTTATACAATGATAAAGAAATTTTATAAAATTTAAAATTTAATTTTTGAAATATATTTAAATTTATATGATTTATTTAACAAGTATATGGATTTAAATAATATTAAGTAATAGTAAATAAATATTAAAATTTAATTTGCAGCCATTGAAAAATATAATCTATGTGGATATGTATTTATAAAATATAAGTTCAACTATTTACATGATATGATGATATAGTATAGTAAATACGATACCTAATACCAATGTCTTAGAGAACACCAATGCATTTATATGAATAATACAATAGTGTCCAGAAATTAGAAATCATATAGTATAGTAAATACAATACCTAATACCAATGTCTTAGAGAACACCTTGTAATGATTAATTCTCTCTCCTTAGAAATCTTCTCGATTTGGCAGATTGTTAATTCTTGAACCGTAGACCTTTAGCTATATAATAGCTGTCGTCATTTGAATCGATATGAGATAAATTTGTTGGAGCTCTTTGTTGATGAGGACGGCTAGCAACGATAGGGATATGGCACCCAAAAAGTTGTTTTGCATTAGGTTTACGGGTCCTTTTATAGTGGAAGAAATAGAGAGAAATTGGATCACATCTCATACCATTTCTCATCAAATCCCAACCATCCATCTTCAAACCCCTCTATCCTTTTTTGTTTCCTCCTATAAGCCTTATTGCTACCTAAATTACACCTTAACATCATAGGCTAACATCCCATTTAAGCCAAAATAAATATTATTAGTTAAATCTAATTTAATTGCTTGTCGATATCGCATATCGATCGATACATTATAACTATTATAAATATATACAATAATATTTATTCCTCAAAACGTATTCAAAATTTTATAATTAATATTTCATAAATATTAATCAATTTATAACAATTATGAACTAAATAAATCGTCCGGTCGAAAGAGAATTCATCATTCCAGCTATGTGACTCGTCAGGTGTAAATTCGATCAACAACAAACTATTGGAATTTCTATTTCCATACCCTATTGATAGTAAATAAAAACTTGCACTTAGGATAATTATGCTTTAACATCCAAAAATAAACCTCCTTATGCAAATTGTACTTAGAAAAGTTTTAAGGGCAAATGAGAAGGTTCTAAGGTACAATGGAATATGTATCCAAAAGAAAGGTGGAACTATATTATTTTCTATCTAAATTCCTTTTCTGACATAGGTGTATAGATTCAGAAACTAGATTATCAAAAAATTTGGATTTTAAAATTTTGTGCTAGGTTTCAATTGCAGAGATTGGATGCAAAATTTTGTTGAACCATACTCCTACTCACAAGAGCGTGGAAATTATTGTGTGAAAAAGGATTTTTGAAAACTTATATACATATACAACTACCAGTATATCTAGGTTATTGCATCTTATTTTCAATATGTTTTTAAAAGAATGCATTCATATAGGAGCCGCCGATTTAGATTCATTCTGCATAAATGTTTTATATGTTTTGATACACCATGCACTTGTACACGTTTGGCTGCAATATCAATTGTACGCTAATTGGTTGGATATATTAGGTTGGTTGTGTGCTATGTTACATGATTCATCCCTTGGGAAATATCAGGTATGAAATTCTTTTAAGGGGGGAGAATGTAACACCCCATAAAATTAAAGATAATTAATAAATAGTTAATAAGGTTCCAAAATTAGAATTTGAGAAAACATTGGAATTGGGCCATGGAATTTGAACCATTGTGTTTGTGGCGATTTTCTGAGCAACTTTAATATTTGAAGTTTCACGATCGAAGCTCAAACAAAAAAGTTATCAGCGTTTGTAGTTTCTAGAGCAATAATAATAAATAAATGAAAAGGGAAATAAATAAGATTAATACGGGACAACATCGATCAACCCCCTCCTTGGATCAGTCGACCCTAGCAGTCGACCGCCTATAATGGAGCAGTCAACCGATTTGAATGTGGCGGCTAGGGTGTGAACCTTGGCCAACGACACAGATATAATTATCTTAATCTAATGTTAACGATTGATTCATGCGCCTATAAATAAAGGCCTAACCTCTCACTTCTCTTCTCATGTTTTCTTATCCAAATAGCAAAGCTTTGCCATTTTGTCCTCTCCACTACTTCTAAAATTATAAAATATTAAACATAAATATATAATTGGAGAAGAGTAGAAAATAAAAGAGAAGAAGAAATGGAGCAACTCAATACCACAGAAAAAGGTAATTTTTGTAAATATAAATCAATATTCCTCTTAACCCAAGTCTCTTCTCAGATATATATATATATAATTCTAATAGTATGTATACGCCTTATCATACATTCTTTTGGATTAGAAAGGAAAATGATTTAAGAAAAGGAATGGCTTTAGATTTGGAGATTTGGGAAGCTTGAAAGATGAGTAGGAAATTATATAATTTATTTATAACATTGAAATTTATATCATTGGATTTTATTTAATTATTATGCCTAAATAAGATCTAATAAATTGTAGGCTTAAAATAAATATATAGGAATATCACCTACATATTCAATAAAATAGATAATTGAAATACGAATAGTATGTACAACCTAATTTGGAAATTTTAACTCGGTTCTAAATATTTATTATTGTTAATGTTTGTTTATTACAGATCTATAATTGGGTTGCAAATTAGGTTTCCTTGATTGACTTGGAATGTTAATTTCTATGTTTTGATTTAGTTGGAGCGGGTTTCATGTAATTTCCATAAATTATCTGATTCCAAAATATATATAAAAGCACTTCATTTGAATTAACAAACAATATACCAAAAAGGAAAAGAGATGTGTAGGATATGGATAATTTTTCTGTAGTTTATACTGTCTATTTTAATAAAAGAAAAAAATAATTCCTTGTAATTTCAAACGAATTAAATATCTCACTTTTGGTTAATTTATGGAAAGTTATAATGGTATTCCTTTTTGAAAGGATAACCCTGATAAATTAATACATGGAAAGGAATTTTGTAGTTTAGAAATTAATAGTAAGAATTATACATAAATAAATAAACATGTATAACCGCTCTTAACGTGCAAAAATAAAAATATATAAATAATGTAATTTACGACGATATTCATATTAGTTATTAACAACGTAGTAATTATAGGACTAGGATTTATGGACATTAATTATAGATTTAATGGTTAACAAATTTGTAATCAATAGAGAGTTAAAAAGGTATTAAATGAGGACTGATTAGGGAATTTAATACAGTATTTATGGGAAAACTGAATAGGCATAATATATGAATTTTGAAATTGGTAAATAGATTGCATGAATTAAAGAGCATTAATTAGAGATTGTGAAATTAATGACCAATTATTACGGACAACAGACATTTAATAGACATTCAATATGAAATCCACTCTTTTCATGTATAGAGTTGAACGGGCATGTCTAGCTACCCGTCCTCCTCTAACATGCTAAAACAACATAACCTGCCTTCCTACCTTATGTGATGCCTACGTGTACGCCCATACACCCATTTATGTACGTTTATACACACATGCACACACCACCACACTTCAATTATATAAATCACGTTGCGGACTTCACCGGAGTGATTGCTCAGTTTAGTTATCTTCTCATGCAACTTAGCGCACGCGATAGTCGCTACGGCTACATCAAACACATGCCACGTGTTTATATATAAATATGGATATTTACATACACATATATTTGAATATACACACAATTATCTCCAACAATTCTAATTACACTATAAGAGTGATCTTAATTGTTATATAACTTTAACTATACGTATATGCATATCTATTTTTGTATGCATACGCACATGTATATTTGACTAAGTAACTCAATTGTTGCCAAATCAAATCTCTTTTATTTACTAAGTCTTTTCAATAAAAGTAAAATATATTTTCATACTATTTTATAAAATCTCATATTAGTTTATAAAATCCATCATTTATACTATTTATAAAATCTCTTTCTATTTTATAAAATATGTCTTTTATACTATTTTATAAAATATTGTTCTATTTTATAAATATATCATTTATAACTATTTTACAAAATCTTGTTCTATTTTGTAAAATGTATCATTTATAATATTTTGTAAACTCTCATTTTATAATATAGAATATATCTTTCACTTATAAAATTATTTCTTTACTTATATAATTTTTATAAGTGCTAATTAAGCTTCGTTAAGCCTCTAATCTTTTTAACAATAAGTGTTGAGGTCATAATTTGATGTATTAGCTTACTAACTTTTCTAAAATCAATTCAAATGATCTAATCTTTACTAACTACTAATATATACATCATTATATCACTTAATTAGTCTCTAATCTATCACAACATCACACACAAACTTCCAATTAAGTCCAAATCAAAATTCCAAGCTTACGAAATTTTCTAAAAGTAGTAATTAAGGTCTCAAACAAATAATATGGTGATATAATCATGTTTATATACAAACATAAACTTGAATCATCACATACATTCTCTAAATCATATCATATGACTTCTTAATCATTACTAAACAAATATACGAAGTATAACATGTAAATAAGTTAGGAGAATCATCTCACCCACCTTGCTTTTCATTAAACCAAGCTTTAATCACCAAAAACCCAAATCAAGCTCCCTTGAAATTGAAGATCTCTACCCAAACTTCGATTCAAGATAATTCCTTCGTGAGTTATGTAAGGAATGAGTAGAGAGGAATTATGGTAATTTTAGTTTGAATTTAGGAGTTTTGTTTTAGCTTGGATTAGGAAATTAGAGAAAGGGGATTAAAAGAGGATTAGGGAAAAGATTAAGAGGGAAGAGAAAAAGAAATGTATAATGAAAAGTGAATAGGAATAATGAAGAGGATTAGCTAACTTATAACCTAGCTTATGGGCCTTAGCCTATTCCATTTTCATCCCTTTCTAGAAATTACTATTCGCTTCGAAAACTTTTGGACTTCAAATATAGCCAAGTTTACACTCATTTTTCTCTTGATGGAAAAGCGAACTCAACTACGGGTGTTTTGATTCTTAATTCACTCGTCTCTAAAAGTCGAGTATAATGAGATTATCGGTTAAATATTTAAACTAATTATTTAAATATTCAGTGGTTAAAATTGTGGGGTGTTATATTCTCACCTCCTTAAAAGAATTTCATCCCAAAAATTCCTAAGTATAAAGAAGTAACAGGACTGTTAACCCGCCTTTTGGCAAGGCTGTATGTAGGCAGATTTAACCGAATCGATTGCTCATTTGTCGAGACTGGAATACGATTGGTTGGAGCCAGCTGGATGGATAGACAGTCAGTCAGGGATGGTTCAATATGCATGGCTCGGCCTAGGTAGGTTGGTAAATGCCGCTCGGCATTTGGATGGTTCGGTCACAGGCGGCTCGGCATGGTTTGGGTTGGCAAGGTGATGTGGGTCGGCGTTGTACCTCGCTCGGCATTGTACCTCACTCGGCATTGGAAGTCGCTCGGCATTGGAAGGCGTTCGGCATCGAATCTCGCTCAGCATTGGACATTGCTCGGCATTGTACCTCGCTCGGCATTGTACCTCGCTCGGCATTGTACCTCGCTCGGCTTTGGAAGTCACTCGGCATTGGAAGGTGTTTGGCATCGAACCTCGCTCGGCATTGGACATCGCTCGGCATTGTACCTCGCTCGGCATTGGAAGTCGCTCGGCATCGTTGGTCGCTCAGCATCATGGGTCGCTCGGCATCATGTGTCGCTCGGCATCGTGGGTCGCTCGGCATCAAGTGTCGCTCGACATCAAATGTCGCTCGGCATCGTGGGTTGCTCGGCATCAAGTGTCGCTCGGCATCGTGGGTCGCTCGGTGAAGGATGGAAGTTCGTATCTAGTTCGGCATTTGGGTAGATCGGCGCTCGATGGTGGCTCGACATTTGGATGGTTCGACACTTGAAGGCGGGTCATGTTGCTTCGAGTCGTGGAGCATTTCACTTCGGGTCATTACCATTGTTACTTCGGGTCGGCCGATGGAGGACTTGGGGTTGGTCGAGGTAAAGGGTGCGAGCTCGGCCAAGGTCTTAGTGGGCCCAGACTATTCAGGAAGCCCAGCAACCTCCTGGATTTGCCTATAAATACAGCATGCGGGGGTTTAGAAAAGGGGATCTTCTTTCTGCGCTCTGGTTTTCTCTTTTCTAAGGCTACTCTGCCATTTTTGTAACTGTAATCGATTATTACAACAATAAAATGGAAACTTCTAAGTGGACGTAGGCTAGAGTTAGCCGAACCACTATAAACTGTTGTCCTTTACTGCTTTCTTTTTAATTTTTACTTTTCTTCACATTATTACTCTCTACATATACTTTGTCTGTGAGCCGTGACTAGTGTTTGGTGCTTTCAACTGGATTTGGGTGTTAGTGACCAATTTTGGCGCTAACAAGGATTGACCAAAATTCTCGAATCTCGATTTCAGATAATTTCAACAGTACTTTCCCTTATGCTATTAGCATTATGGAAAATCCCAAAATTTGATGCATCACAAAACTACGAAATATGCGATAACCACATTATCCTACATTTTCCAAAAATACATACTTCTTTTAGGAAAGCTTCTCACCATTTAAACGCAAATAAAAACAAATAAGCATTTAAATGTCCATGCTTCAATTTTGAAGTACCTGATTATACTATACCAAGAGAATTATGTATTCACACCACAACAACACAGAATTTGAACATGTATAATCTAAGCATAGCAACCGATAAAAGAATAATCATACATAACAATCTATTGGAGAGTAAGCTCAAATAAGTCGGTATCAAAATATACTACAAACCCTAAGTCATATCTAAAGGTAATAGACCCATATAGATCCCATCTCGACCCTATAGTGGGCATGGATGATATGTGATCTATTTTTGATAGCTATTGTTATCCTTCTAAGAATATACTTTAATTATGAAATTATAACTACCATAGAAATAATCAAATACATAAAACAAACAATAATCAATCAGTAACAATCAATAACAATAAAAACAAGCAACTACTCATCTTACTACATAAGTATATGAAGTATAGCATTTAAATAAGTTAGAAGAATCATCCCACTTATCCTCCAAACTAAGCTCTAATCACCAAAACCTAAATCAAGCTCTCTTGAAATTAGAGATCTCAACCCAAACTTCAATTCAAGCCAATTCCTTCATGGGTTATGTAAGGAACGATTAGAGAGGAATTATTGTGATTTTAGTTTGAATTTAGAAATTTTATTTTATCTTTGGTTAGGAGAATAGAGAAAGGGGATTAGGAGAGGATTAGGAAAAAATTAGGAGAGAATAGGAAAAGAAACATAGAATGAAAATTGAATTGGAATAATGAAGGGGGTTAGCTAACTTATAAGCTAGCTTATGGGCCTTAAACCAACATTCAATTTTCATCCCTTTCGAGAAATTACTATTCACTCCAAAGACTTTTGGACTCCAAACATAGCCAAGTTTAAACTAATTTTTTCTCACAATAGAAAAAGAAAACTCAACTACGGGTGTTCATAGGACAAATTCACTTGTCTCTAAAAGTCAGTACAAGGGGTTCTCTCTTAGTTAACAATTAAATATTTAAATTAATCATTTAAATATTCATTTGTTAAAATTGTGGGGTGTTTCGACCTATCCCTGCCAACGCCCAGTTCTTCCGACCCTCTCCTTATACTACTTTCCTTAGAACTCTCCTCGGTATTCCAATCAACGACTGATGTCCTACGTTGTGAAACTGGGGCATCAACCAGTTGTTATGGATCAAAAGTTTTGCACTGAGGCATCAACACTACATATTAAGCTTGTCATAATCAACTTTTAGCCACTCTCCTAGCCTTAAACCCTAGATAACATCGTCATATCCCTAGTTTTCACATATGATCAGCCTAGCCAAGTGGTCCAAGAATGTGATATTGTTATAATCGCGCACTACCTTGGTTGATTTCTTTAATGGGACAGCCCGCTCTGCAACCATGGTCTGGGTTCTCCTTATTAGCTTGCTGTTAGTCACTAAGACCTTCAGTTCTCATACATTATTTGCAGCTACCATTGACGGCTAGATGTACTCACTCATCATTTAGAAGCAGAAGCCAGTAGAATCGAAAGAAGCGCATGTCGAAGGACAAATAAGTGAAGGAAAGGAGACAAAGAGAAAAGGAGAGAGTGGCAAAGAGAACATTCTGGGAACATGGAACTCTATGTTCCTTAGTTCGGGTTTGACCTCGTAAGGGACGAATAAATGCTTCCTCATCCAGCCTGGGGTAGCCATGTTGAGAATGCATGTATAATAACGGTCTTAGCGTTTTCTTAAAAATGGAAATAAGCGTAAGACTGATATCTGACTTCCTTTTGCAAATGAAAGAGCATGTTGACTAATTGAGTGGTCAGCTAAGGAAGATCGAGAGTCGCACATGTGACAAGAGCCCGCATAAGAACTGGTAGCTATTGGGAGTAAGCTAGCAGGGAGCAAGCCCGAAAGCATTAAGGACGGAGATGAAGAAAGGTTTATGAAGTAGCATGACCCTAACTTTAAAGTATCCCAGAGGCCATGTAAAGAAGCCCAGGGTAGGGTGGTCTGGTCAATCGGTAGTCGTAGGGTATCACACCATCCTGACATTTCATTTATGGCCGGCCAGGCTTTTGGTCAAGTTTTCTCATCCCTTTGCTATCTTGGAAGCTTGGAGGAAAGAGACACCAACCGAAATAGATCCAGAGGTTGGCATTTAAACATAAGTTGCCTAAGTTAAACAATTCGCTAACATCTAATCCTACCAAGACCTGATGGCAACGCTCCGAGAGGGAAGTTGGACAATCATCTTCATGGCATCCCTTAGTTGGGCACCTCATGAAAGCTGGGTCTTGGCTCAAACAAACTCTCCTAAGCCAAGTGGACATCCTTATAGCTCATATCTACCATTCTATTTTTTATTTGAAGCCTACGACTATAAATTTGGGCCTAAAACTACAACCCAACACTAATATGTTGCCTAAAAATCTTAGGCCAATGGAAAATACACCAATGTGGATCGAATACCTCTGGCACCGACGTTCAATCGATGTCCAAAAGATGACCAAAAAGCATGGATTTCAACAAAGCAATGAATTAGAGTCAAACTCAAATTCAAATCATTTCAAACAGCAGCACGTAAAAAATAAAAGCAAAGAAAAAACTCTTATCGAAAAAAGCTCTATTCATTCAAAACATGAAGAAAAGTCAAAGAAAATAAAGATGCTTACTAGTTCGTAAGGAAAAGGATAAAAGCTTTAAATGTTTTAGGAGTTTTGTAGGTTTTTAATGGCAGAAATTCTTCGAAGCTTCTATGAAAACTAAAGAGGAAGGAGAAGGGGTATTTATATACTTCCTCTCACCCCTCGATCACAACAGTTTGACTAAAAAGGCAATGATCTCAACAATCTAGGTATAATCAATGCTAATGTCACATCATATAGGTTGGAAACGTGAACTGCCCCTACCATGTCGGGAAAAGTGAACTGTCTCAGCCAATGACAAAGCACCACATTATGCACAAATTAAATTCAAAGTAGAAGTTTTTCGATCAATAGACCTTCATGATTTGTCAAACCCACCCTTACCCCCTGAGATAGGCTTTGGTAGAAAATATTGCTCAAATTTATCACATGTATGATTGGCCTATCGGTACATCAAGTCCCTATCCAAATCCATGTCAACTAGCACATCTTATCCTTACCCAATTTGAGTCGACCCACATTAAACCTCCAACCTTGCAAATCCCACAAACAAGTCATAGATAGGCCGATCTGGAATCCTATGCTTGGCCCCACCTGGTATGGGTTGACACAGCCATTTCATACGACTTGAACTGGTTCAAAGAAACCTATCTATTGCCTGGATTTCTCAACCCATCGACGACTGGTCTCCAACAACCCATATAATCACTATGTTTTAGCATGTTTATTCATGCTCCAAGCTTAACATTTTTAGCTTTTTTCTTAGCAAGCTTCTACAACAAGTAACTGACCATTACTGTGCAAGAAGCTTCTCCCAGCCTTACTGCATAGACAAGTGGGCTGGATAACGAAAAGTACAACCTAGTATGACTTAGTATACCTACTACTACAGCATATCTACCAAAAGAATACCAACTCCTAGCATTTTTTCTTTTTTCAACACAAAACATGTGCTCCGTATAGAATTATAGCTGACATGCTTCTCGGCCATGCATTCTAACTACTTGTCCAACTGTCTTCTATGAACACAAGCAATCAAACCTATGGCCGAGAATGATTCCCACTTGTTTATAGCGCAATATTAGTTATCCACTACCTATATCAACTGTTATAAACACCCCCTTGTCATACAACATCAAAGTGATGGAAAGCTAGTTGAAATTGGTTAATTCATATACTTAGAATCCTCATCCACAATATGCAACTCCTTATAAGCTTTAAAGTTAGTACCATTCTACCTTTAGTGCAAAATTACTTGATATTCTCTGTAATTCTCTGTAATTGTAATCGATAGAACATAGAAAGAGATCTTCAAAATGGACATAGGAAAGATTTTGCCAAACTAAACTATACCCTATTTTATTTATATTATTTGACTGGTTTACTCGTTAATTTTACATTTTAAACCTAGTATCAGTGAGTAATCTTTGCTAATACGAACAGTTTAGTCTAATTCTTTGGTTGGCTAAATTTTTAGTCAACACTCTCCATTCAAAAATTGTATCTTAATAGTGGACTTTCAATTTCCATACTAAGTTAGGGAAATATTATCTCAAAGGCAATGATGATAACTCAAGGTGTCATTGTTCGGTTGAATTATCAAGGATCTTGAACCAAATTTATTTTATGTTAAGACTATTATATTTTAAATTAGTTTGGACTAAAAATATTAAATATATGTAATAGTTTTTTACTAAAAAGGAATTTTTACTTCCTATTAACAAGATTACTGTGGGTGCATATCACTCCGTTCATTACGTATATCAACACAAATGCATCATCCATGGTGCCGAAGGCGTTAGGATGCACTATGTGATACTGCAAAGTAGTCAATTAGCGAAGAGGTGAAGACTAGCATTTTGATGACATCGCCAGCAACTCGAAAAGATAGCATTGGTAAATTGTATCAAATTAGGGTTTAGGCTTACATGCATCAGACATGTCTGGAGATGTGTCACCTGTTCTTGGTAAGGGGACCTCTTTTATGGTGGAGGCGGCGAGATCAACTACTTAGGCGATAGCAGTAACTAGATGAAGTGTGGGGTTTTAAAGTGTGGAGTTGATTATATATATAAACCCCTCTTTAATATTAATATTACATTTCAATTATTATTGGTTTATTATTTACACAAAACCCTTTAAAACTTATAGCCTTCAAAACTTCATTGTACGAGAACCAATTTGTATGCAACTTGCAAAATTTGGTTTGTATTACAATTTTGAAATAGCAATATTATTTAACTTTATATCACACACTTGATGGGACTGTAAATTAGACGTTAATATATTAGTTTGTTAATAGTATATTTATAGTTAATGTTGTTAATCGAAAGTAACAAATTAGGACATTTCTTATTATTTAAATGTCCTATATTCAAATCAAAACAAATTATACTTATATATACATATAGCTTATTTAATATTATGTTGGAACAAATTTCACTCAATTAAAAATAAAATGGTATTGTTAAATACTATATTAGAATTAATGTTATTCAAATTAATGATAAATTATTATTAAATATACTACTCTGGATAAATCTTATACAAATTTACAAAGAAATTATTTTGTAAGTCTCATATTTGAATAAACATTATTAGTATAAATAATAATATAATTCAATCAAATTCAAAGTTCAATTTTAATAATATCAGTAGCATTAAATATGATTTAATGTAAATGAAAAATTATCTAAAATAACACTATGTATGACCTAATTCATAATGAATAATAAAAGGAAAATTTTAAAATATTGCGATAGTATCGGATAATATCAAACATGTATATATCATGCTATAACTGATATTATAGTATGTTATAATATTACAATGATTTTAAGTTTTTAAATATTTGGATTTATATTTATAAATTACTGCTAAAGGCTGATTATATGTAGTTCATAGATTACAGTCTGTATACTCAGATATTTTGTTAAATACAAGTCCCGAAGTATGTTAGTAATGTTGTGGTAATTTTAGACAAATGATTGTAAATAAACCAAATAAACGCGAAAGCAATAAGATAGTGTTTTACCGCGATAAAACAAACAGCAATAGGAGAATACAAAACAATAAATCACAAAAGAAAGCAAATAAAGAGTTCACATACGGATTTATAATGGATCCAGTATCGCGAGATAGTGTATATCCACTTTGGGGAGAGGAGATTCTATTGCTTTCAAAGAAAAGAGAACTTTACAAGGTTGGTAATGGAGGCTAAGAAGAAAAATAAGAAATACAACTTAAGAGGATGATACTAATCTCTACAGAATGACTATCTTTATATAGAGATTATTACTTAGAGTTGAAGTAATTGATTTATGGCTATAAATCAATGGCCCATCAATTCTCCTTTTCATATGGGAAACATTTATATGTTTGACTTTCCAGTTTCCTCTAATTTACATGCGTCTGATAAGATTCCTTCTTTATTCAGCTGATTAGAGAATTATTTGATTACTTCAATCTTCCAAATCATACTCCGTCTCATGAAGACAATTCATTGTCCTCTCTAATGCAATAAAAGAGGCAATATATGTGAGTCGTTATCTCAAATATCTTTCAAATCTTCTTTACTTGGAAGTATCGTATAACCAAAATCAATAATATCTTCCAAAATCTTCTCTAATATGGAAATATTATATCATTGAAATCTAACAATCTCCACCTTGATACTATATTTCCAACCAAGCTTACGAACTCCACCTACATCCTCTTACTCCAAGCAACTCTCGAACAAGATAACATGTATACATGTCCAATGAGCTTTGGCGTGGCCATCACTCATTGCACTTTATTAATGAAATCCAACAGGGCCACCGCCTGCCAACAAAGTGTTGAAAGTACCCTCTCCATGTAGGACTTATCAATCCCCACCAACAACTTCATCTAACAACTCACTATTCCCATGTGCCACAAAATGGACCTAGTACTCTAGCAAGCAAATCAAGTTCGAGAAATGCTCGAACTTTGCAGTAGGCAAGGACTTAGTGAATATGTCTGCTCCATTCTCCTCGGTGTGAATTTTCTAAAGGTGTACCTACTTTTCATTCATTCATAGAGGAAATGAAAGACTCTCTTACCTCTATGTGCTTCATCCTCGAACTAAATGCCAGATTATCAACATGATGTATTGCGCTTTAACAGTTGCAATTTATTATTATACTCCTACGAACAAACCCTAAATCACACAACAATCGCTTCAAGTAAAGTGCTTCCTTGGCTACTTCAATAGCAGCTATCAATTATGCCTCTCAAGGCAACTATAGTCTGCAACATCACTCTCCAACTAATATTTGTCTTCACAAGTGTAAAGATGTAACCTGAGGTTGACTTCTTTCGATATCTATCTCCGGCATAATCAGAATTACAAAATCTAACGAAGCTAAAAAATTCTCCCGATCGCCAAAAACAAGTCCATGATATGTTATTCCTCTAAGATGCCTCAAAATGTACTTTACTACTTTTCAATATGGTTTCCCCGGATTAACAATATAGCGACTTACCAAACCAACTGCATGTGCAATATCTTTTCTCGTGCAGACCATAGCATATATCAACCTTCCAACCGCACTAGCATAAGGTACCTTCTCTATATAAGCTTTGTCTTCATCTTAGATCGGAGAGCTCTTCTCTGAAAGATGAGGGTGCAAAGGCATGAGAGCATTGGTTTCCTTTGACTTCTCCGTGCTGAACCGAGCAAGCACTTTCTGGATATATTCTTATAATCTAAACACCTTCAGCTTTCTCTCTCTTTGGATATCCATCCCTAAAATCTTCTTCGCTTAACCAAGGTCTTTCATCTCAAAATTCCGCCTTTAGCTTCAATTTTAGCCTTGTTCTTGGAAGCGATTAGCATATCAGGATGGTTTCAAATGCTTAACGAAGGATAATCCATCTGGTTCGGTAGATTCAGAAGATGAAAGGCCTAAGGAGATGGAAACTATTCCCACATATCAGCCTAGTAGTAGAGATAAAGCTACCAAAGAAGGCAGATCACATGTAGGTCCATAAAATTCCTCTAGCAACGATGGTGATGGTCGTTAAGCTAGTGATGATTCAGCTCAAGGTGAAGTTGAAAGAAGTATAGGAAAAGTTACACCTTTTCGGGCTAGATCTAGTGTTAGAAGGCTATTAAATAGGTATGGAGACTAGAACTATGCAAATCTTAGCCTAGATGATCAGTTTAATTACGCACTGCATATAGGGCAAGATGAGCCTTTCGAGCTTGAAGAAGCTACGAGTCTGAGTTCCAACTTGAAATGGATGCATACTATGGAGGATGAGGTGGATTGGTTGAAGAAGAATCAGACTTGGGAATTGGTACCACCCCTTCAAGGAAGCCGAGAAATAGGATGAAAGTGATTATATAAGGTGAAGGACGATAGGAGATACAAGGCTAGACTTGTTGAAAAAGGGTTTTCACAGAGGAAGGGGATGAAGTATGATGAGGTTTTTGCTTTGGTTGTTAGACATACTTCTATCCGGATATTACATGCTATAGTTGTTGTTCACGACATGGAGTTGGAACAATTAGACATAAAGACAGCCTTTTTGCATAGAGACTTAGTGGTGACCATCTATATGAAGCTACCATAAGGTAGAGGATGGAAAAAAGGAATGAGTTTGCAAGTTGAAGAAGTCTCTATGTGGTTTGAAGCAGTCTCCTAGGCAATGGTACAAGAAGTTTAACTCTTTTATGCTTACTTTTGGTTTTGATAGAAGTCTTAAAGATGCTTGCATTTATTTTAAGCTTATGAATGATTGTAACTCGATATATTTACTCTTTTCTATGGACGATATGCTGATCGCTTCCAAGGATAAGGCTAGAATTGATAGATTAAAATTGAAGCTAAAGGCGGAATTTGAGATGAAAGACCTCGGTGAAGCGAAGAAGATTTTAGGGATGGATATGCAAAGAGAGAGAAAACTAAAGGTCCTTAGATTATAGAAAGAATATATACAGAAAGCTCTTGCTCGGTTCAGATTGCATATATAAAGAAGAGATCTTCGATCTAAGATAAAAACAAAGCTTATATAGAGAAGGTACCTTGTGATAGTGTGGTTGGAAGCTTGATGTATGCCATAATCTGCATGAGAAAAGATATTGCACAGGCAGTTGGTTTGGTTAGTCGTTATATTGTTAATCCAGGGAAACCGTATTGAGAAGCAATAAAGTACATGTTTAGAATGCACTACCTTTCTATCAACATGGTTTCAAATGTGATACCTTTGATGCCTTCTGTATAGCTCAAAAATATGCCTTGGTAGCCTGTAGCTTCCAACTTGTCATTTCCTGTATGGTGAACATACATAAAGCTACCAAATATATGAAAATACCTAATATGTATAGATGTACTTTCCACCTTTCCTCTAGAATCTTCCCATCAATGGCTGAGCATGGAATTTGATTGATAATACATGTTGTAATCGATAGAGCTTCAACTCAAAAGTCTTTGGTTAACCCATCATCAATCTCAAACATTGAGCTTTCTCCAATAGAGTCATATTCATCCTTTCAAAGACTTTGTTTGATTGTGGATATCCAGGTGTAGTGAAGTGTCTTCGAGTTTCATTATGCTTATAGAAATCTATGAACTCCTTAGAAACAAACTCACTTCCATTGTCGAATCTCAGCACCTTCAATTTCCTTCTGACTTCATTCTCTACCCGTGCCTTTCAAGTTTTGATCTTCTCAAATGACTCTGACTTAGCTTTCATCACGAACACCCAAACCTTCTGACAGTTGCCATCGATAAAAGAGATAAAATACTTAGCTCCTCCAATAGAAGCTGTAGCAACTAGTCCCCAAACATCTGTATAGACATACTCTAGTGCTCTTTTGGACTCATGTCTACCGACACCAAAAGAAACCTTTGTCTGCTTCCCCAATACACACTACTGGAAGAATTCTAAATGGTTGAAACTTTCACTTTTGATCATCTTCCTTCTAGAAAGCAACTCCAAGCACTTCTCTGAAACATGATCCAATCTGATATGCCAAAGTCTGGTGGCATCCAAAGCTCGTGAACTATCAACTCCAACACACGGCTCTCAAAGAACTATAGATCCTTTGAGCAGATAAAGAATCTGGACCTTTACTCCTTTCATCAATACAAGAGCACCACATGTCACCTTTAAGCTATTTCACTCTGTCGTAATCCTACAACCTAAAGGTGCTAGTTGACCGAAGACAGAAGAGATTTCCTTAAACCTGGAACATAGAGGACTCTAGTGATAGTGCGCACCACACTATCATGCATGTGAATACGCAGTGATCCTTTTCCTAATGACTTGCAAGTAGCATCATTCCATCAATATGGAACTTCCCTCCTTACCTTCATAAGAATAGAAATACTCCTTCCTAGACGTCATGTGGAAAGATGGCCCTAAATCTAAGACCTAATGTTATGATACATCGAAAACAGATGTAGTCACCATATCATCAAAAACAATCTTCTCCACTGAAATAGATGAAGAATCATTCACTTTATTTCTCTTCCTCAAATTTGGAAAATCTTCCTTTCAGTAGCAATGCTTCTTACCATGATGACACCTATTGTCTTTAGACTTGCCTCTCCAACCACTTTTGAGCTTTCTTGACTTAGAATGCATTTTGAAATTATTCTCCTTCTTCTCCTATCTTCCTCTCTCTATGAGAAGTCCTTGACTACTGCTTGCTTCTCCACTTTCACTCATAAGCTTCATCTGATCTCTCTTCACTTAGGAGTCCCATCTTCACATCTTCTAATGTCAGCATGCTACCATAAATCAAGTTGTTAGTGAATACCATGTATCGCCCTAGAAGAGAGGATAATACCACAATAGCCTTTTGCTCTTTATCCACATTCAAATAAACAACTTTCATCTTCATCATCAAGTCATTGAAGCAGTTACGATGTGCTTTCAATGACGTACCGTACTGCATCTTTTAAGTGAAGAAAGTCTATAACAAAATTAGCTTATTCATTAGCAACCTCTTCATGTAGAGATCCTCCAATTTCTTCCATAAGTCTCTAGCAGTAGTTTCACTACTAACCTCTACGATGATGTTCTCACCCATGGTCGATTAGAGAGTCGTAAAGGCTCATTCTTCCATCTCCTTCCTTTTCAATTCTAAGATACCCGCTGGAAATGATTCTGCTTTAAACACAACCTGGTGAACATGATTTCTTCTCAGCACCGCCTTCATTTTCCACTACCACTTCTCAAAATCATTATCTCTGTTACAATTCTCTATAGGAAATTACGAACTGATGCTGCATATGAACCCCTATTATAGGGTGCATACTCCTGGGTAGGTCTAACCTCGCTTCCATCTCCAAATCCTGCCATCTTATCAATCACCTTCTAGCCCAAGGGTTCAACACCATCCTTCAAAGCTCTGTACCAGACTGTTGGTTTCTTTTAACATAAATGACTAGAAATAAGCGCAAATAAACACGGAAGCAATAAGGATGTGTCGTAATGTGATAAAAAATAAAAATAGGAGAATACAAAACAACAAATCATAGAATAAAGCAAATAAAGAGCTCACACACAGATTTATAGTGGTTCAACTATCGCTAGCTGGCCTACATCCACTTTAGTGAGAAGAGATTTTATTACTTTCTAAGAAAAGAGAATTTTACAAGATCGATAATAGAGGCTAAGAAGAAGAATAAGAAATACAACATGAGAGGATGATACTAATCTCTACAGAATGACTATCTTTATATAGATATTATTACATAGGGTTGAAGTAATTAATTAATGGTTATAAATCAACGTCTCAACAATTCTCCTATTTATATGGGAAATGTTTATCCATTTGACTTTCCAATTTTCTCCTATTTGCACGAACGTGATAAGATTTCTTCTTTAATCAGCTGATTCGGGAATTGTTTGATTACTTCAATCTTCCAAATCATTCTCCTTCTCATGAAGATAATTCATTGCCCTATTTAATGCAATAAAAGATGCAATATATTTGAGTCAGTATCTCAAATATCTTTCAATTCTTCTTTACTTGAAAACATAGTACCACCAAAATCAACAATATCTTCCAAATCTTCTATAATATGGAAATATTGTATCATCGAAATCTAACAAATAAAAGCTAAGAAATCCATATAATGTGCATCTTTATTATTTTCCTCGTTTAATATACTATATTCTTTATTCTTAAATCATCAATCATCTTTATTAATATTCAGTTATCTTACATATTTATAGTTTATTTGTTTTCAATTTCACTTAAATTATCAAACAAGTAATGTTGATTTGATACTAATTACTACTTATAACCACTTTTTTATCAATATGTCAAATATATAGCTTTACTGCTTTTAAATTAATATTTCCTGGTGCATGATAGTCACTTAAAAATATGAATTTTCATAAGCTACCTTACTAACTAGAAATAATGAATCAAGAAAAGTAAATGAAAGGAGAAGTAGTTATTGCACGATCTTGTTTTTAGCAGTAAACGGTTTTCACAAAATAAAACATATGAAATAATGGAAAAAGTAGAGTTTTCTTTATTAAAAGACTAGTGAAGAAGACTGAAAAACCATGCTTACACTGAAAATTTGGTGCATTTGAATTTCTATATAGTCTACATATTATTATTCACTATATATTAAAAACAAACATTAAGAACGTGGAGATATTTATTTGTAATTCTATTTTCTTCAACAATTGTAATAATGAATGATATTCATCAAAAATATCGGGTACTTTACACTTAATCTCCGAGTGATATACCAGCGTACATCAGATGATATATCGGTAGTTGTCTATTAAGCGATATTTTGGAAAATTATAAGTTAATGAGCGATATAATCAACGATATTATTCCTATTAACAACGTAGATGGTGATATTACAATTTGAATAACAGACCCTTTAACCTAACTGATGAGCTCGCCTTGAAGAACTATTTGATACTTTCTACGGACATGAAATCCGAGTGTTTCGAAATGTGCTCCTTGATAATATGAGTCTACAAGTTAAAATCCCATCTGATTCTGACTTAGAGCAAAGACGTTATGGTCGTTTAACAAAGGTTTGACCTTGCTCCTACTAGATGAAAAATTGGAGAAAATGACTAAGTATTAAAAGCCTAGAAGACTACAAAAGATGTGCTAGACAATGCGCAAGTGAAAGGACCGGGAGTTAGAGGACTTAACAAACAAATTGACAAACCAGACCAGTACCGATCGAATCAGTTAACCGATTCAATGAACCTATACGATCTTGAACCATTAAATTAGTTTGGGTGAACCAGTTCGATACTGGACTAGCTTGTCTGGTATCATTGACACTACTCTCCTCCTCTTTTCTCGCTTCTACAAGCTTCTCTCTAACCTCCAATTCTGATTCACCACCTTACCGATTGTAACGACTCATAAATCCGTACAATTCAAGCTGACATTAATAAACCACATATGTCGAACCCAAATTGAAACGAACATGCGAATAATTATGGGAAAGAAAGAAGAAATAAGAAGAGAAGAAGAAGAGGAAAAGAAACTAAAACAACAAAGAGAAACTGTAATATACAGAGATCAATCAGAGTACACAAATAAATAATTACCAGCCTAGACAATTGTAACGACCCACTTTTCTGTACAGTTTAAGTTGGCAATAAACCACACATGTCAACTCAAATTAAACAAAAAAGGCGGATTATTAGGGAAAGAAAGAAGATAGAAGATAGAAGAAACTAAAAGCAAACACAGAATCTCACAGCGCAACGGAATAAAATATATTAATCAACATAATTCTTTACAAAGTCATTTAAAAAATGATACGTCAGAGTTACACTAATACAATTTCTAACCTAGGACAGTTATAACAACCTGGCCTTATACATCAGATATAAAGTATATAATATACAGCGGAAACAAGATAATAACTAGCTATCGATGAAGCCTCATACTCCGAGCTCCTCCAAAATGCATCCGTGGAAAAACCTAAACTACTTGGCTGCTCATAAAAATTTGAGCACCCAAGAGTTTTAGGGAAAGAAAATAAAACTCCGGGTCAGACATGGGTTTGGTGTGAGTAAACTCAAACAACTTGATTATTACATTTCAAAACATTTTAAAAATCAAAGGTATCTTGTAAGACCATGTCGCACATAAACACAAGCGGGTTTTTACCTTACGATAACACAAGCGCTTTTATACAAAATCCAGTGATATTAAAATAATGTCTAAAGTACAAATACATGTTAATCTTAGCCGAAATTGTTACATTAATTAAATTCCAGCATACTTGGTTCTACAATCAAAACCATAAAGGCACGTATTAGAGAATGGATTCCATATTATGACCTGGTAAGAAACTACCTCTGATGGATACATCTCTAGAAAAATGCACCCGGGTCTGACAAGAATATCTTGTACCCTGCCATACAGAACCGGCCTACCACTTGACTAGTATTACCGAATATGTCATCATCCTGGCCTTCCAACCTTGATCGAGATTTCTCATGCATAAACAAATCCATAAAAATAGGATATCTAGAAAGATGATGATATACCCTGATGGGAGCGACCCACTTAGCCCTACTGCATGCCCTGTTTTAGTCATTTCCCAGTTGATGTGGCTTGAGGCTACGTTTTACCTTTTTGAATAGCGATCCCACTTGGAATGCTAACACTGCCCACTAGGCAATAATGCAGTGCCAACATTCATCCATACAAGTTGTCTAGGATAAAGACAGACCGAAGGCACTACTTCTACTACATTCATTTTGGAATCACCCTCAGGTCTAGTATAAAGCAGCTCTTGCACTTCAATGCTCCATCTTCGATTCCATATTCTTCAAGATGTCTTCGTTTGAAACACTTGAGTTGGATCAAAGTGGTTTTTGGATAATATATCTATTTTCGGTCTCTTCGAAACAACTTTCAATAATTTTCGGTAAACTCAACCTCGGTTCTTTATGAAATAAGCAGATAGAAGATAAGAGCGGAGTTCACCTCCTAACCGTTAGTGGATGGATTTCCTCATCATTTACTATAGAAGAACGAAATGAATTTATACGTACAGTATAGCACCACCGACGGTAACTGTACCATATAATTTCTGTGTTTCTTCTAGATATTTCCACAGTTATGTTTTGGTCCTGATTTGATAGTCGATTATTTAACGATCAAATAAACAAACAATCAACAATTGATGAAATTCCATATGGGACCCTCTAAGCCTTTATTAATTAATCTTTAATTAAAAAAATCACTTCATAAAACTTTATCAAAGGATCTTTTCTAAAACATTTTTCCCAAACCACTTACATCCTCTTTCAAAACATTTGGAAAATTCTCTCTTCTCACATTCCACATTAAATGGCCAAACCATTCCCTTTCAAAACATCACTTACTATAAAACTAATTCACTTTATAAAACTTATTCCTTCTAAAAATTCTTTTATAAGTTCACTTCACATTTCAAACCTTTTTACAATTTTTCAAACTTGATTTAAAACCTCTTTAAAAAATATCTAAAATGATTTATAAAATCTCTTTATATTTTTACAACTATTTAAAAAAAATCTTCCTTCATAATTCCTTTATAGTATCTCCTTTATAAAATATCATTTTCAAGATATCATTTGTAAATCACTTTAGGTAAAACCTTTTATTTAATAAACCCCTTTTTTTAAAACAAGATATTATTTAAAAATAACTTTATAGAATAATAATAAAATTTTAAAATTATTTTTAACCTTTAAACCCAAATTGATTAAAGAATTAAAGCCAATTAAAAAAATACTTTAGTAATTCGAAAAGAGGCTTAGCAATCCCAATGGTAGTAATTTAAGTTACCATTCAATTTCCATTTCAATTCACTTAATAGTTATTTACATAGGTCAACATATATGTAAATACAACTCATATCCAAATCAGGGAATGACATGTCAATATGAACTAACCAGCATATACATGTTCAAATAACATAATAGCAGGATGGTGATTTGTCCTGCTAAAAAGATGTCCAAATAATTCAATCAATTTAAAGCAGAACGGTGATTTATTCTGCTAACACATGTCCACACAAACAAACAAACAATTTATAGCAGAATGGGGATTTATTCTGCTAACATATGTTGTAAAGGCTCGTAAATCCGTACCCCTTGAGTCGACCATAATTCACATCAGCCCAACTCAAATTGAACGGAAAATACAAAACCTTAGGGCAAAGAAGAAAAGGTAGAAGAAGAAACAAAAACAACATTACAGAATCTCACAATCGCAGCGGAACAAAATATAATAAATAATATCAGATTTTTATACAAAAGAATCTGTAACAGTTTATATACTTACAATCATCAGAGTACACAATCCATACATCAATCCGGATAGTTATAGCAACTTGTCCTCATACGGTGGAAATATAAGTCAATTACGGCAATACGTCTCCGTCATCCAGCTCGTCTCCTGAGCTCCATAGCATCCTATCCTGAATCTGTAATACTCGGTCTGACCCAAGCATTATAATAAAATAACACCCGAGTTAGTTTGGAAAACCAGTGTGAGAAAACACACTCAATTTGAATTATTAATTTTTTTTCAAAATCCTTTGAAAACAAAGGTATCACGTAAGACTATGTCACATATAAACATGATGGGTTTTTACATTACGATAACCAAAACAATTTTATCAAAATCATTTGATATTATAATAGTGTCTATTGAAAGTAAATAGAAAATAGCTGAAATGCTTGCATCCCACGTTTCAGCATAGTTGGGCATAATCAAAACCGTACGGCGCTTATTGGAGAATGGGTTCCATCGAATGACTGGGCCACTGGGGTACCGCCTATCACAGTACATCTTTAGAACAATGTACTAAGGACCTCGCCGGGATCCCCTACTACACAAGACCGGCCTACCCCTTACCTGGATAAACCAAATATGTTATCACCCCGGGTGTTCCCACCATTACTATCGAGCGCTTCTTCTTTCATGTATACCCATTTCTAAGATAAATAGGGTTCCGAGGACATCTAGAAATGTGATAACATACCCTACTTAGGTGCGACCCACTTAGCCATGTTGCTTCTCCCCTGTTGTAGTCATTCTCAGCTGATGAGGTTCAAGGCTAAGCGTTGCCTTTCAAGAACAATTTTTCTTAGAATGCTCATCGTCCTCCAATGACGATGTTCTGATAGCATTCTTCAATACAAGTTGTCTTGGGTCTGGACAAACCGAATCACCGTCTTCATCATCTTTACGGTATTCATCCGTAACGTTCAAACCGCATCGAAGTGGTTTTCGGATAATTAAATCTGATCCCGGTCTCTCTGAAACGATTAACAAAATTGGCCAAAATTGATAGTCGGTTATTTAACTATAAATTAAACATCCATAAGCAGTCACTAGGCCCAATTTTATAAATCTCCAAAATATTTATTCCAAAACATCTTCACCAAGATATATATTCAATCTCTTCAAAATTTCTATATTTGAAACAATTTCAACACTTGTATCCTTAACCGGATATTTCACATTTCCAATACTTAGAAATATTTCCAACTTCCATTTTTATAACACTTAGAAAATATTTCTATTCCAAATCATTCTCTGCTAAAAACATTTCCAAAACCTTCCTTTTAATACTTAGGAGAATATTTATGCATATAATTTCCAAAATCATTTTAAGATTAAACTTAGGAATATTCCATAACTTATTCCATAAGTCTCCGAAAATTAATAAATTCTTCCTATGATTTCCCAAACCAATTATACTTATTTATAATCCCAACCAACCATTATAACTCATTTAAATGAATTCAAAATCTTCCCGAAATTATCGCATCTAGACAACGGAAATTTTTCTTAAGTCTCTAACATTCCATTTATAAGATTTCTCTTATAAAATCTCATCCTTTAATAAACCTCGTTTTCACATCTCGAGGGAATTTTATAAATAAATTTCAATCATTTCAAAACTATATATTTATACGTACAATGAGTATTTTTTTTTAAAATAGTTATTTAATTTTAAAATATGTTAAAGTTATTATTTAAAATATTGAAACACTTTTATAAACATCAATAACTCATTTTTAGATAAACCAATAGATTTTCAAAGCTGATTTTAAAAGTTAGAATTTATAAAATAAATACTTAATATTTGGAAATCTACTTACCGAAGTATTTCAATTCCAACTAGTTTAAAATTCCATAGTTTTTAAATAATAAACTTTTCCTTTTAAAACAAACTTACTTCTTAAAATTTCAAATATATTTTTAAAATCTCAATAACCAATTCAACTTATAAATTTCGCTCGATTTCCATCGCATTGCTTCCATTCCGATTTCCTTAACCATTTCCATTTTCAAAAATAGTATTTACAATTTTTCTCACCCTATTTCCATATTCTAATATAAATTATCCCTGTACATTTATATTCCGAATTTATCATCCTGATATCGATCTCCTTTATTTTATAAACATCGTTTATAAATTTTGTACTCCTTTGAATTTTTACTTGTTTATAAGAACCATCTTATTTATAAAATTCCATTTTAAAATCCATTTCTTATAAATTCCCATGTAACTTTCAATCTATTTTTAATATCGACTTCAATTATATTTCCCGAATATCATTTATAAATTCTCTTATATAATTCATTTTTTAAAATCTCCATTTAATAATTCCTAATAGTTAAGTGTTACCAAAAATCAATATATTTTTCTAACTTAACTCCTTTAAAATAACCCCAATTCTAATCTAAATATTTTATATCAAAATTTCCCCTTTATCCCTTAAATTTTAAAAGTATATTTATGGTATTTAAATTATCAAAATCCAGGCCAGTGCTACAATAGCATCCAATAAATTCCAAATACCACAATAATCTATAACAGATTATTCTACACAACCCATATATCACAATTTACGAAATTAAATTTAACATTTTTGAGGAATCTAGTTGGATCCCTCCAACCTGTTTCCCAGCATCCACATGTGTTAATAAAACATAAAAATACCATTCCCACTTCGAGGCGGATATCGCGGTATATAGGGTCACCCGCTATTATGCGGGGCATATAGGGTCTCATCCGCTATAATATGCTGGAATATCACTCCAAACACTAACATATACATATACTACTATTTATATTATATCATTCAATAGATAATAATTAATAACTTCAACCAGCATTCAATAATTTATTTTAACTATTTAAAATAAATTCTAGTAATCCAAATGAGTGAGAACTTCTCACCTTTGATTTTTTTTTCGAACATCTAGATTTTAAACTAAATCGAACATCGTTCGATTTAGTTTAAATTCCCAGCGGACTTCGAAAATTTCCACTCTGATTCTATTGCAAGATTTTCAGTTGCGACCCACTCTCGACTTGTTTCACAGTTTTTAGACCTCGTATGAATAGATTATTTTTTAATTACTATTGTTACGAAAGAGAAGAAATAGAAAACAGAGAATTGAATTCAAAAGTGTATTACTGTTTCATGTTACAAATCACAGATAGACACATCAACCCTTTATACAAATTACATGACGACGCAAACCCTTACCAGTAACCAGGTTTAACAAGTAAATGGGCCAAACAAAGAAAACCAACAAAACATAAAACAAACATTTAAACAATACAGCCCAACTCAACAATACAGCTCAAAACATAATACTGGTAATACTCCCCCTCAAGTTGATGCATACATGTTCTTCATGCCCAACTTGCAACATAAGTATTCAAGCCTCGCTCCAGTTAGGGATTTTGTAAACATATCAGCTATTTGCTCTCCTGTTTTCACATACCCAGTTGCCACTAGACCACTCTGAATCTTCTCTCGAATGAAGTGACAGTCCACCTCAATATGTTTAGTCCGTTCATGAAAGACTGGGTTTGAAGCTATGTGCATTGCTGCCTGATTATCACAAAATAACATTGTAGGTTTCTCAATTTTAAAACCAATTTCATCCATTATGTGACTGGTCCACATTATCTCACACACTGCCTTAGCCATAGCTCTATACTCTGATTCAGCACTTGATCTCGAAACAACACTTTGCTTCTTGCTTTTCCATGATACAAGATTTCCTCCTAAAAACACACAATAGCCAGAAGTGGATTTTCTATCTGATTTTGACCCTGCCCAGTCAGCATCAGAAAAGCATTCCATGCTGATATGACCATGGTTTCTGTACATAATCCCTTGACCAGCTGTCTTTTTCAAGTAGCCTAATATATGTTCTAACAATGACCAGTGATGAACTGTAGGTGATTGCATAAACTGACTTATAACACTCACTGAAAAGCTAATGTCAGGCCTTGTTACAGTTAAATAATTTAATTTTCCCACTAGTCTTCTATACCTTTCTGGATTCTTGAGTAGTTCACCACCTTCTTCAATACAACAATTAGGTGTAATTGGAGTTACAACTGGTTTCATACCCAACTTTCCTGTTTCACTCAATAGGTCCAGTACATATTTTCTTTGAGATAAGAAAATTCCATCATCACTTCTTATAACCTCCACTCCAAGAAAGTACCTTAACTCACCTAAATCCTTTGTATTAAATTGTGTATGAATATATAACTTGAGAGACTCAATTCCTGCTTTATCATCCCCAGTGATAACTATATCATCCACATATACTACCAGTAAAATAATTCCAGTTTTAGATCTTTTAAAAAATACTGAATGATCACAATTACTCTTCATCAGACCAAAAGACTCAAGTGCATGACTAAATTTTCCAAACCAAGCTCGAGGACTCTGCTTTAAACCATACAGTGATTTGTTAAGCTTACATACCAGATTACTCTCCCCCTGAGCAATAAATCCAGGTGGTTGAACTATATAAACCTCCTCATGAAGGTCACCATGAAGGAAAGCATTTTTGATATCCAATTGGTGAAGTTTCCGGTTATAAGTTGCTGCTAAAGAAATAAATAATCGAATAGATGTAAGTTTAGCAACAGGAGAAAAAGTATCTGAATAATCTACCCTATACACTTAAGCATATCCCTTTGCAACTAATCTGGCTTTTAACTTTGCCACTGACCCATCTGGATTAACTTTGGTAGAAAATACCCATTTGCATCCTATTGCCTTCTTATTCATAGGTAACTGAACTAGATCCCATGTATTGTTAAGCTCTAATGCATTTATTTCTTCAATCATTGTTGCATGCCATCCATCATGTGATAATGCTTCCCCCACAGTTTTGGGTATAGGGACAGACTCCAATGATTGATTAAACATACATATAGAAGATGGTAGATGTTCATATGACACATATGTAGAGATGGGATAGGTACACTGTCTTTTACCTTTTCGTAATGCAATAAGTAGATCTAAGCTAGGATCCAAAATAGGAGTAGGCTTTGATTCTTGTAAAGTTTCAGTTGTAATATTATGATGACCACTTGCTTCTTGTATAGGATTAATACTATAAGTAGTATCAACTTGACTATGATAAATGAGAAAGTCTTCATCATCTAGTTGGGTACTTACATTATCTAGATTTCTAGGATAGGTTGCTGGTGCTGATTGGAAATATGGGATGTCTTCATGAAAAGTAACATCAATAGATACTAGATACTTATTTAAAGTAGGACAATAACACCTATAACCTTTTTGTAACCTTGAGTAGCCAACAAACACACACTTAAGAGCTTTTGGGTCCATTTTTGATACTTGTGGTCTCACATCTCTAACAAAGAAAGTACTACCAAAGACTCTTGGTGGGACAGGATACAACTGCTTATTTGGAAACAATATAGTATATGGGATTTCTCCATTTAAAATTGATGAAGGCATTCGATTGATAAGAAAATAGGCAGTAGACACAGCATCACTCCAAAAATACTTTGGCATATTAGTCTGAAACATAAGTGCTCTAGTAGTTTCAAGTAAATGCCTATTTTTCCTCTCTGCTACTCCATTTTGTGATGGGGTGTCTGCACAAGATGTTTCATGAAGTATACCATTTTTACTCATAAACTCATGAAATTGACTAGAAGTATATTCTTTTGCATTATCACTCCTTAAAGTCTTAACTTTTGTATTAAATTGTGTATTAATTTCAGTACAAAATGCACAAAAGATAGTATATAATTCTGACCTGTTTTTCATCAAAAATAACCAAGTAGTACGAGAGTAATCATCCACAAAAGTAACAAAATATCTGTAACCCTGTTTTGATACAACAACTAATGGTCCCCAAATATCAGAATGAACAAGTTCAAATGGACAACTAGCTCGTTTATTTATTCTAGGAGTTAAACTACTACGATGGAGTTTAGCAAATTGACAAGGTTCACAATTTAATGAATGTAATGAACTATACTGTGGACATAATTTCTTGAATACTTGAAGTGATGGATGGCCTAGCTGACTGTGTGATTTGAGAGCTTGAGTAATACTTGAACATGCAATAGGGGTATCAAAGATATAGAGACCTCCAGATTCATGACCTTTACCAATAATCTGCTTCGTCAATCGATCCTGGAATATACAATGGGTAGGATAAAAAGAAACACAGCAATCCAACTCCTTGTTTATTTGACTCACTGACAGTAAATTGAATGCTAGGTCTGGCAGATGTAAGACATTTTCTAATTACATTGTGTTGGTGAGATTAATTGTTCCTGATCCTTTTACACTTGATGAAGATCCATTAGCCAAAGTAACATTATGATTTGAACTGTTTGATTGAAACTTTGAAAAATTAAGTGCATTACCTGTCATATGGACTGTTGCACCAGAATCTATAACCCATCTTCCTGATTTAGCAACTGTAGAGACATGAGTTGGTGCATCCTTCAAGCTTTCTTGATACTTGGTAAACTTGGCAAATTCATCAGCAGATACAAGAACAGATTTGTTATCTTCACCATTTGTTTTAGCAATATGTGCAGACTGGTTTACTGGTACACTTCCTCTAGAGCCAGTGCTTTGTTTCTGTTTGTTCTGCAGTTTCCAGCATTCAAATTTAGTATGTCCTGGTTTCTTGCAATAGACACAAAATACTGGATTTGTTGCTCGACCCTCTGTGTTGACCATTTCTCTTTTGTATCCACTCTGGTTAGGTTTCCATGGAACATACTTGTTTTGAGTTACCAAAGCACTATTAGTTGATGCAGAAGTCATTTGTATGCTTGAATTTTCTATCCTTAAAATTCTACTGAATACTTCTTGAAAAGATGTTGCATCAGATCCAGATAACACCTGTGATTTAGCAGATTCAAATTCTGGTGGAAGTCCTATAAGAAAACTCATTATTGCCATTTGTTCACGCTGTGTCTGCTGTATCTTCACATCAGGGCTGATTGGAAGCAAAGTATTGAACTCTTCATAGGTCTTCTTGAATGTCATAAAATAGTTCATGAGAGTTTGGTCTTGTTTTTCAGCGCGATAGAATGATTTACACACATCATACATCCGACTTAAATTTCCCTTTCCTGAGTACAAAAATTCTAGATACTCCATTAATTCTTTCACGAATTCACAATGATTAACCAGACTAATTACTGTACTATCAATAGTATTTCGGATCTGAAGAAATAGTCTGGCATCATCCCTTAGCCATGTCTGACTTTTCTCTTTATCCTCATCTTCTTTGGGTGGATCCTCAGTAAGATGATTGTCTTTATCAATGCTTCGAAGATATATGCGAATCGTTTTACTCCAATCGAAATAATTTGATTCATTCAACTTATGTTCCGTGATTTTAGACATCACTGGCAACACATCAGAGATCGACTTACTTTCAGCCATAACCCTAATTCGATAGGGAATTAATTTGAATAAGAATCCTCAGATACAGATCAGATTGAAGAATTGATCTTAAAACGAGAATTGCTCTGATACCATGTTACGAAAGAGAAGAAATAGAAAACAGAGAATTGAATTCAAAAGTGTATTACTGTTTCATGTTACAAATCACAGATAGACACATCAACCCTTTATACAAATTACATGACGACGCAAACCCTTACCAGTAACCAGGCTTAACAAGTAAATGGGCCAAACAAAGAAAACCAACAAAACATAAAACAAACATTTAAACAATACAGCCCAACTCAACAATACAGCTCAAAACATAATACTGGTAATAGCTATAACGAGATAATTAATTATAAAATTAACTTTATTAAAAATCCAACCCTTACCCTCACAAATATCCCACGCCAAGGCTCCCCGACCACATCAGAACAAACCCAAACCACCATCATCAACGCGACATCACCCTCGACTCGACACGCTCGCCCTTCCCAGTGCCCTGCACGCGCAAGCATGAACCACATCCCCACCATCGATTTGCCTCCGTCCCAGCCTTGCCTTTCTATACCACTGTCGCACTCATCACCTTAACACTAACATCAACCGGATCACACTGCGACACCACCAGAGAAAACCTACGCTTCTAGTTTTCACGTGCCGCCGACTCCACCAAGCATCGCCGACCTCCTCAAACTGCTTCCCTCAACAACTCGTACGTGCGCGCGCCTCTAGGGCTCGCCCAACCTACTGCCGCCAACCCTAACTCCTCCTTGTCGTGGCCCTCGCTTCCGAGCTTCCTTGCTTGAACGCTGCTATTCGTACTCGTACCATCCCCTCCCTCGAAATTGCGATTCGTTCGCATGTGACCCCCTTTTTTTAGGTTTCGATTTCAACTGAAAGGTGAGAAGGGAGAGACTCGAATTCTTAACTCGGTATATACAAGATTTTTATTTTCTTCTTTTTTTCTTTCAAACGAATTGATTTCGTTATGTTATACTTTTTTTTTATTTCGGTTTAAAGGAGGGAATGATAATGTACGCGAATTTGATTTGAGGGGCTGAAAAGGGGACATGATTTGAATTGAAAGAATGTAGGGTGGCGTATATGAGAAGGTGGCGTGTTTGACTTCCCAACCCTTTTTTTTTATAAATCAAAATATCTCGTTTTTCATATCTCGAAATTCCGAACCCCTATTGAGGCATGCCGCTAGGCGTTCATAATGTTATACCCCTATTCCGAGCACAATGGAAAAGGTTTCGAGTCCTAATTCGATCGTATGGAGAAGATAGCTTTTTGGATCCAATTTTTATATTGAATTTTCGATATTAATTTCAATGCGTTTATATCCCGTACGATCAAACAATAACTCCAAATGCTACGGAATTTGAAATCCGATAATAATACATTATTACGGATCCAATGAAACTGGTTTTGTTGAATTCCGAGACTGTGCCCCGGAAGGCTTTTTTAAAATGTCAATTTAAACAAGCTATTTTTAAAATTGAACAGATCACTTTTAAATTCAATTTTAAAACTTTTATTATCTTCATTATTATTAATATAAATTTTATAAGCTTTTTAAATTATTTTTATCGAGCTTAAAACTCAAGATAAAATAATTTAACCAATATTCAATTATAAAATTCAATAAATAAATTATTAAATAAATCGCTATATTTGAGTTCTGAATTTATTTTATAAACAAAAAAACCAAATTTCCATATTCAAAATCAATCTATAATTCAAATTCAATATCTAAAACCATTTTAATATTCCAAATCGAACAACGAAAAATCCGGGTCGTTACATATGTCCAAACAACCAAACAAATAATTTCTAGCAGAATGAGGATTTATTCTACTAACACATATCCAAACAACCCAACATTCTACATTATAACCCATTTACAGTATATGGTTTCTTAATGGTATCAACACTTGAATCACATGTATTCAAAACCATCTTTGAAAAAGAAGTATCTTTGAACCATTTTAATTTTGAAAACCAAAGGATTTAAAACTTTTAAACCCTTTTAAAAATAATTAATTAAAGTTAAATCCTTATATAAATCATAATTAATTTTAGTTGAATCTTAACTTAATTTAATTAAATAGTTAAACAATAATTAACTATTAATTAATCCTTTATTAATTATTAAATAATTAATTAAACTTTTATTAATAATTAAATATTATTTAATCTCAATTAATTAAATACTCTTTAATTAGCTTAAATAATAAATTAAACCTTTTATAAATAATTTATTATAAATTAAAATCTTTAATTATTTATAATAAAAAATAATTAACACTAGATTTATAATTTATTTATAATTAACCTTATACATAATTAGTAATAAATAAAAAACAAAACATTTACTTAACCCTTAATTAATTTCAAAATTAATTAACTTAATTAATAATTAATTAAAATAAATCTTATCTTTATAAGATAATTAATTAATAACTAATCTTTACTTAGTTATAATTATTAAACCTTGTTTAATCCTTAATTAATTATTAATTATTAAAAACTTAGTTAATTACAAATTAATTATTAAAAAATTAATTAATTTCCTAGAACATTATTATTAAGTTTATAAAACATTTACAAACACTTTTATGTTTTAAAAACCAAATTTTTCAAAAATCAAACTTTTAAGCGAACTACATCCATAGCGACTATCGCTATGGATACCCTTAATTTCCAACTTGTTTTCCACTTCTATATCACAATCAACCCAAAGTCTATGAATCATAACCATCACATAAACAAGCACACATCTTTCGAACCAAACATAATACTTAGACTTTGATTTTCAAATTCTAAGATTCACATCACATACACACATATATTATCATAACAACCACAAGATAATCCAACAATATCATCACATATAAAACCATATACATAAAGGTAAATTATTTCCCAAAATTTAAGGAATTTACTCACCGAAGATTTTGAAACTTGAAATACTTTGAAACTTTTGAGGCTTGGAAAACAAGGAAATCCACTCAAAAATAGGTCATTTTGTTCTCAACTTTTGGACCCTTTCCTCTCGGATTTTGGAAAAGTGGTCAAAAGGAAAGTTTTATATTATTTTTTCCTCTATCATTTAAAAAAAATAATTACACAAATAAGTTAAATATTGAGGAAGTTACGGACAAAACAGTGAGAGGTATTTTCGGATATAAAAATCTAGGTTAAAAAACACTGTTGAAAAAAATGAAATTTTGGAGCATTTAAACTTGAAATCTGAAAAAGGGGTAAACTACAAAGTTGTAGCCACTAGAAATATACACGGTCTGAAAAAAGCGAAAAGCAGGTTTTGGAGTGGTTTGTATGAAGTTATAGCCGAAACCATTTCGGGTAAAATGGAAGAATTTTGAAGTGGAAAGAAGGAGTTTGAAGCTAAGTTTAAACCATTTTAAAAAGATTAAATTTTGAAAATATAAAACTTGAAAATGCTAAAGAAGCCATGAAAGTGTTTTAGAGCTTAGGAAGGAAGAATAAAGCTTAGGAAATATAGAAAAAGGAAAAAAATGAAATGAAAAGAAAAGAAAAGAAAAAAATGATTTTATATAAAATGTAAATGCAAAATTACCCAGACGCCCATGTCCTCTGCCCTCCACTACTTGAATGCCACCTCTCCTCCTATGTCCCCTCCTTACCAACATACATTAAATGCTTTGTACCCTAGCCCACGAAGTGTCTAATCATGCCCCCCCTTGATGCGACTGTTTTCTATTCATTTTTTTATTTAGTTGTCAAAGTGTGACATCATGATTATCTTAATTAATTTAACTTAATTTACTATATTATCCTAAACCATATTATATACTTATTCTATGCATGCATATATATAATAAAGTGTGCACAACATTTCAAACAACTTTTACACGACGAAACGTCGAAAATTCGGAAAACAGTTTCGGTCACATTTTCTCTTTTTCATCGAACTATATATTTTTGTAAACAAATTTTAAAAAATATTTCACATTATTATTTATTATTAAAAAGAGTTTTATTTTCTTTATAAAATAATTTATTTGAATATTTAAAATTACTTAAATACTCGCAAATCAAAGCAGTGAAATTCCGGGTCGTTACAATCTTCCCCCCTTAAAAGAATTTCGTCCTCGAAATTACACCTCAACCTAACCCAGAAAACACTTAACACTATACATCAGTCTATATGATGTACATAGATTATTCTTATACCAAGTTTAATTCGATCATAACTCGAATACATTACTTCACTTCCGAACTAGTATCGCATATCCGATTCTCTAGTGCGGACTCCGATCAAGCTCCTTGATTTGGAACCTCTGTTCTCCTTACATAGTTGTAACTGTGATAGTTTCATCCCAAAAATCCTTATCAAATGCTCGCTGTCAAAAATCAAGTAATAAATCCTTATTCGGAATGATGCAAACACCTTAAAGTCATATACTCGAATCTTAGATCAAAACTATATGAAAAGGAGAAATGATCTACATCCAACCTACCCAATTAGTTAATTGGTAACCCCTAATACCAATTCAATCCCCGCTAAATTATTTATGAAAACATTTCATAAACTACTCTTAGTTTCAACTTGGATAATACTCTACTACAGCCTAAGAGTATATACCCTTATTTGATTCCACTATTCCATTTTGAATTTATCTCCTTAAGAAAACAAGCGATCCAAATACCCATGTTTTATTCGAAAACTTTTTGAAATAAAACTATAATTTCAATTCTTTAAAAATTTACATATAACCCGAGTAACTTCAAAATGATACTAAGGAATTTGGTATTGCTAAATAGTATCATACATTCCTTTACCAACAAGGGTAATACTCAAGAGAAGTGTTTACCATCCGAACACATCTCTTCCCCAAATTTTAAGTTATTTTCGAGCCACTCGAACTAGTTAACTTAAAAATATTTCTTTTATTTCAAAATCTCATTTTTAAAACAATACTTCACATTTCTCCACAAACTATTTGTACTTGAACAATAAACTTCTTCTAATAATACTATTATCACTTTCCAAAACCTTAAAAACCATTTTTCAAAAGCACCGGGATTTAAGTTCTCAAGTTTTCAACTTAAAACTTTTAAATTAAAAGACCCATTCTTATAAATTCATTTTATAAATCAACTTTTATAAAATCATTTTCAAAGATTTATTTTAAAATATTCTAACCTTTAATAATTAACTTTTATCAAAATTTTAATTCAACCTTATTATCGAATGCCTTATAGTCAAATCGTGAAACTTAATTCATAAGGTGTCCGTTTCTATAACCGAACCCAAATCCTAAAAAGGAAGCTACCTATACACACTAATAATAGTCAATGCTCGAACTTAACGAGCATGACTTAACAAACCTCTAAATGATAATAATAAAATATTATTATCTCCCTAAAACAACAACTCAAAAATACTATACTATTTTTGATAATCATTCCTTATATAGGTTATAAATCCTGGGTAAAATTATTTCATTTTCCTAATTTCAAAACAATACTATGTCAGTTTACCTTGTTCAAGTGTTTAAGAACCCCTATCGACACCGTGGCGTCCCCCGTCTTGACCAGAATTCTTATGCCACTCAACAGGTAAATCAGCACAATATAAAACATTTTGTAATCACTAACAAATACGCGCTCATATATAATACACCCATACTCATTCTAGGGTCTCATTTACCTGATCTCAAATGAGTTGCCCCACCAAAGCCAAGATTCTCTCTTAACCTTCAGCTCTGATACCATGTAATAACGACCCACTTTTCTGTATAGTTTAATTGGCAATAAACCAAACATGTCAACTCAAATTGAACAAAAAAGACGGATTGTTAGGGAAAATAAAGAAGATAGAAGATAGAAGAAACTAAAAGCAAACACAGAATCTCACAGCGCAACGGAATAAAATATATTAATCAACATAATTCTTTACAAAGTCATTTAAAAAATGATACGTCAGAGTTACACTAATACAATTTCTAACCTAGGATAGTTATAACAACCTGTCCTTATACATCAGATATAAAGTATACAGCATACAACGGAAACAAAATAATAACTAGCTATCGATGAGGCTCTTACTCTGAGCTCCTCCAAAATGCATCGGTGAAAAAACCCAAACTACTTGGCTGCTCATAAAAATTTGAGCACCCAAGAGTTTTAGGGAAAGAAAATAAAACTCCGGATCAGACATGGGTCTGGTGTGGGTAAACTCAAACAACTTGATTATTACATTTAAAAACTTTTAAACATCAAAGATATCTCATAATACCACGCTGCACATAAACACGGATGAGTTTTTATCATACGGTAACAAAAACACTTTTATACAAAATCCAGTGATATTGTAATAATGTCTAAAGTACAAATACTTATTAATTTAGGCAAAATTGTTACATTAATTAAATTCCACCATACTAGGTTCTATAATCAAAACTGTAAATGCACGTATTGGAGAATGTATTCCATACTATGACCAGATAAGGAACTACCTCTGATGGGTACTTCTCTAGAAAAATGCACCCGGGTCTAACAAGAACATCTTGTACCCTACCACACAGAACCGGCCTACCACTTGACTAGTAGTACCGAATATGTTATCATCCTCGTCTTCCAACCTTAATCGAGATCTCTCATGCACAACCAAATGCATAAAAATAGGGTATCTAAAAAGATGATGACATATCCTAATGGGAGCGACCCACTTAGCCCTGATGCATGCTCTGTTTTAGTCATTTCCCGGTTGATCAGGCTTGTGGCTTTGTTTTACCTTTTTGAATAGCAATCCCACTTGGAATGCTAACACTGCCCTCGAGGCAGTAATGTAGTGCTAACATTCATCTATACAAGTTGTCCAGGATAAAGACAAACCAAATGCACTACTTCTACTACATCAATTTTGGAATTACCCTCAGGACTAGTAGCAAGCAGCCCTTGCACTTCAATGCTCCATCTTCGATTCCATATTCTTCAAGATGTATTCAATTCGAAACGCTTAAGAAGGATCAAAGTGGTTTCTGTATAACAGATCTGATCTCGGTCTCTTCGAAACAACTTTCGATAATTTCCGGTAAATTCAACCCGAGTTCTTTTGGAAATAAGCAGATAAAAGATAAGAGCGGAGTTCATCTCCTAACCGTTAGTGGACAGATTTCGTTATAATTTATCCTAAAACAATGAAATGAATTTATACGTACAGTATCGCACCACCGATGTTAAATGTACCATATAATTTCCATGTTTCTCCTAGATATTTCCAAAGTTATGTTTTGGTCCAGATTTGATAGTCGGTTATTTAACTATCAAATAAACAAACAATCAACATTGATTACATTCCATATGGGATCCTCTGAGCCTTTATTAATTAATCTTTAATTAATAAAATCACATTATAAAACTTTATCAAAGGATCTTTTCTAAAACACTTTTCCCAAACCCCTTACATCCCCTTTTACTTTGAAAGCAATAAAAACATTTACCAAAAACATTTGGAAAATTCTCTCTTCTCGCATTCCATATTAAATGGACAAACCATTCTCTTTCAAAACATCACTTACTATAAAAACTCGTTCACTTTATAAAACTTATTCACTTATTCCTTATAAAAATTCTTTTATAAGTTCACTTCGCATTTCAAACCTCTTTACAATTTTCAAACTTGATTTAAAACGTCTTTGAAAAAATATCTAAACTGATTTATAAAATATCTTTCTATTTTTACAACTATTTAAAAAAAAATCTTCCTTCATAATTCCTTTATAGAATCTCCTTTATAAAATATCATTTTCAAGATATCATTTGTAAGTCACTTTAGGTAAAACCTTTTATTTAATAAACCCCTTTTTATAAAACATGATATTATTTAAAAATAACTTTATAAAATAATAATAAAATTTAAAAATCATTTATAACCTTTAAACCCAAATTGATTAAAGAATTGAAGCTAATTCAAAAACATACTTTAGTAATTCAAAAGGAGGCATAGCAATCCCAATGGTACTAATTTAAGTTATCATTCAATTTTAATTGCAATTCACTTAATAGTTATTTACATAGATCAACATATATGTAAATACAACTCATATCCAAATCTGGAAATAACATGTCAATATGAACTAACTAGCATATACATGTTCAAATAACATAATAGTAGGATGGTGATTTGTCCTACTAAACAGATGTCTAAATAATTCAATCAATTTAAAGCAGAATGGTGATTTATTCTGCTAACACATATCCACACAAATAAACAAACAATTTATAGCAGAATGGGGATTTATTCTGCTAACACATGTCCAAACAAACCAACAAACAATTTATAGCAGAATGGGGATTTATTCTGCTAACACATGTCCAAACAGCCCAACAATCTACATTATAACTCATTCATAGTTATATGGTTTCTTAATGGTATCAATACTTGAATCACTTGTATTCAAAACCATCTTTAAAAAAGAAGTACCTTTGAATCATTTTAATTTTGAAAACCAAAGGATTTAAAACTTTTAAACCCTTTTAAAAATAATTAATTAAATTTAAATCCTTATTTAAATAATAATTAATTTTAATTGAATCTTAACTTATTTTAATCAAATAGTTAAACAATAATTAACTATTAATTGAACCCAAATTACTCCTTTATTAATTATTAAATAATTAATTAAATCTTTATTAATAATTAAATATTATTTAATCTCAATTAATTAAATACTTTTTAATTAGCTTAAATAATAAATTAATCCTTTTATAAATAATTTATTATAAATTAAAACCTTTAATGATTTATAATTAAAAATAATTAACACTCGATTAATAATTTATTTATAATTATCCTTATACTTAATTAGTAATAAATTAAAAATAAATCATTTACTTAACCCATAATTAATTTCAAAATTAATTAACTTAATTAATAATTAATTAAAATAAATCTTATCTTTATAGGATAATTAATTAATAACTAATCTTTACTTGGTTATAATTATTAAACCTTGTTTAATCCTTAATTAATTATTAAAAACTTAATTAACTTCCTAGAACATTATTATTAAGTTTATAAACATTTACAAACACTTTTAAGTTTTAAAAACCAAATTTTTTTCAAAAATCAAACTTTTAAGCGAACTACATCCATAGCGACTATCACTATGGATACCCGTAATTTCCAACTTGTTTTCCACTTCTATGTCACAATCAACCCAAAGTCTATGAATCATAACCATCACATAAACAAGCGCACGTCTTTCGAACCAAACATAATACTTAGACTTTGATTTTCAAATTCTAAGATTCACATCACATACACACATTTATTATCATAACAACCACTTGATAATCCAATAATATCATCACATATAAAACCGTATAACATCCATATGCATAACGGTAAATTCTTTCCCAAAATTTAAGGAATTTACTCATCAAAGATTTTGAAACTTGAAATACTTTGAAACTCGGGAGGCTTGAAAACAAGGAAATCCACTCAAAAATAGGTCATTTTGTTCTCAACTTTTGGACCATTTCCTCTCGGATATTGGAAAAGTGGTCAAAAGGAAAGTTTTATATTATTCTTTTCTCTCTCATTTAAAAAAAAGAATTACTCAAATAAGTTAAATTTTGAGGAAGTTATCGCAAAAACAGTGAGAGGTATTTTTGGATATAAAAATCTAGGTTCAAAAACACTCTTGCAAAAAATGAAATTTTGGAGCATCTAAGCTTGAAATCTAAAAAAGTGGTATACTAAAAAGTTGTAGCCACTGGAAATATACATGGGTTGAAGAAAACAAAATCAGTTTTTGGAGTGGTTTGTAAGAAGTTACCGCCCAAACCATTTCGGGTAAAATGGAAGAATTTTGAAGTGGAAAGAAGGAGTTTGAAGCTAAGTTTAAACCATTTTAAAATGTTTAAAATTTGAAAATATAAAACTTGGAAATGCTAAAGAAGCAATTAAAGTGTTTTAGAGCTTAGGAAGGAAGAAGAAAGCTTAGTAAATATAGAAAAAGGAAAAAAATGAAATGATAAGAAAAGAAAAAAAGGATTTTATATAAAATGGAAATGCAAAATTACCCAAACGCCCATGTCCTTTTACCTCCACTCCTTGAATGCCACCCCACCACCTATGCCCCCTCCATACCAACATACATTAAATGCTTTGTAGCATAGCCCTCAAAGTGTCAAATCATGTCCCCCCTAATGCTACTATTTTCTATTTATTTTTTTATTTAGTTGCCAAAGTGTCACATCATGATTATCTTAATTAATTTAACTTAATTTACTTAATTAAACCTAATTATATTATCCAAAACCATATTATATACTTAGTCTATGCATGCATATATATAAGAAAGTAAGCACAACATTTCAAACAACTTTTACATGATGAAACGTCCAAAATTCGGAAAACAGTTTCTGGTCACATTTTCTGTTTTTCATCGAACTATATATTTTTGTTAACAAATTTTAAGAACTATTTCACCATTATTATTTATTATTAGAAAGAGTTTTATTTTCGTTATAAAACCATTTATTTGAATATTTAAAATTAATTAAATATTTGCAATGTCAAAGCAGTGAAATTCTGGGTCGTTACAACATATCCTCACAATTGCTGAAAATTTAAATAAATAATGAAGTGGAAAATAAATATATATGTGAATATGACCTGAAGATCTCGTGCTTGTCTGTTAAATCTCCAAAGCTTCAAAATCTATATCTATAAATTTGCTCGGTCTGACTCGAGCAATGAAAGGGAAGAATGCATGGACCAGTCTGGTAAACTAGCATGAGAAAACACGTCAGAATTGAATTTTTAAAGTTACCAAAACCGTTTTTTCAAAACAAAAGGTATATCGTATAACCGCGCTGCACATAAACACGGATAGGATTTTGTCTTACGATAATCAAAATACTTTATAATTAAAAAAATTAGTATCATTATGAATGATATTTGTTTTGAAAACACTTTTCAAATAAACATATACAAAGTAGGTATCAATACCCAGACAATGTCAAATGGTGTATATGATACCAAAGGGGTAGCTAAAATGTTTGCAAGGAATTACAGCTATTTTAGGAATACAATCAAAGCCGTAAAGCTTGTGTTGGAATTTGGGTTTCCAACATGATAGAGAACTAGTGGACTTTTTCTTCCTTTGCGGTTTTCCACGTATAGCAACAATAGTACCCAGTAGCTTCTCGGGCAAGGGCTCACACACCACTATATTATTCATATTTCCACACTACCACGTATCCGGTGGCTTCTCGTGCAAGGATTCACACACCACTATATCATACAATATAAGGGTCCAGACATCTTTTGGCCCATAAGGTAACAAAGGCCTTTTCATTTCGATCTGCACATAAACCAATAGCTTGAAATATATGTCAGACCACATCATTAATACCCGTATCATCTTTGGGGTGTGAGGCTTAAGGTAATGTTTACCTTTCACATAGCACATTCCACTTTGAAAGGGTGTTAAGCTAATAGAAGTTGCCTTCTTCGCCACCAAACAGATGATACATTTATAGAGATCAATCAATGTGATCTAGACATGCAACATCAGACATTCGTCCATACAAGTTGTTCAGAAACAGGACAAACCCAAGGTACGCTCCTAATACATCCTGTCAAGAGTCATCCCTAGGATTAGTAGCGAGAAGTCCTTTCATATCGAAGATTTTTATAATGAAGCACTACTGCCACCATATATATAATATGTATCGCGGGTCTAGTGGCAAGTAGCCCTGCATCATGAAGATCTCCATCTTCAAAAGTCATCATCATAAACCTGCACTTTCGGACGCATACATTGGTCCAAAGTGGTTTTTGGATAAATCTGATCCTAGTCACTCCGGACCAACAATGATAAGAGGCCCTCAGACTCATACGATAACCAAGTCTCGTAGACTTATCACGTTTCCAACTCTCAACTTGCTATCCTTCTGCCAAGAAGGAAGCTCGGTAGATTGGATCACCATAGTCACTCCACACTACTCGAATAAACAATCTTAACCCAAATGATAATCAAGCCTACACATTTGTCTTTGTGCTAAGTGCACGACTAATCAGTTCCCACATCAAGTCAAGAAACCAAAAATGGCCAAATTTGATAGTCGGTTATTTAACTATCAAAGCAACAAGTAAAATCTAGCACATAAGCAGTCACTAGGCCCATTTAATTAATCTTGTATTAATTAGATCACTTTCCAAATATTTACTTCAAATTACCTTTAAAAAGATATATTCTCAAAACCATTTCAGTTATTCGATATTTGGAAAACATTTCCATATACTTACATCAACGGTATAAGTATATTTAATAACACTACAATTTTGGAGACACGTTAAATTGATTTCTATAACCGTACAACTCCTGAGTACATATGCCTCTAGATGGGTGTTAAGTATAAGAAGGAATGCTTCCTATACCACCAAGTCTTCAGAACAATCATAAGAACTGATTAGTGTATTTCATAACGGAAGATCAAAACACAATTTATTGGGTGCTTCCTATACCACCAAGCCTTTAGTACGATCTTAAGAATCAATTTGTGTATTTCCCAACAGAAGATCAAAACACAATTTATTGGGTCAGAACGAATGTAGCGTAAAACATCATTGCAACAACCAAAAAATACTAGTATAGGGATTCGATTAATTATATATATGTATATAAATCTCGTATACTATATAAAACATTGCCTTTCGAAAATCATTTACTATAACAACAGTGTTATAGTCGATGCCTTCCTTATTTTGCTTGAAAACATCAATTACTACAATAAATGTTGAAATCTATGGTTTTGTGAGTTAATAACTTTTGAATCGCTTTAAAACCCATTAAATTACATTTGAAATTATTATTTTTGCGACATTACTTAAAAAGATAAACCATTTTCAAACTGATCAATTCCATATTTAAATCTCAACATAAATCATTTCTATATTTATAAAACTATGTTTATAAATCTCCTTTTTATTTTATAAACTGCTATTTTTATAAAATCTCTTTATTTATAAAATTCTATTTATAAATTCATTTCTTTATAAATCTCATTTATTATAAAAATCCATTTATAAATCCATTTCTTTATAAATCTAATTTATTTTTGAAATTCATTAATAAATCCATTCACCATATATCAATTAAAAATCCGTTATATATATTTATAAATTCCGTTTATAAATTTATTTCTTATTTATAAAATTTTGCTTTATAAATCCTTTATATAAACCATTCGAAAATCTCTATTTAACATATTTCATAAACTATCAATTATAATACGCAAAATTCATACTTTTTTTATTAATTTAAAATAAATTTATTTCCTTTTAATAATTTGATAATAATTATTAAAAACATATATACTTTCCAAATCACTTTGAAATCCCTTTTAAATCAATATCATTTTTTATAATATTTTAAAATACAAAAAAATAAGGCTCAGTGCTACTAAAGCATTAAATAAGGGTAATCATATCAATGTCATCAAATATGGCATCCAAAACATCATATATCAAAATACATGAAAAGTATAATCAATAGTGTGAGGAATCATGTTGGATCCCTCCAACTTGTCCCCCTACATCACATATAATATATAATCAAATAATATAAATCCACCGCTTCGAGCGGGATAGTATACAAAGGGTCATCCTCTCATACACGGGAACGTAATAGGGTCACATCCACTCCAAAGGCGATAATATATCCACACCAACTAATAAAATAGTAAATTACAGTGTGCAATATCATAAAATCTAATGTTTGTGACCTCATAATTAACAAATCCAAGTTTTACAATCATACTGTTTACATTGATGATGAAATCTTAGAAAGATGGGAGATTTTACCTCTGCGTGTTGATAATAACATTACCTTGCCCTTGAACCCTAACCTCCCAAACCCTGCATCATCCTCGAGATACATGATTGATGGAGAAGATGTCGAAGCTGTGAGCCCTAGATTATCCAGATGCACAGATAGTTTTAGCTCTAATGTTGACAGAGAGGAAGACTTGCCTGGAAGAGAAAATGAGCCGCCATGATAAGACAAAGCTGCTAGGTTATCGCAGTGTGTTTAGGGCATTGTTTGTGGGTTTGCATTTCTATTGTTATTGGGCCAAGTTGGCTTTTATTCTTTTGTAAATAGTGCTTGTAATGTTTTCTCATTATCAATAAAGTTTGACCATTCTTCAAAAAAAAAAATAGTAAATCATCCAAACAGTCAACAAAAAATCAATAATAAAATTATCCACACTTATATACAAGTATAAGTGCGCTAGAGAGGTGAGTTAACTAACCGAAATTCTAGTAATCGCTGAAGCGTTCCTATTTGAATTATAATTGAATAGGCATTCAATTTTAACCCCAAATTCCTACTAGCTCCAAATTCATCCAATCAAACTCTATAATGTAATATTCGCTGATATGATCGCAGTGCAACTTATCGTGTTCAATTTGGACCTTGCATGGACAAGATACGAATTAATGAATGTTTGAGATAATTAAATTATAACTAACTTAAATTAATTTTAGTTTAAACTTAATTACCCTCCCTCCCCTAACTCATGTTCACAACCCAGGCTACCAAACTCAAACCCATCCTCAACCGCGACTTTCATCGTTTGCTGTCGCCTCCGAAGCTACGTCAGGAGGCCGCACTCCTCCAGAAGACAGCCCCACCTCTAAGCTATCCCATGCCACCGCTCCGCCCTACTAATTCACCGCCAATTGACAGCAAAAAGAAACCAATTGTGCTGCCTTTGACTAGCCATAACCACCGTCATGGTCCACCAATGGATGATCAGTTGGTGGCAACGAACTGAAGGAAAGAAGAGCTTCAACTTTCATGTAGGAAGTTTTCTCTAAAATGGCCTTGATCGACGCGTGCAATCTCGATCATAGGATGGAGCTATATTTAATGGTGGTTGCGTTTATTTAGAGTTTGGGTTTTGAAATGAAGACAATTAAGGTCCTTATATAGAAAATTTTCAAAGTACTATTCATTTACTAAATTTTCGAACTACAGTCGAGGCATGCCGCCTGGCGTTCTATATATAATATCCATATTTCGAACATAATGAAACTAGTATCGGCACCCAATTTGATCGTATTCAGAAGTTAGCTTTTCGAAATTAAATTATATTAATTTAAATTAATTAATTTGTATGCATTTCAAGCTCGCACGACCAAATGATACATCCGATAGCCATAAAATTCGATGGCATACAATAATTTACTACTACGGATCCAATGGCATTTGTTTCGTGGAAATCCGAGACAGTGCTTCGGAAGGCTATTTTCACATGTTAATTAAAACGATTATTATCACTTTTAATTCAAATTCAAAAGTTTACTATCTTAATTCTTATTCAAATAGAATTTAAATCAACTTTCGAAATCATTTACATTCATAATAAAATTCAAGATTCAAGAATTTAAACAATTCTAAATATTCAAATAACCGTTATATTTAAAAGTTATTTAGCTTATAAAATTAACTTTTCAATATCTAAAATCAATTAAATATTCCAAATTCGAATGATTGAAATTCTGGGTCATTATACCGATCTTCAAAAACTTACATACAGTCAAATTTAAACCTATTTTTAAGCCTATATTTGGTGGATCTTTATATATTCACGTCCTGAACAAATTAGAAAGAATATTTTTAATGTACTTATAGTAATAAGAGCTTCCCTAGTGCTCATAAAAATACCTCATTACATCCAACACATAGGGGATAGATTCTAAAAGCATTGAAGCTCTATCGAGCACAAAATCGAGCATGCTTATACTTTTGATTTCGAGCGTGGTAATGCTACAAAATATATAGTAATCAATCAGTAATAAAGAACTAAAGTTAACATATGCCAGACATTATCGAAGCAATATAAAAGTTCACTTATAATACATTTGTTTCTTTTTATTTTGTTCTATATTATTATTATCAGTAATCTGATTGCTTGTGATTTGAGTTCAATTTTTTATTGGTATGCCTTTGCTATAAATATAGCATTGCTAAATATAACAGTTGGGGATCTCAAACACCTAAAATACCTAGTGTAGGATCATATATTGAATCCCTTCTAAAGGCGTTTGCCCAAATTTTAAGCAGTCTCCATAAACAGACACTCTATACATACTTGTACGTATGACATGTCCATTGGACGTATCCAAAGAAAAACGTGAGTTAACTTATATTGGTGCAAAATAACATGTAAAAACAGGTACAAAACATCTATTTTGTACTAAGACATGTCCGTTGGGTAAGCTAAGCATGTTTTATTGCAAAATATTATTTTTAAAGTACTCTTATAATCTCATATAAAGAAAATATTATACATATAGTGTATGTATAACATACCTACATAATGAACTGTTACGGCCAAAATTTATATGTATTCAAGTACATATACATGTATATGTGTGTGTATGTATGTATGTGTATGTATTTATATGTATGTGTATATGTGTATGTGTATATGTGTATGTATGTTTGTGTGTGTATGTATCAACTTATAATTTTATATATCATTTTAAAAATATGCGCATACGAATTATTCTAATTATTTAAGTTATACATTCTTGAGTTAAAATTAAACATGAAAGAAGAATATTACAAAAAAAGTACCATATGTTAAGTTAACAAATAATATGTATACAGTAACATATTTATACAAAGCTTTAAAAATAGGGTTATTTTCTTATTCTAAAAATGCTACACTTTAGTAATTCTTCTTCTTATTGTATTTTTATCAAGCCTCATCCTCTATATGCACTTTTTCCTCTTAAACAACAAAAGAAAATCATTAGCAAAGTCACACAATTTGATAAACAAAATAATCACTTTTAAAAAAAGTATTCGTAAGTAAATAGTATGAAAATTATGTTTGTCTAAATTAACCGTACAAATAAATGATTTTGTTGCTAAAATTACCGATACTTGAGAACAACATTAAATATTCAGGTTTATCACAACCTATGCATCAATGAAACATATTAAGGGTTTGAAACTCCCTTGAAGGATTGAAAATTTAGAAGTTGAATAATCAATTATTTTTTAGATGATTAATCTAGTGCTTTAGCAAAAAAAAATTCACCGTAGAATATGAAGTTGCTTTTCGAGTGGGATTCATTGCATGGTCTGGTAGTAACAAATGCAACTAAAACATCCTTCACATTATATCTTTATCAAAGGGTACTTCAATTGGAAGTATTCAAGTTAAATCGAAGGTATTCCTATTATATACAAATAAGTACATATCAAATACGGTTATTGACTTCATTTTATTTTATTTTCCCATCGACTGCTAGGATTAGTTACATATCTATTACTTTATATTAAAGCAGGAACTTCCCCACGCTGACGTGGACTACTGTGCCATTCTCATTTCCAAATAACGCATCCTTATCCACTTCCGCGTTTTTTCTAACTTCCCTCAAACTGCTATAGCACGTGACCAGTACCTCATCTTCCTTCTCTTTCCCAATGTTGTTGCCCACCCAACTTCTCTCTTTCCCGTTCAGCAATTGCTCCCAATTACCCATGTTACTGCAATTCTGTCACTCTGTGCCTCCTCCCTCTTCCGCTCCATCACTTTTTCCCCTCCCTCACCGTATCTCCTCTTTACCAAATACTCCCCACTGTACATCCCCTTTCCCAAACAAACCGATTGCAACTTTTATTTATAATCTCACAAATAAAGGTTCACCTAATTGTATCCATGCTCATTTCACTACATTTCGCCCCTAAATCGCTCAAAAACAACCAAACCTCTTTCCATGCCGCCCCTTGAGACATTTAAACTTCTGCAATTCGTAGTGTCTATCAGCTTCTACTCAAACTGGCATCTTTTACCAAGTTATTCATTGTTGTTGTACTCTCTAGAACAATACTTCTGCTCAGACGAACGGTAATACAGTTCTACGTAATTAATTTTATAAAAATTCAATGATAGATCTTTGTTTCCACGTGGATTTTGTTCCATACTTACTACTTCTAAGGATTTATCGACCGCTAACAATTATGTTGCAGGAATAAAGTGTTGTGAAGACCCAAAATTTTTGAGAATAAAAATTACTCTAAAATAAATACAAGAACGAATAAAGTAAATAAGAATGGGGAGAAAAATAGCTTGATATTAAATATCAGAAAAGAGTGAAGAAATTATGCAAGGAATAAAGGTTTTTATACAGTGATAAAAAGGAAAATGATTAAGCATAAAATAAATTCAAAAATTCACATGATTTGAGTAGGTGTGAATATTGTATAGGAAGAATATATATATATATATATATATATATGATCAGAGAAGTATGGGATGTTAATAATAAAATCCTTTTGATAATTAAATTGCATAGAAATCGGTTAAGAAATATTTATGAGTAAGAATGTATTTTTGAAATAAATATCAAAAAGGGAATGAATATTTTAATAAATAATAAGAAGAAAAATAACTAAGGTATGAATGAGTTTTAAATACACATACCTTATGAATATTATAAATTTACATGGCCAGAAAAAATGTTTGGGTAGTAAAATAACTTCTTTAGGTAACTAAAATGCATACCAACTGGTCAAGTAATATTTAAGGATATGAATGTATTTTTATAATAAATAAAGCTTACAAAAGAAATGAGAAAAGAAATATAAGGTTGAGTCACATAAAAATAATGTGCAAGGAAATCATGCAAATAGCATGTGCAGAGAAAAGCAATGAGGCAACTGTTTTACTGAAAATGGAAACCAAGAGAAAATGGAACTTTTAGCCATAAAAATGCATACATGAATCTCTGAGTAAGGTAAGGATAGGATGGGTTTTTCCTCCATTTAAACCCTAACAGGGGAGGGACAATAGTTGTCCAGGGGAGAAAACAAAAACAAAAATAAAATAAACTCACATTGCCTTCAGACCTGAGCATTCCCGGAGAGGAGCAAAGGAAGGTGAGTGATTAATCAATCTCCTGTAGCTAAGGCATTAAGACCCAAGTTAAGGGGAGCCATTTTATATTTTTTTTGTGTTTGATCAACTTGTTTTTCTCTGAATAAATGAATGCTGAGAATGGTTGGTGTATTGATAAATCTTTGGTTGATGCTCTGATTTGTTTTGTTTGATTGTTTTATAAGAACAAATGTCATGATCTCTGATATGAATCCAGTACCTTAAACCACCAGTTTGTAAATATGTTTAGCAAGATAAATACATTTTATTATGAAGTAGGGTAATACTGGAAAATAGGCTAGGCAGTGTGAACAAAAGGAGGTTCATGCTTATGTCTAGATTGTTTCAAGTTTGAGATGAACAATGCAATAATTTATTTATATGCTGATTTGTTCAGATCTAGAGCTAAAATGTTTTATGGGTTTTCCTCTAAAAACCTTACCCTATGTTCACAATAGAATTAAGTATAAGAATTTTTATATGATTTACTGGATTTGTTTAAGGGATCATGAAATTATTGAATATAGGAGATGCAAAGGATAAAACAAATTTTGAATGAGACAGCTGGAAAAAAATTGAAATAAAGCATTATTTTCATAATGAAGTCATGGTCAGTGAAACCCATGAGAGAGTTTAATTCTCTCTGATTGAGGGAAAAAGAAAGAAAGAATGTAAAAGCATTCCATGAGTTAATAAATCTTTCTGAAATAAGAGATGAGACTGGTCACTAGAGTATAAAACTAATCTAGGAGAGAAGCCTTGATCTATTCATCATAAGGAGTATGATGGGTATGTGCATGACTAGTTTAAGTCCTATAGGCCTTTGTGTAGGGGTTAACAGAATTGAGTCCCTTACAATGCACACATGGTGTTCAATGGCAAAGAGATATGACCAAATTTAATTAATGAACAAGATTTAGAGCTGAACTATGGAATTAAAATGAGTTAATTCCATAAGAGTATGTGTACATGTATACTGTATTGAATGAATGGATGATTGCCTGTGTGCATGAGTGTAGTAGAAGCTTAGATATATATACTTAAACCCAGTTCATATTATAAATTCAAATTGTATATAGCATATGAATGCTCTGCACAAGAACTTAAAAATGACAAGTATTTATATTTTGATTTCACTCATACCAGAATTTTATTTCTGACCCTATTTGTTGCTTTGTAACATCTGGGGTGTCTCATTTTTATTGAGGCAGCTCTAGATGTTGCTGCAGGAAAGGAAGCATAAGAAACTTGTATGCATGGACAATTGAAGATTTACTTGCATTTAGAATGTTTAAGGAGTTATGTAGACATGTTGTAATAATTAAGCCAGGCAAATGTTTTAAGTATTTTCTGGATTGATATGTGTTTGTTTTTCTGAGAAGAGAACATGTAAGAATTTTAGTATTTTACATATATGTGTTGGGTGAATTCTCACCACCGGTCCAAAGCTAGACGAACCAAATCAACACTGCCGAACCAACCTGCCTCCAACCTCTGCCGAACCAACCTGCCTCCAACCTCTGCCGAACCAACCTGCCTCCAACCTCTGCCGAACCAACCAGCCTCCAAACTCACGGCCGAACCAACACGTCTCACCACCGGACCAGCAAAGCTACCGAACCGACTCACATCCGGACCAACACCTCACCGAATCAACCCTCGCCAACGCCGAACCAAGCACCTCCTCACCAATACCGGTCCAACTCCACTTCCAAGCAATACCAACCCAGAGTAATGCCGGACCAGCTCTGACAGGTCGGACCACGTCAGCCCAGGCCCTCCAGCAGCTATATACATCCAAGACTCCTGCCCACATCCTCACTCTATAAATAGAGGGGCAGGGGTACAACAATGGGGGACAAGTTTGAGAGCTCAAGCACGGAGAGAACTTTCAAACAACTTTCTTTTACTTGTATCAAAGTTTTGTACTTGTAATCTAAACAAGAGAAGAGAAATAACATATAAAGTGGACGTAGGCACATTCTGGCTGAACCACTATAAATCTGCGTGTCTTTTTACAGTTTAGCCCCTGCTTTTCATATATTTGCATAAATCACCCAAACCACTAAGAACAACATAAGATCTACTAAATCATACGACTTTGAGGTGTTTGTCCATTTTTTGTGCAAACATTTTTGGTGCTTTCACTGAGAGCTAGAAGCTCGAAGCTTCAGCTTCATCCACTTAATATCTTTCCTAACAGCATCATTCGCCGCTTGGAAAACATGCCTCCCAAGCAGAAAAAAGATGTTAACAAAGGAAAAAACATCGCATCCAGCAGTCTTCCAGACCCAGTGGTCACAGACCAGGTGAATCGTCCCCTTCCAACAGCAGTGCTAGATGAAGGTCAAGCAAATCTGACCACCCTTGCCGCGGAACAGCCGGCAGCAATCACTAGGGCAGACCTAGATAGGGTTGTGGCGGAAGTGACTAACCGCTTCACATCCCAGCAAGAAGCTTTGGTGGACCATCTCATGTCATGCCTAAGGGATGCTGAAGAATCCAACCGCAACACTGAATCATGGGGAGAATCCCAGTCCGGAGGGTCTCGGAGACAGCAAAGATCTTCCTTCTTCGAAGGAACTAACAACAGAAGCAGCCATGATAGGAGCCGAGACCGAGCACAGCCTGAAGTTAGGCCTGAGGAAACGCTTGGAACCGAACCCAACGGGGGAGGTACCAGGTGAAGGTCAACTGTAGCTGAGCCTGTCATACTGCCTAACCACGGAAATGCCAGTGAACGGGGCCAAGCTAGAATCCAGCCCGAAGTTGGACCCGAGGAAGTGCTTAGATCAGAACCCAGCAGGGGAAGATCAAGGCAAGGGCCAGCTGTAGCTGATCCTAGCATGCTCCCAGAAGAGCAAAGGCAGCCACTGGAGAATATGAGGAATGGTGGACGATACCATCCCTACAGGTCATCTGGCCGTAATCAATCCCACCGAACGGAACCGAACTCGTTTCTATCTGCTCCAGATTCTGATGAAAGGATGGCGCGCTTGTTCAGAGAATGCGTCCAACGGGAGCAAAGGGACCGAGGGAAAGGCGCTAGAGTAACCAGCCCTTTCGCCCGCAATATCGAGATTACTATCACCCGCCGAGAATGGAAGATGCCAACAATGGAACCTTACAAAGGAACCTCCGACCCCGTTGTACACTTATAGAGATACACACAACATATGCTCATGAGTGGAGCAACAGAGGGAGTACTGTGCAAATGCTTTCCACTATTCTTGGCAGATCTCGCTACCTCCTGGTTCTGTCATTTACCCCAGGGATCCATCAGCTCGTGGGAAATATTGAAAGAAAGGTTTATCAGTCAGTTCCGCATTCATGTGGAACAACCTAAGGACGCTTATTCCTTATCCAGCATCAAACAGAAACCTGGGGAGAAACTACAGCAATACCTAACCTGATTCAATGTCGCAGCAGCCGCAGTCCAAGATGCCGATGAGAGGCTTATCCTAATGGCCCTCTGTAGTGGTGTGCATCCGGACACTAAATTTGCTAGAAGGTTGACAAAAGAAAAACCAGCTACTTTACCCGATTTCTTCCATGAAGCCGGGAAATATATGAGGCTTGAGGATGCCACCGTTGAGGGGCAGTCAGGACAACAAAATAAGGCAACCCACAATAACACGCCTGCTGTGGCAAGGGACGTTCGAAGAAGTGATTCCAGAGACAATTCTGGGGGCAAGAAGGGAGAAAAGCGCCTATATCGGCCAGGACCGAGATTCGACGCTTACACTCCTTTGAACGAAACCGTCGAAAACATCTTCCTTGCCACCCAAGGCGAAGTTAGATACAAACGCCCACCATACAAGAAGGAATCAGATAACGCGCAAAAGTCTGGAAAGTTCTGCCGTTTCCACGAGTCTCACGGGCATGATACCAATGAGTGCCATCATCTCCGGGACTTGATTGAAGAACACATCAGAAGGAAGAAGCTGGAACGCTATGTAAAAGGTCAAGACAGGTCTTCAGCTCCTGCCAATGAGAACCCGAGGCTACCCTCACCGGAGATTGGCAGAGGAAACCGCAACACTAGCTGCTCTAGTCAAGAGAAGATAGTGGTCCATACCATCTCAGGAGGACCGCACATCACAGACAGAAGCTGGAAAGAGATGGAAAAATATGGAAAGTCGCTTAGAGACCATAAAGACTGTGTCAATTCAGTTATAGAAGAGCGCCACCCGAAACGGAAAGAAAGTGATGACATCACATTCGGTAAGCGTGACCTAGAAGGAAGGCAATACCCTCACATGGATCCCATGGTTATCTCTGCCCGGCTCGGTCCCGCCGAAGTTTACCGAATCCTAGTAGACACTGGAAGCTCAGTAAATATCCTGTTCAAACATGCATTCGACAAAATGAAACTATCAATGAAGGATGTATCTCCCTGCGATAAACCACTACACGGTTTCACTGGAGATGCGAAGATGCCCCTCGAGCGACTGGACCTCTTTGTTGAGATTGGAAGCCATCCCCCCGCTCTGTTGTACGGAAACAGACGTTTGTGCTAATAGAAAACCATTCGGCCTACAACGCCTTCTTAGGAAGGCCAGCCTTGTCTGACTTCCAAATTGTCCTAGCCCCATGGTGCCTAAAGATGAAATTTCCAACGGACAATGGAGTAGGGGAAGTAGAAGGAGACCAGGACGTTGCTCGAGACTGCTATGTGACTGAACTTCGCAACAACCACAGGAAGGATAAAGGAAAGGGTGTAGAGGTTGCCCTCTACACGAAAAATCTAGAAGCATAGAAACTAAAGAAAGCCCCTCCTCTTCGATATACCAGCGACCCTTTCAATGAATTAGACCCTAGGGATAAAGAGGAGGAGGCCACCGCCGATCCTGTAGAGGCTATGGAGTTTGTATCTGTAGACAAGCACGACTCGAGTAGGCTATTGAAAATTGGGTCCCAACTAAAAGCAGAGTTGAAGGAGCAACTCATCGACTTTCTCCGCCACAACTTGGATGTATTCGCATGGTCACACGCTGACATGACCGGAATCTCCCCTGACATAACATGCCACATACTAAACATTGATCCTACCAAGGCACCCGTAAAACAAAGAAAGAGAAGTATGGGGGCAGAGCGATCAGCAGCCCTCGATGAAGAAGTAAAGAATCTGCTCGCCAATGACTTTATACGAGAAGCCATCTACCCGGAATGGATTGCTAACCCGGTACTGGTAAAGAAGGCTAATGGGAAGTGGCGAACATGCATTGACTTTTCCAACCTAAACGACGCCTGCCCAAAGGATTGCTTCCCACTTCCCCGAATCGACCAACTTGTAGACAGCACAGCCGGGCATGAGCTCTTATCTTTTATGGACGCATACTCAGGATATAACCAAATTCCTATGCATGCTCCCGACCAAGACCACACTAGTTTCATCACCGACCGGGGTTTATACTGCTATAAGGTAATGCCTTTCGGACTTAAAAATGCAGGAGCCACCTACCAGCGCCTCGTCAACAAGATGTTTGCAGGGCTAATAGGGCAAACTATGGAAGTATACGTGGATGACATGCTGGTAAAGTCAAGGAAAGCCGACGATCACGTAAGCCACCTAGGCGAGATGTTTCAAGTACTTCGCCAGTATGGAATGAAATTGAATCCTCTAAAGTGCTCCTTCGGAGTATCATCAGGAAAGTTCCTAGGATTCATCGTCCATGCCAGAGGAATTGAAGCAAACCCTGAACAAGTCCGAGCGCTAAGGGATATCAAGGTACCTTCCACTCGAAAGGAAATGCAAAGCCTGAATGGAAAAGTGGCCGCCTTAAGCCGATTCATCTCCAAAGCAACGGACAAGTGCGTCCCCTTTTTCGAAGCTCTAAAGAAAGACAAAGGAAGGTTCGAATGGACTGACGAATGCTTAACCGCTTTCCTTAACTTAATCGAACACCTCCAGAAACCACCGGTACTCTCGACTCCAAGCGAAGGCGAAGAATTATGCCTATACCTTGCTGTGTCATCTCACGCCCTGAGCGCTGCCTTGGTAAGGGAAGACAACCGCACGCAGCGGCCAGTTTACTTCGTCAGTAAGAGGTTTACGGGGGCAGAAGTCAGATATCCTAAACTCGAGAAGCTAGCAGACTGTTTACTAATCACATCACGGAAACTGCGTCACTACTTCCAGTCCCATTCCATCAAAGTTCTGACCGATCAGCCACTGAGGCAGGTACTCCATCGTCCCGACACTTCTGGGCGACTACTTAAATGGTGCATTGAACTAAGTCAGTATGATATCACCTATCACCCTCGCACCGCCATCAAGGGACAAGCCATGGCTGATTTCATTGCAGAATTCACTACCAACGAAGATAAGGAGCAATTGGAAATAGCAGAAGACATCAAGTGGAATCTCTTTGTGGATAGTGCATCGAACGAACAAGGCTCGGGGGCAGGTGTGGTAATAATCAATCCCAGGGGAAATAAGCTGCACTATGCTATAAAGTTTGAGTTCACTGCCACCAACAACGATGCAGAATATGAAGCAGTGATAGCTGGATTAGAACTTGCCATAGAAATCGGAGCCAATTCTTTGTGTCTTCATAGCGATTCTCAACTTATTGTTAATCAAATACTAGGAGAATTCCAAGCTCGAGAAGAACGACTCATTGCATATTTAAGGAAGACCAAGTTACTTCTCAGCCGATTGGACCACTACTTAGTCAAACACGTCCCTCGGGAAGAGAACCAAGAGGCCGACGAATTGGCAAAGCAAGCAAGTATGAGAGACATCGCCATCTTCAGAGCAGTAACCATCTCAAAGCAACTGACCCCAAGTTTTGAGCAAGTGAATCTGATAGCTGCAACCGAAAAAGCAACTTGGATGACTCCCATCTGAGACTACCTACAAAGCGGCACACTACCCAACGGGCGTAACGAAGTCAAGAAAATCTTGAGGAAAGCTTCCCACTACACAATTCAAGAAGACATCCTTTATCGGCGCGGATTCTCTAACCCGTTATTAAGGTGTGTCGCTGGGAGGGAAGCCAAGGAAATCTTATCCAACATTCATCAGGGAAGCTGCAGAGATCACACCGGAGGGCAAACATTAGCAAAAAAGATACTCCGATATGGATATTTCTGGCCCACCTTAAGCAAGGACGCCTTAGGTTTCGTCAAAAAGTGTGACAGATGCCAGAAGTTTGCTAAGATTCCGCGGCTACCAACAACTGAGATTACTCAAATGACCAGCCCTTCGCAATATGGGGAATTGACTTAATCGGCGAGCTACCAATGGGCCGAGGCGGGGCCAAATATGCTATAGTGGCAGTTGACTATTTCACCAAATGGGTGGAAGCGGAACCTCTGAATAAAGTATCTTCAGCAAAAGTTATTAACTTCTTGATCAAAAATGTCCTATGCAGGTACGGAGTCCCACTCAAAATCATATCAAACAACGGACTTCAGTTTGACAGCGAGGAATTCGCCAACTGGTGCCGAGAGCACGGAATTCACAAAAGCTTCTCATCCGTAGCGTATCCCCAGGCAAACGGACAAGTCGAAGCCGTCAACAAAATTCTGAAAACTCTAATCAAAAAGAAACTCGAAAAGTCAAAGGGCGCTTGGGTGGATGAACTCCCTACAGCACTGTGGGCCTATCGCACATCCTTCAGAACATCAACAGGGCATACTCCTTTCTCTTTGGCATACGGATCGGAGGTTATTCTCCCAGTTGAAACCATTGTGCCTTCCCACCGAAGGATCCACTATAACCCAGAAGAGAACGAAGAACTCCTTCACATATCTTTGGATCTAGTGGAGGAGAGAAGAAATGATGCAATCCTTAAAGCAGCATCCCACAAGCAAAAAGTGGCAGCACAATACAACTCCAAAGTCAAGCATCGTAACTTACAAGAAGGGGATCTCGTCCTCAAGCGAATCTTCCCTCGCCCCGGAGCACTAGACCCAATCTGGGATGGACCATATGTAATTCATAAAGATCTCCACAATGGAGCTTATATTTTGTCAACAGTGGACGGAGAGGTGTTCCAGAGGGCATGGAACATCCAACACCTCCGTCGATACTTTTCTTAACTTGTACTGCCCATATGAAGTGAATTAACAAAGAGAATTAGTGGACGTAGGCCTTTTCGTGCCGAACCACTTTAAAAAACCTTGTCTCTTTTTTAACTTGTTCCTTTGTATCTTGGCTGCTTGTTAACTTTATCCTTTTCTATTGAACAAAATCCTATGCATATAGCATTTCCACTCAATGCATTCCACAGCACAACTTCACCTGGACAAGACCTAACAGGTACTATGCGAATCTATGCCCTCGCCAATGAGACACTTTTGCTCCGGCATCCCTCTGCTGCGGGTTAACTCATTGCTTGCGACGGCCCTTAAAGCCAACTGTAATGAGCCGATTATAAGCCACCGAGAAGGCCGACTATAGCCGAGGCAGCTCATTACGGCGTTCGGCTCGCCGGCAACTGTGGACCGACTATAAGCCCCAACATAAGGTGTGGCCAGCCAGGGGCAGTTCACGATTGACGATCGGCACCCACGCTAGCCGGCCACAGTAAATCGAATAATACCCACGATTATGGGCCATAATGGCCCGGGTAGTTACTGTGCGCGATCTCGGCTCCGATGTGTCTTAAGTGCGGCTGTGGTAAAAAAGAATTAACTCCCCGCGGAGGCATAAGATGGGTGACAAATGTCTCCAAGACCCACAGCTAGGGAAAGTGACTACAAAGCCCGTTTTCCACGAACTTAAGCACATCGAAGGCCTTCCGTGATTGGAAGTTTTACTTTTTCACATATTTCAATTTTACTTAAGAAACTTTTCTCCTATCCTCTGTAACAATCCCTGAAGTACAGGACACGGAACAGGAGACACTCACTAATAGAAGCGGATACTCGCAGCAAGATACTAAACCACACCCCTTACTCGGTCACACAAGACATTCAAAGCTGCCATCTACCAGCGAAATATAAAGGGCGGTATTTCCTTCTTTCATATGTAAACACATGACTATAATTTATTCACACCTCACGCTAACATTGCAAGTCATGAAATTATGTTTTAAACAAGAACCTGACATCAAACACAGTTTAATTACAAGAATATGCATATCTATATTTCTCATACAACATGTCAAAATAGCAAAAACGTTCAAAAAACGACAAAATCAGGTTAAGTTAAAGAATTACACGTCAAGAATAGAGCTATTTATTACAAGTAGCAAAAATTACAACCTAAGGGTTACTTTACTGTTTTAAGACTAACATATACAACCATGTCAAGTCCACAAAAAGAATTTTCCAGGTCTAATCAAGGAGCCGGCTGCGTCGGAGTCTTATCCTTGTCCTTTTGCCCACCTGTCCGGTCAGAGAAAGAATTCATTAGTGATAAGCAACTAAGTTAACGGAAAGACTAGAAAGGAAGACTTACCAGCATCTACTCCTTGATCAACTTGATCATCATCCTCCACTTGCACACCTGCCTCCTCAGCTGCAAACAACTGCATCCCCTCCTTCACCGCTGTCTTCTCCTCCTTGGTGAACTGAGCCGTAACTGCATCCATCCTAAAGGCCGCTCCGCCCTCCTTATCCGCCTCAGCCTTGGCCTCCTCCAAAGCCTTGAGGTAAATCCTAGCCATAACCCGAGGGTAGTCGTCCATCCAAGATAAGCTGCCCTGCTTCCAAGTGCGAAAGTACATATCCTACAGCATATCATCCATCATCCCCTCATTTTCCTCAAACTCCCTCATACGAGCCCCAGAGGCTGATAGCCTTGCAACGGCAGCATCCCTCTCCAGTCAGTATCGCGAGCAGTCAGCCTCCATCTCCTCCTTTAGCCTGGCCTGAGCAAGCTCTGCGGCTTCGAGCCTCCCCGACAGCTCCTCTACCTGCTCAAGGTCCGCTCTCCGAACCTCGTCCACTGTCGAGATGGCCATATCTATCCGTTCCCTGCAGGCAGCCTCCATCTTCCGCAGTTCCACCTTACTAGCCTCCTCCATAGTCTTCCTCAACCGCTTGGAGGCAGCCTCGTGCTGAGAAATCTGAATGGCCTGATCAGCAAGCTGTCTGGCCTGGTCCGAAACCATCAATCGTAGTCGGATGTTGGCACTCCCAATCTCCTCTCCAGCCTTAACCAGCCGGGCATGATGCCCCATCAGCTTTCTGGTCTCCTCCGCCACCCGGTCAATATTAGCCTTGGCTTCGTCTCCCATGGTAACTATCCGAGTAGTAAGTAAATCGAGATCTAAGGACTTAGCCTCATCAAGCACCCGTACCATGGGATTGCGAGGAAGAAGATGCTCACCGGTGGCCTCTTCAAATGAAATATCCTGAGAACTTGGATCCAGATCCTGGTGGCCGGCAAACGGGTTGCGAACTAAACTAGGGTGTTCTGTCGGGGTGACAGTGGGATGCTCGGACGAATGCGGAGAAGGTATGAAGTGCTCCTCTGAGGTACCCTGAGAAGGTTGAGTTGGGGCCTGAGGACCGGGTGAAGATTCAAGCAAAGAGCGACTCCTCTTCCTCTTCCGAGTATCCTCTTCGATAACCCCAAGAAGAGGGCGGTAACCTACTACATCTCCGGGACGACCAGTCGGAGGCTTGGGTTGGGAGGAAGCTCTGAGAAGCTTATATTGTTCGAGGCGGTGGCGAACATCTGAAGCCTTGGACACCTCGCTCACCCCTGGGATAAAGAACAAGTGTTACAAGCTTACATTGATCCATAATTCAAGAAACACGTTGAGTTCAAAGTTAAAAGAAGAAAAGAAACACATCTGTTATACAAACCATGGGGAGGAGTAGGATACTGCAATAAATCCTGGATCTCATTCCAGGACGGGAGCGAACCATAAAATATTCCTAAGTCCCTATCATAAATGGAGTCTGCAGAAGTCAAAAGTTCACCTTGAGTCGTCAGAGTCACCTTGGCTGGAATGATCTAGGAAGACACACTTGCGCCAGTCCCAACCTTGTCAGCGTTCCCGGTTTTCTCTACCGGAGTCGTTTCTCCTTCCGCCCCCTCGAAGGCTTGGCGGAATGCATCATCCGTCCACTCCTGAATCTCGCTTGCTTGCCCAGGAGGCAAGGCCCCGAGGCCATCACCACCATCACCACCTTCCGTGTCATCTCCACCCTCACATCTCTCCTCCTCCATATCTTCCTCCCCCGGGGTAATTGGGCAAGTGCTGGGGGAAGGGCCGTCCGATTTCTTAAGCTTCTTACCTCCGACAACTGGAGGTTTTGTGAAAGGTTCCCTCTTGCCACTCTCCACCGTGGCTCCTCCTTTAGCTTGGGCAGCCGCCATCTCCTCCACCGTATCCCTCTGCTTGACCACCGACTGCTGTGGAAGGATCAAGTTGTACTCTAGGAGGGTTGCATTTCTGATCAGGTAAGCAGCAGACCTGTCCCTTCCAGAAATAGCCTCTATTTCAACTGCCGTCTGAACCAGGCGATCACTCTCCACGACCGCAAAACCACCTGTCGCTAGCAAAAAATAAAAACACATAAGAAAAAGCACTGCAACCATAATGGAAGTTGTAGATAAAGCTTCCCCGTATGGGGTTCATTCGGTGATCCAAATGAAAATGCTCGTTCGGTACTCAGGATCCACGAACTCATCTGGTAATCCAAGAACGACAGTTCATTCGGCACTCGAAGTACCCGGATTCATTCGGTTGTCTAAAAAAAGGCCATTCGGCGAGAGAAAGCTATATCACCTGATTCGATTCGGTATAAATGTCTGGTTCGGTTGTCTTGGATTGGTAAGGAATAACGAAAGTATACAGCCCCAACTTATAGGCAAATATAGGATGTCGGACCAGTTGGATCGGCACTCAGCGACCGAATGAAAAGAAACAAAGTAGGCCATATGCCAGCATATACCCCACTTTGGGGGGCAAATGTTGGGTGAATTCTCACCACCGGTCCAAAGGTAGACGAACCAAATCAACACTGCCGAACCAACCTGCCTCCAACCTCTGCCGAACCAACTTGCCTCCAACCTCTGCCAAACCAACCTGCCTCCAACCTCTGCCGAACCAACCAGCCTCCAAACTCACGGCCGAACCAACACGTCTCACCACCGGACCAGCAAAGCCACCGAACCGACTCACATCCGGACCAACACCTCACCGAATCAACCCTCGCCAACGCCGAACCAAGCACCTCCTCACCAATACCGGTCCGACTACACTTCCAAGCAATACCAACCCAGAGTTATGCCGGACCAGCTCTGACAGGCCGGACCACGTCAGCCCAGGCCCTCCAGCAGCTATATACATCCAAGACTCCCGCCCACATCCTCACTCTATAAATAGAGGGGCAGGGGTACAACAATGGGGGACAAGTTTGAGAGCTCAAGCACGGAGAGAACTTTCAAACAACTTTCTTTTACTTGTACCAAAGTTTTGTACTTGTAATCTAAACAAGAGAAGAGAAATAACATATAAAGTGGACGTAGGCACATTCTGGCTGAACCACTATAAATCTGCGTGTCTTTTTACAGTTTAGCCCCTGCTTTTCATATATTTGCATAAATCACCCAAACCACTAAGAACAACATAAGATCTACTAAATCATATGACTTTGAGGTGTTTGTCCATTTTTTGTGCAAACAATATGCATATGTGGGTTGCTGCTTTAAGTATCTAATCTGGATAATCTCTGGTGAAGTGTTAGATAGGAGATCATGCCATATAATTTGATATGTGAGCATGTTTCCTTTGGCAATGTCTGATGAATCTTAAAGAAGGTAAAGTAGAAATAATCATAGGAAGAAGGGAATATAGCACAATCATTAAATCTTGTAAAAGATGAGTTGAACCCAAAACCGGGCTAACCAGAAATATATGAATATGACTTATGATTGATATAAGTACATAGTTAACCTGAAATGAAATTTATAACCTTAGTCTAGGTATTTCAATTGCAGTAGAAGTTGTATTGCTCTGTGAAGTAGATCCAAATCATATATATGATTTGGTAAAACTTGTAGGTCTCACTGCACCATGCTTCACACATTTTATTACTTAAATATACAGTACCCAAGTCTGAGTACATTTGATAATGATCAAGGCTATTATAAATGACTTGCAGTCCTGTTTGTAATAGGCAAAATCATCACCACACAACTCTTTAGACACTTCCACATGATGTTTAGAATACTTCAGTTATTTATTTGACAAGTTCACCTGAGAAGTGTGTATTAATTTGGTTTGCAACATGGCTTCAATTACTTTGTCTTCAATCATATGTTAAGTCTTAGATTTGTACATGTGTTTGTATATATATACTCTGCCTAAATACATTGTTCCTCTGCTTGAACCTCAATCCAGATTAACATCTGATCATTCATAGGAACCTTGTTCAACATACAAATCAAAACATGAATACCCTTACCTGACACCAAAAATTGTTAGAACATGAATTATAAACCCCGGGCTAACTTGTAATTAGAAAGTTATCTTAGACACCCTGATTTGTAGCATAGGATCTAGTAGTGGCTAATTACAAAATCCCAGGATCTGAATTTTCTGCTTGGAAAATTCAGGGATCAAATAATCCGAGGATTAAAACAAGAAATTAAGAAAAATGGAGTTAATTGATTTTATAATCAAGCTTGAGTTTAAAAAAAAGAATGATTAGAAAAGGCTATGTGACACCATATCTCTGGGATATGAGAGAATAGGTGTGCTTGAATTTCTTTGTCAATTTAAACTACTCTGATAGACAAAGAGCCATATTTATATCTTCATATATATATATGAATCAAGTTAATTTTATATACTAATATTTTTATATTGGTAAAATAAGGAATCCTGGAAAAATTAAATTAAGAGAAGTGGTCCATTGAAGTGTGTACATATATATACTTGCACAAAAAAAATCTTAACAGGAAAATTCTCTAAAATACTTGGAGAAAAGAAGTGGGTCACTTCAGTTGGTATCAGAGCTATGTTGATTAAACATAGCAGAAATATATTATCCAATTTTCTTGTAGGGATAAAATTCTAAAAAAAAATAAATAAATAAATATCTGCAGTAGAAATAGATTGCAGAAAATAATTAAATTAGAAATATGACTAACTAGCTATGCAATTGAATAGTGAATCATGGTAGGAAGACCACCAAGTCATGGAGCAGGACCCTCCAATACAACACCAATGGTTAACTTGCAAGATTTGGTGAGGGCATTTAGAGAAAGAGCAGTGCACAGAGAAGAAAATCCTCATGAGGAACTAGCCAAACTATTGAAGACATTCTCAAATTTAGGAGGCAAGGATTTTGATGGCACTGAGGGAGTTATGGGAGTGCAGACATGGTTGAGAACTTTGGAAAGGATATTTGCAGATATGCAAATTAATGACCAAAGGAAGAGGCAGGTAGCTTCAAGGAGACTCAAAGGAGCAGCCTTAGATTGGTGGGAGGTGATCATCACAGGAAGGCCAGAAAATGAGATAACATGGGATCAATTCAAGGAGATGCTTGAGGCAAGATTTGTTCCAGCAACAGCTAAGGCAACATTGCTTGAGGAATTCATAAGGCTGAGGCAAGGACCAATGAGTGTGACTGAATACACTCAAAAATTTGAGAGTCTGTCCAAGTATGGAACTATGCTCATAGGAGATGAAGAATCAAAGAATTCAAGATCTATCCAAGGATTGAATGCAGGTCTCAGTAGAGCAATGTTACCATACAAGGATAAAAAATTTGATCAAGTCATAGACCTTGCTCTTTCTTTTGAACAACATGACAATGCAAGGGAAAAATTTAGGAGCATGAGGGCTAACCATCAAAAGAAGGGGAAAAATAGGGCACATCCCTATGACAAAAAGAATGTGGAAAAGAAAATGGAGGGAGCAGCCACTGGGGAAGCTAAGAAGAAAGTTACTTGTTACAATTGTGGCAAAGAAGGACACATGAGTAATAGGTGTCAAGCAGCCAAGAAGGCACCATTTAGCTACTACAACTATGGGAAGGAAGGTCATATTAAAAGAAACTGCCCAGAATTCAAAAAAGGAGCAAAGATAGGAGCACTTGAGGGCAAAGCAAAAGCAACTGCAGTGGGAAGTTCTGGACAATTGGAAGGTATACTTCTAATTAAAGATCACCCCATCTCAGTTATATATGACACTGGAGCAACACATTCACTAATATCCCAAGACATAGTGAATAGATTGACTCTCACATGCTATTTAGTTGATGATCCCTTGTTTATTCAAAGTCCCCTGGGTAGTTCTTGTTTGCTAGGATTAAAATGTCTAGGGGTAGAATTAAACATAGGAGGAAATGTGTTTAAATCTGATTTGTTTGTATTGAAATACCCTGGAATAGGAATTATTTTAGGGGTGGATTGGTTGAGCAAATTCAAAGCAATTTTGAATTTGGAAAATTTCACTATTTCTCTGAAAACAGAAAATGGTAAAAATAAAATAGTCATGAGTGAAATTGCCAAAATCAATTATTTTAACCAAATATGTAGCATGACTGAGAAAGAATTAGAACTGGAAGACATAAAAATTATAAATGAATACCCAGATGTCTTTGGTGAAGTCATAGGTGTTCCAGAAAATAGACAAGTAGAATTTCAAATAAGGCTAATCCTTGGGGCAAGTCCAATCATCAAGGAACCTACTAGGATGGGTCCTAAAGAGTTAGTGGAGTTGAAACATCAGTTGGAAGAACTGGAGCAGAAAGGCTTCATAAGGCCTAGTAGTTCAAACTGGGGTTCTCCAGTTGTATTTGTGAAGAAGCATGATGGTACTTTGAGAATGTGCATTGATTACATGGAATTAAACAAAGTCACCATTAAAAACAAATACCCACTCCCCAGAATTGATGATCTATTCGATCAATTAAATGGAGCAAAGGTCTTTTCAAGGCTAGATTTAGCCTCTAGGTTCCATCAAATGAAGGTAGAGGAAGAAAGCATTAAGTATACTGCCTTCAACACAAGGTATGGATTATATGAATTTTTGGTGATGCCTTTTGGATTGACAAATGCACCATCATATTTTGTAGATTTAATGAATAGAACATTTAGAGATTTTCTAGACAAATTTGTGGTTGTCTTTATTGATGACATATTAGTGTATTCAAAATCAGAAGAAGAACATGCAAAGCACTTGCATCTGGTTTTGTCTAGACTGAGGGCACATGATTTAAAGGCCAAATTCTCTAAATGTACATTTTGGCAGAATGAAGTAAAAAATTTGGGGTACATTGTATCACAACAAGGGGTTAGTGTGGACCCAAATAAGGTGATGGCAGTGCAATCTTGGAATAGACTCAAATCAGTGACTGAGGTGAGATCATTTTTGGGAATGGCAGGCTATTATAGGAGGTTTATAAAAGACTTTGCAAGAATAGCCATCCCATTGACCAAGTTAACTAAAAAGGAGCAACCATATGTGTGGACAGAGAAGTGTGAACAAGCTTTTTCATCACTAAAGAAGGCACTGATAGAAGCTCCAATCTTACAGGTTCCAAAGGGTAATGAAGAATTAGTGGTTTATACAGATGCTAGTGGATCTGGATTAGGGGCAGTGCTTATGCAACATGGTAGAGTCATAGCATATGCATCAAGGCAACTCAAGCCAAATGAAACTAGGTATGCTACACATGACTTAGAACTAGCTGCTGTAGTATATGCATTGAAACTATGGAGACATTATTTATTAGTTGCTAAGTTTGAATTGTTTACAGATCACAAGTCACTTAAATATTTGTTTTCTCAAAAAGACATGAAAATGAGGCAACATAGGTGGGTAGAATTCCTAGCTACCTATGATCTTGATATATTATACACCCCAGGAAAAGCTAATAAAGTGGAAGATGCATTGAGCAGGCATCAAGCAAAAATGGCAAGCTTAATGATGAGTGAATTCAAGGATTTGACAATCCTCAGTGAAGTAGAAATAAAAGCAGAAAGTAGAGTAGCAGATAAGGCACATGGTGATATGATTGAATATGGTAAAATAAGTCTCATTTCCATAAGGTCAACTCTGGTTGATAAAATAGGACAAATGCAAGATCAAGACACAAATTTAAGAGAGAAGAAAGATATGATGTCACAAGGCATGACAGTAGAAAATTATGAAGTAGATGATAAGGGATACTTAAGGAAAAAGGGGAAGCTCTGTCTACCAAATGTAGAGGAACTAAAGCAAGAAGTTATGGATGAGCATCACAAAACCAAATATACTATCCATCCAGGTGGTACAAAAATGTACCATGATCTCAAGAGAAATTACTGGTGGCCAGGAATGAAAGGAGCAGTGGCAAGATATGTGGCAAATTGTTTAACATGCCAACAAGTTAAGGCAGATTATCAAAGACCCTCAGGTTTACTGCAACCCTTGGAAGTGCCTACTTGGAAGTGGGAAAGCATTTCAATGGATTTTGTGGATGGTTTGCCAAGAACTAGAAGGGGCAATGATAGTATTTGGGTAGTGGTTGATAGACTCACAAAAACAGCACACTTCATCCCAATAAGTTCAAACAGAAATGCTCACAAGCTAGCTCAGTTATTTGTGAAGGAGGTAGTGAGATTGCATGGCATCCCCAAGACTATCATTAGTGATAGAGATACTTTGTTTACTTCAAGGTTTTGGAGTAGCTTTCAAGAAGCTATGGGAACAGAATTAAGCCTAAGCACAGCCTACCACCCACAAACAGATGGGCAAACTGAGATTGTTAATAAAGTTTTAGAAGATTTGCTGAGAGCATGCATACTTGATTTTGGAGGCAACTGGGAGGATCATATTTATTTAGCTGAGTTTGCTTATAATAATAGCTACCAGTCTACCATAGGAATGGCTCCATTTGAGGCTTTGTATGGAAAGCCTTGTTTATCTCCTGCATGTTGGATGGAAGCTGGTGAAAGGATATTGCTTGGACCAGACCATGTAAAAGAAACTTCTGTAAGGATTGAACTGGTAAGGCAAAGAATGAGAGTAGCTCAAGAGAGACAGAAAGCCTATGCAGATAAAAGAAAAAGGCCAGTAGAATTTGAGGTGGGATACTATGTGTTTCTCAAAGTTTCACCAATGAGAAAAATATTGAGATTTGGCAAAGCAGGGAAACTGTCACCAAGGTATATAGGATCATATGAAATTGTTCAAAGAATAGGGACTTTAGCTTATAGGTTGAAGTTACCAGAGGAATTGAGAAAAATACATGATGTATTTCATGTATCCCAATTGAGAAAATGGGTGCATGATAAAGAATCCATTCTTGAATCTCCTACATATATAGAAATTCAAGAAAATCTGGTTTACAAAAAGGATCCAGTGGGCATTGTGGCTAGAGAAGAAAAGAAACTGAGAAATAAAATAATTAAACTAGTTAAAATCCAATGGAGTTTGGATGGGAATGATTGCACTTGGGAGGCTGAAGAGAGGGTAAAGGATAAATATCCTAACCTGTTTTATGCTTAAGGTATGTTTAAAATTTTGATGAGACCCTAAAAATTATTTATGTATGTTTGATTGATTTAGAATGAATGAATTTCTGAAATTTCATTCAATGGGGATTATGCTTTGTATACATTTGGATGGAAATGTATGAGAGAATAATTGTAGGACACAATTCCTTTTTAGGGGGAGAGTATGTGAAGACCCAAAATTTTTGAGAATAAAAATTACTCTAAAATAAATACAAGAATGAATAAAGTAAATAAGAATGGGGAGAAAAATAGCTTGATATTAAATATCAGAAAAGAGTGAAGAAATTATGCAAGGAATAAATGTTTTTATACAGTGATAAAAAGGAAAATGATTAAGCATAAAATAAATTCAAAAATTCACATGATTTGAGTAGGTGTGAATATTGTATAGGAAGAATATATATATATATATATATATATATATATATATGATCAGAGAAGTATGGGATGTTAATAATAAAATCCTTTTGATAATTAAATTGCATAGAAATCAGTTAAGAAATATTTATGAGTAAGAATGTATTTTTGAAATAAATATCAAAAAGGGAATAAATATTTCAATAAATAATAAGAAGAAAAATAACTAAGGTATGAATGAGTTTTAAATACACATACCTTATGAATATTATAAATTTACATGGCCAGAAAAAATGTTTGGGTAGTAAAATAACTTCTTTGGGTAATTAAAATGCATACCAAGTGGTCAAGTAATATTTAAGGATATGAATGTATTTTTATAATAAATCAAGCTTACAAAAGAAATGAGAAAAATAAATATAAGGTTGAGTCACATAAAAATAATGTGCAAGGAAATCATGCAAATAGCATGTGCATAGAAAAGCAATAAGGCAACTGTTTTACTGAAAATGGAAACCAAGAGAAAATGGCACTTTTAGCCATAAAAATGCATACATGAATCTCTGAGTAAGGTAAGGATAGGATGGGTTTTTCCTCCATTTAAACCCTAACAGAATGATTTAAATCAGGGGAGGGATAATAGTTGTCCAGGGGAGAAAACAAAAACAAAAATAAAATAAACTCACATTGTCTTCAGACCTGAGCATTCCCGGAGAGGAGCAAAGGAAGGTGAGTGATTAATCAATCTCATGAAGCTAAGGCATTAATACCCAAGTTAAGGGCAGCCATTTTATTTTTTATCAACTTGTTTTTCTCTGAATAAATGAATGCTGAGAATGGTTGGTGTATTGATAAATCTTTGGTTGATGCTCTGATTTGTTTTGTTTGATTGTTTGATAAGAACAATGTCATGATCTCTGATATGAATCCAGTACCTTAAACCACCAGTTTGTAAATATGTTTAGCAAGATAAATACATTTTATTATGAAGTAGGGTAATACTGGAAAATAGGCTAGGCAGTGTGAACAAAAGGAGGTTCATGCTTATGTCTAGATTGTTTCAAGTTTGAGATGAACAATGCAATAATTTATTTATGTGCTGATTTGTTCAGATCTAGAGCTAAAATGTTTTATGGGTTTTCCTCTAAAAACCTTACCCTATGTTCACAATAGAATTAAGTATAAGAATTTTTATATGATTTACTGGATTTGTTTAAGGGATCATGAAATTCTTGAATATAGGAGATGCAAAGGATAAAACAAATTTTGAATGAGACAACTGAAAAAAAATGAAATAAAGCATTATTTTCATAATGAAGTCATGGTCAGTGAAACCCATGAGAGAGTTTAATTCTCTCTGATTAAGGGAAAAAGAAAGAAAGAATGTAAAAGCATTTCATGAGTTAATAAATCTTTCTGAAATAAGAGATGAGACTGGTCACTAGATTATAAAACTAATCTAGGAGAGAAGCCTTGATCTATTCATCATAAGGAGTATGATGGGTATGTGCATGACTTGTTTAAGTCCTATAGGCCTTTGTGTAGGGGTTAACAAAATTGAGTCCCTTACAATGCACACATGGTGTTCAATGGAAAAGAGATATGACCAAATTTAATTAATGAATCAAGATTTAGAGCTGAACTATGGAATTAAAATGAGTTAATTCCATAAGAGTATGTGTACATGTATACTGTATTGAATGAATGGATGATTGCCTGTGTGCATGAGTGTAGTAGAAGCTTAGATATATATACTTAAACCCAGTTCATATTATAAATTCAAATTGTATATAGCATATGAATGCTCTGCACAAGAACTTAAAAATGACAAGTATTTATATTTTGATTTCACTCATACCAGAATTTTATTTCTGACCCTATTTGTTGCTTTGTAACATCTGGGGTGTCTCATTTTTATTGAGGCAGCTCTAGATGTTGCTGCAGGAAAGGAAGCATAAGAAACTTGTATGCATGGACAATTGAATATTTACTTGCATTTAGAATGTTTAAGGAGTTATGCAGACATGTTGTAATAATTAAGCCAGGCAAATGTTTTAAGTATTTTCTGGATTGATATGTGTTTGTTTTTCTGAGAAGAGAACATGTAAGAATTTTAGTATTTTACATATATGCATATGTGGGTTGCTGCTTTAAGTATCTAATCTGGATAATCTCTGGTGAAGTGTTAGATAGGAGATCATGCCATATAATTTGATATGTGAGCATGTTTCCTTTGGCAATGTCTGATGAATCTTAAAGAAGGTAAAGTAGAAATAATCATAGGAAGAAGGGAATATAGCACAATCATTAAATCTTGTAAAAGATGAGTTGAACCCAAAACTGGGCTAACCAAAAATATATGAATATGACTTATAATTGATATAAGTACATAGTTAACCTGAAATGAAATTTATAACCTTAGTCTAGGTATTTCAATTGTAGTAGAAGTTGTATTGCTCTGTGAAGTAGATGCAAATCATATATATGATTTGGTAAAACTTGTAGGTCTCACTGCACCATGCTTCACACATTTTATTACTTAAATATACAGTACCCAAGTCTGGGTACATTTGATCATGATCAAGGCTATTATAAATGACTTGCAGTCTTGTTTGTAATAGGCAAAATCATCACCACACAACTCTTTAGACACTTCCACATGATGTTTAGAATACTTCAGTTATTTATTTGACAAGTTCACCTGAGAAGTGTGTATTAATTTGGTTAACATGGCTTCAATTACTTTGTCTTCAATCATATGTTAAGTCTTAGATTTGTACATGTGTTTGTATATATATACTCTGCCTAAATACATTGTTCCTCTGCTTGAACCTCAATCCAGATTAACATCTGATCATTCATAGGAACCTTGTTCAACATACAAATCAAAACATGAATACCCTTACCTGACATAAAAAATTGTTAGAACATGAATTATAAACCCCGGGCTAACTTGTAATTAGAAAGTTATCTTAGACACCCTGATTTGTAGCATAGGATCTAGTAGTGGCTAATTACAAAATCCCAGGATCTGAATTTTCTGCTTGGAAAATTCAGGGATCAAATAATCCGAGGATTAAAACAAAAAATTAATAAAAATGGAGTTAATTGATTTTATAATCAAGCTTGAGTTAAAAAAAAGAATGATTAGAAAAGGCTATGTGACACCATATCTCTGGAATATGAGAGAATAGGTGTGCTTGAATTTATTTGTCAATTTAAACTACTCTGATAGACAAAGAGCCATATATATATCTTCATATATATATATGAATCAAGTTAATTTTATATACTAATATTTTTATATTGGTAAAATAAGGAATCCTGGAAAAATTAAATTAAGAGAAGTGGTCCATTGAAGTGTGTACATATATATACTTGCACACAAAAAAATCTTAATAGGAAAATTCTCTAAAATACTTGGAGAAAAGAAGTGGGTCACTTCATGTGTGGTCGAAAATCTTTAACTACGACGTCAATAACCTAGAAAATTAATAACCGGTCAAAATATAGGCACTACGGTTGTTCGCTACAATCTCCTCTTTGGTAATTCTTGAAACCCTAAAGATCAATACGGTTTGAATGCCGACAATTTTCCTGAATACTAATTTGTTTTTTCTTCCTCAACACTGGCAATTCCTATGACTTTAGGTTTTTTCAAAGCGCGCTCAATTGAGTTAACTGAAATTAACATATTGTATTTACTGATTTTACATTTTGAAAGAATATTTGATTTTTGGTTGTGTTGTGGATACATCATTGAATAAAAAGTTATGGAACATCGAATTGAAAGGTGCAAGTTTCCATCATCTATCACAGTCATCTAGCATCATCCTATCCTTGGATCTGATACCGCTCATGCTTCTCCATCCTCTACAAATTTTGATATCACCAAAATATTGATAGGTAATTTATTTTAGCTTTTTCC